>CM065818.1:97246393-100152643 GCA_033398695.1 Orobanche coerulescens | reverse complement strand
ACCCTCCCGTCTTTTTGTATGAACAAGCTTCCACCTTTGATGACGCGTAGGTGGAGACAGGGGATCAATAACAATATCTTCTTCAGATTTAGGTACTTCTCGACGCTCCTTCATCTTCCTCTCCATCTCCCGTATATCCACCAAGTCGTACCCTCCTCGAGCCAAATAATGCGGAATGTTCATTTTTGCTAATTCTTGTTTCTTACTCCTTTGTTCCTGTTACAAGTATCAAATAATCCATAAATATTTTCAAATTCAAAACATTTTTTTTTCATATTTTATGTTCTTAATTAGAAATAGGTTCTTAATTAAATTTTTTTTTTGATTCTTGTACAATTATTCCGATTATTGTACAATCCTTTTATGAATATTGTAATATATATATATATATATATATTACAAATATTTTCTAATTTAAAACATTATTTTATTTCAGATTTTATGTTATTAATTAGAAATTATTTTATTTGATTGTGCGTTCATTATTCTCAGCATTGAACATTTTAAAAAAAAACTTAAAATATTTTTTTCGGTTATACCTCCCAAGCGGAGTCCTCACGAATCTTTTTGAAGTCTTCAGTCCTCCTCAGAGATACCATACTTGTCACAAGGAGATTTTTCTTTGCTTGGACCATATATGTACTCACCGGTCAAATCACACTTAAATTGCCTCAATTTTACGCCAATTGATTGTAAACACGTCTTCTGAAAATGACCAATATTGCTAATCTGGCTAACATCAAAATTGGCCTACATATTGACAATTAAAACTATAGTTAGTCACACACACAAACTAGAGTTAAACACATACACACTGCCACACACAGAAAAAAAAAACACAGCACAAAAACACACACATACAGCACAAAAACACACACACATCACACAAACACACACACATCACACAAACACACACACAGCACAAAAACACAGACACACAGTACACAAACACACACAGCACAAAAACACACACAGTACACATACACACACACACATCACACACACACACACACACACACACTGCATATAAGGAAACACACACACACTGCACACATACAGTACGAACACACACGCACACAGTATACACACTAAAACACACACAGCACAAAACACACACACTGCCACACACACACACACATCACACAAACACACACATACACACAGCACACACACAGCACAAAAACACACACACACACCGCCACGCACACACAAACACACACAACACAACACAAAAACACACACACACCCACACAGCACAAACACACACACACACACAGCACAAACACACACACACACACAGTACACACACAATGCCACACACGCACAAACACACACACACACACACACACACACACACATACTGCCACACACACAGAGACACACACACACACACACAGCACAAAAACACACACGCACTGCCACACAGATAAGAAAACACACACACAGCATACAAACAAACACACACACACACACACAGCACAAACACACACAGAGTACACACACACACATTGCCACACACACACACACATCACACAAACAAACAAACACACACACACACACACACACACAGTACCACACACAGCACAATGTAGGGTCCCACACACACTACACACACACACACTGCCACACACACACAAACACATACACACACACTGCCATACACATACAAACAAAAAAACTCACACATCACACAAACACACACAACATACAAACACACACACACACACACAGTACACACACAATTCTTAATACAAAAAGAGAGTCATGTACCAATATATCCTGCCATAACATTTCTTTATCCGGATTGTCAGGTACTTGCTTCCAACTCTTGTACAGTATAGAGACATGATCTTTGGCAAGTTTTTTCCAAACTTCAATTTGTGTTCATATTTGATCTTTCCCCGTACTGGATCAATGTCAAGAGGTAATTTTTTTCCGCCAACACGGCATTTCGACATACTTCTACATCGCGTGGGATTTCTCGATGTAGAAGTACTATATGTATGAGCATCGGGAGACCAGGAGGAATGAGGAGAACGAGCGGGAGGAGGAGTGTGAGGGGAACGAGAAGGAGACGCCATGTGCCTGCATTAACAAATAAATTTAATCACCAACCACAATATACACTGCATACATAAAACACACACAATGCACACACTCACACACTACACACACTGCACTCTGCACTCTCACACACACACTGCACACACACAGACTGCACACACACACACACACACACTACCCACACTGCACTCTCACACACACTGCACTCTCTCTCTCTCACACACACTGCACTCTGCACTCACACACACACGCACACTACACTCTGCACTCTCACACACACTGCACACAATCACACATACTGCAAACACACACACACACACACACACGCACACACACTACACACACTGCACTCTCGCACACACTCACACACACTGCGCACACACACACACACTATACACCAATGTTTTAAATTCATGACTCATATTTGAGGTGTTTTTCTCAAATGAGGCGAGGCGTACGCCTCGAGGCGGAATGAGGCGGAAGCCTCTAAAAATTTTAAGGAGAAAAATTAAAAAATATACAAAAGTAAACCAACACAAAGTTAGTACTTAATAATATTAATAGTTAAAAAAAACTAGAATAAAAATATCAGAATCATTGCATCATTCATCATAAACGCATCTAAACCAATGCAATTTATAGTATGGACCTGAGCGCGATTTCAGTTTTTATGAGTCATTTTCAGTTTTCTACATGTCTCCTCACCTTTTCTTTCCCTCACTTTCTTACTTCCCGGTGCTGGTGCTTTGTTTAAAGAAAAAAGAAACGAGCAACTATATGTTCTTTGTTCGCAACGACTAGAAGTGGAGGAAAGAGATGAAGGGTTAAAAAAAGGGAAATATAAGAGAAAAGGAAAAAAAAGCCCATACTTCTGACTCGTCCGCCTCAAACGAGTCAACTCGTAAACTAGTTGACTCGTCCACCTCGAAGATCAAGACTCGTAAGTTTCTATTTATGTGTCTAACTCGTACGACTCGGTACGCTCCTCTACCACCTCACCTCGACTCGCGAGTCGACTCATATGAGCTGACCGTTTTTTAAAACATTACTATACACACTACACACACTGCATATACACACACACACACATTTTTTTAATAACAAATAATGAAATAATCTTAAATACTAAAATATAAAAACTTGATTCTTGATAACAGAACATTCAACATTAATACTAAAATTCAACAAAACCAACTTTATCATTAACAATGTCACAAAATTGAACACTAATACTACAATTCAACATAATCGACTGTGCCTTCATCATAAACTATCTAACTTGACTCTAGATAACAACGTTTTCACATATGCCTTCATCATGATCATCTCGAATGGCATGTATGTCGTCTGCTAAATTTTCTTCAACGATAGTGGGCATCTGTGTTGATAAAGAATAAACTCACAAATGTCAAAACTTGACTCTTCAGTTTCATTAATATCCACACTTCTACCCGAAATGACCACTGAAAATATTTCATTGCATGGATCCTTGACATAAAACACCTGTTTAGCTTGATATGCCATGATAAAAGGCTCGTTAGTGTATGCTATCTTATGAAGATCTACCAATGTAAAGTCCAGTTCATCGATTATCACACCCGAGTTATTATCAACCCACTTACACTTAAAAATAGGCACTCTAAACTTAACATAATCAAGTTCCCATATATCTTCAATAACTCCATAGTAACTTGTCGATGCCATAACTGGATTTTTATCTTTCGAGCTTGAAAAGTGCATGGACTCGGCTTGAAGAGTAACTCTGCTATTTTGAACCGAATTTTTTCATCTTGTGACTTTGTATAGAATGAGTACTTATTGATATCATATCCATTCCAAGTTATGACATCGGACTTGAGCCCGTAAGCTAGCCATTTTAACATTTCAGATGCGCTATCACTTTCAGAGATTTATACCTTAAACCACCTCAAAAACGTCTTATTATGTTCAATTAACAACCATTTATTGCTCATTCGGGGATTCTTTGTCTTCAAAAGATTCTTGTGAGCACACAAGTACGAATTCATCAGTGTTATTCACAATGTACAAATGTGCTTGAAGCACCTCATCGTGATTCTTGGTTAATATTTTAACACCCCATGTACCCTTTCTATTAAGTTTCCCATCATGTCGAGACTTTGAAAGCCCTACAGATGGTGTTTATGACATGTAATCTGTGCAAAACTCGATTGCTTCTTCTGCAATATACCTCTCAACAATAGATGCTTCTGGACGAAATGGGTTTTTACTATACCCTTTAAAAATCTTCATGTATCGCTCAACCGGAAACATCCATCGCAAATAAACGGGGCCACACTCTTCAATCTCTCTAACTACATGGACAAGTAAGTGAACCATAATATCAAAAAAAAAAAAGGAGGAGGAAAATACATCTTCAATTGGCAGAAGATAACAACAACCTCGTTTTTCCACTCATCCAAAACCAAAGGATCAATCACTTTGCTCCATATAGAATTGAATAAAAAACACAAGCGAATTATGGCATTTCTCACTTTATTAGGCAAGACATCACGTATAGCCACAACTAGAAGTTGTTGCATCAAAACATGACAGTCATGAGACTTTAAGCCGACCAATGTCAGATTTTGCATCGATACAAGACTCTTAATATTCGACGAATAACCTCGTGGCAGATAAGTTCATTTACCGACTACTTGCGGATGCAACTGAGGACGTATACCCATTTCCTCTAAGTCTTGACGAGCCTGGACACCATCCTTTGTTTTGTGTTTAACATTTAGAAGTGTGCCGATCACACTATCGCATACATTTTTTCGAAATGCATAACATCTATGCAATGTCTAACATCTAGATGTCTCCAGTAAGGAAAATCAAATATTTGTCGTAGCAGCCTTCTTTTTAGTTTTTCCAAATATAGTATTTATGTTCTTCACACGATCGTACACTTGCTCACCTGTTAAGGGCATCGGTGCAAGTCCATCTTCTGGTAATCCATTAAAAGCTTTTCGCAATCTATGATACAGGTGATGGCGACTGAGAAACCTCTGATGTTGAGTGTAAACTGTTTTATTTCCATGTTTCAACTGGATGTTGCTTGTGTTTTCTTCACATATAGGCTATGCATGATGTCCCTTCACACTATATCCACTCAAGTTTCCATATACAGGAAAGTCATTAATCGTACAAAATAACATTGCACGTAACTTGAAACTTTGCTGGGGGTAACCACCAAACACGTAAATCCCTTCATCCCACATCATTCTCAAGTCATCAATCAACGGACTTAGATAAACATCTATGTCATTTCCTGGTTGTTTTGGTCCTGAAATCATCATTGACAACATAACGTACTTCCGTTTCATACATAACCAATGAGGTAGATTGTATATCACAAGTAAAACAGGCCAAGAGCTATGCTTGGTTCTTAAGTTACCGAATGGATTCATTCCATCTGTGAAAAGTCCAAGCCTAAGGTTTCTTGCGTCACTCCAGAAATCTTGAAATAAATGATCTATTTTCTTCCATTGTGCAGCATCAGCTGGATGACGAATTTGCCCGTCGCATTTTCTCTCATTTGCGTGCCATGTGAGATTCTTTGCATCATCTCTATTAGCAAAAAATCGCTGGAACCTTGGAACAATCGGAAGATACCATAACACCTTCGCGGGAGGTCCTTGTTGTGTGTTCTCTCCATCATTCTTCACTTTGTATCATGATACCCCACACCTAGGACACTTATGCAATTCTTCAAACTCTTTTCTGTACAGTATGCAATCATTGGGACAAGCGTGTATTTTTTAAACTCCATACCCATCAGACACAAAACCTTCTTCGCCTCATAGGTACGCTTATGTAATGTATTGCCTTTTGGTAGGATCTCATTCATCAACTGGAGCAATTCGGTGAAACTTTTGTCACTCCATCCATTTATTGCCTTCAAATTAACCAGCTTCAACACGGCAGATAGTCGTGTGAAATTTTTACACCCCAGATACAATGGAGTCTCTGAATCACTTTTCAACGCATCATAAACATGAGCTCTTTGAAATGATTCTTGTCCGACATCAGGAATCATTTCTTCAAGTTGATCACCATCTATATCTACATGAGTGTTTCCAGTTGTAACATCTACTATTTCGCCATGCCATAACCACACCATTTAGTTGGTGTTTATCCCCTCACAAACAAGATGTTCACGAATTGTGTCACCCTCATGTCGTCTCCCATTCATACACTTCACACAAGGGCAAAAGTGTCATTCATCGGGTTTCGGGCGATGTTGTTGAGCAAATTTAAGAAATTGTTCAATTCCATTGTCATACTCCGCACTCGCACGACTTGCATTTATCCAACCTTGATCCATTTCTTCTTTTCTATTACACATACTATGAAATTCAATTTTCTATTATTTTGTATAAGGGGAAGAATTTCATTTCTATATGATTACTAACTTTTTGAAAATTGTTTTGACAGAGAGAATGACAAAGGTATGGTTGTTCTATAACTGTTGTTTAAAATAGAAACATGAAAGATGGTTGTCAAAATAGAATTAACTATATACTACGTCAACTTATGGCTTTGTCAAGATTGGTAACTCTATCTGCACGAACTGTTGGGAGAAGATCCTTAAGACGAAAGTTAACATCTATCCCAAAGGAAGAAGATCCTTAAGAAGTTAACCAAATCTATCCCAAAATAATTCGTGTTTCACAAAATAGTGTTGTCAAAAGCAACACACATAATTAAACACACACACTCACCTAAATCGATTAAATTATACGACAAACAAGAAGAAAATAACACGTAAAACTACATTACACACTCACATACACACAGTGCACACGCACATACATATTTTGTCCGTTATGTGCATTTGAATATTATGTTTGTGATTATTGTGGTTTTATTGAGGTTTTAACATTGTTTTCCAAAACAATCCAGGTATAATTAAAAGTCCACACACAAACAATACACACAACACACTGCCACACACAATACACACACACACACTAACTACCACACACACAACACAATACAGCTTCACACACAATACATATACACACACTGCACGCACACACACTGCCACACCTATACATGCACATACATACACAACACACATATTAAACAGCACACAACAATCCTTAAAAGACTAGATAAAATTACCAATTAGAAACAAAGAACAGAGTTCGGAATAATTACCAAATAATCCGCGGTCGATTGCGAAATGTCGGGGAGGTTGCGGGGGTCGCGTGGTCACCGGAGGTCGCGTGTCGACTGTGAAAAGTCGGGGAGTCAGAAGTGTAGGAGGAAAGAAAGGAAAAAAAGAACAAAGGAAGAAAGAAAGAAGACCGGGTAGTAATTAAATAGAATATTAACAACGGTTATAGACAACCACTTTTAACAGAGGAAAAACAACGGCAGTTTTTCCACAACCGCCGTTAATTTTCCGAATTTAACAGCGGTTACAAAGCAACCACCGTTAATTTTCCGAATTTAACAGCAGTTTCTAAGAAACCGCCATTAAGTGTCCGAATTTAACAGCGGTTTCTGTACTAACCGCTGTTAATTTTTCATAATATTTACGAACCGTGCCACCGTATAAATTTAACAGCAGTTTTGGCATAACCGCTGTTAATTGTCCGCTGTTAAATGGGTATATAATCGTGAATGTCTAGGAGACTGAGTTGAGAAAACGAGCCAAATGAAGGTGGGATCGAGCCGGAAATGTTGGTGGATGAGAGATTAAGAAGCTGTGATGAAGAGAGAGAAGAGTGTTCTGAGGGTAACGAAGAGAGATTGAGAAATGTGTTGGGGATAGAAATCGAAATAACTCTTTCTTTTGGTGAGCATGTTATTCCCTGCCATGAACATGGAGTTGAGCTTAAAGGGTTCCAAGAAGAGAGAACAAATGATGACCCTTGTTTAGGAAATTGATACATAGGTTACGAATTTGACATATATGAATATTTATAGCCACGTAGGTGATAGTCAGCAACTTAACAGCCACCTGGACAACATTTAACGGAGACCAACGGAAAAGGTGAACTTTGCTTAAAATTGAAAATATAAAGGACTTAGTTGGGACAAAAAAAGATAAAGGACTAAATCGTTATCTGAAATTAAGTCAAGGGACCCCAGGAACATTTTAGCCTTAATTATAATAACTACAGATAGTAAAACACACATTGCGCGCACACACACAACACATATTAGGACTTAGTCACATATTACTCTCGTCCCCCAAATTTGTTTCTATTTTTCTTTTCGGTATGTCCTCCAAATTTATTCATATAATAGACACTAATTAACTGAATACTATGGTAATATGAAACTCTTTCTCCAATTATATTTCACTCCATACTACACTCCATGGTTCTAAAAAATGCTAGGCTCTAGGCGTTCGGATTGCTAATGCCTAGCGTTCTCCAATTAAAATTCGTGTCGAATATCCTCAACAAATTTAGAGGATGAAGAGAGTACGTTTTAAGTAATAAAATATTCTGACTGATGTATCACCCGAGCGAACATATAGTGCATCTAAAATATTACAGTATGCAATATGTCAAATTTTAAGCGGGACGAGGTTACTACTTATTCGACCAAATTCAAAAGTTAACTTCTTAGGGTTGTTAGATTACATTAAATAAATGTTGATATAATACTTTAATACTCCCTCCGTCTATGAAAATATATCCAAATTTTTACTTTTTCGGGTTAAATTTATAAACTTTGTCCAAAAAGTTGCCATTAATCTATAAATTTCATAGAAAATATAAGTTATATTTTAGAAATATACATTAAGACAAATCTAATCAAGTAGTTACATTACTTTATTTTTTTATATATTGGTTGTAATTTAGTCAGGGTTTATAAATTTTGACTGTAAAAAAACAAAAATTGGACACATTTTCGTGGACGGAGGGAGTATCACGTTTGGTTGAGATATGTTTAAATCTCGGGTTATCTTACTTAATGCAAAATTAATCCTTCTTGTAAAAAACTAATTACATACTATAATGACTAATGATCTTATTCCACCCTAATCTAATTTAATTTAACTTTTGAATATGAAAATTTTTAGATAATTCAATCTTATCTTATCTAATTTAACTTTGAATTTGAAATAATTAAAGAATTAATTAATGTTATCTAATTTAACTTTTGGATTTGAAATAATTAATGATAATGTTATCTTTTGTTATCCAGTAACCGAACGAGTCCTTAGAGCATCGAACAACAGCTTTCCCATAACTTTCTCTATAATGGGAAACACAATCAAAAACCCCAAAAAAGTTTTTCCATAATTCTTACAAACTCCAACAGCTTCTCCATTTGAAGTTCCTCAAAATTAAATAACTATTATTATTTTTGAATTCTGGAAAATTTTAAACATACATTTTTGTAAATATAGAGAAATAACTTTCTCTATCATCCGTTTCTGATAAAATCGAGAGTTGTTTTGACAGTTTTCCTTGGCTTCAGTGCTAGCAATTAATTTGGAGATGTATTGTGTTTCTACAAATATGGGGAAATAAATTTCTCTCTCCTCCGTTTTTTCCAAAATGTGGAAAGTGTTTAGAGAAGTTTTTGGAGCAAAAACATATTTTCTTTCTATTATATAGAAAAAATTATTATAGGAAAGCTAATGGAAATGATCTTAGAGTACTATATATTCAAGCGGACCAAATGAGAGACCAAAAATGTAATTTTGCTTTCATTGTTCCCAAATTTGAGCAATATATCCAACTCCAATCAAGTGTACTTAACACATAAGCAGATAAAATCGGTGTATGGAAGAAAAAAGCATGCACATATCTAAATTCTTGAGTAAGACCTTTTGTTTCTTCTCCATGGAAGAGGAGGATTATTTCCTATCCTGAGTACCCCCTAGAGGCTCTACCTCACCTCCGATCTACAGGTAAGTCTTCCAACATGACCTGTTGGCATCGTGGTCCCCCGCTTGGATTACAGGCCCGCGATAACAGAGACTACTAAAAAATAGGTAAAGAGATCCGTTCAAATAGGCCTTACAGACCGCCACTGAAGGGGTCTCTATCTCAGGGGTCTATTTGATAAAGAGACCACCTCTAATGAGGCGGTCTGTTTTTCAGAAGGAATAGACCCGACGTTAGAGAAATGGGGTCTATTATACTAGTGATACTAAGAATAATAAATAGGAGAAGAGACCCGCTGTTATAAAAGATGGGTCTCTTTGCTAAATGAAAGAGACCCGTCATTCAAGTAATTAGGTCTCTTTGCTAAATAAATTCAGACCCCATATTTAAGATAGGCGGTCTCTTTGATATTTTAATATTTTTTAATTTGTTACACCTGAAAGAGTCGTTTTTATGTAACGCCCCAAAATCCCATTGGGTTATTACAGTGCCGTGGACTCCACACCAGGAGACCCACCAAGCCAACACAACTAAAATACATCAACTGACCAAAAACGAAAACCACAGTCCCTACTATGATATTCGACAAAATATTCCGATGTGGAATTTCAACGACAATGATGGGCCTACATGGCCAAAATAAAAATACAACAACATCCACGAGCCTTGCTCAGATAATACATAATGACAATGACTGACAAACTGGAGAACACTCCGAATGGACTAACCAGCATGAACACCGAAATAGCTCGGGACTAGTATCGCTCGAATGCCTCGTCGCCATCGTCATGCCCCTGTGTCTCAACTCTCTCCTCGCAAATACCTAAAACATGAAAATATGTTCCGCCCTCACGGGGTCAGTCATACAGATAATGAATATCAAATAGATGTATAACATGATATGCATCCAAAGGCAGAATAAATGATACAACAATGGTAATATGATATACTCACAAACCAAGGTAAGAACCGAGCATTTGTGAAACACTATGCCCACGGCATATGATCAGTACCTGCGCAACAGGTTAGAACACTAGTGCCCAACGACGAATCATCAATATAGAACACAACAACTAATTACCCGAAGGTAAACCAAACCAAAACTGAATTAGAATACGAATCACAAGGCTCGAAGGCTCCAACAGAAATACCAAAACATCACAATGGCCTGAAAGCCCTCAGCCTGCCAAAATATCATGATGGCCTGAAAGCCACTCAGCCGAAGCTGCCAATCATAAAATGGCCCGAATCCAAACAACCCGAAGCCGTATCACATGAGGGCCGAAGCCACAGCACGAAGCCATATCACAATGAGGGACGAAGCTACGGCACGAAGCCGTATTATAATGAGGGCTGAAGCCACGGCACGAAGCCGAATCACAATGAGGGCCGAAGCCGTATCACAATGAGGCCATCCAATGACCGTGACCTAACTGAATTGTAGGTGTTGGAAAACCAAATGCGGAGGTTCAAGACCCCAAACTTACCCATATGAGATCACCCAGTGACCGTGACCTACTGTACTGTAGGTGTTGGGAAACCAACCGTGAAAGTCCAGGCCCCAAACATACCCTTCGAGCACTAGCCGAGGCTACCCTGCAAAACACAATCAATTATAAACGGAAGTGATCAAAAGATTACCGAATTCACGAGAATGATAGTGTGCTGCCTTGAGTCGGCCAACACGATAACAATAACTCACGGATGGGCACCGTCCTCGGTGGTCCCAATTCAAATACCTCGATTGCATTGGGATGGCCTATCGATAATAACAACACAGCGAATGACAATACCTCAATTGCGTTAGAACGACCAATCGATAACAATGACTCAACGGATGGGAACTATCCTCGACAGTCCCAATTCAATACCTCAATTGCCTTAGAACGGCCAATCGATAACAATGACTCAATGGATCGGGACTATCTTCGACAATCCCAATTCAATACCTCGATTTCCTTACAATGGCCAATCGATAACAACGACTCAATGGATGGGAACTATCCTCGACAGCCCCAATTCAATACCATGATTGCCTTAGAACGGCCAACCGATAACAACAACTCAACGGATGGGAAATGTCCTCGACAGTCCCAACTCAATACCTCGATTTCCTTAGAACGGCCAATCGATAACAACGACTCAATAGATGGGAAATATCTTCGACAGTCCCAATTCAATACCTCGATTGCCTTTGAATGTCCAATCGATAACAACGACTCAACGGATGAGAAATGTCTTCGACAATCCCAATTCAATACCTCGATTGCCTTAGAACGGACAATCGATAACAACGACTCAACGAATGGGAAATGTCCTCGAAAGTCAATACCTCGATTGTCTAAGAATGACTAATCGATAACAGTGATACAATTCGAATAGATGTCCCGGTGCCTTTAATCGCCCACCGAAAACAGAGATGATAATCGAATACGTCAACGCCTTCAATCGGCCAAAATAACATTAACAGAAACTCACCGATATCAATAATAACGATCAAAACGATATCTCAATGGAATATCAGTCAACAATAACAATTAATACATCGATACCGCGAACCGGATATAGACAACAACATTAACCAACAAGTATCTCAGTGCCTTGAACCGGCCATTAACGAACAATAATAACATTTGGCATAGCTTCCGAAGGGTATCGTATCGAACAATTCCCTGATATCAACAAACTCATAAAGAGACTATGTCTCGAAAAGATACAACACATTCATACACATATATGATAATATTAATCTCATTGACTAGTGCAAGTATAAAAGTTGCCTCAAACTGAAGGCGAGAAAGTCCTTCCACGATCAACTTCCTCCCACGAAATGATCAATCACATGAACAACCTTGAATGGAAGGTAATTCATTCAGTAACAATCATCGACCATCTTGATATAACATCAATGATAGTACAACTTCGATTCTTACAAGAATCGCTAACTAACACACTCGAATTCTCAAGCCTTAAAGCTTGTGAATCCTCAAATCATTATCTCACCTTAATAATTAGATCAATAAGGTAATAACGTTCTAAACATGAAATTCAGTGGTTTCTTCAAGAACACCAAGAACACCAAAACACCAAGAACACCAAGAACACCAAAACAACAAGAACATACTTATCATCTTCTCTTCCAAAACATGAAAATATATCATCTATCTACGAAAACAACTCAAGGATAACAATAATCCAACCAAGAATTCGGATATAATCATCAATATATCCAAGAACACCTCCTAAGCATATTAACACACATAATAATCTCAAGAACAACCTCCATCAACCTAATCATATCATATAATCATCAAGAATATCTCTAGACATTACTAAATTCAACATTAAACTCGAAAATCACTTGAAGAACAAGAGATTAAGAGAACTTAACCAAGAAGAACAAGATGAACTCTCCAAACACCACAGGAGCACCAACAAGCTCCCAACTTCAAGTTTTAAACCAAGCTAGGATGATCAAAATCACGTTGGAAGAGTCTAAATATCAAGAACAAGTCCAGTGGGATGGTTCTAGGGGAGAAAAGAGGTTTTGGTTCGTGAAGAAATGAAATACAAAACCAAGATATATAAGCTGACAATATCATTATGCACGCTATACACCAAGCGTAACTTACGTAAGCATCATTACGTACGCTGCATCAATAACTTAACATATGTAATGCTAGTCCAGAACCTACTGCCCAAAAATATGAAGATCTTAACGTACGTAAACAACCACCATTTACGTATGTTAGCAAGCTGCATGAATAACATACACAGAGCTCACCTCCTAACGTATATAATGAATCCATTGACTGCAATAGTCTATCGGATCAAAGATACCCAGGACCCACCGTCCAAAAGTTGACCACGAGGAAGGTTCCCTCTACCTACCACTCATTACGTACATAACATAAACATAATAACGTACGTAATGCTGAACAATGCCTAATGTACGTTAAGAACACAAGCTAACGTACATTAGATCAACGAAAATAGACAACCAAGTTGTTCCATAGAATCTCAACCCGAAAGAACGAACACAACCCAACACACCTCAACAATTATGCATGGTATAACACATGTATAATGTTGAAGACGAGGTAAACATATAAAACACTCAGCCAAGTGTGAGATCAGTCGAATCATGTCTCCTCCGCTAGAGATCATCCAGACAGCCCTACCACCCCACATGACTTGTAACACCGGCGTACACATCCCGAGGGAGCCGCTCATTGTACATGTCTACAACCATCGGTGTACAATTTCCCATTCTCATTGGCATCAGACTCCCATGCAATCACTGACTCATGCCACATAAAGATAATAACAACGCACGTATAGTCCTCAGGACCATATCAATCGCATCCCCAAGTCCTCACGACTTGGCATCTCGAATCACAATGAATAACTACCCAGATTATCACAAAATCTCGGGTATAACACCCAAAAGGAAAGAAAATCACATCAAACGACCTCAGATCTCAAGATTATCAGTTAATATCGTTACCCTGACTTTCTTAATTAAAAAGAATGTTTTCTTATATTTTTTTATATAAATTCAGAGTATTTGCGGAAGCATTATAGTCAGTAAATCTTCAATAAAACTCATTTATTCAAACATCAGTACAGTTTTACAAAAACATGGGAAATCAAGTATTCGGACATAGTCCGTTGAAATTATATTCATTGAAGAACATCAAGTATTTCGTAAAAATAATAACAATTACGGCGACAACATCTTTTATTCTTTAGAACTTCATCGTGTTGGGAGTATGTATTCATCTTCTGCTTGTCCCGTTTGTCGATTTCTTAGCCTGAAAAACATAATCGATGAGGTGTGAGTACGCGAGCATACTCAGTGAGATTAAACCCTTAAAAATCGTCAAAATCATGTTGTGTAATGCACATAAAATATTCATATCGGTGTGAGACTCGTCTCGGCTTTCTTTCATTCTTTTGACCCCTCACTGGTCGTCATGTTACACGACACAACGATGACTGTAACATATTAAAACAGTATAACCTCACCTCGTTTGCTGAAATCTTGAAATATCTTCCTTTGAATTTGGCTCGGTTGTCCTTCTTGGATCCCGGATACGCTGCTCCTAGCACTTGAAAATACTTTTTCATATTTCCGGCCATAAATTCTTGATGTAAAATCTGAAATCTCTTTGGGGACTTTTATCAAACACCTTGAAAAAACTGTCAGATTTGAGCTTCCTGTTTGATCCGGCTTTTTGTAGATTTTATAATTTTTGGAAGTGAAATATGTTACGGGCGTCTTAAAGTAGAGGTTCACAGCTTCAAATTCGTATATCATTTGTTGGTACATACGTACGTATACATATATTTATAGGAGTCCAAAGTCGGCTGAAAGTCAACCTTACTCGGACAGCTGGAGGCCTTTTTCGGACAGCTGGCCGAGAAGGTTCTGTCGGTCATGACCGACCTTATCCGGACAGCTGGACGGCCTTATCCGGATAGTGGCCTAGAAGCTTCTGTCGGTCATGACGGACCTTATCCGGACAACTGGACAGCCTTATCCGGATAGTGGCCTCGAAGCTTCTGTCGGCCGTGACCGGCAGTTGTCAGTCGGCGTGTCCGGCGGTGACCGGCAAATGTCAGTCAACTTGGCTCAGCCAGTTCGACCCCTTCCCGATGTCCAAATTCGATTTTCCAACCTGTTCCGGACTCGTCGGAGTTAAATATCCGATATGCTCAGAATGGATTTTCGATAATATTAAAATAATAATTTAATATTATTTTTGCAGTATAAGTGTTCTGTAATGAAAATTTTATCGTATCAATTCGTAGGAAATTTTATCGTATCAAAATCTTCGGAACTTTCTGAAATCACTTTCATAAATTCTAAAAATGATCCTTATAATTTATTTTGAAATCTTTTTTTTTTAAATCCTTCATTTTATGCTAGGAACGTATCGGTCCAAGTATCGGACAACCTGTAAATATTAAAAAATCAAAATCTATGATCGTTAGCATTCAAATAAGTATTTAGGCGTTACAAAGATAGATCAACAACAAATGGTTCACAACCACAATACCATAATAATGATTAAGTTAAACCTTAATCCTAAAATCAAAGAAAGGAATACATAAATCAAGGCTACATCTCAAGTGTACCCAACATTGATATCCTCCAAGTCACCTATCTCCTCGATCTCATCGACTCGAGGATGACCCAAATCTGAACTCACTGCTCCTCCTCAGCTGTCCTTACCTCTCGATTCAGAAGCCTGATAGGACCCCTTGGATTAATTACGGACTGGAGTAACAAAATCTCTCGAGGCCCATGAGCTCTCTCGAGACCTGCTGGCACTAGAACTCCTACAGTATTTCTGAAGGTGTCCCTGCCTCCCACATGAACGATAAACAAAAGCCGGCACTGTACAACGAGTGCTAACATGCCCCGCTGAATCACAGTTACAGCAAACAACAGTCAAACTCGCCGTCGAAGATGCTTTACCAGTACAAAGGCGATTAGAAAAGAACCTCCTGGATGTTGGAGCTCGAAGTCCCTCTGAACGAACCGGCATCATAGTCCTCTCACCAGAAGAAACTGAAGGGTTCTTCCGAGCAAACACCTTGATCAAAAGCTCTGCTCCAAGAGCCTTCTCAATGAATTCGCCAAGTGAGTTACAATTATGATTGAACAATTGCATCCTCAACTGCGGGTTTAGCCTCTTGCTAAAATACCTGATCTTATCTGCTTCAGTACGGATAAAAGACGAAAACTAAAGAATTGTATGAAACTTCTCATCAATGACAATAACACCCTTATCCTAGACAGATTTGGGGTTCAAAACCTCTGATAACTTGGCTTCACGAAGTGGAGCCGGATAATACCTCTCTAACATGAGAGTCTTGAACTCATCCCAAACACAATCACGATCGGTGGGCTTCACAAAAAGCCACCAAGAATAAGCGCCCTTACTTAAATAGTAAGCCGCTACTGCTACCTTACTCTCTTCTGGATACTGAACCATGTTGAAGAGTTTATGAAAATGTTCAAGCCAATGAACAATTTCAGCTGGTTCCAATGAACCCTCAAAAGTATGCGGCCTCTAACGAGAGATATCGCCAACAATCTAACTCACTCCCCCAGTCTGCCCATGAAACAGAACCTCGATTCCCTGCTGCGGTGGACCACGAACCATCGAGGCCTGCATAGTCTCCACTATCCGTGTCATCTGAGTTATCTGGGCCATCATGCCACTCATAAGCAAGAAAGGGTCAACGTGTCCACCCTCAGTCTGACCGAATTCTTGAGGATGATGTCCCGAAGGAGAATCGGTCATGTAGGTAACACCACCAGCCGAACTCTGATCCATATCGGCATCCAAATGCACATAAACATGAGGTTCTGTGTTCTAGCTCATCCTGCAGCCTTTACCCTATTGGGATAAACAATCCTGTACCTATTGTTGGGATAAACAATCCTGTATCGAGTTTTGATAAAGTGCCAACATACAGCAAGTCTTCACGCTGCCTTCATACATCAAAAGGATGAAGTGTCAACATACAGCAAGTTGTTGTCCTGAAGACAAACATACAGCAAGATGTGAGTTTTGATAAAAGGTCATCATACAACAAGAAGCTCATCAGTCGGTACGATACCAAGTATGGAAGTTGTTCTGAAATGCTCATATAACATCTTTCCATACAGCAACCCTAAGATAGCCTACAACGTGAATCCTACAGCTACAGCATTATGTTGGATACAGCAAGCAAGCTGTAAGTGTTAGAGTCCTTCAACACTTATCCAATAGGACTGAAAACCGTTGAAATGGAATCTGCTTTATTAGCTAAAGTCAAAGCTCCATTTGAAAACAAGTATTTAAATACTGACTGGATAAAGTATTTAAATACTAAGCCAACAGAGATCTTCAGACAAGGAGCAAAATCCGGATCTTGTTCTGTACAAGTCAATCATCCAATTGGAATGGACTTTTTGCTCAATGGATCTATTCCCAACGGATCTATTCCAAAGGCTATTTATACCCCAGAGTTTGAAGATCAGTTCATCTAAGATATACAAGCTTACAAGCAATACGCGAACGATCAATCGACTGAATATTCATTATCATCAGATCAAGCTTGCAAGAGCAAAGTATATTTCTTCTAGTATCATTCATATCTGAAAAGAAGAAATATAGTTAGTCGATCAAGAACAGAAATCATCAGCTCAAGATTTTCATAGTCAAGCTGCTATTTAACTTGGTTACTTTACCTTTTACCTTCGAGTAAAAAACCTAGTTCTGTGTGAACTAAAGAAGTTATTCCGACCTGTGTGGGACGAATAGGACGAAGCTTTGGAACTATGTGTGAAGAAGCAAGTCAAGAGTTCGCTTTGACCAATCTGTGTGAATGGTTGAAAGCGACAGTCTTTGTATCTCTGTGTGAACGATACAAGGATAGGTTTGATTATAGACACGTAGTTGTGTACGTAGTGTTTATAATAAACATTTTTACTCCTGTGTGGAGGACCAGTGGACGTAGAGGGGTTTACCTCGAACCACTTTAAACAGCGTGTCATTTACCTTATGCACTTACTGTTTTCTTTACTGTGATTATTTTACAAGTATGCACTGCATACCCTGTACGCACCAAGCAAACAGGAGAAAACCTTGTTGCTGTATTTACAGCAACTTACTGTTTCAAGACTTCCGCTACACACTCCTATTTGAAATCGTACAACTTGTTGCTTAAACACTTTCCAAGCTGTATTCTGTATACTTAGTGGCCAACAAGTGGTATCGGAGCGGTTGATTCCAAAAAGAATCAGTCGTATTTTTAACCGAATCAGATCCTTAAAATCACTTTATTTTTGAAAACTTCTTTATCTTTCCAAATTATAGACATGGATACCTCACTGATTAACAAGGTACCAATGTTTTCTATTAATGAGTTTGATGACTGGAGAATCAGGATGGAGGCTCATCTTGCTCCCATGCATGAAGAGGTGATTTATGTCATCCAAGAAGGCCCCATAAAAATCATTAAGGTGAATACGGCTGCAAGGATTGAAGGCCAATCTCATGCCAAGATGCTCGAGAAAGAGCGCGAACAATGGACCACAGATGATGAAAAATGCGCCAACCTCGACAATGTTACTAAGAATGCGCTACTTGTCACTCTTGACAAAGGCACGTTCTCAAAGGCAAAAACTCTAAGACAGCCAAAGAAATCTGGAAAAAACTCAAGATGATTTGCGAGTGTACTGAGCTCTCAAAGAAAACAAAATTTCAAAACTAACTCAGCAATTCGAATCTTTTGAAATGAAACCAACTGAAACTCTTGAGGAAATTGACCTTAGATTCACTGGCATTGTCGGTAAACTTGAAGCGTTGGGCAAAATTTATACCCAAAAGGAGAAGAACTTAAAAATTTCAAATCTCTCCTTGACCGATGAGACATTAAGACAACAGCTATGCATGTGTCATGCAATCTTAATGACATATCTACTTTTGACCTCTTTTATGACCTCAAAGCATTCTAGTATGATATTGACTGGAGAGAGAAAGCTAAAGAATCACCTGCAAGGACTACAGCGCTAGCCGTTGTATCCAACAGAAGGCATAGCATGCCCAGCACATCAAAGTCTGCCCACAAGAATGCTGACAGTGACGACGATATCCTGTCACAAGATGAAATGGTGCTCCTCATGCATAAATTCAACAAATTTATCAAGCAGTCTGGAAAGACTCCCTACAGGCCCAAGCCTGTTCACAAGGTAAGTACCGAATCTTCCTATGGTGATGCTAACTTGTGTTACAATTGCAGGAAACCAGGATATTATGCAAATAAATGTCCTCATCCTAAACTTCAAAGGTTGCTGGAAGCCGAGCAATAAGAAAAAGATGAAAGAAGACGTGCTTGGAAAAACAAGCTCAAGGCCCTGATTGGCGAATCAAAAGCCTCCCCCACACTAACAAAGTCCGAAGAATGTCTTCAGGCAGTCAATGACAGTGACTCGTCATATGATGAATTCGAAGATAAGGCCTATATGTGCTTCATGGCCAAAGACATAATGGAAACTTTTGGGTCTTCTGCAGCAATTGAGTAAGTGGACGGGTAATTTTGGAAAACCCTTCCGCAAATCGATAATAATACCAGCAATTCCTAAGAAACTTCTAACATCCTTCACGTTCTTAGGAGACTTCCATTCCAAAATTGCCTCGACTTTCTGGGGATCAACTTGGACCCCTTCTTCTGATACCATGTGACCAAGGAACATCACTTCTTTTAGCCATAATTCGCAATTTGAAAGCTTGGCCGCTCGCTCCTCAAGAGTTTCAAAATGATTCGCAAGTGCTGCTCATGCTCTACGGGACTCTTAGAGTAGACCTAGATATCATCGATAGAGGCAACTACGAATTTGTCCAAATACTCTATGAATACTCGATTCATTAACTGCATAAACAAAGCAGGCGCATTAGGGATACCAAACGGCATCACCACAAACTCATAGTACCCGTAACGAGTTCTGCAGGATGACTTAGGGATATCAGATTTTTTAATCCTCAGCCGATGGTATCCCGATCTCAAATCGATCTTTGAAAACACTATCGCTCCTTGCAACTGGTCGAACAAATCATTAATCCGTGGTATAAGGTACTTATTCTTGATCGTCATCCTGTTTAGCTCTCGGTAGTCATGCACAATCAAAGCGATCCATCTTTCTTTCGAACAAAAAGAACTGGCGCACCCCAGGGCAAAACACTTGGCTGAATATAACCTTTGTCCAGCAATTCTTCCAATTGCTTCTTCAATTCATACATCTCGGTAGGTGCCATACGATATGGAGCCTTAGAAATCAGCGTAGCTCCTGATTCTAGCTCGATGGTAAACTCTACATCTCGTTGTGGAGGTAGTACCGGTAATTCGTCAGGGAATACGTCCAGAAATTTGTTCACAACAGGAATAGATGAGAGCTCTACTTTTCCTTCTTTTTTCTTCATCACGTAACACCAGTATCCGGTATAGCCCCGTTTTAGTAGTTTGATGGCTTTCATAGCTTTGATCACTTTCCCAGAGCTCCCTGGTCTCCATCCTTCAAATAATAATTCAGAACCATCTTCAGCTATTATCGTGATATTCCTCTTTCGGTAGTTCATAATAGCTTCATAACGGTGAAGCCAATCATCTATGAGAATTACTACAATAAGATTTGAGGGCCAATCTTTGCCTCCAAGCGACACAAGAAATTTCTAGTTTCTAAATTCCCCAGAATTCTCTCTCCACTCGGTAAACCCACAATATAAGGCTCACATTCATGAAAACAAGAAATGTTCAAACGATTAACACAAGCTAATGATATAAACGAGTGTGTAGCCCATGTATCGAACAAAACACTAACTGGTTGAGAAAGGATCTGAACGGTACCTGATGTGACAGCTGCATTCTAATCGTATTCCTTTCTCATTTCATAAAGGCATGGAGGAGCAGATCCAACACTCGATGCTTCTTTTCAGGCGTACTGTCCTCCGCCTCTAATCGGCCGAAATTTTGGGGTGCTGAACACTCTGTTCTGTCTTAGGGACACCCGTCTCTCTCTGACCTGGTTATGAAGTACGATCTCTAAAAGATTTTGCAGCCTCTTCATAGAACATCGCACGATGTCCTTATTATCCACATTTGTTACACGTAACTGAGGGAAGTTAGCAATCACATCGATAATGTCCTGTCCGTCCACAGTTAAAACATTTCTTTGTTGCATCCATCATTGCTGATACTGATATGGAGTTCTTCCCACCTTTGGATGGATGCGAAGGCCTCTTGAATTAATGAAAGGATGAGTGAGCTTTGCGGGGCCCACTACTCTTGTGCTCTGTGAAACTATCAAAGACTTTCTGCTTCTTGGACTCAGAGAACTTTTTCATAGCTGCTTCTTTCATTTCATACGCCAGTGCTTTGTATTGATACTGGCGGAGAGTGGTGCATTCAAAACCTTACTTGTACCTCTGTATCTCTGGATCATTCTCATATCAAAGTGAATCATCATTTCTACATCGGTTCTAACCAGGTTTCGAACAAACGCCAGCTGTTGATTAAATGTCTTAATCAACTGAGCCACCGGCACATCCGAAGGTTGCGTGGAGAAAAATTCTCGAACTTTGGCTTCTCTCACCGGACGAGGGAAGTACTGAGCTTCCATCATAAGTTTAAACTCTCCCCAATCAGCATCATGATCGATAGGTCGATAGCTTCCCACCATTCGAACGCTTCTCCCATCAGGAAATATTGGGCAATGGGGGCTCTCCGGCAGTCTCGGCAGTTAATCCCTGCAAATACTTTCTCCAGCTCTCTCACCCAGTGATACCACATTGGTGTCTCCAAAAAACCATCGAACTTTGGCGGGTGCATCTTCACCACCTCCTGTTGCCATCTATCCCCTCGATTTCCTAAGTTTGGGATGCCTTGCTGTCTCTCTCCCGGTTGCAATCCTACCGCCACTTGCATTCTTTCCACAACTTCAGAAAATTGGGTCATTTGATTGACCACTTGACTAAGGATGTCGGTAACAGCAGGTTCGACATTCATTTACATGGTTTGCCCTCGTTCATTGTTGACGGATTCTTGTTGTTCGCCAGAACTGTAGTTAGCCTGATCTGACAGTGAATCAGGAACAGAGGGTCAAGCTTCCCTCTCAGCATTTCTATGTCCGCATCCACGACCGCGACCACATCCACATCCTCCTCTAAACATACTGTAAGCATAAATACTCAATATATAGGGAAAAGTATTGTCCTTACGTTCAATTATAAAAAGGTATAACATGTAAACGACAAGATA
This sequence comes from Orobanche coerulescens, assembly GCA_033398695.1. Classification (NCBI taxonomy): domain Eukaryota; kingdom Viridiplantae; phylum Streptophyta; class Magnoliopsida; order Lamiales; family Orobanchaceae; genus Orobanche; species Orobanche coerulescens. Next base: position 100,129,889 of record CM065818.1, on the reverse strand, counting down.
GAGTTTAGAAAACTTACAACCACCGCTCACATGATGACGTAGGCAGTGCAGTGATGTTATCCACGGACGGTTAACTCAAAAAGACAAATCTGAACCCTAATTTAACCCAACGGCCAAGATATATAATCTTAGCTATAATACCATATTCTGTAACACCCCGAGATATTCAAGATTATCACAACACCGTAAATCCTAGATATATGGATTTAGTAGGCCAAGAATTTAAAAACAACATTATTAAATACCAACCGTAAAATTTATTATTACATCACAAGTCTGAAAGTATGAATCGGACAACACCCGAAAGCAAAACTCAAAAGATTAACAAAACGACAGTGTACTCGAGTACTTATTAAAACGAAAACACAATCTGACAAACCATCCCGGCCGTAACATCACTATGCACCCTCATCATCACACAGCTCTAATGGTTCTTTCCCCACACTCTTGTATCCTGAACATACAACAAATGTACACCCCAAAGGGGTTAGCACAACGATACTAGTATAAGTACGATAATTATATAACAACAGATTCTCCAGCATCTCACGAAGAATAATGACAACATCATCAACGACAACAATAACAACGAGTCCCTAGTATGAGAAGAATCACCACACATAACATGATAACCACAACATGACACAACATACACATGGTAATTCCGATGATCCAACATTCACTGCATTGATCCTAAGATAATCCCATCGGATCAACACGAGGTGGAGAAACCTGCGCACGCTAACATAGATCCCAAGGTGATTCCGTCGGATTAACACGAGGTGGACATACAACAACGACACATATGCACGACAACATGTATAACATCAAGACATAAAAAACGTAATTAAAGTACTTGCCTTAGGAAAATGGCAAGAAATAAATACTTCGACGACTTTAACAAACTCGAAGACCGCCCATTCGATCAACTATTCGCAAAGCTCAACCCTTACATAAAAGAAAATAATGACAAACTCTACTTACGTAACAAGCCTATCACACGAACATGATAAATGTTCTAATGATGATCATTGCTCGGCCGATTCCCGGTTAACTATTCCAGGGACACTAAGTCGAATGAATACCATACTACATGCGAAACGAAAGGCCATAATGGGGATAACACTTTGCTATATATGGGTTTTCCAGCACATTCAAATCGTTAAAATTTACTTCCAAATATGACCATCAATTCCTAATACATGTATCGGTTATCTAGACGAATTCATAACAGTGTAAGTACGCTCAACCGAATTCTAAGTTACTTCAACTTATGATTCTTCCGTAAGTAAATTCATATAATCCATTTTCTACGTTCATCACGATTGTTACAATATGATTATACCGTTCTAACCATTCATATGAAGATTATCAATTCGAATAATCTTTACAAACCCTGGAATATACTCGAAGAACAATCCCCATGTTCATATCCCGAATTCACCTAGTCTAGGTGATAACATACATAATTCATTCATCATGTACTAATCACTAAATCATCATCTCCATCATGTAATCATCACGAAATCATCATCAAGGCAGGTTATAATATTTGAAAATCACTTCCTTATGATAGGCATAATCAAGGTTCAACTATTTTCGACAAAAAATCTAAGTTTAACTAATCCAATCCTTCTAAACTTGTTGTTCGATTCATAATGCTCTTACTAAGATCAACAGCCTCAGTAGCATGCTCATCATTATCACTAAGAACATGAACTCTTGGTTATACCTTAATACGGAAGGAAACAACAAAACACTTGGTAGAACTTAACAACGGATGCTTGGACGCTAATCGCCAACACTCCTCGTCTTCAACAATCACATTCAGAGGCTGATATGAAGGGTTAAAGTCATGAGGGTAACTCTCAAAGTAGAAGAAGTTGGAAATTGGACGAAGGGTAATGTGAGAACTGAAATAGAGGTAATGTCCTATTTATAGGCAATGACCCTTAGCGCGCATTATCTCATTTCAGAGTGCACTAACAAGCTCACGATCTACTGTCTCTTTCTGTCCTTGGCCTTACGTACGTTAATTAGCCTTTAGGTATGCTAAATACAATAGTTAGTGTACGCTAACACCCTTTCTTAGCATGCGCTAATGACTTTATGAAGCTTACTGACCTCACTGTACTCGACTTAGCGTGCGCTAGCATTTCCCTCATAGCGTGCGCTAAGCACCGTTGACTCAACATTTCCAAAAGTCATCCAGGTTCATCCCGACATGTCCCTATCCAATATCCGTGATTCGATCTCACCTACCAACCTTGTCTCAATCATGTTGACTACACATAGCGTATGCTAAGTGTCAACCTTTAGCATGTGCTATTAACACATTTTAGCGTACGCTACGCTCACTGGTTAGCGTGCGCTAATTACGTGTAAATACATGCATGCATTAACATTAATGGAATCATACACTCGCCAATACCGGACTACGAAATACAGAGGATCATACTCGGATTAATAATACGACATATGAAATATCACAAGGTTCAAATACAGATAAAATACATATCAATTATCCGGATATTACAATAATGGAAATGGTCAGGTGATAGGTATCTAATATCATCCTGTGCATGGTCATCCAATCCATACCCAAAATGATATCCTTGTTCTGAAGTGGAAAAACCATGAGATTTGCCATCCAACCCCGATCATCAATGCGGATCAGACAGTTTCAAACTTCTAAATTGTAATCCCAGGGGTATTCCATGCTGTTTATTAATGTGTATCTCGTTTTTAATAATTAAATAGTGTGATCCATCACATGACGCTTGTACTTTTATACGTTGTGTTAGACTGTGTGTTTTGAATTAAACCTTGTCCGCATTTACTTATTACGGTGATGAAGTTGTATGATTATTTTTAATGTGTCGGTGACGCACCTTGGTGACGTTGAAGCAATTACCGGTGCGAATATGATGGTGGCCAACGTCTTATTCCCCGAGGGAGTTGTCTTATGCACCGAAAGGAAGTCACATTGTGATGGTTAAGTATGATTTATAACTAAGCGGTTTAAACATACCTAACATACGTTAAAATGTATACACTACGTACATTATTTGCTTCATTTTATGTACGTTAACGGTTGGTCTTTACGTAGGTTAACTGCTTCGTTCTACGTACGTAAGAATGTAAGGCTTACGTATGTGACCCATCTTTCAGCCTATCGATAAGAATCTCAAATTATGCCTTATCCGGACAAGCTTTCAGCGAAATCAGACAATCAAGTCATATGACCTTTACGTACGTAAATTAGCAAAACATTACGTAAGTAGCGGACAGTGTCATTTCAGACAGTAGGTTCTGAGAACCCCTTACGTATGTTAAATTTTTTACAGTAATGTACGTAATGGGAGATTGTACTATCCGACTGTAATTTTTCTTCTTTTACTGTTGTACTACTCGGAAAATTTGTATATCATTGAATCACGTTGCATTTTGTCTAATGATTATTGATGTTGAGATATATCACAATAGAATTAATGATAATTGTCATTCGCATTGTGGTTGATTGCTAGACGTTGTGTAGATTGTTGCATTTTTTTAGGCTGAGTCTTTTATGCCTAACATACGCTACTGTTGTAACATAGCGTACGCTATTTCCTCATTGTCGTAATGTACTTCAGTTTACGTACATAACGAAGGGGATCTGATACGATCTCAACTTTCGGCGTGGGGGGCCATGCGGGATTCAAATAATTGGGCCTTTCGAGACAAGCCAAGTTGACCTGCATTACGTATGTAATGCTCATTCTATAACGTACATAATTACATAGATGTTTCGAGGCAGTAGCCTTTGGAGGCTGATTATGTATGTAACAACTGGTGTGTAGTGTACGTAAAGGGACTAACGTATGTTAGCTTCATGCTATAACGTACGTAATGGTTGTACAGTTTATAAGAAAATCTCTTGTGTTTCATTTTGCACGACCCAAGCTTGATATTTTATTCAATAGATCACCCCTCTGCCTCCCTAGATCGACCTTGCACCTTTCCATCTTATCTTGCAGCTTGTATCTCGGATTGAAGATTATTGATTGAAAGCTTGGAGTGTGTTCTTGATAGTCTTGGTGTTGCTCTTCTTTTTCTTGAGGTATGTTGTACAACCCTACTCTATATTTCATAGTAATGCTGATCTTGATAAGGAATACTGCACATAATGTGAATTGATCAAGTAAAACATGATTGTGGTTAAGATGTTGAACACATATTGAAGAATATAGTGATTAATGGTTTAAAATCAAGATGTTTTTGATGTTTAAATGATAATAATCATGTTTATAAGTATCATACTCAGCTTGCTGGATTGATTAACATTATTGAAAGATGATGATAATAAGTTTCGATATAGTTGAGTTAAAACCGATAGATTGATAACATAGGATGTGTTAGAACATCATGTTAGGTTTTAACCAATATATTGGGAATGAATTGATGAATAATTAAGATTAGGATGATGTTCTTATGATTCAGAAACCATAAATGTTATAACTATATTTTTGATATGGCTTACAAATTCTTAGGAGATAATAATGGATTATTAAGAACACAAGTGTAACCTTTATATATTCAAGTTAATCGGATGCTTTGATGACTTAGTAATGTATTAATCACCATATACATAGGCTGATAATGTTCTTAGGGAGATTTCAACGATTATTAATGATAAATCCTTGTGTAATAGATGAAGTAGATGTTGAAGAACCTGAAGAACTTGGTTAATCGGATTATTAATGGTGAATTGAAGTTTAATACATAAGCTTGTTCATAGCGATAACAAGAATATTAAAAGGACATTTTGATATAATAAACAAATTTTGGAAGACGAATTAGATGTATTGAAATTCATCGATAGTCGGTAGAATGTTCATTGGGATAGAATGAATTATTCAGGTAGGTTTCGGGTGTCATTTCCTACGAATTGATATCAATATTGTGTGAACGTAATGTTGAATGAATTATGTTTCATTCAAGGTTGCTTGTTCGAGTGAGTATTTAATCGAGGAGACCATCCGTTCGATCATTTAGAGAAGGGCTATCTTTCGTCTACAGAAGTAAGTCAAGTTATCTTGATTGGTTATAATGATGACTGAATTCTTGTGTACGTTATACATTTTGTGTATATGTAATGCTTTATGAATCTACGATTCATAATGTCGTATTATTCTTGATCGTGCTTACCATTTCGTTGTAGGATTGTATTCCCAAATTCACTACCTTGGTATCGTTGGTCTCATTGATCATTTTATCACTTCAGTGAGTTTCTCGATTCTTGATCGAATGTGTAATTTATTGAGTTCCATTGTCATGTTGTATCGTGACATATCTGGAATCATATCTCGTGGTGATTGGTTATGTGTAGGATTTTTAGCCAGGCACATATGGTCATACATTGATGTTTCCGTATTGGACTGTGCACACGAGACGTAGTTCGTGAAGCTAATTAGGTACATTATCTCACGTATATTATGGATTCCATATATGGGGTGGACATGTGCACTGTAATACCCCGAGATATTCAGGATTATTACAGCACCACAAATACTTCATATAAGGATTTACTAGGCTAAGAATTTAAAAGTAACATTGTTGAACACCAACCGTAAAATTAATTATTACATCACCAGTCTGAAACGTACAAATCAGTCAACATCCGAATAAAAACCTTGAAAGACAAACAAAACAACATCATACTCGAGTACTTTATTAAAACAAAACACAATATGACAAATCATCCCGGCCGTAACATCACTCTGCACCCGCGTCCTCATGCATCTCTAGTGGTTGTTTCCCTGGCCTCCTGTGTCCTGAACATACAATAAATGTCCACCCCGAAGGGGTTAGCACAACGATGCTAGTACAAGTACGATAATTATACAACAACAGATTATTCAGCATATCACAGAGAATAATGACAACATCAACAACAACAACAACAACAATAACAATAAGTCTCTACTACGAGAAGACTCACCATACACAACATGATAACCACAATATGATACAACATACAAATGGTAATTCTGATGATCCAGTGTTCACTGCATAGATCCCAAGATGATCCAATCGGACAAACATGAGGTGGAAAAACCTATCTAATGATCCAGCGCATGCAAGCATAGATCCCAAGATGATCCCGTCGGACCAACACGAGGTGGACATACAACAACGACACATATGTATGACAACATGTATAACATCAATATATAAAACGTAATTAAAGTACTTGCCTTAGAAAGATGGCAAGAATATTAGTACTTCAACGACTTCAACAAACTTGAAGGCCGCCCCCTTCGATCAATCGTTCACAAAGCTCGAACCTTATACAAAAGCAAATAATGACAAACTCAACTTACATACAATACTATCACATGAACATTCTAAATGTTCTAACGATGATCATTACTCGGCCGACTCCCAGTGAACACTAAGTCAAATGAATATTATGCTACATGCGAAAGAAAGGTCATAATGGGGATAACACGTTTGGTGTCTACGGCTTTCTAGCACATTCAAAACGTTACAATTTACTTCTAAATATGCCCATAAATTCTTAATACATGTATCGATTATCTAGACGGATTCATAACACGGTAGTACGTTCAAAAATTCTATGTTAATCCCACTTATGATTCTCGTTCTTCCATAAGTAAACTCATCTAGTCCAAATCATACGTTCACCACAATTGTTACAACATGATCATATTGTTCTAACCATTCATATGAAGATTATTAATCCGAACAACCTTTACAAACCCTGGATTATATTCGAAGGACGATCCTTACGTTCATTATCTCGAATTCACCTAGTCTAGGTGATAACATACATAATAGTTCATCATATACTAATCATGAAATAATCATCTCCATCAGGTAATCATCACGAAATCATCATCAATGTAGGTTATAATCTTTGAAAATCACATCCTTATGATAGACATAATCAAGGTTCAACTATTCCCGACGAGAATCTAAGTTTATCCAATCCAATCCTCCTAAACTTTCTGTCCGATTCGTAAAGCTCAGACTAAACTCAATAACTTTAGTAGCATGCTCATAAACATCACCATGAACATGAACTCTAGGTTGGTAAAGCATCATATACCTTAATAAGGAAGGAAACGACAAAACACTTGGTAGAATTCAACATCGATGCTTGAACGCTAATCTTTAATGCTCCTCGTCTTCAACAATCACATTAAGAGGCTGATATGAGGGGTTAAAGTCATGGAAATAACTCTCCAAGTCGTAGAAGTTGGAAATGGGACGAAGGGTAAAGTGAGAAATGAAATGGAGGTAATGTCCTATTTATATAAATGACCTCTAGCGTGCACTACTTCTCAAGTTTAGCGTGCCCTAACGGGCTCGCAGCCTACTGTCTCTTTCTGTCCTCGGCCTTATCTATGCTAAATAGCCTTTACGTACGTTAATTACAACAGTTAGCGTACGCTAACACCCCATCATAGCGTGTGCTAACGGCTTTACGAAGCTTACAGACCTCGCTATACACGCCTTAGCGTGCGCTAGCATTTCTCTCATGGCGTGCGCTAAGCACCATTGACTCGACTTTTCCAAAAGTCATCCAGGTTCATCCCGACATGTCCCTATCCAATATCCGTGATCTGATCTCACCTACCAACCTGTCTCAATCATGTTGACCACACATAATGTACGCTAAATGTCAACCTATAGCGTGCGCTATTTACACATTTTAGCATACGCTACACTCACTGTTTAGCTTGCGCTAATTACGTGTAAGTACATGCATGCATTAACATTAATGAAATCATACACTAGCCAATACCGGGCTATGAAATATGGACGTTCATACTTAGATTAATAATACGACATACACAATGTCACACGGTTCAAATACATATCAAATATCCAGATATTACGTACTCTCCTTCTAAAAAGAAGTTTCGTCTCGAAACTTAAGATGAAAATAATTTCGGGTATCTCGACTTCATACTATCCTACGTGTCCCAAGTGGCTTCTTCGATTCCATGTCATGACCATTTTACTTTAACCAGGGAGATTTGTTTATTCCTCAATTGCTTGACTCGACTCTCGAGTATTTTAATTGGCTTCTCCTCGAACGTGCCATCGTTAGCTACTTTGATCTCGCCAAAATCGATGACATGACAGGGATCCAGTATATACTTCCATAACTGAGATACGTGAAACACATTATGAACATGACTCAGTCATGGCGGCAAGGCCGACCTGTATGCCAACTCTCAAATTCTTTCAAGAATCTCGAATGGTCGGATATATCTCAGGTCAGTTCTCCTTTCCTCCCAAAACGAAAAATTCCTCGGGTAGGAAAAACTTTTCAGAAGTACGTGATTTCCAACTCGAAACGCTAATGGGCGATGGCGCATGTCTGCATAAGACTTCTGTCGACTCTGGGTAGTCGACAGCCTTTCACGAATCAAATCTACCTTCTCTTGAGTCTGCACTATCAATTCTAGTTCCGTCCCGATTATGTCAGATGAATCGTCCCAACATAAGGAGGATCTACATCTTCTCCCGTACAATGCTTCGAAAGGTTCCATCTGAATAGAAGCATGCCAAGTATTAGTGTAGGTGAATTCAATTAACGGCAGAATGAAGTTCCCAATCAGTTGACAAATCTAAGGCACAAGCTCTCAACATATCTTCTACTGTCTGAATAGTCCTATCGGACTGTCCATCAATTTGAAGATGATAAGATGTGCTAAAGTTCAGCTTGGTTCCCAAGGCTCTATGAACCGCTTTACAAAAATGTGACACGAAGCGACCATCTCGATCTGAAATAATGGTCTTTTGTGTACCATGCAATCGGACTATCTCCGCAATAAACACTCGTACCAACCTCTCTGGTACCCAAGTATCCTTAATGCCCAGAAAATGAGCCGACTTGGTTAGACGATCAACTATCACCCAAGTCATGTTCATCCCTGTTCTGGTCTTTTCCATATTGGTGATAAAGTCCATTGATATATCTTCCCACTTCCACTCAGGAACCAGAAGTGGCTTCAACATTCCGGCGGGTCACTGATGTTCGATCTTAACCTGCTGACAAGTTAAACACTTCGAGGCATATTCCGCCACATCTTTCTTCAATTTCCCGACCAAAAATTCTGTTTCATATCCTTATACATCTTACTAGTCCCTGGGTGAATAGAATAGGGCGTCCTGTGAGCTTCCTTCATGATTTTCTGCTTCAAAACATCAATATCAGGAACACAGAGTCGACTTTGAAATCTCAAAACTCCATCTTCATGAATTATAAATCCTGGGGCCTTTCCCTTGCTCACTTATTCACGTAACTGAATCATTAGTGGATCATCTAATTGCTTAGATTTGATTTATTCGGTCAATGATGAAGTTAATCCCATCACACATAATTGTCCTTGAACGCCTTTTAACCATACTTCAATTCCTTCACGAATCAACTCTCGTTGAATGCTGGACTGGGATGTGAGCGTCTCCAGCATTCGAATAGAAATGGGTTTGCGGCTCAGTGCATCAGCCACTACGTTCGCTTTTCCTATATGATAAAGAATTTCCGAGTCATAGTCTTTAATTAATTCCAGCCATCTCCTCTATCGCATGTTCAGCTCTTTCTGACTGAAGATGTATTTAAGATTCTTATGATCTGTGAAGATCTGACAGTGAGTCCAATACAAATAGTGTCTTCATATCTTTATGGCGAAAACAACAGCTACCAGCTCCAAATAATGAGTTGGATAATTTACTTCACATGGTTTCAACTTCCGTGAAGCGTAGGCGATCACCTTCTCATTCTGCATCAGTACACAACCGAGACCTTGATTTGTGGCGTCACTGAAAACTACGAATCCTTCAGTTCCTTGCGGTAGCGTTAAGATTGGAGTCGTCGTCAATCTTTTCTTAAGTTCATCAAAACTGGACTGACACATCTAGTTCCATACAAACTTTTGGGTCTTTTGCAGCAATCGAGTAAGTGTACGGGTAATTTTGGAAAACCCTTCCACGAACCGACGGTAATACCTAGCAAGTCCTAAGAAACTTTTGACTTCCTTCACATTCTTAGGCGACTTCCATTCCAAAATTGCCTCGACTTTCTGGGGATCTACGCGGACCACTTCCGCTGACACCACGTGATCAAGGAACATCACTTCCTTTAGCCAGAATTCACATCTAGAAAGTTTGGCATATAACTATTCGCTCCTCAAGAGTTTCAAAATGATCGGTAGATGCTGCTCATGCTCTTCCAGACTCTTAGAGTAGACCAAGATATCATAGATAAACATAACTACAAATTTGTCCAAGTACTCTATGAACACTCGATTCATTAACTTCATAAACATAGTAGGCGCATTAGTGAGACCAAACGGCATCACTACAAAATCATAGTGTCTGTATTGAGTTCTGAACGTTGACTTCGGGACATCTGATTCTTTAATCCTCAATTGATGGTATCCCGATCTCAAATCGATATTTGAAAACACTGTCTCTCCCTGCAACTAGTCGAACAAATCATCAATCTGTTGCAGTGGGTAATTATTCTTGATTGTCATCCTGTTTAGATCTCGGTAGTCGATGCACAATCGAATCGATCCATCTTTCTTTTGAACAAAAAGAACATGTGCACCCCAGGGCGAAATACTTGGCTGAATATAACCTTTGTCCAGAAATTTTTCCGGTTGCTTCTTCAATTCATACATTTCGGTAGGTGCCATACGATACGGCGGTTTTGAAATCGGCGTAGCTCCTGGTTCTAGCTCGATGGTAAACTCTACATCTCTTCGTGGAGGTAGTCCAGGTAATTAGTCAGGGAACACGTCCGGAAATTCATTCACAACTATAATAGATGAAAGCTCTACTTTTCCTTCTTATTTCTTCATCGCGTAACACCAGTATCCAGTACAATCCTGCTTTAGTAGTTTGATAGCTTTCATAGCTTTAATCACTTTTCCTGACCTTCTTGGTCTCTATCCCTTGAATAATAATTCGGAACTATCTTCGGCTATCATCAAGATATTCCTCTTCCGGTAGTTCATAATAGATCCATAACTGTTTAGCCAATCGTCTTCGAGAATCAGATCGTCTCCTTGTATATCTACTACAACCAGATTTGAGGACCACTCTTTGCCTCCAATTGTTAGAGAAAAATCTATAATTTCTAAATTCCCCACAATTCTATCCCACTCGGCAAACCCACACTATAAGGCTCACATTTATGAAAACAAGAAATGTTCAAACGATTAACACAAGACAATGATATAAACGAATATGTAGCTCCTCTATCGAACAAAACACTAACTGGTTGCGAAAGGATCTGAACGGTACCTGATGCGACAGTTGCATTATGGTCGTCCGCCCTTCTCATCTCGTAAAGGCGTGGAGGAGCGGACCCAGCACTCGATGCTTTCTTTTGGTCGTACTGTCGTCTGCCTCTACCTCGACTGAAATTGTAAGGTGGCTGAACACTCTGTTACGTCTGATGGATGCTCGCCTCTCTTGGAACTGGCTGTGAAATACGAGCTCCAAACGATTATTCCGCCTCTTCACAGAACACTGCACGATGTCCTTCTCATCCGTAATTATAACACGGCACAGTGCGAAGTGAGCAGTCACATCGATAGTGTCCTATACGTCCACAGTTAAAACATTTCCTAGTTGTATCTGCCATTGCTGATACTGATCCGGAGTTCTTTCTACCTTTGGATGGATGTGGAGGCCTCTTGAATGAATGAAAGGATGACTGGGCTTTGCAGGGCCTACTACTCTTGTGCTCTGTAAAACTACAAGAGACTTTCTATTTCTTGGACTCAGAGGACTTTTCCATAGCTGCTTCTTTCATTTCATACGCCAGAGCTTTGTCTCCAGGTCTCTCAGTGAGTGATCCCATGTCGGCGTCTCAGAAAAACCATCGAACTTCGGCGGATGCATCTTTGCCACCTCATTTAGACATCTATCTCCTTGATTTCCCAAGTCTGGGATGCCTTGGTGTCTCTCTCCCGGCTGCAATCCTACCGCCACTTGCATTATGTTCACAATTTGAGCGAATTGGGTCATTTGATTGACCACTTGACGAAGGATGTCGGGAACAGCAGGTTTGGCATTCGTATCCACAGTTTGCTCTCGTTCATTGTTGACGGATTCTTGTTGTTCACAAGAACTGTAGTTAGCCTGATCTGACAGCAAATCATTAACAGAGGCTGAAGCTTCCCTTTCAGCATTTCTACGTCCGCGTCCATGACCGCGACCATGTCCACATCCTCCTCTCAACATACTGAAATCATAAATACTCAATATACAGGAAATAATACGGTCCTTACGTTCAATTATAAAAAGGTATAACATGTAAAGGACGAGATAAAGTTTAGGAAACTTATAACCACCGCTCACATGAAGATGTAGGCAGTACAGTGATGTTATTCACGGCCGATTAACTCCAAAAAGACATATCTGAAACCTAATTTAACCCAACGGCCAAGATATCCATAATCTTAGCTCTGATACCATATTCTGTACACCCCGAGATATTCAGGATTATTACAGCACCGTAAATCCTTGATATAAGGATTTACTAGGCTAAGAATTCAAAAACAACGTTGTTAAATGCCAATCGTAAAGTTAATTATTAGATCACCAGTATGAAACGTACAAATTAGTCAACATCCGAACACAAACCTCTAAAGAAAAACAAAACAACACCGTACTCGAGTACTTTATTAAAACAAAACACAATCTGACAAATTATCATGGCCGTAACATCACTCTGCACCCTCGTCCTCATGCATCTCTAGTGGTTTTTTCCCCGTCCTCCTGTGTCCTGAACATACAATAAATGTCACCCCCTAAGGGGTTAGCACACCGATGCTAGTATAAGTACGATAATTATATGATAAGAGATTATTCAACATCTCATGAATAATAACGACAACATCATCAACAACAACAATAAAAACGGGTCTCTACTACGAGAAGACTCACCATACACAACATGATAACCACAACATAATACAATATACACATGCTAATTCTGATGATCCAGCGTTCATTGCATAGATCCCAATATGATCCCGTCGGACCAACACAAGGTGGAAAAACCTATCCAATGATCCAGCGCACGCTAGCGTAGATCCCAAGATGATCCCGTCAGACCAACATGAGGTGGACATACAACAACGACACATGTACGACAACATGTATACCATCAATACATAAAACGTAATTAAAGTACTTGCCATAGAAAGATGGCAAGAATATAAGTACTTCAACGACTTCAACAAACTCGAAGGTTGCCCCCTTCGATCAACCATTTGCAAAGTTCAAACCTTATACAAATGGAAATAACGACAAACTCAACTTATGTTATAATACTATCACACGAACATTCTAAACATTCTAACGATGATCATTACTCGGCCGATTCCCGGTGAACTACTCCAAGGACACTAAGTTGAATGAATATTATACTACATACGAACGAAAGGTCGTAATAGGGATAACACGTTTGGTGTCTACGGTTTTCTAGAATGTTCAAAATGTTACAATTTACTTCTAAATCTTCACATAAATTATTAATACATGTATCGGTTATCTAGACAAATTCATAACACGGTAGTAAGTGCAACCGAATTCTAAGTTAATCCCAGTTATGATTCTCATTCTTCCACAAGTAAACTCATCTAGTCCAATCCTACGTTCACCACGATTGTTACAATATGATTATATTGTTCTAACCATTCATGGGAAGATTATCAATCCGAACAACCTTTACAAACCCTGGATTATATTCACAGGACAATCCTTACGTTTATTATCTCGAATTCACCTAGTCTAGGTGATAACATACATAACCTGTTCATCATATACTCATCACGATATCATCATCTCTATCGGGTAATCATCACGAAATCATCATCAAGGCAGGTTATAATCTTTGAAAATCACATCCTTATGATAGACATAATCGAGGTTCAACTATTTCCGATGAAAATTCAAGTTTATCCAATCCAATCATCCTAAACTTGTTTTTCAATTCGTAGAGCTCAGATTAAACTCAATAAATTCAGTATCATGCTCATAAACATCACTACGAACATGAACTCTAGGTTGGTAAAGCATCACATACCTTAATACGGAAGGAAACGACAAAACACTTGGTAGAATTCAACAACGGATGCTTGAACGCTAATCTCCAGTGCTCCTCGTCTTCAACAATCATATCCATAGGCTGATATGAGGGGTTAAAGTCATGGGAGTAACTCTCCAGGTCGTAGAAGTCGGAAATGGGACAAAGGGTAAAGTGAGAAATGAAATGGAGGTAATGTCCTATTTATAGAAATGACCTCTAGCGTGCGCCACTTCTCCAGTTTAGCCTTTACGTACATTAATCACGACAGTTACCGTACGCTAACACCCCATTATAGCATGCGATAACGGCTTTACGAAGCTTACTGACCTCGCTATACACGACTTAGCGTGCGCTAGCATTTCTCTCATAGCGTGCGCTAAGCACCATTGACTCGACTTTTCCAAAAGTCATCCAGGTTCATCCCGACATGTCCCTATCCAATCTCCATGATCCGATCTCACCTATGAACCTATCTCAGTCATGTTGACCACATAGTGTACACTAAGTGTCAACCTATAGCATGCGCTATTTACACATTTTAGCATACGCTACACTCACTGTTTAGCGTGCGCTAATTACGTGTAAGTACATGCATGAATTAACATTAATGAAATCATACACTCGCCAATACTAGACTATGAAATACGGAGGATCATACTCGGATTAATAATACAACATACGCAATGTCACAAGGTTCCAATACATATCAAATATCCGTATATTACATGCACGGACACATTTTCGGATCAGGCGTAATGTGATGTCCGTCCCGAGACATGTGTTTGGTCGTTCATATTCTATTTATGATTGGGTATGTTCGACATTTGTGACTAGTTGTTCATACGCCCGAGAGGTATGTTCAAAAGTCGGGTTGTTTCCTTGAGATCATATATATATATATATATATGAATTGTATAATGTATTGAGAATTATTATCATGTATATCTGACCCTGTGGTTTGGGCCAAATACTTGGGTTGTATTTTAGGTCGAGGCAAAGGCAAGGCATGGTGATGGCAGAGGGTTTGAAGGATACTAGTTCGTGGGGCCAAACTCTTTTGTTGTCCGGTTATGCTTAAACCGTGTAATGCTACTTTCTGTTTCATTTTAACTATTGTCGATTGTATTATTATTTTAAGTATATTCCATCTTCATATGGTTTGTACTAGTATTTGGATCCTGTGTATTCTGAGACTAATAGTCGTATCATTTGTAGACTCCTAATCGGAGTAATGATTATTGTTTTGTGATTCAGTATCACAATAACGTTATGTTTAAATTGTGTTTTGGTATCGCCTGGTTGGTCCCATTGTGGGGTCCACATCACTGTAATAGCCACCGTATTTGGGGGTGTTACAGAAGATGGTATCAGAGAGTCATTTCTCTCTCTAAGAGTCGTCGTGATTTGAACTAGTATCAAGAAAGCTTCGCGTCATGTGTGATTTGTGCAAGCCTGACCCGACGAGCCAAATACGGCATGTTCTTTATGTGCCCTGATTTAATTACTGGCAAGATGTTAATGGCGGAATTGATCTTTTGTTGATCTTGATATTCCAACTGATTTGTGGCGGAATTTATCTTATTAATATTCCGAGGGAAATTTTGAAATGATTATGTGATTGGATTTGTTTCAACTTGATGTCGATATGGTATTTTGTATAGCACTAGTGGTGCTGATGATTCGTGATGAACTATTTTCTTGAAATTGTAGTTGCATTGTTGCTATTAACTTAGCATGAAAATTATGATTGCCATAGAGGTGGTCTTGAAATGTGCTTATCATTATTGTTTGATTCTTTCAGTATGGATAGAAATTTGAGAGGCCGTGACAGAGGGGGTCGGGGCCGCGGAAGGGGCCGAGTCCTGAGGCCATGAGCCAATACACGATTAAATGTGGAACAGAGCTCAGCGAGTAGTGATACACCTACTGAGAACCAGTCACACCATACTGAGCGGCACGAGGGCACGCGTGTCGACCCGTATGTTGTTATCAAGGGCATGATGATAACACCATACCGAGTGGCACGAGGGCGTGCGCGTCGACTCGTATGTTGTTATGCAGGGCATGATGACCCAGATGGGTCAATTGATGGAAGCTATGCAGAGAGATGCTACTACTGGCCAGCAGCAGGGACCTTATCCACTACCTCCTGTGCACGGCGGACTTGTGAGTCGGATCATTAGGGACATCTCTCGTCAGTGGCCTCCAACTTTTGAAGGCTCCTCTGAGCCTGCGGATATTATACACTGAATCAAACAGAGAAGTTTTTCGAGATGGTAGAATGTCCAGAAGAGAACCGCGTCTCCGTGGCGGCTTACTACCTTAGTAAGAGCGCCGATACTTGGTCGCTTTCGATGAGACCAGCTGATGGTGTAAGCACCTAGGAGGAATTCAAGAACCACATGCTAGATCGTTATTATCTAGGCACATTCCGTGAGACCAAGTTGTCAGAATTGCTGAACCCAGACCCATATAAGGAGGATGACGTGTTATCGATTGCTAAAAAAATTTAGACACTTCATCCGTTCGCTACGTCGATTGTTCAGACGGAAGCGGATAAGATCAAGTATTTTCTCAAAAGGCTTAAACCCCGGATGAGGATGCAGTTACTTAATCACCACTGCACGGCTATACCGGAATTCATCGATAAAGCTATGGAATACGAACTGACTGCGAAGGAAATTTCCAAAAAGCAGCCACAGTACAACAATAAGAGATCCAGGAACCAGACCCAGGCTGACAGTAATCGGAGACCGTTCAAGAAACCCCAATGTGTACCAACTTTTTCTGAGCGGTCACCTATGGCGCCAAAACTAGCAGGATCACATTCTCGAGTGGCCAATTCATCTATTATAACTATGGTGATCAGGGGCACGTCAGCTCCAAATGTCCGAAGCCAGCTGTTGCATGCCATACTTATGGGATTACTGGACATCTTGCTCTTTTTTGCAGAGATGGGCCGGGACATTCACCAGTAGCCTTTCATGCTCCAGTTCAGTCTTCAGTTATTGATAGGGCACCTCTGTCTGCTTCCTATCAGACTACCGGGGCAAACAGAGGGATGGGCCGTGGAAGTTAAGCTAGTGTAGCTGGTACCAGAGCTGCAAAACCAAGAATCTACGAGATGAAAAAGGATGATGATCCCGAAGCTAGCATGATCGCAGGTACACTTGAGATTCACTCTGAGTCTATATGTGTTATTTTTTATACTAGTGCTTCACACTCCTTTATATCTGCTTCTTGTTTGAGTCATTTACAATTAGATGATGTTATCGTTTGTGAACCTTATGTGATTGGTCTGCCCGATGGTAGAAGAATTGTGGGGAATCATGAAGTACAGAACTGTACGGTTCGTATGAACAATCGTGAGTGGTTTTCAGACTTGATTGTGATCGATTTACCTAAATATGATATGATCTTGGGTATCAATGGATGGATTGTCATGATGCCATACTTAGCGTCCGCAAGCGGATGGTGATTGTCACTTCTAACGATGGTTTTGAGTGCACTTTTCAAGGTGTTAAGCCCAGCCACTCCGTGAGGGTTATCAGCGCAATGAAAGCAGTGAAATTGCTTAATCAAGGGTGTATTGGTTATTGTTGCTACATGACCAAGACAGTGGACCGACCAGCTGAATTGTCCGACATTCCAGTAGTTCGAGACTACCCATATGTTTTTCCAGATGAGTTGCCACTCTTGCCTCCACATCGTGAGGTAGAGTTTACCATTGAGTTAGAGTCAGGTACGTCCCTGCTTTCCAAGGCACCGTATCGCATGGCTCCAACTGCGATGCAAGAGTTGAAGAGTCAGCTCGAGGGTTTGACTGAGAAGGGTTATATTCGACCCAGTGCATCCCCTTGGGGAGCACTAGTATTATTTGTGCGAAAGAAGGATGGATCCTTGCGTTTATGTATTGATAATCGAGAGTTGAATAGGGTAACAATCAAGAATAAATCTCTGTTGCCTCGTATTGTGATTTGTTGGATCAACTCCAAGGCGCCACTGTATTTTCCAATATGGACTTAAGATCCGGCTATCATCAGTTGAGGATTCGAGAGTCCGATATTTCTAAGACAGCTTTTCGTACTGGTTATGGGCATTATGAGTTCGCGGTGATGCCGTTTGGAATGACTAACGCACCGGCAATGTTCATGGAATTGATGAATCGAGTTTTCATTGACTTTATAGATCGTTTTGTGGTCGTTTTCATTGACGACATTTTGATTTATTCCCGTAACCGTGAAGAACACAAGTTTCATCTCCGTTAGATCCTCGGTGCGTTGAGACGAGAACAACTCTACAAATGTGAGTTCTGGATGTGTAAAGTTACTTTTCTTGGGCATGTGATATTAGTTGATGGGGTTAGTGTGTACTGACAAAAGACAGAGGCTATTCGGATTGGCTACATCCGAAGAATGTGAAGGAAGTTCGTAGTTTCCTCAGTTTGGCAGGTTATTACAGACGGTTTATGGAAGGCTTTTCCAAGATTGCTCAGCCACTGACTAATCTGTTAAGGAAAGATAATAAGTACACATGGTGAGAGGCATGTCAACAAAGTTTTGAAGAACTCAAGAGTCGATTAATTTCGGCACCAGTCTTAGTCCTACCACGGGGAACCGAAGGATTGGTGGTGTATAGTGATGCATCCAGACAGGGCCTTGGATGTATACTGATGCAGAATTGGAGAGTGATTGCCTATGCATCGATACAATTGCGACCTTATTAAGTCAATTACCCAACCCATAACTTGGAGTTAGCAGCTGTGGTGTTTGCTTTGAAAAATTGGCGCTACTACTTATATGGAGCACATGCCAGATTTTTACCGGTCACAAGAGTCTGAAGTATATTTTTGCTCAGAAGCAGCTAAAGAGGATGTGGCTAGAGATGATTAAAGATTATGACATTGAGATATTATACCATCCAGGGAAGGAAAATGTGGTTGCTGATGCCTTAAGTCGCAAGACGATACAAGAGCAAATGCTTAGCTGTTTGACAGTTCAAAGAGAATTATAGTTAGATCTTATGAGGCTGGGGATTGAAGTCTGGTTACAGTGTGTTCAGGGACAACTTTGCACACTTGAGATTTCGTCGTACCATGATGATATAATCAGATCGAAGCAGGTTACGGACCCATTCTTATCGCGGATTCAGAATGAGATGACTCAAGCGAAAGCTCCTGGATTTGTGATCCACGATTATGGACTGATACATTTTAAGAATCGAGTATGTGTACCGGAAGATGAAGAGTTGAGAAACTCTATCCTGAGAGAGGCCCATGCTACCCCATACTCCATTCACCCGGGGTCTAGCAAGATGTATAAAGATTTGAAGCAATATTATTGGTGGGGAAATATGAAACGAGAAGTTACAGAATTCATTTTGAGATGTTTGACCTGTCAGCATGTTAAGATGGAGCATCAGCGACCAGCGGGTATGCTAAAACCACTCCCGATTCCCGAATGGAAATGGGAGGACACATCGATGGATTATATCACTAGCTTTCCAACGAGCCATCGAGGTATGAATACGATTTGGGTGATTGTGGATCGTCTGACCAAATCAGCCCACGTTTTGGAGATTAAAGACACATGGGGTCCCGATAGGTTGTCCCAGCTGTTTATTGAAGGAATTATAAGGTTACATGGTACCCCTAAGATTATCGTATCAGACCGTGACGGGCGGTTCGTGTCACATTTTTGGAAAGCAGTTCATCGTGCGATGGGTATGCAGTTGAACTTCAGTAGTGCATTTCATCCTTAGACTGATGGCCAGTCTGAGAGGACAATCCAAACTCTAGAGGATATGTTGAGGGCGTGTGCTCTCGATTGGAAAGATAATTGGGAAGTCCAACTACCTTTGGTTGAATTCACCTATAATAATAGTTGGCATGCTTCGATTCAGGTGGCACCTTATGAAGCATTGTATAGATGTCATTGTAGGTCCCCTTTATGTTGGAACGACCTATCTGAATCTCTGGGTACGGAACCTGATATGTTACTAGCAGCCCGTGAGAAGATCGCTCTGTTTAGGAGTTAGTTGCTAACGGATCAGAGCCGGTAGAAATCTTATGCAGACAACCATCGACGACTGCTTGAGTTCAAGGTTGGTGACCATGTGCTAATGAAGGTGTCCCCTACTCGAGGTGTCTTTTGTTTTGGGAAGAGAGGCAAACTAAGTCCAAGATATATTGGACCATTTGAGATATTGGAACGTGTAGGTGATATAGCCCATCGTCTGGCGTTACCACCAGCTTTGAGTCGGATTCATAACGTGTTTCATGTCTCCCAGATGAGGAAGTATGTTTTTGATCCGAGCTACATACTTAAGTTTGAAGAGATCGAATTAGTAGACGATCATTCTTACGAGGAACGTTGAGGATCAAACAATTGAGGAACAAGATGATTCCCCTACTGAAGGTTCAGTGGTCACGACACGGAGTCGAGGATGCTACGTGGGAAACCGAGGATAGCATGCGAGAGAGATATCCCAAGTTGTTTACCCCTTAGTTTCAAGGACGGAACTCCTTTTAAGGGGGAGAGTATGTAATATTCGACTATAATTTTTCTTCTTTAACTGTCGTAGTACTCGAAAAATTTGTATATCGTTGAATCACATTGCATTTAGTATAATGATTATTAATGTTGAGATATATCATAATATAATTAATTATAATTGTAATTCTCATTGTGGTTGATTGCTAGACGTTGTGTAGATTGTTGCATTTTTTTTGCTAAGTCTTTAATGCCCGACGTATGCTACTGCTGTAACATAGCATACGCTATTTCCTCATTGTTGCATACGTAATGCACTTTAGTTTATGTACGTAATGAAGGGAATTTGATCCGATCTCAACTTTCGGCATGCAGGGACATGTAGGATTCGGATAATTGGGCCTTTCGAGACAAGCCAAGTTGACCTGCATTACGTACGTAATGCTCATTCTGTAACGTTTGTAATGCGATAGGTGTTTTGGGGAAGTAGCCTTCGGAGGCTGATTACGTATGTAATAACTTGTGTGTAGTGTATGTAAAGGGACTAACGCACGTTAGCTTCATGCTATAACATACGTAATGGTTGTGCAGTTTATAAAAATACAGCTCTTATCTTTCATTTTGCACGACCCAACCTTGATATTTTCTTCAAGAGATCACCCCTCTGCCTCCCTAGATCGACTTGCACCTTTCTATCTTATCTTGGAGATTGCATCTTGGATTGATGCTTATTGATTGAAAGCTTGGAGTGTGTTCTTGATAGTCTTGGTGGTGTTCTTCTTTTTCTTGAGGTATGTTGTACAACCCTACTCTATATTTCGTGGTAGTGATGATCTTGATAAGGAATACTGCACATAGTGTTGAATTGATCAAGTAAAACATGATTGTGGTAAGATGTTGAACACCTATTGAAGAATATAATGATTAAAGGTTTAAAATGAAGATGTTCTTGATGTTTAAATGATAATAACCATGTTTATAAGAATCACACTCAGCTTGCTGGATTGTTATCATTATTGAAAGATGATAATCAAAAGTTTCGATGTAGTTGAGTTAAAACCGATGGATTCATAACATAGGATGTGTTATAACCAATATCTTGGGAATGGATTGATGAATGATGAAGATTAGGATGATGTTCTTATGATTCAGAAACCCTAAATGTTATAACTTTGTTTTTTATATGGCTCAACAAATTCCATAGGAGATAATAATGGATTATGAAGAACACAAATGTAACCTTTAGAGAGATAATAATGTATTAATCACCGTATTCATAGGCTGATAATGTTCTTAGGGAGATTTCAGCGATTGTTTATGATAAATCCTTGTGTAATAGATGAAGTAGATGTTGAAGAACCTAAAGAACTTGGTTAATCCGATTATTAATGGTGAATTGAAGATGTTTAATGCGGAAGCTTGTTCATAGTGATAACAAGAATTAAAAGGACATTTTGATATAATAAACCGATTGTGGAAGACGAATTAGATGTATTAAAATTCATCGATAGTCAGTAGAATGTTCATTGGGATAGAATGAATTAAACGGTAGGTTCCGGGTGTCATTTTCTATGAATTGATATCAATATTGTGTGAATGTGTTGTTTAATGAATCATGTTTCATTCAAGGTTGCTTGTTAGAGTGAGTATTTAGTCGAGGATACCGTTTGTTCGATCATTTAGAGAAGGACTATCTTTCGTCTATGGAATTGAGGCAAGTTATCTTGCTTGGTTATAATGATGATTGAATTCTTGTGTACGTTATACATTTCGTGTATATGTAATGCTTTATGAATCTACGATTCATGATGTGGTGTTGTTCTTGATCGTGCTTACCGTTTTGTTGTGGGATTGTATTCCCAAGTTCACTACCTTGGTATCGTTGGTCTCGTTGATCATTTTGTCACTTCAGTGAGTTTCTAGATTCTTGATCGAATGTGTAATTTATTGAATTCCTTTACCATGTTGTATCATGACATATCTAGAATCATATATGCATGCCAATTGGTTATGTGTAGTATTTTTATCCAGGGACATATGGTCATACGTTGATGTTCCTGTACTAGACTGTGCACACGAGACGTAGTTCGTGAGGCTAATTAGGTACATTGTCTCACATATATTATGGATTTCGTATACGGGGTGGACATGTGCACGGACACATTTCCGGATGGGGCGTACTATGATGTCCTTCTTGAGCCATGTTGATTCGTCATTCATATTCTATGTATGATTGGGTATGTCCGACGGTTTGTGACTAGTTGTTCATATGCCCGAGGGGTATGTTCAATCATTGGGTTGTTTCCTTGAGATCCTATATATATGAATTGTATAATGTCTTGAGAATTATTATCATGTATATCTGACCCTGTGGGTTGGGCGAAATACTTGTGTTGTATTTTAGGTCGAGGCAAAGTCAAGGCACGGGAAGAGCACGGTGGCGGCGAAGGGTTTGAAGGATACTAGTTCGGGGGGAAAGTCTTTTGTTGTCTGGTTATGCTTAAACCATGTAATGCTACTTTCCATTTCATTTTAACTATTGGCGATTGTATTATTATTTTAAGTGTATTCCATCTTCATATGGTTTGTACTAGTATTTGGATCCTGTGTATTCTTAGACCAATAGTCGTATCATTTGTAGACACTTAATCGGAGTAATGATTATTGTTTTGTGATTCGGTATCACGATAATGTTATGTTTAAATTGTGTTTTGGTATCGCCTGGTGGGTCCTAGTGTGGGGTCCATGACACTGTAATAGCCGCCGTATTTGGGGGTGTTACAGAAGATGGTATCAAAGAGTCATTTCTTTTTAAGAGTCGTCGTGAGTTGAACTAGTATCCTTGTCAAGAAGATACTGAGCGACAGGCAAATTACGTTCTTCTGGACAATCAACTACCTCGAATATTTTCCCCAACCGGAAAAAGCCAACCATCCTAGCCCAATGCATCTGTGGCACAAGCGAAATGATGGAGATTCGTACGAACCACTTCTTGAAGCTACTGATTTGCGCCAATGTTCTGGGTCACATTTGTATTACGTTGAACTGTTTGAGTCAACTGAGTCATCTGTGCATCTACCTGCTGCAAAATAGTAGCAACACCGATACCAGCACCATCATCGGCGGTACAATCCTGATCACACGTCTGGTCGCCACGACCACGACCCTTGCCCCTCGGCATACTGATTAAGTAACCACTCATCACAAGAGAAAATTGTAACATAATCATATACATCAATTACCGTCCTAAGGCAACCCACATACACAAAATCACAGCAACGATGACATCCATTCTGCAATATCAACGACCCAAATGATAACCAGCACACAATTACAAAACATCATGAAACAATCACATATGTACACAATCATACAATCCTAAGCTCTAACAGCTCGCACAGGTGCGATAACACGTAAATTACCATGAAACGACAAACATTTAACACCAACATCACAACTCTCATAGAGGGCTAACATCCTAACGACAAATCTAACATCATACACACATTCCCTGACCGCAAACAGGAAATGATACGTTTTAAAAACAAAAGCCACCTTTTAAATAAATTGGAAACACCCGCTGGTCTTAAGTATCACATTTTGAAAAAAAGGTCGTACAAACATCATTATCAAAACTTTGAAAAACCGTCTCGCGTTTGATAAAAATGAGGACATCTTTCTTTTAGCTAAAAACATTAAATATTTTGGTCCTCAAAGTGGAAGAACTTTGAAACATACAATTATACTAGTAGAAACCATGAAAATACCGCGAGGAAATAATCAATTTTAAAAAATACATCTCGAAATTTATTCTCCGAGATACTCAAAACTTTCAAAAATACATTAGGCCGGAATGCCCAAAAACTCACACGTTACAAAGTATATGTTAAGTCTCTGCTCATACGTATCGACATTCGCTTACATATCTCATAGTACATGCATCAAATTGTTTCAAAATCAGGACATGTCTTTTCCCGAAAAACAAACAGTCAATAATCACAGTTGAAAATTGCCTAGAACCGGGGCTACACCAATGATCTCATCTGAGGCCTCTATGGACCCTCCTGGACTGGCCATAGTTAAAAAATCACGCACATGGCTCGCCTAGGACTGGGGCTAAACCACTGGTCCCATCCGAGGCCTCTTTGGATCCTCCCAGACTGGCTATCCAAACAAGCTCGTGAATCAGGAGCGAAATCACATATTCCTCCGAAGCCCCATCGGACCCTCCCAGAGTGAGCAAATCACACACATATACATTACCATTTCATGTTAAGCATAAGGGTTTCACAAGAATACTTGCCTTGAGAAATTAACGATGAAATGAATGGGAAAATCAACTAGACTTGCTAGGAACCGATGACCACGAACATAACGACTCGAGGAATACAATCACAACCAATTCTACACGAATACGAAAACAGAATACGCCCGAAAACCCACCTATGATTCATGTAAATTCGTACTAAAACAACAACGAGAGCAGATCGCAACCGAACCCTCTCGACTTCACAAATACCATAATTTACCATGAACCCGTAGGGAAAACATGAATACCACTAAGATTAATCACCGATATCATATATTAATCAACAATACAGAACGAATCGGACATTAAATCGAAAACCCCCCAATTTCCCAAAAATAGGGTTCTAAGAGATTACTTGGGATTGAAGGCGAAGAACACAAGTAGATGTTGTTAATCTACACCAAGGATTCAAAGAAGATGATAACCGAGATGATTGGGAGAAGAAATCGCCTCAGATCACCTCTGGATTGCACAAGCCATGGGGAAGGAGATGAAATGAGAAAAGGACGCGTCTGAGGTCAACCCTCGGGTATATATAACCAGATGGTTTAGCGTGGACTAAAGACTTATGGTTATCGTGCGCTAACTTGACCAACCTTGGTCCATAACCTTCGGTTCTGACCCGTTAGCGTGCGCTACCCAATGAATAACGTGCGCTATAAGCCCCCCGTTAGTGCGCGCTATCAACCTATAGCGTGCGCTACCTATTCGACTCCAGCATCCAGAAACATTCTGCCTCAACTAGAATACCTAATTAGCGCGTGCTACCACACACCTAGCATGCGCTAAGTCTCAACCATAGCGTGCGCTAATCTACAGGCTTAGCATGCGCTAAACTGCTCGTCCAGAGAGCAGAAACAACCTATTGCCACTGCTGTACTCGAATCATTAGCACGCGCTACTGGCGAACTTAGCGCGCGCTACTCAATGAAATTAGTGTGCACTACACAACGAAATTAGCATGCACTAACGTGTGCAGACAGTAGTACAGACAACACTCAAAGATGGAAAACGGCGAATTCTTCCCCGGATGAAAACAACGCGCACCCAACACAAAACAACAGGCTGGAAAAGACACACGCACGACGAGTTCGAGTGAGAAACTAAATTACTAAAAGAAAACGCAATTCCTACTACCCAAAGGTTCGGAAGACGACAACGATAGTAATTACCCCATAACTTTAGGAAATTATAAAATAGCCCCAATAAGTCCGAAATACACGATACACGATCGAAAAACAAAAGAAAGCTCACAACATGCATAATAACCTAAGATGGATTTACGACAACCCCAAAATGGCGGTTCCGAACAACGCTTACGAGAATCGAACCAAATAGCGACAGAAATGACATTAAATGCAGAAATGAGTAGAACAAGTCTGAAACAAGCACGGATGACAAAAAGTCCAGTATTAAATATTCTAAAAATATGTATACGATTACAAATGAGTCACTAAAAGCGAAAAATACACCAAAATGAAAAATACCAAAAAAGGAAAAATGCGGATATTACATGCTCCCCTCTAAAAACAAGTTTCGTCCCGAAAGTTAAGAAACAAATAACTCGGGGTACCTAGCACGCATGCTATCCTCGGTTTCCCAAGTTGCCTCCTCGAAACCATGTCTCGACCCTTGCACTTTTACCAATGGAATGATCTTATGCCTCGTCGCTTTTCATGATGCTCGAAAATCTTCAAAGGACGCTACTCAAAGGTAATATCCTCGCCGATATCAATATCACCATAGTCGATGACATGACTAGGATCTGGAACATATTTCCTCGGTTGGGAAACATAGAAAACGCTATGGACGTGACTTAAAGCGGAGGCAACGCCAAATGGTACGCCAACTCGCCGACCCTCTCTGGATTCTCAAAGGGACCAATAAATCTCGGACTCAACTTTCCCTTCTTCCGGCGGAAAACTCCCTCATCGCGACACCTTTAGCAAAACGTGGTCAACCTCGAATTCCAAAGGTCGACGATGAACATTAGCATAAGATTTCTTTTGACTCTAAGCTGTCAACATCCTCTCCTGAATCAATTCGACCTTGTTCCTCGTCTCCAAAATGACATCCGGTTTGGTCCCGACCAAATCGGAGGGCTCGTTCCGACAAATTGGCGATCGACATCGCCGCCCATAAAGCGCCTCATACGGTGCCATCTTGATCGATACGTGCCAACTATTGTTGTAGTGAACTCGATCAATGTCAATTGTTCCTCCCAATCACTGCTCCAATCGAGAGCACAAGCACGCAACATATCCTCAGATGTCTGGATAGTGCGCTCTGACTGCCCATCCGTGTGAGGATGAAAAGAAGTACTCAGACGCAACTGAGTACCCAACGCCTTATGTACCTCCTGCCAAGAAATGCGACACAAAACGGCCATCACGATCTGAAACAATAGACTTCGGAGTACCGTGAAGCCTCAGGATATGCGTAATAAATACATGAGCCAACTTTTTCGAACCCCAAGTATCCTTGATGCCCAGAAAGTGTGCCGAATTGGTCAGATGATCCACAATCAACGAAACCATATTCATACCGACTTCGACCTCGGCAAGCTCGTGATGAAGTCCATCGAAATATCTTCCCATTTCCATTTCGGAAAGAGAAGCGATTGAAACAACACAGCTGGTTGCTGATGCTCGATTTTTAACTACTGACAAGTCAAGCACCTCGCTACAAATTTTTCGACCTCCTCCTTCATATTATTCCACCAAAAGTTCCTCCTTAGGCCCTTGTACATCTTGCTTGAACCAGGATGAACCGATTAAGGTGTAGCATGGGCCTCACGTAAAATACTCTGCCTCAATTCCAAGTCGTTTGGTACACAAAGATGACTCTGGAATCTCAACACACCATCCTCGTGAATCACAAACCTAAGAGACTTCCCCTTAAGAACATTCTCAGATTTGAGCAATCATCAGATCCTCCAACTGCTTCAGTTTAATTTCATAGATTAACGACGATGAAATTTATAAGGCAGAAAGTGGCCCGACAACTCCTGGCAACAAAATCTCAACACCAAACTCGATCAAATCACGCTGAAGCTCAGATTGGGACATCAGTATCTCGAGCATTCACAACATAATCGATTTCCGACTCAAGGCATCTTCCACGACGCTCGCCTTTCCCGGATGATAAAGGATTTTGAGGTCATAATCCTTAATCAATTTCAACCCCCTCCTATGCCTCATATTCAACTCCCGCCGAGTGAATATGTACTTCAGACTTTTATGATCGGTAAAAATCTGACATGTAGAGCCAAGGAGATAATGACCCCAAATCTTGAGCGCAAAAACAACTGCCGCTAACTCTATGTTGTGAGTAGGGTAGTTGAGCTCAGACAACCTCAATTATCTCGACGCATAAGCAATAGTCTTATTGTGCTGCATCAACACGCACTCGAGACCCTGACCCGACGCATCGCTATAAACAGCAAAACCCTTGTTGCCACGCGGCAAGACTAAAATTGGGGGTGAAGTCAAATGCCTCTTCAGCTCCACAAAACTCGACTACCTTTCGTCATTCCAAACGAACTTCTCAGATTTATGAAGCAACTATGTAAGTGGTTGAGCTAGTTTCGAAAACCCCTCGACGAACCTACGATAGTAGCCAGCCAAACCCAAGAAACTATAGACCTCATTCACATTCTTATGTTGTGTCCAATACAGCACTGCCTCAATCTTCTGTGGATCTACACGGACCCCTCGGTTGAAATCACGTGACCCAGAAACATCACTTCCTTCAGCCAGAACTCACATTTCAAGAACTTCACATAGAGTCGCTCGGTACTCAAAACATCCAACACCACACGAAGATGATGCGCATGCTCCTCCTCATTCTTGGAGTAGATAAGGATGTCATCAATTAAGACAACGACACACTTATCCAAATACTCACTGAAAACCTTGTTCATCAACTACATGAATACTATCAGCGTGTTGGTTAGCCCGAAGGGCATAACCACAAAATCATATTGTCCGTATCTCGTCCAAAAAGCTATTTTATGGACGTTGGACTCCTTAAACGAAGCTGATGGTATCCCGATCTCAAGTAGATCTTCGAGAACAACGAAGCTCCCTGCAACTGATCAAACAAGTCATCAATTTTTGGCAAAGGATACTTGTTCTTGATGGTCACTTTGTTTAGCTCACGATAGTCGACAGATAAATGCAGTGAACCATCCTTTTTCCACACAAACAGGACCGGTGCCCCCCAAGGCGAAGCACTTAGTCGAATATACCCTGACTCAAGAAGCTCACTCAACTGCTTCTTCAACTCAGCCATCTCTGAAGGTGCCATGCGAAATGGCACCTTCGAAATTGGATCCGCACACGGCTCTAACTCGATAGCAAATTCAACCTCACGGTCCGGTGGTAACCCCAGCAACTCATCCGGAAAGATATCTGGGAACTCACTAATGATTGGGATCAACGAAAACTCGACCCCACCATCCTCCACCTCCAAGGTGTAACACCAATAACCTGTAATACCCAGTTGTAATTCAGTCATTATCATTCATTATTTATCACTCAGTAATTTTCACTCATTAATGATCATTTGTTACTCATAGTCAATCATTGTATTCACCGTTCAGAGTAATTGTATCGTGTATCAATCGTCATTCATCATCAATCTAGTTGGAGAATCGGGCCGTGTTTATCATCATTTTCATCTTCATAGTGGGTGTGTGTGAGGAGTAGCGCACGCTACGAACTCTCTTTAGCGCGCGCTAATTGAGTTACAGTAGCGCACGGTACCTCTTAACACTAGTGCACGCTAATGTAATTCAAGCGGGTAGTCCCGCAAACCGGACTACAGTTTGGTTGTAAGTAGCGCACGCTACAAATGGCAAGTAGCGCATGCTAGTAGGTCGGAGTGGCGCATGCTATGCGATCGGTGTAGCGCGCGCTAAGGTCGGATCATGCAGAGTCCGG
Organism: Orobanche coerulescens; assembly: GCA_033398695.1. Lineage (NCBI taxonomy): Eukaryota > Viridiplantae > Streptophyta > Magnoliopsida > Lamiales > Orobanchaceae > Orobanche > Orobanche coerulescens. The sequence goes on along the minus strand of CM065818.1, from coordinate 100,100,021 downwards.
TGGCTCTTGGGTGAATTGGATTAATTCCTAGCGCACGCTGCGAGTAGATTTTAGCGTACGCTAATCGGGGGTAGTAGCGCACGCTGAAGTTTGTGTGTAACGCGTGCTACCACGAACAGATCAGAGAACAGGAGGTTACGGACTTGATCGGGCAACAGATAATTTGTTAGCGCATGCTAACATTTTGAGTTAACGACGTTAAGTATATGGTTGTAGTGCATGCTACAAAAGGTACGTAGCGCATGCTACCGTTGCGAACAGAGGGTACTGGACTACCTAGTACACCCATTAGCGCACGCTACGCACAGGAGATAGCACACGCTAAACTGGGGTTGCTATAAATAGGACAGTGCAATCCATTTCGTCATTTCTTCATCTCACTTCATTCCTTCGGCGGTTTCGGGCGATTTGGAGAGTTTTCTTCGAGCTGAATCCACAAATCATCATCTTCAAGCTTATCATTCGGATTAATCATCATTTCTTCATCTCCATCACATCAAATCAAGGTAATAACTTCTTGGATCTAGAATTTTGGATTTTTTGGTTTTCCTTCCGATTTCTTCGGGTAAGCTTGGATTGTTGTTGGAATATATTAGATATAGATTATCTACCTTGGATAAATGTATTCCTACGGATTTATTGACATATATTTTGGATTTCATGAATATTGGGGTTAATTCAAGAACACTTTTTGGTTGACGTTGATATTTTTGGGGGTATTCGATTAGATTATTGTCGTTTACTCGAGTTGTGGGTTCCTATGGGATTATTGATATTATTGAAGGTGGTTTGTTGGTTTGAAATACTCATTTTGGAGTTTGGTTTTGATATATTCGGGATTGGATATTATCAAAGGATGTATGTTTGCTAAGTATTCGTTAGAATGCCTCAATGAGTTTGGATATTGTTGTATCAACGTTTGAGTTGGTTATAATCGTGTTTGATATGTATATTGAGCATTGTTGGTAGTTGACATTCAAGGTTGTTCGAGCGACCGACATCCCTTTTAGGACGTTGTTCGTGGAAGGACATTCTTCACCGGCATTGAGTAAGTTAATTCTTACTCTGTTAAAAGGATTCTCATTCCTTTCGTTGTTGTTCATTCATAATCATAATTCATTCATAATGTATTAACCGTATTGAGATTTGTAATTGTCAAATAATCACTTCATTCACGAGGAACGAGGATTCCAATCAGTTCATTGAGTTATCATTGATTTTGTTGAAAAACCGTCTCGCGTTTGATAAAAATGAGGACATCTTTCTTTTAGCTAAAAACATTAAATATTTTGGTCCTCAAAGTGGAAGAACTTTGAAACATACAATTATACTAGTAGAAACCATGAAAATACCGCGAGGAAATAATCAATTTTAAAAAATACATCTCGAAATTTATTCTCCGAGATACTCAAAACTTTCAAAAATACATTAGGCCGGAATGCCCAAAAACTCACACGTTACAAAGTATATGTTAAGTCTCTGCTCATACGTATCGACATTCGCTTACATATCTCATAGTACATGCATCAAATTGTTTCAAAATCAGGACATGTCTTTTCCCGAAAAACAAACAGTCAATAATCACAGTTGAAAATTGCCTAGAACCGGGGCTACACCAATGATCTCATCTGAGGCCTCTATGGACCCTCCTGGACTGGCCATAGTTAAAAAATCACGCACATGGCTCGCCTAGATGAGGCTAAACCACTGGTCCCATCCGAGGCCTCTTTGGATCCTCCCAGACTGGCTATCCAAACAAGCTCGTGAATCAGGAGCGAAATCACATATTCCTCCGAAGCCCCATCGGACCCTCCCAGAGTGAGCAAATCACACACATATACATTACCATTTCATGTTAAGCATAAGGGTTTCACAAGAATACTTGCCTTGAGAAATTAACGATGAAATGAATGGGAAAATCAACTAGACTTGCTAGGAACCGATGACCACGAACATAACGACTCGAGGAATACAATCACAACCAATTCTACACGAATACGAAAACAGAATACGCCCGAAAACCCACCTATGATTCATGTAAATTCGTACTAAAACAACAACGAGAGCAGATCGCAACCGAACCCTCTCGACTTCACAAATACCATAATTTACCATGAACCCGTAGGGAAAACATGAATACCACTAAGATTAATCACCGATATCATATATTAATCAACAATACAGAACGAATCGGACATTAAATCGAAAACCCCCCAATTTCCCAAAAATAGGGTTCTAAGAGATTACTTGGGATTGAAGGCGAAGAACACAAGTAGATGTTGTTAATCTACACCAAGGATTCAAAGAAGATGATAACCGAGATGATTGGGAGAAGAAATCGCCTCAGATCACCTCTGGATTGCACAAGCCATGGGGAAGGAGATGAAATGAGAAAAGGACGCGTCTGAGGTCAACCCTCGGGTATATATAACCAGATGGTTTAGCGTGGACTAAAGACTTATGGTTATCGTGCGCTAACCAGCCAACCTTGGTCCATAACCTTCGGTTCTGACCCGTTAGCGTGCGCTACCCAATGAATAACGTGCGCTATAAGCCCCCCGTTAGTGCGCGCTATCAACCTATAGCGTGCGCTACCTATTCGACTCCAGCATCCAGAAACATTCTGCCTCAACTAGAATACCTAATTAGCGCGTGCTACCACACACCTAGCATGCGCTAAGTCTCAACCATAGCGTGCGCTAATCTACAGGCTTAGCATGCGCTAAACTGCTCGTCCAGAGAGCAGAAACAACCTATTGCCACTGCTGTACTCGAATCATTAGCACGCGCTACTGGCGAACTTAGCGCGCGCTACTCAATGAAATTAGTGTGCACTACACAACGAAATTAGCATGCACTAACGTGTGCAGACAGTAGTACAGACAACACTCAAAGATGGAAAACGGCGAATTCTTCCCCGAATGAAAACAACGCGCACCCAACACAAAACAACAGGCTGGAAAAGACACACGCACGACGAGTTCGAGTGAGAAACTAAATTACTAAAAGAAAACGCAATTCCTACTACCCAAAGGTTCGGAAGACGACAACGATAGTAATTACCCCATAACTTTAGGAAATTATAAAATAGCCCCAATAAGTCCGAAATACACGATACACGATCGAAAAACAAAAGAAAGCTCACAACATGCATAATAACCTAAGATGGATTTACGACAACCCCAAAATGGCGGTTCCGAACAACGCTTACGAGAATCGAACCAAATAGCGACAGAAATGACATTAAATGCAGAAATGAGTAGAACAAGTCTGAAACAAGCACGGATGACAAAAAGTCCAGTATTAAATATTCTAAAAATATGTATACAGTTACAAATGAGTCACTAAAAACGAAAAATACACCAAAATGAAAAATACCAAAAAAAGGAAAAATGCGGATATTACATGCTCCCCCTCTAAAAACAAGTTTCGTCCCGAAAGTTAAGAAACAAATAACTCGGGGTACCTAGCACGCATGCTATCCTCGGTTTCCCAAGTTGCCTCCTCGAAACCATGTCTCGACCACTGCACTTTTACCAATGGAATGATCTTATGCCTCAGTCGCTTTTCATGATGCTCGAAAATCTTCAAAGGACGCTACTCAAAGGTAATATCCTCAGCGATATCAATATCACCATAGTCGATGACATGACTAGGATCTGGAACATATTTCCTCAGTTGGGAAACATAGAAAACGCTATGGACGTGACTTAAAGCCGGAGGCAACGCCAAATGGTACGCCAACTCGCCGACCCTCTCTGGATTCTCAAAGGGACCAATAAATCTCGGACTCAACTTTCCCTTCTTCCCGAAGCGGAAAACTCCCCTCATCGCGACACCTTTAGCAAAACGTGGTCAACCTCGAATTCCAAAGGTCGACGATGAACATTAGCATAAGATTTCTTTTGACTCTAAGCTGTCAACATCCTCTCCTGAATCAATTCGACCTTGTTCCTCGTCTCCAAAATGACATCCGGTTTGGTCCCGACCAAATCGGAGGGCTCGTTCCGACAAATTGGCGATCGACATCGCCGCCCATAAAGCGCCTCATACGGTGCCATCTTGATCGATACGTGCCAACTATTGTTGTAGTGAACTCGATCAATGTCAATTGTTCCTCCCAATCACTGCTCCAATCGAGAGCACAAGCACGCAACATATCCTCAGATGTCTGGATAGTGCGCTCTGACTGCCCATCCGTGTGAGGATGAAAAGAAGTACTCAGACGCAACTGAGTACCCAACGCCTTATGTACCTCCTGCCAAGAAATGCGACACAAAACGGCCATCACGATGCGAAACAATAGACTTGAGTACCGTGAAGCCTCAGGATATGCGTAATAAATACATGAGCCAACTTTTTCGAACCCCAAGTATCCTTGATGCCCAGAAAGTGTGCCGAATTGGTCAGATGATCCACAATCAACGAAACCATATTCATACCGACTTCGACCTCGGCAAGCTCGTGATGAAGTCCATCGAAATATCTTCCCATTTCCATTTCGGAAAGAGAAGCGATTGAAACAACACAGCTGGTTGCTGATGCTCGATTTTTAACTACTGACAAGTCAAGCACCTCGCTACAAATTTTTCGACCTCCTCCTTCATATTATTCCACCAAAAGTTCCTCCTTAGGCCCTTGTACATCTTGCTTGAACCAGGATGAACCGATTAAGGTGTAGCATGGGCCTCACGTAAAATACTCGCCTCAATTCCAAGTCGTTTGGTACACAAAGATGACTCTGGAATCTCAACACACCATCCTCGTGAATCACAAACCTAAGAGACTTCCCCTTAAGAACATTCTCAGATTTGAGCAATCATCAGATCCTCCAACTGCTTCAGTTTAATTTCATAGATTAACGACGATGAAATTTATAAGGCAGAAAGTGGCCCGACAACTCCTGGCAACAAAATCTCAACACCAAACTCGATCAAATCACGCTGAAGCTCAGATTGGGACATCAGTATCTCGAGCATTCACAACATAATCGATTTCCGACTCAAGGCATCTTCCACGACGCTCGCCTTTCCCGGATGATAAAGGATTTTGAGGTCATAATCCTTAATCAATTTCAACCCCTCCTATGCCTCATATTCAACTCCCGCCGAGTGAATATGTACTTCAGACTTTTATGATCGGTAAAAATCTGACATGTAGAGCCAAGGAGATAATGACCCCAAATCTTGAGCGCAAAAACAACTGCCGCTAACTCTATGTTGTGAGTAGGGTAGTTGAGCTCAGACAACCTCAATTATCTCGACGCATAAGCAATAGTCTTATTGTGCTGCATCAACACGCACTCGAGACCCTGACCCGACGCATCGCTATAAACAGCAAAACCCTTGTTGCCACGCGGCAAGACTAAAATTGGGGGTGAAGTCAAATGCCTCTTCAGCTCCACAAAACTCGACTACCTTTCGTCATTCCAAACGAACTTCTCAGATTTATGAAGCAACTATGTAAGTGGTTGAGCTAGTTTCGAAAACCCCTCGACGAACCTACGATAGTAGCCAGCCAAACCCAAGAAACTATAGACCTCATTCACATTCTTATGTTGTGTCCAATACAGCACTGCCTCAATCTTCTGTGGATCTACACGGACCCCTCGGTTGAAATCACGTGACCCAGAAACATCACTTCCTTCAGCCAGAACTCACATTTCAAGAACTTCACATAGAGTCGCTCGGTACTCAAAACATCCAACACCACACGAAGATGATGCGCATGCTCCTCCTCATTCTTGGAGTAGATAAGGATGTCATCAATTAAGACAACGACACACTTATCCAAATACTCACTGAAAACCTTGTTCATCAACTACATGAATACTATCAGCGTGTTGGTTAGCCCGAAGGGCATAACCACAAAATCATATTGTCCGTATCTCGTCCAAAAAGCTATTTTATGGACGTTGGACTCCTTAAACGAAGCTGATGGTATCCCGATCTCAAGTAGATCTTCGAGAACAACGAAGCTCCCTGCAACTGATCAAACAAGTCATCAATTTTTGGCAAAGGATACTTGTTCTTGATGGTCACTTTGTTTAGCTCACGATAGTCGACAGATAAATGCAGTGAACCATCCTTTTTCCACACAAACAGGACCGGTGCCCCCCAAGGCGAAGCACTTAGTCGAATATACCCTGACTCAAGAAGCTCACTCAACTGCTTCTTCAACTCAGCCATCTCTGAAGGTGCCATGCGAAATGGCACCTTCGAAATTGGATCCGCACACGGCTCTAACTCGATAGCAAATTCAACCTCACGGTCCGGTGGTAACCCCAGCAACTCATCCGGAAAGATATCTGGGAACTCACTAATGATTGGGATCAACGAAAACTCGACCCCACCATCCTCCACCTCCAAGGTGTAACACCAATAACCTGTAATACCCAGTTGTAATTCAGTCATTATCATTCATTATTTATCACTCAGTAATTTTCACTCATTAATGATCATTTGTTACTCATAGTCAATCATTGTATTCACCGTTCAGAGTAATTGTATCGTGTATCAATCGTCATTCATCATCAATCTAGTTGGAGAATCGGGCCGTGTTTATCATCATTTTCATCTTCATAGTGGGCTGTGTGTGAGGAGTAGCGCACGCTACGAACTCTCTTTAGCGCGCGCTAATTGAGTTCTGGTAGCGCACGGTACCTCTTAACACTAGTGCACGCTAATGTAATTCAAGCGGGTAGTCCCGTAGGCACTGGACTACAGTTTGGTTGTAAGTAGCGCACGCTACAAATGGCAAGTAGCGCATGCTAGTAGGTCGGAGTGGCGCATGCTATGCAGTCGGTGTAGCGCGCGCTAAGGTCGGATCATGCAGAGTCCAGTGGCTACTGGACTGAATTGGATTAATTCCTAGCGCACGCTGCGAGTAGATTTTAGCGTACGCTAATCGGGGGTAGTAGCGCACGCTGAAGTTTGTGTGTAACGCGTGCTACCACGAACAGATCAGAGAACAGGAGGTTCTGGACTTCAGTACTGGGCAACAGATAATTTGTTAGCGCATGCTAACATTTTGAGTTAACGCACGTTAAGTATATGGTTGTAGTGCATGCTACAAAAGGTACGTAGCGCATGCTACCGTTGCGAACAGAGGGTACTGGACTACCTAGTACACCCATTAGCGCACGCTACGCACAGGAGATAGCACACGCTAAACTGGGGTTGCTATAAATAGGACAGTGCAATCCATTTCGTCATTTCTTCATCTCACTTCATTCCTTCGGCGGTTTCGGGCGATTTGGAGAGTTTTCTTCGAGCTGAATCCACAAATCATCATCTTCAAGCTTATCATTCGGATTAATCATCATTTCTTCATCTCCATCACATCAAATCAAGGTAATAACTTCTTGGATCTAGAATTTTGGATTTTTTGGTTTTCCTTCCGATTTCTTCGGGTAAGCTTGGATTGTTGTTGGAATATATTAGATATAGATTATCTACCTTGGATAAATGTATTCCTACGGATTTATTGACATATATTTTGGATTTCATGAATATTGGGGTTAATTCAAGAACACTTTTTGGTTGACGTTGATATTTTTGGGGGTATTCGATTAGATTATTGTCGTTTACTCGAGTTGTGGGTTCCTATGGGATTATTGATATTATTGAAGGTGGTTTGTTGGTTTGAAATACTCATTTTGGAGTTTGGTTTTGATATATTCGGGATTGGATATTATCAAAGGATGTATGTTTGCTAAGTATTCGTTAGAATGCCTCAATGAGTTTGGATATTGTTGTATCAACGTTTGAGTTGGTTATAATCGTGTTTGATATGTATATTGAGCATTGTTGGTAGTTGACATTCAAGGTTGTTCGAGCGACCGACATCCCTTTTAGGACGTTGTTCGTGGAAGGACATTCTTCACCGGCATTGAGTAAGTTAATTCTTACTCTGTTAAAAGGATTCTCATTCCTTTCGTTGTTGTTCATTCATAATCATAATTCATTCATAATGTATTAACCGTATTGAGATTTGTAATTGTCAAATAATCACTTCATTCACGAGGAACGAGGATTCCAATCAGTTCATTGAGTTATCATTGATTTTGTTGTTACCCAAAATATTATCCGGAGATAGTATTGCTGGAACGATCGAGTAACAAACAAAATGCGAGAACACTTCCGTGGGAAAATGGATAACACAAGATTTGCCGGGGTTGTTAGTCCCGGGCTTGAATGCTCTCGCGAGATGTTATTAATAAATATACTGTCGAGTACAAATATTAATGTTAGAATCTAATACAATGAGTGTAAAAGCTTCTAGTTATCTAGGCTTTAGAGCGCGTAGATTGCCTAAGAACCAGGATGGATGAATCTGTGAGTTCTTGCTTGGAATTGATGATGAATGTGTGTGAATGTCACTATGAATATGTTAGTGCTTGCCAAAAGAGCCTTTTGTTCTCTCTTTGGTGTGTATTTTTGTACTTAATTCGTGGTAGAATCCCCTTCTTGGCCGCAACAGTGAGTTCTCTATTTATAGGGGACTAAGTAGTTGGGATCCCTCGGGCGATCGCGGGCGATCGCCGTTTTCTATATTAAAATAAACGGCCGATAGTCCCGTCACGTGGGCTGTTCCCTTGAGGTCCGAGGTTGCGGTTGGAGGCCACCGTGGTGAACCAATGGGAAGCCGACGCGTCGCGAGTCGCTGTCCGAGGAGGGTCCACTTCGTACCTTTCGGCGGCCTTGTCGGTAGGTGCGGTAGGTGACAGGCTGGGGTCAATGATCCTTTTTGTTGGTATCCTACGAAGATCCGCGGGTGGGCCATCGTCCAAGATTCGGTCTTCGACGACTTTGACGGATGCTGGATCCCCACGTGGCATGAGGCGATCGCCTCTGAACCGTTAGACAAAGACGATCGCCAGGTATCAAAAGACGATCGCTGGTTACCAAAAGACGATCGCTATATTATGCCGGACTTTAGGTGTTCGTCCGGAGTTTGGCTTCTATGGTTGACTTTTCAGGGAGGTCGCCGATCGCCTACCGCGGCGAATGAATCGTCGCACAACAATTGCCCCCCAGCTCGCCTTGATGTTGAAAACACGGGGTGAGGTGGCACTGTTGGCGATCGCCGATGTTTAGACGACCAGCCGATCTGAATTCAAATATGGACGACCTTCTTTCGCGTCGGGAGCAGCGGGAAAAGAAGGCGGGCCTTTCACAAGCGGCTGGGACACGCGTCGTGCTGCCGTTGGGGGGAATCCGACGGTTTGTCAGACCTGTCGGCTGGCATGCCCTCGAAAAGACGCGTATGCGGGATTCGAGGGCCGCATTTAATGCGTCCCCACGTGACGGTTCCGATTCAGTCCCCGAGGTTTCTCCTTTTTGCACTTAGGCCCTCGTTCCCATCTATAAAAAGGGAGGGCTTCTTCTCCTTCACTTTACGCGCCTTAGCATCCATGGCGAATTTCTGCGAAATTTACGGAGCCTTTGAGTGCCGATCTTCTTCTTTTTCCTAGGTAAGATTAAATTTAACCTTCTCCTTATTTTTACTTTCCAATATGTCGGGAGGATCGAAAACCTTCGAGACCGGAAGTTCTTCACCGCGCGTTGCACGAGCGGGAGGAGGTTCCGTTAGAGTGGATATGGAGACGGCGGTGAAGCTATTCGGCGGGGATTGCACCGAAGAACTCGAAAAACTTTTCAACGAGGCCGAGGTGGCGAGGACGGCGGAGCAGGGGGGTTCGCCGGTGGATGAAGACGATGCAGTGCGGGAGGCACAGGAAAGAGAGAGCAGATTCGGCCCCTCCTATGTGGCTTTTGCTCGGATGATGGAAACGATCGCTGGACCTTGCCGGAATTCGATTTCGAGGCCTACTCCGCAGCTCACCCTTACAAACATGAGAATCGGACGCTCTTTCACGCCGCCGTCCCGAAACCGTGGACTCTCTGCCAGATCCGGAGCACGGCGACCAAGAAATACCTGAGCCGCAGTAGGGCCAAATATCACATCCTCGACGTTTCCCTTCACGTGCCTTTGGAGAATGAGCGCGCCGACCAACCGCCCGTGATATGGTCGCCGTCAACGAGATGATTATGGAGGCGGGTCTGCGATTCCTGCCACTCGCCGTCTCTATTTGCCGATCGCACGAATTTGGCGCCTTCAATCGACGCCGAATGCTTGGCTGCAGATCATCTGCACGTTGACCTTGTTCGGCGGTCACCGGTTATTTCGTCACCTTAGCTACCGGAGATGAATTATCTGTTTAAATTGGCCGCAGAAAGGGACGATCGGCGGTTATCATATCCAGGCCGAATCGGGAGAGTGGTTCTTGGCGTGCCGAATAAGACCAAGGGCGACTGGCAAAATGGTGTTGGGTCGGCGGGCATGGCGATCGGCGTTGAGTGAAGGGCTGAATGAAGAGTTGGAGATTCCCACTATTTTAGGGAGAGGAATCCGAGTAAGGATTTAAACTCTCCCTTTGATTGAGCTTGTCTTGACTGATCTAATTTCGTTTTCTTTTGCGGACCTCTTGTACGGCGACGGCGACCTCCCATTTGATTTCTTGATCGTTTGGGAGCGTATTCGTGCGTTGCCGAACTCCTTTATTGACGTCGATCGCTTGCATCGAAGCTCATCGGTTGGGGGCTCGTTTGTTTTGCTACCCTCGTCACTTGAAAGTTCAAGGTATGAGGTTAAGTGGTGTTTCCTTTCTTTGACGATCGTCTCCAAGATGTTGTTTTACTTTATCTAACTTGTTTGCACCTTTTCTTTGACAGAGGCTTATTTTCCCGAATCGCGAACCTCCGCGAGAGATAGCTATGTCGGACTTGGGAGTTCTTGGTCGCCTTAATTTGGGCAAGCGGTGGTCGCGTTCTGCGGCGACGTCTCAACTTCGCCCGGTGACGAGACCCGGCCGAGGCGCCGGCCGCCAAGCCGGTGGTCGAGGGAGAGGAATACCAAACGCCGCAAGAGGCGGAGGTCGGAGTCCCCGTCGATCTACGAGGCGACGTATCGATTCTTGAGCCTCCGGTCGCTGCGGCTCCTATCTCCGCCATCCCGATGATGGAGCGTTCGGCGCCAAGCCCACGGTCACCGGACCCGGTCATCCGGGCTCGGCGAAGAAGATGGCGATCGCCGATGCGAGACACCCGGGGCAAGCCTTTTTCTGACGCGACCGAGCCGGTCAATAGGTAAGAGTGGGTCAAAAGTTTTTCGAGTTAGGCATTCCGAGCACGGTATGGGCTAACTCCTTGATTTCCCCGGTTTGCTGGGCAGGTTCGCCTCGCCGACCCGGACGTCGCCCCCATGGTCTTGGATTTCTGTCGAGCAAGGCTCCACAAGGTCTGTCGAAGTCCTCGCTTACGTTCGCCAGGCAATCACTTCCTGCCCAAGGCTTGGACGGCCGACCTTGACGCGATCGCTCGTCGGCGATCTGGAGATGCCATGCGGCGGCCGTTGCCCTGGCTCTTCAGGCGGCGGCGATGGCCGTCCAAGCCGCTCGGGATTTTGAGGGCGACCCTCCACTGCTCATCTCCATCGCGAGCTCGAGACCGCCGGAGCGAAATATCGAGGATGCGAACCGGATTCGGTCGATGGAGAAAGAGTATGAGGAGACCGCCAAGCGGGCTAAGCAGGACGTGGATCGATTGAAGCAGGAGCTGAGTCGCTCCAAGGAAGCTGCCGATCGATCCTGTAATAAGGAGAAGGAGACTCGCCAGAAGCTCGAGGCTTCGCAGGAGGAGGCGACCGGGCTGAAGGCTGCGGTGGATCGGCTCAGTGAGCCGGAGGCGGCGAAGAGAGAGCTGAGAAGGCCAGGGGGCGAATGTTGCCAAGGCGGCCGAATCAAGGAGGTCGAGAAGACGGCGCGGATACGAAAGGGCGGTGAAGGCGATCGAGGTCGATCCCTACCTTAACGTCGGGCACGTCGGCGAGTTCGCTTACTATTTGGCCTATGCTGACGCTGTCCGAGTTGCTAAAAAGGCAGGGGTCGAGACCGGTCCTCTGATGGAAAGCTTCAGATCCTATGTCTCCAAGCATCCTCTGCATCCAGAATTCTCTCTGCCGATCCTTGACTTGGTCGACCTCGGGATTGACTTGAGTTGGTATACCGGCAAACTCATTCATCCCGAGGCCGATGCCCAGGCCGATCCGCGACCCGAGGGCGAAGACCAGCAGGCGGGACTTTGAGAGGCTTTTTGTTTTTCCTCTGTAACTTGTACTTTTTGTTGTAATGCCTTCAGGCCTTGAAATGTATGAAGCTTGTGTTTATGAATAAAATACTCCTTTTCTCATTCCGCGTAATGCATTATATGCGATCGCCTTTGACTATTTGTGCGCAATTTTTCGAGTATGCGTATATTTGCTTTCGATTTTTCGTTCGTCCGGCCGATTGTCTGAGTGTTGAAAGTATTGACATGTTTTGAATTGGAATTCTTACTTGTAATTTTCGTCGGACGATCTCGATCGCCCTGCATGTTTTTGAGCGAAGCCGATCGAATATGGTTTCTCTTTGTTCGATCGTATTTGAGAGTAGCTCGGCCTATCCTCCCCCTTGTTTTTGTTCACTTATTGTAAGTAAGGGAACAAAGACTAGTCTGTCTGGCGAGCTATCTTCATTTCGCCGATTACGAAGAGTCATGTGTGGTTGCGGTGTTCGATGGACCGATCTCCCAATCGTGTCTTCGTGTGCGCGGGATATTTAGTATCCTGCGACTCACTTTTTGTGAGGGTCCTCCGTTAGGCTACGCCGCCTTGTGTTAAAACGAAGGCGGGCGATCTCGGTCTGGAGGAGTCCTTGCGCGGAGTGTTGTCGGCTTATTCGACACCACGTCCGCGGCTTGTCGGCTCTGCTTCCACCTCGGCCCGCCATGAAGATGGCGATCCTCGACGGTGTGCGTTGAGGCGGGGTAACGGCACGTCGCATTATTCGGGTTCACCATGTTAGATGATGTACCTTGAGAACGTGCGATCGCGCCACCGACTATTTTGGAGGGTCCTTCGCCACGTCGACCTCGTATTTAAACGAAGGGCGGACGATCTCAGCCCAAAGGAACCTTGCATGGGCGAAGCCGGTTCCATCGACCTCCGTGACCATGGCTGCAATAATTTTACCTAGGATCGTCGTGATCGGCGATCGTCGGTGATATGCGATGCTGGAGGGCGATCGCCATAACGATGGGATAACGAAAAATCTCATTATATTCCTTGTACATCATTGAAATCGAATACAAATTTATCACCGATAGTATTTTTCGGATGCACGGCGTTCAGGGTATTGGTCGAGTACCGTCAGATGTTCGATTCGTAGGCTCCTTTAGTTAACCATCTGGATACTGCGAAAGGTCCTTCGATTTGGACCAAAGACGCTGTATGGGTTTGGATTTTCTTGAGGACGAGATCGCCCACTTGAAATCTTCTCCCTCGACCTTTGAATTGAAGAACTTCTCGGCTCTCCTTTTGTGGATTGTGTTCTTCATTTACGAGGTCGGCCGTCTTTCTTCAAGCATGTCTAGGTCGATTCGCGGGCTACATCGTTGTCGGTCGTCATCTCTGTTCGGTTCGATGGGCGAGGACGGCGATCTCCGAAGGAATCACCGCTCATTCGAAGGTAAGGGGCGAACGGGTTTCGCGGTTGAATTGCGGGTCGTCGTTCGGTAGGACCATAAAGCGTCGGGAGCTCGCCGCCCATCTTCCTTGCTGGATTCGAGTCGTGCTTTGATCGTGTGTTTGAGGATCTTATTCACCGCCTCTACGCCCGTTCGTCCGAGGGTGATAGGGCGCCGAGAATAACCTTTTGACTCCCACTTTTCACAGAATTGCATGACTTCTAAGCCGTCGAATGCTTTCCGTTGTCGGAGATGATGGCACAGGGCAAACCGAATCGGCATATTATGTTTTTCCATATAAACTTGATCACTTGTTCTTGGCCGATCTTGTTGAGCGGTTCGGCCTCAGCCCATTTGGTGAAATAATCGACCCCAACGATGGCGAACTTACAGCCCCCTGGAGCCGTCGGCAAGGGACCTATAAGGTCGATGCCCCATTGCGCAAATGGCCAAGGGCTGTACATGGAGGTGAGCTGTTCGGGTGATAGTTTTATGTTGGGGCCCATTATCTGACATCTATGACAAGATCTGGCATAAGCGATCGCATCTTTCCGAAGTGATGGCCAGAAAAATCCTTGTCTCGTCGTCTTATGGAGGAGGGCTCGCCCGCCCACATGGTTCCCACAAATCCCGTCATGGATTTCAGCTAAAACGAGCCGACCTTCCTCCGGTGTAATACACTTGAGGAGGAAGGCCAAAGCTCGCTTGTAAAGCCGATCGTCGATAGGGTATACACAGTCGCACGGCCGAGTTGGCGAGCTTTAACACGGTCGTCAGGGACCGTTCCGTCTTTTAAGTATTTGATGAACGGAGTCATCCAACTCTCTTCGGCGATGGCGACCGTGGTAACCAAATTCTGTCGATCGCCGGCCTTGCGACTTTGTGATTTGGATGTTGGAGAAGTCGGTGCCCCATCCGATGATGCTAGTTTGGAAAGTGCATCGGCACGGGAGTTGTGCTCTCTCGGGACTTGCTCGATTAGTACTTCTTCAAATTTTGTGAACATTTCGGCGACCGGCTCTTGGTATTTGACCATCTGTGCGCCGCGTGCCTCATATTCCCCCTTGACTTGGTTCACGACCAAAAGGGAGTCCATGTAGATATGGAGGCGTCGAACATCTAGGGCGAGGGCTAGATCAAGCCCGCCTACCAGAGCTTCGTATTCGGCTTCATTGTTGGTCGCACGAAAACCGAAACGCACGGCATTTGTGAAACTCTGACCGTCTGGGCTAATGAGGACAATCCCTGCCCCTGCTCTCGCATTGGTCGCTGAGCCATCCACGTATAATTTCCAGGCAGGTCGGCCGACCTGGGTCGGACCGTGAGGGAACGTTAATTCCACCACGAAGTCCGCCAGAGCTTGGCCTTTTATCGCCGTGCGAGGAGCGTAAGTGATACCGTATTGTGCGATCTCCAGCGACCACTTGAGGAGTCGCCCGTTGGTGTCCGGTCGGTGCAGGACTTGTCTTAAGGGTAGAGTGGTTAGGACCTCCACCGGTGATCGAAGAAGTAAGCTCTCGGTTTCGTACACTCATGACAAGGGCATAGGCGATCTTCTCCAATGGTGTGTAACGTGTCTCGGCGTCGTGGAGCGCTGGCTAACATAGTAGATCGGCAAGTGGGCTTGCCCTCTGCTCGCACTGAACGGCACTCGGTCGACCTCCGAGGCCGCTAAGTAAAGGAATAATTTTTCACCGGGATCGGCTTTGCCGAGATGCGGGGTTGGATAGATATTCCTTTATTTTGGCGAATGCTATCTCGCTTTCTTTCGTCCATGCGAACTTCTTGTTCTTGATGGTCGCGAAGAAAGGCTTGCTTTATCGCCGAGCCGTGATATGAAACGGTTGAGGCGGCTAGACACTGTGAGGCGTTGCACTGCTTGATGTTTCGCGGTTCTGCATGTCAAGGATCGCTCGTATCTTGGCGGGGTTCGCCTCGATCCCCTTGGCTCACTATGTGCCCCAAGAACTTCCGGAGCCCACCCCGAAGTTGCATTTCTTGGGGTTCACTTCATGTTAAACTTCTCAAGGATGGCGAACGTCTCGGCAAGATCGTTGAGGTGATCTTCCTTCTTGAGGCTTTTGACCACGATATCGTCAATGTAGACCTCCATGGCCTTGCCGATCTGATCGGCGAACATCCCGTTGACTAATCGCCGGTAGGTCGCCCTGCGTTTTCAAGCGAACGGCATTCGACCGAAGTATATGTCTTTTACGTGTGGAAAGATGTGTGTTTTATGTCTTCCTCTCGCCATTGGGATTTGATGATATCCGTGAAGGCATCCATAAACGACATCATTTCGCAACCGCCGTGCTATCGACCGGATGATCGATATGAGGCATTGGGAAGTGATCTTTTGGACATGCCGCGTTGAGGTCGGTGAAGTCTATGCATAATCTCCAGGAGCGATCGGCTTTTTGACGAGCACCGCGTTGGCGACCCACCGTGGTTCGTCGGTTGCTACTCCGATCACCGTTGCCGAGTAACCACGGACTTCTATGTCGAGCGCTGCGTATTTCTCGACCGAACTTCCTACGCTCGTGAACAGGTTTCATTGTCCGGTCGATCTTCAGATAATGGCAGGCGTGTTCGGGACTTATGCCAACCATATCTTGATGCGACCAGGCAAAGACACCGATGTTCTTACGTAGCAAGTTGATCAGATCTCCCTTTAATTCGCGGTCGATGCTCGCGCCGATCTGTACCTCCCGTTCTGGATGATCCGGATCCATCGTAATGCTTTCTAACTCTTCGACAGGAACGGTCGCCTCTCGTTTGGTACGATCTCCGGACTCGGTCCTTGGATCGATGTCGAGACTTGGCTCGAAACCGATCCGTGGCTCGATGTCGTCCGTCGATCGATGAGAGATGGCGTCCCCTGAGTCGGGTTGGTACGAAGTCTCAGGCTCGTCGATCTCCATGGGTTGATCGTCGGTTGCTTCAATGTTACATACAGTACGGGAAGTATTGAAAGAATTAACAACATAGGAGTAACTCAAACATCTCTTTGCCATTAGTTGATCTCCTTTTACAGTACCGACCGTCCCATCGGCAGTGGGGAATTTGATACAGTAAAAGAAAGATGAGGCGACCGCCTCAAAGGTTTCTAAAAAGGGGCGACCTAGGAACCCATTATAGATCTTTGGGCCTATCTATGATTACAAAGCTTAGGTTCCTAGTAATCCTAACCTTGGGATCATAAAAGCATACTAGCTCGACGGAGAGCTTGATCCTCCCGTAGGCTTGGACTGTGTTGTCGCCGAACCCTTGAAGTACGGTGTCGAAAGGCTTGATGAATTTGATCAGGTTGCCGAGTTGGTCTAGGGCGGATTTGAATATGATGTTGCAAAAACTCCCATTGTCGACCAACACGCGATCGACCGTCTTTCCAAGGATGCAAGCGGAGATCACTAGTGCATCCTCCTTGGGACATTGCACTCCTTCCCTGTCCTTGTTGGAAAAGGTGATGAGCGCGTCTCTAGAGATGGTCGGTTCCGGGGGTACAACGACGTGGACCCCGGCGAATGCCCTCAGCTCGGCTTTTCGTTTCCTGTTCGACATGGTGGAAACCGGGGAAAGACCCCCGAGGTTTCCACCTCCCGCTTGAAGCATGTTGACCCGGCCGCTAGAGTTGATCGGTGGGACCGAATCATCAGAGTATTCCGGCTCATGCTCAATTCTGGCGACCGGATTGGGAGGAGTTCTCTCG
The DNA here is from genome assembly GCA_033398695.1 of Orobanche coerulescens. Lineage (NCBI taxonomy): Eukaryota > Viridiplantae > Streptophyta > Magnoliopsida > Lamiales > Orobanchaceae > Orobanche > Orobanche coerulescens. Next base: position 100,082,747 of record CM065818.1, on the reverse strand, counting down.
TGTTGCCGACGCTCGCGTCCTCCGGTCCTTTCCGTCCTTGGTTCCGGCTTGGTGACCAAGTTGTCCAGTTTGCCTTCCTCAAACAATCGCCAGAGTTGCCTGAGGAGATCGCGGCAGCTAGTGTTGTGGCCGGACTCTTATGATAGGCACAGAATTTGCTACGGTCTAGGTGACCGTGGTCCCTTATTGGCTTTGGCTTGGAAAGCCACTCGCGACCCTTGATCGCGTTGAAGATGTGGGCCGGAGATAAGTTGAGGTTGTGAAGAAGGTGGACCTCTACATCCTCGAAGGCTTTGAACTCGCCAGGCGGCTTGGCGATCGCCTTTCTGGGCTTGGCGACCGCCTTCTTCCGGACATGGGAGGGTGCTTTTCCTTCTTCGGATGGTCCCTCTTCTAAGCGGAGTGAGAGCATCCTCTGTCGGCCAGGAACCCGGCGGCCTTGTTGCGGAAAATCGAATAGGTCGGGGGATATCTTTTGTGAGATGCCCGAACATGGGCGGCGTCCGTGGAATCCGCTCATAACTGAGTTGAGAGCGATCTCGCCGCCGACGGGCTCACCGGTGAGGACTATCTCGTCTACCCGGTCGATGTAATCCTCATCCGATTCGTCCTTCCCCGCCCGATTTTCATCATGCGGTGAGGACCTTCCGGGCGGCGACTTTGGCGGCGAAGTATGACTGAAGTCGTTCGCTAGCTTCTCAAAGCAATTGATTGAGCGAGATGGTAGTGAGGTGTACCATCCGTGGGCGAGGTCGCCCGAGTTAACGGGAACATACGACATTTCGTCGCATCTGAAGCTCCGCACCCGGTCATGTAGATCCGGAATTTGCTTAAGTGGGTTTCGGATCCGATTTCCCTCGTATAAAGGTGTTTGTGGGGGATTGATAGTTGGTTGGGCCGGGGCGAGCTCGATCCGAGTCGTGAGTGGTTCGCTTGAACCAATGATCGATCTCTGGCGCCGCCCCATTTTCCATGAGCGCCTTCATCTCGTCGAGTGGCGTTGTATGGCGGCTATCGCCGTCGCCCGATCGCCGCCGATTGACTCTCGAGCGTGAACCAAGGCGATCGTGTGCACGATCCCGGCCCCGTGGTGAACGACGATCTCCCCGCCGAGGGTTCCCTTCGGGCGAGCAGGGCTCGTTGACCGGTCTGTCTCTTGGGAGTCGGATACGCCGAACTCTGGTAAAGGATTCGATATCGATGTCTCCATTTGGGGCCGGAGTGCCCTGGCCGCCATGAGGGATCGCTCCAGGCGGTGAAGACGGAATCGTCCCGCCTTACGAGAGCCTTCTCCGGCTCGGGCTTTCTGCCGATTTCTCAACATAGATCCCCTTGAGCTTGCTTTGCTTGCCCGGTTGGGCCGACGGGGTGATGGTGGGCGCATCGTGGGCCCTCTCGCCGTTCCTCGAGGATGGCTATAGCCTCCTCAACTGCTCCGATGTCCGGAACCGATCGAGTGAGAGGCTAGAACCGCCCTCGGGGCGGGAGTGAGAGCCTAGCGTCGCCATGGTCGCCTTCCGCCGTGGGCCGGATTCGGTCCTCGCCGAATAAGATTTCCGGCAGATCTCGGGGTAGCCCTCTTGGAGGTTGTTGCCGATGTCATTTTCTCGATGGTTTTCTATTGAAGAACAGTGAGTGTTTCTTCAAGTATATGTTCGGAGAACAGTGAGTGTTCTTCGAGACGGTAGGAATAAAAATGAAGGTTTGGAAGGCCCCCCTTCCTCTAGCGCCAATTGTTGTTACCCAAAATATTATCCGGAGATAGTATTGCTGGAACGATCGAGTAACAAACAAAATGCGAGAACACAACCGTGGGAAAATGGAAAACACAAGATTTGCCAGGTTGTTAGTCCCGGGCTTGAATGCTCTCGCGAGATGTTATTAATAAATATCTTGTCAGTACAAATATTAATGTTAGAATCTAATACAATGAGTGTAAAAGCTTCTAGTTATCTAGGCTTTAGAGCGCGTAGATTGCGGAAGAACCAGATGGATGAATCTGTGAGTTCTTGCTTGGAATTGATGATGAATGTGTGTGAATGTCACTATGAATATGTTAGTGCTTGCCAAAAGAGCCTTTTGTTCTCTCTTTGGTGTGTATTTTTACTTAATTCGTGGTAGAATCCCCTTCTTGGCCGCAATGGTGAGTTCTCTATTTATAGGGGACTAAGTAGTTGGGATCCTCGGGCGATCGCGGGCGATCGCCGTTTCTATATTAAAATAAACGGCCGATCGTCCGTCACGTGGGCCTGTTCCCTTGAGGTCCGAGGTTGCGCTTGGAGGCCACCGGTGAACCAATGGGAAGCGACGCGTCGCGAGTCGCTGTCCGAGGAGGGTCCACTTCGTACCTTTCGGCGGCCTTGTCGGTAGGTGCGGTAGGTGACAGGCTGGGGTCAATGATCCTTTTTGTTGGTATCCTACGAAGATCCGCGGGTGGGCCATCGTCCCAGATTCGGTCTTCGACGACTTTGACGGATGCTGGATCCCCACGTGGCATGAGGCGATCGCCTCTGAACCGTTAGACAAAGACGATCGCCAGGTATCAAAAGACGATCGCTGGTTACCAAAAGACGATCGCTATATTATGCCGGACTTTAGGTGTTCGTCCGGAGTTTGGCTTCTATGGTTGACTTTTCAGGGAGGTCGCCGATCGCCTACCGCGGCGAATGAATCGTCGCACAACAGATTTCACTATCATTTCATCTCGGTGAGTCGTTCTCGACTTTGTCGGATTGGTATTCATTATTATTCTTCATGGTCATTCTTGTCCATATGACCTTCGGGGTTCATATTGCGTGGCCGGGTGGGGATGTGTGGAATTTTTAGTCAGGCAGGTGATAGTCATGTGATTGGCTTCACCGACACATTAGACTGTGCACACGGTAACGTACCTCCATGAAACTAATTAGGTAAAAGGGCGGGTGTGTCCGGACACTCGTCTTGTGCACTTGCACATACCATTACGGGCGTACTATGATGCCCTGTTCAGCTTAATTTCATAATTGAGATATATCATGATTGTGTTTATTCAACTCTTGAGGATTGTTGTTCTCTGTAACTGACCCCGTTGGGGAATGTTGTTTTCAGGTCATGGAAATGCTAAGGTACGGGAAGAGAACGTCGACGGCGAGAAGTCCCAGTGATACTAGTAGGGGGTCATGTTTTCTTCATTTGTATTCCGCTGCAGACTTCCATTTAAATACTCATTTTAATTGGTGTTGTATATTTTATCTCCATATAAAATATACATGTATTCTGTTTTATCCTGGGTGTGTTGTACTTGAAACTCCTCATCGGAGTAATTATTGATATACTGTGGTTCGGTGCTACAATTATATCACTTAATTCATTAATTTCCATTCGCCTAGTGGGTCCCAGTCTGGGGTCCATGGCACTGTAATATCCGCCTAATTTGGGGTGTTACAGAGTTGGTATCGGAGAGTGGTTTTGAATACTACCTTCCGAGTCATGTCTCATTTTAAATCATCGTTCATCAGACTAGTATCATTGGACTTTCACATCACGTGTGACCTGTGCAAGAGCCGAGCCTTTCAGACCAAAGAACAGTAAGATTTCTGACGCCATGGTATAATTTCTCGCAATAAGAATCACTCATTCATCATTCAACAATCAACAATCCTCATTCATCATTTTCATTTTTGATCAAGTCGATCATGTTAATTCATTAATCACTCAGTTCATTTCGTTGTTTAGTGGTTGATCTTGAGGATCATATCATAATCTTGATAACTTGTTCAAGATAATCATTTCAAGAATTTCATCAGATAATCACGTCACTTCGGTTGATCATTCATGTAATCATTATGTTTGAGCGCGTATGCTCATTTTCATCATTTTATAACGTAATGATAATGTGATATTCATGCGAGATATATAATTATCATATGACTTTCCACTTCAGTATGGAAAGAGATGGCAGAGGACGCGGGGGAAGAGATCGTGTGAAGACACGTGCGAACGCGAGGAATAATGCGAATTCATCGAGCAGCGACGCTGCCACTCATTCACCCAGAAATGATCACTCACTGTCAGGGAGTCGTACCCGGGACACGGCTCAATCAGAAGGTGTTCCAGGTTGATCCACTCGCTTTTATGCAGGGCATGATGGCCCAGATGACTCAAATGGCACGCGTCATGGAGACGATGCAGAACTCAGCTACTCAGAATCAACAGGCTCCTCCGCCTCCACCTCAGGGGAAAGAGAGGGGTGTAAGCAGTATCATTGGTGACATCTCTCGCTAGAGGCCACCTACTTTTGAGGGCTCATCTGAGCCGGCGAATATTGTTCACTGGCTTGAGAATTTTGATAAGTTGTTTGCTATGGTGGAGTGTCCCGAAGAGCACAAAGTTTCAGTTGCGGCTTACTATCTTGGTAAGGGCGCACATTCATGGTGGTTATCGTTGAAGCCTACCGACGGATCTTGTACTTGGGATCAATTCAGGACTCTCATGATAGAGAGTTATTATCCAGCCCCACTCAGGGAGTCCAAGTTGTCAGAATTACTTACTCACGACCTCTCAGCGGACGATGATGTTCTCGCCATCGCCGAGAAATTTCAGGAGCTACTTCCTTTTGCCTCGTCCATTATTCACTTTGAGGCGGACAAGATCAAATATTTCAGCAAGAGGTTGAAGCCTCGTATGCGGATGCAGTTGCTTAATCACAATTGCACCACTCTGGCCGAATTTATTGAGAAAGCTCTTACTTATGAGCTTACTGCTAAGGAGATTGCTAAGCAACCTTCATCTGTTGGCAAGAAGTCTAAGAATCGTAATCAGTCTGACAGCAGTCAGACTACTTTCAAGAAACCTCTTGCGGGCTCTACTTTTTCTGAGCGACCTCGTATGGTACCTATACCCGCAGAATCTCAGTCACGAGCAGCCAATTCGGCCATCACCTGTTTCAACTGTGAAGAACAGGGTCATTTCAGCACCAAGTGTCCGAGGTAGACGGTCACGTGCCATAACTGTGGGATTGCTGGGCATAAGGCCCGTTTTTGCCGAAGAGACTCTAAACCTACTCCGGCGTCATCTCAGGCCTCGATACATTCAGTGATGCAGAATCAGGCCACTCAGTCCACGTCCTTCAAGAGGACAAGAGCAAATAAGGGCGGAGCAAAGAGCTATCAGACGGGAGCGTCCGGTTCGGGGGCCGGCAAGTCCCAAATTTATGAGATGAAGAAGACCGACGATCCAGAGGCCCGGATGATCTTAGGTACACTCGATATTCTGTCTCGACCTGTGTGTACCCTTTTTTATACCGGTGCATCGCATTCATTCATTTCCGAGTCATGTTTGAGTAGACTACGTCTTGGTAGTGCTACTATTGTGAGCCTTATGTCATTGGTCTACCTGACGGTAGAAGAATTATCGGAGATCATGAGATTAAGGATTGTCCGATTCAGCTTCATAGACATGATTGGTTAGCAGACCTAATCGTGGTAGATTTACCAAGAGACGATGTCATCTTGGGTATCGACTGGATGGATCGTCATGATGCCATCATTAGTGTCCATAAGCGTATGGTCACTATCATTTCAGACGATGGGGTCGAATGTGCATTTCAGGGAGGTAATCCCAGCTGTTCTGGGAGAGTCATCAACTTGATTAAAGCAGTTAAATTACTCAATCAGGGGTGTGTCGGTTATTGGTGCTATATGACCAAGACCGAGAAACCATCAGTAAGGTTGACGGATATTCCTATAGTGAGAGAATATGCCGATGTTTTCCCAGACGAGTTACCTGGTTTGCCACCACAAAGAGATGTGGAATTCAAGATTGAGTTAGAGCCTGGTACGTCTCCAATATCGAAGGCACCGTACCGAATGGCCCCGACCGAAATGCAGGAGTTGAAGAATCAATTAGAGGATTTGACCGAGAAGGGTTATATTCGACCGAGTGCGTCCCCGTGGGGAGCACCAGTGTTATTTGTCAAGAAGAAGGATGGTTCGTTCCACTTGTGTATTGATTACTGGAAATTGAACCGGGTGACGATCAAGAATAAATATCCTTTACCCCATATCGATGATCTTTTAGATAAACTTCAGGGAGCTTCAGTATTTTCCAAGATCGACTTAAGATCTGGATATCATCAGTTGTGAATTCGAGAGTTGGATATCGCAAGGACAACGTTCCAAACACGCTATGGTCATTATGAGTTTATGGTAATGCCGTTTGGGTTAACTAATGGACCTGCGGTGTTCATGGAGTTAATGAATCGGGTTTTCATCGACTATTTGGATCAGTTCGTGGTTGTCTTCATTGATGACATTTTAATTTATTCTCGGGACCGAGAGGAGCACGAGTTTCACCTTCATCAGGTGCTCGACGTGTTGAGATGAGAACAACTTTATGGAATGTTTTCCAAATGTGAGTTCTGGATGTCCGAAGTGACGTTTCTCGGACATGTAATTTCATCAGATGGAGTTCGTGTCGACCCTCAGAATACGGAGGCTATCCGAGATTGGATACCTCCGAAGAATGTTAAGGAAATCCGAAGCTTTCTCGGATTGGCCGGTTATTATCGGCGGTTTGTGGAAGGATTTTCTAAAATCACTCAACCCATGACGAACCTTTTAAGGAAAGATAAGAAATACACGTGGTCTGACACATGTCAACATAGTTTTGAGGAACTCAAGAGCCGGTTAATTTCAGTACATGTCCTTTCCTTACCGCAAGGGAAGGAAGGATTTGTGGTTTACAGTGATACGTCCGGACAGGGTCTCGGATGTGTACTAATGCAGAATGGGAAAGTTATTTCTTATGCTTCACAGTAATTGAGACCTTACGAGGTTAATTATCCGACCCACGACATGGAGCAGGCAGTCGTGGTATTCCCATTGAAGATTTGGCGTCATTATCTTTATGGCGTTACCTGTCAGATATTCACCGATCATAAGAGTTTAAAGTATATATTTACTCAGAAGGAGTTAATTATGCGACAGAGATGGTGGTTGGAAGAAATCAAAGATTATGATATTGAGATACTTTACCACCCGGGCAAGGCGAATGTTGTCGTCGATGCCTTGAGTCGTAAGTCTGTTCAGGAGCAGATGCTTGCTCGATTAACAGTCCAGAAGGAACTTCAGCAAGAATTTCTGAGACCCAAGATCGAGGTCTGGTTATAGCCAGTACAAGGGCAATTTTGTATGTTAGAGATTTCATCGCCACTTGAGGAGGCGATCAGGGAGAATCAGGGTTCAGACCCATTTTTGTTACGCATTCGAGATGATGTGACTTAGAGGAAAGCCCCCGGGTTTGTGGTCCATGAGGATGGACTTTTGCGATTTAAGAATCGGTTGTGCATACCGGCGAATGATGAGTTGAAAAACTCAATTTTGAGAGTAGAAGTGGGAAGATATTTCAATAGACTTCATCACGAGTTTGCTGACGAGTCTTCGTGGCACGAATACAATTTGGGTAGTTGTGGATCGTCTAACTAAGTCAGCCCATTTCCTTGAGATTAAGTATATCTGGGGTCCCGAGAGACTTGCCCAGTTGTTCATCAAAGAGATAGTGAGACTGCACGGTACTCCTAAAAGTATCATTTTCGATCGTGACGGACGATTCGTGTCTCATTTTTGGAAATCAGTTCATCGTGCTATGGGAACTCAGCTTAATCTAAGCATAGCTTTTCATCCTCAGTCCGACGGACAATCAGAAAGGACTATTCAGACAATGTAGGACATGTTGAGGGCATGCGTCCTCAATTGGAAAGATGACTGGGAAGCCCAACTACCGTTGATTGAGTTCACGTACATGAATAGTTGCCATGCTTCGATCAAGATGGCACCTTACGAGGCCTTGTATGGTCGTCATTGTCGATCTCTTTTATGTTGGGATGACTTATTAGAATCAATCGGCACCGAGCCCGATATGCTTATAGCCACCCGTGAGAAGGTAGCTTTGATCAGGAGTCGGTTGTTGACCGCTCAGAGTTGGCAGAAAACATACACAGATAATCGTCGTCGACCATTAGAGTTCGAGACAGGTGACCACGTTTTGGTCAAGGTATCCCTGAGTCGAGGTATCTTCTATTTCGGGAAACGAGGGAAGTTGAGTTCGAGATTCATTGGACCGTTTGAGATTTTGGATCGCGTAGGCGAGCTAGCTTATCGATTGGCCTTACCTCCAGTGTTGAGCCCAATTCATAATGTGTTTCACGTCTCTCAGTTGCGCAAGTATGTTGCCGACCCGAGTCACATACTTTAGTTCGACGAAATCAAGATCGCTGATGATCATTCATATGAGAAACATCCTATACAGGTCTTAGAGCGGCGAATCAAACAGTTGAGGAACAAGAAGATTCCTTTGGTCAAAATTCAGTGGTCTAGACACGGAGTCGAGGCTACTCGGGAAACCGAAGATAGTATGCGGGAGAGTTATCCCGAGTTGTTTTACCCTTAGTTTCGGGGATGAAACTCTTTTAAGGGGGGTGTAGGTAATACCTGGTTGTAATTCAGTCATTATCATTCAGTATTTATCGCACAGTAATTTTCACTCATTAATGATCATTTGTCACTCATAGTCAATCATTGTATTCACCGTTCAGAGTAATTATATCGTATATCAATCGTCATTCATCATCAATCTAGTTGGAGAATCGTGCCGTGTTTATCATCATTGTCACCTTCATAGTGGGCTTGTGTGAGGAGTAGCGCACGCTACGAACTCTCTTTAGCGCGCGCTAATTGAATTCTGGTAGCGCACGCTACCTCCCAACACTAGCGCACGCTAATGTAGTTCAAGCGGGCAGTCCAGTAGGCACTGGACTGCAGTTGGGTTGTAAGTAGCGCACGCTTTGAATGGCAAGTAGCGCGCACTAGTAGGTCGGAGTAGCGCACGCTATGCAGTCGGTGTAGCGCGCGCTAAGGTCGGATCAGGCAGAGTCCAGTGGCTACTGGAATGAATTGGATTAATTCCTAGGGCACGCTGCGAGTAGATTTTAGCGTATGCTAATCGGGGGCAGTAGTGCATGCTGAATTTTGTGTGTAACGCGCGCTACCGTGAACAGATCAGAGAACAGAAGGTTCTGGACTTCAGTACTGGGTAATAAATAATTTGTTAGCGCACGCTAACATTTTGACTTAATGCACGCTAAGTATATGGTTGTAGCGCACGCTACAAAAGGTATATAGCGCACGCTACCATTGCGAACAGAGGGTACTGGACTACCCAGTACACCCGTTAGCGCATGATACGCACAGGAGCTAGCGCACACTAAACTGGGGTTGCTATAAATAGGACAGTGCAGTCGATTTCGTCATTTCTTCATCTCACTTCATTCCTTCGGCGGTTTTGGGCGATTTCGGGCGATTTGGAGAGTTTTCTTCGAGCTGAATCCACAAATCATCATCTTCAAGCTTATCATTCGGATTAATCATCATTTCTTCATCTCCATCACATCAAATCAAGGTATTAACTTCTTAGATCTAGAATTTCGAATTTTTGGGTTTTCCTTCCGATTTCTTCGTGTAAGCTTGGCTTGTTGTTGGAATATATTAGATATGGATTATCTACCTTGGATAAATGTATTCCTACGGATTTATTGGCGTATATTTCGGATTTCATGAATATTGGGGTTAATTCAAGAACATTTTTTGGTTGACTTTGATATTTTTGGGGGTTTTTGATTAGATTGTTGTCGTTAACTCGAGTTGTGGGTTCCTATGGAATTATTGATATCATTGAAGGTGTTTTGTTGGTTTGAAATACTCATTTTGGAGTTTGGTTTCGATATATTCGGGATTAGATATTATCAAAGGATGTATGTTTGCCAAGTATTCGTTAGAATGCCTCGATGAGTTTGGATATTGTTGTATCGACGTTTGAGTTGGTTATAATCATGTTTGATTTGTATATTGAGCGTTGTTGGTAATTGTCATTCATGGTCGTTCGAGCGACCGACATCCCTTTTAGGACGTTGTTCGAGGAAGGACATTTTTCACCAGCGTTGAGTAAGTTAATTCTTACTCAGTTAAAAGGATTTTCATTCCTTTCGTTGTTGTTCATTCATAATCATAATTCATTCATAATGTATTAACCGTATTGAGATTTGTAATTGTCAAATAATCACTTCATTCACGAGGAACGACAGTTCCAATCAGTTCATTGAGTTATCATTCATTTCACTATCATTTCATCTCGGTGAGTCATTCTCGACCTTGTCAGATTGTTATTCATTATTATTCTTCATGGTCATTCTTGTCCATATGACCTTCTGGGTTCATATTGCATGGCCGGGTGGGGATGTGTGGAATTTTTAGTCAGGCACGTGATAGTCATGTGATTGGGTTCACTGACACATTGGACTGTGCACACGGTAACGTACCTCCATGAGACTAATTAGGTACAAAGGCGGGTGTATCCGGACACTCGTCTTGTGCACTTGCACATACCATTACGGGCGTACTATGATGCCCCTATTCAGCTTAATTTCATAATTGAGATATATCATGATTGTGTTTATTCAACTCTTGAGGATTATTGTTCTATGTAAGTGACCCCATTGGGGAATGTTGTTTTCAGGTCATGGCAAGGCTAAGGCACGGGAAGAGAATGTTGTCGGCGAGGAGTCCCAGTGATACTAGTAGGGGGTCATGTTTTCTTCATTTGTATTCTACTGCAGACTTCCATTTAAATACTCATTTTAATTGGTGTTGTATATTTTATCTCCATATAAAATATACATGTATTCTGTTTTATCCTGGGTGTGTTGTACTTGAAACTCCTCATCGGAGTAATTATTGATATACTGTGGCTATGTACTACAATTATATCACTTAGTAGGTCCCAATCGGAGGTCCACGGCACTGTAATATCCACCTAATTTGGGGTGTTACAGAGTTGGTATCGGAGAGTGGTTTTGAATACTACCTTCCGAGTCATGTCTCATTTGAAATCATCATTCATCAGACTAGTATCATTGGACTTTCACGTCACGTGTGACCTGTGCAAGAGCGGAGCCCCTCAGACCAAAGAACAGTAAGATTTCTGACGCCATGGTATAATTTCTGGCAATAAGAATCACTCATTCATGATTCAACAGTCAACAATACTCATTCATCATTTTCATTTTTGATCAAGTCGATCATGTTAATTCATTAATCACTCAGTTCATTTCATTGTTCAGTGGTTTATCTTGAGGATCATATAATTAATCTTGTTAACTTGTTCAAGATAATCATTTCAGGAATTTCATCAGATAAACATGTCACTTCGGTTGATCATTCATGTAATCATTGTGTTTGAGCGCATATGCTCATTTTCATCATTTCATAATGTAATCATAATGTGATATTCATGCGAGATATATAATTATCATATGACTTTCCACTTCAGTATGGAAAGAGCTGGTAGAGGACGTGGGGGAAGAGTCCGTGGTGCGGGACGAAACCCGAGAGCTCGTGTGAATACACGTGCGAACGCGAGGAATAATGCGAATTCATCGAGCAGCGACGCTGCCACTCATTCACCCAGAAATGATCACTCACTGTCAGGGAGTCGTACCCGGGACACGGCTCAATCAGAAGGTGTTTGGTTGATCCACTCGCTTTTATGCAGGGCATGATGGCCAAGATGACTCAAATGGCACGCCTCATGGAGACGATGCAGAACTCAGGTACTCAGAATCAACATGCTCCTCCGCCGTCACCTCAGGGGCAAGAGAGGGGTGTAAGCAGTATGATTGGCGACATCTCTCGCCAGAGGCCACCTACTTTTGAGGGCTCATCTGAGCCGGCGGATATTGTTCACTGGCTTGAGCATTTCGAGAAGTTGTTTGATATGGTGGAGTGTCCCGAAGGGCATAAAGTTTCATTTGCGGCTTACTATATTGGTAAGGGCGCACATTCATGGTGGTTATCATTGAAGCCCACCGACGGATCTTGTACTTGGGATCAATTCAGGACTCTCATGATGGAGAGGTATTATCCGGCCCCACTCAGGGAGGCCTAGTTGTCAGAATTACTCACTCCCGACCTCTAAGCGGACGATAATGTTCTCGCCATCGCTGAGAAATTTCAGGAGCTACTTCCTTTCGCCTCGTCCATTATTCACTCTGAGGCGGACAAGATCAAATATTTCAGCAAGAGGTTGAAGCCTCATATGCGGATGCAGTTGCTTAATCACAATTGCACCACTCTGGCCGAATTCATTAAGAAAGCTCTTACTTATGGGCTTACTACTAAGGAGATTGCTAAGCAACAACCTTCATCTGCTGGCAAGAAGTCTAAGAATCGTAATCAGTCTGACAGCAGTCAGGCTACTTTCAAGAAACCTCGTGCGGGCTCTACTTTTTCTGAGCGACCTCATATGGCGCCTAGACCCTTGGAATCTCAGTCACGAGTAGCCAATTCGGCCATCACTTGTTTCAACTGTGAAGAACAGGGTCATTTCAGCACCAAGTGTCCGAGGCAGACGGTCACGTGCGATAAATGTGGGATTGCTGGGCATAAGGCCCATTTTTGCCAAAGAGACTCTAAACCTACTCCGGTGTCATCTCAGGCCTCGATACATTCAGCGGTGCAAAATTAGGCCACTCAGTCCACGTCGTTCAAGACGATAGGAGCAAATAAGGGCAGATCCAAGAGCTATCAGATGGGAGCATCCGGTTCGGGGGCCGACAAGTCCCGAATTTATGAGATGAAGAATATCGACGATCCAGAGACCCGGATGATCTCAGGTACACTCGAAATTCTGTCTCAACCTATGTGTACCCTTTTTGATACTGGTGCATCGCATTCATTCATTTCCGAGTCATGTTTGAGTAGACTACGTCTGGGTAGTGCTACTAGTTGTGAGCCTTATGTCATTGGTCTACGTGACGGTAGAAGAATTATCAGAGATCATGAGATTAAGGATTGTCCGATTCAGCTTCATGGACGTGATTGGTTAGCAGACCTAATCGTGGTGGATTTACCAAGAGACGAAGTTATCTTGGGTATCGACTGGATGGATCGTCACGATGCCATCATTAGCGTCCGTAAGCGTATGGTCACTATCATTTCAGACGATGGGTTGAATGTGTATTTCAGGGAGGTAATCCCATCTATTCTGGGAGAGTCATCAACTTGATTAAAGCAGTTAAATTACTCAGTCAGGGGTGTGTCGGTTATTGGTGCTATATAACCAAGACCGAGAAACCATCAGTAAGGTTGACGGATATTCCTATAGTGAGAGAATATGCCGATGTTTTTCCAGACGAGTTACCTGGTTTGCCTCCACAAAGAGATATGGAATTCACGATTGAGTTGGAGCCTGGTACGTCTCCAATATCGAAAGCACCATACCGAATGGCCCCGACCGAAATGCAGGAGTTGAAGAATCAATTAGAGGATTTGACCGAGAAGGGTTATATTCGACCGTGGGGAGCACCAGTGTTATTTGTCAAGAAGAAGGATGGTTCGTTCCGCTTGTGTATTGATTACCGGGAATTGAACCGGGTGACGATCAAGAATAAATATCCTTTACCCTGTATCGATGATCTTTTAGATCAACTTCAGGGAGCTTCAGTATTTTCCAATATCGACTTAAGATCTGGATATCATCAGTAGCGAATTCGAGAGTCGGATATCGCAAAGACGGCATTCCGAATACGCTATGGTCATTATGAGTTTGTGGTAATGCCGTTTGGGTTAACTAATGCACCTGCGGTTTTCATGGAGTTAATGAATTGGGTTTTCATCGACTATTTGGATCAGTTCGTGGTTTTCTTCATTGATGACATTTTAATTTATTCTCGGGACCAGGAGGAGCAGGAGTTTCACCTTCATCAGGTGCTCAACGTGTTGAGACGAGAACAACTTTATGGAAAGTTTTCCAAATGTGAGTTCTGGATGTCCGAAGTGACGTTTCTCGGACATGTAATTTCATCAGACGGAGTTCGTGTCGACCCTCAGAAGACGGAGGCTATCCGAGATTGTCTACCTCCGAAGAATGTTAAGGAAATCCGAAGCTTTCTCAGATTGGCCGGTTATTATCGGCGGTTTGTGGAAGGTTTTTCTAAAATCGCTCAACCCATGACGAACCTTTTAAGGAAAGATAAGAAATACACGTGGTCCGACGCGTGTCAACAGAGTTTTGAGGAACTCAAGAGCCGTTTAATTTCAGCACCTGTCCTTTCCTTACCGCAAGGGACAGAAGGATTTGTGATTTATAGTGATGCGTCCGGACAGGGTCTCGGATGTGTACTAATGCAGAATGGCAAAGTTATTGATTATACTTCACGGTAATTGAGACCTTACGAGGTTAATTATCCAACCCACGACCTGGAGCTAGCAGCCGTGGTATTCGCATTGAAGATTTGGCGTCATTATCTTTATGGCGTTACCTGTCAGATATTCACCGATCATAAGAGTTTAAGTATATATTTACTCAGAAGGAGTTAATTATGCGACAGAGATGGTGGTTGGAACTAATCAAAGATTATGATGTTGAGATACTTTACCACCCGGGCAAGGCGAACGTTGTCGCCGACGCCTTGAGTCGTAAGTCCGTTCAGGAGCATATGCTTGCTAGATTAACAGTCCAGAAGGAACTTCAGTAGGAATTTATGAGACCCGATATCGAGGTCTGGTTACAGCGAGTACAAGGGCAACTTTGTACGTTAGAGATTTCATCGCCACTTGAGGAGGCGATCAGAGAGAATCAGGGTTCGGATCCATTTTTGTTACGTATTCGAGATGATGTGACTCAGGGGAAAGCCCCCGGGTTTGTGGTCTACGAGGATGGACTTTTGCGATTTAAGCATCGGTTGTGCATACCGGCGAATGACAAGTTGAAAAACTCAATTTTGAGAGAAGCTCATGCTACCCCTTATTCCGTTCATCTGGGGTGTAGCAAGATGTACAAAGACTTGAAACAAAATTACTGGTGGAGTAATATGAAGCGAGAAGGTGCTGAATTTGTTTCGAGATGCTTAACCTGCAGCAAGTCAAGATAGAACATCAGCGACCGGCAGGTATGCTGAAACCTCACCCTATTCCAGAGTAGAAGTGGGAAGATATTTCAATGGACTTCATCACGAGTTGGCTGACGAGTCTTCGTGGCACGAATACAATTTCGGTAGTTGTGGATCGTCTAACTAAGTCAGCCCATTTCCTTGAGATTAAGGATATGTGGGGTCCCGAGAGACTTGCCCAGTTGTTCATCAAAGAGATAGTGAGACTGCACGGTACTCCTAAAAGTATCATTTCCGATCGTGACGGACGATTCGTGTCTCATTTTTGGAAATCAGTTCATCGTGCTATGGGAACTCAACCTAATCTCAGCACAACTTTTCATCCTCAATCCGACGGACAATCAGAGATGACTATTCAGACACTGGAGGACATGTTGAGGGCATGCGTCCTCGATTGGAAAGATGACTGGGAAGCCCAACTACCGTTGATTGAGTTCACGTACAATAATAGTTGGCATGCTTCGATCAAGGTGGCACCTTACGAGGCCTTATACGGTCGTCGTTGTCAGTCTCCTTTATGTTGGGATGACTTATCAGAATCAATCGGCACCGAGCCCGATATGCTTATAGCCGTCCGTGAGAAGGTAGCTTTGATAAGGAGTCGATTGTTGACCGCTCAGAGTCGGCAGAAATCATACGCAGATAATCGTCGTCGACCATTAGAGTTCGAGACAGGTGACCACGTTTTGGTCAAGGTATCCCCGAGTCGAGGTATCTTCTGTTTCGGGAAACGAAGGATGTTGAGTCCGATATTCATTGGACCGTTTGAGATTTTGGATCGAGTAGGCGAGCTAACTTATCGATTGGCCTTACCTCCGGTATTGAGCCGAATTCATAATGTGTTTCACGTCTCTCAGTTGCGGAAGTATGTTGCCGACCCGAGTCACATACTTCAGTTCGACGAAATCGAGATTGCTGATGATCATTCATATGAGAAGCGTCCTATACGAGTCTTAGAACGGCGAATCAAACAGTTGAGGAACAAGACGATTCCTTTGGTCAAAATTCAGTGGTCTAGACACGGAGTCGAAGAGGCTACCTGGAAAACCGAGGATAGTATGCAGGAGAGTTATCCCGAGTTGTTTGACCCTTAGTTTAGGGGACGAAATTCTTTTAAGGGGGGGTGTATGTAATACCCGGTTGTAATTCAGTCACTATCATTCAGTATTTATCGCTCAGTAATTTTCACTCATTAATGATCATTTGTCACTCATAGTCAATCATTCTATCCACCGTTCAGAGTAATTTTGTATCGTGTATCAATCGTCATTCATCATCAATCTAGTTGGAGAATCGTGCCGTGTTTATCATCATTGTCATCTTCATAGTGGGCTTGTGTAAGGAGTAGCGCACGCTACGAACTCTCTTTAGCGCGCGCTAATTGAGTTCTGGTAGCGCACGCTACCTCTCAACACTAGCGCAGGCTAATGTAGTTCAAGCAGGCAGTCCAGTAGGCACTGGACTGCAGTTGGGTTGTAAGTAGCGCACGCTACGAATGGCAAGTAGTGCGCGCTAGTAGGTCGGAGTAGCGCACGCTATGCAGTCAGTGTAGTGCCCGCTAAGGTCGGATCAGGCAGAGTCCAGTGGCTACTGGACTGAATTGGATTAATTCCTAGCGCACGCTGCGAGTAGATTTTAGCGTACACTAATCGGGGGCAGTAACGCACGCTGAATTTTGTGTAGCGCGCGCTACCGAGAACAGATCAGAGAACAGTAGGTTCTGGACTTCAGTACTGGGCAACAAATAATTTGTTAGCGCACGCTAACATTTTGAGTTAACGCACGCTAATTACATGGTTGTAGCGCATGCTACAAAAGGTACGTAACGCACACTACCATTGCGAACAGAGGGTACTGGACTACCCAGTACACCCGTTAGAGCACGCTACACACAGGAGCTGGCGCACGCTAAACTGGGGTTGCTATAAATAGGACAGTGCAGTCCATTTCGTCATTTCTTCATCTCACTTCATTCCTTCGTCAGTTTTTGGCGATTTCGGGCGATTTGGAGAGTTTTCTTCGAGCTAAATCCACAAATCATCATCTTCAAGCTTATCATTCGGATTAATCATCATTTCGTCACCTCCATCACATCATATCAAGGTAAGAACTTCATGGATCTAGAATTTCAGATTTTTGGGTTTTCCTTCCGATTTCTTCGTGTAAGCTTGGATTGTTGTTGGAATATATTAGATATGGATTATCTACCTTGGATAAATTTATTCCTATGGATTTATTGGCGTATATTTCGGATTTCATGAATATTGGGGTTAATTCAAGAACACTTTTTGGTTGACTTTGATATTTTTGGGGGTTTTCGATTAGATTGTTGTCGTTAACTCGAGTTGTGGGTTCCTATGGGATTATTGATATCATTGAAGGTGTTTTGTTGGTTTGAAATACTCATTTTGGAGTTTGGTTTCGATATATTCAGGTTGGATATTATCAAAGGATGTATGTTTGCTAAGTATTCGTTAGAATGCCTCGATGAGTTTGGATATTGTTGTATCGACGTTTGAGTTGGTTATAATTGTGTTTGATACGTATATTGAGCATTGTTGGTAATTGTCATTCAAGGTTGTTCGACGACCGACATCCCTTTTAGGACGTTGTTCGAGGAAGGACATTCTTCACCGGCATTGAGTGAGTTAATTATTACTCGGTTAAAAGGATTTTCATTCCTTTCGTTGTTGTTTATTCATAATCATAATTCATTCATAATGTATTAACCGTATTGAGATTTTTGCTTGTCAAATAATCAGTTCATTCACGAGGAATGACGGTTCCAATCAGTTCATTGAGTTATCATTCATTTCACTATTATTTCATCTCGGTGAGTCGTTCTCGACTTTGTCGGATTGTTATTCATTATTATTCTTCATGGTCATTCTTGTCCATATGACCTTCTGGGTTCATATTGCGTGGCTGGGTGGGGATGTGTGGAATTTTGAGTCAGGCATGTGATAGTCATGTGATTGGGTTCACCGACACATTGGACTGTGCACACGGTAACGTACCTCCATGAGACTAATTAGGTACAAGGGCGGGTGTGTCCGGACACTCGTCTTGTGCACTTGCACATACCATTACGGGCATACTATGATGCCCCCCTTTAGCTTAATTTCATAATTTAGATATATCATGATTGTGTTTATTCAACTCTTGAGGATTGTTGTTCTGTGTAATTGACCCCGTTGGGGAATATTGTTTTCAGGTCATGGCAAGGCTAAGGCACGAAAAGAGAATATTGACGGCGAGGAGTTCCAGTGATACTAGTAGGGGGTCATGTTTTCTTCATTTGTATTCCGCTGCAGACTTCCATTTAAATACTCATTTTAATTGGTATTGTATATTTTATCTCCATATAAAATATACATGTATTCGGTTTTATCCTGGGTGTGTTGTGCTTGAAACTCCTCATTGGAGTAATTATTGATATACTGTGGTTCGGTACTACAATTATATCACTTAATTCATTAATTTTCATTCGCCTAGTGGGTCCCAGTCGGGGGTCCACGACACTGTAATATCCGCCTAATTTGGGGTGTTACAGAGTTGGTATCGGAGAGTGGTTTTGAATACTACCTTCCGAGTCATGTCTCATTTGAAATCATCGTTCATCAGACTAGTATCATTGGAATTTCGCGTCACGTGTGACCTGTGCAAGAGCCGAGCCCCTCAGACCAAAGAACAGTAAGATTTCTGATGCCATGGTATAATTTCTGGCAATAGGAATCATTCATTCATTATTCAATAGGCAACAATCCTCATTCATCATTTTCATTTTTGATCAAGTCAATCATGTTAATTCATTAATCACTCAGTTCATTTCATTGTTCAATGGTTGATCTTGATGATCATATCATTAATCTTGTTAACTTGTTCAAGATAATCATTTCAAGAATTTCATCAGATAATCACGTCACTTCGGTTGATCATTCATGTAATCATTTTGTTTGAGCGCGCATGCTCATTTTCATCATTTCATAACGTAATCATAATGTGATATTCATCCGAGATATATAATAATCATATGACTTTCCACTTCAGTATGGAAAGAGCTGGCAGAGGACGCGGGGGAAGAGGCCGTGGTGCGGGCCGAAACCCGAGAGCTCATGTGAATACACGCGCGAACGCGAGGAATAATGTGAATTCATCGAGCAGCGACGCTGCCACTCATTCACCCAGAAATGATCACTCACTGTCAGTGTGTCGTACCTGGGACACGACTCAATCAGAAGGTGTTTGGGTTGTTCCACTCGCTTTTATGCAGGGCATGATGGCCCAGATGACTCAAATGGCACGCCTCACAGAGACGATGCAGAACTCAGCTACTCAAAATAAACAGGCTCCTCTGCCGCCACCTCAAGGGCAAGAGAGGGGTCTAGGCAGTATCATTGGCGACATCTCTCGCCAGAGGCCACCTACTTTTGAGGGCTCATCTGAGCCGGTGGATATTGTTCACTGGCTTGAGCATTTTGAGAAGTTGTTTGCTATGGTGGAGTGTCCCGAATGTCACAAAGTTTCAGTTGCGGCTTACTATCTTGGTAAGGGCGCACATTCATGGTGGTTATCATTGAAGCCCACCGACGGATCTTGTATTTGGGATCAATTCATGACTCTCATGATGGAGAGCTATTATCTGGCCCCACTCAGGGAGGCCAAGTTGTCAGAATTACTCACTCACGACCTCTTATCGGACGATGATGTTCTCGCCATCGCCGAGAAATTTCAGGAGCTACTTCCTTTCGTCTCGTCCATTATTCACTCCGAGGCGGACAAGATCAAATATTTCAGCAAGAAGTTGAATCATCGTATGCGGATGCAGTTGCTTAATCACAATTGCACCACTCTGGCCGAATTCATTGAGAAAGCTCTTACTTATGAGCTTACTGCTAAGGAGATTGCTAAGCAACAACCTTCATCTGCTGGCAAGAAGTCTACGAATCGTAATCAGTCTGACAGCAGTCAGGCCACTTTCAAGAAACCTTGTGCGGAATCTACTTTTTCTGAGCGACCTTGTATGGCGCCTAGACCCGCGGAATCTCAGTCAAGAGTGGCCAATTCGGCCATCACCTGTTTCAACTGTGAAGAACAGGGTCATTTCAACACCAAGTGTCTGAGGCAGACGGTCATGTGCCATAACTGTGGGATTGTTGGGCATAAGGTCCGTTTTTTCCGAAGAGACTCTAAACATACTCCGGTGTCATCTCAGGCCCCGAGACATTCAGCAGTGCAGAATCAGGCCACTCAGTCTGCGCCATTCGAGACGATAGGAGCAAATAAGGGCAGAGCCAAGAGCTATCACACGGGAGCGTCCGGTTCGGGGGCCGGCAAGTCCCGAATTTATGAGATGAAGAAGACCGACGATCCAGAGGCCCGGATGATCTCAGCTACACTCGATATTCTGTCTCAACCTGTGTGTACCATTTTTTATACTGGTGCATCGCATTCATTCATTTCCGAGTCATGTTTGAGTAGACTACGTCTGGGTAGTGCTACTAGTTGTGAGCCTTATGTCATTGGTCTACCTGACGGTAGAAGAATTATCAGAGATCATGAGATTAAGGATTGTCCGATTCAGCTTCATGGACGTGATTGGTTAGCAGACCTAATCGTGGTGGATTTACCAAGAGACGACATCATCTTGTGTATCGACTGGATGGATCGTCACGATGCCATCATTAGTGTCCGTAAGCGTATGGTCACTATCATTTCAGACGATGGGGTCGAATGTGTATTTCATGGCGGTAATCCCAGCTGTTTTGGGAGAGTCATCAACTTGATTAAAGCAGTAAAATTACTCAGTCAGGGGTATGTCGGTTATTGGTGCTATATGACCAAGACCGAGAAACCATCAGTAAGGTTGACGGATATTCCTATAGTGAGAGAATATGTCGATGTTTTTCCAGACGAGTTACCTGATTTGCCTCCATAAAGAGATGTGGAATTCACGATTGAGTTAGAGCCTGGTACGTCTCCAATATCGAAGGCACCGTACCGAATGGCCCCGACCGAAATGCAGGAGTTGAAGAATCAATTAGAGGATTTTACCGAAGGGTTATATTCGACCGAGTGCGTCCCCATGGGGAGCACCAGTGTTATTTGTCAAGAAGAAGGATGGTTCGTTTCGCTTGTGTCTTGATTACCGGGAATTGAACTGGGTGACGATCAAGAATAAATATCCTTTACCCCGTATCGATGATCTTTTAGATCAACTTCAGGGAGCTTCAGTATTTTCCAAGATCGACTTAAGATCTGGATATCATCAGTTGCGAATTCGAGAGTCGGATATCGCAAGGATGGCATTCCGAACACGCTATGGTCATTATGAGTTTATGGTAATGCCGTTTGGGTTAACTAATGCACCTGCAGTGTTCATGGAGTTAATGAATTGGGTTTTCATCGACTATTTAGATCAGTTCGTGGTTGTCTTCATTGATGACATTTTAATTTATTCTCGGGACCGGGAGGAGCACAAGTTTCACCTTCATCAGGTGCTCGACGTGTTGAGACGAGAACAACTTTATGGAAAGTTTTCCAAATGTGAGTTCTGGATGTCCGAAGTGACGTTTATCTAACATGTAATTTCATCAGATGGAGTTCATGTCGACTGTTGGGAAAACAAGAACCCTATATCGAATCAGCCTGTATAATCAATCCATGTATCGAATTGTGTTGATAAGAGGTTTTGACATATATGACAATCCTCAATACAGTAAGGAAACTGTATCGAAGAATTAAGGCATCAACTTGTATCGAAGACCTGTCTCGAATCCAGCATATAGTGGAACCTTTCAGTACAGCAAAGAAGTCTTATAAAGACCAAGTATGGAAACTGTCTCGAATCACCAATACAGTGATCTTCCATACAGCTCTCAACAGGACAAAGATGGAATCTTCAGAAGTCAATCCCCATTGAATAAGAAGTATTTAAATACTCAAGGATAAAGTATTTAAATACTGTCAGTCAACAGATATTCAAATCCCACTAAATCCGGATCGTGTTTTTCATCCCGTTGGAACAGAATCTTGCTCAACTGATACATCTCAACGGATATATATTTCAGAGACTATATATATCT
Organism: Orobanche coerulescens; assembly: GCA_033398695.1. Lineage (NCBI taxonomy): Eukaryota > Viridiplantae > Streptophyta > Magnoliopsida > Lamiales > Orobanchaceae > Orobanche > Orobanche coerulescens. Next base: position 100,060,682 of record CM065818.1, on the reverse strand, counting down.
CATCAAGGCATTGAAGATCAGTTACAAAACCGAAACCAATTGACTGAAATTATCAAAGCTATCAAAGTTATTATCAGAGAAAAACATATCTCCAAAGCTTACTGCAACTCAGATCTAAGAGATATACAGTTCTCATCATCTTGAACAATACTTCATCATCTAGAAGCTCATAAAGTCAAAGCTGTTGTTCATACTTTGTTCTATACTTTGAACAAACCCAGATCAGCCCTGTGCGGACTGAGGAAGACGAAGCTTCAGAACTCTGTGTGAAGAAGTCAGTCAAGCTTTAGCTCAAACCAATCTGTGTGAATGGTTGAAGCTAAGATCTTTATATCAAACTGTGTGAACGATATATTGATTGTATACTGTTATAATTACGTAGTTGTGTATGTAGTAATTATAATAAATATTTTACTCCTGTATGGAGGACCAGTGGACGTAGAGGGGTTTACCTCGAACCACTTTAAATAATGTGTTATTTACCTTTAGTTTTTACTGTTTTAATTACTGTGATTATTTAAGTATACACTGCACACCGAGTTGCTGTATCCACAGCAACTTACTGTATCTAAGACTTTCGCTATGCACTTAGATTTAAAATCAGTATAGCTTGTTGTTTAAACTACTTCCCAAGCTATATCCAATATACTTAGTGGCCAACAAGTGGTATCGGAGCGGTTGATTCTAAAAAGAATCAATCGTATTTTTGACCGAATCAGATCCAAATCACTTAATTTTTAAAACAGTCTTTTTCATTCCTTTATTCTCACATGGATACATCTATGATCAACAAAGTGCCTATGTTCTCTATTAATGAATTTGATGATTGGAGAAACAGAATGGAGGCTCATCTTGCAGCAATGCATGAAGAAATGATTTTTGTTATACAGGATGACACCATTAAGATCATGAAGGTAAACACGGCCGCAAGGATTGAAGGCCAAGCCCATGCTGAGATGATCGAGAAGGAACGCGAGCAATGGACCACAGATGAAAGAAAGCAATCCAACCTCGACAATGTGGCTAAGAACGCGTTATTTGTCACCCTTGACAAAGGAACATTCTCGAAGGTAAAGAGCTGCAAAAGAGCCAAGGAAATATGGGATAAACTCAAGTTGATTTGTGAGGGAACTGAGCTCTCAAAAGAAAACAAGATTTCAAAACTGACTCAGCAATTTGAATCTTTCGAAATGAAACCAACTAAGACACTTGAGGAACTTGACCTCAGATTCACTGGTATTGTTGGTGAACTTGAAGCGTTGGGAAAAATTTATACCCAAAAGGAGAAGAATTTAAAAATTTTCAGATCTCTCCTAGCCCGATGGGACATTAAGACCACAGCTATACGTGTGTCTTGAAATCTTAATGAAATAACTACTTTTGATCTCTTCTCTGACCTCAAAGCTTTTGAGTATGATATTGACAGAAGAGAGAAAGCTGAAGAATCTCCTTCAAAGGTCACGGACTAGTCGTCAGACGTAGTCGTCGACACAGCTTGCCTAGCTCGTCGAAGCCTAGTCACAAGAATGCTGACAGTGACGACGACATCCTGTCTCAAGATCAAATGGCGCTTCTCATGCACAAATTCAAAAAGTTCATCAAGCAGACTCCCTACAGGCCCAAACCTATCCAAAAGGTAAGTACCAAAACTTCATCCGATAATTCTAACCTGTGCTATAATTGCAGGAAACCAGGGCATTATGCAAATAAATGTCCTCATCCCAAAGTTCAAAGGTTTCCAGAGGCCGAGCAACAAGAGAGAGATGAAAGAAGACGTGCTTGGAAAAACAAGCTCAAGGCCCTGATTGGAGAATCAGAAGCCTCCCCCACACCATCCAAATCAGAAGAATGTCTTCAGGTGGTCACTGAAAGTGATTCATCTGATGATGAGTTCGATGATAAAGCATATACGTGCTTTATGGCCAAAGACATTCTGGAAGGAGAAGATAGCGATGATGAGGTAAGTTCAACCTCAGCTATTCCGTCAAATGCATCTCATACTTTTGAAACCATGATGAATGAATTTAAAAACATTAAAAAGGCCCATGAGACATTGAAAAACGAGAATATATACCTCCAACTGTCTAACCTAGAGCTGAAAGATGAAAATGACTTGCTGAAGATAAATTATGAAAATATGTCTCTTGACTGTGAAACCAGCAAAGTCGATTTTGAAAAACTCATGGAGAGCAATCATCAACTTGCTCATGAACTAAGTGAGATTAAAACTCACAACGAGAGCAAGACAAATGATTTGGTTCTACTTCAAGCCAAAGTCACAACTCTCGAAAAACGAGAAATTGAACTTGAGACCACTTTGAAATCGTTCGAGAAATCATCCAAAAGAATGGAAGAAATTCTGAGCACTGGGCAACATGCTCATGGTAAAGGTGGCTTAGGATACAGCTCATGTTCAAACAAAGGGAAAACTAGTACAGTGTTCGTCAAGAGTGTGGAACACACTCCAGTATCGAAAGATACCCATAGTCCCGTGAAGGAACCTGCTGCACCGCGGAAACCGAAGGCTGCCATTCCGTCCACGCAATCCTATTCCAGACAGCGGAATCATAATTCGTTCCTACCTGTGAGGCGCAATCAACAGCATGCTCCCCGAGTATATCAACAGCACCAATAGCCGTTCAGAAGGAAGGCTGTATCCAACTACTAAAGGCCCGCACGGCAGTACTATCAGTACAGCACGCCTAGGTATTGGATACAGGAGCACCATTATTCCTCGAGACAGCAGATGCCCGCTCATTATCAACAACAGCGTTGGGAATCCAACTGGAGACCCAGAAGGCAAGCTGTTATGTAACACCCCAAACTAGGCGGATATTACAGTGCCGTGGACCCCTGACTGGGACCCACCAGGCGAATGAAAACTGATGAATTAAATAGTATAGTTATAGTACCGAACCACATTATATTACCAAATACTCCGATGAGGAGTTTAAGTACAATACACCAGGACAATACAGAATACTAGTATATTTTATATGAAGATAAAATACACCACCCTGAATAAATAAACATCTCAAACGAAATTTGCAGCGGAATTACAATGAAGAGAAATAAGAATGACTTAAATGACTGGGGGCCCCTACTAGTATCACTGGGACTCCTCGCCGTCAACATGCTCTTCCCGTGCCTTTGTTTTGCCGTGACCTGAAAAACAAAATCCCCCAACGAGGTTAGTTACACACTCATGGGTTGAAAATACACAATCATGAATTATCTTTAGTTCTGAAATATCCTTAGTTATGAATTACGCTGAAGATGAGTATCATAGTACGCCCGTAATGTTTTGTGCAAGTGTACAAGACGAATGACCGGACACACCCATCCTTGTACCTAATTAGTCTCACGGAGGTAATCGTTACTGCAGGCATGTACCCAATGTATTGATCCCAATACATGATCATCGCGTGCTCGACTAAAAATTCCACACATCCGCACCCGGACACGCAATATGAACCCAGAAGGTCATATGAACGAGAATGACCATAATGAATACCAATGAATAATAATCCGACAAAGTCAAGAATGACCCACCGAGATGAAAATAATGGTGAAGTGAATGATAGTTCAATGAAATGATTGGAACCGCCGTTCCTCATTAATGAAGTGATTATTCAACAATTACAAGTCTCAATACGGTTAATACAATGATGAATGAGTTATGATTATGAATGAACAACAACAAAAGGAATGAATATCCTTTTAACCGAGTAAGAATTAACTTACACAACACCGATGAAGAATGTCCTTCCACGAACAACGTCCTAAATGAAATGTCGGTCGCTCGAACAACCTTGAATAACACAATTACCAACAATCCACTCAATATACGAATCAAACACGATTATAACGAACTCAACACGTCAATACGACTAAACCAAGTTCATTGGGGCATTATATCGAATATGTTGCGGCCAATCTCCGATTGTTAACAACCCAACCTCAATTATACCAATATCAAAACCCCAAGAAGTGTTTCAAACCAACAAAACATCTTCCAAATGATCAATAATCCAAAATGAATATCCAAATTCGTGATTACAACAACAATTAATCGAAAACCCCCAAATCCAACTCAATATTCAAAGTGTTCTTGAATAATCCTTCAATAATCCATTGAATCTTTATACAAACTCATAATCATATGCATATCCCTCCATATAACATGATTATAATGTCCAAATCATCATATCTCAAAACAAAAATCGAAATCCAAGATGTTGAAGAAATTACCTCTTGAAGATCCAACCACTTCGATCCCATGAACACGAGTTAAATCGAGTATCCAAACTTCCCAAATGAATGAAGATGATGAAAATCTAACACTCAAGTGATTGATGATGGAAAATTCCTCACTCAAGTTCTCTCTCTCGGAACAAAGTGAAAGAAATGGTGAAAATGAAGAAAAAGTCCCGGCCAACTCCTTATAAACTGCCGGAAGTTAAGGTCGTAACTCGGCCTTCTTACGGCCGTAACATCTCAGGTCAATGGCCTTACGGCCGTAACCGGCCAACTCGTACGGCCGTAATTCGGCTTCGTCCAAACACCTGCCGATAGTCTTACGGCCGTATCCGCACCTGACTTACGGGCGTAACTCGCCCTCGTCTAAAACACCTGCTGACATCCTTACGGCCGTACCCGCACACCTTACGGTCGTAACTCGAACGATACGGCCGTATCCGGACAAACTTGCGGGTGTAAGCCCCCTTCATCGAAAATGACCAGGCACCCTGCCAGTAACGTACGGCCGTATTCGGCCAAGTCTTACGGTCGTACCTTCCTCGTCTTACCGTCGTATGCCGCAACCCTTACGGCCGTAAGTCCCTCTCGTCTGAAAAAACCTGAAATTAACGAAACTTACGGCCGTATCCTATCCATCTTACGGCCGTAACTCGCCTCCGGCCAAAAATGCCTGGGTAGCCTGCTGGACACTTACGGCCGTATGTCGCAACCTTACGGCCGTAAGTCCCGTTTGTCCAAAATGGCCTGAAAACAATGAAAATTTGTTACGGCCGTAACCTACAATCCTTACGGCCGTAACTCATTGCTTGACAAGGGGAAAAACCGATAACTCCGATTCCTCGCTACGATTGATGAATGATCCGACATACCATATGAATGTGAAAGTGAACAAGTCCAACACATGCCAAAGATGATACTCCCAGTACAAGACTACCAATCACGATGAAAATGATAATACTACCGTCTCGATCTATAAACGGAGATGAAAAGATGATCGGTAACTGATATGCGGTTACATCATGCCAACAGTGAACGCAAATGAATGAATCATGAATGATGAGCGATTAATAATGAGTGAAAATTACAGAGTGATAATTACTGACTAATTAATACTGAATGAAAATGAATGAATTACAACCGGGTATTACATACTCCCCCCTTAAAAAGAGTTTCGTCCCCGAAACTAAGGGTCAAACAACTCGGGATAATTATCCCGCATACTTTCTTCGGTTTCCCAAGTAGCCTATTCGACTCCGTGTCTAGACCACTGAATCTTGACCAAGGGAATCGTCTTGTTCCTCAACTATTTGATTCGCCGCTCTAAAACTCGTATAGGACGCTCCTCATACGAATGATCATCCGCGATCTTGATTTTGTCGAACTGAAGTATGTGGCTCGGGTCGGCAACATACTTCCATAACTGAAGTATGTGGCTCAACGCCGGAGGTAAAGCCAATCGATAAGCTAACTCGCCTACCCGATCCAAAATCTCAAACGGCCCAATGAATCTCGGACTCAACTTTACCCGCTTTCCGAAATGGAAAATGCCTCCACTCGAGGATACCTTGACCAACACGTGGTCACCTGTCTCGAACTCTAGTGGTCGACGACAATTATCTGCATATGATTTCTGTCGACTCTGAGCGGTCAACAGATGACTCCTGATCAAAGCTACCTTCTCACGGGCGGCTATAAGAATATCGGGCTCGGTGCCAATTGACTCTGATAAGTCGTCCCAACACAAAGGATATCGACAACGACGACCGTACAAGGCCTCGTAAGGTGCCATCTTAATCGAAGCATGCCAACTATTATTGTACGTGAACTCAATCAACAGTAATTGGGCTTCCCAATCATCTTTCCAACCGAGGACGCATGCCCTCAACATGTCCTATAATGTATGAATAGTCATCTCTGATTGTCCGTCGGACTGAGGATGAAAAGCAGTACTGAGATTAAGCTGAGTTCCCATAGCATGATGAACTGATTTCCAAAAATGAGACACGAATCGTCCGTCACGATCAGAAACGATACTTTTAGGAGTACCGTGCAGTCTCACTATCTCTTTGATGAACAACCGGGCAAGTTTCTCGGGACCCCACGTATCCTTAATCTCAAGGAAATGAGCCGATTTAGTCAAACGGTCCACAATTACCCAGATTGTATTCATGCCACGACGACTCGTCGGCAAACTCGTGATGAAATCCATCGAAATGTCTTCCCACTTCCACTCTGGAATAGGGAGAGGTTTCAACATACCCGTCGGTCGCTGATGTTCAATATTGACTTGCTGACAGGTTAAGCATCTTGAAACAAATTCTGTGACTTCTCGCTTCATATTACTCCACCAGTAATTTTGTTTCAAGTCCTTGTACATCTTGCTAGACCCCGTATGAACGGAATAAGGGGTAGCATGAGCTTCTCACAAATCCAGGGGCTTTCCCCTAAGTCACATCCTCACGGATGCGCAACAATGATGGGTCTGAACCCTGATTCTCTCTGATTGCCTCCTTCAGTGGCGATGAAATCTCTAACATGCAAAGTTTCCCTTGCACTCGCTGAAGCCAGACCTCGATCTCGGGTCAAAGGAATTCCTGTTGAAGCTCCTTCTGGACTATTAAACGAGCAAGCATTTGCTCCTGAACGGACTTACGACTCAAAGAATCGGCAACCACGTTTGCCTTACCTGGGTGGTACAGGATCTCGATATCATAATCTTTGATTAGTTCCAACCACCGCCTCTGTCATATATTTAACTCCTTCTGAGTAAATATATACTTCAAACTCTTGTGATCGGTGAAAATCTGACAGGTGACGCCATAGAGGTAATGATGCCAAATCTTCAAAGCGAAAACCACGGCTGCTAACCCCAGGTCGTGGGTCGGATAATTAACCTCGTAAGGTCTCAATTGCCATGAAGCATAGGCAATAACCTTCCTATTCTGCATTAATACACATCCGAGACCGTGTCCGGATGCATCACTATAAACCACGAATCCTTCCGTCCCTTGCGGCAAGGAAAGTATAGGTGCTGAAATTAACTGGCTCTTGAGTTCCTCAAAACTCCGCTGACACGCGTCGGACCACGCGTATTTCTTATCCTTTCGCAAAAGGTTCGTCAAAGGTTGAGCAATTTTAGAAAATCCCTCCACAAACCGCCTATAATAACCGGCTAATCCGAGAAAGCTTCGGATTTCCTTAACATTCTTCGGGGGTAACCAATCTTGGATAGCCTCCATTTTTTGAGGATCAACACGCACTCCATCCGATGAAATTACATGTCCGAGAAACGTCACTTCGGACATCCAGAACTCACATTTGGAAAACTTTCCATAAAGTTGTTCTCGTCTCAATACGTCGAGAACCTGATGAAGGTGAACCTCGTGCTCCTCTCGGTCACGAGAAGAAATCAAAATGTCATCGATGAAGACAAAAACAAACTGATCCAAAAAGTCGATGAAAACCCGACTCATTAACTCCATGAATACCGTAGGTGCATTAGTTAATCCGAACGGCATTACCACGAACTCATAATGACCATAGCGTGTACGAAACGCTGTCCTTGCGATATCCGACTCTTGAATTCGCAACTGATGATATCCAGATCTTAGGTCGATCTTGGAAAATATTGAAGCTCCCTAAAGTTGATCTAAGAGATCATCAATACGGGGTAGAGGATACTTATTCTTGATCGTCACTCTGTTCAACTCCCGATAATCAATACACAAGCGAAATGAACAATCCTTCTTCTTGACAAACAACACTGGTGCTCCCCACGGAGACGCACTCGGTCGGATATAACCTTTCTCGAACAATTCCTCAAGTTGATTCTTCAACTCCTGCATTTCGGTCAGGGCCATCCGGTACGGTGCCTTCGATATTGGAGACGTACCAGGCTCCAACTCAATCGTGAATTCCACATCTCTCTGTGGAGGCAAACCGGGTAACTCATCTGGAAATACATCGGCATATTCCCTCACTACCGGAATATCCGCCAACATTATTGGTGATTTCTCGGTTTTGGTCATATAGCACCAATAACCAATACACCCCTGACCGAGTAATTTCACTACTTTCATCAAGTTGATGACTTTGCCAGAACAGCCGGGATTACCTCCCTGAAAAACACATTCGACCCCATCGTCTGAAATGATAGTGACCATACGCTTACGGACACTAATGATGGCATCGTGACGATTCATCCAATCAATACCCAAGATGACGTCGTCTCTCGGAAAATCTACCACAATAAGGTCCGCTAGCCATCCACGACCATGAAGCTGAATCGGACAATTCTGAATTTCACAGTTCCCGATAATTCTTCTACCATCAGGTAGACCAATGACATAAGGCTCACAACTAGTAGCACTACCTAGCCTTCGGCCAAAATGCACAGGCGGCTGACACGTACGCAGAATCGCCAAGCCTAACGGCATCGCTCAACTTACGGCCGTATGTCGCAACCTTACGGCCGTAAGTCTCGTTCGTCCAAAATGGCCTAAAAACAATGAACATCTGTTACGGCCGTAACCTACAATCCTTACGGTCGTAACTCGTTGCTGGACAAGGGGAAAAACCGATAACTCCGATTCTTCGCTATGATTGATGAATGATCCGACATACCATACGAATGTGAAAGTGAACAAGTCCAACACATGCCAAAGATGATACTCCCAGTACAAGACTACCAATCACAATGAAAATGATAATACTCCCGTCTCGACCTATAAACGGAGATGAAAAGATGATCGGTAACTGATATGCGGTTACAACATGCCAACAGTGAACGCAAATGAATGAATCATGAATGATGAGCGATTAATAATGAGTGAAAATTACAGAGTGATAATTACTGACTGATTAATACTGAATGAAAATGAATGAATTACAACCGGGTATTACATGTTAGGCCACAGAAAATGGCTCCACCTCCAAAACGGCACTCATACTGGATTAATAATAATAACCCTGATTTTTTCATGCATAATAATTATCATGGTTATAGCGACTACGGATATACCACTCGTAGATATCGCAACACTGTACCGAGTATGACCTACAGTAAACCAATTACTGCCAGGAAAACTTGGGTACCTAGAGGAACTAACAATCATGGACCCAAAAATCAAAGGAGACCTAAATCTACTTAATTTCTTTGCTACAGGACATTCTAGAGGAGGATACCTGGTACTTAGATAGTGGATACTCTCGGCACATGACCGGAGATAAAAGCAAGCTATCAGATTTTGTAGAAGGTATCGGTCCAAAAGTTTGTTTCGGTTATAAATCTAAAGGAAGAACAAGAGGGAAAGGAAACCTACTTGTCGGAAAATTCAAAGTCACCGATGTTGCATATGTTGAAGGCTTACAGTACAATCTACTTAGCATTAGCCAGTTCTGTGATAAACAGTTCTCGGTGAAATTCTATATAGATCGCTGTAGAGTCAAGAGCATCCAAACCAAGGAAGTTGTGCTTACAGGAAGCAGATCAGGTAACATGTATATTGCTGACTGGAAGCCTATGAGCTCCTCAATTCCATGCTTTGTTGCCAAAGGCACTGCAGATCTTAGCTGGTTATGGCACAAGAGGATGTCTCACGTCAACTTCAAGGCGATCAACAAGCTCTCAAGACAGGGAATGGTTAGAGGATTGCCAAACGTGTTATTCAAGAAGGACAGCATCTGCGGACCATGTCAGAAAGGCAAGCAAATCAAGTCAACCCTGAAGAGCAAATCCTACCTTTCAACCCAAAAAGTGTTGGAAATGCTACATATGGATCTCTATGGTCCTGTACACCCAGTAAGTTTGGGAGGTAAGAAATACTGTCTTGTTGTTGTTGATGATTACTCCAGGTATGATTGGACAATTTTCCTAAGCAAGAAAAAGGAAACAACATCAAAGCTGCCCGAGCTCCTGAGAAAGTTGCAAAATGAAAAGGCATTGAGTATCGTGTCCATTCGTTCCGACAGAGGTATAGAATTTACTAACCGCTTTATAGAGCAATACTATTTGGAAAATGGGATACAACACGAATACTTAGCTTCCCGTACACCTCAACAAAATGGTGTTGCCGAGCGAAAGAATAGGACGTTGAAAGAAGCAACAAGGACAATGATCGCCGCAAGCAAGTTGCCACAAAGTTTCTGGGGTGAAGCAACCAATACAGCATTCTACACTCAAAACCGATGTATTGTCAACAAGCACCACAACAAAACAGCATATGAGGTATGGAACAACAAAACTCCATTAGTTTCATATTTTCACATTTTTGGATGCAGGTGTTATGTGTTGAATAATGGGAAGGACCAACTTAGAACCTTTGATGAGAAATCAGATGAAGGAATATTTGTAGGATACTCCTCCGTCAGCAAAGCTTACAGGATCTTTAATAAAAGGAAGCTGACAATCGAGGAATCAGTTCATGTAGTGTTCGACGAACCTCAACATGACCCTACAGGAGTAGAAGATGTTACCCAAAACATCCAACAACTCTCCATCCTAGATCCACCAACTCCCATAGAACCTGTCGCTGATCTAGAAATCAACCCCGCAGCTATAAGAATCGACGTGGATGAAGCCGACGCTGTACAAGCTGAAGCTGTATCCACAGAAACTCTCAATACAGTACGGGACCCTGAATTAGAACCCGACCGAAGATGGTTGAGAGATCACCTGCAAGAGCTGATCATTGGAAACATAAATGCTGGTGTTTCTACTCGTAGAAGAATACAGAGTACACAACGAAATGTACTTTGTGCACAAGAAGAACTTGATACTGAGATATCACAATTTCCTGAATGGAAATCTCAATCCGAGCTTAGAAGACTCAATATGTGCAATATTGCTATATTCTTAGCCTAGTCCGAACCTGTTTCGACCATAGACGCTCTTAATAATTCTCATTGGATAACATCTATGGAAGAAGAGCTTAACGGTTTCGAAAGAAACAATGTATGGTATCTTGTACCCAGACCTACATATCAATCGGTTATAGGAACCAAATGGGTATTTCGAAACAAAAAGGATCGAAATGGACTTATTATAAGGAATAAATCCAGACTAGTCGCACAAGGCTATAGTCAGGAAGAAGGCATAGACTATGATGAAACCTTCGCCCCCTGTAGCCAGACTAGAAGCCATTAGGATATTTTTAGCCTTTGCCGCCCATAAGAGCTTTATTGTATACCAAATGGACGTCAAGAGTGCATTCCTGAATGGAGACCTTGCCGAAGAAGTTTATGTTCAACCACTAGGGTTTGCCAACACAGACGGTATCGACCTAGTATACAGGCTAAGGAAAGCACTGTATGGACTTAAACAAGTCCCTAGAGCATGGTATGAGACCTTGTCCCAGTATCTAACCGACAATGGATTTGAGAAAGGTGCTGTGGACAATACCTTGTTCAAAATACAGGAAGGTGATGACCTTATTATGGTGCAAATCTATGTAGATGATATAATTTTTGGTTCAACTAACCTTGCTTTATGTCAAAGGTTCTCTCATCTCATGCAAAGTAAATTTGAAATGACTATGATGGGGGAACTTAGTTATTTCCTAGGTTTGCAGGTAAAGCAGTTGCCTATAGGTATTTTCATCAACCAAGAAAAATACAGCAAGGAGCTTCTCAACAAATTTGGAATGAACACTTCCAAACCATCGTCAACCCCCATGAGCACTTCTGTGCAAATTAGTGCTGATGAAGAATGAAAGCCGTTTGACCAATCACTCTACAGGAAGCTCATTGGTTCGCTCCTGTACCTAATAGCTAGCAGACCAGATATCCAGTTTGCTGTTGGAGTGTGTGCGAGATATCAAGTAGCACCTAAGGAATCACACTTCAATACAGCTAAACGAATCCTGAAGTACATTACAGGAACAGTCGATGTAGGACTATGGTATCCTAAAGAAGACAGATTCGAATTAGTTGGATACAGCGACTCGGATGTCGGAGGCTGCAAGCTAGATAGGAAGAGTACAAGTGGAACTTATCACTTTCTTGGACCTAGACTCGTTTCTTGGTTCAGTAAGAAGCAATTGGATAACTCTCTTTCCACGGCTGAATCAGAATATTATGCTGCTGGTAGTTGCTGTATGCAGATCATTTGGATGCAGCAACAGTTGTCAGATTATGGAATTGAAGCCATAGAGACTCCAATCATGTGTGATAGCACGAGTGCAATTGCAATAACGCACAATCCTGTCCTACACTCGCGCACTAAGCATATCAACATGAAGCATCATTTTATAAGGAATCATGTCGAAAACAAATATGTTCGCCTTGAAAAGGTTCATACAGACGTTCAGTTGGCCGACATCTTCACCAAGCCACTCGACATATCCAGATTCAACATGCTTGGACAAGAATTGGGAATGCTACATCCCGACTCCCTGTAAGTAATTTACTATTTTTACTCAACAATTGAGGGGGAATGCTGTAAGACCCAAGAATACAGTATCCAACGTTAATTATCTGTACACTCAGAACCGTCAATACAGCACTGTAGTGAGCAAAGTCATATGAATCCTACAGCTGACGTGTGCAATAATTAAGGGGGAATACTGTAGGATCCATGAATACAGCATTAATCCAAAAGCTGTTGTATGGAATTTAAAACCTATATGTACCTTTTAAGGGGGAACGTTGTATCGTCGCGGATACAACACATACTATAGGATTTCGATTCAGTATATATTTAATATTATATTATTTCTTTTTAAAATGATTTCTGTCCACGTGCCCTATTTTTATGTCAAACGTCATTTACATTAAATGCCTTACACGACATCTGGACAACTGAATCTCAAAAGCCGCGATGTTTTAAATTGTTTAATGTTTTAAAACCGCCGTTTCAGGCATTTAGGGTGACACAAATGTTAGAATTGGGACCCACTCATATTTTTAACATTTTAATGGATTAGTGTACCAGTTTACACTCAGTCCATCTTGACCGTTGATTTCAAAAACCGGTTCCCATACCTTAAAATCTGACCATTCGTACTCTGCAAAAACCTATTTCGCCGCCCACTATAAAAGGACTGATACTGCCATTAGAGACTCTTTACGCTTTCTGCAAAAATTAAGAGTTCTCAAGCAAAACAGCCTACACATCTTTCTGCATTTTACTGCAAATTTCGTGTATTCTCTTTCACTTTTTCTTGAAAAATCATCAATGGCTGGACAAACATTTTCTCCCGCACTCAAGAAAACTGCAAACATCATCGATGGACGGATCTTCTCAAGATCTGTTGTCATCGAACGCATTCTCGCTGAAACAAATCATGTCGAACCTATGGAGTTCATTATCACTCGTCTTCGTCAACAAGGCCTCTACTGCCTTGGAAGTCAAACCGCTGAGAAGTACGATGTTCATCTGGTTGAGGAATTTTACCTCAACGCCACCGTACGCTTTTTGTCGCTAGCCCAAGGAGGTCACGTTGCTAACATAACCGCTACCGTTCAAGGAGTGGAGATCTGTGTTGATAGCGATCTTCTCCAGAATATTTACAGGCTACCTGCTGATGGCATGACAATGGATCAACTTGAGATGTTTGGGTCTCAAGAACTGATAACTAAGTTTTATGGGCTCTTCACCGGCTCAACTGTTGTTGACATGGATCAAACCACATGTCACAAGAAAATTTTTTGCCTGCCATATGTGTATTTACATGATTTTTGCTGCAGGATCATCGAGAATCGAACTGGTGCATTTGAAATGTGCACTAATCTGAGATTCGGGATGATGGTTGCAATTCTAACCTGTGAAAAGGTCAACTGGTGCCAGATAATCCTGAAGTGCTTGCAAGAGGAAGTATGCAAGCCTGCCACCCAGAAGAAGTCATTTGGTTTAATGTTAAACAATATTTTGACGAAATGCGGACTGTCGCAATCCGCTGATGCAAAGAAGAACAGCTCCAGGATATACCTAGGAGGTGTCAAGCCTACAGCGTATAACCAGAGCACTATGGTCTGCAACCACCCAAAAACCAAAAGTATGCCTGTTTCTGAAGACCCAAGGGATGTGTCTTTGAAGTCACAGGATGTGGAGTCTTCAAATAAGAGTAAAAGATCTCACAGCAAGAAACCCATTGCTGGTGAGAAGCTGAAAAAGAAACTAAGGAGGCTTTCTAAAGCTAAATCCACCAGAACCTCCGAGGATGTTTCCACCATGGCGCAACCCACTGAAGAACAACCCCAGGGCCCAAACCCTGTGGAAGAGGTGTCCACTATTGTATCAACAGTAGATCCTAAGCCTTTTGCGGCTAGGACGGATGATCGGACATCTGCCAATGAAGAAGACTCTAGCGAGTCGGCTGCCCCTTCGGAGCCAAACGCTACTTCTCCTATGCAGGATTCCACACCCGTACAGGATCAATCTTCCATCGGGGCTCCATCCCCTGTAAGGAATCCCACTTCCCTACAGGATCCCACACCTGTAGAGGAATCCCTCGCTACAGCGGATCCAGACGTTGTCGCAGTCCCTCCCCTGACACCATTATTAACAAAACCCTTCTCTCTGTTCAGATCGACCTTGCTTATGAAAGATTCCTAAAATGGAAAGGGTACAGGCTAGCTCCATATGACACATTATACAACTGGAGCGAATGGAGCCAAGAAGAAAGATTTGTATCCGAAGTGACGGACTCGACGGAAGTTGAGGCCCTGATCCGATGGAACAATCCCTTCTACAAAGAACTGATTGAAAGCCATCTACTGTAGAAATATGACGCAAGGAGGAAAGGTAAAGATAAGTCAGAGGACTCTCCCCCAAATCCAAAAGATGACAATGACTCAGACGACGATGACGATGCTTTACAAGCTGGTCTGAGAATGATTCGTGAAGAGGCTCAAGACAGAGATGCCTCTCAACCCAAGGATGACGAAGGGCCGTCAAATCAAAGTGAGTCCCCTTCGCCACAGCAAGAAAACATTCCTGACGACGAGGAATCAGTCCCTCAAGTCGAGGAAGAAGAAACAGTTTTGGAACAGGCATCCGAGCCTGCCGCCACTCAAGAAGAAGAAGTTGTCACTGAGAGACAACAGGAGGAATCAGTCCCTCCTGTATCCATGTCTACCGACGCACCTTCGCAACAGGAGGACACAGCAGCCCCTGCCGCCGAACCAGAACATGCTGCTCCCACCCCATCAACCGTGGAATCCGAGGATGGTAATGTACCTGAGGATGTCCAACTCACTTCACGCCCAACCGTGAATCTGAGGAGGTTGAACGGATCCAAATATTTTTCCCAACCGGATTCTCCAAGCACAGTTGCTAGAAAAGAGCGCCTGCGTGCTCTTTGTCTTCAAACTGTCTTCATACAGGGTGCAGTTAACGCCCTGTACTCAATCGAGAAAGCTCTTAATTGGTTGCACACCTCTGCTGCCGAAGAGATGACTAGCTTACAGCATGAAGTATCTCGAGTAGTATAAGCCTTCACTTTGTTGCCAGAAGTATTCAAACCAGTACTGAAGATCATGCAAGACAAACAAGAGCAACTCCTGAAAGAAGAGGCAACCAAAACGCGCATTGCTGAAGCCAAGACCGCATGCTCTATGATCGAAAACAGTTCTCAATTGCGAGCCCACGACAAATGTATCAAGGATATGTCGGAGGTTCTTTCCACCCTTGTCGAGAGAATAACCAACATTGAGATGAAACAGGATGCCGCACTAGAAATCCTAGGACGTCTTAATGACGCCAAAAAGGGGGAAGAAGCAATAGAAGCTACAAGGAGAATCAGATTCTGACATGAAAGGAATTTGAGGTCGCTCAAGACTGACATTCTTTGAATTAAACAAGCTAGCCCCTCCCTCTCAGAGTTTTAAGATTTCAGGCTCCCGACCTGAATTTCATGATCCAAATGTTCCGTGGCAAAACTTAATCCAAAGACCTTCTGAAATTCGTCTACCGACCAACCGCCATCCAACTGCCGATGAGGTGAAGCAATGGAGGAAGAATGAACTGATGAGATACTTTGTTAAACTCATCAGGAAATCTGCCATCTTCAAAAGCTATAAGACTTTAGCGGAGGCTGCAAACAAATTCACGAAGATGCTAGAAGAAGGAAAACTCCCTCTCCAGCTAGATATGAAATCTAAACACAAAAGAGGAGATCGGATCACGCATCCAGAATACTGGATTCTTGCCTTTGACAGATCCTATGAAGGAAGAGATATATACCAAGATCGAGGCAACGATTCCCTACAGAACTGGTGGCGTGGAACCGAGAATGATCCAGGGAGAAAGCCATGGAGACATGCGGACTATAGGAGCTGAAATCCTTGTATATTAGTTTTGTTTTGTAATTTTTCTTTCGAAACAGCAAACCATGTACTCTAATTATTGGAATGTCAATAAAAGTGTTTGTTTGTCTTGAAAGATTACAACTCGTAATCTACTATGTTGATGTATGATTACATAACTAAAAATTGTTTGATAACAATCACAAGTATAGAAACTTGTTTGAAAATTAAGCTGTACGAACTTGTCTACGAACAGTTCATAATTTCAGTTGTAAGCTTAGAATACATTGTAAGATTGTGCCTACGCGTCAATCATATGCTTAAGTTGTAAAAATTCTTAGCTTTATCGAACTCGCCTGCAAGCAGTTCATTAATTAGACTAAGTTGCTGAAAGACAGACCTTTTGACAAAAGATGAAGAAATCTGCCAGAAGTCATCAAAGAAGATTATTTCATGAAGAAGGTTTTGGCATCATTAAGAAGACTTGAAAGTTAGTCTTGGAAAATTGTCAAAAAGGGGGAAATTGTTGGGAAAACAAGAACCCTGTATCGAATCAGCCGGGATAATCAATCCGTGTATCGAATTGTGTTGATAAGAGGTTTTGACATATATGCCAATCCTCAATACAGTAATGAAACTGTATCGAAGAATTAAGGCATCAACTTGTATCGAAGAACTGTCTCGAATCCAGCATATAGTGGAACCTTTCAGTACATCAAAGAAGTCTTATAAAGACCAAGTATGGAAACTGTCTCGAATCACCAATACAGTGATCTTCATACAGCTCTCAACAGTACAAAGAAGGAATCTTCAGAAGTCAAGTCCCGTTGAATAAGAAGTATTTAAATACTCAAGGATAAAGTATTTAAATACTGTCAGTCAACAGATCTTCAATTCCCGCTAAATCCGGATCGTGCTTTTCATCCCGTTGGAACGGAATCTTGCTCAACGGATATATATCTCAGAGACTATATATATCTTATCAAGGCATTGAAGATCAGTTACAAAACCGAAACCAATTGACTGAAATTATCAAAGCTATCAAAGTTATTATGAGAGCAAAACATATCTCCACAGCTTAATGCAACTCAGATCTAAGAGATATACAGTGATCATCATCTTGAACAACACTTCATCAGCTAGAAGCTCATAAAGTCAAAGCTGTTGTTCATACTCTGTTCTATACTTTGAACAAACCCAGATCAGCCCTGTGTGGAATGAGGAAGACGAAGCTTCAGAACTCTGTGTGAAGAAGTCAGTCAAGCTTTAGCTCAAACCAATCTGTGTGAACGGTTGAAGCTAAGATCTTTATATCAAACTGTGTGAACGATATATTGATTGTATACTGTTATAATTACGTAGTTGTGTACGTAGTAATTATAATAAATATTTTACTCCTGTGTGGAGGACCAGTGGACGTAGAGGGGTTTACCTCGAACCACTTTAAATACTGTGTTATTTACTTTTAGTTTTTACTGGTTTAATTACTGTGATTATTTAAGTATACACTGCACACCGAGTTGCTGTATCCACAGCAACTTACTGTATCTAAGACTTCCGCTACGCACTCAGATTTAAAATCAGTACAGCTTGTTGTTTAAACTACTTCCCAAGCTGTATCCAGTATACTTAGTGGCCAACATCGACCTTAGAAGACGGAGGCTATCCGAGATTGGCTACCTCCGAAGAATGTTAAGGAAATCCGAAGCTTTCTCGGATTGGCCGGTTATTATCGGCGTTTTGTGGAAGGATTTTCTAAAATCGCTCAACCCATGACGACCCTTTTAAGGAAAGATAAGAAATACACGTGGTCTGACGCGTGTCAACAGAGTTTTGAAGAACTCAAGAGCCGGTTAATTTCAGCACCTGTCCTTTCCTTACCGCATGGGATGGAAGGATTTGTGGTTTACAGTGATGCGTCTGGACAGGGTCTCGGATGTGTACTAATGCATAACGAGAAAGTTATTGCTTATGCTTCACGGAAATTGAGAGCTTACGAGGTTAATTATCCGACCCACGACCTGGAGCTAGCAGCCGTGGTATTCGCATTGAAGATTTGGCGTCATTATCTTTATGGCGTTACCTGTCAGATATTCACCGATCATAAGAGTTTAAAGTATATATTTACTCAGAAGGATTTAATTATGCGACAGAGATGGTGGTTAGAACTAATCAAAGATTATGATATTGAGATACTTTACCACCCGGGCAAGGCAAATGTTGTCGCCGACGCCTGGAGTCGTAAGTCCGTTCAGGAGCAAATGGTTGCTCGATTAACAGTCCAGAAGGAACATCAACACGAATTTCGGAGACCCGAGATCGAGGTTTGGTTACAGCGAGTACAAGGGCAACTTTGTACGTTAGAGATTTCATCGCCACTTGAGGAGGCGATCAGGGAGAATCAGGGTTCGGACCCATTTTTGTTATGCATTCGAGATGATGTGACTCAGGGGAAAGCCCCCGGGTTTGTGGTCCACGAGGATGGACTTTTGCGATTTAAGAATCGGTTGTGCGTACCGGCGAATGACGAGTTGAAAAACTCAATTTTTAGAGAAGCTCATGCTACCACTTATTCCGTTCATCTGAGGTCTAGCAAGATGTACAAAGACTTGAAACAAAATTACTGGTGGAATAATATGAAGCGAGAAGTCGCTGAATTTGTTTCGAGATGCTTAACCCGTCAGCAAGACAAGATAGAACATCAGCGACCGACGGGTATGCTGAAACCTCACCCTATTCCAGAGTGGAAGTGGGAAGATATTTCAATGGACTTCATCACGAGTTTGCTGATGAGTCATCATGGCATGAATACAATTTGGGTAGTTATGGATCGTCTAACTAAGTGAGCCCATTTCTTTGAGATTAAGGATACGTGGGGTCCCGAGAGACTTGCCCAATTGTTCATCAAAGAGATAGTGAGACTGCACGGTACTCCTAAAAGTATCGTTTCCGATCGTGACGGATGATTCGTGTCTCATTTTTGGAAATCAGTGCATCGTGCTATGGGAACTCAGCTTAATCTCAGCACAGCTTTTCATCCTCAGTCCAACGGACAATCAGAGAGGACTATTCAGACACTGGAGGACATGTTGAGGGCATGCGTCTTCAATTGGAAAGATGACTGGAAAGCCCAACTACCGTTGATTGAGTTCACGTACAATAATAGTTGGCATGCTTCGATCAAGATGGAACCTTACGAGGCCTTGTACGGTCGTCGTTTTCGATCTCCTTTATGTTGGGATGACTTATCAGAATCAATCGGCACCGAGCCCGATATGCTTATAGCCGCTAGTGAGAAGGTAGCTTTGATCAGGAGTCGGTTGTTGACCGCTCAGAGTCGGCAGAAATCATATGCAGATAATCGTTTTCGACCATTAGAGTTCGAGACAGGTAACCACGTTTTGGTCAAGGTATCCCCGAGTCTAGGTATCTTTCGTTTCGGGAAATGAGGGAAGTTGAGTTCGAGATTCATTGGACCGTTTGAGATTTTGGATCGAGTAGGCGAGCTAGCTTATCGATTGGCCTTACCTCCGGTATTGAGCCGAATTCATAATGTGTTTCACGTCTCTCAGTTGCGGAAGTATGTTGCCTACCCGAGTCACATACTTCAGTTCGACGAAATCGAGATCGCTGATGATCATTCATATGAGGAGCGTCCTATACGAGTCTTAGAGCGGCGAGTCAAACAGTTGAGGAACAAGACGATTCCTTTGGTCAAAATTTAGTGGTCTAGACAAGGAGTCGAAGAGGCTACTTGGGAAACCGATGATAGTATGCGGGAGAGTTATCCCGAGTTGTTTAACCCTTAGTTTCGGGGATGAAACTCTTTTAAGGGGGGGTGTATGTAATACCCGGTTCTAATTCAGTCATTATCATTCAGTATATATCGCTCAGTAATTTTCACTCATTAATGATCATTTGTCACTCATAGTCAATCATTGTATTCATCGTTCAGAGTAATTGTATCGTGTATCAATCGTCATTCATCATCAATCTAGTTGGAGAATCGTGCCGTGTTTATCATCATTGTCATCTTCATAGAGGGCTTGTGTGAGGAGTAGCGCACGCTACGAACTCTCTTTAGCGCGCGCTAATTGAGTTCTGGTAGCGCACGCTACCTCTCAACACTAACACACGCTAATGTAGTTCAAGCGGGCAGTCCAGTAGGCACTGGACTGCAGTTGGGTTGTAAGTAGCGCACGCTACGAATGGCAAGTATCGGGCGCTAGTAGGTCGGAGTAGCACACGCTTTGTAGTCGGTGTAGCATGCGATAAGGTCGGATCAGGCAGAGTCCAGTGGCTACAGGACTTAATTAGATTAATTCCTAGCGCACGTTGCGAGTAGATTTTAGCATACGCTAATCGGGGGCAGTAGCGCACGCTGAATTTTGTGTGTAGCGCGCGCTACCGCGAACAGATCAGAGAACAGGAGGTTCTGGACTTCAGTACTAGGCAACAAATAATTTGTTAGCGCACGCTAACATTTTGAGTTAACGCATGCTAAGTATATGGTTGTAGTACATGCTACAAAAGGTACATAGCGCACTCTACCGTTGCGAACAGAGGGTACTGGACTACCCAGTATACCCGTTAGCTATGCACAGGAGCTAGCGCACGCTAAACTGGGGTTGCTATAAATAGGACAGTGCAGTCCATTTCATCATTTCTTCATCTCACTTCATTCCTTCGGCGGTTTTGGGCGATTTCGGGCGATTTGGAGAGTTTTCTTCGAGCTGAATCCACAAATCATCATCTTCAAGCTTATCATTCGGATTAATCATCATTTCGTCATCTCCATCACATCAAATCAAGGTAATAACTTCTTGGATCTAGAATTTTGGATTTTTGGGTTTTCCTTCCGATTTCTTTGTGTAAGCTTGGATTGTTGTTGGAATATATTAAATATGGATTATCTACCTTGGATAAATGTATTCCTATGGATTTATTGGCGTATATTTTGGATTTCATTAATATTGGGGTTAATTCAAGAACACTTTTTGGTTGACTTTGATATTTTTGGGGGTTTTCGATTAGATTGTTGTCGTTAACTCGAGTTGTGGGTTCCTATGGGATTATTGATATCATTGAAGGTGTTTTGTTGGTTTGAAATACTCATTTTTGAGTTTGGTTTCGATATATTCGGGTTTGGATATTATCAAAGGATGTATGTTTGCTAAGTATTCGTTAGAATGCCTCAATGAGTTTGGATATTGTTGTATCGACGTTTGAGTTGGTTATAATCGTGTTTGATATGTATATTGAGCGTTGTTGGTAATTGTCATTCAAGGTTGTTCGAGCGACCGACATCCCTTTTAGGACATTGTTCGAGGAAGGACATTCTTCACCGGCGTTGAGTAAGTTAATTCTCACTCAGTTAAAAGGATTTTCATTCCTTTCATTGTTGTTCATTCATAATGTATTAACCGTATTGATATTTGTAATTGTCAAATAATCACTTCATTCACAAGGAACGATGGTTCCAATCAGTTCATTGAGTTATCATTCATTTCACTATCATTTCATCTCGGTGAGTCGTTCTCGACTTTGTCGGATTGTTATTCATTATTATTCTTCATGGTCATTCTTGTCCATATGACCTTTTGGGTTCATATTGCGTGGCCCGGTGGGGATGTGTGGAATTTTTAGTCAGTCACGTGATAGTCATGTGATTGGGTTCACCGACACATTAGACTGTTCACACGGTAACGTACCTCCGTAAGACTAATTAGGTACAAGGGCGGGTGTGTCCGGACACTCGTCTTGTGCACTTGGACATACCATTACAGGCGTACTATGATGCCCCTCTTTAGCTTAATTTCATAATTGAGATATATCATGATTGTGTTTATTCAACTCTTGAGGGTTGTTGTTCTGTGTAACTGACCCCGTTGGGGAATGTTGTTTTCAGGTCATGGCAAGGCTAAGGCACGGGAAGAGAACATTGACGGCGAGGAGTCCCAGTGATACTAGTAGGGGGCCCCAGTCCTTTCAGACTTCATGTTTTCTTCATTTGTATTCCGCTGCAGACTTCCATTTAAATACTCATTTTAATTGGTGTTGTATATTTTATCTCCATATAAAATATACATGTATTCTGTTTTATCCTGTGTGTGTTGTACTTGAAACTCTTCATCGGAGTAATTATTGATATACTGTGGTTCGATAATACAATTATGTCACTTAATTCATTAATTTTCATTTGCCTAGTGGGTCCCAGTCGGGGGTCCACGACACTATAATATCCGCCTAATTTGGGGTGTTATATAACCAGTACGCCATTTCCACAGGAGTCTCATCGCCTTCAAGGCGTTAATTACGAACTTCTGGTTTCCCCTCTTTCGCCCTGTGAAAGAGTGCTCGGTGCCGTCCTCAGCTAACATGGTGATGATCCTCGTGCTGTAGTTCATGATCGCACCATGCCGCTCGAGCCAATCATCCCCAAGAATTAAATCATCACCCTCAGTACTCACAACAATAAGATTAGAGAGCCAAGTCTTCTCACAAATAACCACAAAACAGTCTCGGATCTCCCGATCACCAATGATCCTATCACTGCTAGGAAGTTTAACGATGAAAGGCTCACAAGACGACAAATGGTCAAGACTCAAACGGCGCACACACCCATAGATATGAATGAATGCGTATCACCAGAATCGAAAAGCACATTGACAGACTGAGAATGAATATGAACGGTACCTGTAGCCACGGTAGCCGACGGATCATCAGCCCTCTTTATCTCATATATACGCGGATGAGTGGAGCTGACACTGGAAGCTCCCCCTCTAGCGGGCTGGCAGCAATCTCTCCCTCGGCTGACACTCTGCGGAGACGGCGGAGCAAACGACCCTTGGTTCACACTGAGCTCCTTAGGCGCTGGGAAAGAAGCTTGGACACCAAGAGTCTGCCGTAAATGATCGCGAAAGGAAGCCTTGTGGCCCGACTGGCCACAAGTATGACAAGTCAACGACGGACGAGGACACTCCCATTTCCTATGGCCTGGCTGGCCACACTTAAAACATCTGTCCTCTCGAGTGGAGGCACTGGCAATACCTTGAAAGCCCCCAGAAAAACGAGCCAAACCGCCCGTGGCGAAGTTAGAAGCTTGAGACTTCTGCTGAACTCCGCCCTTGTGACCCGAAAATTTACTGATGGATTTATATTTCTTACTCTCTCGATCCGCCTCACTGGCCGTCAAGGACATATCATAAGCAAGAGATCTACTCTAGTATTCATTTAGGGTGGTGTAGGTGAGTCCATACATGTAATCACGAATTCTCGGTTTCATTTGCCTATACAAGTGGCAAATCTTGTCACTATCCTCCTTAACATGGGCCTTTATGAAGCCCAATTCCCGGTTGAAATCTGCAATGGCCTGAGAAACCGGAATATCTCGAGGCTGAGCATCATAAAAAGCATGGACCCATGCCTGACGAAATGACCACGGACAGTACTCAGCTTCCATAAGGTCTCTGAACTCGGCCCACAAAGCATCATGATATTGAGGACCGACAGCCTCTCACCAATCAGCAGCGTCCCTAGTGAGAAAATACTGGGAAATTGGGACCTTGCGATCCTCAGGACAGTTAGTGGCAACAAAGATCTTAGACATCTCTTTGATCCACCCCTCCCAACCGATCGGGTCTGAAGCCCCAAAAAACTGAGAAGGATGCATCTTGGTGACATCCTGAAGTCAACGATCCGCTCCGGCCCAAGCAGCATGAGCCAGATTCGGGTTTTGAACCGCCTGGGATATCGCAGCCATTTGGTTCACCATTTGTTGCATCACAGCTGCAACACCAAAGTCAGCGCCATTACCAGTTGCATCATCTTGAGTAGAAGTATGGCCCTGATGACCATCAGTACAGCCGGCTCTAGAAGAGTGTGACGTGTCCGCCCCACTGACTGCCCCACGTCCCCGGCTGTGTCCACGACCACGACCATGACCTCTACATTGACCTCTCCCAGCATCCATACTGGAGATAGAAGGTAGTAAAAGCAACTCGATGATAAGTACGGAAGAAAAACAATCATAGTTCAAGAAACGGAAGTACGATACGAGAAAACAAAAGAATCGAGTAAGGAAAACTTACGAACACTAGAAGTACCGAGATAATGACAGCGTGATGACGATGTGCAAACTAAAACACAACTAGACCCAATTAACCAACAAGCCTAGGTATCCATAAACCTAGTGCTCTGATACCATTTTTGTAACACCCCCAAGATATTCAGGGTATATTACAGCGATGTGGACCCCTATGTGGGACCCACCAGGCTAAATAATTTATATCACTCGTCTAACCATCACGGTTAGCGAGAAAACGCACATCACAAAATTAAATAAAACACCCGGTACAACCGGTAAACCAGACATCATCAAAAATCATACGTAAAATTTAGTATATAATCCATCTTCCAAATTTAAAATGCCTAAGTACTTGCGAGTACCATTTATCAGTTTACAAGTTTGAAAAAACGTTTTAAAATGCGCAACTGAAATAAAGGGACTGATTTGCACACGTCAACAACCCTGGCCAGCATCCTCATACTACTCCAGTGCCCGCTTGACCAGCTGAATGCAACTTAAAATTTATAACACGAATTTCCCCAAACAGGTTCCCAAAAGGGTTAGAAATTACGCTAGTACAAGTAATCTATTGGAGTAAGATTATAGGTATCGCCGTTTGGAAATATAGTTATCAAACTATTTCGCATTGCGGAAAGTGCGGAAAGTAAATGGCACAAGATTTATAGAGGTTTGGCCAAACATGCCTACGTCCTATCTCCGTATATTTTTCTATAGGTTAAAGATCAACCTCTACACCTTATCTTCTATCGGTCCGAGATAAACTGTTACACACTTGTCTTTTTATCGGTCCAAGTTAAACCATTTTCGTTTCTATCGGATAAGGAATCAACCTATCTACCTTTCTATAGGTACTAGACAAACCTCACTCGGATATAGATATGATTCTATCAATGCCAGATCAACGATCCTAATAACACCGAATCAATCTACAATCCGTATCTTTCCTCTCGTGTATGGTTTTCGTGTATGAACACTCAAAAACTTATCAACTAAGCACAATTACAACAACGATAGTATATTTAACAATATCAGATGAATGTATAATCTTCTCAGAGTTGTTGTGTCGATTGGCACCAAATGGTGGTATTTATAGGCTCAAAGGCTCAACTAACCGTTAGCCTCTGCATCAAGCATTATGTACGTTAGCTGTTGCCCAATACGTACGTTAGCTTCATTACGTACGTTATCTTTTCATCGTTACGTACGTTATCCTTCATTCTGATTAGTCTAGTAGCATTCGTTTCTTTCATTATGTACGTTACCAAAACCTCATTACGTACATTATAATAAGTTTTCATATCCGTTGCGTGCTGACGTGCTCCAGGACATCATTTGTCCGTTCAACAGTTCCAATATTTGAATTCGTAACATCTCATTACCTACGTTATATACATTACATTACGTACGTTATCTTGTTCTTCATTGCGTACGTTATGTATACCTTGTTACGTACGTTATACTTGTTATTTCTTCATTTCTTTGCTTATGAGTCCGCTTCGAGCGTCTTCGACTTCTTTGTTATTTTACTTTGTTGTTTTTCTTTGATTAACAACTAATCATCAAAACTCAATTATAAATGTATGAAATAAAATATTCCAACAATCTCCCTATTTTTGATGATTACAAAACAACACTCTTCAATGAGATAAACCTGCAAAATATAAAAATATATACGAATCGAAGTTTTCGGCTTTGTCCGTTTCATTAGTTTCCATCTCCCATCTTTTCTTTTTCTCCTTTTCAACTTCTTCTTATTTTTCAACTTCTTCTTTTTCAGTTTTTCATATATTCGACTTTCTCCTTCGTCTTTTCTTGATCGGATTTGTTTATTTTTCTCGTCATTCTTCCATGAATCTTTGCTTATAAGTCCGGTTCGAGCGTCTTTGACTTCGTTGTTGTTTTGCTTCTTTCTTTGTTGTTTTTTTATTAACAACTAATCATCAAAACTCAATTATAACTGTATGGAATAAAATATTCCATGAATCTCTCCCTTTTTGATGATTACCAAACAACACTCTTCAATGGGATAAACCTGCAAAATATAAAAATATATACGAATCAAAGTTTTCAGCTTTGTCTATTTCGTTAGTTTCCATCTCCCATTTTTTTCTTTTTCTCCTTTTCAACCCCTTCTTATTTTTCAACTTCTTCTTTTTCAGTTTTTCATCTATTCGACTTTCTCCATCGTCTTTCTTGATCCGGTTATTTTTTATTTTTCTCGTTATTCTTCCATGACTCTTTGTCCCATTCTCCTATTCTCCCCTTGTTGTTATCAGCAAAAAGTGTATATATGATTATAAAATCGATAAAAAAAATTATGATAAAATGTATGCAGAAATGGGTAAAACTCCTCTTGGCAAAAATCTCCTCCTTAAAAATATAAAACTCCCCCTGAGTTAAAGACTAATATGAATAAAATCAATTGTGATTTTTGGGGATCCAACTGATAGTTAGTTTTTCATTTGAAACATAGACGATATTCGGAATAGTGGTTCCTTTAGGAATCTATACTTTTTTAATTTTTATCGTCCAATGTGGACTTTGCAATTCGAAATGTGATCCCCAATTTTTAAATATTTGTCACAGTGGGGTATTTTAAAATTTATGGATTCGGTTTTATTACACTGTTTGAATCCTAACCCCTATTTATTTAAAGAGTATTTTTGACGAAGAGTATTTGTTCAAATTTGTCATTTCCGCAAGAAAATTGCTTTGTTAAATTCTTAAGTTCGTCTTGAAATTTCAAAAGATCATTCTATAAATCATTTTGTTTCTCAACACAGAGAATGATCGATTTCAATGAATTTTCTTTTTTCTTTTATTTTGGAATTTTCAATTTTCAATAATTTATTTTTCGATTGGAGGGATTTAATTTTAATTAAAGCATTTTGAAAATCGATATGTAAAAATTTGAATGCTTCAAAAAGTTCATCTTGAGACGATGTACTAACCTGACTTTCGACGTCCCTTTCGTCGAATGAACTCCAAGCCATGAGTGCAAGATTATTCTGAATATATTAATCGTCTTTGTCACTCCACGTGGCTATAATAACTTCCTTCTTAGGACTTGAGCCTCGTCAATTTTTACTGAAGTGGCCTGGTTTACCACAGACTCGACAGTTATTGTCGAATTTCTTATATTCACCCGATTTAATGTCCTTTCTTCTCCGGTTCAATAAGTTTTGAAACTTATTAATATTTTTGGCATAACATGCTGATTCTTCATCATCTTCGTCAACCGAGATTTCTTCTTTTCGAGACATCTCAGCTTTCAAAGCTATGGATTTTTCCTTCGGCTTTGGCTTTGCGTTTCGAGATTTTAGAATAATCTCATAATTAATTAGCGATCCAACGAGGGCACTAAAATCAAGATTATTTAAATCTTCCGATTTCATAATTGCCGTTACTGTGCCGTCCCATTCGCTAGGTAGTAATCTACTTGATAGTGGTTTCCCGAACGAAGCAAGTCCATTGGTGATGACCGGAAATCAGTTAAGCATGTTTTTGATGGACTCATCACCCTTCATCATGAATAACTCGTAGTCATGGAGAAGCATATTAATCTTCATCTCCTTGACTTGAGTTGTTCCCTCATGTGTGATTTCAAGAATTTTCCAGATTTCTTTAGCACTTTCACACGAAGATATACTGTTGACCTCTTCTGGATTTAAGGTACAATATAAAAGTTGAATGGCCTTACAATCTAGATGATCGTTCTTCCAATCCTCGTCATTGTATTCTTCGAAGCTCTTAAGAGATCCGTCGGTCTTGATTGGAACTTTCGGACCAAAGAAGATGATCTTCCAGATTTCTATATCATATGCTCGGATGAAGATAGACATCCTTTTCTTCCAAGTCATGAAGTTCGATCCATCAAAGAATGGTGGTCGGTCAAGGCAAGACCTTTGACCGGTGCAAATTGAAACGCCCTCGGATCTTTTCTCCTTGGATGTTAATCCACTTTATATGGATACCCGCTCCGGTACCAATTGTTGGAGCAAGATTATAGGTATCTCTGTTTGGAAATAGAGTTCTCAAACTCTTTCACATTGCGGAAGCGATTTAAAGTGCGGAAAGTAAACGACACAAGATTTATAGAGGTTTGGCCAAACGTGACTACGTCCTCTCTCCGTATCTTTTTCTATAGGTTAAAGATCAACCTATGCAACTCGTCTTCTATCGGTCCGAGATAAACCGTTACATAATTGTCTTTTTGTCGGTCCAAGATAAATCATTTTCCTTTTCTATCAGATAAGGAATCAACCTATATAGCTTTCTATGGGTACTCGACAAACCTCACTCGGATTTAGAAATGATTCTAACAATGCCGGATCAACGGTCCTAATAACACCGAATCAATCTACAATCCATATCTTTCCTCTAGTGTATGGTTTTTGTGTATGAACACAAACACTTACCAATTAAGCACAATTACAACAACGATAGTATATATAACAACACCAGATGAATGTATGATCTTTTTAGAGTTGTTGTGTCGATTGATATGGTTTGGTATTTATAGGGTCAAAGGCTCAACTAGCCATTAACCTCTACATCAAGCATTATGTACCTTAGTTGTTGCCTATTACGTACGTTAGCTTCATTATGTACGTTATCTATTCATCGTTACATACGTTATCTTCATTATGATTAGTCTAGTAGCATTCGTTTCTTTCATTACGTACGTTACCAAAACCTCATTACGTACGTTATAATAAATCTTCATATCCATTGCATGCAGACGTACTCCATGACATCATTTGTCCATTCAACGGTTCCAATATTTGAATTCGTAACATCTCATTACGTACGTTATATACATTTCATTACGTACGCTATCTTGTTCTTCATTGCGTACGTTAGTCATCATGTGTTGCGTATGTTAACTGCTTGTCATACTCGTCTGCCTTCAGTTGGATATGTATTATGTACCTTATGTATTCAATGTTACGTACTTTATACTTGCTATTTCTTCACTTCTTTTCTTATCAGTACGATTCGAGCATCCTCGACTTCTTTGTTGTTTTGCTTCGTTGTTTGTTGTTTTTCTTTGATTAACAACTAATCATCAAAACTCAATTATAAATGTATGGAATAAAATATTCCAACATAATCAAGGCAAACCATTCGCTTACACATCTCATAGTACATGCATCAAATTATTTCAAAATCAAATCAACATATGTGTTTTTCCGAAAAACAAACAGTCAATAATCACATTCGAAACCCGCCTAGGACCGAGGATAAACCACTGGTCCTATCTGAGGCCTCTATGGACCCTCCCAGACTGGCCATAGTTAAAAAATAGCTCACATGACTCGTCTAGGACCGGGGCTAAACCACTGGTCCCATCCGAAGCCTCTATGGACCCTCCCGGACTGGCTATCCAAACAAGCTCGTGAATCAGGAGCGTAATCACAGATTCCTCCTGTAAAACCCCGAGATATTCAGGATAATTACAGTGCCGTAAACCCTTGAAGTCAGGGTTTACTAGGCTAAGAATTTAAAAACAACATTATCAAATACCAACTGTAAAGTTTATTATTACATCACGAGTATGAAAAGTACCAATCGACCAACATCCGAATATAAATTTCAAAGGAAGAATAAAACGACAGTGTACTCGAGTACTTTATTAAAAACAAAACGCAACTGACAAACCATCTCGGCCATAACATCACTCCACACCCTCGTCATCATGCAGCTCAAGTGGTTGTTTCCCCATCCTCCTGTATCCTGAACATAAAACAAATGTCCACCCATGCAGGGGTTACCACAACGATGCTAGTAAAAGTATGATAATTATACAACAATAGATTATTCAATATCTGACGAAGAATAATAACAACATCCTCAATGACAACGATAACAATGAGTCTCTACCACGAGAAGACTCACAATATCATACAAAACATGATAAACATACACATGGTAATTCTGATGATCCAGTGTTCACCGCATAGATCCCAAGATGATCCCGTCGGACCAACACGACGTGGAAAAACCTGTCCAATGATCCAGCGAACGCTAGCATAGATCCCAAGATGATCCCATCGGACCAACACGAGGTGGACATACAACAACTATACATATGCACGACAACATGTATAACATCAATACATAAAGCATAATTAAAGTACTTGCCTTTGTAAGATGGCAAGAAATAAACACTTCACGACTTCAACAAATCAAAGGCCGCTCCTTCGATCAACCGTTTGCAAAACTCGAACCTTACAAAAGAATGTAACGACAGTTCTACTCACGTAATAAAACTAACATACGAACATCTAACGTTCTAATCCGTGGCCTAGTAAACACTCCATCTATGTCCGGTTCACGGTTTACCACCCAATGAACATTGCATAATTTACGAAACTTCAAAAGGTTATAATGGGTACAATGCCGACATCTATGAATTTCAAGGATATGCATGACAACCCAATTCATACTCCAATCTCGATTATCAACCTCCAATATAATGTTTAGGCTATTCTCCGATCTATATCAAGAGTACGATTCAAGATGTACGAATACTAAAACATATTTTTGAATGTAGATGATAAAACCATGTTCTAGGTTCACTACGGTTATTTTCCACATAACCAATCCATTCTAACCATGAATCATGAAGAAAGTTATCACTTCAAACACCTTTTTATAATCATGAACTAGTCTTAGTAAAAAAATCCCTGAAATTCATCTTCTTGAATATCTCCATCCGAGGTGATGATATTAACAAGTCATTGTTATACAAGTAATTCGAATTCACCATCCAAAACATGCAACAAATCTCAGAAACTACATACTAGGTTTCAACTCAATAAGGCTCGATTATAATCTTCTTACTCATAGAAGTTCTAAACATGATTACCTTAAATTATCTAAGACATGGTGTTCAACCTAAAAGGTTATTAACAAACTCAATGGTCTCAGTAGTATGGTCATAACATTATTAAGAACAAGAATCAGAGGTTGG
This sequence comes from Orobanche coerulescens, assembly GCA_033398695.1. Lineage (NCBI taxonomy): Eukaryota > Viridiplantae > Streptophyta > Magnoliopsida > Lamiales > Orobanchaceae > Orobanche > Orobanche coerulescens. The sequence goes on along the minus strand of CM065818.1, from coordinate 100,029,114 downwards.
AAGAGTATCAACATACCATAATGGAGGAAAAAACGAAACACTTGGTGAAACCTAACACCGGAAGCTTGAGTACCAATCCAAGATGCTTCCCAACTTCAATGACTAAGTAGAGATGCTAAAACAATGTTTATGTTGTAGGAGGGCTCTCTGGGTTTGCATAAATCAGACAAGGAATGAAAGAAAATAAGGGTGAAATGAAATGGGGCGACGTCCCATTTATAATGTTCTGAACCTTACGTACGTTAACCGCAAAGCATTACGTATGTTATGGTCTTCACATACGCTATTTACAATCCTTTGCATACGCTAACATCCGAGAGTAGCTCGCTATCTTGTTCCTGGTCTCTATTTACGTACGGTATCCAAAACCTTTACGCACGTAACCTGAACAACATAACGTACATTATCTGCCACCTCTAACGTACGTTAAGTATCGTTGACCTACTTTATCAAAAGGCTGTCCAGGTTCACACGGGAATCTTATCCAATAACATCTCCAGCTGGCCCATATGCCCACCAGACTTATCTATCGTTGACTTCCTTACGTACGTTACGCTTCGTCCATAGCGTACGCTATCCGCAGCTCTTTAACGTACATTATGCTAACCTGCTAGCGTATGTTATGACATAGTTGCATGCATGAATTTTGCAAACTCTTCCTAATATGATCGTGAATGTTGGAATACGAATACGAGAAAATCACACTTCGATTATTGATACCACAAAGTTGAATATTACAAGGTTTAAATATAGATGAAAATACCCAACAATTATCCGGATATTATGTACTCTACCTCTAAAAGGAAGTTTCGTCCCGAAACTTAAGATGAAAATAATTCTGGGTATCTTAACTTCATACTATCCTCCGTCTCCCAATTGGCTTCTTCAACTCCATATCGCGACCATTGAACTTTAACCAAGGTGATCGGTTTATTTCTCAAATGTTTGACTCGACTCTCGAGTATCTTGATTGGCTTCTCCTCGAATGTGCCATAATTAGCTACTTCGATCTCTCCGAAATCTATGACATGACTGGGATCCGGTATGTACTTCTGTAACTAAGATACGTGAAACACATTATGAATATGACTCAGCGATGACAGCAAGGCCAACCTGTACGCCAACTCCCCAACTCTTTCAAGAATCTCGAATGGTCCGATATATCTCAGACTCAGCTTCCCTTTCCTCCCAAAACGAAAAATACCTCGGGTCGGTACGTGATCCCCAATTCCAAACTCTAACGGGTGACGGCGCGTGTTTGCATAAGAATTCTGTCTGCTCTGGGCCGTCAACAGCTTTTCACGAATCAAAGCTACATTCTCTTGTGTTTGTATTATCAATTCTGGTTCCATACCGATTAAATCATATGAATCGTACCAACATAAGGGTGATCTATATCTTCTCCCATACAATGCTTCGAATGGTGCCATCTTAATAGAAGCATGCTAACTATTATCGTAAGTGAATTCAATCAATGACAGAGAGTTTCCCAATCAGTCGACCAGTCTAAGGCACAAGCTCTCAAAATGTCTTCCACTGTTTGAATGGTTCTGTCGGACTGTCCATCGGTTTGAGGATGATTAGTTGTGCTAAAGTTTAGCTCAGTTCCTAAGGCTCTATGAACCGTTGTAATACCCCCAAGATATTCAGGAAATATTACAGCATCGTGGACCCCTACATGGGACCCATCTGGCTAATTAAGAAATACCACTTGTCTAATTATCTTAGTTAGCGAGAAAACACACATCACCAGAACGAAATATAAATGAAACGCCCGCTATAACCGACAAAACAGACATCACTGCCAATCATAAATAACAAAAAATAATACAACCATAATCCCAGTAGAAATACCTAAGTACTCGCGAGTACTTTCTATAAGTTCACAAGTTTAAAGAAAAACAACCGCATCGAAAAGGACGACAGAATTAAAGAGACTCAATAGCTCACGTCATCAACCCGCCAGCATCCTCGTACTGCCCCAATGCCCGATCGTCCGGCTGAACATGACCTGAAATTCATAACAAGAATTTCCCCAAAACGGGTCCCCAAAGGGGTTAGCAATTACCCTAGTACAAGTAACCAAATGAACAACTTACACCCTACATATATAGTCAAAGCATGCAAATGATAAAACATCAGTTTGAAACACACATTTCTGGAAACACCATAACCCAAAACACATTTACAAAATGCACCACAATTAACCGTCGATACACGCCTCTGTGGACCCCTACCGAGACCCCGTCGGATCTAACCCATAGTGAGCATACACACACACGTTACTCATGCAATACTACCACGTTAAGAGTGTAAGTTCATAAGAGTACTTGCCTCAATTATCACGGTGAAAGTACGGAATGAAACAACCGCACCGAACCTGGACGATTCGTCAAACACCATTACAACCAATTCGACAAGAATAACGATAACGGAAGACACCCGAAACCCCATTTACGATTCATGTAAGTGTTGGAATATTTATTCCACATATTCATAAATAGTGTTTTGATGATTAAGTTTCTAAACAAAACAAAACAACAAAGAGGCGAAGCAAATCAACGAAGAAATCGAAGACGCAAAAAGTTGCAATCTAGACATGATTAGCGCACGTAAGAGATGAAGGTTAGCACACGCTAATGGGAGTTATCTGCAGATCGGACAAGTTATGAAGCTACCTGAAGGACTTACCTGATGGAATAACGCACTCTAGGTATCAAGACTAGCACACGCTAGAATGTGAAGATAGCGCACGCTATACATGCAGAATAACACACGCTATCGAATGCTATTTACCGTTGTGAAGATATCCAAACACTGTATGACGCAAACAATGACGAAATCATAGCGCACGCTAATATTGAGGAATCGCGCACGCTAAGACGTTTGAATTAAAGTCAATCAATCCATTGGGAATATTTTGAAGCAAAGTCAAAAAGGGGAAACAGATATATGACGCATGCAACAATCTGTTGTTAGCGCACACGACGAAGAGATCTTAACACACGCTAAATATGTGTACTTAACGTACGCAATGAAGAAGCTAACGCACTCTAAGGAATGGAGACAGAAACCACTGGACTGAAGCTACAAGCGATAGCGCACGCTAAGGCATGACGGCTAGTGCATGCTAATAGAAGCTCGCAGTAACGGCTAGTTGGTTGAAGAAGGCTATAAATACCACATTCTTGGTATTAATCCAACACAAAAACATTGAGCAATTCATATACACTTAAGATATCATTGTAAACATTGTAGTTGTTGTTCTTGAGCTTAAATTGAGAGAGTGTGTTATACACAAAATCATACACGATAGGAAAAAGAAAAGATACAATTGGATTCGGTGTTATTAGGATCAAGGATCCAGCATTGTTAGAATCGCAATCGCTATCTTAGTGAGGTTTATCTAGTACTGATAGACAGCTAGAGTGGTTGATTCCTCCAATAGGAAAGGAAAACGATTTAACTTGGACCGACAAAAGACAAGTAAGAGAACGGTTTTACTTGGACCGATAAAAGACGAACTTGTAACGGTAATCCCTCAACCGATAGAAGAGAGGTGCAGAGGTTTTGATCTTCATCCTATAGCCGTGTGTCATTTTATTTTTGCACTTTATATTTACGCTTCCGCACAATGACGCAAATCCGCAAGTGCTCCAACAATTGGTGTCGGAGCGGTACCTCCAATACGCGGCTTAACATCCGAGGAGAAGATCCAAATGGCATTTCAAATTGCTCCAGTCGAAGGCATTGCTCTTAACCGACCACCATTGTTTGATGGCTCAAATTCATGATGTGGAAGAAAAGGATGTCAATAATCATCCGAGCATATGACATCGAGCTTTGGAAAATAATGTCTTGGTCCGAAAATTCCTCTCAATTCCAACGATACGCCTAAAACATTCGATGAATATGATGATTCCGATTGGAAAAATGGCCATTACAATTGTAAGGCAACTCAACTTCTATATTATGCCTTAAATCCGGAAGAACACAACCGGATATCATCGTGCGATAGTGCCAAAGAAATTTGGAAAATGCTTGAGGTAACACACGAAGATACGTCTCAAGTCAAGGAGACGAAAATAAACATGCTCCTTTACGAATACGAACTATTTCAAATGAAGGACGATGAATCCATCACGATCATGCTCGACCGATTTTCGGTCATCACAAATGGATTGGCATGTTTTGGTAAACCACTTTCGAGTAGTGAGAAAGTAAATTTTCCGATCACTACCTCGAGAATGGGACGGTACGGTGATGGTAATAATGGAATCTAAAGATTTAAATAATCTTTATTTTACTACTCTCGTTGGTTCTCTTATCAACTATGAGATTATCCTAAAATCTCGAAATTCCAAACCGAAGCCGAAGGAAAGATCGATAGCCATGAAGGCTAAGATGTCAAGAAAGGAAGAAACTCCAGTGGACGAAAGCGACGAAGAATCGGCATATTATGCTAAAAATATTAATAAGTTCCAACAGTTATTAAATCGGAGGAAGCAGGACATCCAAAAGGGCGAATCTAAGAAATTCAACAACACTTGTCGATTGTGTGGTAAACCAGGCCACTTTGCTAAAAATTGCCATGTAAAACCCAAAGAGGTTTTAATTGCAACATGGAGTGACGAAGATATCGATGAAGAATTTTTAAATCAAAATAATCCCGCTCTCATGGCCTGGAGTTCATTTGATGATAGCGACGTCGAAAATCTAGTAAGTAATTCTTATGATGAATTATTTGAAGCATTCGAATTATTACATACGGACTATCAAAATGCTTTAAGTGAAATTAAATCCCTTAAATCTAAAATAAATCTTTGGAAAATGAAAATTCCAAAATTCTTGAGAAGGAAAAATTTGTCGAAATCGATCATTCAAAATGTGTTGAGAACGAAAATATTTTAAAGGATGATCTTGTTAAAGTTCAAACCGAGCTTGAAAATTTAACAAAGAAATTCTCGTGTGGAAATGAGAAATTTGAACAAATGCTCTCGGTGCAAAATTTCACTTTGAAGAAACAGGGGTTGGGATTCAAACCACGTTCTAAAAACGAATCCGTAAACTTCAAGATACCCCATTGTAAAAAATGTTTGAAAATTGGGCACCACATTTCGAACTGTAAAAGCCCAAGACGGACGATTAAAGTTAAGAAAATTTGGATTCCTAAGGGAACCACCATCCCAAACATCGTTTACGTCTCGAAACAAAAACCAACCATAGGTTGGATCCCCAAAAATTAATTTTTAACAATTAATATTTTACTCAGGGGGAGTATTAATTTTTTAACGGATATTTTTTTCAGGGGGAGTAATTTTTTTTAAAAGGGTATAACTCAATTTCCTATTCATGCATATTTTATCATATATTCATTAATTGGTATCATGCATATTTATATTCAATTGGTATATTTTATACACTTTTGCTGAATACAAAAAGAGGGAGGAGTAGAATAGGATAAAAAGTTTCATGAAAGAAATGACGAGAAAAATAAAAAGTAAAAAGGAGGAGAAAATAATAAAATCGAAGAAGTTGAAAAGGAAAAAAAGAAAGCATACAAAAAGGGGGATAAACGAAGAAGTTGAAAATGAGAAACGAAGAAGTGCAAAAATGACAAGAAAATAAAATGGGTGAAACTAACGAAATGATCAAAGACGGAAACTTTGAAACGTATAAATATATCTAATTTTATTTTGCAGGTTTTATCCAATTCAAGAGTTGTTTTGTAATCATCAAAAAGGGAGAGATTGTTGTAATATTTATTCCACATATTCATAAGTAGTGTTTTGATGATTAAGTTGCTAAACAAAACAAAACAACAAAGAGGCGAAGCAAATCAACGAAGAAATCGAAGACGCAAAAAGTTGCAATCTGGACATGATTAGCGCACGCAAGAGCTGAAGGTTAGCGCACGCAAACGAGAGTTATTTGCAGATCAGACAAGTTACGAAGCTACGTGAAGGACTTACCTGATGGACTAATGCACGCTAGATATCAAGACTAGCGCACGCTAGAAGGTGAAGATAGCGCACGCTACACATGCAGAATAACGCACGCTATCGAAGGCTATTTTACCATTGTGAAGATATTCAAACACTGTATGACGCAAGCAATGACGAAATCATAGCACACGCTAAGATTGAGGAATAGCGCATGCTAAGACGTTTGAATTCAAGTCAATCAATCTGTTGGGAATATTTTGAAGCAAAGTCAAAAAGGGGAAACGGATATATGACGCATGCAATGATGCGTTGTTAGCGCACGCTACGAAGAGATCTTAATTCACGCTAAATATGTGTACTTAACGTACGCAATGAAGAAGCATATGCACGCTAAGGAAGAGAGACAGAATCCACTGGACTGAAGCTACAAGCGATAGCGCACGCTAAAGCATGAAGGCTAGAGCACGCTAATAAAAGATGGTAGTAACGGCTAGTTGGTTGAAGAAGGCTATAAATACCACATCCTTGGTATTAATCCAACAGAACAACATTGAGCAATTCATATACACTTAAAATATCATTGTAAACATTATAGTTGTTGTTCTTGAGCTTAAATTGAGAGTGATTGAGTGTTATACACAAAATCATACACGAGAGGAAAAAGAAGAGATACGATTGGATTCGGTGTTATTAGGATCAAGGATCCGGCATTGTTAGAATCGCAATCGCTATCTTAGTGAGGTTTATCTGGTACCGATAGAAAACTAGAGTAGTTAATTCCTTGTCCAATAGAAAAGGAAAATGGTTTAACTTGGACCGACAAAGAGACAAGTAAGAGAACGGTTTTACTCGGACCGATAAAAGACAAGCTTGTAATGGTAATCCCTCGACCGATAGAAGAGAGGTGCAGAGATTTTGATCTTCATCCTATTGAAAAAGATACCGAGAGAGAGGACGTAGGCACGTTTGCCGAACCTCTATAAATCCGTGTGTCATTTTATTTCCGCACTTTATATTTATGCTTCCGCACAACGGCGCAAATACCGAAATTGCTCCAACAGTAAGTTCGTATAAAACAACGACGAGGACGAATTACAACCGAACCCTCTCGATTCCACAAATATCACGAAACTTTCCATGAACTCATAGGGAAAACAAGAATACTACCAAGATTAATCATATACATCATAGATTAATCAATAATACGGAACAAATCGGACGATAACTCAAAAACCCTCAAATTTCCCAAAATAGGGTTCTAGGGGATTACCTTAGATTAAGGATGAATAACAAGTGTTGGTGTTGTTCATCTACACCAAGAACTCAAATAAAATGATCTCTGAAGTGATTGAAAGAAGAAATCGCACCAAATCGCCTCTAAGTCGCTCGGCCGTGGAGAAGGAGAGAAAATGAGAAAATGAGGCGGATCTGGGTCAACTCTCTGGTTTATATAACCAGATAGCTTAGCGTGCACTAACGACCCATAGTTAGCGTGCGCACCCCGCCAAAAACCAGTCCAGAACCATAGGTTCTGGCCCGTTAGCGTGCGCTGCAAGAGGATAGCGTATGCTAACGGCCCCTCGATAGCACACACTATCAGGACATAGCGTGCACTACCTGGACACCAAACTGAGTCCAGAAACATTCTGTCCAGTCTGGACTGCTGAGTTAGCATGCGCTACTGGCCACCCAGCTTGCGCTAAGTCCAAACCGTAGCGTGTGCTAATATATAAATGTAGCATGCGCTAAGCTGCTCGTCCAGAGAGCAGGGAGCAGAAACAACCCACTGTCACTGCTGTGTTTGAGTCGTTAGCGCGCGCTACTAAACGGTCGCAGCGTGCGCTACAAAACAACGATAGCGTGTGCTACACAACAACAGTAGCATGCGCTAACAAGGGCAGATAGCAGCACAGACAGCACTCAAGGATGGAAAATAGTGAATTCCATCTCGGATGAAAACAATGCGCATCCGAGACCAAACAACGGACCGAAGGAGACACACGAACAACATGATGGAGTCAGAACCAAATCGCTAAAAGAAAACACGATTCTGACTACCCGAGGGTTTGGAAAACTACAATGTTAGTAATCACCCCAAAACTTTAGGAAATTACAAAATGGACCTAAACATCCAAAAAACACGATACATAATCGAAACAACATACGAAAGTTCACAACATGCATAATAACATCACTGTAAACTATGAATCCTTCAGTTCCTTATGGTAGTGCTAAAATTAGTGTCGTCATCAATCTCTTCTTCAATTCATCAAAACTGGCCTGACACATATCGTTCCATTCAAACTTTTTAGTTTTTGCAGCAATCGAGTAAGTGGACAGGTAATTTTGGAAAACCCTTCCATAAACCGACGATAATACCCAACAAGTCCTAAGAAACTTCTGACTTTCTTCACGTTCTTAGGTGACTTTCATTCCAAAACTGCCTCCACTTTTTGAGGATCTACTCGGACCCCTTCCGCTGATACCACGTGACCAATGAACATCACTTCCTTTAGTCAGAATTCACACTCAGAAAGTCTGGCATATAACTGATCGCCTCAAGAGGTTCAAAACGATTCATAAGTGCTGCGCATGTTCTTCCGGACACTTGGAATAAACTAAAATATCATCGATGAACACAACTACGAACTTGTACAAATACTCTATGAACACTCGATTCATTAACTGCATAAACACAGCAGGTGTATTAGTGAGACCAAACAACATCACCACAAACTCATATTGTCTGTAGCAAGTTCTGAATGCTGATTCGAAACATCTGATTCTTTAATCCTCAATTGATGGTATCCCGATCTCAAGCTTATCTTCGAAAACACTTTCACTCCCTACAATTGGTCGAACAAATCATCAATCTATGGCAGTGGGTACTTATTCTTGATTGTCATCCTGTTTAGCTCACAGTAGTCGATGCACGATCGAAGCGATCCATCTTTCTTTTGAACAAAAAGAACTGGTGCACCCCAGGTCAAAACACTTGTCTGAATATAACCTTTGTCCAGCAATTCTTCCAGTTGCTTTTTCAGTTCACACATTTCGGTGGGTGCCATCCGATATGGTGCCTTAGCAATCAGTGTAGCTCCCGGCTCTAGCTCTATGGTAAACTCTACATCTCGTTGCGGAGGTAACCCAGGTAATTCGTCAGGGAACACATCTGGAAATGCATTCACAACAGGAATGGATGAAATATCTACTCTTCCTTCTTCTTTCTTCATCGCATGGCACCACTATCCGGCACAGCCCCATTTTAGTACTTTGACAGCTTTCATAGCTTTGGTCACTTTCCCTGAGCTTCCCGATCTATATCCTTTGAATAATAATTCGGAACCATCTTCGGCTATCATAGAGATGTTCCTCTTCTAGTAGTTCACAATAGCTCCATAACGGTTAAGTCAATCGTCCTCGAGAATCAGATCGTCTCCTTGTATTTCTACTACAATCAGATTACTCTTTGCCTCCAATTGATACAGGAAAATCTCTAGTTTCTAATTTCCCACAATTCTTTCCCCACTCGGTAAACCCACAATATAAGACTCACATTCATGAAAACAATAAATGTTCAAGCAATTTACACAAGACAATTATATAAACGAATGTGTAGCTCCTGTATCGAACAAAACATTAATTGATTGCGAAAGTATTTGAACGGTACCTGATGCGATAGCTACATTCTGGTCATCTTCCCTCCTCATCTCATAAAGGCGTGGAGGAGCGGATCCAGCCCTAGATGTTTCTATTCGGTCGTACTCTCCTCTGCCTCTACCTTAGCCGAAATTTTGGGGTGGATGAACACTTTTTTGCGTCTGAGGGACGCTCGCCTCTTTCTAGACTGGATGCGAATTACAAGCTCCAAAATATTCTGTAGCCTCTTCACAGAACACCGCACAACGTCATTCTCGTCCACAATCATAACACATCATGGCGGGAAGTGAGAAATCACGTCGATAGTGTCCTGTCCGACCACAATTAAAACAATTCTTGGTTGCATCTGCCATTGCTGATACTGCTTTGGAGTTCTTTCCACCTTTGGATGGATGCAAAGGCCTCTTGAATGAATGAAATGATGATTGGGCTTTACGGTGCCCACTACTCTTGTGCTTTGTAACACTACCAGAGACTTTCTGTTTCTTGGACTCAGAGAACTTTTCCATAGTTGCTTCCTTCATTCATACGCCAGAGCTTTGTCTTGATACTGGCAGAGAGTGGTGCATTTAAAACCTGACATGTACCTCTATATTTCCGGCTTCATTCTCATATCAAAGTGGATCATTATTTCTGCATCGTTTCTGACCAGGTGTCGATCAAACGCCAGCTGCTGATTAAACATCTTAATCCTCTAAGCCACCGGCACATCCTAAGGCTGCACGGAGAAAAATTCTCGAACCTTAGCTTCTCTCACCAGACGAGGGAAGTACTGAGCTTCCATCATATGTTTGAACTCTCCCCAATCGGAATCATGATCAACAGGTCGGATGGCTTCCCACCACTCGGACGTTTCTCCCATCAGGAAATATTGGGCAATGGGGGCTCTCTGGTCATCTGGGTAGTTAATCCCGGCAAATACTTTCTCGAGTTCTCTCAACCAGTGTTCCCATGTTGGTGTCTCAGAAAAACCATCGAATTTTGGTGGGTGCATCTTCGTCACCTCCTGAAGCCATTTGTCTCCTCGATTTCCCTAGTCTAGGATGCCTTGCTTTCTTCCCCCCAGCTGCAATCCTACCACCACTTGCATTCTGTCTACAACTTGAGCAAATTGGGTCATCTGGTTGTCCACTTGGCTTAGTATTTCGGGAACGGCAGGATTGGCATTTGTCTCCACCGTCTGTTCTCGTTCATTGTTGACAAACTCTTATTGATCGCCTGAGTTGTAGCTAGCCTGATTTTACGTCCGCGTCCACGACTGCGACCACATCCACGCCCTCCTCTCAACATACTGTAAACATAAATACTCAATATACAGGGACCAACATCGTTCGAACGTTCAAATATGAAAATGTATAACATGTAAAAGACAAGATAGAGTTTAGGAAACTTACAACCACCGCTCACACGAAGACATAGGCAGTACAGTGATATTATACGCGACTGTTTACCTCGAAAGACATATATGAACCCTATTTTAACCCAACGACCAAGATATCCATAATCTTAGCTCTGATACCATATTCTGTAACATCCCAAGATATTCAGGATTATTACAGCATCGTAAACCCTTGAAGTCAGGATTTACTAGGCTAAGAATTTAAAAACAACATTATTAAATACCAACTGTAAAGTTTATTATTACATTGCGAGTATGAAAAGTACAAATCGGCCAACATCCGAATATAAATTTCAAAGGAAGAACAAAACGAGCGTACTCGAGTACTTTATTAAAGACAAAACACAACTGACAAACCATCCCAGCCATAACATCACTCTGCACCCTCGTCATCATGCAACTCAAGTGGTTGTTTCCCCGTCCTCTTGTATCCAGAACATAAAACAATTATCCACCCCCGAAGTGTAACACCCCGAAAACGGCGGATATTATAGTGCTGTGGACCCCCACTAGGACTCACCATGCGAGATCACAATATAAACTATAACATCCATAAACGTGGTACCGAACCACAGTATTAATCAAAAACTCCGATATGGAGTATAAATCATATATGTCAACTCACACTACTATACATAGGATCCAAGTTCGGTATAAACCATATGGACATGGAAAATACCTTACAAATTATATTACATTCATCCAAAATAAAATAAAATAAAAAATCATAATAAGACATAACCGAACATCAAAATACTCGGGGGCCCCAAATTAGCATCCTTCAAAACCCTCCGACGCCATCGTGCTCTTTCTGTGCCTTGCCCTTTCCTCGCCCTAAAATACAAGTATTTCGCCCAAACAACAGGGTCAGCTATATATGATAATAATTCTCATGGCATTATACAATTCATATCCATATGGATCTAAAAGAAACAACCGACTACTGAATATACCCCGCAGTCATATAAACAGTCAGTCCCAACTGTCGAACATATCCAAACATCAAACGACCAGATAACACGGCTGAAGATGGACTTCATAGTATGCCCGATCCGAAAATGTGTCCGTGCACATGTCCACCCCGTATACGGAATCCAAAATATATGTGGGACGATGTACCTAATTTACCTCACGAACTACGTCTCGTGTGCACGATCTAATGTGGAAACATCCACGCATGACCATCAAGTGCCCGGCTAAAAATCCTACACATAACCAATAGGCACGCAGATATGAATCCAGAGATGCCACGATGCAACATGATAACGAAACTCAACAAATTACACTTTTATCAAAGAATCGAACAACTCACCGAAGTGACAACAAATCTCAACGAGACCAATGGTAACATGGGCGATAATCTTGGGAATACAATCCCGCCACAAATGGTAACACGATAAAAGACATCACCACATCATGAATCATAGATTCACAGAACATTTCATATACACGAAACGCATAATAATCACAAGAATTCAACCATCATTATAACCAAGCAAGATAACTTGCCTCAATTCCGTAGCTGAATAATCCTTCTTTGAACGAACAAACGAATGGTATCTTCGTCTAACAATACTCACTTGAACAAGCAAACTTGAATGAAATGTAATTCATTCAACAACACATTCGTATGATAATGGTATTAATTCGTAGAAACAATATTCTTAACTTTACTCGAATAGTTCAACTATCCTATCGAACATTCAAACGCTCCAATTATGAATTATCATATATCAAGTTTATTAGATTCGCCCACATATTCTAACATTAATGACAAGCATTTGAAGTCAAGAACATTATCAATGTAGTACTATGATGACTAAACATACTCTTAACCCATCAACACTTCCGATTAACGTTGAACATGTTAAAAGTTTGTGTTTATTTACATTCTTCATCATCTTTACAATGATTACGTTAAGCCAATCCAGAAATGAAATCATAACTTTAAGTTTTAAGCAAAATAAGAACATCATCCTAATTTACATCCTACTACACAAGGATAAATGTAATTGAACTCGGCCACTAATTCTACCCCATCATTATCACCCATAATCATTATAATCGTCCTAAAAACACTATCAACATATTAATGTAGTGATCAACACCTTCTTGAGTTATCAACACACCCGATTAATTTAAATATATAAAGGTTATACTTGTGTTCTTCATAACCCATCATCATCCCTTAAAAATTTGCTCAAAACATATTTATATCATTGAGGGTTTTTGAAACTCTAAAGACATCATCAAACTCTTCCCAATGAGTTGTTAAACCTTTTTCAATGTATGGCTATAACATCATAGGATCCTATTAGCAATTAAGAACATGTTCATAACTCTAATCTCCTGGTTTTAACATGATTACCTAAGGGTTCTAACAATATTATCATGTTCCAAACTAAATTTGTACATAACTTCAATGTTCGTCATGATCTACCTGGTTATTCTAACACTACAAGAACTACTCTTTACTAACATCAACAATCAAATGAAACAACAACAATAAGATAACCAACCTCAAGAAAGGGATGAAGAATAGCACCAAATTGAGAGAGGGAGGATGGAATAGAGTCGTGCATAAATGAAAGGCAACCCATACTTTTATAACCCGAATTCAGCATTACATATGCTATAGTTAAAGATTAACGTACATTGCAAACATTACGTACGTAACCTTATGAGCATTACGTACGTAACATATTCCCAGATGCTACTGACTCAAAATACACATGTTTTTATGTACGCTAAGGCATAACCATTACGTACATAATGGCCATTGACTAGGCTATCACGATCGACTCTCGACCACTACCTACACGCTCGGTCCCACCTGTCGAAAGGCGAGCTGCTGCTAGATACATCGCATTACGTACGTTAACATAAGACCGTTACGTACGTAATTCTATGTACATAGCGTACGTAAAGATAATAAGTTACCGCATGCTAAGGGCAACAACGAGTAAAAATGAAATTCTCCCAATAACATCTAACAGTCAACTATAGTATGAACGACAAAGCTCAACCATTTGGTTTAACATAACTCAGCAATATAATCATTACAATAAACACGGATATGGTACGACAATGCTCGATTTATTTAAAAAATATAAGAGTAAAGACGAGAGTTTAGGTGGGTATTACACAAAGGGGTTAGCACAACGATGCTACTACAAGTACGATAATTATAAAACAACAAATTATTTAAAATATCACGAAGAATAATAACAATATTCTCAATGACAACGATAACAATGAGTCTCTACCATGAGAAGATTCACAATACCATACACAACATGATAAACATAACATGATACAACATACACACAGTAATTCTGATGATCCAGCGTTCACTGCATTGATCCCAAGATGATCCCGTCGGAGCAACACGAGGTGGAAAAACCTATCCAACGATCTAGCGCATGCTAGCATAGATCCCAAGATGATCCCGTCAGACCAACACGAGGTGGACATACAACAACGATACATATGCACGACAACATATAGAACATCAATACATAAAGCATAATTAAAGTACTTGCCTTTGAAAGATGGCAAGAAATAAACACTTCACGACTTCAAAAAACTCGAAGGCCGATCCTTCGATCAACCGTTCTGAAACCTCAAACCTTACAAAAGGAAATAACAACAACTCAACTAACGTAATAAAACTAACATACGAACATCTAACGTTCTAATCCGTGGCCGAGTTAACACTCCATCTATGGCCGGTTCACGATTTACTACCCAATGAACACTAGGTCGGAATAATTTACGAAATCTCAAAAGGTTATAATGGGTATAATACCGATGTCTATGAATTTCAAGTATATGCATGACATCCCAATTCATACTCCAATCTCGATTATCATCTTCCAATATAAAGTTTTGGTTATTATCCGATCTATATCAAGAGTACGATTCAAGATATACGAAAACTAAAACATACTTTTGAAGGGAGATGATACAACCGTGTTCTAGGTTCACTACGGTTATTACCGACATAACCAATCCATTCTAACCATTAATCATGAAGAAAGTTCACACTTCAAACACCTTTTTATAATTATGAACCAGTCTTAGTAAAACCCCCTGAAATTCATCTTCTTGAATATCTCCATCCTAGTTGATGATATTAACAAGTCATCGATATATAAGTTACTCGAATTCACCATCCAAAACATGCAACAAATCTCATAAACTACATACTAGGTTTGAACTCAATAAGGCTCGATTATAAATCTTCTTTCTCATAGAAGTTCTAAACATGATTACCTCAAATTCTCTAAGACATGGTGTTCAACCTAAGAGGTTATTAACAAAGTCAATGGTCTTAGTAGTATGTTCGTAGCATTCTTAAGAACAAGAATCGGAGGTTGGAAGAGTATCAGCATACTTTAATATGGAGGAAACAACGAAACACTTGGTGAAACCCGACACTGGAAGCTTGAGTACCAATCCAAGATGCTTCCTAACTTCAATGACTAAGTAGAGATGCTAAAACAATTTTTATGTTGCAGGAGGGCTCTCCGGGTTTGCAGAAATCGGACAAGGAACGAAAGAAAACGAGGGTGAAATGAAATGAGGTTATGTCCCATTTATAATGTTCTGAACCTTACGTATGTTAACCTCAAAGCATTACGTAAATTATGGTCTTAACGTACGCTATTTGCAATCCTTTATGTACGTTAAAGTCCGATAGTAGCTCACTGTCTCGTTCCTGGTCTCTGCTTACATACGGTATCCAAAACCTTTATACACGTAACCTGAACAACATAATGTACATTATCTACCACCTCTAATGTACGTTAAGTATCGTTGACCCACTTTAGCAAAAGGCTGTCCAGGTTCACGCGGGAATCTTATCCGATAACATCTCCAGCTGGCCCATGTGCTCACCAGACTTATCTGTCATTGACTGCCTTACGTATGTTACGCTTCGTCCATAGCGTACGCTATCCGCAGCTCTTTAACGTACGTTATGCTAACCTTCTAGCGTACGTTATGACATAGTTGCATGCATGCAAACTCTTACTAATATGATCATGATTGTTGAAATACGAATACGGGAAAATCACCCAAATCGTATTCATGCCTCGATGGCTCGTCGGCAAGCTAGTAATAAAATCTATCGATATGTCTTCCCACTTCCACTCGGGGATCGGGAGTGGTTTTAACATGCCCACTGGTTGTTGATGCTCAATCTTGACCTGCTGACAGGTCAAACACCTCGAAACGAATTTTGCAACTTCCCGTTTCATGTTACCCCACCAATAATACGGCTTCAATTCCTTATACATTTTGTTCGATCCCGTGTGTATGGAATACGGGGTAGCATGAGCCTCCTTCAGAATAGTGTTCCTCAACTCTTCATCCACCGGTACACATACTCGATTTTTGAAGCATATTAGTTCATCCTCGTGATCCACAAATCCAGTAGCCTTCCCCTGATCTATTTCTCCCCGAATTCTAGATAATAATGAGTCTATCATCTGTTTCATCCTGACTATCTCATCAAGGGACAATGAAATCTCAAACGTGCAAAGTTGTCCCTGAATGCGCTGTAACCAGACCTCAATTTTTGGCCTCATGAACTTTAACTATAATTCTCTCTGGGCGATTAAGCGGGCAAGTATCTGCTCCTGTATGGTTTTACGACTCAAGGCATCAGCAACCACATTTGCCTTGCCTGGATGATAAAGGATCTCAATATCTTAGTCTTTGATTAGCTCTGGCCACCTTCTTTGCCTCATATTCAACTTTTTCTGAGTAAAAATGTACTTCAGGCTTTTGTGGTCCGTAAAAATATGACAGGTAACTCCATACATGTAATGCCCGGATAAATGGTGTATTTACCTTGTATTCGACCTTGTATTATTTCAGCTTCATGATGTTATAAATCATAGACTGGTTTCCCGTATTTCGTATCCTTACGTTTTTGGTACAGTATTCTGCATGCATGTTTCTGCACGTGTTAACGTACGTTATCAGACGGCCATAACGTGCGCTAAGACTGCAGTATTACGTACGTTATCCTAAGTGGTTAACGTACGTAAGCTAAGTCAACTTGGGATCGGATAAGGGTCGGCGTGTGGGGGCCGAGGAAGGGGCCGGGGAAGATCCGTGTGATTTCCGAATGAATCTGGACATAGGTGTTACGTACGCTATGGTTCATGTTTAACGTACGCTAAGGGCATGGGTATTACGTACGTAAAACCCTTTTCGATTACGTACGTAAGGAAATGGCGAAATCAGGCCAGTGAGTTGTGGTCAGATGACTACGACGCTATAGTTAGGGTATAACGTCGTTAAGCTTATTACGCGTAAGGTTTATTGCATAACGTCGTAATGTCAGAATTCTATTTATAGACTTGACCCTATTTCATTTCTCACCTTTCTTTTGGCGATTTTTCGTGTTCTGGAGATCTTTCATCACCTCTTATCCTCCCTATCATCTTTTGGGACGATTCTTGGGAAGCATAGGCCTTGTAGATTGGTGTTCAAACTTCCGGTGGTTGAGTTTGTTCAAGTTCTTCCTTGTTCATCCATTTGTTGAGGTATGTGATCTTTCACCAACTAATTTTAGCATGATCTTAGTAATGTTTTGGACCTGTTTTGAGTAGGCCAAACCAGTTTTCTTTTGAGGAGCCTTTCATCTTGGTTTAGAAGATTGAATTCAATTATTTTCGATTCCTCTTGATTGTAGTAATCGTTGAGCAACCTCTATTGATTAGACTATTGATTAGTGTATCTTGAGATTTTTAAACCAATCATATCTAGTTTTCGAAGATTATCTTAGTCTAGGAGAATGTTTTGATCGAACATTTTCGGTGAAGGATTAATGGATTGAACTTAAGGATTAATTCGTAGAAGGAGATTTGGAACTAGTCTTTATGATAATTCATCGAAGTTCGGATATCTTGTTATTATAAAACATGATTAGAATCCTCCTAGGATAAATTCCATGTTATGTAGCAACAATCAACCGAAGGAATTGTGTTAGGACAGAATAGTCCATCGCCATGATAGATGCACCATGCCTTCTTATGATTCATTTGATGATTTCAACGATTATCCGAAACTATGGGTCATACCGACGTTATTGTTTGATGAAGGTTTGCATTCCGGTGAGCCGACCGAGTGAGAATTCTCCGAACGAATTGAAGACTGTTGATAGTAGAAATTCTTGTCGCCATTGTTGAGGCAAGTATCGTATTTGAAAGTTTGTGAGAAATTGATGAATTTGATCATGCATATGGTTTATTCGTATTGTTGATATGAGATTATCATTACAATTGCTATCGAGTTAACGTACGTTCACATTGATGAATATGTCGATTTTCTTGCATATGTATATGCATAGTTGTGTTTATGTGTAAGTTGTGATGATCCGATGGGATCAAGCGATCTATCTTGAGGGCTGGATCGGATGTCCACCTCGTGTTGATCCGACGGATCATCTTGGGATCTAGTGAGGCTGGATCATTGGACGGGTTTTTCCACCTCGTGTTGGTCCGACGGGATCATCTTGGGATCTATGCTGAGGGCGCTGGATCGTTGGAATACCCATGTTGTGTTGATTGAATCTCGTGGATTCGTATTGGTGGATTCCGGTAGCGGAAGTCCATATTGTGTATGATTTTATGCATAGTTGTTGCATATTTGTGTGTTCCGATACTTGTACTAGCATTGTTTTGCTAACCCCCTCGGGGGTGGACATTTGTTTTGATGTTCAGGTAGCCGAGGAGCGGGGAAGCAGCCACAATGCCATCATGACGATGAAGTTGCTCAGTGATGTTAGTCGTTTGTCGTCTTTGTGATTTGTCTTCTTGGTCTTTTTTTTTCAGTACTCGAGTACGCGTGTCTTTTTAAGATCATTTCGATATGGTTGTAATATAACTGTTGGAATCAATTTGCTATTTGGATTTCGGTGATATTATTGGTTTATATTTACATTTCTTTTAATCAGCCTTGTAAATCCTTACCTAAAGGATTTACGGCGCTGTAATTATTCCGATTATTTCGGGGTGTTACAGAATATGGTATCGGAGCTAAGATTCATGGATATCTTGGCAGTCGGGTTAGTTGGGTCTGTTTACGTTATTTGATTTTTGGTCGTTTGTAACATCACTGCTGAGCCAGCATCGTCATGTGGACCGTGGTTGTGAGTTTCCTAATCTCGAATACTACCGTTTTATTTAATTCATGTCTTGTAATCATTGACGGATGTATCTTTAGAAAGTTTGCCCTGGATATTGAGTATTTATGTTTACAGTATGTTGAGAGGAGGTCGTGGACGCGGACGCGGTCGTGGACGCGGACGTGGAAATGCGAGGCAAGAAGAGTCGGTATCTACCCCAGAGATAACCGCTAGTCGAACGGATTCCCATTCCGGGGGACAGCAGGGATCGGCAAATAATGATGCAGACCCTAACATGCCAGGAGTGCTTCAGCAGGTGGTTGCTCAAATAAACCAGTTTGCTCAAGTTGTTGATCGCATGCAGACGGCGATGGGACAGCAGCATAACATGGATAATCGGGGAGATAAATGGCTTACTGAGGTGATCAAATTGCATCCTCCGAAATTTGACGGTTCTGCGGAGACGCTTTCTTGGGATCACTGGCTGAAAGAATTAGAGAAGATTTTTGCGGGGATTAACTGTCCCAACGATAGGAAGGTTCCGATCGCCCAGTATCTTCTGACAGGGGAGGCTTTCGCGGGTGGGAGGCCATTCTAGGAGGAGCACAATGTTGGTGGACGGAATTCAAATTGATGATGGAGCGCGATATTGTCCTCGCCCGATTAGAGAGGCCCGAGTCCGGAGTTTTCTCACCACAAAATTGAAGCATCTGTGACGTGATTAAGACTTTTAATCACCGGTTGACTTATGTGCGTCACTTGGTCGACCGAGGCGAGAGGATTTTTCATTTTGACATGCGGATGAAGCCGGAGATTCAACAATATATGTCCGGATTTGAATGCACCACCTACGGCGATATCAGGACAAGGCGGCCTATGATATGAAAGAGGCGCGGTCGAGAAGTCAACGAAGCAAAGAAGCGAAAGTGTCCAGTAACTTCTGGAAAACAAGAATGGTGGGCCCATGGCGAGTCTTCATTTTATTCATCTAGGAGACCTCCACATCCTTCTCGAGGTGGCAAGAAGTTAGGACAACATCGGTAGTTTGGACGCATCAAAGAAATGCTATAATTGTGGTCGAGCAGGGCATGTTCGACGTGATTGCCCCGCATCTTCTGTGACTTGTTTCGATTGTGGGCAAGAAGGGCACCGTGCGGCTTTCTGTGGAGCTGCGAATAGATCTTATGGCACCCGCAATACAGCGCCAGCACCGAAGGAGGTGAGTGTGAACCAGACACAACAGAGTGGGTTTCTGCAGCAGAATGTTGGGAAGAGAGAGACATCCAGTGCTGGGTCTGTTCCTCCGTGCCTATACGAGATGAGGAAATCTGACGATCAGAACACTGCTGTTGCATCAGGTACGATTCAGATCCTTTTGCAACCAGTTAGTGTCTTATTCGATTCAGGAGCTACACATTCTTTCATATCATTAAACTGTGTTAATCGTTTGAAAATCTCATGCTTATTTGATTGTGAACCGTATGTTGTGGGTTTGCCGAGCGGAGAGAGAATTGTGGGAACCCTAGAAACTAGAGATTTTCCAGTGTCTATAGGAGGGAGAAACTGGCCATCAAATCTTATTGTAGTCGACATCCATGGTGACGATTTAATTCTCGGAGACGATTGGCTCAACCGTTATGGAGCTATTTTGAATTACCGAAAACGAGTCATCTCTATCATTGCCGATGACGGATCTGAACATTTATTCAAAGGATGGAGACCAGGAAGCTCGGGAAAATTGATCAAAGTTATGAAGGCAGTGAAATTACTGAAGCAGGGTTGTCACGGATTATGGTGTTATGCCATGAAGAAAGAAGAAGGATTAGAGCTCTCATCTATTCCAGTTGTGAACGAATTCTCAGATGTATTCCCTGACGAACTACCTGGGTTACCTCCACAGAGAGAAGTAGAGTTTAACATCGAATTAGAGCCAGGAGCCACTCCTATTTCCAGAGCACCATACCGTATGGCGCCAACCGAGATGCATGAACTAAAGAAGCAACTGGAGGAATTGTTACAGAAGGGTTACATTCAACCTAGTGTTTCTCCTTGGGGAGCACCCTTTCTCTTTGTCCGGAAGAAAGATGGATCCCTCCGATTATGTATTGATTACAGGGAGCTAAATAAGGTAACGATCAAGAACAAGTATCCTATACCTCGGATCGATGACTTATTTGATCAACTACAGGGGGCTAGAGTATTCTCTAAGATTGACTTGCGATCCGGATATCATCAGCTGAGGATTAAGGAATCGGATATACCGAAATCTGCTTTCAGATCTCGGTACGGGCATTATGAATTTGTAGTGATGCCATTCGGACTTACCAATGCTCCTGCGGTATTTATGCAGTTGATGAATCGGGTATTCTTAGAATACTTAGATAAGTTCGTGGTCGTTTTCATTGATGACATCTTGATCTATTCGAAAGACCCAGGAACATCTTTGAACATTTGCGTATTGTTCGAGCACCTTGAGAAATGAACAGTTGTATGCGAAACTTTCTAAATGTGAGTTCTGGCTTAAGGAAGTGACTTTCCTTGGGCATGTGATATCATCTGACGGAGTTCAAGTAGATCCGAAGAAAGTCGAGGCAATCTTGGAGTGGGAATCTCCAAATAATGTGAAAGAAGTGCGGAGTTTCTTAGGACTTGCTGGATATTATCGCCGTTTCGTGGAGGGATTTTCCAAAATTGCTCGTCCGCTCACTCAGCTATTACAGAAAACTCATAAGTTCGAGTGGAATGAGAAATGCCAGGCCGCTTTGATGATCTCAAGAGGAGACCGACGACGGCGCCTATACTAGCGTTACCGGATGGAACCGATGGATTCATGGTATACAACGATGCTTCAAACCGTGGTCAGGATGTGTGTTGATGCAAAAGGGTAAGGTGATCGCCTATGCTTCTCGACAGCTGAAACCGTATGAAGTTAATTACCCGACTCATGATCTGGAGCTAGCAGCTGTGGTCTTTGCTTTAAAAATTTGGCGACATTACTTGTACGGCACTCGTTGTCAGATCTTTACCGATCACAAGAGCCTCAAATATATTTTCAGTCAGAAGGAATTAAATATGAGGCAGAGAAGGTGGCTGGAATTGATCAAGGATTACGATTTGGAGATCCTTTATCATCCAGGCAAAGCAAACGTGGTAGCTGATGCACTGAGCCGAAAACCTGTTTCTATTCGAGTGTTGGAAGCACTTACATCCCAAACTAACTTGCAACGAGAGCTAATTCGTGAAGGAATTGAAGTGTGGTCGCAAGGAGTCCAGGGACAATTGTGCGTGATGGAACTAACTTCGTCGTTGGTTGAAGAAGTCAAATCTAAGCAGTTGGATGACTCTCTGATTCTTCGATTGCGTGGCGAAGTAAAGAAAGGAAAAGCCCCAGGATTCGTAGTACAAGATGATGGAGTTCTGAGATTTCAGAATCGACTTTGCGTTCCCGATGCTGATAATTTGAGACGGACAATTCTGAAGGAAGCTCATAGCGCGCCTTATTCTATTCACCCGGGGAGCAGTAAGATGTATAAGGATCTAAAACAAAACTTACGGTGGGGAATATGAAAAAGGACGTAGAGAATATGTTTCAAAATGTTTGACTTGTCACAGAGTTAAGATTGAACATCAGCGACCTGCCGGAATGTTAAAACCGCTTCCGATTCCTGAGTGGAAGTGGGGGGATATCTCGATGGATTTCATCACCAATATGCCTAGGACCAAGACGGGAATGAACATGATTTGGGTTATAGTTGATCGACTAACCAAATCGGCTCATTTCCTAGTAATTAAAGACACATGGGGACCCGAGAGATTGGCGCGAGTATTTATTACGGAGATAGTCAGATTGCATGGGACGCCGAAGACCATTATTTCGGATCGAGATGGCCGTTTCGTGTCGCATTTTTGGAAGGCGATTCATAGGGCTCTGGGAGAGCTGAACTTTAGCACGGCTTATCATCCTCAGACGGACGGCGATCAGAAAGGACTATTCAGACAGTAGAAGACATGCTTAGAGCTTGTGCCTTGGATTGGTCGACTGACTGGGAAGTTCACTTGCCGTTGATTGAATTCACATATAACAATAGTTGGCATGCTTCTATTAAGATGGCACCGTTCGAAGCCTTGTACGGAAGGAGATGTCGATCACCCCTATGCTGGGATGATTCTTCGGACTTGATTGGAACGGAACCGGAATTGATAGTCCAGACTCAAGAGAAGATAGCTTTGATTCGAGAAAGACTGTTGACTGCCCAGAGTCGACAGAAGTCTTATGCAGATATACGTCGTCGCCCTCTAGAGTTCGACATTGGGGACCACGTACTATTGAAGCTGTCTCCTACACGAGGGATTTTCCATTTTGGGAGGAAGGGCAAACTAAGTCCGAGATATATCGGACCATTTGAGATCCTCGAGAGAGTTGGGGATTTAGCATACACGTTGGCCTTACCACCATCGCTGAGTCACGTTCACAGTGTGTTTCACGTATCCCAATTACGGAAGTATGTGCCAGATCCCAATCATGTTATTGATTTCGACGAGATTGAGATAGCTAATGACGGCACCTTCGAAGAGCGACCAATCAAGATACTCGAGAGACGAGTCAAGCAGTTGAGGAATAAACCGATCTCCCTGGTGAAAATTCAGTGGTCTCGACATGGAGTCGAAGAAGCCACTTGGGAGACAGAGGAGAGTATGAAGTCGAGATACCCGGAATTGTTTTCGTTTTAAGTTTCGGGCCGAAACTTCTTTTTAGAGGGGTAGTATGTAATGCCCGGATAAATGGTGTATTTACCTTGTATTCGACCTTGTATTATTTCGGCTTCATGATGTTATAAATCATAGACTGGTTTCCCGTATTTCGTATCCTTACGTTTTTGGTATCTACAGTATTCTGTATGCATGTTTCTGCACGTGTTAACGTACGTTATCAGACGGCCATAACGTGCGCTAAGACTGCAGTATTACGTACGTTATCCTAAGTGGTTAACGTACGTAAGCTAAGTCAACTTGGGATCGGATAAGGGTCGGCGTGTGGGGGCCGAGGAAGGGGCCGGGGAAGATCCGTGTGATTTCCGAATGAATCTGGACATAGGTGTTACGTACGCTATGGTTCATGTTTAACGTACGCTAAGGGCATGGGTATTACGTACGTAAAAACCTTTTCGATTACGTACGTAAGGAAATGGCGAAATCAGGCCAGTGAGTTGTGGTCAGATGACTACGTACGCTATAGTTAGGGTATAACGTACGTTAAGCTTATTACGTACGTAAGGTTTATTGCATAACGTACGTAATGTCCAGAATTCTATTTATAGACTTCGATCCTATTTCATTTCTCACCTTTCTTTTGGCCGATTTTTCGTGTTCTGGAGATCTTTCATCACCTCTTATCCTCCCTATCATCTTTTGGGACGATTCTTGGGAAGCATAGGCCTTGTAGATTGGTGTTCAAACTTCCGGTGGTTGAGTTTGTTCAAGTTCTTCCTTGTTCATCCATTTGTTGAGGTATGTGATCTTTCACCAACTAATTTTAGCATGATCTTAGTAATGTTTTGGACTGTTTGAGTAGGCCAAACCGGTTTTCTTTTGAGGAGCCTTTCATCTTGGTTTAGAAGATTGAATTCAATTATTTTCGATTCCTCTTGATTGTAGTAATCGTTGAGCAACCTCTATTGATTAGACTATTGATTAGTGTATCTTGAGATTTTTAAACCAATCATATCTAGTTTTCGAAGATTATCTTAGTCTAGGAGAATGTTTTGATCGAACATTTTCGGTGAAGGATTAATGGATTGAACTTAAGGATTAATTCGTAGAAGGAGATTTGGAACTAGTCTTTATGATAATTCATCGAAGTTCGGATATCTTGTTATTATAAAACATGATTAGAATCCTCCTAGGATAAATTCCATGTTATGTAGCAACAATCAACCGAAGGAATTGTGTTAGGACAGAATAGTCCATCGCCATGATAGATGCACCATGCCTTCTTATGATTCATTTGATGATTTCAACGATTATCCGGAACTATGGGTCATACCGACGTTATTGTTTGATGAAGGTTTGCATTAGGTGAGCCGACCGAGTGAGAATTCTCGAACGAATTGAAGACTGTTGATAGTAGAAATTCTTGTCGCCATTGTTGAGGCAAGTATCGTATTTGAAAGTTTGTGAGAAATTGATGAATTTGATCATGCATATGGTTTATTCGTATTGTTGATATGAGATTATCATTACAATTGCTATCGAGTTAACGTACGTTCACATTGATGAATATGTCGATTTTCTTGCATATGTATATGCATAGTTGTGTTTATGTGTAAGTTGTGATGATCCGATGGGATCAAGCGATCTATCTTGAGGCTGGATCGGATGTCCACCTCGTGTTGATCCGACGGGATCATCTTGGGATCTAGCCGAGGGCGCTGGATCATAGGATGAGTTTTCCACCTCGTGTTGGTCCGACGGGATCATCTTGGGATCTATGCTGAGGGCGCTGGATCGTTGGAATACCCATGTTGTGTTGATTGAATCTCGTGGATTCGTATTGGTGGATTCCGGTAGCGGAAGTCCATATTGTGTATGATTTTATGCATAGTTGTTGCATATTTGTGTGTTCCGATACTTGTACTAGCATTGTTTTGCTAACCCCCTCGGGGGTGGACATTTGTTTTGATGTTCAGGTAGCCGAGGAGCGGGGAAGCAGCCACAGTGCCATCATGACGATGAAGTTGCTCAGTGATGTTAGTCGTTTGTCGTCTTTGTGATTTGTCTTCTTGGTCTTTTTTTTTCAGTACTCGAGTACGCGTGTCTTTTTAAGATCATTTCGATATGGTTGTAATATAACTGTTGGAATCAATTTGCTATTTGGATTTCGGTGATATTATTGGTTTATATTTACATTTCTTTTAATCAGCCTTGTAAATCCTTACCTAAAGGATTTACGGCGCTGTAATTATTCCGATTATTTCGGGGTGTTACAATACAGATAGTGGCGCCATATTTTTAAAGCAAACACCCGGACTGCTAGCTCCAAATCATGGGTCGGGTAGTTGACCTCGTATGGTCGCAACTGTCTAGATGCATAGGCGATAACTTTCCCATTCTGCATTAATATGCAGCCAAGGCCCTGTCTCGACGCATCACTATATACCACGAGTCCTTCCGTTCCTTTGGGTAGAACCAAAACAGGTGCTGAAATCAATCGACTCTTCAGTTCATCAAAACTTTGCTGACATGCTTCCGACCACAAATATTTCTTATCTTTCCTCAAGAGATTAGTCATCGGTTGAGCAATTTTATAAAAACCGTCTACGAACCGTCAGTAATAGCCTGCTAGACCTAGGAAACTACGAACTTCCTTCACATTCTTCGGAGGTAGCCAGTCTCGGGTGGCTTCTGTCTTCTGTGGGTCTACTCTCACTCCATCTGCTGATATTACATGTCCAAGAAAAATAACTTCAGGTATCCAGAATTCACACTTAGAAAATTTTCCGTAGAGTTGTTCTCGCCTTAACACATCGAGAACCTGATGGAGGTGACACTCATGCTCTTCATGGTCACGATAGTAAATCAGAAATTAGATCATAACTTTAAGCTTTAAGCAAAATCAGAACATCATCCTAATTTACATCATCCTAATACACGAGGATCAACGTAATTGAACTCGGCCACTAATTCTACCCCATCATTATCACCCATAATGGTTATAATCATCCTAGGAACACTATCAACATATTAATGTAGTGATCAACACCTTCTTGAGTTATCAACATACCCAATTAATTTGAATATATAAAGGTTATACTTAAGGGTCCTATTAGCAATTAAGAACATATTCATATGTAATACCTTCGGTATTTCATGCTTGATTACTTTGTACTGTGTGAATTTTTGTAATGTGACGTCATTTCTATTTATGTATTTCATTGAGTGCTATATAATTGTGCGATGTAAATGAAACGGAGGTGACACGCCTTGACGCCGTGGGACGATCGTCGGTGCGAATATGACGGTGGCCAACGTCTTGTTCCCCGATAATTGTTGACGAGTGGAAGGGATGGTCACCCCGAGATGGTTAGAATGTGATATGTGGCTAAAGAGTTTATGTCTAACGCACGCTAGAGTTTATGTCTAACGCGCCTTAGAGTTTTATCTAATGCGCGCTACAACTTATGCCTAACGTATGCTATATCCCGATTGTTACGTACGTTAAGGTAGTTATATTATGTACGTAATGGGTGAGTCAGTCTCCCGACCAGAATCTTTCTTTTGACACGGACGGAGCTACTTTCGGCGGGATAGAAGAGAAACGAGTCAACTCTTCATAACGTACGTTATGTCACAAATTTAACGTACGTAACACTTGGGCACATTTCGGGCAATGACGGTCTTTACGTACGTTGTCATTGAACTGTTACGTACGTAAGGAGCCTTACGTACGTAACATCATTATCATTAATGTACGTTAGCAAAACCAAGTTTTATAAAATGACAATTCCCTTCTTCATTTACACGACCCAACACTACAAGATAACACCCTTGGAGAGATTCCTAGCCTTATACTCGGTTCTTAGCCTCTTATATACTTGAATTAACACTGAGGAAGTGGTTTCTTGAGCTCTGGTGAAGATTATCCAAGTTGTTCAAGTCACTTCTCATTTCTCCTCGTAGTTCTTGTGGATTCGCCAACTCTCTTCATTATTCTTCTTCCAATAAGGTAAGCCACCAATCCCTGGAGTTATATCTTCGATGTTCTCTTATATATATCTGTTAGATTGCGGGTATTGGGTAGATTTTTGCCAACCTTCGTAGACAACCTTTCAAATGGAATTGTAGTAACCGGATTTATCGTTTCTCATATGTATCGTTTCATGCAAATCATATCTATCATACGAAAATTCATTTCAAATCATCACTAGGAACGTAAAATTTGACGAATCAATTGTAGGAGAATTCGTAGTGATCCGTCACCGTATATTCCATTGTTGTAGCCACCCTTACGTTGTGATTTTTGACACTTAGTGAACTAAGGAAAACAATTCGATAGTATAATCATTATTGGATATCAAACCACCAAAGTTATTCTGTAATAGAATCCGTCGGTCGTAGTATTCGGAATATAGAATAGAATTAGAAAGCATGAGATTCGATTATGCTATAATCATTTGTCGACAACCGAAAAATGATAGGGATAATCTTGTTGAGCAAATTGATATATATCTAATGTTAACTATAGAATTGAATGGAATAATGGTACACAATACTTACGAACTTCGAAACGATACTAATATCGACAATTAAAACTATGTTAGGGATCCGATTTGGAAAGGGAGACTAGTTTTATTCATCATGATCTATACGAGGTGTTAATTGGATATTACGTGGCTAGGTTAAGCTCGAGCGGGCGTGGGGACTCCGTTTATCACAAAGCACCTACTATCGGATCACAGGCAAGTAAAATCTTGCTCGAGAATTTTCTAATATTAATGTTATACCGTATGTGCGTATGTGCCATTTTGATGAATGCCGACGTTTGTCTTTCTCTAAAATATGTTATAAATGGGCCGATGTGTTGGGGATAAAACCTGTATGGTACCCGTGTGGAAATGTGTTAGGGGGTAAGACCCGAATTGGGCGCCTATGTTCCGGGGTATTTCCGTGTGAATACTTCCGTGACCCTTGGTTGCGACCTTGGGGCTTATGTGATAAAAGAGAGAGACAACGTCGGTTGAGTGATGAAATATTCCCTGTTAATTACTAGATATTGTGATTGTAAAAATGGCGTATATCGTTGTTAGTAGCTGTTATTTGGTATGCATTCCCTGGCCCTGGTTACCTGGTATGATTCGTCGTACCAGGTAAAATTGTTCATCATGTGCAGGACATTCCCGAGGGGTCCGGTCAGACTTGAGCGGTGTTGGAATTATCTCTAGCCGCTGCTTAAATTGAAATAAATTTGTTTTCTGTTGAAAAACCTTTGTTGTGTAATAATTGGACTTCGAATTACATTTTTCCTTAAAATCTTTCGACTCGCGTTATGTAAACCTTGAACTTAATGTTTTATCACGATTTTCTTAAATTGCCTGTTTTTCTAACTAGCCTTGTGGGTCCCACGTGGGATTCATAGCACTGTAATACCTCGAGAGATTTGGGGGTGTTACAGAAAATGGTATCAGAGCGCAAACTCCTGCTTTGAATAAAATTTCTCCCAATTTTTCAAAGTCCAACACCCCAAGCGATCGAAACTCCTCAT
Source organism: Orobanche coerulescens (assembly GCA_033398695.1). NCBI lineage: Eukaryota > Viridiplantae > Streptophyta > Magnoliopsida > Lamiales > Orobanchaceae > Orobanche > Orobanche coerulescens. The sequence goes on along the minus strand of CM065818.1, from coordinate 99,999,712 downwards.
GGGAATGCAAAGTAAGTGATATGTGTGTTTCTGTCTATGTACTACATTTAATTGTAAACCGTGTATGGAAGTGGCTTTAGATTAATACTGTCAGTGATGGCACGCCGAGGAGCTAGGAGGGTGGTGAATGACGCTCAGGGTTCCGCCGCGAACCACAATGAGGACGGGAACACTGCCGAGACCCATCCTGCTGGGGGCCAGCCGCCACTAGTTAATCAAAACGATTAGGAGGCGGAACGCCAGAATGACAACCCGGGAGGCATGGACCCAGCTTTTGTTCAGGCCCTTGCCCAGGCTATCGCCATGGGAATTGCTCAGGTCCATCAGGCACAACGGATACCGGTCATGAATGTGGAAGAAAACGCAGGAAGAGACCGATGGTTGGGAGATATGCTGAAGGCTAGGCCTCCATTATTTGACGGGACAGGAGAGAAACACGTGGACGACTGGATTTCTGAAATGGAGACTGCCTTCGAAGTGACCGGATGCCCAGAGGACCGAAAGGTGCCGCTCGGGATTAATCAACTCCGTGACACTGCTGCACGTTGGTGGAGGACTTACAGGCCAGAGGACCGAGTGGTCGGGTGGACCGAATTTGCCTGACTACTACGGAGCGAGTACTATCCCAGATCAGCCCGAACCGCTCGCGCACGAGACTTTTTCAGTGCCGGGCCTCAGAATATGCCAGTACCAGAGATCATTCGGGCCTACCGAACCGAGCTAAGTTACATCTCCCAGATGGTTCCATCAGAAGATCAACGAATATGCCATCTTGCACAGAGGTTGCCGGAGGATGTACAACGCTATGCCGCCGGATTTCACTACACGACCCTGAGGTCATACGAAGACGTAGTCACAGCATATGCCGATACAGTTGTTAATACGAACATCGGGCACAACTCGAAGAAGCAGAGGACATCAGTTCAGCCTGGGAGCAACAACAAAACGAATTCGGGGCCCGCATCTTCTTTTAAGTCGGCGGTTTCGTACCAACAGAAGGGTGTATCTGATCGGCCTTACCGTAGGGACTGTTTCAATTGTGGCGTGACCGGGCATACTAAGGATCGGTGTCATAAGACGGCTACCAAATGTTTCACTTGCGGAAAGAGTGGACACATGTCTCGTTACTGCTGGCAGGCCAATCCCACTCAGAGCCCAGCTTCCCAACCAAGTCAACAAGGCTCTGTGCAATCCCCTAGGACGCCTGCTGTTTCCAACTACCGAGCTCCATCCCACCAGAACCAACCACCGCTACACGGTGCCGGACGAGGCCGTGGGCGCGGCGGAGGTACCTCGTCCTTTTCGGAGTCATTGCCGTCCCGTGTATTTGAGCTGAGGGCTACAGATGGTCAGTCTGCGCCAGCTATCTCAGGTACTCTTCTTGTTAACTCTCAGCCAGTGCATGTACTATTTGATACCGGAGACACCCATTCGTTTATATCTGTGGAATGTGTTCAATGCTTAAATCTTGTTTGTGTGCCTTGTGAGCCCTTTACTATTAAACTACCCGAGGGTAGTAGATTAGGTGGCGATCAAAGGGTTCGAGACTATCGGATCTGCATCAACAATCATAGTTGGACCGCTAATCTTATGGTCTTTCCGCTCCAGAATGAAGATATCATATTAGGTATGGACTGGATGCCATTACACAGAATGATCTTGGATACCTACCACTTGACTATTTCCATTTCGGCTCGTGACGGTACCACACATGTCATCAGCGGACGTGAACACTTTAGTACGAAAGGGTCTCTCAGCATTATCGCATCAGAAGCCTCCTGTAGCTCTCGAAGTGAGTACTATTGGTGTTATGTTCTTCGATAGGATACTTCACAACTTACAATCACAAACATTCCGGTGGTGAATGAGTTTCCAGACGTTTTTCCCGATGAACTACCAGGGCTGCCACCGCACCAAGAAGTTGACCTTTCCATTGAACTCGAGCCGGGGATGAGACCTATTTCCAAAGCTCCTTACAGGATGGCACCGACCGAGATGAAGGAATTAAAGATACAGCTCGAAGATCTGTTGGAGAAAGGGTTGATCCGCCCAAGCACCTCGCCGTGGGGCGTGCTGGTACTTTTCGTTAAGAAGAAAGACAACTCTCTACGCTTGTGCATCGACTACAGGGAGCTGAATAAGGTTACTATCAAGAATCGTTATCCACTACCAAGAATTGACGACCTCTTGGATCAATTACAAGGGGCAGCCATGTTTTCAAAGATCGATTTACGGTCCGGATATCACCAATTGAGGGTTCGGGAGGAAGATATACCCAAGACTGCATTTCGGTCGAGGTATGGGCATTACGAGTATATCGTGGTATCATTCGGGTTGACTAATGCCCCAGCCGTTTTCATGGAACTGATGAATAGAGTTTTGATTGATTTCCTCGATAAATGCGTGGTGGTTTTTATCGACGACATCCTGATATATTCTCGAAGCCGACAGGAACACGAGGAACATTTGAGGCAAGTGTTGAGCGTGTTAAGGCAACACCAACTTTATGTGAAACTGTCCAAGTACGAATTCTGGATGCCAGAGGTAATTTTCCTCGGACATGTTGTCTCGGCAGAAGGTGTCAAGGTCGACCCACAAAAGATCGAGACAATAACGAGTTGGGAACCACCGAAGAACGTCAAGGAGGTTAGGAGTTTCCTAGGACTGGCGGGTTACTATCGAAGATTCGTCGAGGCCTTTTCCTGTATCGCCCGACCGTTAACGAACCTACTGAGAAAGAGCACCAAATTTGTATGGACTGCAGACTGCCAGAAGAGCTTCGACGAGCTCAAGAGTAGGCTAACTACTGCCCCAGTACTAGTGTTACTGCAGGGTACAGGAGGATTCATTATATACACGGATGCATCCAAGCACGGACTAGGGTGTGTCTTCATGCAGAATGGCAGAGTCGTTGCGTACGCATCCCGGCAACTGAAGCCGTATGAAGTAAATTACCCGACGCATGACTTGGAGCTAGCCGCAGTGGTGCATGCCCTCAAGATTTGGAGGCACTATCTTTACGGAGTTACTTACAAAGTTTTCACGGATCATAAGAGTTTGAAATATATCTTCACTCAGAGAGAATTAAACATGAGACAGAGGCGTTGGTTGGATCTAATCAAGGACTACGATGTGGAAATCTCCTATCATCCCGGAAGAGCCATTGTGGTAGCCGATGCTCTTAGTCGGAAAACTACACAAGAGGTAATGGTATCCAGCATAACAGCTCAGCCCAAACTGCAGCAAGACATCAGGAGAAGCAACACCGAAGTATGGATACAACGTAGGCAAGGACAATTATGCTCAATCAACATACTTTCGTCCTTACTAGACGAGATACGTCTAGCATAGATGAAAGATCCTGAATTACGTGCGATTGGTGCAAGGATCGAGGAAGGAGATGTTTCCGATTATAAGATTCAGGGTGATTTGGTGAGGTTCAAGAATAGGATTTGTATTCCACCGAATGACGGGCTGAAGCAAACTATACTGAAGGAGGCGCACTCCACTCCCTATTCTATTCACCCCGGAGCAAGCAAGATGTACAAATATTTGCGACAGAGTTTTTGGTGGAAGAATATGAAATGGGAAGTTTCTAGGTTCGTCGCCCGATGTATGACGTGCCAGCAAGTAAAGATTGAACACCACAGACCAGCCGGAATTATGCAACCCCTACCCATCCCGGAGTGGAATTGGGAGAGCATATCAATGGATTTTGTCACTAAGCTACCTACGGCGGTGGGAGGAAAGGATACAATTTGGGTCATTGTTGATCGATTGACAAAATCGGCACATTTCATTTCTATTCAAGAGACAACCGGGACAGAGCAACTGGCCATCATTTTCATCAGAGAGATCGTAAGGCTACATGGCGTTCCCTCATCCATAATTTCGGATAGGGACACCAGATATGTGTCTCGTTTTTGGAAAGCCGTCCATAAAGCTATGGGGACCCAAATACACTTTAGCACGGCTTATCACCCTCAGACAGATGGACAGACCGAGCGTACAATTCAAACCTTGGAAGATATGTTGAGGGCATGTGTGCTCGATTGGGGTAAGGATTGGGCTAGACATTTGGGATTAGTGGAGTTCTCGTACAACAACAGCTGGCATGCAAGTATAGGCATGGCACCATTTGAGGCCCTGTATGGGCGAAGATGCAAGTCGCCGTTATGCTGGGATGATGCCTCCGACACAGCGGTTACCGAGTTAGATCTTATCCAGGAATCCATTAAGAAAATCTCTATCGTTCGAAAGCACATGCTAGCCGCACAGAGCCGGCAGAAATCTTATGCCGAAAACTGACAGCGACCGTTGGAATTTACGGTCGGGGATCATGTTTGGGTCAAAGTATCACCTATGCGGGCTATCTGGCGCTTCGGCCAAAAGGGCAAGTTAAGCCCGAGATTTTTTGGTCCGTTTGAGATATTGGACCGAGTAGGGAAGCTCGCGTATCGATTAGCTCTACCGCCACATCTGGATGGAGTGCATAACGTTTTTCACGTCTCCCAGTTAAGGAAGTATGTCTATGACCCGAGTTACAAGCTCAATTTCGAAGAAGTGGAAATTTCCGATGACGCTACCTTTAGGGAAGTACCGATCGCCATTTTGGATCGGCGTGTGAAGATGTTATGAAATAAAGCCATACCCCTCGTGAAGATTCAGTGGTCGCACCACAGCGCGAAAGAAGCGACTTGGGAAACCGAGTCGAGCATGAAAGAGAGCCATCCCGAGTTATTTTCTTAAGTTTCGTGACGAAACTATTTTTAAGGGTGATATGTAATACCTCCGGTATTTCATGCTTGATTACTTTGTACTGTGTGAATTTTTGTAATGTGATGTCATTTCTATTTATGTATTTCATTGAGTGCTATATAATTGTGCGATGTAAATGAAACGGAGGTGACACGCCTTGACGTCGTGGGATGATCGTCGGTGGCCAACGTCTTGTTCCCCGATAATTGTTGACGAGTGGAAGGGATGGTCACCCCGAGATGGTTAGAATGTGATATGTGGCTAAAGAGTTTATGTCTAACGCACGCTAGAGTTTATGTCTAACGCGCGTTAGAGTTTTGTCTAACGCGCGCTACAACTTATGCCTAACGTACGCTATATCCCGATTGTTAAGTACGTTAAGGTAGTTATATTACGTACGTAACGGGTGAGTCAGTCTCCCGAACAGAATCTTTCTTTTGACACGGACGGAGCTACTTTCGGCGGGCTAGAGGACAAACGAGTCAACTCTTCATAATGTACGTTATGTCCCAAATTTAACGTACGTAACACTTGAGCACATTTCGGGCAGTGGCGGTCTTTACGTACGTTGTCATTGAACTGTTACGTACGTAAGGAGCCTTACGTACATAACACCATTATCATTAACGTACGTTAGCAAAACCAAGTTTTATAAAATGACAATTCCCTTCTTCATTTGCACGACCAAACACTACAAGATAACACCCTTGGAGAGATTCCTAGCCTTATACTCGGTTCTTAGCCTCTTATATACTTGAAATAACACTGAGGAAGTGGTTTCTTGAGCTCCGGTGAAGATTATCCAAGTTGTTCAAGTCACTTCTCGTTTCTTCTCGTAGTTCTTGTGGATTCGCCAACTCTCTTCATTATTCTTCTTCCAATAAGGTAAGCCACCAATCCCTGGAGCTATATCTTCGATGTTCTCTTATATATATCTGTTAGATTGCGGGTATTGGGTAGAGTTTTGCCAACCTTCGTAGACAACCTTTTGAATGGAATTGTAGTAACCGGAGTTATCGTTTCTCATATGTTTCGTTTCATGCAAATCATATCTATCATACGAAAATTCATTTCAAATCATCACTAGGAACATAAAATTTGACGAATCAATTGTAGGAGAATTCGTAGTGATCCGTACTGTATATTCCATTGTTGTAGCCACCCTTACGTTGTGATTTTTGACACTTAGTGAACTAAGGAAAACAATTCGATAGTATAATCATTATTGGATATCAAACCACCAAAGTTATTGTGTAATAGAATCCATCGGTCGTAGTATTCGGAATATAGAATAGAATTAGAAAGCATGAGATTCGATTATGCTATATTCATTTGTCGACAACCGAAAAATGATAGGGATAATCTTGTTGAGCAAATCGATATATATCTAATGTTAACTGTAGAATGGAACGGAATAATGGTAAACAACACTTACGAACTTCGAAGCGATACTAATATCGACAATTAAAACTACGCTAGGGATCCGATTAGGAAAGGGAGACTAGTTTTATTCATCATGATCCGTACGAGGTGTTAATCGAATATTACGTGGCTAGGTTAAGCTCGAGCGGGCGTGGGGACTCCGTTTATCACAAAGCACCTACTATTGGATCACAGGCAAGTAAAATCTTGCTCGAGAATTTTCTAATATTAATGTTATACCGTATGTACGTATGTGCCATTTTGATGAATGCCGACGTTTGTCTTTCTCTAAAATATGTTATAAATGGGCCGATGTGTTGGGGATAAAACCTGTATGGTACCCGTGTGGAAATGTGTTAGGGGGTAAGACCCGAATTGGGCGCCTATGTTCCGGGGTATTTCCGTGTGAATACTTCCGTGACCCTTGGTTACGACCTTGGGGCTTATGTGATAAAAGAGAGAGACAACGTCGGTTGAGTGATTAAATATTCCCTGTTAATTACTAGATATTGTGATTATAAAAATGGCGTATATCGTTGTTAGTATCTGTTATTTGGTATGCATTCTCTGACCCTGGTTACCTGGTATGATTCGTCGTACCAGGTAAAATTGTTCATCATGTGCAGGACATTCCCGAGAGGTCCGGTCAGACTTGAGCGGTGTTGGAATTATCTTTAGCCGCTGCTTAATTGAAATAAATTTGTTTTCTGTTGAAAAAACTTTGTTGTGTAATAATTGGACTTCGAATTACATTTTTCCTTAAAATCTTTCGACTCACGTTATGTAAACCTTGAACTTAATGTTTTATCGTGATTTTCTTAAATTACCTATTTTTCTAACTAGCCTTGTGGGTCCCACGTGGGATTCACGGCACTGTAATACCTCGAGAGATTTGGGGGTGTTACATCATAAATTTAATTTCCTGGTTTTAACATGATTACCTAAGGGTTCTAACAATATTATCATGTCCCAAACTAAATTTGTACATAACTTCAATGTTCATCATGATCTACCAGGTTATTCTAACACTACAAGAACTACTCTTTACTAACATCAACAATCATATGAAACAACAAGAGTAAGATAACCAACCTCAAGAAATGGATGAAGAATATCACCAAATTGAGAGAGGGAGGATGGAATAGAGTCGTGCAGAAATGAAAGGCAACCCATACTTTTATAACCTGAATTCAGCATTACGTATGTTATAGTTAAAGATTAACGTACATTGCAAACATTACGTACGTAACCTTATGAGCATTACGTATGTAACAGATTCCCAGATGCTACTGACTCAAAATACACATGTTTTTATGTACGCTAAGGCATAACCATTGTGTACGTAATGGCCGTTGACTAGGCTATCACGATCGACTCTCGACCACTACCTACACGCTCGGTCCCACCTGCCGAAAGGCGAGCTGCTGCTAGATACATCGCATTACGTATGTTAACATAAGACCGTTACGTATGTAATTCTATGTACATAGCGTATGTAAAGATAATAAGTTAGCGCATGCTAAGGGCAACAACAAGTAAAAATGAAATTCTCCCAATAACATCTAACAATCAACTATAGTATGAACGACAAAGCTCAACCATTTGGTTTAACATAACTCAGCAATATAATCATTACAATAAACACGGATATGGTACGACAATGCTCGGTTTATTTAAAAAATACAAGAGTAAAGACGAGAGTTTAGGTGGGTATTACACAAAGGGGTTAGCACAACGATGCTACTACAAGTACGATAATTATAAAACAACAGATTATTTAAAATCTCACGAAGAATAATAACAATATTCTCAATGACAACGATAACAATGAGTCTCTACCATGAGAAGATTCACAATACCATACACAACATGATAAACATAACATGATACAACATACACACAGTAATTCTGATGATCCAGCGTTCACTGCATAGATCCCAAGATGATCCCGTCGGAGCAACACGAGGTGGAAAAACCTGTCCAACGATCTAGCGCATGCTAGCATAGATCCCAAGATGATCCCGTCAGACCAACACGAGGTGGACATACAACAACGATACATATGCACGACAACATGTAGAACATCAATACATAAAGCATAATTAAAGTACTTGCCTTTGAAAGATGGCAAGAAATAAACACTTCACGACTTCAAAAAACTCGAAGGCCGCTCCTTCGATCAACCGTTCTCAAACCTCGAACCTTACAAAAGGAAATAACAACAACTCAACTAACGTAATAAAACTAACATACGAACATCTAACGTTCTAACCGTGGCCGAGTTAACACTCCATCTATGGCCGGTTCACGATTTACTACCCAATGAACATTAGGTCGGAATAATTTACGAAACCTCAAAAGGTTATAACGGGTATAATACCGATGTCTATGAATTTCAAGTATATGCATGGCATCCCAATTCATACTCCAATCTCGATTATCAACTTCCAATATAAAGTTTTGGTTATTCTCCGATCTATATCAAGAGTACGATTCAAGATATACAAAAACTAAAACATACTTTTGAAGGGAGATGATACAACCGTGTTCTAGGTTCACTATGGTTATTACCGACATAACCAATCCATTCTAACCATTAATCATGAAGAAAGTTCACACTTCAAACACCTTTTTATAATTTTGAACTAGTCCTAGTAAAACCCCCTGAAATTCATCTTCTTGAATATCTCCATCCTAGTTGATGATATTAACAAGTCATTGATATAGAAGTAATTCGAATTCACCATCCAAAACATGCAACAAATCTCATAAACTACATACTAGGTTTGAACTCAATAAGGCTCGATTATAAATCTTCTTTCTCATAGAAGTTCTAAACATGATTACCTCAAATTCTCTAAGACATGGTGTTCAACCTAAAAGGTTATTAACAAACTCAATGGTCTTAGTAGTATGTTCGTAGCATTCTTAAGAACAAGAATAGGAGGTTGGAAGAGTATCAGCATACTTTAATATGGAGGAAACAACGAAACACTTGGTGAAACCCGACACCGGAAGCTTGAGTACCAATCCAAGATGCTTCCTAACTTCAATGACTAAGTAGAGATGCTAAAACAATTTTTATGTTGCAGGAGGGCTCTCCGGGTTTGCAGAAATCGGACAAGGAACGAAAGAAAACGAGGGTGAAATGAAATGAGGTGATGTCCCATTTATAATGTTCTGAACCTTACGTACGTTAACCGCAAAGCATTACGTAAATTATGGTCTTAACATACGCTATTTGCAATCCTTTATGTACGTTAAAGTCCGATAGTAGCTCACTGTCTCGTTCCTGGTCTCTCCTTACATACGTTATCCAAAACCTTTATACACGTAACCTGAACAACATAATATACGTTATCTGCCACCTCTAATGTACGTTAAGTATCATTGACCTACTTTAGCAAAGGGCTGTCCAGGTTCACGTGGGAATCTTATCCGATAACATCTCCAGCTGGCCCATGTGCTCACCAGACTTATCTGTCATTGACTACCTTACGTATGTTACGCTTCGTCCATAGCGTACGCTATCCGCAGCTCTTTAACGTATGTTATGCTAACCTGCTAGCGTACGTTATGACATAGTTGCATGCAGGAATTTTGCAAACTCTTCCTAATATGATCATGATTGTTGAAATACGAATACGCGAAAATCACACTTCGATTATTGATTCCACAAAGTCGAATATTACAATGTTCAAATGCAGACGAATACCCAAAAATTATCTGGAGATTACACCTTTGAGGCCCCGTCGGACACTCCCGTAGTGAGCAAATCACACACATATACATTACCATTTCATGTTAAGCATAATGGTTTCACAAGAATACTTGCCTTGAAAAATTGACGAAAAAATGAACGGGAAAATCAACTGCGCTTGCTAGGAACTGACGACCACGAACCTAACGATTCGAAGAATACAATCACAACAACTTCTACATGAATATGAAAACGAAATATGCCCGAAAAACCACCTACGATTCATGTAAATTCTACTAAAATAACAACGAGGGTGGATCGGAACTGAACCCTCTCGATTTCACAAATACCATAAAATTTACCATGAACCCATAGGGAAACATGAATACCACTAAGATTAATCACCTAGATCATGGATTAATCAACAATACGGAACGAATTGGACATTAAGTCAAAAAACCCCACATTTCCCAAAAATAGGGTTCTAAGAGATTACCTGGGATTGAAAGCAAAGAATAGAAGTAGATGTTAATTTACACCAAGGATTCAAGGAACATGACAACCGAGATAATTGGGAGAAGAAATCACCTCAGATCGCCTCTGGATCGCACAAGCCGCGGGGAAGGAGATGAAATGAGAAAAGGACGCGTCTGAGGTCAACTCTCAGGTATATATAACCAAATGGTTTAGCGTGCGCTAACGGCTTACGGTTAGCATGCGCTAACCAGCTATCCCTGGTCCAGAAACTTCAGTTCTAATCCATTAGCGTGTGCTACTCGATGAATAACTTGTGCTATAAGCCCCCTGTTAGCGCGCATTATCGACCTATAGCATGCGCTACCTGTTCGTCTCCAGAGTCGAGAAACATTCTGCCTCAACTGGAATACCGAATTAGCGCACGCTACCACATACCTAGCGTGCTCTAAGTCTCAACCATTGCATGCGCTAATCTACAGGCTTAGCGTGCACTAAACTGTTCGTCCAGAGAGCAGAAACAACCTATTGCCACTGGTGTACTCGAGTCATTAGCGTGCGCTACTGGTGAAGTTAGCACGCGCTACTCAACGAAATCAGCGTCCGCTACACAACGAAATTAGCATACGCTAATGTGTGCAGACAGTAGTACAGACAGCACTCAAAGATGGAAAACGGCGAATTCTTCCACGGATGAAAACAACATGCACCCAACACAAAACAACAGGCTGGAAAAGACACACGCACGACGAGTTTGAGTCAGAAACTAAAGTACTAAAAGAAAACACAATTCCGACTACCCAAACGTTCGAAAGACGACAACAATAGTAATTACCTCATAACTTTGGGAAATTACAAAATAGCCCCAATACGTCCGGAATACACGATACATGATCGAAACACCAAACAAAATCTCACAACATGCATTATAACCTAAGATGGATTTATGGCAACCCCGAAATGGAGGTTCCAAGCAACGATTACGAGAATCGAACCAAATAACAACGGAAATGACATTAAACGCGGAATTGAGTAGAACAAGTCCGAAACAAGCTCGGATGACAAAAAGTCCAGTATTAAATATTTCTGAAATATCAATACAGTTAAAAGTGAGTCACCAAAGATGGAAAATACACCAAAATGAAAAATACCAGAAAAAGAAAAAATGCGGATATTACAGTAACATCATCTAAACCATTGTTCTTCGTCGGATCGAGGTATTTTTCCTATTTTTCCTTAGAGTTGACTTTTTGCAGTTTTGTTCTTTAGCTCGATCTCCGATTTTGATTAATCGGTTGGTGCTATATGATGTTATTAATCGTGTTCTATGGATTGTATATCCATATTTTGAGTTTGTTTAACTCGGTTGATGATTTGAGTGTTTTTTGGAATTATTGAACATTTAATGTTCGATTAAATGTTTCAGTGAGTTTCCTTAGATGTTTTTAGGGTATTTCCATTATTATTAGTATGGATCCTCATTGTGATAGTGTACTAGTTGTTTCTTGCGGTAGTTGTAGGTTTCAGGGCACTTTGGTCGAGCTGTGTTTGTTGGAGTATTCATGTGCCTGTTTCGAGTCAAGTACCTTGTTCATACATTTCTTATTTTGTGGATATGATGATCGGTGATCGTCTAAGTGTGTTTGTTTGGTTGTTTGAATGAACTTTCAAAGGATTCATGTTGGCCTCGTTAAAGGCTCTCTTTCAAGACGTGTGTGTGTTTTGTGAATGTTGTGTTTTGTGAATGATTAAGTGAATCCTATGGATATGTTTGATGTTAGTATTGTGATTTGATAATATACATATATACATACATTATCTCATTTTGGTGCGTTATGATTCGACAATTGTGTCGTGCTATGTGTTTGTTGCCTTTAAGTGGATTATTGTGATATTCTTGGTGTATAGTGTTGTGTGATTTGTGAATGTGTGGTCATAGTCCATCCGTGATGTACGTACGAGGTCTACGGTGACACATGGCATGTGATCATGGTGTTCAGGACATGACAAGTGATCGTTCCAACCGTGAGAGCCTAAGAAGACTTACGGTGATACGTGGCAAGCGATCACGTTATCAGGGATATGATTACGGATGTGTTTTGTTAGGGTCGAGTACCTTGGATGTGTTACTAAGATTTCGTATCTTGGGTGGTTATGTTTTATTAATTTTATGTCCGTCGAGGACACGTGGTATGGGTTGTGGACCCCGTGAATTATTGTTGGTTTTTATTTGAGAAAGCAAAATCTTTGGGACGTGACCCCTTTTTTGTTTTTGAAAAGAGAAGGATTCGATAATCCTAATTGGATTTCGCTAAAACTACGAGGGCATTTTAAAATATTTTATAAATTGTTCTCTTGATTTGTGTTCTTTCGAATTGGGAAAGTTTTACTCAAACTCTCTGCCTCGGGAAGTATTTGATTTCGTTATGTTAATATCTTTGAGAATTCGTGATTATTATTATTATTCTTGGAATATGATTGTATGACTCGTATTTGCGCTTTGTACTTGCACTACCAAAATAGTGGAATTTTGCTAACCCCCGAGAAATTGGGGGTGGATGTTTGTATTGCATTTAGGTACGTGCAGGGTCTTGGGGAGCATAACACGGGGTTGCCATGAAGGATGATGAATGATGATCGATACTAATCACATGAGGACCCGTACGATGTTGTATTGGTTTAGTTGTAGTTATTTTAAGCTGCAGTATTTTCCCCGTTGTACGGGAGCATGTTGTATTTTGACCCCTATGTGGGTATGTGTTGAGATTGAGTTATATGTATTAATTAAAAGACCAAATCTATCTACTGGGTCATTTTAGCCTTAAAGGAGATGTTGAGATGTTTGATGTTGTTACCAGCCTGGTAGATCCTTGAGAAAAGGGTATACGGGGTGTTACAATATTCACACTAGTAATTGCTTCAGCGTCACCAAGGTGCGCCACCGACACATCATTAATCATCATACAATTTCATCACCGTAACAAGTAAATGAGGAAAAGGTTTAATTCGAAACACACGGTCAACACAACGTATAAAAGTACAAGCATCGTGCGATGGACCACACTATTTAATTATTAAAAATGAGATACACATTAATAAAAAGCATGGAATACCTGTGGTACTACAGCAGCCGTACCCATTAGTATCGGCCCCCAGAGGTCCCATCGAACCATCCCCGGGTGGAAGAACAACAACACACACATGTTATCATAATTCATCATTCACATCAAACTCATAACACACATAACATTATGACATGTACTTGCCTCGAATAACACAATGTGAAAGAAATGGTGAAAAGAAAGGGTTTCGATCCAACTCCATTCAAAGGTTCGTTCCTAAATCACACCGACACATAATCAATCACAACACTTTGGAACATAGGAAACCATCCTAAGTTCTACCCGTAGGAACAATTAGTCGGACACTACAAGGGCACAATCCAGCATAATCAATTCACGAAATTTATTCCAAAAAACTACATGAATAACAAAGGATTTCGAGTATACAACCATAATCTAACAACAGTCTCGGCCGAATTGGATTAGGAAGATGAAATCACAAGAAAATCCCCCAAAATTCCCAAAATTAGGGTTCAACCCGATTTACCTCAATTCGGACGGTGGAAGATGTTAGGATGTTGATTACTACTTGATAGGAAATCAAAAATATGGATGGGTGATGATATCTGGCCTTAATACACCTTCACCCTCGAACCAAATCGCCAAATCTCCAGGGAGAAGAAGAAGATAATAAATGGCCAAATTATGACTGAAGTCCGCTTATATAGGTGAATTTCATTACGTACGCAACACCATAGGCATTATGTATGTTAACAATTTAACGTAAGTCAAGGCATCGGCATTGTGTATGCAACAAACCCCACAGAACTCATTGCCTCAATGCAGAAGTAACATTTACGTATGTTGCATGGAAAGCTTAGTGTACGAAAAAAGTACTAGCATATGCTACGGTATAACTATAATGTACGTAATAAAATGTCCAGTGATCACTGACCCGATGCCCAGGTATCTTTACGTACATTGAAGAGCAGGTAATAATCTTATTTTTTTCGACATCAGGTCAGTGATCGATACTCTTACCGAGCATCTTGACATGTTTGTTTCTGTGCGATTTCGGAAAACCGAGTCGTTGTGTCATGGTGGTTGGGCACTGGCCGGCTGGGTGCGGAAAGAACCGGTCCGGGTGCGGCAGGAACCGGTCCGTGTGCGTCAGAAACCAGCCAAGTGCGGGAGGAACCAGACATGTGCGGCAAGAACCGTCCAGGTGCAGCAAGAACCGACCATGTGCAGCAGGAACCGGCCAAGTGCGGCAAGAAACGGTCGGGTTCGGCCAGCCGTGTCTGGAAGGTTCCCGAACCTATCCGGAAGGTGGCCGAAAGGGTGTGTCCGGAAGTTTCCCAAACCTGTCCGAAAGGTGGCCGACAGGATGTGTCCGGAAGGTTCCCGAACCTGTCCGGAAGGCGTCGGATAGGCCTATAAATAGGACCCAACAGTCGGGTTTTTGGCACATTTTCTCATTCCTCCTCTTACCCTTCCGCGGTTGTGACTTGGAGCACACATAGGCATGATGTAGTATTATCAATCCATGAAGTTTTAAGTTCATAACATTGATTCAAGCATCCCGTGGACCCCTCTGATCGACCAAATCAGGGTAAGTTTCCAAAACTCCTAGGTTTGGGAAATTTGGTTGTTTTGAATGATTTGGCCCGTCTATTCCGAATCCACCCAGATTATTTAAGTATTATCAATAACCTAGTGGTATTCTACCAATTTCATTGTTTTTCTACGGTTTAACTATCCACAATTCGTTTGAGTTTTAAACCAACGCCTTCAAGGTGTCTAGTAAAATGCCGTCGAGGGAATTCGGGCATTCTATGATGTTTTTCATTGTGTGATTGATGTTGATTTGATGCCAGGATATTAGGGTCGAGTTCCCTGAGAGGAGCTGGTGTTAAAAATCTTTCGTTCGTCGTCTTCATCAAAGTCCCGAAGTTTCCAATTAACCGTGTCTCTCGGAGTATTCCTGAAACTTGCCGAGATCGAAAGTCTCGTGAATCGTCCATCCTGTCTTCGTGTCAGCCAAACTTTTCTCATTCATTGAAAGACCATGCGAGTATTTGATTATGTTTATATATTATCTTGCAATTTAAAGTGCACAAATGTGTTTTGGGAATTGAATTATTTGTATTCTGACTTTCACTAATGTTTATTGATCTTTTGAAATATTTTTGGGAATATTTTCCAAATAAATAAATGAGTTTTCAAGTTTGGAAAATAATAATTACAAACGATGTTTAAAAAAGATTTTCAAAAGGTTTTTTCGAAAAGAAACTGAAACTGGTTCTTGAAAAAAAATCAAGGGCTGGTCTTCTTAAATCGAGATGATGACATTTCATAAATATTTTGTTTGAAATGGTTTGGAGATATTGCCTCTGATTGTGATTGAAAAGCATATTTGTAACGTTTGATGATTTGGAACTAGCGTCGTCAAAGTATGTGGCATCAGACTGTGATTGCTGCGAAAAGTGGTTTGTGCCATGTGGTTTCTGAGCATGTGTTGTAACACCCCCAGACCATATGGGAATATTACACGCCGTAGACCCTCCCGCCGAGGATCTACCAGGCTAAACAACCAACTGGAGTCAATCATTACAATATTACAGACCATTAAGGTCAATTACAATACAAACACACGGACCGATGAGGTCACACGACTAACGCAGACGAGATGAAATACAACTCTTTACAATAAATACCCACGCAAGGGTAAAGGTACACAACAGCGGAAGTCTAAATATAACTCGATCGATACAACTTAACCTGACCAAACTCTCAACTCTTGATTAGTATCGTAGATCTTCACTCCCTGTGCCGATCCTGTGATTGCTCCCCCGAACCAGTGTGTACCTGGACGCAAAACATACATCCACCCCCAGATTACTCGGGGGTTAGTAAAACTCCATTGCTTTACTAGTGCAAGTACAATAGTATACGAAACGTATCAAATAAAAAAAAGCAATCACGAATCAAATACAACAATTAATTGTCAAAACATTCCCGAGAGGTTTTATTAATCAGAAAACGAGTGATGAAGTCTTTAAAATTAAATTCGGCATCTCGAGTCCCAAATTACAAAACTTATTTCGAAAATCGTCAAAGGCTCAGCCCGGTTCCTGTTTCAAAACACATTATTGAGAATATCATCACGTGTCCGAGATTTAACATCAAAACATTATTCACACATCACTATTCATACACATTGTGTACCGAACTCCAGAGGTCACGACGAACCGTACCTGGACCACATACACTATTCGTACACATCTTGTACCGAACTCCAGAGGTCCCACGGACCCTACCTAGAGCACACACACTGTTCGTGCACATCATGTACTGAACTCCAGAGGTCCCATGGACCATACCTAGACCACACACACTGTTCGTACACCTCATGTACCGAACTCCACAGGTCACATGGACCATACCTGGACCACACACACTCACTTCCCAACACATATCAAACAACACAACACATCACCGCAATAACACACCTCAATACAAATACGTTCGAACATCCAATCATACACCAAAATATATGTCCAAGTGCATGATCAATCCAACACAACAATCATAATCAACACAAGACATCAAACCCGAGCAATCAAGTCCAACACGAATCACGCAATTAACATGACCAACACAACTTCACAACGTTAAACAAGCAAGAATATCATTAATACCAACAAACATTCGAATAATCAAATCGCACGAATCATATCCACGAGAGTAAACCAAATCATCGTAAATTCAATATGTAAACTTTATTCACAAGACACAAATCGTATAAGTAAAATACTTGCCTCAATAACCAATACCGAACACTCCGAAGAACACAGTTCAATCGGGAAACCTCGGACCCCGAACAAGACAACGAACGGAAGGGTTACGACTCGAGTTCTTCACAAGGATTTCGTTCCTAAGACATATCATCAATAAATCAACGACCGAACGAGGAGTAATAATCGTATAACGCCCGAATCCCCCTCTAAGACCTTTTACCGGACACTTTCAAGGCGTCGATTAGGAACTCGACAAAATGACAAATCCTTAGTAATCAAACCAAAAACAAGGAAATTGGTAGAATACAACTTAATAATCAATAATCCATTACTAATCTAAGTTATTACGGATCAAACGGACGAAATCAAAAAAAATCCCCAATTTCCCCAAAGCTAGATTTTTAGGAAATCTAACCTTGATTCGGTCAATCAGAGGAGGTTATGGGATGATTAATCAATCTTAGAAACACAAGAACTTCATAGATTGATAGTTGAACAACATATATTCGTGTCCTCCAAGCCCCAGCCGTGGAAAGGAAAGGAGAGAAATGAGAAAATGAGTGTAAACCTATCTGATCGATCATATTTATACTGCCCAGAGACGCAAGGGCAGACACGCGCGAGCGGCCAGTCGTGTGCGCCACTGTCAGGAAACTGCCAAGACACACGAGCATCGGGCATTAGCACCTGCTCGTGCGCGTGTAGTCAGGGTCGCACGAGCACTAGATCGTGCGTCCTGCTCGTGCGCCCAGCTCGTGCACGGCCGGCAGAGACTGCCCAGTAGTCTGCTTGTCTCGCACGAGTGCCGCACGAGCGCCGACCCGTGCGCCCTACTCGTGCCCACCTGGCCAGTCACTGCCGCACCTAGCCAGTCGGTGCCCAGCCGCCAAGACTCGACGACCCGATTTTCCGAAAATGCATGGAACGAAAACGACAAAACGCTCGCGGACAAGAAGCACCACACAACAAATAATCACATTCGACCATATAAACACAAAAATCAATCATCGAGAAAATAATACCGACACTCGGCAACCGAGAAATATCCGGAAAAATCCAAAATAACAAAAATGAAAATCTCGGGTATTACATGAGTGAACCGAGTAAAATCTGTGAGGGTCCCCTGGGATCTGCTAGGCCGCATTTCCTACGGATCACTCGGTGGAGTTGTACAACCAGAGAGGGCCTGACGAGGGCTCCCTGGGGTGAGGTACAGGGCCAGTACAGCTCGGGAGGTTGTCTTGTGATGATGGTACCCGTATTATTCCAGAATAATGACATGGATTTCGTTGATGCTGTCACGATATGGTTGAGATGTTGGTAAATGATAATTATTATTTTTTCAGGTATTTTTATTTTACTCAGCCCTATATTCATTGTTATTGCACATTATACATACTCATGTATCAAGTACTCGTACCGGCTGTTTGCAAACCCCTTCGGGAGTGGATACATTGTTTGTGTATTCAGGTACAAATGGTGAGCCGGCGCAGGAAGAGTACGAGGATGACGAGAAGCAGTGATATTCTCTCGTAATGTATAGTGTCGTGATTGTTGAAATTGTTTTGGGTAAGTACTCCCGAGTACTATTTTTATTGATGTCATGCTCTGTGTAGGCTTGGGTACTGTCTTGACATTGTTACCTATTTGTTGAGCTGGTTTTGACTATGTTCATATCCGACCCTTTCAGTCTAGATATTACGAGTATCTTGTGTTGTCGACCTTGTTCTTATTGATGTGGGTTGTTTTATTTGGTTTTACGTTCGACCTGAGTGGTCTTTGTGTTTGTATAGGTATGTTAAACAAGTATTGCCTTTTGGATTCCTAAAATGGATCCACGGCTCTGTAACAGTTCCGGCCCGGGACGGAGTTGTTACAGAATATGGTATCAGAGCCTAGGTTTCTGAATACCTAGGCCGTCAGTTATTGGGTCTGTTTTGTCGTGTCGTGTTGTTAATTGTTATTGAAGAATATCATTGGCTGCCATCGTCCCATGCCACCTGCGTTGTAAGTCTCTATGATCCTTAATTTCTTTTTTGCAAATTGTTTTAATCTCTTTTCTGAACATACCTGGACTTTGAGTCCCTCTTATGAACTATATTCCATTGGAGTCGTTCCCATTGATTTCTGATTCTATCAAGAGAACTGCGAGAAACTAGAGTAACATGTTTGTACTCCTTCGAACTGTGTCTATTATTTTCCCTTCACTTATACGTTTGAGGAACTTGTGCATACTGACATGTGGAGACAGTAAGTCGCTTGATTGTAAGTTCCCTCTTATGTGTTCGGTGATCGTTTTGCAACCAAAAATTTTTATGGCCAAACCTGTATGAAACGGCGATGAACACGACTAAGTTTCCGGTCGTGTTCTACATCGTTTGCCGAACGGCATTACCGAGTGTCGGGTCTTATGCCTGGTGATCATGCGTTTGCCGTTTTGCTCTCTGCCGAGATACGACCGAAACACACGTGCAAGCGTCTACCACGGGTGGTGCACTGTTTGTCGCAACACGATGCTAGACTCGCGATATTTTGCACCATGTCTGCGAGTTGTGTCGGTCAGCTGCGCGTACTGTTCCGCAACACGGTGTTAAACCGGGCGCTAGTTTGGCCATTTGTTGCCCCGTGTTCCGCATGAGTATAGATAGGTCATTCACGGGTTTTAACCCTAGTCACTCTCTCTCAGTTTTCCACTTCTCTTGGGAAATTTTGATCAATTTCACTCGGTTGTTGTGTTCTATCATCTTATAACTTGGAATTGGAGATTATATCATGATTCGATGTAATAGAAGTACTTCCCTCCTATGTGTTGTGTTAATTCGATTAACCTTGGTCGAGGGGCTAGAACTTGTTGGTGGTATTAGGGTTTCTAGGATATACAATGTGTATACGGTCCGAGTGAATGGTTATATAATGTATTTTGAACTCTTTCAAATGGTGAAAATCCTACGATTTAGTATCATCTTAATTGGTCACGTATTTCAACAAAAAAAATTCGATTTTGGTAGAAGAGGAAAAAACTTTAAAATTTGTGGTATTTAAAACTCTATACACAACGTTTTTAAATTTTTTACAAAGTAATTTGAAAGTCGACGTGTGAAATAAAACTTCCTCTTCTAAAGTATTTACAAGTTTTGGGCAAAACATGACTCGCTCCCTTATTTTCAAGATACCGTTTTTCATATAAGTGCAGGCATGATATTATTGTCCTCATCAGAGGACTAAGAGTTGGTTTTAAATATTGCACCCTGCGAGCACTAGTATTCTGCAGCATATATATTGATGTTTCCTAATATAATAAGAACAATCGGAATTGTATATAGTATGCATGCTTCCCGAAATCTTTGTCATTTTAGTGTTGCCTACTTTGAACATTCAGGGATGCTGACTGAACCTAGTAATGTTAATGTGCGGAATGGTATTATATACCTTAAGTATCCTGGCGGAAGTGAATGTTGTAACACCCCAAACTAGGCAGATATTACTGTGCCGTGGACCCCCGACTAGGACCCACCAGGCGAATGAAAATTAATGAATTAAATAATATAATTGTAGTACCGAACCACATTATATTATCAACTACTCCGACGATGAGCTTCATTACAACAACATGAATGACTGAAAAGATTGGGCCCCCCTACTAGTATCACTGGGACTCCTAGCTGTCAACGTTCTATTCCCGTGCTTTTGCCTTGCCATGACCTGAAACAAAATCCCCTAACGGGGTCAGTTATACAAAACAACAATCCTCAAGGGTTGAATATACACAATCATGATATAGCTCAATTATGAATTATCCTTAGTTATGAATTTAAGCTGAAGAGGAGCATCATAGTACGCCCGTAATGTTCTTTGCAAGTGTACAAGACGAGTGCCCGGACACACCAGTCCTTGTACCTAATTAGTATCACGGAGGTAAACGTTACCGTATGCACAGTCCAATGTATCGGTGACCCAATACATGACCATCGTGTGCTCGACTAAAAATTCTACACATCCGCACCCGGCCACGCAATATGAACCCAGAAGGTCATATGAACGAGAATGACCATAATGAACATCAATGAATAATAATCCGACAAAGTCAAGAATGACTCACCGAGATGAAAATAATAGTGAAGTGAATGATAGCTCAATGAAATGATTGGAACCGTCGTTCCTCGTGAATGAAGTGATTATTCGACAATTACAAGTCTCAATACGGTTAATACAATTATGAATGAGTTATGATTATGAATGAACAACAACAAAAGGAATGAATATCCTTTTAACCGAGTAAGAATTAACTTACTCAACACCGATGAAGAATGTCCTTCCACGAACAACGTCCTAAATGAGATGTCGGTCGCTCGAACAACCTTGAATAACACAATTACCAACAATCCGTTCAACATACGAATCAAACATGAGTATAACTAACGCAAAACGTCGATACGACTAAACGAAACTCATTGGGGCATTATATCAAACACGTTGTGGCCAATCTTCGATTGTTTACACCCAAACCTTAACTATACCATTATCAAAACCCCAAGAAGTGTTCCAACCCAACAAAACATCTTCATACAATTAATAATCCAATATGAATGTCCAAATTCGTGATTTCAACAACAACTAATCGAAAACCCCCAAATCCAACTCAATATTCAAAGTGTTCTTGAATAACCTTTCAATAATCCAATGAATATTCATACACACTCGTAATCATACGTACATATCTTCATACAACATGATTATAAAGTCCAAAACATCATATCTCCACAGAAAATCGAAATCCAAGATGTTTGAAGACTATTACCTTTGAAGATCCAAACACTTTGATCCGAAGAATACGCGTTAGATCGACTATCCAAGCTTCCCAAACGAATGAAGATGATGAAAACCGAACACCCAAGTGATTGATGATGAAAAATCTCTCCCTCAAGCCCTCTCTTTCGGATACAAGGTGAAGAAATGAGAAAATGAACTCAAAGTCCCATCCAAGTACTATATAAACTGCCGAATGTTACGACCGTAACTCGGCCTAGTTACGGCCGTAACATCCCAAGTTAACGGCCTTACGGCCGTAACCAACCATCTCGTACGGCCGTAACTCGTCTTCGTCCAGAATTTGCCGATAGTCATACGGCCATACCCGCACCTGTCTTACGGGCGTAATTCGCCCTCGTCTAAAACACCTGCCGACAGCCATACGTCCGTACCCGTCCAAACTTACGGGCATAACCGGCCAAGCCTTACGGCCGTACCATCCTCATCTTACGGCCGTATGCCGCAACCCTTACGACCGTAAGTCCCATTCGTCCGAAGTGGCCTGAAATCAATGAACACCTGTTACGGCTGTATCCGACAATCCTTACGGACGTAACTCGCTGCTGGAAGTGACAAAAATCCGAAAACTCCATCTACTCGTTACAAACGGTGAATGATCCGATGTACAATACTTGTATGATTGTAAATAAGTCCAATAACACGTGATAGATGATACTTCCAACATGAGACTATATTCCCGATGATAATGATGATAATCTCGTCTCGATCCACAAACGAAGATGAATGACGATCGGTAACTGATACACGGTTATAAAATGCCAACGATGAACCCAAATGAATGAATCACGAATGATGAGTGATTATTAATGAGTGAAAATCACTGAGTGACAATTACTGACTGATAATTACTGAATGATAATTACTGAATTACAGCTGGGTATTACAGATGTGATGACGGTTGTGGTAGCAGTGAAGTGGCTCATACCACCACGATTCATGTTACTGTGAAGGGGTACCAGAATCAGATGGTACCCTATGAAACCTCCATAGTGATTAATCTACGAGCGAGGCAAAGAGGGAGGAGACATCTGGAAGATTTTTGGGCCACGCCATTCAAACGCATCGTCTTCATTATCAGGAGTGAATGCTGAGCATTTCCAAGTCGGCATCGTTAACTTCCAGGAAGACAAGAAGATTTTTCAATGCAATATCCAGGGGCATGTTCGTGCAAACTGTCCCAATCCACATTGACTTATTACCAGTATGGGTGCGAAGGTCATCGGAAACTATACTAGGAGGTAGTCTCCGAATTGACAAAGAACACCACCCTATTGACGAATAAAGCAAATGACCAGAGGGCGTCATGTACCCCTACTTCTCCTCCTCAATAGCCTAACATTGACAAGTGATGATTTTGTAAAATGTCTTAAACGTTTATGTTGACGACAATCGTGACCTTGATTCTTTCCACCCTCTTGCAAACCCAGTTCGAGCTTTCCAGTGTTTTACCAAGGAGGGACGAAACTCCATTTTAGGGGGAGAGGTATAATAACCGGTATTTTTGTGCTTGTATAATTTAGGGATATGAACCTGTAATATCCTGAATTTATACTATGGTTGTTTAATGTTATTTTATCTGAGTTATGTTGTACAATGTGGGATCGGTACAGTATGGATAAAATAATTGAAGGACTAAGACAGTTGTATTAGTATAATTGTCATAGTTGGTCGACAATTGTATTTGAGGATATTGTGTATCGTATGAGGATATTATGTTGTGTGGTGATTAAAACGCCTCAACGGCGATCGGTACAAGGGCCGGGCGACCAAAGCCAGTGTCAGAAGAACCAAGGCAACATGGGAAACGGAGATGCCAGATCAAGACCAAGTACCGAGCGATCAGCCTCCAAGGCGATCACCTCTTAAGCACCACGCGATCGTCTCTACACTACAACAAAAAGAGGCATTGACAACGTTTTTTTTAACAACGTTTTTAAAAAAACGTTGTCATTTAGGTTTTCAACAACATTTATTTTAAAAACGTTGTAGTATTTCTCTTTTGACAACGTTTATAAAAGAAACGTTGTGGTAGCGAAAATAGACAGCGTTTAGCGAAGAAAGCGTTGCACTATATTACAACGTTTAATTGTTAAGCGTTGTGAAAGCGAAATCAACGCGTTTTTATAAGCGTTGTGTTATTGTTTCTCGCTGGAAAGATCTCCACAAAGGCTTTAGCCGGGTCTAGCCCTAATAAATATCCCTATTCGCAAACAAGCGGTGCGGGAAATGGGTGCAAAGCGATATGAAGACCGTGAAGAAAGCCTCGCCCTTCTTTACGCTTCCAAAGACGCACTCTGATTTTACGGTATTTTGTTTTCTGCCGCTTACTAATTTATCTTGAACACGATGCAATGTTAATTACTTTTGTGTATGTATATTAAGTTTGTAAGAGGTATGCATATGTAATGGGGTTTGGTGATTTATTATTAAACATAGCATTTGGAGGGTGGTCCAAAAGGAACCTTCCGAGGGTGAAGATAGAGAGAATAAAGCAACGGTTTTGTATATTGGGAGAATCCCACATGGGTTTTATGAAAATGAGATGGAAGGTTTGTTGTACGAGTCCTTTTTGCATTTACATTCCGTCTATTGATTTTGCGTATTTTTGCTATCGAGCATGCCCATGACTATCGATGTTGGTTTTGCGACCTTTTTAAACGGTTTGAGTCTTGTTAAGAGACTCGAAATTGCAAGAAATAAGAAGGTCGATCCTACCCCCTCACCCCCACCACACACACACAAATTTTAAGCGGTTAAATTGTGTTGGTTATTTGATTTTCAACCAAGAAGTATTATTCTTGTTTTCCGTTGTAAGTGAATTATAGTTCCTTGCATTGGTAGGAGACTATATTATTCATTCGACTAACATAGCTTTTAGATTGACAATGGTTGAACTTTCGGTTACTATGTGGAAGTTTACTATCTGTCAATTCTCTAGGTCTTGTACTAAACTTGAATATGTTAATTGCATAGGGATTTTTATTCTTTTGGTTGGGAGTGGGTAAATACAAGGAAATGTGAGATTGTAATTGTTGGTGCCATAGAAGGGATGTGTTCACGTGCATCTATTTAGTATAGAGAGTTTCACGTGCATGTTGGGTAAGTTGAGGTGCCGTTTGCCTTATGCAGTACGGCAATTTGTCCCGGTGTGATGAATGTGTATGCCCAATATGAAGTTAATTATGGGAAGATGAAAACTAGAGTAAGGGCATAATAATATTAGGTGCACTGCACGCGTCAAGAAGCGCCATTTTGTTGTCTGGTGTCATTTTGTTGTACGGTGTTATTATTATTTTATGTTTTATGTTTTGAGGGTGAGCCTTGGTGCAAGAGTGAGTTGCTCCTTGGTGACCTACACTTCACAGTTCGAGTCGTGGAAATGACCTCTTTGCGAAATGCAAGGAAAGGCTGCGTACATATCGTTCACTCTCCCCGCATCCGCACTAGCCGGGTAGCGCTTTTGCCAACAGGGTTTTCCCTTCTTTTCTTTGTGCCTTCTTGGGCATTTGTTGCGTTTCTTCCTTGTAAGCTACATGTTGCATTAGATAGCAATTTAAGGTCCTCTTAGCTCTCTCCTGGGATATAATTCAATTTAATCGGCTTCATGACACTTCACTTATGCTTTGGTACTTTGGACTTCCGATTTACATTGTAGTTACTTTACCAAAATTCAAAACCCCAACTTAACCTCACATCAGCTCTCGCTAGCGCCACTAATGTGGTTTTTGATTTTGGTTGTTTTCCTTTTCTTTAGCTACTTTGATGTTTCTTGACAAATTAAAGATACACATAAATTCGGACAGCAAACGCCACTTATGTGGTCTTTTGATTTTTGGTTATTTTCCTTTCCTTTAGCTACTTTGATGTTTCTGACAAATTAAAGGAACACACAAATAAGGACAAGTATGCAATAGTATTTTATGAGGGTATATTGGTGCAAGTTTCCTTGAAGATAATGTTATTCCTTTGTGCCTCCGAGGGTATATTGGTGCACGTTCCCCACTTTTTGGAGCTTCGTGAATTTCTATACCAAGACATTGGCGATATAGTCTCTCTTCATGCTTTGATTGTTTGGATGACTGTGAATCTGCGTTGGAGATCATTCTAGTGTATACGCAATACGGCATGAGAACAATTCTTATGGGTTCAAGTTTCCTTGCTATTTGTTTATAGTGATGCATGCAACAAAATGAGAATGAGATGTCCGTCAAAATTACGCTAATGTTGTATATAAGTTGATATTTGACCCATTTGGGAAAAAATAGTGACTAGAATAATTTATAGGAAACGAAGTTTAATAGATGCTTTTTGGCTGAGGAGTTTCTCTGTAAAGAGTGAATCAAAGCTCCTCAAAAGTTACTAATGTTAGCAATGACTTCACTTTTACATAGTCCTTAATGCAATGTGATATCTCTTTGTGTGGTCCTCTCTTCGCTTCCATGCATGTCAAGCTGTTTTTGTATTCTGTTTACTCCATGGAGAGTGCATAATAACATTGATAATGTCGATTTGCATACCTTATTGTAGGAATTCATTGAGACTTTTTTCTAGATTATGCACTGTTCATGCATACAACGTATATGACCGATTTTACGTGGTTTAATCTTATGTCAAATATTCATTTATGCTTTACGGAAAGAGTATAACAACAATGCTTTATTCTAATGCAAAGTGATGTAAAGCTTCATTGGTATTATTCTACATGGAGACAAGGCATGTGAGTTATCCATTCCTTTTCCTATATTGATTTCTTTGTTATCTTTCCTTCTTCTCGAACGGGAAATTTCTTGTGGGTATTTATTAGGACTTCTATTTTGGATTTCTATTTTGATGCACAATATGTGTCCTATGTTGGTTTATTGCTAAATATTTAGAACTTGGTATTACTTGTTTTTTAAGATGTTTGCCCGACTTATTAACTAACCCCTTTTTAACTCCGCGTCTGATTGTTGTATATTGCATTGCATTGCGATCCCAAGCCGGATAAAGGAGGAGGGGAAAGGTATGTGAGCATATAAATCAAGGGTCGATTGCATGGTTATAGGTAATTGATATTACACCTTCTTACTTATTATTGTGTTTTAATTGACCATGTGTAAGTATATATCTCAAATTTTTGGCGTGTTGAATCATTTACACTTGATTTTAAAGGGAAAGAATGGAAGGGCGTTCTTAAAGAGTATAGTCTTTTGTGACTTTACGTGTTTAGGTTTGAAAGAGCGATATGTGTTAGCCGTGGTTTGTGAATTTTCGTACTAGAGTAACAGTTCTAATAGCGGTAGTAGAGGATAAGAGTTTCACCTTATTGTTTTTTCGATTTTCTCTGTTAATTTACTAGGATTTAGTGGAATTCCTTTCAAATAGAGTTCTGTGAGCTCTTGTTATGTTGGTTCAAGTCTGAAATTTTGTTCATTTTCATAAATCTTGTTCCTTTTCATATTCAAAGAGCTCTGGGAAAGATAGATCGATGCTAGTTGTTGGAGGTTGGAACTCAAGCAACACTTCTCACCTACAAGAAATTGCGGAGGAACGTGGAATTCCGTCATATTGGGTTGATAGCGAGAAAAGAATAGACCACAGGAATAAAATTATATACAAGTTGATGGTACGTCTTTTAATTATTCTACGTTTGCGAAACATTCTTTATGTGTATATTCCGTGCACGGTGAGTTGGTGGAGAAAGAGAAGCCGTTTGCCGGAGGTCCGGTCACAATTGGCATTACATCGGTGCATCGACACTGATAAGGTGATTAGTCTTAGTTCTTGATTTTTATTTCGGTCCAACTTTATTGAGCTTTATTGGAATTTGAAAAGGATTGTTTACGGAATGTACCACGAAGTTTGGTCTAATTACGGAAAAAAAAACCCCGGGTCTTTCAAAATAAAATTTACTTTTTTCTTTTTTCTTACAACTTATACCCTCAACAAGGGGCATTTGTAATGAAAATGGTTTTTATAGTTTTGAAAGATCATTGTTTCTTGGGCTTCTCTACAGTCCGGGCAATTTATTTGTCTTTTATAAACAAATGGATTAGAATATATTGATGGATGGTTCTTTGCACAATGGTGGTACACTATTAGAAAACCCCTTGTTTCTTTTTCTTTTTCTTTTCTTCTCTCTTTTTTTTTTTTGGTTGTTAGGCCAAACTCCAGGGCAGTTTATCTAATTATCCCTTTAAGAAGCTTAATAACAAACGTCGTTACTCGCTTGTGGATTTGCACAGTTGCTATGTACTATGGAACAATCTTGCTGTACACACAATGTACACGGCAACTAATATCTTTTTATTTATTTATGTATGTTTGGAATGGTTCTTATCCAGGTTGTAGAAGATGTTCTTGTTAAGGTCTTTGAAACAAAGCATGACGAAACTCTTGCAATCGGCATAAAGCGCCTTAGGTCAGCATTGTTGCAACTGACATTAAAAGTTTGCTTTGATTACCTCAGATCTATACGATACACTCCATATTTAGGCCCGGTGGATGACTGAAGAAATATTGTTGTCGTGATTACCTCAAATCTGTACGATACACTCAAAATAGTTTGCGGTTGTATTTATAAATGTCATGTAATAGTAAGGTTCTAGTCAAAAGTTCTTTTTCATCTGTTGATGCAGTTTATTTCATTGAATTTGTTGGTTTAAGTTTAGGATTTATCAATAATTTTCACATTTTTTTGTACCAATTATGTTGTAATTTCGGTGTGTGGGTAAGAGTTGATTTTGTATCAACGGTCAAAGTTGAAAAACTCGTTAACGTCTAGTGCTAAGTGAAGGTGACAAAAAGATGGTACCAAAACGTGTCGGTAGATGGGATGACCGGATCCTATTTCGTTAATCTCGGGTATTACATCTAATTCTGTACATTTTCGTATATCCTTTCTCTTGTATCACGATTCACAACCGTCTCTCATTTTTAGTCTTGTCTAGTTAGATGTGGATAGGCGACCTCGATATTGTATATATTCGGTAGTTTTATGATCTCCTCTCTCTCTATTTGCTCCGATTCGTCTTCATGAGATTGCCAAACTAATTCATAACATTCATCCACTGATCCCTTTCATAAAATTCAAGTAAATGTTTGATATGATTCGTTTTCTGAGACATTTTCATGTTTTAATGGCGAAATGGTGAGTTGTAGTGCGTGATATTGATTTCATGTTCTTTTGTCTTAGGAATGTTTTTGTAGTTAACATTTATCTATTTGCTCAAATTTACTAAAGATATGGCTCAACATCACGTGCGGTTTTACCGTTTTGGCGTTGATTACCAGAGAGACTAGCCGAGAGAACTATTTTGTTTAGTTGCTAATCAAATGGTGACGAATACGGACATATATGTGTTTTCCTAATTTGCATTTAAGCAATTATTGTGCTCCAATTCCTGTACATATATATTCGGATATCCTTTCTCTTGTATCACGATTCAACCGTCTCTCATTTTTGTCTTGTCTAGTTAGATGTGGATATGCGACCTTGGTATTCTATATATTCGTAGTTTTATGATCTTCTCTCTCTCTATCTGCTCCAATTTGTCTTCATGAGATTGCCAAACTAATTCATAGCATTCATACACACGATCCATTTCATCATCTCATGGTTTGATAAATGTTTATAAAATCCACATATGAACTTGATGCTATAGAGGATGTTCGTTTTGGTGTGACAAATGTTGTTTAGCGCGTTTTAACTTCTAGGCTTTTGCGGTGACTTCTCATGGAATTAATCCGGAGATGTGAAGAAACTTCAAGATGCAGGATCTTTACTTGCAATGGTCTAATGATGCATACTAAGAAGGTATGCTCTGGTTAAATAACTCGAGCTTTTGGATTATTTAAACATTGGGTGCATCGGTATGACTTATACAATAATATATAGAGCTTGGGTGTGATCAAGGGACTTTACGAGGCTAAAGTTGACAAGATATGTGGAATTTCTTGAGAAGATAGTGGTAAGGACTTTAGATCATTAATCGAGTTACTTTTTCTTCTTGTTTCGTTTCTTCTATCTCTCACACTTCCTTGATTTTTCTTATCTTAGAATTTTGGCTATATCACTAGAAGTGGATCCTTATAACTTAAAACATATATGGGTTAGATAACCCAAAATTGGTGTTTATTAGCCTACGAAGTAAATTTACGGAGTTTGGTTTGTGCGATTGAGAGTGGCATCATATTTTATTCTATGTTTTGTGAAGAGAAATGCGGTTATCAACATCACTCTAGGAAGCCGGACATTAGATGAACTCTTGGGAGGTATATCTTGCTTTCATATGTCTTCATTTGTGGCTTCACTTGGTCATTTCATCGGCGTACTTGGCAGTGTGGGAGCCGGGAAGGTCGACACTCGCCATCGGCAAAGGAGTAACATCTCTTGAGCCGCAAATGGATTCGATCGTTATTGTTAATTGCTTGAACAGAACAGGCACAGAAGCACGGCGGGGAGCGGCGGCTTGTGCGAAGAATAAGACGGCTTATTGCGTCCCTCTCCAATGTTCGTATCATCCACATCTACCGAGAGGCCAACAAAGTTCGACAAGCTTGCAAATATGGGGTGCCCTCGTAGTCGTTATTTCTTTGTTTATTTTGCGTGTGCCTGTATTGATTTATGTTCATGAGGACTTGAAGTGAGTAAGAAGTCCATTGACACACTTTATTGTAGTAGGTGCAATAGGTGAATTTGGGGGTGGATATTTTTTTTAGAAAAATAACTTTATACAACGTTTATGTAAAACGTTGTGAATAATCAAAGACAACGTTTTTACAAGCGTTGTGGAAGTGGATATTTTTTAGAAAAATAACTTTCTACAACGCTTTACATAAACGTTGTTAATACTAAAAGACAACGTTTTTTCAAACGTTGCGGAACTTATTAACAACCTTTTCAGAACGTTGTCAATAAGAAAGGACAACGTTTACGTAAACGTGGTTGAAGTTAGTAACAACGTTTTGTAAACGTTGTTAAAGGTTTTTAACAAAAAACGGGATCGCTATTACAACAACGTATCATAGCGTTTAAAACGTTGTCATAAAGATGGACCTAAGACAACGTCGGATAATACAACGTTTTACGAAACGTTGTCAAACACTAATTACAACGTTTAAAAAACGTTGTTAAAGACCTTTTTTGTTGTAGTGCTAGTAGCCGACCAAGACGACCGTCTTATGCCACGTGTGAAGCCAACATCCGTCAAATCTATGAAGACCGAATATCGGGATAAAGACCCACGTGCAGATCCACAAACAGCGCCGCAAGATAATGCTTTTTGACTCCAGCCCATCACCAGCTGTTGGTGATAAGGACAGCATCTCACCAGTGTCATTTTGGACAGTAGGTTCTGAGAACCTCTTACGTACGTTAACCTTTTTACAATAACGTACGTAATGAGAGATTACGTACGTAAACCATTAGGCATAACATACGTAAAGCCATCCTGATGTTATAAAATAACATCTCCCCTTTCACTTCAGCGACCCTTAGACATTTCATCTCTCTCTAATATCATTCTCTATCCCTCCTAATCGAGTTCTAGCCTCCCTAGCCGCATGTTATCATAGTAAAGTGGATTGATCAATCTACGGAGAAGGTTTTGAAGGTGTTGTTCTCCCGTTCTTCATTGTTCTTCATCGTTCTTCCTCGTCCCTCGTCAAGTAAGGTAAGTTTATCAAACCTTTGAATCCATCTCAGTGTTGATAGTTAAGTTGTACTAGATTTCGAATGTTTTGGGTAGTTTAGAACTCTTGATGATAATCGAACTATGGAGAACTAGCACTAATCATAATCGTTAAACGAAAAATCTACCAAGCTAGTATTTCGTATGACTTGTGGTAGTAATCATAGTTGGGTGGAAACGCTCATGATCGAACTTATAAATCACCAACACGATCAAATTGTCATGTAATGGATTGTGTTAGTAATCCAATTATCGTATGGTAAACTCGTTGGAATTTCTTTAATGAATTAGTTATCAATTACCGAATTAGATAGGTAATCAAATATATTAGGATTTCGCTGGAATTGTACTTCTCCGTCTTACCTTAGAGTTGTGGAATTTTGAATTTAAGTAATTATCGAATTTACAAGTGGTTATAGTTGTAGTCGTATCGTAGAAATATTGTCTGACCTAGGTTGGCTGGCACGATTCGTCGTGTCACGCAAATTTGTTGAATATGTGCAGGATGTTCCCGAAGGTTCCGGTCAGGATTAAGCAGTGTTGGGGAGAATGATAAGTGGTAATTTTACCACATTTTTCTGGGATTTTATACTAGGTTTTTATCTCGTTTCGTGATTAATGTGCTCGTATTTGGCTTATTTATGATTAGTCGAGCCGTATTACGCGTTTGGGTTGGTTTTAGTGTGTTTGCAGGTTTTTAGAGCCAAAAGGACCCAAAACGAGACAAAGGACCGAGAGTCGAGTCAAACGGACGGAAGAAACGGATTTTTGCAAAAGTCAGACCACCTATCGGGCCAGCCTATCGGCCGATAGGTGCATCCGACAGGTGTCCAAGCCCTATCGAGTGAAGTCGACCGACGAACCAACTATCGGGCCATCCTATCGGCCGATAGGTGCGTCCGATAATCTGCTCCGCGGGTTCTCGTGTTTTGACGGATTGTGACTCTTTTGGATAGATTTTGTTTCCTAGATTAGGGCTAATCGGGAGTTTAACTCCCATAGGATATATAGACCTCCTTCTAGACCTAGTTTATCATCTTTTACAAACTTTTTATCATCCTTTATCATCCTTTTTCATCTTTAGCACACTTTTACATTTTTTTGGGCAAGATTAATTCCTTGGAGACTAGACCTTTTTGAAAAGCAGCAATTATTATTGTTTTTCGGAGATTGAAGACTCAGAGTTCATCCGGAAGGGTTGTAATCTCTCTTTTCATATTCATAATATGCATTCTCCATCTATTTCTTGTTTAATTTCAATTATGTCTGGCTAAATCCATTGATTGATTCTAGGGTTAGTAATTTTAATTGATGTTCACATGATGTCCCTTTGATTACCTTTTTACCTTTCATCCTAGGCTTGTGATCAAGATGTGTTAAATCTCATGCTAGATTAAAGGGCCCTTAATCGATGCATGTTAGCTAATTAATTTTGTCCGGAAGGAGTAATTGATTAGTGAAAATACTTTATGCACAATATGATTTGATCTTAAGACCTGAGTGGAGTAAGATAAATCATAGATAAATAAGTTGACGCTTTTTAAGTGATTTAAATTCTTTGAGCCTGGCGGGAAAAGGGTTTAAATTAACTATCTTTCTAGGTTGCCTTGATCGGAATTCTAGATCGGCTGAGTGATTATTTCTAGGATTGAATTAAAATTTGGGGAAAAGGAATCAAGTGAATGGATTGTGTGAACTCAATTAGATGATACTACCCTAGGATCAATTAGTTTTCAACTTGTGATTTTATCTTGCTAATTTGCTTTATTTGGTTGATTTAGATAATTCATCTTTTATTTAATTTTTATTTTTCGATTTTTAAAGTTAGATAATTAGAAACAAACCAAATTTTCGGATTCCTAAATAGCAGTCAAATTTTGAGTAGAGTTATTTCCTTTATTTTCGACATATCAATTCCCTTGGGTTCGACACCTTGGAAATACTTCGAGGTTTTACAAATTTTAAAATTGATCGGATTTGAAAACCATACTACGCGAATTCTAGCGATCAATTTTTGGCGCCGTTGCCGGGGCATTGATAGAAAACTTAAAGGGATAATTCGAAAAAGAAGAGATTGTTACTTTAGGTTGTATACTATTATTATTAATATTCGATCTCGTTTCCTCACATCTTGTTTTCTCTTCCTTGTAGGCGGTGCATGATCACAAGATCCCAAGGAAAGGACTTATTTCCTTTGGATCCGGAAATCGAGAAGTCTTTGAGGAGGAAGAAGAAAGAAGCGAGAACCGAGACTATTTCTATACCTATCGTTGATACCATGGCCGGCATTGTGGACCCACCACGAGAACTCGCTCGTCCCGAGAAAATCCCTTTGAATGCCCGCTTTCGACCTAAGCTGGACGATTATCAAGAAGGAGGTTGGGGAAAGATTGATGCCAACAACTTCGAGCTTAAGCCGTCCCTCATCGCTACGGTGAAGTCTCAAACATACGGAGGAGGAGTTAATGAAGATCCAAACGCTCATCTTGAGTCGTTTTTGGACATATGTGCCACCATCAAGCAAAACGGAGTGCCTCCGGATGTCATTAAGCTCCGCCTATTCCGGTTCTCCTTAGAAGACGATGCGCTAGATTGGTACAAGAGCCTAGATCGGAAGGAAATTGGTACTTGGAGAGAGATGACTCGGTTGTTCTTAGCACAGTTCTATCCTCCCTCGAAGGTGCAAAAACAAATCAATAATATCTTGCAATTCGAGCAATATGAGGATGAATACTTATACGAGGCATGGATCCGATTTAATAAGCTACTTCGCAAATGCCCACAGCATGGAATTGACAAGGAGGAAATCTACATTCGGTTTTATCGGGGTTTGACGAGGAAGGCTAGAAGAGAGTTGGACTATTCCTCGAAAGGGGGATTTCTTGCTAACGATTATGAAGAGGCCAAGAATCTCATCGAGCTAGCGGTCAACAATGATTACGAGGAGGTGACCGATAGGAAGATGACGAGAAGAAAGGTTCCATCCGGTGACGAGGACGCCTACGGTGATTTGAAGGCAAAATTTGAAAGACAACAAAAAGAGCTTGAGATGCTAAGAAAGGAGACTTTGGGAGTCAATGCAGTTTTTGAAGAGCTAAACGAGCATATTGCAATTGAGGAGGATGTAAATTACGTGCAAGGAGGAAACTTCTGGCAAGAGGGAAATAGGGGGAACTATTATCCGAACAATCGAAACCACCCTAATTTCTCCTATGCCAACCCGAACAATGCTCTTCAGCCACCACCGGGATTTAACGTGAAAAACGGGGTTATTCAAGAGCCGATTGCTAAGACACCGATGGAAGAGATGTTGGAACGGTTAGAGGCGAGTCAAAAAGATTTTATTTATAAAACAGACAAGAGGTTCGGGGCTCACGAGCATAGTGTGACATCTATTGGAAACTCAGTGATAGCCTTGACAAAGCAGATGTCGATGGTGGAGACCCAAATGGGTCAAATGGCGAACGCCTGGCCGGATTTCATAAGCGGGCCATTTTCGAGCAAGATCGAGACCAACCCGAAGACGCAACAATGCAACGCAATCGAGCTTGGAGTGGGACAAGGTACGGTAATCATGGGGCTGAAGTTGAGGAATGCGGAAACGAGGATGTACTAGAAGCAGGAGCCAAGCGAGAAGGAAGATGAAACGCGTGAGGCCTCTCTGCCAAGACTATCGGCCGATAAATACCCGATACCCGCAGAATTCCGGCAATTGAGCCTATCGACCCCCTATCGGTCGAAAGGCTCCTTTAGGTTCGAATGTGAAGGATTTTGAGGTAAAAGCTCCATTTCCACACAATTGGCCAAGTCGAGATATGATGAAAAGCTTCAACGGTTTATTGACATGTTTCAAAAGGTGAATATCAACATTCCACTTCTAGACACTTTGAGAGACATGCCGGGTACGTTAAATTCTTGAAAGACGCTGTGGCAAGCAAGAGGAAGTTGGCGAAGTTTGAAACAATAAATTTGTGAGAGGAGTGTAGCGCTATCATTCAAAACAAGCTCCCGCTCAAGCGAAGGATCCGGGGCGTTTTACTTTGACATGCATGATTGGCGACCAAGCGTTGATGTGTGTTGTGTGATCTCGGGGCAAGCATCAATCTTATGCCTCTATCCATCTTTAAGAGGTTGAAGATTGGGGAGATGAAGCCGACTACCATTTCTCTACTCATGGCGGACCGGTCGATCTCTTATCCGAGGGAGTTGTGGAGGATGTGTTCGTTAGAGTCCAACACTTAGTCTTCCCGGCCGATTTCGTAGTTCTTGATATGCACGAGGACGAGAATCAACCATTGATCTTTGGGAGACCGTTTCTAGCGACGGGAGAGCACTTATCGACGTCTAAGAGGGTGATCTTACCTTAGGGTTAATGATCAAAATCTGAAAATTTCCATCTATGACGCGATGAAGAAGCCCGAGGATGCGCCCGAGGAATGTTATGAAATTGAGTCTATTATGCCGCCCCCGACCGACTTGTTGGAGCATTGCATTTCACAATCCATTTACTCACATTCCGATGTTGAAGAAATTTACGAGGATTTGCCAAAGTATGTTCGAATGTTGGAGGCGAACGAGTTTCGATCTAATGAGAGGGACGTATGCTATCTTGATGTCAACAAACCCGTTCAAGGGGGAGTTGTCGCTGAAGACCCGGAATGAATGAGGTATCGTCTAGCTAAAGACGTTAAACGTAGCACTTGTTGGGAGGTAACCCAACGTATGTATATTAGTTCGTTTTATTCGTTTGTTTTCGATTGTTTGTTTGCGTGATTTTTTTTGTAGTTTCTAGTTTCGTAGTAGCTTTGTTAGTTTTGTTAAGTTCTAATCCATGCACGCCGAGTTTTGGATACTTGCAGGTCTTTAATCGCCATATCCAAGCGAAAACGGGACCAAGTTTGCGAAATAGAAAAAGTTGAAAATTTTTTTGAGACTGACGAACCTATCGGCCGATAGGCCCGGCCGATAGGCTGAGGAAAATTAAAAAAAATTAAATGTTACAAGCAGTGATCGATAGGCAGACCCTATCGACCGATAGGTCCCGCCCGATAATCAGGTACGTAAGTTTCTGGAGTGCCTATCGGCCCAGCCTATCGGCCGATAGGCCAGCCTGACAGGACATACCCGGTCCAGTATCCGCTCCGACCCGGTTGAGTAATAACCCCTTTTAAACACCTTAACCACCCGTTTTTCTCATACACACACACACATATCGGCCGATAAAAACACAAAGGGGCGATTTTCTCTATTGTTCTTCCTTAAAACTTCGATCAAGGTACTTAATTTCGACACTTAATCCTCTTGTTTTTCAATTCTATACATGTTTTGAAGCACTTTGACGGATTCTTTTTGGAGTTTTGTTGAATTTCGAATTGGGGATCCTCTTTTTGGGGGCTTTTGTTAGACTTTGATGTTCTTTGAATTTTATGCCCGATTATTGATAGAATCTTGATGGAAACATGTTATCTATGCTTGATTGTTCAAGGGTACTTCGAATTGGGGGATTAATTGATGAAATGGAACGAATTTTGAAAAAAAAACCCCAAATTGGAAGAACCCTAATTTCGAATTTGTTGAAATTGGGTAAATTTGT
Organism: Orobanche coerulescens; assembly: GCA_033398695.1. Lineage (NCBI taxonomy): Eukaryota > Viridiplantae > Streptophyta > Magnoliopsida > Lamiales > Orobanchaceae > Orobanche > Orobanche coerulescens. Next base: position 99,962,402 of record CM065818.1, on the reverse strand, counting down.
TGAATTGAATTGTTAATTGGGATTGATATGAGTTGAATTGTTGATGAATTAGATTGGATTGGAGAGAATTTGTCCTAATATGATCGTAGTGTGTAGTTTTGTTATTGTGGGTTGTGATTTTGATCCTTTGAATATGAAATGGGGGAGTCGAAGTTTGGGGGAGGTTGTGTGATTTGTTGATCGTAGTATATGGCTGTCGGGTCTATGATTTTGATGTTTATTGGACATTATAGGGCTCTTAGTTGATATTGTGGGATTATTGGGTTATGTCGACACTCGTTGAATGTTTGCATTATGAGTTGCTTATTGGATATTGATTGGATGGTTGTTTTGTAGGAACTTTGAAATGGCTGGAAATCAAAGCAAGAAGTCGAAGCCGTATAAGGCCGGAAAGTCTAAGGCAACCACGAGAGAAGGAAAGGAGCTCTCGGCGACAAACCCGCCATTTCCGCCGCAGTGATCAGGTACTCCGTTAACAAAGCCACTCCTTTCTCTTTTCAAACTTATTCCTCCTTTGGGATGCGAAATAAGTTTGGGGGGGGGGGGGGGAGAAGTGCGGCTTTGTTAATTTCGGCATGTGTGAGTACCTTGTATGCCTTGTATCACTATTTGCTTGTGTTGGTGCCCGTTGTTTTTATTTGTGCTTCTCATATTGGTGTTGCGTGGATTTGGCTTTTGTTGCTTAGTTTTTATATTTTTATGTTCATTTTCGTTTGGTGTGTTTGCTAGTTTCTATTTTTTAGTTCGTAGTAGTTTTTTTTTCTCTTTTGCTTTCGTGTTTGCTTTTATTTGCTTTTCGTTGTTTGCTTTGATGCCTTGCTTGTCTTAGTTTTTCTTTATTCGTGAATTTTTCGTGCTTCTATTTGTGTGATACCGATGTTACGACACTGTTTCTCTCTCTGAAGAAACGGTCGAGTTTTAGTCGAGTTGCGATCGATTATTTACATTTTTGCATAGTATTCATTTAGGTCCAAAATTTTTCGTGATTGTAGAGGTCTTGGCGAGATAAGAGACGATACATACTTGTTTTAAAATCACCGTCAATACGTTTGGTTACATCTTAGGATAGTGAGTAAATCTTGTTTCTTTAGTCGTGTTGGCACTTAGATTGAGTTTAGAGTCGGTCAGTTTTTCCCAAAAGTCGAGATAATGTTGTTCTATGAAGGGAAGTCTAGTAAACGGGGGCATTCGCGTGACCTGGTGTTTACCCTCGCGTAAAACGACGACCCTGATTAGACTAGTGATTTAGATATTTCACATGTGCCAATAATAGGGAACCTAGTAACCGGGGGTATTCGCGTGACCCGCTGTTTACTCTCGCGCAAAACGGCGACCTTGATTCGGACATGCGGAAATTATATATTCGAGTTGTTTCTCCGCTGTAGACGGGAACTTAGTAACTAGAAGCATCCATGTGCCCTATGAATGTCTTTTACGTCAAACGGTTTCCTAATACATGAGAATGGAAGTTCCACCCTAGGATTACCCCGATGAAACATTCCGAGATCCTAACCTAGTGGTCAACTCGAATCAAATTCTTGAACATATATATAAGGGAATACTGTCCGAGGTTTATTTGTTATGAAACTCGTGAAAATTGTGCCACTAGACTGTGTAACGGGACGAACTAGCTTGTTTATTTTAGTCTTTCATATTGACGGTCGATTTGACTCACGTTTTGTTAATCTTTGAGATGGATTTTCTTCATGAACGAATGATTAGGACTGAACTTGACTACTTTGCGGAATCATTATTCTGAGTGCAGCTCGCTTTTACGACACTCGGATTATTTAGAGAGAATTACAGGATAGTATTGATTAGGTTGAACACTATGAGTTGCACGATGATTCACGACATTCTTTTTCTTTTCTTTTTGTTGTCCGTGACGAACAATGCTTAAGCTTGGGGGGGTTTGATAAGTGGTAATTTTACCACATTTTTCTGGGATTTTATACTAGGTTTTTATCTCGTTTCGTGATTAATGTGCTCGTATTTGGCTTATTTATGATTAGTTGAGCCGTATTACGCGTTTGGGTTGGTTTTAGTGTGTTTGCAGGTTTTTAGAGCCAAAAGGACCCAAAACGAGACAAAGGACCGAGAGTCGAGTCAAACGGACGGAAGAAACGGATTTTTGCAAAAGTCAGACCACCTATCGGGCCAGCCTATCGGCCGATAGGTGCATCCGACAGGTGTCCAAGCCCTATCGAGTGAAGTCGACCGACGAACCAACTATCGGGCCATCCTATCGGCCGATAGGTGCGTCCGATAGTCTGCTCCGCGGGTTCTCGTGTTTTGACGGATTGTGACTCTTTTGGATAGATTTTGTTTCCTAGATTAGGGCTAATCGGGAGTTTAACTCCCATAGGATATATAGACCTCCTTCTAGACCTAGTTTATCATCTTTTACAAACTTTTTATCATCCTTTATCATCCTTTTTCATCTTTAGCACACTTTTACATTTTTTTGGGCAAGATTAATTCCTTGGAGACTAGACCTTTTTGAAAAGCAGCAATTATTATTGTTTTTCGGAGATTGAAGACTCAGAGTTCATCCGGAAGGGTTGTAATCTCTCTTTTCATATTCATAATATGCATTCTCCATCTATTTCTTGTTTAATTTCAATTATGTCTGGCTAAATCCATTGATTGATTCTAGGGTTAGTAATTTTAATTGATGTTCACATGATGTCCCTTTGATTACCTTTTTACCTTTCATCCTAGGCTTGTGATCAAGATGTGTTAAATCTCATGCTAGATTAAAGGGCCCTTAATCGATGCATGTTAGCTAATTAATTTTGTCCGGAAGGAGTAATTGATTAGTGAAAATACTTTATGCACAATATGATTTGATCTTAAGACCTGAGTGGAGTAAGATAAATCATAGATAAATAAGTTGACGCTTTTTAAGTGATTTAAATTCTTTGAGCCACAGCGAAAAGGGTTTAAATTAACTATCTTTCTAGGTTGCCTTGATCGGAATTCTAGATCGGCTGAGTGATTATTTCTAGGATTGAATTAAAATTTGGGGAAAAGGAATCAAGTGAATGGATTGTGTGAACTCAATTAGATGATACTACCCTAGGATCAATTAGTTTTCAACTTGTGATTTTATCTTGCTAATTTGCTTTATTTGCTTGATTTAGATAATTCATCTTTTATTTAATTTTTATTTTTCGATTTTTAAAGTTAGATAATTAGAAACAAACCAAATTTTCGGATTCCTAAATAGCAGTCAAATTTTGAGTAGAGTTATTTCCTTTATTTTCGACATATCAATTCCCTTGGGTTCGACACCTTGGAAATACTTCGAGGTTTTAGAAATTTTAAAATTGATCGGATTTGAAAACCATACTACGCAAATTCTAGCGATCAGAGAAGCATTGTTATTTTGTTTCTTTAAACTGAATTCTGAAACATTCCACGTTTATGTAATAACCGTGTATGCGAACTTGTTATTCTAAAGTATTTCATTTCGCAATTTTACAATCGTGGAGCTACTTTCATAAAAATTAATTAATGGAGAAATTTCAAAGTCTTAAAAATTTGCCTTGTGGGTCCCATACGGGATTCACGGCACTGTAACGTCCCGGTAAATGTTGGGGGCGTTATAGCTGCGGAAGTTGTTTTCCACCTGGGGACAGTCCGACGGGACCTTTGGGGGTCGATACTAATGGGTACGGCCGCGGGTTACCAAGTGTGATTATCGTAGTGTTAAGATGTGATGACATGGTTTTCATTATAATGTTTTGACACAAATGTGTTATTCCGGAATATTGCTTACTAAAATATTTTCTAAATATGATGATATTGTTGAATCATATCTGTATATAATGTCATGTGATTGTGTACTTGCACTAGCTATTCGAATGCTAACCCCTTAAATGGGGAAAATGCGTTTCATGCATTTCAGGTATCGGGCGACTGAGGAGCCAGCACAGGTAACACATGTAGAGGATGGTCAGGCATAATGTTATGAGGCTCGCGTCTGGTGGTTCGTTTTATTATGTTTATATTATGAAAGTCCCCTGAGTGGGTAATGGATTCATTTACATTCTGTTTTACTGCATTTGAACCAAAATGTTTTGGCCAAGGCCACGACCCTATTTACATTCTTAATATTGTCATTATATGATTATTGTAAATTGTGTGAATGTCCTAGCCTGGTAGACCTTGATGAAGGTTCTACGGCGTGTAGTGACCCTTATGAGAATTGGGGTGTTACATTTATGGTATCAGAGCCAGGTTGTGAATACATGGGTCGTCGGTCAATATGGGTCTGTCAGCTGTGTCGTAAGAGTCAGTTACTGAGAATAACATCACCGTGCTACCATCTCTCCATGCGACACGTGGCTGTAAGTCTCCCCAAACTATTACGCTTCTGTATTACTTTTCTTATGTGAATTGGAGTTTCGAGTTGGGGTACCAACGATGTATATTGTGAACTGTGCTGATCTTGTCTCGTTTCATTTCTTATTCTTCAGTAATTTGAGAGGCCGTATTAGACCAGCTCGGGGACGCGGCTGAGTCCGTGGTCGTGGTGCTGATGATGAGGGAGTTCCGCTTTCCCAGTCATCTACAGATTCGACTTCACATTCAGTTCCGAATACTCTGCCCCTGAGTTCTGACAGACAGCTGGACTTATCAGTCGGCCAGGGCCAACCGTCAGGTAATATCGCCGATGCAGGAGCTGCTGTTATACTTCAGCAGTTGGTAGCTCAATTGTCTCAAATCGCTCAAGGTGGGAACCAGAATCTACCCCCGACTGCGGAAAACAAAGCCAGCAAGTGGCTTCAGAAAGTGACAAAGATGCACCCCCTTGTTTTGCTGGTTCTACTGACATCTTAGGTTGGGAGAATTGGCTCTTTCAGTTGGGAAGGACTTTCGATTCCGTAGCTTGTCTTGGTGACATGAGGGTACATATTGCTCAATACCTCCTGGATAAGGAAGATGCGGAGTGGTGGGAGGCAGTGGCGCCCAAAGATTGTCTAGCTACTTTGGAGGAGTTTAAGACCGCTATGGAGGTGGAATACTGTCCACCGCCGGTTCGGGAGTGTAGTATAGTTGAGTTCTTTACCGCTACACCGCAGGATGTACCGATATCCCAATACATTATTACCTATAATCAGTAGTTGGGCTATATGGAGGATCAAGTGAGAACCGAGGCTAATAAGATTCACTACTTTAATATGCGCATGAAGCCGCATATCAGACAGTGCATGCGGCCATACATGTTTGCTACGTTGAAAGAGTACTAGGATCGCGCTTTAGCGATTGAGATGGCAGTTTCATCGTTAGGGTCTGGTTCCGAGGCTAAGAAGCGGAAAATTACTGGCAATTTCTCAGTCGTTAAGGGTAGTCTGTTTTCGAAGTCACAATCTGCCCCCGCATCTAGGAAAAGGTCGTTTCTTCAATCTAGAGGCTCTCATGGTAACCGTTCAGCTCTGCCTACAATACCTGGTGGCAGGGTTTGTTTCAACTACAGTCAAAGTGAGCATGTGGTGAAGGATTGTCCATTTTCGTTGGTTAATTGCTTTTCAGACGGGCAGAGTGGGCATCGTGCAGCTCATTATGAGAGGGCTACCAGGGCATCCAGAGCTCCAACATCCACTACAGTACAGAAGGATCTTAGTGTTGATCAGAGGATCCTAGTTGCTCAGACACCTCAGAGTTTGGGCCGTGGTAGGGGTCGGGGTCAGCCGGACCACCGTGTAGTGTCGAGATTGGGATCAGTACACCCAGTCTATACCAGATTAGATGCACAGAGGAGACAGACGCTCCGGTGGCATCAGGTAACACTCAGGTCCTTTCTCATCCAGTATCAGTTCTATTTGATTTGGGTGCTACTCATTCTTTTATTGCATGGGATTGTGTATGTCGTATTGATATTGACTGTATATTTGAGTGTGAGTTGTTTGTAGTGGGTATGCCTAGTGGGAATCGTATGGTTAGGAACCGGAAAGTCAAAGACTACCCAGTGAGGATTGGGAAATGATATTGGCCCTCGAACCTCATTGTTGTAGACTTAAAGGGTGAGGATTTGATCCTTGGGGGCGATTAGATGGATCGTCACGGTGCTATCATAGACTATCGGACTCGCACTATCTCGATAGTGGTTGAGTATGGCACGAAACGTACTCTTGTGGGTTATAAGCCAGGTAGATCGGGGAGTATGATCAGCGCCTTGAAGGCGATGAAACTTCTGAACCAGGGTTTCGTAGGCTACTAGCATTACGCTTTGAAGGCGGAAGATGGTGAAGTTGACATGTCATCGATTCCAGTCGTTAACAAATATCCTGACGTATTTCCAGATAACTTGTCGGGATTACCACCGCAGCGAAAAATTGAGTTTCTTATTGATCTAGAGCCAAATGCGGCTCCTATTTCTCGAGCACCGATTTGGCACCTTCAGAGATGTTAGAGTTAAAGAAACAGTTGGGGGAATTGCTAGATAAAGGGTATATTCGACCGAGTGCATCACCTTGGGGTGCGCCTGTGCTTTTCGTCAAAAAGAAGGATGGATCGCTTCGTTTAAGCATTGACTATCGAGAATTAAACAAGTTGACCATCAAGAATAAATACCCTTTACCCCAGATTGATGACTTGTTTGATCAGCTTCAGGGAGCGACAGTCTTCTCGAAAACTGATTTATGGTCAGGTTATTATCAGTTGAGGATTCGGGATAGCGACATACCGAAAGCTGCCTTTCGGGCAAGATATGTCCATTACGAGTTTGTGGTTATGACTTTGGGGCTAACCAATGCCCCAGCAGTGTTCATGCAGTTGATGAACAAGGTTTTTATTGAATATCTGGTCAAATTCGTAGTCGTTTTTATTGATGACATTCTTATCTATTCCCGGAGTCAGGAGGAGCACGCTGTACATCTTCGTATTGTGCTATACATTTTGAGAGTTGAGCAGTTGTATGCAAAGTTTTCCAAATGTGAGTTTTGGCTCAAGGAAGTAACATTCCTCGGACATGTGATATCAGCCGAAGGAGTTCGGGTTGATCCGCAGAAGATAGAGGCGGTACTGGCATGGGAACCACCTAAGAATGTGAAGGAAGTGAGGAGTTTCCTAGGACTTGTGGGTTATTACCGTAGGTTCATCGTAGGATTTTCCAAAATCGCTCGACCACTTAAACAGTTGCTTCAGAAAACTCAGAAATTCGAGTGAGACGCGGATAGGCAGAATAGTTTCGAGGCGTTGAAAAGGTGGTTGACTACTGCACCAGTTCTAGCTTTGCCACAGGGGAACGCTGATTTTGTGGCTTATGGTGATGCTTCAGGTCTCGGACTTGGATGCGTTTTGATGCAGATAGATAGGGTTATTGCTTATGCATCTCGCCAGTTGAAACCATATGAAGCAAATTACCCTACTCATGATTTAGAATTAGCTGCGGTCATTTTCGCTTTAAAAATATGGATACATTATCTCTAAGGATCGTCGTGTAAGATTTACACGGACCACAAGAGTCTGAAATATATATTCAGCCAGAAGGAATTGAACATGAGGCAATGTAGGTGTCTAGAATTAACCAAGGACTATGATCTTGAGATTCTTTATCATCCGGGCAAGGCTAATATAATAGCGGATACGTTGAGTCGTAAGTCGATGGCTCTTCAGATGTTAGAAGTATATACGCCTCAAAGCAAGATCCAGTGGGATATAATTTATCAGAATATCGAAGTTTGGCTTCAAAGAGTTCAGGGTCAATTGTGTGCATTAGATATCACTTCGTCTTTGATTGATGACATCAAGACGAGGCAGTATGATGACCCGTTTTTAGTTCAGTTGAGGGAGGATGTGAATAAAGGGAAAGCCCCTGGGTTTGTAATATAGGAGGATAGAATTTTGTGATTTCGAGGAAGATTGTGTACCATGTGATGTTGAGTTGAGACAGAGAATTTTGACAGAAGCTCATACTACACCTTATTCCGTACATCCTGGTACAAGTAAAATGTACAAGGATGTAAGGAGTAATTTCTGGTGGATTAACTAGAAAACGGATGTCAGCGAGTTTGTATCAAAGTGTTTGACCTGTCAGCAGGTTAATATTGAGTATCAGCGATCCACAGTGTTATTGCGACCACCTCCTATTCCGGAGTGGATGTGGGAGGATATTCCTATGGATTTCATTACCAGCATGCCCAGGACTCGGACCGGAATAAACATGATTGGGTTATTGTCGATTGACTAACCAAATATGCTCATTTTCTGGGTATAAAGGATAAGTGGCGACCGGAGAGACTAGTCCGAGTGTTCATTTCAGAAGTCGTGAGGTTGCATGGGACTCCTAAGAGTATTATTTTTTATCGAGATGGTCGATTTGTATCACATTTTTGGCACGCTGTTCATCGAGCTTTGGGGACCGAGTTGAGACTCAGTACATCCTACCATCCCTAGACAGATGGACAGATGGAGTGGACAATTCAGACACTTGAGGATATGTTGAGAGCATGTGCCTTAGACTGTAAAGATGATTGGGAACCACACCTGCTGTTGATCGAGTTTACGTACAATAATAGTTGGCACGCCTCGATTAGAATGGCACCAATTGAGGCTTTGTATGGAAGGAGGTGCAGATCGCCGTTGTGTTGGAATGATGCATTTGAATTGATTGGTACTGAATTGGATTTAGTAGTTTATACGAGAGAGAAGATTCCTTTGATTTGTTATAGGATATTAATGGCTCAGAGTCGACAGAAGTCCTATGCCGATACGCGTCGTCGGCCGTTAGAGTTTGAGGTTGGAGACCATGTATTACTAAAGGTGTCGCCGACTCGGGGAGTTTACCGCTTCGGTCGTAAGGGTAAACTTAGTCCAAGGTATGTTGGACCTTTCGAGATTTTAGAGCGAGTTGGAGATCTTGCATATCGGTTGGGTCTGCCACCGTCCTTGAGTCATGTGCATAACGTATTTCATGTATCCCAGCTCAGAAAGTATGTACCGGATTCTAGCCACGTTATTGATTTTGGAGAGATAGAACTGGGACCCAATATCACATTTGAGGATAGACCGATTTAGATTTTGGAGAGTCGGGTAAAGCATCTAAGGCACAAAACCATTCCTTTGGTTAAAGTGCAATGGTCGAGGCATGGAAAGGAAGAGGCTACTTGGTAAATGGAAGATAGTATGAAGGCTAGATACCCCGAATTATTCACCTTTTATGTTTCGGGAGAAAACTTCTGTTTAGAGGGAGAGCATGTAATATCCACACAATTTATTTCCGTTATTCCAACTGTTATGATCCATCGGTACACTATACGACTTTTGCGTATTTCATATTGTATATTGTACTTAATCTATTATCGTGATTCTTGAGCTATTTATTGATATACGTATTTGAATGTATCATATTGGATGGATATTTGTATGCCTTGTTATGTCATTATTGGTTAGAACAGTACTAATGGTTACTGAGCATAACGTACGTTATGCTTAATATTTAGCATATGTTATCTCTTCTGTGTTGTTGGGTCAGTAGCTTCTGGAGTATTCTTTGCGTACCCTATCTGTACTCTTCAACATACGTAAAGATACCTGGGCATCAGGTGAGTGAGCACTGGACATTTTATTATGTATGTTATAGTTAGATCGTAGCGTACGCTCGTACCTTTTTCGTACGCTAAGGTTGCCATGCAAGATACATAATGTCACATGTGCATCGAGGCAGTGAGTTATGTGGGGTTCGCTGCGTACGCAATGCAGATGCCTTAACTTATGTTAAATTATTAACATACGTAATGCATATGGTGTTGCGTACGTAATGTTATTCACCTATATAAGCGGACTTCAGTCCTAATTTCGCCATTTCTCATCTTCTTATTCTCCCTAGAGATTTGGCGACTTGGTTCGAGGGTGAAGGTGGATTAAGTCCAGATATCATCACCCATCCATATTTTTGATTTCCTAGCAAGAATTAATCAACATCCTAACATCTTCCACAGTCCGAATTGAGGTAAATCGGCTTGAACCCCAATTTTGGGAATTTTGGGGGATTTTCTTGTGATTTCATCTTCTAAATCCGATTCGACCGAGATGGTTGTATACTCCAAATCCTTTGTTATTATTGTAGTTTTGTGGAATAAATTTCATGAATTCTTCTGTTAGTCGATTATGTTGGATTGTGCCCTCGTGGTGTCCGACGAATTGTTCCTACGCGTAGAACTTAGGATGGTTTCCTATGTTCTGAAGTGTTGTGATTGATTATGTGTCATCGTCATTTAGGAACAAACCTTTGAAGGGAGTTGGATCGAAACCATTTCCTTTCACCATTTCCTTCATGTCGTGTTATTTGAAGCAAGTACATGCATTACATAATGTTATGTGTGTTACGAGTTCGACATTAATGATGAATTAGGATAACGTGTGTGTGTTGTTGTTCTTCCATCCGGGGATAGTTCGACGGTACCTCTGGGGGTCGATACTAATGGGTACGGCTGCGGAAGTGGTTTTCCACTTGGGGACAGTCCGACGGGACCTCTGGGGGTCTATACTAATGGGTACGGCCGCGGGTTAGCAAGTGTGGATTATCGTAGTGTTCAGATGTGATGACATGGCTTTCATGATAATGATGTTTTGACGCAAATGTGATATTCCGGAATATTGTTTACTAAAATGTTTTCTAAATATGATGATATTGTTGAATCATATCTGTATATAATGTCATGTAATTGTGTACTTTCACTAGCTATTCGAATGCTAACCCCTTAAATGGGGGAAATACGTGTCATGCATTTCAGGTATCGGGCGAGCTGAGGAGCCAGCACGGGTAACACATGTAGAGGATGGTCGGGCATGATGTTATGAGGCTCACGTCTGGTGGTTCGTTTTATTATGTTTATATTCTGAAAGTCCCCTGCGTGGGTAATTGATTCATTTACATTCTGTTTTATTGCATTTGAACCAAAGTGTTTTGGCCGAGGCCACAGACCTATTTACATTATTAATATTGTCATTCTGGGATTATTATAAATTGTGTGAATGTCCCTTATGAGAATTGGGGTGTTATAATGCTCTCAGTTTAGCATGCGTTATCTGCATGTGACCTTTGTGATGTTTGACCTTCAAAGATCCTCCAACGGATTGATATTCAAACTTTGCGTACATTATATGCTCTGTGTAGCATACATTATATCGTGCTCTTTAGCATGCATTAACTTGTACCATAGCGTGCGTTAGCTGCTCTTCTACCCAGTGTTTGCGTCTTCAAATTTGTCCGGATTAATTGTTGTTTTTCTTTGTTTATCAACTTATCCTCAAAACCTTTAATATGAATGTCTAGAATATAATATTCCAACACTCACTGTAGCTATCACGATGCAGGATACCCAAATAGTAGAGACTGGTTTGCTTCACACGGGATACAACGAGCTTCATTTCGGCCATATCGTCGTCCTTAGAAATTATACGCTCCTACATAACTGAGCGTACAAAGATCCTTCCATCAATAATCAAATCCTTCTTCCCTCCGACAGGAGATGATGTGGCCCGCGCTGTACAACAAGAGCAATATGTCCCTCCTAAGGAACAAGCGGCTGGTGAGAGCCAACAGGAGGACCAAGTCCTTCCTATACCACAGGATACAGAATCCAATCAAACGCAGGTAGAATCAGTTCGCTCTGTCTCTCTATCAACACAAGTGGAGCCATCCGAGGTTCTTGTTCCGTAAGAAGTGCCCACTCCTCTCAACATGATCTCCATCCGGATCTGAAGAGGATCTCTTTGCTAATGATCCCCAAAGGCCCCGTCATAATGTCGTACTAAAGCAGCTTGGAGAACCTTTGAACGCCAATCTTGCCCACCCCAACTCTCAGCGCACCGAAGCCCGCATAGAACAGCTTGAAGCCATTGGTCGCCAAACCTTTTTCTTACAGGATTCTATCAAGGCCGTGTACAATGTTAGGAAAGAACTTGATTAGATGATAAAAACTGCTCAGGACGAGCTCCAAGAGCTGCAGAGGGCCATTCAGGATGTGGAAGAGGCTTTCCGCCTCATTCTCATAGCATTATGGCAAGACCTCAACCAGATGAAGCAGCATGAGGAGCAAATCCTTAAACAGGAGCAAGAAAAGCTGCGAGTTTCTGAGGCTAAGACTGTCACCTCCCTCTAATTCACAGGTTTACTGCTCATGATCAAAAGATTGATGAACTGACAGCAATAGTTGCGAGCCTAGTGGATTGTGTCACTGATCCCAAGAACAAGCCGGCCGAGTTAATGGACATCCTTCGGGACATTCATGGCACGATCTCCAAACTTGACAATGCCAAAAAGGGGGAAGAGTCGCGAGAGGCTGCAAAGAGATGGCGCTTGGAAAGAGAGACGGAGATGGTGGCCATTCTATATGATAGTGTAGCATATGTCATGGTAACATTAGCAGGACCAGGGCTAGGACAAGAAAACAAGGGATAAAGGGTGTATGGTTCTCGTCCACAGTACCAGGATTCTAACTTCTCGTGGAAAAAATAGTGTGCTAAGCCTGCAGAGACGAAACTCCCAACAAACAGACAGCCAACAGTCGATGAGTTGAAGGCATGGAAAAATAATAAACTGATGAGATACTTCTATGTTCTCATCAGGAATTCTCCCATGTTTAACCAATTTAAGACGCTGGAGGATGCCATCAAAGAGTTTTCGAGGCTTTTTGCAGAAGGAAAGCTCCCACTTTAGATTAAAATGAAATTCAAAGTCATGAAGAGTGAATGGCTAACCCTTCCAGAAGATAAGCTCTAGTCAACTGGTGGAAGGGAACCGAAAATGACCCCTTCCAAAGAACTTGGAGACATCAGTCATTTAGGGGATAATATTTCTATTTTCCTGTATGCTTCCAATGTAACCTTCAATTCTATAACCACTGTAATTGAGTATCAATAAAATATCATTTTTTTCCAAAGATTATAGCTCTTGATTCTAATGTTGTTACTTTGATTATATTTTGTATTGAAATGTTTTACCAAGTATTAAACATTGTGTAAATCTCAAAGCTGTAAGAACTTGTACGTGAACAGTTTAGAGATTAGGTTGTATTCAAATAGGATTACTTCCTGTAAGATTATGCTTGTGCGCCAATAATAATTTAAGTTGTAATACACTTAGTACTATAGGATTTATCAGTTAGGAACTTGCATGCGAGCAGTTCAAATTTTTACACTAAGTCTTGAAGATTGAACTTTGGACAGAGGACTTGAAGACAGCCTCTCCTTATCAATGAAGTTTTGGCATTATCAAAAATGGGGAAATTGTTGAGAAAAATCCGCCCTGTGTTTTGATAATTGCCTCATACAGCAAGCTCTTCAAAGTGAGCATTTCGGTATGGAAACTACTTAGAGAATATCATACAGCCTATCCATACAGTGAAAGATCTTCCAGCAAAGTCAAAGGTCCGCGCCTACAGTATAATCGTCAAGATACAGCAAGAGATGACGTAGTGGATACAGCAAATAGGCCGTAGGTGTTTTACTTAGTAATAATAAAACATATATCCAACAGGACTGAAAAAACTTTAAATCGTTGGGAAAGCAAATATTGTTTATTCACAAAGTATTCATAGTTCAAGTAGCATTTAATGCTGATAGGACAACATTCGACCGAAGAGACTACAGTCTGAAGAACATTTAATGCTTGTCAAAAACAATGTCTGAAACATTAAATGCGAATCGCCTTTAATTCAAACATTATGAAGCCTCCAATCAGAGCAGTCTCATTATAACCAATCGGCCAACGGCTATATTTATAATGGATCTATTTCCAAGGTTATAAATAGCCCCAAGCAAGAGGACATTGCTAAGAACTTTACTTCGTGAAATACATCTGACGATTAACACTCTGACAATCTGAATATCAAGCTTACAAGAGCAGTATATTTCCTTGAGCATACAACTTCATCAAGGGAATAAATATACACAATCATCAATGCAAACAGCATCACCTTACAGTGAACGCTCATCAAGCATACAACTGCTACAGTGAACGACGCATTTAGTTAAAGTCACATAGTTGTGTATTCCGTGATTTTGAGAAACATCTTACTTTGTGGAGGACTAGTGGACGTAGAGGGGTTTACCTCGAACCACTTAAATTTGTATGTCTTTACATTCTGTCATATATTGTTTTCTATCTGCCTATGTGATTTAAGTATACATATTGTGAAAACCCTGTACGCACCAAGTTAACAGGAGATTATTCAGTTGTTGTATTTACAAAAATTTAATCTTAAATATTTTCGCTACCCAAATAACCTCGAAAAAGATACAACTTATTTAACCCCCTTCTAAGTTGTGTGGCTAATAGAGTTTAAAACTCTGGAGGAAGGAAATCAATATTATAGGAATTATGCTGCTGCTTGTGGCTTTGATATTCGTCTTGTACTAACAAATGTTCATGTGATAAAGTTCTGATATGGAAGTATGTGTTGTGTAATAAGTAAGGTGAGTAGAATTCTGCATGTAAATGTGTTGATGGTGAAAGTGATGGATTCAGTGTGAGACGTAGAGTATCAGATTTTCTGTGGGACTTGTATGGCCTTTCGAATTAGTGAGGATGGTATTTATGTAGTTAAACATTTTGTAGAGCGACATACGCATGCTCTACCTTTTGAATCAAACAAATATTTTCTCAATGTAAATAGGAATTTAGATGTTGGTCATCAAAATTTTATTTCTAATTGCGCTAGGGCAAATATTGGTCCGATGAAATCGTAGAGGCTATTTAATAAGGTGGTTGGTGGTTATTCTAACATGGGGTGTATAATTGTTGATTTTAAAAATTTTCCTCATGATGTTAAGGTATTTGTGTTAGGTGTTGATGCTCAAATGATTTGAGATAAGCTTTTTAGGAAACGAGAATTATGTTCCAGATTTGTTTTGGTTATGCTGTTGATGACAAAGATCGGTTGGCACGCTTGTTTTGATCTGATCCTATATCAGGGAAGAGCTATTCCGTTTTTGGAGATTATGTTTCTTTTGTTTCAACCTATTCGACGAACAATTTTTTTTCTTTGATTACTGCTTGTTTTAAATGGTAAACTGCTTTTATGTAGACATTATACTATTTTCCTATGTGCTTCTTTTTAAGGTAGTTTGCTAAAATGCTAGAACGCTTTTACTTATACTACTTGTGCCAAATGAATTGTTTTATATCACATTGCTGAATGATTTTGTGAATAATAAAATGTGTTGTTATAGGTTCATTATACTGCAATCATAAAATATATTTGATTACGGCTTGGTTTTCAATTGTAAACTGCTTTTTTGTAGGTTTTATACTCTTTTTTATATTTATTTTTAATGTAGGTACAATATGAAGTTAGATCCATTTAGTGGTAAGGATAGTCATGGTAAAATCATGATGTTTGGTGCTAGGTTATTGGCTTCATAGGATGCAGATTCATATGAGTGGTTGTTTGAGAAGTTTATAGACTCTATGGGTCATGAACCCAGAATGATTGTTACTGATCAAGATCCTTTAATGAAAATTGCTTCTGACCGATGCTTTTAATGAGCGATTCATCGTCTTTGTATGTGGCATATTACGATGGAAGTTCCAGATAAGGTTCTGTTACGTTTGAAGAAGGCCAAGCAGTTTACACAAAAACTAAATAATATTGTGTGGTCTGAATTTATTGAGCCAATTGAGTTTGATAGACAATGGTCTGATTTAATGACATTGGTTCAAGAGTATGTTTGATTTGCATCGACATTGGATCCCTTCATATTTTAGGGATTTACAGCTGTGTGGATAATTTTTTTGATAGGAATGTTATTTATTGTTGTTCATTTAAATAGTTTAGTTGCTGAAATGTATATTTTCTCATTATAAGTCGGATGTTAATTTTATTTTGTAGGTATTCAAGCCCTCATGCTAATTTTCTTGAATTTTTATGCATTTCGATAGTGCTTCAGACGCTCAGCAGCATGCACAAGATTGGAGGAATAATGATGATGAGTCATGTGTTCATAGTATGAAAAGTCCATTATTGATTGAGAAACATGCTTCATATATTTATACAAATAGTGTTTTTCAGAAGGTGCAAGAGGATATTTCATGTGCAATTTTTTATTGTCGTGTTTTGCGTATTAGAGCTGAGGAAGGTTGCAGGTTATATGAGATTGATGATGGTAAAAATGGCATGTTTACTGTGGCACACACATAATTTGATGATGTTATATTATATAGTTGTAAGAAGTTTCAAAGAATTGGCTTACTCTTGTCATGCTTTTTTTAGTGAAAGATTTAAAGATTGAACAAATTCCATGGAGATACGTTGTTAATAGTTAGACGAAGTTTGCATCGTTGTAGCTGATATTTGAGATTGGTGGGGTGTGCTTGAGCAGTGTGTTGCTGTTGAGGATCGTAAATTAGTCATGAGTCAATTGTTTTCTGAATTTTAGTGTTGCTTGGGGTTGGTGGAAGGTAACTTAGATTTGATGTCTATGTTTTTACGTGCTTTAACGGATCACAAATTGTTGGTTCAATCTAGTGACTTTGATGGTTTGGTTTTTTCTAGTAAGAAGAGGCTTTTCGATAAGTACTATGGGTCATCTACACCTTCTGAAGTTGTTGTATTACCTCCTAGCCCTGTCAAGTCAAAGGGATGCGGTAGTCGTCTGAATTCTACAAATGAAACGATTGAACGTAGCATGAAACCATTGAGAAAGTGCGGTTTTTGTAAACAAATGGCAAGTCATGATATCAGGAATTGTTCGAAGAAGAGAGAACATATGGTAAGCCAAGATATAAATAATGATAATAAAGATAGTTAAGATTAAAAGTAGCGGTGCCAAACGCAATGTTGTAATTTTGTTGCTTTAATTATTAAATATTGGTGTTTCCGTTTTTTGGTCAACATTAGTACTGCTTGAATATGAATGACTTACAATTATTGTTTCTATAGATAATATGTCGTTGTTATATAACACTAGCAATAGATGGAATGAGTAAAAGCATAATGAATATATTATTATAGCAGTTTTGTTATTTTGTATGTTTTTTGTCCTTTATAGAAGTCGTTGTATTACCTCCAAGCCCTGTGAAGTCAAAGGGATGTAGTAGTCAGCTGAAATCTAGAAAGGAAGCGATTGGACGTAGCTTGAAATCATTTAGGAAGTATGGTTTTTGTAAATAAATGGCAAGTCATGATATCAGGAACTGTCCGATTTATTAAATATTGGTGTTTATGTTTTTTGTCAACATTAGTACTGCTTGAATATGAATGACCGATAGTTAATATTTGTATAGATAATATGTCGTTGTTAGCAGCAGATGAAATGAGTAAAAGAAGAATGAATATATTAAATATAGCAATTTTTTAGGAGAATGGGAGAATATTGTATGTTTTTAGGACGTGTAATTGTACACTTTTGTTGGCAGTATACAATATGAAAAATAAATTATGTATGATATTCCAATTTTTTGTACTACAAAATAGTAAAGCAATATATTGAAATAATAAAAGCAGTGTAACCTTGAAATGTAATAACCGTGTATCTCACGTGTGTCGTTTTGGAATTATCTTGTTGTATTGTGGTTACTTGTATTTGAGGGATATGATGATTGATATTGGTATATTCATGGTTGATAATCATTGAACTTCGTGATTTTCGGATTATGTTCGTTCTAGCTGGATTCTACGAATTATGCTGGATGGTAGCAGTTAGCGCGCGCCAAACTGCATTGTTACCGCACGCTAACCAGGTGCGAGTAGCGCACGCTACACTCGTGGATTAGAGCGCGTTAGGCCTGCTGGGCAGTGAGCTTTCTGGACTCTGGACTGAGGCATTAACGCATGGTAATAGAGGACTAGCGTACGATGTTGAGGGTGTGATAGCGTACGTTAAAGGTTGGTAACGCACGCTAGGTTAGCAGGCTAGTGAGGGCAAATTTTTTTTGGATTGCGGGCGATAGCAAGTAGTGCACGCTATGTTTCGGGTTTAGTGTGCGCTAGTCATGTTCGATAACGCGCGCTAATATTTCTGAGTAGCGCACGCTACCGAAGTCAGACAGTGTGTTCTGTACTGCCTGTCAAGCCCGTTAGCGCAAGCTAATTTTTAGCCGCAGCGTGCGCTAGTTCCCCCCAGTATAAATATGCTGGGCAAGCTCAGAATCCTCATTACTTCCTCTCTTTCTCCTCCTCCAGCGGTTGGGCATGCTTGATCATTGGGAAGTATAGATTTTGGTCGGATTCTTCATCCAACAATATTTTTTGAGTTCCTAACACCAAGTTATCAACATCTCATCAACTTTCACCATCCAAATCAAGGTAAAATCCGCTGGAACCCTAGTTCTTCATATTTTGGGGTTTTTGTTGAGATCTTTGATTTTAATCTATTTTAGCTCGGATTTGTGCTAGATTATGATGTTGTAATCATAATCCTTCATTTTTCTCCAAGATTCACGGATTTAATCCAAAGTTATCCTCCATAGTTTGTGTTCGAGCTATGTTACCTTCGTAGTGTTTGAATAAAGGTCCCTAAGGGCAAAACTTAGGATGAATCCTTCCGTTTTCATAGTATGGTATTTGATTCGGTATTTTGTTGAACTATGATCGAATCGTTGAAAGGGTTTAGACCGTTCACATTCCCGTTCATAATCCTCGTGTCATTTCCAACCAAGCCAAGTACATTGATTTCGTTTATTGTACTTCATTTGAATATGTAAAATTATGATTTTCGTGAAATTGTGATTTGTGCCATATGTTTACTGAGTGTTTCTAAGCCGAGTAAAACCAGCGAGGGTCCCCTGGGATCCATTAGACTTCGTGTATCTGCGGATCACTCGGTTGGGTTGTACACCGGGGAGGGCCTGACGAGGACTCTCTGGGGTGTGTACCCCGTGTGGGTACAGGGCCAGTACAACTCGGGAGGTTATCTTGTGATGATGATTATGGCATTGTATTCCGGAATATTTGTAATGGCACTGTGATTTTTATTGTATATTCATTTGTAGTACATATTCTGCAATCGTTGTACTTGCACCGGCATTTTACTGACCCCTTCGGGGGTGGATATGTAACAGAAAACAGTGGCTATTACAGTGCCGTGGATCCCTCCTGGGAGCCACCAGGCAATATCACAATATACACTTAAAATCGGACAACGTGGCACCGTACCACAATATTTATTAAAACCCCGGTGTGGAGTATGAGTTATTCATGTTTTTAAATACAAGCAAACGTATACAGGATCCAAACTCGGTACAGACCATATGACGATGGGCAGTACCTAACAAGTTTCAGTACATTCATCCGACACAAAAATAAAACGAAAGTCACGCTTAAAACATAACCGAACAACCAAAAGACTCGGGGGCCCCGAAATAGCATACATCAGAATCCTCCGTCGCCATTGTGCTCCTCCTGTGCCTTGCCCTTTCCTCGCCCTGAAATACAAGTATTTCGCCCCAAACCACAGGGTCAGCTATACATGATAGTAATTCTCATGACATTATACAATTCATATATATACTGATTTCAAAGAAATCCACCGACTACTGAATATACCCCGAAGGCGTATAAACAATCAGTCCCAACTGTCAAACATAATCAAATATACGAACGACCATATACTATGGCTCAAGACGGACGTCACAGTACGCCCGATCCGGAAATGTGTCCGTGCACATGTCCACCCCGTATACGGAATCCAGAATATACGTGGGACGATGTACCTAATTAGCCTCACGAACTACGTCTCGTGTGCACGATCTAAATGCGGAAAACATCCACGCATGATCATCAAGTGCCCGGCTAAAAATCCTACACATAACCAATCGGCGCGCAGATATGACTCCAGAGATGTCACGATACAACATGACAACGAAACTCAATGAATTACACTTTTACCAGGAAATCGAACAACTCACCGAAGTGTCAACAAAGCTCAAAGGAACTAACGGTAATAAGGACGGTAATTTCGGGGGTATCATCCCCAACATCATGACAATACGATCAAGGGTATCACCATATCACGAATCATAGATTATCAGAACATTTCATACACACGAAACGCATAATAATCACAAGAATTCAACCATCACTATAACCAAGCAAGATAACTTGCCTCAATTCCGTAGACGAATAATCCTTCTTTGAATGGTCAAACGAACGGTATCCTCGTCTAACAATACTCACGTGAACAAGCAACCTTGAATGAAATATAATTCATTCAAAAACACATTCGTATGATGATGGTATTATCGCATAAACAATATTCGTAAATTTACTTGAATAGATAGATTATCCTATTGACCATTTTAATGTTCTTATTACAAATCATCGTATGTTTATCATGTTCATTACATATTCTAATCTTGATATCAAATTCTTGATGTCCAGTTTATCATCAATGCAATATCGTGAAAATATCTTTTCAAATCATCGACACTTCCAAATTACGATATAAGTTGTGTTTAATTACCTTCTTCATTATTTTACCAACGATTTCATTCAAAACATAAGTTCAAGTTTTTAGTGAATTAAGAACATCATCTTAATTTACGCCTCTCGACATGCACGGATTAATGAAATGGAATTCGGCTATGCATCTACCGTATTTGTATCATCATATTCAACACAATTCTCTTAAGAACATTATCAACCTGTCAATGTAGCGATTAACGCCCTTTAACGAAATCGATAGATTCGAACATATGAAGATTACAACTTCCTTCTACCAACATTCATTGTTTTACTTTGAAGAATTTATTAAAAGCCTAGTTATATCATTGGATACTTGAGATTTTGAAGTAACTTCATTCATCTAACAAGGATCATCTACAAAGGGTTAATATCATCTTTCCAACAATTTTATTACAAAGGTTTTAGAGGCCAAAAATCATGGTTCCATACTACCTTCAAGAATCAATAGAATGTTCAAGACAAATTTAACATTTCTCACTTTTAATCATTAAGGATATCATCCCTAACATGTTCCTAGTGTTGAGACTAAAATCAACTTCCGATTATCATGCTATACCTTAGGTTTTATGTATATCATTATCAACACAATCACATTATGAAGTTATTTACATCAAGAAGTAAGACTAATACCTTCAAAATTAATCTTCACTTGGTTTGAGCATGATTCAATTAACTTATCATATTTACACTAGTTTAAACTAACATTATGTGAAGTATTTATCTACTAACATCATCATAAACATGGAATTGATATGAGTTAAAGAAAGACCAACCTTAAAATGAAGAACAACACCAACACTCCAAGGAATACACTTCAATCTCTAGCTCTCCAAGTCACCAATCAAGTGTTGAAGCTCCAACACAAGTTAGGAAGGCTTAGAAACGAAGTTGGAAGGGAAAGGAATCATTCCTAAGTTGGGAGATTGAAAGAGGTCGAGTAGGAAGCGAATGGCAAGTCATACATTTATAATCTGAACTTGACATTACGTACGTTAACGAACGAGGTTAACGTACGTTATAGCCTTTACGTACGTTATCTCGTGATCATTACGTACGTAACCAATTTCATCAAATCTCCCTGTCTAAAAACACGCAGTTCGTTACGTACGTAACCAGGCAGCTATTACGTACGTAATGGCCGTTGACTTGGCTGTCGCGATCGACTCCCGACCACCGACCCCTGCTCGGCCCCACCCGCCGAAAGGCAGACTGCTGGAGGATCTTCCGCATTACGTACGTTAACGTATTGGTGTTACGTACGTAAAGCGGCCTTCATAGCGTACGTTAAGAATACATGTTAACGTACGTTAAGTACTATAATGAGCATAAATGGAATTTTCGCAATATCACCCAACAACTAATATAGTATGAATGACCATGAATCCAACTTAACATAATTCGTCGGTACATGCTACACATCACAGATATGGTGCGAAAATACTTAACTTAAATCATGAAATACAATATTAAAGGCGAGGGTATTACAGGATATACTTGTTGTGTATTCAGGTTCAGGACCAATGGGAGAGCCAGCACAGGGTGGACACGAGCTTGGTGGGCAACATTGATATCGTGTACTATTTTGAGTTGGTGGTCATTTTGTCAAAGTCTTAGTTGTAATTTGGTTTTGTACTCGCGCGGGTACTGTCATGTTTTGTTATTGTGTTGTTCGTCATTATTATAATGTTGTTGTGTCAGTTGTGAACTGTTGTATCAGTTGTGCTCCTACGGGACGATGTGTTATTTAGTTTTGTATTATATGTCGTATTGTAGACAGTTTGTCCTTTTATATAAGTGAACGTTGTAGTTTGTTAATTTTTAATGAGTTTATGTATGTTAGCCTGGTAGGTTCTCCGGAAGAGAATCTACGGCGCTGTAATATCACCGTATATCACGGGGTGTTACAGAATATGGTATCAGAGCCGTAGGTTTATGTATACCTAGGCTGTCGGTGTTTTTGGGTCTGTTAAATTGAGTCAGTCGTTGTCTACGATATCATTGGCATGCTACCACCTCGTGTTTCCTGTGCTGGAAGACTCTTCGGATGTTGGTTGTTTCTTTCCTTAGGAAATAATTACCTTAATATTGTGCAGTCTATTGTTGTAATCGTTTCCTTGTTGAACCATTCTTATTCTTCAGTATGCCGAGAGGTACAGCTATCCGTCAATGCGGCCGTGGCGGAGGCCGTGGCAGAGTAGTAGTGTCTGAGTCCGAGAGGTCTGTTTCAGAATCGGCATCTCATTCTGCGACTAGATCAGACCCGATCCCTTCGGGAGCTTCAGACGGAGGTTCGGAGGCCGAAGTGCCCAACATTCTTCAACAAGTTGTAACGCAGGTGCACCAACTGGCCCAAGTGGTGCAAAACATTAATACTGGAAGGACGGTTGAGGATCGGTGGCTTCAGGAAGTTATGAAGATGAACCCTCCCAGATTCGATGGTTCCGTTGATGAGAACAACTAGGATCATTGGTTAGTCGAGCTGGAAAAGATATTTGATGGTATTGGCTGCCCTGAAGCCAAAAGAGTCCCAATTGCTCAATATTTGACGGTTGATGATGCGTCGGATTGGTGGAGAGCTGTTAAGCTCAGAGACCATGACGTCACTTGGGAAGAAATTAAAGAACTGATGGAAGCTCAGTATTGTTCAGCGCCGGTACAGTTAGCAAGATTCAGTGAATTTTTCAGAGCACAACCCGAGGACATTCCCATTTACGAGGCAATCAAGACATACAACAAGCAGTTAGTGTATGTCCAAGATCGGGTTAAGGATGATATAGACAAGATACTTCATTTCGACTCAAGGATGAAACCAGAGGTCCGAAAGTATATGGCGGGCCTTGGGTGTACTACTCTGAGGGAATATCAGGACAGAGTGCTTTCTTATGAGATGGTGTCAGTTCCGGCTCCTACGGTTTCGAGTTCGAAGAAACCGAAATTTTCTGGTAGTTTTCGAGGCAACGGGTCGCGTAAGCCTCAACCTTCTGCACAATCTTCTATTGGTTCCCTGCAACCCGGTGGAGGAGCGTCGAGAGTTTGTTTTAATTGTCGAGTTCCTGGTCATAACAATTCCCATTGTGCATCACGCCCTATTAATTGTTTCACGTGTGGAAATCCGGGACATCGGGCGTCTTATTGTGAGAGAGTGAGTAGAATCCTTGCCAAGCCATCCCCAGTTCCTCCAGGCACTATCTCGAGTCAGCCAACTTCGAGTGTCAGACGCGGTAGAGGCAAGACCGAGCATAAGGATACATCTACCATTGGATCGACCCCACCCCGATTGTATGAGATGAGGCGGACTGATGACGTAGGGGTTGCAACTACGTCAGGTATTGTTTATATTCGTACGCAACCGGTAGATGTATTTTTTGATTCTGGAGCTACTCATTCCTTTATATCGTTGTCATGTGTGAATTGTCTGGGCCTTATTGGTCTCTCTGCATGTGAACCTTTTATCGTTGGATTGCCGAGTGGGGAAAAGATAGTTGGGGATCGAGAGATTGTCAATTGTCCTGTAACCATCAGTGGTAGATATTGGCCATCTGACTTGATTGTTATAGATATGAAGGGAGAAGATTTAATTCTGGGTGATAACTGGTTAGATCATTATGGAGTAGTGATGGATTATCGTCGAAAGATAATTTCGATCATTGATCAGGATGGTATGGAATATGTTTTCGAAGGACAGAAACCCGGTAGTATTGGGAAGATTATTCGAGCCATGAAGGCTTTGAAATTGTTGAACCAAGGTTGCACCGGTTATTGATGTTACGCAATGAAGACAGAATCTGACAGAGTTCAGTTATCTTCTATTCCAATTGTGAACGAATTTCCAGATGTATTTCCGAATGAATTGCCGGGATTGCTGCCACATCGTGAGGTGGAGTTCGTTATCGAACTTGAGCATAATGCGGCGCCAATATCCAAGGCACCTTACCGAATGGCCCCATCGGAGATGTTAGAATTGAATAAACAATTGGGTGAACTGCTGGACAAAGGTTATATTCGGCCTAGTGTGTCGCCATGGGGTGCACTGGTATTGTTCGTACGGAAGAAAGATGGGTCTTTACGGCTATGTATTGACTATCGTGAGCTGAATAAACTCACTATCAAAAACAAGTATCCGTTGCCAAGAATCGATGATCTATTTGACCAATTGCAAGGGGCTACGGTTTTCTCCAAGATTGAATTAAGGTCGGGATATTACCAACTGCGAATTCGAGATTCAGATATTCCCAGATCGGCATTTCGAACGAGGTATGGACATTACGAATTCGTAGTTATGCCATTCGGTTTAACAAATGCTCCGGCGGCGTTTATGCAACTTATGAACAAAACATTTATCGAATATCTCGATAAATTTGTGGTGGTGTTTATTGATGATATCTTGATCTATTCCAAGAGTGAAACGGAGCATGCAGAACACTTGAGGATTGCATTGAGTATTTTGAGGGCTGATAAGCTTTATGCTAAATTCTCTAAGTGCGAGTTCTGGCTTAGAGAAGTTGCTTTTCTAGGACACATTATATCAGCTGATGGTATTCGGGTAGATCCTCAGAAGGTTGAAGCGGTTTTAGCTTGGGAACCCCCGAGGAATGTTAAGGAAGTTCGGAGTTTCCTGAGATTGGCTGGATATTATCGTCGATGAATTCTCAAAAATTGCCCGACCACTCACTCGGCTTTTGCAGAAGACGCAGAAATTTGAGTGGAGAGATGAGTGTCAGAAGAGTTTTGACGAGTTGAAAAAGCAGTTGACTACGTCACCGATCCTAGCCTTAACGCAAGGAACGGAAGGTTTCGTTATTTATAGTGATGCCTCTAAACAAGGATTGGGATGTGTGTTGATGAAAAATGAGAGAGTAGTGGCTTATGCGTCTCGACAATTGAAGCCATACGAGATGAATTATCCTACCCATGATTTGGAGTTAGCCGCGGTGGTTTTTGCGTTAAAAATATGGAGGCATTATTTATATGGTTATTCTTGTCGAGTGTATACGGACCATAAGAGCTTACAGTATATATTTACGCAGAAGGAGCTTAATATGCGCCAGCGTCGATAGTTGTAATTGCTTAAAGATTATGATCTTGACATTCTTTATCACCCAGGTAAAGCGAACGTCGTTGCCAATGCATTAAGCCGCAAGTCAGTCGTGTTGCAGAAGTTGGAATTACTTACCCTTCAACCGAAGCTCAGACGAGAGTTGATTGATTTGTAATTTAAAGTTTGGCCTCATGGAACTCAAGGACAGTTACGTTTCCTGGAGATTACTTCCTTCGTGATGGAAGATGTTAAATCCAAACAGTTAGATGATCTCTCATTTGTGCAGCTTCGGGAAGATGTTGTTAAAGGAAAAGCTCCTGGGTTCTTAATTGATGAAGACGAAATTCTTCGATTTCGAGGTAGAACTTGTGTACCTAATCGGGATGATCTCAAACAAGTGATTTTGAATGAAGCACATTCTACTCCATACTCGATTCATCCGGGCACGAGTAAAATGTATAAGGACCTGAAGAAAAAAATTTGGTGGCCAAACATGAAGAAGGACGTAGCAGAGTTCGTGTCGAAATGCTTGACTTGTCAGCAGGTTAAAGTGGAGCATCAGAGACCTGCAGGTAAGTTGCAACCGCTACCAATACCGGAATGGAAGTGGGAAGATATCGCGATAGATTTTATTGTGGGAATGCCAAGGACGCGAACTGGAGTGAATATGATTTGGGTAATCGTCAATCGGTTAACCAAATTCGCTCATTTTTTGGGCATTAGAGATACTTTGGGAACGGAAAGGTTAGATCGGTTATTCATTGCGGAGATTGTGAGACTCCATGGTACACCAAAGAGTATAGTGCCTGATCGCGATGGACATTTTGTGTCACATTTCTGGCAAGCAGTACATCGGGCACTCGGTACCAAACTGAATCTCAGCACTGCTTATCATCCCCAGATGGACGGACAGTCGGAGAGAACGATCCAAACGCTGGAAGACATGTTGAGGGCTTGTGAGTTGGATTGGACAGAAGATTGGGAGACTCATTTACCATTGATCGAATTTGTGTACAATAACAGTTGGCATAGTTCGATTGGGATGGCTCCGTTTGAAGCATTATATGGAAGACGGTGTAGATCGCCAATCTGTTGGGACGAACCGTATGAGTTACTTGGAGTAGAACCGAACTTGGTGGTTCAAACACGGGAAAAAGTCGCAATTATTCGGCAAAGGTTGTTGACCGCTCAGGGTCGACAAAAGTCATATGCTGACGTTCGTCGTCGACTGTTAGAGTTCCAGGCGGGAGACCACGTGTTGTTGAAAGTATCGCCGACTCGTGGAGTTCTTCTGTTTGGTAAGAAGGGGAAGCTTAGTCCTTGTTATATTGACCCCTTCGTGATCCTGGACAAGGTAGGTGATGTGGCTTATCGACTAACGTTGCCTCCGACGCTTAGTCATGTTCATAATGTATTCCATGTTTCGCAACTATGTAAATATGTTCCTAATCCTAGCCATGTTATCGACTATCAAGAGATTGAAGTTAATGATGATGTCACATATGAAGAACAACCGGTATCCATATTGGAGTGTCGAGTGAAACAGTTGCAATGGAAAGCGATTCCGTTGGTTAAGGTCCAATGGTCTAAACATGGAATTGAGGAAGCCACCTGGGAGACTGAAGAAAATATCCGTGCCCGTTACCCTGAGCTTTTAGAATCATAAATTTCGGGCCGAAACTTCTTTTTAGGGGGTAAGGGTGTAATAATCGTGTATTTCACATGTGTCGTTTTGGAATTATCTTGTTGTATTGTGGTTACTTGTATTTGAGGGATATGATGATTGATGTTGGTATATTCATGGTTGATAATCATTGAACTTCGTGATTTTCGGATTGTGTTCATTCTGGCTGGATTTTACGAATTATGCTGGATGGTAGCAGTTAGCGCGCGCCAAACTGCATTGTTAGCGCACGCTAACTAGGTGCGAGTAGTGCACGCTACTCTCGTGCATTAGAGCGTGTTAGGCCTGCTGGGCAGTGAGCTTTCTGGACTCTGGACTGAGGCATTAACACACGCTAATGGAGGACTAGCATACGTTGTTGAGGGTGTGTTAGCGTACGTTAAAGGTTGGTAACGCACGCTAGGTCAGCAGGCCAGTGAGGGCAGATTGTTTTCTGGACTGCGGGCGATAGCAGGTAGCGCATGCTATGTTTCTGGTTTAGCGCGCGCTAGTCATGTTCGATAAAGCACGCTAATATTTCTGAGTAGCGCGCGCTACCAAAGTCAGACAGTGGGTTATGTACTGCCTGTCAAGCCCGTTACTGCACGCTAATTTTTAGCCGTAGCGTGCGCTAGTTCCACCCAGTATAAATATGGCGGGAAAGCTCAGAATCCTTATTTCTTCCTCTCTTTCTCCTCCTCCGGCAGTTGGGCGTGCTTGATCATTGGGAAGTGTAGATTTTGGTCAGATTTCTTCATCCAATAATATTTTTTGTGTTCCTAACACCAAGTTATCAACATCTCATCAACTTTCACCGTCCAAATCAAGGTAAAATCCGCTGGAACCCTAGTTCTTCATATTTTGGGGTTTTTGTTGAGATCTTTGATTTTAATCTATTTTAGCTCGGATTTTTTCTAGATTATGATGTTGTAATCATAATCCTTCATTTTTCTCCAAGATTCACGGATTTAATCCCAAGTTATCCTCCATAGTCAGGGTTCGAGCTATGTTGCCTTCGTAGTGTTTGAATAAAGGTCCCTAAGGAAAAAACTTAGGATGAATCATTCCGTTTTCATAGTATGGTATTTGATTCGGTATTTTATTGAACTAGGATCGAATCGTTGAAAGGGTTTGGACCGTTCACATTCCCGTTCATTATCCTCATGTCGTTTCCAACCAAGGCAAGTACTTTGATTTCGTTTATTGTACTTCATTTGAATATGTAAAAATATGATTTTCGTGAAATTGTGATTTGTGCCATATGTTTACTGAGTGTTTGTGAGCCGAGTAAAACCAGTGAGGGTCCCCTGGGATCCGTTAGACTACGAGTATCTGCAGATCACTCGGTTGGTTTGTACACCGAGGAGGGCCTGACAAGGACTCTCCGGGGTGTGTATCCCATGTGGGTACAGGGCCAGTACAACTCGGGAGGTTATCTTTTGATGATGATTATGGCATTGTATTCCGGAATATTTTTAATGGCACTGTGATTTTTATTGTATATTCATTTGTAGTACATATTCTGCAATCGTTGTACTTGCACCGGCATTTTGCTGACCCCTTCGGGGGTGGATATACTTGTTGTGTATTCAGGTTCAGGACCAATGGGAGAGCCAGCACAGGGTGGACATGAGCTTGGTGGGCAACATTGATATCGTGTACTATTTTGAGTTGGTGGTCATTTTGTCAAAGTCTTAGTTGTGATTTGGTTTTGTACTCGCGCAGGTACTGTCAAGTTTTGTTATTGTGTTGTTCGTCATTATTATAATGCTGTTGTGTCAGCTGTGAACTGTTGTATCAGTTGTGGTCCTACGGGACGATGCATTATTTAGTTTTGTATTATATGTCGTATTGTAGACAGTTTGTCCTTTTATATAAGTGAACATTGTAGTTTGTTAATTTTTAATGAGTTTATGTATGTAAGCCTGGTAGTTTCTCCGGAAGAGAATCTACGGCGCTGTAATATCACCGTATATCACGGGGGTGTTACATAAAAGCACTACAAAAATTACCACTTTAGACGACGACTGGCAGGGGAACGACCGACGGACGATTGTGGCCATTGGCTAAAATTGGAAAATTTACTCGGCTGCTCCCATGTTGTCGGCTAAAAAACTTTATCCATCGACTTTGCTTTTGGTCGTCGGATAAAGTCCTACAAGCCATCGGCTAAAGTGGAAGTTTAGAGACGACTACCACATTTTAGCCGGTGACTTAGAGTGGTTTAGCTGACGGCCAGCAAACTTTAGCCAATGGCTTGTCGTCGGCTAAAGTCTTACATGTTTTTTTGTGCAGAATATCACCATCTCACACTTCAAAACACACCATTTACAACACACTCAGAAATTACACAACAATAATGCAAAAAACAATAATTTTATCTAGTTTGATCATTCAAGAAATCATATTGAAGTTATTTTTATTGAATTTTGATATCAATTATTTATATTATGCATATATACATATATATATATATATTAAAGTTGTTTTGATGACTATGAATCTGTTTAAGAATTAATTCGTTTTCTTGAAGATTTCTTGGTGTGTGTATTGTAACACCCCGACATATTCAGGATTATTACAGCACCGTAAATCCTTAATATGAGGATTTACTAGGCTAAGAAATTTAAAACAACATTATTAAATACCGACAGTAAAATTTATTATTACATTACAAGTCTGGAAAAATACCAATCGGTCAACCCCCGATAATAACGTCAAATACAACCAAAAACGACAACGTACTCGAGTACTTTATTAAAACAAAACACAACAGACAAACTCTTCCGGCCATAAACATCACTCTGCACCCTCGTCATCTTGCAGCTCCAGTGGTTGTTTCCCCACCCTCCTGGATCCTGAACATAAAACAAATGTTCACCACTGAAGGGGTTAGCACAACGATGCTAGTACAAGTACGATAATTACACAACAATAATTTATTCAGCGACCCCTGAACAATAACATTAATGCTATCAACAGTGATAACAACAAGTTTCCCCAACGAGAAACAATAACAAGACCATGCACAACACAACGTATCAATCTCAACATACTCATGGTATTCCAACAACCAGCGCACACAACATAGATTCCTATGATGATCACGTCGGACCAACACATGGTGGAAGTACCCGTCAAACGATCCAGCGCACACATCTATAGATTCCCATGATGATCCCGTCGGACCAACACATGGTGGACAAAGTAATCACAACACATATGCATGACACATACAATATAACCGACATCATCACGGATAAACAGAATTAAAGTACTTACCTTAGAAAGATGGCAAGAAATAAATACTTCAACGACTTCAACAACTCGAAGACCGCCCCTTCAATCAGTCGTTCACAAAGCTCAAACCTTACCCAAATGGAAATAACGAAAAACTCAACTTACGTAACAAGACTATCACACAAACACGCTAAACATTCCAAAAGTGATCGAGTATAATCATTATTGTTCGGCCAATTCCCGATTAACTACTCAAAGAACACTACGTCAAACGAATACCATACTACATGCAAAACAAAAGGTCATAATGGGTATGAGATGTCGACGTCTACAATTTAAGGATATGCTAGACATCAAAATATGTACTCCTGTCTCGTTTATCAATCCTAAGGAATGGTTCGATTAATCTACGATTCATAATAAGGATGGATATAATCAACCGAGTTCTAGGTTAATCTATCACAAGGATTTCCATTCTACGACGAAATAGTTCTTCATACAAAGGTTCTATATTCAATATGGTTGTTACCGACATAATCATTTCGTCTCAGCCACAACTATGAATATTATCTACTCACAGCCAACTCCTTACAAGATGTGCATTTAATCTTGATGATTACCCTCACCATTCTTCCACTTGAATTCATTAATCATAAGTGATATCATAACAAGTCCTTTGTCATTATTTCGAATTCATTATCAAATGTATGGTATACTCAGAAAACTTCATTCCAATGTTTAACACAATCAAGGCTCAACTCCAAATCCTCTTAACAATAGAAAAACCTAAGTCTAACCATTCCTACCCTCCTAAACATAGTGTTCGATTCATAATGTTCATAACAAACTCCATAATCTTAGTAGCATGACCATAATCGACACTAAGGATATGAATTCTAGTTGGTGAAGGATTAGCATACCTTAATATAGAGGAGCGCGAAGAAAAACTTGCTGAAACTCAACACCGGAAGCTTGAACACCAATCCACAAAGTTCTATGATGATATAAGGGATTTATAGAGCCGGGGAACTCTCAAATTTTCATAAAATCGGACAAGGGTGGAGGTGAAATGAAAGGAGGTTGATGTCGATAAATAGGGTCCATCGATATTATGTACGTTATGCACAAGGCATTACGTACGCTAACAACAAATCCTTAATGTATGTTATCATCTTTCGTAGTTCACCGTCTCATTTTCCATCCTCCATAACGTACGTTAACACCCCTTTACGCACGTAACCCTGTCGTTATAGCATACGTTATCTACCCATCTATAATGTATGTTATGCGCGTTGACCTGCTTTAACAAAAGTTGTCCAGATATACACGGGGGATCCGACAATATCCTCATCTGGCCCCGCAGGGCGACCACACCCTATCTGCCTTGACCGCCTACTACGTACGTTATGTTTCAACCGTAACGTACATTACATGCAGACCATTACGTACATTAGGTGTAATACCCACATTTTTCATTCCGGTTATTTTGAATTTTTCTTCGGATATTTCCCGGTTGCCGAGCGCTGATATTATTTTCTCGACGACTAATTTTGTGTTTATGGTCGTATGTGGTTTTTTTTTTATCCGTTGTTTTCATTTCGGATCGATGATGTTGTCCACAAGCGTTTTGTCGTATTCGTTCCGCGCGTTTTCGGATAATCGAGTCGTCGGGTCACGGCGGCTGGGCACTAGCCGGACAATTGCGGTAGGAACCAGCATGGCGGCTGGGCACTGGCTGGACAGATGTGGCAGGAACCGACATAGCGCATGCTACTGTCAGAAGGTTGCGCGCGATAACTCGGTAGGAATAGCACAAGCTATTCGGCCGACCAGCGCACGCTATCGGGCTGGGCAGAGAGGTTTCTAAGGTTCTGGGATCGGGAAGGATCGGTAGGTAGCGCACGCTACTGATAGTCATTGTGCGCGCTAATCGCTAGGTGTAGCGCACGCAAGTACCCGTGCAGCGAGCTACCGTGACCGGACAAGAAGGTTCTGGACAGAAGGACAGGTCGACATGATAAGGACAATTTGGATCCCAGCCGAAGGTTCTAGTCTGAGACTGCCCGTTAGCGCACGCTAATCGGAATCCTTAGCGCGCGCTAAATGCGCATGTCCATAAATATGACCAAGCAGTCCTGTTTGACTCATTTTCCACTTCTCCTCTTTCCTGTCTGAGGATGGAGACGTGGTGAGCTTGGAGACCTGTTGTTATACGATAAATCCATGAAGTTCTGGAGTTCATAACATCAATTAATCATTCCATAACATCCCCCGATCGAGTGAATCTGGTAAGTTTTCCTAAAATCTTAGTTTTGGGAAAATTTGGGGTTTTGCTTGATTTCGTCCTTTGATCCGTATTAACCTAGATTAGTGATGGATGGTTGATTATTAAGTTGTATTCTACCATTTCCTTGTTGTTCCATGGTTCGATTGCTAGAGATTCGTCGTTTTGTTGAGTTCTTAATCAACGCCTTGAAGGTGTCCAGTGAAAGTCCTTAGAGGGGGGGTTTCGGGTGTTCTACGAATATTCTTCCTCGCACAATCATTGATTATTGATAGCTTGATGTTAGGGTTAGGTTCCTAGCGAAGAACCCGAGACGGAATTCTTCCGTTCGTCGTTTCCCGATCGATTGTGTTATCATTGTTTTCGCCCGAAGAACTGTGGGTGTTTGAGGTTTGCTGGTTGATCCGTCTTCCTCAGAGTATCCGGTATCAATTATCGAGGCAAGTATCTTGCCCATACATTTCATGTTTCATAAACGAAATGGTTGGTAAATGACTATATGTGCGATCCGAATCTTTTAATAAACCTTCTAAAAGATCGGTATATACTCGATAAATATAGTCTTTCGAAAGATAACTTGTACGTTTTGAGAGTACATGTGCCTTCATATATATATATATATATATATATATATATATATTGTAATATCCGCAAATTCGATTTCCGGTAATTTTCATTTTCCGGCGGAGGTCCGCTTCGACAACTCGCTTGTCGCTGTTTTGGAATTCTGAACCTATTTTGTTCTTGGAGTTTCTCCGCTTAGACGGGTCTCGATGATGTTTTTACGTAATTTCATCTTGTGTTATATTTTGTCTCATGTGAATTTGTCTCTCGTTAAACTCGTTCGATTTCGTCATTTTCTTACTTCCATGAGTTCGTATGATTGAGTAGAGCATGTTGTGAGTTTCGGATTGTTAATCCGACGTTGTGTCGTGATTTTCGGATGTTTGGGCCGTTTTTGTAACTTCCTAGAAATTTAGGGAATTTGTTCCTTGTTCGACCTTGGTTGTGTACCTCGATCGCTTTGGGGTTCCGTACTTCCATTTCGTGTTATTGTTGCCCAAATATCGATTCCTATTGCTTTTATTCTCTTCCGGATCTTTTTCGTCATTTTGGGACCCGAGGGGGTGTGAGCCGCAAGACAAGGATTGTGCGCCGCGGCACACATACTACCCGCTTGTTGGCCGAGCAGTCGCACTGCAGCCGCGGCACAAGGATTGTGCGCCGCGGCACACAACAGTCGCTGCCGCGGCACACTTGTCCGGCCGCGGCACACCCGTGTGGCACTGCCGGCTAAAACCTCTCAGACCGCGTGCTCCAAGACACGGCAGTGCCGCGGCACATGCCGAGTCTGAGCCGCGGCACACTCCGAATGAGCCGCGGCACATCGAGCGGTCAACCGACCACTGGGCGCAATTTTTGGCCCTGTGCCGCGGCACAGATTAGCTGAGCCGCGGCACACAATGCGGTCAGCGCTATAACTGGGTGTTTTCAGCGAAGTTTCGCTCATTTCCTCCTTTTCTTCCACCGTGCGCGAGAGAGAGAGGGTTGAGAGGGGGATTTCTTCACCATCCACCCTTTTTATTGTGTGTTTTTCTTCATCTTCCTTCGATCGTGTAGCTCGGATTGTGGATCTAGCACGTGTTCTCCGGATTATAGGGTTTGTATCTTCTAGAGGTAAGATCTCTTATACCCTAGTATGATTTTTGGGGAGGGTTTGGTGGTGATCTTGTGTTTTAATCCGAATTAACCGATGTTGTTGTTAGATTTTGATAGTACTCTCGTGACCCTTGGCTTTCTTGTTTTTGGTTGGGATGAAATCCCGTTAGTTCACCGTTAACCGATTTCAATTCCCTACGCACTCTTGGTGTTCGATAAATTGTCCCAACGGGTAGAACTAGGAGAGATTTCTTCGTATTCTTGATGTGAGATTGATTGTATATCATTATTGTGTTAGGGTCGGATTTGAGAGGATTGTTCGGACCGGAACCTATTCCTTCGTCGTCTCCTTCGCGTCAGACCAAGGCAAGTACCTCGATATACGAATTGTAACTGCGTGAAATCATTGTTGTCGAAGCGTATGAGTTTATATGGAGGTATATATATATGTGTTTATATATATAGTTACATGTTAAACATATGTATGTATATACGTATATTAATATATATGTTTATGTCGGTGATCGACGAGTGTTGAATTCTACCATTAGTTGACGTACTCAACTTGGATTGATGGGCGAACTATAGTTATTCATATAATATAGTGAGGTTATATATTTATATATATATATATATATATCTATATATATAAATGTGTATATATTCGGTTGAGTCGCAACATAGAGATATATGTGCGGTGTTGATTGAGTTTGATTGATAACGTGTGTGTTATTGTTTATTTGTGTGGATATGGACTGGCGGAGAAATTGTGTGACTTGATGTACCGAGTGGAAAAGTTATGTGACAAGTGTCCTTGTGCTTGATTTTTAAACAATGTGGATACTTGTTGTGAGAAACGTCATATCCGGGAACCTCAGAGGGCGTGGCGGTGTACTCCGGCCTGGTGTACGCTGCAATGTGCGGCTCCATATGGGTGGTGAACGCCGGTGTCACCTAATGCGCGTGCAAGGGGCGGCTCTTGCGGGAGTGACGCCGGTGCGGTGACATGTTCAAGGAGCGGCCGACATAGTGGAGTGAACGCCGGTGCACAGGTGTGCAGTGGAGGCGCCTGGCAGGCTTATTGGTTACGGGTATTTGAGTGATAGCTAAGACCCCGATACCGAACGATGTTCGTATCTCAAATTCTTTCAACTCACTTTTAATGTTTGTCTTGATACAGACCGCAATCCGTGTTTTTGAAAGCTTGTTTCAAATTGTTTTTAAAGCGTTGGTATCAGGGTTAGTTAACCACGGAGGTTTGACGAAATCTCCGAGGGTTAATTAATCGGGGGTCTTGAGCAGGATATGTCGAATGAGAGTTCTGTACCTTTGATTGTATTGTGGTGCTCTTCTGTGTATTGGGTCGAGGACCCTGTGGGATGTTGAGATGATTGGTTTCGTGATGATGTTATTTGGAATGGGTTGAGAACCCTGCGAGATGTTGTAATGATTTCGTTGTGACGGTGTTCTATAAATTGGGTCGAGAACCCCAAATAAGTTGACTTGGTTTTTGTGTAATCGTTTTCCATACGTTGGGTCAAGGACCCGAGAGTTTTTGAAATTATTTCCAAAAGTATTCCCATTCGATTTTAAAAACCCCTAAACGGCCCGAGTCAATAATAATGTTTGCAAACTATCTTATCAAAATACTTTTCCTTTTTACAAAAGGGATCTTCCTGACTCCTTGGGCTCGTTAAAAGTTTCTTGAATGTTATTTTCTGTAAGGAGAATGTGACTATGTGATTACCTTTCACCTTGTGTATGCGAGTGTCATTCTGTGCTGACTGTGGGAATGTATGGTTTGTGTTAAGGCTTCACGGCGGTTGAATTTTGTGTTGTTACTGTTTGTATATCTTGTATATTATGTACTTGCACTAGCAAAATTCCAGTTTGCTAACCCCCGAGTTTTCAGGGGTGGGTGCTGTTATGCGCTGAGGTTTTGGCAGGTCGGGAGCTGTCACGGGATTGGCTTGGAAGGAGATGGAAGACGACGATGCTAATCACACCAGAGTCAGAGTCTTTTCTTTTGTTTCATTTTGGTCGGTATTTTCTTTGTCGTTTGAGTATTCACCCTTGCATGGGTGTAGTTATCGATTTTTAAATTGAGTTGTCATTCTTTTCTGTGTTCAAGTTTATTGTTGTCATTGTTGTATGAATGTCGTTAGTTTATGAATTGGTTTAAGACCTTGTCGGTCTACTTTGTATTAAATTTCGACCCCAGTCGGTCAATCTTTGAGTAGTCTTTTGGAGTTTAGCCTGGTGGATCCTTGTGATAAGGGTCTACGGCGTGTGACATTCCGGTCGTATTCTGGGGGTGTTACATTTATGGTATCGGAGCTTAGGTTTGCGAAAAACCTAGGCCGTTGGGTCAAGTCCATGTCTTGTGTAAGTCGCGCGCATCAGAGTCGTGATTAGTATCGTGGTTCCGACATCATCTTCCGGCAATCCGTGATGGTAAGCCTCCCGATCGTAAGTCCCCTTATATACGTATTTGATTACATTGTGCTAATATGCTTAATGTGAACTAGGAATTGGAACTTGTTGGTGATATTATCGTTTTAGGATATAACATGCGCAAGCGTCGAGCATAAATAGTTACGTAGTATGCTTCGGAAGTCGAGCATGTTTATACATTTCATACTTTATTAGAATGAATTTACGAATGATAACGTTATCCACCGCATGAGTATTTTAAGATGGTTTTTGTTATCTTGCAAACCGAGTTTTGATATTTTGGTCTTGCATATTTTGATAGTATTCTTATGACGGTATTTGATATTTCATAAATGACTTTTGTGAGTATTTGAGAATGTTACCGACTTCGGCCTTTTTGGCATTTAGATCATTTTTTTTAAGGAATTTTTGCTCGGTGGGTTCCTGGCCCACGGCGTGTAGTATCTCGAATATTTTAAAGCAATGCTTTGAAATTTTCTAACATTGTGTAAAGCCATGATTTAATACCGTCATGTTAAATGGTCACGTACCTCGGTGGAAAATTCTTGAATAAACATTTTTGAAGAAGAGGAAAGATTTTCAAAATTTTGATATTTGGGACTCAACATTTTGAAATATTTCAAATTAGTTACGAATTAATTTTCGATTTCTTTTTTTTTTTATTCATCACTCGTAAATAATTTTTAAAGTCATTATGTAAACTTCCTCTTCGAAATAAAAGACAATGTTTACAAGTCTTGGGCGCAACGTGACTAGCCCCTTTTTCAAAAATTTGTTTTCATTAAGTGCATACATATAATGATCGTCCTCGTCGAGGAGCTCGAACTTGACTTCATAAAACTTTATGCTTTACGATAGTACCGTTATTCTCAGGATGCTAACTAAAACTCGGGTTGATAATTGTGGTATATTGTACGTCTGATAAACTAATACTGTTGATCGGTGTTATCCGTATTAGTATGTCAAGCCACGGCGGACGTGGACGTGATGATGGAAATGGAAGCGGCAAGGTGGTTCGCATAACCACGATCCATGCTACGGTGAAGGAGTATCTAGATCAAACGATATCCTATGAAATCTCCTCAGTGGTCGAGCCCACGAGCGAAGCAAAGAGACCGAGGGTATCGGGAAAATTTCTGGGCGGTGAGGAGACTAAGGCTCCCAAGCCCTTACGTTGTTCGAAAGCGTCATCTTCGCGGTCGGGAGTGAGCTGAAATCCCAAACCGGCATCGGTGACTCGCGGTAAGAAGAGGAGATGTTTCAATCAGAATCGCTGGGACATGTTCGCGCAAATTGTCCCTCTCCACTCTTGACTTGTTACCAGTGTGGGTGTGAAGGTCATCGGGAGAAACACTGTGAGACAGTTTCCGAATTGGCAAAGAATGCCGCCCTGAGAGAGAGCAGAGCTAGTGACTGGAGAATGTCCCGAAACCCTATGTTTCCTTCTGAAGAGCCTAACATGTGAGGATGAATATTTTGCAATATGTCCTAATTGTTGCTGTTTTGAACAATCGTGACTTTGATCGTTCTTCATTTCATTGCTCTATATTTCCAACTCTTGTTGTTCTAAGTTTGGGATCGAAATACCTTTTAGTATGGGGAAGTGTATTACCCGTACTTTCCTTGGTATTTTCGGCATTGTATGATTTTTCATTGTTGGTAACTCAATTATGATCCTCTCGACGATTTTAAACTATCTTGTTCTCCTTAGCCTGCCGTCCTCCGAACGAATTTCGGAGCTGTTTTGTTAAAACCCGTGAATTATTGTGGTCTTTCCATATCTGAACCTAATTCTTGCAAATTTTGTTCGGAACTATTATTCCCACGCGTGCATTTGACACTTCCGAATGTGTTATGAACTTGGATTGTGGTTGGTTGAGCTCGAAACATGATTTTCAGGACGTCTGAATTATTTTGTGATTTTCTTCCCTCTGGGAGTTTTGGTATCCAAATTCATACCCCTTCACCTCAACTTATCGTGTTCCCATATATTTTTATCGCCTCGACTCACGTACCATATGCTCGCTAGGTCAGTTCATCGTATTTCTGGAACCTTGCATTCGCGCTTTGCTCGTGATGATTTGGGGCTGAGCAAGTAGTTATTTCCTTGATTGTTCCGCCGCTCTCTATTTTAAGTTTCGGGACGAAACTTCTTTTAAGGAGGGTAGAATGTAATATCCGCAAATTCGATTTCCGGTAATTTTCATTTTCCGGCGGAGGTCCGCTTCGACAACTCGCTTGTCGCTGTTTTGGAATTCTGAACCTATTTTGTTCTTGGAGTTTCTCCGCTTAGACGGGTCTCGATGATGTTTTTACGTAATTTCATCTTGTGTTATATTTTGTCTCATGTGAATTTGTCTCTCGTTAAACTCACTCGATTTCGTCATTTTCTTACTTCCATGAGTTCGTATGATTGAGTAGAGCATGTTGTGAGTTTCGGATTGTTAATCCGACGTTGTGTCGTGATTTTCGGATGTTTGGGCCGTTTTTGTAACTTCCTAGAAATTTAGGGAATTTGTTCCTTGTTCGACCTTGGTTGTGTACCTCGGATCGTTTTGGGGTTCCGTACTTCCATTTCGTGTTATTGTTGCCCAAATATCGATTCCTATTGCTTTTATTCTCTTTAGGATCTTTTTCGTCATTTTGGGACCCGAGGGGGTGTGAGCCGCGGCACAAGGATTGTGCGCCGCGGCACACATACTACCCGATTGTTGGCCGAGCGGTGTGCAGTGTGCCGCGGCACAAGGATTGTGCGCCGGCACACAGTGAGTCGATGCCGCGGCACACTTGTCCGGCCGCGGCACACCGTGTGGCACTGCCGGCTAAAACCTCTGCAGCGTGCCCGGCACGATCCGGAAGTGCCGCGGCACATGCCGAGTCCGAGCCGCACACTCCGAATGAGCCGCGGCACATCGAGCGGTCAACCGACCACCGGGCAATTTTGCCTCGTGCCGGCCTGATTAGCCGAGCGCGGCACACAATGCGGCGCTATAACTGGGTGTTTTCAGCGAAGTTTCGCTCATTTCCTCCTTTTCTTCCACCGTGCGCGAGAGAGAGAGGGTTGAGAGGGGGATTTCTTCACCATCCACCCTTTTTATTGTGTGTTTTTCTTCATCTTCCTTCGATCGTGTAGCTCGGATTGTGGATCTAGCACGTGTTCTCCGGATTATAGGGTTTGTATCTTCTAGAGGTAAGATCTCTTATACCCTAGTATGATTTTTGGGGAGGGTTTGGTGGTGATCTTGTGTTTTAATCCGAATTAACCGATGTTGTTGTTAGATTTTGATAGTACTCTCGTGACCCTTGGCTTTCTTGTTTTTGGTTGGGATGAAATCCCGTTAGTTCACCGTTAACCGATTTCAATTCCCTACGCACTCTTGGTGTTCGATAAAGTGTCCCAACGGGTAGAACTAGGAGAGATTTCTTCGTATTCTTGATGTGAGATTGATTGTATATCATTATTGTGTTAGGGTCGGATTTGAGAGGATTGTTCGGACCGGAACCTATTCCTTCGTCGTCTCCTTCGCGTCGTATTACCAAGGCAAGTACCTCGATATACGAATTGTAACTGCGTGAAATCATTGTTGTCGAAGCGTATGAGTTTATATGGAGGTATATATATATGTGTTTATATATATAGTTACATGTTAAACATATGTATGTATATACGTATATTAATATATATGTTTATGTCGGTGATCGACGAGTGTTGAATTCTACCATTAGTTGACGTACTCAACTTGGATTGATGGGCGAACTATAGTTATTCATATAATATAGTGAGGTTATATATTTATATATATATATATATATATATATATATATATCTATATATATAAATGTGTATATATTCGGTTGAGTCGCAACATAGAGATATATGTGCGGTGTTGATTGAGTTTGATTGATAACATGTGTGTTATTGTTTATTTGTGTGGATATGGACTGGCGGAGAAATTGTGTGACTTGATGTACCGAGTTGAAAATTTTTGTGACAATTGTCCGTGTGCTTGATGTTTGAACAATGTGGATACTTGTTGTGAGAAACGTCATATCCGGGAACCTCTGAGGGCGGGGCGGTGTACTCCGGCCTGGTGTACGCTGCAATGTGCGGCTCCATATGGGTGGTGAACGCCGGTGTCACCTAATGCGCGTGCAAGGCGGCTCTTGCGGGAGTGACGCGGTGCGGTGACATGTTCAAGGAGCGGCCGACATAGTGGAGTGAACGCCGGTGCACAGTGTGCGGTGGAGCGCTGGCGAGCTTATTGGTTACGGGTATTTGAGTGATAGCTAAGACCCGATCCGAACGATGTTCGTATCTCAAATTCTTTCAACTCACTTTTAATGTTTGTCTTGATACGACCGCAATCCGTGTTTTTGAAAGCTTGTTTCAAATTGTTTTTAAAGCGTTGGTATCGGGGTTAGTTAACCACGGAGGTTTGTGAAATCTCAGGGTTAATTAATCGGGGTCTTGAGCAGGATATGTCGAATGAGAGTTACGTACCTTTGATTGTATTGTGGTGCTCTTCTGTATTGGGTCGAGGACCCCGTGGGATGTTGAGATGATTGGTTTCGTGATGATGTTATTTGGAATGGGTTGAGAACCCTGCGAGATGTTGTAATGATTTCGTTGTGACGGTGTTCTATAAATTGGGTCGAGAACCCCAAATAAGTTGACTTGGTTTTTGTGTAATCGTTTTCCATACGTTGGGTCAAGGACCCGAGAGTTTTTGAAATTATTTCCAAAAGTATTCCCATTCGATTTTAAAAACCCCTAAACGGCCCGAGTCAATAATAATGTTTGCAAACTATCTTATCAAAATACTTTTCCTTTTTACAAAAGGGATCTTCCTGACTCCTTGGGCTCGTTAAAAGTTTCTTGAATGTTATTTTACTTAAGGATAATGTGACAATGTGAATACCTTTCACATTGTGTATGAGAGTGTCATTCTTGTTGTGGGAATGTATGGTTTGTGTTAAGGCTTCACGGCGGTTGAATTTTGTGTTGTTCTTGTTTGTATATCTTGTATATTATGTACTTGCACTAGCAAAATTCGGTTGCTAACCCCAGTTTTCGGGGTGGGTGCTGTTATGCGCTCAGTTTTGGCAATCGGGAGCAGTCACGGGATTGGCTTGGAAGGAGATGGAAGACGACGATGCTAATCACACCAGAGTCAGAGTCTTTTCTTTTGTTTCATTTTGGTCGGTATTTTCTTTGTCGTTTGAGTATTCACCCTTGCATGGGTGTAGTTATCGATTTTTAAATTGAGTTGTCATTCTTTCTCGTGTTCAAGTTTATTGTTGTCATTGTTGTATGAATGTCGTTAGTTTATGAATTGGTTTAAGACCTTGTCGGTCTACTTTGTATTAAATTTCGACCCCAGTCGGTCAATCTTTGAGTAGTCTTTTGGAGTTTAGCCTGGTGGATCCTTGTGATAAGGGTCTACGGCGTGTGACATTCCCGGTCGTATTCTGGGGGTGTTACATTTATGGTATCGGAGCTTAGGTTTGCGAAAAACCTAGGCCGTTGGGTCAAGTCCATGTCTTGTGTAAGTCGCGCGCATCAGAGTCGTGATTAGTATCGTGGTTCCGACATCATCTTCCGGCAATCCGTGATGGTAAGCCTCCCGATCGTAAGTCCCCTTATATACGTATTTGATTACATTGTGCTAATATGCTTAATGTGAACTAGGAATTGGAACTTGTTGGTGATATTATCGTTTTAGGATATAACATGCGCAAGCGGCCCGAGCATAAATAGTTACGTAGTATGCTTCGGAAGTCGAGCATGTTTATCTGTTTCAGTACTTTATTAGAATGAATTTACGAATGATAACGTTATCCACCGCATGAGTATTTTAAGATGGTTTTTGTTATCTTGCAAACCGAGTTTTGATATTTTGGTCTTGCATATTTTGATAGTATTCTTATGACGGTATTTGATATTTCATAAATGACTTTTGTGAGTATTTGAGAATGTTACCGACTTCGGCCTTTTTGGCATTTAGATCATTTTTTTAAGGAATTTTTGCCTGGTGGGTTCCGCAGGGCCCACGGCGTCAGAGTATCTCGAATATTTTAAAGCAATGCTTTGAAATTTTCTAACATTGTGTAAAGCCATGATTTAATACCGTCATGTTAAATGGTCACGTACCTCGGTGGAAAATTCTTCGAATAAACATTTTTGAAGAAGAGGAAAGATTTTCAAAATTTTGATATTTGGGACTCAACATTTTTGAAATATTTCAAATTAGTTACGAATTAATTTTCGATTTCTTTTTTTTTCTTTTATTCATCACTCGTAAATAATTTTTAAAGTCATTATGTAAACTTCCTCTTCCGAAATAAAAGACAATGTTTACAAGTCTTGGGCGCAACGTGACTAGCCCCTTTTTCAAAAATTTGTTTTCATTAAGTGCATACATATAATGATCGTCCTCGTCGAGGAGCTCGAACTTGACTTCATAAAACTTTATGCTTTACGATAGTACCGTTATTCTCAGGATGCTAACTAAAACTCGGGTTGATAATTGTGGTATATTGTACGTCTGATAAACTAATACTGTTGATCGGTGTTATCCGTATTAGTATGTCAAGCCACGGCGGACGTGGACGTGATGATGGAAATGGAAGCGGCAAGGTGGTTCGTACAACCACGATCCATGCTACGGTGAAGGAGTATCTAGATCAAACGATATCCTATGAAATCTCCTCAGTGGTCGAGCCCACGAGCGAAGCAAAGAGACCGAGGGTATCGGGAAAATTTCTGGGCGGTGAGGAGACTAAGGCTCCCAAGCCCTTACGTTGTTCGAAAGCGTCATCTTCGCGGTCGGGAGTGAACGCTGGAAATCCCAAACCAAAGATCGGTGACTCGCGGTAAGAAGAGGAGATGTTTCAATCAGAATCGGGGACATGTTCGCGCAAATTGTCCCTCTCCACTCTTGACTTGTTCTGGTGTGGGTGTGAAGGTCATCGGGAGAAACACTGTGAGACAGTTTCCGAATTGGCAAAGAATGCCGCCCTGAGAGAGAGCAGAGCTAGTGACTGGAGAATGTCCCGAAACCCTATGTTTCCTTCTGAAGAGCCTAACATGGGAGGATGAATATTTTGCAATATGTCCTAATTGTTCTTTGTTTTGAACAATCGTGACTTTGATCGTTCTTCATTACATTTCTATATATTTCAAACTCTTGTTGTTCTAAGTTTGGGATCGAAATACCTTTTAGTATGGGGAAGTGTATTACCCGTACTTTCC
Organism: Orobanche coerulescens; assembly: GCA_033398695.1. Lineage (NCBI taxonomy): Eukaryota > Viridiplantae > Streptophyta > Magnoliopsida > Lamiales > Orobanchaceae > Orobanche > Orobanche coerulescens. The sequence goes on along the minus strand of CM065818.1, from coordinate 99,918,398 downwards.
TTGGTATTTTCGGCATTGTATGATTTTTCATTGTTGGTAACTCAATTATGATCCTCTCGACGATTTTAAACTATCTTGTTCTCCTTAGCTGCCGTCCTCCGAACGAATTTGGAGTTTTGTTAAAACCCGTGAATTATTGTGGTCTTTCCATATCCGAACCTAATTCTTGCAAATTTTGTTGAACTATTATTACCACGCGTGCATTTGACACTTCCGAATGTGTTATGAACTTGGATTGTGGTTGGTTGAGCTCGAAACATGATTTTCAGGACGTCTGAATTATTTTGTGATTTTCTTCCCTCTGGGAGTTTTGGTATCCAAATTCATACCCCTTCACCTCAACTTATCGTGTTCCCATATATTTTTATCGCCTCGACTCACGTACCATATGCTCGCTAGGTCAGTTCATCGTATTTCTGGAACCTTGCATTCGCGCTTTGCTCGTGATGATTTGGGGCCGAGCAAGTAGTTATTTCCTTGATTGTTCCGCTCTCTATTTTAAGTTTGGACGAAACTTCTTTTAAGGAGGGTAGAATGTAATATCCGCAAATTCGATTTCGGTAATTTTCATTTTCCGCGGAGGTCCGTCGACAACTCGCTTGTCATTGTTTTGGAATTCAGAACCTATTTTGTTCTTGGAGTTTCTCCGCTTAGACGGGTCTCGATGATGTTTTTACGTAATTTCATCTTGTGTTATATTTTGTCTCATGTGAATTTGTCTCTCGTTAAACTCGTTCGATTTCGTCATTTTCTTACTTCCATGAGTTCGTATGATTGAGTAGAGCATGTTGTGAGTTTCGGATTGTTAATCCGACGTTGTGTCGTGATTTTCGGATGTTTGGGCCGTTTTTGTAACTTCCTAGAAATTTAGGGAATTTGTTCCTTGTTCGACCTTGGTTGTGTACCTCGGATCGTTTTGGGGTTCCGTACTTCCATTTCGTGTTATTGTTGCCCAAATATCGATTCCTATTGCTTTTATTCTCTTCCGGATCTTTTTCGTCATTTTGGGACCCGAGGGGGTGTGAGCCGCGGCACAAGGATTGTGCGCCGCGGCACACATACTACCCAGCTTGTTGGCCGAGCAGTTGCACCGTGTGCCGCGGCACAAGGATTGTGCGCCGCGGCACAGTGAGTCGGCCGCGGCACACTTGTCCGGCCGCGGCACACCGTGTGGCACCCGGCTAAAACCTCTGTACGCGTGCCCGGCCCGGTCCGTGATCGCGGCACATGCCGAGTCCGAGCCGCGGCACACTCCGAATGAGCCGCGGCACATCGAGCGGTCAACCGACCACCGGGCGCAATTTTTGGCCCCGTGCCGCGGCCTGCATTAGCCGAGCCGCGGCACACAAAGCGGTCAGCGCTATAAATGGGTGTTTTCAGCGAAGTTTCGCTCATTTCCTCCTTTTCATCCACCGAGATCGAGAGAGAGAGGTTTGAGATGGGGAATTCTACACAAACCACCCTTGTTATTGTGTGTTTTTCTACATCTTCCTTCGATCGTGTAGCTCGGATTGTGGATCTAGCACGTGTTCTCGGATTATAGGGTTTGTATCTTCTAGAGGTAAGATCTCTTATACCCTAGTATGATTTTTGGGGAGGGTTTGGTGGTGATCTTGTGTTTTAATCCGAATTAACCGATGTTGTTGTTAGATTTTGATAGTACTCTCGTGACCCTTGGCTTTCTTGTTTTTGGTTGGGATGAAATCCCGTTAGTTCACCGTTAACCGATTTCAATTCCCTACGCACTCTTGGTGTTCGATAAATTGTCCCAACGGGTAGAACTAGGAGAGATTTCTTCGTATTCTTGATGTGAGATTGATTGTATATCATTATTGTGTTAGGGTCGGATTTGAGAGGATTGTTCGGACCGGAACCTATTCCTTCGTCGTCTCCTTCGCGTCGTATTACCAAGGCAAGTACCTCGATATACGAATTGTAACTGCGTGAAATCATTGTTGTCGAAGCGTATGAGTTTATATGGAGGTATATATATATGTGTTTATATATATAGTTACATGTTAAACATATGTATGTATATACGTATATTAATATATATGTTTATGTCGGTGATCGACGAGTGTTGAATTCTACCATTAGTTGACGTACTCAACTTGGATTGATGGGCGAACTATAGTTATTCATATAATATAGTGAGGTTATATATTTATATATATATATATATCTATATATATAAATGTGTATATATTCGGTTGAGTCGCAACATAGAGATATATGTGCGGTGTTGATTGAGTTTGATTGATAACGTGTGTGTTATTGTTTATTTGTGTGGATATGGACTGGCGGAGAAATTGTGTGACTTGATGTACCGAGTTGAAAATTTTTGTGACAATTGTCCGTGTGCTTGATGTTTGAACAATGTGGATACTTGTTGTGAGAAACGTCATATCCGGAACCTCGAGGCGGGGCGGTGTACTCCGGCACAGTGTACGCTGCAATGTGCGGCTCCATATGGGTGGTGAACGCCGGTGTCACCTAATGCGCGTGCAAGGCGGCTCTTGCGGGAGTGACGCCGGTGCGGTGACATGTTCAAGGAGCGGCCGACATAGTGGAGTGAACGCCGGTGCAGTGTGCGGTGAGGCGCTGTGCTTATTGGTTACGGGTATTTGAGTGATAGCTAAGACCCGATCCGAACGATGTTCGTATCTCAAATTCTTTCAACTCACTTTTAATGTTTGTCTTGATACGACCGCAATCCGTGTTTTGAAAGCTTGTTTCAAATTGTTTTTAAAGCGTTGGTATCGGGGTTAGTTAACCACGGAGGTTTGACGAAATCTCAGGGTTAATTAATCGGGGTCTTGAGCAGGATATGTCGAATGAGAGTTACGTACCTTTGATTGTATTGTGGTGCTCTTCTATGTATTGGGTCGAGGACCCGTGGGATGTTGAGATGATTGGTTTCGTGATGATGTTATTTGGAATGGGTTGAGAACCTGCGAGATGTCAGTAATGATTTCGTTGTGACGGTGTTCTATAAATTGGGTCGAGAACCCCAAATAAGTTGACTTGGTTTTTGTGTAATCGTTTTCCATACGTTGGGTCAAGGACCCGAGAGTTTTGAAATTATTTCCAAAAGTATTCCCATTCGATTTTAAAAACCCCTAAACGGCCCGAGTCAATAATAATGTTTGCAAACTATCTTATCAAAATACTTTTCCATTTTACAAAAGGGATCTTCCGGACTCCTTGGGCACGATAAAAGTTTCTTGAATGTTATTTTCTGTAAGGAGAATGTGACTATGTGATTACCTTTCACCTTGTGTATGCGAGTGTCATTCTGGCCGATTGTGGGAATGTATGGTTTGTGTTAAGGCTTCACGGCGGTTGAATTTTGTGTTATTCTTTGTATATCTTGTATATTATGTACTTGCACTAGCAAAATTCCGGTTGCTAACCCCGAGTTTTCGGGGGTGGGTGCTGTTATGCGCTCGAGTTTTGGCAGCTCGGGAGCGATCACGGGATTGGCTTGGAAGGAGATGGAAGACGACGATGCTAATCACACCAGAGTCAGAGTCTTTTCTTTTGTTTCATTTTGGTCGGTATTTTCTTTGTCGTTTGAGTATTCACCCTTGCATGGGTGTAGTTATCGATTTTTAAATTGAGTTGTCATTCTTTTCTGTGTTCAAGTTTATTGTTGTCATTGTTGTATGAATGTCGTTAGTTTATGAATTGGTTTAAGACCTTGTCGGTCTACTTTGTATTAAATTTCGACCCCAGTCGGTCAATCTTTGAGTAGTCTTTTGGAGTTTAGCCTGGTGGATCCTTGTGATAAGGGTCTACGGCGTGTGACATTCCCGGTCGTATTCTGGGGGTGTTACATATATATATATGTATTAGTTGTTACTCCTTTGTAAGGAGATTGTGATGCTCAGTGTGCTTGGTATTGGTACTTGCTTGTGTTGTGTGATTGTGGTAGTGATGTGCCATCGGGTAAGATTTGTGAATCTTCGGGATCCGTCCTTGCTAGTGCGAATCGGGCGTGACCGTAGGGTTATCCAATCGGGTATGTATTACTGGGACTCCGAGGTTCACGGCTTGCTAGCCCGATGCCGGGATAACGTGTGGGTTGTCCAATCGGGTATGTTTTGCGGGGACTCCGAGGTTCCTAACTTGTTAGCGTGATGCCGAGATAACTTATGGTTGTTGTTTGGTTGTGTGATATATGTCATGGGTTGTCCAATCGAGTATGTCTTGCGGGGACTCCGAGGTTCGTGGCTTGCTAGCCCGAGGCCGGGATAACGTGTGGGTTGTCCAATCGGGTATGTCTTGCAGGGACTCTGAGGTTCGTAGCTCGTTAGCGCGATGCCAGGATAACTATGAATGTATGTATGATTGTGGTTATGTGACTATTGTCACGCTGACATGTGATTTGGTATGGTTTCCCATTGGGTTATTCACCCGGGTCTGTTCTGCAGGAGCATGTGAGGTTCGTAGCTTGTTAGCATGGGACGCGAATAATCTTTGGGAATATGTTATGGATGATTGGGTCGTGGACCCTGTGTTTTGTGACTGGAATGGTATGATTGGGTCGTGGACCCCGCGTTTTGTTATCGGAATTGTATTTCGGAAAAATGCTCTTTGGGCTATGTTCCCAAGTGGTTGTGGAAAGGCTTGAGAATTCTTAAATCCCAAATATTTTCAAAACTTCCAATATCAAATGTTTTGTAAGATGTATATGGGTTTTATTCCCACCTTTCATGATTTGAACTGTTTTGATCAAGTGACTCATCTCGGGAAGCATGTTCACGATTATTATGCACTTGGAGTATGTTGTGTATGGCTTGTATTTGTATTTTATACTTGTACTAAAAAAATAGTGCAGTTTTGCTCACCCCCGAGTATTCGGGTGGTGGATGTCTGTTTGCGTCCAGGTACTTGCAGGTTGCTGGGGAGCGAATCATAGGATCGCTACGAAGTTTGATGGAGGACGACGATACTAATCACATGAAGACCAGTGTTGAGCATTTTGGGTAACGTCTTTTTGCTTGGTCTTTTCGTTGTGTTGTTGTCCCGTTTTATAGTAATGTTTATGTATGTCAACCCCTGCGTAGGTATGAGTTGTGAGAAACGTTATGTACGTTTGATGTGTGTGTTGTGGAAAAAGACCAAATCGGTCTAATGGTTCGTTATTAGCCATGTTGGCACATGTTGTATTATTATGTTTTCTGTATTTAGCCTGGTGGATCCTCACGGAGAGGGTCTGCGGCACTGTAATATTCCCAATTGGTTTGGGGGTGTTACAGAATATGGTATCAGAGCTTAGGTTGCAGAAACCTAGGCTGTCGGGTCGAGTTGTGGGAAAGTCGAGTCTTGTCTTATCAGATTTTGTCTGACTGAGTCGTGTTGCGACGCGTCGTTTGGGATGTCGGTCGTGATTAGTATCGAGGTGCAGCCATCATCTTTGTGCGATTTGTGAATGTAAGTCTCCCTACTATGTTGTGCCTTGTGTTATACGAGCTTGTGTGATTCTATATTGTGAAGTGATATTTAAATGTGAATTGAGAATACATGACCTATGCTTGTCTGATTCTCCTATTGTGCTAGAATGAAGAGTGGTGCGAGTGTACATGCATATATATGTTTTTGGTATAAAACGTTTTTACATGAGTAATGGCTTTGGTGTGGTTACGCAAGAAAACTTCATGAATGTGATATTTTAAAGATCAAAATGTTTTGGGGAGTAACGTAAGTTTAATTTTAAAAACATCTTTCAAGAGAGGAAAATGTTTGATTTTCGTATAATGGCCTCAAGACCGAATTTTTTTTTTTTAGAATTCAAACTACTAATATTTTAGTTTTCATCTTGCATTACAAGTTTTCAAAACGCGATTTTTAAACTCAATAGAGGTCAACAAAATTTACTCAAGACATGACTCTCGTCATTAACTTTTCGGTTTCGTGATTGTCAGTCAGAAGATAAGGTGGTAACGATGTTATCATTGTTGGGCATTAGTGCTCAAACATGTAATTAAAATGAGGTGTGAACGCTGAATCGTTTGGTATGTACTCGTTGTGTTAGTCCTCCTTACTGAGGGGTAGAATCTCGGTTTTGAAGGTAAATTGTCTTCTGAGGGTTGTTCGTGGGATGATGTCATCATGTGAATCGACGGCGTTTGGATTCGTGTGTTGTTGCTTATTTGTAACCTTCAATTTTGGTATTATTTGGTATATGTTCATAACGTGTTGCTGTATTAGGGCAATTAGCGCACGCCAAGTGTGCAGCTAGCGCAGGCTAATGTGGTATGGCTAGTGCATGCTAAGTCTCTGCTGTAGCGCGCGCTAATCAGTCTGAACATAAGTTATGGAACTGCATACTGGCCGTTAGGTCTAACTTTTGCGATCATGTTGCGATATTTCGTTAACGCAAGTGCACGTTATCGTGGACAAGTAATAAAGTGATGAGTGAGTATCGTTCCCACGAGGACTGAATCACTAAGTACCGATTTTTATGTATTCTAATTTTATTTGAACAGTCGAAATTTGGGTTGCAATTAATGACTACAGAAAATCAATAATAAACAGAAAAATGATCGCTCGAAGACAGAAAATCAAATAATGAATAAGTCTAGGATTGTGAATCCACCTTGTTTTATCCGAATTTACTCTCGATTATCTGAAGTTAATGATTTCCCCAATTTATTGAAGGCGAAGATTGCTAAAATATTCTACCGCCTCTCCCGAGGTCAATAGATATTTCTAAAGGCGAATAACGCACTCTATCCCTAGGTGAATTAATTCGACAATAGGCAAAAAGCACAAAATCCTCAAAAGGCCACGTAGTTCCTATGAGTATATTCCTATCTCACAAGATAAAACGGTTCTCACCAATAGTTCCTCACCAACTCTCCTCTCCCGATTCGAGTTGCGCAATTAAAACAATCCAATTATTGGCCAGACAATTGAAAGCATTAAAATCGATTGGGAAAACTCAACATAAAAGGAAATTATATAGATAATCAAAAGTAAATCCGTCAAAACTTTGGTTTCATCAAAATCCTAGAACAGGGTTTTAGCCTGACATGCTAAAAGATAAAAATACAGAAATAATGAATGAAAGCATTGAAATCAAACGCAGATGAAGAGCTCGGATTCCTCCGTTCTTCTGGCTTCCGCCCTCTGCCCTTGGTGTCTTCTGCTTCTTGTCTTCTGCGATAATCCTCTCCTTCCAAGATTTCCAGATCCTCTTTTCCTTATGACCTTAAACCCTTATTTATAATCCTCCTTTGCCTCAAAAACGCGCCCGTGTAATTAGGTCGAGAACAGGCTCCAAAAAGGCCCAGAAACGCGGCACTTTCTGTCAGAACCGCCCCGTGGGCCGCGGCTCACTTAATCTGTGCCGCGGATCACGGTACTCATATTAAAACCTGGGCGCTATTTATTTCTTCTGGGCCGCGGCTCACTATATCTGTGCCGCGGCTCAGGGTACAGTTTACTTGGGGGGTCACTGGTCCTCTGCGTGTGCCGCGGCCCACTTTGTCTGTGCCGCGGCCCCAGCGCAAAATTCGCCGTTTTCGTCCGTTTTCATCGTTTTAGCTTCCGGACTCCAATTTCCTGCAAAACATAAAAGAATAGGGCATTACAAGCTCATTTATGCAGATTTAATTATAAAAGGAATACAAAATAATGATAAATAAGCGTATAAAAATATGCCTAACAAATACCCCCAAACTTGAGCCTTTGCTTGTCCTCAAGCAAAAATAATCAATTTCAACAAAAGAATATCGTGAATAATCGTGCAACTCATAGTGCTCAACCTAATCAATACTACCCTGAAATTCTCAAAGAATAACACAAGTATCGCAATAGTGAGTCATATCCACGACACTGATTCCACAAAGTAACCAATTTCAGTCCTAATTAATCGTTCAAGAAGAAAATCGAGCTCAAAGATTAACAAGCGTGAATTTAATCAACCGCGAATATGAAGGGTTAAAATAAACAAGCTAACTCGCCCAATCCTACAGTCTAGTGGCCAAAATTTCAAGAGTTTCATCATCAAAAATAACCCTCGGACAGTATTCCCTTATATATGCTCGATAAGATGATTCGAGTTGACCACTAGGTTCGGATATCGGGATATTTCATCGGGATAATCCGAGGGTGGAATTCCATTCTCATGTGTTGGGGAACCGTTTGACGTAAAAGACACTCATGGGGCACATGGATGCTTCTAGTTACTAAGTTCCCCTCTACAGCGGAGAAACAACTCGAATAGCTATTCCCGCATGTCCGATTCAAGGTCGCTATTTTACACGAGAGTAAACAACGGGTCACGCAAATACCCCCGGTTACTAGGCTCCCCATCATCGGCACATGCAAAATCTCTAAACCACTAGTCTAACCAGGTTTGTCATTTTACGCGAGAGTAAACAACGGGTCACGTGAATACCCCCGGTTACTAGACTTCCCATCATAGAACAAATAATATCTCGACTTTTGGGAAAAACTGTCCGACTCTAAACTCAAATTAAGTGCCAACACGACTTATGTTACTGGACGACTAGCTATTGGGAAAAATGTAACCAAACGTATAGGCGGCGATTTGAAAACACGTATGTCTCCTCTCTTATCCGCTAAGATTTCTACAAAAACGAAAAAATTTCGGACCTAAATGAAGACTTAACAGAAACAGATATCGCTGACTAAAAATCAACTAAAAACTCAACCATTTCTTCCCCGAGAAATCAGTATCGTAACATCAGTTTTACACAAAAAGAAGCATGAAAAATTCACGAATGCAATTAAAAACACGACAAGCAAAGCTAGCAACAAAAATATAACTAAAAATAACAAAAGTGCAAACGAATAAGTACAACAATAAGTATAGCAACAAAAAGTAACCCCCCCCCAAACTTAGGACGTACATTGACCTCAATGGACAAAAAAGAATATGCAATAAAAGGAAAAAGGTCAAGTACTCCCCTACAGTCTGCTCACGAACTGGTGCCGGCGTCGTCCGGCGAGGAGGGTGGTGTGGCTGGCCGAACAGGTGGAATGAATGGCCCATCCGGGTGCATAATATGGGCCGTCCATGCAGCAAGGTGCTCCTGGTGGTAGGCATCCTTCGCTGCCAAGCGCCTCGTCTCACGTCGGTTGGCCCGGCGGGCCTGCTCTCTCATCTCATCTCGGACGGCAGCAATGATGATCTCCCTCTCCGTCCGGCTCTCCTCTCTCAGTGCAGCCAAAAGACTCTCTCTCTCTCCTCATCTCCTCTCTCTCTCTCTCCTCATCTCCTCTCTCAACCCGTCGAACATCGCCTGCAAGTGCTCTCTGTCAGGCGGCGGGCTGGACTCCATCTGCCCCTGCGTCAGAAGAAAAGGCTCGGGGGACTGCTCGTGAGCCTCATCAAGTAGAAGTCCTCGCCCCCGAGCGTGTGCTGGCGCTCCTCCCCACTGATCAAAATGTGAAATGATGCGATTGTCGATCGGGCCCTGGGGGGCTAACATCGGCTCGTCGTCCGACCACGTCATGCCTGACTGGCGGCAAAGAGCGCAAATAAGAGATGGGTGCTTCAGCCCCGTCTTGGCCCCTCCTTGAATACACTGGAAGATAGATCGGACCAGGAGAGGAGCCACATCGAATCGCAGCCCGGAGATGATAGCATATAATGTACGGGCTCGAGAGATAAAAACAGATCGGATCTGCGAGGTGGGATCTATACGTGCGCAGATGAAGTACAACTAGGCTCGCCCGAACCGACTGAGGCGCGAGCTCTTAAAGTAGAAGGTGGAAGAAGCCGGGGCGCGCCTCTCCCAGTCGGAGTCGGGCTGTGTAAGAGTCTCGAGCAGGCCTCCTTCGTGAGGCTATCCATAACTCGCGTATAAGCCGTCTCATCAACCACGGCAGCTCAAATAACCTCCGAATAGCAGCTACTGAAAAATCCACCATAATACCTCGGACTACGACCTGAGTCCGAGTATCTAACTGCTGTATCATCTGCCCCGCCCGAATGTGCTTCAACAAAGCGCTCGCATAAAACTCCTGCACAATAGATATCACCGCCGGCTCAGGAGGTGCGGCGAAACGGGCCCACCCCATCTTGTCGATCATGGTCAGAAGCTCCCCGTCTTGGGGGGCTGGGGTGAATCCCCTCTCCGGGATCAGAGGTCGAGGGCGGATCTTCTCGTTGAAGATTTTATGGATCTCCGGGTCAGAGAATTGGTGCATCTCCTACTCGGCTCGACTATGAGAGGTTTCCCCTCGTGTGGGGGACGACTGAGTCCTGGCCCTTTTGCTGAGCTTTTTGGTTCTAGCCATAGCGAGTTCCTGAAACATTAAACACCGGAGTTTTCTTACTTAAACAATAATGAGAACAACATTACTCGGCTAAGGATATCCAAAACTTGAATCAAGAATTTAATGAGCTAGCACCGCCGTGAGAGAAAATTGAAATTGAGCATTCTACGTTTAAAATTGTCGTAAAGGTTGGGGTCGCTGTAAATCCAAAAACGAGTTCGTTGCACATAGATTCAAAATATTAACTTAACATAGAAAAATTTCCATTCAAACATTTCATCAAACACCTTGTGTGCATGAATTCTAATGAAGAACAACAATTGTAATAGCATGATTTAATCCCCAAAAACAACATCCTCTATCGATCCTCATGACAAACAATAATAACAATAACAATTCATCGAATATCAACACATACCATCGAATTCAAACAAAAATTTCATATTCAACACTCAATTCTTGATAGAACTTTAAATAAAAAAAAAAAACTAATCAACATAATCAATCAATGAACAATTATCTTACTTTTCAACTCATGTAACAATAAGGATCAAGGGAATTAGGATTACCTGGTTTAGATTGTAGTTTGCAAGAGGAAAAAGAAGAAGGGAAAGAGTCGGCCGATCGCTTGTGCAAAGGAAAGGGGAAGGAGTTATACCTGGGGTGTCGGCCGATCGTTTTATAAAAAATACCTGGGCCGTTTAAATTCCGAACGGGGGCCGCGGCACAGCTTAAGTGAGCCGCGACCCAGAGTACAGTCCGCCTGGCTTGTATGCTATGTCGACATGTGCCGCGGCTCAGAATGCGGGTGCCGCGGCTCAGAGTGTTGATGTGCCGCGGCTCACTTGGTTTGTGCCGCGGCACAGAGTACAGCGTCCTGGGCTCATCATTTGGCAATTTGTGTGTCGCGGCTCAGCAGCAACGTGCCGCGGCTCAGAGATCAAGTGTGCCGCGGTTCAGTAAGGTTGTGCCGCGGCACATAGTACAGAATGTTTAGCCTTCTGGTTCGATTTGTGTGTGCTGCGGCTCAGGAATAAATTTTTCCCCTAGGACTTTTTCTGCACAGAATTTTCAAAGGAATACGTCAAGAACGAGAGGGATAAGCAAATCAAAGCAAAAATGATGAAAAATAAAAATTCAAAAATGCAAGAAAATACTGAGACACAAAAATATACTACTAAAACTCGGGTTGCCTCCCGAGAAGCGCTAAGTTTATAGTCTTCAGCCAGACCTCTTTAAAAGTCAGTTCGCTTTTCGCAAACTCCATTTGGACTCTGCCCCGTCCATCGAACCGTTAATGTGTGTTTTAAAATTTTGACCATTGGTCCTTAATGATCCAATTTTTGGTTTGGACAACCAATGTTGTTTTCGAAAAGGTTTTGACACAAACAACTTTCCGAAGCACCCATTTTTCACATGATTTGGCATCCGTTTTATGTCCGGCTTATTCTCCTTTTTCTCGAACGAACTTATGACAGCATCGGAAATTCTCATTGATGGATGAACAGTTGATGATGACGGCATGTCCACATGCTTGAGATATGCAATGCGTTCTACGTTTTTCTTAGAAGTCGGACCCTCTGAAACGGATTCTGAGTTTTTCGACGGACGATTCTTCTGGTGTGTGTCTTTCGCAATGGTATCCACACTTTCAATTTGCGAGCTCTTCTCAACACCACCTGGACATGGAAAGGATTTAAATACTTGAAAAGTGACATGCTCGTCTTGAACCCTTAGAGTGAGTTCCCCTTTTTCCACGTCGATTAAAGTTCGGTCGGTTGCCAAAAATGGTCTTCCCAAGATAATTGGGATGTCGTGGTCCTCCTCCATGTCAAGCACAATGAAATCGGCCGGAAAGATGAACTTATCGACTTTCACTAAGACGTCCTCTATCACTCCCCTCGGATATTTGATCGATCTATCGGTTAATTGCAAAGAGACAGTCGTAGGTTTCGCTTCTCTAATTCCGAGCTTCTTGAAAATAGAAAGAGGCATCAGATTAATGTTGGCCCCGAGATCACATAACGCTCTATCAAAAGTCAGATTTCCTATAGTGCAAGGTATATTAAAACTTCCCGGATCCTTCAATTTTGGCGGAAGCTTTTTCTGAAGAATAGCGCTGCACTCCTCCGTCAATGCGACTGTCTCATACTCCTCGAGTTTTCTTTTATTTGACAAGATTTCTTTCATGAATTTCGCGTAACTCGGCATTTGCTCCAAGGCGTCGGCAAATGGGATGTTAATATGCAGTTTCTTGAAGAGGTCTAGGAACTTAGAAAATTGTTTGTCCACCTTTTTCTGTTGTAATCGCTGCGGAAACGGGAAGGGTGGTACATATGCCTTTGGATTGTCCGGACACAGTATCGAGGGTCTAAAATCTTGTGGTTCCTCAGTCGCTGAATGTTTTTTCTCCTCACCCTCACTTCTCTTTTTGTTCTGCTCGGGCAGCTCGCACAATTCCTTCCCACTTCTCAAACCAATGGCATTGAGACTCTCTCTGGGATTCGTTTCAGTCGTACTTGGCAAGGTACCTTCCGGGCGGGCTGTTAATACATTAGCAATCTGGCCCAGTTGGACTTCCAAGTTGCGGATAGACGCGGAATGGTTCTGCAAGGTCGCCTCCGTACGGGCCATGAACTGACTCGTGCTCGCTGAAAATTTCGCCATCGCTTCTTCTAGAGAGATTTTTGGAGCGGGAGGAGACTGCTGTTGGTGTTGAGTAATCGGAGGCTGGTTCGAGTTTTGTCCGTTTCTCCATGAGAAGTTAGGATGATTACGCCATCCTGGATTATACGTGTTGGAGTACGGATTGTTTTGTTGATTCCCGTTTCCTACGAACTGAGCTTGTTCAATTGGGGGCTGCTCGAAGGGGTTTCCGACTTGGCATTCTGCGCTAGGGTGAGATCCATTACACTATGTTAATGGGGGAAGGAGCATGCAAAAAGGCTTGAAGTTGTTGCGTCAATGCAGCGACTTGAGCTGAGAATGCAGAGATCGGATCATTATTCGATATTTCCATAACTCGCTTCAGGTGTACTCGTTGGGCCGGTCATTGATACGCATTTGCGGCCATAGCTTCCAACAAAGAGTGTGCTTCAGCCATCGTTTTTCCCATCAATGCTCCTCCAGCGGCTGCATCCACAAGAGTGCGTGCAGAAGCACTCAATCCGTTGTAAAATGTTTGAATTTGTAGCCAGTCCGGAAGGCCGTGGTGTGGGCATCTCCGTGACAAATCTTTGTACCGCTCCCAAGCTTCGTGAAGCGACTCCATATCAAATTGACCAAAAGTAGTAATTTCGTTTCTTAACCTCGCTGTCTTAGAAGGTGGGAAGAATTTAGCAAGGAAGGATTGCGCTAATTCCGCCCATGTCGTGATAGAGCCCGGCGGTAAGGAAATCAACCAAAGTTTTGCTTTGTCCCTCAAAGAGAAAGGGAAAAGCCTTAGACGGATGGCATCATCGGTGACACCGTTGTTTTTAAAGGTGTCACAAATCTCGAGAAAAGACGCAATATGTGCGTTGGGGTCATCATTCGGCAAACCACAAAACTGGCTCGCTTGCACCATCTGAATGATCGCAGGCTTGATTTCGAAGTTGTTCGCCTGAATTGTCGGACGCTGAATCCCCGAAAAGTTTGCATTGATTTGCGGCATAGCATAATCGCGGAGTGCTAATGCCGGTTGAGCTTGTTGTACAAGATTATCACCTTCGTGATTGTCGGTATTTTCGGCCATGGTGACTGTGGTTGGTAACTCTCGTTTCTCCTTTTTGTTTCTCCGAAGAGTGCGCTCGAGTTCGGTATCCAAAGGTAGTAGGCCTTCGTTACCGAATTTTCTCACGCACTAACCGGAACTCCTGAAAGGAAAAACAAATAAATAAAATTTCACAAAAACAAAAAATAAAAAAATTCAAACTAAGACTAGAAATACTGAAATTGATATTAGTAAAAAAAAATTAGTCCCCGGCAACGGCGCCAAAAACTTGTTGCGATATTTCGTTAATGCAAGTGCACGTTATCGTGGACAAGTAATAAAGTGATGAGTGAGTATCGTTCCCACGAGGACTGAATCACTAAGTACCGATTTTTATGTATTCTAATTTTATTTGAACAATCGAAATTTGGGTTGCAATTAATGACTACAAAAAATCAATAATAAACAGAAAAATGATCGCTCGAAGACAGAAAATCAAATAATGAATAAGTCTAGTATTGTGAATCCACCTTGGTTTATCCGAATTTACTCTCGATTATCTGAAGTAATGATTTCCCCAATTTATTGAAGGCGAAGATTGCTAAAATATTCTACCGCCTCTCCCGAGGTCAATAAATTTTTCTAAAGGCGAATAACGCACTCTATCCCTAGGTGAATTAATTCGACAATAGGCAAAAAGCACAAAACCGTCAAAAGGCCACGTAGTTCCTATGAGTATATTCCTATCTCACAAGATAAAACGGTTCTCACCAATAGTTCCTCACCAACTCTCCTCTCCCGATTCGAGTTGCGCAATTAAAACAATCCAATTATTGGCCAGAAAATTGAAAGCATTAAAATCGATTGGGAAAACTCAACATAAAAGTGAATTATATAGATAATCAAAAGAAAATCTGTCAAAACTTTGGTTTCATCAAAATCCTAGAACAGGGTTTTAGCCTGACATGCTAAAAGATAAAAATACAATAATAATGAATGAAAGCATTGAAATTAAACGCATATGAAGAGCTCGGATTCCTCCGTTCTTCTGGCTTCCACCCTCTGCTCTTGGTGTCTTCTGCTTCTTGTCTTCTGCGATAATCCTCTCCTTCCAAGATTTCCATATCCTCTTTTCCTTATGACCTTAAACCCTTATTTATAATCCTCCTTTGCCTCAAAAACGCGCCCGTGTAATTAGGTCGAGAACAGGCTCCAAAACGGCCCAGAAACACGGCACTTTCTGTCAGAACCGCCCCGTGGGCCGCAGCTCACTTAATCTGTGCCGCGGCTCATGGTACTCAGATTAAAACCTGGGCGCTATTTATTTCTTCTGGGCCACGGCTCACTATATATGTGCCGCGGCTGTGGTCTGATTTACTCGGGGTCAGCTGTCCTCTGCGTGCCGCGGCCCACTTTGTCCAGGCTGCCCTGTGGCAAAATTCGCCGTTTTGGTCCGTTTTCATCGTTTTAGCTTTCGGACTCCAATTTCGTGCAAAACATAAAAGAATAGGGCATTACAAGCTCATTTATGCAGATTTAATTATAAAAAGAATACAAAATAATGATAAATAAGCGTATAAAAATACGCCTAACAGATCACTAGATCGATCATCTGTTACCGTATTTTATGTGTGTGGTCTAGTGATGACAATTGTTGTGTGTGAATATGTGTTATGATTTTTTGTCGTTGCAATAGGTGGTTACTTGTTAGTATGCCGGGGCGGCAGAGGTAGTGGTCATAACCGTTGTACATGTGGCCATGGGGATCATATGCGGAATCGAGAGAATATTGCCGAGAATGATATTAGTATCGGTGTTGCTACTATATTGCAACAAGTAGCAGCAGAGATGACTCAGTTGACCCAAGCTGTTCAACGCAACACTGACGCGACCCGAAACGTTGGTGTAAATCAGTGGCTTCGGGAGGTAGTTCGTATGAATCCCCCTCGATTCGCTGGTGCTATGGATGCGTTGGGCTGGGATGGATTGTTCTTCCAGTTGGAAGAGATATTCATGGTTGTCGATTGTCCCGAAGAGTGGAAGGTATCTATCGCTCAGTACCCTCTTGATAAAGATGCCACTAATTGGTGGGAAGCTATTAAACCTCGTGATCGTGATGTCACGTGGGCGGAGTTCCAGGCATTTATCGAAGCTAATTTCTACCCAAAACCGATTAGAGAACAAAGAATTCGTGAATTTTATTTGGCAGAACCGCAAGATGTATCGGATGTTAGGAGTATGCCCTCGAATGCCACTCAGAGGATGTTGAGTGAGGGCATTGTACTTGTTATTATGTAATCCATTTATATAAGGCAAATGAATGTTTCTTTATTTACTGGTAGTTACTGGCATTCCTAACTTGTAAATAAACATATAGAAACTAGTCCGTGTATTTGAGAGCAAAATGTTCCACTCCTTATTGGATAAGGGGTCGCATCGAAAGGTTATAGCTCAAATACTTAATCGTTCGCAAGTCGATGAAACTTGATTGGGCGTTAAGTTTATGTGAAGACTTGTATGACGTGTTCTTTGACATGGAGAGTGCCTGTCGAACACTAATGGTTAATGGGAGCACACGTTATAGGTATGTTAATTGGATTAGTATACACAAACCGACTCACCCTTGATTCGTCACACGGATTTCACTCCGGGAAAGTCAATGACGGAATCGAAAGGTTGTGATAGGTATTCGTGAACCTTTGACTTGAGGATTTAGTAGGGATGTGCTTGTGACGTCAAGATTTTCATTAGAGTAGTTCGACCCTGTAAACCATAAGGCGGGGGTCAACCTCGACGTGCATCTTGGCGGGCAAGTAGCAGGTCCTACTGAATACCAAGATAGAATTCTTTCTCCCGTTAGTGAGTGGGTTATATGTCCTATGCGGTTATTGGCAGATGAGATCATAAGTCTTTGGCCAAAGCATTGGAGCTAGTTGTATTAGATACACGAGAGCTCGATGATCTCGATTTGCATTAACGCATGCATAGCGTCAAACACAGATAGGGTTTGACTGATCGTGACCTTATAACTTGATCGGGACATTTGAAAGAAGGGTTTATACGTATACTGGTATTCACGACAGAATGGTTCTTGAATGATCCCAATCATTCGTTCTCAGTTGGGGTATAGTGTAGGCCGCCAGGCTGGCTAGGTGGTGCTACTACTCTTTGGTTCCTCCCATTGCTGACTGAGACGGACCTACCGAGTCGCGCAATAGGATTGACGACGGAATAAATAAAGCTAATTCTCTCATTATGAATATTAGATATTGGATATCTAATTGGGACATTGGATGTCTAAATCGATTTATTAGATAAATTGATTTACGGCCTAATGAATTAAATAAATTACTGGGTTATTAATTTAATTCATAAATATAATTATTTCTTGGAGAAATTAATTATGTTATTTTGTATTTGATATGTTTAATTAATTGGATTAATTAAACGACACAAATATATCGGAACGGAATAGGAGTTTATCTGTTTGGACTCACGGAAAGTCGAAACGAACCGAACTCGTCCGGCTCCTTCTAGATGGCCATCCCAATTTCCCTCCTCTTTCCTTTGGTCATAGTCTCCACCTTAGTTGGTGGATGACTTGAATAATCAAGGGAACAAGATCTTTTAATTAATTCATTTTAATTATTTGGTCTTGATTTGGGAGGATTTTATGGGGAATAAAATGAAGACTCTCCACACTTGTATTGTACAAGCTTCCAACGTGAGGATTGAGAGAGA
Source organism: Orobanche coerulescens (assembly GCA_033398695.1). Lineage (NCBI taxonomy): Eukaryota > Viridiplantae > Streptophyta > Magnoliopsida > Lamiales > Orobanchaceae > Orobanche > Orobanche coerulescens. The sequence goes on along the minus strand of CM065818.1, from coordinate 99,900,712 downwards.
GAGATAGACTTTGAGTTTAACACTCATTCTTCATCTTCTTCATTCACTTCTTCTTCATTTTTCTTGGAGAAAATTGAGAGAAAATTATTGAGAGATATATTATACACTTAGAGTGTAGTAATAAAAGCTTCATCACTTGATTCTAGCCGTAACCTTAGAGGTTAATCAAGTGTTGTTATTCCGGTCGTCTTTCCGGCGCGTGGCAAGTAGAGACGCGGTGCTTTCGGCATTGGATCGTTCAACGGATTGAACTCGTAGAGATCAAACTAAAGCTTGGGGAATAGCTCAAGAGAAGGTTACCATTTAATCAACGGACTTCGAGGGTTAGTTTCTTACGATTCTTGTTTTTCGTTTATATATTCGTATATACGTAGCTTGATCGATCCTCGTAGGGATTCGGATCGAATTAATTTTCATTTTACCGCTTCCGCTGGGCCTTCGTTTTAGGCACCGAATCCCAACAGTGGTATCGGAGCGTAGGTCTTGCGATCGTATATACGATATTGGCATTTGGAATGCTCGATTAGATGGTGAATGATTTGGAATCATTTTAGTCATAATCGTGGTACATGTTTTACGTTCGTTGTAGTTATATTTTTCGTAAGTTTATGTCCAAATATAAATCTTAAATTTGGGAAATATGATTTATATTGAAGATATGAATGTTGAAAAATATAGATATTGATATCCTATTAAAATCGAGCTCGAATCGTCGTCGGACGACTTTTCGGACAAAGGGCGTGAAGCTTCCAGTGGTGACTCGGCCGTGTCTTGTGACACGAGCCGTGTCCAGTGATCTGGCCAAAGCATCGCTCGGCGGACTCGACCGTGTCAGGGCGACACGGCCGTGTCCTGGCCGCGGCTTCGGAGTGACTCGACCGTGTCGAGCGACACGGCCGAGTCCGGGTGTAGGTCTAGGTCACCGCCGGAACGACCCGACTGCCATTCGGCACGGGCCGTGTCCGCCGGGCAGATGCCGCGATGACTCGGCCATGGCAGGCCATTTTCGCCCCGGCTCGATTTTTTCGTGTATTCTTGAAAATTAATCTCCCGCATGTTAAATTGGATTTAATATGATTAAAATGATTTATGTTACTTCATTTTATAAGGGAAATTTGATTAATTGGAATACTTGTGATCGACCGAATTATTTTGAACGTTTTCATATTACCGATTGTGTGAATCGATTGGATCGGTTCGTATTGTTGATTGGATCAATGTATCTCTACGTTGTCCATTTATATAGTATTTATTGGATGAATGCTTTTGAATGGGGATGTGGTTCGTGGACTTAGATTTGAATCGTTCGTTTTATTCGATTGGGTTGTAATGGCCGTTTTGAGCCTATTTATTTTACTAGAAATGTTTGTATCTAGGATGCAATTTTCGATGTAAAATTTATATGTAATGACGAAGACCGGAGGAAGATCCATTTCGAGAAGACGAAGATTCAAGACGAAGACTTGTAATTAGATTACGGAGTTTTTGTTTTCTAGGAACGGTCCATGAACCACATGTTGGTAGCAACTAGGTTGTGAATGGTTGTTTCATATTGTATGAATGCCACAAACACGCTTAAATGATTAATGTGCAAAGTGTAACGTTAATCGCGAAAATTCTCCCACGATAAATTATTAAGTTTATAAGGTTTCAAGGTTTTCCTTCCCTCCATCGAGTTTTCGGGAAATTGAAATCCAAACCGGATGTGCTATGCTTCCGAGTTATCGGGGTAGTCGTTCGGGGAGGACGGATAAATTACCGGGAGCGCATTGGATGCCTTCGGTTGGAGCAAATTTTATCCCTAGAAACCTAATAGGTTGCCGGATAAGATTCAATTGTGAAACTGATTTGCGTCGATGGTATAAACTTAACTTGTTCACGAACCATAGAAACCGTATAGGTTGAGGGGAGTGAACAAGGGGAAAAAGAAGATCGAATCATCCATTAGATGGGTTGGTGTTGGACACCACTTTATGAAAATTAATAGACTAGAAACCTGTTCGGTTGCCCTCTATTAAGATTTATAAAGAACTCGATCACCACTATGAAGTAGAGTGACGATACTTCCGGATTTCACATGGGAGTGTGTTATTCCGATAAAAATAGTGGGAGCTGGGTAACAAGAATAGAAAAGACCTTAATTCTACACTCAGGACATAATTGAATGAGTCACTAATTAATCTGTTATACTTAATGCAGACAAATCTCAATATGACAATGAATCCACTCGCAATTCTACTCGAAAAGAACACCTTAATGGGACCTAACTTTGTGGATTGGCTCCGCAATCTGATGATTGTCCTCAGTATAGAGGCATTGGGATACGTCTTGGAGACGGACATTCCGGCGCCTCCTGTGTGGACCCGAGCCAATCAGGAAGAGATTAAAAACCATGAAAAGTGGGTTAAGGATGACGTGAAAGTCCGTGCTTATATGATGGCTTCCATGTCTAATGAGCTTCAGAGAGCTCATGAGAAAATGACTTCTGCTAGGCAGATTCTATCTCACTTAACCGAGCTTTATGATGAGCACAGCAGAACTGCTAGATATGAGATATCCAAGCAACTGTTCGGTGCAAGGATGAAGGAAGGTGAGAAGGTTGGGGAACACGTCCTCAAAATGATATCCATGATCGAGAGATTGGAGGCTCTTGATTTTAAAATGGATACTTCTCTCCAAACCGACCTTATCCTACGCCTCTCCCCGATTCCTTCTCCCGCTTATTATGAACTTCAACCGCAATGAGATTGCATGTAACTTAGCCGGCTAATGAACAAACTTGTGACCGCTCGCCTCGATGAAGACTCATGACGAAGGAGTCTGCCCTTGTGATTTCTTCTAGACTTCGGAAGTCTAAGAATAAGAAGAAAAAGACCAAGAAGCAGACTGGGCCACATGTTAAGGACTTCAAGGGCAAGGGCAAGGCCCCAACGGTTCCAAAGAGCAAGAAGAAAGACGCCTGTCTCAAGTGCGGTGAGCTGGGACACTAGGCTAGAGAGTGTCCGACTCTTCATGGCACTTCAGGTACAGAACTTTTAGTTTTGGAAACAAATTGTTCTGCTACTGTATTTTCTACTTCCTGGATACTGGATTCTGGTGCTAGTTCTCATATTTGTACCGTGAATCAGGATCTGGAACAAAGTAGGAAACTTGGAGCTGGAGAAGTTATGATCACAGTCGGAAGCGGGCATAGTGTCGAGGCGACCGACATAGGATCACTTCTTTTGGGTTTAGAATCTGGCTTTGTTTTGACTTTAGAAGATGTACTTGTTTTGCCTAAAGGGCACAAAAACATTGTATCCATTCCGGTCATGGACCGAAAAGGCTTTTCATTTTTCATTGGTGATGGTTCCTGCAAAATTTATTTTAAATAAACTAGTGGGTACATCGCTACATTGTTAAATGGATTGTATCATCTAAATCTCAGCAACAAAGTAGTTGTGAATACTATGACTAGAAAACGTGGTAGGGATGAAACCAATCAAGTTTTGAAATGGCATCTTAGACTTGGTCATGTTGGTCAGACCAAGGTTTACAAGATGGAAAAAGATGGACTTATGGGTCCATTGGGATCGGATCCCTTTCCTACTTGTGAATCTTGCCTTAAAGGCAAAATGACTAAGTCCCCTTCACAAGGACATTTGAAAGAGCCGATAAATCGGGATTAATCCATACCGACGTATGTGGTGCTTTGGAAGCAAAGACGTGATGGATATCAACATTTCATTACGCTTTACGATGATCATACTGTATGGTTATGTATACTTAATGAAACATAAATCCGAGGCCTTTGAGAAATTCCAGAATTCAAGGCCCTAGTCGAGAAACAAACCGGTAATCATATCAAAGCACTTGGTCGGACCGAGGTGGCGAGTATATGAGTATAGAGTTTGACGAGTTTCTTAAGGAACATGGAATAGTTTCACAACTAACACCTCCAGTACTCCTCGCTTAAATGGTGTGTCGAAGAAGGAACCGACCTTGTTGAACATGGTCCGTTCCATGCCGGGCTATACCGACTTACCAATTTACCCGTGGGGTATGCACTCGACCGCGCCTATATCTTAAACAGATGTCCTTCCAAATCCGTTTCCTAAAACTCCACATGAGATGTGGGAGGGAAGGAAACCAAGTCTTAATCATATTAGGATTTGGGGATGTCCCGCCTATGTCAAGAAGACTAAGGTGGAAAAGTTGGAAGCTAGGTCTGCGAAGGGACGTTTCATTGGATTCCCTGCCCTGGGACAATGGGATATCTATTCTACATGCCCGAAGATCGAAGGATCATTGTTGCTTTACAAGCACACTTCCCGGAAGATGAGTTCATTCAGAAGGCGGAGCAGTAGAAGTATTTCTTTAGAAGAATACAATGAAACTCCTGAGACACTCGTAAGAAATCGAACCGAACCTTCAAACACAAGTACAACCACCTCGTAGGTCTAGTAGGGTGTCTCATTTACTCGAGAGGTATGGGCTTGTGCACTTGGAGGAGCCGGGTCTCCATGAGGTTCCAAGTGATAGCCAAGAGACCGACCCAACAACCTATGACCAAGCGATGGTGGATGTAGACTCGCGAAATGGCGTGAAGCTATGGAAGCCGAGATAGACTCGATGCATGTAAATCAGTCTGACTCTAGTAGACCGCCCCAAGGGCATAGTGCCTATTGGGAACAAGTGGATCTACAAGAGAAAGACCGATGGTGATGGCAAGGTTGACGCCTATAAGGCCGGGCTTGTGGCAAAGGGTTATACCCAAAAGGAAGGGATCGACACACGATACCTTCTCGCCCGTAGCCATGGTCAAGCCTATTCGCATGATGCTTGCTATAGCCGCCTACCACGATTATGAGATATGGCAAATGGACGTAAAGACGGCTTTCTTAATGGATTCCTCGAGGAGGAAATCTATATGGAGCACTTAAAGGCTTTGTTTCAAGTCGATATTCGAAAGTGTGCAAGCTTCATTGCTCCATTTATGGATCAAGCAAGCATCGCGTAGTTGGAACCTTCGTTTTGACGAGGCGGTCAAAGAGTTTGACTTCGTGCAAAATGAAGAGGAACCTTGTGTATACAAGAAGGTTAGTGGGAGCAAGATCGCATTCTTAGTACTATATGTGGATGATATTCTACTAATAGGAAATGATGTGGGAATGCTCAGTTCTGTAAAAGCTTGGCTTTCAAGTAATTTCTCCATGAAAGACTTGGGAGAAGCAACCTATATTCTTGGAATTCGACTCTACCGGGATAGAGCGAATAGAACAATAGGCCTTTCCAAAGCCCTCTATATAGATAAGATCTTAAAGCGGTTTAAGATGGATGATTCTAAAAGAGGGTTCCTACCGATGCAACATGGAATAAAACTCACCTTGAAGATGTGTCCTCAAAGTGAGGAACAACGAAAGGAAATGAGTAATATACCATATGCTTCGGCCGTGGGTAGCCTTATGTATGCTATGTTGTGTACAAGACCTGACATCGCGCATGCTGTAAGCGTGGTGAGTAGGTTTCAGCAAACCTGTAGGGAACATTGACTGTCAGAAAGAACGTTCTCAAGTACTTAAGAAGGACTAGAGATATGGTTCGATGTATGGCGGTGGAGAATCGATGTGGTGGGATTCACCGATTCGGACTTCCAAGGACCGAAGGACGACTCGATGTCCACTGCGCTACATATTTACTCTTAATGGAGGAGCGATATCTTGGCGTAGTGCCAAGCAAAGCGCGACCGCCGATTCCACTGTCAGCCGAGTATCCAAGCCTGAGGCTTCCAAGGAAGGGTTCTCGATTAAGAAGTTTCGGGAGAACTTCAAATGATACCATGTGCCGAGTTGCTGTCTACTGCATGCTGCGACAACGACGGAGCTATAGCACAGGCCAAGGAGCCGAGGTTTCACAACAGCACAAAACATATTGAGAGGAAGTATCATCTCGTAAGAGAATTTGTTCGCAAGGGATACATTGTGCTGCACAGAGTAGACTCGGCCGACAACGTCGCCGATCCACTGACCAAGCCACTTTATCAGACTAGCTTGGAGTGTCATCTGGAGAACATGGGTATTAGATACCATAGTGTGTGGCATTGAGTGCAAGTGGGAGATTGTTAGGAGTATGCCCTCGAATGCCACTCAGAGGATGTTGAGTGAGGGCATTGTACTTGTTATTATGTAAACCATTTATATAAGGCAAATGAATGTTTCTTTATTTACTGGTAGTTACTGGCATTCTAACTCGTAAATAAACATATAGAAACTAGTCCGTGTATTTGAGAGCAAAACGTTCCACTCCTTATTGGATAAGGGGGTCGGCACTTGAAAGGTTATAGCTCAAATACTTAATCGTTCGCAAGTCGATGAAACTTGACTGGGCGTTAAGTTTATGTGAAGACTCGTATGACGTGTTCTTTGACATGGAGAGTGCCTGTCGAACACTAATGGTTAGTGGGAGCACACGTTATAGGTATGTTAATTGGATTAGTATACTCGAACTGACTCATCCTTGATTCGTCACACGGATTTCACTCCGGGACAGTCAATGACGGAATCGAAAGGTTGTGATAGGTATTCGTGAACCTTTGACTTGAGGATTTAGTAGGGATGTGCTTGTGACGTCAAGATTTTCATTAGAGTAGTTCGACCCTGTAAACCGGAAGGCGGGGGTCAACCTCGACGTGCATCTTGACGGGCAAGTAGCAGGTCCTACTGAATACCAAGATAGAATTCTTTCTCCCGTTAATGAGCGGGTTATATGTCCTATGCGGTTATTGGCAGATGAGATCATAAGTCTTTGGCCAAAGCATTGGAGCTAGTTGTATTACATACACGAGAGCTCGATAATCTCGATTTGCATTAATGCATGCATATCGTCAAGTACAGATAGGGTTTGACTGATCGTGACCTTATAACTTGATCGGGACATTTGAAAGAAGGGTTTATACGTATACTGGTATTCACGACAGAATGGTTCTTGAATGATCCCAATCATTCGTTCTCAGTTGGGGTACAGTGTAGGCCGCCAGGCTGGCTAGGTGGTGCTACTACTCTTTGGTTCCTCCCATTGCTGACTGAGACAGACCTACCGAGTCGCGCAATAGGATTGACGACGGAATAAATAAAGCTAATTCTCTCATTATGAATATTAGATATTGGATATCTAATTGGGACATTGGATGTCTAAATCAATTTATTAGATAAATTGATTTACGGCCTAATGAGTTAAATAAATTACTGGGTGATTAATTTAATTCATAAATATAATTATTTCTTGGAGAAATTAATTATGGTATTTTGTATTTGATATGTTTAATTAATTGGATTAATTAAACGACACAAATATATCGGAACGGAATAGGAGTTTATCTGTTTGGACTCACGGAAGTCCGAAACGAACCGAACTCGTCCCGGCTCCTTATAGATGGCCATCCCAAATTCCCTCCTCTTTCCTTTGGTCATAGTCTCCACCTTAGTTGGTGGATGACTTGAATAATCAAGGGAACAAGATCTTTTAATTAATTCATTTTAATTATTTGGTCTTGATTTGGGAGGATTTTATGGGGAATAAAATGAAGACTCTCCACACTTGTATTGTACAAGCTTCCAACGTGAGGATTGAGAGAGAGAGATAGACTTTGAGTTTAACACTCATTCTTCATCTTCTTCATTCACTTCTTCTTCATTTTTCTTGGAGAAAATTGAGAGAAAATTATTGAGAGATATATTATACACTTAGAGTGTAGTAATAAAAGATTCATCACTTGATTCTAGCCGTAACCTTAGAGGTTAATCAAGTATTGTTATTCCGGTCGTCTTTCCGGCGCGTGGCAAGTAGAGACGCGGTGCTTTCGGCGTTGGATCGTTCAACGGATTGAACTCGTAGAGATCAAACTAAAGCTTGGGGAATAGCTCAAGAGAAGGTTACCATTTAATCAACGGACTTCGAGGGTTAGTTTCTTATGACTCTTGTTTTTCGTTTATATATTCGTATATATGTAGCTTGATCGATCCTCGTAGGGATTCGGATCGAATTAATTTTCGTTTTACCGCTTCCGCTGGGCCTTCGTTTTAGACACCGAATCCCAACATCGGAGTCGCAGGCTATCATCGACTATAGCAAACAACTCAGTTATGTGCGAGATCAGGTGAGGACCGATGAAGAGAAGATCCTTCATTTTGACAGACGGATGAAGCAGGAGATTTGCCAGTATATGGCGGGATTCACTTACACTTCGCTGATAGATTACCAGGGTCGAGCTTTATTCTACGAACTAGCTTCATTATCGTCGGAGCGTGTGCCCGAGTCGAAGAAGCTGAGGATGCCCGATGACCTTATGGACATTACAGGAGTTGGTGTTTTGGGATCTCAACGTCGTAGCCTTTCTGCCGTGAAGCTTCATCGCTCGATGCGTGGGACTGAGAGTTCCAAATCGTCAGCTTTGACTCCTTTTAATGCTAGGAGGTGTTTTAACTGCAATGTGTCGGGCATGTTCATGCACATGGTCCTTCTCCGCTAGTAATGTTAGGAATACTTGTTAGATTTTGATGATGTCATATAAATTCAAATACTTATTACTTGGCAAAAATGTATGGAAGAACCAAATGAGTATCTTCCATAGGCCAAATTATGTTAAGTATAAAACTTGGAAAAATGTAAAGAAGAACCAAATGAGCATCTTCTATAGGCCAAAATAAGTTAGGCTAAAAATCGGCTAAGTACAGATATACAGCTGAGTTCATCAGAGAGGTACAGCCGAGTTAAGTCAGAGAAGTTCTGGTCAACAAAAAACATGAGAGATGTTTGACCAGACTGTAGTCAAGTGACCTCAGACAAGTCACCTGATCAGGCGAGATCCGAACAGTCACCATCAGAGAAGCCCAGACTGCAGAGAAGTTAACTTACATCATACTCGAGATCAGCCAAGTACTCCAAGTCCACGTCAGCATGCGTTGAAAAGTCAAGTATTACGGAAAGTCACATGCAACGTGAAGAGACAAATTGGAGAGATTCCCGCAAAGGATATGAATTAAATAATTCATCCTGGCCTACCTTGAAGAATTTAAACGTATTATATTCAAAAGATTTGGCGCCTCACATGCAAAGTCTTCACAACGGTCGAAAGATAGATTAAATTATGGGAATCCAGCCTTGCAACGTTCAGAAAGAAAACAATGAAGTCTACCTCTCCAACGGACGGATTTGTTGAAAAGATTTGCAATGGCTATGAAGGAAAAGCTCAGAGATCGTGACCTATATATATCCGAAGATTTGAAGTTGAGCAATGACAACAATTACAAATGGTGCGAACATATTCTCAAAGCGGTCAAAGCATTCAAGCAATCTAAAGCAAACTATAGCATCGTGAAAAGAGCGGTTCTCAAAAGTTCATACTTGAAGAAGCTCTTAGTTAGAGAAGACAAAAACTCGTGTCTTTAATCCTGAGTTCGGGATACTTCACTGGTTGAAGTTCAAGATTGTAAAGGCATCCAAGGATCGAGGATCAAGAGGTGCAAGGCAGTCAGGTGTGTTACCACGGAACGGATTTCCACTAGTTGGAAGCTGTAGTTTGGTTGAATCACTGTAATATTTATCACTGGTTGAAAATTATAGTGAATTCATCTCCAACTGGTTTGGAGAAAAGTGGATTAGTAGAGGATTACCCCACCTCTGAGACCACTATAATTGCCTGCGTATTTTACTGTTTTATAGCATCATACTTTAACTGCTGCATTCATTATTAAGTGTTTCATTAGTTGCTTTGTATTCGTCATCAGCTGACTTCCGCACGTATTAAGAACAAACGACTCCAAGTCATTTGTTTATCTATCAGCTGAAGAAACTTACTCTTTGAGAAAAGGAGTTTAAGAGTTTCAATAAGTCTATTCATCCCCCCCCCCCTCTAGACTTATTCCTGGACGACTTGTGACCTACAAGTGGTATCGAAGAGGTTGGTTCATTTATTTCACGAACCAGATCTATATCAGAGATATATCTTTACTCTTATTTTATAATGGAACACATGCATTCTAGACTACCTGTGTTTTCAGTTGACGAGTATGATCTTTGGAAGATAAGGATGCAGGAACACTTATCTTCAATCCATGATGACATGTGGTGCATCATAGAGGACGGTCCATTCACCTTTGAAAAGGACAACACTCCAGAGGAGATCGTAGCAGGGAAGCCAGAGAAGATCCCAAAGAAGAGGACAGAGCTGACTCCCGAAGAAAGAAAGCTGGCCAATCTTGATAACCGGGCCAGAGACGTGTTGTATCAAACTCTTGACAAATCCACCATGGTCAAGATCAATAATTGCCAGAATGCAAAAGAAATTTGGGACACATTAGCCCTAATGTGTGAAGGAACGGAGCTGATCAAAGAAAACAAGTTGTCAATTGCTATTCAAAAATTTGACAACTTCAAAATGAAGAATGGCGAATCTATAGACCAAGTGGACACAAGGTTCACTGAGATTATCAATGAGATCAACTCCCTCGGCAAATCTTATGGCAACAGGGAAATGGCGCTGAAGGTTCTAAGATCTCTCAATCCTAAATGGAGCATGAAGGCAGTGTCCATGAGAGAATCCAAGAACCTCAATAAGATAAAGATCCAAGAGCTGTTCTCTGATCTGAAGGCTTATGAGTTCGAGCTTCCAAGTTCATCCTCAATCGAGCCTGTAGAGAAGGGAATGGCCTTTGCAGCCGAGTCCCCTGCCAAGAGCTTATCTGATATAAAGCCTCCAAATCCATTAGATTTTGAGGAAGAGATGGCGTTTATAATGCAAAGATTCAGCAACTTCCGGAAAAACTACTCCAAATACAAGAAAAATTATAAAAAGAATCCCAGAAGGAACCAGAAAGCCGGAAGCTGGAAGGTGGAGTGCTACAACTGTCATAAGACAGGACACATTCAGATCGACTGTCCTGATCTTAAGAAGGACGAGAGCAAGAAGGAGGTGGGCAGAAAAGAAGACAGAAGGAAGGCCCTCATCGGAGAAGATCAAGAGCGTATAGAATGAAGCAGCGGATTCTTCTCAGATGATGATGAAGAGTATGATTGTCTGATGGCCATCCTAGCTGATGAAGAGGTAACATCAAAGCCCTCTGGTTCAAATAATAGTTCAGCCATGTCACAAGATATGGATCTGCACGAATCTGTAAATCAGCTATTTAAAGATTCTGAAACACTAAAATCTGCACACCTATCTGTATCAGCAGAGAAGACTCAGCTGCAAGATGAGAATAGGCAGATGAAAAATGATTTTGAAAAACTCAGTCTAGAACTAAATAGAGTTGAGATAACTGCAGCTAACTTGCAAAACCAGGATGATGTCACTACAGCTTAGATAAATCGATTAACTGTTTTACTTAGAGAAAAATCAGTTGCACTTGCTCATGTCAAAGCCGAATTTACTAAGCTGACTCAGGTAAATAAGACTCAGGCGCAGGAAATAACCTCTCTGAAGGCGTCTTCAACTCTGGACGAACTGTGTACTAACAAAAGGCCACTATATTCCAGATCAGCCCTTGGATATGATCCTCACACTCCCTCTATTTCCAAAACCACTTTCGTCAAGGGAGAAACAATTGTCTCGACTGCTGAGCCTACATACAAACCGATATTTAAAAATAGGCAACAGCCAAGTCACAAGTCTAGTCACAGTGGTACACAAGGCAGCCACCTAGACAAGCAACTAGGCAATGGCCCAGGCAGAAGCAGCAGCCCAGACAACATGCCCACTATTATCAACAACTCCCTAAAAATAGATTTCAAAATGGGAGGGGCAGATGGAAACCTCAAGGTTATCCTAATTTCCAAAATGAACAAGTGTGGAGACCTCAAAGATTTAATAAATGGTCTCAGCCAAGGTTTATAAATGGCCCACACTATCAATATTTTGAGGAATATCCGGTATACAATCCCAACAGGAGATTTAGACCTCGACCTTACACACCTTATAAGGGTAATAATAATAACAATTTTCACAATCCAAGGAGAAATCAATTCTCCAGGAAATCAGCTAACCCTAGAGGACCCACAAAGACCTGGGTACCTAAATCTCTGCTTGTTTGATTGCAAAAAAGGTGGAAGGACTACAACCACATCTCCACAAATTCAAACTTTGGAGGTGAAGAATGGTTTGTAAATTCTGGATGCTCGAGGCATATGACCGGGAACAAAAAGATGCTGTCCAAATACACCAAAGAAAGAGGTCCTGATGTAACCTTTGGAGATAGCTCTAGAGGACAAACAAAGGGCTTTGGAGAGCTGCACCGGGGAAACATCATAATATCCGAAGTTCACTATGTCAAAGGGCTCAAATATAATCTCCTGAGCATAAGCCAGTTTTGCGATGAGAAGAATCTAGTAGTCTTCACCATTTGGAAATGTATGGTGATAGATATCCTATCTGGAGAGGTGAAGCTACAAGGATTCAGAAGGAGAGATGTCTACATGATAGATTGGAACATAGGAACACCTAACTCCTGTTTTCTATCTAAGACAGTAGGTGAAAACGGATGGCTGTGGCACAAAAGATTATGTCACCTGAACTTCAAAGCCATCAACAAAATTAGTTCTCAGAAGCTGGTCAGAGGACTCCCAGAGGAAGCATTCAAGAAGGAAGCTCTTTGTGATGCATGTCAGAAAGGGAAGCAGACCAGAGCATCATTCAAGCCAGTTTAGCCTACAACTCTCACAACAAGGATCTTAGATCTACTCCACATGGATCTATTTGGTCCTATCAAGCCAAGGACTCTAAGCAGCCGAAAGCATGCACTTGTTGTAGTAGATGATTATTCAAGGTACAGTTGGATTATCTTCCTGTTCAAGAAAAGTGAAACCTTGACCAAGCTACCTGAGCTACTGAGAAGGATCCAAAATGAGAAATCTCTATCCATCATCAAGATCATATTAGATAGGGGAGGAGAGTTTCTCAACAAGGCGATCACCGACATAAATGATCGAATGGGATCCAAAGATGAGCTCTGCCCAGACCCCTAGCAGAATGGCGTTGCTGAAAGAAGAAACAGAACCCTGAAGGAAGCAGCAAGGTCCATGATTGCAGAAGTGGACCTGCCCAAGAGGTTCTGGGCTGAAGCTGTCAACACAACTTGCCATACTCAGAACAGGAGTATGATAGTAGGGAGACATGGCAAAACTCCCTATGAGGTTTGGAATAATAGAACTCCTACTGTTGCTTACTTTCATGTTTTTGGTTGTAAGTGTTTCATCCACAACAACGGTAAAACACAACTAAATGCCTTTGATGCTAAAACAGATGATGGTCTCTTCATGGGATACTCACAAAGAAGCAAGGCATATAGAGTTTTTAATAAAAGAACCTTAGTTGTGGAGGATACACCCCATGTTATATTTGATGAATCTACTGTTGAGTACAGGAAGCAAGTTGAGCTAATTGAGAATAAGCTCAAATCAGCAACCCTTGAAGAAGTCATTGTACATGACACTGGAATGGTAGACTCACCTACAGACCAGTCTGAAGACCCAATCGTAGCTGCTGAAGACCCAACTGCAGATCAGACAGGAACACCAAACCTATATGATCCAGTTGCCGCTGATGAAGACCCAGCTGTAGCTGATAAAGACTCATCTGCAGATCAGACCCAACCTGCAGATGACAAGATGGTAGCTGATCCAGCTGCAGACCAAGGAGACCAGATCCCAGCTGATGTAGAAATCCACCAGAGCAATTCAACAGGGGGAACAGACCCAGAAGAAGACAATATCCCCAAGTGGCTGAAAGACCATCCAATACAGCAAATCATCGGGAAGCTGACTGATGGAGTTAAGACAAGACAGTCTACTCTACCCGCAGGAATGGCTATGTTCTCATGCTTCATGTCTCAGATAGAACCCAAGACAACAGAACAAGCTTTGGAAGATTATTCATGGATCAATGCCATGCAAGAGGAACTTGAGAAGATGGAAAGGAATAAAGTTTGGGAACTAACAGACAGACCAGATCACAAGAAGGTTATTGGCACCAAATGGGTGTACAAAAACAAGAGTGACGAAGACGGAGCTGTTGTTAGGAATAAAGCCAGACTTGTTGCTAACGGTTATGCACAGTATGAAGGAATAGATTTTGATGAAACCTATGCACCAGTTGCAAGACTAGAAGCCATCAGACTATTCCTCGCATATGTTGCATTCAAGGATTTTGAAGTCTATCAGATGGATGTAAAGAGTGCATTTCTAAATGGAATCCTAGAAGAAGAAGTCTATGTAGAGCAACCCCCAGGTTTTGTCAAAGATGACAAAGTCTACAAGCTATTGAAGGCTCTCTATGGACTTAAGCAAGCACTAAGAGCATGGTATCAAACACTGTCTGTGTTTCTTGAGAAGAATGGTTTTTGCAAAGGAAAGGTGGACAAGACCCTATTCAGAGTGGAACACGAAGGCCACATATTGATAGTCCAGATATATGTGGATGACATCATATTTGGCTCAACCAACCCATAGCTGTGTGAGAAATTCTCAAACCTCATGCAAGGAGAATTTGAGATGAGTATGATGGTAAAGCTTAACTTCTTTCTCGGATTACAAGTTAAGCAGATGGAAAATGGAATTTTCATCAACCAAGCTAAGTATACCAGAGATCTAATCAAGAGATTTGGTATGGAATCAGCCAAGCCAGCAAGAATCCCTATGAGCACAAGTACTCACCTAGATGCAGATGAGGGAGGCATATCAGTGGATTCAACCCACTACAGAGGACTCATTGGATCATTGTTATACCTCACTACAAGCAAGCCAGACATATCCTATGCCATAGGAGTTTGTGCGCGATTCCAATCTAAGCCTAAGCAGTCGCACCTAGATGCAGCAAAGAGGATAATTAAATACCTTAAGTCTACGGTCAATGTTGGACTATGGTACCCTAAGGACGATAACTTCGAGCTGTCAGGATATTCAGATACAGATTTCGCATGATGCAAAATTAATAGGAAAAGCACTAGTGGAACGTGCCAATTCCTAGGAACCAGACTGATATCCTGGTTTAGCAAGAAGCAGGTTTCTAACTCTATCTCAACCACATAGTAAGAATACCTAGCTGCAGGTAGTTGTTGTGCCCAGATCTTGTGGATCAGACAGCAGCTAAGGGACTACAATATCATTGCCAATGAAGTCCCTATCTGGTGTGACAACAATGGTGCTATTGCAATAACCAACAATCTGGTTTTGCATTCAAGGACCAAGCACATTGATGTTAAGCACCACTTCATCATAGACCACGTGCTTAACAAGAGAGTTAGAGTTGAAAGAGTCAGCACAGACTACCAAATAGCTGACATATTTACCAAACCTTTGCCAGAAGAAATATTCTTGGAGCTGAGCAGAGAACTTGGTCTACTAGATTGGGAATCTAGTACAGAAGAAAAAGCAAGCTGAAGCATATCAGAGGAAGGACGTACCCAGCTGATTAAAGGAATCAGATCCTAGCTGATGCAGACAAAAAAGACGAAGGACGGACAAAGGAACCTAGCTGATCAAAATCTCAGGCGAGAAGTCCAAGGAGTCAACTCACCTGATGCAGAGCAGTCAACAGTCAACAGTCAACCAGCTAAGTTTTCTAAACTTAATCGACTTATGAATATTTTATTATTATCTGCTATATATATAATAATATTATATTAATTTTTGGTTCACAAGTGGCATTTAAATACACGTGGCAATCACTTGATAAATCGACCTCCACTGTGACCAATTAAAATCTAACCGTCCAATTTTAAAATCAAAACCTGGACCACCGATTAGAATTTGAAATTTAAAAAGAATCTCAAAAGGCGAACCACCGATTCAAAATAAATAATAATTTAATCCCA
Source organism: Orobanche coerulescens (assembly GCA_033398695.1). Classification (NCBI taxonomy): domain Eukaryota; kingdom Viridiplantae; phylum Streptophyta; class Magnoliopsida; order Lamiales; family Orobanchaceae; genus Orobanche; species Orobanche coerulescens. Next base: position 99,884,870 of record CM065818.1, on the reverse strand, counting down.
ATGTCGTTTCATATTCCTTATAAGGACGGAAAACCCTTCACTTTACCTTCACGCTTACCAGTCTCTCAAACCCTAAATTTACAGAGCAAAAATCCTTTGAACTCCAAATACACTAAATAAATCTCTTATTTGCAGAAATGGAATCTTATTTTGAAGGTGTTAACATGAAGGCGGTCAAAGACCAGATCATCTTTTCTCTGGTCGTTGATTTCGAAGGTCTTTTGGAAGCAAATCTGGATAACAACGACGTACTCTTCCTTATCCACTCGATGATGAAGAATGGGATCTACCCATTTCTGGATATTAGTCCCAAACACCTATACAAGGAGGATGTCATCACTTTCTACCGCGAAGCCCATGTGATTGAAGAAGGAATCAGGAGCACTGTTGGCGGAATTCAAGTCGACATCTCGCCGGAGTCGATTCGTAAAGTTTTTGGTATGAAACACCGCGGCATAGCCGTCGAGGCTCTCAAGCAGACAGCAGCCGACACTTGGCTAAAGATTAAGGCGATTGACCAGCCGATGAAGCTAAAACTCATTGCCAAAAGAAGCGAGATTAAAAAGGAGTATCGATATATGTTAGATATTACCAACAAATTTATTACGGGTATGGCCGGCAGTTACGACCAACTGTCATCGGCGAAATTCACAGTGCTGGGAGCACTCATTCAGGACGAGGCGATTGATTGGGCTGACTACATCTTTAGGCAATTTGTTCGCGAGGTCAACAAAGCCGAATGGCTTACTGATGAGAAGAAATTCAGATCCAAGCTGGCGTTTGGAACGCAGCTGAGTTGGATCCTTGAGAAGATGGGTGTGGCGAAGGGAAGTACTGACCCCTTCCACATCAACAAGAGACTTGGTCACCTAGACCAAGAGACGTTGAGGAAGTTGGGAGGCAACAGAAGAGCAGCTCGGATACTCAAAGAATTATCTGATTAACAGTCCTACAAATGTCCTTCATTAGACGAGTCGGACCGACCTGCAGACGACAACCCAACTGCAGCCGAGTCACACTCGGAGTCAGACAATACACCGATTGATGTCCGGTTCAAAAGAAGGGGACCAGCCCCTGGTTAGCCATCAATCATACACTCCTCACCGGAACCCTCTCCCAAGAGGCCCAGGCGACTGCAGTTCAGCCAGGAGGAGCAGCCAGAACATTATACCAGTCCTACAGCCAAGTCGCCTACCCACCTGGAAGACCAGCCTGCTCCGGGCAGCCTGGAAACTCAGATCGTCCCTGTCCTCACTCCAGCATTTATTTCAGAAGAGGAAGAAGCAGGTTTAATTATCTCAATCCCTGAAGCAAACTACACCTTTAACCTGCTAGACAACAATCTTTTCAACCTGTCCATAGAGCAATTACAGTTAGTTAAACCACAAGCTCTAAAACACTCTTTTGTTAATATTTTTGAAGAGTGGAAATTTTTTAAATCACTGTCATTTGTTAAACTTCAAATCTATATTGAAACCAGTGGTTGGGAATATCCCCAAGCCACAGAGGATGTACTAATATACTTTTGCAAAGTATCAGACACAGTTTTGATCCTCCAGGATAATTGGTTCATGTCAAATTTCAAAACCAACATGGACCAATACATCCATTCTATAATGTACAGTATTTTTGATGGATCTTTTGGGAAAGAAGATGAGGAGGAAGAAGAAAAATAAATAAGGATTGAAGAAGTGAATGGAGAAGAAGAGGTCATTGTTATAGATGACGAAGAAGAGGAGCAGGAAGAAACAAAAGGAGGAGAAAATATTTTAGTTGAAATACAAACAGAAGAAGTTGAAAAAAACAGAGGAATTAGTAGATGAAGAAGAAGAAGGGGAAGAGGTCGATCAGGAGGATGATGAAGGAAAGGAGGATGATGAGGATGATGGAAAAGATGATGAGAATGATGGAGAAAATGATAAAGATGATAAGAATGATGATGATGATGATGATGATAAGGATGAAGGAGTAGAACAACTAGCTGAAAAAGAAAAAGATAATGTTGATGAAGAAGAAAAGGAGGAAGAACAAGAGAAGGAATTAGAAAAGGAAGAAGAAGAGAAAGAAAAGGAGCCGGAGAAAGAGCCCGAATTAGAGGCTGCAGACAAGGCTGGGGCGCCTGCCCGGTATACCAGCCTGGACGCAGATTTGGCTGAGGACTCCAGATCAGGGACACCTGAAAAGACCCCATTTGGAGTGCCAGCTGCAGATAGGAGCTTGCAGTCTAGTGAATCATTTGCAGAAGGATTAGGCGAGCACTCTCCACCATCGCAGATCTCACCTGCAATGACCGAGCTGATAAGGCAAATACTAAAGGACACTATTGGAGAGTTGCTTGCATCTCAGGTCACCCCTGATCTCCAATCCATCAATGCCAAGATTGATACTTTGCTGCAGCGGGAAGTCCCTCAACCTCCTCCCCCTACAAATAACAGAATGCCTTTTGGCATGTCTGACTGGATGCACAGAATGGAGCAGCAGCTGACCACTTTAGTTGATGCTGGCAAAAAGGGGGAAGATAGGATACAGGGGGGATGCGGCATTCAAGGAGAAATAAGGGAAGAGCTAAGAACGAAGAAGAGGCAGGATGTCCAGTTGATCACTGCTGGGACATCCTCATCCAAAAGGAAGGGAGAATCAGAACCAGCAGAACAGGCTGATGATCAGCCTGCAGGCAAAAAGAGGAGGACAAGAGGAGGATTTGAGCCTACTCTAGAGTGGGAAGTCAAGGAGTTGTGGTACATTGAAGATTTTGTACCTTACGAAGCTCTACCCATGTGGGGATCTGCAAAGAAAAAATTCATCAGAGACTACTACATCTGGGAAATACTCCAGGATGATAATCTCTCCCCACAGCAGAACTTCATCAACTTCATGGAAGAAGCTCACCCACAACTCTGGACTATTCTTGTAAAACATGCTGAGGCACGAAATGCATATCCCATGATCCCTATGTTCAGAGCCAAAGAACCTCCCACCTTGGAGAAAGGAAATGCTTTGAATGAACTTGCACTCCATAGAAAAATCAAGAAGCTGTGTGTTGAGAATAAGTTCTCATCACAAGAAGAGCAAGACTTTGCAGCTCTTGTTGTAAAGAGGAAGTATGGTCTTCCCCTGTCAAGATAAGACCAATCGGAGCTAAACCTTTCAGGCCTGCCAAGCAGCCTATCCGAAGAGGCAGAGGCAGAGGCAGATGACTTTTATTTATTTTTGTACTTGTAAAATTTTCTTGTAAATTTCAGACATGTATTTGTAATCAATTCAGAAAATTTTATAACAGTCTTTTGAATGACAATTTCCAGTTGTCTCAATACTAGACTGATTTTAGTTTGTGTCTTGCACTCAAGTGCAGACTTGTTTATTTGAATATTTCCTTAAGTTTTGCCATCATCAAAATAAGAGTAATTTGTTAAGAATACTTGTTAGATTTTGATGATGTCATATAAATTCAAATACTTATTACTTGGCAAAAATGTAAGGAAGAACCAAATGAGTATCTTCCATAGGCCAAATTATGTTAAGTATAAAACTTGGTAAAATGTAAAGAAGAACCAAATGAGTATCTTCTATAGGCCAAAATAAGTTAGCTAAAAATTGGCTAAGTACAGATATACAGCTGAGTTCATCAGAGAGGTACAGCCGAGTTAAGTCAGAGAAGTTTTGGTCAACAAAAAACATCAGAGGTGTTTGACCAGACTGCAGTGAAGTGACCTCAGACAAGTCACCTGATCAGGCGAGATCCGAACAGTCACCATCAAAGAAGCCCAGACTGCAGAGAAGTTAACTTACATCAGCCTACTCGAGATCAGCCAGGTACTCCAAGTCCACATCAGCATGCGTTGAAAAGTCAAGTATTACGGAAAGTCACATGCAACGTGAAGAGACAAATTGGAGAGATTCCCGCAAAGGATATGAATTAAATAATTCATCGAGGCCTACCTTGAAGAATTTAAACGTATTATATTCAAAAGATTCGGCGCCTCACATGCAAAGTCTTCACAACGGTCGAAAGATAGATTAAATTATGGGAATCCAGCCTTGCAACGTTCAGAAAGAAAACAATGAAGTCTACCTCTCCAACGGACGGATTTGTTGAAAAGATTTGCAACGGCTATGAAGGAAAAGCTCAGAGATCGTGACCTATATATATCCGAAGATTTGAAGCTGAGCAATGACAACAATTACAAACGGTGCGAACATATTCTCAAAGCAATCAAAGCATTCAAGCAATCTAAAGCAAACTATAGCATCGTGAAAAAATCGGTTCTCAAAACTTCATACTTGAAGAAGCTCTTAGTTGGAGAAGACAAAAACTCGTGTCTTTAATCCTGAGTTCGGGGTACTTCACTGGTTGAAGTTCGAGACTGTAAAGGCATCCAAGGATCGAGGATCAAGAGGTGCAAGGCAGTCAAGTGTGTTACAACGGCACGGATTTCCACTGGTTGGAAACTGTTGTAGTTTGGTTGAATCACTGTAATATTTATCACTGGTTGGAAATTATAGTGAATTCATCTCCAACTGGTTTGGATAAAAGTGGATTTGTAGAGGATTACCCCACCTCTGAGACCACTATAATTGCCTGCGTATTTTACTATTTTATAGCATCATACTTTAACTTCTGCATTCATTATTAAGTGTTTCATTAGTTGCTTTGTATTCGTCATCAGCTAACTTCCGCACGTATTAAGAACAAACGACTCCAAGTCATTTGTTTATCTATCAGCTGAAGAAACTTACTCTTTGAGAAAAAGAGTTTAAGAGTTTCAATAAGTCTATTCACCCCCCCTCCCTCTAGACTTATTCCTGGACGACTTGTGACCTACAAGTAACGTGTTACAAGTGCGGACTCGTGGGACACCGAGATCAGTTTTGCGAGTTAGTCACCAAGCCTTTCGAGGCACGGACTTGAGCACTGATATCAGGATTGACTCTGAGGAGTCCCTAAGAGCGTAGTCTACCGTCGTATGTTATGTTATCTCCTTGCCTTGTTGTTTCAAATTTGGGAGATGAACTTCTTTTATTAGAAGTGGATCGAATTTTTAAACTTCTGTATTTTCAACTCTATCGACTCGTTTGTGTTCGTTGATATTTTCTGAACTTGTCCTGTCTTTTGTTTTTGTTGATCGAACGAGTTGTGGTATTGTTTTGGATTAATCCGTTTGTTGTTGTGACTTTTCCGAATTCGGCTCCATTCCTATAAATCTTATGTAAATGCATATCTTGTCATTTTTACCAGACCACCTATTGTCTCAAGTCGAGGTGTAAACTTCGGAGTTGCTATTTGATTTTTGTTGTTCGTTGAGGTTTGAAATTGATTGTTCGACCACAGTTGTCTCGATCGTTTGTTGTTCGGTTTTTGTTGACCTCGTATCGTGATTTTTGAGCATTCGGGTCACTTTGTATTTTCCTTAAGTTTGGGAAATTAACTTCGTTCTCGATCTTCCCACCCTTGTGCTCTGGAATTTCGTATTTGTCCAGCGATTAACTCACGTTTTTATTGATGTACTATTCGGGTTGGTCAACCGCAGTGATTTTTGTTCGTTACGTTTTGTTATATTTCTAGCGTAACGATATGGATGGTAGAAGCCATGAGCTGCATGTGACTCGTTGCAGGTTGTCGGCAACGGATAGAGTGTGTTATCTTGGATTGTTTTGCATTGATCGTTTTATGTTTTAAGTTTCATGATGAAACTTATTTTTAAGGGGGGTAGGATGTAATACCCGCAATTTTTGTTCCAGTTATTTTGAATTTTTCTTCAGATATTTCCCGGTTGCCGAGCACTGGTATTATTTTCTCGACGACTAATTTTGTGTTTATGGTCGTATGTGGTGATTTGTTATCCGTTGTTTTCATTTTGGATCGATGATGTTGTCCACGAGCGTTTTATCGTGTTTGTTCCACGGGTTTTCGGATAATTGAGTCGTCGGGTCACGACGGCTGGGCACCGGACGGAAAATTGCGGTAGGAACCGGCATGGCGGCTGGGCACTGGCTGGGCAGGTGCGGCAGGAACCGACATAGCGCACGCTATTGTCGGAAGGCTGCGCGCGCTAACTCGGAAGGAATAGCGCATGCTATTCTGTTGACCAACGCAAGCTATCGGGCTGGGCAGAGAGGTTTATGAGGTTCTGAGATCAGGAAGGATAGGCGGGTAGCGCACGCTACTGACAGTCGTTGCGCGCGCTAATCGGCAGGTGTAGCGCACACAAGCACCCGCACAGCGTGCGCTACTGCGACCGGATAAGAAGGTTCTGGACAGAAGAACAGGTCGGCTAGATAAGTAGAACGCTGGTCCCAACCGAAATTTCTAGTCCGAGACTGCCTGTTAGCGCACGCTACTCGGAAGCCTTAGCGCACGCTAAATGCGCATGTCTATAAATATGACCGAGCAATCCTGTTTGCACTCATTTTCCACTTCCCCTCTTTCCTGTCCGAGGCTGTAGACTTGATGAGCTTGGAGACCTGTTGTTATACGATGAATGCACGAAGTTCTGGAGTTCATAACATCATGTAATCATTCCATAACATCCCCCGATCGAGCGAATCAGGTAAGTTTTCCTAAAATCTTAGTTTTGGAAAAATTGGGGATTTTGCTTGATTTCGTCCGTTTGATCCGTATTAACCTAGATTAGTGATGGATTGTTGATTATTAAGTTGTATTCTACCCATTTCCTTGTTGTTCCATGGTTCGATTGCTAGAGATTCGTCGTTTTGTTGAGTTCTTAATCAACGCCTAGAAGGTGTCCGGTGAGAGTTCTTAGGGGGGGTTTCGGGCGTTCTATGATTATTCTTCCTCGCACTATCATTGATTGTTGATGACTTGATGTTAGGTTTAGGTTCCTTGCAAAGAACCAGATTCGGAATTCTTCCGTTCGTTGTTTCCCGATCGATCGTGTTATCGTTGTTTCCGCCTGAAGCACTCTGGGTGTTCGAGGTTTCCCGGTTGAGCCATGTTCGTCGGAGTATCCGGTATCAATTATTGAGGCAATTATCTTGCCCATACATTTCATTTTTTGCAAACAAAATGGTTGGTAAATGATTATATGTGCGATCCGAATGTTGTAATGAACCTTCTAAAGGATAGGTATATACTCGATAAATATTGTCTTCCGCAAGCAAATGGTTGATAAATGATTATATGTGCGATCCGAATGTTTTAATGAACCTTCTAAAGAATTGGTATATACTCGATAAATATTGTCTTTCGAAAGATAACTCGTACGTTTTGAGAGTAAATGTGCCTTCCTGTATATATATGTATTAGTTTTTACTCCTCTGTAAGGATGTTGTGATGCTCAGTGTGCTTGGTATTGGTATTCGCTTGTGTTGTGTGATTATGGTAGTGATGTGCCACCGGGTAAGATTTGTGAATCACCGGGATCCCTCCTTGCTAGTGCGGACCGGGCATGACTGTAGGGTTATCCAATCGGTTATGTTTTGCGGGGACTTTGAGATTCCTAGCTTGTTAGCATGATGCCGGGATAACTTATGGTTGCGGTTTGGTTGTGTGATGTATGTGTCATGGGTTGTCCAATCGGGTATGTCTTGCGGGGACTCCGAGGTTCGTGGCTTGGTAGCCCGATGCTGGGATAACGTGTGGGTTGTCCAATCGGGTATGTCTTACGAGGACTCCGAGGTTCGTAGCTTGTTAGCGCGATGTCGGGATAACTATGAACGTGTGTATGATTGTGGTTATGTGACTGGTGTCACGGTGACATGTGATTTGGTATGGTTTCCCATTGGGTAATTCACTCGGGTATGTTCTGCGGGAGCATCTGAGGTTCGTGTCTTGTTAGCACAGGACGCGAATAATCCTTGGGAATATGTTATGGATGATTGGGTCGTGGACCATGTGTTTTGTGACTGGAATGGTATGATTGGGCCATGGACCACGTGTTTTGTTATCGGAATCGTATTTCTAAAAAATTGGCTTTGGGCTGTGTTCCCAAGTGGTTGTCGAAAGGCTTGAGAATTCTTAAATCTCAAATGTTTTCAAAACTCCCGAGATCATAAATGTTTTGTAAGATGTATATGGGTTTTATTCCCACCTTTTATGATTTGAACTATTTCGATCAAGTGACTCATCTCGGGAAGCATGTTCACGATTATTATGCGCTAGGAGTATATTATGTATGGCTTGTATTTGTATTTTATACTTGTACTAGCAAAACAGTGGAGTTTTTCTAACCCCCGAGTATTCGGGGGGTGGATGTCTGTATTGCGTCTAGGTACTTGCCGGTTCCTGAGGAGCGAATCAGAAGATCGTTACGAAGGATGATGGAAGACGATGATACTAATCATATGAGGACCAGTGTTGAGCATTTTGGGTAACGTCTTGTTGCTTGGTCTTTTCGTTTTGTTGTTCTCCCGTTTTATGGGAATGTTTATGTATGTCAACCCCTGTGTGGGTATGAGTTGTGATAAACGTTATGTACGTTTGATGCGTGTGTTGTGGCAAAAGACCAAATCGGTCTAGTGGTTCGTTATTAGCCATGTTGGCACGTGTTGTATTATTGTGTTTTCTGTATTTAGCCTGGTGGATCCTCACGGAGAGGGTCTGCGGTGCTGTAATATTCCCAATTGGTTTGGGGGTGTTACATTATGTACACCTCTTAACGTACGTTAGTGTCATGCACAAGCATGTATAAATCGACAAACTCCACATGATATGATCAAGGATATATGAATATAAATATGGAAAAATCACACTTCGATTCTCAATACGACGTAATAAAATACCACAAGGTTCAAATGCAGTTGAAAATACTCAACAATTATCCGGGTATTACATGTATAACATATATCGATGATTAGATAATCAAGTATTATTTTTTGAATATGTATATGGATTTGACATCTTGAAGTCGAGATATGATGACTGAAGTCATATTTTTCGTATGTTCTTGATAAATACGAATTATGATTGTGTAATAATATTTGTATTTTTGTTATAGGATGGATAAAAATTGGATCGGTCTTCAAAAATCGGATCCAAGAGTCATAGATGGAATGAGAGGGTTTATTCGATTTCTGAAGAAGCATGATAGTGATAGTATTATTCATTACTGTCCATGCAATAAATATAAATGTCGCAACAATATGTACCGTTTTACACTTGCTGTTGTATGGGAGCAGTTGGAAAAAAGGGTTTTGGGATAAATGCACATGTTAGATTTACCACGGTGAAAAATCAAATTCACTTATTCCCCATGATAACGGATAGTATAGTGGTAGCACATGTAATGATCCCTGATCGACCAGTTATCCGAAACCCTACATCGCTACCCATTAACACTATTTATGTAGATAGATACAACAAGCTAATATAGCTCCAACAGACTCTTATTTACCCTGGGTATCACATGACGATTCTTGATAGTGTCATAAAGACTATGAGGGTAAAGATGGAGAACAAAACCTCGATTAAAGCTGTTGATATTTGGAACTTACTGGGAAAATACTCCCAAAAGGTCATCGTCTCCCTAGTAATCATAGTAAAATGAGACGTATCCTGAAAGGTCTTCGGCTATCTATATCAAGATCCACGTATGCATATATGATTCTGCTTTATTTTGGGAAAAGAATAATGAAGACCTAAAGAGATGTCTGGTATGTGATACAGAGAGGTATAAGTTCACTCCTTCTGGTAAAGAGAAAGCTATGAAGGTTCATTGGTATTTCCTTCTGAAGGATAGACTGAAGAGCCTTTTCATGTCTCCTCACACAGCCAAGGCAATGAGATGGCACACCGAGCCTTACATCAATGACGAGGATACTATGATACAACCTTCTAATGGAGAGTCTTGGAAGCATATAGATATGGAGTTTCCATAGTTTGCATCATATGTCCGAAATGTAAGACTCGGAATGGCATCTGACGGATTCAACCTTTTTGGCAACATTTGTCTTTCGTATTATATATGGCCGGTGGTAATGGTTCCTTACAACCTTCCTCCATGGATGTGCAGGAAGAAGGAGTATAATATGTTGACTCTATTCATACTTGGCCCTGGGTATCCAGGAAAGTGTATTGATGTTTATTTGATACCTTTGATAGAGGAGCTGAAGTTGTTGTGGGCGCAAGGTAATCTGACGTATGACAGTTAGTCGCATGAGATGCACTACTTACGTGATGTGTACCGGTATCATTAATGATTTTCCTGCATATGAGATGCTGTCTGGATCTCTTATTAGTGGATATAGAGTATGTCCAGTGTGCTTGAATGCAGAATGTGTAAGGTATCACTGTCGGAAGGTTGTCAGAATGCGTCACCGTCTATGGTTTGAGAGGATGCATGTCTAGCGTACAGATGCTGTAGAATTTGATGGGATTGAAGAGGTGGGTGATCCACCATGGGAGTGTACTGGTGAGGGAATCTTGGTCAGGCTAAATAAGTATGAATATGGGGAGTTGAGCAACTATCCTGATATAGTAGTGGCAACTCTCGAAAGATTGGATAGGTATAAGTACTGGTCCCACAAGAGTATATTTAGGGATCTATCTTATTGAAGTAAGTTTATGATTAGAAACTACCTAGATGTGATGCACATAGAAAAAAATTATTTGTGAAAGTGTTGTCGGTACAGTGTTATGTTAAGGGAAGACTAAAGATGGACCTAAGGCACACATTAGTTAAAATAAATGAACATTAGTAAACATTTATGGTTGAAGAAAGGGAAGGGGAAACACAAAATATGTAAAGAAGCTTACACCGTCACCCTTGAGCAAAAAGCTGAGATTTTTTCGTGGATGAAGGCTGCTAGGTATCCCACAAGATATATTGGAAATATAGGGAGGTGTGTTAACTTCAAGGAGAATAAGTTAACTGGATTGAAGAGCCATGATTATCATATCCTCTTACAAGCCTGTTCCCTGTGTTTATCGACCATACTTGTCCAATAAGTGGTCGACCTTGTGTATCGTGAGCCAGGTTCTTTCAAAAGTTATGCACTAGGGAAGTAAGGAAGTCAGATCTCCAGCTCATGAAGCAGATCGTTTATATCTTATGCAAATTTATGAGGATCTTCTGACCAAATTTTGTTGATCTCATGCCTCACCTCATGATCCATCTTCCTCGCCAACTTTTACTAACAGGCCACTACATGTGGATGTTTCCAATAGAAAGGCAATGTGGTGACTACAAAGACTCTATGACTAATAAGTCTTCACCTTAAGGATATAAGGCCGAAGCATATCTTGCATGGGAGTGTGTAACATATACCAAGTTCTATTTGGGCGCGGTAGATCCCACACCTGAGCCTATGTCAACCATTCCAGTGTAATTTAATCTCTCCATCAGCACCTACGAAGTTGGAGTTCAAGGAAGATTAACTCACAATCATTACAACCTTACGAGCTAGGAATTGCACATTGGTGGATATTGCTTAACTGTCAAGAAATTCAATACTGGAAAAACATTCACTTTTCATGTGATGTCATGAGTTGGAAATTAAATTCCAAAATGAAACATTTACTGATTATTTCGGACAATGGGTAAGTGTTTAATTAATGATTACTTAAATTTCCTTAAGTAAAATTGTAGATGAATGATGACATTCACCTTAATTAATATCCAGATGACGCACATAAAAAGTGATGGCCACCAGATGTTGTCACGTGAGTTCATGCTTCTTTGGATGAAGCCTATTATATCTAGAACTTATTCAATGGCCAAGGTAAATGGTTGTGACATTTGTATGTATCGAGAGAGATCAAAGAAGAAGATGTCAAAATTCTAGAGTTATGATTGACAGTGGATATTACGGTGTTCTTCTCAAAGTAGTGGAACTAATTTATGGAGAAGGTTCGACAGTATACTTGTTCAAGTTTAGGTGGTTTGATACTAATCCTGAAATCGGAAGGGAGGATGATTATGGACTTTTATCCGTAGATACTTCTATGAGTTGGTATGAAGTTGATCCTTCTGTTTGCAACATCGGCTAAACCAGTTTACTACCTGGATGACTTGGTAAAATAGGAGTATGGAAGATCGTAAATCATGTTGCTAGGAGAAATATAAATAGTACGGCTACACATGGACAAGCAGTAGATAAGGATGACGATGAGGAATATCAAGAACCGGATACAAGTAATACTCCACCATCCTCCATAATACTACTGAATAATGCTGTAGAAAGTCGACTTGTTCGACTACATGGCGAATAACGCGGGTTCATAGATATAGGTACAGATGAATTACGTGCAGACTCTGATGAAGATGATGACAAAGAGTTCAGACATATGATGCCAGTTATCAACTCCGACAGCGAGACAAAATGAAGTGGTGATTCTGACTACGAGCCTTAGAAGGACATATCATTATCCATAAATATTTGTTTTATTTAGAAAATCAAAAAATATTTCAAGTTAGATATTTGTTTAGCTTTGCTTAAAAAATGCAAAATTAAGTAAAAAATGGTGTTCATTGCTGTTTGTAGTTCGAATGAATCAATGTTATTTTTCATCATTAATTATTATAATTTTTTTTGTTTTTATTAAAAATTACAATTAATTCAAATTTTGATGATTTTATATCCATTTCTAAAATTTAATTATATATATATATATATATAGGGGTGGGTTATGGAGTGAAATGGTATAAGTGTAAGAAATAGGAATGACTGTAAGCCATTAATCCTTGGAGATTAATGACCCAGATTTCGTTCTGGTGTGCTAACACGGGAAACTAGGAGTGCTAACGAATTTAATTATTGGGGGTACCAATGTAATTTGACTAATTTATCTTATGGAAAGTTACTGGGAAGTTTCTATATTCATGGGATTTCATATTTTAGGTTAATATCTATTTTTTTATGGGATTTCATATTTTTTAGTCGTTCAAATATTTTATATTTTTGGTGTAATTATTTTTATTTTTTTTTAAAACTAACATTATATTTTTTTTTCTATTTGATTTGTATTTTTAAAAATCGGAACTGTTGTGCTAATCATTTGTTTTGTGTGTGCTGCAAATTGGAAAACAGAGTGCGGTTCTAGTTATATTCCAATTATGTGATTTTTTTGTTATGCTTTATTGTGTACAATACAATCAATTTTGATACAATGTGTTGTGCTTTATTTTTTTGGAAGATAAAAAATCATACTCGTTTTCAAGTATAGGTACAAAATGATTTTCGCGTCATTTACTAAAAAAATACAATAAAGACAATAAGACTCCATTTGTAAATCCCATAAACTGTTATGCAAGCATTACATACCATATGTGCTAGTATTACCTATTAAATGTGCTAATACAAATAACATTTTAATGCTAAACTCTACTATTAAAACATTAACAGAAATACAATGTATTAACAATACAAAATTTTACAGATTTAAGTACTAACTATCACACAAATGACATCACAATAATTATCAAAACAATATTATCAAAGGTGCTAAAATTTGAGAAGAGATAAGAAGTGGGATATGAAATCCCATGATTGTAGGAAATACCAAACATAAAATCTGTATAATTACAAAATATCCCCTCAAAAATATTCCGCGTAGCACACTTAGGCTAACTCTTTAGCACAACGTGCACAAATCGCAGCCATTAATCACCAAAGATCAAGGGCCCAAAATCATTCTTATTTCTTACGGAAAAAAGCTTTCCTACCTGAGCCTATCCCAATATATATATATATATATATATATATGTATTCTGTAATATTTAATATAATTAATGTCTTATACTGACAATATAAACATTATATACATATATAATTAAATTTAAATATATAAAATATCAGTAAATGTATAAATATAAAAACTGTCTTCAAATGTATGAATGACAAACATTACTCAGTGGAAAACAACCATATTACATATACAAATGGCCCGGGTTCGAATCCCAGCATCCACTGAGTCATTTTGCATCAGATATAGCCGACGGTACTCATCGACTAAACTCCCGGGCACAATCGACAACCCCACAGCCTTCGGCTAAAGTGTAGTACCGACCCATGTCGTTCATTGATACAGTCGGGTCGAACTTGGCTAGAACAAGCAGAAATCCCTGTCTGCGGACACGGCCATGTAAAATATAACACGGCTGTGTCATCTTTAGCCGACGACACGTGTTGGGGTTTAGCCGGCGACCTTGCACGTGTTTAGCCGGCGACCTTGCACGTGATTGTGATATATGGTAATGTAATGTACATTTGGAATATACAGGTTAAAAGAACAGGTTTGGGTATCTCAAAATTTGAATGTTTTTTTAATGGACATTACCCGACAACATTTGCACAAACTGTCGGCTAATGTTTTTTTTATATATAAAATGCAATTTAGCCGACAGATTCGCCGCCGGCTAAAATAATTAGAGTTTAGCCGACAACACTGAAATCGAAGGCTAAAATAGATAGTGTTTAGCTGGCAGCGGGGTTGTCTTCGGCTAAAACAGCTAGAGTTTAGCCAATAATGTCTATGCAGTCTGCTAAAACGGATATAGTTTAGCCGGCAACAGTTTAGCTGTAGGCTAATATAGCTGACGACCTTACGTCCTTGTCGTCGGCTAAACTTTAGCTCACCCACCTCGCCTGACCAACTTTTAGCTGACGGCAGACCACTTTAGCTGACGGACCACTTTAGCCGACAGTTATAGGCTGAATTTTTGTTGTCGGTTAAAGTCTGAATATTGGTAGTGATGGTAGCAGTTATGAATGTAAATGTTAAACAGCTGGATAGTTAACATTTCAATGATAATATAGTGATTCATTAGGCGCTGTGTTTTGATAAAGTACTAGTGTTGATATAAGTGTTTGGAATTAAATTATAACATGTAATAGTTAGCACTTTTATCATTTCATTGAAAAATAGTAAGAATATTTCCTGAAAATAAAGCCAGCAGTATAAATACTAAATGTCAGCAGTTTATAATTCAATATAAGCAACTTAACCATAACTAAATAGTAGATGCATTTAGCGATCATTCAACACTCCAAAGCAACATAGTAAATATTCAAATAGCAAAATAGTTAATATTCAAACATGTTTCTGCCAAAAAACTATAAGTCTAGTATTCAAACATCCCAAAGCAAAATAGGTAGTATTCAGACATGTCTACCAAAAAAAGATAGATAGTGTCATTTTGCTACCGCTTGAACCTCTTGATTGATCAGCATATTTTCCACATCTATCATAATGTTTTCGCATGAATATTGGTAATGCCAATTTGCTTCAGTGGGAATGCGTATTTTATGGATATTTACGTGTGATGCCAGGATTGCTGCACAATATTTTGCATGCATGTATTTCAGTTGGTTGACATTGGATTATTGAAGCCAATTTCCAAACTTCGTTCACCTTCTCCTATATATATATATTTCCATATGACACATTACATACACCCCACAGTCATGCATTATTTTTCCCGAATAATTTAGTGGCATCCTTGCAGAACATCGCTCGATGCCCTTCCTGTCCGCATTCGCAACATGTCACAAGAGAATGAAAACAGTCACGCCATAAGTGTCCTGGGCGACCACAATTAAAACATTATTTTGCCGCATCGATAAAGGCTGGTATACATCTGGGGTTCCTTCCGCTTTTGGATGGCTGTGGAGGCTTCTTGAATGAGTAGAAAAATTACTGAGCCTTATGGGGCCCACTATTCTTATGTTCTGAAAAACCACCACTTACCTTTTGCTTCTTGGATTCAGAAAACTTTTCCATAGCTTCTACTTTCATTTCGTATGTCAAAGCTTTATCTTGATACTGGCGGAGAGTGGTGCATTCGAATCCTGACATGTATCTCTGTATCTCCGGCTTCATTCTCATATCAAAGTGAATCATCATTTCTACATCGATTCTGACCAGGTGTCGAACAAACGCCAGTTGTTGATTAAATGTCTTAATCGTTTGGGTGACAGATTCATCCGTTGGTTGTGCGGAGAAGAACTCTCGAACTTTAGCTTCCTTCACCGAACGAGGGCAGTATTGGGATTCCATCATCAGTTTGAACTCTCCCCAATCGGTATCATGATCAATAGGTCGGATGGCTTCCCACCACTCGGACGCTTCTCCCGTCAGGAAATATGGCAATGGGGGTTCTTCGGTCGTCCGGGCAGTTAATCCCTGCAAACACTTTCTCCAGCTCTATCAGCCAGTGATCCCATGTCGGTGTCTCATAAAAACCATCGAACTTCGATGGGTGCACCTTTGCCACCTCCTGTAGCCATCTGTCTCCTCGATTTTCCAAGTCTGGGATGCCTTGCTGTCTCTCTCCCGTCTGTAATCCTACCGATACTTACATTGTGTCTACAAGTTGAGCAAATTGCGTCATTTGGTTAACCACTTGACAAAGGATGTCGGGAACAGCAAGTTCGACATTTGTTTCCATAGTCTGCTCTCGTTCATTGTTGATGGACTCTTGTTGCTCGCCGGAACTGTAGTTAGCCTGATCTGACATCGAATCAGGAACAGAAGGTGAATCTTCCCTCTCAGCATTTCTACGTCTGCATCCATGATCGCGACCGCATTCACGTCCTCCACTCAACATACTGTAAGCATAAATACTCAATATACAGGGAACAATATCATTCTATCGTTCAATTATCAAAAAGGACATAACATGTAAAGGACAAGATAGAGTTTAGGAAACTTACAACCACCGCACACATGAAGACGTAGGCAATGCTGTGATGTTATTCGCGGCTGGTTAACTCCGAAAAGACACATCTGAACCCTAATTTAACCCAACAGCCAAGATATCCATAAACCTTGGCTCCGATACCATATTCTGTGACACCCCGAGATATTCGGGATTATTAAAGCGCCGTAAATCCTTGATTTGAAGATTTACTAGGATAAGAAATTTAAAACAACAATATTAAATACTGATAGCAAAATTTATGATTAAATTACATGTCTGGAAAAATACCAATCGGTCAACCCCCGATAATAACATCAAATACAACTAAAAACGACAACATACTCGAGTACTTTATTAAAACAAAACACAACAAACAAACTCTTCCGACCATAAACATCACTCTGTACCCTCGTCATCATGCAGCTCTAGTGGTTGTTTCCCCGCTCTCCTGGATCCTAAACATAAAACAAATATTCACTCCCGAATGAGTTAGCACAATGATGATAGTACAAGTAGGATAATTACACAACAATGATTTATTCAGCGACCCATGGACAATAACATCAATGATATCAACAGTAATAATAATAAGTTTCCCCAACGAGAAACAATAACAAGACAATGCACAACACAACGTATCAATCTCAACATACTCGTGGTATCCCAATGATCCAGCGCACACAACATATATTCCCACGATGATCCTGTTAGACCAACACATGGTGGAAGTACCCGTCCAATGATCCAACGCACACAGCTATAGATTCTCATGATGATCCCGTCGGACCAACACATGGTGGACAAAACAATCACAACACATATGCATGACACATGCAATATAACCAACATCGTCATGGATAAACACAATTAAAGTACTTTCCTTAGAAAGATGGCAAGAACTCGAAGGCCGCCCCTTTGATCAACCGTTCGCAAAGCTCGAACCTTACACAAAAGGAAATAACGACAAACTAAACTTACGTAACAATACTATCACACGAACACGCTAAACGTTCCAAAAGTGACCTAGTATAAACATCATTGTTCGGCTGATTCCCGGTTAACTCCTCAAGGAACACTACATCGAACGAATACCATACTACATGCGAAACAAAAGGTATGGTTCGATTAATCTATGATTCATAATAAGGATGGACATAATCAACCGATTTCTAAGTATTTCCATTCTACAACAAAATAGTTCTTCATACAAAGGTTCTACATTCAATACGGTTGTTATCGACATAATCATTTCGTCTCAACCACTACTATGAAGATTATCTACTCACAACCAACTCCTTACAAGATGTGCATTTAATCTTGATGAATACCCTAACCATGCTTCCACGTGAATTCATTAATCATAAGTGATATCATAAAAAGTCCTTTGTCATTAGAACATTTCGAATTCATCATCAAATGTACGGTATAGTCTCAAAAAACTTCATTCCAAATTTTACAACAATCAAGGCTCAACTCCAAATCCTCTTAACAATAGAAAAACCTACGTCTAATCATTCCTACCCTCCTAAACATGGTGTTCGATTCATAATGTTCATAACAAACTCCATAATCTTAGTAACATGATCATAATCAACACTAATGATATGAATTCTAGTTGGTGAAGGATCAACATACCTTAATATAGTGGAGAACAACAAAACACTAGGTGAAACTCAACACTGGAAGCTTGAACACCAATTTACAAAGGTCTATGATCTTCTAAACCAAGCTGAGAGGCTGATATAAGGCATTTATAGAGCTGGGGAACTCTCAAATTTGCAGAAAATCGGACAAGGGTGGAGGTGAAATGAAAGGAGGTTGATGTCGATAAATAGAGTCCGTCGATATTACGTTCCTTATGCACAAGGCAATACGTACGTTAGCGGCCTTATGTATGTTAAAAAACAAATCCTTTATGTATGCTATCATCTGTCGTAGTTCACTGTCTCATTTTCCATCCTCCATAATGTACGGTAACACTCCTTTATGTACGTTATGCCCGTTGACCTATTTTAACAAAAGTTGTCCAGATACACGCGGGGGATCCAATAATATCCTCATCTGGCCCCGCACGCCGACCACACCATATCTGCCTTGACCGCCTACTACGTATGTTATGTTTCAACAGTAACGTACGTTACATGCAGACCATTATGTACATTATGTGTAATACCCGTGATTTTCATTCCGGTTATTTTGAATTTTTCTTCGAATATTTCCTGGTTGCCGAGTGCTGATATTATTTTCTCGACGACTAGTTTTGTGTTTATGGTCATATATGGTGATTTGTTATCCGTTGTTTTCATTTTGGATCGATGATGTTGTCCACGAGCATTTTGTCATGTTCGTTCTGCGCATTTTTGGATAATCGAGTCGTCAGGTCACGGCGGTTGGGCACTGGACGGACAATTGCGATAGGAACCGGCATAGCGGTTGGGCACTGGCTGGGCAGGTGCGGCAGGAACCGACATAGCACACGCTACTGTCGGAAGGCTGCGCGCGTTAACTCAGCAGGAATAGCGCATGCTATTCGGCTGACCAGCGCATGCTATCGGGATGGGCAGAGAGGTTTCTGAGGTTCTGGGATCGGAAAGGATCGGTGGGTAGCGCACGCTATTGACAGTTGTTGCGCGCGCTAATCGGCAGGTGTAGCACACGCAAGCACCCGTGCAGCGCGCGCTACCGCGACTGGATAAGAAGGTTCTGGATAGAAGGACAGGTCGGCAGGATAAGGACAATGCGGGTCCCAGTCGAAGGTTCTAGGCCGAGACTGTCCATTCGCGCACGCTACTCGGAAGACTTAGCGTGCGCTAAATGTGCATGTCTATAAATATGACCGAGCAGTCCTGTTTGCAATCATTTTCCACTTCCCTTCTTTCCTGTCCGAGGCTGGAGACTTAGTGAGCTTGGAGACCTATTGTTATACGATGAATCCATGAAGTTATCAAGTTCATAACATCAATTAATCATTCCATAACATCCCACGATCGAGCGAATCAGGTAAGTTTTCCTAAAATCTTAGTTTTGGGAAAATTGGGGATTTTGCTTGATTTCGTCCGTTTGATCCGTATTAACCTAGATTAGTGATGACTGTTGATTATTAAGTTCTATTCTACCTATTTCCTTGTTGTTCCTTGGTTCGATTACTAGAGATTCGTCGTTTTATTGAGTTCTTAATCAACGCCTTGAAGGTGTCCGGTGAAAGTTCTTAGAGGGAGGGTTTCAGGCATTCTACGATTATTCTTCCTCGCACGATCATTGATTATTGATGACTTCATGTTAGGGTTAGGTTCCTTGCGAAGAACATGAGAAGGAACTCTTCCGTTCGTCGTTTCCCGATCGATCGTGTTATCATTGTTTCCGCCCGAAGAACTATCGGTGTTCGAGGTTTCCCGGTTGAGCCGTGTTCGTCGGAGTATCCGGTATCAATTATCGAGTCAAGTATCTTACCCATAAATTTCATGTTTCATAAACAAAATGGTTGGTAAATGATTATATGTGCGATCCGATTGTTTTAATGAACCTTCTAAAGGATCGGTATATAGTCGATAAATATTATCTTTTGAAAGATAACTCGTACGTTTTGAGAGTAAATGTGCCTTCCTGTATATATGGATTAGTTGTTACTCCTTTGTAAGGAGGTTATGATGCTCAGTGTGCTTGGTATTGGTATTTGCTTGTGTTGTGTGATTGTGGTAGTGATGTGCCACCGGGTAATATTTGTGAATCTCCGAGATCCATCCTTGCTAGTGCGGATTGGGCGTGACCATAGGGTTATCCAAATGGGTATGATTTGTGGGGACTCCGAGGTTCGTGGCTTGCTATCCTGATGCCAGGATAACGTGTGGTTGTCCAATCGGGTATGTCTTGTGGGGACTCCGAGGATCGTAGCTTGTTAGCGCGATGTCGGGATAACTTATGGTTGTGGTTTGGTTGTGTGATGTCATGGGTTGTCCAATCGTGTATGTATTGTGGGGACTCCGAGGTTCGTGGCTTGCTATCTCGATGCCGGGATAATGTATGGGTTGTCCAATCGGGTATGTCTTGTGGGGACTCTGAGGTTCGTAGCTTCTTAGTGCGATGCCGGGATAACTATGAACGTATATATGATTGTGGTTATGTAACTGCTGTCAAGGTGACATTTGATTTGGTATGGTTTCCCATTGGGTTATTCACTCGGGTGTGTTCTACGGGAGCATCTGAGGTTCGTGGCTTGTTAGCACGGGACGCGAATAATCCTTGGGAATATGTTATGGATGATTGGGTCGTGGACCCTGTGTTTTGTGACTGGAATGATATGATTGGGTCGTGGACCCTGTGTTTTGTTATCGGAATTGTATTTCGGAATAATGGTCTTTGGGCTGTGTTCCCAAGTGATTGTCAAAAGGCTTGAAAATTCTTAAATCCCAAATATTTTAAAAACTCTCGATATCATAAATGTTTTGTAAGATGTATATGGGTTTTATTCCCACCTTTCATGGTTTGAACTGTTTTGATCAAGTGACTCATCTCCAAAAGCATGTTCACGATTATAATGCACTTGGAGTATGTTGTGTATAGTTTGTGTTCATATTTTATACTTGTACTATCAAAACAGTGGAGTTTTTCTAACCCCGAGTATTCGGGGGGTGGATGTCTATATTACGTCCAGGTACTTGCAGGTTGATGGGAGCGAATCACAGGATCGCTACGAGGGATGATGGAAGATGACGACACTAATCACATGAAGACCAGTGTTGAGCATTTTGGGTAACGTCTTGTTGCTTGGTCTTTTCGTTGTGTTGTTCTCCCGTTTTATGGGAATGTTTATGTATGTCAACCCCTGCGTGGGTATGAGTTGTGAGAAATGTTATGTACGTTTGATGTGTGTGTTGTGGCAAAAGACCAAATCGGTCTAATGGTTCGTTATTAGCCATGTAGGCACGTGATGTATTATTGTGTTTTCTATATTTAGCCTAGTGGATCCTCACGGAGAGGGTCTGCGGTGCTGTAATATTCCCAATTGGTTTGTGGGTGTTACAGAATATGGTATCAGAGCTTAGGTTGCAGAAACCTAGGTTGTCGGGTCGAGTTATGGGTAAGTCGAGTCTTGTCTTATCAGATTTTGTCTGACTGAGTCGTGTCGCGACGCGTCGTATGGGATGTCGGTCGTGATTAGTATCGAGGTGTAGCCATCATCTTCGTGAGATATGTGAATGTAAGTCTCCCTACTATGTTGTGCCTTGTGTTATACGAGCTTGTGTGATTCTATGTTGTGAAGTGATGTTAAAATATGAATTGCAAATACATGACCTATGCTTGGCTGATTCTCCTATTGTGCTAGAATGAAGAGTGGTGTTGGTGTACATGCATATATATGTTTTTGGTATAAAATGTTTTTACACGAGTAATGGATTTGGTGTGGTTACGCAAGAAAAGTTCATGAATGTGATATTTTAAAGCTCTAAATGTTTTGGGGAGTCGCGTAAGTTTTATTTTAAAAACATCCTTCAAGAGAGGAAAAAGTTTGATTTTCGTATAATGGCCTCAAGACCGAATTTTTTTTAGAATTCAAACTACTAATATTTCAGTTTTCATCTTGTATTACAAGTTTTTAAAATGCGATTTTTAAACTCAACAGAGGTCTACAAAATTTACTCAAGACGTGACTCTCGTCTTTAACTTTATGGTTTCATGATTGTCAGTCAGAAGATAGGTGGTAATGATGTTATCGTTGTTGGGCATTAGTGCTCAGACATGTAATTAAAATGAGGTGTGAACGCTGAATCGTTCGGTATGTACTCGTTGTGTTAGTCCTCCTTGCTGAGGGGTGGAATCTCGGTTTTGAAGGTAAGTTGTCTTTTGAGGGTTGCTCGTGGGATGATGTAATCATGTGAATCGACGGCATTTGGATTCGTGTGTTGTTTATTTGTAACCTTCGATTTCGGTATTATTTAGTATATGTTCATAACGTGTTGCTGTATTAGGGCAATTAGCGCACGCCAAGTGTGCAGCTAGCGCGCGCTAATGTGGTATGACTAACGCACGCTAAGTCTCTGTTGTAGCGCACTCTAATCAGTCTGAACAAAAGCTATGGAACTGCATACTAGCCATTAGGTCTAACTTTTGCGATCACTGGACCGATCATCTATTACCGTATTTTATGTGTGTGGTCTAGTGATGACAATTGTTGTGTGTGATTATGTGTTTATGATTTTTTTTTCATTGCAATAGGTGGTTACTTGTTAGTATGCCGGGGGGTAGAGGTCATGGTCGTAACCGTGGTACAGGTGGCCATAGGGATCAAATGCGGAATCGAGATGATATTGTCGGGAATGATATTGGTATCGGTGTTGCTACTATATTGCAACAAGTAGCAGAACGATGACTCAGTTGATCCAGGCTGTTCAACGCAACACTGACGCTACCTGAAACATCGGTGTAAATCAATGGCTTTGAGAGGTAGTTCGTATGAATCCCCCTCGATTCGCTGGTGCTGTGGATGTGTTGGGCTGGGACAGATGGCTCTTCCAATTGGGAAATATATTCGAAGTTGTCGATTGTCCCGAAGAGCGGAAAGTACCTATCGCTCAGTACCTTCTTGACAAAGATGCCGCTAATTGGTGGGAAGCTGTTAAACCTCATGATCATGATGTCACGTGGGTGGAGTTCCAGGCATTTATGGAAGTTGAGTTCTGCCCAAAACCGATTAGAGAACAAAGAATTCGTGAATTTTATTTGGCAGAACCACAAGATGTATCGGTGTCGTAGACTATCATCGACTATAGCAAACAGCTCAGTTATGTGAGAGATCAGGTGAGGACCGATAAAGAAAAGATCTTCATTTTGGCAGGCGGATAAAGCGGGAGATTCGCCCGTATATGGTGGGATTCACTTGCACTTCGCTGAGAGATTACCAGGATTGAGCTTTAGCATACGAACTAGCTTCGTTGTCTTCGGAGCGTGTACCCGAGTCGAAAAAGTAGCAGATGCGCGATGACCTTATGGACAGTACAGGAGTTGGTGTGATACAACCACGGTTGTGCTACCAAGAGAGTTAGGAATGGTTGGAGCCATCATGGACCCCACTGGTCCTATCACACGTGCACGTGCTAGAAAGTTGAGAGAACAAACGAGTGAAATATTGAGAATGAGTGACACTAGCAGCACCTCACGAAATAAACTTAATGCACGTTCCACACCTGTTACCTTATTATCTGTTACTAACTCTTATGAAGACGACTCGATTCCTACTCAAGAGGTTTACTGTATGGCCTCGATCAAATTCTATCTTGAAGTCCCTCACACTGAGGTTGCTTGGAGTTTACTAAATAAAGACCCCGAGCCTCAGCCGACCCTAGAAGAATTCACGTCCAAAGAAAAGAAGATGTCAAGCTCGTCTTTAAGCTGCCCGAATTGGAAGTG
Source organism: Orobanche coerulescens (assembly GCA_033398695.1). Taxonomy (NCBI): domain Eukaryota; kingdom Viridiplantae; phylum Streptophyta; class Magnoliopsida; order Lamiales; family Orobanchaceae; genus Orobanche; species Orobanche coerulescens. The sequence goes on along the minus strand of CM065818.1, from coordinate 99,860,871 downwards.
GAAATCATGTCTAAGTTAATAACTGTGCGATGGCGGATCTACTTGAGATTCAAGAAGGCCTGACAGTTGTTCAAATCCTAAGCCCAGATATAACTTTGCTTGAGGGCAGCCCAGATATAGCTAAAAACAGAAAGCTTGAGGGCGGACCCCAGATATTGCCTAAATAATGGCATGATGGCGTCTTTGTCGTGTTTCCTGAAAATTAGAGTTAAATCATAAAAAAAAACTCGAAAAGGAAATTACTCTATAAAAAGTATGAACAACCGGAGGTCGACTTGATGATTAAGGAAAATCCATTCTAGCTTGAAAATTAGACTTATGCGTGAGGAAGCTTCAAGGAAGGTGTGATTTTTGTTTAGTCTTGGAAATCAAAGTCTTATCTTTATGGTTGAGAATGCCCACTCTAACTTGGAAAAAGAACTTTAGTATGTGGGATCTTCAAAATGAACGTGATGTTGTGAAGACCTAGATCTTTTCAAAGCTTCTTTAGTTACTTTCTAGGTTAGTTGATGTTATTTTATTTCCTTTTAATCTTGTCACATGTGTGACCGTCCTTCATTGTCTTAGAAATAGGGACACTCGTGATTTTATTTCCTTAGTTTAATATGTCAGGGATAATATAGTTTGTTCTGTACACTCCTATAAAATGAGACCTTTTGGTAATGAAAAGATAGATCACCTTTGAAATCAAAAATATATTTCGGCTTTGTGCTTGAGTTAAGAGCTATTGCTCGTATTTTCTTGACTTTTATTCTTATAATTCTCACTTATACATTCATACAATTTTAGTCCATAAAATTGTTAAGTCTTAGTCACAGAAACGTGAGTTCTTAGAATAATTCCGAACATTTCTTTAGAACCGGTTTCTAAGGGATTATAGTGATTAATTCTAAGGGTTTGAAGTGCCCTCGTCATTTCTGTGCCCATTGTTGCTGTAACAAAGCACAGTTCATTGTTGTTGTGCCGAAGTGCAATCCGAATCTTGCTGTACCGAAGTGCAGTCCATTGTTGTGCCGAAGTGCATTCCATTGTTGATGTACCGAAGTGCAGTCGATTCTCGCTGTATCAAAGTGTTGTCTGTATCTTGCGGTATCGAAGTGCTGTCCGAATATTGCTGTATCGAAGTGCTGTCCGATTATCGATGTATCGAAGTGCTGTCCGTTGTTGCTATCTGCTGTTTGCTATTCGTTTCTTTACTCAAGGAACCCTACTTCCGCTTCGTACAACCACGGTTCACAACAGTCCCTGTATTGGTATCACTGTTTGGGTATCATTTGGCATCAGAGAACGGTTTATTCGTTCCTCTGTTATCTTATATTCTCATATATATATATATATATATAAATAATTTTGTTGTTCGCATTGGAGTTAAGTTGTTGTGTTTTAGGTAAAATATTCGATACTAGTTTCCTGTTTCGAATCACTTGGTACCATGATGGAAAGATCAAGAAACTCGAAGGATGGAGAAACTCCAGCACCTAGACGAGCTGGGAAGGATTCCGTAGATGAGGAAGAGGTCCTAAGCGACGACCCAGTTACTAATATAATCTAAAGCTTCCGTGATGTGCAATTCCAACTCGATGGCCTGACATCCTACATACGAAGGATGGAAAACATGATGTTGGAGATGAGAGAGGAGCTGAAATCCCATAGAACTTCACAAACTCCCGAACCTACTATTAGGAATAGGGAAGAGCTAGAGAAAGAACCCAAAATGGGAGGAAGGGATTCACGGTATAGAGGTAGAGGAAGGGGTAGAGTTAGGGCAGCCGCTCCACCACCCGAATACTATCTGGAAAATGAATATGACGAGTACTTTGAGGATGATAGGCAGTCTAGGATCGACCGAGAGCCTAGGGAACAGCAAGGATGGGTAGACGATAACTTAAGTAGTGTTAAGTTTTCCATACCACCTTTTGAAGGTAAATCTGATCCCGGAACTTACTTTGAATGGATTAGGAAGGTCGATGGATAATTTGAGTGTCGAAACTTTTCTGATCTTAAGAAGGTTAAGATAGCTATTGTAGAGTTCAGTGGGTATGCTCTTGTATGGTGGGATCATGTAGTTCAACTTAGGCATCGGCGTGGGGAAAGACCTGTAGATACATGGGAAGAGCTGAAGTGAGTGATGAAGGAAAGGTTTGTTCCTAGCTATTACATGAGGGACCTTAGGTATAGTCTTCAAACTTTAAGGAAAGGTACCAAGTCGGTAGACGATTACTATAAGGAGATGGAAACCGGACTAATTAGATGTCATATAGAGGAGGACCACGATAGCACCATGACTAGGTTCTTAGCCGGACTTAATGTTGAGATTAGAGACCAATTAGAGCTCATGACTAAGCATGACTTAGAGGAGATGGTGCACACGGCTAGGAAAATAGAAACCCAAGTTCGGAGGCGTCAAACTAGGAAGAACACCACTCCTAGTATCCCATGGAAACTGAGACAGCCCACTAACCATAAGGAAGACCCTAAACCGTCGGTCAATAAGGTCCTGTCAGCCCCTAATCCGCCAACTAAGTCCCAACCTTCACCAAATTCCAAACCTCAACCTAGGACACATGAGACCCGATGCTATAGGTGTCAAGGTATAGGTCACATAGCCTGAACTGTCCAAATAAGCGAGCCGTAGTCATTAAGTCAGGGGAGATAATGACTGAAAGTGAGGGTGAACAAGAGATTAAGAATGAGTATAGTAGAGAAGAGATAGAAGAATGTAACGAAGAGATCTTAGAAGGGAAGACTAATGTAGTGCTTAAATGTCCTTGTCAGCTAAGATAGTGGAAGATGAGGATAGCCAGAGGGAGAACTTGTTTCAGTGTAGGTGCTACATTAAGGAGAACCTCTGTAGTATGATCATATACGGGGGTAGTTGTGTCAATGTCATTAGCGCAGTCTTGGTGCAGAAACTAGAACTTAAAACCGAAAGACACCCTAAACCATATAAGTTGATGTGGATGAATAATGCTGGAGAACTGAAAGTAGTGAGTAGATGCACCGTGATCTTTAAAAATAGGTAGATATGAGGATGAAGTAGTTTGCGATGTCGCCCCTATGCATGCCACCCAGATCCTTTTAGGAAGACCATGGCAGTACGACCGCAATGTTACTCATGATGGGTTTTTGAACAAGTATTCCTTAATCTTTGGGAAGAAGAAATTCAACCTATCACAGACCCCTAAGCAAATCCTTGAAGATCAGAGAGTATTAGAGCAAGCACTAAGAGAAAACGAATAAAAAAGATATGGAGAAGAAAACAGTCACGGCAGTCCCTAAAGGAATAAAAACTGTTGCCCTTTGTCGGGCTAGTGAGGTTAAACGGGCCTTGCTTGCAAGACGACCTGTGGTTCTATTACTATTTCGTGATGTATTGCTTAATATTCCATCTATTCCTGATACTACTGATCCATTGATTATCTCTTTATTGCAGAAGTTTGAAGACGTGTTTCCCTAGGAGACATTGCCGCCCGTTCGAGGCATAGAACACCAGATCAACTTCGTTCCAGGATCCTCAATACCAAACCATCCTGCATACCGAAGTAACCCCGAAGAGACTAAAGAAATGCAAAGGCAAGTGGATGAGCTACTAGTAAAGGGTCATGTGAGAGAAAGTATGAGTCCTTGTGCAGTTCCAGTGTTGCTAGTACCAAAGAAAGATGGCTCGTGGAGGATGTGCGTAGACTACCGTGCAATAAACCACATTACAGTGAAATATCGACATCTCATCCCTAGACTAGATGACATGTTAGATGAATTATATGGTTCCATAATATTTTCGAAAATTGATTTAAAAAGTGGGTACCATCAAATTCGAATGAAAGAGGGAGACGAGTGAAAAATGGCATTCAAAACTAAACATGGTTTGTATGAGTGGTTAGTTATGCCATTTGGGCTCACTAATGTACCAAGCACATTAATGAGGGTAATGAATCATGTTCTACTTGCTTTTATTGGAAAATTTGTTGTTGTATACTTTGATGATATCCTAATATATAGCAAAACTTTAGATGAACATATAAAGCATTTGAAAGATGTGTTGCTTGTGCTTAGAAAGGAACACTTGTTTGCTAACATTCAAAAGTGCAACTTTGCCACCGAGAAATTGGATTTCCTTGGTTTTGTTGTTAGTTCCCAGGAGATACAGGTCGATGAAGAGAAGGTGAGGGCAATTAAAGAATGGGACAACCCCAAAAATGTAAGCAAAGTCCGAAGCTTCCACGGCTTGGCAAGCTTCTATCGTCGGTTTGTACCCAACTTTAGTACTATAGCCGCCCCTTTGACCGAGGTAATCAAGAAGAATGTTGGATTCAAGTGGGAAAAGGAACAAGAGATGGACTTCAATGCCTTAAAATAAAAATTGACGAACGCTCCCCTGCTAGCCCTACCAAATTTTGCTAAGTCTTTTGAGATCGAGTGTGATGCATCCAGCACAGGGATAGGAGCTGTTTTGATGCAAGAGGGTAGGCTGATTGCCTACTTCAGTGAGACGTTGGGAGGAGCTTCGCTGAACTATACAACTTACGACAAGGAATAGTATGCCTTGGTTCGAGCACTCGAGACTTGGCAACATTACTTATAGCCCAAAGAGTTTGTGATACACACTGATCACGAGTCCTTGAAACATCTGAATGGGCAACAGAAGTTGAATAGGAGGCATGCTCGATGGATGGAATTCATAGAGACGTTCCCATACGTAATCAAGTACCAACAAGGAAAGGAGAGCGTCGTTGCTAATGCTCTATCTCGCAGGTATACCTTCCTGACTGCTTTAGATTAGAAAATACTTGGTTTTGAATTGATTAAAAATCTGTACGAGAAAGACATTGATTTTGGCGAGATTTTCATTACTTGTGAGAAGTCTGGGGTAGATAAGTTCTATAAGAGCGATGGTTTTCTGTTTAGGGAAAACAAATTATTCATACCCGTTAGCTCTATACATGAACTGTTGTTGCTCGAATCGCATGGGGGAGGGTTGATGGGTCATTTTGGCATTGATAAAACCTTGTCTGTTTTGCAAGAACATTTCTACTAGCCGGGTATGAAACGAGATGTCATTCGCATTTGTGGTCGTTGTATCACTTGTAAAATGGCTAAAAGTCGAGTTCAGCCCCACGGTTTGTATACCACACTCCCCATTCCTAATACTCCTTCAACTACGCGACGCTTGCTTCAGTCCATAAATGGAACGCTGAAGCTTGCACACTTTATGAATATCAACTTCGGACACAAAGCCTTTAGGCTACTCCATATAGATTTCGTCCTCGAGGAATCCATTAAGGAAAGCCGTCTTTACGTCCATTTGCCATATCTCATAATCGTTGAAGGCAGCTATAGCAAGTATCATGCGAATAGACTTGATCATAGCTACGGGCGAGAAGGTATCATGGTAGTCGATCCCTTCTTTCTGGGTATAACCCTTTGCCACAAGTCTGGCCTTATAGGCGTCAACCTTGCCATCACCATCAGTCTTTCTCTTGTAGATCCACTTGTTCCCAATAGGCACTATGCCCTTGGGGTGGTCCACTAGAGTCCAGACCTGATTGACATGCATCGAGTCTATCCCAGCTTCCATATCTTCACGCCATTTCGCGGAGTCTACATCCACCATCGCTTGGTCATAGGTCGTTGGGTCGGTCTCTTAGCTATCACTTGGAACCTCATGGAGACCTAGTTCCTTCAAGTGCACAAGCCCATACCTCTCAGGTAAATGAGACACCCTACTAGACCTACGAGGTGGTTGTATTTGTCTTTCAGAAGGTTCGGTTCCAGTTTCTTGCACAGGTGTCTCCCGAGGAGTTTCATTGTATTCTTCTAAAATAAATACTTCTACCTACTCCGCCTTCCTGAATGAACTCATCTTCCAGGAAGTGTGCTTGTAAAGCAGCAACAATCTTTCGATCTTTGGGCATGTAGAATAGATATCCCATCGTCCCAGACGGGAATCTAATGAAATGTCCCTTCGCGGACCTAGCTTCCAACTTCTCCACCTTAGTCTTCTTGACATAGGCGGGACATCCCCAAATCCTAATATGATTAAGACTTGGTTTCCTGCCCTCCCACATCTCATGTGGAGTTTTAGGAACGGATTTGGAAGGACATATGTTCAAGATGTAAGCGGCAGTCAGGAGTGCATACCCCCACAGGTAAATCGGTAAGTCAGTATAGCCCAGCATGGAACGGACCATGTTCAACAAGGTCCGATTCCTTCTTTCTGACACACCATTTAACTGAGGAGTACCTGGAGGTGTTAGTTGTGAAACTATTCCATGTTCCTTAAGGACCACGTCAAACTCCATACTCATATCTCCGGCTTCATTCTCATATCAAAGTGAATCATCATTTCTACATCGGTTCTGACCAGGTGTCGAACAAACGCCAGTTGTTGATTAAATGTCTTAATCGTTTGGGTGACAGATTTGTCCGTTGCTTGTGCGGAGAAGAACTCTCGAACTTTAGATTCCTTCACCGAACGAGGGCAGTATTGGGATTCCATCATCAGTTTGAACTCTCCCCAATCGGCATCATGATCAATAGGTCGGATGGCTTCCCACCACTCGGACGCTTCTCCCGTCAGGAAATATTTGGCAATGGGGGTTCTTCGGTCGTCCGGGCAGTTAATCCCTGCAAACACTTTCTCCAGCTCTATCAGCCAGTGATCCCATGTCGGCGTCTCATAAAAACCATCGAACTTCGATGGGTGCACCTTTGCCACCTCCTGTAGCCATCTGTCTCCTCGATTTGCCAAGTCTGGGATGCCTTGCTGTCTCTCTCCCGTCTGTAATCCTACCGATACTTACATTGTGTCTACAACTTGAGCAAATTGCGTCATTTGGTTAACCACTTGACAAAGGATGTCGGGAACAGCAGGTTCGACATTTGTTTCCACGGTCTGCTCTCGTTCATTGTTGATGGACTCTTGTTGCTCGCCAGAACTGTAGTTAGTCTGATCTGACAGCGAATCAGGAACAGAGGGTGAATCTTCCCTCTCAGCATCTCTACGTCTGCATCTATGATCGCGACCGCATTCACGTCCTCCACTCAACATACTGTAAGCATAAATACTCAATATACAGGGAACAATATCATTCTATCGTTCAATTATCAAAAAGGACATAACATGTAAAGGACAAGATAGAGTTTAGGAAACTTACAACCACCGCACACATGAAGACGTAGGCAATGCTGTGATGTTATTCGCGGCTGGTTAACTCCGAAAAGACACATCTGAACCCTAATTTAACCCAACAGCCAAGATATCCATAAACCTTGGCTCCGATACCATATTCTGTGACACCCCGAGATATTCAGGATTATTAAAGCGCCGTAAATCCTTTATTTGAGGATTTACTAGGATAAGAAATTTAAAACAACAATATTAAATACCGACAGCAAAATTTATGATTACATTACATGTCTGGAAAGATACCAATCGGTCAACCCCCGATAATAACATCAAATACAAATAAAAACGACAACGTACTCGAGTACTTTATTAAAACAAAACACAACAAACAAACTCTTCCGGCCATAAACATCACTCTGTACCCTCGTCATCATGCAGATCTAGTGGTTGTTTCCCCGCTCTCCGGGATCCTAAACATAAAACAAATATTCACTCCCGATTGAGTTAGCACAACGATGATAGTACAAGTAGGATAATTATACAACAATGATTTATTCAGCGACCCCTGGACAATAACATCAATGATATCAACAGTAATAATAATAAGTTTCCCCAACGAGAAATAATAACAAGACAATGCACAACACAACGTATCAATCTCAACATACTCGTGGTATCCCAATGATCCAGCGCACACGACATATATTCCCACGATGATCCTGTTGGACCAACACATGGTGGAAGTACCCGTCCAATGATCCAACGCACACAGCTATAGATTCGCATGATGATCGCGTCGGACCAACACATGGTGGACAAAACAATCACAACACATATGCATGACACATACAATATAACCAACATCATCACGGATAAACACAATTAAAAGTACTTTCCTTATAAAGATGGCAAGAAATAAATACTTCAACGACTTCAACAAATCGAAGGCCGCCCCTTTGATCAACCGTTCGCAAAGCTCGAACCTTACACAAAAGGAAATAACGACAAACTCAACTTACGTAACAAGACTATCACACGAACACGCTAAACGTTCCAAAAGTGACCTAGTATAATCATTGTTCGGCTGATTCCCGGTTAACTCCTCAAGGAACACTACATCGAACGAATATTGTTGGGAAAACAAAGACCCTGTATCGAAACAGCCGGGATATCCGATCCCTGTATCGAATGATATTTAATAAAGAGGTTTTGACATATATGCCAATCCGAATATAGTAAAGGAAACTGTATTGAAGCTTTGAGGCATTATCCTGTATCGAAGACCCGCCTCGAAACAGCATATAGTAAAGCTCTTCAGTACAGCAAGAAGCCTTGTAAAAAGACCAAGTATGGAAACTGTCTCGAAACTCAAAATACAGTTATCTTCCATACAGCTCACAACAGGACAAAGAAGGAATATCCAGAAGTCAAGTCCCGTTGAATAAAGAAGTATTTAAATACTCAAGGATAAAGTATTTAAATACGCCGATCTTCGATCTTGATCCCGCAAAATCGATCGTGTCATAATCCCGTTGGAACGAAATCTCATTCAAACGGATACATCTCAACGGATATATGCTTCGAGACTATATATATCTTATGAAGGCATTGAAGATCAAGAATCACCACCTAACACTTAAGCTATCAAAAGTTATCATCGAGCAAAACATATCTCCAAAGCTTACCGCAATTAAGATCTAAAGAGATATACGGTGCTCATCATCCCGAACAACACTTCATCACCGAAAGCTCTTAAAGTCAAAGTTGTTGTTCACCATCCATTCTATACGTTGAACAAACTCAAAATCAGCCTGTGTGGATCGAACAACTGTGCTTCTCCGAAACTGTGTGTGAAGGATTTGCATTGAAGAAGACGAAGCTTGAGCGTGTGTGAAGAAGCAAGTCAAAGCATTAGCTCAAAACCAATCTGTGTGAACGGTTTAAGCTAAGATCTTTATATCAATCTGTGTGAACGATATATTGATTGTGTGTGTTGTTATAATTACGTAGTTGTGTACGTAGTAATTATAATAAACTTTTTACTCCTGTGTGGAGGACCAGTGGACGTAGAGGGGTTTACCTCGAACCACTTTAATTACTGAGTTATTTACCTTCAGCTTTTACTGTTTTAAATTACTGTGATATATTAAGTATACACTATACACTTAGTTGCTGTATCCACAAAGAACCTCATATCCAAGACTTCCGCTACGCACTCAGATTTAAAATCCATACAGTTTGTTGTTTAAACTATTTTCCAAACTGTATCCAGTAGACTTAGTGGCCAACAAGTGGTATCAGAGCGGTTGATTCTAAAAAGAATCAGTCGTATTTCTTTTTAACCGAATCAGATTTAAATCACTTATTTTCAAAACAGTCTCTTTCATTCCTATATTATCAGTATGGATACTTCTATGATTAACAAAGTCCCTATGTTCTCTATTAACGAATTTGACGACTGGAGAATTAGAATGGAAGCTCATCTTGCAGCAATGCACGAAGAGATGATTTTTGTTATACAGGATGGTCCTATCAAGATCATGAAGGTAAATCCGGCCGCAAGGATTGAGGGCCAAGCCCATGCTGAAATGCTCGAGAAGGAACGCGAGCAATAGACAACAGATGAAAGGAAGCGAGCCAATCTCGACAATGTGGCTAAGAACGCGCTATTTGTCACTCTTGACAAAGGCACGTTCTCAAAGGTAAAGAGCTGCAAAACAGCCAAAGAAATCTGGGATAAACTCAAGTTAATTTGTGAGGGAACTGAGCTCTCAAAAGAAAACAAGATTTCAAAACTAACTCAGCAATTTGAATCTTTTGAAATGAAACCAACGGAAACACTTGAGGAACTTGACCTCAGATTCACTGGTATTGTTGGTGAACTTGAAGCATTGGGCAAGATTTACATCCAAAAGGAGAAGAACTTAAAAATTTTCAGATCTCTCCCAGTCCGATGGGACATTAAGACCAGAGCTATGCGTGTATCCTGTAATCTTAATGAAATATCTACTTTTGATCTCTTCTCTGACCTCAAAGCTTTTGAGTACGATATTGACAGAAGAGAGAAAGCTGAAGAATCTCCTTCAAAGGTCACAGCTCTCGCCGCTGTATCGAACCGTCGACACAGCATGCCCAGCTCGTCGAAGCCCAGTCACAAGAATGCCGATAAGGATTTACGACATCTTGTCCCAAGATGAAATGGCGCTTCTCATGCATAAATTCAAAAAGTTCATCAAACAGTCTGGAAAGACTCCCTACAGGCCCAAACCTGTCCACAAGGTAAGTACCGAAACATCATCTGGTGATGCTAACCTGTGCTATAACTGCAGGAAACCAGGCCATTATGTAAATAAATGTCCTCATCCCAAAGTCCAAAGATTGCCTGAGGCCGAGCAACAAGAGAGAGATGAAAGAAGACGTGCTTGGAAAGACAAGCTCAAGGCCCTGATTGGAGAATCAGAAGCCTCCCCCACACCATCCAAATCAGCAGAATGTCTTCAGGTGGTCACTGAAAGTGATTCATCTGACGATGAGTTCGATGATAAATCATACATGTGCTTTATGGCCAAAGATGTTCCAGAAGGTGAAGACAGCGACGATGAGGTAAGCTCAACCTCAGCTATTCCGTCAAATGCATCTCATACTTTCGAAAATATGATGAATGAATTTAAAAACATTCAAAAGGCCCATGAGACTCTAAAAACTGAGAATATACAGCTTCAATTAACAAATTTAGAGCTGAAAGATGAAAATGACTTGCTGAAAATAAATTATGAAAATATGTCTCTTGATTGTGAAACCAAAGAAGGTCGATTTTGAAAAACTCATGGAGAGCAATCATCAACTTGCTCATGAACTAAATGAGGTTAAAACCCACAATGAGAGCAAGACAAATGATTTGGTTCTACTACAAACCAAAATCACAACTCTCGAAAAGCGAGAAACTGAACTTGAGACCATTCTGAAGTCGTTTGAAAAATCGTCCAAAAGAATGGAAGAAATTCTGAGCACTGGGCAACATGCTCATGATAAAAGTGGCTTAGGATACAGCTCATGTTCAAACAAAGGGAAAACTAGTACAGTGTTCGTCAAGAGTGTGGAACACATTCCAGAATCGGAAGATACCCCTAGTCCCGTGAAGGAACCTGCTGTACCGAGAAAACCGAAGGCTGCAATTCCGCCCCCGCAATCCTATACCAGACAGCGGAATCATAAGCCATTCCAACCTGTGAGGCGCACTCAACAGCATGCTCCCAGAGCATATCAACAGCGTCAACAGCCGTTCAGAAGGAAGGCTGTATCCAACCACCAAAGGCCCGCACGGCAGTACTATCAGTACAGCTCGCCGAGGTATTGGATACAGGAGCCCCGTTATCCCTCAAGACAGCAGATGCCGGTTCAGTATCAACAACAGCATTGGGAATCCAACTGGAGACCCAGAAGACAAGCTGTTAGGCCTAAGAAAATGGCTCCACCTCCTAGACGGCACTCGTACTGGAATAATAATAATAACCCTGAATTTTACATGCATAATAATTATCATGATTATAACGACTACGGATATGCCCCCCATAGATATCGCAACACTGTACCAAGTATGTCCTACAGTAAACCAATTGCTGCCAGGAAAACTTGGGTACCTAAAGGAACTAACATACATGGACCCAAAAATCAAAGGGGACCTAAATCTACCTAATTTCTTTGTTACAGGACATTCTAGAGGAGGATACCTGGTACTTTGATAGTGGATGCTCTCGTCACATGACCGGAGATAGGAGCAAGCTATCTGATTTTGTAGAAGGTCACGGTCCAAAAGTTCGCTTCGGTGATAAGTCTAAAGGAAGAACAAGAGGGAAAAGAAACCTACTTGTCGCGAAATTCAAGGTCACCAATGTTGCATATGTTGAAGGCTTACAGTATAATCTACTTAGTATTAGCCAGTTCTGTGATAAACAGTTCTCGGTGAAGTTCTATATAGATCGCTGTAGAGTCAAGAACACCCAAACCAAGGAAGTTTTGCTTACTGGAAGCAGATCAGGTAATATGTATATTGCTGACTGGAAGCCTATGAGCTCCTCAATTCCATGTTTTGTTGCCAAAGGCACTGCAGATATTAGCTGGTTATGGCACAAGAGGATGTCTCACGTGAACTTCAAGACGATCAACAAGCTTTCAAGACAGGGAATGGTTAGAGGTTTGCTAAATGTGTCATTCAAGAAGGACAGCGTCTGCGGACCATGCCAGAAAGGCAAGCAAATCAAGTCAACCCTGAAAAGCAAATCCTACCTTTCAACCCAAAGAGTGTTGGAAATGCTACACATGGGTCTCTACGGTCCTGTAGACCCAGTAAGTTTGGGAGGTAAGAAATACTGCATGGTTGTTGTTGATGATTATTCCAGGTATGCTTGGACGATCTTTCTTAGCAAGAAGAAGGAAACAACATCAAGGCTGCCCGAGCTCCTGAGAAAGTTGCAAAATGAAAAAGCATCGAGTATCGTGTGCATTCGCTCCGACAGAGGTACAGAATTCACTAACCGCTTTATAGAGCAATACTGTTCGGAAAATGGAATACAGCACGAATACTCAGCTGCCCGTACACCTCAACAAAATGGTGTTGCCGAGCGAAAGAATAGGACGTTGAAAGAAGCAACAAGGACAATGATTGCCGCAAGCAAATTGCCACAGCGTTTCTGGGGTGAAGCAACCAATACAGCGTGCCACACTCAAAATCGCTGTATCGTCAACAAGCACCACAACAAAACAGCTTATGAGGTATGGAATAACAAAACTCCGTTAGTTTCGTATTTTCACATTTTTGGATGCAGGTGTTATGTATTGAACAATGGGAAGGACCAACTTAGAACCTTTGATGAAAAATCAGATGAAGGAATATTCGTAGGATACTCCTCCGTCAGCAAAGCTTTCAGAATCTTCAATAAAAGGAAGCTGACGATCGAGGAATCAGTTCATGTAGTGTTCGACGAACCACACCATGACCCTACAGGAGTAGATGATATCACTCAGAACATTCACCATCTATCTATCTTGGATCCACCTACACCCATAGAACCTGTTGTTGATTTAGAAATCAACCCCGCAGCTGTAAGAATCGATGTGGATGAAGCCGACATTGTACAAGCTGAAGCTGTATCCACAGAAACTTTTGATACAGTACGGGATCCTGAATTAGAACCCGACCGAAGATGGTTGAGAGATCACCCGCAAGAGCTGATCATTGGAAACATTAATGCCGGTGTTTCTACTCGTAGGAGAATACAGAGTACACAAGGAAATGTACTTTGTGCACAAGAAGAATCTAATGCTGAAGTTTCACAGTTTCCTGAATGGAAATCTCAATCCGAACTTAGGAGACTCAATATGTGCACTATCGCTATATTCTTAGCCCAGTTCGAACCTGTTTCGACCATAGACGCTCTTAACAATTCTCATTGGATAACATCTATGGAAGAAGAGCTTAACGGTTTCGAAAGAAACAATGTATGGTATCTTGTACCCAGACCAACACACCAATCGGTTATAGGAACCAAATGGGTATTTCGAAACAAAAAGGATCGAAATGGACTTATCATAAGGAACAAATCCAGACTAGTAGCACAAGGCTATTGTCAGGAAGAAGGAATCGACTATGATGAAACCTTCGCCCCTGTAGCGAGACTAGAAGCCATTAGGATATTTTTAGCCTTTGTCGCCCATAAGAGTTTTATCGTATACCAAATGGACGTCAAAAGTGCTTTCCTGAATGGAGATCTTGCAGAAGAAGTTTATGTTGAACAACCACCAGGGTTTGCCAACACAGACGATATCGATCTAGTTTACAGGCTAAGGAAAGCACTGTATGGACTTAAACAAGCCCCTAGAGCCTGGTACGAAACCCTGTCCCTATATCTAACCAACAACGGATTTGAGAAAGGTGCTGTGGACAAAACCTTGTTCAAGATACAGGAAGGTGATGACCTTCTAATGGTACAAATCTATGTGGATGATATTATTTTTGGTTCAACTAACCTTGCTTTATGTCAAAGGTTCTCTCATCTCATGCAAAGAAAATTTGAAATGAGTATGATGGGGGAACTTAGTTATTTCCTAGGTTTGCAGGTAAAGTGGTTGCCTACAGGTATATTCATCAACCAGGAGAAATACAGCTAGGAGCTTCTCAACAAATTTGGAATGAACACTTCCAAATCCTCGCCAACCCCCATGAGCACTTCCGTGCAAATTAGTGCTGATGAAGCCGGAAAGCCGTTTGACCAATCACTCTACAGGAAGCTCATTGGTTCGCTCCTGTACCTAACGGCTAGCAGGCCCGATATCCAGTTTGCTGTTGGAGTGTGTGCGAGATACCAAGTTGCACCTAAGGAATCACACTTCAATACAGCTAAACGAATCCTGAAGTACATTAAAGGAACAGTCGATGCAGGACTATGGTATCCTAAGGAAGGCGGATTCGATTTAGTTGGATACAACGACTCGGATCTCGGAGGTCGCAAGCTAGATAGGAAGAGTACAAGTGGAACTTGTCACTTTCTCGGACCTAGACTCGTTTCTTGGTTCAAGAAGAAGCAATTGGCTAACTCTCTTTCCACGGCTGAATCAGTACTATGTCTTTGGTAGGCTGCTTGTATGCGAATCCTTTGGATGCAGCAACAACTGTCAGACTATGGAATCGATGCTAGAGAGACTCCAATCATGTGTGATAGCACGAGTGCAATTGCAATCACGCACAATCCTGTTCTGCACTCGCGCACTAAGCATATCAACATGAAGCATCACTTTATAAGGAATCACGTCGAGAACAAGGATGTTCGCCTGGAAAAAGTTCATACAGACATTCAGCTGGCGGACATTTTCACCAAGCCTCTCGACACAGCAAGATTCAAGATGCTCAGACAAGAATTGGGAATGCTACAGCCAGACTCCCTGTAAGTAATTTACTGTTTTTACTCAACAATTGAGGTGGAATGTTGTAAGACCCAAGAATACAGTATCCAACATTAATTATTTGTACACTCAGAATCGTCAATACAGCACTGTAGCGAGCGAAGACATGAATCCTACAGCTGGTGTGTGCAATAATTAAGGGGGAATACTGTAGGACCCATGAATACAGTATTAATCCAAATATTGTTGTATGGAATTCAAAACCTATAAGCACCTTTTTGAGGGGGAACGCTGTATCGACGCGGAAAACAGCACATGCTATAGGATTTTGATTCAGTATATTATATAATATTATTTCCTTTCAAAACAATTTTTGTCCACGTGCCCTGTTTTTATGTCAAACGTCATGTTCATTAAATGCCTTACGCAACATCTGGAGAACTGAATCTCAAAAGCCGCGATGTCTTTAAATTGTTTATTATTTTTAAACCGCCGTTTTAGGCATTTAGGGTATCAACTTATGTCAGAAGTGGGACCCACTGATATTTTAAACATTTTAATGGATTAGCGTACCAGTTACACTCAGTCCATCTTAACCGTTGATTTCAAAACCGGTTCCCATCCCTTAAAATCTTACCATTCGTACTCTGCAAAACCCTATTTCGCTGCCCAGCTATAAAAGGACTGAATCTGCCATTAGAGACTCTTTACGCTTTCTACAAATTCAAGAGTTCTCAAGCAAAAACAGCCTACATAATTTTCTGCATTTTACTGCATATTTCGATTATTCTCTTGCACCTTTTTCTTAAGAAAACATCAATGGCTGGACAATATTCTTCTCCTGTTCTGAAGAAATATGCTAACATCATTGATGGCCGGATCTTCTCCAAACCTGTCATCATTGAGCGTATTCTCTCAGAAACCAACGACGCAGATCCCATGGAATATATCATAACTCGTCTTCAACAACAAGGCCTCTATCGCCTTGGAAGCAAGACTGCTGACAAATTCGACACCCATCTGGTTGAGGAATTCTACCTCAACGCCACCGTCCGTTTTATGTCATTGGCCCAATGAGGTCATGTTGCTGACATCACTGCAACAGTCCAGGGAGTTGAGATCTGTATCGATCACGATCTACTCCAGAGCATCTACAGGCTACCCGCTGATGGCCTGACCATGGATCAACTTGAGACATTCGGGTCTCAAGAGCTCATTACTAAATTTTATGGACTGTTCACAGGGTCCAAAGTTGTTGACATGGTGACGACTACTTGTCACAAGAAAAACTTTCTTCTTCCTTATGTGTATCTTCATTATTTTTGCTCCAGGATTATTGAGAACCGAACCGGTGCGTTCGAGATGTGTACCAACTTAAGGTTCAGGATGATGGTGGCTATTCTGACCTGTGAAAAGGTCAATTGGTGCCAAATAATCCTGAAACTCCTACAAGAGGAGGTGTGCAAACCTGCCACCCAGAAGAAATCTTTCGGTTTAATGTTGAACTATATCCTGACAAAGTGCGGACTGACGCAATCCGCCGATGCGAAGAAGAATAGCTCGAGGATATACTTAGGAGGCGTCAAGCCTACTGCGTATAACCAGAGCACCTTGTCTTGCAACCACCCAAGAACCAGGCACATGCCAATTTTTGATAATCCAAGAGATGAATCCTTGAAGTTCCAAGAAGTGGAATCTTCAAAGAAGCGAAAGAGATCTCACAGCAAGAAACACTCTGCTGGTGAGAAGCCCAAGAGACTCAGGAGAGGCTTTCGAAAATCAAATCTGCCAAGCCCTCCAAGGAAGTCTCCCCCGTGGCTCAACCCACTGACGAAGAACCCCAGGGCCCAACCCCTGTGGAAGAGGTGTCTCCTATTGTATCGACAGTAGATCCCGAGCCTTTGGCGGCCAGGACGGATATTGAGACATCTGCCAACGATCAAGACTTTAGCGAGTCGGCTGCCCCTTTGGAGCCAAAAGCTACTTCTCCTCTGCGGGATCCCACTCCCGTATCCTTCTTCCTTCAGGGCACTATCCCCTGTAAGGAGTCCCACTTCCGTACAGGATCCCATACCTGTACAGGAATCCCTCGATATAGCGTCTCCAGACGTTGTATGAAGTCCCTCCCCTGACTCGATTATTAATCAGACCCTTCTTTCGGTTCAAATTGAACACGCCTACGAAAGATTTTTGCAATGGAAAGGCTACAGGCTAGCTCCGTACGATACACTGTACAACTGGAGTGATTGGAGCCACGAAGAGAGATTCATCTCAGAAGTGACGGACTCAACAAAAATTGAGGCGCTGCTTCGATGGGACAATCCCTCCTGCAAGGATCTAATTGAAAGCCATCTTCTGCACAAATCTGACGCTCGGAGGAAAGGAAAGAAAAAGTCAGAGGATTCTCCCACTAATCCAAAAGACGACGAAGGGCCTTCTACTCAAGACAATCCCCCTTCGCCACAGCATGAGAACATTCCCGACGAAGAGGAATCAGTCCCTCCAGTCGAGGAAGTAGAAGAAATTTTGGAGCAGGCACCTGAGCCTGCTGCGACCGAAGAAGCTATTCCTGAAAGACAACAGGAGGATTCAGTCCCTCCTGTATCCATGTATGCTGAAGAATCTTCGCAACAGGAAGCTTCTAAACCCCCTGTCGCCGAACCACAGGAAGCTGCCCCCGCCCCTTCAACCGTGGAATCCGAGGACGGTATCGAACCTGAGGATGTCCAACTTACCTCACGCCCATCCGTGAATGTAAGAAGGTTGAACAGCTCTGCAGACTTTGACCAACCAGATTCTCCGATTTCTGCCGCACAGAAAGAGCGCCTGCGTGCACTTGGCCTTCAAACTGTATTCATCCAGGATGCAGTAAATGCTCTATCTTCCGTTGAAAAAGCGTTAAATTGGATGCATACTTCTGCCGTCGAAGAAATGACCACTCTTCAACATGAAGTATCTCGTGTTGTCAACGCATTCATTCTTTTGCCAGAAGTTTTCAAACAAGCTTTGAAGATCATGGAAGATAAGCAGGAGCAACTGCTGAAGGAAGAAGCAACAAAAATGAGGATAGCTGAAGCCAAGACCGCTTGTGCTATGATTGAAAACTTGACTCTCAAGCTGCGCTCACGACAAATGCATTAAGGAAATGTCGCAGACTCTTTCCTCCCTTGTAGAGAGAATGACTAGCATCGAGACAAAACAGGACGTTGCTCTAGAAATCCTGAAAAGTCTTGATGATGCCAAAAAGGGGGAAGAGGCACGAGAAGCTGCTAGGAGAATCAGGATGCAACAAGAAAGGGAATTTGAGGCTGCTCAAAACAGTATCACTGCCGAGTTGAACAAACTAGCACCTCCCTCCCAAAGTTTTAAGATCTCAGGCTCCCGACCGGAATTTCATGATCCCAATGTCCCTTGGCAAACTCTTATTCAGAGACCTTCTGAAATTCGTCTGCCGACCAACCGCAATCCTACTGCCGACGAAGTGAAGCACTGGAGGAAGAACGAACTGATGAGATACTTTGTCAAACACATCAGGGAATCCGCCATCTTCAAGAACTATAAAACGTTAGCGGAGGCCGCAGACAAATTTACGAAGATGCTAGAAGACGGGAAACTCCCTCTCCAAATAGAGATGAAATCCAAACACAGAAGAGGAGATCGGATCACCCATCCAGAAGACTGGATACTTGCCTTTGATCGATCCTATGATGGAAGAGCTATATACCAGGATCGAGGCAATGATTCTCTTCAGAACTGGTGGCGTGGTACCGAGAATGACCCAGGGAAAAAGCCATGGAGGCATGCGGATTATAGATAAGGAGCTGAAATCTATGTATATTATTTTTTTTTGCTTTGTAATTTCTCTTCGAAACAGCAAACTCTGTACTCAACTCATTTTGAATATCAATAAAAACGTTTGTTTGTCTTGAAAGATTACAACTCGTAATCTACTGTGTTGATATATGATTACTTAAATTATTTGATAGCAATCTCAAGTTAGATAACTTGATTGAAAATTAAACTGTACGAACTAGTCTACGAACAGTTCATAATTTCAGTTGTAAGCTTAAAATACATTGTAAGATTGTGCCTGCGCGCCAATCATAAGCTTAAGTTGTAATAAATTTTAAACTGTATCGAACTCGCCTGCGAGCAGTTCATTATTGTAGACTAAGTTACTAAAAGTCAGACCTTTTGACGAAAGACCAAGAAATCTGCCAAAAGACATCAAAGAAGATCACTTCATGAAGAAGGTTTTGGCATCATCAAGAAGACATGAAAAGTTAAGAAAGTAAGTCTTGGCAAATTGTCAAAAAGGGGGAAATTGTTGGGAAAACAAAGACCCTGTATCGAAACAGCCGGGATATCTGATCCCTGTATCGAATGATATTTAATAAAGAGGTTTTGACATATATGCCAATCCGAATACAGTAAAGGAAACTGTATCGAAGCTTTGAGGCATTATCCTATATCGAATACCCACCTCGAAACAGCATATAGTAAAGCTCTTCAGTACAGCAAGAAGCCTTGTAAAAAGACCAAGTATGGAAACTGTCTCGAAACTCAAAATACAGTTATCTTCCATACAGCTCACAACAGGACAAAGAAGGAATATCCAGAAGTCAAGTCCCGTTGAATAAAGAAGTATTTAAATACTCAAGGATAAAGTATTTAAATACTGCCAGTCTTCAGATCTTCAGAATCCCGCGAAATCCGGATCGTGTCATAATCCCGTTGGAACGAAATCTCATTCAAACGGATACATCTCAACGGATATATGCTTCAGAGACTATATATATCTTATGAAGGCATTGAAGATCAGTAACCAGTCACCTAACACTCAAGCTATCAAAAGTTATCATCATAGCAAAACATATCTCCAAAGCTTACTGCAATTAAGATCTAAAGAGATATACAGTGCTCATCATCCTGAACAACACTTCATCAACTGAAAGCTCTTAAAGTCAAAGTTGTTGCTCACCATCTGTTCTATACGTTGAACAAACTCAAAATCAGCCCTGTGTGGACTGAACAATCTGTGCTTCTCCGAAACTGTGTGTGAAGGATTTGCATTGAAGAAGACGAAACTTCAGAACTGTGTGTGAAGAAGCAAGTCAAAGCATTAGCTCAAAACCAATCTGTGTGAACGGTTTAAGCTAAGATCTTTATATCAATCTGTGTGAACGATATATTGATTGTGTGTGTTGTTATAATTACGTAGTTGTGTACGTAGTAATTATAATAAACTTTTTACTCCTGTGTGGAGGACCAGTGGACGTAGAGGGGTTTACCTCGAACCACTTTAATTACTGAGTTATTTACCTTCAGCTTTTACTGTTTTAAATTACTGTGATATATTAAGTATACACTATACACTTAGTTGCTGTATCCACATCAACCTACTGTATCCAAGACTTCTGCTACGCACTCAGATTTAAAATCCATACAGTTTGTTGTTTAAACTATTTTCCAAACTGTATCCAGTATACTTAGTGGCCAACAAATACCATACTACATGCGAAACAAAAGGTATGGTTCGATTAATCTAGATTCATAATAAGGATGGACATAATCAACCGATTTCTAGGTTAATCTATCACAAGGGTTTCCATTCTACAACAAAATAGTTCTTCATACAAAGGTTCTACATTCAATACGGTTGTTACCGACATAATCATTTCGTCTCAACCACTACTATGAAGATTATCTACGCACAACCAACTCCTTACAAGATGTGCATTTAATCTTGATGAATACCCTAACCATGCTTCCACGTGAATTCATTAATCATAAGTAATATCATAAAAAGTCCTTTGTCATTAGAACATTTCGAATTCATCATCAAATGTATGGTATAGTCTCAAAAAACTTCATTCCAAATTTTACAACAATCAAGGCTCAACTCCAAATCCTCTTAACAATAGAAAAACCTACGTATAATCATTCCTACCCTCCTAAACATGGTTTTCGATTCATAATGTTCATAACAAACTCCATAATCTCAGTAACATGATCATAATCAACAGTAAGGATATGAATTCTAGTTGGTGAAGGATCAACATACCTTAATATAGTGGAGAACAACAAAACACTAGGTGAAACTCAACACTGGAAGCTTGAACACCAATCTACAAAGGTCTATGATCTTCTAAACCAAGCTGAGAGGCTGATATAATGGATTTATAGAGCTGGGGAACTCTCAAATTTGCAGAAAATCGGACAAGGGTGGAGATGAAAGGAAAGGAGATTGATGTCGATAAATAGAGTCCGTCGATATTACGTTCCTTATGCACAAGGAAATACGTACGTTAGCGGCCTTATGTATGTTAAAAAACAAATCCTTTATGTACGCTATCATCTGTCGTAGTTCACTATCTCATTTTCCATCCTCTATAATGTACGGTAACACTCCTTTATGTACGTAATCCTATCGTCATAGCGTATGTTATCTACCCATCTATAACGTACGTTATGCCCGTTGACCTGCTTTAACAAAAGTTGTCCAGATACACGCGGGGGATCCAATAATATCCTCATCTGGCCCCGCACGCCGACCACACCATATCTGCCTTGACCGCCTACTACGTATGTTATGTTTCAACAGTAACGTACGTTACATGCAGACCATTATGTACATTATGTGTAATACCCGTGATTTTCATTCCGGTTATTTTGAATTTTTCTTCGGATATTTCCTGCTTGCCGACTGCTGATATTATTTTCTCGACGACTAGTTTTGTGTTTATGGTTATATATGGTGATTTGTTATCCGTTGTTTTCATTTTGGATCGATGATGTTATCCACGAGCATTTTGTCATGTTCGTTCTGCGCGTTTTTGGATAATTGAGTCGTCAGGTCACGGCGGTTGGGCACTGGATGGACAATTGCGATAGGAATCGGCATGGCGGCTGGGCACTGGCTGGGCAGGTGCGGCAGGAACCGACATAGCATACGCTACTGTCGGAAGGCTGCGCGTTAACTCGGCAGGCATAGCGCATGCTATTCGGCCTACCAGCGCATGCTATCGGGATGGGCAGAGAGGTTTCTGAGGTTCTGGGATCGGGAAGGATCGGTGGGTAGCGCACGCTATTGACAGTTGTTGCGCGCGCTAATCGGCAGGTGTAACGCACGCAAGCACCCGTGCAGCGCGCGCTACCGCGACTGGACAAGAAGGTTCTGGATAGAAGGACAGGTCGGCAGGATAAGGACAATGCGGGTCCCAGCCGAAGGTTCTAGGCCGAGACTGCCCATTCGCGCACGCTACTCGGAAGACTTAGCGTGCGCTAAATGTGCATGTCTATAAATATGACCGAGCAGTCCTGTTTGCAATCATTTTCCACTTCCCCTCTTTCCTGTCCGAGGCTGGAGACTTGGTGAGCTTGGAGACCTATTGTTATACGATGAATCCATGAAGTTATAAAGTTCATAACATCAATTAATCATTCCATAACATCCCACGATCGAGCGAATCAGGTAAGCTTTCCTAAAATCTTAGTTTTGGGAAAATTGGGGATTTTGCTTGATTTCGTCCGTTTGATCCGTATTAACCTAGATTAGTGATGACTGTTGATTATTAAGTTATATTCTACCTATTTCCTTGTTGTTCCATGGTTCAATTGCTAGAGGTTCGTCGTTTTATTGAGTTCTTAATCAACGCCTTGAAGGTATCCGGTGAAAGTTCTTAGAGGAAGGGTTTCGGGCATTCTACGATTATTCTTCCTCGCACGATCATTGATTATTGATGACTTCATGTTAGGGTTAGGTTCCTTGCGAAGAACACGAGAAGGAACTCTTCCGTTCGTCATTTCCCGATCGATCGTGTTATCGTTGTTTCCGCCCGAAGAACTATCGGTGTTCGAGGTTTCCCGGTTGAGCGTGTTCGTCGGAGTATCCGGTATCAATTATCGAGGCAAGTATCTTGCCCATACATTTCATGTTTCATAAACAAAATGGTTGGTAAATTATTATATGTGCGATCCGATTATTTTAATGAACCTTCTAAAGGATCGGTATATAGTCAATAAATATTGTCTTTCGAAAGATAACTCGTACGTTTTGAGAGTAAATGTGTCTTCCTGTATATATGGATTAGTTGTTACTCCTTTGTAAGGAGGTTATGATGCTCAGTGTGCTTGGTATTGGTATTTGCTTGTGTTGTGTGATTGTGGTAGTGATGTGCCACCGGGTAATATTTGTGAATCTCCGAGATCCGTCCTTGCTAGTGCGGATTGGGCGTGACCGTAGGGTTATCCAAATGGGTATGTTTTGTGGGGACTCCGAGGTTCGTGGCTTGCTAGCCTGATGCCAGGATAACGTGTGGTTGTCCAATCGGGTATGTCTTGTGGGGACTCCGAGGATCGTAGCTTGTTAGCCCGATGCCGGGATAACTTATGGTTGTGGTTTGGTTGTGTGATGTCATGGGTTGTCCAATCGTGTATGTATTGAGGGGACTCCGAGGTTCGTGGCTTGCTTTCCCGATGCTGGGATAATGTATGGGTTGTCCAATCGGGTATGTCTTGTGGGGACTCTGAGGTTCGTAGCTTGTTAGTGCGATGCCGGGATAACTATGAACGTATATATGATTGTGGTTATGTAACTGTTCTCAAGGTGACATTTGATTTGGTATGGTTTCCCATCGGGTCATTCACTCGGGTGTGTTCTACGGGAGCATCTGAGGTTCGTGGCTTGTTAGCACAGGACGCGAATAATCCTTGGGAATATGTTATGGATGATTTGGTCGTGGACCCTGTGTTTTGTGACTGGAATGATATGATTGGGTTGTGGACCCTGTGTTTTGTTATCGGAATTGTATTTCGGAATAATGGTCTTTGGGCTGTGTTCCCAAGTGGTTGTCAAAAGGCTTGAAAATTCTTAAATCCCAAATATTTTAAAAACTCTCAATATCATAAATGTTTTGTAAGATGTATATGGGTTTTATTCCCACCTTTCATGGTTTGAACTGTTTTGATCAAGTGAATTATCTCGAAAAGCATGTTCACGATTATAATGCACTTGGAGTATGTTGTGTATAGCTTGTATTTGTATTTTATACTTGTACTATCAAAACAGTGGAGTTTTTCTAACCCCGAGTATTCGGGGGGTGGATGTCTGTATTACGTCCAGGTACTTGCAGGTTGATGGGAGCGAATCACAGGATCGCTACGAGGGGTGATGGAAGATGACGACACTAATCACATGAAGACTAGTGTTGAGCATTTTGGGTAACGTCTTGTTGTTTGGTCTTTTCGTTGTGTTGTTCTCCCGTTTTATGGAATGTTTATGTATGTCAACCCCTGCATGGGTATGAGCTGTGAGAAATGTTATGTACGTTTGATGTGTGTGTTGTGGCAAAAGACCAAATCGGTCTAATGGTTCGTTATTAGCCATGTAGGCACGTGATGTATTATTGTGTTTTCTATATTTAGCTTGGTGGATCCTCACGGAGAGGGTCTGCGGTGCTGTAATATTCCCAATTGGTTTGTGGGTGTTACAGAATATGGTATCAGAGCTTAGGTTGCAGAAACCTAGGTTGTCGGGTCGAGTTGTGGGTAAGTCGAGTCTTGTCTTATCAGATTTTGTCTGACTGAGTCGTGTCGCGACGCGTCGTCTGGGATGTCGGTCGTGATTAGTATCGAGGTGCAGCCATCATCTTCGTGAGATATGTGAATGTAAGTCTCCCTACTATGTTGTGCCTTGTGTTATACGAGCTTGTGTGATTCTATGTTGTGAAATGGTGTTAAAATATGAATTGCAAATACATGACCTATGCTTGTCTGATTCTCCTATTGTGCTAGAATGAAGAGTGGTGCTGGTGTACATGCATATATATGTTTTTGGTATAAAATGTTTTTACACGAGTAATGTATTTGGTGTGGTTACGCAAGAAAAGTTCATGAATGTAATATTTTAAAGCTCTAAATGTTTTGGGGAGTCGCGTAAGTTTTATTTTAAAAACATCCTTCAAGAGAGGAAAAAGTTTGATTTTCGTATAATGGCCTCAAGACCGAATTTTTTTTAGAATTCAAACTACTAATATTTCAGTTTTCATCTTGTATTACAAGTTTTTAAAATGCGATTTTTAAACTCAATAGAGGTCTACAAAATTTACTCAAGACGTGACTCTCGTCTTTAACTTTTTGGTTTCATGATTGTCAGTCAGAAGATAGGTGGTAATGATGTTATCGTTGTTGGGCATTAGTGCTCAGACATGTAATTAAAATGAGGTGTGAACGCTGAATCATTCGGTATGTACTCGTTGTGTTAGTCCTCCTTGCTGAGGGGTGGAATCTCGATTTTGAAGGTAAGTTGCCTTTTGAGGGTTGCTCGTGGGATGATGTAATCATGTGAATCGACGGCATTTGGATTCGTGTGTTGTTGTTTATTTGTAACCTTCGATTTCGGTATTATTTGGTATATGTTCATAATGTGTTGCTGTATTAGGGCAATTAGCGCACGCCAAGTGTGCAACTAGCGCGCGCTAATGTGGTATGACTAACGCACACTAAGTCTCTGTTGTGGCGCACGCTAATCAGTCTGAACAAAAGCTATGGAACTGCATACTGGCCATTAGGTCTAACTTTTGCGATCACTGGACCGATCATCTATTACCGTATTTTATGTGTGTGGTCTAGTGATGACAATTGTTGTGTGTGATTATGTGTTTATGATTTTTTTTCGTTGCAATAGGTGGTTACTTGTTAGTATGCCGGGGAGTAGAGGTCATGGTCGTAACCGTGGTACAGGTGGCCATAGGGATCAAATGCGGAATCGAGATGATATTGTCGGGAATGATATTGGTATCGGTGTTGCTACTATATTGCAACAAGTAGCAGCACGATGACTCAGTTGACCCAGGCTGTTCAACGCAACACAGACACGACCTGAAACATCAGTGTAAATCAATGGCTTTGAGAGGTAGTTCGTATGAATCCCCCTCGATTCGCTGGTGTTGTGGATGTGTTGGGCTGGGACAGATGGCTCTTCCAATTAGGAAAGATATTCGAAGTTGTCGATTGTCCCGAAGAGCGGAAAGTACCTATCGCTCAGTACCTTCTTGACAAAGATGCCGCTAATTGGTGGGAAGCTGTTAAACCTCGTGATCATGATGTCACGTGGGTGGAGTTCCAGGCATTTATGGAAGCTGAGTTCTGCCCAAAACCGATTAGAGAACAAAGAATTCGTGAATTTTATTTGGCAGAACCACAAGATGTATCGGTGTCGCAGACTATCATCGACTATAGCAAACAGCTCAGTTATGTGTGAGATCAGGTGAGGACCGATAAAGAAAAGATCTTCATTTTGGCAGGTGGATAAAGCGGGAGATTCGCCCGTATATGGCGGGATTCACTTGCACTTTGCTCAGAGATTACCAGGATTGAGCTTTAGCATACGAACTAGCTTCGTTGTCGTCGGAGCGTGTGCCCGAGTCGAAAAAGTAGCAGATGCGCGATGACCTTATGGACAGTACAGGAGTTGGTGTGATACAACCACGGTTGTGCTACCAAGAGAGTTAGGAATGGTTGGAGCCGTCATGGACCCCACTGGTCCTATCACACGTGCACGTGCTAGAAAGTTGAGAGAACAAACGAGTGAAATATTGAGAATGAGTGACACTAGCAGCACCTCACGAAGTAAACTTAATGCACGTTCCACACCTGTTACCTTATTATCTGTTCCTAACTCTTATGAAGACGACTCGATTCCTACTCAAGAGGTTTACTGTATGGCCTCGATCAAATCCTATCTTGAAGTCCCTCACACTGAGGTTGCTTGGAGTTTACTGAATAAAGACCCCGAGCCTCAGCCCGACCCTAGAAGAATTCACGTCCAAAGAAAAGAAGATGTCAAGCTCGTCCTTAAGCTGCCCGAATTGGAAGTGGAAATCATGTCTAAGTTAATAACTGTGCGATGGCGGATCTACTTGAGATTCAAGAAGGCCTGACAGTTGTTCAAATCCTAAGCCCAGATATAACTTTGCTTGAGGGCATCCCAGATATAGCTAAAAACAGAAAGCTTGAGGGCGGACCCCAAATATTACCTAAATAATGGCATGATGGCGTCTTTGTCGTGTTTCCTGAAAATGAGAGTTAAATCATAAAAAAAACTCGAAAAGGAAATTACTCTATAAAAAGTATGAACAACCGGAGGTCGACTTGATGATTACGGAAAATCCATTCTAGCTTGAAAATTAGACTTATGCGTGAGGAAGCTTCAAGGAAGTTGTGATGTTTTGTTTAGTCTTGGAAATCAAAGTCTTATCTTTATGGTTGAGAATGCCCACTCTAACTTGGAAAAAGAACTTTAGTATGTGGGATCTTCAAAATGAACGTGATGTTGTGAAGACCCAGATCTTTTTAAAGCCTCTTTAGTTACTTTCTAGGATAGTTGATGTTATTTTATTTCCTTTTAATCTTGTCACATGTGTGACGGTCCTTCATTGTCTTAGAAATAGGGACACTCGTGATTTTATTTCCTTAGTTTAATATATCAGGGATAATAGAGTTTGTTCTGTACACTCCTATAAAAGGAGACCTTTTGGTAATGAAAAGATAGATCACCTTTGAAATCAAAAATATATTTCGGCTTTGTGCTTGAATTAAGAGCTATTGCTCGTATTTTCTTGAGTTTTATTCTTATAATTCTCACTTATACATTCATACAATTTTAGTCCATAAAATTGTTAAGTCTTAGTCACAGAAACTTGAGTTCTTAGAATAATTCCGAACATTTCTTCAGAACAGAATTCTAAGGGATTATAGTGATTAATTCTAAGGGTTTGAAGTGCCCTCGTCATTTCTGTGCCCATTGTTGCTGTACCGAAGCACAGTTCATTGTTGTTGTGCCGAAGTGCTATCCGAATCTTGTTGTACCGAAGTGCAGTCCATTGTTGTTGTGCCGAAGTGCAGTCCATTGTTGATGTACCGAAGTGCAGTCGATTCTCACTGTATCAAAGTGCTGTCTGAATCTTGCGGTATCGAAGTGCTGTCCGAATATTACTGTATCGAAGTGCTGTCCGATTATCGCTGTATCGAAGTGTTGTCCGTTGTTGCTATCTGCTGTTTGCTATTCGTTTCTTTACTCAAGGAACCCTACTTCCGCTTCGTACAACCACGGTTCACAACAGTCCCTGTATTGGTAGCACTGTTTGGGTATCATTTGGTATCATTTGGCATCAGAGAACGGTTTATTCGTTCCTCTGTTATCTTATATTCTCATATATATATATATATATATAAATAATTTTGTGGTTCGCATTGGAGTTAAGTTGTTGTGTTTTAGGTAAAATATTCGATACTAGTTTCCTGTTTCGAATCACTTGGTACCATGATGGAAAGATCAAGAAACTCGAAGGATGGAGAAACTCCAGCACCTAGACGAGCTGGGAAGGATTCCGTATATGAGGAAGAGGTCCTAAGCGACAACCCAGTTACTAATAAAATCCAAAGCTTCTGTGATGTGCAATTCCAACTCGATGGCCTGACATCCTACATACGAGGGATGGAAAACATGATGTTGGAGATGAGAGAAGAGCTGAAATCCCATAGAACTTCACAAACTCCCGAACCTACTATTAGGAATAGGGAAGAGCTAGAGAAAGAACCCAAAATGGGAGGAAGGGATTCACGGTATATAGGTAGAGGAAGGGGTAGAGTTAGGGCAGCCCCTCCACCACCCGAATACTATCTGGAAAATGAATATGACGAGTACTTTGAGGACGATAGGCAGTCTAGGATCGGCCGAGAGCCTAGGGAACAGCAAGGATGGGTAGACGATAACTTAAGTAGTGTTAAGTTTTCCATACCACCTTTTGAAGGTAAATCTGATCCCGGAACTTACTTTGAATGGATTAGGAAGGTCGATGGAGAATTTGAGTGTCGAAACTTTTCTGATCTTAAGAAGGTTAAGATCGCTATTGTAGAGTTCAGTGGGTATGCTCTTGTATGGTGGGATCATGTAGTTCAACTTAGGCATCGCCGTGGGGAAAGACCTGTAGATATATGGGAAGAGCTGAAGTGAGTGATGAAGGAAAGGTTTGTTCCTAGCTATTACATGAGGGACCTTAGGTATAGTCTTCAAACTTTAAGGAAAGGTACCAAGTCGGTAGACGATTACTATAAGGAGATGGAAACCGGACTAATTAGATGTCATATAGAGAAGGACCACGATAGCACCATGACTAGGTTCTTAGCCGGACTTAATGTTGAGATTAGAGACCAATTAGAGCTCATGACTAAGCATGACTTAGAGGAGATGGTGCACGCGGCTAGGAAAATAGAAACCCAAGTTCGGAGGCGTCAAACTAGGAAGAACACCACTCCTAGTATCCCATGGAAACCGAGACAGCCCACTAACCATAAGGAAGACCCTAAACCGTCGGTCAATAAGGTCCTGTCAGCCCCTAATCCACCAACTAAGTCCCAACCTTGACCAAATTCCAAACCTCAACCTAGGACACATGAGACCCGATGCTATAGGTGTCAAGGTATAGGTCACATAGCCCTGAACTGTCCAAATAAGCGAGCCGTAGTCATTAAGTCAGGGGCAATAACGACTGAAAGTGAGGGTGAACAAGAGATTAAGAATGAGGATAGTAGGGAAGAGATAGAAGAATGTAACGAAGAGATCTTAGAAGGGAAGACTAATGTAGTGCTTAAATGTCCTTGTCAGCTAAGATAGTGTAAGATGAGGATAGCCAGAGGGAGAACTTGTTTCAGTGTAGGTGCTACATTAAGGAGAACCTCTGTAGTATGATCATATCGGGGGTAGTTGTGTCAATGTCATTAGCACAGCCTTGGTGCAGAAACTAGAACTTAAAACCGAAATACACCCTAAACCATATAAGTTGATGTGGGTGAATAATGCTGGAGAACTGAAAGTAGTGAGTAGATGCACCGTGCTCTTTAAAAATAGGTAGATATGAGGATGAAGTAGTTTGCGATGTCGCCCCTATGCATGCCACCCAGATCCTTTTAGGAAGACCATGGCAGTACGACCGCAATGTTACTCATGATGGGTTTTTGAACAAGTATTCCTTAATCTTTGGGAAGAAGAAATTCAACCTATCACAGACCCCTAAGAAAATCCTTGAAGATCAGAGAGTATTAGAGCAAGCACTAAGAGAAAACGAATAAAAAAGAGATGGAGAAGAAAACAGTCACGGCAGTCCCTAAAGGAATAAAAATCGTTGCCCTTTGTCGGGCTAGTGAGGTTAAACGGGCCTTGCTTGCAAGACGAACTGTGGTTCTATTACTATTTCGTGATGTATTGCTTAATATTCCATCTATTCCTGATACTACTGATCCATTGAATATCTCTTTATTGCAGGAGTTTGAAGACGTGTTTCCCTAGGAGACATTGCCGCCCGTTCGAGGCATAGAACACCAGATCAACTTCGTTCCAGGATCCTCAATACCAAACCGTCCTGCATACCGAAGTAACCCCGAAGAGACTAAAGAAATGCAAAGGCAAGTGGATGAGCTACTAGTAAAGGGTCATGTGAGAGAAAGTATGAGTCCTTGTGCAGTTCCAGTGTTGCTAGTACCAAAGAAAGATGGCTCGTGGAGGATGTGCGTAGACTACCGTGCAATAAACAACATTACAGTGAAATATCGACATCTCATCCCTAGACTAGATGACATGTTAGATGAATTATATGGTTCCATAATATTTTCGAAAATTGATTTAAAAAGTGGGTACCATCAAATTCGAATGAAAGAGGGAGACGAGTGAAAAATGGCATTTAAAACTAAACATGGTTTGTATGTGTGGTTAGTTATGCCATTTGGGCTCACTAATGCACCAAGCACATTTATGAGGATAATGAATCATGTTCTACGTGCTTTTATTGGAAAATTTATTGTTGTGTACTTTGATGATATCCTAATATATAGCAAAACTTTAGATGAACATATAAAGCATTTGAAAGATGTGTTGCTTGTGCTTAGAAAGGAACACTTGTTTGCTAACATTCAAAAGTGCAACTTTGGCACCGAGAAATTGGATTTCCTTGGTTTTGTTGTTAGTTCCCAGGAGATACAGGTCGATGAAGAGAAGGTGAGGGCAATTAAAGAATGGGACAGCCCCAAAAATGTAAGCAAAGTCCGAAGCTTCCATGGCTTGGCAAGCTTCTATCGTCGGTTTGTACCCAACTTTAGTACTATAGCCGCCCCTTTGACCGAGGTAATCAAGAAGAATGTTGGATTCAAGTAGGAAAAGGAACAAGAGACGGCCTTCAATGCCTTAAAAGAAAAGTTGACGAATGCTCCCCTGCTAGCCCTACCAAATTTTGCTAAGTCTTTTGAGATCGAGTGTGATGCATCCGGCATAGGGATAGGAGCTATTTTGATGCAAGAGGGTAGGCTGATTGCCTACTTCAGTGAGACGTTGGGAGGAGCTTCACTGAACTATACAACTTACGACAAGGAACAGTATGCCTTGGTTCGAGCACTCGAGACTTGGCAACATTACTTATGGCCTAAAGAGTTCGTGATACACAGTGATCACGAGTCCTTGAAACATCTGAAGGGGCAACAGAAGTTGAATAGAGACGTTCCCATACGTAATCAAGTACCAACAAGGAAAGGAGAGCATCGTTGCTAATGCTCTATCTCGCAGGTATACCTTCCTGACTGCTTTAGATTAGAAAATACTTGGTTTTGAATTGATTAAAAATTTGTACGAGAAAGACATTGATTTTGGCGAGATTTTCATTACTTGTGAGAAGTCTGGGGTAGATAAGTTCTATAAGAGTGATGGTTTTCTGTTTAGGGAAAACAAATTATGCATACCCGCTAGCTCTATACATGAACTATTGTTGCTCGAATCGCATGGGGGAGGGTTGATGGGTCATTTTGGCATTGATAAAACCTTGTCTGTTTTGCAAGAACATTTCCACTAGTCGGGTATGAAACGAGATGTCATTCGCATTTGTGGTCGTTGTATCACTTGTAAAATGGCTAAAAGTCAAGTTCAGCCCCACGGTTTGTATACCACACTCCCCATTCCTAATACTCCTTCAACTACGCGACGCTTGCTTCAGTCCATAAATGGAACGCTGAAGCTTGCACACTTTCTGAATATCAACTTCGGACACAAAGCCTTTAGGCTACTCCATATAGATTTCGTCCTTGAGGAATCCATTAAGGAAAGCCGTCTTTACGTCCATTTGCCATATCTCATAATCGTGGAAGGAAGCTATAGCAAGTATCATGCGAATAGACTTGATCATAGCTACGGGCGAGAAGGTATCATGGTAGTCGATCCCTTCTTTCTGGGTATAACTCTTTGCCATAAGCCTGGCCTTATAGGCGTCAACCTTGCCATCACCATCAGTCTTTCTCTTGTAGATCCACTTGTTCCCAATAGGCACTATGCCCTTGGGGCGGTCCACTAGAGTCCAGACCTGATTGACATGCATCGAGTCTATCTCAGCTTCCATATCTTCACGCCATTTCGCGGAGTCTACATCCACTATCGCTTGGTCATAGGTCGTTGGGTCGGTCTCTTGGCTATCACTTGGAACCTCATGTAGACCTAGTTCCTCCAAGTGCACAAGCTCATACCTCTCAGGTAAATGAGACACCCTACTAGACCTACGAGGTGGTTGTATTTGTCTTTCAGAAGGTTCGGTTCCAGTTTCTTGCACAGGTGTCTCCCGAGGAGTTTCATTGAATTCTTCTAGATAAATATTTCTACCTGCTCCGCCTTCCTGAATGAACTCATCTTCCAGGAAGTGTGCTTGTAAAGCAACAACAATCTTTCGATATTCGGGAATGTAGAATAGATATCCCATCGTCCCAGACGGGAATCTAATGAAACGTCCCTTCGCGTACCTAGCTTCCAACTTCTCCACCTTAGTCTTCTTGACATAGGCGGGACATCCCCAAATCCTAATATGATTAAGACTTGGTTTCCTGCCCTCCCACATCTCATGTGGAGTTTTAGGAACGGATTTGGAAGGACATATGTTCAAGATATAAGCGGCAGTCAGGAGTGCATACCCCCACAGGTAAATTGGTAAGTCAGTATAGCCCAGCATGGAACGGACCATGTTCAACAAGGTCCGATTCCTTCTTTCTGAAACACCATTTAACTGAGGAGTACCTGGAGGTGTTAGTTGTGAAACTATTACATGTTCCTTAAGGACCTCGTCAAACTCCATACTCATATACTCGCCACCTCGGTCCGACCGAAGTGCTTTGATATGATTACCAGTTTGTTTCTCGACTAGGGACTTGAATTCCTGGAATTTCTCAAAGGCCTCGGATTTATGTCTCATTAAGTATACATAACTATACCTAGTATGATCATCTGTAAACGTAATGAAATATTGATATCCACCACGTGCTGCTTCCAAATCACCACATAAGTCGGTATGGATTAATCCCAGTTTATCAGCGGCTCTTTCAAAGTCCCTGTGAAGGGGGACTTGGTCATTTTGCCTTTAAGGCAAGATTCACAAGTAGGAAAGGGATTCGTTCCCAATGGAACCATAAGTCCATCTTTTTCCATCTTGTAAACCTTGGTCTGACCAACATGACCAAGTCTAAGATGCTATTTCAAAACTTGATTGGTTTAATCCCGACCACATTTTCTAGTCATAGTATTCACAACTACTTTGTTGCTGAGATTCAGATGATACAATCCATTTAACAATGTAGCAGTACCCACTAGTTTATTTCTAAAATAAATTTTGCAAGAACCATCACCAATGAAAAATGAAAAGCCTTTTCGGTCCATGATCGGAATGGATACAATGTTTTTGTGCCCCTTGGGCAATATAAGTACATCTTCTAAAGTCAAAACAAAACCGGATTCTAAACCCAAAAAAAGTGATCCTATGTCGGTCGCCTCGACACTATGCCCGCTTCCGACCGTGATCATAACTTCTCCAGCTCCAAGCTTCCTACTTTGTTCCAGATCCTGATTCACGGTACAAATATGAGAACTAGCACCAAAATCCAGTATCTAGGAAGTAGAAAATATAGTAGCAGAACAATTTGTTTCCAAAACTAAAAGTTACAGACCAAGTGCCATGAAGAATCGATGCCTCTAGCCCAGTGGCCAAGCTCACCGCACTTGAGACAAGCAACCTTCTTCTTCTTGTTCTTCGGAACCGTTGGGGCCTTGCCCTTGCCCTTGAAGTCCTTCACATGTGGTCTAGTCTGCTTCTTGGTCTTTTTCTTCTTGTCCTTAGACCTTTGAGGTCTAGAAGAAATCACAAGAGCAGACTCCTTCATCCGTGGAGTCTTCATCTGAGACTGAGCGGTCACAAGTTTGTTCATTAGCCCAGCTAAATTACATGCAATCTTATTGCAGTTGAAGTTCATAACAAACTGTGAGAAGGAATCAGGGAGAGGCTGAAGGATAAGGTCGGTTTAGAGAGAAGTATCCATTTTAAAATCAAGAGCCTAAAATCTCTCGATCATGGATATCATTTTGAGGACGTGTTCCCCAACCTTCTCACCTTCCTTCATCCTTGCACCGAACAATTTCTTGGATATCTCATATCTAGCAGTTCTGTTGTGCTCACCATAAAGTTCGGTTAAGTGAGATAGAATTTGCCTAGCAGAAGTCATTTTCTCATGAGCTCTCTGAAGCTCATTAGACATAGAATCCATCATGTATGCACGGACTTTTACGTCATCCTTAACCCACTTTTGTGGTTTTCAATCTCTTCTCGATTGGCTCTGGTCCGAACAGGAAGCGCCGGAATGTCCATCTCCAAGACGTATCCCAGTGCCTCTATACTGAGGACAATCATCAAATTGCGGAGCCAGTCCACAAAGTTAGGTCCAATCAGGGTGTTCTTTTCGAGTAGAATTGCGAGTGGATTCATTGTCATATTGAGAGTTATGTCTGCATTAAGTATAACAGATTAATTAGTAACTTGTTATATTATGATCAGAGTATAGAATTAAGGTCTTTTCTATTCTTATTACCCATCTCCCACTATTTTTATTGGAATAACACACTCCCATGTGAAATCCAGAAGTATCGTCGCTCTACTTCATAGTGGTGATCGAGTTCTTTATAAATCTTAATAGAGGGCAACCGAACAGGTTTCTAGTCTATTAATTTTCATAAAGTGGTGTCCAACACCAACCCATCTAATGGATGATTCTATCTTCTTTTTCCCCTTGTTCACTCCCCTCAACCTATACGGTTTCGATGGTTTTGAACAAGTTAAGTTTATACCATCGACGCAAATTAGTTTCACAATTAAATCTTATCCGGCAACATATCAGGTTTCTAGGGATAAAATTTGCTCCAACCGAAGGCATCCAATGCAATCCCGATAATTTATCCGTCCTCCCCGAACGACTACCCCGATAACTCGGAAGCATAGCACATCCGGTTTGGATTTCAATTTCCCGAAAACTCGATGGAGGGAAGGAAAACCTTGAAACCTTATAAACTTAATAATTTGTCGTGGGGGAATTTTCGCGATTAATGTTACACTTTGCACATTAATTCATTTAAGCGCATTTGTGGCATTCATACAATATGAAACAACCATTCACAACCTAGTTGCTACCAACATGTGGTTCATGGACCGTTCCTAGAAAACAAAAACTCTGTAATCTAATTACAAGTCTTTGTCTTGAATCTTCGTCTTATCAAAACGGATCTTCCTCCGGTCTTCGTCATTACATATAAATTTTACATTGAAAAATGCATCCTAGATAGAAATATTTCTAGTAAAATAAATAGGCTCAAAACGGCCTTTACAACCCAATCGAATAAAACGAACGATTCAAAACTAAGTCCACGAACCACATCCCCATTCAAAAGCATTCATCCAATAAATACTATATAAATGGAAAGCGTAGAGATACATTGATTCAATCAAAATACGAACCGATCCAATCGATTCACACAATCGGTAATATGAAAACGTTCAAAATAATTCGGTCAATCACAAGTATTCCAATAAATCAATTTTCTCTTATAAAATGAAATATAATAAACCATTTTAATCATATTAAGTCCAATTTAAAATTTGGGAAATCATTTTTAGAAATACAAGAAGAAAACAAGCCCGAAACGGGTCCGAAAAGGGGCTGGACCGCACACGAAACGAACCAGTAAAGAAGGTGGCTGCCACAGCCAGGCCGCGCCCTCGCTCCGGACCACTCCGGACCGTCCCAACAAAGAATTCGGGGCTAGTTTTTCGACTGGATATCCAATATCTATATTTTCCAACATTCATATCTTCAATATAAATCACATTTCCCAGAAACTAATATTTATATTTAGACATAAACTTACGAAAAATATAACTACAACGAACATAAAAATATATACCACAATTATGACTAAAATAATTCCAAATCATTCACCATCTAATCGAGCATTCCAAATGCCAATATTGTATATACGATCGCAAGACC
Source organism: Orobanche coerulescens (assembly GCA_033398695.1). Lineage (NCBI taxonomy): Eukaryota > Viridiplantae > Streptophyta > Magnoliopsida > Lamiales > Orobanchaceae > Orobanche > Orobanche coerulescens. The sequence continues at coordinate 99,824,453 of CM065818.1, read as the reverse complement.
TACGCTCCGATACCACTGTTGGGATTCGGTGCCTACAAGGAAGGCCTAGCGGAAACGGTAAAATGAAAATTAATTCGATCTGAATCCCTACGAGGATTGATCGAGCTACGTATATACGAATATACAAATGAAAACACAAGGGATATAGAAACTCACCCTTGTAGTCCGTTGATTAAATGGATTCCTTCTCTTGAGCTATTCCTCAAGCTTTAGATGTATATCCCTACGAACAAAGCACTCCAAGAACTTGAAAGATCCAACGTCGAAATACAACGCCTCTACTTGCCACGCGTCGGAGAAACGAACGGGATGACGATCACCTTGCTATCCTCCAAGGATACGGCTAGAGCTAGGTGATGAATATATTGATTTGTGATTACAACACTCTAAGTGTATAACTCACTATCTCTATTTATGTCATGATATTTTCTCCAGGAAAACTCTCAAGAGCAAAATGAACAAGAAGAAGACTTGAAGAAAATATTATTCTCTCTCTCTCTCTCTCTCTATCCTTTCTTACGTTGGAAATGAGTGGGTTATTGAGAGATAGAAGTCTTCCCTACTTATTCTAATCTCACCTACATTATGGAGAACTCATGCCACATGAGTGATCCCCACAAATCTTTTCATCCATTATAAAATGGACACAAAAGAACAAGAGGTGAAGGTAGGTGGAAAGAGGGGGGGGGCAGCCAAGATGAAAATCGGACGAGTTCGATTCGTTTTGGACTCCCGAGAGTCCAAACAGATAAACTCCGATTTCGTTCCGATGTATTTGTGTCGATTAATTAATCCAATAAATTAATCACATTAAATACGTAATAACATAATTAATTTCTCCAAGAAATAATTATATTTATGAATTAAATTAATCACCCAGTAATTTATTTAATTCATTAGGTCGTAAATCAACTTATCCAATAAATCGATTTAGACATCTAATGTCCCAAAGTTAGATATCCAATATCTAATATTCATCTCAGTCAGCAATGGGAGGAACCAAAGAGTAGTAGCTCCACCTAGCCATCCTGGCGGCCTACACTGTACCCCAACTGAGAACGAATGATGGGATCATTCAAGAACTATTATGTCGTGAATACCAGTATACGTATAAACCCTTCTTTCAAATGTCCCGATCAAGTTATAGGGTCATGGTCAGTCAAACCCTATCTGTACTTGACGCTATGCATGTGTTAATGCAAATCGAGATCATCGAGCTCTCGTGTATCTAATACAACGAGCTCTAATGCTTTGGCCAAAGACTTATGATCTCATCTGCCAATAACCGCATAGGACATATAACCCGCTCACTAACAGGAGAAAGAATTCTATCTTGGTATTCAGTAAGACCTGCTACTTACCCGTCAAGATGCACGTCGAGGTTGACCCCCACCTCCCGGTTTATAGGGCCGAACTACTCTAATGAAAATCTTGACGTCACAAGCACATCCCTACTAAATCCTCAAGTCGAAGGTTCACGAATACCTATAACAACCTTTCGATTCTGTCATTGACTGTCCCGAAGTGAAATCCGTGTGACGAATCGAGGGTGAGTCGCTTCGAGTATACTAATCCAATTAGCATACCTATAATGTCTGCTCCCACTAACCATTAGTGTTCGACAGGCACTCTCCATGTCAAAGAACACATCATGCAAGTCTTCACATAAACTTAATGCCCAGTCAAGTTTCATCGACTTGCAAACGATTAAGTATTTGAGCTATAAATCTTTCCAGTGCCGATCCCCTTATCCAATAAGGAGTGGAACGTTTTTCTCTCAAATACACGGACTAGTTTCTAGATGTATATTACGAGTTAGGAATGCCAGTAACTACCAGTAAATAAAGAAACATCCATTGCCTTATATTAATGATTTACATAATTACAAGTACAATGCCCTCACTCAACATCCTCTGAGTGGCATTCGAGGGCATACTCCTAACAGTACCGTGCAAAGAATCTATCTGAAGTCAATGCTCCAAGCCCTCTGAACTTCGCGGAAGAAATGGCATTAGCAACTTCATAAAGAATTACTCCAAGTACAAAACTAACTACAAAGACAATCCAAGGAGAAATCAAAAGGCTAGAAATTGGAAAGTTGAGTGCTACAACTGCCACAAAATAGGGCACATCCAGTTTGACTGTCCTGATCTCAAGAAAGATGAAGACAAGAAGAAAGTAGGCAAGAGGGATGACAAAAGAAAAGCCATCATTGGTGAAGATCAAATCCAAGAAAGAATAGAATCAAGTAGTGGATTCTTCTCTGATGATGACGATGACTACAATCGCCTTATGGCTAACATGGCTGATAAAGAGGTAACACCTAAACCTCAAACTATATAAGGTTTCAGTTCTGATATACCTGAAGATATTGATGTTCACAACTGTGTAAATCAACTGCTAAAAGATTTTGAAACCTTAAAAACTGCTCACCTCACTGTGACAAATGAGAATGCACAGCTGAGAAATGAGAAAGTCCAGCTGAAAAATAATTATGACAAACTCAGCCTAGAGTCAGCAAAATCCAAAAACATCAGAGTTGAGTCTGAGAAACACTCTGAAAATAATTTGAAAAACTCAGCTGATATTACCACAGTTGAGATCAATAGGCCGACTATTTTAAACAGTGAAAAGACAGTTGAACTTAACTCATATCAAAACTGAGCTTTCAAAATTGAAACAGTTGAATAGTGCACAAGCTAAAGAGATAACATCTATAAATGCATCTATAACTCTTGATGGACTGTGTATAAATCAAAGGCCACTATATTTGAAATCAGGCCTTGAATATGATCCCAACACTCTCTCCACTTCTAAAACCACTTTTATAAAGGGAGAAACATATGTCCAAACTGCTGAGCCAACAAACAAACCTGTATTTAAAAATAGGCAGCAGCCTAGTCAAAAGTTTAGGCAGCAGCCAAGGTTTACAAGGCAGCCACCTAGACCGAAGACTAGGCAATGGCCAAAACAGCAACAGCAGTCAAGACACTATTCTGCTTACTATCAAAGACTCCCCGGAAATAGATTTTAAAATGGGAGAGGAAAATGGAAACCTCAAGGCTATCCGAAGTTTCAAAATGATCAGGTATGGAGACCTCAAAACCTTCATCATAGGTCTCAGCAAAGACTTTACAATGGCGCATACCACTCAAATTATCAGGCATCTTGTATATAATCCTAACCAGGGATATAGACCTAGACAGTATGCACCTTACAGGGGTAATTAATATACTTTTCATAACATAAGGAGAAACCAATTCTCCAGAAAAATCACTAACCCCAAAGGATCCACTCAGATTTGGGTACCTAAATATCTTCTTTCCTGATTGCAGAAAACGTGGGAGGACTACTACCATATCTCCTCAAGCTCAACAATAGGTGGTGAAGAATAGTTTGTAGACTCTGGATGCTCAAGGCACATGAAAGGAAACAAGAAGATTCTGTCAGAATATGTTAAAGAAAGAGGTCCAGATGTAACATTTGGAGATAGGTCAAGTGAACAAATCAAAGGTTATGGAAAGTTGCACAGAGGAAACATAATCATTACAAAAGTGCAGTATGTCAAAGGGCTCAAATACAATCTCCTAAGTATAAGCCAATTATGTGATGAGAACAACCTGGTAGTCTTCACAAGATGGAAATGTATGGTAATTGATCTCCTCACTGAAGAAGTGAAGCTACAAGGATACATAAGAAGAGATGTCTACCTGATAGATTCGAAATAAGGATCACCAAAGAATTGTTTCTTATCAAAAACAATTGCTGAGAATGGATGGCTCTGGCACAAGAGACTCTGTCACCTGAACTTCAAAGCCATCAACAAAATAAGTTCTCAAAATTTGGTCATAGGACTTCTAGCAGAAGTATTCAAGAAAGAGACTCTTTGTGATGCATGCCAGAAGGGAAAGCAAACTAAATCATCTTTCAAATCAGTTCAGCCTACCACTCTCGCCAGCAGAATTTTGGACCTACTTCACATGCATTTATTTGATCCCGTCAAGCCAAGAACGCTTAGTGGAAGAAAGCATGCCTTAGTAGTTGTTGATGACTGCTTTAGATATACATGGATTGTTTTCCTGTATAAAAAGAGTGAAACATTAACAAAGCTCCCTGAGCTGATGAGAAAGATTCAAAATGAGAAATCCTTCTCCATCATAAAAATCATATCAGACAAAGGAGGAGAATTTCTCAACAAGGCTATCACTATATAGTGATCGGAATGGAATCTAGCATGAAGTCTCTTCCGCGAAAACAACACCACAAAATGGTGTAGCTGAAAGAAGAAACAAAACCCTAAAGAAAGCAGCCAGGTCAATGATGGATGAAACTGAGCAGCCAAAGAGGTTATGGGCTGAAGCTGTCAACAAAGCATGCTATAATCATAATAGGAGTATGATAATAGGGAGACACGTCAAAAGTCCCTATGAGGTTTGGAATGGCAGAATACCAACTGTTGGATATTTTCACATTTTTGGTTGCAAGTGTTTCATCCACAACAATGGTAAAACCCAACCAAATGCCTTTGATGCAAAACTGATGATGGTCTCTTTATGGGATACTCACAGATAAGCAAGGCATACAGAGTATTTGACAAAAGAATATTAGTTGTGGAAGAAACACCTCATGTTGTCTTTGACGAATCTACTGTTGAGTACAGAAAACAGGTGGAATTAATTGAGAAAAAGCTCAAAACCACCTCCCTGGAAGAAGTCATTATCAATGACACAAGAATGATAGACACAACTGATGAAGACCCAACTGCAGATCAGACAGGGTCTCCAAACGTAGTTGATCCAACCATAGCTGATCCAAATGTAGTTGATCCATCTACAGCTGATAAAGTTACAGTTGAACCAACCACAGCTAATGAAAATCCTCAGGACACAACTGCAACTGATAAAATCATAGCAGCTGCAGACCATCAAATCCAAGCTGATGTAGAGTCACAGTTCCTCCAAGCAATTCAATAGGGGGAATGAACAATGAAGACTCTAAATCCAAAGCGAAGACAGAGATTAAATTCCCAAATGGCAAAAAGATCATCCCATCCAACAGATCATTGGAAACCTATCAGATGGAGTCAAAACCAGAATTCAAAAGAACCAATAGGAATTGCCATGTTCTCATGTTTCATGTCTCAAATGGAACCTAAAACAACTGAACAAGCCCTGTAAGACTACACATGGGTAAATGCCATGCAAGAAGAGCTCAACCAAATAGACAGGAACAGAGTACGGGAAGAGGTAGAAAGGCCATTTCACAAGAAAGTTATAGGCACCAAGTGGGTTTACAAGAACAAATGTGATGAATATGGAAATGGTGTTAGGAATGAAGAAAGACTTGTTGCAAAGGGATATGCTCAATGTGAAGGCATAGATATTGATGAAACCTTTACACCTGTAGCAAGATTGGAAGCAATAAGACTATTCCTTGCCTATGCTGTATTTAAGGATTTTGAAGTGTACCAAATGGATGTGAAGAGTGCCTTTCTAAATGGAGTGCTGGAAGAAGAAGTCTATGTGGAGTAGCCGCCTGGATTTGTCAAAGAAGACAAAGTGTACAAATTGCTCAAAGCTTGATACGGACTCAAACAGGCACCTAGAGCCTCGTATGATACTCTGTCCATATTCCTGGAGTCAAATGGATTTACCAAAGCAAAAGTAGACAAAACCCTATTCAAAATTGAACATGAAGACCACATATTACTTGTCTAAATATGTGTGGATGATATTATTTTTGGATCAACAAATCCAGAATTGTGTGAAAGAATATCTAAACTTATGTAAGGAGAATTTGAAATGAGCAACTAAGTTTATTTATTGGTTTCCAAGTCAAACAAGTTGACACAAGAATCTTCATCAACCAATCAAAGTACACAAAGGAGTTGATCAAGAGATTTGGTATGGAGACAGCCAAACCCCTAAGAATACCAATGAGCACATAACTACACATTGATGCAGATGATGGAGGCATTCTAGTAGATCCAACCCATTATAGGGGATTAATTGGATCTTTACTATACCTAACTGCAAGTAGACCAGATATATCATATGCAGTTGGAGTATGTGCAAGATTCCAGTACAAGCCAAAGCAATCCCACCAGGAAGCAGCTAAGAGGATTATCGGATACCTAAAATCCACAATCAACATTGGATTATGGTACCCCAAGGATGATAACTTTGAACTATCAGGATATTCAGATGCTGATTTTGCAGGCTGTAAAATCAACAAGAAGAGCACAAATGGAACATGCCACTTCCTTGGAACAAAGCTGATCTCATGGTTTAGCAAGAAGCAAACATCAAATTCTATATCCACAACTGAGTCACAATACTTAGCTGTGGTAGATGCTGTGCTCAAATTCTGTGGATCAGACAACAGTTGAGGGACTGTAACATTATTACAAATGAAGTCCCGATTTGGTGTGACAGTACAAGTGCAATTGCCATCACCAACAATACAGTGCTTTATTCCAGGACAAAGAACATTGAAGTGAAACACCATTTCATCAGATATCATGTGATCAATAAGAGAGTTCGAATAGAAAGAGTCAGCACGGAGTATCAAATAGCTGACGTATTCACAAAGCCTCTACGTGAAGAAATATTCCTTGAACTAAGTAGGGAACTTGGTGTATTGGATTGGAATAAAAATGTAGCGGATGAAGAAGAACAGTTAATTGATCAGAAACCAGAAAAGAAACAGTCACCTGATCAGAAGCAGATAAGAAAACTCAGTTGATAAAATCTCAGACAAGACATATCACCTGATCAGACCAGACGGTTAAAAGCCACCTGATTAGGACAGACGATGAAAATCCACATGATCACACAGATGATGGAAAATCACCTAATCAGGACAGACGATGTAAAAACACTTGATCAGATCAGATGATGATCCAAAGAACAAACGAGAAAAGCTAGCTGGTCATGAGTCAAAAAGTCAACCAGCTAAGTTTTCTAATTCTTTAAATACTCATTTTTATTACACGTGGCTAAAAGCACACGATTACAACAACTCCATGTCTACATCATGATGTTCAATCAATCACTCGAACCGCCACATCTTTATTTAATTATTAAGTTCAAAAACGACTCTTCGAGTGGCTATTTGAGACGGGCGAAATCATTTCACAAAAACCTTATCGTCTTCAAGCTCTAGAACCCTAGTTTTCAAAGCGCGAAAACTTTCTGAATATTCACTACACTAAAAGCTCGAAAAAATTTGCAGAAATGGAAACCACTACTTATTTCAAGAACGTCAACCTAAGGATAGTGAAGGAGCAGATCATCTTCAGCATTGTCGTAGACTTCGTCACGCATCTGGAGTCCAACAACACCACGAAGATGGTGCAACTAATTTGGAGGATGAATAAGAACGGGATTTACCATTTCTTAGACATTAACTCGATGCAGCTGAGGCTGTCGTCTGCTTTTACAAAGAGGCCCAAGTTAGAGAAAGGGGCATTGAAAGCTCTATCTTCGGAGAGCCCATCTTCATAACCAAACAAACCATTGCATACGCGTTCAAATTGGAGAATCGGGGCATTGCAGTTGAAACCATCAAACAAAGCCCAATTGACATTTGGTACGAGATAAAAATGCAGGACCAGCCAATGAAGATGAAATTCACCGCCCGGAAGTCGGATTTGATGAAAGAATACCGATACATGCTGGACATCACAAATAAAATTTGATGGGAATGGCAGGAAGCTTTGACCAACTATCTTCCTCCAAATACAGAGTTCTGGGAGCATTGATTCAGCAGCAGAGGATTAATTGGCCTGACTACATTTATAGGAAATTAGTCTCTGAAGTAAACAAGGCAAGCTGGGACAATGACAACAAAAAGTTAGTGCAAAAGTAGGCCTTTGGAACCCAAATCAGTTACATTCTGGAGTTCCTTGTAAAGGCCAAAGGCAACGCGAAAAACTTCCATATCAGCAAAAGACTTGGTCACCTGGACCAAGGTGCAAAAGAAAAATATGCAGAGAACAAGCCCAGAGCGGCTGAAATTCTTGAGAGGATGAAGACTGGAACATCCTCCTACAAAGGACCCTCAGACTCATAAGAATCAGTTGCAGCTGACAAAAACACAGTTGAAGTCTCATCTACAGCTGAGAAAATCTCACCTGAGATCCTACCTGCCCTAACCACAGTTGAGATTTCACTAGCTTCAATCTCAGCTGAGAAAACTGCAGAGGAGATTCTGCCAGCCCCAACCACAACTGCAGGTGATGTACCTGGAAAGTTAGTTGTAGATGATATCATTCCACCTGCTCCTGAAAACTCACATGTTCCCCCAACTACTCTTCAAACCGCACCTGAAGACAGTGATGATCTTCCAATTACCAAGATATTTATAAAGAGAAAGTCCCTAGAAAAGAAGACCAATCGACCTTCCTCACCTGAACCCATCAAAGGACAAAAACCCTTCGTGGGTCATTTACCCAAACCTTCAGACCACATTGCACCTGAAGAACACGCACCAGAAGTATCTTCAGTTGCACCTGCAACACCTCTCCTCATAGCACCTGCAGATCAGCCCAAGGAACTGATCATCATTCCAGATGAAGAAATGGTTCAAAAACCATTACCTGTACCTCCAAGTACCCCAGAAGAAGAAAAATATGCGGAAGTCCTTGAGGAGCATGAAGTTCACTACAGCTTCAACCTCAGGGAAAACAATCCTTTCAACCTCAGCCAAGCTCAGCTCATGTCAGTTAAGCAGCACATCAACAAGATTTCATTTTTTGTTGCTTATAAGGATTGGAAGAGATTGAAGGCTCTTAGCTTGAATACTCAGGAGATGGTAGAAATGTATGGAAGGACCACCCCCTCACTGTTGAGCAACTCATTCAGGTATTCTGTAAAGAGACTGATATGAGTTTGCTACTTGATGAGAATTGGTCCTTACAAAATTTCAAAACACACATGGACCAATTCATCATGCTTATAATGGAGGGAATAGCTCAAGTAAAAACATTTGATGATGAAGAGAACAGTACTGAAGGAGAAGGAGAAGTGAAAGAAGAAGTAGGAAATGAAGTTGAAAAGAAGAAAGAAGTTGAGGAGGAAGAGAAGGATAAAGAAAAAGAAGTTGAAAAGGAAAAGGAAAAAGAAGAAGTAGAAAAAGAGAAAGTGGGTGATAGAGAAGGAGAAAAGAAGTTGAAAAAGAAGATAAAGAAGAAGAAGAAAAAGAAAAAGAAGAAGAAGAAAAAAAATGGGGGAGGAGAAGGAAAGAATGAAGAATAGAAGGATGATAAAGACCATGACCAGGGGGCACCTAATCAGGATTCCAGCTCAGCACAGCCTACAGCAGATGATGAATCTGGGGAACCAGACAAAAACCATCTAATCAAGAAGAAGCTGATAGGAGCATATCATCTGAAAAATCCACTGCTCGTAGGTCAGCTGCAGAGGAGAACTCATCAGAAAACACTACTCATGGAAAGGCATCTGAAGTCCAACTGCTTCCTAACATCACTGAGCTGATCAGATCTATGGTTGAGGAAACAGTTGCAAAACTCCTGGCAGCCAAAGTAAAACCTCAACTGCAGTCCCTCAATGACAAGATGGACTCACTTCTCCACAAAAAGGAACCCTCTCCACCACCTTCATTCTTAAGGATGCCTCTTGGGATGACAGACTTTATGCAGAGGGTGGAGGAGCAACTGGCAAAGATTCTTGATGCTGGCAAAAAGGGGGAAGGAGAGATGAGAACCAAGAGAAGGGAGGAGGCACTAACAGTTGTCCCCATAAAGTCAGTTGCACCTCCCACAATAATTCATTTTCCTGAGGCTGGAACTTCGAGTACCTTGAAAAGAAAGAATACAGCTGCACCATCGGAAGAAGCAGCAGCTAAAAACAAAAGAACCAGACAAGAGCCAGTTGTGCCACTTCAATGGGAAGGAAAAGAACTTTTTTATGTTGAGGAGTTCATTCCAGAGGAAGTTACAAACAAATGGGGGATTGTCAAAAAGCAATTTATTGAAAAGTATTATCTCTGGGAAATCCTCCAAGAGCCAGACTACACTCCTCAACAAATCTTCGTTGACTACATGGAAATCAACTATCCAAATCTGTGGGAGATCCTGAAAATGATTGTTGAAGAAACATTCAATGCCTATCCAAGAATTCCTGACTTCAGACCACAAGACCCTCCATTGAACATTCATGGAAAGTTGGATGATGAAGCACTTCAAAAGGAGATAAATCAATTATGCATAAAGAACAAATATACCTCTCTTGAAGATCAGAAGTTTGCATCCTCCATAGTCAAGAAGAAATACGGAGTTATCCCAGTGGTACATAAGCCTAATGGAGCAAAACCGTTGAGGTATTTCCCTCTAGGGAAGACCAGAGGAAGAAGAAGAGGAAGATGGAGATTCTAAGTTCTTCACTATCAATCACTTGTAAATTTACTTGTAATTTTTCATTTCACTTGTAAAAGACTGTAATGTAATCTTGAATATCATAAGTTTATAACATTCGACTTGAATGACAACCATAATATCATAAGTCTTTACATTACAGTACTTTACTTATCTGCATTTGATTACATTTGATCATTAAGTTTCGCCATCATCAAAATAAGGGAAAATTGTTAGGAATACTAATTTAGATTTTGATGATGTCATCCCTGTATTCATGATTATTTCAAATGTATGTACATAGCATTGTAAAGAAGAACCAGATGAGTATCTTCTATAGGCTTTCAAAATATTAGGCTAAGTATTCATCATGTTGATCAAGTAAAAATTTAGCTAAGTATAGAAGAAGCCTATTTCCAGCTGAGGTTTGGTCAATGCAAGATAACAGATAGGTTTGACCGATAAAGTATCAGGCGGGTTTTTATCAGGCGAGTTTCGGTCAAAGGAAATATCATCTGAGCTTGACCAGACATAATATCCGGCGAGTTTTTATCAGGCGAGGTTTGGTCAAAGGATGATATCAGTTGAGGGTTAACCAAGGGAATATCAGCCAACTTTCTAAAGAAAAGATATCATACAGCTTTTATCTAGGCAGAACATCAGTCGGGTTTGACCAAAATATCAGGCAGTTTTGACCAAGGTAACTTCAGATGAGCTTTTATCAGATGATATATCAGCCAAGTTCCTAGATATCAACTGTCCACCTCAGCAAGCATTGAAAAGTCAACAATAACGGCTAAAATCATGCAGACACAAAAGCCAAGGGACAAAGTGATTGATTCCTGGAAGTTAAGGAATATTTTATTCCAAGAGATTCGCGCCGTGAAAACTTTCTAATTATAGTAATAAAGGAAATCGGCGCAATGGGAGAATACATCTTCAAACGGTCAAATTTGAAGAAAGAGACAAAGCCTTGCAAAGAGATTAACAGATAAACAATGAAGTCCACTTTCCAACGGACGGAATTGTTATAAGATGCAACGGCTATGAAGTGCTCAAGAGCGTGCTATAAATATCTGAAGAAAGATTGAGCAGAAGTACGATGGGAACAATACTTACAAGCAAATAAAGCAAACAAATCAATCTATAGCATCGTGAAGAGCTAGTTTCCAAAGTATTATACTGAGAATCTCTTAAAAGTTGGAGAAGAAAAAAACTCTTGTCTTAAAGTCTGAGTACGAGTTACTTTATTGAACGAGGTTCTTAGAAGTTCAGGGTTGTAAATGCATCTACGGGTTCTTGATTGGCAGGTGATAGACAGTTTGCGAGTTGTTGAGGCATCCACGGGTTTTCGATCAAGAGGTGTTAGGCAGCCAAAAGGGAGTTGCAATGGCCACGGGTTTCTGCTGGTTGGAAGTTGTTGTAACGAAGTTCATTGTAACATAAATTCACTGGTTGAAAGTTATAGTGAATTTATCTCCAACTGGTTTGGAGAGAAATGGATTAGTAGAGGATTATCCCACCTCTTAAACCACTATAAAAGTGTTGTGTGATTTACTGCTTTATCATCATATTTAGTTGTTGCATACATATTTACTGTTCCATTATAGAGTCAGCTATTTTTCCAAAAAACAAGTTTTACAGCCGACATAAGTCATCTGCATTATTATCAGTTGTGTCTTCCATATTACTTATCTGTAGTCGAGGTTCGTTAGCTGCACACAATCACAGTTGAGGTTACTCAACTGATATATTCAGGAAAAGATTTTAAACAATCTATTCACCCCCCCCCCCCCCCCCGTCCCCTAGACTGTCCTCTGAGTATCTGTGACCTATATTAGTTGGTCTTTACTACTAGCATACATTAGTGTATTTACATACATTGAACTGGATCGCAGTGAGATAGATTCTTCTGTACTGACTGTAAGAAAGTAGTCCAGGATAATAAATATTTCTTAATTTTATGATGTAATATTTAATTGTATATTTATAACAATTATTTTTTTGATATATTATGGTGAGAGTCATTACCAATGTTCAGACTTTAGCCGACAGTAAAAAAGTCATCAGCTAAAGCCCATAACCATCAAAGTGGCCTGTCGTCGGCTAAAAGTTGGTCGTCCGAGGTGGGTCGGCTAAAGTTTAGCCGAAGGCGGCTATATTCTTGCGTTTAGCTGAACGACTAAACTATTATCGGTAAAACTATATTTGTTTTAGCCGATGGGAACCCTGCTGTCGGCTAAATACTATCTGTTTTAGCCGACAACGTCAACAATGTCGGATGAACTCTAATTGGTTTAGCCAACGGCCAATCTCTCGGCTAAGTTGCATTTTATGTATGAAAAAAAAAACTTTAGCCGTCCATTAAAAAAATATTCAATTTTTAGATTCCCAAACATGTCCTTTTTAACTTGCATATTCCAAATGAACAGTACATTACCATACGTCAGAATCACCATATATCGATGTATGAAAAAACAATTTATACACCACTATTACAAAAATCACGTCGTATCAACATATCACGTAGCATCATCAGCAAAATCACTATAAACACCAACATTAACGAGCACGAGTCTAAATAAACAAATATTTAGCATTAAGTACTACTTCAATCACAACAAAAATCCACCCGAATCTGTGAAATTCTTAAATATAGAAGAAGGATTACTACTGTATTTCATGTCATCGTCCTGAGGTTGTGAAGTTGTGTGTAAATTGAAGAATGGAGGTGATAGTAGTGCCTGAATTCCCGATTGAGTCACGGTCTTTGTCAATGACATCATATACTGCATCACGGCATGCTGGTGAGATAGCATCTCTTGTTAAGCCTTCATTTGCACATCCTGGAATTTCTGGAACTGGTCTTGAGACTTGCTTTGCTCCTCAGCTCGGAGCTCCATCCCGATCCTCAATTGCTCCTCTAGATTGGCCTTTTTAGTGTCGCCCCTTGGATTGCGTCGAAACCCTAGAGTATCCTTCAATAATTTATAGGGTAAATGACTCGCTTTCGGTGGATAAATGGTGGCCCACACTCTTTCCATAATGTATGGATCCACATGATCGATCTCTCTAATGGCTAACTCGAGGCCGGTCGTTCAAATCCGGATGCTCCTCCATCTCCATCTCTGTCAACATCCTATCAGACTTCTCGATCTCTCTCCTAATTAAGTGAGAACAAAATAAGTAACCAAGATTATTAATATAGTTCATGGGTAAAGATTGATAGTGGTATTAAAATTTTTAGGATACATTTACAACTTACATGTCTATCCGGATAGTTCAGATATGCCTTCCGAGTCACGTAGATAAAGGCATCTGCCACATTTTCGTCAGAAGTGGGGTCGTGTGAAACTCTCGCTAACGACCACGAACCTAAGTTGTGGTGTTCCATCAAACCTTACTGTTAGCAATGTTGGTTGAACTGCTTGCCTACATATAGAGACAAGTAATTTTCATTTAACAATGAACAAAATTACCACAAGAAGTTTCAAATACATTATATGTCTTTAATCAACAATAACATAATATAATATTTATTGGTCGATTACATACAATTGGTTCGGGTCACTAAAATATGCACATGGCCACCTCCACTCGTACTTCCGATACTTGAACTCCTCGGGAGTAGCCTCGCAGGAATTACCCCAAGCTGACCAAAACATCTGTAGCTCACTCTTCCAGGACTTGTACCTATAACAGACATTTATAAATAATATTAATGAATCATACCAGATTTCTCAAGTAATTACTCAACTACGTCTTGTGAAAATTACTTGGTTGGTTGCACCTCATTCACCAAGTATGTAGTCGGAAAAAAGGAACATCAAATAACACCTACAATTAACATATAAAAAATATATATTCCTAAATTTATTCCCATTTTAAATACAAAAAGGAGCCTTCAGAATTGAGATGTAAACTTACCGACATGGCGTTGTTCAATGCATCCTTCACGCATTGTGGCACATCCTTCCATTTACCTGCAGTACTGGAACCTATAGCGTATGATAAACCCAACGTTACGACAATATGCCATACAAGCATCAGAAGCCAAAATGGGTCGTCGATACTTTTCATCTACTGCTATCTTGTGACGACTATTTTTCAACATATACGTCAAGTGCTGGGGCCTTCGATGGGCCACGGGTCTTTTTATTCTTTTTCGATTCGCCTTCAATACGACCCTCCTCCTTCTCTTCTGCAAGCTCCGCAAGCTCCCCGTACAAATTCATCTTAGATATCCGACATGTCTGCCAAATCATTTTCTAAGGCTACGACTGGAACAAATACGTCTCTGTTGGGTTAACCAAGCTATATGGCTGGTGGACTCCTTTCTCATCGACCCTGGAATTACTGGTACCATAGGGGCATAAATAGAGTCGACTATAGACCAAAATGCACCTCAAATTACGTGCTTGGTGTAGCTCCATGGCTCCCATATGTAGGAGGTGGGGAGGGAATGCAATGTATAGGAGGTTGTTGGGAATAGTGCCCTAGGATATTCGATGTACCTAGATTTGTAATTGTCAACTTTAAATAAAGTTATTTGATATCATCTATTTCTCATTGGTTATTATAATGTGTGCATATTTTAATATTATAATAATTGAATAATAGTTATGTTAGGAGTATGCCCTCGAATGCCACTCAGAGGATGTTAGAGTGACGGCATTGTACTTGTTATTATGTAATACATTATCAGAAGGCAATTGTATGTTTCTTTATTTACTAGTAGTCACTGGCATTCCTGACTCGTAAATATATATATAAACTAATCCGTGTATTTGAGAGCAAAACATTCCACTCCTTATTGGATAAGGGGATCGACACTGGAAAGGTTTATGGCTAAAATACTTAATCGTTCGGAAGTCGATGAAACTTGATTAGGCGTTAAGTTTATGTGATGACTTGTATAACGTGTTCTTTAACTTGGAGAGTGCTTGTCGATCACTGGTGATTAGTGGGAGCACACGTTTTGTAACGCCCCGACTTTCTAGGGTAATTATTGGGGAAATAAATAAAATAAAGGTAAATTTTGACGAAAATAATTTCTTTTGAGAATATAAAAATTCTCGCCTACAAAGTCGAGTCGCTACAATGACATAAAAATAAATATCATTAAATAAGGTAAAAATTTCATCATAAATACGAGGTATAAATTTGCGGCGGAAGAATAATTCATAACTTATAAATTTCTAGTCAACATTTCCCCAAGTAAGTTTCAAAACATTTGACGTAAAGAAAACATCATATAATAATCCCTCTTTCATATGCCCTCTCGGCTCGCTCCTTCGTCCATCCGGCTCGATTCAACCTGTGGGATCAATAAAGGTGGGGGTGAGCTTCCTTCAGCTCGTGGAAATTACACTGATCATAGTAATATACAATCTCATAGAAAGCATAACATGAATAATCTATCACATTTTTTCTCAACGTAAATGCATACTCACAATATTACGTATATCATGAATCGAGCACGCATACACGAATATTGAGGTTGCGCAGGTGCCCCCGCAACAACATCAAACATACACACAATACCACATAACATGAATCGAGCACGCATGTAAATATTGAGGTTGCGCAGGTGTCCCTGCAACAACATATATCTTAAGATAGTCTCTTACACGAAAACAGGTTAGCCTGAATTACAGCGTGCATAAAAATTTTAAACATGAATAGAACATCACATACACAATCCAATTAAAGCAATTAAAGTGATAGTGATAATTCCCACCTGAATAAATGATGATGTCTGACTTGAAATGAAGATGCTCGACTCACAGTCATAAGCCCGTAAATCCTCGATAAAGTCTACATATAATAATAATTATTATTATAATCCTTACAATTTATTATTCATATAATAAATGAAAAGATACGAATATTGCTATATAATAACTGAAAATAAATTTTCAATTGCTTATTAATATTAATCGAAGAGTTAATATTATTAATGACCGAAATTAAAATATTTATGCATAAATTCAGATTAATTATTAATATTAATTAAAAGTCAACATTTTAATGTTTCGGTCAAAATTAGGATTAAATTTAAATTTGAAAGTTGACTGGGGTCAGATTGTAAAAATTGAGAAGTTGACTGGGTTAAAATCGAATTAATTTAAACTGTCTGGGCTGAATTGAAGGTTTCTGAAAACTGGGAGGACTAAATTGAAAACCCTAAAATCCCGCGGGTATAAATACCCCTTATCCCAACCCAGCCGACCCAAATTCATTCTTTCACTTTCTCTCCCGTGAACAGCCCTCTCTCACCACCTCTCCTGAAGGGGTGGGATCCTCTCCTGAATCCCTTCTCTCTCTCTCTCTCTCTCTCTCTCTCTCTCTCTCTCTCTCTCAAACTTGCACCGATCGGCCTGAAGGAAATTGCAGAAACCCAAAGGAACTCTCTCCTCTAAATTCTTATCCTTCCCATTCTCCCTCTAAAATCCTCCTCGGCCTCTTTCTACACTTCTTCTTAAGCCGCACAACACACGCAAACGGTAGTGTCCAGAGAATAGATGATGGAACACACGCATCCCGACAATCGGACACACTCCGAAAAACTCTTGCATCACTTCGCAGCTTCAGGACGGCGGCGACGATGGCCTCCAGGTAAGGTTTCGGGTTTGAAGGTTTCAGGTTAAAGTTTATATTCAAGCGAACTAGCAAAAAGGTGAGTCGGATTTGAATCTGATTTAGTTTCGGCTGAAGCTTCGATTCCAATTTTTGGTTTGTTCTGAAACTGGGTTGAGGTGAAATGAATCTGGTTGCAAATTGATTTTTGGGCTTGGCCCGATTTTGGGGTTTGTCTGTTCCGATAATTTATTGGGTTTTTGATTTTCCGAATTTGAAGATTGGTAAAATGGCTTGAAGGATTTCTGAATATGGTTCGACGGCAGCCCGATGGTTGAAAAACGGGACTGTCTGGACTACATAAAAATTGAAGTGCTTAGTAGTTATATACATATATATATATAATATATATATATATATATTTCGAGTTATTATCTGATTGTTGTTTTAGCTTTTAAAAGGATTCATTTCCCAAATATGATGTTGGTACCAAGGGGTTGTGATCGGACATGGTGTTGGAAGTTCCGATAATATTGCAGATAAAAGTTTAAGATCGAAGAATACTCGGATTAAAGGCAAGAGAAGGACTATGAGTTCTACCTCGTAAGATTGAACAGAAATCAGATGCAACGCTCCTGGAATGTTTGGCCGAACGATAAACCCGATCGGATCCGTGTTCTGTGCTCCTTAGTTTGCAGAAGAGGATACGGGGTGGTCTGTTGATGATGATCACGTCGGATGCTTCGTGGGGTTAACTTTTCTGGCTATGAAAGAAACGTATTGTATTGTATTTTCTTTTCTCTTTTTTTTTGTTCTTAGGATGAACGATTGATTTTTTTTTTTGAAGGATTTCTGCACTAGAGAACTTGTATTATTTATAGTTGTAAATCTTCAAGTGTTTAAGTTGTATTAGGTTTGTGTATTAGGATATACATTGAAGAGTTTTGATGAAGTTAAAATTCTGATGTTTCATTCTGCACTAGAGTTCTTAGTTGTGGTTAATTAAATTTAATCATAATTAAGTTAAGTTATAACTCATGGTTAAAGTATAAATAGTATAATAATATTACTAATAGTAGTAAATGTAGAATAATACTTTAATTGTAATCAAAATCTGAAAATAATAAAGATAATAATAATAATAATACTTAATAAAAATGGTATTAATAATATTAATAATAATGTTAGTATTATATTCAAATAATTAATAACACTATTATAAAACAAATAATGACCACTTAAATATATATCTGACAAAATGACTCGGGCTAGGACTTTGTGATACGTCGAAATAAATGTTCATGATCTTCTAATTGTTTAATTAAGATGAAATGCATTACAATATTATTATAAATAATAATATTGCATTATAAAAATGGCGGGTATTACATCCTACCTCTCTTAGAAAAATTTTCGTCCTCGAAAATAAATGACATACCTCGATTGAAGAAATTTGGATAACGAGCTTGAAGTTCTTCCTCGCGCTCCCAAGTGGCTTCATCTTTACTGTGGTTACGCCATTGGATCTTGACAAACACCTTCTCTTTGTTTCTCAACTGTCGGACTGATCGGTCAAGAATAAGTTCTGGTTGTTCTTCATAGGTAAGATTTTTGTTCATCTCCACGGCGATATAGTTGATGACGTGGCTAGGATCGTGCACATACTTTCTCAACAATGATACGTGGAAAACGTTGTGCACAGCCGAAAGTTCTGGGGGTAAGGCCAAGCGGTAAGCTAACTCACCGATTCGTTCAAGAATTTCGAACGGTCCAATGTATCTTGGTCTCAACTTGCTCCTTGGACCAAAACGAACAATTCCCTTGGTAGGAGATACCTTCAGGAATACCTTGTTGCCAACACAGAATTCGAGATCCTTCCTTCGCTTGTCGGCGTAAGACTTCTGACGATCCTGTGCTATCTTGATCCTCTCACGAATCTTATCCACCATACCAACTGTTTGTTCAATCATCTCGGGACCCAAAATTCTCCTTTCACCTACCTCATCCCAATACAGTGGTGATCGACACTTCCTACCGTATAAGGCTTCATACGGTGCAATACCGATCGTCGACTGGTAACTGTTGTTGTAAGCAAATTCTACCAAAGGCAACAGTCGTTCCCAATGATTTCCCATGTCTAACACACATGCTCATAACATATCCTCGAGGATCTGGATGGTCCTCCCGGACTGGCCATCAGTCTGAGGATGATAAGCCGTACTAAAATTTAACTGCATTCCCAAGGCTTCTTGCAAACTCTCCCAAAAACGCGATGTGAAACGAGTATCCTTATCGGATACTAAAGAGACTGCACTCCATGCAATTTAATAATCTCCCTGATGTAAAGTTGAGCATACTGATCCATTCGGAAGTTCATCTTAACTGGGATAAAATGAGCTGACTTTGTGAGTCGGTCGACAACAACCCAAATAGCGTGGTTTCCTCTTTCCGTTCGAGGCAAACCTACCACAAAGTCCATCGTGATGTGTTCCCATTTCCATTCTGGAATATGAAGTGATTTAAGCAATCTAAAGGGGCGTTGGTGTTCTGCCTTCACTTGTTGACAAACTATACACCTTTTGACAAAGTCTGCCACATCTCTTTTCAAACCTTCCCACCAAAATCTCCCCTTAAGATCTTGATACATCTTTGTACTCCCAGGGTGTGCTGTATACAGGGTATTATGTGCCTCCTTTAATATCGCTTCTCTCAACTTAACAACATTGGGCATACAAATCCTCCCTTAATAATACATCGTGCCATCATCGGACACGCTGAAACCCTTATCCTCACCTGAAAGAGTACGTTCTTTCATCTTGACCAAGAAGTCGTCCTGTCCTTGACCTTCTTTGATTTGTTCCCTCATGGTTGGTTGTACCACCAAACTTGCCAATAATGACTCGGCTGGATTCGATGGTGTAGCCACCTCAAGGTTCATCCTTGCAAATTCCTTGACCAAGCTTTCCTCCTTGGTCAACAAACAAGTTAGGTCTCCTCTTGCCTTACGGCTTAGTGCATCAGCAACTACGTTTGCTTTACCGGGGTGGTAATGAATTTTACAATCGTAGTCTTTGACCAACTCAAGCCATCTGTGTTGCCTCATATTTAACTCCTTCTGTGTGAAAATGTATTTCAGACTTTTGTGGTCTGTATAAATTTCACACTTACCTCCATAAAGGTAGTGTCTCCAAATCTTCAAGGCATGAACTACCGCTGCTAATTCCAAATCATGAGTAGGGTAGTTCAGCTCGTGCGCTTTCAACTGTCCCGAAGCATATGCAACTACCTTGCCCTCTTGCATCAATACACATCCCAAGCCTTGCTTGGATGCATCACTGTAGATGACAAACTCTTTCGTCGGATCGGGAATCGTCAAAACTGGTGCAGCAGTCAATCTTTGCTTAAGTTCTTGGAAACTCCTTTCGCGTTTCTCATTCCATAAGAAAGCTTCTCCCTTTCGAGTCAATTTAGTCATAGGTGCAGCAATCTTCGAAAATCCCTCGATAAATCTTCGATAATAACCGGCTAATCCCAAGAAGCTACGAACTTCATTCGCATTACTCGGTACTTTCCAATCATTGACTGCCTCAACTTTAATCGGATCAACCTCAATTCCTTTAGAAGTGACCACATGTCCCAAAAATACAACTCGGTTAAGCCATAATTCGCACTTGTTGAACTTCGCCTACAACTTCTCCTTGCGCAGTATTCCCAATACTGTTCTAAGATGCTGCTCATGTTTAACCTTGGTCTTTGAATATACAAGTATGTCATCTATGAACACAATGACAAACTTATCCAAATAAGGTTGAAATACCCGGTTCATGAGGTCCATTAATACCGCTGGCGCATTAGTCAAACCAAATGGCATCACTACAAACTCATAGTGTCCATAACGAGTTCGAAATGCGGTCTCTGGGATATCATCATCCTTAATCCTCAGTTGGTGATATCCGGATCTCAAATCTATTTTCGAAAATACTCCCGATCCTCCAAGTTGATCGAATAAGTCCTCTATTCTAGGAAGTGGATATTTATTCTTTATCGAGATTCGATTAAGTTCACGATAGTCTATGCACATCCTCAAACTTCCGTCCTTTTTCTTCACGAAGAGCACTGGCGCACCCCATGGCGAAACACTCGGTCGGATAAATTCAGAGTCGAGCGGTTCCTGGAGTTGTACTTTCAACTCTTGCAACTCCTTAGGCGCGATCCTATAGGGAGCCTTCGATATTGGCGCCGCTCCTGGCACTAAATCAATCGAGAACTCAACTTGACGATTCGGCGGAACTCCGGGCAAGTCTTCGGGGAAGACTTCTGGATACTCCTTGACGATAGGTACATCAGCTACCGTCTTCTCCGAAGTCGTTTTCCCCATCACATTCACCAAGAATCCTTGGCAACTACTTTTCTTCAACATCTTCACAGCTTTCATGGCTGAAATCACCTTCGGGGTACTGCTGTGTCTAACTCCCTCGAATACGGTCTTGACATCCACAGACGGGCATAATGTTACCCTCCTTTCGGAGCATTCAACTATAGCTCTATGCTTGTCCAACCACTCCATGCCCAAAATGACATCAAAATCGCTAAGTTCAACTATGTGCAAGTTAGCTAAGAAGCTATGTTCGTTGATCTCTATCTTTACATTGTAAGTTATCGAGTCTACACGCACTACTCCCCCCGCAGGCATGCTAACTAACAAAGATCTAGGGGCTTTACTACTTCTACAACCAATCATAGTGCAAAGCTTTCTAGAGATAAATGAATGAGACGCACCCGTATCAAACAACACCAAAGCAGGAATATTTGCAACTGATAACATACCTGACATGGTTTGGGGTTCGGTCTCTGCTTCAGCCTCGGCCATGCTATACACTCGAGCTTTGCCTCATGAGCCTTGACCCTGCACATTATTGCCTGGGTCTTTTCCTATCTTCGGACACGCTAAGGCCATGTTTCCTTCCTCACGGCAAAAGTAGCACCGCCTTTGACCAAGTATACATTGGATGCTTGGTTGGAGCAAATTTTATCCTGGAAGGTCAATAAATTTCGAGAGTGCATTTAGGGATGGCAATGGGGCAGATCGGGGCCGGGTATTGCCTACCCAGACCCGGACCCGCGGTTAAAAACTGGCCCCAGACCCGCCAAAATTTTTTCGGGTCCGAATATTATATATATATATTTATATATATCGGGGCGGGTTCGGGGTGGGTACCCCATACCCCGGAACCGAACCGGACCCGAACATATTTTTCTCTACCCGCCCCAGACCCGAACCCGAACCCAAATTTTATTACCCGAATTGGACCTATTCGGGTAAAAACCCGCGGGTGCCCGAACCCGTGGTTTTTTTTTGCGATCCCTAAGTGCATTGGATGCCTTCGGTTGGAGTAAATTTTATCCTGAAAACCTTTTAGGTTGCCGGATAAGATTCAATTGCGAAACTGATAAGCGTCGATAGTGTAAACTTAACTTGTTCATAAACTATAGAAACCATATAGGTTGAGGGGAGTGGACAAGGGGAAAAAAATAGATCGAATCATACATTAGATTGGTTGGTGTTGGACACCACTTTATGAAGATTAATAGACTAGAAACATGTTCGGTTGCCCTCTATTATAATTTATAAAGAACTCGATCACCACTATGAAGTAATGCGAACAAATACTTCTGGGTCTCACAAGGGGGTATGTTATTCCGATAAAAGTAGTGGGGCTGGGTTAAAAGAATAGAAAAGACCTTAATTTTAAACTCAGATCATAATTGAACGAGTCACTAATAAATCTGTCGTACTTAATACATACAAACAAAATATCAACTCTCAAAATGACAATGAACTCGCTTACCATTCTACTCGAAAAGAACACCTTAAAGGGTCCTAACTTTGTGGATTGTCTCCGCAACCTGATGATAGTCCTCAGTATGGAGGCACTGGGATACGTCTTGGAGGCGGACATTCCCGCGGCTCCGGTGCGGACCTGAGCCAGTCAGGAAGATGTTGAAAACCACGAAAAATGGGTTAAGGATGACATTAGAGTCCGTGACTTTATGATGGTCTCTATGTCTAATGAGCTTCAGAGAGATCATGAGAAAATGACTTCTGTTAGGCAGATTTTATCACTTAACAGAGCTTTATTGTGAGCACAGTCGAATTGCTAGATATGAGATATCAAAGCAACTATTCGGTGCCAGGTTGAAGGAAGGAGAGAAAGTTGCGGACCATGTCCTCAAAATGATCTCTATGATCGAGAGATTGGAGGCTCTTTGTAACACCCCCAAATCCTATTGGGTTATTACAGTGTCGTGGACCCCACGCCAGGAGATCCACCAGGCGAACATGACTAAAATACATTAAATTAAATAACAAGGGAAAATCATAGTCCCTACCATGATATCCGACACAATATTCCGATAAGGAATTTCAACGACAACGATGGGCCTACATGGCCAAAAATATAATACAACCACACCCATGAGCCTTGCTCGGGTAATACATAATGACAATGACTGACAAACTGGAGAACACTCCAACTGACTGACAAACATGAACAACTCTGACTAGTATCGCTCGAATGCCTCGTCGCCATCATCATGCCCCTGTGTCTCAACTCTCTCCTCGCAAGCACCTAAAACATGAAAACATGTTCCGCCCACGGTCACCATCAGATAATGAACATCAAATACATGTATAACATGATATGCATCCAAGGCAGAATGAAACGGTACAATGATAATAGTAATACGAGATGCTCACAAACCAATATAAGAACCGAGCATTCGTGAAACACTATGCCCACGGCATACTATTAATACCTGCTCGACAGGTTAGAACATAAGTGCCCAACGGCGAATCATTATCACAGAGTACCACAATGGATTACACAACATGAACCAAACCAGAACTGAATTAAATATGAACCACAATGCCCGAAGGCTCCAATGAAATTACCAAGACAATCACAAAGGCTTGAAAACCATTCAGCCGAAACTGTCAAATATCACAATCACATGAAGCCAAAACATTTTGTATCGATTAGGGGCGAAGCCACGGCACGAAGCCGTATCACAATGGGGCGAAGCCACGGCACGGCCGTATCACAATTAGGGCGAAGCCACGGCACGGCCGTATCACAATTAGGGCGAAGCGGCACGGCCGTATCACAATTAGGGGGCGGCCACGTGCGGCCGTATCACAATTAGGGCCATGGCACGGCCGTATCACAATTAGGGCCGCCCACGCACGGCCGTCAGCCACGGCACGGCCGTATCACAATTAGGGCGAAGCCACGCACGGCCGTATCACAATTAGGGCATCGATGGCCGAGACTAGCCTCCAAACATAATTAATCACAAACGGCAATGATCCCAAGATTACCGAATTCACGAGAATGATAGTGTGCTGCCTTGAGTCGGCCAACACGACAACAATGACTCACGGATGGGTACCGTCCTCGGCGGTCCCAATTCAATACCTCGATTACCTTAGAATGGTCAATCGATAACGACGACACAACGGATGGGAACTATCCCCGATAGCCCCAATTCAATACCTCGATGGCCTTAGAATGGCCAACCGATAACAATGATGCAGCGGATGATTCAATACCTCGATTGCCTTAAAATGGCCGATCGATAACAATGATACAACGAATGATTGAGCACCTCGATTGCCTTAGGACGGCTAATCGATAACAATGACACAATGAATGATTGAATACCTCGATTGCCTTAGAACGGTCAATCGATAACAATGATACGATGAATGAGTGAATACCTCGATTGCCTTAGAATGGCCAATCGATAACAATGATACGAAGGATGCCTCGGCACCTTTAATCGGTTACCGACAACGAAGAAGAGAAATGAATACGTCAACGCCTTTAATCGGCCAAAACAACTTCAAGGACAAAACTCCAACATTAATAGCAATGATTACAACGACGTCTTAAATCGACATTAATATCAACAACAACGATTGATACATCGATACCGCGAACCGGTGATCGATAATAACATTAATAACGAGTATCACAATGCCTTGAACCGGCCATTAACGACCAATAAAACATTTGGCATAATTGCCGAAAGGTATCGTATCGAACGATCTCTTAATATCAATGAATTCATGAAGAGACTAAGTCTCGGAATGATACAACACATTCATACACATATATGATAACATTAATCTCATTGACTAGTACAAGTATAAAACTTGCCTCAACCGAAGGCGATGAAATCCTTCCACGAACAACGAACGGCGTCCTCCGATAAACACAAGTACTCGAACCACCTTGAATGAAATACAATTCATTCAATAACACAATATCAATCGAAAACAACATAACGACCGAAAGAAACTCTTTGAGGCATTTAATCGAACACTAAATGTTCAAAGTTTCTCAAGAGCCTAAAAATCATCAATCGGGTTGAACGAATCGAAAATATGGATATACAATCCATAGAACATGATTAATAATGTTTACTAACATCAACCGATTCATCAAAATCGGACTAGAATAGAAAATCAAGAACAAATCTCGAAAAATCCAATCCTAGAAGATTTCAAATTACCTCGATCCGACGAAGAACAATGATTTGATGATGATATAATCGATAAGGATTCTCAAAAACGCTTAGAAATCGAGTGGAATCGACCAAAAACTCCATTTCCCGATTTTTTCCATCGCCAGCCGCACCCGGGTGCAGAAAAGTGATGAAATGAAGGTCTGGCCCGTCCCTGGCCTATATATGGCCGACAGGTTACGGCCATGCCGGCGAGCCTTACGGCCGTAATCGCATTCGTCAAAACCACGCCCGCGCTGCCGATCGCTTACGGCCGTAACCAACAGGTCTTACTGGCCGTAACTCGGCACTTACGGCCGTACCTGGCAGTCCTTACTGGCCATCCGGCATTCGTCAGAAGCCGCACAGCACCGTCTGGCCGTAACTCTCGGCCCTTACGGCCGTAACTGGCATTCGTCAGGCCATGCATGCCGATCACTTACGGCCGTAACCGGCACCTTACGGCCGTAACTCGGCCAGGCCAGGCCAGTTCCGAACTGTGCGGCCGTGGCTCGGTCGTGGCCACTCCGACGGCCCGGACGACACCGAAACCCGAACCTGAATATGAATCGAAGATACGGTTACGAAGTACACGCAAGACGAATCCAAGCACTAAGAGAACACACGATTCCGACCACCCGAAGGCTCGAAATTCGACAACGGAAAGTAATTACCCCAAACTTTGGGAAATTACGAAAATGGCCCAAAACGTCCGAAATGCACGATACACGATCGAAACACCAAGCCAAAGCTCACAACATGAATAATAACATTAAATGAACTTACGAGAAACTCGAAACGACAGTTTCGGACGAGATTCGCAAGAATCGAACTCAAGTGCGGAAAAGCCGCTTAAGAACACGGATCTCAACAAAACGATACCGAAACGAACTCGGATGACAAATAGTGCGAATTAATCATTCTCGGAATGACGATACGGTCATGAGCGAGTCGTCAAAACAGACTTCCGCCAAAAATAAAATTACCGAAAAATCGAAATTACGGGTATTACATACTACCCTTAAAAGAAGTTTCGTCCGAAACTTAAAACAAGTAGGGAGAAGCAATATCCCGCCAGGAAAAATCGACGAGATACACACGAACAAGAATGATCACAATGAATGATAATGAATCGAAATCCAACAAGGATCAAGAATGACTCACCGTTGTGAAATGATAACGTAATGAGTGACAGCTCAAATGAAATGATTGGAACCATAGTTCCCCGTGAATTGAATGATTAGTTTGATAATTATAAGTCTCAACGTGTTTAATATATGATGAGTGAATTATATGAATGAATGAACGACGATGAAATGAATGATTATCCTCTTACCGAGCAAGAATTAACTTGCTCAAACCGTGATGATCACGGTTAAAGCAAACAACGGTCGAACTCATCGTGCGAGATGAAGATGCTCTCCCGGCCACGAAGAGGACTAGAAAACAATATCTTGGACGTCGGAGTCCGATGTCCCTCTGATGCCTCTTTCCATACCGAGGCGGGAAAGTCACGTGATAATTACAGATCTCGTATGAAGATCGCATTATGATTATGAGACGGAATGATAAGAATGAGCATACACGCTCTAACACAATGAATGCATTAATAATGCAATGAAATGATAAATCGACATGGCCAGGAATATGATAAGATCGCATGAAAGATCAAGTGAGGTAACATGATTATCGATGAAATTCTGAAATGATTACCTTGAACAAGTTAACAAGGTTGAAAATTCGATCCACAAGATCAACAATCGAACCGTGACATGGTGGATGATTAATGAATTAACTCAACAATGAGATAGGCTGGGTGATGAATGAATTAACCGAGCAATGAGATTGGTAGTGACGAATGAATTAACCGAACAATGAGATTGGTGAGTGATGAATGAATTAACCGAACGATGAGATTGGTCGAGTGATGAATGAATTAAGCGAGCGATGAGATTAATCGAGTGATGAATGAATTCTTGAGCGATGAGATTGGTGAGTGATGAATGAATTAAGCGAGCGATGAGATTGGTGAGTGATGAATGAATTAACTAAACGATGAGATTAGCGAGTGATGAATGAATTAACCGAGTGATGAATGAATTAAGCGAGTAACGAAATTGGTCGAGTGATGAATGAATTATCTAAGTGATGAATGAATTAATCGAGTAATGATATTGTGAGTGATGAATGAATTAATCGAGTGGTGAATGAATTAACCGAGTGATGAATGATATTGATCGTGTGATGAATGAATTAATGAACAATGAGATTGACTGAGTGATGAACGAATTGACTGAACAATGAGATTGACTGAGTGATGAATGAATTAACTGAACAATGAGATTAACTGAGTGATGAATGAATTAACTGAGCAATGAGATTGACTGAGTGATGAATGAATTGACGGAACAATGAGATTGACTGAGTGATTAATGAATTAATATGAACAATGAGATTGACTAAGTGATGAAGGAATTAACTGAGTGATGAATGAATTAACTGAGTGATGAATGAATTAACTGAGTGATGAATGAATTAACTGAGTGATGAATGATATTGACTGAGTGATTGATACGAATTACGTATGTAAGTGTACGTAAAGCGTATGAAATACAACGGAAGGTTATTACGTTTGGACAAGTATCAAAGTATCAACCAAAAGTACAAGGTGGTGACCGAAATTAAATGGAGTTCGGCCGTGATGTAGGATAGTGTATGGGTTTGAATGTGTTTTACCGAATTAGACCTATAACTCGATAAAGATAATCTCTCCTCAAGACCTATTGAGAATCGATCAAGTTATAATTCGAGACGCGTCGAAATAATAACTAAAGTTTTGTTGAACTCGTTCAACGTATATTTCAAAGAAATACAAGGTTTATTACTTTCAAGATATCTTACAATCACCAAATGGACTACTATATATAGTAGTATACAAGGATAATGATACAAAAACAACAAGAAAAAAACGAGCCACCAATCTTCCTCATGTTCGGCCGAAATGTGTGGGGAAGGAAAGATTTTGGACAATCTTCAAGTATCTTGGAATGTAGTATGTATGACTTTGACATGTAGAAAAAGACTTGATGAAAGTCTTTATCCATGGGAAATTTCGGCCGATTTTGTGGGGAGACTTGGATGATTTATTTAGGACATGATCTTCATGGATCTTGATAAGATATGAAGATGGGGTCTTTATTTTTGTCTTGGCCGATTTTCAAAGGAGGTGGGGAAGGAGGATATCTTCACTATCTTGTGAAAGATATGAAGACAAATGAGGTCCCTTTCAAGCATGTCTTGGCCGAATCTCCATGCTTTTGGACCGATTCCGTCGTCAAGTTTTACGTTACTCCTGTTCCGATTAACAACGTAACTCCAATACGCGTGTTCTTTTCTCCCAAGTACAATGATGCATGGCCATGCGAATTTGTATCGTCGTGGATGTCGATTTTTATTGGAGCTTCTTCGATTGGAATATTAGATATCGTATCATTCCCTCCTTCTTTGAAAGGAATTGACCTCAATTCCGTAATGCCATCGTCGTCAAGGTAAGGCGAGAGATCACCTACGTTGAAAGTCGCGTGTACTTCGTATTCGCCTGGAAGTTCGACTTTGTATTCGTTGTCGTTCACTTTTTCCACAATTTTGTACGGACCCTCGGCTCTCGGCATCAATTTGTTTTTCCGTTTGCTTGGGAATCTTTCTTTTCTCAAATGTATCCAAACTAAGTCGCCAACATCAAATAATCTCGTTTTTTTATTTTTGTTCGACTTCCGTTTGTAAATTTCATTCACTTCTTTAATCCGGTCCCGTATCTTTTCATGTAACTTCATCATTGATTTGAGTTTTGATTCGGCGTCTTTGTGAACCAATTCGTTGCTCGGCAAGGGAATCAAATCCAATGGCATATGCGGATTTATTCCGTATACTACTTCAAAAGGTGAATGGGCCGTGGCGAAGCCGGGTGATCGGTTGTATGCGAATTCCGCATGTGCAAGTTTAACGTCCCAATCTTTTTGTGTTTTATTCACCAATCCTCGCAATAATGCTCCCAAGGTTCGATTAGTCACCTCGGTCTGTCCATCGGTTTGTGGGTGATGTGAAGTACTGAATAGGAGTTTAGTACCCACTTTTCTCCATAAAGTATTCCAGAAGTAACTCAGAAATTTAGAATCTCGATCCGACACGATAGATTTTGGAACTCCGTGTAAACGAACTACTTCCCGGAAGTACAAGTCCGCCACGTTGCTTGCATCATCGGTTTTGTGGCATGCTATAAAGTGAGCCATTTTCGAAAAACGGTCGACGACTACCATGATCGAGTCTTTGCCTCGTTGAGTACGAGGTAAAGCCACAATAAAATCCATCGAGACATCCTCCCATGGTCGTAACGGTATTGGCAACGGCATGTATGTACTTGACTTGAACGAACTTTTCATCATGTGACAAGTGACGCATTTACTCACGATTGTGCTTACGTCACCATACATCTTTGGCCAAAAGAAATGTTCTTTTAGCACCTCTGATCTTGGCCGAGCCGAAATGACCGGCTAGTCCTCCTCCGTGCGCCTCCCGAACTAGCAATTCCCGAATTGTATGTCTCGGCACACATAATTTATTTCCCTTGAAAAGAAAGCCATCCTGTAAAACAAATTCCTCGTACGGGGCCGTTTTACAACGGTTAAAAATTTCCCCGAAGTCCAAATCGTCACTGTAATGATCTTTCAAAGTCTCGAACCCCAACAAACGAACATCTAGAATCGACAGTAAGGCATACCGTCTTGATAGCGCATCCGCCACTATATTACTCTTCCCGTCTTTATACTTGGATGAAAAGTGAAAAGATTGTAAAAATTCCACCCATTTTGCATGTCTCGGGCTTAGCTTACTTTGTCCGTTGATGTATTTCAACGACTCGTGATCCGAATGCAACACGAAATGTTTCGAACGTAGATAGTGACTCCAATGATCGAGTGCTCTCACGATAGCATAGAACTCCTTGTCGTAAGTACAATAATTCACTCGGGCGCCACTTAATTTCTCCGAAAAATAGGCGATGGGACGGCCTCTTTGAATAAATCTTGCCCGAGTCCAACTCCGCTAGCGTCGCATTCCACCTCAAACGGTTGTGAAAAATCGGGTAACGTCAAAATCGGCGCTTCACATAACTTTCCCTTTAATTTTTCAAAAGCCTTTTGGGCCGCTTCGTTCCATGCAAAGGTTCCTTTTTTTAGACACTCCGTGATCGGACTGGAGATGGTGCTAAAGTCCCGTATGAATCGTCGGTAAAAAGAAGCGAGGCCATGAAATGATCGTACCTCCGTGATTGTCTTTGGGGTCGGCCACGACTTGATGGCCGCGATCTTCTCTTGGTCGACCGAAACTCCTTCTTTCGAAACAACATAGCCGAGAAAGACAAGACTCTCGACTAGGAAAGTACACTTCTCCCGCTTTCCATAAAGTTTCTGTTCCCTTAGCGTTTCAAATACGTGCCGCAAATGTTCGAGATGCTCCTATAAGGATCGACTGTAGATTAAAATGTCGTTTAGGTATACGACAACAAACTTTCCCAAGAAAGGTTTGAGAACCTCGTTCATCAACCTCATAAAAGTGCTTGGGGCGTTAGTGAGGCCGAATGGCATCACGACCCATTCGTAAAGTCCATTCTTTGTTTTAAATGCCGTCTTCCATTCTTCTCCCTCTCGCATGCGAATTTGATGGTATCCGCTCCGTAAATCAACTTTGGAAAATATAACCGAGCCATGTAGCTCGTCCAACATGTCGTCTAGTCTCGAGATGGGGAACCGATACTTGACGGTGATGTTATTCACGGCTCTACTGTCAATACACATTCGCCATGATCCGTCTTTTTTTGGCACAAGTAGAACTGGAACCGCACACGGACTTAAACTTTCTCGGACATATCCGTGACTCATGAGTTCATCAATTTGACGTTGTAGTTCTTTGGTTTCTTCGGGATTACAACGTCGCCGCTTTGTTCGGTAATGGAGCTCCCGGTATAAGATCAATCTGGTGTTCAATTCCGCGGATAGGTGGTAATCCTACCGGCAAGTCTTCGGGAAATACATCCGAGAACTCGTGTAGTAGTGCATCTATCTCTTCTTCGTGGTGTGATTTGGTGGCAAGATTTCGGACTTCTTTGATCATCATCAAATAAACACGTTCGCCATCGTCAATGGCGTGTTCGACTTCTTTCTCGTTTGCAAACATCGTAAGTTTCGGTCCTTCGACTTTTTTCGAACTCATCGTCCGGATAGCTTGAGGTGACATAGGTTTAAGAACAATTTTTTTACCTTTGTCACGTAACTCATACTCGTTACTCCTCCCTCGATGTAGTACGTCCCGATCAAATAACCAAGGTCTTCCCAATAATACGTGACATGCGTCCATCGGTAATACATCGCATGTAATATCATCACCATACGAACCCATGGTGAGTCCGACCTTCACTTGCCTTGATACTTTCACCTTGTTTCCATCATCGAGCCAATGGAGTGCATACGGCTTTGGATGGGCCGTGGTGATCAATCCGAGTTTTGAGACCATCTCGCTCGATGCCACGTTTGTACAACTTCCACCGTCAATGATCAAGCTACACCATTTCTCTCCGACACGACACTTCGTGTGAAAGATTTGGTCTCGTTGTTCTTCGTCACTCGGCCGCCTTCGTTTGTAACATGCGAAGGACGAGGTTCGTGTCATAGTTCGGGCATCGTATGCCTCGCATTCTTCTTCTCCTTCGCGGCTTCTAAGTTAAAACGTCTCCAATTCTTTCTTCTTGGCTAGTAATTCTTCTCGGGGCTATGGCTTCTCGTAACGTCACAATTCTCCGATTCGGACAAGCACTTTGATAGTGTCCAAATCCTTGACATTTGAAACACCGGACTTTAGATAGGCTTGTTTCTTTTGGTGTGATAGGAGTTTTGGAATGGTAGTAACGGTGGGCTTGTGGTGACATTTTGGAAACGAGCTAGAACTCGCGCCAAAGTTGGTATTTCCGTATTTAGATGGGAATTCGGGTTTAGAAAGTTTTGTTTTGTTTTGATTTTCTAACTTTATGCAAAGTCCGCATAAAGTATCAAAGTCGGAATAGGGGTAGAGTTCCACGGAATTAGCAATATTTTTGTTCAAACCTCGTAGGAAACGGGACATCCGCAATTCTTCGCTTTCTTCAAGTTCTCCTATCAAGGATAAGTTTTCAAACTCCTCGATGTACTCCTCGACACTTAGCTTTCCTTGCGTGAGGTCAGAAATTTTTCGATACAAGCTTAACTTGTGTGTAAGGGACATATCTTTTCGTAGTTTCTTTTTTAGAGAATCCCACGAACGTATCTTCTCTTTTCCGGCACGAACTCTTTGTGTCTTCATTCGCTCAAACAAAAGGGAAGCTCCCTTTCCAAGTTTGAGAATCGCATACTTGCAACGTACCTCGTCATTGAGATCCTTGAACTCAAACATTCGTTCAATTTTTCTTTCCCACTCCAAATAAACCTCGGGATCGGTGCCGCCTACGAACTCCGGAAGTTCGCTTGTCTTGTATTCATCAGCATGTCGTGGTGCATGCATGGCGTCGTATCCTCGTCGTGCTTGGATTCTGGGCTCCGGTAAGCCGCGAAGAACGTCACGTAGTTGTGCTACTTCTTCATCGGTGAAAGCCATCTTCTTGAGTAACGTCGAGAACTGTGAGACAAATGTCTCTGATACCACTTATGATACGAATTACGTATGTAAGTGTACGTAAAGCGTATGAAATACAACGGAAGGTTATTACGTTTGGACAAGTATCAAAGTATCAACCAAAAGTACAAGGTGGTGACCGAAATTAAATGGAGTTCGGCCGTGATGTAGGATAGTGTATGGGTTTGAATGTGTTTTACCGAATTAGACCTATAACTCGATAAAGATAATCTCTCCTCAAGACCTATTGAGAATCGATCAAGTTATAATTCGAGACGCGTCGAAATAATAACTAAAGTTTTGTTGAACTCGTTCAACGTATATTTCAAAGAAATACAAGGTTTATTACTTTCAAGATATCTTACAATCACCAAATGGACTACTATATATAGTAGTATACAAGGATAATGATACAAAAACAACAAGAAAAAAACGAGCCACCAATCTTCCTCATGTTCGGCCGAAATGTGGTGTGGGGAAGGAAAGATTTTGGACAATCTTCAAGTATCTTGGAATGTAGTATGTATGACTTTGACATGTAGAAAAAGACTTGATGAAAGTCTTTATCCATGGGAAATTTCGGCCGATTTTGTGGGGAGACTTGGATGATTTATTTAGGACATGATCTTCATAGATCTTGATAAGATATGAAGATGGGGTCTTTATTTTTGTCTTGGCCGATTTTCAAAGGAGGTGGGGAAGGAGGATATCTTCACTATCTTGTGAAAGATATGAAGACAAATGAGGTCCCTTTCAAGCATGTCTTGGCCGAATCTCCATGCTTTTGGACCGATTCCGTCGTCAAGTTTTACGTTACTCCTGTTCCGATTAACAACGTAACTCCAATACGCGTGTTCTTTTCTCCCAAGTACAATGATGCATGGCCATGCGAATTTGTATCGTCGTGGATGTCGATTTTTATTGGAGCTTCTTCGATTGGAATATTAGATATCGTATCAGTGATGAATGAATTAACTGAGTGATGAATGAATTAACTGAGTGATGAATGAATTAACTGAGTAACGAAATTGACTGAGTGATGAATGAATTAACATGATCGACAAGATCAAAATGATGATTGGGGATTATTAACTGGTGAATGAGTTGATCCTTAGCACTTACACAGGTCACACGTGCTCCAAAACAATTAGTCATGAATCAATCATAACAATAATATCACATATATGTTTCAACAAAGCATGAATAATTAATGACATGATGAATGTATGAACATAAAGAGAATCGAGTCCTTACACAGGTCATACGAAGCTTCGAGGTCTCACGATACTAGTCCCAAGCGGCGACTCGATGAATGAATGACTCGTGCGCGTACTAATATTACGACTCACAAAACCCGATCGTCTGCATTGTCATAACACGACGGTCCCACTACTACCGCATCGGTAGAGCCACATAACTCACATATCGGGTATCTCACAACCCAAAACCTCTCGATACCATCTTCCGTAACACCCCAAATCCTATCGGTTATTACGATCCGTGGACCCCACGCCAGGAGATCCACCAGGCGAACATGACTAAAATACATTAAATTAAATAACAAGGGAAAATCATAGTCCCTACCATGATATCCGACACAATATTCCGATAAGGAATTTCAACGACAATGATGGGCCTACATGGCCAAAAATAAAATACAACCACACCCACGAGCCTTGCTCGGGTAATACATAATGACAATGACTGACAAACTGGAGAACACTCCAACTGACTGACAAACATGAACAACTCTGACTAGTATCGCTCGAATGCCTCGTCGCCATCATCATGCCCCTGTGTCTCAACTCTCTCCTCGCAAGCACCTAAAACATGAAAACATGTTCCGCCCCCACGGGGTCAGTCATCCAGATAATGAACATCAAATACACGTATAACATGATATGCATCCAAGGCAGAATGAAACGATACAATGATAATAGTAATACGAGATGCTCACAAACCAATATAAGAACCGAGCATTCGTGAAACAATATGCCCACGGCATACTATTAATACCTGCTCGACAGGTTAGAACATAAGTGTCCAACGGCGAATCATTATCACAGAGTACCACAATGGATTACACAACATGAACCAAACCAGAACTGAATTAAATATGAACCACAATGCCCGAAGGCTCCAATGAAATTACCAAGACAATCACAAAGGCTTGAAAACCATTCATAGAAGTCATCAAATATCACAATCACATGAAGCCAAAGCGCCAGATTATCGATTAGGACGAAGCCACGACGAAGCCGTATCACAATTAGGGCCGCCACGCACGGCCGTATCACAATTAGGGCGAAGCCACGACACACGGCCGTATGACAATTAGGGCCGAAGCCACGCACGGCCGTATCACAATTAGGGCCGAAGCCACGCACGGCCGTATCACAATTAGTGGGCCACGGCACGAAGCCGTATCACAATTAGGGGGCCGGGCCACGCACGGCCGTATCACAATTAGGGCCGGGCCACGCACGGCCGTATCACAATTAGGGCGAAGCCACGCACGGCCGTATCACAATTAGGGCATCGATGGCGAGACTAGCCTCCAAACATAATTAATCACAAACGGCAACGATCCCAAGATTACCGAATTCACGAGAATGATAGTGTCTGCCTTGAGTGCCAACACGACAACAATGACTCACGGATGGGTACCGTCCTCGGCGGTCCCAATTCAATACCTCGATTACCTTAGAATGGTCAATCGATAACAACGACACAACGGATGGGAACTATCCCCGATAGCCCCAATTCAATACCTCGATGGCCTTAGAATGGCCAACCGATAACAATGATGCAGCGGATGATTCAATACCGCGATTGCCTTAAAACGGCCGATCGATAACAATGATACAACGAATGATTGAGCACCTCGATTGCGTTAGGACGGCTAATCGATAACAATGACACGATGAATGACTGAATACCTCGATTGCCTTAGAACGGTCAATCGATAACAATGATACGATGAATGAGTGAATACCTCGATTGCCTTAGAATGGCCAATCGATAACAATGATACGAAGGATGCCTCGGCACCTTTAATCGATTCTGACAACGAAGAAGAGAAATGAATACGTCAACGCCTTTAATCGGCCAAAACAACTTCAAGGACAAAACTCCAACATTAATAGCAATGATTACAACGACGTCTTAAATCGACATTAATATCAACAACAACGATTGATACATCGATACCGCGAACCGGTGATCGATAATAACATTAATAACGAGTATCACAATGCCTTGAACCGGCCATTAACGACCAATAAAACATTTGGCATAATTGCCGAAAGGTATCGTATCGAACGATCTCTTAATATCAATGAATTCATGAAGAGACTAAGTCTCGGAATGATACAACACATTCATACACATATATGATAACATTAATCTCATTGACTAGTACAAGTATAAAACTTGCCTCAACCGAAGGCGATGAAATCCTTCCACGAACAACGAACGGCGTCCTCCGATAAACACAAGTACTCGAACCACCTTGAATGAAATACAATTCATTCAATAACACAATATCAATCGAAAACAACATAATGACCGAAAGAAACTCTTTGAGGCATTTAATCGAACACTAAATGTTCAAAGTTTCTCAAGAGCCTAAAAATCATCAATCGGGTTGAACGAATCGAAAATATGGATATAAAATCCATAGAACATGATTAATAATGTTTACTAACATCAACCGATTCATCAAAATCGGACTAGAATCGAAAATCAAGAACAAATCTCGAAAAATCCAATCCTAGGAGATTTCAAGAAATTACCTCGATCCGACGAAGAACAATGATTTGATGATGATATAATCGATAAGGATTCTCAAAAACGCTTAGAAATCGAGTGGAATCGACCAAAACTCCATTTCCGATTTTTCCTGCCGCCACCGCACCCGGTGCGTAAAAGTGATGAAATGAAGGTCCAGCCCGTCCTCGGCCTATATATGGCCGACAGTGTTACGGCCAGAATCGGCAGGCCTTACGGCCAGAATCGCATTCGTCAAAACCACGCCTAGCGCTGCCGATCGCTTACGGCCGTAACCAACAGTGGTCTTACGGTCGTAACTCTAAGACTTACGGCT
Organism: Orobanche coerulescens; assembly: GCA_033398695.1. Taxonomy (NCBI): domain Eukaryota; kingdom Viridiplantae; phylum Streptophyta; class Magnoliopsida; order Lamiales; family Orobanchaceae; genus Orobanche; species Orobanche coerulescens. The sequence goes on along the minus strand of CM065818.1, from coordinate 99,787,131 downwards.
GCATCGCCAGTCCTTACGGCCAGAATCGCATTCGTCAGAAGCCGCACGGCACCGACTGGCCAGAACTCTCGGCCCTTACGGCCAGAATCGCATTCGCTGTGCCATGCATTCCGATCACTTACAGTCGTGAATAGGAACCTTACGGCCAGAATCGGCCAAAGCAAAGGCTAATCGTGTGGCCGTGGCTCGGCCGTGGCCACTCCAACGGCCCGGACGACACCGAAACCCGAACCTGAATATGAATCGAAGATACGGTTACGAAGTACACGCAAAGACGAATCCAAGCACTAAGAGAACACACGATTCCGACCACCCGAAGGCTCGAAATTCGACAACGGAAAGTAATTACCCCAAACTTTGGGAAATTACGAAAATGGCCCAGAACGTCCGAAATGCACGATACACGATCGAAACACCAAGCCAAAGCTCACAACATGAATAATAACATTAAATGAACTTACGAGAAACTCGAAACGACAGTTTCGGACGAGATTCGCAAGAATCGAACTCAAGTGCGGAAAAGCCGCTTAAGAACACGGATCTCAACAAAACGATACCGAAACGAACTCGGATGACAAAAAGTGCAGAATTATTCATTCTCAGAATGACGATACGGTCATGAGCGAGTCGTCAAAACAGACTTCCGCCAAAAAAATAAAATTACCGAAAAATCGAAATTACGGGTATTACACTCTTGATTTTAGGATGCATGCTTCTCTCAGACCAACCTTATTCTGCAGTCTCCTCCTGATTCCTTCTCACAGTTTGTTATGAAATTCAACTGCAATGAGATTGCTTGCAATTTAGCACGGTTGATGATCAAACTTATAACTACTCAGTCTCAGATGAAGACTCCGGGGATGAAGGAGTCTGCTCTTGTGATTTCTTATGGATCTCGGAGGTCCAAGAATAAGAAGAAAAAGTCCAAGAAGCAGATGGGTCTACGAAGCAAGGATTTTAAGGGTAAGGGCAGGGCCCCGATGGTTCCTAAGAGCAAGAAGGTGAAGTTAGATGAATGTCTCAATTGTGCTGAGCTGGGTCACTGGGCAAGAGACTGTCTGATCCTTCATGGCGCTTCAGGTACATAATTTTTAGTTTTGGAAACGAATTGTTCTGCTACTGTATTTTCTACTTCTTGGATACTGGATTCAGGTGCTAGTTCTCACATTTGTACCATGAATCATGATCTGAAATAAAGTAGGAAACTTGGAGCTGGGGAAGTGATGATTACTGTCGGAAGCGGACAAGTGTCGAAGCAACCGATATAGGATCACTTTTTTGGGGTTTGGAATCCGGCTTTGTTTAACTTTAGATGATGTACTTATATTGCCCTAGGGGCATAAGAACATTGTATCCATTTCGGTCATGGATGGAAAAGGCTTCATTTTTCATTGGTGATGGTTCTTGAAAAATTTATTTTCGAAATAAATTAATAGGCACTACCACATTGTTAAATGGACTATATCATCTAAACATAAGTAACAAAGCCGTTGTGAACACTATGACTAGGAAGTGTGGTAGGGATGAAACTAATCAAGTTTTGAAATGGCATCTTAGACTTGGTCATGTTGGTCAGACCAAGGTTTACGAAATGGAAAAGGATGGACTTATGGGTCCATTGGGATCGGATCCCTATATAACTTGTGAATTTTGCCTTAAAGGCAAAAATGACTAAGCCCTTTTCATAGGGAATTTTGAAAGAGCCGTTGATAAACTTGGATTAGTCCATACCGACGTGTGTGGTGCTTTGGAAGCAACACGTGATGGATATCAGTATTTCATTACCTTCATAGGTGATCATACTAGGTACCGTTATGTGTACTTAATGAAACACAAATCCGAGGCCTTTGTGAAATTTCAAGAATTTAAGGCCCTAGTCGAAAAACAAACTGGTAATCATATCAAAGCACTCCGGTCAGACCGAGGTGGCGAGTATATAAGTTCAGAGTTTGACGAGTTCCTTAAGGAGCATGGAATAATATCACAACTCACACCTCCAGGACTTCCTCAGTTAAATAGTGTGTCGGAAAGAAGGAACCGAACCTTTTTGGACATGGTTCATTCCATGCTTAGATACACCGACTTACCGATTTACCTGTGGGGTTATGCGCTCCTGACTGATGCTTATATCTTGAACAGATGTCCTTCCAAATCCGTTCCTAAAACTCCGCATGAGATGTGGGAGGGCAGGAAACCAAGTCTTAATCATATTAGGATTTGGGGATATCCCGCCTAAGAAGACTAAGGTGGAGAAGTTGGAAGCAAGGTCCGTGAAGGAATGTTTCATTGGATTCCCATCAGGGATGATGGGTTCTCTATTTTACATGCCCGAAGATCGAAAGATCATTGTTGCTTTACAAGCACACTGCCTGGAAGATGAGTTCATTCAGGAAGGTGGAGCAGGTAAAAGTATTTCTTTGGAAGAATACAATGAAACTCCCCAAGAGACACATGTACAAGAAGATGGAACCGGACCTTCTGAAACACAAGTACAACCACCTCGTAGGTCTAGTAGGGTGTCCCAATTACCTGAGAGGTATGGCTTTATGCACCTGGAGAAGCTGGGTCTCCATGAGATTCATGGAAGGGTGAAAGTTTCTCAATTTTCTTCATCTTTCATCTTCTTTTTCTTGGAGAAAATCTATTGAGAGAAAAATCAATTTATACACTTAGAGTGTGATAAATAAATTTGTAAGCTCCAACACCTTATTCTAGCCGTCAACTCGTTTCTGCTTTTTCGGGAAAACTTCTGTTCTGATTCTACATCTCGAACCGGCGCTTTCGCTGCCTCTAGCTGAGAGACATAGTCATCTGAAATGTTAGTTGTAATAAGGTGGGTGTTATTCCGGTCGACTCCCGGTGCATGGCAAATAGAGGCGGTGCTCGGGATTTCAAAAGCTTGACGAATTGGATTCGTGGCGGAGACCAACAAAAGCTTGGCGAATCGGATGTTTGGAGGAGATCACAAACTACAACCATTTAATCAAAAGACTACAAGGGTATGATTTTGTATCTTACTTTTGTTTGTTTTATATTCATATATACGTAACTTGATCGATCCTCTTAAGGGATTCGGATCGCATTTATTTTCGTTATATTGCTTCCGCTGCGCCTTCACCGAATCCCAAAAAGTTATTCACGAATAATAAGATTATTCAAATATTCCTGGTTCAATCGCGTAGAGTGGAGACTCAAGTGATTAATGTTGGAACATTCTGTTCCGTACATAAATTAATAATGTTTTGATGATTAAAGTTGCTAAACAAAACAAAACAACGAAGAGACGAAGCCAAGCATCGAAGAAAACGAAGTGCAAAAAGCTGGAAAAACACAAAGCTAACGTACGTAATATGTGATCATTAACGTACGTAATGTAAGCAGCTTAACGTACGTAATGGATGAGAGATAACGTACGTAATGCAAGTTCAAACCAGATGAACGTTGGACGAGTCGAAGTCGAAAAGGTGGCAAACGGCGCAAATATCCGACCTCGTACCCGACAATTAGTATCGGAGCGGTACTCCAATACGCGACTTAACATCCGAGGAGAAAAAGATCCAATGGTGTTTCAATTCTCTCCAGTCGAAGGCCTTGCTCTCAACCGACCACCATTCTTCGATGGCTCAAATTATTTGACGTGGAAGAAGAAGATGTCGATATTCATCCGAGCATACGACATCAAGATTTGGAAGATTATTTGCCTTGGCCCGAAAGTTCCTATCAAATCCGACGGTACGCTCAAATCTTTCGAAGAATACGACGATGCCGATTGGAAAAATGACCATCTAAATTGTAAGGCGACTCAACTCTTATTTTGTGCCTTAAATCCGGAAGAGGTCACTCGAATCTCATCGTGTGAGAATGCGAAAGAAATATGGAAAATTCTAGAAATCACACACGAAGGGACGACTCAAGTCAAGGAAACGAAAATCAATATGCTTCTCCATGACTACGAGTTATTCATGATGAAAGGTGACGAATCCATCACTAATATGCTCGACCGATTCTCGGTCATCACAAATGGACTTGCGTCACTCGGAAAACCATTATCTAGTAGTGAAAAAGTTAAGAAAATTTTATGATCACTACCTAGCGAATGGGACGGCACCGTAACCGCGATTATGGAATCCAAAGATCTCAACACGCTTGATTTTAGCGCCCTCGTTGGTTCGCTAATTAATTATGAGATCGTGTTAAAATCACGAAGTATCAAGCCGAAACCGAAAGAAAAATCATTAGCCATGAAGGCTAAGATGTCGAAAAAGAAAGAAGAAATCCTGGTGGAAGAAAGCGACGAAGAAGCGGCATATTATGCCAAGAATATTAATAAATTCCAAACCTTATTAAACCGGATGAAGAAGGATATCTCGAGCGAAACGAAGAAGTTCGACAACTCTTCTCGACAATGTGGAAAACCAGGCCACTTCGCTAAGCATTGCCGTGCCAAACCCAAGAAGGAGGTTCTCGTGGCTACTTGGAGCGATGAAGATGAAGATGATGAATTCATCAATCAAAATAATCTCGCTCTCATGGCCCGAAGTTCGTCCGACGACAGTGACGTTGAAAGCCAAGTAAGTACATCCTCCCGTGATGAACTTTTTGATGCATTTGAATTATTGCATACGGATTTTCAAAACGCTTTATCCGAAATAAAATCCCTTAAGTCTAAAATTAAATCTTAGGAAATTGAAAATTCTAAAATTATCGAAAAGGGAAAATTTGTTGAAATCGATCATTCAAAGTGTATTGAAAATGAAAATATTTTGAAGAATGATCTCGCTAAAATCCAAACCGAGCTTAAATCTTTAACAAAGAAATTCTCGTGCGGAAACGAGAAATTTGAACAAATGCTTGGTGTTCAAAAATTTACTTTGAATAAAGAGGGGTTAGGATTCAAAACTCGTTTGAAAAATGAATCCGTTAATTTCAAGATACCCCATTGCGAAAAGTGTTTAAAAATCGGGCATCATATTTCAAGTTGCAAAAGCCCGAGACGGACGATAAAAATTAAGAAAAATTGGGTTCCTAAAGGAACAATCGTTTCAAATATCGTCTATGTTTCTAAACAAAAACCAACTATAGGTTGGATCCCCAAACATTGATTTTTGATATTTTACTCAGGGGGAGTAATTTTTTAAAACGGATGGTATTTTCAGGGGGAGTTAATACCCTTGTATTTATTTTTGCATATTTCATTATTTATTAAAATTTTTTGGTACTTTATTGCATTTTTTTATGAATACAAAAAGGGGGAGAGATAGGAGAATGGAGAAATAAGTCGAAAATGTGAATAACCATGAAAGGGGGAGAAAAATCGAAGAAAGTCGATAGCATACAAAAAGAATTAGAAAAATGAAGGAGTTAAACAAAAATAAGGAGAAGTCGAAAAGGTGGCAACGGACATATGACGTCAGCAGTGACGTACTATTAACGTACGTAATGAAAAGTATGATAACGTACGTAAAGAAAGAAACGAATGTTACTGGACTGAATCTGGGAGAAGCTAACGTACGTAACAGTGTCTGGTTAACGTACGTAAACAAGCTTACGTACGTAATGGGAATCATATAGCGTACATAATGAAGGTCCTGGCAGCTAACGGCTAGTTTGATCAAGAAGCCTATAAAACCATGTCTATGGTATTGATTGAGTACAACAACTTCAAGCATACTACACATTCATCTGAGATTGATAATCATTGTATTGTTGTTGTAATATTTAGCTTACATTGAGTGATTGAGTGTTATACACAAAATCATACACGAGTGGTAAAAGAAAAGATACGATTGGATTCGGTGTTATTAGGATCAAGGATCCGGCATTATTAGAATCGCAATCGCTATCGAGTGAGGTTTATCTAGTACCCATAGAAAGCTAGAGAGGTTGATTCCTTGTCCTACGAAAAGAAAAACGGTTTAACTTGGACCGACGCAAAGACAAGTACGAGTGGTTTATCACGGACCAATAGAAGACGTGATTGTAACGGTTATACCTCGGCCGATAGAAGAGAGGCGTAGAGGTTACTATCTTTAACCTATTGAAAAAGATAAAGAGAGGACGTAGGCTCGTTTATAGCCGAACCTCTATAAATCCTCGTGTCCTTTATTTTCCACACTTATATTTACGCTTCCGCAAACGGCGCAAATATCCGACCCCGTACCCAACAATTAATATACTAGTATAAATTTGATTTACAATCATCGAATGATTATAAGTGTTGTGCGGATCAAACTTATGGGTATTAGCTGGAGAACGCAATACTTACAGACCCGCATTGAGATCACTGCATGGAAATGTCATAAGTGAATCTCAATATTATAGTATGTCAATAAATCCTTGAACTTGAGATTATCATAGAGGCCAACATGATAACAGTTATAACTTGACGTAATCCAATGTTATCTGAAACATGGTGATCATAAAAGTTAGCGATCGGGATTGGTGGGAGTCATGTAGAGGACAATGAATAAATAAGATGGGGATTTGTCCCTCTCTTTTTAGGGAGAGAGATATCTGCTGGGGCCCTCGATAAGTAGGACTGAAGGAAATGCATGGCCATGCTCAAATGAAGAGTTGTTTGATTCAATCATTCTGCTTAAGATCGAGAAAGCATTTGAACATAATAAGAATTACAATTTTCATGACTTAGTTCAAATATGATATCGCGCGACAAAGGGATTTGACACGTTAAATGAATTGACTATAAACTTATATTATTTGGGTAGTCATAATGTCTTGCTAGAGACCGCTTATGATTTATTATTTAATGACGTATTAAATAATTGCTAATATAATATAAGTATTTTGGGTCACACATACGACAATTAAAGACAAGCAAGAATAATTAATAGATATAATATTGGGTATTATATTTATTAAAGAAATTAAATAATGAGTAATGTATAATATATGATATTATATATTATAAGTACTATTTAGTTATATCAGCTGGGAAAGATAAATATAATATTAGATATTATATTATTAGAGGATTAAATAATAAGTAATATAATATATGATATTGTATATATTGTATTATTGAATAAGTTGAGGGGCAATTAAGCAAGTACTAGAGTCTGACTCTACGGTTTACTTGGTATAAATATAGGGTATTGCACAAGGAGTTGTCATAAGATTAATTACACAACCCTAATTGTGTGAGAAGAAAAAAACGCCCCTCCCCCCTAAGAAATTCGACCAAAATTCTTTTTTATTTCCGAGATATTCGTTTCGGCCATCTTCGTCTTCTTCCCTTAATTGATTTTGATCAACAGTACAAATCCTTCTAACAAGGAATTATTTTTTTGTACTGTTTATCAATATTATTCGTAAGGATCTAGCAATCCGGCTTGTACCGGTTGTTCTTTTTAATTACTGTATGAAGATCCCCATCTGGGTTTTTCGTTAATTTCTCTGTTGCGTTTTGCTCATATATATTGTATTAGATACACGCAAAACCCGTAAAACCCAACAGTGGTGTTTTATATGCAAGTAATTTTATTGTTTATGTAGATTGTGTTTTATATGCTTTGAATATATGAAATTACGTTCTTGATCATAGTTATGAAATAGAGATTTTATAAATATTTTTCTGATTTAATTTGAGTAAATCGGATCGTCAAAATTCAAATTTCTTCATTGTTTTTCCCAATTTCTGTCCAGAACTGTTATGGGACAGCACTGCGGCGATGGGTCGGGTCTGATCCGGTCAGGTCAGTCGATTAGACTGCCACGCCAACTAGGCTGTTAGACTTTGTTGTTCTCATTAGCATGTCGTTTCTATTTATGTGCCTAACACAAAATTTAAAGAAAACAAAGTGCAGCGAAAGGGTTTCGAACCCAGGTTGGTGAGGTTGATAAACCGCTGCCCAACCATATCGCCGACAGTTTCGGATTGATGACTTTTGACACTGATTTCGCTTTAGGTTTGATTGTCACATATTTTTTAATAATCGATTTTAATTAATTATGTGATAATTAATTATGGTTTGCGTATTGTTTATGGCATGACTATAAACTGACCATTGTGATTGGATGTTCCAATTTATTATTGAGTTGGTTTTACGGCCTGCGTGTTGTTTAATTATAATTAGTTTTTTATGGCCTGTGAATCATCTTTTAATTAATTATTATTGTTATTTACAGCATGTGTGTCGTTTGCCCTCTTGTAATTTACTAGTGTAGTATATTTTTTATTAATGTAATGAAGACAAAAAAAGTGACGAAGGACAGACTCGAGGAGCCTATTCATCACGTATGACATTCCAAGGAGTTGGAGGATCAATGAAGACCAATTATACCCTTTTATATTGACCTTTGTGATTTTCAAATTCGCTCATTAAAATCACATTAGGATTATGGTCATACTATACACGTCCTATGCTTTTATGTCATGTGATGCTATGTATGTTTAAATTTATGCATGTATGTGATGCGATGTATGTTTAGATGTATGTTAGCCGACATAGACATGCTACATAGGATAAAACCCCTCGTTATAAATTTTTTTAATGCTGTTCAATTAAAATACCTATCAAGACTTCAATCATCTTGAACAGGTCATGCCAAAGCTTGATGCTCAGATTATCTTAGTAATGTAGGATGGGTAATGGTGATAGATATGTGTTATAATGAACTGAGAACCCAAAATAGTTTTGAACCTTAAGGCATAAAATGGAGTATAACATATTTGTCCATAAGATGCCAAATCCCATAAATATAATCTAAGAGTTGCATATGATGTAATCGATACCACTTAAAGTAGCTCAATTCTAGGCGTCATTCCAGAGCTGAGTTTAGAATTATGCAAAATGGGGTCTTAAACCACTAAAATTAGAAATATTGTAAAGTCGAGGGTATTTTGTTTTAGTGGAAGTATTTTTCAAGAAATAAAAAAAATTGACTAAATAATTTGCATATTGAATTTTGTAAATAATAGAATGACATCAAACAACACATCCACCATTTCATTGCGATCCGTCCTTGAGAAGCACAAGCTCAAATAAAACGGCAACAACTATTTGGATTGGATCTGGAGCTTGAGAATAGTTCTCAAGCAAAAAAGAAAATTGTACGTTCTTGAGGAAGAAATTCTTGATGAGCCTGCTGACAATGCTAACAAAGCAACAAAGGACAAATGGAAGAAACATTGTGATAATTCCATTGATGTTAGTTGTTTTATGTTGGCTACCATTTGTCCAGAACTTCAAAAGAATCTGGAAGAAATGGAAGCCCATGAGCTTAATGCTCATCTCAAGGAAACTTTCTCAGAGCACGCTAGGCAAGAGAGATATGAAACCTTTGAAGCCTTGTATGCTTGCAGGATGGTTGAGGGGACATCTGCCAATGCTCATGTACTCAAGAAGAAAGGATATATTGATCATCTTGATAGGATTGGTTTCCACTTTCTAATAAGCACTCCACGGATGTGATCTTAAACTCATTTCCCGATAGTTTCGGTCAATTCATTATGAACTATAATATGAACGAGATGGAGAAGTCCATTGTTGAGCTGTGTGGGATGCTTAAAACGACTGAGCAAAATATGAAGAAGAAACTAAGCCACGTGCTGATGGTCAGCAAAGGGAAGTCCTTCAAGAACAAAGGCAGCGGCAAAGGTAAGGCAAAAGTTGCCAGCGCTAGAGACCCAACTAAGTCAGTTTTCATGGCAAAAGCTCCCAAAGATGAAAATAAATTGCAAGAGCTAAAGCGTACCAAGGGTAGTATGACTGCCACAGGTATATTTGTTATAGAAGTTAATTTATCTACTTCTAACTCATGGGTATTAGATACTGGATGTGGATCTCACAGTTATACAAATGTGCAGGGGTTGGGAAGTAGTAGAGAGCTGAAGAAAGGGAAAGTCGATCTAGGAGTCGGCAATTGAGCAAGAGTTGTTGCACTAGGCATTGGAACTTATGATCTAGTTTTACCTAATGAGATTTTGTTAGTTTTGAACAATTGCTATTATATTCCTGCTATGAATAGGAATATTATTTCAGTTTCTACATTAGATTCTGAAGGTTACAGTTTTCTTATTAAGAATAAAATTATTCGTGTTTTCTTTGATGACTTACTTTATGGTAATGCAAAGTTATATATTGGCCTTTACAATATTGATGTAGATGAGTCTAGTACTTTGGAAGTCTATAACATTGCAAACAAGAAACCTAAGCTCAATGATTCTAATCCGACTTACTTATATCACTGTCTACTTAGCACATAAATGAGAAACGCATTTCTAAACTCCATAATGATGGACTTTTAGACTACTTTGACTATAAGTCATATGGAACATGTGAATCTTGTTTATTGGGAAGATGACGAAGAATCCATTCATCGGTCATGGAGAAAGGGCTAGTGGGCCTAGTACATATTGATGTATGCGGACCTCTTAGCACTCATGCCAGAAGTGGATATGTTTACCTTATGAAGCATAAACATGAATCTTTTGAAATGTTCAAAATATTCTAGAGTGAAATACAGAATCCACTTGGCAAGACAATTAAACCCCTTCTATCGAATCGAGGTGGCGAATACTTAATCCAAGAATTCGATGATCATCTTAGGAGTTGTGGAATTGTTTCACAATCTACTCCTCCTGGAACACCTCAACATAACGAAGTGTCTGAGAGCAGGAATCGAACTTTATTAGATATGGTTCGATCTATGATGAGTCGAATGAAGCTTCCGTTATCATTTTGGGGCCATGCCTTAGAAATAGCAGCATTCACCATTAATCGTGTTCCATCTAAAGCAGTTAAAAAGACACCATTTGAGAAATGGACTGGTAAGAGAGCAAACTTGTCTTGTATAAAGATCTGGGGTTGCGAAGCATTCGTAAGACGCCAAGTGTTTGACTGGCGGCCAGATTTGGAAGATATTTATTTGTGGGATATCCTAAGGAAACTAAAGGATACTACTTTTATAAGCCTGCAGAGAACAAAGTATTTGTTGCTCAAAATGCTGTCTTCTTAGAAAGATAATTTATTTCATAATTTATTTCCAAAAGAGACAGTGGGAGAAAAGTAATTCTCGAGGAAACTCAAGAACCACAAGAAAACACTGCTTCACCAATGGAAATTGAACAAGCTCAACAATTAGTTGAAGATCCAGTTCAATGTACACAAGTCCCTCGCAGATCTGATAAGGTGCGACATGAACTTGAGAGATATGGGTATCTCGTAACAAAGGATGATGACGCATCGCTTATAGATGATGAGCCTAATATCTATACATAACGTGCTTCAGGACCAGAGTCCGAAGAATGGCTAAAGGCCATGAAGCCACTTAAATAATTTACATGGAAATAAAAACATAAGAAATCAGAAGTGGCCATTCGTGGAGGTAAAGTGGCAATCGGGGTCGTGTCAAAAAAAGGCCGTCGGCTATCAACCGTCAGTTGGTGTTAGCCGACTGTTGGTGTTTACTGCTGTAGGCGGCCGACTGTCAGTTACCAGCGGTATTATAACCAAAGCATTTTTTTGTTACCAAAAAGGAGCCTTTTTTTTACCAAACAGGTGGTCAGTGGCGGTGAGCTATAGACGGCCGGCGGCGGCGGCTATCTGTCCCTTTAATTATTGAGTTAAAAAAATAAAATAATGTGTAGTGATTTTGAACTTTGATTGACCACTTAATAAAATGACATGAACAGAGTACACCTAAATTTGATGATACTTCGGACTAAGAAATGCAGTTTCTGATTCAGGTTTCAAATTTACCCTATTAAAATATTTTCTTTATATAGAGAGATTGAAATATATTTATTTCCTAAAATATAATGATAGGCTACACAAATAAATGCTCACATGTAGACTGAATTTTTGTATTATAAAAATTAATGTGTATTTTTCTCAATTTCCATGTAGACGGGTTTGTTAGCTTATACTAGATAAGAGCTCCAGCTATAACCAAGAAGTGGTTTTGATTGTTTTTTTCTTAAAAAGGGTTTACTTACAAATAGCACGTCCTTCAGGTTTTTATTTGCTTCACAACTATCCCTCAAATGTAAAACAAAAACAAATATGATGTGGTTTTGTAAGTATGAAAAGAAAGGGGTGTTTTGGAGTAATTTGGAGTACCTTTTGCGATCAACCCTGATAGTTGAGAACTATATTTGGCCTAAAGAGATTATGAGGCTGCAAGTGGATAGAATAAAACAATGATCAACTTTATACGAGTCTTGAAATGATAACTGCTTACACAGAAGTCAAATTCACATCAACCCGGATATAATAGCAAAATGCAGAATCCTGACATCATTTTCGAATTGGAGAGTGAACTGGTTCGCAAAACATGACCTTCAATGCTTTTCATGATACACAGAAAAGACCTCTCCAAATTCGGCAATTCACACTTCGGCAACACCTAGTGGAAAAATAGAATTACTAGGATATCCATAACTCGTCATAACATTTTCATAATTTTTTCAGTTTCATATGTCAAGATAATAATTTTGGATACGACAAATTCTTTATCTATGTTAGACACAATAGGAACTACACTAAATGATTAATAGTGGACTCTAGATACCCTTTTTTTTTTCTCTGAAATTTGGAGTAGTCTGCAAAAGGCCGTGCCTATAATTTTTTCAATCATCTAGTTACCCCTATTCTGCGGAACTCGCTAAATAAGATACTGCCAAAAATATTACGAAACTGAAATCCTGAAAGGTTACGTCATGCAAAACTTTAGAAATAAACGTCAACCAATTTGAAGCTCACCAGCATGCATCTTCCGTTGAAGACCAGAAGATGAATTCATATAATGTCACTTTGGTGCACTTCCATCTCTTCTTTTCCTCTTTCCGGAAGAGCTTAGAGAACCTTCAACTGAGGAGAGGGAGGGGGGTTTCAAATTTCATATGAGAAGCAACATAATCCAGTGTGCTTATTTTCTAATATACCAGCACTAAATCAAAAAAAAAAAAAAAAAAAGAAAAAAAGAAAAAGACGCTCAAGGTAGAGAATGAAAATCTTTTATTAGTGGAAACTGAGAAGAGTCCGTTATCATGGATTTCAAACTACATCCTAACATATACGAGCCATTTCCTAACCATAAGTCTTAACGGCGGAGGAAGTAAATCCTCACTAATCTATCTATAAACACACACACATACACACACATACATATATATAGGGGTTGATTCTGGTGAGAATCAATTTTAAGTTAAGAAATGGTGAGAATGGGGTTTAAGTTAAGAAAAAAGAGCGAATTTGGGCCATAGATCCCAATTAAATGGACGGCCAAGATCTATTCTCACGAGAATTTATGCATGGAATGCAATGTTTTAATTCATCCACATTTTTATGCATATGATGCATAATTTTAATGCATTAGCATTTTGATGCATGAACTGCATATATTTTATGCATGCGTTGATCTGGACCATAGATCACACCATAGTTGTTAGAGGCGAGAGGCGCACAGAGGCGCAAAGGCTGCCCTAGCGCTCAAGGCGAGAGGCGGCGAGAGGCGCACAGAGGCGCAGGGCTGCCCTAGCGCCCGAGGCGAGAGGCGCGCCCGAGACGCAAAATTAATTAAAAATTAATAAAAAAACATAATTCATGTAATTAAGTCTAAGAATTCCATAACATAAAGTTTAACCTCAACTTCAATAATAAATCACATAATCAACAAAAACCAACAAAAACCAACACACAAAAGACATGTTCAAGTTCAACACTTCTTAAAGTCTCAATTAAACTATCACTCCTCTTCCTCCTCATCATCATCAAACTCCTCATCATCAAACTCGGGCTACACATCTTCTTCTTCCTCACTTTCCTCATCTTCAAATTCATCTTCATCTTGCTCATCTCTAAGTCTAGATGATGACGTCTTCTTCTTTTCTTTTCCCTTCCTCTTTCTCCTTCTCTCATAAACTTTCCTTTTCCCCTTACTCACTTGTGTAGATGGTCCAGAACTTGAGCATTGCTTTCCTCCATCTCTAGTAGAATACATAGGCTCTTCAACTCCCATAGCCTTACCAACATCTCCCCACGTCAAATCTTGGAGTGAGTTGTGAAGACGGGATGAGAGGAGTGGAGAAGAGTAAACCCTAATTTTGAATTCTCTAATATATAACATTTAATATATATATTAATATATATATATAATATTATTAAAGGTTGAAAATGAAGATGGGAGAGAGGCGCGCCTGAGGTGCGTCCTCAGAGGCGCGCTAGGCGCACAAAGGCGCCCGCCTCCCTCCCCGCGCCTGCCTCGCCTTCCAGGAGGCGCTGCCCTTGGCGCCCCTAGCGCCTCGCGCCTCGGGTGCGCCTCTAACAACTATGGATCACACAAAGATCAATGGTTCAGATTTATTCCTATTTCTTACTCAAAAAAGCCATTCTCATTTGGTACATCCTCTATATGTATGTGTGTGCGTGCGTGCGTGTGTGAACCTGCTTGCAATATATAACATGTCATTAGATCATAATTAAATTTATGCGTCAGTCACTGGTGGGAATTTACAACATTTTCAAGATAGCAGCAGTGCAATCTACCACAACAATGCAGTACCTGACATGTCCTGTTAGAGGTTCTGAGATGGGCTTCCTCTCAATTCTCATATCATTCCAGGACGCTTAAAATCTATGTTGCTGGGACTCCTAATTTTGGGTGAAGTACCAGTGTCAACGTGACATGACTCCGACACGGACACGGAATACGTAACGAACCGGCCTCTGGAAAAACGGACACGGTAAATTCTAGGGTTCTTCATGCCTGGCAAGTTAGTTCGAGCTTTAGGATTCTTCACAAAGAAGAAGATGAGCACGAGGGTGGGGGAGAAGAGACGCAAAAAGGCTGACGGGTGCAACCGGCAACTATTCTTGATTATGGATCCTTCTTAGCTGTACCCACGTATCCTAAATTCTGAGAAATGGAGTATTGGACTTCTAGATGTGCACCCATGTCGGACACCCGTACCCGAGTCATGGGAACATAGCTTTAAAGCACAAACAATATATATATATTTAGAAACATTATTGAAACATCAAAGAACACAAAAAGAGCATAGATATACAACAGATAAGTTTGAAAGAACAGCACAGAAGCAATAGGAAGAAACAAAGTAAGATCCAGCGATCATGAGCCATTCGATTTTGAAGCTTTCTTTTAATTGACAAAGCCTTCTGCTGTTCTTTCTTGTATTCGACTCTGAAGCACGGACTCTCCTACACAGGGAGAGTGTCCGAGTCCAGTTCGTTTTGGACTCGGACTCTCCGCCGACGTGGCGCGGATGCGTGTCCGACGCGGTCGGACCGCGTCCTGATGACGTGGCTTTGTGGACGCGCGAGGGATGCGGGAGGGACGCGGCTTCGGACACGGTCACCTCTTTTTTTTTATGGTTAAAAACAGGACAGGAATTACAATAAAGAAAAGAAAAGAAAACTAGGATTTCGAAGAGGCGATGGACCTACCTCCAAAAAGAAGAGGCAATGGAAGAGGCGACAGAAGAGGCGACGCACCTCCAACCGCGATGGAACCCTAGGTCACGCACCTCCAACCGCGACGGAACCGACGGCGACGCACCTCCAGCAGGTATCTCTGATCGCGGCTTTCCGGTGCTAGCTAGGTGGCAGGTGCATTCGAGTCCCTTCCCTACTTCTCTTCTTGTTTTTCGCAAATAAATGATAAAAGAAGAATTGAAGAAGTCTTCAAGTGACTTCTTAGCTGCTGCAATGCTGATTTATCTAATTAGTAATTACTGATTAGTTTTTGTAATTAATTTTTTATTCTACTATTATATATATATATATATATATATATTTTATATTATTTAATTTGCCGAGTCCTATGGCGTGTCCGAGTCCTACTTTTTGGAGTGTTTCCGTGTCCCCGTGTCCGTGCTACATGGGTATTCGAAGAGTGGAAAAGGAGCAATTCATGGGAATGAGAACTATGGAGAAGGATAAAAACATAAGGAAAAGAAGGAATGGAGCAGGAGAGAAGAGACAAATAGATCAGGAAAACCCATTTACGGAGGGCTGGGTCAAAACCACAAATTCAGTGCGAGTCTAGACAGGAAGTAAACGGAAGATGGTCATACTGAAGCCTGACAACCCAGTTTGGGTCGTTCGATGACACTGTTTTAACATTTCTGGCAGAAGCATGGTTGTTATGTAGCTCGACTAGTCGCGACTAGTAGTCGACTAGTCGACTGGGCGGTGCAGGAGAGTCGCCGTGTAACTCCGACTCGACTAATGTAAGTATTTCCCCCGCCAGGAACAACATGGGTCGCCTAGTCGACGACTTGGGACCGACTGGGCGACGACTTGGGTCGACTGGGCCACGACTTGGGTCCGAATGGTATAAGACCTGACCCGCCGAGAGCAATTAGCCACTCTGTTGTATAGATATATTATATATAATATATATTATATTATAGTTATGAACATAGTTATTAAAGGCGCGCCTCAGGCGACAGGCGCCTAGAAAAAAGCCCTCATCGCCTCTCAAGACCAAAGGCGGGCGATGTGGGTGAGGCTCACGCCTTGGTGCGCCTCGGTGCGCCTTTTACCTGCGCCTCAGGTGCGCCTCTGTACTGTTGGATTTTCTTTGTATTTTTTGTTTTTTGAACACTTGTAAATGTTATTTTTTATTGTTTTGACACTTTATTTTTGTTAAACTTTACGTTTTTTTTATAGTTATTGTTAAAACTTGGATAAAGATGATTGAAAATGATATGCGGTTTCTTGGAATTGGAGAAAGTATGGCGATGGAGAGGCAAATGTGGCGGGAAAGAATACGGATGGTGGATGGAGTCTGATTCTTTTTTTTTTTTTTTTTTTTTTTTAATTCCTATTTTCTTTTATTTCATGTTATCTTTTTTTCTTTTTTTTCTTTTTTTTTTTTTTTCATTCATTCTCTTTTTTTATTTGCTTTTTTCTCTACTTTTTCCCTCTTTTTTCCTTTTATGTTATTTATGTAACGATTATTGACGGTTTCAAAGTTTGATTCATGTTAGCCGATCCCAAATCATTTTGGGACTAAGGCTTAGATGTTGTTGTATGTTGTTGTTATATTTTCTTTTCATTATGTGTTTATGAGTTTTATAATTTAATTTATTTTTTATTTTTTTGTGCCTCACATTTGTCAGGCGCGCGCGCCTCGCCTTGCGCCTTGCGCCTCAGTCGATAGGAGCCCTTATCGCCTTGGTGCGCCTTTCGCCTTTAATAACTATGGTTATAAGTACATGTATAGTATACAATCAGTCAAGTTATATAATTTTTATATATATAAACATTTATTATTTATTATTTATAATTAGTCGACTAGTCTCGACCAATCTACAATTAGTCTCGACTAGTCTAGGCTAGTCTACTACTAGCCATGCCGGACCCCGTCGACTCAGCTTGACTTAACGCCATAAAAACCACGGGCAGAAGCTAACTAGGTGCAAGTAGAATTTTTCGACCAAGTTGAAGTGAGTTACAAAAAAAGAAAAAGGGGCAAACCACTTGAAGGAGGCACACTTGCAAAGCACTAAAAAACTACTGTTTAAATCTTCAGTCAGTGTGCTTTATAATGTGCTATTATTCAACCAAACTTCATTCTGAATTTCAGACAAAGTGTTCTCTTGAGATTTCGGAAAAATCAGAAAAGAAACAAGAATTACATGCCATGCGTGCATAAATAACCTTGATATGTTTCAACACTTCAAATAGAGTCCTGCTGTGGATTGCGTTCCTTTTTCCCAGCTTAATTATACCCATTTAATTTGTCCGACCAAGTTATCTCACCTTGGAAATATGAATGAGGTATTATGTGATAAATATTATGATACATATATGATTTTCCTTTTTTCAGATTAGCACCTAATATTATTTGTCAACCAGGTGCAATCACCACGGAAAACATGGATGGCTCTGAACCGAGTCGAGTTTTGGCCTTAACGAGCGAGGTTTGTTACAGTTCACTCGAGCTCGAGCTCGGCTCTAGCAGCACTCGAGCATTACTTTTTATTTTTATTTCTCTTTTTTTATTTTATTATTATTTTTTAAAAACAAGAAAATAGCAATTTATTTTAAATATAATTATTATTAATAATTAATTAAAAATTAAGGACGTTTATATATAAAAAGTTTACAAAAAGATCAAATTTAATGTGTGCGAGCCGCTCGTGCATTATGTGAATATATATGTGGTGTGTGTGTACGCGCGTGCGTGTGCGTATGTGTGTGTGTGTGTGCGCGTGTATGTGCGCGCCTGTGTGTGTCTGTGTGCGCGTGTATGTGTGTGTGTGTGTGTGTGTGCGCGTGTGTGTGTGTGTGTGCGCGTGCGTGTGCGTGTGTGTGATGAACTATGACAAGGTGAGTTCTTTTTCTCACGTTAATTAACAAATATTAAAACGAATCAAAAAATGTCGTAATACATTTAAATTTATATATATATATATATATATATATATATAGGGATTGGTTCAGGTAGCAAAGGTAAATTTCGTAGGAAATAGGAATGAATTTGGGCCTTTGATTGAGTTAGATCAATGGTTGAGATTTATACTCAGTTGTGCTACGTGTTTGTGCTGTGTGCTACGCAAATTGAAATATGTAAATTAAGTGAGGTTGTGCTGTTTGTGCTACGATGCGATGGAAGATGTTCTAGACTTAACCTATTTAAAATTTGTGCTACAAAATAATGAAATATGTGCTAAACTCACATATTTAGAATCTGTGCAGCATAATAATTTTGATTGTGCTACACACATATGAAAGATGTGTTAGAAGGACGTATATTTTCCTATATTCTTACACAAAGGGGTTTCTCACCATAACCCACTCGTCACCCCTCTATATATATATATATATATATATATATATATATATATATATTGTGCAAAAAATAGTAAGTGTGTGTGTAGTAATAAGTAGGTTAAAGTTTAATCAAGTTCCAAAGCCTTTGTCGGTACGCCATAGATTTATGACACAAGTGAAGCAAATACTAAATTCTCCAATCAGGAGTTAAAAGGCATTATATAGAAGTGACAGTGCCAATGCATATAGGATTGTCAGATCCTCTCATGATATTCACAGATATGCAACTATATCTATACCTCATATCTAACTAAACTTTCATCCAGTCATATTTGGTATAATAAATCATACTGCGCAAGAGAGATCTTTAAAAGACATGCCTAAGATTGGGATTGTTCACACTTTCATCAAGTACGAGTTACAGGCATCGGTAAAGGATGCTACTCGTACCTTGCCACTCCCATACAACCTTAGATTCACCCTTTATTAACCTTGGGTACTGATCTACACGAGAATCTTCTTGAACCAACTCCTCAACCTACATACGAACAATAAAACATCATATGCACCTTAATTCCAACTATATCGGGGTCGGTGACATGAAAATTATAGTGTCAAATAATGGTCAAAAGTAGTTAACAGTATAAAACTCGTGCAGAGTAGCAAAATTTTATGCCGGATGCCCTTCATGTCGCAACCTTCATATGAAGGACAAATGAGACGAAATTCCAATAACCGTCATCATCATTAATTTCCACTTGCACGGAAAATATCATGAGATGGCGATGAGTTGAGAGAATTGTTATAGTCATGTCCAATTACATGATTGATATTGTAGAATCAACATGTTAATCATGGAACATAACACATCGCCGTGATTGTTCAACAAGGAGATTAGGGTTAAAAATTGTCTCACAGAATTACTAGACATGAAGTAAGCCGGATGTATAAAAATAAAATAGTGACACAGGTTTGGGCTGGATGGATAGAAATTGAGCCGGGTGGGTATTGAAATATATAAATAATATAGTTGCATGTATAAGTAATTAATGTGAACCAATTCAACGATTAAATTATAAGAAAGAGATTTATATATTTCGTTCAATAGTTTTTTATTATATACTCATGAATCTTTAATTTATATTACAACAAACAAAACAACAAAATCTAAGCCTTAGTCCCAAAATGATTTGGGGTCGGCTAACATGAATCAAACTTTGAAACCGTCAATAATCGTTATATAAATAACATAAAAGGAAAAAAGGGGGAAAAAGTAGAGAAAAAAGCAAATACAAAAAAGAGAATGAATTAAAAGATAACATGAAATAAAAGAAAATAGGAATTAAAAGAAAAAAAAAAAAAAAAAATCAGACTCCATCCACCATCCGTATTCTTTCCCGCCACATTTGCCTCTCCATCGCCATACTTTCTCCAATTCCAAGAAACTGCATATCATTTTCAATCATCTTTATCCAAGTTTTCTTGAGTCTTCCTCTACCTTTCACAACATTACTTGTTCCCCAACTTTCTAGCCTCCTCACTGGGGCATCAATAGGTCTTCTTCTCACATGACCAAACCATCGTAATCGATTCTCCATCATCTTGTCTTCTATAGACGCAACTCTTACCTTCTCTCTAATCACCTCATTTCTGAGCCGATCCTTTTTTGTATGACCACACATTCATCGTAGCATACGCATCTCTGCCACATTCATCTTTTGAACGTGACACTGTTTTACAGCCCAACACTCGGTGCCATATAACAGCGCAGGCCTAATTGCCGTGCGGTAAAATTTACCCTTTAATCTATGAGGCATGCCAGGATCACATAAAACCCTGTGGCACTCTTCCACTTCAACCACTCTGCCTTTATTCTGTGAGCCACATCGCCATCTAGCTCTCCATCCTTTTGGATAATAGATCCAAGATACCGAAAGAAAGTGGATCCATGAACAACTTTCCCATCAAATGTGATCATCCCTGCCTCTATCATCAAGTTTTGCTAAACCTACACTCCATATATTCGCTACTGCTCACCTAAAAGCCTCGAGCTTCCAAAGTATCCCTCCAAAGTTCAAATTTCTGTTGCACTCCAACCTTCGTTTCATCAATCAACACAATATCATCTGCGAACATCATACACCACGGAACGTCATTTTGAATTTCGTTGTCAATTCGTCCATGACTATGGCAAAGAGAAAAGGACTAAGAGCAGATCCTTGATGCACCCCAATCGTAATAGGAATTCTTCAGTCCTCCCAACATTAGTACGTACACTTGTCCTAGCTCCCTCATACATGACCTTTATCATCTCAATAAATATTAGCGATATACACTACTATGCTAAGGCCCACCAGAACTACTATTGGTACTTTAACATATGCCTTCTCTAAATCAATAAAACCATATGCAGATCTTTCTTTTTATCTCGATAATGTTCCATCAATCACGGATAAGATAAATTGCTTCCATGGTCGATCTTCCAGGCATAAATCCAAACTGATTTTCTGTTATCTTCACACATTTCCTGATCCTTTGTTCAATCACTCGTTCCCACAACTTCATGGTATGACTCATTAGTTTAATTCCGCGATAATTAGAACAATCTTGAACATCACCTTTGTTCTTATACAAAGGGACGAGAATACTTTTCCTCCATGCCGATGGCATCTTATTGCTTCTCCAAATCTTATTGAAAAGCATAGTTACCCATTCGATCCCTCTCTCCCCAAACACCTCCAAACTTCAATAGGTATACCATCCGGTCCTTCGCTTTCTTTGACCCGGCTTCTTGATGCAATTGTCACTTCACCCTTTTGAATTCTTCTCTTAAACTCTCGGTTAACCATACTTGAGGATGTTTAAATTCCCAATATCTTGTTCTTAATGGCCATTGAATAGGGTATCAAAGTATGACCTCCATCTCTCTTTATCTCTTTATCTTGAACCAAAACTTTTTGGTCGATCTTTACACATTTAACTTTTCCAATATCTCGCGTCTTCTCTCTCATTCGAGCAAGTTTATAGATATCTTTTTCCCCTTCTTTAGTATCTAATCTTGCATATAATTCTTGATTGACCTTAGATCGGGCATTTCGCACTGCCTTTTTAGCTTATGTTCGAGCTTTCTTGTACTTCTCATAATTCTCATCGCTCGAGCATTTACCCAGTACCTTATAACATTCACGTTTGGTCTTTATCGCTTGCTTAACTTCATCATTCCACCAAGATGTGTCCTTACTTGATGGTCTGTTTCCTTTAGATTCTCCTAGGACTTCTTTTGCAACTTCCTTTATGTTATGCTCCAACAAGTTCCACATCGAATCTATATCCATCTCCGTCCAATCAGACCAAATACCACTATCAGCAATCTTAGCCACAAAAGTATGTCGACTCTCCCCTTGGAGCTTCCACCACTTAATTCGAGGGTCAACTTGTGGTCTTCTCTTTCTTAAGTGCCTCTTACCTCGAAAGTCAAGCACCACAACCCTATGCTGTGTTGCAGCACTCTCACCGGGTATCACCTTGCAATTAGTAAAACTTTTCCTCCAAACATTCCTTACTAAAAAGAAATCAATCTGACTTGCATTACCTCCGTTTCTATATGTCACCAAATGAGAGTCCCTTTTCTCGAACCAAGTGTTCATAATACCCAAGTCATGAGCTAATGCGAAATCCAATATACAATTTCCTGCTTCATTCCTCTCCCCAAAACCAAAGCCACCATGAATGCTCTCAAAGCCATCTCTGCTAACACCGACATGCCCATTGAGGTCACCACCAATGATCAATTTCTCACCCATAGGAATTCGTTCGACAACCTCTTCCAAATCTTCCGAAAATTCTTGTTTGATCGATGCATCCAATCCTACTTGTGGTGCATAAGCACTTATGATAGTTAGAAACTCATCCCCTATCACAAGCTTAATACTCATTATTCTATCGCTCTTTCTTGACATTTCCACCACATCATCAATGAATTCTTTATCAATGACGATACCCACTCCATTTTTACTTCTATCCTTTCTAGAGTACCAAAGCTTGTAACCCCAAGGAGCTAACACTCTTGCCTTCTCGCCAACCCACTTAGTCTCTTGTAGACACATTATGTGAATTCTCCTCCTTTTCATAACCTCCCCCACTTCTGCTGATCTCCCCGTCAAAGAGCCAACGTTCCAAGTTCCAAACCGCACCTTACTACCCTTACTAGCCGCAAGAACTAACTTCTCTGTCTGTCCCCGTCCACGCTGCAAGGATTCTTGCACATTTGACACCACACCCATACTTCGAGGTGGCGCGCCGCTTCCGGGCGACGACCTAGCAACCCTTGCATATTTTCCACTACACCCGGGCCTATGAAGTGTAGCGCATCCTTGCTCATTTGACACCACCCTCACATGTAAAGGTGGCGCGCCGCTTCTGGGCGACGACCTAGCAACCCTCGCATACTTATCACTGCACCCGGGCCTATGAAATGCAGCGCGTCGCTTCTGAGGAGACGCCCCAACGATTTTCAATGTTTGATTCATGTCCATGGAATGTGACGAGTTTTACGCTGGCTGCCACTAACCTACCGCAACCCTCCTCTTTTATCCGGGCTTGGGACCGGCAATGGATGTCAAGAAGACACCCACAGGCAGAGTTGAATCTTTAATTTATATTATTATGTATATTTTAATAATTATCTTATCCTCGAAGTATTGTGTCCTACATTTGCAAACTTGTCGTCGGGATACAAACAAGTATCATAAACTAGATTGTTCAATACCACATAAAAACAAGTATTACGCTTATTTACATGTGAAAACAACAATTTGATTGAAGTACCCTACTGGTTGTGGCTAAAGTTTGCGAGGAAGTTAGTAGTTTTCAAAGAGTGATGAACAAGGTAGCACATGGTGTAAGAGAAAACTTTAACCACCTCAAACAATTAAGTGGATATGTGATTTTATTTCAGAATAAATTTTGTTTCCACCTCCAAATATTCAGTCTTACTTCTGCTCAGCCTAAAACCACGAGTTTCGAGCGTATTTCTCCAGAGTTCCAACTTTCTTTCAACTCCGTCCTTCGTTTCATCAACCAATATTGTATCATCTGCAAACATCATGCACCAAGAAATATCATCTTGAATTGACCTTGTCAATTCGTCCATGACTATGGCAAAGAGGAAAGGACTAAGAGCCGAGCCTTGATGCACCCAATCATAATAGGGAATTCCCCAGTCCTTCCGACGATAGTACGTACACTTGTACTATCTCCTTCATACATGTCTCTTATGATGTCAATATACTTCTTAGACATGCCCTTTTTGGCTAATGCCCACCAAAGTACCTCTCTTGGTACCTTATCATAAGCCTTCACTAAATCAATAAAAACCATATGCAAGTCTTTCTTCTTATCACGATAGTGTTCCATCATATGTCTCATCAGAAATATTGCTTCCACAGTCGATCTCCCAGGCATAAATCCAAATTGGTTTTCTGATATCTCCACACACTTTCTAACACGTTGCTCAATCACTCGTTCCCATAATTTCATGGTATGACTCATCAACTTAATCCCCCGATAATTAGAGCACTCTTGGACATCGCCTTTGTTCTTATATAAATGGACTAAAGTGCTTTTCCTCCCATGGTTCACAAATTCAAACTCCATGAAAGTTAATCTTCTTCTAAGAATTCAAAATGTAGAGTTCATATCTTTTTTGTAACCAGTTCAGACTTTATAAAAATTAAAATCCTCTTTAAGATCCAAACCCGGAGGTATGAACCCTAATCGATTCCTATAATTCGAGAAACAGGGAACTCCAAATAAAACTCAAAGTTTTATTATTACTTGCATAAAAAATAACACGGAATGGAGCACCATATTTATAGTGTCCTTCTTAGACAAAACTTAACCCTAAAGAAAAGAGTTAGATTATGGAAAGTAAATAAAATACCAAAATAAAGATAACTATTAAAAATAAACTCAACCAATTATCCTCTGCTTCCCTCCTAGCCACGCCTGCGATACACCTTGCCAAACCGACCCATTCTTTGGGTCGTATCATTACTCCCCTTCCAAAAACGAACATTGTCCTCAAGGTTAAACCCGGGAAATTGCTGATTTATCCAATCATAAGATTCCCAAGTTGCTTCATATTCTGGCAGATCTTTCCAATGGATGAGAACCTCCTGACCAACCTCTCCTTAACGCACACCCTCAGCTTCTCCTGGTTGTAACAGTATCTTCTGTAAAAGTTGCGGGCAACTGTGGTGATGCCTCACGATTTCCAATAGCCTTTCTAAGCTGAGAGACATGGAAAACAGCATGAATACAAGCCGTGTCTGGCACTTTAGAAAATACGCAACAACCCCGATCCTTTCCAGCACTTCAAACGGCTCAAAATACCTTGGGGCTAACTTCTCATTTAAACTCCGAGCCACCGTCTTTTGACGATAAGGTTTAAGCTTCAAATACACCCAATCTCCAACCGAAAAGTGCACATCTCGCCTATGTTCATCAGCTCTTGTCTTCATGAGTTGTTGGGCGCGAAATAAGTACCCTCTTAATTCCTTCAGGACCTGCTCTCTTTCTTGTAAATATTGGTCAACAGTACTGACGGGAGTTGACACGTTTCCATAATGCAACAAATGAGGTGGGTCTCGTCCATATAAAACGCGGAACGGGGTCGTCTTTGTTGAAGTGTGAAAAGACGTATTGTAGCAGTATTCCGCCCAAGGTAACCAAGTGACCCACTTCATTGGCTTATCAGCTACAAAACACCGCAAATATGTTTCAACGCAGCGGTTAACCACCTCCGTCTGCCCATCCGTCTGAGGGTGGTATGCGGTGCTTCGCTTGAGAGTAGTGCCCAGCATTCGGAACAATTCTTTCCAGAAATTGCTTAGAAAAACTTTGTCTCGATCCGAAACAATTGACTCTGGAACACCGTGCAATCTCACTATCTCCCGAATAAAGGTTGCTGCCACCACTGGGGCTGTATAAGGGTGTTTTAAGGGTACGAAATGCGCATATTTACTCAACCAATTCACCACGACTAGTATCACCGTATAACCCTCCGATCGTGGTAACCCGTCAATAAAATCCATTGTCAATTCTGACCATACAGCCATGGGTAAAGCTAACGGCTGTAGTAATCCACTGGGTGCCATAGTCGAGTACTTCTGTCACTGACATACGTCACATTCAGCCACAAATTTAACCACGTCCCCTTTCATTCCTACCCAATAAACTTCTCGCGCCAATCGTTGATACGTTTTTTGCATGCTCGAGTGTCCCCCCATTACGCCACCATGGAATTCCCGAAACAACACCGGTATCCATGTCGACCCCTTTGGCAACACTAACCGTCCCTTAAAAAGGAGTCTCCCACCCTCGACCGTATATCCCATGGGCGCCGATCCCCCTTCAACAACGGTATTTTTTAATGCCTCGGTGTTGGTCTCCAATTCACTCCACAGACCTGCCCATCAATCTTCCAAGAAGTTGTTAACACCGCTAGCTGCGCCCGAATTTTGACGTGAAAGCGCATCTGCTACACCATTTTCTTTTCCAGGCCGGTACATAATGTCAAAATTATACCCAAGGAGTTTGCTTAACCACTTCTGATGCTCCTCGGCAACTGTGCGCTGCTCAAGCAAATATTTTAGGCTTCGTTGGTCCGTCTTAAACACAAAATTTCGGCCCAGAAGATATGGTCGCCACTTTTGAATTGCCAGTACGATAGCCATCAGTTCACGCTCATATACTGATTTAAGGCATGCTCGGGTGCCCAAAGTATGGCTAAAGAACGCTAAAGGTCATCCCTCTTGCATCAAAACAGCCCCACCCGTAGCCCGTCGCATTTGTTTCAACAACAAATTCTTTAGTGAAGTCCCGCAAGGCAAGAACCAGTACCTGGGTCATGGCGATTTGTAGTTGGTGAAAAGCTTCGGTTGCTTTATCATTCCAGTTGAAATTGTCTTTTTTAAGTTGTTCTGTGAGGGGCCAAGCAATCTTCCCATAATTCTGCACAAACTTGCGGTAGTACCCGATTAAACTGAGAAACCCCCGAAGTTCCCTTAGTGTCTTTGGTACCTCATGCGATATTGACACCTCCAAACGAAGTAAATGAAGTAAGAATTGACGTAAGTGACGATACCACGTTGCATGCACATGCACCTACATACTTCGGTGAGAAAAATGCGGAAATGGGAACAATCTTAATAATCGGAACCGGGATAACTTAGACGTATCAAACATGCATACGTATGCATGTTCATGCATACTAATCGGCCACATTAGGGGGAGATTCGGCCGATTGTGTTTGGAGATCCATGAGGATCTTTGTCCCCTCTAGTTTCAAGATTTCTTTTCATTTTCAAAGTCCACCACAAGAGAATCAAAGATAGGAGATTTGGCTCACTCCACACCTCACCAAACTTGGCCGAACAAGGAGGAAAATGCCAAGGAGTTGCTTCCATTTTCAATCCTTTGTCAAAGTCTTACAAAAGAGTATCACATGTGAAAGATTTTGTCCCCACCTTTGAACTACCTCACGGCCGAAATGCAAGGAGTGGCCAAACTTGGTGTTGATTCCTTTTCTTTGTCAAAGTCTTGTTAGAATAGTTTAATATTTGCTTGATTTTAGTGTGATCTTGTTTGATCTTGCAATGGCTATTTATAGGCCACATCTTTAGCCTTTTCAAAGCATCTTGAAGAATAAAAACGAAATACACTTTGTATTACTTCTTGTTGAATGATTTTCAGCAAAACCTTAATTATAATTCGACGCGTTTTCGAGTTGTAATTTAATCGATTCTCAATAGGTCTTGAGGAAAGATTACCTTATCAAACTATGATAAATCACTTTCATATTGTTCTTGTTTACGTAAGCCGAATTGCCCTACTTTCGGTTATTGTCTAACGAGCGTTACATATATTCGAGTGTTGTGAGGATCAAAAATATTTCCGCTGCATTACATGCGAATTTACGCCCATCTTTATACATAATTCGAATCATTAGTGGCATCGGGGCCCAAGGTTATTTCCTTGTCGAAATTCTCTTGGCGATTTTCTTGTTAAAAGCTATCTTATCATGGATTTTTCCGACGTTGATTTCATGGAGAAACTCCGTGAGGCACTACACAACTTACAAGAACCACGTTTTCAAGCTAGAAGAGGAGGATATGACGCACATTCACCGCATCATGTAGATGAATTTAAATTAAATGAACTTCCGGAATTTGTCGGAGGTACCGATCCCGAAGTCTACTTGGAGTGGGAGAGGAAGATTGAACGTATGTTCGAGTTCAAGAACCTTAACAATGAGAAACGTTGCAAATATGCGATTCTCAAGTTAGGGAAGGGCGCTTCCCTATGGTTCGAGGGTGTGAAAACACAACGAGCTCGTGCGGGAAAGGAAAAGATACGTTCTTGGGATTCTTTGAAGAAAAAACTATGTAAAAGGTATGTCCCGACATCGCATCGGTTAACCTTGTACCGAAAGATTGCCGAATTCGTGCAAGGGAAGCTAAGTGTGGGAGAATAGAACTCGAAGAAAATGAAGAACAAAGAATGTCACGTTTCTTACGTGGCCTAAACCGAAACATTGCAAATACGGTGGAATTATACCCCTACGGAGATTTTGACACTTTATGCGGACTATGCATAAAGATAGAAGCTCAAAACAAGGTGAAGTTTGCCAAACCCGAATTCCCATACAAATTCGAAAATGCAAGTGCCAGCTCAAGTTCGACTACGAAACTTACCGCACCTTTTCAAGTCCCTACCCCGGCCCCGAAGGTTCCTCACGTGTCCAAAGAAACGAGCTTGACTAAAGTACGATGCTTTAAATGTCAAGGCTTTGGTCACTATCAAAATGCATGTCCAAATAAACGGGTGGTCACGTTAAGAGAAACTCTTGCGGTCCGAGACGAACTTTTAATCGAGGACGAGAAGGAAGGCCTTGGTGACGTATTTAACATGGAGGCCGAGGAAGAGAACGAAGAATGCGAGACTTATGATGCTCCGGAATATGATACTGCTTTAGTACTCCGAGCTCTACATACCAAAATTATTCCAAGTGATACGGAGCAAAGAGACCAAATCTTTCATTCCAAATGCCGAGTCGGAGAAAAATGGTGTAGTTTAATAATCGATGGAGGAAGTTGCACGAATGTAGCTTCCAATGAGATGGTTACTAAACTTGGTCTAACTACTACGGCTCACCCGAGACCGTATGCTTTACATTGGCTCGATGATGGAAGTAAAGTGAAGGTGTCAAGACAAGTACGGGTCAACTTAACTATGGGACCATACGGAGATGATGTGTTATGCGACGTGCTCCCGATGGACGCATGTCACGTACTTTTGGGACGACCATGGATGTTCGACCGAGATGTTTTACATCGAGGTCGGAGTAATGAATATGAATTACGAGACAAAGGGAAGAAGATTTTACTCAAGCCGATGTCCCCGCAAGCTATCCGTTCGATGAGTTCTAGTCGAGTGGAGAAACCGAAACTCACTATGCTTGCTAGCAAGAGGGAAATGGAACATGCCATTAATGACGGGGAGCGAGTATATTTGGTGATGTTTAAAGAGACACGAGACGAGAATATGGGAGTACAAAACGAAGGAGAGATGGATATGTTATTACACGAATTTGAGGATGTCTTTCCCGAAGAATTACCGTCGGGTTTACCACCTATTCGTGGTATTGAACACCAAATCGATCTTATACCGGGAGCACCACTTCCTAATAAAGCCGCCTATAGATGTAATCCCGAGGAGACGAAGCAGTTACAAAGACAAGTCGAAGAACTTTTGGACCGCGGGTATGTCCGGGAGAGTTTGAGTCTGTGTGCGGTTCCGGTCTTACTTGTCCCTAAGAAAGATGGTTCTTGGCGAATGTGTGTGGATAGTCGGGCCGTGAACAATATCACCGTCAAGTGTCGGTTCCCTATCCCGAGACTTGATGATATGTTAGACGAACTACATGGTTCGGTTGTCTTTTCAAAGGTTGATTTATGAAGCGGATATCATCAAATTCAAATGCGAGAAGGTGACGAGTGGAAGACGGACTTCAAAACGAAAAATGGATTATATGAATGGACCGTTATGCCGTTCGGTCTTACAAATGCACCAAGTACCTTCATGAGGTTGATGAACGAAGTGCTTAAACCATTTCTGGGGAAATTCGTGGTTGTATATCTGGATGACATCCTGATCTATAGTCGATCACTACAAGAACATTTCGGGCACTTAAGACAAGTCTACGAAACTTTGAGGGACCGAAAACTATATGGAAAAAAAGAGAAGTGTTCATTCCTAGTCGAGAGTATAGTCTTTCTTGGCTATGTCGTTTCGAAGGACGGAGTGGCGGTTGATCAAACAAAAATCGAAGCAATTAAGTCTTGGCCGACCCCTACGACCGTGACGGAAGTGAGGTCATTTCACGGACTTGCTTCTTTTTATCGGAGGTTTATTCGAGACTTTAGCACCATTTCAAGTCCGATAACGGAGTGTTTAAAAAAAGGACCATTTGTATGGAACGGGGCCGCCCAAGGAGCGTTCGAAAAGTTAAAAGCCAAATTATGCGAAGCACCGATCCTAACACTACCCGATTTTTCTCAACCATTCGAAGTAGAATGTGATGCTAGTGGAGTTGGAATTGGAGCGGTTCTTATTCAAGGTAAACGACCTATCGCTTACTTTTCGGAGAAATTGAACGGTGCTCGGTTGAATTATTGCACTTACGATAAAGAATTCTATGCTATCGTAGGGGCCTTTGACCATTGGAGTCATTACCTTCGGCCGAAACATTTTATTCTACACTCGGACCACGAATCATTGAAATACATTAACGGACAACACAAACTGAGTCCGAGGCATGCCAAGCGGGTGGAATTCCTACAATCGTTTCACTTTTCATCCAAATACAAAGACGGTAAAAGCAATGTCGTTGCGGATGCGTTATCTAGAAGGTATGCTTTACTTTCTACTCTGGAGGTTCGGTTACTTGGTTTCGAAATGTTGAAGGAGTATTATGAAAATGATGCGGATTTTGGAGAAGTTTTTACTCGTTGCAAATCTGGTCCGTTCGGGGAGTTCATGTTACAAGATGATTTCCTATTTAAAGAAAATAGACTATGTGTTCCAAAACATGCGGTTCGGGAATTGTTGGTTCGGGAGGCTCACGGAGGAGGCTTAGCAGGTCACTTTGGCACGGCTAAGACATTGGAAGTACTTAAAGAACATTTCTTTTGGCCAAAAATGCTAAAAGACGTTTACAATATTTTAAGTAAATGTGTAACATGTCACATCGCAAAGAGTTCGTTCAAACCGGGATCGTATATGCCTCTACCGATTCCAGAAAGACCGTGGGAAGATGTATCAATGGATTTTATCGTCGCTTTACCCCGTACTCAACGAGGTAAAGATGCTATTATGGTGGTAGTTGATCGTTTCTCAAAGATGGCTCATTTCGTGGCTTGCCACAAAACAGACGACGCAAGTAACGTGGCCGATTTATACTTCCGAGAGGTGGTTCGTTTACATGGAGTTCCGAAGACTATTGTTTCGGATCGGGATTCGAAATTTCTTAGTTATTTTTGGAATACATTATGGAGGAAAGTGGGAACAAAGCTCTTGTTTAGCACTTCACACCATCCTCAAACAGATGGTCAAACCGAAGTCACAAATCGAATGCTAGGAACGTTGTTGCGAGGACTTGTGAATAAAACGCAAAAGGATTGGGACATGAAACTTGCTCATGCGGAATTTACCTATAACCGATCCCCTACACATGACATGGCACATTCTCCCTTTGAAGTCGTTTACGGGTTAAATCCTTATATACCCTTGGACTTGATTCCATTGCCGAAGGACGAGTTGGTACACAAAGATGCGGAATCTAAACTTAAATCGATGATCAAGTTACACGGACAAATACATGATCGAATCAAAGAGGTGAATGACGCATACAAACGGAAATCCAACAATCATAGAAAACCGAGACTATTCGAAGTAGGCGACTTGGTTTGGGTACACTTAAGAAAAGAGAGATTTCCTAGTAAACGCAAGAACAAACTTATGCCGAGGGCCGAGGGACCTTACAAAATCGTGGGTAAGGTGAACGACAATGCATATAAAGTAGAACTTCCGAGCGATTATGGAGTACACGCCACTTTTAACGTGGGCGACCTACCTTCTTACCTTGACGACGAGGGAATCACTGAATTGAGGTCAATTCCTTTCAAAGGGGGAGGAGATGATGCGATATTGACACCTCCAAAAGAAGTAAATGAAGTAAGAATTGACGTAAGTGACGATACCACGTTGCATGCACATGCACCTACATACTTCGGTGAGAAAAATGCGGAAATGGGAACAATCTTAATAATCGGAACCGGGATAACTTAGACGTATCAAACATGCATACGTATGCATGTTCATGCATACTAATCGGCCACATTAGGGGGAGATTCGGCCGATTGTGTTTGGAGATCCATGAGGATCTTTGTCCCCTCTAGTTTCAAGATTTCTTTTCATTTTCAAAGTCCACCACAAGAGAATCAAAGATAGGAGATTTGGCTCACTCCACACCTCACCAAACTTGGCCGAACAAGGAGGAAAATGCCAAGGAGTTGCTTCCATTTTCAATCCTTTGTCAAAGTCTTACAAAAGAGTATCACATGTGAAAGATTTTGTCCCCACCTTTGAACTACCTCACGGCCGAAATGCAAGGAGTGGCCAAACTTGGTGTTGATTCCTTTTCTTTGTCAAAATCTTGTTAGAATAGTTTAATATTTGCTTGATTTTAGTGTGATCTTGTTTGATCTTGCAATGGCTATTTATAGGCCACATCTTTAGCCTTTTCAAAGCATCTTGAAGAATAAAAACGAAATACACTTTGTATTACTTCTTGTTGAATGATTTTCAGCAAAACCTTAATTATAATTCGACGCGTTTTCGAGTTGTAATTTAATCGATTCTCAATAGGTCTTGAGGAAAGATTACCTTATCAAACTATAGGTCTAGTTTGATAAATCACTTTCATATTGTTCTTGTTTACGTAAGCCGAATTGCCCTACTTTCGGTTATTGTCTAACGAGCGTTACATATATTCGAGTGTTGTGAGGATCAAAAATCTTTCCGCTGCATTACATGCGAATTTACGCCCATCTTTATACGTAATTCGTATCAGTACCGGCCACTTTAACATGGCTTCAATTTTGGAAGGGTCAGCCGACACCCCTTCTCTCGACACAATATGTCCTAAATACTCGACCTGGGGCTGCGCAAATGTACACTTCTTCCTATTTGCATAAAGTTGGTGTGTTTGCAGAACTCGTAAAGCGGTTCCCAAGTGCTCTAAGTGTTCGCCTGCCGTTCTGCTATAAATAAGGATATCGTCAAAAAATACCAGCACAAAACATCGTAAATAGGGCTGAATACTTGATTCATGAGAGATTTGAAGGTTGTCGGGGCATTAATTAGACAGAACGGCATTACGCGGAACTCATAATGCCCCTCGTGGGTTCTGAAAGCTGTTTTATGGATGTCGCTGGTCTTCATTCTGATTTGCTGGTAGCCGGTTTTTAAATCAAGTTTAGAGAATACGGTAGCCCCGTGCAATTCGTCCAACAATTCATCAATAACAGCTATAGGAAACTTATCTAGGATTGTAGCGTTGTTGAGTGCCCGATAATCTACGCAAAAACGCCAACTTCCATCTTTCTTTTTTACCAAGAGAACGGGACTCGAGTATAGACTGGTACTGGGTTGAATGATTCCGGCGTCAAGCATCTCTCGCACCAACCTTTCGATCTCGTCTTTTTGAACATGTGGGTAGCGGTATGGACGTATGTTGATGGGCGCGGTTCCTTCATGCAGTGTTATTGCATGTTCATGGCTCCGTTGAGGTGGCAACCCGGATGGTAGATCGAACACATCCCCGAATGTTTCAATCAGCGTTTGAATTTCTGCGGGTATGGGAAGTGGGTTTGGTTTGGTTTCGCTAACGTGTATGTGGAGAAGGTACCCTTCTACCTCCTGTTGTACGAGTTTACAAAGGGTTTTACTCGAGACCGCCATCCTCGACATATTGGGATCTCCTGTTATTGTGATCTTCCTACCATCTTCCCAGAACTGCATGCGTAGTTCCTTCCAGTTAACAGTAATATCCCCCAATTTTTGCAACCAAGCTATTCCGAGGATTAAATCGGATCCACCAAGGTCGAGTGAGAAAAAATCTTCCACGATTTGTAGCTCAGGCAGGTTGAGAACTACCTTCTCACATATCCCTCGACTATGGTCCACCATTCCATTACCTAGCTTCACTCTGACGGAACCCGTTTTTGAAACTTTCATCCCCAATTTCTCCACTACTCGATTAGAGATGAAGTTGTGGGTGGCCCCACAGTCAATCAATACTGTCACCTGTGCATCCTATATCCCCAGTAACTTTCATAGTGCGAGGAGGTGTTAAACCACTTACCGAGTTGAGAGAGACTTCCACCGCATCCAGGTGCGCATGATCATCACTTTCTCCCTCCGAATCGCGCTGCTCCTCCTCCACGTCGACGATAAGTGCCTGCAAGGTTTTACTGGGCATCGATGACCCGGGCCGAACTTACCGTCACATCGGAAGCAAAGCCCTTTAGCACGCTTATCAGCGAATTCTGCCTCCGTTAACCTTCTGAATTGCCCGGTGTTATTTGCGGTGGTGCTGGTGTTACTGGTATTGCTGGCGCCACCCTCCTTCCCGACTGTGGTCGTAGGGGTCCATGGCTTGCCCGTTTTAAACTGATTAGGACCGTTGGTCCGTGCCTTAGGAGCCACGCTACCCTTGTTCTCGTCGATCATTATTGTTGCCCTCATTGCCCTAGCGAGGCTCTCTGGTTCCATTATTCTTACTGCGGATCTCAAATCGGGTTTCAAGCCCTTGATTAACGTGCCCTCCAATACCTGTTCCGGAAGGTCGAGCATCTGACCCGCCAACTTCTCGAACTCGCATACATAGTCTTGGGTCGTACGCCCGTACCCTCCTGGTGAATAGCCAAAAATTGCTCATATACGCTTCCCTCGTACGTCGGATGAAAACGGACCAACAACTTCTGTTTTAGCCTCTCCCACGAACGGCAAGGAGATCTTGCCTCCACCCATCAGTACCATGCAAGCGCAGGACCATCCATGCACAGCGCCGCTGCCCTCAATTGATCATTCCCTTCGATTCCCTGAACTTCAAAGTAACATTCAATTCGATAAATCCATCCATAAGCGTCGTCACCTTCGAAAATCGGCATCTTGATCTTGCGGCAGTCACGCAAGGGATCTTTGTTTTTCCTACCAAAGATGTTTTTCTTGGAGCCCAAGGATGTGTCGTCCCCCTCCTCAGAGGATTCCGTGCCATACCTGGGTTCTTTCTTCTTTTTCGGTTTCTTCTCTTCAGACGAGTCCGAGTCATACTTTGATCCCTTCTTCTTTTTCTTAGAATCGTCAATGGCCACCAATACTTCTTGAAATCACATGGCCATGTCGATCCTGCGTGCCTCCGCCTCCTGCTGTATCCTTGCTAAGCCTTCTTCTAGCATGACAATTCAAGTGTTGGTGAGTTTTCCAGCCATGGAT
Organism: Orobanche coerulescens; assembly: GCA_033398695.1. Classification (NCBI taxonomy): domain Eukaryota; kingdom Viridiplantae; phylum Streptophyta; class Magnoliopsida; order Lamiales; family Orobanchaceae; genus Orobanche; species Orobanche coerulescens. The sequence goes on along the minus strand of CM065818.1, from coordinate 99,751,750 downwards.
CAGAACCGAGTGCTCTGGTACCAATTGATAAGATTAAGATCCAAACCCGAAGGTATGAACCCTAATCGATTGCTGTAATTCGAGAAACAGGGAACTCCAAAAAAAACTCAAAGTTTTATTATTACTTACATAAAAAATAACACGGAATGGAGCACCATATTTATTGTGTCTTTAGCCAAAACTTAACCCTAAAGAAAAGACTTAATTATGGAAAGTAAATAAAATACCAAAATAAAGATAACTATTAAAAATAAACTCTACTAATTATCCTTTGCTTCCCTCCTAGCCACACCTGCGATACATCTTCCCAAGCCGACCCATTCTTTGGGTCGTATCACTTTATCAAAAAATTAAGAAGAAGACAACAAATACAGACTATTATTTATGCATTTGGAGTTAGAGACCATTGTGTGGGATGAAAGCTAATAATTGACATCAGCATATTCTCCTGACAAAGACTTCAAGCCCACAAATAAGACTTATATGAACAAACCTAACTACTGAAAACCGGTTTTATTGTTTCAATACATGTCCATAGTTCCAGAGATGTCAGTACCTTTCTCCACAGTAGTGAATCCTTTCTTTCCATGGGCGAGAGAAGATGATCGCGCAACCAGCAGGCAACCACCCAGGGTTCACTTACATCACTTACACTTCTGGATAACAATGGTTTCTCTTCAAGTATGTCACAAACCTAATATTACCCGACGCAATATAGTAAACACTATGAAGAAACCTAACTCAACCATTGGAATAAGTACATCTACCAAAACCTAAAAACATACAGGATCATCTAGTTTATAAAGATTGGTTTATAAAGATAAACACATTAACAGTTATATTAATTGTTGCTTAAAATACAAAATGAATTACATTTTCTCAGTCAATAGACCATTAAAGGATTCTGCAGAAGGTGCAGCCACCAAACAAAAAAGTGTAGATAGAGAACACAACCTCGAGAAACCATCAGAATTACAGTTAATCAAGGATGAATAAGAGAGGTTCAAGCCCAAGGCATGTAAAGTCGATACATCCAATAGGACAGTTATTGAAGTCTATAGCCATATCATAAAATATCACGGAATCTGCCATTGTTCCTTTACATCACCAAAAAGCTCCCATCAGTGGGATCACAAGCGCGTCACATGTCCTGTTGTTGCAGCCTAGCAACATTGTTAAACAACTTCGGCTCACAAGAGTTCAATTGGATTCTAGCTTCAATAATCAACTTCCCTAGACCATAAGATGTTTCTTTTCTTTTTTGGAAAAAAAGGTTTGGAATTATCATCTTTCCATGATAAATTATAAGAAGCTTTCAAGTTTCTTTTCCTTGTTATATAAAAAAAATGGGAGATGGAGTACTAAGCACAAGCTAGTAAGAAAGACCATCATTTGATCTAGGAAATGGGGCCTTTAATTGGTTTTTAGAGTTACAACTTACAAGCTACTTTTTATGTAGCCAACATATAGGATCCTGGATTATTCATCGAGTCGTTTGTGTTGAGATTCTTTGAATATCCATTATTGTTGACATTAATTGAGAATTAGTACCCACATATGGTTTCATTTTCAGATCCTCATTTCCAATTGTATGACTATATATAAAATAAGGACTATGTTCGTTTGCATATTCTTCACTCAAAATGACCACCTTATCTTCCCAGTTTTCCTATTAAAATAACATCAGCAGCCATGGCCACATGTGTAGGAGCAGTTTGGGAAACTATAAAGTGATCAAGTATTTGGCAGTGAAGGCCACACAAGAAAAGAATTAAGGTGATCCAATGATAGGTAAAGAAAGTTATATTAGATTTTCAATCAAATAAAAAATGATATAATAGCATAAGCCTAAAGCTCCAATGATATGCGAATAAACTTATTGAGAAGACATTACATTTCTTATCCAATAAACCATAACTAATGCATCCAATTTGCAGTATAAGCCATAAGGAACACATGACAGCCATTCACAATGTTCAACAGAATCTAGACTAAACATGGAAACAATTTTAGCTTTGAGGCATGACAGTTTGCCTTATAAGCATGGATTAATTCCTTGAAAATATCCTGATCTGTTTGCTGGGTTTCTGGATTTGTGAGATGGACTCTTTAAGCATTAGGTTGTGATGGAGGTTGGATATTATAGTGTTAGGAATCTTCCACTTCCTGACTTCATTGGCCAGAGGGATATACAAATATTTATACTACCTCCAATATGTCATGTAATGCACTTTGTTTTACAAAATTACTTGAGTTAGTACTAACAGGCAATGAAGAAATTTTAGCAGCTATATGAGAAGATAATTAAGAAGTCCAAAAACCAAATGAAATATACCTCATGGTAAAGTTGTTCGGCCCTAACAGATAAGTGGTGTCTTCGATATAGCCTGTGCGCTATCAGCATGCATCCCAGAAACTGTAACCTTAATATAGTCAACAAGCTTTAATATGTGGGTATGATAACATAGTCTTTATAGCTGCATTCTATAGTTAAATACCAACGCAAAAGCTGACATTGAAAGTAAAGCATGCTTCAAAATCCACTGGCGGACAACACAGGAGAGTGGTTTATAGTGGTTCACACGCAACTCCGAGCACTTGAACTCTTCAACACTAAATGCAACGTATAAGAAAATTAAAACAGGGGGCTCAAAAAAATTGTTTTGTGGAAAACAAATGCCAAATAATATTCATTAGATACTAAAAGTAGTTTACCCATGACTGCCTGCTCTTGTCTCCAATATACTACGGGTGGTCTCCATGGCTCTTTGTTTTGCAGACATGTAAATGTCCTCATCCATGCCACGAAAACCCCTCATCTTGTATTCGTTCAAGTTATTCAACAGCTCACCCTCCGTAACCTAAAAGATAAGAATAAAAAAAACACTCTATCTGGTTACATATATGAATTTCTTCCTTACAGGAAAAAGAGTTTCTGGAATCAATTGATGAAGTTGAAAGAATCTAAGAGCTGTTACAAACCCAACATTTTCCAGTTCCACTGCACAAAAGTTGAGCATAAACTTCACATAAATGATCTTCTACCCATTTTGACTGCAATATCATCAGTTATTACTAATGTCAGAGTTCACTCGCTGAATGAAAAGGGCGATGTGATTCTATGTATAACATAAAAAGGGAAAAGTAGAAGGTAGGCATCACGCACAAATTTTTCAGCTGCTTTACTAATGTCCCCATCCTCAACGCAAAACTTCCTATGTTTTCTATAACCATGAACACATTTCAACTTGCCATCATAACAAAATCCATTTGTCGGACAGGGTTCACAATAATCTGAAGCAACTGCAGCAATTAAAGAAAATGCAAAATTCAATAATCCTTATAATGGACTAAACTGAGAAGTTTCTATCAAAAACTGTATTCATCAAATTGTTTTTTAACTTTTAAGTAGCAATAAAATGTCAAAACTCACAAATTCTGGAGCATAAAGTAAACAGACTAATATGCCATAAAAGTGAAGGATGGACTGTTTAAATAGTATTGTGAAATTATAGCTTATATAAATTCCATAGAAGGAGGAGTCATAAGGGGAATTCCGAACTGGCTGTTGGCATTAAAACCTATAAGAATTGAGCTATATCACTTTGGTAAGATAGGAGAGGTAAAGGAAGAATCCATGTATCGAGTTTTAAACAGCAAAACAAAAACTTCTACTGTATGAATAATTTTGACCTTGTCCCGTGAAGTAGTTTTAGAATCAGCCTAGGTCAATTAAAAATTAAAATAATACCAGAAAGCGAATAATCGGGATCAGAAGTTGTAGAGTCGCAGAAGGGTTTGGACGGTTGATTGAGGGAGGAGGCTATCATGTTACAAGCAGCTGCCACCGCAGCGGCGATGGAAACAACGGCAATCAAACCGGTGAAGTCGGCCTTTGAAGATGGCAAAGAATTTAAGAATGGCTCTACAGTATAATAGGATGATGAGCAGCTCGTAGGCTTACTCCTTTTCCTACTGTTGGAAGCAGCCATTCGAAATTACGGGAAAAAAATTACTCCAACAATGCCCAACTATAATTTTTTGAATCTGCTCAAGGAAGGCCAGAAGAGAGCATCTCATACTCCGACAAAAGATCTCATTACCCCCGAAAAATCAGGCACCGACCTCGGTCGAGAGCTAGCAGGGGGAAAACGTGGTGCGGCTAGGAGTGGTTATCAGTACTCACAATTTTTTTATTAAACTGCATTTTGTACTATTTGCTGGGGGTGTGGTTAATAGGACTCGGCGAACTGGGCGTTTGGGATTGCTTATTGAAAATAGATTATGCGTTTTTAAAACAGATAATTAGATAATTAGTTGTTGAAAAACGTGGTTTTGAAATATAGTGTTTGGATTTGATTATGTTGTTTGATATCGCAATAATCAGATAATCAGTTTTTCTAGTGTTTGACAAATCAGATTATTTATAACTTAACTTGTAAAATGACTAAAATAGACATTTTAAATAATGTATATTTATTACGTAGTTCTCTAACAAAAATGAGTATGAAGTTAGTTGGCTTTTGGTGGGGCAAGGATATGGTTATCCATAACACTCTTTTATTACAAAAAAAAAAACCCACCTTTTTTACTTCACCATCATCCTCTTCATATTCGCTGCAACTACAACACTTTAATCAAACTTGTTAAATTTAACACACCCATTTTAAATTAACTAACACCAACTGTTCAAACAAAAAAAAAATTAACTAACACCAAGAAGTTCAACACTGATCCCATATTCATGACAGTAGATGTTGTCGTCGGTGATCATTTGCCGAAACAATACCATTGAAGTCAAGGTTGATAGTGGCTGAAGGATTGAATCAAGGTAACAGTTGATAGACTTATGATGAAGAAGATGAAGTATTATCTGAGGTTATATTGGTCATTTGACAACTAATCTATTGCTTCTCTAAAATCACGTTTTCAAAAAGCACCTTCGCACCTACTTTTTCAAAACGCCGTTTTGGAGCTTGTAAAATGCAGAAAAGCACTTTTCTTATTTTATGATCCAAACACTAATTTTAGATTATTTGCGTTTTGAGAACGCAATAAGCAGATAATCGGGTGTCAAACGCAACCCCAAACACCCTCTAAATTAACCGACTGGAAGAATCGATTTACAACTGAATCAAAACAGTTTAATTTTAAATTTACTCTAACAATCGTTCCGCTTCTTATTTTAATAGAATTGGTTCGGTTATCGTTTCTTGACCTTGCATATATTTAGAAACCAAAAAGAATCGAAAATTATGTCAGAAACGAGCAAGAATTGACGAATGATGTACAAACACCTGAAAAGAGTCAATGATGTAGAAGAATTGATACGATCCAAAGGGTGTAAAATGATCCATAAAAAACGATATACACTCATTTATAGTTGTGTTGCTTCTACAATTTGCATAAATCCATACGGTTACAAACGGTTCTAGCGGTTCCTAACCACTCCTTTCCATACAGTTCTAGTGGTGTTCTTTATAGAGTGGATAACTGAAGAAGCACTGGGACCGAATCGATATAAACGGTTCTTGTTTCTAAACAGTTCCGGGAAAAAAATAAATGAAGCTGAAATGTTACGCGTAAATTGGTTCTGGTTTTGGTTCTTAAATTTTTCCTTAGGAACCGAACCGATCTCACCTTTAGTGGTTAACGTGGGTTTAGTACTGTTACGATAGAGTTAAGGCCTACGGGCAACTCCAATCATGGGAGTGGATATGGGGCTAAAGAGCAACTATGAGAGACACCTTAAATCAACTCTTAAGTTAAATTTTAAAGAGTAATAGTTTGTAACCCGTCGAAAATTGAGGGGGCCTTATTGTTTTTAGGTTGAAACTCATTGAAGATAACGGACATATAAACAGATGTTTTAATCAAACATTAGAAATAGGAAAAACAGTATTCATCACTTAATTGAAAATATCCACAATAGTACAATAATAATCGAGCTAAGCTGATACAAAGGTGATCAATTCAAAATAAAATATAAGCAAGATGTCGCTTCAATACTATTGTCCATAAAAAGACATCATTAAAATAAAATATATCACTTTAACCAAAATAATACATGTAAATATCGATATTTAAAGTTAAATGTATACTAACTTAACAAATTATTACTTTGAGAGTACCTCAAAGTTTGTCGAATACTTATTTATACACAATAATAATATTATGCGTCTCAGTGTCCTTGTCACAGATTTACACTTTTAATCCCTTCTTGTTGCCTACCCTAGACATTTCGACATACAACTGATCCTTGGTCAAGACAGGTTGGGAAAGGTAGAGACCTATGGGCATCTTCATCATCACGTGATTATTAATCTTATCGACAATGTCAGTAGTCGGGGCGAATATGGCTCTATCCTGAAAAAATTACGAATTAGACATACCTTGTAAAATTAGATTGATATATACACTAGTACAAAACGTGGATTTGGTCACACATGGTCGAAACTGAACAGCCACACATTCACCTATTTGTGTGGATGAAGGTACCAAAATTGACAACATTTACTAATTAGCCACACATGAACATTTTGATTGTGTGACCACTAGGACTCTATTGCCACATAATCGATCGTTATGTGGCCAAAGGTATCTGGTAGTTTCGTTTCAGATCATATCGTCACATATGAATTTGGAACGTGTGACAAATACAAGTAACCTTGATGCATTAGTCACATGACGTAATTTTTTGTGTGTCTAAATCATACAGTCAAGTTTGTCACACATTATTTAAGGGTGACTGATATGTTTTGCTAATTATTTAGCCACATATCAAATTGGAACGCGTGACTAATGAAAAGTAAGGTTGAAGCATTAGTCACGATATACATATAAAAAGTGACAAATATATGTCACACACTTGAACACTGTGACCAAATGCCATATATGGTCACACTAAACGTTTTGTCACACATTGGTTAAGTGTAGCCAAAATCCACTACATATGGTCACGTAAGTTAATATGTGTGTTTAAAGTTTAGTTTGTGTTAGCTTGCCAAAAGCTAATGTACATAGTCACATTTACTTCAAATACTATGACCAAATGTCATATATGGTCACACTAAACGTTTTGTCACACATTATTTAAGTGTAGCCAAAATCAAGTACATATGGTCGCATAACTTAATACACATTTCTTCATTTAAAACATATAAATCCATGTGGCCATTGGATGAACAATAGTCACATAAAATAAATATTTATTCACTTTAAACACTATATGGTCACACTTATTAACCATTTTGGTCACTTTATTCTTAATTGTATGTGACTAATTACCCAAAACAAAGATAAAAGCCACACAAAACAAAATTCATGTGGCCATTGGATGATCAATAGTCACACAAAATACACATTCCTTCATTTTAAACATCATATGGTCACACTTGTTCACACTTTAAGTCACTTTATGTTTAATTGTATGTGACTAAATACACCCCCAAAAACATGCTTTGTGTGACTAAATGCTACCAAAGGCCACACAAAAACAAAATTCATGTGGCCATTCGATGATCAATAGTCACACAAGATACACATTCCTTCACTTTATACACCATATGGTCACACTTATTCACACTTTTGGCCACTTTATGTTTAATTGTATGTGACTAAATACATCCAAAAAGCATGCTTTGTGTGACTAAATGTTACCAAAGGCCATACAAAAACAAAATTCATATGGCCATTGAATGATCAATAGCCACACAAAATACATATTCCTTCACTTTAAACATCATATGGTCACACTTATTGACACTTTTGGTCACTTTATGTTAGTTGTATGTGACCAAATACACCCAAAAAGCATGCTTTTGTGTGACTAAATGTTACCAAAGGCCACACAAAAACAAAATTCAAGCGAGTTTGATTTGAGCTTTATTTCATTTAACTTATCACAAAAAATGAGTCGAGCTCGAGATTTATAGTTATAAACAAGCCGACTTGGAGCAACCCCAAGTCCCCAAATACCACTTTCAAATGAATTATTTCCTCAATGTACGCACTCGACACTACACCAATTTTGATGTAACAGCAATATTTTCAAGAGATTTTTTTTCTTAACTAATTTTGACATAAATTTTGATGCACGGACCGAATAATTTGGGCAACCAATGCTCAGCTTTTCTTTCCAACCAATGTCCAATCCCTTTATCTTGTGGTATCATCATCATCGCCACTAACCAAAACAATACACATCAACGCCATTGATATCCCTTTACCCAAAAAAAAACGCCATTGATATGAAAGGCAAGTCCCTTTCGCAGATAGAGCACCACTCCTTGCGCTCGGAAATTGTAATTGGGAGTCACAAGGATCAGAATTTAACAATAAGATCAACATGCAACTGCAGAATGAACAAATATATTTCCCACAAGCAAACTGGCTGGTATCTTTTGTAAAATATTTGTATACATTCAAAAGTAATATTTGATCACAAAAATGAGCCTTGCTTCTACACCCTAAAATACACACTTATATTTTAACCATGTTTCTTCTGGCTAGTTCTTTTTGCCTCGTCTTTTCAATTTCAACCCCTTCATTGACAACGCATTGGAACTGCCCCTCGAGCCTCTTTTACAACTTTAACACACTTGACATGTGTAATATCCATAATTTTTTTCTTTTTCCGGTATCCTCATCTTAGTGTATTTTTCGTTTTTCTAGCAACTCGCTCGTAACCGTATTGACATTTCGAGGATATTTAATATTGGACTTCTTGTTGTCCGAGCTTGTTTCGGACTCGTTTTACTCGGTTTGGTGTTTTATGTCATTTTCGTCGCTATTTCATGTATTCTCGTAAATCGTCTTCCGGAACCGCCGTTTCGGGGTTGCCGCAAGTCCATCTTATGTCCTTATGGACGTTGTGAGTCTTTGCTTGGTGATTCGATGGCGTATTGTATTATGTTGTCGTATTGTCCCTTAGAGAGCGTCGTGAACTCTTGATGTCTTTCCCTTTTGAGTTGGTTACGTTCTGGATATTTTCGGAGTCATGTCGGGCTAGATGTTAGCCTTTGGTTCTTGCACTTGAGCAGGCCACACGAGTTGTCATTTGTATTTTGCGCTCGTGCGTAGTCGTATGCTAGGCAGAAAACTCCAGGGACGCACGAGCAGGAAGCACGAGCTAGTGCTCGTGCGCTGCGCTCGTGCGTGAGGACAGGAGTTGGGCAGTGTCCTGGCGCATGACCAGACATCCGAACAATTGGTCGTGCCCGCTACTCGTGCGCAATCAATGCTCGGAAGTAACTCTCAGGGACGCACGAGCAGGAAGCACGAGCTAGTCTCGTGCGCTGCGCTCGTGCGTGAGGATAGGAGTTGGGAAGTGGCCTGGCGCACGACCAGATGCACGAGCACTTGGTCGTGCGTGATGGTCATGCGTCTCTGAGGTATTTAAGGGGTCAGTCGCGTTTTTCAGCGTCATTTTTCATTCCTTCTTCTTCTTCTCCGAGGGTTAGGCGACTTGGACAATTTAGAGGCTGAAGTTGGATCGTGTATCATCATCCATCTAATATTTTGAGTCTCTAACACCAAGATATCATCATTTAATCATCTTCTACCTCTTGAATCAAGATAAATCTTCTAGAACCCTATTTTAGGGGAGATTTGGGGGTTTTCGCGATTTTATCCAATTCGTTCCGTTTTGTTCGTTAATTCATGATGAATATTATTAATCTTGTTGGTATTCTTTGTTTTCTATGGATTCATGGTATATTTCGTGGTATTTCCGTTATCGAGGTGGGGTTTGGTTGTGGTCCGCCCTCGTTGTTATTTTCGTACGAATATACATGAATCGTAGGCGGGTTTTCGGGTGTTTTCCAATTCCGTATTCGTTTAGAATTGGTTGTGATTGTGTTCTTCGTATCGTTAGGTTCGTGATTATCGTTTTGGAAGGTTTAGGGTGGTCATAACAACCTCTAATCCTTATTCTTCATCAGATCGAGGTATTTTTCTTGATTTCCTTGAGTTAACTTTTTTTGGGGGTTTGTTCTTGATTTTATTCTAGTCTGATTATGTTGAATCAATTAGTGCTTTGTTTTTGAACACATCCTATGGATTGCTCCTAACGTTCGTCGGTGTTTCCTTCCGTTTGTTGCGTCGTCTATTATTCAAGGCAAGTATTTTTGGAAACCTTTATGCTTAACATGTAATGGTGATGTACTTTGTGTGTGCTTTACTCACCTAGGGAGGGTCCGACGAGGCCACAGAGGGAATCCAATGGTATAGCCCTAGATTCACGAGTTTGTTTCGCTAGACAGCTCGGGAGGGTCCTTAAGGGCCACGAAGTGGGATCAATGGTATAGCCCTGTTCCCAAGGTGATGCGCGTGCGTGATTTGTTTTATAATATGGCCAGCTCGGGAGGGTCCTTAGGGGCCACGGAGCGGGATCAATGGTATAGCCCTATTCCCATGGCAAATCGTTTGACTGTTTGTTTCCGGAAAAGACATGTCTATTTTTGGTTTTTGAAATGAATTTGGTGCATTGTACTATGAAATGTGTAAGCGAATGGTTTGCCTTGATTACTTGTACTACCGTAATTGCTAACCCCTCTGGGGACCCGTTTTGGGGAAATTCGTCTTCTGAATTTCAGGTCAGGTTCTTCGAGATGAACGGTGTAACACCCCCAAATCCCATTGGGTTATTACAGTGCCGTGGACCCCACCTCAGGTGATCCACCAGGCGAACACGACTAAAATACAACAAACTGACCAAAATAGAAAATCACAGACCCTACCATGACGTCCGACATACTATCCCGATATGGAATTTCAACGACAAGAATGGGCCTACATGGCCAAAATAAAAATACAACAACGTTCACGAGCCTTGCTCGGATAATACAAAATGACAACGACTGAACAAAAATGGAGTACTCCAACTGTCTGACCAACATGAACACCAAAATATCTCGGACTAGTATCGCTCGAATGCCTCGTCGCCATCGTCATGCCCCTGTGTCTCAACTCTCTCCTCGCAAGTACCTAAAACATGAAAACATGTTCCGCCCCCTGGTCACCATCCAAGATAATGAATATCAAGTACATGCACAACATGATATGCATCCAAAGGCGAGAATAAACGACAACAATGGTAGTACGAGATGCTCACAAACCAAAGTAAGAATCGAGCATTCGTGGAATATTATGCCCATGGCATACGATCAATACACCTCAATAGATTAGAACATAAGTGCCCAACGGCGAATCATCAATATAGAACACAACAATACATTACCCGAAGGTAAATCAATCCAATAGAAATAAATAAGGATCACAATGCCCGAAGGCTCAAACGGAAATACCGTTACATCACAATGGCTCGAAAGCCCTCACCAAGCCGCCAAAATATCATGATGGCACGAAAGCCCTCAGAAAGCCGCCAAAATATCACGATGGCACAAGCCAAACGGCCGTAGTTGTAAATCATCACAATCTGAGATCTCAAAGAAACAAACCTGACTGTCGAACATACCCCTCGGGCGTATGAACGCAATCACAAAACGTCGAACACATCCAATCAAACATGGTCTATGAACGATCAAAATTGTACGGCTCAAAGAATGGCACCACACTACGCCCGGGATGGAAATGTGTCCGTGCACAAGCCACCAACGAGTATCGATCGAATACACGTGTGGTCTTGTACCTGTCGATCTCACGAAGCCAACAACTCGTGTGCACAGTCCAATGTGAGGCCAACAACCAACACACGACTTAAATGTGCCCGACATGAAAATCCTACACATACCAACCGGCACGCCAGTATGATCCGGAATGCCACGATACAACATGACAACGAAACTCAAAGGATAACATATCCAATACGGATCATACGACTCACCAAGTGAACGATGACACACGAATAATGAAAGATCGACACGACCAACGATATTCAAAACAACCATCCTGGGATCAAAATCCCTGAGGACCGATTAACGCGAACAACGATCACAACACAACAGTTCAGGAAATCCTCAACCTTCAAAGATCACAAAATTACCGAGTTCACAAGAATAATAGTGTACTGCCTTGAATCGGTCAACACGACAATAATAATTCAACGGATGGGAATTATCGTTGATAATCCCAATTCAATACTTCGATTACCGTAGAATGGCCAATCGATAACAATTATACAATGGATGGGAATTATCTTTTTGACAACGGGTGGAAATAATAATTGATAATCCCAATTCAATATATCGATTACCGTTAGGGCGGACAATCGATAATAATTATACAACGGATGGGAATTATCTTTGATAATCCCAATTCAATATATCGATTACCTTCAGAACGGTTAACCGATAACAATTGTACAACGGATGTCTCGGCACCTTTAATCGGTTACCGATAACGAGATGATAATCGAATACGTCAATGCCTTCAATCGGCCAAAACGACATCAATAGAAAAACACTGATATCAACAACGACGATTCACAAAAAAATATCTTGATGGAACATCAATAAATAATAGCAATCGATACGTCGATGCCGCGAACCGGCTATCAACCACAATATCTCAAAGGAACATCAATCAACAATAACAATCGATATGTCGATACCGCGAACCGGCTATCGACAACAATATTACCAGCAAGTACCGCAATGCCTTAAATTGGCCATTTACGAACAACAATAATATTTGGCATAATTTGCCGAAGGGTATCGTATCAAACAATCCCCTGATATCAATAAAATCACAAAGAGACCAAGTCTCGAAATGATACACACATTCATACACATACATGATAACATTAATCTCATTGACCAGTACAAGTATAAAACTTGCCTTAAACCGAAGGCGAGAAAGTCCTTCCACGGTCAACGTCCTACCACGAATCGATCAACGCGTCCTCCGACAGTCACAAGCACTCGAACAACCTTGAATGAAATACAATTCATTCGATAACACGATATCGGCCGAAAACAATACAATAGATAATTCCGATTCCAACACGAACACATACTATACTCGTATTTATCCGTATACATGCGTATATATATAATATATATATATTACATATATATATAACATATATACAATACAACTCACAATATCTATATATATATATATATACTAACACCACACACACACACACTTTACTTCACCTAACACATACAACTCACACACAACTCACGCACACACATCTGCACATCACAACACACACACACATCACTCATTACATATATATATAATATATATAACACATCTAAACACACATATATATATATAACAGATTTATATATATATATTCTATATATATATATATATATACACAAAACACATAACACACACACACACATATAATCACTTAGCAGCAGCACACACAACACACACATATATATATATATATATATATATATATAACTGAAAAACACATAAAACTAACCAGAAGAGTCGATCGGCCAGGTCCGAAAAACTCCCATGCCGGAAATCGGCCGCCGGAAAAATGACCCGCCGGACTTCGTCCAACTCCGGTCCGTTTCCGTCTATGGCCGGAAACCATGAAGACGCCGGACGCCCGAGCTCCGCCTCGCCGGAAGAAGAAGAAAAAATGCCGGAACACGTCGACCGGGTTTGCAGCCTTCCGGTTCGGAAATTCCGACCAGGCCGCCGCCGAGCTCCGGTCGCGAGCCGCCTGCCGTCGCCGAACTCTATCTCGCCGGAAAAAATGGAGAAGCCGGCCCGTCCTCAAGCTTCCATCTCGCCGGAAAAAATGGAGAAACCGGCCCGTCCTCAAGCTCCACCTTGCCGGAAAAATAAGACGGAGAAGGATGGAGAGAAGAGAGGGAGCGAGAGGGAGAGACGACGAGAGCCGAGAGAAAGAGAGATGATGATGATGATTTGAGGGAGAGCTGGCGAGAAAGCTGGAAGAAGAAGAAAAAGAAAAAAAATAGTGAGAGAGGGAGAGATGATGTGAGGATGATGATATGTATAGTATATATATATATATATATATATATATAATATAGTATGAGGGGGAATGAGGGGGATAGGTGAGTAACGTGGGGAGAGAAATGAGTGATAAGGTGATGATGATGATGATTAATATATATGTATACATATATATATATATATATATATATATATATATATATATATATATATATAAACGTTGAGGGAGTTAGCATGAGGGAACGTGAGGGGAGTGATGATTGATGATGATGATTGTATTATATATATATATATAATATAGGAGTAAGGTGAGAGGGATGGTGGGTAAGATATAGGAACGTGAGGGGGGAAATCTCATCTCAAAAGTTGACATATATATATATATATATATATATAAATGATACCGCAAAGATACTCTCGTCCCGAAAGTTGACCACGAGGAAGGTTCCCACCACCTACCACGCATTACGTACGTAACCTCAGAGCGTAACGTACGCAATCGCAACAAATTAGTGTACGTAATGCTACACAGGTAGCGTACGCCATGGCTATAAACTTAGCCAAAATTCCAAACTCGCCAAGCAACAACCAAACCGACGACCAATAAAAATATTTCGATCCCGAAATATTCTTATACAATACACATTGTATCGATCCAAACAACAACACTTGTACAATTCCAAATGAATACGTACAACTCAACAGTAACACGAAAAAAAAAATTACCCCCGGATATTACATACTCCCCCCCTTAAAAAGAGTTTCGTCCCCGAAACTCAGGGCGCACAAGTTGGGGCACGGACTATCCATCAGGATAAGAAAACAACATCTCCAGGAATACTCCTCAATACGAGCAATTACGCCTAAGAAACTGGGCCGACCCCACGGGTCCCCACGTCTCCTCTGCCTGAACAAGGCGAAAAATCAAGTGATAAAGACACTCAATCAAATGCGAGATTAGCCGAATCATGACTCCTCCGCCAGAGACCAGCCAGGAAGTCGCACCACAAAAGATAATAACAATACAGACATAGTCCTCGGGACTATATCGAACGCACGTCCAAGTCCTCACGACTTGACGTCTCGAATCGTAATGAACGATTACCCAGATCATCACAAAAATCTCGGGTACAGGACCAAAAAGGAAAGAAAATCACATCAAATGACTCAAGTGTCAAGATTCTCAGATACAATGATTACAAGATGGATCAATAATAAATAGCTCACAACCGTAATATTAAAATACAGACCGAGTCAAACATCAATCCGAGAGACAAGAAAAATACAGATCAAGGCTACATCTCAAATGTACCCGGAATCCACATTCTCCAGATCATCGAGCTCCTCGATCTCATCGACTCGAGGAAGACCCTAATCTGAACTCGCTACTTCCCTTCGGGTGTCCATACCTCTGGCTCTCGAAGCCCGATATGACCCCTTGGATGAAGTACGGACTGAAGTGACAAAATCTCTCGAGGCCCATGAGCTCTCTCGAGGCCTACTGGCACTAGAACTCATGCAGTATTCTGAAGGTGTCCCCACCTCCGACACAGAAAATAAATAATAGCTGGCACCGTACATCGAGTACTCACATGCCCCGCTGAATCACAATTAAAACAAATAACAGTCGAACTCGTCGCCTGAGAAGAAAATACTTTCCCAGTACGAAGCCGACTAGAAAATGACCTCTTGGACGTCGGAGCTCGATGTCCCTCTGAACGAATCGGCATCCTAGTCCTCTCACAGAAGAAACTGAAAGATCCTTCTGAGTAAGCTCCTCGATCGAGAGTTCTGCTCCAAGAGCCTTCTCGATGAGTTCGCCAAGTGAGTTACAATTGTGATTGAACAACTGTATTCTCAACCGCGGGTTCAACATCTTGCTAAAATACTTGATCTTATCCGCCTCAGTACGGATAACAGATGAAGTAAACTGAAGAAGTCCTTGAAACTTCTCAGCAATAACAATAACACCCTCGTCCTTGACGGATTCGGGGTTCAAAACCCCCGACAACTTGGCTTCACGAAGTGGAGCCAGATAATACCTCTCTAACATGAGAGTCTTGAACTCGATCCAAACACAATCACGATCGGTGGGTTCTCGAGCACGACTCCAAAATGATTCGTCAGCCACCAAATCATTGGTACGAGGTTTCGGGTGTCGGCCCACGCTGCAGCCTCTACCCCCTCTGTCACGTCCTCTTTCCAGACTGAAAGAATAACGTTCAATCATGACCACAGCTCAAATACGCCTCAACGGCCAGAATGCTAGGTCAACGCAAAACACGAGTATACATACTCAACAGATAAACGATCACATCGATCACGCTAATCATAGCCGATACAGAGCCCACACGCTCCAAAGCAAATAATCATAAATCAATCGCACCCGATCGTCACATACAAGTGTCAACAAAACAGGTTTAATCAATGACATAATGAATGTATGCACATAAAAGAGAATAGAGTCCTTACACAGGTCATACGAAGCTTCGAGGTCTTACGATACTAGTCTTCACTGACGACGACTCGATGAAAGAATGACTCATACAGTCGTCCAACTATCACGACTCACAAAACCCATTGTCAGGATTGTCATAACTTTGTGACCCCGCTACTACCGCGTTGGTAGAGCCACATAACACACAAGTCAGGGTATCTCACAACCCAACTCTCTGATACCATCTTCTGTAACACCCCCAAATCCCATTGGGTTATTACAGTGCCGTGGACCCCACCTCAGGTGATCCACCAGGCGAACACGACTAAAATACAACAAACTGACCAAAATAGAAAATCACAGACCCTACCATGACGTCCGACATACTATCCCGATATGGAATTTCAACGACAAGAATGGGCCTACATGGCCAAAATAAAAATACAACAACGTTCACGAGCCTTGCTCGGATAATACAAAATGACAACGACTGAACAAAAATGGAGTACTCCAACTGTCTGACCAACATGAACACCAAAATATCTCGGACTAGTATCGCTCGAATGCCTCGTCGCCATCGTCATGCCCCTGTGTCTCAACTCTCTCCTCGCAAGTACCTAAAACATGAAAACATGTTCCGCCCCCACGGGGTCAGCCACCCAGTATAATGAATATCAAGTACATGCACAACATGATATGCATCCAAAGGCAGAATAAACAGTACAACAATGGTAGTACGAGATGCTCACAAACCAAAGTAAGAATCGAGCATTCGTGGAATATTATGCCCATGGCATACGATCAATACCGCTCAATAGATTAGAACATAAGTGCCCAACGGCGTTTCATCAATATAGTTCACAACATTACCTTTCCCGAAGTTAAATCTATCCAACGCTGAAATAAATAAGGATCACAATGCTGAAGGCTCAAACGGAAATACCGTTACATCACAATGGCTCGAAAGCCCTCACCAAGCCGCCAAAATATCATGATGGCTCGAAGCCCTCAGAAGCCGCCAAAATATCACGATGGCTCGAAAGCCAACCGTAGTCAGTAAATCATCACAATACAGATCTCAAAGAAACAAACCTGACTGTCGAACATACCCCTCGGGCGTATGAACGCTCAATCACAAAACGTCGAACACATCCAATCAAACATGGTCTATGAACGATCAAAATTGTACGGCTCAAAGAATGGCACCACACTACGCCCGGGATGGAAATGTGTCCGTGCACAAGCCACCAACGAGTATCGATCGAATACACGTGTGGTCTTGTACCTAATCAGTCTCACGAAGCCAACAACTCGTGTGCACACCCAATGTGAGGCCAACAACCAACACACGACTTAAATGTGCCCGACATGAAAATCCTACACATACCAACCGGCACGCCAGTATGACCCGGAATGCCACGATACAACATGACAACGAAACTCAAAGGATAACATATCCAATACGGATCATACGACTCACCAAGTGAACGATGACACACGAATAATGAAAGATCGACACGACCAACGATATTCAAAACAACCATCCTGGGATCAAAATCCCTGAGGACCGATTAACGTGAACAACGATCACAACACAACGATTCGGGAAATCCTCAACCTTCAAAGATCACAAAATTACCGAGTTCACAAGAATAATAGTGTCCGCCTTGAATCGGTCAACACGACAATAATAATTCAACGGATGGGAATTATCGTTGATAATCCCAATTCAATACTTCGATTACCGTAGAATGGCCAATCGATAACAATTATACAATGGATGGGAATTATCTTTTTGACAACGGGTGGAAATTATAATTGATAATCCCAATTCAATATATCGATTACCGTTAGGGCGGACAATCGATAATAATTATACAACGGATGGGAATTATCTTTGATAATCCCAATTCAATATATCGATTACCTTCAGAACGGTTAACCGATAACAATTGTACAACGGATGTCTCGGCACCTTTAATCGGTTACCGATAACGAGATGATAATCGAATACGTCAATGCCTTCAATCGGCCAAAACGACATCAATAGAAAAACACTGATATCAACAACGACGATTCACAAAAAAATATCTTGATGGAACATCAATAAATAATAGCAATCGATACGTCGATGCCGCGAACCGGCTATCAACCACAATATCTCAAAGGAACATCAATCAACAATAACAATCGATATGTCGATACATGAACCGGCTATCGACAACAATATTACCAGCAAGTACCGCAATGCCTTAAATTGGCCATTTACGAACAACAATAATATTTGGCATAATTTGCCGAAGGGTATCGTATCAAACAATCCCCTGATATCAATAAAATCACAAAGAGACCAAGTCTCGAAATGATACACACATTCATACACATACATGATAACATTAATCTCATTGACCAGTACAAGTATAAAACTTGCCTTAAACCGAAGGCGAGAAAGTCCTTCCACGGTCAACGTCCTACCACGAATCGATCAACGCGTCCTCCGACAGTCACAAGCACTCGAACAACCTTGAATGAAATACAATTCATTCGATAACACGATATCGGCCGAAAACAATACAATAGATAATTCCGATTCCAACACGAACACATACTATACTCGTATTTATCCGTATACATACGTATATATATATAATATATATATATATATTACATATATATATAACATATATACAATACAACTCACAATATCTATATATATATATATATATATATATATATACTAACACCACACACACACACACTTTACTTCACCTAACACATACAACTCACACACAACTCACGCACACACATCTGCACATCACAACACACACACACATCACTCATTACATATATATATAATATATATAACACATCTAAACACACATATATATATATATATAACAGATTTATATATATATATATTCTATATATATATATATACACAAAACACATAACACACACACACATATAATCACTTAGCAGCAGCACACACAACACACACACATATATATATATATATAACTGAAAAACACATAAAACTAACCGGAAGAGTCGATCGGCCAGGTCCGAAAAACTCCCATGCCGGAAATCGGCCGCCGGAAAAATGACCCGCCGGACTTCGTCCAACTCCGGTCCGTTTCCGTCTATGGCCGGAAACCATGAAGACGCCGGACGCCCGAGCTCCGCCTCGCCGGAAGAAGAAGAAAAAATGCTGGAACACGTCGACCGGGTTTGCAGCCTTCCGGTTCGGAAATTCCGACCAGGCCGTCGCCGAGCTCCGGTCGCGAGCCGCCTGCCGTCGCCGAACTCTATCTCGCCGGAAAAAATGGAGAAGCCGGCCCGTCCTCAAGCTTCCATCTCGCCGGAAAAAATGGAGAAACCGGCCCGTCCTCAAGCTCCACCTTGCCGGAAAAATAAGACGGAGAAGGATGGAGAGAAGAGAGGGAGCGAGAGGGAGAGACGACGAGAGCCGAGAGAAAGAGAGATGATGATGATGATTTGAGGGAGAGCTGGCGAGAAAGCTGGAAGAAGAAGAAAAAGAAAAAAAATAGTGAGAGAGGGAGAGATGATGTGAGGATGATGATATGTATAGTATATATATATATATAATATAGTATGAGGGGGAATGAGGGGGATAGGTGAGTAACGTGGGGAGAGAAATGAGTGATAAGGTGATGATGATGATGATTAATATATATATATATATATACGTTGAGGGAGTTAGCATGAGGGAACGTGAGGGGAGTGATGATTGATGATGATGATTGTATTATATATATATATATAATATAGGAGTAAGGTGAGAGGGATGGTGGGTAAGGGATAGGAACGTGAGGGGGGAAATCTCATCTCAAAAGTTGACATATATATATATATATAAATGATACCGCAAAGATACTTTTGTCCCGAAAGTTGACCACGAGGAAGGTTCCCACCACCTACCACGCATTACGTACGTAACCTCAGAGCGTAACGTACGCAATCGCAACAAATTAGTGTACGTAATGCTACACAGGTAGCGTACGCCATGGCTATAAACTTAGCCAAAATTCCAAACTCGCCAAGCAACAACCAAACCGACGACCAATAAAAATATTTCGATCCCGAAATATTCTTATACAATACACATTGTATCGATCCAAACAACAACACTTGTACAATTCCAAATGAATACGTACAACTCAACAGTAACACGAAAAAAAAAATTACCCCCGGATATTACATACTCCCCCCCTTAAAAAGAGTTTCGTCCCCGAAACTCAGGGCGCACAAGTTGGGGCACGGACTATCCATCAGGATAAGAAAACAACATCTCCAGGAATACTCCTCAATACGAGCAATTACGCCTAAGCAACTGGGCCGACCCCACGGGTCCCCACGTCTCCTCTGCCTGAACAAGGCGAAAAATCAAGTGATAAAGACACTCAATCAAATGCGAGATTAGCCGAATCATGACTCCTCCGCCAGAGACCAGCCAGGAAGTCGCACCACAAAAGATAATAACAATACAGACATAGTCCTCGGGACTATATCGAACGCACGTCCAAGTCCTCACGACTTGACGTCTCGAATCGTAATGAACGATTACCCAGATCATCACAAAAATCTCGGGTACAGGACCAAAAAGGAAAGAAAATCACATCAAATGACTCAAGTGTCAAGATTCTCAGATACAATGATTACAAGATGGATCAATAATAAATAGCTCACAACCGTAATATTAAAATACAGACCGAGTCAAACATCAATCCGAGAGACAAGAAAATACGATCAAGGCTACATCTCAAATGTACCCGAATCCACATTCTCCAGATCATCGAGCTCCTCGATCTCATCGACTCGAGGAAGACCCTAATCAACTCGCTACTTCCCTTCGGTGTCCATACCTCGGCTCTCGAAGCCCGATATGACCCTGGATGAAGTACTGATCAAGTGACAAAATCTCTCGAGGCCCATGAGCTCCTCGAGGCCTACCGGCACTAGAACTCATGCAGATTCTCAAGGTGTCCCCACCTCCGACGTAAAATAAATAATAGCCGCACCGTACATCGAGTACTCACATGCCCCGTGAATCACAATTAAAACAAATAACAGTCGAACTCGTCGCCTGAGAAGAAAATACTTTCCCAGTACGAAGCCGACTAGAAAATGACCTCTTGGACGTCGGAGCTCGATGTCCCTCTGAACGAATCGGCATCCTAGTCCTCTCACAGAAGAAACTGAAAGATCCTTCTGAGTAAGCTCCTCGATCGAGAGTTACGCTCCAAGAGCCTTCTCGATGAGTTCGCCAAGTGAGTTACAATTGTGATTGAACAACTGTATTCTCAACCGCGGTTCAACATCTTGCTAAAATACTTGATCTTATCCGCCTCAAGACGGATAATGATGAAGTAAATCAAGAAGTCCTTGAAACTTCTCAGCAATAACAATAACACCCTCGTCCTTGACGGATTCGGGGTTCAAAACCCCCGACAACTTGGCTTCACGAAGTGGAGCCAGATAATACCTCTCTAACATGAGAGTCTTGAACTCGATCCAAACACAATCACGATCGGTGGGTTCTCGAGCACGACTCCAAAATGATTCGTCAGCCACCAAATCATTGGTACGAGGTTTCGGGTGTCGGCCCACGCTCAAGCCTCTACCCCCTCTGTCACGTCCTCTTTCCAGACTGAAAGAATAACGTTCAATCATGACCACAGCTCAAATACGCCTCAACGGCCAGAATGCTAGGTCAACGCAAAACACGAGTATACATACTCAACAGATAAACGATCACATCGATCACGCTAATCATAGCCGATACAGAGCCCACACGCTCCAAAGCAAATAATCATAAATCAATCGCACCCGATCGTCACATACAAGTGTCAACAAAACAGGTTTAATCAATGACATAATGAATGTATGCACATAAAAGAGAATAGAGTCCTTACACAGGTCATACGAAGCTTCGAGGTCTTACGATACTAGTCTTCACTGACGACGACTCGATGAAAGAATGACTCATCGATCGTCCAACTATCACGACTCACAAACCCGATTGTCCGGATTGTCATAACTTCGACACTTCGCTACTACCGCGTTGGTAGAGCCACATAACACACAAGTCGGGGTATCTCACAACCCAACTCTCTCGATACCATCTTCTCGTAACACCCCAAATCCCATTGGGTTATTACAAAGGCCGTGGACCCCACCTCGGGTGATCCACCAAAGAACACGACTAAAATACAACAAACTGACCAAAATAGAAAATCACAGCACCTACCATGACGTCCGACATACTATCCCGATATGGAATTTCAACGACAAGAATGGGCCTACATGGCCAAAATAAAAATACAACAACGTTCACGAGCCTTGCCTTGATAATACAAAATGACAACGATCGAACAAAAATGGAGTACTCCAGTATCGACCAACATGAACACCAAAATATCTCGGACTAGTATCGCTCGAATGCCTCGTCGCCATCGTCATGCCCCGTGTCTCAACTCTCTCCTCGCAAGTACCTAAAACATGAAAACATGTTCACCCCACTGGTCGACCACCCAAGATAATGAATATCAAGTACATGCACAACATGATATGCATCCAAAGGCGTAATAAACAAGACAACAATGGTAGTACGAGATGCTCACAAACCAAAGTAAGAATCGAGCATTCGTGGAATATTATGCCCATGGCATACGATCAATACCGCTCAATAGATTAGAACATAAGTGCCCAACGGCGAATCATCAATATAGAACACAACAATACATTACCCGAAGGTAAATCAATCCAACGTTGAAATAAATAAGGATCACAATGCCGAAGGCTCAAACGGAAATACCGTTACATCACAATGGCACGAAAGCCCTCAAATTAAGCCGCTAAAATATCATGATGGCACGAAAGCCCTCACCGAAGCCGCCAAAATATCACGATGGCACGAAGCCAACACCCCGTAGCGTAAATCATCACAACATGATCTCAAAGAAACAAACACGATCGCCGAACATACCCTCGGGCGTATGAACGCAATCACAAAACGTCGAACACATCCAATCAAACATGGTCTATGAACGATCAAAATTGTACGGCTCAAAGAATGGCACCACACTACGCCCGGGATGGAAATGTGTCCGTGCACAAGCCACCAACGAGTATCGATCGAATACACGTGTGGTCTTGTACCTAATCAGTCTCACGAAGCCAACAACTCGTGTGCACAGTCCAATGTGAGGCCAACAACCAACACACGACTTAAATGTGCCCGACATGAAAATCCTACACATACCAACCGGCACGCCAGTATGATCCGGAATGCCACGATACAACATGACAACGAAACTCAAAGGATAACATATCCAATACGGATCATACGACTCACCAAGTGAACGATGACACACGAATAATGAAAGATCGACACGACCAACGATATTCAAAACAACCATCCTGGGATCAAAATCCCTGAGGACCGATTAACGTGAACAACGATCACAACACAACAGTTCGGGAAATCCTCAACCTTCAAAGATCACAAAATTACCGAGTTCACAAGAATAATAGTGTGCTGCCTTGAATCGGTCAACACGACAATAATAATTCAACGGATGGGAATTATCGTTGATAATCCCAATTCAATACTTCGATTACCGTAGAATGGCCAATCGATAACAATTATACAATGGATGGGAATTATCTTTTTGACAACGGGTGGAAATTATAATTGATAATCCCAATTCAATATATCGATTACCGTTAGGGCGGACAATCGATAATAATTATACAACGGATGGGAATTATCTTTGATAATCCCAATTCAATATATCGATTACCTTCAGAACGGTTAACCGATAACAATTGTACAACGGATGTCTCGCACCTTTAATCGGTTACCGATAACGAGATGATAATCGAATACGCCAATGCCTTCAATCGCCAAAACGACATCAATAGAAAAACACCGATATCAACAACGCATTCACAAAAAATATCTTGATGGAACATCAATAAATAATAGCAATCGATACGTCGATGCCGCGAACCGGCTATCAACCACAATATCTCAAAGGAACATCAATCAACAATAACAATCGATATGTCGATACCGCGAACCGGCTATCGACAACAATATTACCAGCAAGTACCGCAATGCCTTAAATTGGCCATTTACGAACAACAATAATATTTGGCATAATTTGCCGAAGGGTATCGTATCAAACAATCCCCTGATATCAATAAAATCACAAAGAGACCAAGTCTCGAAATGATACACACATTCATACACATACATGATAACATTAATCTCATTGACCAGTACAAGTATAAAACTTGCCTTAAACCGAAGGCGAGAAAGTCCTTCCACGGTCAACGTCCTACCACGAATCGATCAACGCGTCCTCCGACAGTCACAAGCACTCGAACAACCTTGAATGAAATACAATTCATTCGATAACACGATATCGGCCGAAAACAATACAATAGATAATTCCGATTCCAACACGAACACATACTATACTCGTATTTATCCGTATACATACGTATATATATAATATATATATATTACATATATATATAACATATATACAATACAACTCACAATATCTATATATATATATATATATATATATATATATATACTAACACCACACACACACACTTTACTTCACCTAACACATACAACTCACACACAACTCACGCACACACATCTGCACATCACAACACACACACACACATCACTCATTACATATATATATAATATATATAACACATCTAAACACATATATATATATATATAACAGATTTATATATATATATTCTATATATATACACAAAACACATAACACACACACACACATATAATCACTTAGCAGCAGCACACACAACACACACACACATATATATATATATATATATACATATATATATATAACTGAAAAACACATAAAACTAACCGGAAGAGTCGATCGGTCAGGTCCGAAAAACTCCCATGCCGGAAATCGGCCGCCGGAAAAATGACCCGCCGGACTTCGTCCAACTCCGGTCCGTTTCCGTCTATGGCCGGAAACCATGAAGACGCCGGACGCCCGAGCTCCGCCTCGCCGGAAGAAGAAGAAAAATGCCGAACACGTCGACCGGTTTGCAGCCTTCCGGTTCGGAAATTCCGACTGCCGCCGCGAGCTCCGGTCGCGAGCCGCTGCCGCCGAACTCTATCTCGCCGGAAAAATGGAGAAGCCGGCCCGTCCTCAAGCTTCCATCTCGCGGAAAAATGGAGAAACTGCCCGTCCTCAAGCTCCACCTTGCCGGAAAAATAAGACGGAGAAGGATGGAGAGAAGAGAGGGAGCGAGAGGGAGAGACGACGAGAGCCGAGAGAAAGAGAGATGATGATGATGATTTGAGGGAGAGCTGGCGAGAAAGCTGGAAGAAGAAGAAAAAGAAAAAAAATAGTGAGAGAGGGAGAGATGATGTGAGGATGATGATATGTATAGTATATATATATATATAATATAGTATGAGGGGGAATGAGGGGGATAGGTGAGTAACGTGGGGAGAGAAATGAGTGATAAGGTGATGATGATGATGATTAATATATATATATATGTTGAGGGAGTTAGCATGAGGGAACGTGAGGGGAGTGATGATTGATGATGATGATTGTATTATATATATATATAATATAGGAGTAAGGTGAGAGGGATGGTGGGTAAGGGATAGGAACGTGAGGGGGGAAATCTCATCTCAAAAGTTGACATATATATATATATATATATATATATATATATATATATATATAAATGATACCCCAAAGATACTCTCGTCCCGAAAGTTGACCACGAGGAAGGTTCCCACCACCTACCACGCATTACGTACGTAATCTCAGAGCGTAACGTACGCAATCGCAACAAATTAGTGTACGTAATGCTACACAGGTAGCGTACGCTATGGCTATAAACTTAGCCAAAATTCCAAACTCGCCAAGCAACAACCAAACCGACGACCAATAAAAATATTTCGATCCCGAAATATTCTTATACAATACACATTGTATCGATCCAAACAACAACACTTGTACAATTCCAAATGAATACGTACAACTCAACAGTAACACGAAAAAAAAATTACCCCCGGATATTACAAACGGGCACTGGACCAGCATACGGATGATAGTCGTGCGTGATGATTATGCACAAGGGGCGTCTTATTGTCTTTTACCTTTTTACCGTTTGTGGGTTTGTAAACTAATAGAAGTACTCGAGTACTTAGGAGTTCTTAATCGTTTAGATTGTATCGTTGTCTATTGTGTTTGTGTTGGATGATTATGTTGTGTTGGACCGGTTGAACCGGGTGGATTATTTTCGTTTTACGTCTTTATGACGAGGTGTTATCTTGTTGTTTCTGCGAGTCGATGAGTATGATAGTTGTTTAGCCTGGTGGGTCCCAAGTAGGGAATCACGGCGCTGTAATATACCTCGAATATCTTGGGGGTGTTACAGAAAATGGTATCAGAGAACTAGGTTTATGGATGCCTAGGCTTGTCGGTTATTGGGTCTTGTTGTATGTCGTTTTGCACATCATCATCACGCTGCCATGATTCCGATGCTACCGGTGCCCGTAAGTTTATCTTACTTCGTTCTTTGTTTCCTCGCATTACACCTTCTATTCTTGATTGTGGTTGTTTTTCCTCTTGTACTTACCATCGTATGGCTTTTGCTACTTATTTAACTCCAGTATGGATGCTAGAAGAGGTCGTGGTCGTGGACGCGGCCGAGGACGTGGGGCAGCTGGTGGGGCGGCCACATCGCATTCTTCGGGAGCCGGCAGTACCGGCGACCGTCATAGTCATGCTTCTTCTCAGGAGCGCGCCGACCTTGGTATTGCGGCCGTTATGCAGCAAATGGTGAACCAAATGGCGGCGATAGCTCAGGCAGTTCAGAACCCGGATCCGGCCCAAACTAATCGGGGCGGAGCAGACCACTGGCTTCAGGATGTCATCAAGATGCATCCTCCTCAGTTTTCGGGAGCTTCGGACCCGATCAGCTGGGAGGGGTGGATCAAGTAGATATCTAAAGTCTTCACTGCTACCAACTATCCCGAGGATAGTAAGGTCCCTATTGTCCAATATTTTCTCACTGGGGACGCTACTGATTGGTGGGAGGCCATTGGACCTAAGGATCACGTTGCTTCGTGGGTGGAATTCAAGGACCTAATGGAGACTGAATATTTCCCGTGGCCGGTCAGACAGGCTCGAGTCCATGCTTTTTATGATGCTCAACCTCGGGATATTCCCGTTTCTCAAGCAATTGCCGATTTCAACAAGGAGTTGAGCTACGTGAAGACCCAGGTTGTCGAGGTGAGCGACAAAATCTTTCATTTTTCCAGGCGGATGAAACTGTCAATTTGGGACTACATGTCTGGACTCGTCTGCACTACCCTGAAGGATTATCAGAGTCGAGCTCTTGCCTATGATATGTCGGTGACGGCCAGTGCGGCGGTTCGGGAGAGTAAGAAACAGAAATCCGCTAGAAATTTCTCGGGTCACAAGGGTGGAGGCCAGCAGAAATTTCAGTCCGCGAGTGTCCATGCGGGCGGTTCGGCTCATTTTTCTGGGAGTCCTCGAGGTGCTGCTTAAAACCTCCGTTCGTGAAATCATATGATTTAACTGTGGCTTGTCGGGTCATAAGAACGGGGAGTGTCCTCGTCCGCAGTTGACTTGTCATACTTGTGGTCGGGCAGGCCACAAGGCTTCCTTTTGTGAACAGATCAGACAGATCCGCGGTGCTCGTTCTCCTCATCCCGCGCCTAAGGAGCTGAGTGTAAACCAGGGCTCATTTGCTCCGCAGCCTCCGCCGAGTGCCAGCCGGGGTAGAAGTCGGCGTCAGCCGCTAGAGGAGGAGCTTCCAGTGTCGGCTCTGCCCAGCCGCGTATCTACGAGATGAGGAGGGCCGATGATACAGCAGCCACTGTGGCGACAGGTACCGTTCATATCCATTCTCATCCTGTCAGTATGCTTTTGGATTCGGGTGCTACGCATTCATTTATTTCTATGGAGTGTGTGCGCCGTTTGAGTCTTGACTGTTTATCGCCTTGCGAGCCTTTCATGGTTAAACTTCCTAGCGGTGATAGGATCGTTGGTGACCGTGAGATTCGAGATTGTACTGTGATTATTTGTGAGAGGGCTTGGCTCTCTAATCTTATTGTTGTGGGAATTGAGGGCGAGGATTTAATTCTTGGGGATGATTGGCTCGAGCGGCATGGTGCGATCATGAACTACCGCACGAGAATCATCACTATGCTAGCCGAGGACGGCATCGAACAATCTTTCGCGGGGCGAAAGAGAAACCAGAAGTTTGTTATTAACGCCTTGAAGGCGATGAGACTCCTACGAAAGGGGTGTACCGGTTATTGGTGCTATGCCTTGAAGGCGGAGGATGGTGGAGTCGAACTTTCGTCAATTCCAGTCGTTAGTGAGTTTCCTTATGTATTTCCTCACGAGTTACCGGGATTGCCACCGGATCATGAGTTCGAGTTTGCTATAGAGTTAGAGTCGGGCGCGGCTCCTATTTCGAAGGCGCTGTATCGCATGGCACCTTCAGAGTGTAACACCCCCAAGATATTCGAGGTGTATTACAGCGCCGTGGACCCCTACCTGGGATCCACCAGGCTAACACAAGAAAACACCTCTCGACTAACCGTCTCGGTTAGCAAGGAAACAATTGTTAACAACAAGAACATAAAACAACACGTCCGGTACAACCGGCATAATAAACATCAACCGACAAATACAGTAACTCCAACAAAGACCAATCACAATCTGAGAGGAAAAGCCTAAGTACTCGCGAGTACAATCTATAAGTTTACAATTTGGAAAACACCCACATCAAAAGAGACAGTAGGAAATAACAAGACTCAATTGCACATGTCAACAACCTTGGTCGACATCCTCGTACCATCCAGTAGCCCGCTCGTGCAGTGAACATAACACGAAATCCATAACAAGAATTTCCCGACAACGGGTCCCCAAAGGGGTTAGCAATTACGCTAGTACAAGTATTCAAGGCAAACCAATCGCTTACACATTTCATAGTACATTCACAAATATCATTTAAAAAAACAAAAATAGACATGTCCTTTACGGAAATAAAAATTCAAACAATTTGCCTTGGGAACAGAGTCATATCATAAATTCCCGCACGAGGCCTCTAAGGACCCTCCCGCACTGGCTATATTATAAAGCAAAACACGCACATGCATCGCCTTGGGAACAGAGTCATATCATAAATTCCCGCACGAGGCCTCTAAGGACCCTCCCGCACTGGCTAGCTAAACATACTCATGAATCCGGGACGCAAACCTTTGGATTCCCTCCTTGATCCCGTCGGACCAACACGAGGTGAGCAAATCACACACAAAATACATTACCATTCCACGTTAAGCATAAAGGTTTCCAAAAATACTTGCCTTGAATTATTGACGACGCAACGAACGGAAAGGAAAGTCACCGACGAACGCTAGGAACCAATGAAACCGAACCTAACGATTCGAAGAATACAATCACAATCATTTCTAAATGAATACGGAATTGGAATACACCCGAAAACCCGCCTACGATTCATGTATATTCGTATATAAACAACAACGAGGGCGGACCACAACCAAACCCTCTCGATTCCGTAAAAATCACGAAATATACCATGAATCCGTAGGGAAACTAAGAATACCAACAAGATTAATCATATTCATCATGAATTAATCGACAAAACGGAACGAATCGGACAAAAACGCGAAAACCCCCAAATCTACCCAAAAGTAGGGTTCTAAAGATCTAACCTTGATTCGCTGGATCGAAGGATGTTATAGGACGATTGATCGGTGATATAAACTCAGAAACTTCATGGATTTGTTGTTCAACAACATGGTTTCGTCTCCTCCGAAACCCCAGCCGCGGACCGAAGAGAAATGAAATGAAACATGACGGAGAACGTCGCTGGTCTGTCATTTATATCTTGGCGGAACTAGCGTGCGCTAGCCTTCCCGCCCTAGCGTCCGCAATCCGCCAGAATCGTACGAGCACTCTCGGCCATGTCCCGCATGACCCGGCACCACCGACCAATTAAGCCGACCATGACACGACCGCCCGACACCCGCTAGCGTGCGCTACGGCCGGAAGCTTGCGCGCTAGCCGACTGGCCCAAAGAGCCACCGGACTAACAACTCATCCGTAACGCACGCTAGTCGGCCGGCGGCGCTACCATCGCGGTTAGCGCGCTACGACCGACGATGGCGTGCGGTACCGCCGATCCCGACCGAGTCCGTAACCTCGTAATACCGCCTGTGCCCGATAGCGTACGCTGGCTGACTCGACAGCGTGCGCTACACTGCCGAGCTAGCGCGCGCAGCGTCCCGGCCATAGCGTGCGCTACGCCGGTTCCTGCCGGGCCTGCTCGGCCAGTGCCCAGCACTTCCGACAGTGCCGCACCGGTCCGGCCAGCTGCTCAGCCGCCACGACCCGATGCCTCGATTTCCGAAAACGCACGGAACGAACACGACGAAAAGTTCGCGGACGACATCAACGACTCGAGATGAAAACGTAATGCAATAATTAATCATACGCGACCAAGAAAAGGGTCAAGACGACAAATACAGATATGGATACCCGTAACTTTCAAGAAATTACAAAATGGCCCAAAACGCCCGGAAATCACGATACGTGATCGAATAACCAAACCGAAGTTCACAACACGTCTAACAAAGTTAAACGGACTTGAGGGAATCTCGAAACAGCAGCTTCGGACGAGATTCGCAAGAATCGAACTCAAGTGCGGAAAAGTCGCTAAAAAGCACAGAACTCAACAAAACAACACCGAAACGA
Source organism: Orobanche coerulescens (assembly GCA_033398695.1). Classification (NCBI taxonomy): domain Eukaryota; kingdom Viridiplantae; phylum Streptophyta; class Magnoliopsida; order Lamiales; family Orobanchaceae; genus Orobanche; species Orobanche coerulescens. The sequence continues at coordinate 99,720,550 of CM065818.1, read as the reverse complement.
ACTCGGATGACAAAAAGTGTAGAATTAATCATTCTCAGAATGACGAAACGGTCATGAGCGAGCCGTCAAAACGGACTCCGGCCGAAAAAAGAAATTTTCTAAAAATCGAAAATTGCGGATATTACATTCTACCTTCCTTAAAAGAAGTTTCGTCCCGAAACTTAAAATAAGTAGGGAGAAGCAATATCCCTTGCCAAGAAAACTCGACGAGATACACAAAAACCGAAGACTCGCGCCCGACGGCGAAACGCTGCAAGGAACGCAAAGAGACTTACGGCGAGAAAATACGCTCTAGGGCGACTAACACAACGTCACCGGTAGAGACATAATAAAATCAACGAGTGACAAGCGTCATTAAACGGATAATACAATCAAGTCAATTATACGAACAATCACAAAACACAACGAACGAAAATCAATATGATTGACCAACCCAACGGTTCATCAATCAAAATGCGAGCCAAACGCTGAACAAATACGGAATTCCACCGCCTAAAGATTGGAAGATCGAAAACGAGACTAATTTCCCGAACTTAAGGGAATTACGAAGGAGCCTGAACGCTCAACAATCATGAAACAAGAACAAAAACTGAACAAATAAACGATTGAGACCACAAAAATCGAACAATCATGTCCGAAACACGTAGGATAATAAAATTCAAACAACAACTCCCAGGATGACCTGGTTAAAACAGCAAGACGTGCATTCCCACAATATCCACAGGAAAGAGAATAGCGATTGAAAAGCCACAACGACAAACGAGTTATTCCGAAACAATACCACCCTCGTTCGATCAACAAAAGCAAGGGATAGGGAAAGTTCAGAAATGTTAACGAGCATAAACGAGTTGATAGAGCTAAAGATACAGAAGTTAAAACTCCGATCCACTTCGAATAAAAGAACTATTAGAACCAAAAGATGTTACTTCCGAACAAGGTTCACAATAGTCGAACCGAATTCGGAAGGTCACAGCGATAACCAGATCAACTCAAAACCAGATTACAGCTCGTTCGAACGATGAAACCAAGGTACAGAACAAGTTCAGAAGGTATCAATGAACACGAGCGAATCGATAGACTGGAGAAAGAGAAAATATAGAAGTCAAAATAGTACGGCTATTACCTTTGACCTCGCCCCCGAAACTCACCACAATGGAACCAAGGTAACAATACAACAAGCAACCGACACAACGTGGAACAATCACCGATGCACACAATCATACCAACCCGATCTCTAACAGCTCGCATATATGCGATAACGCATAAACCGCTACGAGGCGACAACATCCAATACCAATCTCACACCCCTCGCAGAGGCTACCACGACAACTGTGTGGCGAACGACTCAACGCTCACACCACCAATTCAACAACAACTCGGGGGTTAACACCCTAACGAGAGCACGGGCATCACACATATATTCCCGGACCACAAATAGGAATGATAGGTTTTGAAAATGAAAACCATCTTTTGAAAATAACTTGCAAGCACCAGTTGATCTTGAGTATCATATATCAAAAAATAGTACAAACATCGTCATCGAGACTAAAAAAAAGATCATCTTGCGTTTGGAAAAAAAATGAAGACACCTTTCGTTAAATTAAAACTTTTCAGCTATATTCGACCTTCGGGTCTAAGCGAATGCATTTCTAAATCATTAGAAATATTTCAAAATATTTTGATCCTCAAAGTAGAATAATTTTGAAACATAGCGTGGCACTAGTAGGCATCTTGAGAGCACTGTGAGAAAATAATTTATTTTAAAAGTACGTCTCGAGGTTTATTTTCTAAGATACTCAAGGTTTTTCAGAAGTACAATAGGCCAAAATGCCCAAAATTCGCACGTATCAACGTTCACTTAAACACATCATATCACACGCATCAAATCGCTCAAAATCACGACAATGATATACAATCCTCAGGATATGTTTAACAACATCGTTAAAACAACAATCGGTTTATCAAAACTGGATGGAAAACGATATCAAGAACAAAACTCCAAAAGGTCAACTCTAGGGATTCAAGAAAATACCTAGATTCGGCGAAGAACAATGGTTTAGATGATGTTAAAAATCATCTAGGATACTCCAAAACACCTTTGGATGGAAGAAGAATCAGCCCAGATGCGAAACCGAGTCGCTACGTCTCAAACTCATGGAGGAAGGAGAAGAAATGAAGAAAAATGCAACTTAGATCGGTGTCCAAGATTTATATCGACACAATTAGCGTGCGCTAATCATTAAGGTTAGCATGCGCTATCACGGCACCAAACAAAACTCGACCAAAAATACACTGTTAGCGTGCGCTAACCCCAAGTGTTAGCGTGCGCTAACGAGAACTTCAGACCACCCGGAGCTCTGGATCGCCCGAACTACTGTGTAGCGTGCGCTATCCTCCCCTTAGCGTGCTACCAACGCACTCTTGCGCGCGCTAGCCGCAAAGCATAGTGTGCGCTAATGACCCACAGAGACAACAACAGAACATATCCGAAAAGTTACATGCCGTAAACCTTTCTCACACGGGTTTACTGTGCTAAGCACAATTTCCCATCTCATTTCGAAAATGCAAAAAAAGACCAATGACGGTAATATTTTTCCAAAGCTCACAAAATCATTTGTCAAACCATCATGAAATATTCAAGGCCAAAATGCCAAAACTTGATTCAAGGAATCGATTTTACGAAATAAAACTCGGTTGCAAAATGCCGAAAGCCGTTTGAAAGAACTCACGCAATGGATAAAATACGGTGCGAAAATACATCAAGAAGTGATTTACACTCCTCGTATAAACCAAATACGAGAGTATAATAAACACATTTCGTGAAATCAAAATCCACAGAAGGATTCCATCATTTAACAACTAATCAAACAAATAACTCGTGTCACACGAGGCACAACACAAAGAAGGGAGTTTAACATCCATAGGTCGCACGTAAGTGACGACCACCTCGATACTAATCACGACCAATGATCTCAAACGACGCGTCGCGATGTGACTAAGTCAGACAAAATCCGACAAGACAAAACTCAACAAACACAACTTGACTCGACAGCCTAGGTTTCCCCAGGCTAATCTGATTTTAAAATTGTATACTCTAGTTATTCGAAAATAAAACCGATAAGTTAAAAATCATTTTCAAGACCCTTTCAAACACGACAAGGGCTTAACAGCGGTAGCATTTTATAAAATGTCCTAAAACACTTTTAAACACGACCTTTAAATACCGACACAAGGTTTTATTTGAAAATACAAGGCTGGCTCGCCCAAATTCATGTCACTTTTCAAAAACCCACAATACGATCAAGTCTCAGAGATTTTCAAGCATGCACGTCGCATGTATTATTATTACTAGAAACACATTGGTTGTAAATAACAATAATTAGCCAAGTACCAACAATTCCCGGACACTCATATACGACATTCAAAAATCACCAGTTCAAAAAGCGCAACTCGGAAATACTAATTCCAAGCATATGTCAAACTATCTCTTCAAGTTTGACAGCGTAACCAAAGATCACCGATTTGGACGTATGTCGAAACCAGCTATGTGAGTTTCTCAACAAACTCTGCCATCAATACCTATACCGGAACATATCAATGTTCAAAACTTCTACATCATACTGCACCCTTCGGTGTCCAACTCATCGGTACATTCGGCTCAACATACATTTAGTATATCGCAATTACCAAACACAGATTCCATCATACAACAAAAGACTAGAGAGTCAGGCCCTCTCACAATATACCACGGAGCAAAACTCGAATCTTTCAATCACCAACGATCCCACCAATGCTAGGAAGTTTAGCGATGGAAGGCTCGCAAAACGACAAATGGTCAAGCCCAGAACGGCGCACATACTCCAGAGAGACAAAGGACGGCGCAATACTAGAACCAAAAGTACACAAACCGGATGGATCGAGAAACAACTCGACGATAAGTACGAGAGAGGCAATCACAGTTCAAGAAGTGGAATTTCAATACGAGAAAACAAGAGAATCGAGTAAGGAGAACTTACGAGCACTGGATGTACTGAGATGCCGGCAGCGGTGTGACAATGTGCAAAACAAAACACAACTAGACCCAAATAACCAACAAGCCTAGGTATCCATAAACCTAGATCTCTGATACCATTTTCTGTAACACCCCCAAGATATTCGAGGTGTATTACAGCGCCGTGGACCCCTACCTGGGATCCACCAGGCTAACACAAGAAAACACCTCTCGACTAACCGTCTCGGTTAGCAAGGAAACAATTGTTAACAACAAGAACATAAAACAACACGTCCGGTACAACCGGCATAATAAACATCAACCGACAAATACAGTAACTCCAACAAAGACCAATCACAATCTGAGAGGAAAAGCCTAAGTACTCGCGAGTACAATCTATAAGTTTACAATTTGGAAAACACCCACATCAAAAGAGACAGTAGGAAATAACAAGACTCAATTGCACATGTCAACAACCTTGGCCGACATCCTCGTACCATCCCAGCGCCCGCTAAATGTCGGTGAACATAACATGAAATCCATAACAAGAATTTCCCCGACAACGGGTCCCCAAAGGGGTTAGCAATTACGCTAGTACAAGTATTCAATGCAAACCAATCGCTTACACATTTCATAGTACATGCACCAATATCATTTCAAAAACCAAAACTAGACATGTCCTTTACGAAATAAACAGTCAAACAATTTGCCTTGGGAACAGCAGTCATATCATAAATTCCCGCACGAGGCCTCTAAGGACCCTCCATATGGCTATATTATAAAGCAAAACACGCACATGCATCGCCTTGGGAACAGAGTCATATCATAAATTCCCGCACGAGGCCTCTAAGGACCCTCCCGCACTGGCTAGCTAAACATACTCATGAATCCGGGACGCAAACCTTTGGATTCCCTCCTTGATCCCGGACCAACACGAGGTGAGCAAATCACACACAAAATACATTACCATTCCACGTTAAGCATAAAGGTTTCCAAAAATACTTGCCTTGAATTATTGACGACGCAACGAACGGAAAGGAAAGTCACCGACGAACGCTAGGAACCAATGAAACCGAACCTAACGATTCGAGGAATACAATCACAATCATTTCTAAATGAATACGGAATTGGAATACACCCGAAAACCCGCCTACGATTCATGTATATTCGTATATAAACAACAACGAGGGCGGACCACAACCAAACCCTCTCGATTCCGTAAAAATCACGAAATATACCATGAATCCGTAGGGAAACTAAGAATACCAACAAGATTAATCATATTCATCATGAATTAATCGACAAAACGGAACGAATCGGACAAAAACGCGAAAACCCCCAAATCTACCCAAAAGTAGGGTTCTAAAGATCTAACCTTGATTATTTGGATCGAAGGATGTTATAGGACGATTGATCGGTGATATAAACTCGTAAACTTCATGGATTTGTTGTTCAACAACATGGTTTCGTCTCCTCCGAAACCCGACCGCGGACCGAAGAGAAATGAAATGAAAAATGACGGAGAAAGTCGTTGTCTGTCATTTATATATCGGGCGGAACTAGCGCGCTAGCCTTCCCGACTAGCGTGCGCTATCGGCCGATATCGGCCGAGCACTCTCGGCCATGGCCCGCATGACCCGGCACCACCGACCACCCCGCCGACCATGACTCGACCGCCCGACTCCCTAGCGTGCGCTACGGCCGAAGCTCGCGCGCTAGCCGACCGGCCCAAGAGCCACCTGGACTAACAACTCATCCCGTGAACGTAGTCGGCCGCCGGCGGCGCTACCCCTGCCGGTTAGCGCGCCACGACCGACAGAGCGGCGCTACCCGCCGATCTGGACCGAGTCCGTAACCTCGTAATACCGCCTGTGCCCGAGAAGATGCCGACTCGACAACAGGCGCTACATCGCTGAAGCTAGCACGCGCAGCGCCCCGGCCATAGCGTGCGCTACGCCGTTCTGCCGGCTGCTCGGCGGCTCAAGACTTCCGACAATGCCGCACCGGTCCGGCCAGCTGCTCAGCCGCCACGACCCGATGCCTCGATTTCCGAAAACGCACGGAACGAACACGACAAAAAGTTCGCGGATGACATCAACGACTCGAGATGAAAACGTAATGCAATAATTAATCATACGCGACCAAGAAAAGGGTCAAGACGACAAATACAGATATGGATACCCGTAACTTTCAAGAAATTACAAAATGGCCCAAAACGCCCGGAAATCACGATACGTGATCGAATAACCAAACCGAAGTTCACAACACGTCTAACAAAGTTAAACGGACTTGCGGGAAACTCGAAGCATAGCTTTGGACGAGATTCGCAAGAATCGAACTCAAGTGCGGAAAAGTCGCTAAAAAGCACAGAACTCAACAAAACAACACCGAAACGAACTCGGATGACAAAAAGTGTAGAATTAATCATTCTCAGAATGACGAAACGGTCATGAGGGAGCCGTCAAAACGGACTCCGGCCGAAAAAAGAAATTTTCCAAAAATCGAAAATTGCGGATATTACACAGAGATGGCCGAGTTGAAGAAGTAGTTGAATGAGCTTCTTGAGTCAGGGTATGTTCGACCGAGCGCTTCGCCTTGGGGCGCACTGGTCCTGTTTGTGCGGAAGAAGGATGGTTCACTGTGTTTGTGTATCGACTATCGCGAACTAAACAATGTGACCATCAACAACAAGTATCCTTTGCCGAGGATTGTGACTTGTTCGATCAGTTACAGGGAGTTGCGGTATTTTCGAAGATTGATTTGAGATCGGGGTACTATCAGCTCCGGGTGAGGGAGTCCGATGTGCCGAAAATAGTTTTTCGGACGAGATACGGACATTATGAATTTGTAGTTATGCCTTTCGGGTTAACTAATGCGCCAGCGGTGTTCATGCAGTTGATGAACAAAGTCATTATCGAGTATTTGTATAAGTGTGTCGTCGTCTTCATTGACGATATTCTAATTTATTCGAGGAACGAGGAAGAGCATTCCCATCATTTGCGAGTAGTGTTAGACATTTTGAGGACCGAGCAACTCTATGCGAAGTTCTCGAAATGTGAGTTCTGGCTGAAGGAAATGATGTTTCTAGGTCACGTGATTTCAGCCGAGGGGGTTCGTGTGGATCCGCAGAAGATTGAGGCATTGTTGGATTGGGCACCGCCCAAGAATGTGAAGGAGATCCGTAGTTTCTTGGGCTTGGCTGGCTACTACCGTAGGTTCGTCGAGGGTTTCTCGAAATTAGCTTGGCCACTTACACAGTTGCTCCAGAAGTCCTAGAATTTCGCCTGGAATGACGAGAGGCAGTCGAGTTTTGAGGAGCTGAAGAGACGTTTGACTTCAGCCCCAATTTTGACATTGCCATGTGGCAATGAGGGTTTTGCCGTTTATAGCGATGCTTCGGGTCAGGGCCTTGGGTGCGTGTTGATGCAGCACGGCAAGACTATTGCATTTGCGTCGAGACAGTTGAGGCCGTATGAGCTTAACTACCCTACTCACGATTTGGAGTTAGCGGCAGTTGTTTTTGCGCTCAAGATTTGGCGTCACTATCTTTTCGGCTCTACATGTCAGATTTTTACCGATCATAAAAGTCTGAAATACATATTTACTCAGCGGGAGTTGAATATGAGGCAGAGGAGGTGGTAAGAGTTGATTAAGAATTATGACCTCGAAATCCTTTATCATCTGGGCAAGGCGAACGTCGTGGCCGACGCCTTGAGTCGAAAACCGGTTGCATTGCGAACACTTGAGATCCTTACGTCTCAGTCTGAGTTTCGGCGAGTTTTGATCGAATTAGATGTTGAGGTTTTGTTGCCTGGAGCTGTCGGGCAACTTTGTGCTTTAGAGATTTCGTCGTCTTTGATCGATGAAATTAAGCTGAAGCAGTTGGAGGATCCGATGATTTCTCAAATCAAGTCTCCTGGATTTGTGATTCACGAGGATGGTGTTTTGAGATTCCAGATTCAGTTTTGTGTACCGAACGATCCAGAGTTGAGACAGTATTTTGCGTGAGGCCCATGCTACACCTTACTCCGTTCATCCTGGTTCGAGTAAGATGTACAAGGACATGAGAAGGAATTTCTGGTGGAATGATATGAAGGAGGAGGTCGCACAGTTTGTAGCGAGGTGTTTGACTTGTCAGCAGGTCAAAATCGAGCATCAGCGACCGGCCGGGTTATTGCAGTCACTTCCCATTCCGGAATGGTAATGGGAAGATATATCGATGGATTTCATTACGAGTTTGCCAAGATCGAGGTCGGGCATGAATATGATATGGGTGATTGTCGATCGTCTGACCAAGTCGGCACATTTTTTGGGCATCAAGGACACTTGGGGCCCAGAGAAGTTGGCTCGTGTGTTTATCGCGCAGATCGTGAGGCTTCACGGTACTCCGAAGTCTATTGTTTCGGATCGTGATGGCCGTTTTGTATCGCACTTTTGGCAAGCGGTGCATAAGGCGTTGGGTACTCGTTTGCGTTTGAGTACCTCCTTTCATCCTCAGTCCGATGGGCAGTCGAAATTCACTATCCAGACATTCGAGGATATGTTGCGTGCGTGTGCTCTCGATTGGAGTAGTGACTGGGAGGAGCATTTACCATTGATCAAATTCATGTACAACAATAGTTGGCACGCGTCGATTCGGATGGCACCTGGCACGTTCTTAGTGTAACTATCGCAAGTGCACGATATCGTATCAAGTAGTAAAGTGGACTTTTTGAGTCTGGTTTATCGATCCCACAAGGAAGTTTGGTTATAATTTGAATTATACACTATTAGTCTATTTTTATAGATACTTGGCTAAGTGAAACACACAATTAAAGAGTTTGGTTTAATAATTGCATAGATAATGCAATAATAGTTCTAATATTATAAGGAAATAAAAAGATAGCAATAATAATAGATTGATTAACGATAAAATGAAATAGTTGGGATTACAAACTTAGTTCGTCATTAGTTATAGAAGATGTATAGGAGATCATAAGATGAATTTACTTATTATGTTGTGTAGATTCGATTTTCCTTAAAAAGACGGTTTCTCTTTCGAACTATAAAACGCCCCTTACATATTGAATCAATCCACTATATTTCTATGTTGATTGGCTTCAATACATAGCATTAGGATTTATGAAAATAACTCAAAGAATCATCTAAGGTCTAGAGGTATATTTATATCCCCTAGAACAACTTAGAGTGAAGATCATTTGATCTAATCAAACATATTTTCTAAACATATGAAGACCATAAATATCGTCATTTATTGGCCAAATAAATAAAGATTGTTAAAACAATGAAAATCACACACAATAATAAGTAGTTCACAATAGATCTTTTATACAAACATAAATAACATGACTAACCTTGTTTATAATCCCAACTAAAGGTAACTTAGCCCATGAAGGGTTTATTATACATAATACAAGCTTTGGTGGTCATTATTAGTTGAATCAAGAGAAAGAATTGATCCTCACTCCCTTAGTAGATAAAGGAGAAAGAAGCAATAAACTCTCTGAACAACATATGCTATACCACACTCACACAAATCACTCAAGAACACAAGTGTGTTCTTCACACAAAAAGAAAAATGTTTACAAGAAGTGAAAAATTATATGATGAATGATGAATGATGAAGGATCTAAGGGGTCTATTTATATACCTAAAGTCATCTAATAGCTCCAAAACTCCAGCATTATTACAATAGATTGGATCAATGCCAGCCATCCCCTCAATAATACACAAAAAGTATAAAAAATTAGACAAATCTTAACAATCTGTCAAGAGTTACGGCCGTAACATGGATGACTTACGGCCGTAACTACAGAATGTTGCGGCCGTAACTTGGCTTCGTCAATTTGTTCACTGGTTGCTTTGAGAGTTACGTTTTGATATGTAACTCTGATTTTGAATCCGAAAAGACTGCCCAATTCGTCTCGGAAAGCCATACAACATGAATATATCAAAATTCAACAAAGAGAATATTTAATAAACATGTTATTTCTTGAGTAAATCAGTTATTTAATCCGACTAAGACTAGATTTACATCATCATCCGATAAAAATAAAATTATTAAAAACTAGTTAATTAAAAGCAAAAAACGAGTAGACTAGCTCAATTATGAGTGAATTTTATCGATACAAACCATGGATAAGTGTATAAAACTAACACTTATCACACCCCCAAACTTGAATTCTTGCTAGTCCCGAGCAAGAATTTATTATTCACACAAAAAAATAAAAATAAAAATAAAAATAAGACGCAAAAATACTAATACACACAAAAAATATAAAAAGAGAAAAGGAGATCAAAATGCCATTAATACACAACAACCAATTATATACAGTAGATAGAAATGAATCAAGATTCAAAATAAATCTACTGATGATTTTGAAGTTAAAACACGGTTTTTATTTTGTAATTCCAAAATGCAAGGTTTTTTCCCCCAAAAGGCTGATTATTTCTTTCCCACTCGTGATACATACGACTCCCTTTAATAGTTGCTCTCGATCACTCGTTTATTTTTCGACTCAATATGAAGAAGAATTTTATTGGCGTCATCAAATATTGTGATTTTCACAAAATTGAGTGTATTGAAATTCAGCCGCTAATTAATTCAAATCTGCTCATAAACTACATCCCTTTTAGTGATGGCTTTCACACCGTTATTTGCTAACGTGTAGCTCTTTTTACTAACACAATTTCTATCTCATTTTTTTAAAAGTTGATAGCTTTCACACCGTTATTTGCTAACGTGTAGCTCTTTTCACCAATTTTTCTGAGACGGCAGCTACGCACCAACAATGGTTAGTCCTTTATTTTTCGCAAAATTTAAGACCCCCAAAATTAGGCAGCTGTTGCTGCTCAACACTTCTCCTTTTCGTCATTTTTTTAGGTGATAGCTTTCACACCGTTATTTGCTAATGTGTAGCTCTTTTCACCAATGACTCTTTTTTTTAGGGAATAAAATTTTTGCAGAAAATCATTTCTTAGTTTAAGCATGAAAAATCAAAAACTCCACAAATTAAGTAAATTTCAGTTCTATTTTTCATCAACCGATTGATTCTTCTTTTTTCAAGGTAACGAATGACTCGATTTTATATGATAACTACAAGGCTTGGAAAGAGAGATTAAGGCTCAAAAAAAATTTGGAATATGTTGCTACCCAAAATATTATCCGGAGATAGATATTGCTGGAATGGATGGGATAGCAAACAAATGCAAGAGCACTTCCATGAGAAAGATAAATAACACAAGATTTGCCGGGGTTGTTAGTCCCGGGCTTGAATGCTCTCGCGAGATATTATTAATACCAATATTCGGGGATACAAGTACTAATGTAAGAATACAAATACAATGAGTGTAAAGATTCTTGTTATCTTAGCTAGTGAGCGTGTAGATTGCCGGAAGAACCTGATTTGATGCTCTGTGAATTCTTGTAACAAAGGAGATGAAAAGTCGCGGCGGTGAGAGATCGGCCGTCTCTCACGGCGAGTATTCAGCTGGATGCTTGTGCTCCTGGGCTTATGAATCCCTTGGAATCTGTCTAGTGGAGACTTGCACATCGATCGTCTTCTGGACGAGAGATTTAGGGAGAGAAGTCCTAAGATGGATTCCGGTGAGATAGCCGGGATATTGATGATATGTATGTTCTTCAGTATTTCCGTGAATGTATCGGAATGTGAGAGAATGAGTTCTGAGCGTAAGTCAGAATGAATTTTGAACCGTTAATAGGATGGATTTCCAACTTTTTTCCAGTAGGAGGAGGTTCTCTATTTATAGGGCTTGGATACGCCGGGCGATCGCCTTTTAGCACATGGGCCTGTCCCCTCAAAGCCTGCAGGAGTTGTTGGCAGTCAACTGCTCGGTCCAATGGGGAGCTTACACGCGTCCTGAGTTAGTCACATGCGGCCCTACTGACAACTTTCGGCGCACATGCCGGTAGGTGGGGTAGGTGACAGGCTTTGGTCAAAGATCTTGTCTGTTAGCAAAAGATCTTGTCAGCGCCTTTTATGGATCTGCACGTGGGTGCTTTTCTGAGATCCAGTCCTCGATGACTTTGACGGGCGATCATCTCTGCTCGGGGCGTAGGTCGATTGCCCTTAGCCGGTCACTAGAGTAGATCGCCAGCTGCCAAAGGGCGATCGCCTCGGGAGTCGATCGCTAGGTACCTGATGGTGGTTTGATATCTTCGACTTGGCGAGCTAGCCATAGTTTGACTGGAGTTGACTTGGTCGCTCGGCCTTATAGTCGATCGCCTGTCGGGATGGATAAATCGTGACACAACAATTGCCCCCCAACTTGCTCATACGTTGGAAACGTGGGGTGAGGTGGCTCTCTTGGCGATCGCTGAACTTTTGACGGGCGACCTCGTGTTTAACTGAACTGGCGATCGTCTTTGAGCTGATATACTCTGGATTCGGACGACCTGGTTGGCCGCTGAACTGTGCGGGAAAAACAATGGGAGTGGAAAAGTCTCCTCGCACGTGTCGGGCTTCGATAGGGGACGCCAACGGTCATTAATGACTCCTCGGCTGACGCGTCCTCGAAAAGACGCATACGCGGGTCTCGAGGGGGTCAACTAGCGCGTCGTTTGAGATCCTACCCCTGAGGTTTTCCCTTATTGCAATCGGGTCCCTGCCTTCTCCTATAAAAGGGGCGCGGGGCTGCAGCTCCACTCACGCGTACATTTCGGAGAAAGAAGGACTTGCTGCCGAATTTTCTGAAGATCTTAGCGCCGATCGTCGATCGATTTCACTTTAGGGTAAGAAAAATCCTTTTCTTCTTTTCTATCTCTGAAAATGGCCGGAACCTCATCATCGTTTGGAGCGGGAACTAGTTACGCCACGGGACATCGTGCCAGGAGAAACTTCTTCCGTCTTCCACCTGGAGACGGCGGCTGAAGCTATTCGAGCCGGAATCGACCCGGCTGAAGTTGAGGCTTTGTTCAATGAGGCCGATATTGCTAGGGAGTCGGTTGCTGAAGAAAGACGATCGCAGATCGAGAGAGATCTGGTGATCAGGGCTTACTGGGAGCAACATAGCGGTTTTGGTCGGGCATATAGGGCCTTTGCTGAAATAATGGAGAGGTTAGCCGGTCCTACTCCGAGATTCGACTTCCGGGGATATTCGGTCGCTTATCCCTATGTGCTTCCCAAGCGGTCGCAGTATCGTGCCGCGCAGCGATCGTTGTGGTCGCTCGGCCAAATACGGAGCTCGACGACCAGGAGAGATCTGGCCGTCTGGAGGACAAGATTCCATGTTCCTTCAGATGTGGACATGTTCGCGCCCGCGGAGAATGAACGAGCCGACCAGCCTCCGATGGGTATGGTCGCAGTGAGTGAGGCCGTTATGGAGGCCGGGCTACGCTTCCCTCTATCCTTTGCGGTCTCCCACCTGTTGGCCGCTTGGAATGTGGCGCCACTTCAGCTGACGCCGAACGCCTGGCTCCAAATCATCTGCACTCTCACCCTATTCGGCGGTCACCGCCTGTACCGTCTCCCGTCGCCGTTGGAGATGAACCATTTGTTTAAACTGACGGCTCATAGAGGGTTGGTCGGCGGTTACCATATTCAAGGCCGTTCTGGCCGGGTGATTCATGGAGTTCCGAATAAGATACGGGGCGATTAGACGAAGTGGTTCTGGGTCGCTGGCAAGTGGAGAGCTTCGGCGAGCGACAATCCCACAGGCGAACTGGAGATCCCCACTGAATTTCGGGAGAGGAATCCCGGTAAGGGTTTAGACTCTCCCTTCGTTTGGATTCGATTTGGACTGATCTAATTTGATTTCTGTTTTGCAGGCTTTCATATTCCGGCGATCGAAGAGCTGCCTTTCGACTTTCTCGTTGTTTGGGAGCGGATTAGGAGCTTGTCGGACGACGACCTAGACGCCACTCGGATCAACAAGGAGAGTCGCTGGTTGTCGGCTCGACTATTCCGCTTCCCGAGACATCTCGCGGTGCCAGGTATGACTTTATGCGACCTTCAATTTCTAGGCGATCGCCTTATTTGAGGAAAGTGCCTGACCGTTAGTCGATCGTCTTTAATTGCAGAGGTTCGTTTCCCTCGTTTTTTTGGAGCCTCCGGTCGAGATCGCTATGTCGAACCCAGGAGTCCTAGGCCGTCTTCACGCGAAGAGGTCGACTCGGGTTCCACCCGTTGCATTGCCTATAGTTCCGGAGGCGGAGCCTCGCGTGGAGCCGGAGCCTCGCGTGGAGCAGGTCGTGGTTGAGGAGGAAATTCCGGAGGAGGGGATTCGGGCGAATCGCAAGAGGCCGAGGCCGGAAGAAACCGTTTCTGCCGGGCGATGAAGTGCCGATCACCATCGCTGCTCCAGAGAGCGAGCCGCCCTCCGCGGCCTTTCTGCGGGAGATGGCGATCGCAGATGCAGAGACTCCTCGAGGGAAACCGTTTTTCGGTCGGGATCCTGAGAAGGCTGAGAGGTAGATGGCATTCTTGCGCTGAAAATTTCCTCTGCATAGGAGTTGTATTAACTTTAGTTGTTTTGATGCAGGGTCCGTCGCGCCGATCCGTCTTGTCCACCGATGGTCGTGGATTTTCTGGCGAGCCGATCTCCTCGCCATTCTGCGACATTCCTCCATATGTTAGCAAGGTACATCGCTTTGCCGAAGGCGTGGACGATCGATCTGGATGCGATCGCTCGGCAGCGATCGTCGAGTTCGATGCATCCGTTGTCGCCCTTTCTCTTGAGACGGCGACCATGGCCTTCCAGTGCTCGGGAGTTTGAGGCGGCCCTCCACTATTCGCCTTCAGGAGGATCTCGAGGCGGCTCGGAAAGAGAACGCCGAGTTTGCTGACAAGATCGTGGCGATGGAGAAGGACTCCTTGGAGGCGGCCAAGCGGGCGAGCCATGAGCTTGAGCTGGAGAAGAAGGAGACTGAGAAATACCGAATGGCGGTCGACCGATTTCGGGACCAGATGCAGAGTGCCGTCCAGGCGAGGAATGTTGCTGAGGAGGAGGACGATCGCCAGAAGGTGACGATCGCTCGGCTGACAGCCGGTAGCGGAGGCGAAAGAGAAGGTTGCTGCGAAGGAGGCCGAGCTCCAGGGATCGCAACAGGCGATGGCCGAGCTGAGAGGAGAGGTTGAGGCGACCAAGGCCGATCCCTTCCAAAACTTGGAGTATGTCAGCGAGTTCGCCTATTACTTGGCGTTCGCCGACTCGATCCGAGCGGCTAAGAAGGGAGGCTTGGAGGTCGGTCCTCTAGCTGAGAAGTTCAAGTCATATGCATTGGAGCATCCTCTCCATTTGGCTTTCTCCTTGCCGATCTTGGACCTGGCGGACATCGGCGTGGATTTGAGCTGGTATCCGTCTCCAGCCAATCTTGCTCATCCCGACGCTCCGGAGGATGAGGGGACCGCGCCGAATGCTGATGGCGAAGGCCAGGCAGGGCCCGAGGCGCTTCATTTTGACGTTTCTAGCTTACTTTCTTTGTAGTTTGTAGCTTTCTTTAGTAGCACTTAGGCCTTGGGCGATCGTGTACTCCGATTTTTCAAGTAATGAAATGAGCATTTGGATTTCTGACTTATCACTTGAATGAATGGTTATTTTTAAGTCTTTGTTTGACTTTGTACAAATGTGTGAGGGGAGATCGTTGCAAGGGTAGTTCCAAATGAATTGATAAACTCATAAAGATAACTTTTTACAACAAATTCGATCGCTGCACTACATACGAAAAATGACGATCTCCGTATGTGGTTGAATAGCGTCGATCGTCGTGTAGGTAGTCCGCACTCCTATTGCCCCTTGTTTTTATTCACTTAGTGGAAGTAAGGGGATGAAAATAATTCCTTGAGTGAGCGGTCTTCAACTTTGTCGAATCCTCGGGGACGGTCGTCCGTCTTGAGGAGCCGTGCACGATCGCGGAGTTCGATGGACCGACTCCTTGATCATGTCTTGATGCGCGAAGACATTGAGTGTCTCGTGACTCACTTTATTATGAGGGTCCTCTGTTAGGCTGCGCGTCGCCTCGTATTTAAACGAAGGGCGTGCGGTCTCGGTCTAGAGGAGTCCTTGCGCGGGGCAGCGTCGGATGAATCAACTCCGCACCCGCGGCTAGTTAGCTCTGCTTCCACCTCGGCCAGCCATGGAGATGGCCGACCTCGACGGTGTACGTTGAGACGGGGGTTGTGGCACGTCGCATTGTCCGGGTTCACCATGTTAGATGATGAACCTTTGAGGGCGAGCGATCGTGTCCACTGATTAATTTTGGAGGGCCCTCAGACTACGCCGGCCTCGTATTTAAACGAAGGGCGGGCGATCTTGGCCTAAAGGGACCTTGCATGGCCTAAGCAGTCGGTTCTATCGACCACCAAGACCATGGCTGCACTCTTCCACCTTGGATCGTTATGTAGATGCCGACCTTCGACGGTGTACGTTGTGCGGGGGAGGCGATCTCGTGCCTTAGTTCATCATGTTAGACGGTGAACTGTAGATGGCGATCGAGTCCTCCGGTTTCTTGAATAAGGAAGGAGATCGGGGAGACTTCCGAGGTCTCCTTTTCTTGATTGAAGCATGTAGGGACGGTCGCCGAGGTTGATCTAGGGGTCGGCTCGTATGAGCTTTCCAACCTGTTTTGTGTTCGACTCGGACGATCGTCCATAGAGGCAGGTAGGGACTTTGGCTAAACCAATAAGCTGTCCAACTTGCCCTCCTCGAACAATCTCCAGAGCTGTTTGAGGAGGTCGCGGCATTTGTTGGTGCTGTGGCCGGGACTCTTATGGTAGGCACAATATTGATTGTTGTCCAGATGACCGTGGTCCCTTATCGCCTTTGGCTTTTTGAGCTCTTCGTGCCCCTTGATGGCATAGAAAATATGTGCCGGAGTTCTGTTGAACGTATGGAGGAGATGGGCTTCCATGTCCTTGAAAGCCTTGAGATCTCCGGGTGTCTTGGCGATCGCCTTCTTTGCTTTGGCGATCGCTATCTTCTGGACAAGAGGTGGCGTTTCCTCGTCTAAGCGGAGGGTGAGTAGCCTTTGCCTGGCCAGGAAGTTGGCAGCTTTAGCGCGGAAGATCGCGTAAGTTGGGGGAATATCCTTGGAGAGATGTCTAAACATGGGAGAGTGACCGCGGAATCCCCATGGCTGAATAGAGAGCGAGCTCGTCATCGACGGTTCGCGGTGAGGACGATTTCGTCCCACTCGGTCCAATGTAATTTGCGTCGATTCGTCTTTCCCCGCTTGATTTTTATCATGCGGTGGGGGCCTTCTAGTCTGGCGACCTTGCTGGCGAAGTATGACGTGAAGTCGTTCGCGATTTCTTAAAAGATGTGATAGATCGCGGTGGTAGTGAGACGTACCATCTATGGGCGGCTCGCCCAATGTTAACGGGAAGATCCGGCACTTGGTTGCATCGGATGCCCCACACCTAGTCATGTAGATTCGGAATTTACTCGGGTGGGTTTCGGGGTCCGATCTCCCCTCATACAGAGGTGTTTTGGGAGGAGCGATCGTTGGGTGTATGGGGGCAAGCTCGATGTGGACCGCGAGTGGCTCGGTCGGCCGGCGATCTTTTGCCGGTGCTTGCCCAGTGTCCAAGAGTGCTCTCATCTCGTCGAGTGGCGTTGTATGGCGGCCATCGCCGTGGCCTGATTGCTAGCGGCTCGGCGCTCGGAGCGGAGCCGAGGCGATCGAGTGCGATCCACCGCGATCGGGCGGGAGTCGATGGGCGACTGCGTTCGGTGTGAGGCGGGTAGGCCGAAGTCTGGTGACGGATTCGGATTCCGTCTTTTCAAGGTTAGGCCGAATGCCCGGTCGCCGGATGGGTCGCGTCCCAAACGATTGAATATAGATCCGTCCGGTCGTGCGAGAGCCTTTCTCGCGAATTGGGGCTTTCGACGATCGCTCGTTCGCAGCTTGAATTTCCGTTTTCCCATGCGGCGGATGATCGAGGGAGTTATTGCAGTGACGCACATGCTCTCCGTCGCTCCTCCAGATGGCCATAGCCTCCTCGATCTGTTCTTCGGTTTGGAACTGATCGAGTGAGAGGTTGGGGCCATCTCTCGGATGCGGGATCGAGAGTCTCGCGTTGCTGCGGCTTCCCCCTGTCGTTGGCTGGGGTTCGGATTGAACCGGGAAATGGTGTCCGGCGGTTCGGAGAGCAGCTTTCTTCGATGGACCGGCGGATGTCATGATTCTGAAGGTTTTCTTTGAAGTGCGGTGAGTGTCACTTCAAGTATGTGCCCGAGAACAGTGAGTGTTCTTGGGACGGTAGAAATAAAAGTTTGAGGGTTAGATCCCCTTCCTCTAGCGCCAATTGTTGCTACCCAAAATATTATCCAGGAGATAGATATTCTTTGGAATGGATGGGATAGCAAACAAATGCAAGAGCACTTCCGTGAGAAAGATAAATAACACAAGATTTGCCGGGGTTGTTAGTCCCGGGCTTGAATGCTCTCGCGAGATATTATTAATACCAATATTCGGGGATACAAGTACTAATGTAAGAATACAAATACAATGAGTGTAAAGATTCTTGTTATCTTAGCTAGTGAGCGTGTAGATTGCCGGAAGAACCAGATTTGATGCTCTGTGAATTCTTGTAACAAAGGAGATGAAAAGTCGCGGCGGTGAGAGATCGGCCGTCTCTCACGGCGAGTATTCAGCTGGATGCTTGTGCTCCTGGGCTTATGAATCCCTTGGAATCTGTCTAGTGGAGACTTGCTGCTTCTGTCGATCGTCTTCTGGACGAGAGATTTAGGGAGAGAAGTCCTAAGATGGATTGAGGTTAGATAGCCGGAGCTTGATGATATGTATGTTCTTCAGTATTTCCGTGAATGTATCGGAATGTGAGAGAATGAGTTCTGAGCGTAAGTCAGAATGAATTTTGAACCGTTAATGGGATGGATTTCCAACCTTTTTCCAGTAGGAGGAGGTTCTCTATTTATAGGGCTTGGATACGCCGGGCGATCGCCTTTTAGCACATGGGCCTGTCCCCTCAAAGCCTGCAGGAGTTGTTGGCGATCAATCGCTCGGTCGATGGGAGCTTACACGCGTCCTGAGTTAGTCACATGCGGCCCTACTGACAACTTTCGGCGCACATGCCGGTAGGTGGGGTAGGTGACAGGCTTTGGTCAAAGATCTTGTCTGTTAGCAAAAGATCTTGTCAGCGCCTTTTATGGATCTGCACGTGGGTGCTTTTCTGAGATCCAGTCCTCGATGACTTTGACGGGCGATCATCTCTGCTCAGGGCGTAGGTCGATTGCCCTTAGCCGGTCACTAGAGTAGATCGCCAGCTGCCAAAGGGCGATCGCCTCGGGAGTCGATCGCTAGGTACCTGATGGTGGTTTGATATCTTCGACTTGGCGAGCTAGCCATAGTTTGACTGGAGTTGACTTGGTCGCTCGGCCTTATAGTCGATCGCCTGTCGGGATGGATAAATCGTGACACAACAGAATATACAATTTTTTTTACTGGTTAAAACGATTTTAGAAGCTTGTATATAGCTAATTTATTGGTGTTATGGCCAGATCTAGAAATCTCATAAATCAAAATACTATATATATATATATAATAAAAATTAAGGTAAATAACCAAATCAATCAAAACACACTAAAATAATTAAACAAACCACCCCCAAACTTGAAAATAAAAATGTCCTCAGTTTAAAAAAATAAAATAAAAAAAATAATGCAGAAAAGCAAAATACTGCCTGTTAAGAAAGTTGATGTTTGTAACACCCCGAGATATTCAGAATAATTACAGCGCCATAAACCCTTTAAGTAAGGATTTACAAGGCTAATTAAAAGAAATGTGATTACAATCCAACAATACCCCAAATTTCAAGTTACAAAACCGGTTCCAACTGATCCATTGAGTTAATTAATATAACCATATCGAAATGATAATAATAAGACACGCGTACTCGAGTACTGAAAATGAACCAAGAAGACAAATCACAAAAGCAACAAACATCAACCACATCACTGAGCCATTTCATCGTCATGCCGGTACTGTGGCTGCCTCCTCGCTCCTCGGCTACCTGAATATCAAAACAAATGTCCACCCCCGAAGGGGTTAGAAAAACAATGCTAGTACAAGTATCGTACTACAATAAATCATCAATGCATCATAAAACATACAAAACGGACTTCCGTCATCAGAATCCAACGATGTGAATCCTCACGATTCCATCAACATAATACAGGGTAATCCAACGATCCAACGCCCTCGGTATAGATCCCCATGATGATCCCGTCGGACCAACGCATGCTGGAAAACCCGTCCAACGATCCAGCGCTCTCAGCATAGATCCCCATGATGATCCCGTCGGACCAACGCATGGTGGACATTCGATCCAGCGCCCTCAGCATAGATCCTCATGATCCCCTCGGATCATTTACAACACAAACAATACCATTATGCATACACATATGCAAATCAACACGTTCATCGACGTAAATATCATGACAACTCAAAGAATATAATCTCATGTTCAACAACACGAATAAATTGTACACACGATCAACAATACAATATCAATAAGCTTAAAATACGATACTTACCTCAAAGATGGCAAGAACAAATCACTCCAACGAATCTCAACACACTCGAAGGCCGTCTCCTTCGATCAACGTAGCAAGCTTGAACCTTAACAAAAGAAATAATATAGAATTTATCTTATGTCGTACGAATGTCTAACAACCCGGTCTACGGCCGAAAGCTCTAAAAATGCAATCTGCCTGAACTACTTAGCGTACGCTACATACTCTACTTAACGTGCGCTAAGCCTGCCCGTTAGCATACGTAAACGACGAAGTCTAGCGTACGCTAACTTATGTACCGGCAGTCCTCTCTGACCAGCCGACTGACTCGCCTGATGACATAATGTACATTACGTACCAAACGTAGTGTACGTTATTCATTCCCGATAGCGCATGTTAATATATACATCTTAGCGTGCGCTACCTGTGCATGGCAGTTCACTATTGGGCAGAAAACTGATCTTCAGTGATAAAACATGTTATCTCCGTGCATACTATGTTCATACGGTTTGTGAAAGATCTTTACGGATTAAACTGTAACACCCCAAACTAGGCGGATATTACAGTGCCGTGGACCCCCGACTGGGACCCACCAGGCGAATGAAAAAGGATGAATTACACAGGGTAAATGTAGTACCGAACCACATTACAACATCAATTACTCCGATTAGGAGTTTCATACAACACACCCAGGATAATATAGAATACATGTGTATCTTATGTGACGATAAAATACACAACACTGAATGAAATGAGTATTCAAACGGAATGTCTGCAGCGGAATAAATAAAGGAAACATAAATGACTGAATAAATGACTAAAAAGACTGGGGGCCCCTTCTAGTATCATTGGGACTCCTCGCCGTCAACGTGCTCTCCCTGTGCCTTTGCCTTGCCATGACCTGAGAAACAATATCCCCAAACGGGGTCAGTTATACAGAACAACAATCCTCAAGAGTTGAATAAACACAATAATATATATATATATATGTAGTATAAACCACAAGTTCGATTAACATGAGACGGTTAGATTATAACCCAATCTTGTTTAGAACATACGCAATCAAACATGCTGTATGAATCAACTAACAGTACGGCTCAAAGGGTGGCGCCACACTACGCCCGGGATGGAAATGTGTCCGTGCACAAGCCACCAACGAGTATCGATCGAATACACGCGTGGTCTTGTACCTAATCAGTCTCACGAAGCAATCGACTCGTGTGCACAGTCCAATGTGAGGCCAACAACCAACACACGACATAAATGTGCCCGACATGAAAATCCTACACATACCAACCGGCACGCCAGTATGACCCGGAATGCCACGATATAACAAAAGTGACATCGGAAACGAATAATGACTCACCGAGATGAAATGATAGTGAAATGAATGATAGCTCAATGAAATGATTGGAACCGCTGCTTCCTTGTGACTGAAGTGATTAATTGACAATGACAAGTTTTGATACGGTTAACACAATGATGAGTGAGTTACGATTATGAATGAACAACAACAAAAGGAAATGAATATCCTTTTAACTGAGTAAGAATCAACTTACACAATACCGGTGACAATTATCCTTCCACGAACAACGTCCTAATTGAGATATCGGTCGCTCGAACAACCTTGAATTATACAATATCCAACAACCCGTTCAATATACGAATCAAACACGAATATAACGAACTCAAAACGTCGATACGATTAAACTAAGTTCATTGGGGCATTATATCGAATACGTTGTGGCCAAACTCCGATTGTTTACAATCAAATCTAAATGAGCCACTATCAAATCCCCCAAGAAGTGTTTCAAACCGACAAACATCTTCCAAATGATCAATAATCCAAAATGAATATCCGAAGACGTGATTATAACGACAATTAATCGAAAACCCCCAATTTCAACTCGATATTCAAAGTGTTCTTGAATAATCCCTCAATAATCCAATGAATCCTTATACAAACTCATAATCATATACATATACCTTCATATAACATGATTATAACGTCCAAAACATCATATCTCAACACAAAATCGAAGTCCAAGGTGTTGAAGAAATTACCTCTTGAAGATCCAACCACTTCGATCCGATGAACACGAGTTAGAACAAGTATCCAAGCTTCCCAAATGAATGAAGATGATGAAAATTACACACTCAAGTGATTGATGATGGCAAAATCTCTCCCTCAACCCACTCTCTCGGATAAAAGAAGAAAAGGAATAAAAATGAGGAAAAATGTCCCGGCCGAGTCCTTAAATACTGCCGGAAGTTACGGCCGTAACTCGGCCCTCTTACGGCCGTAACATTCCAAGTCAACGGCCTTACGGCCGTAACCGGCCAACTCGTACGGCGGTAACTCGGCTTCGTCCGAAAGCCTGCCGACAGACTTACGGCCGTAACCGCTCCTGAGTTACGGGCGTAACCCGCCTTCGTCAAAAACATCCGCCGACATCCTTACGGTCGTACCCGCACACCTTACGGCCGTAACTCGGATGATACGGCCGTATCCGGCCAAACTTACGGGCGTAACCCGCCTTCGTCAAAAAAATGGCCAGGCATCCTGCGTGCAGCGTACGGCCGTATCCGGCCAAGCCTTACGGCCGTACCTGCCTCGACTTACGGCCGTATGCCGCAACCCTTACGGCCGTAAGTCACCCTTGGTCGACAACACCTGAAATTTACGAACACCACTTACGGCCGTATCCAACCCTCCTTACGGCCGTAACTCGCCTTCGGCCAAAATGCAGGCGGCACCTTTGACCACGTACGGCCATAACCGCCAGCCTTACGGCCGTACCTGAACTTACGGCCGTATCCCGAACCTTACAAAGTAACTCAATGCTGGCCAAGGTGAATAAATCCGATAACTCCGATTCCTCGCTACGACTGATGAATGATCCGACATACCATACGAATGTGAAAGTGAACAAGTCTAACACGAGCCAAAGATGATACTCCCAGTACAAGGCTATCAATCACAATGAAAATGATAATACTCCCGTCTCGATCTAAAAACGGAGATAAAATGACGATCGAATCGATATACGATTACAACATGCCAACAGTGAACGCAAATGAGTGATTCATGAATGATGAGTGATTATTAATGAGTGAAAATTACTGAGTGACAATTACAGACTGATAATTACTGAATGAAAATGAATGAATTACAACCGGGTATTACATACTCCCACCCTAAAAAGAGTTTCGTCCCCGAAACTAAGGGTCAAACAACTCGGGATAACTCTCCCGCATACTCTCCTCGGTTTCCCAATTGGCCTCTTCGACTCCGTGTCTAGACCACTGAATCTTGACCAAAGGGATCGTCTTGTTCCTCAACTGTTTGATTCGCCGCTCCAACACTCGTACAGGACGCTCCTCGTACGAATGATCATCCGCGATCTCGATTTCGTCAAACTGAAGTATGTGACTCGGGTCGGCAACATACTTCCGCAACTGAGAGACGTGAAACACATTATGAATTCGGCTCAATGCCGGAGTAAAGCCAATCGATAAGCTAACTCGCCTACTCGATCCAAAATTTCAAACGGTCCAATGAATCTCGGACTCAACTTCCCCCGTTTTCCGAAACGAAAAATACCTCGGCTCGGGGATACCTTGACCAAAACGTGGTCACCCGTCTCGAACTCTAGTGGTCGACGACGATTATCTGCATATGATTTCTGTCGACTCTGAGTTGTCAACATACGACTCTTGATCAAAGCTACCTTCTCCCGGGCGGCTATAAGCATATCGGGCTCGGTGCCGATTGATTCTGACAAGTCATCCCAACACAAAGGAGATCGACAACGACGACCGTACAAGGCCTCGTAAGGTGCCATCTTAATCGAGGTATGCGAACTATTATTATACGTGAATTCGATCAGTGGTAGTTGGGCTTCCCAATCGTCCTTCCAATCGAGGACGCATGCCCTCAACATGTCCTCTAATGTCTGTATAGTCCTCTCTGATTGTCCGTCGGACTGAGGATGAAAGGCGGTACTGAGATTGAGCTGAGTTCCCATAGCACGATGAACTGATTTCCAAAAATGAGACACAAATCGTCCGTCACGATCGGAAACGATACTCTTAGGAGTACTGTGCAGTCTCACTATCTCCTTGATGAACAACTGAGCCAGTCTCTCGGGACCCCACGTATCCTTGATCTCAAGGAAATGAGCTGATTTAGTTAAGCGGTCCACAATCACCCAGATCGTATTCATGCCACGACGACTCGTCGGCAAACTCGTGATGAAATCCATAGAAATGTCTTCCCACTTACACTCCGGAATAGGGAGAGGTTTCAGCATACCCGCCGGTCGCTGATGTTCAATCTTAACTTGTTGACAGGTTAAGCATCTCGAAACAAATTCTGCGACTTCTCGCTTCATATTACTCCACCAGTAATTTTCTTTCAAGTCATTGTACATCTTGCTGGACCCCAGATGAACAGAATAAGGGGTAGCATGAGCTTCTCTCAAAATCGAGTTTTTCAACTCGTCATTCGCCGGTACGCACAACCGATTCTTAAATCTCAAAAGTCCATCCTCGTGGGCTACGAATCCAGGGGCTTTCCCCTGAGCCACATCCTCACGGATGCGCAACAATGCTGGGTCTGAACCCTGATTTTCCCTGATTTTCTCCTCAAGAGACGATGAAATCTCCAACATACAAAGCTGTCCCTGAATTCGCTGAAGCCAGACCTCGATCTCGGGTCTAAGTAATTCCTGCTGAAGCTCCTTATGAACTGTTAAACGAGCAAGCATCTGCTCCTGCACGGACTTACGACTCAAGGCGTCGGCGACAACGTTCGCCTTGCCCGGGTGGTAAAGGATCTCGATATCATAATCTTTGATTAATTATAACCACCGTCTCTGTCGCATATTTAACTCCTTCTGAGTAAATATATACTTTAAACTCTTATGATCGGTGAATATCTGACAGGTAACGCCATAAAGGTAATGACGCCAAATTTTCAAAGCGAACACCACGGCTGCTAGCTCCAGGTCGTGGGTCGGATAATTAACTTCGTAAGGTCTCAATTGCCGGGAGGCATAGGCAATAACCTTTCCATTCTGCATGAGTACACATCCGAGACACTGTCCGGACGCATCACTATAAACCACAAATCCCTCCATCCCCTGCGGCAAGGAAAGTACAGGTGCTGACATTAACCGGCTCTTGAGTTCCTCAAAACTCCGTTGACACGCGTCGGACCACGTGTATTTCTTATCCTTTCGCAAAAGGTTCGTCAAGGGTTGAGCGATTTTAGAAAATCCTTCCACAAACCGCCGATAATAACCCACTAATCCGAGAAAACTTCGGATTTCCTTAACATTCTTTGGAGGTAACCAATCTCGGATAGTCTCCGTCTTCTGAGGGTCGACACGAACTCCATCTGATGAAATTACATGTCTGAGAAAAGTCACTTCGAACATCCAGAACTCACATTTGGAAAACTTTCCATAAAGTTGCTCTCGTCTCAACACGTCGAGAACCTGATGAAGATGAACCTCGTGTTCTTCTCGGCTACGAGAATAAATCAAAATGTCATTGATGAAGACAACAACAAACTGATCTAAAAAGTCGATGAAAACCCGATTCATTAACTCCATGAATACTGCAGGTGCATTAGTTAGCCCGAACGGCATAACTACGAACTCATAATGACCATAGCGTGTTCGAAACGCCGTCCTCGCGATATCCGACTCTCGAATCCGCAACTGGTGATATCCAGATCTTAAGTCGATCTTGGAAAATACTGAAGCTCCCTGAAGTTGATCTAAGAGATCATCAATACGAGGTAAAGGATACTTATTCTTGATCGTCACCCGGTTCAATTCCCGGTAATCAATACACAAACGGAACGAACCATCCTTCTTCTTGACAAACAGCACTGGTGCTCCCCACGGGGACGCACTCGGTCGGATATAACCTTTCTCGAACAATTCCTCAAGTTGATTCTTCAACTCCTGCATTTCAGTCGGGGCCATCCGGTACGGTGCCTTCGATATCGGGGACGTACCGGGCTCCAACTCAATCGTGAATTCCACATCTCTCTGTGGAGGCAAACCAGGTAACTCGTCTGGAAAAACGTCGGCATATTCCCTCACTACCGGAATATCCGACAACATTACTGATGATTCCTCGGTTTTGGTCATATAGCACCAATAACCAACACATCCTTGACTGAATAATCGCACTGCTTTCATCAAATTAATGACCTTACCAGAACAATCGAGATTACCTCCCTGAAACACACATTCAACCACATCGTCTGAAATGATAGTGATCATACGCTTACGGACACTAATGATGGCATCATGACGATCCATCCAATCAATACCCAAGATGACGTCGTCCCTCGGCAAATATACTACAATTAGGTCCGCTGGCCATACACGACCATGAAACTGAATTGGACAATTCTGAATCTCACGATTACCGATAATTCGTCTACCATCAGGTAGGCTAATGACATAAGGCTCACAACTAGTAGCACTACCCAGACGTAGTCTACTCAAACATGACTCGGAAATGAATGAATGCGATGCACCAGTATCAAAAAGGGTACACACAGGCTGGGATAGAATATCGAGTGTACCTGAGATCATTCGGGCCTCTGGATCATCGGTCTTCTTCATCTCGTAAATTCGGGGCTTGCCGGCCCCCGAACCAGACGCTCCGTCGATAGCTCTTGGCTCCGCCTTTGCTAGCTCCTGTCATCTTAAACGACACTGACTGCGTGGCCTGATTCTGCACCTTTGAATGTCCCAGGGCCTGAGATGACGCCGGAGTGGGTTTAGAGTCCCTTCGGCAAAAACGGGCCCTATGCCCAGCAATTCCACAGTTATGGCACGTGACAGTCTGCTTCGGACATCTGGTGCTGAAATGACCCTGTTCTTCATAGTTGAAACAGGTGACGGCCGAACTGGCCGCTAGAGACTGAGATTTCGTGGGCTTAGACGCCATAGGAGGTCGCTCAGAGAAGGTAGAGCCCGCCCGTGGTTTCTTGAAAGTGGCCTGACTGCCGTCAGACTGATTACGGTTCTTAGACTTCTTGCCAGCAGATGAAGGTTGTTGCTTAGCAATCTCTTTGGCAGTAAGCTCGTAAGTAAGAGCTTTCTCAATGAATTCGGCCAACGTGGTGCAATTATGATTAAGCAACTGTAGCCGCATACGAGGTTTCAGCCTCTTTCTGAAATACTTGATCTTGTCCGCCTCAGAGTGAATGATAGATGAGGCGAACGGAAGAAGTTCCTGAAATTTCTCGGCAATGGCGAGAACATCCGCGTCTGATGAGGGGTCGGGAGTGAGTAACTCTGACAGCTTGGCCTCTCTGAGTGGGGCCAGATAATAACTCTCCATCATGAGAGTCTTGAACTGGTCCCAAGTACACGATCCTTCGGTGGGATTCAACGACAACCACCAAGAATGAGCGCTCTTACCCAGATAGTAAGCCGCAACTGAAACTTTGTGTCCTTCGGGACACTCTACCATCGTAAATAGCTTCTCGAAGTGTTCGAGCCAATGAACAATATCCGCCGGCTCAGATGAGCCTTCAAAAGTAGGTGGCCTTTGGTGAGAGATGTCGCCGATGATACTGCTCACATTCCTCTCTTGCCTCTGAGGTGGCGGCGGAGGAGCCTGTTGATTTTGAGTAGTGGAGTTATGCATCGTCTCCATTAGTTGCGCCATCTGCGTCATTTGGGCCATCATGCCCTGCATAAAAGCGAGTGGGTCAACCCGAACACCTTCTGACTGAGCCGTGTCCCGGGTACGACTCCCCGATAATGAATGATCACGTCCAGGTGAATGAGTGGCAGCGTCGCTGCTCGATGAATTAGCATTATTTCTCGCATTCGCACGTGTATTCACACGAGCTCTCGGGATTCGGCCCGCACCACGGCCTCGTCTTCCTCGTCCTCTGCCAGCTCCTTCCATACTGAAGTGGAAAGTCACAAGATGATTATATCTCTCGCATGATTATCACATTATGAATATGATATGAGGTGATGAAAATGAGCATACGCTCTAACACAGTGATTACATGAATGATTAACCGAGGTGACATGATTTTCTGATGAAATTATTGAAATGATTATCTTGAACAAGTTAACAAGATTAATTATATGATCTTCCAAATCAACAACTAAATAATGAAATGAATTGAGTGATTAATGAGTTAAAATGACTGTCCTGGTCAAAATGAAAATGATGTTTGAGGATTGTTAACTGATGAATTATGAATGAATGATTATTGCCAGAAATTATACCATGGCGTTAGAAGTCTTACAGTTCTTTCGGTCTGATTGGCTCGGCATCTGCACAGGTCACACGCGACGCGAAAGTCCAATGATACTAGTCCGATGACGATGATTTCAAATGAGACATGACTCGGAAGGTAGTATTCAAAACTACGCTCCGATACCAACTCTGTAACACCGCAAACTAGGCGGATATTACAGTGTCGTGGACCCCCGACTGGGACCCACCAGGCGAATGAAAAAGGATGAATTACACAGGGTAAATGTAGTACCGAACCACATTACAACATCAATTACTCCGATTAGGAGTTTCATACAACACACCCAGGATAATATAGAATACATGTGTATCTTATGTGACGATAAAATACACAACACTGAATGAAATGAGTATTCAAACGGAATGTCTGCAGCGGAATAAATAAAGGAAACATAAATGACTGAATAAATGACTAAAAAGACTGGGGCCCCCTTCTAGTATCATTGGGACTCCTCGCCGTCAACGTGCTCTCCCTGTGCCTTTGCCTTGCCATGACCTGAGAAACAATATCCCCAAACGGGGTTAGTTATACAGAACAACAATCCTCAAGAGTTGAATAAACACAATCATATATATATATATATATATGTAGTATAAACCACAAGTTCGATTAACATGAGACGGTTAGATTATAATCCAATCTTGTTGAGAACATACGCAATCAAACATGCTGTATGAATCAACTAACAGTACGGCTCAAAGGGTGGCGCCACACTACGCCCGGGATGGAAATGTGTCCGTGCACAAGCCACCAACGAGTATCGATCGAATACACGCGTGGTCTTGTACCTAATCAGTCTCACGAAGCAATCGACTCATGGGCACAGTCCAATGTGAGGCCAACAACCAACACACGACATAAATGTGCCCGACATGAAAATCCTACACATACCAACCGGCACGCCAGTATGACCTGGAATGCCACGATATAACAAAAGTGACATCGGAAACGAATAATGACTCACCGAGATGAAATGATAGTGAAATGAATGATAGCTCAATGAAATGATTGGAACCGTCGTTACTTGTGACTGAAGTGATTAATTGACAATGACAAGTTTTGATACGGTTAACACAATGATGAGTGAGTTACGATTATGAATGAACAACAACAAAAGGAAATGAATATCCTTTTAACTGAGTAAGAATCAACTTACACAATACCAGTGACAATTATCCTTCCACGAACAATGTCCTAATTGAGATATCGGTCGCTCGAACAACCTTGAATTATACAATATCCAACAACCCGTTCAATATACGAATCAAACACGAATATAACAAACTCAAAACGTCGATACGATTAAACTAAGTTCATTGGGGCATTATATCGAATACG
Source organism: Orobanche coerulescens (assembly GCA_033398695.1). Classification (NCBI taxonomy): domain Eukaryota; kingdom Viridiplantae; phylum Streptophyta; class Magnoliopsida; order Lamiales; family Orobanchaceae; genus Orobanche; species Orobanche coerulescens. Next base: position 99,690,419 of record CM065818.1, on the reverse strand, counting down.
TTGTGGCCAAACTCCGATTGTTTACAATCAAATCTAAATGAGCCACTATCAAATCCCCCAAGAAGTGTTTCAAACCGACAAACATCTTCCAAATGATCAATAATCCAAAATGAATATCCGAAAACGTGATTATAACAACAATTAATCGAAAACCCCCAATTTCAACTCGATATTCAAAGTGTTCTTGAATAATCCCTCAATAATCCAATGAATCCTTATACAAACTCATAATCATATACATATCCCTTTATATAACATGATTATAACGTCCAAAACATCATATCTCAACACAAAATCGAAGTCCAAGGTGTTGAAGAAATTACCTCTTGAAGATCCAACCACTTCGATCCGATGAACACGAGTTAGAACAAGTATCCAAGCTTCCCAAATGAATGAAGATGATGAAAATTACACACTCAAGTGATTGATGATGGCAAAATCTCTCCCTCAACCCACTCTCTCGGATAAAAGAAGAAAAGGAATGAAAATGAGGAAAAATGTCAGCCGAGTCCTTAAATCACGGAAGTTACGGCCGTAACTCGACCCTCTTACACTGTAACATTCCAAGTCAACGGCCTTACGGCCAGAACCGCCAACTCAGACGGCCGTAACTCGCTTCGTCAAAGCTCCGACAGACTTACGGCCGTAACCGCTCCCGAGTTACGGCGTAACCCGCCTTCGTCAAAAACATCCGCCGACATCTCACGCTGCACTCCGCACACCTTACGGCCGTAACTTTCGATGATACGGCCGTATCCGGCCAAACTTACGGCGTAACCCGCCTTCGTCAAAAAAATGTCCGTGCATCACACTGCCAGACTGGCCGTATCCGGCCAAGCCTTACGGCCGTACCTGCCTCGACTTACGGCCGTATGCCGCAACCCTTATGGCCATAAGTCACCCTTGGTCGACAACTCCTGAAATTTACGAACACCACTTACGGCCGTATCCAACCCTCCTTACGGTCGTAACTCGCCTTCGGCCAAAATGCCTGGCACTGGCCGGACCACGACGGCCAGAATCGCCAGCCTTACGGCCGTACCCGCTGAACTTACGGCCGTATCCCAGAACCTTACGGCCGTAACTCAATGCTGGCCAAGGTGAATAAATCCGATAACTCCGATTCCTCACTACGACTGATGAATGATCCGACGTACCATACAAATGTGAAAGTGAACAAGTCTAACACGAGCCAAAGATGATACTCCCAGTACAAGGCTATCAATCACAATGAAAATGATAATACTCCCGTCTCGATCTAAAAATGGAGATAAAATGACGATCGGTAACTGATATACGATTACAACATTCCAACAGTGAACGCAAATGAGTGATTCATGAATGATGAGTGATTATTAATGAGTGAAAATTACTGAGTGACAATTACAGACTGATAATTACTGAATGAAAATGAATGAATTACAACCGGGTATTACAAGACTACGAGTTTCAAGGATATTACAACACCATAATTCATCTTGATCTTCAAGAAATATCTTAAGTTCAATCCATTTCATGTCCCCAAAACGTATGATTCCATTATGTAAATCCCCAAATCATGATCAAAACATCCTTTAGAATACTACTAATATTGGTGAAGAATCATCTACCTCAAAGTAGCGAGAACACGAAGGAACTTGAAGAAATCCAACACCGAGAGCTTGAACACCAACCTCCAATGATCTACAATCTTCAACTCGGGCTAGGATGATGGTATGAAGGTTTTAGGATGGAGAGAGTGACTCTCTATGTCTCAGAATTCGGGTTTGGAAAGTGATGAAAGCTGAAAAAATGAAAAAGGGTGTTGTCCTATATATAGAAAGTGGTTATTAGCGCGCGCTAGTCCATATTCATAGCGTGCGCTAACGGATATACAAAACTTACTGACTTCACTTTACTCAACATTTAGTGTGCGCTATCCTCATATCATTAGCGTGCGCTACCGCATTGACTTGGCTTTTCCCGAAAGCCGTCCAGGTTCATCCTGACATAATCCGACCAAGATCCGCGGCCTGATCTCACCTACCAACACGTCTCAATCATGCTGACTACGTATAGCGCGCGCTAAGGTTCATATATAGCGTGCGCTACTAAACCCAAATTAGCGTACGCTACGCCTAGTCGATAGCGTGCGCTACAAGTGCAAAATCACAATATCGAACACAATCATGCAATCATGCGCTTAACAACACCGGATCATGAAATACGGAGAATAATACTCAGATCAAAAATACAACAAATACAATATCACAAGGTTCAATTACACATCAGAAATCTCGGGTATTACATCCTCTCTCCCTAAAAAGAAGTTTCGTCCCGAAACTTAAGATGAAAACAACTCCGGATATTTAGTCTTCATACTGTCCTCCATTTCCCAAGTGGCCTCTTCAGCTCCGTGTCGTGACCATTGTACTTTAACCAAGTGTATTGGTTTATTCCTCAACTGTTTGACCCGACTTTCAAGTATCTTGATTGGTCTTTCTTCGAAGGTACCGTCATTAGCTATCTCGATTTCGTCGAAATCAATGATGTGACTGGGGTCTGGTACATACTTCCGCAATTGGGATACGTGGAACACACTGTGAATGTGACTCAGCGATGGCGGTAAGGCCAACCTGTATGCTAAATCCCCAACTCTTTCGAGGATCTCAAATGGTCCGATATATCTCGGACTTAGCTTACGTTTCCTCCCAAAACGGAAAATTCCTCGTGTAGGAGACACCTTCAATAGTACGTGGTCCCCAATCTCGAACTCTAGCGGGCGACGATGCACATCAGCATAATACTTCTGTCGACTCTGGGCAGTCAACAGTCTTTCCCGAATCAAAGCTATCTTCTCTTGAGTCTGAACTATCAATTCCAGTTCCGTCCCGATCAAGTCCGAAGAATTATCCCAGCACAGGGGTGATCGACATCTTCTCCCGTACAAAGCTTCAAACGGTGCCATCTTAATAGAAGCATGCCAACTATTGTTATATGTGAATTCAATCAGCGGCAAGTGAACTTCCCAGTCAGTTGACCAATCCATGGCACAAGCTCTAAGCATGTCTTCTACTGTCTGAATAGTCCTTTCGGACTGACCGTCTGTCTGAGGATGATAAGACGTGCTAAAGTTCAGCTCGGTCCCCAAAGCCCTGTGAACTGCCTTCCAGAAGTGCGACACGAAGCGACCATCTCGATCTGAAATAATGGTCTTCGGCGTCCCATGTAATCTGACTATCTCTGCAATAAATACTCGTGCCAATCTCTCGGGTACCCACGTGTCTTTAATTCCTAGGAAATGAGCCGACTTGGTTAGTCGATCAACTATAACCCAAATCATGTTCATTCCCGTCTTGGTCCTTGGCATATTGGTGATGAAATCCATCGAGATATCCTCCCACTTCCACTCTGGAATCGGAAGCAGTTTTAACATTCCGGCAGGTCGCTGATGTTCAATCTTAACCTGCTGACAAGTCAAACACTTCGAAACGTACTCTGCTACGTCCTTCTTCATATTTCCCCACCAGAAGTTTTGTTTTATATCCTTATACATCTTACTACTGCTTGGGTGAATAGAATAGGGAGCGCTCTGAGCTTCCTTCAAAATTGTCCGTCTCAAATCATCATCATCGGGCACGCAAAGTCGACTTTGAAATCTCAGAACTCCATCATCTTGTATCACGAATCCTGGGGCTTTTCCTTTCTTTATTTCGTCACATAATCGAAGGATCAGAGAATCGTTCAACTGCTTAGATTTGATTTCCTCGACTAGGGACGAAGTCAGTTCCATCACATATAGTTGCCCTTGGATTTCTGGTGACCATACTTCAATCCCTTCGCGGATCAGTTCTCGTTGAATGCTGGTTTGGGACGTAAGTGCTTCCAACACTCAAAGAGAAACAGGTTTACGGCTCAATACATCGGCTACTACGTTTGCTTTACCCAGATGATAGAGAATTTCCAAGTCATAATCCCTGATCAATTCCAGCCACCTTCTCTGCCTCATGTTTAATTCTTTCTGATTGAAAATGTACTTGAGGCTTTTATGATCTATAAAGATCTGACAATGAGTGTCGTATAAATAATGTCACCAAATTTTCAAGGCAAAGACCACAACTGCTAACTCCAGATCATGAGTCGGGTAATTAACTTCGTACGGTTTTAATTGCCAAGAAGCATAGGCAATCACCTTATCCTTTTGCATCAACACACATCCCAGACCCTGATTTAAAGCGTCGTTGTATACCATGAATCCATCAGTTCCATCTGGTAATGCTAATATAGGTGCTGTCGTCAGTCTCTTCTTAAGTTCATCAAAACCAGCCTGGCATTTCTCATCCCACGTGAACTTTTGAGTTTTCTGTAATGGTGAGTGAGTGGACGAGCAATTTTGGAAAATCCCTCTACAAAACGGCGATAATATCCGGCAAGTCCTAAGAAGCTTGGACTTCTTTCACGTTATTAGGAGCTTCCCATTCCAAGATTGCTTCGACTTTCTTCGGGTCCACGAACCCCACCGATATCACATGCCCAAGGAAGGTTACTTCCCTAAGCCAGAACTCGCATTTGGAAAACTTCGCATAAAGCTGTTCATTTCTCAAGGTGCTCAAAACCACAAGCAAATGTTCGGCATGCTCCTCTGTGTCTTTCGAATAGATCAAGATGTCATCAATGAAAACGACCACAAACTTGTCTAGGTATTCTAAGAATACTCGATTCATCAATTACATAAATACCGCAGGAGCATTGGTAAGTCCGAATGGCATCACCACGAATTCATAGTGCCCGTACCGGGATCTGAAAGCAGATTTTGGTATATCCGATTTCTTAATTCTCAACTGATGATATCCTGATCGCAAGTCAATCTTCGAGAATACCCTTGCCCCTTGCAGTTGATCAAACAAGTCGTCGATCCGAGGTATAAGATACTTATTCTTGATCGTCACTTTGTTTAGCTCTCTGTAATCAATACATAATCGGAGGGATCCATCTTTCTTTCGGACAAAGAGAACGGGTGCTCCCCAAGGAGAAACGCTAGGTTGAATGTAACCCTTCTGCAATAATTCCTCCAGTTGCTTCTTTAGTTCATACATCTCGGTTGGCGCCATGCGGTATGGTGCTCTGGAAATAGGAACGGCCTGTGCTCTAATTCGATAGTGAACTCCACTTCTCTCTGCGGAGGTAACCCAGGTAGTTCGTCAGGGAATACATCTGAAAATTCATTCACAACTGGAATAGATGACAGTTCTACTCCTTCTTCTTTCTTCATGGCATAGCACCAAATTCCATGACATCTCTGCTTCAGTAATTTCACTGCTTTCATCGCCTTGATCAATTTTCCCGAGCTTCCCGGTCTCCATCATCTGAATAAGTGTTCAGATCCATCATCAGCAATGATAGAAATGACCCTCTTTCGGTAATTCAGAATAGCTCCATAACGGTTGAGCCAATCGTCTCCGAGAATTAAATCATCACCATGGATGTCAACTACAATAAAATTCGATGGCCAATCTCTCCCTCCTATAGACACTGGAAATTCTCTAGTTTCTAGGGTTCCCACTATTCTCTCTCCGCTCGGCAAACCCACAACATAAGGTTCACAATCAAATAAACAAGAGATTTTCAAATGATTAATACAGTTCAATGATATGAAAGAATGTGTAGTTCCTGAATCGAATAGGACACTAACTGGTTGCAAAAGGATCTGAATCGTACCTGATGCAACAGCAGTGTTTTGATCGTCAGATTTCCTCATCTCGTACAGGCACGGAGGAACGGACCCAGCACTGGATGTCTCTCTCTTCCCAATATTCTGCTGCTGAAATCCACTCTGCTGCGTCTGGTTCACACTTATCTCTTTCGGAACTGGCGCTGGAGTGCGAGTACCAAACGACCTAGTCGCCACTCCACAGAATGTTGCGCGATGTCCTTCCTGTCCACACTCAAAAAAGGTCACAGCAGGTGCGAAACAATCACGTCGAACATGCCCTGTTTTGCCACAGTTATAACATTTCTTCCCTGCGTCTGAAACGGTTGGTGCTGCCCATAACTTCTTTCCGCCTCGAGAAGGATGTGAAGGCCTTCTGGACGAATGAAATGAGGACTGGCCCTTGCGGGACCCACTACTCTTATTCTCCGTGAAGTTGCCAGACACTTTCTGCTTCTTTGCTTCCGTTGACTTTTCTACTGCCGCCTCTTTCATATCATAGGCCAGAGCCTTGTACTGATACTGTCGCAAGGTGGTACATTCAAATCCGTACATATAATGCTGAATTTCCGGCTTCATCCGCATGTCGAAATAGAAAATCCTCTCCGCCTCGGTCCTGACCAAGTGGCGCACATAAGTCAGCTGGTGATTAAAAGTCTTAATCACGTCTGTCACAAATGCCTCTAAATTTTGTGGTGAGAAAAATTCCCGGACTCAGGCCTCTCTAACTGGGCGAGGACAATATTGCGCTTCCATCATTAATTTGAACTCCGTCCTGTCAGTATTATGATTCTCAGGTCGAATGGCCTCCCACCAGTCGGAAGCCTCCCCAGTCAGGAGATACTGGGCTATCGGAACCTTTCTGTTGTGAGGACAGTTAATCCCTGCAAAGATCTTCTCTAACTCCTTCAACCAGTGATCCCAAGAGAGCGTCTCAGTAGAACCGTCAAATTTTGGAGGATGCAATTTGACCATTTCAGTAAGCCATTTGTCTCCCTGGTTATCCTCGTTATGCTGCTGTCCCATCGCCATCTGCATGCGATCAACAACCTGAGCAAATTGGTTTATCTGGGCAACCACCTGTTGAAGCACTCCCGGCATGTTAGGATCTGCATTATTATTTGCTGATTCCTGCTGTCCTCCGGAATGGGAATCTGTTCGACTAGCAGTTATTTCTAGGGTAGACACCGAATCTTCCTATCTCGCAATTCCACGTCCGCGTCCGCGTCCACGACCTCCCCTCAACATACTGTAAACACAAATACTCAATATCCAGGGCAACTTTTCTAAAAGAAAGTCCGTCAATATTCACAAAAAGGAATTAAATAAAACGGTAGTAACTGAGATTAGGAGACTTACAACCACGGTCCACACGACGATGCTGGCTCAGCAGTGAAGTTACAAACAACCCGTAAGTAACGTAAACAGACCCAACTAAAACCCCACTACCAAGATATCCATGAATCTTAGCTCCGATACCATATTCTGTAACACCCCGAGATATTCGGAATAATTACAGCGCCGTAAACCCTTTAAGTAAAGATTTACAAGGCTAATTAAAAGAAATGTGATTACAATCCAACAATACCCCAAATTTCAAGTTACAAAACCGGTTCCAACTGATCCATTGAGTTAATTAATACAACCATATCGAAATGATAATAATAAGACACGCGTACTCGAGTACTGAAAATGAACCAAGAAGACAAATCACAAAAGCAACAAACATCAACCACATCACTGAGCTATTTCATCGTCATGCCGGTACTGTGGCTGTCTCCCCGCTCCTCGGCTACCTGAACATCAAAACAAATGTCCACCCCCGAAGGGGTTAGCAAAACAATGCTAGTACAAGTATCGTACTATAATAAATCATCAATGCATCATAAAACATACAAAACGGACTTCCGTCATCGGAATCCAACGATGTGAATCCTCACGATTCCATCAACATAATACAGGGTAATCCAACGATCCAGCGCCCTCGGTATAGATCCCCATGATGATCCCGTCGGACCAACGCATGGTGGAAAACTCGTCCAATGATCCAGCGCCCTCGTCATAGATCCCTATGATGATCCCGTCGGACCAACGCATGGTGGACATTCGATCCAGCGCCCTCAGCATAGATCCTCATGATCCCCTCGGATCATTTACAACACAAACAATACAATTATGCATACACATATGCAAATCAACATGTTCATCGACGTAAATATCATGACAACTCAAAGAATATAATCTCATGTTCAACAACACGAATAAACTATACACACGATCAACAATACAATATCAATAAGCTTAAAATACAACAAATCACTCCAACAAATCTCAACACACTCGAAGGCCGTCTCCTTCGATCAACGTAGCAAGCTCGAACCTTAAGAAAAGTGAAGAAATCCAACACCGAGAGCTTGAACACCAACCTCCAATGATATACAATGTTCAACTCGGGCTAGGATGATGGTATGAAGGTTTTAGGATGGAGAGAGTGACTCTCTATGTCTTAGAATTCGGGTTTGGAAAGTGATGAAAGCTGAAAAATGAAAAAGGGTGTTGTCCTATATATAGAAAGTGGTTATTAGCGCACGCTAGTCCATATTCATAGCGTGCGCTAACGGCTATACGAAATTTACTGACTTCACTATACTCAACATTTAGCGTGCGCTATCCTCATATCATTAGCGTGCGCTACCGCGTTGACTTGGCTTTTCCCGAAAGCCGTCCAGGTTCATCCCGACATAATCCGACCAAGATCCACGGCCTGATCTCACCTACCAACACGTCTCAATCATGCTGACTACGTATAGCGCGCGCTAAGGTTCATATATAGCGTGCGCTACTAAACCCAAATTAGCGTACGCTACGCCTAGTCGATAGCGTGCGCTACAAGTGCAAAATCACAATATCGAACACAATCATGCAATCATGCGCTTAAAAACACCGGATCATGAAATATGGAGAATAATACTCAGATCAAAAATACAACAAATACAATATCACAAGGTTCAATTATACATCAGAAATCTCAGGTATTACAATGTTTGAGCTAACGCCTTTTAGAATCTGCAAGAGAATAAATATACGAGGCACACAACAAAATAAAATATACTCGTAAGTATAACATAATTTTTAAGATGCGCATCAAGAAAGTCCGAAGAGTCGCCTTACGCTGCCATCAATGCTTTTATAAAAAAAACACAATAAAAACTACAGCAATAAAATAACAATACATAAATCGCGAATAGATGCGCATCAAGAGATCAAGAAGAAACTCCTTAAGCTGCCACCATTTAACACGATTATTACACACGACAGAAAGTAAAAATATAAGAGGTCTGATATGGGTTTATCAAAGGGACAGGAATGAATCCACTTTTCATTTTCTCACGGTAAAATCTTCCATCCAGACAATTTTAGCTAGAGCTGGATCTGGTTGAGGAACAAATTCATTGAGTTTTTTGATTAGTTCTTCTGGTGTTGTTGCAACGACTATGATTCGTTTAGCACGCTCTGAAGTAAAACCCTTTTCAGCAGAGTAGTCGATGAAAGACAGTAAACCATCAAAGAAACCATTGACAATAAGCACACCTATTGGTTTTTGTTGAACATTTAGCTGGGCTCTGGTTACCACATGAAAAAGTTCCTCAAGGGTGCCAAAACCACCGGGAAGGGTGATAAAGGCGCCAGAATGATTTATCATGTGAGTTATGCGATCTTGCATATTTACAGATCTAAACTCATCTCCAATAGTTGACCCGGTGATTTTACTTTCAGCCAGAGGTTTTGGGATTATTCCCAACACTCTTACTCCTTCCATATAGGTATGGCACTCGTCCCATTAATCCTAGACTTCCTCCTCCGTAAACTACATGAATGCATTTTTCTCCTAAGGTACGACCCAAGTTGTGGGTGCTTGATAAAGCATGCCTCTTTTCCATAACTAGCTCCACCAAAAATGCAGACTGTGCTAAATTTTTTTGTTGAAGATGATGACTCCATTTTTGAAAAGAAATTATTTAGAGAGAAACAGAGAAAAGTGCAAGTTTGAGGGATGAATGAAAGAAACAAGCACAATGTTTATTTATAGAAGAAAAAGAAGGTAAAAATTATTTAACAAGTTTGTGATTACGTTGATTGCGCTTCAACTACTCAATAGAATAATGAAAGCATTTATCGCGTATCACATTTTTTATTCAGAAAATCTCACCACACGACAAAAATAAAAGATACTTACGCATATGTACAGTAGTTGTGATTGTAGCTCACATCTTCCTCTGATTTTACGTTCAGAAACGGCCTAAACGCCTTCTATGAGTCGGGGAGAAGCTTCCCATCCAATTTTCTTACAAATTGGCAAACAAGGTCTTTTAACGTCAGATTCCCAAGACGTTGTTCATATTCTGGTTTGAATTTATTCCACAAACATCGAATTCCGTAATGTATGAGTCCACTAGGATGCGTGTCAAGAGAAAATTCGATATCATCTAAATTCTCTTTATTCAGACCATCCTTAATGAACTGAATTTTATCTTCTCTGTTTGTAGATGGAATTCCTAAAGATCGACATTTTAAATTATAGTTTCATCTAGCACATTTATAACAAACGGCTATCATCTTTGCTCGTCGTTTCTTCGCATATGAACTTTTTCCAAGCCCTGGTAAAAATCTAGTCGGTGTTTCTATGAATTCACCCTCTATTCTTACTTTGGCTTCAATTATGAATTTTATGTCAAAAGGTATGCTTTTATTCATAAGCAACCTCATCCTTTCAAGCCTTGCCTTGTAAATTTTTAAAATTGCATTTTTGCTTAGAAAGGGAAATCTTTTTTCAATTTTATACAATGTTTCTTCCATAATAAAAAAATAAAAATGAAAATAAATGGAGGAATTATTTACAAATACCAGTTGTTGTGGGAAACTGAAAAATCCGACTTTAATAGTCACGGAGTATCGTTATCCGCCACTTGACCGGACAAACACAATTGAGTACTAAGTTACAATATCGAGAAATTTGTACCTATAAAAATAGTTTACAATGTAAGATTTCAAATATAACTTATACTTCCCCGGTAACGGCGCCAAAAACTTAACACGTTCTTAGTGTAACTATCGCAAGTGCACGATATCGCATCAAGTTGTAAAGTGGACTTTTTGAGTCCGGTTTATCGATCCCACGAGGAAGTTTGGTTATAATTTGAATTATACACTATTAGTCTATTTTTATAGATACTTGGCTAAGTGAAACACACAATTAAAGAGTTTGGTTTAATAATTGCAAAGATAATGCAATAATAGTTCTAATATTATAAGGAAATAAAAAGATAGCAATAATAATAGATTGATTAACGATAAAATGAAATAGTTGAGATTACAAACTTAGTTCGTCATTAGTTATAGAAGATGTATAAGAGATCATAAGATGAATTTACTTATTATGTTGTGTAGATTCGATTTTCTTTAAAAAGACGGTTTCTCTTTTGAACTATAAAACGCCCCTTACATATTGAATCAATGCACTATATTTCTATGTTGATTGGCTTCAATACATAGCATTAGGATTTATGAAAATAACTCAAACAATCATCTAAGGTCTAGAGGTATATTTCTATCCCCTAGAACAACTTAGAGTGAAGATCATTTGATCTAATCAAACATATTTTCTTTCAAAACATATGAAGACTATAAATATCGTCATTTATTGGCCAAATAAATAAAGATTGTTAAAACAATGAAAATCACACACAATAATAAGTAATTCACAATAGATCTTTTATACAAACATAAATAATATGACTAACCTTGTTTATAATCCCAACTAAAGGTAACTTAGCCCATGAAGGGTTTATTATATATAATACAAGCTTTGGTGGTCATTATTAGTTGAATCAAGAGAAAGAATTGATCCTCACTCCCTTAGTAGATAAAGGAGAAAGAAGCAATAAACTCTCTGAACAACATATGCTATACCACACTCACACAAATCACTCAAGAACACAAGTGTGTTCTTCACACAAAAAGAAAAGTTTACAAGAAGTGAAAAATTATATGATGAATGATGAATGATGAAGGATCTAAGGGGTCTATTTATATACCTAAAGTCATCTAATAGCTCCTAAACTCCAGCATTATTACAATAGATCGTATCAATGCCAGCCATCCCCTCAATAATACACAAAAAGTATAAAAAATTAGACAAATCTTAACAATCTGTCAAGAGTTACGGCCGTAACATTAAGGAGTTACGGCCGTAACTTGGATGACTTACGGCCGTAACATTCTGTAGTGACGGCCGTAACTTGGCTTCATCAATTTGTTCACTGGTTGCTTTGAGAGTTACGTTCTCAACCCAGAATTTCTCAGACTTTGCGTTTTTGCCCCAAATCTTCTTCGGATGATAACTTTTGATATATAACTCTGATTTTGAATCCGGAAAGACTGCCGAATTCATCTCAGAAAGCCCTACAACATGAATATATTAAAGTTCAACAAAGAGAATATTTAATAAACATGTTATTTCTTGAGTAAAGCAGTTATTTAATCCAATTAAGACTAGATTTACATCATCATCCGATAAAAATAAAATTATTAAAAACTAATTAATTAAAAGCAAAAAACGAGTAGACTAGCTCAATTATGGGTGAATTTTATCGATACAAACCATGGATAAGTGTATAAAACTGACACTTATCAGCACCGTATGAGGCACTTTATGGGCAACGTTGTCGATCACCAATTTGTTGGAGTGAGGCGTCCGATATGGTCGGGACCGAGACGGATATCATTCTGGAGACGAGGCGAAAGATAGAATCAATTCGGGAACGGATGTTGACTGCCCAGAGTCGACAAAAGTCATATGCCGATGTCCGTCGTCGACCTTTGGAATTCGAGGTGGGAGACCACGTTTTGCTAAAGGTGTCGCCGACGAGAGGAGTCTTCCATTTCGGGAAAAAGGAGAAGTTGAGTCCGAGATTTATTGGACCCTTCGAGATTCTCGCGCGAGTCGGTGGGTTGGCATACCGTTTGGCGTTACCCCCGGCCTTGAGTCACGTTCATAGCGTTTTTCATGTTTCCCAGCTGAGGAAATATGTCCCGGACCCTAGTCACGTCATCGATTATAGTGAGATTGATGCCGCCGAGGATATTACTTTTGAGGAGCGCCCTTTGAAAATTTTGGAGCATCGTGAGAAGCGACTGAGGCATAAAACCATCCCTTTAGTCAAGGTGCAGTGGTCGAGACATGGTGTCGAGGAGGCAACTTGGGAAACAGAGGATAGCATGCGTACTAGGTACCCCGAGTTGTTTGTTCCTTAAGTTCCGGGACGAAACTTATTTTTAGAGGGGTAGAATGTAATATTCGTAATTTTTTTCTTTTTTCGGTATCCTCATCTTGGTGTATTTTTCATTTTTCTAGAAACTCGCTCGTAACCGTATTGACATTTCGAGGATATTTAATATTGGACTTCTTATTGTCCGAGCTTGTTTCGGACTCGTTTTACTCGGTTTGGTGTTTTATGTCATTTTCGTCGCTATTTCATGTATTCTTGTAAATCGTCATCCGGAACCGCCGTTTCGGGGTTGCCGCAAGTCCATCTTATGTCCTTATGGACGTTGTGAGTCTTTGCTTGGTGATTCGATGGCGTATTGTATTATGTTGTCGTATTGTCCCTTGGAGAGCGTCGTGAACTCTTGATGTCTTTCCCTTTTGAGTTGGTTACGTTCTGGATATTTTTGGAGTCGTGTCGGGCTAGATGTTAGCCTTTGGTTCTTGCACTTGAGCAGGCCACATGAGTTGTCATTTGTGTTTTGCGCCCGTGCGTAGTCTTATGCTAGGCAGAAAACTCCAGGGACGCACGAGCAGACATCCGAACAATTGGTCGTGCCCGCTGCGCTCGTGCGTGAGGACAGGAGTTAGGCAGTGGCCTGACGCACGACCAGGCATCCGAACAATTGGTCGTGCCCGCTGCTCGTGCGCAATCAATGCTCGGAAGTAACTCCTAGGGACGCACGAGCAGGAAGCACGAGCTAGTGCTCGTGCGCTGCGCTCGTGCGTGAGGACAGGAGTTGGGCAGTGGCCTGGCGCACGACCAGACGCACGAGCACTTGGTCGTGCATGATGGTCGTGCGTCTCTGAGGTATTTAAGGGGTCAGTCGCGTTTTTCAGCGTCATTTTTCATTCCTTCTTCTTCTCCGAGGATTAGGCGACTTGGATGATTTGGAGGCTGAAGTTGGATCGTGTATCATCATCCATCCAAGATTTTGAGTCTCTAACACCAAGATATCATCATTAATCATCTTCTACCTCTTGAATCAAGGTAAATCTTCTAGAACCCTATTTTAGGGGAGATTTGGGGGTTTTCGCGATTTCGTCCGATTCGTTCCGTTTTGTTCGTTAATTCATGATGAATATGATTAATCCTGTTGGTATTCTTCGTTCCCTACGGATTCATGGTATATTTCGTGGTATTTCCATTATCGGGGGGGGGGGGGGGTTTGGTTGTGGTCCGCCCTCGTTGATGTTTTCGTACGAATATACATGAATCGTAGGCGGGTTTTCGGGTATTTTCCAATTCCGTATTCGTTTAGAATTGGTTGTGATTGTGTTCTTCGTATCGTTAGGTTCGTGATTATCGGCTCCTAACGTTCGTCGGTATTTCCTTCCGTTCGTTGCGTCGTCTATTATTCAAGGCAAGTATTTTTGGAAACCTTTATGCTTAACATGTAATGGTGATGTACTTTGTGTGTGCTTTACTCACCTCGGGAGGGTCCGACGGGGCCATGGAGGGAATCCAATGGTATAGCCCTGGATTCACGAGTTTGTTTCGCTAGCCAGTGTTGCGAATTTCGGTGAACGCAAGTGCACGTTGTCGTAAGCAAGTAATAAAGTGATGAATAAGATATCGTTCCCTCGAGGACTGACTGACCAATTACCGATTTATGCGTATTCTAATTTTATTTGAACTATCGAAATTTGAGGTGCAAGTAGTAATTAAAGAAAATTAATAAAAGAATAAATAATAAAATCGATTGTTCGAAGGAAGAAGATCAAATAGGAAATTAATCTAGTATTGTGAATCCACCTCGGTTTATCCGAATTACTCATGATTTATATGAATTAAATGATTTCCCAATTTATTGAAGGCGAAGATTTCTAAAATACTCTGCCGCCTCTCCCGAGGTCAATAGAATTTTCTACGGCGAATAAAACACTCTATCCCTAGGTAAATTAATTCGTCAATAGGCAAAAAGTGCAAAATCTTCAGATAGGCCACGTAATTCCTATGAGTATATTCCTATCTCACAAGATAAAACGGTTCTCACCAATTTTTCCTACCAACTCTCCTCTCCCGATTCGAGTTGTGTAATCAAAACAAATCAATCATAAGCCACATAATTGACAGTAATTAAAGCAATTGGGAAAACTCAATAAGAAAGGGAAAATATATTTTAATAATGCAAAATCAAAAGTTAACTCGTCAAAACCTCGGTTTCATCAAAATCCTAGACTAGAGTTCTAGCCTGACATGCTAGAAAATAATAATATACAAAGTAATAAAGAAAGCATAATAGAAATCAAACGCAGTCGAAGAACTTGGATTCCTCCGTTCTCTAGCTTCCGCTCTCTGCTCCTTGGTGTTTTCTCCTTTTTCCTCCGATGATTGATCCCCTATTCAGACCTTTTTAATCCCTATTTATAACCACCATTAGTCTCCAAAATACGTCCGGGAATTAGGTCGGAAATGGCTCAGAAGCGCGGTAAAATCAGCATCACCGCCCCGTGGGCCGCGGCTCAGTAAGTGCGTGCCGCGGCTCAACATGTTCAGCACCCTATGCCTGGGCGCAATTTTTCTTCATGGGCCGCGGCTCAGCTTCAACGTGCCGCGGCCCCCGGTACAGTGTGTTCGGGCTCATGCTGTCCGTGTGTGTGCCGCGGCTCAGCTTCATTGTGCCACGGCCCCTGACCAGAATTTGTCGTTTTCGCCCATTTTTTCGTCGTTTAGGCTTTCGGACTCCAATTTCCTGCAAAACATATAAGAATAGTGCATTAAAAGCTCATTTATGCAGATTTAGACTTAAAAATAGATATAAAATAATGATAAATAAGCGCCTAAAAATACGCCTAACAAATACCCCCAAACTTGAGCATTTGCTTGTCCTCAAGCAAAAATCAATTTCAAATAAAAAGTATCGTGAATGATCGTGCAAATCCATAGTGCTCAATGATAAGTGTCAGTTTTGTACACTTATCCATGGTTTGTATCGATAAAATTCACCCATAATTGAGCTAGTCTACTCGTTTTTTGCTTTTAATTAATTAGTTTTTTTTATTTTATTTTTATCGGATGATGATCGGATTAAATAACTGATTTACTCAAGAAATAACATGTTTATTAAATATTCAATTTATTGAATTTTGATATATTCATGTTGTAGGGCTTTCCGAGACGAATTCGACAATCTTTACGGATTCAAAATCAGAGTTGTATATCAAAAGTTATCATCCGAAGGTATATATATGTGTATATATATATATATGGGGCAAAAACGCAAAGTCTGAGAAATTCTGGGCTGAAAACGTAACTCTCAAAGCAACCAGTGAACTTATTGACGAAGCCAAGTTACGGCCGTAACTAAAGAATGTTACGGCCGTAAGTCATCCTAGTTACGGCCGTAACTCCTGAATGTTACGGCCGTAACTCTTGACAGATTGTTATGATTTGTCTAATTTTTTATACTTTTTGTGTATTATTGAGGGGATGGCTGGCATTGATCCGATCTATTGTAATAATGCTGGAGTTTTGGAGCTATTAGATGACTTTAGGTGTATAAATAGACCCCTTAGATCCTTCATCATTCATCATTCATCTTATAATTTTCCATTTTTTGTAAACTTTTCTTTTTGTGTGAAGAACACACTTGTGTTCTTGAGTAATTTTTGTAAGTGTGGTATGGCATATGTTGTTCAGAGAGTTTATTGCTTCTATCTCTTTTATCTACTAAGGGAGTTAGGATCAATTCTTTCTCTTGATTCAACTAATAATGACCACCAAAGCTTGTAATATGTATAATAAACCCTTCATGGGCTAAGTAACCTTTAGTTGGGATTATAAACAAGGTTAGTCATGTTATTTATGTTTGTATAAAAGATCTATTGTGAATTACTTATTATTGTATGTGATTTTCATTGTTTTAACAATCTTTATTTATTTGGCCAATAAATGACAATATTTATGGTCTTCATATGTTTCGAAAGGAAATATGTTTGATTAGATCAAATGATCTTCACTCTAAGTTGTTCTAGGGGATAGAAATATACCTCTAGTCCTTAGATGATTCTTTGAGTTATTTTCATAAATCCTAATACTATGTATTGAAGCCAATCAACATAGAAATATAGTGGATTGATTCAATATGTAAGGGGCGTTTTATAGTTCGAAAGAGAAACCGTCTTTTTAAGGAAAATCGAATCTACACAACATAATGAGTAAATTCATCTTATGATCTTCTCTACATCTTCTATAACTAATGACGAACTAAGTTTGTAATCCCAACTATTTCATTTTATCGTTAATCAATCTATTATTATTGCAATATTTTTATTTCCTTAAAATATTAGAACTATTATTGCATTTTCTTTGCAATTATTAAACCAAACTTTTTAATTGTGTGTTTCACTCATCTTAGTATCTATAAAAATAGACTAATAGTATATAATTCAAATTATAATCAAACTTCCTTGTGGGATCGATAAACCGGACTCAAAAAGTCCACTTTACTACTTGATACGATATCGTGCACTTGCGATAGTTACACTAACAACGCGTCAAGTTTTTGGCGCCGTTGCCGGGGAAATATAAGTTATATTTGAAATCTTACATTGTGAACTATTTTTATAGGTACAACTTTTTCGACATTGTAACTTAGTACTCAATTGTGTTTGTCCGGTCAAGTGGCGGATAACGGTACTCCGTGACTATTAAAGTCGGATTTTTCAGTTTCCCACAACAACTGGTATTTGTAAATAATTCCTCCATTTGTTTTCATTTTTATTTTTTTATTATGGAAGAAACATTGTATAAAATTGAAAAAAGATTTCCCTTTCTAAGCAAAAATGCAATTTTAAAAATTTACAAGGCAAGACTTGAAAGGATGAGGTTGCTTATTAATAAAAGCATACCTTTTGACATAAGATTCATTATTGAAGCCAAAGTAAGAATAGAGGGTGAATTCACAGAAACACCGACTAGATTTTTACTAGGGCTTGGAAAAAGTTCATATGCGAAGAAACGACGAGCAATGATGATAGCCGTTTGTTATAAATGTGCTAGATGGAACTGTAATTTAAAATGTCGATCTTTAGGAATTCCATCTACAAACAGAGAAGATAAAATTCAGTTCATTAAGGATGGTCTGAATAAGGAGAATTTAGATGATATCGAAATTTCTCTTAACACGCATCATAGTGGACTCGTACATTACGGAATTCGATGTTTGTGGAATAAATTCCAACCAGAATATGAACAACGTCTTGGGAATCTGACGTTAAAAGACCTTGTTTGCCAATTTGTAAGAAAATTGGATGGGAAGCTTCTCCCCGACTCTTAGAAGGTGTTTAGGCCGTTTCTGAACGTAAAATCAGAGGAAGATATGAGCCACAATCACAACTACTGTACATACTGTAACACCCCCGAGATATTCAAGGTGTATTACAGCTCCGTGGACCCCTACATGGGACCCACCAGGCTAACACAAGAAAACACCACTCGACTAACCATATCGGTTAGCAAGGAAACAATTGTTAACAACAAGAACACAAAACAACACGTCCGGTACAACCGGCATAATAAACATCAACCGACAAATACAGTAACTTCAATGGAGACCAATCACAATCCGAAAGGAAAAGCCTAAGTACTCGCGAGTACAATCTATAAGTTTACAATTTGGAAAACAACCATATCAAAAGAGACAGTAGGAAATAACAAGACTCAATTGCACATGTCAACAACCTTGGCCGACATCCTCGTACCATCCAGTAGCAGCTCGTGCATTGAACATAACCTGAAATCCATAACAAGAATTTCCCCAAAACGGGTCCCCAAAGGGGTTAGCAATTACGCTAGTACAAGTATTCAAGGCAAACCAATCGCTTACACATTTCATAGTGCATGCACCAATATCATTTCAAAAACCAAAACCAGACATGTCTTTTCCGGAAACAAACAGTCAAACAATTTGCCTTGGGAACAGGGTTATACCATTGATCCCGCCCGAGGCCTCCAAGGACCCTCCCGAGCTGGCCATATCATAAAACAAAACACGCACATGCATCGCCTTGGGAACAGGGTAATACCATTGATCCCGCCCGAGGCCTCTAAGGACCCTCCCGAGCTGGCTAGCTAAACAAATTCATGAATCCAGGACTCAACCCATTGGACTCCCTCCGTGATCCCGTCGGACCATCCCGAGGTGAGCAAATCACACACAAAATACATTACCATTCCACGTTAAGCATAAAGGTTTCCAAAAATACTTGCCTTGAATAATTGACGACGCAACGAACGGAAAATAAAGTCACCGACGAACGCTAGGAACCAACGAAACCGAACCTAACGATTCTAAGAATACAATCACAACCATTTCTAAACGATTATGAAATTGAAATACACCCGAAAACCCACGTACGATTCATGTATATTCCTATATAAACAACAACGAGGGCGGACCACAACCAAACCCTCTCGATTCCGTAAAAACCATGAAATATACCATGAATCCGTAGGGAAACTAAGAATACCAACAAGATTAATCATATTCATCATGAATTAATCAACAAAACGGAACGAATCGGACAAAAACGCGAAAACCCCCCAAATCTACCCAAAAGTAGGGTTCTAAAGATCTAACCTTGATTCGCTGGATTGAAGGATGTTATAGGATGATTGATCAATGATATAACCTCAAGAACTTCATGGATTTGTTGTTAAACAACATGGCTTCGCCACCTCCGAATCGCCAGCCGCGGACAGAAAAGGAAGGAAGTGAAAAATGAATGAAAATGCGACTGCTCTGTCACATTTATACTGGGCCGGAACTAGCGTGCGCTAGCCTTCCCGGACTAGCATCCGCTATCGGCCAGTATCGGCCCAGTGCCCTCGGCCAGGGCCCGCACGACCCGACACCACCGACCAATCCTGCCGACCGTGACCTACCCGCCCGACCCTCGCTAGCGTGCGCTACGGCCGGAAGCCTGCGCGCGCTAGCCGACCTGTCCAGTAACCTCTGGACTAAACAGCTAGCCCAGGTAACGTACGCTAGTCGGCCGATAGTGTGCGCTACCCCTGCCGGTTAGCGTGCGCCAAGACTGACAGTAGCGTGCGCTACCTGCCGATCCTCCCCGAGTCCAGAACCTCAAAACCTCTCTGCCCTGACCCGATAGCGTGCGTCGGCTGGCCGCGTAACGTGCGCTACTCCTGCCGGTTAGCGCATGCAGCCTTCCGGCAGTAGTGCGCGCTACGCCGGTTCCTGCCGCGTCAGCCCGGCCAGTGCCCACAACCGTCCGGCCAGGACCCGCCACCGTCCGGCCAGCTACTCAGCCGTCATGATCCGATGACTCGATTTCCGAAAACGTACGGAACGAACATGACGAAAATCTCGCGGACAACATCAACGGCCCGAAATGAAAATATAATGCAATAATTAATCATACGCGACCAAGAAAAGGGTCGAGACAACAAATACAGATACGGATACCCGTAACTTTAGGTAAATTACCAAAATGGCCCAAAACGCCCGAAAATCACGATACGTGATCGAATAACCAAACCGAGGTTCACAACACATATAACAAAGTTAAACGGACTTACGGGAAACTCGAAACAGCAGTTTCGAACGAGATTCGCAAGAATCGGACTCAAGTGCGGAAAAGTCGCCAAAAAGTACGGAACTCAACAGAACGACACCGAAACAAACTCGGATGTCAAAAAGTGTAGAATTAATCATTCTCATAATAATGAAACGGTCATGAGCGAGTCGTCAAAACGGACTTCCGCCGAAAAAAAAAGAAATTACCGGAAATTAAAACTACGGGTATTACACACTACCTTCCTTAAAAGAAGTTTCGTCCCGAAACTTAAAACAAGTAGGGAGAAATAATATCCCGCCAGGAAAAACTCAACGAGGTACACAAAAACCGAAAACTCGCGCCCAACGGCGAAATGCTGCAAGAAACGCAAAGAGACATACGGCGTGAAAATACGCTCCACGGCGACTAACACAACGCCACCGGTAGAGACATAATAAAATCAACGAGTGACAAGCGTCATCAAATAGACAATACAATCGAGTTGATTATCCGAACAATCACAAAACACAATGAACGAAAATCAATATGATTGACCAACCCAACGGTACATCAATCAAAACGCGAGCCAACCGCTGACCAAATACGGAATCCCACCGCCCAAGGGTTGGAAGATCGAAAACGAGACTAATGTCCCGAACTTAAGGGAATTACGAAGGAGCCTGAACGCTCAACAATCACGAAACGAGAACAAAAACCGAACAATCAAATGATTGAGACAACAAAAATCGAACAATCATGTCCGAAACACGTAGGATAATAAAATTCAAACAACAACTCCCAGGATGACCTGGTGAGAACAACAAGACGTGCATTCCCATAAGATCCACAGGAAAGGGAAT
The DNA here is from genome assembly GCA_033398695.1 of Orobanche coerulescens. NCBI lineage: Eukaryota > Viridiplantae > Streptophyta > Magnoliopsida > Lamiales > Orobanchaceae > Orobanche > Orobanche coerulescens. Next base: position 99,669,025 of record CM065818.1, on the reverse strand, counting down.
AGCAATTGAAAAGCCACAACGACAGACGAGTTATTCCGAAACAATACCACCCTCGTTCGATCAACAAAACAAGGGATAGGGAAAGTTCAGAAATGTTAACGAGCATGAACGAGTCGATAGAGTCGAAAATACAGAAGTTCAAAATCCGATCCACTTCGAATAAAAGAACTAGTAGAACTAAAAGATGTTACTTCCTAACAAGGTTCACAAGAATCGAACCGAATTCGGAAAAGTCACAGCGATAATCAAATCGACCCAAAATAAAATTACAGCTCGTTTGAACGATGAAACCAAGGTACAGAACAAGTTCAGAAGGTATCAATGAACACGAGCGAATCGATCGACTGGAGAAAGAGAAAATACAGAAGTCAAAATAGTACGGGTATTACCTTCGACCTCGCCCCTGAAACTCACAACAACGGAACAAAGGTAACAATACAACAAGCAACCGACACAACATGGAACAATCACCGATGCACATAATCATACCAACCTAAGCTCTAACAGATCGCATATATGCGATAACGCATAAATTGCTACGAGGCAACAACATTCAATACCAACATCATACCCCTCACAGAGGCGACCACGACAACTGCGTGGCAAACGACTCAACGCTCATAACCAATTCAATCACAACTCGGGGGTTAACAACCTAACGAGAGTACGAACATCACACATATATTCCCGGACTGCAAATAGGAACGATAGGTTTTGAAAACGAAAACCACCTTTTGAAAATAATTTGCAAGCACCAGTTGATCTTGAGTATCATATATCAAAAAGTAGTACAAACATCGTCATCGAGACTTTAAAAATCATCTTGCGTTTGAACAAAAATGAGGACACCTTTCTTTTAGTGAAAAACTTTCAAAAATATTCGACACCTTCCTCAAGGTAGAAGAATTTTGAAACAGATAGTTGCGCTAGTAGGCGCCTTGAGAACACTGTGAGAAAATAATTCATTTTAAAAGTACGTCTCGAGATTTATTTTCTAAGATACTCAAGATTTTTCAGAAGTACAATAGGCCAAAATGCCCAAAATTCGCACGTATCAACATTCATTTAAACACATCATATCACACGCATCAAATCGTTCAAAATCACGAAAGTGATATACAATCCTTAGGATATGTTTAACTACATCGTTAAAACAACAATTGGTTTATCAAAACCGGATGGAAAACAATATCAAGAACAAAACTCCAAAAAGTCAACTCTAGGGATTCAAGAAAAATACCCAGATTCGGCGAAGAACAATGGATTAGATGATGTTAAAAATCATCTAGGATACTCCAAAACACGTTTGGATGGAAGAAAAATCAGCCCCGATGCGAACCCTAGTCGCTACGTCTCAAACTCATGGAGGAAGAAGAAAAAATGAAGAAAAATGCAACTTCTAGACTAGTGTCCAGTATTTATACTGGACACAATTAGCATGCGCTAATCATTAAGGTTAGCGTGCGCTATCACGGCACAAAACAAAACTCCTGACAAAAAATACACTGTTAGCGTGCGCTAACCCCAAGTGTTAGCGTGCGCTAACGAGAACTTCAGACCCAAGTAGCTCTGGATCGCCCGAACTACTGTAGCGTGCGCTATCCTCCCCTTTGCGTGCTACCAACGCACTCTCGCGCGCGCTAGCCGCAAAGCGTAGCGTGCACTAATGACTCACAGAGACAGCAACAGAACATATCAGAAAATTTACATGTCGTAAACCCTTCTCACAAGGATTTACCAGGCTAAGCATGATTTCCCACGTCATTTTGAAAATGCTAAAAAGACCAATGACGGTAATATTTTCCAAAACTCACAGACTCATTTGTCAAACCGTCATAAAATGTTCAAGGCCAAAATGCCAAAACTTGATTTACGGAATCAGTTTTACGAAATAAAACTCAGTTTGCAAAATACCGAAAGCCGTTTTGAAAGAACTCACGCAGCGGATAAAATGCAGTTCGAAAATACATCAGCAGCGACGACACTCCTCATATAAACCAAATACGAGAGTCGAATAAACACATATCGTGAAATCAAAATCCACAGAAGGATTCCATCATTTAACAACTAATCAAACAAATAACTCGTGTCACACGAGGCACAACACAAAGAAGGGAGTTTAACATCCATAGGTCGCACATAAGTGACGATCGCCCCTCGATACTAATCACGACCACTGATCTCAAACGATGCATTGCGATGCGACTAAGTCAGACAAAATCCGACGAGACAAAACTCAACAAACACAACTTGACTCGACCGCCTAGGTTTCCCTAAGCTAATCTGATTTTAAAATCATATACTCTAGTTATTCGAAAATAAAGCCGATAAGTTAAAAATCGTTTTCAAGACCCTTTCAAACACGACAAGGGTTTAACAGCGGTAGCATTTTATAAAATATCCTAAACGCTTTTATACACGACTTTTAAATACCGACACAAGGATTTATTTGAAAATACAAGGCTGGCTCGCCCAAATTCATGTCACTTTTCAAAAACCCACAATACGATCAAGTCTAAGAAATTTTGAAGCATGCACGCCGCATGTATTATTATTAATAGAAACACATTAGTTGTAAATAACAATAATTAGCCAAGTACCAACAATTTCCGAACACACGTATATACGGCATTCAAAAATCACCAGTTCAACAAGCGCAACTCGGAAACACTAAGTCCAAGCATATGTCAAACTATCTCTTCAAGTTTAACAGCATAACCAAAGAACACCGATTTGGACATATGTCGAAACCATCTATGTGAGTTTCTCAACAAACTCTGCCATCAATACCTTTCCCAGAACATATCAATGTTCAAAACTTCTACATCATACTGCACCCTTCGGTGTCCAAACCATCAGTACATTCGGCTCAACATACATTTAGTATATCGCAATTACCAAACACAGATTCCATCATACAACAAAAGACTAGAGAGTCAACACCTCTCACAATATACCACGGAGCAATCTCGGATCTTTCGATCACCAATGATCCCACCAACGCTAGGAAGTTTAGCGATGGAAGGCTCGCAAAACGACAAACGGTCAAGCCCAGAACGGCGCACATACTCCAGACTGCGCAATACTAGAATCAAAAGTACACGAACCGGATGGATAAAAAAAAAACAACTCGACGATAAGTACGAGAGAGACAATCACAGTTCAAGAAGTGGAAATACAATACGAGAAAACAAGAGAATCGAGTAAGGAAAACTTACGAGCACTGGATGTACTGAGACACCGGCAGCGGTGTGACAATGTGCAAAACAAAACACAACTAGACCCAAATAACCGACAAGCCTAGGTATCCATAAACCAAGAGCTCCGATACCATTTTCTGTAACACCCCCGAGATATTCAAGGTGTATTACAGCGCCGTGGACCCCTACATGGGACCCACCAGGCTAACACAAGAAAACACCACTCGACTAACCATCTCGGTTATCAAGGAAACAATTGTTAACAACAAGAACACAAAACAACACGTCCGGTACAACCGGCATAATAAACATCAACCGACAAATACAGTAACTTCAACGGAGACCAATCACAATTTGAAAGGAAAAGCCTAAGTACTCGCGAGTACAATCTATAAGTTTACAATTTGGAAAACAACCATATCAAAAGAGACAGTAGGAAATAACAAGACTCAATTGCACATGTCAACAACCTTGGGCGACATCCTCGTACCATCCCAGCGCCCGCTCGTCTGGCTGAACATAACCTAAAATCCATAACAAGAATTTCCCCAAAACGGGTCCCCAAAGGGGTTAGCAATTACGCTAGTACAAGTATTCAAGGCAAACCAATCGCTTACACATTTCATAGTACATGCACCAATATCATTTCAAAAACCAAAACCAGACATGTCTTTTCCGGAAACAAACAGTCAAACAATTTGACTTGGGAACAGGGTTATACCATTGATCCCGCCCGATGTAACACCCCGAGATATTCGGAATAATTACAGTGCCGTAAACCCTTTAAGTAAGGATTTACAAGGCTAATTAAAAGAAAAGTAAATATAATCCAACCGTACAACTGAAGTTCACAACATAGAACTTATTGAGCTGATCCAAAGAGTTAACTTATACAACCATATCGAAAATGACATTATTAAAACACACGTACTCGAGTACTAAAGTGAACCAAGAAGACAAATCACAATAACAATAAACATCAACCACATCACTGAGCCATTTCATCGTCTCCGTCAGTCTTGTGGTTGCTTCCCCGCTCCTCGGCTACCTGAACATCAAAACAATGTCCACCCCCGAAGGGGTTAGCAAAACAATGCTAGTACAAGTATCATAATACATAAATCATCAGTGCATCACAAAACATGCAAAACGGACTTCCGTCATCGGAATCCAACAATGTGAATCCTCATGATTCCATCAACACAATACAGGGTAATCCAGCGATCCAGCGCCCTTGGTATAGATCCCCATGATGATCCCGTCGAACCAACGCATGGTGGAAAACCCGTCCAGCGATCCAGCGCCCTCAATATAGATCCCCATGATGATCCCGTCGGACCAACGCATGGTGGACATTCGATCCAGCGCCCTCAGCATAGATCCTCATGACCCCCTCGGATCATTTATACCATAAACCAATCAATTATGCATACATATATGCATTTCAATATTTTCATCAATATGAACGGTTAACAACGAATACCACGAGAATTTACAGAAATAAATCTCATATTCGACAACATGAACAAAACCATATGCATGATCAAAGTTCCAATATAAATCAAACTCAACATATGATACTTGCCTCGAAAATGGCAAGAATGAAATACTCCAACAAACGTCACGCGTCCGTATGTCACCGCCCCACGATCGACCCCTATGCAAGGCTCGGACCTTGTTCACAAAGAGATACAAGGAACTTAACATACCACTCGATACTAACATACGATCACCCAATACTTATATTATGATCGTAAAGTAGTGACGCTAGGTTGGTTCACGGTTATAACACTAGATAATAACTGAATCGGAAACTATAAGGCACTACAGGAGAGTTGGACGATCATTTCGAAGGTGAAATACCGATGTTTAAAAGTTCGATGTTTTACAAGGTATTGAAGATTTCGCGTTTTAATAAGGGATTAAATTCTAAATCCTCATATGACCGGCTATAACGATTTTACCACCAATGTTATTCAATATGACAAGCATGCTCGAATATTACGCAAGGAAAACGATATTACGGTGATCCGATTTGAGTTCAAAAACTTGGCCGATATATCAATCTCAAGAATATGGAGAATACATACATGAATTACACACGTGAAACATAAAAAGGGTTCAGAGAATCTAATCTGAAATCATGCTATTTACTTCAACGAATTAAGGATACTTCATGTTAAGGCTTACATCCACCGAGGCTAAATCAATACTCTAAGTAATGGAAGAAAGACAAGGTATAATTGGGTTCTAAACTCCAAAATATGGTGCTGGACTCAAAAGATCATTAACTAGTCCAATGATTTCCAAAACAAGCTCAAAGTATAGCTAAGAATGTAAACTCTAGCTTGGTGAATCGTAACATACCTTAAGAGATGTAAGAATAAAGAAAATCTTCAATAAACTCTTCACCAGAAGCTTGATCACCAACTCACACGGTCTAGGCTTCCCAAAATCGGATGTAGATGATGATATGAGGGATATGAGGTGAAGGATAGTCTCAAAAACACAAAAATCGGATAAGGTGAGAGTGGGAAATGAAGTGAGGGTCGGGTTCTATAAATAGATTTCTGGGCATTACGTATGTTATGCAATCACACTTACGTACGTAACAAACTTAACGTATGTTATACCCTAGCTTTAGCATACGTAATCGTCTGACCAGAGTTCACTGGCCTGATTTCGCCATTTCCTTACGTACGTAATCACACGGGATTTACGTGCGTAATATCCATGTCCTTAACGTACGTAAAACATGCACCATAGCGTACGTAACACCTATGTCCAGGTTCACGCGGAAATCACACGAATCTTCCCCGGCCCCTTCCTCGGCCCCCACACGCCGACCCTTATCCGAACCCAAATTGACTTATCGTACGTACGTTAAGAACATCATATAACGTACGTAATACTGAATCTTTAGCGTACGTTATGGGCGCCTGATAGCGTACGTAAGTACGTGCAGAATCATGCATGAAATGTTGAAGATATATAAAAACATAAGGGCACAAATACGGGAAACCAATCTACGATTTATAACATCATGAAGTCGAGATCATACAAGATCGAGTACAAGGTAAATACACCATTTATCCGGGCATTACATACTACCCCTCTAAAAAGAAGTTTCGGCCCGAAACTTAAAACGAAAATAATTCCGGGAATCTCGACTTCATACTTTCCTCCGTCTCCCAAGTTGCTTCTTCGACTCCATGTCGAGACCACTAAACTTTTACCAAGGAGATCGGTTTATTCCTCAACTGCTTGACTCGAGTCTCGAGTATCTTTATTGGTCTCTCTTCGAAGGTGCCGTCATTAGCTATCTCGATCTCGTCAAAATCAATAATATGACTGGGATCTGGTACATATTTCCACAAATGGGATACGTGAAACACGTTGTGAACGTGACTCAGCGATGGCGGTAAGGCCAACCTGTATGCTAAATCCCCAACTCTCTCGAGGATCTCAAATGGCCCGATATATCTCGGACTTAGCTTACCTTTCCTCCCAAAACGGAAAATCCCTCGTGTAGGAGACACCTTCAATAGTACGTGGTCCCCAATGTCGAACTCTAGAGGGCGACGACGTACATCTGCATAAGACTTCTGTCGACTCTAGGCGGTCAACAGTCTTTCCCGAATCAAAGCTATCTCCTCTTGAGTCTGAACTATCAACTCTGGTTCCTTACCGATCAAGTCCGAAGAATCATCCCAACACAAGGGTGATCGGCATCTCCTCCCGTACAAAGCTTCAAATGGTGCCATCTTAATAGAATCATGCCAACTATTATTGTAGGTGAATTCAATCAACGGCAAATGTATTTCCCAATCAGTTGACCAATCTAAAGCACAAGCTCTCAGCATGTCTTCTACTGTTTGTATAGTCCTTTCGGACTGACCGTCTGTCTGAGGATGATAAGCCGTGCTAAAGTTCAGCTCGGTCCCCAAAGCCCTGTGAACTGCCTTCCAGAAGTGCGACATGAAGCGACCATCTCGATCTGAAACAATGGTCTTCGGCGTTTCATGCAATCTGACTATCTCTGTAATAAATACTCGTGTCAATTTCTCTGGTCCCCACGTGTCTTTAATTCTCAGGAAATGAGCCGACTTGGTTAGTCTATCAACTATAACCCAAATCATGTTCATTCCCGTCTTGGTCCTTGGCATATTGGTGATAAAATCCATCGAGATATCCTCCCACTTCCACTCAGGAATCGGAAGCGGTTTTAACATTCCGGCAGGTCGCTGATGTTCAATCTTAACCTGCTCACAAGTCAAACACTTTGAAACGTATTCTGCTACGTCCTTCTTCATGTTTCCCCACCAGAAGTTTTGTTTTAGATCCTTATACATCTTACTACTGCCCAGGTGAATAGAATAGGGGGCGCTGTGGGCTTCCTTCAGAATTGTCCGTCTCAAATCATCAGCATCGGGAACGCAAAGTCGACTCTGAAATTTCAGAACTCCATCATCTTGTATCACGAATCCTGGGGCCTTTCCTTTCTTTACTTCGTCACATAACCGAAGGATCAGAGAATCATTCAACTGCTTAGATTTGATCTCCTCGACTAGTGATGAAGTCAGTTCCATCACATATAGTTGCCCTTGGATTCCTGGTGCCCATACTTTAATCCCTTCGCGGATCAGTTCCCGTTGAATGCTGGTTTTGGATGTAAGTGGTTCCAATACTCAAAGAGAAACAGGTTTACGGATCAATGCATCGGCTACTACGTTTGCTTTACCCGGATGATAGAGAATTTCCAAGTCGTAATCCTTGATCAATTCCCACCACCTTCTCTGCCTCATATTTAATTCTTTCTGACTGAAAATGTACTTGAGGCTTTTTGATCTGTAAAGACCTGACAATGGGTGCCGTATAAATAATGTCGCCAAATTTTCAAGGCAAAGACCACAGCTGCTAACTCCAGATCATGGATCGGGTAATTAACCTCGTACGGTTTCAACTGCCGAGAAGCATAGGCAATCACCTTATCCTTTTGCATCAACACACATCCCAGACCCTGATTTGAAGCGTCGCTGTATACCATGAATCCATCAGTTCCATCTGGTAATGCTAATATAGGTGCCGTCGTCAGTCTCTTCTTAAGTTCATCAAAACCAGCCTGACATTTCTCATCCCACGTGAACCTTTGAGTTTTCTGTAACAGCTGAGTGAGTGGACGAGCAATTTTGGAAAATCCCTCTACAAAACGGCGATAATATCCAGCAAGTCCCAAGAAACTCCGGACTTCTTTCACGTTATTAGGAGCTTCCCATTCCAAGATTGCTTCGACTTTCTTTGGGTCCACCTGAACTCCGTCAGCTGATATCACATGCCCAAGGAAAGTTACTTCCCTAAGCCAGAACTCGCATTTGGAAAGCTTTGCATACAGCTGTTCCTTCCTTAAGATGCTCAAAACCATACGCAAATGCTCAGCATGCTCCTCTGTGTTCTTCGAATAGATCAAGATGTCGTCAATGAAAACGACCACAAATTTATCTAGGTATTCTAAGAATACCCGATTCATCAATTGCATGAATACCGCAGGAGCATTGGTAAGTCCAAATGGCATCACTACAAATTCATAATGCCCGTACCAGGATCTGAAAGCAGACTTCGGTATATCCGATTCCTTAATTCTCAATTGATGGTATCCTGATCGCAAGTCAATCTTCGAGAATACCCCTGCCCCTTGCAGTTGATCAAATAAGTCGTCGATCCGAGGTATAGGATACTTATTCTTGATTGTCACTTTGTTGAGCTCCCTGTAATCAATACATAATCGGAGGGATCCGTCTTTCTTCCGGACAAAGAGAACGGGCGCTCCCCAAGGAGAAACGCTAGGTTGAATATAACCCTTCTGTAATAATTCTTCCAATTGCTTCTTTAGTTCATACATCTCGGTGGACGCCATGCGGTATGGTGCTCTGGAAATAGGAATGGCTCCAGGCTCTAATTCGATAGTGAACTCCACTTCTCTCTGCGGAGGAAACCCAGGTAGTTTGTCAGGGAATACATCTGAAAATTCATTCACAACTGGAATAGATGACAGTTCTACTCCTTCTTCTTTCATGGCATAGCACCAAATTCCATGACATCCCTGCTTCAGTAATTTCACTGCTTTCATCGCCTTGATCAATTTTCCCGAACTTCCCGGTCTCCATCCTCTGAATAAGTGTTCAGATCCATCATCAGCAATGATAGAAATGACCCTCTTTCGGTAATTCAGAATAGCTCCATAACGGTTGAGCCAATCGTCTCCGAGAATTAAATCATCACCATGGATGTCGACTACAATAAGATTCGATGGCCAATCTCTCCCTCCTATAGACACTGGAAAATTTCTAGTTTCTAGGGTTCCCACTATTCTCTCTCCACTCGGCAAACCCACAACATAAGGTTCACAATCAAATAAGCACGAGATTTTCAAACGATTAACACAGTTCAAAGATATAAAAGAATGCGTAGCTCCTGAATCGAATAAGACACTAACTGGTTGCAAAAAGATCTGAATCGTACCTGATGCAACAGCTGTGTTCTGATCGTCTGACTTCTTCATCTCGTAAATACGCGGAGGAATGGACCCAGCGCTAGATGCTTCTCTTTTCCCAACGTTCTGCTGTTGGAAACCGCTTTGCTGCGTTTGGTTTACACTAGTGTCCTTCGGAACCGGTACAGAAGTGCGAGCACCAAAAGATCGAGTCGCATTCCCACAAAATGTTGCGCGATACCCTTCCTGTCCACACTCGAAATAGGTCACAGCAGGCGCGAAACAGTCACGTCGAACATGCCCCGCTTTGCCACAGTTATAACATTTCTTCCCTGCGTCTGAAACGGTTGGTGCTGCCCGGAACTTCTTTCCACCTCGAGAAGGATGTGGAGGCCTCCTGGATGAATGAAAAGAGGATTGGCCCCTGCGAGGCCCACTACTCTTATTTTCCGTGAAGTTGCCAGATACCTTCTGTTTCTTTGCTTCCGTTGACTTTTCTACTGCCGCCTCTTTCATATCATAGGCCAGAGCTTTGTCCTGATACTGTCGCAAAGTGATACATTCAAATCCGAACATATACTGCTGAATTTCCGGCTTCATTCGCATGTCAAAATGAAAAATCCTCTCTGCCTCGGTCCTGACCAAGTGGCGCATATAAGTCAACTGGTGATTAAAAGTTTTAATCACGTCTGTCACAGATGCTTCTGAATTTTGTGGTGCAAAAAACTCCCGGACTCGGGCCTCCCTAACTAGGCGAGGACAATACTGCGCTTCCATCATTAATCTGAACTCCGTCCAGTCAACATTATGCTCCTCAGGTCGAATGGCCTCCCACGGCCAAAGCCTCCCCGTCGGAAGATCTTGGGCGGCGGAACCTTTCTGTCGTTGGGACAGTTAATCCCCGCAAAAATCTTCTCTAACTCCTTCAGCCAGTGATCCCAAGAAAGCGTCTCAGCAGAACCGTCAAATTTCGGAGGGTGCAATTTGACCACCTCGGTAAGCCATTTTCTCCTCGATTATCCACGTTATGCTGTTGTCCCATCGCCGTCTGCATGCGATCAACAACTTGAGCAAACTGGTTTATCTGAGCAACCACCTGCTGAAGCACTCCCGGCACATTAAGATCTGCATTGTTATTTGCTGATCCCTGCTGTCCTCCAGAATGAGAATCGGTTCGACTAGCTGATATCTCCTGGGTAGACGCCGAATCCTCTCATATTTCCACGTCCGCGTCCACGACCATGTCCGCGTCCACGACCTCCTCTCAACATACTGTAAACACAAATACTCAATATCCAGGGCAAACTTTCTAAAAGAAAGTCCATCAATGTTCACAAAACATGAATTAAATAAAACGGTAGTAATTGAGATTAGGAAACTTACAACCACGGTCCACTGACGATCTTTGGCTCAGCAGTGATGTTACAAACGACCAATAATCAAATAACGTAAACAGACCCAACTAACCCGACTGCCAAGATATCCATAAATCTTAGCTCCGATACCATATTCTGTAACACCCCGAGATATTCGGAATAATTACAGCGCCGTAAACCCTTTAAGTAAGGATTTACAAGGCTAATTAAAAGAAAAGTAAATATAATCCAACCGTACAACTGAAGTTCACAACATAGAACTTATTCAACTGATCCAAAGAGTTAACTTATACAACCATATCGAAAATGACATTATTAAAATACACGTACTCGAGTACTAAAGTGAACCAAGAAGACAAATCACAATAACAATAAACATCAACCACATCACTGAGCCATTTCATCGTCTTGTCGGTACTGTGGTTGCTTCCCCGCTCCTCGGCTACCTGAACATCAAAACAATGTCCACTCCCGAAGGGGTTAGCAAAACAATACTAGTACAAGTATCATAATACATAAATCATCAGTGCATCACAAAACATGCAAAACGGACTTCCGTCATCGGAATCCAACAATGTGAATCCTCATGATTCCATCAACACAATACAGGGTAATCCAGCGATCCAGCGCCCTTGGTATAGATCCCCATGATGATCCCGTCGGACCAACGCATGGTGGAAAACCCATCCAGTGATCCAGCGCCCTCAGCATAGATCCCCATGATGATCCCGTCGGACCAACGCATGGTGGACATTCGATCCAGCGCCCTCAGCATAGATCCTCATGACCCCCTCGGATCATTTATACCATAAACCAATCAATTATGCATACATATATGCATTTCAATATTTTCATCAATACGAACGGTTAACAACGAATACCACGAGAATTTACAGAAATAAATCTCATATTCGACAACATGAACAAAACCATATGCATGATCAAAGTTCCAATATAAATCAAACTCAACATATGATACTTGCCTCGAAAATGGCAAGAATGAAATACTCCAACAAACATCAGGCGTCCGTATGTCACCGCCCCACGATCGACCCCTATGCAAGGCTCGGACCTTGTTCACAAAGAGATACAAGGAACTTAACATACCACTCGATACTAACATACGATCACCGAATACTTATATTATGATCGTAAAGTAGTGACGCTAGGTTGGTTCACGGTTATAACACTAGATAAGAACTGAACCGGAAACGATAAGGCACTACAGGAGAGTTGGACGATCATTTCGAAGGTGAAATACCGATGTTTAAAAGTTCGATGTTTTACAAGGTATTGAAGATTTCGCGTTTTAATAAGGGATTAAATTCTAAATCCTCATATGACCGGCTATAACGATTTTACCACCAATGTTATTCAAGATGACAAGCATGCTCGAATATTATGCAAGGAAAATGATATTACGGTGATCCGGTTTGAGTTCAAAAACTTGGCCGATATATCAATCTCAAGAATATGGAGAATACATGCATGAATTACACCCGTGAAACATAAAAAGGGTTCAGAGAAACTAATCTGAAATCATGCTATTTACTTCAACGAATTAAGGATACTTCATGTTAAGGCTTACATCCACCGAGGCTAAATCAATACTCTAAGTAATGGAAGAAAGACAAGGTATAATCGGGTTCTAAACTCCAAAATATGGTGCTGGACTCAAAAGATCATTAACTAGTCCAATGATTTCCAAAACAAGCTCAAAGTATAGCTAAGAATGTAAACTCTAGCTTGGTGAATCGTAACATACCTTAAGAGATGTAAGAATAAAGAAAATCTTCAATAAACTCTTCACCGGAAGCTTGATCACCAACTCACACGGTCTAGGCTTCCCAAAATCGGATGTAGATGATGATATGAGGGATATGAGGTGAAGGATAGTCTCAAGAACACAAAAATCGGCTAAGGTAAGAGTGGGAAATGAAGTGAGGGTCGGGTTCTATAAATAGATTTCTGGGCATTACGTACGTTACGCAATCACACTTACGTACGTAACAAACTTAACGTACGTTATACCCTAGCTTTAGCGTATGTAATCGTCTGACCAGAGTTCACTGGCCTGATTTCGCCATTTCCTTACGTACGTAATCACACGGGATTTACGTACGTAATATCCATGTCCTTAGCGTACGTAAAACATGCACCATAGCGTAGGTAACACCTATGTCCAGGTTCACGCGGAAATCACACGAATCTTCCCCGGACCCTTCCTCGGCCCCCACACGCCGACCCTTATCCGAACCCAAGTTGACTTATCTTACGTACGTTAAGAACATCATATAACGTACATAATACTGAATCTTTAGCGTACGTTATGGGCGCCTGATAGCGTACGTAAGTACGTGCAGAATCATGCATGAAATGTTGAAGATATATAAAAACATAAGGGCACAAATACGGGAAACCAATCTACGATTTATAACATCATGAAGTCGAGATCATACAAGATCGAGTACAAGGTAAATACACCATTTATCCGGGCATTACACCCGAGGCCTCTAAGGACCCTCCTTAGCTGGCCATATCATAAAACAAAACACGCACATGCATCGCCTTGGGAACAGGGTAATACCATTGATCCCGCCCGAGGCCTCTAAGGACCCTCCCGAGCTGGCTAGCTAAACAAACTCATGAATCCAGGACTCAACCCTTTGGACTCCCTCCGTGATTCCGTCGGACCATCCCGAGGTGAGCAAATCACACACAAAATACATTACCATTCCACGTTAAGCATAAAGGTTTCCAAAAATACTTATCTTGAATAATTGACAACGCAACGAACGAAAAGGAAAGTCACCGACGAACGCTAGGAACCAACGAAACCGAACCTAAAGATTCGAAGAATACAATCACAACCATTTCTAAACGAATATGGAATTGGAATACACCCGAAAACCCGCCTACGATTCATGTAAATAAACTCCACGGTCCATGTTATGATGTCAATCTTGATAGTCACCCAGTGGCTCTGGTCGAGGCAACAAATGGCAATGATCTGTTGAAACAAAATATGTAATTATATAAGATCATCACATCAAACATAGCGAATCATTTATAAATCGTCAATTATTTATAAATATAAATTTCAAACTTACTTCATTGCAATTTAACCATGGAACCGCATGTGGTGTATCAAGACCTGTCATGTAGTCCTCGATGCATTCAGGAATTTTCCACTCCTTGTAAACCGGCTTCCCCGTCACCTTGATACCAAGTGGATCATCCGGATGGAGTCTTGCAAACTCGTTGGCCAAAACTAACTACAAAAAGTCAAACCACAAAATAAAAAAAAATCGATATCACACCAATGATATACAAGTGAGTAGGTTATAGAACTTACGTAAAATAGGGAGCCGGCAAGTACAGTGCCAACTCTACCGACACCAACACTACGGACTCCCCTCCGAAGCCTCGCTCGAGTCGCAAGCACATAACAGTCTATCACCTCGGCATCAAAGTCTTCACGGCTTGACTCTATCCGGTCAAATAATGCCTGGGTGAGAGCATGCCCAGTCTCCAAACACCGGACAATAGCATCACGTGGCTACTCCCTCCTAAACTGTAGGTACAACTTCTTCAGAGCCTCGCTATCTCTTGGAGGCGCAACCACAAAAGGCTCCCGAAGAGTAGCAGATGGTCGATTCACTCGCGGTGGAAGACTACGCTCACCCAAATGCTGCGTTCCGGCACTCTCACCATCTTCGTCACTCTCAGCATCCCTCTCACAACTATAACGATCAGAGTATGCAGTAGCCGCTCGATCTCAAAAGCCGCTCGATCTGAAATGGAGGTTCTGCTCAGACCACCACCCTCACTTGAAACATTGCCGTAATGATGCTCGTCACGAAACCCGATCGAACATCGTCCCATCTTGCTGAAACGGCGCCTCAAATGGCTCATGCGATGCTCGTAATCAAGGGGCTCTTGAGTCCGCTCAACGAGAATGATGAATGCGAGAATGGTGGTGTCTTTGGACCTCAGAATGGTGGGTAGGAGGATGCTGAGAATGGTGACTAGGCTGACGCTGAGAATGGTGACTCGGCTGACGCTGAGAATGATGACTAGGCTGACGATGAGAATGGTGATTGTGTGCTGCGTCAGAGACTGAGTGACGTGGAGGGTCAGGAATCCTCCATTGGCGCCGCTAAGATGAGAATGACGAGGCCTATCATGGCTCCCGGTGAGTAGTGTCTGGGCTCCTAGAATGTCTATGCATAGGTCCGAAGAAATCCACGATCCCAGAAAGCACCCGGCGAGAAACTCGAGCAATAAATCCGGACTCAGAATCGTCGTACAAGATCGCCTTCAAACGGCGATCGAAGTACTCATCCCTGCTCGTGTCCTGGGTGTGGTCCGAACAAGGAAGTCCGTGGACACAACACACCCTCTCTGGCTGCCTCTCCCGGTCCGATGTCTCTGCACCATCTACTGGTGGGGTACTCTGCCGGCGTCGCTTCAACACTTTATGTGCCGACTCATATGTAATCAATTTTCCAGCAGCCTTCTTCAACCTATCCATAACTTTCTTCCTCGGGATCGGCGCAGGCTCATCCTCCTTATTCTTCACAGCTATTCTTACAGGCTTAATGAACTTAACGTCATATGGTGAGCCATTCTCAAAGCTCAGGTAGTAGTACTCAGCCTCATCCTCCTCCAAATGCGGTAAAGAGGGAAGTACTCTGTGCTGCAAAATTAGTCATTAAATAATACCATTAGATGGGCAATCACATAAGGTTTAAGAGATGAAGTCAGGATAAAATACGTTTACAAATTTATGTACCTTATCGTCGAAGAAATGAGTGAAATCACAAAACATCTTCCTCGTAGTCCACATCAAACATCGGGGGACTTGGACAGTTTTATCTCGAATACCACACAATGCTCCCAATACAGGAATCATCTCATACGACCATATTTGTAAAGCCCAAACAGGACCATAGAAGTGATAGTCCTTGTGCTCTTGTCCCTCCTTCATGGCAACGTTGCCTATGTAGTAAGATAAAACCCCAAAGGCATAAGAACCCCAAGGAAACATATCCCACTGCTCGAAATCCTCCACTAATGCCCATGCCCATATCTCGACCATCATGTCATCACGGCATAGGATAAAGTAGTAGTATATAAGCAAATTGGAAACCTTGACATAATCTCTTATGTCTCTACCAAAATCTCGAGCATTGAACCTCTTCCGCAGAACACTAACCTTAATATTTTTGCCATGGAGTATTCTGTGGAAAATACCGTCAGACGGAAGGAGATGGTCGTCCTGGGGATGAAAGGTAGAGTTTCCAAAATGGAGTCCTATGATCATGGCAAAATCACGGTCCGTAAAACGAATGGTCCTCCCGCAAACCTGGAACCACGACTCATCTGGGGGGATTTGATCACCCTCCAATTGACGGGCAATCAAGTGATGTAGGGCAGTATTTGAGCTCCCATTCCTCCTAACTTTAATCAAGCGCCCCAGGACCCCCTCGGTCAAGCTCTATATAGCTCGATCAGCAACTGCGGAATTGCGGCCCATACTTTTTAATGTCTCAATGATCTCTTTAAATACCGCCTCCCGTATGTAAAGATTCACTTGACGTGTAACAAAACACAATGTAGGTCTCTTCCATACGCAACCAGTCTGCAATATGGACATACAACTCATAAGAATATGATAGAATGCTTAAGAGAATGAAAAAAAAATTCTACCTTGCACACGATCGCAGGCACACGATCGATGCCCGTCGTGTGAAGACCATCGTGTGCCACACGACGGTTCACACGACGGGCAATGATTGTGTGCCTGCGATCGTGTGCAAGGCAGGAGCTTTTGGTCTTCTAGCACACGACGGCACACATGATCGACGACCGTCGTGTGTAACCATCGTGCCCACGAAAGACCATCGTGTATACGATGGTCTCATCTTCTTCAGCACGATCGTGGGAAGATGAACAACCGTCGTGGCACGATCGTGTGTGAATGAAAATACACTAACCGGCGGCTCATTGCCGAATTGCTCTTCATATGGAGTGTCTAGCGGAACTTCTGGCGTCTTCAGATTCTCTGTGGTAGTCGGAGGTCGACATTTTCTGGCCGGCGAAGGGTTTCACGACGGGAGAGTTTTTTTGCAGAGAGGAGGATAGTTTTTTTGCAGAGGAAAATATTGAGTTGTGGGACCGTTTTTTATTGTTGTTTCATTTTAATAATCTTCCTTTTTCTTTTTTATGTTTTTTTTCTTTTAGTGGTAGACTTTAAGGGTAATAAAGTCTTTTAACACATTTTGGTATCAAAAACTTATAATTTTATGAATGGGAATATATAACTTGTTACTTTTATGCTTTGGTACTAAAAAAGAGAGGGCCCTTAAAAGTATTCTCGTGAATAGCAAAAAAACTCAAAAAAATTGGTTTATGTTTTTTTATTTAATTTTTACCATGGTTTCTTAGGGTTGTCACATTGGTCGGTCTTGAAGGCTCGATCGAGCTATGTCGCGGTCGGTTGACCCCATTGTGGGGATTCAATCCCGATCGGTTGTCGAGTCCAAGAAACTCGAACTAGGTCGGATTTACGACCGAATTCGAATACACACAAACATCCAAAAATAAAATGTTACCGTTTGGAAAAAAAAATTAAACTTTACCACTTTTACATCCTTATAAATACTAACCTCAATCACACTTCTAAACACACAATTCTCTCAACACCTTCAAACACAATAACACAAAATTATGGCTTGTCGCCTCCCCCATACCGTCGTCCCATACTGTCGAACAAATGCAAGCGTATATTAAAAAATAATGCGATCAAGACGATGCGGCTCGACAATAGGCTATTGTCGAAGTTATCAAGCAGTTTGAGCTCGCAAAGGCAAAGAAACAACGTTTGAGACAACAATACGCAGAGTGCAAAGACATTTCTGCGGAAAGACAAGCTGTGATTTACCAATTTTTGACCAATGAAGCCAAGAAAGACGCCGCCATTAGTGACACGTTGTAGGGGTCTGTTTCGCATATACAGGACCAAATAAGCAACAAAATCTATTGGAGTTATCAGGAAAACAAAATTGTTGGTTCTGTATCACAACAGAACCAACAATTTGGGCTAGGTGCATCAACTTCATCCGATGCACTAGGATTTATTGAGCAACAACATTATCAACCTAAACTGACTCGAATTGGGCTAGGTTATGCAAATGAGGCAGTTGATGAGCATAGCTTAACTCCGATATAACACTATGAAATGATGCGTGACGAACATGTATTAAGAGAATTTGAAGCAGAGCAAGCAAGGAATCAACAAGAGTAGGAGGAGAAACTCAGAAAGGAAGAAGCAGAACGGTTGGCGTTCATTGAGGAATTTCCTGGGTATAGGTCTCCTTCGTATGATTCTGCATGCGGGGAGCATTCA
Organism: Orobanche coerulescens; assembly: GCA_033398695.1. Classification (NCBI taxonomy): domain Eukaryota; kingdom Viridiplantae; phylum Streptophyta; class Magnoliopsida; order Lamiales; family Orobanchaceae; genus Orobanche; species Orobanche coerulescens. The sequence goes on along the minus strand of CM065818.1, from coordinate 99,650,548 downwards.
TATTAGGATATGTTTATGTATTTTGTATCGTAGTGTATTTGAGTTCTTATGTTTTTATTTTTGTGTCGTATTGTATGATTTATGTAATATTTTTATTATTAATTAAGTTTAAATTTGTTGTTTAAAAACATTGAATTTAAAAAAATAACTTTGTTGCCACTGTGGAAACTTAGCCGTCGTCAGGTCGTCGGAGAGAGAAAGCTGATATGGCATGGTCGTCGCAGGTCACCATTGTGCCAAGCCTTATATTCAAGAGCTTTGAACTTATTGATACATACTAAAATTGGGTAAAATAATATATTTTTAAGAGGTTTGGCATGACCACTTCATCAGTGGTTGCACCTATAAAAATTAAACATGACACTTCAACATTTTAACATAATAGTCACAATTTTTTTTCACTAAGCCACCCCTTGGTGGTTGAGTTTATATTATTTATGATGGTAAAAGCTTAAGAATACAATAGCTTTGAAACAAATTTTATTTGCAATGACTCGAATGAACGTTTGTTATCTATATTACATATAAAAGCAAAATGGTCAAAGTGAAATATGAAAAGTTAAGAAAGTGAAATGTGGAAAAAATAAAAAAGAAATGTTGAAACAATTAATTATTAGCAATTCAACTATTAATACACATATGTTTCAAAAGAAACTATTAATACACATCGAAAACTAAGTTTACCCGGGACACTTCAAACCCGACGAGTTGACCAGGTTTAATTTGACTTGTTTTTTCACACTAACCCTTTGGGTTGACCCATTTTTCGATCGGAACATGTCAATCGCTTGAACCACCCGGGTCGAATCGGTTTTCAAAATATTATGTAAATAGTTATTGATTTTTGTAAATATAAAAACATTAATACCAAACCCATCGTAGCCGAAATCAAATCCAAACGTAGCCGAAAGATTAGCGTGAATTTTTAGCGAGAAATTTTGGAGCCAAAGATTAGCGGGAATTTTTAAATTGTTTATTTGCATTAAAAAAATTTAAAAAATGGCAAATAAACTTTAACCCTCTCTCACATTAAATTTATCCCGCCCAATACCTTTGGCGACGACACCTTCACTTTGGGCAACCACTCTGAGATTGTAGATTTCCCTGTATAGTTCAAAAGTAACAATATCATCTAGACTAATCTGTTTAACATCTCAGGTATAACGATATCATCTCGAATTGTCCGTTTAACATATCATGTATAACGATATCATCTTGACTCATCCGTTTAACATATCATGTATAACGATATCATATCGACACATCCGTTTAACATCTCATGTATAATGATATCTCGACTCATCCGTTTAACATCTCATGTACACCGATATTATATCGACTCATCAATTTAATATGTCTTGTATAATGATGTCATTTCGACTCGTCCATTTAACATCTCATGTATAATGATATCATATCGACTCATACGTTTAACATCTTGTATAACGATATCTCGACTTATCCGTTTAACATCTAATGTATAACGATATCATATCGACTCATACATTTAACATCTTGTATAACGATATCTCGAATCATCCGTTTAACATCACATGTATAACGATATCATATCGAATCATCCGTTTAACATCTCATATATATTATCTCGACTCATCCGTTTAACATGTCTTGTATAACGATATCATCTCAACTTGTCCGTTTAGTATCTCATGTATAACGATATCATATCGAGTCACCCGTTTAACTCTTGTATAACGATATTATATTGACTCATTTTTAAATTAGTTTTATTTAGTTCAAATCATTTATAAATGATTTTTTATTTATTTAATTCTTTTTTGAAATCATTGTTAATCATTTTAAATCATTTTAAATCATTTTTATTTAAATGAAATTATTTATATTAAATCATTTATAAATTAAATATGTTAACCTAAAAAATAGGATGAAGCAAAAATTTTATTTCCCTCCCCCCACATTTTCGCTTTATTGCGCCCAAACACTACTACAAAAATGGGCAAAGAGACCCTTAATAGAAGACCCGTTGGTTGATATAACGAGTCTCTTTAGAGGCCCCACTTAAACTTAAAGAAAAAAAATAAGAGTCCCGTCATTTAATTTAACGGGTCTCTAATATATAAAATTTGTAGGGTATACAACCCCCAGATGTATCTCAGCCGACATCACTTCTATTTTCCCCATTTCTCGCCCCACTCTCTCTCTGTATCCTTCTCTCTCTTTTCCTCAGCCGTTCCCCCCTCCCCCTCAAGATTTCTTCGAGCTATTTCTCGCCTCTTTCTTCTTCCCTCGGCATAAAAGGTATTGGTGAATTCACCGCCACTGGCGAACTGCCTCCTGGGATGGGAGAAGAGTTGTGAGCGAAGGCCATTCAGAGACCCATCCCGATCCCCATTCACGCCCCTTCCTTCATCCCAAATCCACAACCCTAATCCCAATCCATTCTTTAAACTGAGACTACTTAATCGGCGCCCCAGAATACATTTTCGGGTCTGCAGTAATGGCGAAAGAAATAATCAGAAAACTAGAGCCGCCGCCGCTACTTGCCGCCTGCCACCGCCGACCACCAAAGCGACCCCTATAGTATATTCGCCTGGGATATCGACATATCCTGGGGCATAGCCGAGAAAAACTCAACGATCATGCACTCATGAACAGGTAACGGGCAATACTATGCCTCCATGGAGGTCTTAAACTCGGCGCATGTAGGTGTACGATCTGTTGTTGCCTGAAATATTATCCGAAGATAGATATTGCGGGAATGGTCGAGCAACAGCAAATTGCGAGAGCACATCCGAGGGAATGAAAAAAGCACTAGATTTGTCGGGTTTGTTAGGCCAGGGCTTGAATGCTCTCGCGAGATATTATTAATACAAATATTCGTGGATACAAGTATTAATGTGAGAATCTAAGTACAATGAGTATAAAAGATCCTATTTATCCAGCTCTTGAGCGAAGCTTTGGTGTTCTTGCTCTCTGTCCGATCGTCTTCTGTGTAAGAGATGCTGAGAGAGCAGAAAGAACCGAGAGATAGCTGTTGCCAAGAGTGAGAATGCCAAGTTGTGAGTTGAACTTGTTAAGAAGCAGCCCCTTTCCCAAATGCAGGAAGCCTTCTATTTATAGGGGCTGAGATGCCATGTTTACTCGCGGGCGATCGCCTTTCGAGCAATATAATAATGGGGCGATCGTCTTTATGTCACATGGGCTGTCTGCCTAAAGCTTGCGGTCTCTGGCGGCCAGTGCATGTGATCCAATGAGGAGCCAAAGACACATCCCGAGGATTCTTTATCACGGGCGGTCCCACTGACACCTTTCGGCGGGTCTTTCGGCTGGTGGAAAGATGCTGACAGGCTGTGGTTAATGATCCATGAAATGCGGATCTTGTCTCGGAACTGCACGTGGGTGCCGTTTTGAGGTTCGGCCTTTGCCGACTGGACGATCATCGGATTCGCGTGGCATGAGGCGGTCGTCAGCTGGTCGGTCACCAGGAGTCAATCGCCAAGTACCGAGAGACGATCATCTTAGATGTTGATCGCTCGGCACCGGGACTTGTCCTGGGACCTTCGGTCGTCAGTTGGTCGGCCACCAGGAGTTGATCGCCAAGTACCGAGAGACGATCGTCTTAGATGTCGATCGCTCGACATTGGGACTTGTCCTGGGGCCTTCGGTCGGCAGTTCTGCCTTGGCTGCTGGGCTATAGCTAGGTCGCCCAGTCTCTGAGGCGATCGCCTGTTGAGACGTATAATTCTCGACACAACAATTGCCCCCCAGCTTGCTCCGATGTTGAATACATGGGGTGAGGTGGTTCTTGCTGGCGATCGTGTAGGATGGAGACGGGCGACCCGTTGAGCGGACTTTGGTTTCGGGCTTGGGCGATCTGGTCGATTGGCTAGCTATCTTCAGTCTTATACCTGCAATAAACAATTTTGCCGATCCCCCTTAGAAACTTGATAGTTTCGTCGTTGAGCAACCGTGCACAGTCGCGGAGTTCGATGGACCGACTCCATGACCGTGTCTTGTGCGCGAGCGACATTGTCTGTCTCGTGACTCATTTTATTGTGAGGGTTCTCTGTTAGGCTGCGCCTCGCCTCGTATTTAAACGAAGGGCATGCGGTCTTGGTCTAGAGGAGTCCTTGCGTGGGGCGTCGTCGGATTAATCAACTCCACTTCTGTGGCTTGTTGGCTCTGCTTCCACCTCGTCCCACCATGAAGGTGGCGACCCTCGATGGTGTACGTTGAGATGGGGGTAGTGACGCGTCACGTTGTCCGGGTTCACCATGTTAGATGATGAACCTTTGAGGGCGGGCGATCGTGTCCACTGATTGACTTGGAGGGTCCTTCGACTACGCCCGTCTCGTATTTAAACGAAGGGCAAGCGATCTCAGCCCAAAGGAACCTTGAATGGCCTAAGCAGTCGGTTCCATCGACCACCAGGACCATGGCTGCATTCTTCCACCTCAGATCGTCATGTTAAATGCCGACCTTCGACAGTGTACGTTGTGCAGTGGAGGCGACCTCGTGCCGTAGTCCACCATGTTAGATGATGAATTGTAGGTGGCGAGCGAGTCCTCCAGTTTTGGTGATGTAGCTTGATATTGACGATCAGGCTGGAAGACTGGAGATTGTCGTTCGGGCGCCGATCGCGCTGCTCATAGGCTAAGAAGAAATCTTTGCCTGGCCAGAAAGTCTGCGGCTTTAGCACGGAAGATCGCGTAGGTCGGGGGATGGTCCTTCGTAAGATGCCTGAACATAGGCGAAAGACCATGAAATCCTCCTAGGACCGAGTATAGGGCGATCTCATCGCTTACGGGCTCGCCGTTGAGGACGATCTCGTCTACCCGGTCGATGTAATCCGAGTCGGACTCTTCTTCCCCTTGCCTGATCTACATCATGCGATGGGGACCTTCTGGCCGAGCGACCTTGGTGGCGAAGTACGCTGTGAAGTCGTTCGCAAGTTGATTAAAGGAACCGATGGATCGAGGCGGCAATGAGGTGTACCACCTGTGGGCAAGGTCGTCCAGCATCAGAGGGAACATTCGGCACCTGGTCGCGTCTGATGCCCCACACCCGGTCATGTAGATGTGGAACTTGCTCAGGTGAGTTTCGGGGTCTGATCTCCCCTCGTATAGAGGTGTTTGCGGAGAAGCGATCTTATGCTGCACGGGGGCGAGCTCGATGTGGACTGCGAGCGGCTCGGTCGGCCCGGCGATCTTGCTCTTGGTGCCTGCCCCAGATTCCAGGAGCGCCTTCATGTCGTCGAGCTGGCGTTGCATCGCGGCCATCGCTGTAGCTTGGTCGCTCGTAGATCGGCTTTTGGAGCGGGAGCCGAGGCGATCGTGTACCGATCTCCTGACTCCGTTGTTGCCGACCTCGATTCTCTGGCGAGGAGGAGCCAGATGGCTGATCGGTCTTCTGGGAGTCGGATACGCCGAACTCCTGGTGACGGACTCGAGCTCCGTCGTTTCGTGGCTGGGGCCGGACTGCCCCGGTCGCCAAGATGGGTCGCTGCCTAGGCGATCGAAAACAGAGGGGCCCCGGCTGGCGAGCGCCACTTCTTGCGAATGGGAGCCTCCTGGCGATCGCTCGGTCAGTAACGCCTTGAACTTCCATTTGGTCATGCGGCGGAAGGCCGAGGGGGTTATAGCGGGCGGCGCGTCGAGAGCACTCCGTTGCTCCTGTAGGATGGCCATGGCCTCCTCGATCTATTCCGCAGTTTGGAACTAATCGAACGAGAGGCTTGGGCCGTCCCTCAGGGGCGGGATCGAGAGTCTAGGGCCGCGGCGGCTACCCTCCGCCATCGGCTGTGGCTCGGACTGAGATGGAAGGAGGCGTCTGGTGGATCGGCCAGCGGCTTTCTTCGGTGCGGAGGTGGAAGACATGATTCTGAAAGCTTTCTCTGAAGAACAGTGAGTGTTTCTTCAGGTATATGCCCCGGAGAACAGTGAGTGTTCTACGAGATGGTAGGAATAAAATTGAGGGTTAGATGCCCTTCCTCTAGCGCCAATTGTTGTTGCCCGAAATATTATCCGAAGATAGATATTGCTGGAATGGTCGAGCAACAGCAAATTGCGAGAGCACGTCCGAGGGAATGGAAAAAACATTAGATTTGCCGGGTTTGTTAGGCCCGGGCTTGAATGCTCTCACAAGATGTTATTAATACAAATATTCGTGGATACAAGTATTAATGTGAGAATCTAAGTACAATGAGTATAAAAGATCCTATTTATCCAGCTCTTGAGCGAAGCTTTGGTGTTCTTGCTCTCTGCCGATCGTCTTCTGTGTAAGAGATGCTGAGAGAGAAGAAAGAACCGAGAGATAGCTGTTGCCAAGAGTGAGAATGCCAAGTTGTGAGTTGAACTTGTTAAGAAGCAGCCCCTTTCCCAAATGCAGGAAGCCTTCTATTTATAGGGGCTTAGATGCCCTGTTTACTGGCGGGCGATCGCCTTTCGAGCAATATAATAATGGGGCAATCGTCTTTATGTCACATGGGATGTCTGCCTAAAGCTTGCGGCTACTGCTGGCAGCCAGTTGTGCGGTCCAATGAGGAGCCAGCACGCGTCCTGAGTTGCTGTCATGGGCGGTCCCACTGACACCTTTCGGCGGGTCTGTCGGCTGGTGGAAAGATGCTGACAGGCTGTGGTCAATGATCCATGAAATGCGGATCTTGTCTCGGAACTGCACGTGGGTGCCGTTTTGAGTTTCGGCCTTTGCCGACTGGACGATCATCGGCTTCGCGTGGCATGAGGCGGTCGTCAGCTGGTCGGTCACCAGGAGTCAATCGCCAAGTACCGAGAGACGATCATCTTAGATGTTGATCCCTCGGCACCGGGACTTGTCCTGGGACCTTCGGTCGTCAGCAGGTCGACCACCAGGAGTCGATCGCCAAGTACCGAGAGACGATCATCTTAGATGTCGATCGCTCGGCACCGGGACTTGTCCTGGGGCCTTCGGTCGGCAGTTCTTCCTTGGCTGCTGGGCTATGGCTAGGTCGCCCGGTCTCTGAGTCGATCGCCTGTTGAGACGTATAATTCTCGACACAACATGATCTGCAGGCACTACAGCCAGCCACCAGTCTGCAGCTTCTTTGTCGAGCAAGTACTGGGTAATGGGTACCCTCCTTTCATCCGGACAAGCTACAACATCAAATGTTCTGTTCAACTGGAAGAGCCAGTTTTCCCAACCTAACGAGTCAGACGAACCCACAAAATGGGGCGGGTGCATTCTCATCACATATCGTAACCACTTACTTGCTCCGTTATCCCCATTTGGGTTCTCATTCCGACGTACGGCCTGATTCATCTGCACTAACTGGTCAACCACCTGACGAAGGATGGTGGCGGCGCCAACGTCAATGTTAACACTGGCTGAATGAGAATGTCCCTGATGTGTACCGAGCTGATTGGTACTCGGCAAGGAGTGAGTCGCCCTCTCACGCTCCTAATTACGACCACCACCACGACCACGGCCTCGGCCTCTACCCCTCAGCATACTGAACAGGCAACCATTTAGAACAACAAAATAAATACCACATAATCAACATATGGCACAACCAGCAGCACAATAAAGTATTCACTCCAAGTAATCACATGAGTACACGAACTAACAATGTAATAATAGACTTAAATTTATAAGTAATTCGCACGGTTACACCAACAGAGGTACACGACTTTACCTCAATACATAAACACATAACGTTCTAATTTACGAAAGCCAAAGTTGTTTTGCAAAACAGAAATTTTCCAAAATCCTTTGGTTCATAACCAAAACGACAATAATATTTCGCAATGTCCAAAGTACTTCAAAACACATTTTCCAAATACCGTCTGATGGTGTCATTTGAAAATACACTGCCCATTTGTCAAAATTTAACCGACTTTTAAAATCCATACAAACCGTGGTTTGACCGCACGACCAAAATATTTTCCAAAAATCGATTTCTAGAAAAATGCTCAAACCGTAAAATCCTTCAGAAAAACATTCTCAAACCTACCCGTAGCTGCCAAAATTACAACATTCCAAAAAAAAACAGTTGAATTTAAAACCCTATGCTCAAACGGCAACCAAATGCATCTCGTGGTACCAGTTTAAACATACAACAAAATTATTCATCGGAGTTTCTCACAAACTCTACCGTCGATACCTTTTCAAAACCCATAAAGGTTCTCAATTTTTCACACCATACCGTCTCATACGGTGGTTCAAAGGTAAAACAACAATACGCCTAGTTTTTATACATATAATATGTGTCACAAGTATTATACACAACTATATTACACAACACTGTGTAAGTAAAATTATGCAACACAATTAACTCACTAAGATAAAATCATGATACACGGGTACCTCGCATAAAAGAGGAGTCTTACATCCACAGGCCGCACGGAGATGACGGTCGCCCACGATACTAATCTCATCCGACAACATATCCGACACGTTGTGACTACGCACAACTCAACTTGTCACCCGACATCTCGAATGACAAAACCACACAATACTCGACAAATCACGACCCGACTTGACCCGCCATCCTAGGTTTCCGCAACCTAAGCTCTGATACCATAAATGTAACACCCCCAAAACCATATGGGAATATTACACGCCGTAGACCCCTTTTTACGAGGATCTACCAGGCTATACCTTACAAAATGACCAAATGCTTGCCCGGCTAGGGTCAAACAATAAAATACTACAGACCGTTATGGTCACTTACATGTGAATACACAGACCGATGAGGTAACACAACTCAATCAACAAAACTGACTTATACAACATTACCCACACAGGGATTGAAACACAATACAGTGGAAGACTGAAATCAACTCTGACAATACAACCAAACTCTACCAACTCTCAACTCTTGATTAGTATCGTAGCTCGTCACTTCCTATGCCAATCCTGTGACTGTTCCCCGGAACCTGCATGTACCTGGACGCAAAACCAGACATCCACCCCCCGATTACTCGGGGGTTAGTAAAACTCCACTGTTTTACTAGTGCAAGTATCAAATCATACGAAAAGTAACGAGCAAACATTGATCATAATCAAATTTAATAACCAAGTACCAAAATATTCTCGGGAGGTTTTAACAAGGGAAATAAGCTATGAAGCATTTAAAAGTAAGATCCTCCTCTCGGGGATTTTTAGAAATTCAAAACTTTTAAGACCTCAAGTCCTGATTTGGTAATCCTTTTAGAAAAACCTTAGGGTTCAAACCCAAATTCGATTCGCATTTCGGTAATTTACAGTACGAAAATATTTCCACAAATCTCGCGGGGCTCGGCCCAATATTCCTTTCTAGAAAACTTCATTTTCAAAACTTAGACGATCAAAACGTATTCATGACCCCGTGGTCTCCTGCCATGAGTCTCCGTAGGTTCGACAACCCGCACGGAAAGAAACAAACACATCAATCACAATAACTAGTTCTGACCCTGTGAACCTGTGTCACGTGTCACCGTAGGTTCCGTCGAACCCGTACGGTTGGACGTAATGTGTCCTGATTCGATGGACATGTGCCATGAATCATAGTAGGCCTCGTCAGACCCGCACGATTGGATCTCAGCACCACACACTAAGTTCTGATCCCATGGACCTGTGCCATGAATCCTCGTAGGCCCCGTCGAACCCACACGAGTGAACTCAGCGTTCCAGCACACAACATTCACATTCACATTACACCAACACGCACACAATCAAACGATCATCTTGTCCATTTCAATTTCACAGAACTAGTATACTTAACCCTAAGCCGACATTACAACCAATACAAGCTTTACACAATCAAACACATATAACCCAATATTATCATCCAAATCCTCGATGAATCGATGTCACATAACTCACAATCAATACATATAACACGATACACATCCAAGTGTACAATCGACTAATATAGACACATTTCCAAGTTTATCACAAATAACCACAATTCATTCATTTCAACGCGTAGTCATATTCACAAGGTACAAAACGTATAAGTAAGATACTTGCCTCGATAGTCGGCACCCGAATATTCCTACGAATACGACACAACCCGAAAAATCCCGAACACCTACAATCCTCCGTGAAATCCAACGGAAACACGGTTACTACGAGAATAACAATTGAAAACAAAGGAAAACACGATCAAGAATCGAAGGGAACCCTTTGAGACATTTAATCGGATACTAAATGTTCAAGGTTCCTTAGAAAACCAAAAATCCCGATTGGGTTCCAACGAACTCGAAATACAGATATACAATTCGTAGAACACGTCCAAAACAACGTTTATACAACAATCAATTGATCAAAAACGGATTAGAATCGAAATCAAAAGGAAAATCCCTAAAATCTTCAAAAACAAGGGTTCACGCCAAAATACCTCGATTCAACGATGGAATGGTGGAAGGAAGATGATTGATTCGTGCTACAAACTCCAATTCCGAGTTATACGATGATAGAATGAAACATCCGGATGAAATCGCCCAAGATCGTGATGAAGGAGTGGAGAGCCGAGAGGAAAAGAGAAAATGTGGTTAAAACCCGTGTCTGTCCTATTTATACTGGACAGAACACGGCGCAACAAACGGCCCAAATGGCGCCGTGTTCAGCGCCGTATTGCAGGTCAGCGGGCGACCCCTGTGCGACACGGCGCAAAATGCCGCGGGTCTTGCGCCGTTTCGCAAGGCAGCGAGCACCACTGGGCAACACGGCGCACAGACACGGCGCAGAATGCCGCGGGTCTTGCGCCATTTTGCACAGGTCAGGCCAGACAGCCTCTAGACACAAGACGACGCTACCAAACGAAAGACACGATAAACCAAAACACGATATGCCGACCCAACAGTCCGGGAAAATTACATGCAATGAGAAATAATATCCAGTAACCCGAGACGGTCCGAGGTACACAACCAAAATCGAACAAGGAACAAAATCCCTAAACTTATAGAAAATTACGAAACGGCCCAAACGTCCGAAAATCACGATACGTGATCGAATAACCAAACTGAAGTTCACAACACGTCTAACAAAGTTAAACTGACTTACGGGAAACTCGAAACAGTAATTTCGAACGAGATTCACAAGAATCGAACTTAAGTACGGAAAAGCTGCTTAAGGACACGGAACTCAACAAAACGATACCGAAACGAACTCGGATGACAAAAAGTGCAGAATTAAACATTCTCAGAATGACAAAACGGTCATAAGCGAGTCGTCGAAACGGACCCCGCCGAAAAAAGAAAATTACCGGAAATCGAAATTGCGGATATTACATACTACTCTCCTTAAAAGAAGTTTCGTCCCGAAACTTAAAACAAGTAGAGAGAAGCAATATCCCGACATGAAAACTTAACGAGATACACCAGAAATGCGTAACTTTTGCCCATTGGCGAAACGTTACAAGCAACGCAAAAGAATAAACAGCGTGAAAACACGCCCCACGACGACCAACACAACGCCACTGGCAATGATCCAAAACAATAACGAGCAATTAACGACACATCACATACCTCATCACATGCACACATTTAATCAAAGAAACGCACGCGACAACAAGTCGCACCCGACTAAAATGGCTATGCGATAGAAACAAATAGAGTATCACGATAGAAATCACTCCGATTCTCATCAACAAAAAAATGTCCGACGTCAAAACACAAGCAATTCAAGATAACAGAAAACGAGGATACCGGATATTGCATTCTATCTCATTAAAAATAAGTTTCGTCCCGAAACTTAAAATAAAACATCAGGGTAGAATACAAACAAAACCAAAAAGTCCACGCAACAAATATCAATACCTACACGAATTACAACACAAATATAACACGCAACTACGCTACTGGGCACCACTGAGCTCTCCAAGAGTAGGGCGGGATCTCGGCTCCCGAACATCTCAACGACGGTCTCGTAGTGTACCGCCTGATGTCCCACATGTCCACATTTGAAACAGTTAACTTGCGTCGAGCGACAATTCTTCTGAGTATGGCCCACACGGCTACAATTGAAACATAACTTCACGCCGCTTGTCTTAATCGGCTCGTGAGCAGGATTCTTAGACGGATCGAACGAACGATGAGTGTTCCCAGAAGGGCAATGCAAAGTAATAGGCTCACGAATCTCACTTCTTTGGCCTCTTGAAAAGTTACTCGAGGTCTTCTGCCTCTTACCTCCTGAACCAGATTCCGTCATAGAAACGGCCATCTCAATGGCTAAAGCTCGGTCCTGATATTCCTTCAGAGTGGTACACATGAGTGGAGCCATACTCTCACGGATATAGGGCTTCATGCACATATTGAAGTATCGGACCTTGTCCGCTTCACTTCTCACTTGATAACGAACATAAGCCATCTGTCGATTATAATCGACTATCGCCTGGGACATCGACACATCCTGGGGCGTAGCCGAGAAAAACTCAACGATCCTGCGCTCACGAATAGGCAACGGGCAATACTCTGCCTCCATGGCGGTCTTAAACTCGGCCCATGTAGGTGTACGATCTGCATGCACTACAACCTGCCACTAGTCTGCAGCTTCTTTGTCGAGCAAGTACTGAGCAATGGGTACCCTCCTTTCATCCGGACAAGCTACAGCATCAAATGTTCTGTCCAACTGGAAGAGCCAGTTTTCCCAACCTAACGAGTCAGACGAACCCACAAAACAGGGCGGGTGCATTCTCATCACATCTCGTAACCACTTACTAGCTCCGTTATCCCCATTTGAGTTCTCATTCCGACGTACGACCTGATTCATCTGCACTAACTGGTCAACCACCTGACGAAGGATGGTGGTGGCACCAACGTCAACGTTAACGCTGGCTGAATGAGAATGTCCCTGATCGGTACCGAGCTGATTGGTACTCGGCAAGGAGTGAGTCACCCTCTCACACTCCTGATTACGACCACCACCACGACCACGGCCTCGGCCTCGACCCCTCAGCATACTGAACGGGCAACCATTTAGAACAACAAAATAAATACCACATAATCAACATAGGGCACAACCAGCAACACAATAAAGTATTCACTCCAAGTCATCACACGAGTACACGAACTAACAATGCAATAATAGACTTAAATTTATAAGTAATTCGCACGGTTACACCAACAGAGGTGCACAACTTTACCTCAATACATAAACACATAACGTTCTAATTTACGAAAGCCAAAGTTGTTTTGCAAAACAGAAATTTTCCAAAATCCTTTGGTTCATAACCAAAACGACAGTAATTATTCGCAATGTCCAAAGTACTTCAAAACACATTTTCCAAATACCGTCTAATGGTGTCATTTGAAAATACACGGCCCATTTGTCAAAATTTAACCGACTTTTAAAATCCATACAAATCGTGGTTTGACCGCACCACCAAAATATTTTCCAAAAATCGATTTCTACAAAAATGCTCAAACCATAAAATCCTTCACAAAAATGTTCTCAAACCTACCCGTAGCGGCCAAAATTACAACATTCCAAAAAAAAACAGTTGAATTTAAAACCCTATGCTCAAACGGCAACCAAATGCATCTCGTGGTACCCAATTTAAACACACAACAAAATCATTCATCGGAGTTTCTCACAAACTCTACCGTCGATACCTTTTCAAAACCCATAAAGGTTCTCAATTTTTCACACCATACCGCTTCATACGGTGGTTCAAAGGTAAAACAACAATACGCCCAGTTTTTATACATATACTATGTGTCACAAGTATTATACACAACTATATTACACAACACCGTGTAAGTAAAATTATGCACCGCAATTAACTCACTAAGATAAAATCATGATACACGGGTACCTCGTATAAAAGAAGAGTCTTACGTCTACAGGCCGCACGGAGATGACGGTCGCACATGATACTAATCTCATCCGACAACATATCCGACACGTTGTGACTACGCACAACTCAACTTGTCACCCGACATCTCGAATGACAAAACCACACAATACTTGACAAATCACGACCCGACTTGACCCGCCAGCCTAGGTTTCCGCAACCTAACCTATGACACCATAAATTTAACACCCCCAAAACCATGTGGGGATATTACACGCCGTAGACCCCTTTTTACGAGGATCTACCAGGCTATACACAAAACGACCAAGTGCTTGCCCGGCCAGGGTCAAATAATAAAATACTACAGACCGTTATGGTCACTTACACGTGAATACATAGACCGATGAGGTCACACAGCTCAATCAACAAAACTGACTTATACAACATTACCCACACAGGGGTTGAAACACAATACAGCGGAAGACTGAAATCAACTCTGAAAATACAACCAAACTCTACCAACTCTCAACTCTTGATTAGTATCGTAGCTCGTCACTTCCTATGCCAATCCTGTGACTGCTCCCCGGAACCTGCATGCACCTGGACGCAAAAACAGACATCCACCCCCGATTACTCGAGGGTTAGTAAAACTCCACTGTTTTACTAGTGCAAGTATCAAATCATACGAAAAGTAACGAGCAAACATTGATCATAATCAAATTTAATAACCAAGTACCAAAATATTCCCGGGAGGTTTTAACAAGGGAAATAAGCTATGAAGCATTTAAAAGTAAGATCCTCCTCTCGGGTATTTTTAGAAATTCAAAACTTTTAAGACCTCAAATCCTGATTTGGTAATCCTTTTAGAAAAACCTTAGGGTTCAAACCCAAATCCGATTCGCATTTCGGTAATTTACAGTACGAAAATATTTCCACAAATCTCGCGGGGCTCGGCCCAACATTCCTTTCTAGAAAACTTCATTTTCAAAACTTAGACGATCAAAACATATTCATGACCCCGTGATCTCCTGCCACGAGTCTCCGTAGGTTCAACAACCCGCACGGAAAGAAACAAACACATCAATCACAATAACTAGTCCTGACCCCGTGAACCTGTGTCACGTGTCACCGTAAGTTACGTCGAACCCACACGGTTGGACGTACTATGTCCTGATTCGATGGACTTGTGCCATGAATCATCGTAGGCCTCGTCAGACCCGCACGATTGGACCTCAGCACCACACACTAAGTTCTGATCCGATGGACCTGTGCCATGAATCCTCGTAGGCCCCGTCGAACCCACACGAGTGAACTCAACGTTCCAGCACACAACATTCACATTCACATTACACCAACGCGCACACAATCAAACGATCATCTTGTCCATTTCAATTTCACAGAACTAGTATACTTAACCCGAAGCCGACATTACAACCAATACAAGCTTTACACAATCATACACATATAACCCAATATTATCATCCAAATCCTCGATGAATCGATGTCATATAACTCACAATCAATACCTATAACACGATACACATCCAAGTATACAATCGACTAATATAGACACATTTCCATGTTTATCACAAATAACCACAATTCATTCATACACAGAATATTTTTCCATCTCCCTCAAAAATAATATTTACTATTTTTCATGTCATTCTAAGTTAAGCACTTAAGATATTTGTGTTTCGAGAGATATAATCCTGAAAATTTGTGATACCTCTAATTATTTAAGAAGAATTTTGTAAGCCTACTATAATCATAGTCGGAGATTTTCTTTCAAACTAGGGAAAATGAATTTTTTTGTTACTCAACTATTAGCTCTTTTAGAAACCTACCACTCAACTAAAAATTTATTTATTATAGGCACTAACGTTACACATGTTTACAGTTTCAGTCATTCCGTTAAGTATATTTGTTTTATTGTTTTCAGATATAATATATATTATCATTATATTATATTATATATTATACTGATTAATTATATTTTTAAATTGTATTTAATATAGGAAAAGTTATTTTTCAACTTGCATAATTTTGTTATTTTTATACAAACTTCTCCGTATTAATTATAATTTTTTAAAAATAGAATTTTTTTTTTGAAATGTGGGGTATTCATTCGCGAAAATTATAAATTTTATGTTTTATGTTCTAAAAATAAAAAAACAATTTTCAATGGTTAAATTTAAAAATTTTCCGCTTGCGGGGCCTGTACTACGGAAAAGAAATATTTTAATGGTTAAATTTAAAAATTATAACCATTAAGTTTAAAGATTATAAATATTTTTAATTAATATAACAAGACTATAGTGGTCTCCCTTCAAGTTAAAAACTGATAATATGACATATAATTATGATATTATCATAATCTGATATATTTATAAATTGACCTATTAATTTGTGATGTATTATACAAACTCCCTTTTTATTTAGTTTTTTGATTTTTTTCTAAAATATATTAAAAAACAAAATTTCCCATGAAAGTATTATATTTTGAATTTTTTAACTCATATAGCAGATCCACGTCAGCATAGTAGATCCACATCAGCGCGTAAAAAACAAAAGTTCCCTTAAAGTTTGTTAAAGGAAAACTAAAAGAATTAATTGAATGGTAACGGAATGACTAAAACGGTAAATATGTATAACATTAGTGGTTATAATAAATAAACTTTTAGTTGAATGGTAGATTTCTAAAAGAGCTAATAATTAAGTGACAAAAAAATTCATTTTTCCTTCGAACTAAGGTCCACTTTTCCCGTTTAGGTTTTCCATGTCTCATTTTTAATCCAGCTAGCGGGAAATTTTTATTCTGATTTGGATGTACAAATATTATTTATTTTTACACAATTTTTCTAAGGGTATTACTAAACACCGTCGTGTATTACTAGACACCGCCCTAAAAAATTACCTTTTTGCCCATTTGATAATCTTTCATTATTTCTACCCAACACACCAACACATAAGTTTTTCGAATTAAAATCTAGAAACAATTTTTCATTTATTCTACCGAACACACAATCAAATATATATCGTCAATATCATTGACAACTATGAAAATGGACGAGAATTCACATCTGGAGGTAATTTTTCGGACAAAATGACGCAGGCGTCTGAATATTCCGCCTGTCCCATGGTACAGGCGTCCACAGATTCCGCCTAGACCATGGTACAGGCGTCCTGTGCCATGGCTAGGCGTCCGATTCAAACGCTTGTACCATGGCCAAGCGTCCATGCCAGACGCCTCGGCCATGGTCCAGGCGCAATTTGTGGACGCCTGATCGCTTTTTTTGCATGATTTTAAATTTTAATAATAATATTATTGGTATTATTATTAACATTCTATCAATTAAAAATTTCAGGTTATATTGGAAGAATTTCAAGTAATCTTTTTTGCACCCCTTGATGTTTTCCTTTCATATTAGACCCATTATCATACCCTTGCCCCCGCATATAATTAACATCCAAATCAAGTGATTTCAAAACATCAAGTAATACATTAAAAAGTCCAAAGCCGGATGTATCTTCTACAACCAAAAATTCAAAAAAAACTCTTCGACTTGTACAGGAGAACTTGACACATCAACACATCTTATAATCAAAGTCATTTGTTCTTTATGGCTCACATCCGGAGTACAATCGAGAATGACTAAAAAATACTTTGCCTCTTTGATCTTTTTTATGATTTCACTCTTCACATCGGATGCCAACATTTCAATCAGTTCATTTTGAATTTTGTGGCTAAGATAATGATAATGAGTTTTTTTATCTTCAATAAGCCGAAAATGATGTTTCATGGTAAGATCAAACTCAGCAATCATTTCAATTATGCCTAAAAAGTTCCCATTGGACTCTTCATAAAGTTTTTCATTTGTTCCACGGAAAGACAAATTATATTTTGGAAGACATTTCACAGTAACAATTATTCTAATCAAAACTTCTTTCCAATGATCGGTATCTTTTTTATTAATTCTTGCAACTCTCTATCAAGTGTTTGATTCTTATTCAACCTCAGTCGCAACTCAGACCAAATACTAAAATTAGTCAAATGTTTTGTACTATTCTCATGAATGTTTAGTCTTTGACCAAGTTGTTTCCAACAATTTAAACCATCACTTGCTAATTGACTTTTTGATCGACCATCTTTGAAAAGCTTACAACAGACTTTATCCAACTCTTTAGAATAAACCAACCATTTTCTATCATAGCAATCACCATTTCTTAATTTACTAACATAATATTCAGAAGAGAAATGCCTACCTATATTATCTTTTGGAAATACGATGTTAGTTTCTCTAATAGGCCCCTTTTCAACAAGTAAGTCTCTCATTTTTGAATTCAACCCATCCCAAACTCTAGGATCAAATATATTGACACCAATATCATCAACACGAGGATTTTTACAATCACGAGAATTATCATTATTATCATCGTTACAAGCATTATCAATATTATCATCATCACCAGTATTATCAAATTTTTCATTATCATCACTAGTAAAATCAATTTCAACTGGATGCTCAAATTTTTACGATGTTATTTTGTTGATCGTTATAGTTGATTTTCGTTTTTGTTGATAGTGATAGTTAATTTTCTTTTTTGTTAATCGTGATAGTTGATTTTCGTTTTTGTATGCAGAAGAGTAAAAACATCAAGATACAAAATACAAAAAAAAAAAACGAAAGTGCCAATCAAAATACCGTCATACACAAAACAAACAAAATACAAAATACAGAGCTAAATGCAAAATAGCAAAATACAAAATCAGTTGGCCAAATGCCAATCCCTCATGTACTCCTCAAGCATCGTCGTCGCTTCTGCCGCCTGGTCTGGGGGAAGGTGTCTGATACAGTGCTGGGTAATACCGGCCAATCGACTCACCCACTGTAAAAAATATAGACAATATAATACAATGAGTAATGTATGATGAAATGAAACAAAGTGCAAAGGTAAACAACATACGTAATCGCTGCTAGATTGAGAAGGGCTCACTGATCCGGGTGCTGCACCGTCGTTCAGTAGTTGAGGGTGCGAATATCGATAATACCACTCAATGTAATCATTGACGCATGTAGCCTGATCATGAGTAGCAGCCTGATAGTCAGCGAGATGAACCTGTATGCGCCCGGAAACATCATCCAAGCATCATATGACATCCGAATGGGACAGTCAACTCGGTACAATCTGCTCGACCACGCTCTAACCGCTTTCTCCGGTCTGGTGATCGGGAAAGGGATGGTCTGCACATAACTGAGCTGCCGTAATGCCCGACCAGGCATGTATGGCTCGATAATATCCCGATATCGTAGCCATCCAATGAATGTGGTCCTCGGGACATCCTCACTGGATCAGGGCCATAAGGCAACCACTGTATCTGCGTATATGTAATCAACAAATTATACAAGTTATTTTTAAATGAATTGTGAGATTGTTAGAAGGAATCGTTATACCTCTGCGGCTGTCAACTTATCAATGCGGCGACGCAAAGACTGGAGTCGGTGCTCGTCCTTACCCTCAGGCTGGACACTCCATGTAGAAGCTCGAGGCTGCGTGGAGTCAACAATCATACGCTCTCGATGAGGTCGAAAGCAGGGAAAATACTCATAAATCCAAGCCTGAACGAGGGTAAGACATCCACAAATACCCATGGAGTCACCGCGACTAGCGATACCGAGCTGACGGTACATGAAAGCCAATGCGGCCGAACCCCATGAATACTGAGCGGTCGTATCCATACCGTCCCTCACCTCCAATAAGCAGGACGGCCTAATCCGGTTACCACTCTTGTCAATAAATAAGGTGGATCCAAATAACAACCACTCAGTATAAGGTACGTCCTCGAATCCCCTACGCTCTGCCTCCCGCTGTCTACGAACGGAAGCATCAACACCACGAGCTCTGGTGTGACGCGCTCCAGAACCCATCAACTCTGTGACTAGCGGCATAGATTTGCCCGCTCCTCCTCTCATCTGCATTTAGCAAACAATACAACTAATAAGTAATAATCATACAAACAATACACACTATTAATTATTAATTGAAAATTTTATTTTTTCGAAAATGATCAAGGCGTCGGCCAGACGCCCTGAACAAGGCAGGGCGTCGGGTGCAGACGCCACGACCATGGTTCAAGCGTCCGTCACAGACGCCTATTCCAGCGGCTAGGCGTCCGATCTGGATGCCTGTGCACGGTTTGGATGTCCGACTTGGACGTCTACACCACTGGCTGCGCGTCCGCCCTGGACGCCTGCGCCATGGACAAGCGGAATCGGCGGACGCCTGTGCCATGGCCAGGCGTCATCGTCGGACGCCTGTGACAAAATATCGGCTGCGGCCTCTGTCGTGCACTCCGACACGGCGACCGCGTCCAAAATACCAGAAACCTGAAAAAAATTAGTTACCAGAGCTTTTCCTTTTCCGGTCAAGGCGGCGGACGGCGTCGGTGCGGCGGGGGACGGCGGCTGTGCGGCGGTGGTGCGGCAGCGGGTGGTGGGGTCTTTACAATAGGTCGAGAGAGAAAAGTATTAAGAAAGTATGATTACAAATTTGCTTAATATGAATTAAGAGCAAAAAAGTAATATTATAAGACAGTGTCTAGTAATTTAAGGCGGTGTTTAGTAATCCAGTTTTTCTAAAGGAGTCTACTTTTCCCAACACAAAATACACACCAAATTTTAAACCCGAAGAAATAGAAATCCAGAAAACCGAACCAAGATTTCTGCACTTTTACAAACTATCTCCGTACACAGAGAAACAACATATTTCTACGCTCAATCCCAATCCCCGAAATTAAAACCATTCATCACTGTAATACTCTAGTCGCTCTGACCAACACATTTTCCAGCCCGTTTTCAAAAACCGCGGCCCGTACCCTTGCTCGTTACTCATTCTCCGCGGCCCGAAGGATTTGAGACCGACCTAAATGGCGAACGGAGAACCCTGCTCCGCCGGAACCACCGCAAAATCGGCTGGAGCTTGCTTTGCGCCGCTGCTGTCTATTTGTGTGTGTGTGCGCGCGTCGATTTCTTCAGCTGTGTGTAGGTGTGTGCGCGCGTTTATTTTATGGAGAAAGAGGGAGGAGGATTTGAGGGAGAAAAAGGGGATCGGTAGATAAGAGGGAGTTTGGAGAGAGATTTTGGAAGAATGAGAGAGAGAGGAGAAGGCAGCAGATTTATTTATGTGGGCTCTGGAGTTTGTGTTGTTTGTGTATGAATTTTGATAGAGCAGGGAGAGATGGGACGAGGGAATTAGATAAAGAGGGAGGCAGATATTATTTTTTTTCTCTTTCTTGAGATTTTTTTTACGAATCAGATTAGTGTAATTTTGAATTAAGTTATTATTAGATAAATTTTTGTAAGATATAAATTCGGTCCAGTCAATTAAATTATAATCTTAAAGCTTTAAGTTGTAAATTTGATAATTTATATTAATTTATTCTAGACTCAATATTAATATTAAATATTAATTATTATTTTAGAAAACGAGGACTTGGAGGGTAGGACTTGAACTGCATTCGTATCTCAAGTTTTAAGGATCACCATCGTATTTTAAGGTGGTTATTTTATTCTTGTTTTATTTAATGCATGATGCTACTTGTATGTATGCTTGTTTCTTGTCAAAATATTTGTATGCACAAAATTTGGATATTATTTACGTTGTAACCTCCGATAATGTAATACCCGAGATTTCTGATATGTATTTGGAACTTGTGATATTGTAATTGTCGTACTTGATCTGAGTATTATTCTCCGTATTTCATAATCCGATGTTGTTGAGCGTATGATTTCATGTATGTGATTTAAAAGTTGTAATTCTGCGCATGTAGCGCACGCTATCGGCTATGTGTAGCGTACGCTAACATGGATTCATAGCGCACGCTACAAAGGAACATTAGCGCACGCTATGCGTGGTCAATTTGATTGAGACGTGCGGTAGGTGAGATCAGGCCGGGGACCCTTGTCGGATTGTGTCGGGATGAACCTAGATGGCTTTCGGGAAAAGCCAAGTCAACGCCTTAGCGCACGCTACAGGCATGTGAATAGCGCACGCTAAGTGCCGAGTACAGTGAAGTCAGTAAGTCGTTAGCGCACGCTACGAGCAGGGACTAGCGCGCGCTAATAATCATTTCCTATAAATAGGACAACATCCTTTTCGTATTTTCAGTCCTTTCCTCTCCCTCATCCGAATTCTTATACTTAGAGTATAACTTCATACATCCTAAACACCTCATATCAACATCCTAGCTCGTGATTGAAGATTGTAGATCATTGAGAATTGGTGTTCGAGCCTTCGACGTTGGATTACTTCGATTTCCTCCGTGTTCTTCACTACTTTGAGGTAGGTGATTCTTCACCAATATTAGTAGTGTTCTAAAGGACGTTTGATCATGTTTTGATAGCCAGTTATTTCGTTTATAATCGATCATCTCATGTTAGAAGGATACTTTTGACGTATCGGCACTATATATCGTATGAACCTTTGAACCGTCTTAGTATATGGACTCCTAAGCATTTTCAAACCGATTTGTGATCAGTAAACGGATATTACCTAGATTGTTACGTTTTACACATTGGAATCATGCGTTTTGGAACGTAGGACGAACGGAACTTAGAATATTTTCTTGAAGATCTAAGATGAATTATGGTGTTGAGATGATTATCCGTATCTTTGTATCTCATAGTCATTTAG
The DNA here is from genome assembly GCA_033398695.1 of Orobanche coerulescens. Lineage (NCBI taxonomy): Eukaryota > Viridiplantae > Streptophyta > Magnoliopsida > Lamiales > Orobanchaceae > Orobanche > Orobanche coerulescens. The sequence continues at coordinate 99,628,119 of CM065818.1, read as the reverse complement.
TACGTATAGAACTTTCACAAACCTTATTAGCACGATATGCTCGAGGATGACTTGTATTATCACCATAGAATTCATGAGTTCATCACCACTAGCTCCAGTTTTCTGTCAGTAGTAATCTGCCATGCACGGTTAGCGCACGCTAACATACGTAAGTTAACGTGCGCTATCGGGGATTAGTTAACGCATGCTACGTTTTGTACGTAACGTACGTTATGATATCAGCCGAGTCAGTCGGCTGCTCAGAGAGAACTGTCAGTCCATGGCTAGCGTACGCTAGGCTTATACGATAGCGTACGCTAATAGGCAGGCTTAGCGCACGCTACATAGAGTACATAGCGTACGCTAAGTGGTTCAGGCAGATTGCATATTTTGAGCTTTTGGGCCGTAGATCGAATTGTTAGGCCAACGTTCGACTTGAGATGATTTGTATATCATTCTTTTTGTTAAGGTTCGAGCTCGTTACGTTGATCGAAGGAGGCGGCCTTCGAGTGTGTTGAGATCATTGAAGTGTTTCGTTCTTGCCATCTTCGAGGCAAGTATCGTAATGTGTTAAAATTGGTATTTTGAGCATGTTTGTGGTTTATTCATGTTGTTGAACATGGAAATTATTTTGTTGAATTGTCATGATATTCGTTATCTAGTGTTTGTATGTTCATGTTGATGAACATAATGATTTGGCATATGTGTATGCATGAGTTGTGTTTGTGTACGTTGTACGATCTATGCTAAGGGCGCTGGATCGGATGTCCACCTCGTGTTGGTCCGACGGGATCATCTTGGGATCTAAGTGAGGCGCTTGGATCATTGGACGGGTTATTTCCACCTCGTGTTGGTCCGACGGGATCATCTTGGGATCTATGCTGAGGGCGCTGGATCATTGGAATACCCTTGCTGTGTTAATGGAATCATGTGGATTCGCATTGTCGGATTCCGGTAGCGGAAGTCCGTGTGGTGTATCTTGTTATGTATTGTTGATGCATATTCAAATTGTTTAAAATGATACTTGTACTAGCATCGTTTTGCTAACCCCTTCGGGGGTGGACATGTGTTTTGATGTTCAGGTAGCCGAGGAGCAGGGAAACAACCACAGTACCGACGTGACGACGAAGGGGTTCAGTGATGTTTGTTGTCGTTGGTGATTTGTTTTCTTGTTTTGATTTCAGTACTCGAGTACGCATGTCGTATTAATATCATTTCGATGTGGTTGTATTAATTACTCGTAAAACCAGTTGAATGGTTTTGTAAACTTTAATTCCCGCAGTATTGATGTCTTATATTTACATTTCTTTTAAATCAGCCTTGTAAATCCTTACTTAAAGGGTTTACGGCGCTGTAATTATTCCGAATATCTCGAGGTGTTACAAAATATGATATCGGAGCTAAGATTTATGGATATCTTGGCAGTCGGGTTTTAAGTTGGGTCTGTTTACGTTATTGATTTACGAGTCGTTCGTAACATTACTGTTCAGCCAAAAGTCGTCATGTGGACCGTGGTTGTAAGTCTCCTAATCTCTTATACTACCGTTTTACTTAATTATTGTTTTGTGAGTATTGTCGGGCTTTATTTCGAAAACTTTGTCCTGGATATTGAGGAATTGTGTTTACAGTATTTTGAGAGGAGGACGTGGATGCGGACGGGGTAACATGAGACAGGAGGATTCCGCAACTACCCCGGAATTATCAGCTAGTCGAACCGATTCCCATTCTGGAGGGCAGCAAGGATCAGCGAATGACGACGCGAATCCTAACATGCCGGGAGTGCTTCAACAGGTGGTGGCGCAGATAAACCAGTTCGCCCAGGTAGTCGACCGCATGCAGACGGCGATGGGACAGCAGCACCACGAGGATAACCGGGGAGACAGATGGCTTGCTGAGGTGGTCAAATTGCACCCGCCAAAATTTGACGGATCTGCTGAGGCACTTACTTGGGATCACTGGCATAAGGAGTTAGAGAAGATATTCGCGGGTCTTAACTGTCCCGAGAACCGGAAGGTTCCCATTGCTCAGTATTTTCTGACTGGGGAGGCCTTTGATTGGTGGGAAGCTATTCGACCCGAGGATCATAATGCGGATTGGATGGAATTCAAACTAATGATGGAAGCACAATATTGTCCTCGTCCAGTTAGAGAGGCAAAGATCCGAGAGTTTTTCTCACCCCAGAGTTCGGAAGCATCTGTGACAGATGTAATCAAAACTTTTAATCATCAGCTGACTTGTGTGCGACACTTGGTTAGAACGGAGGCGGAAAAGATTTTTCATTTCGATATGCGGATGAAGCCGGAGATTCAGCAGTACATGTCTGCATTCGAGTGTACTACGTTGCGACAGTATCAAGACAAAGCGCTGGCCTACGACATGAAAGAGGCGGCGGTGGAAAAATCAGTAGAGGCAAAGAAGCAGAAGGTGACCGGCAACTTTTCAGAAAACAAGAGTGGTGGGCCCCGCAAGGGCCAGTCCTCCTTTTATTCGGCTAGGAAACCTCCACATCCTTCTAGAGGTGGGAAGAAGTTCCGGACTACATCAGCAGTTCCGGACGCATCAAAGAAATGCTACAATTGTGGTCGAACAGGGCATATTCGACGTGACTGCCCCGCATCTTCTGTGACTTGCTACGATTGTGGACAAGAAGGGCACCGTGCAGCATTCTGTGGAGTTGCTACTAAATCTTTTGGTACTCGCACTCCAGCGCCAGTTCCGAAGGAGACAAGTGTGAACCAGACGCAGCAGAGTGGATTTCAGCAGCAGAATGTTGGGAAGAGAGAGACATCCAGTGTTGGGTCCGTTCCTCCGCGCCTGTACGAGATGAGGAAATCTGACGATCAGAACACTGTTGTTGCATCAGGTACGATTCAGATCCTTTTGCAACCAATTAGTGTTTTATTCGATTCCGGAGCTACACATTCTTTCGTATCATTGAACTGTGTAAATCATTTAAAAATCTCATGCTTATTTGATTGTGAACCATATGTTGTGGGTTTGCCGAGTGGAGAGAGAATTGTGGGAACCCTAGAGGCTAGAGATTTTCCAGTGTCTATAGGAGGGAAAGATTGGCCATCGAATCTTATTGTAGTTGACATCTATGGTGACGATTTAATTCTCGGAGACGATTGGCTCAACCGTTATGGGGCTATTCTGAATTACCGAGAGAGAGTCATTTCTATCATTGCTGATGACGGATCTGAACACTTATTTCGAGGGTGGAGACCGGGAAGCTCGGGAAAATTGATCAAAGCAATGAAAGCCGTGAAATTACTGAAGCAGGGATGTCACGGACTTTGGTGCTATGCCATGAGGAAAGAGGAAGGAGTAGAGCTCTCATCTATTTCAGTTGTGAATGAGTTCTCAGATGTATTTCCTGACGAACTACCTGGGTTACCTCCGCAGAGAGAAGTGGAATTCACTATCGAATTAGAGCACAGGCGGCTCCTATTTCCGAGCACCATACCGCATGGCGCCAACCGAGATGTATGAACTCAAGAAGCAACTGGAAGAATTGTTACAGAAGGGCTATATTCAACCTAGCGTTTCTCCTTGGGGAGCGCCCGTTCTCTTTGTCCGGAAGAAAGACGGATCCCTCCGACTGTGTATTGATTACAGGGAGCTCAACAAAATGACGATCAAGAATAAGTATCCTATACCTCGGATCGACGACTTATTTGATCAACTGCAAGGGGCAAGGGTATTCTCGAAGATTGACTTGCGATCAGGATACCATCAGTTGAGAATTAAGGAATCGGATATACCGAAGTCTGCCTTCAGGTCCCGGTACGGGCATTATGAATTCGTAGTGATGCCATTTGGACTTACCAATGCTCCTGCAGTGTTTATGCAATTGATGAATCGGGTATTCTTGGAATACTTGGATAAATTTGTGGTCGTCTTCATTGATGACATCTTGATATATTCGAGGGACGCAGAGGAGCATGCCGAACATTTGTGTGTAGTTTTGAGCACCTTGATGAGGGAACAGCTGTATGCAAAGCTTTCTAAATGTGAGTTCTGGCTTAGGGAAGTAACTTTCCTCGGGCATGTGATATCAGCTAACGGAGTTCAGGTGGACCCGAAGAAATTCGAAGCAATCTTGGAATGGGAAGCTCCTAATAACGTGAAGGAAGTCCGGAGTTTCTTAGGACTTGCTAGATATTATCGCCGCTTTGTAGAGGTATTTTCCAAAATTGCTCGTCCGCTCACTCAGCTGTTACAGAAAACTCAAAAGTTCTCGTGGAATGAGAAATGTCAGGCTGGTTTTGATGAACTTAAGAAGAGACTGATGACGGCACCTATATTAGCATTACGGATGGGCCCAGTGGATTCATGGTGTCTGACGCTTCAAATCGAGTGCAGGATGTGTGTTGATGCAAAGAGATAAGGTGATTGCCTATGCTTCTTGGCAGCTGAAACCGTACGAGGTTAATTACCCGACTCATGATCTGGAGTTAGCAGCCGTAGTCTTTGCCTTGAAAATTTGGAGACATTATTTGTACGGCACTCATTGTCAGATCTTTACCGATCATAAGAGCCTCAAGTACATTTTCAGTCAGAAAGAATTAAACATGAGGCAGAGAAGGTGGTTGGAATTGATCAAGGATTACGACTTGGAGATTCTCTATCATCTGGGAAAAGCAAACGTAGTAGCCGATGCCTTGAGCCGTAAACCTATTTCTCTTCGAGTGTTGGAAGCACTTACATCCCGAACCAGTATTCAACGGGAACTGATCCGCGAGGGGATTGAAGTATGGGCACCAGGAATCCAAGGACAACTTTATGTGATGGAACTGACTTCATCACTAGTCGAGGAGATCAAGTCTAAGCAGTTGGACGATTCTCTGATCCTTCGATTATGTGATGAAGCAAAGAAAGGAAAATCCCCAGGATTCGTGATACAAGATGATGGAGTTCTGAGATTTCAGAGTCGACTTTGCATTCCCGATGATGATGATTTGAGACGGACTATTCTGAAGGAAGCTCACAGCGCGCCCTATTCTATTCACCGGCGTGATAAGATGTATAAGGATTTAAAACAAAATTTCTGGTGGGGGAATATGAAGAAGGACGTAGTAGAGTACGTTTTGAAGTGTTTGACTTGTCAGCAGGTTAAGATTGAACATCAGCGACCTGCCGGAATGTTAAAACCGCTTCCAATCCCTGAATGGAAGTGGGAGGACATCTCGATGGATTTCATCACCAGTATGCCAAGGACTAGAACGGGAATGAACATGATTTGGGTTGTAGTTGATCGACTAACCAAGTCGGCTCATTGACTAGGGATTAAAGATACATGGGGACCCGAGATATTGGCGCGAGTATTTATTGCGGAGATAGTCAGATTGCATGGGACGCCGAAGACCATTATTTTGGATCGAGATGGTCGCTTCGTGTCGCACTTCTGAAAAGCAATTCACAGGGCTTTGGGGACTGAGCTCAACTTTAGCATGGCTTATCATCCCCAAACGGACGGTCAGTCCGAAAGGACTATACAAACGGTAGAAGACATGCTTAGAGCTTGTGCATTAGATTGGTCAACTGATTGGGAAGTTCACTTGCCCTTGATCGAGTTTACCTATAATAATAGTTGGCATGCTTCTATTAAGATGGCACCATTTGAAGCTTTGTACGGGAGAAGATGCCGATCACCCCTGTGTTGGGATGATTCTTCGGATTTGATCGGGACGGAACCGGAATTGATAATTCAGACTAAAGAGAAGATAGCTTTGATTCGAGAAAGACTGTTGACTGCCCAGAGTCGACAAAAGTCTTACGCAGACGTACGTCGTCGTCCTCTAGAGTTCGACGTTGGGGAACATGTACTATTGAAGGTGTCTCCTACACGAGGGATTTTCCATTTTGGGAGGAGAGGTAAGCTAAGTCCGAGATATATCGGACCATTCGAGATCCTCGAGAGAGTTGGATATTTAGCATACAGGTTGGCCTTACCGCCATCGCTGAGTCACGTTCACAATGTGTTTCACGTATCCCAACTGCGGAAGTATGTACCGGACCCCAGTCACGTCATTGATTTCGATGAGATCGAGATAGCTAATGATGGCACCTTCGAAGAGAGACCAATCAAGATACTTGAGAGTCGGATCAAACAATTGAGGAATAAACCAATACACTTGGTTAAAGTACAATGGTCAGGACACGGAGTCGAAGAGGCCACTTGGGAAACGGAGGACAGTATGAAGGCTAGATATCCAGAGTTGTTTTCATCTTAAATTTCGGGACGAAACTTCTTTTTAGGGAGGAAAGATGTAATACCCGAGATTTCTGATATGTATTTGGAACTTGTGATATTGTAATTGTCGTACTTGATCTGAGTATTATTCTCCGTATTTCATAATCCGATGTTGTTGAGCGTATGATTTCATGTATGTGATTTAAAAATTGTAATTCTGCGCATGTAGCGCACGCTATCGGCTATGTGTAGCGTACGCTAACATGGATTCATAGCGCACGCTACAAAGGAACATTAGCGCACGCTATGCGTGGTCAATTTGATTGAGACGTGCGGTAGGTGAGATCAGGCCGGGGACCCTTGTCGGATTGTGTCGGGATGAACCTAGATGGCTTTCGGGAAAAGCCAAGTCAACGCCTTAGCGCACGCTACAGGCATGTGAATAGCGCACGCTAAGTGCCGAGTACAGTGAAGTCAGTAAGCCGTTAGCGCACGCTACGAGCAGGGACTAGCGCGCGCTAATAATCATTTCCTATAAATAGGACAACATCCTTTTTCGTATTTTCAGTCCTTTCCTCTCCCTCATCCGAATTCTTATACTTAGAGTATAACTTCATACATCCTAAACACCTCATATCAACATCCTAGCTCGTGATTGAAGATTGTAGGTCATTGAGAATTGGTGTTCGAGCCTTCGACGTTGGATTACTTCGATTTCCTCCGTGTTCTTCACTACTTTGAGGTAGGTGATTCTTCACCAATATTAGTAGTGTTCTAAAGGACGTTTGATCATGTTTTGATAGCCAGTTATTTCGTTTATAATCGATCATCTCATGTTAGAAGGATACTTTTGACGTATCGGCACTATATATCGTATGAACCTTTGAACCGTCTTAGTATATGGACTCCTAAGCATTTTCAAACCGATTTGTGATCGATGCGGATATTACCTAGATTGTTACGTTTTACACATTGGAATCATGCGTTTTGGAACGTAGGACGAACGGAACTTAGAATATTTTCTTGAAGATCTAAGATGAATTATGGTGTTGAGATGATTATCCGTATCTTTGTATCTCATAGTCATTTAGTACGTATAGAACTTTCACAAACCTTATTAGCATGATATGCTCGGGGATGACTTGTATTATCACCATAGAATTCATGAGTTCATCACCACTAGCTCCAGTTTTCTATCAGTAGTAATCTGCCATGCACGGTTAGCGCACACTAACATACGTAAGTTAACGTGCGCTATCGGGGAGTAGTTAACGCACGCTACGTTTTGTACGTAACGTACGTTATGATATCAGCCGAGTCAGTCGGCTGCTCAGAGAGAACTGTCAGTCCGTGGCTAGCGTACGCTAGGCTTATACGATAGCGTACGCTAACAGGCAGGCTTAGCGCACGCTACATAGAGTACATACCGTATGCTAAGTGGTTCAGGCAGATTGCATATTTTGAGCATTTGGGCCGTAGATCGAATTGTTAGGCCATCGTTCGACTTGAGATGATTTGTATATCATTCCTTTTGTTAAGGTTCGAGCTCGTTACGTTGATCGAAGGAGGCGGCCTTCGAGTGTGTTGAGATCATTGAAGTGTTTCGTTCTTGCCATCTTCGAGGCAAGTATCGTAATGTGTTAAAATTAGTATTTTGAGCATGTTTGTGGTTTATTCATGTTGTTGAACATGGAAATTATTTTGTTGAATTGTCATGATATTCGTTATCTAGTGTTTGTATGTTCATGTTGATGAACATAATGATTTGGCATATGTGTATGCATGAGTTGTGTTTGTGTACGTTGTACGATCTATGCTAAGGGCGCTGGATCGGATGTCCACCTCGTGTTGGTCCGACGGGATCATCTTGGGATCTAGGCTGAGGGCGCTGGATCATTGGACGAGTTATTTCCACCTCGTGTTGGTCCGACGGGATCATCTTGGGATCTATGCTGAGGGCGCTGGATCATTGGAATACCCTTGCTGTGTTAATGGAATCTTGTGGATTCGCATTGTCGGATTCTGGTAGCGGAAGTCCATGTGGTGTATCTTGTTATGTATTGTTGATGCATATTCAAATTGTTTAAAATGATACTTGTACTAGCATCGTTTTGCTAACCCCTTCGGGGGTGGACATGTGTTTTGATGTTCAGGTAGCCGAGGAGCAGGGAAAGCGACCACGATGCAGCGTGACGACGAAGGGGTTCAGTGATGTTTGTTGTCGTTGGTGATTTGTTTTCTTGTTTTGATTTCAGTACTCGAGTACGCATGTCGTATTAATATCATTTCGATGTGGTTGTATTAATTACTCGTAAAACCAGTTGAATGGTTTTGTAAACTGTAATTTCCGCAGTATTGATGTCTTATATTTACATTTCTTTTAAATCAGCCTTGTAAATCCTTACTTAAAGGGTTTACGACGCTGTAATTATTCTGAATATCTCGGGGTGTTACAGATAAGTATTAGATATAAAGTGCTCAAAGTTTGCATGTTAATTACGTTGTAGCCTCTATCACTCGTAGGCTTAATGTGCTCAAAATTTGCATGTTAATTACGTTGTAGCTGTAACACCCCAAAAAATGGCGGCTATCACAATGTCGTGGTCCCCACACTGGGACCCACCAGGCGATACAAATATACAAACCAACCATAATATAATTGTAGTACCGAACCACAAAGTATTAACCATCACTCCAACAAATAGTTTATTCATCATACGGCTATAATCGCCACGACACACAGGATTTAAATACAACCCCAAATAATAATACAATTGAAAAGAAATGCTACCAAGCGGAAATAAAAATACACGGTTTACTAACCAGAGAAAAGAAGACTCAACCCCCCAAACTAATACCCTTCAAACCCTTCGCCGTCACAATGCTCATCCCTTGCCTTGGCCTTCCCTCGACCTAAAATACAACAACAAGTATTTCATCCAAAACCACAAGTCAGATATACATGATAATAAATCTCAAGATGTTATACAATTAATATAAAATAAATCTCAAAGAAACAAACCTGACTGTCGAACATACCCCTCGAGCGTGTGAACAAGGAGTCGTAAACCGTCGGACATACCAAATGACACATGGTGTATGAACGACCAATCAATAAGGCTCAAGACGGACATCACGGTATGCCTGATCCAGAAATATGTCCGTGCACATATCCACTCCGTATATGGAATCCAAGATATACGTGGGACAATGTACCTAATTAGTCTCACGAAGTAATCGTCTCGTATGCACAATCCAATGTGGAAACATCGACACATGACCATATATGCCCGATTAAAAGTCCTACACATAACCAATCGGCACGCAGATATGAATCCAGATATGTCACAATGTAACATGACAACGGAACTCAATTAATCACATATCCAACAAGGATCAAGAACTCACCGAAGTGACAACAACGATCAACGAGACCAACAATATCAAAGGTAGTAAATTTTGGGGTTGTTGAGATAAAACAATCCCTGTATCGAGGTTTTGATAAAGTGTTTTGATAAAGTGCCAATTCAGCATACATCAAGCCGCTGTATCGAAAGTCAATCGAAGTTGCTGATCCTGTATCGAAGACTTCTCATAATGCCATCATACAGCAACAGAGTCTAAAAGCGCCAAGTATGAAAGCTGTCTCTTCATACAGCAACATTCCATACAGTGACTACTCCATAATAGCCTACAACACAAATAGATACAACATTCAAGATGTAAAGTATTGAGATCTTCAATATCTATCGAAACAGGACTGAAGACCGTTTGAAAAGGAATCTTTGTTATTCGCTAAAGTCAAGTCCCCGTTTGATAAAGTATTTAAATACTAAAACCGACAGAGATCTTCAAACAACGCAAAATCCGGATCTTGGTCTATACAAGTCAACCATCCAGTTGGAACGGACTTTTGCTCAATGGATCTATTCAAAGGCTATATATATATATATATCCCCAAGAGTTTGAAGATCAATGACTTTCACCTACGATAACAAGCGCTTACACGAATATATCTGAGCAAACATATTTCTTCAAGTATACTGCATATTCTGATAGAAGAAATATCCAAGTGCTCAACCTTGAACAACATATCATCAGCTCAAGCTCAAGAAAGTCAAGCTGTTGTTCAACACACATTCTTCCATTGAACAAATCCATCAGGCCTGTGTGGACTGAGAAAGCCTTGCTTTTTCTAAACTGTGTGTGACGGATTTGCATTGTAGAGACGAAGCTTCAGAACTGTGTGTGAAGAAGTTAGTCAAGTGAAAGCCTAAACCAATCTGTATGAACGGTTGAAAGCTTCGATCATTGTATCAATCTGTGTGAACGATACATTGATAGGTTTGATTATAAATACGTAGTTGTGTACGCAGTATTTATAATAAATATTTTAACTCCTGTGTGGAGGACCAGTGGACGTAGAGGGGTTTACCTCGAACCACTTTAATTACTGTGTCATTTACCTTCTGCATTTACTGTTTTATTAACTGTGATTATTTTAAGTATACACTTCATATCTAGTTGCTGTATTTACAGTAACTTACTTTTACAATACTTCCGCTACGCACCCAGACTTGAAAATTGTACAACTTGTTGCTTAAAACACTTTCCAAGCTGTATTCTGTATACTTAGTGGCCAACAAGTGGTATCGGAGCAGTTGATTCTAAAAAGAATCAATCGTATTTTTGATTGAATCAGATCCATAAATCACTTATTTTTGTAAAACAATATTTTTCTTTCCTATATTCTCATATGGATACATCAGTGATCAATAAATTCCCCATGTTTTCTATTAACGAGTTTGACGATTGGAGAATTAGGATGGAGGCTCATCTTGAAGCAATGCATGAAGAGATGATTTTTGTTATACAGGATGGCCCCATAAAGATCATGAAGGTAAATCCAGCCCCAAGGATTGAAGGCCAAGCTCATGCAGAGATGCTCGAGAAAGAGCGCGAACAATGGACCACAGATGATCAGAAACGCACCAATCTCGATAATGTTGTGAAGAATGCGCTATTTGTCAGTCTTGACAAAGGCATGTTCTCTAAGGTAGAGAGCTGCAAAACAACCAAGGATATATGGGATAAACTCAAGTTAATTTGTGAGGGAACTCAGCTCCCAAAAGAAAACAAAATTTCAAAATTAACTCCGCAATTCGAATTTTTTTGAAAGGAAACCAACTGAAACACTTGAGGAACTTGACCTCAGATTCACTGGCATTGTTGGTGAACTTGAAGCATTAGGCAAGATTTATACCCAAAAGGAGAAGAACCTAAAAATTTTCAGATCTCTCCCTGCCCAATGGGACATTAAGACTACAGCTATGCGTGTTTCGTGCAATCTTAATGAAATATCTACTTTTTATCTCTTTTCTAACCTCAAAGCATTTGAGTATGATATAGACAGGAGAGAGAAAGCTGAAGAATCTCCCGCAAGGACTACAGCATTAGCCGCTGTATCCAACCAAAGACACAACATGCCAGCTCATCAAAGCCCATTCACAAGAATGCTGACAGCGACGACGACATCCTGTCACAAGATTAAATGGCGCTCCTCATGCATAAGTTCAAGAAGTTCATCAAGCAGTCGGGAAAGACTCCATACAGGCCCAAGCCTGTTCACAAGGTAAGTCCCAAAACTTCCTCTGGTGATGCTAACCTGTGTTATAATTGCGGGAAACCAGGACATTATGCAAATAAATGTCCTCATCCACTACGCCATAGATGGCTTTCTACAACACCTAAGGGGGGTGTTACCTTCTTGGATGTTACCATAGCTATGAAATTTTGGACCTACCACAACATTCGGGTTATGGTGTTACCAAATCCTGAAATATATGTTACTCTAGCTATAAAAGGTGTAACTCTCAGTAACACCATGAGATGTGTTACCTTAGAGTATTAATAAACAAAATTTTGAATTTTATATAAATTAATGATTTAATAAATTTTTAACATTAAAAATAATTAATTTTAATAAAACATTAAATATATTTTTATAAAAAAATATTCTACCAAATAATGAATTATATATATTTTCTATAAATAATAAAATATTTTTAATAAATTTAAATTGAAAAGGTTTTAAAATAAAGTAGTATTTGAAAATTAATAAATTTTGATTTAAATAATTAAAAAAATTATTAAATAATAAAAGCTTGTAATAACTATGAATAATTACAAAATAATTAAAATAACAAATTTAATGTCTACATATAATAACAAATTTTAATAAAAATAATGTCGAGTCGCTACGCTGACTAAAATAAATGCCCATTAATTAAGGCAACGACATGACATAGATAAGAGGTAATAATTGCGGCGGAAATAAATTTATAAATTAATATTTCTAATCAAGATTTTCCTCAAATTTTACAACATGTATCCGAAATTTAAAACGTAAATAGAATATCACATAACATCCGATTAAAGCAATTAAAGTTATCATGAAAATTCCCACCCGAATAAAATGGCCATTTGCTTAAAGTGATAGTGAAATTGAAGGAATTATAAACCTGATTGGGCGTTAGTGTAATAATTGAAAGATGTATGGGGTGAAATTGAAAGAGTTAGAAACTTAGGGACTAAATTTAAAATCTAGTCAAATAATGAGATAAAAAATCCCTATCCCGAGCCCTCATCTCACTCTATTTCTCTCCACCCGACATTTTCCTCGATCCCCTTCCTCGCAAAATCCTTCCTCCGGTGACTTGCAGAACTGACGACGGAGGCGGTGGCGACTACAGAAATTCGATCGATGGTCGTCCGTTCAAACAAATTCAGGGACTGGGTTCGGACTTCCACCCGCTCGATTCGTCTACCGACGGGAATTTAAGGAAGGTGGTGGATCTCGTCTCGATGACGTTCAGCGCGGCGGCGACATTTTCTTTGGTACGAATTGACAGTGGCTGAGGCTGAAGACGTCCACGGGTTTGTGGTCAGTGACAAAATTGGTGGCATCGAGCGTGAGGGTTCAGATAATCCCGATTGAACTCCGGTGAGTTCTATTTTTTTGTTTCTGATTTGGTTATGAAAACAGGATTGAAATTTGTACGATCTATGAACTTGGTTTCGTTTTTCTGAAACGTGTGTGTGTGTTTTCTGAATGTACCTCCAGTTTGCATCTTACTCTGGATGTAGCACGCTTATCTAGTGCTATCATGTTTTCGTAATTTCTTAACAACCAGAAATCAAATATGATCTTTTACGAGGATTGCAAGTCGATGGTTATGAGGCCGCGATTTAAAAAAAAATGGAACTTGAGGCATTATCTTTTGGAATGGATGAGTCTATTCATAATACATATCTTGTTTGTTGCAGATTGTTGCAATCGGAGATGTAATTCCACCTCCGCAAAGGGGAGCATTTAATGATGTTTACATTGCATATGAACTTATGGATACGGATCTCCATCAGATTATTCGTTCCAATCAACCGTTGTCAAAGGAGCATTGCCAGGTTCTATTTTACGCACCAAAGGTTCTATAAGTTCTTTCTCATTTGCAATGAAATATCTTGACAAGGCATCAGATTCTGTGAATTACTTTGTAACTTCTCATTTTCTTCCTTTTGGTTTGTGTGTAATTTCTAGTCTCTAGGCGATGTCTCGAAATAGTTAAAAGGGTCTCTTGGATATGCATAATTTGCTTATGTAGTCTACTTCTCAGTAGAAGAAAAGATCTTGGTGTATGATTACTATGATCAGCTGCCCTGCTTTGCTGCATAGCGCGTAGAAGTAAAATTATAGGCAGCTAGCCTGCATTTTTTTTCAAGGATAGTTTCACCAACAAATAGTTGAAGTAAATGATCTTTTTCCCGTCACCTGGAATTGCTTATATGATCCATACACTACCTGGAATTGCTTAAATTTTAGGGTTGTCCCTCCCTGTACGCTGACTTATGATGTGTCTGAAGTAGTGGAGAAGTCGGAGGATATTAGCGAGTAGCATTCGACCATTAAATTAAATGAATCAGTGTCGACCGATACATGGGAGCAAGCATCTGTAGAATAACTGCAGAGGATTCCCTCTCTGAGTAGATACTCCTTTGAGTTTGTGGTATTTGGCTTCAAATTTCTGAAATCTCAACCTTACCACCGTCGCCTTCTGTTGGTTTTAATCTTAATAATAATATTAATAATAGTGTACCCTTTTTTAAAGCTTCTCCGTTTTCTCATCAGCCTCATCACATTTTTCTCATTTCTTTTTCTAAGTTGTATCTCTCTCAGCGATTTGCTTGATAGTGAAATCCAGACCCGCCATGGATGATCTGTACATTTCATATCTTTGGCGCCTATTAAATCGTCCGCCTTTCTTGACCTTGCGGCGCGCGGATTAGGGTTTCACTTCTAAAACCGAATTGGTGTAGCCGAGTTTGCAAGTCGACTCATCGGATGAATTCAACTCAGATACTGAACCTACTCATTCCGGGAGGCGTTCGTAGTTGCTTTTTAATTTCAGATCTGTATTATGCTGCTTGGTTGGATTGATTCTTATCAGTGGATTCAATTCTTCATTTATGTATTCACAATGCTACGAGGCTGCTGAGTTTAGATCTCTGATTATTTGGCTCCAATTCTGGGTTTCTGATCGCAACGTAGTGGGATTTCGCTGGTATTTGGGGTCTGTTTTGCTGTATTGCAGGCCTTTTATGTGCGAAATTGTTTTGAAGGGTGTCTGACGCTTTATGACACTTACGGAATTTTTGGGACTTGATTCTCATGGACAATCGGTTTCCTTGTTTTGAATTAACCAGCAATACCATGCATTAATGCTTTCTGATGCTGATTTTGTCGGTTTTCATGTACATTAGTCAAATAAATCACTTCTTTCAAAGAAAGTAATCATTATTTGTATATGTCTGTAAAGGAAATAGGAGCATTTAGTTGCATTTAGTTGCAAATAGAAGCTGGAATTGGAAATCTGATTCTAGAGAGATAGTGGTGGAGAAGTTCTAAAATGTTGTACTTGTGTTTAAATACAAACCATTTTTTTTTTTAGTTTTCATCAAATGAATTAGAAGCAGTAGAAGTTAGCATTTACAAATATTAAAATGTGATTTTCTTTTTCTAATTAAAACCTTGGACGATTACTAACACTCAAACATCTCCGGATTTTGAATTTTTTGTTTCTTTGGCTTCTTAACTGTAGAAAATGACTCCAAACAACAGCAGTTCTTCCAAAGATGCTGTCCCAAGAGAGAAGAGAGATTGTTTTTGCCGATGAAGCTGGTGGAAAGCTATGTCATGTCAAATTCTTTGAAGCTGGTGCGACCCCTCCTGTACCGGATGATGGCAAACAGTAACCCTGCTCGATTTTTTTTTGGTCTCGAGAGAATAGCATCCTGTACCTGTACACTTCTCTATGCTCAGCTCCTATGGATTTTTACTGTCAACTTGTATTTCAAGTATCAAAGATTATGTTTTAGTCCATGTATCAAGTTTGCTGTAGTCTCATGTATATATGTGATTGATATGTGAACTGCATACTGAAGTTTGCATTTTCTTTTGAGACTTTCTTTTGATGTAGGCTTATTATCCCGCTGTTGTTCTTGTTTTGAATTCTGAAAGGTAAATGTTATAATACTTCATAGGATATTAAACCAGCTGTTATTGATGGTAATGGAACAGAAACTGGTTATATAATTGTGACAACAATTGGTGGCAGAAATGGACAGCCGAAACAGGTGAAATTCGATGATTAGATATTTATTGCACTATGCTAAATTTAGTAAGCTTGTTAACAAGTTTTGTTAATAGATTTCATTCTTTGGTTATCAGACAATCAGTTTTTCAGGTAAGGTTTTCCTTGTTGCCATGCTTGATTTTCATTCCGTTATGTAATAAAAATGGATTATGTGGGTTCACGTAGCGTTTCTTGATTCTTCTATAATGATCCCGTGCAGGCCAAATGTCTGGAAACTGGTGAGGCTATCGCCATAAAAAAGGTTCTTTGATTCTCTCTCTCTCTCCCCCCTCCCTCTCTCTCTCTCTCTCTCTCTCTCTCTCTCTCTCTCTTCCTCTGTCACACACAAAAACTAGAAAAAACACTCAATATGTTTATTTGTGTAAAAATATGTTGTGCGCATGTAAAATGAGAAGTTTTTGTGTTGTGCGCATGTAAAAATATGTTAATGACATACTTTTAAATTTCTCGGTAGACATATGCTAATTTAGAATCTTTTTTGTTGTGCCCATGTAAAAATCAAATTATATATGATTTTCTATATGTTCAATGATGCTATTTTCTATTAAATAAATCAATCTTATTTACTTGTTGAATAATTAAATAGTTATTCTCATATCAAAATAATTGATATGAATATATATAAAACTAGGTGATTTGAATTTTGTTTTTTTGCTAGGAAAAGAAGTCAGGTGATACGCTATGTGATGCACAAGTTTTTGCTAAAACTTGAAAGCGCAATCCTGGACGCAAATACCAAACTAATCCTGAAGTGATGAAGTTCAGAATTGTAAGTAATTGTTTTTTTAGTCAATTCCTTGAATCCATATTTTATCTGCCTCTGTCGACTAATTATTTTCATATATTGATGTTGGTTTACTTTGTAGGCTACGATTAAGACCAAACTCAAGTCATCATCAGGACTTGATGGAATCGGCTGAAGCAAACCCCACCTTGCAAATTAATTTTGGTGAAATTTGTGCCACGATTTCTAGCGACACATTAGGAGATGATACTCCCATGACCGGCGGCCCCAGCGCTTAGACATCCACTTTCATATCTTTGTACCTTTTGAACTAGTGTGTTGGTTCTTTTATGGCGTTTATGTTATATTTTTGTTCTAGTATTTAATGTTGGAGTTGGCGGATATGGATTGATGTAATTGGTGGATGATGTAGTTTTAGTTTTGAACTAAAGTAGTTGGTGGTTTTATGATTGGATGTTTTTTTGAATTGGTTTGTTGGTATTTTTAATGGGAAATGCAATATTTAAATTTTATATTTTTATTTTGTTAAACTAAGGTGTTACCTTAGGTATAATATATATGTTACCAATGCCTTTGGCAACACACAGGGTGTTGCCGTTGGTTAAATAAAGTGTTACAGTAGACTAACTAATGTTTGCATATTTTGTGGTCCCCACAAAGTGGACCCCGGACAGTGGGCCCTACCCGTGGGCCCACATGTGGGCCCCGCAAAGGTGGGGCCCACCGACGGGGCCCACTTTGTGGGGCCCACTTGATTTTCTTTATATTTTGTAAAATCATAAAGTCTGTTGCAACACAAAACTGATGTTGCTGTAGGATCCTCATGACGTTGCTGTAGAGTTCTTTGGTAACGAGTTAGTCTATGTTAGCATAAGCTACTCATCGTGTCGCCTTTGAGTCCAAAGGCTACTGCTCACAGAGCAACTTAGCTAAAGTGTTACCTTTGCCCATTTTGGGTCTGTGGCAACAAAAAACTGGGTCTAAGGTAACACAGTAATGTGGTTGCCAAAGGCCATTTATGGCGTAGTGATCCTAAAGTTCAAAGGTTGCCGGAAGCCGAGCAACAAGAAAAGGATGAAAGAAGACGTACTTGGAAAAACAAGCTCAAGGTCCTGATTGGTGAATCAGAAGCCTCCCTCGCACCATCAAAGTCCGAAGAATGTCTTCAGGTAGTCACTGACAGTGATTCATCTGATGATGATTTCGAACATAAAGCCTGTATGTGCTTTATGGCCAAAGACATTCCGGAAGATGAAGATAGCAATGATGAGGTAAGCTCAACCTCAGCTATTCCTACCAATGCATCTCATACTTTTGAAAACATGATGAATGAGTTTAAGAAAATTCAAAAGGCCCATGAGACTTTGAAAAATGAAAACATACAGCTCCAAATTTCTAACCTAGAGCTGAAAGAAGAAAACGACTTGCTAAAAGAAAATTACGAAAATATGTCTGTTGATTGTGAAAACAGCAAAGTCGATTATGAAAAACTCATGGAGAGCAATCATCAACTTGCTCATGAACTAAGTGAGACTAAATCTCACAGTGAAAGCAAGACAAATGATTTTTTTTGCTTCAAGCCAAAGTAAAAACTCTCGAAAAACGAGAAGGCGAACTTGAGACCATTCTGAAATCTTTCGAGAAATCATCTAAAAGAATGGAAGAAATTCTAAGCACTGAGCAACATGCTCATGATAAAAGTGGCTTAGGATGCAGATCATTTTCCAACAAAGGGAAAACTAGTACTGTGTTCGTTAGGGGTGTGGAACCCATCCCTGTATCGGAAGAAATTCCGAGTCCTGTGAAGGAACCCGTTGCACCGCGAACTGCAAAAGATGCCATTCCGCCACCACAGTCATATTCCAGACAGCGGAATCCCCAGCCATTCAGACCTGTAAGGCGTACCCAACAACATGCTCCCCGAGCATATCAACAGCGCCAACAGCCGTTTAGAAAGAAGGCTGTATCCATATATCAAAGGCCCGCACGGCAGTACTTTCAATACAGCACGCCTAGGTATTAGATACAGGAGCCGCATTATCCCTCACAAAAGCAAGTTTCCACACAGTATCAACAACAGCTTTGGGAATCCAGCTGGAAACCCAGAAGGCAAGCTGTAAGGCCGAAGAAAATGGCTCCACCTCCAAGACGACATTCGTACTGGATTAATAACAATAACCCTGAATTTTACATGCATAATAATTATCATGGTTATAGCGACTACGTACATGCCCCACGTAGACATCGCAACTATGGACCTAAAGCATCCTACAGTAATCCAATTGCTGTCAGGAAAATCTGGGTACCTAAAGGCACTAACATCCATGGACCTAACAATCAAAGGGAACCTAAATCTACTTAATTTGTTTGCATACAGGACATTTTAGAGAAGGACATCTGGTACTTCGACAGCGGATGTTCTCGGCACATGACAGGAGATAAAAGCAAGCTGTCAGATTACGTAGAAGGTCGCCATCCAAAAGTTCGCTTCGGTGATAAATCTAAAGGAATAACAAGAGGGAAAGGAAACCTGCTTGTCGGAAAATTCAAAGTCACCGATGTAGCATATGTTGAAGGCTTACAGTACAATCTACTTAGTATTAGCCAGTTCTGTGACAAACAGTTCTCGATGAAGTTTTATATAGATCACTGTAGAGTCAAGAACATCCTAACCAAAGAAGTTGTGCTCACAGGAAGCAGATAAGGTAATATGTATATTGCTGACTGGATGCCTACGAGCTCCACAATTTCTTGTTTTGTTGCTAAAGGCACTCCAGATCTAAGCTGGCTATCGCACAAAAGGATGTCTCACGTCAACTTCAAGACCGTCAACAAGCTCTCGAGACAAGGAATGGTTAGAGGATTGCCCAGTGTGTCGTTCCACAAGGACAGCATTTGTGGACCTTGCCAGAAAGGCAAGCAAATCAAGACCACCCTAAAGAGCAAATCCTACCTCTCCACTCACAGAGTCTTGGAAATCCTACACATGGATCTTTATGGTCCTGTAGACCCGGTAAGTTTGGGATGTAAGAAATATTGTCTCGTTATTGTTAATGATTATTCCAGGTATGCTTGGACAATCTTCCTAAGCAAGAAGAAGGAAACAACATCAAAGTTGCCCGAGCACCTGAGAAAGCTTCAGAATGGAAAAGGGTTGAGTATCGTGTCCATTTGTTTCGACAGAGGTATAGAATTCACTAACCTCTTTATAGAGCAATACTGTTCGGAAAATGGGATACAACACGAATACTCAGCTGCCCGTACACCTCAACAAAATGGTGTTGCCGAGCGAAAGAACAGGACGCTGAGGGAAGCAACAAGGACAATGATTCTCGCAAGAAAGTTGCCACAACGTTTTTGGGGCGAAGCCACCAATACAGCGTGACGCAAAACTGCTGTATCATCAACAAGCACCACAACAAAACAGCTTACGAGGCATGGAACAACAAAACTCCACTACTTTTGTACTTTCGCATATTTGGATGCAGGTGTTACGTTTTGAACAACGAGAAGGATCAACTTAGAACTTTCGATGAGAAGTCAGATGAAGGGATATTTGTAGGATATTCCTCTGTTAGCAAAGCTTATAGGATCTTTAATAAATGAAAGCTAACAATTGAGGAATCAGTACATGTAGTGTTCGATGAACCTCACCATGATCCTACAGGAGTAGAAGAACTTACTCAAAACATCCAACAACTTTCCATCATTGATCCACCAAC
Source organism: Orobanche coerulescens (assembly GCA_033398695.1). Taxonomy (NCBI): domain Eukaryota; kingdom Viridiplantae; phylum Streptophyta; class Magnoliopsida; order Lamiales; family Orobanchaceae; genus Orobanche; species Orobanche coerulescens. The sequence goes on along the minus strand of CM065818.1, from coordinate 99,607,767 downwards.
TCCTATAGAGCCTATCATTGACCTAGAAATCAACCCCGCAGCTGTAAGAGCTGAAGTAGATGAAGCCGATGCTGTACAAACTGAAGCCGAAACTACAGCAACTCAAGATACAGTACGGGACGCAGAATTAGAACCCGACAGAAGATGGTTGAGAGATCACCCACAAGAGTTGATCATAGGAAATATTGATGCTGGTGTTTCTACCCATATAAGAATACAGAGTACACAAGGAAATGTACTATGTGCGTAAGAAGAACCCGAGTCTGAGATATATCCATTCCCTAAATGGAAATATCAATCTGAACTTGGAAGACTTAACATGTGCACTATTGCTGTATTCTTAGCCCAATCCGAACATGTTTCTACCATAGAAGCCCTCAACAACTCTCATTGAATTACATCTATGGAAGAAGAGCTTAACGATTTCGAAAGAAACAATGTATGGTATCTTGTACCCAGACCCACGCATCAATCCGTAATTAGAACCAAATGGGTATTCAGAAATAAGAAGGATAGAAATGGACTCATTATCAGGAATAAATCCCTACTGGTCGCCCAAGGCTACAGACAGGAAGAAGGCATAGACTATGATGAAACATTTGCCCCTGTAGCCAGATTAGAAGCCATTAGGATATTTTTAGCCTTTGCCGCCGATAAGAGCTTCATTGTATATCAAATGGATGTCAAGAGTGCATTCCTAAATGTAGACCTTGCTGAAGAAGTCTATGTTGAACAACCACCAGGGTTTGTCAATACAGAAGGCAGAGATCTCATATACAGGCTAAGGAAAGCATTGTATGGACTTAAGCAAGCCCTTAGAGCATGGTAAGAGACTCTGTCCCAGTATCTAACTGATAATGAATTCGAGAAAGGTGCTGTGGACAAGACCTTATTCAAAATACAGGAAGGCGATAACCTTCTGATGGTTCAAATATACGTGGATGATATTATTTTTGGTTCAACTAACCTTTCTTTGTGTCAAAGGTTCTCTCATCTCATGCAAAGTAAATTTGAAATGAGTATGATGGGAGAACTTAGTTATTTCCTAGGATTGTAGGTAAAGCAGTTGCCTATAGGGATTTTCATCAACCAGGAAAAATACAGCAAGGAGCTTCTCAACAAGTTTGGAATGAATACTTCCAAATCATCGTCAACCCCCATGAGCACTTCCATGCAAATTAGTGCTGATGAAGCTGGAAATCCGGTTGATCAATCACTCTACATGAAGCTTATTGGCTCACTCCTGTACCTAACGGCTAGCAGACCCGATATCCTGTTTGCTGTAGGAGTGTGTGCGCGATATCAAGTAGCATCAAAAGAATCACACTTCGCAATAGCCAAACGAATCCTGAAGTATGTCAAAGTAACAGTCGATGTAGGACTGTGGTATCCTAAAGAAGGCGGATTCGATTTAGTTTGCTACAACGACTCGGATCTCAGAGGTTGCAAGATAGATAGGAAGAGTACAAGCGGAACTTGTCACTTTCTTGGACCTAGACTTGTGTCTTGGTTTAGCAAGAAACAATTGGCAAACTCGTTTTCAACAGCTGAATCAGAATACTATGCTGCTGGTAGTTGCTGTATGTAGATCCTTTGGATGTAACAACAGCTGTCAGACTATGGAATTGAAGCCAAAGAAACGCCGATAATGTGCGACAGCACGAGTGCAATTGCAATAACGCACAACCCTGTATTACACTTGCGTACTAAGCATATTCACATGAAGCATCACTTCATCAGGAATTATGTTGAGAACAAGGATGTTCGGCTGGAAAAAGTTCATACAGATATCCAGTTAGCCGACATCTTTACCAAACCTCTCGACACAGCAAGATTCTGCATGCTTCGACATGAATTGGGATTGCTACAGCCTGACTCCCTGTAAGTTTTTAATGCTTTTACTCAATAATTGAGGGGGAATGCTGTAAGACCCAAGAATACAGTATCCACCGTTAATTATTTGTACACTCAGACTATCAGAACAACACTGTAGGGACAAAGAGACATGAATTATCCTACAGCTGACGTGTGTAATAATTAAGGGGGAATACAGTATGACCCATGAATACAACATTAATCCGAAAGTTGCTGTATGGAATTGAAGCCCGTATGTACCTTTTAAGGGGGAACGCTGTATTTTCGCGGATACAAGACATACTATGGGAAATCAATTAATATGTTATTTCTTTTAAAAACTATTTTGAGTCCACATGCCCTGTTATTATTTAAAAGTCTTTTACATTAAATGCTTTTACACGATATCTGGACATTGGTATCTCAAAAGCCGCGATGTTTCAAATTATTTTATTAATTCACACCGCCATTTCGGGCAATAAGGGCAATTGATATGTCAGATGTGGGGCCCGCTCGCATTTTAAAATTGGATGGATAAGATGTACCCATTACACTCAGTCCATCCTGATCGTCCATTTTAAACAACAGTTCCCATCCCTTAAATCTGACCGTTCACTATCTAGAAACCCTTCACCATCGCCCACTATAAAAGGACTGTTAATGCCTCTTTCGACTCTTTATGCTTTCTGCATATTGAACGAGTCTTTGAGCATACAGCCTACAAGTTTTATTGCTTTTAACTGCATTTTTCTTTGAATCTTCCTCACTTTTCTTCGAGAAACAACAATGGCATCTTCATATACCTTCTCTCTCTCTCTCTCTCAAGAAGACCTCCAACATCATTGACGGATGGATCTTTGCCAGATCCGTAGTGGTTGAACGTGTTCGTTCTAAAGGTGATGACGTCGAATCGATAGAGTATGTCGTTACGAGGATTTGTCAACAAGGCCTATATAGCCTTGGGAGTCACACCGCTGAGCGTTTCGATGCTCAAATGGTTGAGGAATTCTACCTCAACGCTGCTGTCCATTTCTTTTCTCTTACTCAGGGAGGAAATTTTGCTGACATGACTGCTGTCATTCGCGGAGTGGAGATCCGTGTTGACCAAGAGCTGCTTCAGAATCTTTACAGGCTACCTGTTGATGGCCTTACCATGGAAGACCTTGAGACCTTTGGGTCCCAAGAGATCTTAACCAGATACTATGGCTTATTCACCGATTCAGCATCGGTTGAAACGGTTTATACTTCTTGCCACAAGAAACATTTTTGCCTACCTTTTGTTTACTTACACGATTTTTGCTGTCGTGTAATTGAAAATAGAACAGGTGTGTTCTGTAATATCCGCAATTTTCGATTTTTGGTAAATTTCTTTTTTCGGCCGGAGTCCGTTTTGACGGCTCGCTCATGACCGTTTCGTCATTCTGAGAATGATTAATTCTACACTTTTTGTCGTCCGAGTTCGTTTGGGTGTTGTTTTGTTGAGTTCTGTGCTTTTTAGCGACTCTTTCGCACTTGAGTTCGATTCTTGCGAATCTCGTCCGAAACTGCTGTTTCGAATTTCCCGCAAGTCCGTTTAACTTTGTTAGACGTGTTGTGAACTCCGGTTTGATTATTCGATCACGTATCGTGATTTCCGGGCGTTTTGGGCCATTTTGTAATTCTTGGAAGTTACAGGTATCCATATCTGTATTTGTCATCTTGACCCTTTTCTTGGTCGCGTATGATTAATTATTGCATTACGTTTTCATCTCGAGTCGTTGATGTCGTCCACGAACTTTTCGTCGTGTTCGCCTGCGGCGTTTTCGGAAATCGAGGCATCGGTCGTGGCGGCCGAGCAGTGGCCGGACCGGTGCGGCAATCGGAGGCCGGCAATCGCCGAAAGGTGCCCATGTAATATGTCGAACAAATCAGATCGTGCCGCGGCACACCCATCCGGCAGCCGCGCACGCTGTGCCAAAGGCCGCGCACACTGTCCGTGCCGCGGCACACTCGTGTCTTCCGCGACCAAACCTAATCAGACTGCGGTGCCGCTGCACACGCAGCCGTGCCGCGCACAATGCCAAAACAGGGAGTAAATTTTCGCCGCTGCACACTTCGCCGTGCTGCGCACACGGCTGTCAATCATGCGATTCGTCTTTATTAGACGAATCGGACTCTCCTCATTTCTCACCGCATCGCGAGAGAGAGTGAGAGAGAGGGGAAGAACCGCTCAGATTTCTTAACTTGGGGGCCGATTTTCATCATTTCTCTTCTAGTGAAGCCCGTGCAATCAATCTAACGCGTGTTCTACGGATCTTAGTACTCGAATCTTCCAAGGTAATATTCTAAAACCCTATTTTCGATTAAATTGGGGGTTTTGGGTTTTTCTTCCGATTCGTTCCGGTTTTGTTGGTGGATTCATGATGTATACAATTAATATTGTTAGTATCTTTAGTTTTCCTACGGATTCATGGATATTTTGTGGATTTTTACGGAATCGAGAGGGTTTGGTTGTGGTCCGCCCTCGTTGTTGTTTTCGGTATGAATATACATGAATCGTAGGCGGGGTTCCGGGTGTATTCCATTTCCATAATCGTTTAGAAGTGGTTGTGATTGTGCTATTCGAATCGTTAGGTTCATTTTCGTCGGTTCCTCACGGTCGTGCTTGATTCTTCCGTTCCGTTCATTGTCGTCTTCCTTTTCGTTAGCATCGGGCGCCCAAGCTTCCCGTTGAGCCGTATCCGTTCGTGGTTCGGTGCTCGTGGTATCGAGGCAAGTACCTTGCCCATACTTTTCTCTTTATGTATATGATGATCGGTGGTCGCCTTGATGTGTTTGTTTGGTTATTTGAAATGAAGTTTCAAAAGGATTTGGCCTCGTTAAAGGCTTTCTTTCAAAACGCGTGTTTTGTGAACGTGTGTTTGAGAATTGATTATGATTTGATTATTTTGAACGTTGAAGGATTTTATGAGGATACTCCTCTTGTTTAAAGTTATGGAATCGTGTATTCCGTATTTAAGCTTGTTATTGTATTTTTGAAGGGTTTGGTAATGGTGTCGAGTTAATGGCCATCTCTAGTGAGTATTCTTAATGAACTTACATTCTTAGCATGTTAGTATTGCATGAGTAACGTGTGTGTGTGTATGCTCACTATGGGTTAGACCCGACGGGTCTCGTAGGGGTCCACGGAGGTGTGGATCGACGAGCTTTGCTTTTAACCACTACGGGTTAGATCCGACGGGGTCTCGGTAGGGGTCCACGGAGGTGTGGATCGACGGTTAATTGTGGTGAATTTTACAAATGTGATTTGATATTGGCATTTCCGGAAATGAGTGCTTTTGAATGGTTTTCATGATTGCATGCATTGACTAAGTGTGTAAGAGGTAAGTTGTTCGTTTGGCCTACTTGGCTAGGATGGCTCTAGAGTATTTTGTTGTTTGTTTTAAATCCTTTATTTGTGGATTTTGATGTTGGGAGACGAACCTTGTGGTCGTTCTTGTGTACTGTGAGTTGATGAAATTGGGGCTAAAATCCCAACGTTTTTGTAAAGGTCATTTGACGGATTTGGGACTAAAATCCCAACGGTTTGGTAAAGGTTATTTTACGGAAAGTAAACCTTTGGGGCGGTGACCCCTTTTGTCTTTGGATTTTGAAAAGTAGGATTTGATAATCCTAAATTGTTTTCTATTAAAACTCTCGATGGCATTCTAAACCGTTTTATAAATTATTCCCATTGATTTATGATATTTCGTTTTTGAAATGTTTCCTCAAACCCTTGCCTCGGGAAGTACTTTTCGTTTCGTTTGGATCTTTGAGGATCCTCGGTTATTGTTATTCGTGGAATGTGAATTGTATGGCTCGTATTTGCACTTTGTATTTGCACTAGCAAAACAGTGGAGTTTTGCTAACCCCCGAGTATTCGGGGGGTGGATGTCTGTTTTTGCATTCAGGTTTTGGAGCATAACACAGGGTCGGCACGAAGGATGATGAAAGATGATCGATACTAATCACATGAGGAACCGTATATCGTGTGTTGGTTCAGTTGTACTTTATTTTCCATTCTTTGTATTGTTCCCGTTGTACGGGTGTAGTTGTATTTTGGTCCCCTGCGTGGGCATGAGTTGTAATTGAGTTGTATGTATTTGTGGAAAGAGCAAATCGGTCTACTGAGTCAGTGTAGCCTTGAAGGCATTGTCGAGATGTTAAATGTTGATTACCAGCCTGGTAGATCCTCGAGGAGAGGGTCTACGGCGTGTAATATCCCTGAGTGGATTGGGGGTGTTACATGTTCGAGATGTGCTGTAACACCCAAAATTTATAATATTTTTTTTTTTTTTTTTTTTATATATATAAAGTTTGACACCAATTCATAAAGGAACTTCATTTATTTAATTTAATAAGCCAATAATGGCAGTCAAGTTATCAAACTTCTAAAGAAAACATCATAAGTAAAATTTTCTAATATAGAAATGTCAAAAGCGGAAGTACTAAAAATGTTCATTGACTTAATATAAATCGCAGCGTGTCACGAATGCTCCCGCTACCCATAGCCTCTTTAATCGTAATACACGAAAATGTTAAGTAAAACCGTAAGCACAAAGCTTAGTGAATTCAAACACAACATTATACCAATATCCACAATCACTAGACCTAGATTTAAATATATGGTTATAACATTTAAACATAAGCCAAGAACAAATCAAGGCTCATAAGGAGGGCTAGTAGGTTACCCGCATCTCACAAACCGAAGAGTATTGGGTTAATCTTACCCTCACCTCACATCCCGGAGGGTATTGGAGTAATTATACCTAACCACGCGCACCGGACAAAAGCCGGATAATTGCTATGATCCCCTCAACAATAAACATACAGTGCACATGTATAATTAACAATTTAAGCATGCATTCATATTATCATACCATAATAATAATTTAACACTCACGTGCTAACCTAGCAATCATAAATATTGAGATAATGGGGTGAGAGAACTCACCTTGAATACTTAAGGGAGATTGCTAAATCAAAACTGGCTACCACACTTGAGCAAATGCCAAAACTTCACCTATTATAAACTAGGAGTTAGGATATACCCAAAGATGAAGCTTAAAGACTTAAACAAAAATATGGACAGCAAGGTCTAAAAACAGACACGCTGTTAAAGATGGATTTACTTAATTTTCCTAAGTATTAACATATCAATATTAAATTTTTCTAAGAAACTAGAGTCTTTCCCCTTTTTAAAACAGTAAAGAACTCACTCTAACTCCAAAATATGAATTTATTATGATGCTTTTAAAAAGACATCGCTGTGCAGTCCCAAATCATAGGAATCAGTAGTGTTGGCCAATTCTACCCAACTTGTGGGTAGACATCGTCCAAACTAAAAATCACAGAGATAATAGACATAAATACCAAAGTCTCAGAGTTGGAATCGACCAAAAAGGGTTTCCCAAACTCTAGATATGAAATTCACAACATGACTAATTACAAAACCCTTAAAAGCTGATGACAGAAAACTGATCTGGAGTGTGAACTCAATATGACCAAGAAATACTTGGAGATAACATCCCATAAACTCCAGATCACAACTTTAGGTCATAACACACATGTGGGAACTTGGAATCCCATTAGATCATTTCCCAAGCCCTAGAAACGAATAAAACAAGTTGACCTATCAGATCAGACCCGGATCAGACCTACCAGCAAAGGTGCTGTTCTTGCCCATGGATAAAGACCTAATTAGTGAGAGTGACCTTCATAAGAAAGTTACCCAACAAAATTTTTAAACTTTTGGCACAGGTTTGAGATCCGTTTGAGTTATAGAATTCAAGTTATGATTTTTGTAAGATGACTACAAATCTGATGGAAACAGAATCGTAGCCAACCCTTAATCTTTTTAACCAATCCATTCCTCTCCCTTTTGAAACACATTCCTAGATGTGTTTATCACCCAAATTCAGTCCCCTATGAACATGGTGGCACTAAAAAGGGCTAGGGGTCATTGGCATTTCATTTATTCACAAGGAAAAGAATCAAATCAACATAATATATGACAAACCACTTAAACTCATAATTTTCCCCTTTTTTTTTTTTTTAAGGGTTCCTTGATCTTTCAAATACACAACATTTATATACACATCTTAGAAGATGCTATAAAGTTGTATACTTAGATCTAAACATATTGATATGGATATGTTGAGAATCAAAATAATAACTAACAAGAATTATAACCATTCACAAGATCTATCACATTTTATCACCTAAATAAAACTTGGTGATTTCCATGATTCATTTAGACCTTGTATTTTTATATAATCATCTAGATCCATCATACACCATGTATAGGGTGTAGATATAATCTAGAGATGATGATAACATACAACTTATAACAATAACAACATTGGTTAAAACCATAAGATCTATCTTCTTTAAATCACACAAGTTACAACTTGATGATTTTTATGAATCATATAGATCTTTTACATAATATGATCATCTAGGATCATCATACACCATGTATAGGAGATGGTTATGAATTTTCTAGATGATAAACAACACTTAAAACAATTAATTGATTATAAATCAAAAGAAAAGATTAAAACACCTTAAAGATCTTACCTTAGCTTGTTACACCAACAAGGAAATGAAGGAGAAGATGATTGTGGCTTGGAAGAGAAAAATGAGAGAGAGATAGGAGATGGGATCGGCCGAAATGAGGAAGAAAAGGAGGGAGTTAGGGTTTGTGATATTTTTATAAGTCATTTTAGGATAAAGCCTAATGACTACACTAATGGGCTAGGCTCAAAACTCATTTCTTACTAGCCCAATATAATTAAATCTTTTAATTAACTTAGCCCAAACTTGTATTTTAATCTAACTTGGCTAATTAATTAAACCCATCATTTAAAATAATTAAATACCATGAAAATAATTAACGTACCGAAAAAAAAAAGAAACCGAGCGTTACAACTCTCCCTACTAAGAAGGGACTTCGCCTCGAAGTCACCCCTCCGAATAACTCGGGATAATGCGCCTCATCTCGTCTTCAGTTCCCATGTACACTCGATCCCTTCCTATGCCGCCACCGAACCTTAACAATAAACAGTCTTACCGCTCCGAAGGGTCTTTGACTTTCGATCAACAACCGCGATAGGTTTCTCAACATAGTTGAGCCATTCATCAATTTGATGTCTTCCAGAGGTACTACGGTATCGTCAACAATGCACTTCCTCAACCGAGACACGTGGAAGGTGTTATGAATCAAACTAAGCTCGTCAGGCGGCTCCAACCCAGACGCTACTTTACCAACGCGAGCTATGATCTTATAAGGTCCAATAAACCGAGGTCGGCCTTCCCACGCTTGCGAACCTAATCACACCCTTCCAAGGGGAGACCTTTAATAACACATGATCCCCAACCGAAACTCAAGATCGGAGCATCGGTTATCCGCATAACTCTTCCGACGACTCCTAGCGGTGACCAAATGATCCCCGATCATTTTGATTTTCTCCGTGGTCTCGCAAAACAATATCGGTGCTACAGCACCCTCTGTCCAACCTCACCCCAACACACCGGGGTTCTACACTTCCTACCATACAAGGTTTCATACGGGGCATGTCGATGCTTGAATGATAATCGTTGTTATATGAAAACTCGGCTAAATGAAGATGATCATCCCAACGCCTCCAAAATCAATTGCACATGCCCGAAGCATGTCCTCCAAGGTCTCAGACGTCCGCTCACTCGCCCATCGGGCCATGGATGGAACGCGATCTTGAAATGCAATCGGGTACCCAATTCTTCTTGGAATTTCGCCAAAATCGAGAGGTGAATCGAGTATCTCGACCGAGACAATAGATACGGCACCCTGCAATGAAACTATCTCCCGAACAAAAATCTCGCCAATTTTTCACCAAGAACTTTCCTTGATGGCCAGAAATGAGCACTCTTCGTCAATCGATCCACAACTACCCATACCGTATCCGCTCCCTTTGCAGTCTTAGGAAGTTTTGTAATAAAGTCCATGGTTAAGTGCTCCCATTTCCACTCAGGAATCTCCAAAGGTTGCAATTTCCCATGAGGTTTCTGGTGTTCGGCTTTGACCTTCCGGCATGTCAGGCACTCTTCTACATATCGAGCCACATCATTCTTCATCCCGTGCCACCAATAACCCTCACGAAGATCTCGGTACATTTTTGTAGCACCGGATGAATAGAAAACTTGGACTGTGAGCTTCTTCCATAAGAGTTTTCCGGTTCCCACCAAGAAATGGAACCCAAACCCTACCATAACGAGTTAGTAATCCACGCCCATCTCGCTCCATCTTAGGTAACTCATTCACGATCCTTTCACGATTTAGGTTCCCCTCGTGAGTCGCCACATCTTGAGCATCTCGAATCATACCCAATAATGATGTCTCCATAGTCATCCGAAGACATTTAGCTCGAATCGGTTCGACAGATTGCTTACGACCGAGTGCGTCGGCTACCACATTAGCTTTAGGGGTGGTAGTGAATCTCACAATCGTAATCTTTCACCACATCTAACCATCTAACCCGCCTCATATTCAAATCCCGCTGATCGAAAAGGTACTTCAAACTTTTATGGTCGTGTAAATGATACACTTAACCCCGTAAAGGTAGTGCCTCCATATCTTGAGAGCAAAAACAACGACTCCTAATTCCGTGTCATGAGTGGGGTAGTTCCTTTCGTGCGGTTTTAGCTGGCGAGACGCATAAGCTATCACCTTACCCCGTTGCATCAACACAGCACCAAAACCCAGGAGGGATGCGTCGCAGTACACTACCATGTCCTCCACTCCTTCCGGTAAAGTCAAAACCGGGGCATTACACAACCGCGTCTTAAGATCTTCGAATGCAAACTGTTGTTCCGGACCCCAAACAAATTTCTCCGACTTCTTGGTCAATTGCGTAAGAGGTAGAGCAATCTTTGAGAAATCTTCAATAAACCTACGATAGTAACCGGCCAAACCCAAGAAACTACGAATCTCCGAAGGCGATTTAGGAGCTTCCCATTTTTTAACCGCATCAATCTTGGCCGGATCGACCTTGATACCTTCCTTGTTCACCACGTGGCCCAAGAATTGAACCTCTTCTAACCAAAATTCACACTTAGAAAATTTAGCATAAAGCCGTTCTCTCCGTAGTGTCTCAAGAAGTTCCCGAATGTGCTTTTCATGCTCCTCCCTGGTCTTAGAATAGACCAAAATATCGTCAATAAACACAATGACCGAACGGTCGAGCATCGGACCACACACCCGATTCATAAGATCCATAAAAGCAGCGGGTGCATTAGTGAGTCCGAAAGGCATCACCACAAATTCAAAGTGTCCGTATCGGGTTCGAAACGCCGTTTTCTCAATGTCACAGCCACGAACTCGCATCTGATGATAACCGGAACGCAAATCAATCTTGGAAAACCAAGACGCTCCTTGGAGTTGGTCGAAAAGATCATCGATACGAGGTAAAGGATAACGGTTCTTTATCGTAAGTTTATTCAACTCCCGATAATCTATGCACATTCTTTGAGAGCCGTCCTTCTTCTTCGCGAAAAGTATAGGAGCACCCCACAGAGAAACTTGGCCGTATAAACCCCTTATCGCTAAGCTCCTGTGAATCGATCTTGAAGCTCTTTCATCTCGATGGCGCCAAACGATAAGGAGATTTGGCGATCGGACAGCGCCAGTACTAAATCAATGCGAAACTCCACTTGCCTAATAGGTGGCAAACCCGGGAGTTCCTCAGAAAGACGTCACCAAAGTCGAAAACAATCGGAACATTATCGAGTGCAATAGCAGAGGTACAAGAAGCAATATCCAAATGGGGAATATCTCCTTGAATAATAAGTTCTCCACCCTGTGGTTTTGAACACGAACTTGTCTCTTGCGACAAAGAATTTCGCATCGAATGCATCGAGCCAATCCATACCCACAATAACGCAAAGTTCCCTCATAGCAATAGGGATAAGATCAATGGGGAATTCAACTCCGAAAATTCAAGGGTACAACCCCGATAAACATCGAACGAAGATAGTTCGATTGTCGGCAACTTCGATAACCATGGGACGTGCTAGTTTCCCGACACCACGCCCCAAACGATTTATGAACGTGCGTGACACGAAGGAGTGAGTAGCGCTTAATCAAACATAACAATGCGGGTGAGAATATAGCGTATAAGTGCACGATTCATAATATTTAAGCAATAAATCAATTACTCTATGGCATAGCATAAGATAAAAGATAAGGAAGAGATGTTTACTCACATAGCCGCAGCTTCGCAGCTCCTCCCTCGTAAGTGGTGGACACGTCCTCGTGTCAACATAGTTGGTCCGTTAGAGGTCGAAGCGATTGGGATTTGCATTCCCATTCTTCTTGACTTTGGGCAATCGGGCTTCTTGTGCCCCTTCTCTTGGCAATTGTAACAAATCGGTACCGCTGCAATGATGGTAGTAACTGGGGATCAGAATGGCTTTTGGAGCCTTGCAATTCTTCCAAGTGATGCCCTTCCTTCTTACGCTTATAACACACCATTGGGGGTCGATCACCTGCTTCGCAGATGGCTTGTATTCATATCTTGGTTTATCCCCAAATTTTGTCTTCTTATGAGCCTCATTAGAAAGTTTAGAAAAAGTGCTCTCAGTTTCCTCTTAGATTGAGTTTGCGGCTCAATCTCTCTCTTTCGGGCTGCCCCATGATCGCACTCCAAGGTCGCAAAGTCTTGCATGCTCACAAATTCGCGGATGTCGGTACGTAAAATCGAGATGTACCGACTAACAAGCCATGCTTCATCTCCAGCAAAAGTAGGACGGAAAAGCATCTCCATGAACTTGGCGTTCATATCACTACAGACTCGGTGGTGCATTTGTAACGCCATGAACTCCTGCATCATTCTTTGTTGCTCCACCTAGGCACATACCGTGCCTCGAACCACTCCACAACCCGGGCCCAAGTAATCGCCCTTCTGCCTTCTTGATCATTCTTCCCGTGGTGGTGTTCCACCATGTATTACCCCTTCCTCGGTGGTTCTTTGCTATCAACACTCTAAAGTGTGCAGGCACCCTATAGTCATAAAGGCGCCCTCCACGTCGGATAACCGGTGCTTAGTCGCTCTTGGATCGTCCTCCCCATCCCAATGAGGTGGGCTGCACTTGCCGAACTTCTCGTAGTAGTACATTAAATCACGAACAGGAGGATCAGGAGCCCTCCCCCCAGGCGGAGGTGCATCTGCCATGCGCTCATCTAGCAGAGCACGAACTTGATCAATGATGTTAGCCGTGACATTCGAAATGATCTCGTTAAAAGCATTATTGAACTCCTCAGCAACGAGTTCCCTAACTTGAGCTATTTGAATTGCATTGAGGCGAACAGGCGGAGCCATCTAAAATTGATAAGAAAAGAAAAACGATTCAACCTATGCATGTCTAAGAGATCGAAAACACTCACTGTCAAAACTTTTCAACCTTGCCCCGTCCCCAAAACCGGCTCCAATATATTGAATAATAGGGGCCCTTCTATTATTCAATATAGAAGTTCCAATTTCGGTTTCAGGTCTAGTTTCAAAATTTCAGCTTGCTCCTAGCCGTAACAGTTTATTTCACACTCATGGTAGATCTAAAAGGCCTAAATTCTCACATGGTAGATAGTAGCACTAAAGGCATATAATTATTCTCCTAGGCTAGTCTTTGGGATATGTCATAAATGGAGCATACTATTGTGTTTGATAAGTAATAAAATTTAAACTCAATTAGTAAATAAAACTTACTTGGCTGGCTGACCGGCGCACCGTGACATCTTCACTGCTAGTTTTTAATAAACTTTGTACAAGAGAAATAAAATGTTTTAAATTTGAGTCTAGACATCCCTAAGAAGGCCTAGTTCACTCAAATGAAAGTGCTCTGATACCAACTTGTAACACCCAAAATTTATAATATTTTTTTTTTTTTTTTTTTTTATATATATAAAGTTTGACACCAATTCATAAAGGAACTTCATTTATTTAATTTAATAAGCCAATAATGGCAGTCAAGTTATCAAACTTCTAAAGAAAACATCATAAGTAAAATTTTCTAATATAGAAATGTCAAAAGCGGAAGTACTAAAAATGTTCATTGACTTAATATAAATCGCAGCGTGTCACGAATGCTCCCGTCAGTCCATAGCCTCTTTAATCGTAATACCTGAAAATGTTAAGTAAAACCGTAAGCACAAAGCTTAGTGAATTCAAACACAACATTATACCAATATCCACAATCACTAGACCTAGATTTAAATATATGGTTATAACATTTAAACATAAGCCAAGAACAAATCAAGGCTCATAAGGAGGGCTAGTAGGTTACCCGCATCTCACAAACCGAAGAGTATTGGGTTAATCTTACCCTCACCTCACATCCCGGAGGGTATTGGAGTAATTATACCTAACCACGCGCACCGGATAAAAGCCGGATAATTGCTATGATCCCTCAACAATAAACATACAAAGGTGCACATGTATAATTAACAATTTAAGCATGCATTCATATTATCATACCATAATAATAATTTAACACTCACGTGCTAACCTAGCAATCATAAATATTGAGACAATGGGGTGAGAGAACTCACCTTGAATACTTAAGGAGATTGCTAAATCAAAACTGGCTACCACACTTGAGCAAATGCCAAAACTTCACCTATTATAAACTAGGAGTTAGGATATACCCAAAGATGAAGCTTAAAGACTTAAACAAAAATCTGGACAGCAAGGTCTAAAAACAGACCCGCTGTTAAAGATGGATTTACTTAATTTTCCTAAGTATTAACATATCAATATTAAATTTTTCTAAGAAACTAGAGTCTTTCCCCTTTTTAAAACAGTAAAGAACTCACTCTAACTCCAAAATATGAATTTATTATGATGCTTTTAAAAAGACATCGCTGTGCAGTCCCAAATCATAGGAATCAGTAGTGTTGGCCAATTCTACCCAACTTGTGGGTAGACATCGTCCAAACTAAAAATCACAGAGATAATAGACATAAATACCAAAGTCTCAGAGTTGGAATCGACCAAAAGGGTTTCCCAAACTCTAGATATGAAATTCACAACATGACTAATTACAAAACCCTTAAAAGCTGATGACAGAAAACTGATCTGGAGTGTGAACTCAATATGACCAAGAAATACTTGGAGATAACATCCCATAAACTCCAGATCACAACTTTAGGTCATAACACACATGTGGGAACTTGGAATCCCATTAGATCATTTCCCAAGCCCTAGAAACGAATAAAACAAGTTGACCTATCAGATCAGACCCGGATCAGACCTACCAGCAAAGGTGCTGTTCTTGCCCATGGATAAAGTCCTAATTAGTGAGAGTGACCTTCATAAGAAAGTTACCCAACAAAATTTGTAAACTTTTGGCATAGGTTTGAGATCCGTTTGAGTTATAGAATTCAAGTTATGATTTTTGTAAGATGACTACAAATCTGATGGAAACAGAATCGTAGCCAACCCTTAATCTTTTTAACCAATCCATTCCTCTCCCTTTTGAAACACATTCCTAGATGTGTTTATCACCCAAATTCAGTCCCCTATGAACATGGTGGCACTAAAAAGGGCTAGGGGTCATTGGCATTTCATTTATTCACAAGGAAAAGAATCAAATCAACATAATATATGACAAACCACTTAAACTCATAATTTTCCCCTTTTTTTTTTTAAGGGTTCCTTGATCTTTCAAATACACAACATTTATATACACATCTTAGAAGATGCTATAAAGTTGTATACTTAGATCTAAACATATTGATATGGATATGTTGAGAATCAAAATAATAACTAACAAGAATTATAACCATTCACAAGATCTATCACATTTTATCACCTAAATAAAACTTGGTGATTTCCATGATTCATTTAGACCTTGTATTTTTATATAATCATCTAGATCCATCATACACCATGTATAGGGTGTAGATATAATCTAGAGATGATGATAACATACAACTTATAACAATAACAACATTGGTTAAAACCATAAGATCTATCTTCTTTAAATCACACAAGTTACAACTTGATGATTTTTATGAATCATATAGATCTTTTACATAATATGATCATCTAGGATCATCATACACCATGTATAGGAGATGGTTATGAATTTTCTAGATGATAAACAACACTTAAAACAATTAATTGATTATAAATCAAAAGAAAAGATTAAAACACCTTAAAGATCTTACCTTAGCTTGTTACACCAACAAGGAAATGAAGGAGAAGATGATTGTGGCTTGGAAGAGAAAAATGAGAGAGAGATAGGAGATGGGATCGGCCGAAATGAGGAAGAAAAGGAGGGAGTTAGGGTTTGTGATATTTTTATAAGTCATTTTAGGATAAAGCCTAATGACTACACTAATGGGCTAGGCTCAAAACTCATTTCTTACTAGCCCAATATAATTAAATCTTTTAATTAACTTAGCCCAAACTTGTATTTTAATCTAACTTGGCTAATTAATTAAACCCATCATTTAAAATAATTAAATACCATGAAAATAATTAACGTACCGAAAAAAAAAGAAACCGAGCGTTACATGTGCACCAATTTAAGGTTTAGGATGATGGTAGCCATCATGACCTGTGAAAAGGTCAACTGGTGCCAGATTATTCTCAAGAGGCTGCAGGAAGAAGTATCCAAGCCTGCCTTGCAAAAGAAGTCCTTTGGTTTATTTCTAAATTACATTCTGACAAAATGCGGTGTTCCGCAAGCCAAAGGAAGCAAAGGATGCTTTCGAAATAAAAAACAGCAGCCCAACCCACTGTATCGAGCCCCCAGGGAGCAATCCCTGCGGAAGAGATGCCTGCTATTGTCGAGACAGCAGATCCCGAGCCTTTGGCGGCTACGACAAATACACATACATCTGCCAACTTAAAAGACTCTGGCGAGTCGGCTGCCTCTTTGGAGCCAATAGCCATATCTCCTATTCGAGATTCCACACCCATTCAGGATCCTTCTCCCCTTAGGGTACCAACCCCTGTTCGGGATCTATATCCAACACCGGAACCCATGCCTGTCGAGGAACCCTTGCATACAGCAGACCCAAGCGCTGTACGCAGCCCCTCCCCAAACGCAATAATAAACAAGACATTTCTTTTTATGCAAATTGAGCAGGCATATGAACGCTTTGTCCAGTGGAAAGCCTACAGGCTTGCTCCGTACAACACTCTGTACAAATGGAGTGAATGGTGCGAAGAAGAAAGGTTTATGTTAGAAGTGATGGACTCTCAAGATGTTGAATTCCTGATCCAATGGGACAGCCTGTGCTGTAAAGAGTTGATCACAAGCTACCTGATGGACAAAGTGGATGCCCGCAAGAAAGGAAAAGCAAAATCCATTGGCTCGGATCCCCCCAGTCCTAAATCTGATCATGACTCAGACGACGACAGCGACACCCTCCAAGCAGGTCTGAGAATGAGTCATGAGGAAACCCAACTGGATCAAGGGACCTCAAGCCAAAATAATGTTCCCAATAGCGAGGATTCAGTCCCTCCGGTCAAAGAGGAACAACCAGCCATGGAACAGGCACCCGAGCCTGTCACCACAGAAGACCAGACCCGCGCCATCCTGCACGAGGTATCAGTCCCTCTGCGGGAGGAGGCGGATGCTGAGAGACAACAGTAGGATTCAATCCCTCCTGTACCTATGTCTTTAGAACCTATTTCAGAACAGGAGAATATAGCAATCTCTGTTGTCGAGCCCATATCAGATGCTCCCATTCCTTCAAATATACTGGAATCCGACGATGGTATAATACCTGAGGATGTCCAACTCGATTCACGTCCCAATGTGAACTTGAGACAGTTGAACGGAGTTGAAGATTTTGCCCAGCGCGACTCTCCCCGGACCCTCGAGAAGAAAGAGCAATTGCATGCTCTTGGCCGCCAAATCATTTTCCTGCAGGATGCCATTAATGCCCTGCATGCTGTTGAAAAGGAGATTGATTGGTTACATCAGTCAGCCGTTGAAGAAATGACTGGTATGAGGCATGAAGATTCAAAAGTGGAAGAAGCCTTCCGTATTCTGCCTACCGTCTTCAAGCAGGCCCTTAACCAATTGCAACAACATCAGGAGCAGATCCTGAAGGAAGAACAAGTCAAGCTTTGTGTTTTTGAGGCCAAGAGAGCATCCGCTCTTATTGAATCAGGTTCCCAGCTTTGAGCACACGACAAAAAGATTCAGGATATGTCGCAAGTGCTCATCTCCCTTGTTGACAAAATGTCAAGTTTTGAGTCTAAACAAGACGATGCCTTGAAAATTCTTGAGCATCTTGATGAGAAGGTGTCCTACCTTGATGACGCCAAAAAGGGGGAAGAGGCTAGGGAAGCTTCAAGGGGAACAAGGCTCGAGCAAGAGAAGGAGATGGAAGCTGCATTTGGAGACAACATTAGTGCTGAAATTTCTCAATTAGCATCTCCGACTCACAATGTCAGGATATAGGGAGATTGTCAAGAATTCTCGGACCCTAAGTTTCCATGGAAGAACCTCGTTCAAAATCCACAAGCAATAAACCTCCTGGCCAAACGACAGCCAACTGTAGACGAGATCAAGAACTGGAGGAAGAATGAACTGCTAAGATACTTCGTTGTTCTTATCAAGGAATCTTCTATATTCAACAGTTGCAGGACGGTGCAGGAAGCCACATAGGAGTTTAAGAAGAGGTTGGACGAAGGAACGATCCCGCTCCAGCAGAAGATGAAGTCCAAGCATAAGCAAGGTGACTTGGTTACCCATCCAGAAGATTAGATCCTGGTGTTCGATAAATCCTATGAAGGTCAAGCCATCTATCAAAATAAAAACAAGGACGCACTACAGAATTGGTTTAAGGGTACCAAGAATGACCCTAGAAGGTCTTGGAGGCATTATGACTATTGGAGCTAGATTCCCTCATGTATTCTTATCCTGTATTCTTATTTGTTTTGAGATAGCAAAAACAATTGTAATCCTTGTTCAATATCAATAAATTGTTTTGTGTCTTGGAAAATTGTAACTCATAATATACTGTGTTCCTGTATGATTACGCAGTTCAATCCATTTGCTGAACTAATACAAGAATAAACACTTGTTAAGCTGTACGAACTTGTCTGCGAACAATTCATAGATTTAGTTGTGTGTATCTAGATTACACTGTAAGATTGTGCCTGGATGCCAATCATAAGTTTAAAGATGTAATACTCTTTTCTTTTAAAGTTGAACTCGCCTGAGAGCAGTTCATAGTGCTAGTCTAATTGCTGAAGGCCAGAACATTTGAAAGAAGACCAAGAAGTCTGCCCTCCTGGAAGATGTTAGGTGTCAAGGTTTTGGCATCATCAAGGATTTTTGGAAAACATCAAAAGGATTTAAGGAGACTTAGCAAATTATCAAAAAGGGGGAAATTGTTAGGATAAAACAATCCCTGTATCGAGGTTTTGATAAAGTGTTTTGATAAAGTGCCAATCCAGCATACAACAAGCTGCTGTATTAAAAGTCAATCGAAGTTGCTGATTCTGTATCGAAGACTTCTCATAATGCCATCATACAACAACAGAGTCTAAAAGCGTCAAATATGGAAGCTGTCTCTTCATACAACAACATTCCATAGAGTGACTACTACATAATAGCCTACAACACAAATGGATACAACATTCAAGCTGTAAAGTATTGAGATCTTCAATACCTATCGAAACAGGACTGAAGACTGTTTGAAAAGGAATCTTTGTTATTCGCTAAAGTCAAGTCCCGTTTGATAAGGAGTATTTAAATACTGAAAGGATAAAGTATTTAAATACTAAAACCGACAGAGATCTTCAAACAACGCAAAATTCGGATCTTGGTCTATACAAGTCAACCATCCAGTTGGAACAGACTTTTGCTCAACAGATCTTTGTCAACGGATCTATTCAAAGGCTATATATATATATTCCCAAGAGTTTGAAAATCAATGACTTTCACCTAGGATAACAAGCGCTTACACGAATATATCTGAGCAAACATATTTCTTCAAGTATACTGCATATTCTGAGAGAAGAAATATCCAAGTGCTCAACCTTGAACAACACATTATCAGCTCAAGCTCAAGAAAGTCAAGCTGTTGTTCAACAAACGTTCTTTCATTGAACAAACCCATTAGCCCTGTGTGGACTGAGAAAGCCTTGCTTTTCCTAAACTGTGTGTGACGGATCTGCATTGTAGAGATGAAGCTTCAGAACTGTGTGTGAAGAAGTTAGTCAAGTAAAAGCCTAAACCAATCTGTATGAACGTTTGAAAGCTTCGATCATTGTATCAAACTGTGTGAACGATACATTGATAGGTTTGATTATAAATACGTAGTTGTGTACGCAGTATTTATAATAAACATTTTAACTCCTGTGTGGAGGACCAGTGGACGTAGAGGGGTTTACCTCGAACCACTTTAATTACTGTGTCATTTACCTTCTGCATTTACTGTTTTATTAACTGTGATT
The DNA here is from genome assembly GCA_033398695.1 of Orobanche coerulescens. Lineage (NCBI taxonomy): Eukaryota > Viridiplantae > Streptophyta > Magnoliopsida > Lamiales > Orobanchaceae > Orobanche > Orobanche coerulescens. The sequence continues at coordinate 99,587,437 of CM065818.1, read as the reverse complement.
ATTTTAAGTATACACTTCATATCTAGTTGATGTATTTACAGAAACTTACATTTACAAGACTTCCGTACGCACTCAGACTTGAAAATTCTACAGCTTGTTGCTTAAAACACTTTCCAAGATGTATTCTACATACTTAGTGGCCAACAAGGGTACAATCCCAAAACGAAACGATCGACATGATCAACAACACCTCAATATGAATCATAGATTCATAAAGCTTTACACATACACGAAATGTATAACATTCACAAGATCACTAATCATTTTAACCAAGTAAGTAACTTGCCTCAATCCCTTAGACGAAAATAGTTTTTCCTCAAACGAATGAATGACGTCCTTTGACAAACAACACTCACTCGAGCAAGTAATCTTGAATGAAATTTAATTCATTCAGTAACACAATATCACAATGTCGATACCGAATCCATGGAAATCAACATCCATAACTCAACATGAACTATTCCAATGAATATCGACGTCCTAATTTATGAACTTTAATACCCTCAATTCATCTTTATAATCAATAACATGTTCATAATGTTCTTTAACATTCATGATCATCTATCTTACAAGGATTGTCAAAACAAGTTCAAATAATCATCCTATTATGGCAATATCATCATTAATCATTATGATCTTCCCAAGGACATTACTAGTACTTAAACATGATGTCTTAAACAATCATCAATCACTAATTCATCAAAATTTTGGATTAATCGTCACGTTTAACTTAACTATATCAAAACTATGGTAGTTATCTTTTAATTCATCATTAGCTTCCTTATGAGAGTTCAACCTCTTAAGAACACTCAAGCTATAAGTAATCATTCCTAATTTTGTTAATCAATCAAACAAGTTGAGTATAATTATTCCAAAACATGATTAAAACTTCTAAGTAGCCTGAGATTATAACTTCTAAGTAGCCCTAAACATTAAGAACATATCCACCTTTAAGTCCTAATCTTCATGTTCTTCATCATATATTCATAATTTCAATAATAATCATATTATACTCTATCAATTCAGCATCATATGAAGTAATCATCAACAATATTATCACCTCAGATTTAACACAAGATTAGACAACATACTTATTGAAGATAAAAAACAACCCCCAAAACTTCAAGAATACACTCGAACTTTCAAACCTCCGAGCTCCAATCCAAGATATGAAGCTCCAATATAAGATGGAAGGGATTATAATCACTTAGGAGGACAGGAGAATGATTTCTAGATAGAAAACTCAGGGTTGGTTCATGAAAAAATGAAATATAAAACATGTCTTTATAATTTGCACTTTCATTAACGTATGTTACCTATAAAAGTTAACATACATTAAACCCTTTATGTACGCTAACACCACAATGTTATGTACATAAACCTCCTCCAGAGGCTACTGCTTCAATTCGTGCATTGCCTTGCGTATGTTGACAAAAGATTGTACATTATGTCACCATCATTACGTACGCTAACACGCCGATGTTGCATACGTAATGCCCATTGACTTGGATGTCTTAATCGATCCAAACATTCCATCCATGCACGACCCACCACATGCTTAAAGTTGAGATGCAATATGATACCCTCAGTTACGTATGTACTTTCAAGATTACCATACGTAACACTCGTCGTGACAGCGTACGCTAGGCACTGATCGTATCCTATGCTAGATCTAATATACCTAACCCAAAACATAACTTACGATGCAACGTATAACAGTCGAAACAATACGAACATCAAACACAAGTAGTTTGATTCCAAAGTATCTCGATATAATAAACATTATATAAATCCAAACACAATACAATGACACTCGTACAATACGTATAATATAACGGTAAAATGAAAAATTACGTTGGATATTACATACTCCCCCCTTAGAAAGAGTTTTGTCCTCAAAACTAAGGGGTAAAAAATTGGGGATATCTCTAACGCATGTTATCCTCGGTCTCCCATGTAGCCTCCTCGACTTTGTATCTCAACCGCTGAATCTTCAATAGGGGAATCATCTTGTTTCTCAACTGATTGATCCCCCTCTCAAGTATTCGTACATGACGCTCCTCGTACGAATGATCATCAACTATCTCGATTTTTTCGAACTGAAGTATGTGGCTAGGATCAACAACATACTTCCTCAACCAGGAAACATGAAACACGTTGTGAATTCGACTTAATGCCGGTGCCAATTCCAAACGATAGGCCAGATCGCCTATTCGTTCCAAAATATCAAACAGTCTGTTATACCTCGGACTCAGTTTGCCTCTTTTCCCGAAATGGAAAACACATTGGGTAGGAGATACCTTAACCAGTACATGGTCACCAATCTCGAACTCAAGCAGTCGTCGATGGTTATCTGCATACGACTTCTACCGGCTCCGAGCCATTGGCAAATGACACCTAATCAGAGTGATCTTATCACAAGCCACTAAGAACATATTAGGTTTCGTACCTAGGGACTCAGACAAGTCATCCCACCACAATGGGGACCTTAGGATGGCCATACAATGCTTCATAAGGTGCCATCTTAATTGAAGGAAGCCAACTATTATTGTAGGTGAACTCCACCAAAGGTAGTTGGGCTTCTCAATCATCTTTCTAATCGATAGCACAACTATCAACATATCCTCCAGAATCGGGATCGATCTGTGGATGAAATGTTGTACTAAAATTCAATTGCGTACCCACAGTGCGATGAACTGTCTTGCAGAAATATAACACGAACCATCCGTCATGATCCGATACGATACACTTGGGAGTTCCATGCAATATTACGATATCTTGAATGAACAACTAGGATAATCTCTTGGGACCCTATGTGTCTTTAATCTCCAAGAAGTGAGCTGATTTGGTCAGACGATCCACAATCACCTAAATCGTATTCATACCTCGATGACTCATCGACAAGTTTGTGATAAAATCCATTGATATGTCCTCCCATTTCCATTTTGGAATAGGGAGTGGTTTTAGCATACCCGCCGATCACTGATGTTCAATCTTAACGTGTTGACAGGTTAAAAGCCCTGAAACAAATTATGCAACTTATCGCTTCATATTGCCCAACCAGTAATATTGTTTCAAGTCCTTATACATCTTGTTATACCCTGAACGAACAGAGTACGGGGCATGAGCCTCTTTACGTTATGGTTATGCAAATGAAATGTCGAATTTTATATTGTAGATAATGTGACGTGTTGATGTCACAGGAAAGATCACATTATCGGTGCCTTAAAATGATACAATAGTTCACAACCTCTATAAGTATTAGACAAATTATGTTAAAGGTTCTAATGTATGTTTGAGATTAGTTGGTCTTGACTATTAGCATGCATTAGCGTATTTGCATACATTGAACTGGATCGAAGTTGGATAGTGTCTTCTGTAATGACTGTAAGAAGAATGTAAATCTTGGATAATTATTAATTCCTAATTCTAAGTATATAATATTTAATTGTGTATTTATAATATTTATTACTTTGATTTAGTATGGGTGAGAGTCAAAGTGATTGACTCAATAAGCTTCGTATCTTGGGCAATAATATTATTTATACGACAATTATTATTATAACGAGAATCATGTCACGACTCGTGTAGTACTACTCGATAATGATTATATATTAAACCCTGCAGGTGGATTTAATTCCGATATAATAATAAGGTTCGAGTAGTACTACTCTTGGATAAGAAATTAATTAATAAAAGCTGTCAGTAGCTTAAATTAATTAATGGACATTGGATATCTTAAACACGAGAAATAATATCTTTAAATAAGGAGACCAAATTTCCTAAACTGGGATTTGGGTTGGAAGTGCAATATTGATTCTTTAGTGGATTGAATTGATATTAGTGAACTCAACCATATTGGGAAGGGCTTAATATGGAAAGTTGGGTTGCACTAGTATTCTCAACCCTAACCCTCCTTAAGATCCCTAGGGTAGTCCAAAGCCTATAAATAAGACACCAAGGGGGGGGGGGTCGGCCGTGACTACTTCATTCTACACAAGGAATTTCAATTTTTCTTCTTAGTGTTTAATTGTGTTTCTTGACTTGTGTCTTTGATTCCACAATTGATATACTTCGGCCGATCAATCCTTGAAGTCCAAGTAAGATTCGGTAGCTCGTTGCCCACACAACGTCCGGATTAAGGCGGGATCATACTCTAGAAGATTTTGAGGAAGAGATCAAGAAAGCAACCACTATGCTTCAAAAGGTAAATATCCTATGATCTTCGATCTAGATTAGGATATTGAATTTACCAACAAATTATTTAATAAATAATAAATAATATTTAAATTACTTATTAATCTTAGCAGTTAATTAATTAGCATGCATAAATAGGTTTTTATGCTCGTGGATGCATAAAACCCTTTTATCAATCTTTTACCAACTTTGTTTTCGCTGCGTTTATTTCCAACAATTGGTATGGGAGCCAGATTTTTTATAATATCCGGATTTATTACTGTGTATTTTACCTGTATTCGAATCCTGTATTATTCGGAATTGTGATCTTGATGATTGGAGTATGATATTTCTTACATTGGTATCTTTGTACATAAGTATATCATCATGCAAAATTTCTCATGCAAACTCGTAATAGCGCACGCTAAGAATGTAGCTTAACGCGCGCTATCGGCTACTACTAGCGCACGCTACGTATGTAGGAGTTGCATGCGCTAGGCACTCAATTATTGAGCTGGGCGGCTAGCACATGCGCCAAATGACATGGGTCCGGATAAGATTCCCGCGGACGAACCTGGACAGTTTTGAAGTCAACTCTTATTAGCGCGCGCTAAGGAATGCTTAGTAGCGTGCGCTAATCTGCTTTGTACAGAAAGTTTATATATGGGCCAGCACTCCATTTTATTCTCTTTTCTTTCGTCTATCTTTCATTCTTGAGAGACCAGAGAGCATATCATCTTCCTCAGATACACTTATATCACATCTACATGATCATTGGACATTGGATACTTCTATGATTGATCATTGAGGAGAGGTAACACCTTGGAGTGGCATATAACCAACCGGGGTCGGATTCTACCTTGCGGTTCAGTAATTTCGTCATATTAAGGTATGTCCAACCTATCTCCAGCCTTAGATTTGGATTCTAAGGAATTAGATGATCATGCTAACGTGATATTGAATTTCATTAGTGAATTATTCAACAAACATCATGTTTTAAGATGGGAATGTCTATGCTTATGAAATTATCATTGGAACCTTGTAGTTGGAATCCTAGTACTTCAAATGATGAGGGAAATATTCTGAAGTTGGCTATCCGTGTCATTTATGTTATCTTAGTGATCATAAATTGAAAGTGATATTATTTTCGGTTATAAGGACTTAAGGGAAGAATCATCTTAGGAAATATTCTTTCATATAAGTTGGAATTGTTAGTTCACCTCAAGACGAAGTCTGAATGTGTATATGATAGTAGAATCTAATACATCAACCGGAGATCACCAAACTTCGCATGAGAATTGTAATCAAGATGAATTATGGTGTTGTGATGATTATACGTATACTTGCATCTCGAAGTTGTTATTATCCGTGAGATCAGTCATAAAGTTTATGAACATAACATGAAGTCGGATAACAAACATTAATCACTGAGGAATTCGCTTACTTCATCACCATTTGTATAATATGCTGCCCTCCAGTGAACTGCCATGCACGCTTAGCGCGCGCTAAGCTACGTGAATTAACGTGCGCTATCGAGTACATTTAGCGTACGCCACGTTTGGAACTTAGTGTGCGTTAAGTCATCAGGCGAGTCAGTCGGCTGATCAGTGAGGCACTGACCATGCCTGGTTAGCGGACGCTAGGCTGTGTGTACTACGTGCGCTAACGAGTAACATTAACGTACACTACATAGGATGCGTGGCGTGCGTTAAGAGATCCACACAGATTACATTTTAAGGACTTCCTACCATAATTTTGGATTGTTAGACGTTCGTACGGCATGAGATGAATTCTATGTTATTTCTTTTGTTAAGGTTCGAGCTTAGCAACGTGATTGATCGAAGGGGACGACCTTCGAGTATTTTGATATTTGTGGAAGTTTTATTCTTGTCAACGAATCGAGACAAGTATTCTAATTAGAATTTTTTATATTATGACAGTTATTATGTGATTGTATAGTGTAAATGTGTTGTGATTATATGTCCACCATGCGTTGATCCGACGGGAATCATCATGGGAATCTATAGCTGTGTGCGCTGGATCGTTGGACAGGTAGTTCCACCATGTGTTGGTCTGACGGGATCATCATGGGAATCTATAGCTGTGTGCGCTGGATCGTTGGAATACCATCAGTATGTTGGAAACTGTTATGATATGATATGTGTTGGTGATATTTCTCGTTGGAGAAACTTGTTATGACATAATTGTTGGTTATATCACTGTTGTACGATTATTATACTTGTACTAGCATCGTTGTGCTAACCCCTGCGGGAGTGAACATTTGTTTATGTTCAGGATCCAGGAGAGCGGGGAAACAACCACTGGAGCTGCATGACGACGAGGGTGCAGAGTGATGTTCCGGTCGGATTTATTGTCTGTAGTTTGTGGGTTATTTCAATAAGTACTCGAGTACGTCGTCAGTTTATGATGTTTGAATTTTGTTGATGTATTAATAACCCTTCATTGGATATTTGTATTCTCAGTATTGAACCAGACTGTTCTATTTTATTTCAGTGATTTTATAAGTTGGTATCTGTTATTGTCATTTCATTTCTTCAGCCTTGTAAATTCTTACGTAAAGGATTTACGGCGCTGTAATATTCCTGAATGTATCGGGGGTGTTACAGAATTTGGTATCGGAGCTAAGATTATGATATCTTGGCCATTGGGTTAAAATGGGGGTCATTTGCGTCTTTTGAGGTAACCGGCCGTGAATGACATCACTGCACTGCCTACGTCTTCATGCGAACGGTGGTTGTAAGTTCCAAAACTCTATCTCGTTCTTTACATGTTGTATCTCTTTATACTTGAACATTAGAACGATGTTGTTTCCTGTATATTGAGTATTTATGCTTACAGTATGTTGAGAGGCGGACGTGGACGTGATCGCGGTCGTGGACGCGGACGAAGGAATGCTGATAGGGAGGTGTCGCCTTCTAAATAGGCCAGTCATAGCTCAGGCGAGCCGAAAAGATCCATCAATAATGAACCGGAACCTGCTGTACCAGAAATCCTTCGTCAAGTGGTGAATCAGATGACTCAGTTCGCTCAGGTCATGGACCGAATGCAGGTGGCGGTGGGATTTCAGCAGGGAGATGGACAGCAAAGGAGCCCAGAAATGGGAAATCGAGGTGACCGATGGTTGCAAGAGGTGGCGAAGATGCAACCACCCAAATTTGACGGCTTTTCCGAGACTCCCACTTGGGATCATTGGTTGAAGGAATTGGAGAAAATTTTTACTGGAATTAATTGCTCAGACGACAGGAGAGCTCCTATTGCCCAGTACTTTCTGATAGAGGAAGCATCCGAGTAGTGGGAAGCTATCCGACCTGCAGATCATGATGCTGATTGGACAAAATTTAAAATGATGAAGGAAGCTCAGTACTGCCCTCGTCCTGTGAGGGAAGCCAAAGTTCGGGAGTTTTTCTCCGCTCAGCCATCAGACGAACCCGTATCCCAGACCATTAAGACGTTTAATCAGCAGTTAGCATTTGTTCGACATCTGGTCAGAACAGATGCAGAGATGATAATTCACTTTGAAATGAGGATGAAACTAGAAATCCAGAGGTACATGTCCGGTTTTGAATGTACCACTCTCCGCCAATACCAAGATAAGGCATTGGCGTACGAAATCAAGGAAGCAGCAATGGAAAAATTTACGGAGTCAAATAAGCAGAAAGTCTCTGGTACTTTCACAGAGCACAAGAACAGCGGGCCTCGCAAATCCCAGTCATCCTTTTATTCTTTCAAGAAGCCTCCGCACCCATCTAAGAGCGGAAAGAATTTCGGAACAATGTCAGCCACGACAGATACAGCTAGGAAGTGCTTTAACTGTGGTCGCCCAGGCCACCTTTGGCGTGATTGTTTGCGCACTCCAATTACATGTTTTGATTGCGGACAGGAAGGGCACCGGGCGATGTTTTGCAAGGATGCCACCAAGTACAATGGAACTCGTACGTCACAGCCAGTTCAGAAAGAAGCTAGTATACAACAGACGCAACAAAGTGTTCAGATGCCTCAAAATTTTGGCCGCGGACGAGGCAGAAGACAATGGGACCGAAAGGGGACATCGAGTGCCGGATCTGTTCCCCCACGTCTGTACGAGATGAGGAGGATAGACGATCAGTTTGCTGCTGTCGCATCAGGTACTGTCCAGATCCTTTCCCAGCCAGTTAGCGTTTTATTCGATACAGGAGCTACACATTCTTTTATATCCTTGTCTTGTGTAAATCGTTTGAATATTTCTGGTTTTCATACTTGTGAACCTTATGTTGTTGGTTTACCGAGTGGAGAGAGGATTGTTGGGAACTTGGAGACTAGAGATTTCCCTGTGTCATTTGGGGGTAGGGAATGGCTCTCAAATCTGATTGTGATAGAAATGCAAGGAGACGTCCTGATACTCGGAGACGATTGGCTTAATCTATATGGAGCTATTGTAAACTACCAAAGGAGAAATATCTCGTTGATCGCTGACGATGGTTCCAAAATACTGTTTGAGGAATGGAAACCGGGAAGCTCAGGAAAGTTGATCAAAGCGATGAAAGCTGTGAAATTGTTAAAACAGGGCTGCACCAGATACTGGTGCTATGCAATGAAGAAAGAAGACAAAATTGTGGAACTTTCATCCATTCCTGGTGTAAACGAATTTCCAGATGTATTTCCTGACGAGTTACCTGGACTACCTCCACGAAGGGATGTAGAATTTACTATTGAGCTGGAACCCGGAGCTACACCAATTTCTAAGGCGCCGTATCATATGGCACCTACTGAGATGTATGAATTGAAAAAGCAGCTGGAGAAGTTACTGGACAAAGGCTATATTCTGCCAAGCGTTTCACCATGGGGAGCGCCGGTTCTTTTTGTCTGAAAGAAGGATGGATCGCTTCGACTGTGTATCGACTATCGAGAGCTAAACAAGAGGACAATTAAGAATAAGTATCCGTTGCCATGGATTGATGACCTGACAGCTGACGATGGTTCTGAAGTACTGTTTGAGGGATGGAAACCAGGAAGCTCAGGAAAGTTGATCAAGGCGATGAAAGCTGTCAAATTGTTGAAACAGGGCTGTACCGGATACTGGTGCTATGCAATGAGGAAAGAAGACGAAATTGTGGAACTTTCATCCATTCCTGTTGTTAACGAATTTCCAGATGTATTTCCTGAAGAGTTACCTGGACTACCTCCACGAAGGGATGTAGAATTTACCATTGAACTGGAACCCGGAGCTACACCAATTTCTAAGGCGCCGTATCGTATGGCACCTACTGAGATGTATGAACTGAAAAAGCAGCTGGAGGAGTTACTGGACAAAGGCTATATCCAGCCAAGCGTTTCACCCTGGGGAGCGCCAGTTCTTTTTGTCCAGAAGAAGGGTGGATCGCTTCGACTGTGTATCGACTATCGAGAGTTGAACAAGATGAAGATTAAGAATAAATATTCGTTGCCACGGATTGATGATTTATTTGACCAGTTGCAAGGAGCAACAGTATTTTCTAAAATCGATCTGAGATCAGGATACCATCAGCTAAGGATTAAGGAATCTGATGTTCCAAAGTCAGCATTCAGAACTTGCTACGGACACAATGAGTTTGTAGTGATGCCGTTTGGTCTCACTAATGCACCTGCTGTATTCATGCAATTGATGAACCGAGTGTTCATCAAATATTTGGATAAATTTGTGGTCGTGTTCATTGATGACATTCTGGTGTATTCTAAGAGCCCGGAAGAACATGCGCAGCATTTGCATATTGTATTAGAACTTTTGAGAAGCGAGCAACTGTACGCCAAACTCTCTAAGTGTGAATTCTGGCTAAAGGAAGTAATGTTCCTCGGTCATGTAGTACAGCTAAAGGAGTCCGAGTAGATCCTCAGAAGATTGAAGCGGTTTTGGATTGGAAGCCTCCAAAGAATGTGAAAGAAGTCCGAAGCTTCTTAGGACTTGTTGGATATTATCATCGATTCGTGGAAGGGTTTTCTAAAATCTCCCGCCCACTTACTCGACTCCTGCAGAAAACTCAAAAGTTTGAGTGGAACGAGTCGTGTCAGACTAGTTTTGATGAATTGAAGAAGAGATTGACGACATCACCAATTTTATCACTTCCACAGGGGACTGGAGGATTCATAGTTTACAGTGATGCTTCGAACCAAGGACTCGGATGCGTATTGATGCATAATGATAAGGTGATCGCTTATGCTTCACGACAGCTGAAACCTTATCAAGTGAATTACCCAACATATGATTTAGAGCTAGCAGCAGTAGTTTTTGCTTTGAAGATCTGGAAACATTATTTGTACGGGACTCACTGTCAGATCTTTACTGATCACAAGAGTCTCAAATACATCTTCAGTCAGAAAGAGCTGAACATGCGGCAAAGAAGATGGTTAGAGCTGATTAAGGACTACGACTTGGAGATTTTGTATCATCCAGGCAAAGCGAATGTAGTGGCAGATGCACTTAGCCGCAAGCCTGTTTCTATTCAGATACTGGAGACTCTGACCTCCCAACTTAGCCTTCAACGATAGATGATTAGAGAAGTAATTGAAGTGTGGTTACAAAGAGTCATTAACCAAAGAAATCAAATCAAGACAGGCAGAAGATCCTCTGACGATTCGGTTATGTGATGAAGTTATCAAAGGAAAGGCACCCGGATTCCTAATTCATGATGATGGAGTTTTGAGATTTCAGAACCGACTCTGCGTTCCTGATATCGATGTTCTGATACAGACGATTATGAAGGAAGCTCACAGCTCGCCCTATTCTATCCACTCGGGCACCAGTAAGATGTATAAGGACTTGAAACAAAATTTTTGGTGGGGCAACATGAAGAAAGATGTAGTGGACTATGTTTCGAAATGGTTGACTTGTCAGCAGGTTAAGATCGAGCATCAACGACCTGCCGGAATGTTGAAGCCGCTCCCGATTCCTGAATGGAAGTGGGGGGACATATCAATGGACTTTATCACTGGCATGCCAAGAAGCAAGACAGGAATGAACATGATTTGGGTGATAGTGGATCGTCTAACCAAATCAGCTCATTTCCTAGGCATTAAGGACACGTGGGGACCAGAGAGGTTGGCCCGAGTATTTATTTCAGAGATAGTTCAACTGCATGGTACGCCGAAGACCATTATTTCTGATCGAGACGGCCATTTTGTGTCTCACTTTTGGAAAGCAGTTCATAAGGCCTTGGGGACCGAATTGAACTTCAATACAGCTTATCACCCGCAGACTGACGGACAATCCGAGCGGACCATTCAAACGGTGGAAGACATGCTAAGGACTTGTGCCTTAGATTGGTCAACTGATTGGGAAATTCATCTACCATTGATTGAATTTACATATAACAATAGTTGGCATGCTTCCATTAAGATGGCACCATTTGAGGCATTATACGGGAGAAGATGCAGATCGCCCCTATGCTGGGACGATTCATCAGAATTGATCGGGACAGAACCAGAGTTGATCGTACAGACTCGAGAGAAGATAGCCTTAATTCGTGAAAGACTGTTGACCGCCCAGAGTCGACAGAAATCTTATGCAGACGTACGACGTCGCCGTTTGGAGTTCAGTACAGGAGACCATGTACTTTTAAAGGTTTCTCCTACTCGGGGAATCTTTCGTTTCAGAAGGAAAGAAAAGCTGAGTCCGAGATATATCAGACCATTTGATATCCTTGAGAGAGTCGGAGAGTTGGCATACAGATTGGCATTGCCGCCGTCATTGTGCCATGTTCATAACGTGTTCCACGTGTCCCAGTTATAGAGGTATATACCAGATCCTAGTCATATCATTGATTTCGGCGAGATCAAAGTTGCTCAAGATGGGACGTTTGAAGAAAGACCGGTCAAGATACTCGAGAGTCGAGTTAAGCAGTTGAGGAACAAACCAATCGTTTTGGTCAAAGTTAAATTGTCACGTCATGGAGTAGAAGAAGCTACATGGGAAATGGAAGATGGCATGAAGTCCAGATATCCCGAGTTATTTTCGTCTTGAGTTTCGGGACGAAACTCCTTTTTAGTAGGAGAGTATGTAATATCCGGATTTATTACTGTATATTTTACCTGTATTCGAATCCTGTATTATTCGGAATTGTGATCTTGATGATTGGAGTATGATATTTCTTACATTGGTATCTTTGTACATAAGTATATCATCATGCAAAATTTCTCATGCAAACTCGTAATAGTGCACGCTAAGAATGTAGCTTAACGCGCGCTATCGGCTACTACTAGTGCACGCTACGTATGTAGGAGTTGCGTGCGCTAGGCACTCAATTATTGAGCTGGGCGACTAGCACATGCGCCAGCCAGGACATGGGTCCGGATAAGATTCCCGCGGACGAACCTGGACAGTTTTGAAGTCAACTCTTATTAGCGCGCGCTAAGGAATGCTTAGTAGCGTGCGCTAATCTGCTTTGTACAGAAAGTTTATATATGGGCCATCACTCCATTTTATTCTCTTTTCTTTCGTCTATCTTTCGTTCTTGAGAGACCAGAGAGCATATCATCTTCCTCAGATACACTTATATCACATCTACATGATCATTGGACATTGGATACTTCTATGATTGATCATTGAGGAGAGGTAACACCTTGGAGTGGCATATAACCAACCGGAGTCGGATTCTACCTTGCGGTTCAGTAATTTCGTCATATTAAGGTATGTCCAACCTATCTCCAGCCTTAGATTTGGATTCTAAGGAATTAGATGATCATGCTAACGTGATATTGAATTTCATTAGTGAATTATTCAACAAACATCATGTTTTAAGATGGGAATGTCTATGCTTATGAAATTATCATTGGAACCTTGTAGTTGGAATCCTAGTACTTCAAATGATGAGGGAAATATTCTGAAGTTGGCTATCCGTGTCATTTATGTTATCTTAGTGATCATAAATTGAAAGTGATATTATTTTGGGTTATAAGGACTTAAGGGAAGAATCATCTTAGGAAATATTCTTTCGTATAAGTTGGAATTGTTAGTTCACCTCAAGACGAAGTCTGAATGTGTATATGATAGTAGAATCTAATACATCAACCGGAGATCACCAAACTTCGCATGAGAATTGTAATCAAGATGGATTATGGTGTTGTGATGATTATACGTATACTTGCATCTCGAAGTTGTTATTATCCGTGAGATCATTCATAAAGTTTATGAACATAACATGAAGTTGGATAACAAACATTAATCACTGAGGAATTCGCTTACTTCATCACCATTTGTATAATCTGCTGCCCTCCAGTGAACTGCCATGCACGCTTACCGTGCGCTAAGCTACGTGAATTAACGTGCGCTATCGAGTACGTTTAGCGTACGCCACGTTTGGAAATTATGCGTTAAGTCAGCAGGTGAGTCAGTCGACTGATCAATGAGGCACTGACCATGCCTGGTTAGCGGACGCTAGGCTGTGTGTACTGCGTGCACTAACGAGTAGTATTAACGTAAGCTACATAGGATGCGTAGCGTGCGTTAAGTGATCCAGACAGATTACATTTTAAGGACTTCCTACCATAATTTTGGATTGTTAGACGTTCGTACGGCATGAGATGAATTCTATGTTATTTCTTTTGTTAAGGTTCGAGCTTAGCAACGTGATTGATAGAAGGGGACGACCTTCGAGTATTTTGATATTCGTGGAAGTTTTATTCTTGTCAACGAATCGAGGCAAGTACTCTAATTAGAATTTTTTATATTATGACAGTTATGATGTCATTGTATAGTGTAAATGTGTTGTGATTATATGTCCACCATGCGTTGATCCGACGGGAATCATCATGGGAATCTATAGCTGTGTGTGCTGGATCGTTGGACAGGTAGTTCCACCATATGTTGGTCCGACGGGATCATCATGGGAATCTATAGCTGTGTGCGCTGGATCGTTGGAATACCATCAGTATGTTGGAAACTGTTATGATATGATATGTGTTGTTGATATTTCTCGTTGGAGAAACATGTTATGACATAATTGTTGGTTATATCACTGTTGTACGATTATTGTACTTGTACTAGCATCGTTGTGCTAACCCCTGCGGGGGTGAACATTTGTTTATGTTCAGGATCTAGGAGAGCGGGGAAACAACCACTGGAGCTGCATGACGACGAGGGTGCAGAGTGATGTTCCAGTCGGATTTATTGTCTGTAGTTTGTGGCTTATTTCAATAAGTACTCGACTACGTCATCATTTTATGATGTTTGAATTTTGTTGATCTATTAATAACCCTAACATTGGATATTTGTATTCTCAGTATTGAACCAGACTGTTGTATTTTATTTCAGTGATTTCATAAGTTGGTATCTGTTATTGTCATTTCATTTCTCCAGCCTTGTAAATTCTTACGTAAAGGATTTACGGCGCTGTAATATTCCTGAATGTATCGGGGGTGTTACATTTTTAGTCTTTTGCTATTTTAATTAATTTTGGTGATTAAGTGATGGCAATTTAAATATTTATATAATTTGATGTTGGAATATTTTGCTAGATGTGTTCTTGCAGGGAATATGATCCAACTATCATGGTTATGTAAATGATTAATTTTTTTTTATGCAATTGTTGCTTTGACCCGGTTTTGAGGCATATAACGGTTTTTCCCGTGAGAAAATCCTGGATAGATATAGGATCTTATTTTTCGTGTAATTTTGATGTAAATTCAATATATTTTATTTTGTGTAAAATTGTGAACGAATTCGGAGAAGATAAAATCACGAAGAATTAGATCAGAACCGGCACACCCGGGCTGCTGGACAACCGCGACCAAATAGCAGCATGCGGGCGTTGCCGAGCAGCACATGGTTGCTTGCCGAGCAGTAGGAACTGCTGGACAGCCGCGGCCGAACAGCAGCATGTGGGCACTACCGAGAAGCACACGACTGCTTTCCGAGCAGCGTCGGGCCTGTTTCCGCGGGCCGCAGGTAGCCTGTTCCAGTCCGATTCGCCGATTCGGGTCGGGTCATCTAGCTTTTTTGGCCCAGTCCGTTTCACCACTATTCGTTGCGTCTGCTGGAGAGTCGGGATTTTAAAATTGAATTTTTTTATGTAATTTATTTTGCATAAAAGTGAGAATATTAATCCACGACCCGGTCAGGGAGGAGTGATGAGATGCTTGATCCAGTGGGAGATATCGAGTTGAAGATTTTCTCGGGTTCAATCCATGGAAGAAGGCCATGATAATTGGATAATTTCATTATCCATGTGTTTATTTTGATTTTACGGTTTTGATATATGGCATTTATGAATGTATGCGTGATATGTTTCTTGCATGTTAGGACGAGAAAATTAAAAACATTAAGGCTAAAATAACTAAGTGATTAAATTAATTTATTTTTTAAGAATAAAATCAAACTGGCCTTCATAATTAATTTAGATTGTGAAGGAATTAGCATGCGCATTGACGTTAGGGTCTTCCTCCATATCGGATGTGCTAATTATAAGTTCACTACTTTTAAATTTTAAATGATAGCAAAAGATAAATATTACTTTTTATGATAGGACCTCTCCATCTGTAGTACTATTATTTAAAAGATAATATTTTAAGGTTGTTAAATTATGGTGTTCACTTAGGTGTATTAATTAATAAGCTCCCCATCGGAGTCTATGTTAATTAATACATGCTCAAGAGGAACAACTATTAATTTTACTTGTCATAACGTAAATTGACTAAATAGTAAAATTAAAGACGTAAAACTCTACTTGAAAAATATGTGTGTAAGCATCCACATGATTGTGGCATGCATATGCGGATTTTTCGAGGTGTTGGTTGCTAGCATATCTATTGTTTTTGAGGTTTTTGAATATATTTTGCTATGCATTATGTGATGAATGTTTTTAATTTTATCTCAGATGTCTTTCAATCCACTTCCTGTAATTCTCAAAGAAAATAAACTAGATGGCACTAACTTTACTGATTGGAAATGTAATCTAAAAATTATCTTGACTGTTGAGGAACACAATTTTTTTCTAACTGAGGAATGCCTATTGGAACAGATGCGGATCCGACACCTGATGGGTGAAAGAATACCGCAAATGGAAGAAATTTGATGAGATGGCTTGCTGTTACATCTTGACTTCTTTAGCAAATATATTGCAGCATCAGCAACAGAGAATGGGCATGACCGTGAAAATGATGAAAATCTCGGCGAGATGTTTGGTCATCAGAACCGGACAGCTGGGCAAAATGCTATGAGGGTCTTGATGATGACGGAAATGCCTAAAGGAACCCCGGTAAGAGATCATGTTCTAAAGATAATTTCTCATCTAAATGAACTTGATATCTTAGTGGCTACTATCGATGTGGAAACGCAGGACGATATCATCATAGGCCGATACCAAGCAGCTTAATGCGGGCGAGATCACCATCAACTGGGCGATTATTCTAGGCTTATGTCTGTTGCAGCGAAAGTCGTGCAGTTGAAGATTAATGATAAAACATTAGTCATTAATAATGTATTATTGGAACTAAATTTAGAATGAATTTTTAATTTCGGTTTCTAAATTGAGTTGTGATGGTTATTCAGTTTCTTTTAATAGTGATGCTATTATTAGAAAAAACGGTGAATATATATGTCATTAATACTTCACAAACTCCCATATATAAACATAAATCGCTTAAT
This sequence comes from Orobanche coerulescens, assembly GCA_033398695.1. Lineage (NCBI taxonomy): Eukaryota > Viridiplantae > Streptophyta > Magnoliopsida > Lamiales > Orobanchaceae > Orobanche > Orobanche coerulescens. Next base: position 99,570,648 of record CM065818.1, on the reverse strand, counting down.
TCTTTGTCCACACCTACAAAGAGAAAAGAACCTTCAAGCATAAACCAAATATATTTGTGGCATATACTGTTAGATCATGTAAATCTTAGAGGAATTCAAAGATTGGTAGATGATGGCCCATTGGACGACCTTCAGGTTGAGTCATTTTTAATTTGTGAATCGTGCATGAAAGGTAAGATGACCAAAAGGGTTTTTAAGACCAAGGGAAACCGTGCTCAGAATGTGTTAGAATTGGTTCATACGGATACATGTGGTCCAATGAATATTCAGGCTAGGGGTGGTTACGAATATTACATCACGTTTATAGATGATTATTCGAGATATGGATACATCTATTTGATACGACGTAAGTCTGAAGCCCTTAACAAGTTCATAGATTTCAAGGCAGAAATGGAGAAGTGTCATTGAAAGAGTATCAACTCACTGCAATATGATCGTGGTGGCGAATACCTTAGTGTAATGTTTTTGGATTTCTTAGCAAATGATAGGATTTCATCTCAGCTCACTGTGCCGTGAACTCCCCAACAAAATGGTGTTGCTGAGAGAAGGAATAGAAGTCTTTTAGAAATAGTTAGGTCAATCATTAATTATTCAGATTTACCTATTTCGTTTTGGGGATATGCCTGTGAAACAGCGGCGTATATTCTAAACCTGGTACTTTCGAAGTCAGTTCCAAAAACACCCATAAAACCGTGGAGTGGGCGAAAGCCCAGTCTAGGACATGCTTGGATTTTTGGGGTACTCCAAAACATGTGCTGAATAAGGAAACTGATAAGTTGGCATCTCGTACAGAAGTACGAGTGTTTGTAGTATACCCTAAAGGAATGAAAGGTGTCTTGTTCTATAGTCCCCATGATGAGAAGGTCATTGTTAGCACAAATTCCCAATTACTGTAAGAGGATTGTATGATTAGTCACAAGCCCATGAGCGAAATAATTCTGGAAGAGTTGAGGGGCGAGACTCCATCTATACCAATCGTACAAGCGCCAACTAACACTGCACCACGTATCGATTTTGAGATTTTTATACAAACTCAGGATTTGCCTTGTCATAGTGGGAGAGTAGTTCATCAACCAGAACGATTCATAGGAGTGGGACAGCCTTCAGAATCATGTTAGGAATATAAGTTTAGGATTTTGATGATGTCATCCCTCTATTAAAAAATTATTTCAAATGTATGTACTAGGAATTGTAAAGAAGAACCAAATGAGTAAACCAAGACCAAAACACACGAATAAAATGGCAACGACTACCTGAGGCAATATCATTGCTGCTCGTCGTCCTCATGCACCTCTTGCGTCTGTCTCCATGAAGATCTGTACCTGAATACACAAAAATGTATTCACCCTCGAAGGGGCCAGCAAACAGCCGGTGCAAGTACTTGATAATAAGAATATGTATAACGTGCAATAAAAGAAATATTGTGATTATATTAGTATATCAAGAAGAAGGATATTCTCACCAAGTACTAGTGCCTCAACAGTATTGTGACAACGACATCGTCGTGCAAAAATGCATCAACAACATCACAATCCAAAAGCATAAGCAGTACCATATCACGCCATTATTCCAGAATAATACACATATCATCAAACCACTGGGCATCCAGGTATATACCCAGTCCGAATGCATGTCACAGAGGATAATATATATCCCAAAGTCCCCGTAGGGACATCCCTAGTTGGATTACCCACCAGGTGGTACATACCAAGTCAGGAGTCGACCGAACTACCTGAACAATAACATGTACCCCGGAGCCCTCGTCAATACAATCCCCTGGCTTTACCCGGTCCACAAGTCTCATAATATCTCAATGTTGGTACACCTTCAACAATATGAATATCATATTTCAATCATATCGTTCCACATTTCAGAGTACGTTGTCACTCTGACGACGCAAGTCTCAAGTCATTATCCAAGACTTTCAGCAACTTTGCTTTTCAATCGTATTTGAAACAATGTTTCGAGGCATCCTCGATAAATCATTTATAAAATGATATCATTTTATGAAACAGTAACCAAGATCAGTCATCAAGTATTTACAGAAAATATTTCTCAAATAATTTTCAAAACTATTTTCAAAATACTTTCAAAACACAGTAATTTCAAAAATCATTTTCAAAGACTAAAGTCGTTAATTTGATTGAAAAATCATTTTCGAATCATTTCAAAATATCAATGTAGAATTGACGAATTCATAGCATGAACAAAACCATATGAATATCACGATTTATACGTATTCAATTGCAATTTATACATAAAGTACGATTAAATACTTACCTGGCGACTTTAGGGACAAGAACGTTTCGAACGTCTTGTAATTAGGATTAGAAACTCTAAAATTTTCGACCTACAACAAGGAATTCATGATACTCGGCATTAGGACTATTAATTCTAATTGAAATAACACCAAAAACTCTAATCGAATATCTTAGAGAACTTTTATCGGATACTTCACGGACGGTATTCGATTACAACGATTTGAACGAAAGTTTTGATTTCTATTCCGCTAGAATTGATAAGAACAATCCCTAGATACTTTGTATATAACCATATTTTGAATCCTAACAACAAACACTTAAAAATCTTGAAGAACAAGTTTAAGGTTCAGGGCCAGATTATCTCCAATCCTGCGAAAATCATTGAAAGCGGCTGAAGAGGACTTGCTAATTTGGTTCTCGGGCATTGATTACGCGTTTAAACTACCGGTCCGGAATGGGATTCCAAGGTGAGGGCCGAAGCCCTCTGTGCTTCTCGCTGGTTTTCCATGAAGATGAACGGATTTATATCACCAAAAAGAAGTACATAGGTCGGTTATAGGGGCAGCACGGTAATTTCACCATGACAGACTGACATCCTTGTCTTGTTTTGGCCATAACTTATTCACTCGGGTTCGGAGTGACTCGCCATTTATTCGGTTGGAAATCTAACTCAATAATATACATTGCTTTAAAATTTTCGAATTTTTGAACTTTTCTGGAATTTATGGTGACCGATTAAATTCAGTCCTTGCACACAGCGCGTTCTAGAAAGTTCCACATTTGTTTATATTGACTCCCTTGTAGTATTCTATTTATATTATGAATTGTCCAATAATATAATACTTGAAACAAGAATTGTAAATCTCGAGGCGAATCAAACAGTCCTATCACAAATCGATCAGCGAGTCTAGTACGTTCCTCGAGATGCCGAGAAACAACGAAAAAGTCATTGAGACGTTGTAGTGAATTCTTAAGGTCTCATAATCAACTTTAAACAATTCTAATGAGTACGATTGAACCTGAAATTATTAAGATGACTAACGATATTTTATGCTTAAAGTACTGATATGAATAGAATACCCGTACCAGTTCTTGCTATAACCCCGTATAAGTATACACTATCTGGATAAGAGCAAATTGTTATGTAAAATTACAATAGATACTATTTTCACGGTGACGCCAAGAACTTTTTAAATTTTTGGTAAAGGACGTGATCTTCAACTTTCTTTTCAAAAATCAAACTGTCACCTAAAGTATTTTAATCTCATTCGGGCATTTTGAAACCAACCTTATAGTTAATCATGCAAAGTAGGGTTTGATAATTTAACTGTGATACGATGATCGGGTCGGGACAGCAAGATTGAAAATTCTTTCCTGATTCATCTTAGGAAAGTAATAGTAATATAGATAAATAAAGCATTTTTGGTTGGACATGTTCTTTTGGAAAATTGATGTTTGTGTTAGAAACTTTTCGAAAAGAACATGTGAACATAAACCTAAAGAGGGAGTTCATAATCAAGATCTTGTTGTCTGGTTGTTCAATATTTAGACCCATTTTAGCCGATATTCCCTTTTGTGCGTATAGTTCCTTTCTCGTCTTACATATGGAGCCAACCAAATTCTTATATCAGGCAGAACCTTTGATTTTAAATTGACTCTTATCCTGATATTGTTCGTCCTCTTTTATTCATATTTTGTGTGGATATCAAGTAAACCTCAGTGATAGATTTGTTCGTGAGCCTTTAGAGATAAGTGCGCCTAGCAAGAACCCAGACATTGACGACCAGGATATACGGGACTCTTGGGAACTTATTACCCACCAAGAAAGTCTTAGCGGATGTTTCGACTCGATGCCCATTGCTATAGCATCGAGAGCTTGAGCCTTGTATTATTAAAACAATAACCTCATTGAAATATCCCGAATTTACCTATTTAACCTCATATATTACTTCTTCAGTTGACCATTGCTTTAGAGCATTTTTATCATTTTGAGCATTATATGAACTTGAGGATCAAACCATGAACTGCCTGGGATAGGATTGTCGATGAAGATGTCAGTGGGATATGGTCATATCCTGTACCCAGCTTGGGGAGTCGACCCATACATGGGGTAATATTCAATCTTGTTTTATGTTTATTTTCATCCTCGAAAACCTCCCTCAGTTATTTCCCTATGATTTTACTTTGAATTGAGTTTGAAATTTTGTTATCAATCAGTACGATAGACTTGTAACATTCTTCCCAATGCATCCTAAGTTTCAGGACGAAACTTCTTTGTAGGGGGAGGGGTGTGAGACCCCAGATTTTTACCCTTAAATAACTTATAATTTCGACCCATTCTATGAATTCTATTGTCGTTTTGTTAAACTTGTAACTGTTGCCATTCTTCATTCTTAACTTATCATTGAATCCTTGGGATTCCGAATATTAACACGTATATATTATACGACATCCTGTATGTTATCTTGAGATTAGTGATTGATTGGTACGATTCTTGTTGCAAAACTCATGATCCCATACGTATTACTTTTTCTTAAAGGTGTATTCTGCTCTATTATAATGCTGACTGGTGATGAGAACCCGACATGCGATATCATTATAGGATAAAAAATACCCATGTATATACATAGTCAAATTCTCCGTCACATTGTATTCAACTTACATTAATCTGGCATTATGCTGTAGCTCTTAGAGAACATCTCTAGGATCTCTTGAACTCTCCTCGAACATCTCTAGTTGAACAATAAGCTCGAAAATAACTTCTTTATCCCAAACCGACATTCGTCAAATCTTGTATAAAATTCTACGGCTCTACGCATATCTTGCACAATTTGCAGCACTTGGCATGCTTGTATCATTCTTGAATAGGTCAATATGTAATCAAAAAACAATAACAATGAGCTCATCGAAATTACTGGATAAGGGTCGGGTTCATCAAGTTTGCAAATATGACCAAAGTATTCGTTAGGCCAGAAATGTATAAGCACAAACTCGTGACATTCATATTTTATGTCAAGATATGATAGATATCTCTTAGATATTAGTCATCAAGGCTAGCAAACTGAAATAAATAAAGAGGAATCAAAAGAAAAGGAAACTGGTGAGAAGAAGCTGGCCTTACGATTAATAGATCTCTTGTTCTATTACGGCCGTAAGTAAAAGTTCGTTATGGCCATAACATGGCTTCTGGAGTCTCCAGCTAACCACCATCATTATGGCCATAACAGGTGATGTATAACGGCCGTAACATGGCTTCGGGATTACTCTGACAACCGACTCACTTGCTTCCAAAAACTTTGACCAACCTACATAGTTAAAGTTGTAAGAGAAAACAACATACGACCATAATGTAACCTCTCGCAAGTCCGATCATCTGACTTCCCTGCGGCCGTAATATTCTTGCAATCACGATCGTGACAATATGTGGTCATCATGGTAGTCGATACATCACACCACAATGATGCCTATTTACTTTAGAAGACCATCGCTGGTACGCTCGTAGAGAACCATTTAGTCGACTACGCCCTATGTACAACAGTTCATCTAACTGCTTGTTCAATACAAGCAATTTCAGTGAATACCTACGATACGTGCTATTGGCACTAGTACCTCATTAGGTCCTCGCTCAATAGTGAACTCAACATCATACTATGGTGATAGCGTTGGCAACTCATTGGGAAATACGTCTGAGAGCTTACTCACAACTGGTATCGAGTATAGTTAAGCTTTGGTACTCTAGAGCCTCATCACATAGCATCCGTAGCTAGTGCAGATTCTATCATCGCTTTCATAGCTCGTATCCTCTCCCCAAAAGTACTCGCTTCTCTTTCGGTGATTCATGATCGTTTTATACTGTCCAATTTACCGTGGATTAAATCCTCGCCCAGTGCCTCAATGTCAGTAGAATTCAGAAATCAATCTTTGTTCTTGATACGCACAGGGCAATCATGAATATCGTGATTCCCCACAATCCGATCACTACCTAACATGTCCATAATGAAGGGATACCAAGAAAATATGTCGTCGAGGTTCAACTCAACGCACATAAGGATTTCAATTAGGTACAAGGAAAAGAACTTGCTTCTCAAGAAAGGTAAAGGAGAAAGATGTTTAAAGCACTAAAAAGATAATCATCCGCAATGGGTTGGAATTTTAATATGTTGCATCTTGACTGGAGCGATGAGATCACAAAGCTCCAATTTTGAACTCATTCTTCTAGCCCTTACACATCAACAACGTCGCATGTAAATAATCCATGCTCAACCATTCACATGACTCCCTTACACGTTGTAGCTATGATGCGTCTCTTACTCCCGGTACATTGGCTCGTATGTTTGCTTTTCAGAAAGAATTTTTTTTACATTCGCATGTTATGTTTATACATATATACTCCCATCGAGGAGTTCTTTGTGCATAAATCAATTCTCCATTTTAACTCTAAAAACATTCGGTTTGAAAAGTACACAAACTCGCCGTATATCATCGAGAAGTGCCGACATCTTTTCAGAACGATGCCATTTCTTTAATTCTCGTTGTTTCTAAAAGAATTAAAATGATGTGTCTCATCAAATTATGTTGCAAGATAACTTAATCTGCATGACAAATCTGCACGTCATACATCCGAATCCAAAATCTAAAATTAAATTTACAGACTCTCATAAGAATATCTAGATCAAAATTTCGAAATTAAATTTCTTTTTAAAAATGGCATGCTTGATTTTTTAAATGTTTTGAAAACTTTTGCTGTCATATTAAAAGAAAATGGTAATAACATGGTTGTAAAATATCTTACTCTCATTCAAATAAATACACAAGCCTAAGTACCACTTAGCATTTCAACCCGACAGTGACTTCGCTATCTCGAAGGATTTTGTCTTATCTCATTGAGATGTGGAATCTCCAGTCCAACGAGTAGAATCTCGCAGGTATTGAATTTGAATAAAAGATCAACATGATGTATTCATGTTCTCATGGACTTTTTACTCTTGGCAACCATCACCATACACGAGTATACACCACTTGTCAATGTATAAAGAAAGAAAATAATAATAAACATAGTTCGAATGAGGTCAAGGACCAACATGATGCCCTAATTCCTCGGAGGACTTAAATAATATCAAAATAAAATCAATGAGCACCATTCCGATGAAATACGATTCACAAGGAGGACCTTTAATCTCCAAACGAAACCCCAAATAAGTTCAGAAAAAAAGTAAGGATTATAGAGACTTATAGCGCAGGTAGCACGAAACGACGACAGCCAGTGATATTTCTCAACATAGACAACAATCGAAAACACAAACGACAAAACAAACCCAATAACCGACGACCTAAATATTCAGAAACCTAGGCTCCGATACCATACTCTGCAATAACCCCATCCTGAGTTGGAACTATTACAGCACCATGGATCTATTTTAGGAATCCACAAGGCAAGACCTGTTTAACACACATACACACATGACCAATCAGGCGAAACATAAACAAAAACAACAGAGGTCAACCGCCAAGGTTGACAATACAACACGTCCACAACATCACGACCGGCAATATGAAGTAATCATTACTAGTATCATCATCATTATGGAATTAATACAGTATTATATAACCAACCTCCTGAAAGTGAAGAAAAACCCCTAAGACTTCAAGAACACACTCTAATCTTCGATCCTATAGGCTCCAATATAAGATATGAAGCTCCAAGACAAGATGGATGAGGGTAATTCCGACTTAGGATGGTAGAGGAATGATTTATAGAAAGGATATTCAAGTTTGGTTCGAGCAAAAATGAAAGACAAGACATATCTTTATAACCTGCATTTATCATAACGTACGTTACCAGCAATTGTTAAAGTATGTTACCCCCCTTTACGTACGCTAACACATTAGTGTTACATATGTAATGATGCCCCAAAAGCTACTGCCTCAAAACACACACACAACCTTACGTACGTTGTCAAGATGACGAATTTAAGTCCATCCTCATTACGTAACATGTCAACATTGCGTACGTAATGCCCGCTGACTTAGCTGTCTCAATCAAGCCAAAAAGTCCTAGTCATGCACGGCCCCACATGCCGAAAGTTGAGATGTGATCTGATACCCTCCATTGCGTATGTAATCAATCAAGTTTAACATACACAATGATCATCGAGATAGCATACGCTAGGAACTGAACGTAGCGTACGCTAGGTCTAGAGTACTTAGCCAAAGTACGACTTATCATGCAACTTCCAATAGTCAAATAATAAGAATGCCAAACCTACAATAGTTTGATTCGCAAGTATAATTATTTAATAAACATTATATAAATCCAATTATAATGCAATGGTACTCGCACAATACGTATAGTACAATAGTATAAAATGAAAATTTATAGCCGGAAATTACATACCCCCCTTTTAAAATTGTTTCGTCCTCGAAGCTAAGTGGTAAACAACTCGGGATATCTCTTTCTCATGCTATATTTAGTTTCACATGTAGCTTCCTCGACTCCATCTCTCGCACGTTGAGCCTTCATCATGGGAATTGCCTAACTGTTTGATCCTTCTCTCGAGTATTCATATAGGATGCTCCTCATACATATGACCATAACTCGATTTCTTTGAACTAAATTATGTGGCTAGGATCAGAAACATACTTCCTCAGCTGAGAGACATGAAACACATTGTGAATTCGACTTAATGCCGGTGGCAAAGCCAAACGATAGACCATATTGCCTAATGTTCCAAAATCTCAAACGACCCGATATACCTCGGACTCAACTTCCCCTTTTCCCCAAAATGGAAAACACCTCGAACAGGAGACACCTTAACCAGTACATGGTCACCAATCTCGAACTCAAGCGGATGCCGATGGTTATATGCATATGACTTCTGCTGGCTCTTATCCATTAACAAGCGACTCCTAATCAGAGTGATCTTCTCACGAGATGCTACTAACATATCAGGTTCCATATCTAGAGACTCAGAAAAATCCTCCAAACATAATGGGGATTTTGAACAATGGCCATATAATGCCTCATAAGGTGCCATCTTGATTGAAGCATGCCTACTATTATTGTAGGTGAACTCCACCAAAGGTAGTTGGGCTTCCCAATCATCTTTCCAATCGAGAGCATAAGCTCTCATCATATCCTTCAGAGTCTATATAGTCCTCTTAGACTGGCCATCGGTCTATGGATGAAATGTCGTACTGAAGTTTAACTGTGTACCCATCGCGATGAACTGCCTTCGAGAAATGTGACATGAATCGTCCGTCATGATCTGATACAATACTCTTAGAAGTTCCATGAAGCTTACGATCTCTCAAATGAACAGCTGGGCCAATCTCTCGGGACCCTACGTGTCTTTAATTTCCAAGAAGTGAGCTGATTTGCTCAGACGATCCACAATCACCCAAATCATATTTATACTCGTCGACTCGTTGGCAAGTTTGTGATAAAATCCATTGATATATCCTCCCATTCCCATTCTGGAATAGGGAGTGGTTTCAGCATACCCACCGGTCGTTGATGTTCGATTTTAACTTGTTGACATGCTAAACACCTACAAACAAACTCTGCAACTTCTCGATTCATATTACTCCACCAGTAATATTGCTTCAAATCCTTATACATCTTGCTAGACCCTGGATGAATGGAGTACGGGGTAGCATGAGCCTCTCTCAGGATAGAGTTTTTCAATTCTTCATCTGATGGTATACATAATCGATTCTTGAAACGCACAGGTCTATCCTTATGGACCACAAATCCAGGGGCCTTCCTCCGAGTTACCTCATTCCAAATCCATGAGAACAACGGGTCCATAATCTGCTTTGATTTGATAGTATCGTCAAGGGACGATGAAATCTCAAGTGTGCAAAGTTGTCCTTGAAAACGTTGTAGCCATACTTCAATCCATGGTCTCACAAATTCTAACGGTAGTTTCTTCTGGACTGTCAGTCAGGAAAGCATTTACTCTTGCACTGTCTTACAGCTCAAGGCATCGACAACTACGTTCGCTTTCCTGGGTGGTACAAGGTCTCGATATCATAAGCTTTAATCAAGTCCAGCCACCTTCTCTGTCTCATGTTCAACTCATTCTGAGTAAAAATGTACTTCAGACTCTTGTGATCAGTAAAAAGATGACAAGTAACTCCATACAAGTAATGGCGCCAGATTTTTAAAGCAAACACCACAACTGCCAACTCCAGATCATGGGTCAGGTAGTTGACCTCGTAGGGTCACAATTCATTTGATGCGTAGGCTATCACCTTCCAATTCTGCATCAACACATAGTCGAGACCTTGTTTTGATGCATCACTATATACTAAGAATCCCTGCATCCCTTGTGGTAGTACCAAAACTTGTGCCGATATAAGTCGAATCTTGAGCTCATCAAAGATCTGTTGACACGCCTCTGACCAGGTGTATTTCTCATCCTTCCTTAACATATTAGTTAACGGATGAGTGATTTTAGAGAAATCTTCCAAAAATCTTCTGTAGTAACTTGCCAATCCAAGAAAACTACGAATTTCCTTCATTCTTTGGAGGTAGCCAATATCAAGCTGCCTCCGTCTTTTGTGGGTCTACATTAACCCCATCAACTGATATCATATGCCCGAGAAAAGTAACCTCCATCATCCAGAATTAATATTTGAAATTTTTTCCATAAAGTTGCTCTCGTCTCAGAACGTCGAGAATCTGAGGAAAAATGATATTCATGCTCCTCACGGTCACGGGAATAGATCAAAATGTTGTCAATGAAAATGACCACAAAATGATCCAGGTAATCAATGAACACTCAGTTCATTAACTCCATGAATATCGCTGGTGCGTTGGTCAGTCCAAATGGCATCGCCACGAATTCCTAATGTCCATATCGAGTATGAAAAGCCGTCTTGGAAATATCAGAATCTCGGATCCTCAACTGATGATAACTGGATCTCAGGTCGATCTTAGAGAACACTGCTGCACCCTGAAGCTGATCTAATAAATCATCGATACGAGGTAAAGGATACTTGTTCTTGATTATTACCCTGTTCAGCTCACGGTAATCAGTCAATAGACGAAAATATCCATCCTTCTTCCGTACAAATAACACTGGTGCTTCCCAAGGGGATGTACTAGGTCAGATACAGCCCTTCTCGGTCAATTTCTCAAGCTGATTCTTCAGTTCCTGCATCTCAATCGGAGCTATATGATATGGGGCTTTAGAAAGCAGGGATGTATTTGGCTCTAACTCAATAGTAAATTCTACCTCTTGGTGTGGAGGTAAACGTGGAAAATCATCCGAAAAACATCCGTCTAGTCTCGAACCACCTGAATATCAGTCAATTCAACTGGTCGATCTTTTGTATTGGTCATGTAGCACCAATAACCAACACATCCCTGATTAAGCAGTTTTACTGCTTTCATTGCACTGATGACTCTCTGGAACGGCTGGGATTATCACCTCAAAAAACATATTCAAAACCATCATCAGCAGTGATGGTAACCATCCGCTTACGGGTGCTAAGTATGGCATCATGACGATCCATCTAGTCGATTCCCAAGATTACATCATCTTTAGGCAAATAAACCAGGATCAAGCTTGACACCCAATCACGATCATTCATTCGGATAGGACAGTTATAAACTTCACGATTCCCAAAAATTCTTCCATCATTAGGTAGGCCAATTACATAAGGCTCACACTCAACAACATTATCTAATTTCAATCGGCTCAAACAAGATGCAGATATAAAAAAATGTGAAGCACCAGTATCAAAAAGAGTACAAATAGGCTGAGAGTGAATCTCGAGTGTACCTGCAATCATGCTGGCCTCGGGATCGTTGGACTTCTTCATCTTGTAGATCCTGGCTTTGCAGTCCCGATACCAGACGTACCAGCTTGATCTCCATGACCTACTCCTCTGTTCGCCTCTGAAGTCTGGTGAGAAGCAGATGGAGGTGTACGGTCCTGGACGGCAGGTTGAACTGAAGCATAGGAGGCTATCGGAGTATGCCTCAATCAATTTTTACAAAACAAGCACGATGTCCAGCAACTCCACATATAAGGCATGAAACAGCCGACCTTGAACATTTGGAGCTGATGTGACCCCGCTCTCCACAGATAAAGCACACAATGGTCAAACTGGCAGCTCGGGATTGTGATCCCATTGGCCTAGGCGTTGCAGGTAGCCGATCCAAAAAACTTGGTCTAGTCTGGGGTTTCTTAAATGTTCACCGATTACTATCATCTTGGTTCTGGTCCTTTGATCTCTTATTAGCAGACGACGATTGTTTCTTAGTATGAGTAACTTCATACTCCAGGGCTTTCTCAATGAATTCTAGTAGAGTTGTGCAGTGATGATTAAGTAACTGCATCCTCATTCGAGGTCTCAACCTCTTCAGGAAGTATTTGATTTTGTCAACCTCTGTCCGAACAAGCGATGAGGCAAACGGGAGTAGCCCTTGAAACTTCTAGGCAATTGATAACACGTACTCATCCTCAGATGGGTCCGAGTTCAGCAATTCTGACAGCTTAGCCTCACGGAGTGGAGCAGGATAATTACGATCCAATATGAGATTTTTGAATTCATCCCAGTTGTACAAGCCATCAGTAGGTTTTACAGAAAGCCACCATGTATGGGCGCTCTTACCAAGGTAGTAAGACGCCAAAGGAACTTGATTTTCCACAGGACAATCAACCATCTCGAACAACTTCTCAAAGTGCTCGATCCAGTGAATAATATCAGCAGTCTCGGAGGAGCCCGCAAATGTCGCAGGTCGCTGACGAGAGATGTCATTAACTATCCGACTCATGATCCCACCGTGCACAAGGGGTGACGACTGAGGTCCTTGTTGCTGGCCAATAGTAGCAGCACTATGCATTGTTTCCATCAATCGACCCATTTTGGTCAATTAGTCATCATGCCCTGCATCATTAGATAAGGCTCGGCGTATGCACCCTCGTGCTGTTTGGTGTGGTGAGAACGATTCTCAGTAGGCGAATCACTACCTGCCGAACTTTTTCCCACATTCGAATGCGTGTTGGCTCGTGGCCTCGGGATTCGGCCCCTTCCGCGGCCTCGACCCCCTCTACCACGACCTCTAAGGTTTCTTTCCATACTGAAAGAATCAAACAATAACTATAAGCACAGATCATAGCTGTTCCTACAACAAATCACAAAATCATGCTAAGTTAATAGCAACAATGAGATTACACGTTCAGAAGTAATTCGCTAAGTATTAATTTTCACTACGAGTGCTACACAAAAAATCACATCAATGCATGTTGACACAAAATCAACTATATGATCAACCAAAAAAAGTTTTCCTCAGAATACCCATAAGATAAATCCTGCCATAGTTATCTCGGAACATCAAGATCAATAAGAAGGATCAATTCCGCTATCAACATCTTTCCAGAAATTAAATCATGGCACATAAATCACATACCATATTCCGCTCGCGGTTTTTGGCACTTGCACAGGTCACAGGTGCCGCGAAGGTTTCATGATACTAGTTTGATCAACAATGACTCATAAGGAGAAACAATTCTCTCTGATACCATCTTCTGTAACACCCCGGAAATGGCGGCTCTTACAGTATCGTGGACCCCACACTAGGACCCACCAAGCGACACAAATACATAAATCAACCATAATATAATTGTGGTGCCGAACCACAAAGTATTAACCACTACTTCGATGAGGAGTTTATACACCATGTGACTCATAAATGCCACGACTCACAGGATTCAATTACAAATATAAACTATACAAAGATGGAGTATACTTCAATTAGTAATTCAAATGAAATGAAATGTTACCAAGCGGAAATATAAATACACAGTTTATTTATAACCAGAAAAAGAAGATGCGGGCCCCCCAAACTAGCTTCCTCCAAAACCTTCACCATCACAATGCTTTTCCTACGTCTTGGCCTTCCCTCGACCTAAAATACAACAACAGGTATTTAGCCCAACACAGGATCAGATATACATGATAATAAATTCTGAAGATGTTATACAGATCACATATAGTAGATTTCAAAGGAACATACCTGACTGTTAAACATACCCCTCGGGCGACAACCAGTCGCAAAAATTTCGAACATACCCAGTCACACATGGTATATAAATGACCAATCGGCATGGATCAAGACGGATAGTACAGTACGCCCAATCCAAAAATGTGTTCATACACATGTCTACCATGTATACGGAATCCAGGATATACGTGGAATAATGTACCTAATTAGTCTCACAATGTAATCACCTCGTGTGCACAATCCAATGTGGAAACATCAATACACAACCATATGTGCCCGACTAAAAATCCCACACATATCCCATTGGCATGCATATATAATTCCAGAAATCTCACGGTGAAACATGACAACAAAACTCAAGAAATCACATATCAACAAGGATCAAGGAACTCACCGAAGTGACACAATAATCAACGAGACCATCGATATCAAAGGTAGTGAATTTGAGTACAATCCCATAATGAATCGAGCAACACAATCAACAAAAACACCTCAATATGGATCATAGATTCATAAAGCTTTACACATACACAAAATGTATAACATTCACACGAATCACCTCAGTTTCGGATATGAAAATAGTCCTTCTTCAAATGAACGAACGAACGAATGGATGGTGTCCTTCGAAAAATACTACTCACTCAAGCAAGCAACCTTGAATGAAATGCAATTCCTTCAATAATACGTTCACACAATATCGATATCGAATGCATCAGAAACGACATCTGTAATTCAACCTGAATAGTTTAAACTATCCCAACAGACATTAAAGTCCTAATTCATGAACTTCAACACCCCTGAATCATCTCTACGATCGAATTATCATACTAATAATGTCCCTTAATACCCATGTTATTCCATTGATTAAGGATTTATCAAGAACAACATCATTTATTCATCATATTATGTTAATATTATCTTATATTATCATAATATACTTAATAACACTATCAACCTTTGAACATGATATTCTAGACAATCCTAGTTCATCAATTCATCAAGTTTAACTTGAATATATCAAAACTGGGATTTTTATCTCATAACTCATTATTATCTTGCATTGAATTAGCTAAACCTTCTGAACATGACTATAACCTTCTAAGAATCTCAAACATTAAAAACATACTTAACTTTAAGTTCTAATCATCATATTCTTTATCATGTTTTCGTAACAATCAACAACAATTATGTTATCTTTCAACAATTCAAGAAGTAATTAACAATAACATCAACATGTTCTTCACTAATGGCTCATAATTTTAATAATCATCATGTTATACTTGATAAACTTGACAGCACATGAAGTAATCATTACTATTATCATCATCATTATGGAATTAATACAAGATTAGACAACCAACGTCCTGAAAAGAAGAACAAACCCCAAAAACTTCAAGAACACACTCCAATCTACAATCCTTTAGGCTCTAATCCAAGATATGAAGCTCCAAGACAAGATGGATGGGGGTAATAATGACTTAGGAGAGCATAGGAACGGTTTGTAGAAAGGATATTCAAGTTTGGTTCGAGCAAAAATGAAAGACAAGACATGTCTTTATAACCTGCATTTATCATAACATATGCTACTAGCAATTGTTAACGTACATTAACCCCCTTAACATACGCTAACACATTAGTGTTACGCACATAATGATTCACCATAAGCGACTGCTTCAAAACACACACACCCTTACATACGTTGTCAAGATGACGAACGTAAGTCTATCCTCATTACGTATACTAACATGTCAACATTGCATAGTAATGCCTGTTGACTTAGCTGTCTCAATCGAGCCAAAAAATCTTGGTCATGCACAACCCCTCACGCAGAAAGTGGAGATGCGATCTGATACCCTCCATTATGTATGCAATCAATCAAGTTTAACATGCACAACAATCATCGAGATATCGTATGCTAGGAACTAAGCGTAGCATACGCTAGGTCTAGAGTACTTAGCCAAAGTACGACTTATCATGCAACTCCAATAGTCAAATAATATGAATGCAAACCTATAATAGTTTGATTCCCAAGTATAGTTATATAATAAACATTTTATAAATCTAATTATAATGCGATGGTACTCGTACAATACATATAGTACAATAGTATAAAATGAAAAATGACAGTCGGATATTACAGTAGGTTCTAATAATGCATCTACAATAGCAGTTTGTTCATGTTATCATCGTATTACATTGACTTATGGCCGTATGTCTTTGTATGATACGGGCGTAACATACTGCAGGTATAAAAATCTGGCAATGAGTTTTTCACCTTATTTTCACATTTTTTCTTGACCATCATGACTGTAGAGGTGACTTTTCGAGTTTGGGTGTGATTTTCAGTCGTGAGTCATCATCTTCCAAATATTTGGAGTTCATAATGAGGATTCAACATCTCTTGATCAACATTCAATCATCCAAATCAAGGTAAAACCATAGAACCCTAGTTTTGGAAATTTAGGGGTTTCCAATTGACTTTATCCTTCTCCTCCGATTTAGCTTAGATTGTTAGTTGATTTATCGTAAACCCTTTTTTTATGGTAAATCATTGTTATTCCTCCGATTGATTGAGTTTGAGTCAATTTATGCCTACAAAGTGTCAGTAGAAATGTCTAGGGGGTTCAGGCGTTTCTCGTCTATTTTATAGAACATATATTGATTGAGCATTGATATATAAATGTGGGCGAGTAACCTGTAAAGAGCTCGGGACAATTTCATATCGTCTGTTGTTTTCATAATTATTTAGCAATAAAGGTAGCTACACTAATTATATATTGTATATTCTTATATTTTGAAAGTTGTGAATGATGGAAATGTGAATACGAGTGGGAAAGATTATCATATGTTCATCCAAGGATGCCTGACAGGGCGTATGTGAATCTATACTAAGGGCACTGGATTATGAGTGGGGTTATTCCACCCATGGATACCCAATAGGGCGTATCAAAATCTATGCCAAGGGCGCTGGATCATGGATAACCATGAGTTATGTGCTTTGAACAGGGTCGAGGACCCTTGATACTTATGTAATGATGCTTTAATAATATTTCAAATTATTAAACTCTTCTGTCAAAATTGTGAAATCTGATAAATGTCTTCCATCCCTACCAGTTCTCATTATTCCGTCTTTCTTAACTACCAATAGTCTCCAGCGACAAAAGGATCAAGAGAGAGATTTACAGTAAAGCAAGCAAAGGGCTGCGCTCCCAGATCCAGCATCGAGTGATTTCAATCCGGAGATAAGGGCCCAAGAACGATAATAAGTGTTGGCCACTAAGTATGCAATAAACAGCTTACGAAGTAAGAGTACAATAAGCTGTACGTTTTTCAAAGTTAATTTGCATAGTGGAAGTATGTTGCGTGAGTTGATGTAAATACAGCAACTAGGTGTTCTTCTGTTTGCTTGATGCATATAGGGTTTAACAGTGTATACTAGATAAATCACAATAAACTGAAAACAATAAAGATAGAAAGTAAATAACACACAGTTTAAAGTGGTTTGAGGTAAACCCCTCTACGTCCACTGGTCATCCACACAGGAGTAAATAGTTTATTAAAATCACTACGTACACAACTACGTGACTTTAACTAAACCGGTCTCTATATCGTTCACCCAGACTGATACATGGACTGTAGCTTGGGCCGTTCACACAGATTGGCTTAAGCTCTTTCGACCTGCTTCTTCTCACACAGATTGAAGCTTCGTCTTCAATGCTATTCTTCCCGCACAGTTCGGAATACGCAAGGATCCTTAGTCCACACAGGGCAAATGATAATCTCAACAGTAAAGGGTAGAACAAATCTTCAAACAACAACTTTATCTTTAAAGAACGATTGTTGTATGCTGTGCTGTTTGCGTTGAGGACTTTGTATATTTCTTCGCTTAGATACTACTGTATGCTCATGAAATATACTTCTTTATAATCGCTAGAATGTTAGAGTAATCTGTCAGAGCTTTTGTGATAATGAATAATATGTATGTGAAGTCCTCTTGCTTGGGGCTATTTATAACATTGGAATTGTATCCATTATAAATGTAGCCGCTGTTGGTTGGTGAGATGTTTACATCTGTCTCTTGATTGGTGGCTACTGAATATTTGAATTAAAGCAGATCGCATTTAGTGCTTCAGACATCCTTTTTGTCCTTGCATTAAATGCTCTTCAGAGCGTTCAGACTTGTCTCTCTCCGGCTGCATTAAATGCTGTCCTATCAGCAATAAATGCTGCTTTAACTGTGAATACTTTATGAATAAACAATGTTTATGTCACAACAGTTTAAAGCTTCTTTTGTTCAGTCCTGTTGGATATGTTTTACTTTTCCCAAGTAAAACATCTTCAGCATGTATGCTGTATCCAACACTTTAAGTCTCTTTGCTATATGATGAGGACTCTATAGGATGGACTGTAGAAGATCTCTTTGTTTTAGGGACGGACTGTATGGACAGTCCTAACAGCTTCCATAAACCAAACCAAACCAAACCAAACATACCCAGTATATCCCGCTCAGAGCAGGGTCTGGGGAGGGTAAGATGTATGTAGACCATGCCCCTACCTATTACGGTAGGGAGGCTGTTTCCGTGGAGACCCTCAGCTTAGTGCACAACAACATATTGAGTGAAAAATACAAAGGGAAGCATATGATACGAAAAAACTCAATACCATACCTGAGCCCATGGCTTAATCCACATGGGACTTACCTAAGACGAATTTGGCTACATCACTCCCGATGAACGCTGCTCAAACAGAAGAGAGGTTGACTCCGCGCACAACTCCCTGTCAAAAATACACCACATGCAAAAGGCAATAGGATTAAATATACAATAAATGTAAAAATGCAATCCTCTAGGTCAAAGCTAACCGAGACAACCCAACTCTAAGGCTCTCAACTACAGCACCACTCCCAACTAAAGAATCCACAACTCCGATCTGGCGCCTCCAAGCGCACCTATCAACAGTCATGGTCTCTGAAAGGTTTAAGGCCTTCAAATCTAATCTCAGTTGCTCCTCCCACGTCCTCCTCGGTCTGCCTCTCCTCCTCTCACCGACAACAACTAAACTCTCGACCCTCCTCACCGGAGCAGATGCCTGCCTCCTGCGGACGTGGCCAAACCATCTCAATCTCCCTTCCCTAACTTTCGCTGAAATGGGCGCCACTTCTAGCGCGTTCCTGAAGACCCCGTTCGAGATTCTATCTAACATTGTGCGACCACACGACCAGCATAACATTCTCATTTCAGCCGTTTCCAACTTTCTCTCAAGCGACTTCTTCATCGGCCAACATTCAGAGCCATACAACATTGCAGGTCGAATTTCCGCTCTATAGAATTTACCCTTCAACTTTAGAGGGACTTTCTTGTCGCACAGGACCCCTGTCGCTGCTCTCCACCTTAGCCACCCCGCCTTGATGCGATGAGTGACATCATCTTCACACTCACCTTCCTTCTGAATGATCGAACCCAAATACTTGAACTTATCCGTACGGGGAACGATCTGATCCGCAATCATAACCTCTACATCTTCCTCGTTAGCCTCACCACTAAAGTTACACCAGAGATACTCTGTCTTAGACCGGCTCACACGCAAGCCCTGGGATTCTAACTTAGACCTCCACAGCTCCAACTTCGAGATCACCTCGCTCCTCGACTCCGCCACTAACATAATGTCGTCAGCAAAAAGCATGCACCACGGGACGCCATCTTGTATCCCCCGCGAAATGACGTCAAGGATCAGAGCGAAGAGAAGAGGGCTTAGCGCCGACCCCTGGTGTAGCCCTATCTCAACCGGAAAATACTGGGTGTCACCAACTGGGGTCCTAACGCACGTCTTAGCTTGGGAATACATGTCTTGGATCGCCCTAACGAACGGAAACGACACCCTCCTCTCAACTAGGCTCCTCCAAATAACATCGCGCGGAATGCTATCATAAGCTTTCTCTAAATCTATGGACACCATATGGAGGTCTTTACGCCGCTCTCTAAACTTCTCCATAAGGCGTCTGACGAGATGAATGGCCGCAGTCGTGGACCTCCCCGGCATGAAGCCAAATTGGTTCTATGAGATCTCAACTTCTCTTCTAACCCTGCATTCCACCACTCTTTCCCAAAGTTTCATAGTATGACTGAGGAGTTTAATACCCCTATAGTTACTACAACTCTGAGCATCTCCTTTGTTCTTGAAAAACGGCACGACAATACTATGCCTCCACTTCGTCGGCATCTTAGAACCTCTGAGGAGGATGTTGAACAGCTCTGCTAGCCACTGAACTCCGACTTCCCCCATACAAAGCCAAACTTCAATAGGGATCTGATCCGGGCCTACCGCCTTAGCTCTACCCATTTTCATAAGAGCACCCTTTACTTCCTCCTTGCTGATACTAACACAAGAACTAAACGAACGGGCAGAAGATAGACTAACTCCTTGCACAACCGAGTCACTACCCCTAGCCTCATTGAAAAGTTCAAAAAAATACCTATTCCACCTCTCCTTAATAGCCACATCGTTCACTAAAACTTTGCCCAAATCATCCTTAATAAACTTAACGGGACCCAGGTCGCGCCGCCCTCTTTCCCTAGCTTTCGCTAGTTTAAAAATAGCATTCGCTCCTTCTTTGGTGTCTAGGCGCTTGTACATCTCCTTGTAAGCCTCCCCTTTAGCCTTAGCCACTGCCTTCTTAGCCTCTCTTTTCTCCACCTTGTACGCTACAATCTTCAAGATTCTCTCATCCCCAGCACTAACCGACAAAAGCTCCTTAAATAGCACTTGTTTAGCTTTAACCTTCTTTTGGACCTCCTCATTCCACCACCAAGCCTCCCTAGGTCCACTAGACCTGCCCGAAGAAACCCCCACCACCTTCTCGCCCACCCTCCTAATAGCATTGGCCATGCTGGTCCACATAAGGTTAGCATCGCCCCCTTGCAAAAAACCTCCTTCGCGGGTCAGAGACTTCTTGAATACTGCCGCTTTCTCACCCTTCAGATCCTTCCAGAGAATCCTATGTCTAGCTTCTCTAGCCCTGCTAACAACACGACCTCCCATGGATAAATCCATAGCCAGCAACCGGTGTTGAGAAGCACAGGCCTCGCTCCGGAACACCTAACAGTCCACGCATGCCTAACAGCTTCCATACTTAACATAATTCTGACTCCTTTGAGACTACCTTGCTGTATGTTGGCAATTATCAAAATATGAATGTTTTTCCCAACAATTTCCCCTTTTGATAATGCCAAAACTTTCCTTTAGATGTCTTCATTTGTATACAAATAGGCTGTCTCCGAGTCTTCTATCCAATTGATCTGATTTTCAAGACTAAGTCTACAAATGTGAACTTCTCGTAGGCAAGTTCTAAAATGAAGAATCCTACATTACTGTGTATTACAACTGAATTTATGATTGGCGCATAGGCACAATCTTACAGTGTAGTCTAGGTTGAATACAACTTAATCTATGAACTGTTCGTAGACAGGTTCTTACAGCTTTGAGATAACAAGTTTATACTTTTTCAAATATTGCAACATTTCGTAATCAAACAGTAAAAACAGTAAGCTTAGATTACGAGCTGTAATCTTTCACAATTTTTTTTTATTGATAACCAGGGAAACATTACAAAGATAAGGACAAAAATACATATACATACTGTATAGGTAAAATAACAGAGGAAACAATACAGCGAACAGACAGGTTAACTCCTATACTAAGAATGCCTCCAAGGTCTTCGATCAGGATCATTTGCGGTCCCTTTTCACCAATTGACTAGGGAGTCTTTGTAATACCCGGTTGTAAATTCATTCATTATCATTCAGTATATTGTCACTCAGTAATATTTTCACTCATTAATAATCATTCATCCTTCATATTCATTCAATGTGTTCACCATTGGGCGTATTTGAATCGTATATCAGTTATCATTCGCCTTTCAACTCAGCCGGAGGATCGAGTCGAGTTTATCATCATTGTTATTATTGTAGTGGACTGTGTGTGAGGAGTAGCGCACGCTACATGCTCTCTTTAGCGTGCGCTAATTGAGTACATGTAGCGCACACTACCTCTCAGCATTAGCGCACGCTAACAATGATGGAGGTAGACAGTCCAGTAGGTATTGGACTGAATTGGTGTTATTGATAGCGCACATTGAGCATCAGTGTAGCATGCACTAAGGTCGAGCAGACAGAGTCCAGTGGGTACTGGAATGGAATGGAATAATTTATAGCGCACGCTATGAGTGGAGATTAACATACGCTAGTGGTGTAAGTAGCGTACGCTAAGAAATCGGTGTAGCGCACGCTAAGGCTCAATCAGACTGGAGGACAGTAGGTTCTGGACATCAGTTTCTGGACATCAACCATCAGGTAGCGCGCGCTAACACAAGGTTAACGCACGCTAAGAAGGGATGTTAGCGCATGCTCCCGAGGTACGTAGCGCATGCTGACGAAGTAGACAGCGGGTACTGGACTACCCGGTAAACCCGCTAGCGCACGCTAAGCATAGGAGCTAGCGCACACTAAGATATGTTTACTATATATTGGATAGTTTAGCCCCATTTCGTCATTTCTTCACATCTCTCCCTCATCCAGGCGATTTTGGGTGACTTTGTACATTTTGAGAAATGTTCTTCGATCTGCGATCATCTATCATCATTTTCAAGCTTCTAGTTCAGATTATTCATCATCTAACCCTCTCCAACACACCAAATCAAGGTAAACATTTCTTGAATCTAGAATTTCGGGATTTGAGTGTTTTCCTTCCGATCTCTTCGTGTTAGCTTGTTATTATGTTGGAATATATTAGATATGGATTATCTACCTTGGATACATGTACTCCTATGGATTTATTGGTGTATATTTCAGATTTGATGAATATTTGTGGAATTATTCAAGAACCCTTGATGTTTGACTTTGGTTATTTTGGGGGTTTACGATTAATGTTGTCGTAACCTTGAGTTGTGTTTCCTATTGGATTATTGATATCATTGAAGGTATTTTGTTGGATTGTATTACTCATTTGGAGGTTAGTTTCGATATAATTGGGGTTGGTCGTAACCAATGGAAGTATATTTGTAACGTATTCGTTAGAATGTCCCAATGAGTTTGGTTATTGTTGTATCGACTTTTGAGTTGGTTGTGATTCATGCTTTATACGTATATTAAGCATTTGTTGGTAATTATGTTATTCAAGGTTGTTCGAGCGACCGATATTTCCTTTAGGATGTTTGTTCGAGGGAGGACATTTCATCATGGGTATTTGTGTAAGTTAATTCTTACTCAGTTAAAAGGATAATCATTCATTTCGTTGTTGTTCATTCATATTCATAATTCATTCATAGTATATTGCTCTTGTTTAGACTTGTAGTTATCAAACTAATCATTCAATTCACGAGGAACGACGATTCCAATCATTTCAGTGAGCTATCATTCATTTCATTATTATTTCATCTCGTTGAGTCATTCTTGACCCTTGTCGGATTGTCATTCATTAATATTCATCATGGTCACGTTCGTTTTTGTGACCTTCTGGGATCCTATTGCGTGGCCGGGTGGTTACGTGTGGAATTTTTAGTCGGGCACACGATAGTCATGTGATGCGGGTTCACCGACACAATGGACTGTGCACACGGTAACATGCCTCCGTGAGACTAATTAGGTACAAGTGCGGGTGTTTCCGGACACTCGTCTTGTGCACTTGCACGTCCCATTACGGGCGTACTATGATGCCCCTCTTTAGCTTCATTTCATAACTAATATATTCTGATTGTGCTTGTTCAACTCTTGAGGATTGTTGTTCTGTGTAATGACCCCGTTGGGGATATTGTTTTTAGGTCATGGCAAGGCAAAAGCACGGGAAGATAACGTTGACGGCGAGGAGTCCCAGTGATACTAGTAGGGGGGCCCAGTCTTTTTATTTGTTCACGTTTCCTTGTTATGTATTTTCCGCTGCAGTCCCATTTTGATTTCATTTCATTCAGTTTTGTATATTTTATCTTCATATGAAATATACATGTATTCTGTAATTCCTGGGTGTGTTTTACTTGAAACTCCTCATCGGAGTAATTGATGATATAATGTGGTTCGGTACTACAATTATATCGTTTAATTTATTATTTTTCATTCGCCTGGTGGGTCCCAGTTGGGGTTCACGGCACTGTAATATTTGCCTAGATTGGGGTGTTATAGAGTTGGTATCAGAGCGTGGTTTTGTATACTACCTTCTGAGTCATGTCTCATTTGAATTCATTGTTCATCAGACTAGTATCATTGGACTTTCGCGTCACGTGTGACCTGTGCAAGCGCCAAGTCCCTCAGACCAAAAGAACTGTAAGATTTCTGACGCCATGGTATAATTTCTGGCAATAAGAATCACTCATTCATCATTCATCACTCAACAATCCTCAATCATCATTTGATTTGTGATCATGTCGATCATGTTAACTCATTAATCACTCAGTCAATCTCATTATTCAGTTGTTGATCTTGTGGATCATATTATCAATCTTGTTAACTTGTTCAAGATAATCATTTCAAGAATTTCATCAGATAATCATGTCATCTCAGTTGATCCTTCATGTAATCATTGTGTTAGAGCGCGTATGCTCATCATTATCATTTCATAACGTAATCATAATGCGATATTAATGCGAGATCTATAATTATCACGTGACTTTCCTACTTCAGTATAGAGAGAGCGGTCAGAGGACGCAGGGGAAGAGGCCGCGGTGTAGGCCAAAACCCGGGGGCTCATGTGAATACACGCGCGAATGCAAGGAATAATGCTAATTCAACTAGCAGCGACACTGCTACTCATTCACCTGGAGATAATCATTCACTCTCAGGAAGTCGTACCCGGTACACATCTCAATCGGAAGGTGTTCGAGTTGATCCACTCACTTTTATGCAGGGCATGATGGCCCAAATGACTCATATGGCATGTCTGATGGAGATGATGCTGAACTCAACCGCTCAGAATCAACAGGCTCCTCCGCCGCCACTTCAGAGGCAAGAGAGGGGTGTGAGAAGTATAATTGGCGACATCTCTCGCCAGAGACTACCTACTTTTGAGGGCTCGTCTGAGCTGGCGGATATTGTTCACTGGCTTGAGCATTTCGATAAGTTGTTTGCTATGGTGGAGTGTCTCGAAGGGCACAAAGTTTCAGTCGTGGCTTACCATCTGGGTAAGAGCGCTCACTCTTGGTGGCTATCTCTGAAGCCTACGGACATATCTTGTACTTGGTACCAGTTCAAGACCCTCATGATGGAAAGGTATTATCCGGCCCCACTCAGAGAGGCCAAGTTATCAGAGTTACTCAGTCCCGACCCCTCTGGAAGATGATGTGCTCGCCATCGCCGATAAGTTTCAGGAGCTACTTCCATTCGCCTCATCTATTATTCACTCTGAGGCGGATAAGATCAAGTATTTCAGTAAGAGGTTGAAACCTCGTATGCGGATGCAGTTGCTTAATCATCATTGCACCACCCTGGCCGAATTCATCGAGAAAGCTCTTACTTATGAGCTTACGGCTAAGGAAATTTCTAAGTAACAAACTTCATCTTCTGGCAAGAAATCAAAGAATCTTAATCAGCCCGAAGGCAATCAGGCAACCTTCAAGAAGCCTCGTGGGGGCCCTACTTTTTCTGAGCGACCTCCTATGGCGCCTAAACCTGCGGAATCTCAGTCCTGAGCGGCCAGTTAGGCCATCACCTGTTTCAACTGTGGGGAGTAGGTTCATTTAACCACGAAGTGTCCGAGGCAGACTATCACGTGCAACAACTGTGGAATTGCCGGGCATAAGGCCTGTTTTTGCCGAAGAGACTCCAAGCATACTCCGGTGGCATCTCAGGCCCCAAAGCAGTCAACTGTTCAGAATCAGGATACTCAGTCAGCATCGTTTAAGATGATGGGAGCAACTAAAGGTGAAGCTCATACTTATCAGACAGGAGCATCCGGTTTGGGGGCCGGCAAGCCCAGAATTTACGAGATGAAGAGGAGCGATGATCCGGAGGCCCGAATGATCTCAGGTACACTCAAAATTTTATCTCAACCTGTATGTACCCTTTTTGATACTGGCGCATCACATTCATTCATTTCCGAGTCATGCTTGAGTAGACTTCACCTGGATAGTGCTACTAGTTGTGAACCTTATATCATTGGTCTACCTAATGGTAGAAGAATTTTCGGAGATCGTGAGATTAAGAATTGTCCGATTCAGCTTAATAGCCGTGTTTTGTTGGCGGACCTGATCGTGGTAGATTTACCTAGAGATGATGTTATTTTGGGTATTGATTAGATGGATCATCATGATGCCATCCTCAGTGTTCGTAAGCGTATGGTCACTATCATTTCAGATGATGGAGTCGAGTGTGTATTTCAGGGGGTAACCCCAGCCGTTCCGGAAAAGTTATTAATATGATGAAGGCAGTGAAGTTACTATATTAGGGGTGTTTGGTGCTATATAGCCAAGGCCGAGAAATCATCAGTGATGTTGGCGGATATTCCTGTAGTGAGAGAGTATGCCGATGTATTTCTAGACGAAATACCTGGTTTACCTCCGTAGAGAGATGTGGAATTCACGATAGAGTTGGAGCCTGGTACATCTCTAATATCTAAGCACCATATTGTATGGCTCCGACCGAAATGCAGGAACTGAAGAATCAATTGGAGGAATTGACCGAGAAGGGTTATGTCCGACCGAGTGCGTCCCCGTGGGGAGCGCCAGTGTTATTTGTCAAGAAGAAGGACGGTTCTTTTCGCTTGTGTATTGATTATAGAGAGTTGAACAGAGTGACGATCAAGAATAAATATCCCCTGCCCCGTATTGATGATCTCCTAGATCAACTTCAGGGAGCTTAAGTATTTTTCAAGATCGATTTAAGATCTAGGTATCATCAGTTGCGAATTCGAGAGTCAGATATCACAAGGACGGCATTTCGAACACGCTATGGACATTATGAGTTTGTGGTGATGCTGTTTGGGTTAGCTAATGCACCTGCTATATTCATGGAGTTGATGAACCGAGTTTTCATCGACTATTTAGACCGGTTCATGATTGTTTTCATAGAATACATTCTGATTTATTCTCGTGGCCGAGAGGAGCACGAACTTCACCTTCATCCGGTCCTTGACGTATTGAGACGAGAACAACTCTATGGAAAATTTTGCAAATGTGAGTTCTGGATGTCCGAAGTGACATTTCTCGGACATGTGATTTCATCAAACGGATTATGCGTTGACCCTCAGAAGATGGAGGCTATCCGAGATTGGAAACCTCCGAAGAATGTTAAGGAAATCCGAAGCTTTATCGGATTAGCAGGCTATTATCGGCGATTTGTGCAAGGATTTTCTAAAATCGCTCAACCTATGACAAACCTTTTGCGGAAGGATAAGTAATACACGTGGTCTGATGCGTGTCAGCATATTTTTGAGGAACTCAAGAGCAGTTTAATTTCAGAACCTGTCTTGTCCTTGCCTCAAGGGACGGAAGGATTAGTGGCTTATAGTGACACGTTTGGGCACGGTCTTGGATGTGTACTCATGCAGAATGGGAAAGTGATTGCCTATGCTTCACGGCAACTGAGACCTTACGAGGTCAATTATCCGACCCATGATCTGGAGCTAGCAGCCATGGTATTCGCGTTGAAGATTTGGCATCATTATCTTTATGGCGTCACCTGTCAGATTTTTACCAATCATAAGAGTATATTACTCAGAAGGAATTGAATATGCGACATAGAAGGTGTTTAGAACTGATTAAGGATTATGACATTGAGATTCAATACCACTTAGGTAAGGCGAATGTTGTCTCCGATGCCTTGAGTCGTAAGTCCGTTCAGGAGCAAATGCTTGCTTGTTTAATCGTTCAGAATGAGCTTCAACAGGAGTTCCTAAAGCATGAGATCGAGGTTTGGTTATAGTGAGTTCAAGGGCAACTTTGCATGCTAGAGATTTCATCGCCACTTGAGGAAGCGATCAGAGTGAATCAGGGTTTAGACCCATCTTTATTGCGCATTCGAGATGATGTGGCTCAGGGGAAAGCCCCTGGATTTGTGGTCCACGAAGATGGACTTTTGCGATTTAAGAATCGGTTATGCGTTCCGGCCGATGACAAGTTGAAAAACTCGATTTTGAGAGAAGCCCATGCTACCCCTTATTCCATTCATTCGGGGTCTACCAAGATGTATAAAGACTTGAAACAAAATTACTGATGGAGTAATATGAAGCGAGAAGTCGCAGAATTTGTTTCGAGATGTCTGACCTGCCAGCAAGTCAAGATAGAACATAAGCGACCGGCAGGTATGCTAAAACCGCTCCCTATTCCAGAATGGAAATGAGAGTATATTTCAATGGATTTCATCACGAGTTTGCCGATGAGTCGGCGGGGCTTGAATACAATTTGGGTAATTGTGGACCGTTTAACTAAGTCAGCTCATTTCCTTGAGATTAAGGATATGTGGGGACCCGAGAGATTAACTAAGTCGTTTCTGATCGTAACAGGCGATTCGTGTCATATTTTTGGAAATCAGTTCATCGTGCCATGGGAACTCATCTTAATCTCAGCACCGCTTTTCACCCTCAGTCCGACGAACAATCAGATCGAACTATTCAGACGTTGGAGGACATGTTGAGAGCATGTGTTCTCGATTGGAAAGACGATTGGGAAGCCCAACTACCGTTAATTGAGTTCACATACAATAATAGTTGGCATGCTTCAATTAAAATGGCACCTTACGAGTCCTTATACGGTCGTCGTTGTCGATCTCCTTTGTGTTGGGATGACTTATCAGAATCAATCGGCACCGAGCCCGATATGCTTATAGCTACCCGCGAGAAGGTAGCTTTGATCAGGATTCTTTTGTTGACCGCTCAGAGTCGACAAAAATCATATGCATATAATCATCATCGACCATTAGTGTTTGAGGCAGATGACCACGTTTTGGTCAAGGTATCCCCGAGTCGAGGTATCTTCCATTTCGGGAAGCGGAGAAAGTTGAGTCCGAGATTCATTGGACCGTTTGAGATTTTGGATCGAGTAGGAAGCTTGGCTTATCGATTGGTTTTACCTCCAGCTTTGAGCCAAATTCATAATGTGTTTCATGTCTCTTAGTTAAGGAAGTATGTTGCCGACCATAGTCACATACTTTAGTTCGATGAAATCGAGATCGCGGATGATCATACGTACGAGGAGCGTCCCATACGAGTCTAAGAGTGGCGAATCAAATAGTTGAGGAACAAGACGATTCCCTTGGTTAAGATTCAGTGGTATAGGCACAGAGTCGAAGAGGCTACATGGGAAATCGAATATAGTATGCAGGAGAGTTATCCCGAATTGTTTGACCCTTAGTTTCGAGGATGAAACTATTTTTAAAAGGGGGAGTATGTAATACCCAGTTGTAAATTTATTCATTATCATTCAGTATATTGTCACTCACTAATATTTTCACTCATTAATAATCATTCATCCTTTATATTCATTCAATGTGTTCACCGTTCGGCGTATTTTGAATCGTATATCAGTTATCATTCACCTTTTAACCCGGTCGGAGGATCGAGTCGAGTTTATCATCATTGTCATCGTTGTAGTGGAATGTGTGTGAGGAGTAGCGCACGCTACATACTCTCTTTAACGCGCACTAATTGAGTACAGGTAGCGCACGCTACCTATCAGCATTAGTGCACGCTAACATGATGGATGTAGATAGTCCAGTAGGTACTGGAGTGAATTGGTGTTATTGATAGCGCACACTGAGCCAGTGTAGCACGCGCTAAGGCCGAGCAGACAGAGTCCAGTGGGTACTGGACTGGAATGGAATAATTTATAGCGTACGCTATGAGTGGAGATTAGCATATGCTAGTGGTGTAAGTAGCGGACGCTAAGCAATCGGTGTAGCGCGCACTAAGGCTCAATCAGACTGGAGGACAGTAGGTTCTGGGCTTCAGTTTCTAGACATCAACCATCAGGTAGCGCGCGCTAACACAAGGTTAACGCACGCTAAGAAGGGACATTAGCGCACACTACTAAGGTACGTAGCGCACGCTAACGATGCAGACAGCGGGTACTGGACTACCCAGTAAACCCGCTTGCGCACGCTAAGCACGGGAGCTAGTGCGCGCTAAGCCGGATTTACTATATATTGGACAGTTTAGCCCAATTTCATCATTTCTTCACCTCTCTTCCTCATCCAGGCGATTTTGGGCGACTTTGGACGTTTTGAGAAGTGTTCTTTGAGCTGCGATCACCTATCATCATTTTCAAGCTTCTAGTTCGTATTATTCATCATCTAATCCTCTCCAACACACTAAATCAAGGTAAACATTTCTTGAATCTGTAATTTCGGGATTTGAGTGTTTTCCTTCCAATGTCTTTGTGTTAGCTTGCTATTATGTTGGAATATGTTAGATATGGATTATCTACCTTGGATACATGTACTCCTACGGATTTATTGGTGTATATTTCGGATTTGATGAATATTTAGGGAATTATTCAAGAACCGTTGATGTTTGACTTTGATTATTTTGGGGGTTTCCGATTAATGTTGTCGTAACCTTGAGTTGTGGTTTTCTATTGGATTATTGATTTCATTGAACGTGTTTTGTTGGATTGTATTACTCATTTAGAGGTTGGTTTCGATATAATTGGGGTTGGTCGTAACCAATGGAAGTATGTTTGCAATGTATTCGTTAGAATGTCCCAATGAGTTTGGTTATTGTTGTATCGACTTTTGAGTTGGTCGTGTAATACCCGCGAATTATTATTATTATTATTAACAGTATTAATATCACTCTTAATATTATTAGTATTATTGGTAGTAGTGTTAATAATATTTTATATACATATTTAATTAACGTTAAGCCAAGACTCAAATATTTAAATTTTATATAGCCCAATTATATACTAATTAGGTGGCCAATTATTTAAAAATCTAACTCCAGTCCAATTGTATGCAATATATTATAGTTCATACCATTAAATTACCATGTCCAATATCTTATTTCTCAGCCCAACCCTACAATTATACATATATATTTGGATTTAAATACAAATTGGGCCCAATCATTCAAATTTAATTTTTAACTCAAACTCATTTCATATTCCAAA
This sequence comes from Orobanche coerulescens, assembly GCA_033398695.1. Taxonomy (NCBI): domain Eukaryota; kingdom Viridiplantae; phylum Streptophyta; class Magnoliopsida; order Lamiales; family Orobanchaceae; genus Orobanche; species Orobanche coerulescens. The sequence continues at coordinate 99,539,288 of CM065818.1, read as the reverse complement.
AGAACCGATTCCTATTCTTCTCACCTGGAGAAGAAGGCGTTACATCTTCTGCCATTTATCATGAACGTTTCAAGAGTTTTGATTACAAAATTTATTATACAGTTACTTCTACAAATGCTATATATACATAAACTCAAACCTTGAAAAAAATAAAGAAAATAGAAGCTGAAGAAAGGATTCAAGGTAAGAATCTCGTTTATTTTTCATTTCTTCATTTACATAATTTTTATCCCCAAATGTCATATATATATATATATATATATATATATATATATAGGGGGGGAGATGAACTGCAGCGGCGATTAACTATCGCCGCCGCATCGCCGCAAATCCCATCCGATGACCTCCAGCCGTGACCACCACCATCGCCAGCACAGCCTCCTCCGCCGCGGACCGGATGACCAGGGCCGAAGGCCTTATATTTTCTGCAGGTCCGACCGCTCACGGCTCCTGTGATGTCTCCTCCTCCGCTCAATTCATGGGCGGAACCGAGTATGTGTGTGTGTGAGGAAGAAGAAAAAAAAAGAAGGTAGAAAGAAGTACGAGAGCATGAGAAGAGGGAGAGAAGAGTGAGGGGCGGCGGGTGAAAAAGGAATGGGAGAAATAAAACCCAAGTGTTGGATTTTATATCCAACACTTTAATCTAAATTTCAATTCAACCCCCTTAATTTTTCTATGTTTTAATTTTACTCCTTTTTAATTTCTAACATCTCAAATTACATTTTTTTAAAAATCCAATTCAAATATTTTAATTTAGTTTATATTATTATATTTTCATACTTTTTAAAAATAATATTAAATTATTTTATTGTAGATAACGACGAGAACTTTCGGGTCTAAGATTTTCGAGTCAAGCATTCATACTTAGTCAAGCGCTGCATTTGAGGTGGGGTTTTATTTTCAGTAATTTTCTACAAAATTACATGTCTCATATGTATATTACATGTTATTTGGCATATATTATTATGATGTGATTTATCATGTCATACAGACAGGACAGAAAAATTGTACTTCCAGTACACAGAACATTTAGCCTTCGGGCTCAGTTAGCCTTCGGGCTGAGATCGCCTCCGGGCTCAGATCGCCTCTGGGCTCCGAGTACTCCGTGTAGAAATACACGTAAAAACAGAACAGAAATATTATATGTTCAATTATTCATGATATATTCATATGTGATATGTATAGCCTCACTAAGCTCAAGCTTACCCCGAATTTTTAAAATGTTTTCAGGTTAATAAAGCAGGCGCGGTACTGCTGGAGGATGGTATCAATATAATTATCGAACTCCCACTATTATTAATTATATTTTAATTTACGAAGAATATTTCAAATTGTAATTTGAATGCTTTGCGAACATTAACAATTGCCTTATTTTCATTAAATGATTATTGTTTGGTATAATTTTACGTAATTAGATGTAGTATAAATTCTGTACTTAATATTTTGATTGCATTTTAAATTGGAGTTCCCGTTAATTCCTTAGACTTATTTAATCACTAAAAGTTGACCTTGAATTTTTGTAAAATATATATATATATATATATATAGTCCTTCTTGTAAATGATATTTATGTGATATTATATAGCTTCCGCATATTATTATTTTATTTAAAGTAAAATTTTAAATTAAGATAATTAAACAAAAAAAATATGGATGTTTTCAAGATTTAAATATTAAATAAAATTAGGATGTTACATTGTGGTATCAGAGAAGTTTATGATTCTGCATACTCTTCTATATGAAAATATTATTCAGTAATACCATTCTACGGTACTTCGCCAGCTTCAACAGGTACATATTTTAATTCAGAAATTCAGATATGCATATATCTCGAATTATTCTCATTTTTGTAAATTGTGGATATGCTTGATTACTCAGTTAATATTATTGTTCGATATTATTTGTATATTGGTCAATGCATTTACACATTAGAGAATAATTCATGTGAGTAGATGGCTCGCACGAGATTAACAGCTAGGAAATCAACTTCATGTTCATTGGTGTTGAGAAGCACGAGAGTTCGGAATTTTCGAGAATACCAAAGGCCAGACCATAACGACGTAGGCGATCATATTAATACTATGGCGAGAAAGTTCGTACGTGTTAGGCGGGATGGAGTTTCCGACTACCTTGCCGTTGTGAAGCTTATAGAGACTCTTCCCCCTGCTTGGAGCCTTCGAGCCAGGACGCTACTCTTAAATTTGGTGGACTTTACCTCGACCTCAGATACGCCAATGGTCGACTTTGTGGAGTTCTCGGCGGAGCTACATCGAATGTGGCTCCGAGAACGCTGTGGTTTGGATGATGTTTCCGACAGTGATGAAGAGGAAGAAGAAGATCCAAGCGAAGATGCCAGTGTGGCTTCGGCATCTTCGGCATGAATTTAAACTAAGTTATAATTTATATTGGAGAATAAAATATGACTATTTAATATTAATTGTCGTATATTGGGCATCCCGGTATTTTTTTAACAATCTTATTTATGAGTACAACATTGTACTTTATTTCCCATTTAAAATAATTATACAAATAATAGTGGGATTATATTTCACATGTATTTATTTTATTTTTTCTTTTCAGTCACGAATATGGCCTATGTTTAAAAAAATTTTGCAATAATATATAGACGTAGAATCTTACCACTAATCGCAATTTTGAACATTAGAAAAATGTTTCAAAGGAGGCCACGCACTGGGAGAGGAGGAAACAAAGGTGCTATGAATAGAGGGCATAGAGAACGAGAAAACAACGCTGAGATACCTGCTGTAAATCAATACCAAGTGGTGGAACAATTCCATCGCTTCGGACCCCCAGCATTCACTGGAAAGGAAGAACCTACCTTCGTGGAAGAATGGATTCGATCGTTAGAACGAACTTTTAGGCTGATTGGATGCACAGTTGCACAACGAGTAATCTGTGCTGAATATCAGCTTACGGAAGGAGCCGACCGTTGGTATGAGAGCTACTAGAGGACTCAGCCAGAAGAGGAGCGTGCAGCCCTAACTTGGAACGAGTTCAAGGTTATAATCAGAGAATAGTATTACCCGAGGCATTATCGTGAGCAAAAACAGCGGGAATTTTGGGATCTCAAGCAAGAAGGAATGTCGGTGACTGAATACGAACGGAAATTTACCGACATGAGCCAATTTGCGACATGTTTTGTATCCACTGACATGGAAAAATCTCGCAAATTCCTGGATGGTCTCCGACCAGGAATAAGGCATATTCTCAAGAGCCACGGTGATCTATCTTATGCAGAAACTGTCAAGAGAGCTCAAGAGATTTCCTCGAGTCAGGATATGGACCGTAAACAGGTTGAGAGCTATGGTAAGAGGAAGTGGCAAGGCCATAACCAAGGTAAGACTGGAAGTCAGAATGCCAGTCAAAAACAGAGTAAGCAAGGCAGAATTGAAGGAAAAGCGAAGCCCAACGTCATGGCCAAGAAACCTTCATGTACAAATTGTGGAAAGAACTATGGAGGAGTATGCCTGGCGGGTCAGGGAAAATGCTATCGATGCAAGCAATCGGGGCATACATCTTATGATTGTCCAGTCAGAAAAGAAGGTCAGACTTCCGGGGGTAGGGCACGAGCGTTTGCCATGAGCCTGAAAGATGCTGAAGGAAACCCAGATACAATGACAGGTATGTTGACAGTATTTAATATACCTGCATTAGTACTTTTTGATACTGGCGCTACCCATTCATTCATGTCTAAGAAGTTTCATGCTCTAACTGGAAGTAAAGACATTAGAGTAAAAGAACCATTAGAGGTTAGCGTACCATCCGGTAAAATAATATGTGCTGATTCTATGGTTAGAAATACACCTATAGATTTGAATGAGAATAACTTGGATGCGGATCTATACGTGATTAATATGAAAGACTTCGACATAATCCTAGGGATGGATTGGTCGAAAAAGTACCGATCTATCATTAAATGTTATGAGAGAGAAATAACTCTAGTCTTGCCTGAGAATAAGGAGACTACGTTTTTCGGAGCAAGGACTTGTACCTCACATAGATTTATATCCGCCATGAAAGCAATTAAATTGCTTAAAAGAGGCAAATGTCAAGGATACCTGGTGAACATAGTTGGTACAGAAAGACAAGAATTGTCAGTCTCAGATGTATCAATTGTGAAGGAATTTCCAGATGTGTTTCTTGAAGATTTGCCAGGAATTCCACCTGATAGACAAGTAGAGTTCACAATTGACTTGATACCTAGAGCAGCACCGGTATCAAAGGCTCCTTATCGGATGGCGCCAAAAGAATTGCAGGAATTGAAGGTTCAACTGCAAGAGTTGTTGTACTTAAATTTTATTCGTCCAAGTGTTTCCCCATGGGGAGCACCGGTTCTTTTTATAAATAAGAAAGATGGTACATTAAGGATGTGTATCGATTATCGTGAGTTAAATCGACTCACAATTAAAAATAAGTATCCATTGCCAAGGATCGAGGATTTATTTGACCAACTTATAGGAGCAGGAATTTTCTCTAAGATTGACCTGAGATCGGGATATCATCAATTGAAAATAAAGGAGGATGATATTTCTAAGACGGCCTTTCGGACAAGATATGGGCACTACGAATTTGTAGTAATGCCCTTTGGACTAAGTAATGCCCCAGCTGTATTTATGGATTTGATGAATCGAGTATTTCACCAATACTTGGATAAATTTTCATTATTGTATTCATTGATGATATTTTGGTGTATTCTAAAGATGAGAAACAGCATGAAGAACATTTAAGAATAGTATTGGACACTCTTCGCAACGAGAAATCATACGCGAAGTTTAAGAAATGTGAGTTTTGGATTGATCGAGTAGTATTTCTCGGTCATGTGGTGACCGCTCAGGGGATTGAAGTCGATCCAATCAAGATCGAATCGATAAACAGTTGGGAAGCACCTACGAATGCGAATGAAGTTCGAAGTTTCCTAGGTTTATCCGGTTACTACCGGAGATTTATCGAGGGCTTCTCATAGATAGCAGCACCTATGACGAAGTTGACTCGAAAAGGGGAGAAATTCTTATGGAATGATAAGTGTGAAGCGAGTTTCCAAGAATTAAAGAAAAGGTTGATGACAGCACCTGTGTTAACGATTCCAGACCCTACCAAGGATTTTGTAATATACAGTGATGCGTCGAAGCAAGGTCTTGGCTGTGTTCTGATGCAGCATGGAAAGGTGGTTGCATACGCCTCCAGACAGCTTAAACAACATGAGTTAAACTACCCTACTCATGATCTAGAATTAGCCGCTGTAGTTCATGCGCTAAAGATTTGGAAGCATTACTTGTACGGAGGAAAGTGTGAAATTTTTACCGATCATAAAAGTTTGAAGTATTTGCTTACTCAGAAGGAGATAAACATGAGGCAAATAAGGTGGCTTGAGTTGGTGAAAGATTATGATTGCACGATCCAGTATCATCCAGGCAAGGCCAACGTAGTTGCAGATGCCTTAAGTCGCAAGACGAGAGGAGAATTGTGCAATATACTCACTACTCAAGAGCAACACATTCAAGATTTTTCGAGATTGAATATTGAAGTTGTTAGACCAAAGGGAACAACATCAATTTTATTAGCTCTAGTGGTTCAACCAACCTTATAGGAAAGAATTAAGAGAGCTCAATCCCAGGATGAGATATTAAGTAGAATGAAAGAGTTGGCCATATCTGCAGACAATAAGGGTTTTGGAATAGCAAGTGATGGTACCTTGATGTACGAAGGGAGAATTTGTGTGCCCAGAGATGAGGGTATGATAAAGGAGATTTTAATCGAAGCTCACAGTACGCCATATACTGCCCACCCAGGCAGTACGAAAATGTACCAAGATCTCAAGAAAATATTTTGGTGGAAAGGAATGAAAAATGATATAGGGAAATTTGTGGAGAGTTGTTTGACTTGTCAACAAGTCAAGGCCGAACATCAACGACCATCAGGATTACTCAAACCACTTGAAATTCCGAAATGGAAGTGGGAACATATAGCCATGGATTTCGTAGTCGGTCTACCCACAACAGTTAAAGGAAATACTGTGGTTTGGGTGATTGTCGACAGAATGACAAAATCTGCTCATTTTTTGCCAGTCAAGATGACGTTTAAGATGAATCAGTTCGCACAAATGTATATCAAGGAGATAGTGAGATTACATGGAGTTCCGGCATCAATAATATCAGATAGAGACCCTCGTTTTACTTCAAGATTTTGGAAAAGTTTGCATGAAGCCATGGAAACAAAGTTAAATTTCAACACTACTTACCATCCTCCAACAGATGGTCAAACTGAGCGAACAAATTAAATCCTTCAAGATATGCTGAGAGCATGCATACTGGATGCAAATGGTGATTGGGAATCACTGCTACCTTTGGTAGAATTTGCCTACAATAATAGTTATCAAGCCACAATTGGGATGGCACCATACGAAGCTCTATATGGAAGAAAATGCAGATCTCCATTGTATTGGGATGAAGTTAGAGAAAGAAAAGTATTGGGACCTGAGTTAGTTGAGGAAACAGTCAGAAAAATTAAGATGATCCGAGAGAGGATTAAAATTGCTCAGGACCGACAGAAGTCATATGCTGATAAGCGTAGAAAGGAGTTACATTTTGATGTGGGAGATAAAGTATTTTTAAAGGTGGCTCCAATAAAGGGAATTTTTCGTTTTAGAAAGAGAGGAAAACTTCGACCGAGATTTGTCGGGCCATTCGAAGTTCTTGAACGAATTGGTGATTTAGCATATCGTCTCGCCTTACCACGCGAATTTGCTTCAGTACACAATGTATTCCATGTCTCTATGCTCAGAAAATATGCGCACGATCCGAGTCATGTAATCAGCTACGCAAATTTGAACGTTAAGAGAGATTTAACGTATGAAGAGCTACCGAGTACAATACTCGAGAAGAAAGTTCACAAATTGAGAAACAAAGATATCACATTGATTAAAGTGCAGTGGAATCGTCATGGAAGAGACGAAGTTACTTGGGAACTCGAGGAAGAATTTCGAGCTCGTTATCCTGATTTCTATAATCAAGGTATGATACTAATTTTCGAGGACGAAAATTTTTCAACGAGGGTAGAATGTAATACCCGCGAATTATTATTATTATTATTATTATTAATAGTATTAATATCACTGTTAATATTATTAGTATTATTGGTAGTAGTGTTAATAATATTTTATATACATATTTAATTAACGTTAAGCCAAGACTCAAATATATAAATTTTGTATAGCCCAATTATATACTAATTAAGTGGCCAATTATTTAAAAATCTAACTCCAGCCCAATTGTATGCAATATATTATAGTTCATACCATTAAATTACCATGTCCAATATCTTATTTCTCAGCCCAACCCTACAATTATACATATATATTTGGATTTAAGTACAAATTGGGCAAAATCATTCAAATTTAATTTTTAACTCAAACCCATTTCATATTCCAAAAGAACCGATTCCTATTCTTCTCACCTGGAGAAGAAGGCGTTACATCTTCTGCCATTTATCATGAACGTTTCAAGAGTTTTGATTACAAAATTTATTATACAGTTACTTCTACAAATTCTATATATACATAAACTCAAACCTTGAAAAAAAAAAAACAGAAGCTGAAGAAAGGATTCAAGGTAAGAATCCCATTTATTTTTCGTTTCTTCATTTACATAGTTTTTCTCCCCAAGTGTCTTTCTTTATATATATATATATATATATATATATATATATATATATACATATGGGGAGATGAACAGCAATGGCGATTAACTATCGCCGCCGCATCGCCGCAAATCCCATCCGATGACCTTCAGCCGTGACCACCACCATCGCTAGCGCAGCCTCCTCCGCCGCGGACCGGATGACCAGGGCCGAAGCCCTTATATTTTCTGCAGGTCCGACCGCTCGCTGCTCCTGTGATGTCTCCTCCTCCGCTCAATTCATGGGCGGAACCAAGTATGTATGTGTGTGAGGAAGAAGAAGAAAAAAAAAAAGAAAGAAGGTAGAAGAAGAAGAACGAGAGCAGGAGAAGAGGGAGAGAAGAGTGAGGGACGGCGGGTGAAAAAGGAATGAGAGAAATAAAACCTAAGTGTTGGATTTTATATCCAACACTTTAATCTAAATTTCAATTCAACCCCCTTAATTTTTCTATATTTTAATTTTACTTCTGTTTAATTTCTAACATATCAAATTATATTTTTTTTTTTAAAATCCAATTCAAGTATTTTAATTTAGTTTATATTATTATATTTTCATACTTTTTAATAATAATATTAAATTATTTTATTGTAGATAACGACGAGAAATTTCGGGCCTAAGATTTTCGAGTCAAGTATTCATACTTAGTCAAGCGCTGCATTTGAGGTGGAGTTTTATTTTCAGTAATTTTCTACAAAATTACATGTCTCATATGTATATTACATGTTATTTGGTATATATTATTATGATGTGATTTATCATGTCATACAGACAGAACAGAAAAATTATACTTCCAGTACACAGAACATTTAGCCTTCGGGCTCAGTTAGCCTTCGGGCTGAGATCGCCTCCGGGCTCAGATCGCCTCCGGGCTCCGAGTACTCCGTGTAGAAATACACGTAAAAATAGAACATAAATATTATATGTTCAATTATTCGTGATATATTCATATGTGACATGTATAGCCTCACTAAGCTCAAGCTTACCCCGAATTTTTAAAATGTTTTCAGGTTAATGAAACAGGCGCGGTACTGGTGGAGGATGGTATCAATATAATTATCGAACTCCCAATATTATTAATTATTTTAATTTACGAAGAATATTTCAAATTGTAATCTGAAGGCTTTGCGAACATTAACAATTGCCTTATTTTCATTAAATGATTATTGTTTGGTATAATTTTATGTAATTAGACGTAGTATAAATTCTGTACTTAATATTTTGATTGCATTTTAAATTGGAGTTCCCGTTAATTCCTTAGACTTATTTAATCACTAAAAGTTGACTTTGAATTTTTGTAAAAATATATATATATATATATATATATAGTCCTTCTAAATGATATTTATGTGATATTATATAGCTTCAACATATTATTATTTTAAGTAAAGTAAAATTTTAAATTAAGATAATTAAACAAAAAAAAATATAGATGTTTTCAAGATTTAAATATTAAATAAAATTAGGATGTTACAGGTCGTGATTCATGCTTGATATGTATATTAAGCATTTTTTGGTAATTATGTTATTCAAGGTTGTTCGAGCGACCGATATTTCCTTTAGGACATTTGTTCGAGGGAGGACATTTCATCATGGGTATTTGTGTAAGTTAATTCTTACTCAGTTAAAAGGATAATCATTCCTTTCGTTGTTGTTCATTCATATTCATAATTCATTCATAGTATATTGCTCTTGTTTAGACTTGTAGTTATCAAACTAATCATTCAATTCACGAGGAACAACGGTTTCAATCATTTCAGTGAGCTATCATTCATTTCATTATTATTTCATCTTTTTGAGTCATTCTTGACCCTTGTCGGATTGTCATTCATTAATATTCATCATGGTCACTTTCGTTCTTGTGACCTTCTGGGATCATATTGCGTGACCGGGTGGTTATGTGTGGAATTTTTAGTCGGGCACACAGTCATGTGATGCGGGTTCACCGACACAATGGACTGTGCACACGGTAACGTGCCTCCGTGAGACTAATTAGGTACAAGTGCGGGGTGTCCGGACACTCATCTTGTGCACTTGCACGTCCCATTACGGGCGTACTATGACGCCCCTCTTTAGCTTGATTTCATAACTAATATATTATGATTGTGCTTGTTCAACTCTTGAGGATTGTTTTTCTGTGTAACTGACCCCGTTAGGGATGTTGTTTTTAGGTCATGGCAAGGCAAAAGCACGGGAAGAGAACGTTGACGGCGAGGAGTCCCAGTGATACTAGTAGGGGGCCCCAGTCTCTTTATTTGTTCATGTTTCCTTGTTATGTATTTTCCGCTGCAGTTCTGTTTGGATTTCATTTCATTCAGTGTTGTATATTTTATCTTCATATGAAATATACATATATTCTGTAATTTCTGGGTGTGTTTTACTTGAAAGTCCTCATCGGAGTAATTGATGATATAATGTGGTTCGGTACTACAATTATATCGTTTAATTTATTAATTTTGATTCATCTGGTGGGTCCCAGTTGGGGTTCACGACACTGTAATATTCGCCTAGTTTGGGGTGTTACGGTCTTCACCTCAATCTCTGTAGATACTCCTTCCTTTAGGGGATTTATCAAACGCGAGTATCCAATCCTCCGGGTGGGTGAGCCATTCACCTTTTTGGTGCCCTGACTTCATCAGCACCTGCAGATGGAGCCTTCCTTCTGGTAACAGCCTCGAGAATTCATTCGCGGCATCTAATAGCGTCTTGAATCAATTGAACAGGGGATATGTTAGGAGTATGCCCTCGAATGCCACTCAGAGGATGTTGAGTGAGGGCATTGTACTTGTAATTATGTAAATCATTATCATAAGGCAAATGAATGTTTCTTTATTTACTGGTAGTTACTGGCATTCTTAACTCGTAAATATACATATAAAAACTAGTTCGTGTATTTGAGAGCAAAATGTTCCACTCTTTATTGGATAAGGGGATCGGTACTGGAAAGGTTTATAGCTCAAATACTTAATCGTTCGCAAGTCGATGAAACTTGACTGGGCGTTAAGTTTATGTGTAGACTCATATGACGTGTTATTTGACATGAATAGTGCCTGTCGAACACTAATGGTTAGTGGGAGCACACGTTATAGGTATGCTAATTGGATTAGTATACTCAAACTGACTCACCCTCGATTCGTCACACGGATTTCACTCCGGGACAGTCAATGACGGAATCGAAAGGTTGTGATAGGTATTCGTGAACCTTCGACTTGAGGATTTAGTAGGGATGTGCTTGTGACGTCAAGATTTTCATTACAGTAGTTCGACCCTGTAAACCAAAAGGTGGGGGTCAACCTCGACGTGCATCTTGACGGGCAAGTAGCAGGTCCTACTGAATACCAAAATAGAATTCTTTTTCCTGTTAGTGAACGGGATATATGTCCTTTGCGGTTATTGGTAGATGAGATCATAAGTCTTTGGCCAAAGGATTGGAGCTAGTTGTATTAGAAACACGAGAGTTCGATGATCTCGATTTGCATTAACTCATGCATAGCGTCAAGTACAGATAGGGTTTGACTGACTGTGACCCTATAACTTGATCGGGACATTTGAAAGAAGGGTTTATATGTATACTGGTATTCACGACAAAATGGTTCTTGAATGATCCCAATCATTCGTTCTCAGTTGGGGTACAGTGTAGGCCGCCAGGCTGGCTAGGTGGTGCTACTACTCTTTGGTTCCTCCCATTACTGACTGAGACGAACCTACCGAGTCGCACAATAGGATTGACGACGGAATGAATCGAGCTTATTCTCTCATTATGAATATTAGATATTGGATATCTAATTAATTAGGACATTGGATGTCTAAATTGATTTATTGGATAAATTGATTTATGGCCTAATGAATTAAATAAATTACTAGGTGATTAATTTAATTCATGAATATAATTATTTCTTGGAGAAATTAATTATATTATTATGTATTTGATATGATTAATTAATTGATATAAATATATCGGAATGGAATTGGACTTTATCTATTTGGACTCTCGAGAGAGACTTGAACCCCTTGAACGGTTGCAGATATCTCAGAAATTTCTCCTCCTTTTCTCTGAGACGAGTACTTGAACGAGCATCCCAATAGAAATCTGCCACAATGTTCTCATCGTATAAGTCAGCATGGCGATTGGCAAGGCGGTATAACCCTTGCTATTTTTTGGGATTCCGGATACAAAAACGAATACGCAGCGGAATAATAAAACTCAATATAAAGAATCCCAAATAGGATCGATCAAGTAACGTATATACGAAAAATAAAACGAATGATGACAAAGAATCAAAGTCCCATACCTTTGAAGCCTTTGATAATATCTTCGTAAGTTGATGATGTTCACGAACCCGAGCACAAGCACGAAATCCCTTCATCCCAAATAGCGAAAGCACGATGTCTCTACTTAACATACGTCGGAAGTTGCCCGAAAAAATCTACAGTAATCCGTTCTTGATAGAACACGGCTAGGAATTACTATAGGAATTTTTCTCTCTAGGTGATTGAAGAAGATGATGAAGACAACTCACAAAGTCTCTCTCTCTCTCTCTCTCTGTCAATTTGTGAACCGTAGCATATGCACAAGGAGTAGTATAGGACCTTTTATTCTTATCTTTCAATCATTCACTTCACATGTAAACTTGTCCCCCCCATGAATAAACCTATCAAGATATATTATTCATTACAAGATCACAAGGCTTGGTCTTTAACTCAAACAAAGAAAAGAATCAAGACCAAGGAACATGGTGTGTGTGTGGGGGGGGGGGGGCAACTTGAAGATTAAGGAAGTTTGGTTCATTTCAGACTCCCGCGAGTCCAATCGGATAAACTCCGTTCCATATCGATGTATTTATATCAATCAATTAATCCAATTAATTAATTATATCAAATACAAAATAATATAATTAATTTCTCCAAGAAATAATATATATTTGAATCAAATTAATTACCTAGTAATTTATATAATTCATAAGACCGCTATTTAATTTATCTAATAAATCATAATTAGATATCCAATATTTATAATTAATAGAGAGATAATTAATTTACATTTATCCGTCAACGATCCTAATGCGCGATGCTGTAGGTCCGTCTCAGCCGGCATGGGAGGAACCAATGAGTGCGGGCATCACTTAGCCAGCCTAGCGGGCCGCACTATAAACCCTGACTGAGAACGAATAAAGGAATCATTACAGAACCATTATGTCGTGAATACCATATACGTATAGATCCTTCATCAGATGTCCCGGTCAAGTCTTCGGGTCACGGTAAAGTCAAACCCTATTGTTGACTAGACACTATACATGTGTTAATGCAAATCAAGACCGACTGAATACTAGTGTATCTAATACGACTAAATCAGAATGCTTTGGGCAAAGACTTATGATCTTATTTTCCATTAACTGTATAAGACATCCGCCTGCTCACTAACAGGAGATAGAATCCTTTCTTGGCGTACAGTAAAGATTGCTACCTGCCCGTATAGTCCGCACTTCGAGGTTGACTCGGCGATTAAGCAAATGAGTCTAACTACTCTAATGACAAACTTAACATCACAAGAACCTCTCTTACTGAACCCTCAAGTCAAAGGTCCATGTATGCTATAACAACCTTCCGATTTGTCATCGACTCTCCAAGAGTGAATACCGTGTGACTGAATCAAGTATGAGTCGTGTTCGAGTATACTGGTCCCACCAATATACTTATAACTATGCTATCAAGACATGCACATGTCCTAGCATCAGTTATACAAGTCTTACTCAAAACTTAATGCCCATTTAAGTTTATCGACTTGCGAACGGTTTACATAAATAAAATTTAAACACTTCGAGTGCATATTTTCTTATCCGATAATGATAGTGGAATGTTCACTCTTATTTACATGGACTTCACTTCAATGTTTACCAAATCAAGAATGCATTTTGTTGTTACCCAAAATATTATCCGGAGATGATATTGCTGGAATGGATGAGTAACAAACAAAATGCGAGAGCACGTCCGTGGGGGAATAAATAACACAAGATTTGCCGGGGTTGTTAGTCCCGGGCTTGAATGCTCTCACGAGATGTTATTAATACGAATACTTGAGAGTATAAATATTAATGTTAGAGTACAATTACAACGAGTGTAAAGACCCTAGTTATCTTAGCTCCTGAGTGCTGAAGATTGCTGGAAGAACCAGAGTTGATGCTCTGTGAGTTCTTGTAACAAATGAGATGTGATTCTCGATTCGGTCGATCATCTTTTGATCGAGAGTGAGAGAGGTTTTGAGCTTCTGAACTCTTATAATCTGAACTTCTGAACCTTTTTCCAGTTGCTGGAGGTTCTCTATTTATAGGACTGGGAGTCGCTGGGCGATCGCCTCTGCTGTATTATAATAAGCGGGCGATCGTCTTTAGCACAAGGGTTGGTCTCCTTAAAGTCCGCAGCAGCTGCTGGTAGCCGGATGTGCGAACCAATGAGAGGCCAACACGCGTCTATGTTGCTGTCTTGGAAGGCCCCACCTAGGACCTTTTGGCGGGTCTGTCGGTAGGTGAGGTTTGTCCTTGCCGTTTGACAGCTGTTGATGGGCTGGAGACAAAGGCCTCTTCCTACGGCGCCTTTTCCGGATCTGCACGTGGGTCTGCACTCCGAGGTCTTGTCTTTGCAGACTTGGCGGATGTTGGCTTCACGTGGCATGAGGCGGTCTTCCATGATCGGGCACTTTGGACGATCGCTAGTTGCCGGGAGACGATCGCCTTGGCAGTCGATCGCTTGGCGTTGGGTCCTGTTCTGGGTCCTTCGATCGGCAAGTATGCCTTGGTCTATTTGACTCTGGTTCAGTCGCCCGGTCCTTGTGTCGATCGCCTGTTGAGGTGTATAAATATCGACACAACACATTTGAAATACAATAAACAGTGAATGAATCATATTGCCTTTTAGTTCCATAATTACAAGTACAATGCCCCTTCTCTCTCATCCTCTGAGTGGCATTCGAGGGCATATTCCTAACAATCTCCCACTTGCACTCAATGCCATACATCATGGTATCCAATACCCATGTTCTTAAGATGTCTTTCCAAGATAGCCTGAGATAACGGTTTAGTTAGCGAGTCAGAGACATTGTATTCTAAGTCTACTCTTTGCAAAGAAACATATCATTTTTCAACCATCTCTTGAACAATGTGATACTTTCTCTCTATATGCTTGGTGTTATGGTGAGCCCTTGGCTCCTTAGATTGGGTGAAAGTTCCATCATTATCACTGAATAGTGATAGTGGCAGCTCCGCATTAGGCACCACTTGAAGTTCTTGCACAAACTTCTGCATCCAAAATGCTTCTTTGCTAGCCTCTAAGGCAGCTTGGTACTCTGATTGGCAGGTAGAATATGCAGTAGCGCTTTGCTTGGAGGTTTCTCCAAGATACTGCTCCTACATTGAGAGTAAACAAATACCCAGATGTCGACTCAGAGTCATCCTTGTCTCCTTGAAAATCAGAATCGGTGAATCCAACCACCTTCAGTTCTCCACCACCACAAGTAAGAACCATATCTCTAGTCCTTCTTAAGTATTTAAGAATGTTCTTGACGTCAGTCTAGTGTTCCCTTCCCGAGTTTGCTTGAAAATGACTTACCACACTTACAGCGTAGGCTAAGTCCGGTCTCGTGCACAACATAGCATACATGAAGCTACCCACTGCCGAGGCATAGGGTACTTTATTAATTTCTCTTTTGTCTTCCTCACTTTGAGGACACATTTTCTTGGTGAGATGAATACCATGTCACATGGTAAGTAGCCCTCTTTTAGAATCATACATCTTGAATCTTCTCAGTATTTTATCTATATAGAGGGCTCGGGAAAGTCCTATCATTCTTTGCGGTCTATCTCTGTAAAGACGGATCCCTAGAATATATGAAGCTTCTCCCAAGTCTTTCATGGAGAACGTTTTAGAAAGCCAAGCTTTCACAGTGCTGAGCATTGCTACGTCATTTCCTATAAGTAGAATATCATCTATATATACTACTAAGAACACAATGTTGCTCCCACTGACCTTTTTGTGAACACATGTATCCTCCTTGTTTTGCACGAAATCAAAGTCCTTGATTGCTTTGTCAAATCGAAGGTTCCAACTCCGAGAAGCTTTCTTCAGCTCAGAAATGGCTCGTTGCAGCTTACACACCTTATAAATATTAGCTTTGGACACAAAACCCTTAGGCTGTTCCATATAGATTTCCACCTCAAGGTATCCATTTAGAAAAGCCATCTTGACGTCCATTTGCCATATTTCATAATCGTAATAGGTAGCAATGGCAAGCATCATGCGAATCGACTTGATCATAGCTACGGGCGAGAAGGTATCATGATACTCAATCCCTTCCCTTTGGGTATAACCCTTTGCACAAGCCTGGCCTTACAGACATCAACCTTGCCATCTCCATCAATCTTTCTCTTATAGATCCATTTACTTCCAATAGGCTTCATGCCAGTTGGTAAATCTACTAGAGTCCAGACCTGATTGGCATGCATCGAGTCTATCTCAGCTTCCATAGCTTCTTGCCATTTATTGGAGTCTACATCCACTATCGCTTTGTCACAGGTGACAGGGTCGTCCTCACGGATATCAGGTACATCATGGAGACCCAGTCCTCGATATGTGTGTAGCCATACTCTCAGGTAAGTGAGACACCCTATCATACCTTTGAAGTGGAGGTTGTGTTACAATAAGTTCGGTTCGTGATCCCTGATCAGATGTCACCTCAGGACTTTCTTTGTGCTCTTCCAAAGAGACATTTCTACCCGAGCCATCTTCCTGAATGAATTCATCCTCAAGGAAGTGCGCTTGTAAAGCCACAACGACCTTATGGTCTTCTGGCATGTAGAATATATAACCCATCGAGTCCTCTGGGTATCCAATGAAACGTCCCTTGACGGACCTCGCTTCCAGTTTGTCCACCTTACCTTCTTGACATAGGCTGGACATTCCCAAATCCTTATGTGATTAAGACTTGGTTTCTTACCCTTCCACATCTCATGCGGAATGATAGGAACGGATTTGGAAGGACATCAATTAAGGATATAGGCAGCGGTAAGTAAGCGTACCCCCACAGGTAAATTGGTAAATCAGTATAATTCAACATGGAGCGGATTATGTCCAACAAAGTTCGATTTCTCCTTTCTGAAACACCACTTAATTGTGGGGTTCCCGGCGGCGTGAATTTTGAAACTATTCCATGTTCCTTAAGGAACTCATCAAACTAGGTGCTCATATACTCGCCACCTCAGTCTGACCGAAGTGCCTTGATATGACATCAAGTCTGTCTTTCAACTAGGGCCTTATGTTCCTTGAATTTATTAAAGGCTTCAGATTTTTGTTTCATCAAGTACACAATCTCATACCTAGTATGATCATCTGTGAACATTATGAAATATATATATCCGTGTCGGGCTGCTTCCAAAGCACCCCAAACATCGGTATATA
This sequence comes from Orobanche coerulescens, assembly GCA_033398695.1. Lineage (NCBI taxonomy): Eukaryota > Viridiplantae > Streptophyta > Magnoliopsida > Lamiales > Orobanchaceae > Orobanche > Orobanche coerulescens. The sequence continues at coordinate 99,522,149 of CM065818.1, read as the reverse complement.
CCAACCCAAGTTTCTCGGCATCCCTTTCAAATGTACCTGTGAATGGGGACTTAGTCATCTTGCCTCTAAGGCGGGATTCACAAGTTGGATAGGGTTCTTCACCCAATGTACTTAAACGTCCATCTTTCTCCATTTTGTGAACCTTGGTCTGACCAACATGACCAAGAGTAAGGTGCCACTTAAGTGCTTGATTAGTATCATGCCTGTCATGTTTCCTAGTTATAGTGTCCACTGCTGATTTATTTTGTAAGTTCAGATGATATAAACCATTCAACAATGTAGCTATGCCAACCAATTTATTTAGAAAATAAATTTTACAACTACCATTGCCAATGAAGAGAGAAAATCCTTTCCGGTCCAAGACTGGAATGGATACAATGTTTTCATGCTCCTTGGGCAAAACAAGTACTTCATCTAACATTAAAATGAAACCGGATTCTAAACCCAGTAGGAGTGATCCAATATCGGTTGCCTCGACACTTTGTCCGCTTCCGACAATGACCATCACTTCCCCAGCTTCAAGCTGCCTACTTCGTTCCAGATCCTGATTCATTATACAAATATGATAAGTAGCACCTGAATCCAGAATCCATGAAGCAGAATATACACACTGGTACAAAAATTGGTACTGGTTACTCCAAAAATGTGTGACGATATGCATATAGTCACACACATTTTTTTTTTGAGTTTGTCACCAAAGATCTCGCCACCGTAGGTGTCCTACGGTGACATTGTTGAGTTCGTGGCCTTTTTCATTGAAAAAGAGTGACCAAAACCCGAATATGTGTGACAAATTAGGCACAAGTTTTGTTGGATTAATCAGTATTAGTGACCGTAAACACTTTATAGTTACACGAATGGTTTTTGAGAGTAACTATTGTTCGTCCTTTGGCCACATAAATATATAATATATGTGACATTTGAGATGATTTATTCAAGTAAATGTGTATTTTGTGTGACTATTTCCCGTCATGTGGCCACATGATGATTTAGTCAAACAACAGGTGTTGTTTTTTTGGAGTTAGTCACATACAATTTTAAAAAAAAAGTGGCCAAAAGTGTTAATAAGTGTGACCATATGTTGTTTAAAGTCAAGTGAATGTGTATTTTGTGTGACTATTGTTCATCCAATGGTCACATGAATTTTAAGTTTGTGTGGTGTTTTGTAATATTTAGTCACACAAAGCATGTTTTTTTTTTTTAATTTAGTCACATACAATTTAAAAAAAAGTGCCAAAAGTGTTAATAAGTGTGACCATATGTTGTTTAAAGTCAAGTGAATGTGTATTTTGTGTGACTATTGTTCATCTAATGGTCACATGAATTTTAAGTGTGTGTGGCATTTTGTAACATTTAGTCACACAAACCTTGTTTTTTTTTGTTATTTAGTCACATACAAGTTAACCAAAAGTGGCCAAAAGTGTTAATAAGTGTGACCATATGTTGTTTAAAGTTAAGTGAATGTGTATCTTGTGTGACTATTGTTCATCCAATGGTCACATGAATTTTTAGTTTGTGTGGCATTTTGTAATATTTAGTCACACATCGAATTAAACAAAGAGTGACCAATAATGTTGATAATCGTGACCATATTATGTGAGTGCATCTTTTAGTCACATATAACAAATAAATAATTTGTCATTATATATTATATATATATATATGTATAAGGGAGCTTTATTTTCAGAACTCTCTTAAGTGCGAGAACTGCGAGAACTCCTCTAAACCAATGAGATTTTTTTTAAATATTAAAAAATATTATTAATTCAAAAGGATATTATAGTAAAATACAATTTTTATTACGAGAGATAACCCCTACTGATGATAACCCCTACTATAATAGCCCCTACTGATGATAACCCCTACTATATATATAACCCCTACTATATAGTAGGGGTTATGATCAGTAGGGGTTGTATGCATTGACATGATGTACATTATGTATTATTATGAGTACAAAAGGTGGTTCTCGCAGTTCTCGCACTTAACAGAGTTCTGAAAATAAAGTTACACTATATATATATATATATATAACTGAATTAAAAACCAAAAAGCAATTTCAAATTGAATAAAACTCGAATGTATATAACTAGACCAAATATACAATTGTAATGTCGTACATAATCAAATTCTCAACTACCATAATTTCAAGACTTTTGACTCTTCGCCGTCTTAGCTTGCCTTTGCATGGTTTCACGAGAGACATAATTTTTGCGCTTCGATTGTAATTTTGGTGCAGAATTGTTGTCACTAATCTTTTGTATCGTAGTTGGTGGTGTAACCTGTAGTAAACAAAAGACGCTTGTATCAAACATTGAATTAAATATGAGAATTATATATATGTAGGTTGAAAAAACACATGTATGTACCTCCTCATCAAGAACAACTTGATTCTTTGGCCATGCAAAGAAACCACCTACGCCATCCTTAACTGTTTTTAACCCATTATTTCCTATGTCCGGTATGCATGCTGCATCCACTAACGGTGGGTCAGTTGACACTTTGTAGCAATCATTTGGGAGTGCTTGGTTATGCAGCGTTTGTTTTCCATCAACATGGGGCTCAACATCAACATCAGCCGCTAGTGTGTCTACCCCCGTCACCTCTACTAGAAGACCTGTCTAAGGAGCGCGCGTTTGAATCAAGGATCATATCATCTGCTACAACATCACCCCAAACTGCTAAGCCTCCTGAACTAGTGCTACATCTACCTGCATATGAGTTTCTTTTTGAATTACTAGTATCTCTTTTCTCCAAAGTCCGCTTCATGTTCACTACAAAACAAATGAATAAAAATAGTTAGCAATCCAAACTATGGTGAACAAGAGTATAAAGACTTAAGATGAAAAGCTAAAATCTTAAGACCTACACGGAACCTTAAAATTCTATATGAACAGGAAGCTATCAAACTATTAAAAACACATTATTCCAGACCAAGATAGGCCATGGACCTTCTTGAATGTCCGTTGACCCTGTCCAGGTAAGTGGTTATTCAATTAGCATCCTTCCCTATGTATAGATAATATCATCTCTAATCTATCACCTTCCAACCGACGTCGGACAAAAAAATCTTTAAAACATACATATACGATAGTAACTGACTTGGCGAATGCATGGGTTGAGTATGTGAAAAGTAAACTGGCTGTTGGTTAGGATCAGAACCGGAACCAAACATATAAGTTTCACATTATACACTAATCCCTTGTAACATTTGAAACATATTTCTTTCTACCAAGTGTTACATCATTTAAATGTACAGTTATAATCCCGTGACAAAATTCTGCTTATTTATAGTGGACAACTAGTATCGAATATTTGCAAATATTAGATCAAAATAAAGGTGATATACCTCCAGTCTCCAGTGCCTCATATAAACTATTCCCAGTAGAAAATTCCTGAAAAGCGTATCTACTGATTATAGAAATTTCAAGTGGCAATAACTGGATAATAAGGGAAGCTTGAATTGTTTTGAATCAACATGCTTCTACTTTATATTATAGCAGATCATATCATTAAAATTTAGACACAAATGAGATTTAGGCCATAAAACATACATCGGGTAGCTCGAGTTTGTGCTTCTGTTATCACATCCGTATACGATGCCTGGAACAAACAATCTCGTGAGACATGTAACTTTGAATACTAATGAAAGCTTGTCAAGTGACTGCAAAACTAACCTCCATCGTGTCATGAGTTTCACTGATGTGGTCCATCATCTTCTTGAAATCCTTTTCAGCTTCAACCATTGATTGTTCGCATGCTTGGTTTTGAGCCTGCAAAAATAGCAACAGGGGAGATAGATTTTAAGACATATAGATACTAGAACGCTAGACTGCCAGAGGTCATGGATGGTAACTAAAATTCTGGCTCATTACTTGTAGTTCTGGCAATTAGGGGCCAGTTAGTATATACAATCTGACCAAAAGTACAGGGAAGAAATTAGTTCTGATTCTTAAGTTTTCTACAGAACATCATACTACAATCTATTCATTTACGATACTTTTCAAAATCTATGGTAAAATATGCAATATTTCAGTTACCACTTACTAGGATGTTAATAGGATAGATCGCAAGTTCATAACTTGAATTGGTACAAAATGGCAATATTAAAAACATGTGGTCTATAGATGGAAATGAATCATCATATAACTACTGGAAATCATTCTTTCTTTCAACATGTCAAATACAATGGTTACTTATGTTTCCAGTAGCCAAAAACATTAACACAATTGAAAATACCACGAACCATGCTACTTGCCAAGAAGTGTACTTTGACGAGTTGACCAAAAACCATAACATAATTAATTACAAATATACAACCATTTGTATACAAAATGATACCAAATATCTCACTCCAAACAGCACAATAATAGCAGTGTTTGGCACTTATTAACCTCGTCACGAAGAAAAGAAAAGCATAATTGCAATAAAGCATACAACAATGGAAGCCACATATCCGACACAGTACCAAACATTCTTAGGAACTCTTGTTAATTATGTCTCATAAACATATATCGATCCCTATCCCAAAAATATCAAAAACTGCTGAACAAAAATCACCCACACATATTATTATTAACAACCACTAATCAAATTCATCACAATATAAAGTCAGTCCTCACACAATCAACCAAAATTAAATAATCAAACATATAATAAAATATCTCAAAACGCAAAACGAATCACAAATCGAAATAATTATTATAATAAAGCAAACAGTGAGTGACCTTATAATGATTATTTCGATTTAAAATCATGGAATTGAGATACGCAGGGTTATGATTAGAAACAGATCTGGAACCATCTGAATCAACGGTAAGGACGACAGCCATGACGAGCATCTCCTACCCGCGACTCGCAACACCTTTGATTTTGCAAATTAGTGTGTGTGTGATTTTGATTTTATATTTTAGGGTTTGTAGTTGGTGATGGATATCATTTTGATTTGGGGGGAAAAGGATATGTGCGACTGAAGAGGAAATAAAAAATGAGGGATCTAAAAATGAGATTTTGATTTTGGCGAAAAATTGGGGTGGGATGATGAAAAAATTTTAGAGGGGAGACAAAATTTTGACAACCAAACACACGCTAAACATTAGGCACAAATTAATTTATGTGATCATATGTATCGAATTTTGGTTACACTTAGGGGCTGTTTACTTTTTTTTTCCATTAATACCTGAATGAATTAAGCTGTCTGAGTGGATTAATCTGTTTGATTTGAAAAAATATCTTGTTGTTTCTTTCTTTTCTGAATGAACTATCCGAATAATGACTTGACCAATTTTACCCTCAATATGAATTAAGTCGCTTTTTGATAAAGGATGATTGAGCATTTTAGTTTATATAATCAATTTAAATTATAAGACAATATAATTATTTTAAATTAAATTAAAATATATATTCAAAAATCACATTAAAAATTTCAGCTATAATTAAATAATTAGAAAATATTTTATAAATATATTAAGTTATATTTTAATATATATAGTTATATTAATTTTTTAATAGTCAATATAAAAAAATCAATTTAAATAATATAACATAATATATATTTTAATTTATATTATATTATATATTCATAAATTATATTATAATTTTCATGTATATTTAAATAATCAGACAATATTTTTATAAATACATTAAGTTATATTTTAATATATAGTTATATTAATTTTTTTAATAGTCAATATAAAAATTCAATTTAAATAATATAACATAATATATATTTTAATTTATATTATAATATATGTTCATAAATTATATTATAATTTTCAGATATATTTAAATAATTAGACAATAGTTTTATAAATATATTAAGTTATATTTTAATATATAGTTATATTAATTTTTTTAATAGTCAATATAAGAAAAATCAATTTATATAATATAACATAATATATATTTTAATTTATATTATAATATATATTCATAAATCATATTATAATTTTTAGGTATATGTAAATAATCAGACAATATTTTTATAAATATATTAAGTTATATTTTAATATATATAGTTATATTAATTTTTTTATCAATAAATAGCTTATATTTTATGAATTTTAAATATATAATATTAATATATATTTTAAATTCATACTATATATACTCAATTATAATTAAGATTATATGATAATTTATACTATATATACTCAATTCTTTTATTATTAGAGTGGGTAATTTTGGTATATTGAGAAAGTATTTCTGGCTTAATGGTAATGACACCCCAAAAGTTGCTTAATGAAAAAGACATTATTAAGATCATTAAGTTGAAAGTAAACAACAAAATATAACTGATCGATTAAGCTGATTAAGCATTAAGCTGGTTAAGTAAAAAGTAAACAAGCTCTTAATCATGTATGTTTATGGTTTAGTGTGACCATATATGACATTTGGTCAAACTGTTCATGTGTGTGACATATATTTGTCACTTTTAAATGCATATCGTGATTAATGCTTCAAACTTACTTTTCAGTTGTCACACATTTCAAATTCATATGTGGCTAAATATTCAACAAAAAATAGCAGTCACTTTTAAATAATGTGTGACAAACTTGACTATATGATTTAGCCACATACACAATTACTTCATGTGACCATATATGGATTTTGGTCACCTTTGTTGATGTGTGACATATATTTGTCACATATGTATATATATAGTGTGACTAATGTTTCAAACTTATTTGTATCTGTCACACGTCCAAAATTTTAAGTGACTAAATAATCAACAAAAAATTACCGGTTACCTCTAGTCACATAAATATTCAAATGTGTGACAATGAAATCCCGAAATGGTCACACAAAATGAGTTCAAGTGTGGATGTTTATTTTATTCTGGTACATTTAGTCACATAAATATCTGACTGTGTGGCCGTTCAAAAAACAGCATGTGTGACAAAATCTCAGATTTGTACTAGTGACAGTAGCGGAACAACTGGTTTCAAAAACAAAAAGTTCCGTACCTGATGCGCCATTGATCTTGGGACAAGTCCTACGCCAGTGGCCTAGCTCACCGCATTCAAGACATTTGTCCGTAGGTTTGGGATCGCCTACCTTCTGAACATTTAGGGCCTTGCCCTTGCCTTTCTGCACCCCTTTCTTAGGTTTATACTGCTCGTAGGCCTTTTTCTTCTTGTTCTTCACAAGAGCAGCCTCTCTCGACTTAGTCTTCATGTTAGACTGTGCCGTCACCAGTTTGTTCATTAGCCCAGCTAATGTACACGAAAGTTCATTACAGTTAAAATTCATTACAAACTGCATGAAGGAGTCAGGTAGAGATTGAAGGATGAGATCAATTTGGAGGGATAAATCCATGTGAAAGTTGAGCACCTCGAGCTTCTCAATCATAGAGATCATATTGAGAACGTGGTCTCTCACTTTCTCCCCTTCCTTCATCCTAGCACTAAATAACTGCTTCGATATCTCATATAGCGGTCCTATTATGCTCTCCATAAAGCTCGGTCAAGTGTGCGAGAATCTTCCTAGCAGAAGTCATTTTCTCGTGCGCTCTCTGCAACTCATTAGTCATTGGGCCCATCATAAAGCCATGGAGCAGCACATCATCCTTGACTCATTTTTCATTAACGTCAATTCTCCTCCTAGTCCGGACTGGAGTTTGTGGAATGTCCCCCTCCAAGACGTATCCCAGAGACTCCATGCTGAGTACAATCATCAGGCCCTGCAACCAGTCAACGAAGTTGGGGCCAGTTAGGAGATTCTTTTCAAGTAGTATTGCAAGTGACTTCTTTGCCATTTTCAGAGAGATATAATTTCGTTTCTCTGCGTTGATTTAGAAAAGATTGAATTAGTGACTTGTTTTATTATGACCGCGTATATAATGTAAGGGCTTGTATAATTCTTATCACAGCTCCCACTAATTTTATCGGAATTACACACTCCCATGTTATAACACGGAAGTCATGCTTAGATCGACTTCTTAGTGGTGATCGAGTTCTTTACAAATTTTAACAGATGCAACCTGTCAGGTTTCTTGCCTATTAATTTCTGTAAAGTGGTTTCCAACACCAATCCATCCAACGGATGATTCAATCTTCTTTTACCCCTAGTCTTCATGCCCTCAACGTATCAGGTTTCTTGGAAATCTAGACTATCTAAGCTGTTGACCATCAACGTCTATCAGTCTGACTATTGAATTTCGCCCGGCAACCTATCAGGTTTCTAAGGGCAATATTTATCACCAACCGAAGGCATCTAATGCACTTAAAAATTTATCAACCTCTATCAAATGTACTACCCCGATAACCCGGAAGTGTAGCACACCGGCTCGGGTATCAATTTTCTACAAGTTTGATGGAGGATAGGAAACCTCGTAACCTTTTTCAAACTTAGTCTCTTTGTTTGTCAGGAGAATTTTGCGATTAATGTTACATTTTGCACATTAATTCATTTATAAGCGCGTTTGTGTTAGTCAATCATTCAAAATGAAAAACAGTAAATAGTAACCTAGTTACTACCAACATGCCGTTCATGGACCGTTCCTAGAACAAAAACATCGTAATTTAATCACATGTCTTCGGTCTTGAATCTTCGTCTTCTCGAACGGATCTTCCTCCGGTCTTCGTCATTACATATAAATTTTAAATTTGAAAAATCGCATCCTATACAAATTTTTCTAGTAAAATAAATAGGCTCAATACGGCCTTTACAACTCAATCGAATAAAACCGAATGATTCAAAACTAGGTCCATGAACTACATCACCATTCAAAAATTAATGCAACAATCACATTAAAATAATGGCATTCATGATGTGATACCCGATCCTGACACTACTCACTTAGTCAATATGATTCACGCATAACTTGTTAATTATGTGTTATTTGGATTACTTGACGTTTCATGGCTCAGTTGATCTTATAGTTAATTTCACTACATAGAAATGTGCTAAACATTTGAACTAAAGTCTAAAACACTATCGTGGTATATGTTATAGAACTAAGTTACGTTATTCATATTATTTCTAATACTAAAATAAAATATATGTAAAGATCTTATAAAACTCTGAGTACACGTGGTAAGCCTAGAAGTCATAAAGATGTCACTAACGTGTCTATCAGAGGTTAACTAGCGTATCTCAAGATTTTAGTCGGCGCGTGTGCTGGGTCACTTTAGATTGATGATTCAAGTAGATAGCCATCATTTAATATACTAACACGTGTCAAGTACCTTGATTCTTATCAATACCTAATAGGATACTGTTGTTACCCAAAATATTATCCGGAGATGATATTGCTGGAATGGTCGAGTAACAAACAAATGCGAGAACACTTCCGTAGGAAAATAAATAACACAAGATTTGCCGGGGTTGTTAATCCCGGGCTTAAATGCTCTCGCGAGATGTTATTAATATGTATACTGCGGAGTACAAATATTAGTGTTAGAACACTATTACAATGGGTGTAATAATTCTAGTTATCTTAGCTATAGAGCGTAAAGATTTCCAGAAGAACCAGATATGAAGCTCTGTGAGTTCTTGCTTTTGATGTTCAGTGTATGAGAATGTATCTCTCTCTGTATGTTTTTCGCTGTGTTCTTGGTCATTCCAGGCCACTGTTGGAGGCCTGCTATTTATAGGAGACAAGATTGCTGGGTCCTCTCCGGCAATCGCTGGCGACCGCCGTATTCTATATTAGAATAATGTGGGCGATCGTCCTATCACGTGGGGCTGTTTCCTTAAAGTCCGAAGCTGCTGCTGGCAGCCAGCTGTGCGAGCCAATGGGAAGCCTACACGCGTCCTGAGTCGCTGTCTGGGGAGGACCCACCTTGTACCTTTCGGCGGGCTTGTCGGTAGGTGAAAGGTTTGTGACAGGCTGGGGTCAAAGGCCTTATCTTGCGACGCCTTTTGTGGATCTGCACGTGGGTCCACGTCCGAGATTCGGTCTTCGAAGACTTTGATGGGTGTCGGGTTCACATGCAGTATGGGACGATCGTCTATAGTCAGATATCATTGGCGATCGCCAGACGCCTACAGTGTCTGTCTTCTTTGACTGGCTCCTGACCATCATGCCGATCGCCATCGAGGCATATAAATCGCCGCACAACAATTGCCCCCCAGCTCGCTCCGATGTTGAAAACATGGGGTGAGGTGTCACTGTTGGCGATCGTTTGTTTTAGACGATTGGCTCGTCTGCTTATGATAACGACGATCGTCGCTTGGACGATTTGATTTCGAACCCGGACGATCTCCTTATGCGCTGGAAATAGCGGGAAATGGAGGCGGGCTCTCGAAACGTTGCAAGGACACACGTCGTGCTACCATTGGGGGAGTCCGACGGTTTTGTCAGACATGTCGCCTTGCGTGCCCTCGAAAAGACGCGTACGTGGGTTTCGAGGGCTGCATTTAATGTGTCCCCCCCGACGGTTGCACTCCAGCCCTCGGGATTTCGCCTATTTGCACAGAGACTCCTGCTCCCGCCTATAAAAGGGGCTAGGGTTACTTCATTTCCACTCTTCACGCACCCTTGCTTTTTAGTCGAGACTCTGCAGAATTTTTTCGAAGATCCTTGTGCCGACCATCCTTCTTTTTAGGTAAGAACACAAACCTTCTCTCCCCCTTTACTTTTAAGAACATGTCTGGAGGATCTAAAACATTCGAGGCCGGTAGCTCCTCCGCCGCCGCGGCTTCGCCTGACCGGGAGGAAATTCCCGTGGGTCTCCATATGGAAACGTCCGTTGAGGCCATTCGTGTGGGGATTGCACCTGCGGAAATTGAGGATCTCTTCAACAAGGCCGAAGTGGCGAGATCAGCGGCGGCGGCGGAGCAAGGGGGACTCGCCGGTGGATGAAGATGAAATGGTATGGCTGTCTTGGGAAAAGAATAGCATATTCGGCCCCGCCTATTTAGATTTTGCTAAGCTTATGGAGGGGATCGCCAGACCATGTCCTGAATTTGATTTCGAAGCGTATTTCGTCACCCACCCCTATGAGCACGTGAAGCGGACGTCATTCCGGGCCGCCGACCATTCCTTATGGACCCTTGGACAGATCCGGAGTTCGACGACCAGGAAATATTTGCTTCATTGGAGGGAGAAATTCCACATTCCTTCTGATGTTTCATTGCATGTGCCCTCGGAGAACGAATGTGCCGACCAGCCTCCCGAGGGTATGGTCGCTGTCAATGAAATGATCCTGGCGGATGGATTGCGGTTTCCCTTGCCGTTTGCCGTGTCGTATTTGCTGATTGCCTGGAATGTGGCGCCGCTCCAGTTGACATCAAACGCCTGGCTGCAGATTATCAGTACCTTGACATTGTTCGGCGGTCATCGGCTGTTTCGTCTGCCTTCTATGCTGGAAATGAACTGTCTTTTCAAGCTGACCGTGCATAAGGGATCGGTCGGAGGCTACCATATCCAGGGTCGCCTGGGTAGGGTGGTCCTTAGGGTGCCGAACAAGGTTCGAGGCGACCTGGCAAAGTGGTGCTGGGTCGGCGGAGCATGGAGGTCGGCATCGAGCGAAAAGCCGGAGGAAGAGTTGGATATCCCCACCAATTTTCGGGAGAGGAATCCGAGTAAGGGTTTCAATTCTCCCTTTATTTGGATACACCTTGAACTGATCTAATTTGGTTTTCTTTTTGCAGGATCCCTTGTTCCAGCAATCGACGATCTCCCCTTTGATTTCTTGATCGTCTAGGAGCGAATTCGTGCCTTGCCGGACTCCTACATCGATGTTCGCTCAGTCGGCCACGAACTTCATCGATTGGGAGCTCGACTATTTCGCTACCCTCGCCACTTGAAGGCCCCGGGTATGGATTTTTATTTCCTCTTTCCTGCATGACGATCGTCTGATTGAAGTAGATGTCTAACATGTCTGAATTTCTTCTTTGACAGAGATTCATTTACCTCGCTACGCCGAGCCACCGCAAGAGATCGCAATGTGGAATCCCGGTCTGTTGGGTTGCCTTCACCAGGGAAAGAAGACGGGTCGTGCCCCTGCGACGACGTCTCGTCCTGTCCCTGCGGTGAGGCCTGCTACTGTGCCGGTCGTCGAGCCGGAAGTTCAGGAGGAAGAGCAACTCCAACACAACCGCAAGAGGCGGAGGCCGGAGGAGTCCCTGTCGACTGCTGAGGCAGACGTATCTATTTTGGAGCCGCCGGTTGCCGCGGCTCCTATCTCCGCTGTTCTGATGGTGGAGGGATCCGGCTCCAGGTCCTTGACCGGCTTCCTGAAAACTGCGGCAATCGCCGAAGCTGAAACTCCTCGGGGCAAACCCTATTTTGGCCGCAACCCCGAGTTGGTCAACAGGTAAGACCGGTTTGGTCTTTCTGAGTTGGGCTTATTTGTGCAAGGCATATGCTGACTCCTTTGTCCCCATTTATTTGCGTTGCACGATCCGTCTTGCCGATCTGGACGTCTCGCCGATGGTGCTGGACTTGTTGGCGAGCAAGTCTCATCGCCAGTCCCTCGAAGTCCCTTCTTATGTCTCCCGGGCCATCACCTCTCTGCCTAAGGCTTGGACGACCGATCTCGACGCGATTGCTCGTCGGCAGTCTGGAGATGCCATGCAGGCGACCCTCGCCCTGACTCTCCAAGCGGCGACGATGGCCGTCCAAGCCGCCAAGGATTATGAGGGGCGACCCTCTAATGCTCGCCTCCATCAAGATCTTGAGGCCGCTCGGAGCCAGAACGCCAACTTCGCCAATCGGATAGTGGACATGTAGAAGGAGCACTTAGAGGTGGCCAAATGAGCCAAGCAGGACCTTGATCGGATGAAGCAGGAGCTCAGCCGGTCCAATAAAGTGGTCGATCGGTTCCGCGACCATATGTCGGAAGCTCTCCGGATGCATGCGGCCTCATAGGAGGAGGCGACCGGGCTGAAGGCAACAATGGATTGTCTCAACGGCGAGCTGGAGAAGGCGAAAGGAGATCTGGCCGCCAAGGTGGTCGAGCTTGTGGATGCTGAGAAGACGACTGTGGGTTTGAAGGGGCAGAGGCGATCGAGACCGATCCCTACCTTAACGTGGCATACGTCGGTGAGTTCGCCTACTATATGGCCTATGTCGACGCTGTCCGAGCCGCTAAGAAGTTAGGGATCGAGGTCGGTCCTGTGATGGAGTCCTTCAAGGCCTACGCACTCGAGCATCCTTTGCATCCGGATTTCTCGTTTCCGATCCCCGACCTCACCAACTTGGGGATCGACTTGAGTTGGTATCCTATTCTGGATAAGTTGATTTATCCTGAAGTCGATGAGGGAGCGTGCACCGATCCGCCCGCTGGGGGCGAAGGCCAGCCGGGGGGAGCCTGAGTGATTTTTATCTTCCCTCGCTTGTAATTTTCTGCTTTTTCTTCTACTGCCTTCGGGCTTGTATTTATACGAATTACTTCGGATGGAATAAAATACTCCTTTTTTGTACCCGATTCTTTATGAGTACGATCGTCTCTGAATGTTTGCATGTGACTTCATACAAGTGTTTGCATAATTGCACTTGATGTTTTGTTCGCCCGATTGACTGTTTGAATGTTGAATGGATCCGAATGTATTGGTGTACTCGAAAATTCTTAGTTGTAAAATTCTTGAATAGAGCTGATCGTCGTGTGTGTTTTTGAACGAAGCCGATCGTGTATGGTGTAACACCCCAAACTAGGCGGATATTACAGTGCCGTGAATCCCCGACTGGGACCCACCAGGCAAATGAAAATGATGAATTAAATAATATAATTGTAGTACCGAACCACATTATATTACCAAACACTCCGATGAGGAGTTTAAGTACAACACACCAGGACAATACCGAATACTAGTGTATTTTATATGAAGATAAAATACACCACCCTGAATAAATAAACATTACAAAGGAATTTGCAGCGGAAAATACAAATGGCAGAAATAACTGAAATGACTGAAATGACTGAAAATGGCTGAACAAACGGAATGACTGGGGCCCCTACTAGTATCACTGGGACTCGTCGCCGTCAACATGCTCTTCCCGTGCCTTTGCCTTGCCGTGACCTGAAAACCAAAATCCCCCAACGGGGTCAGTTACACAGAACAACAATCCTCAAGAGTTGAAATTACACAATCATGAATTAACTGAAGTTATGAAATATTCTTAATTATGAATTACGCTGAAGAGGAGTACCATAGTACGCCCGTAATGTTCTGTGCAAGTGTACAAGACGAATGTCCGGACACATCCGTCCTTGTACCTAATTAGTCTCACGGAGGTAAGCGTTACCGTGCACGCAGTCCCAATGTATCGGTGAACCCAATACATGACCATCGTGTGCCCGACTAAAAATTCCACACAGCCACACCCGGCCACGCAATATGAACCCGGAAGGTCACATGAACGAGAATGACCATGATGAATACCAATGAATAATAATTAAACAAAACCAAGATGACTCACCGATATGAAAGTAATAGTGACGTGATTGATAACCCAATGAAATGATTTGGAACCGTCGTTCCTCGTGAATGACATGATTATTCGACAACCACAAGTCTCAAAATGATTAATATTATGATGAATGAATTATGATTATGAGCAATCAACAACTAAAGGAATGGGTATCCTTTTAACCGAGTAAGAGTTAACTTACACAATATCGATGACAAAGTCCTTCCACGAACAACGTCCTAATCGATATACCGGTCGCTCGAACAACCTTGAATAACAACAATTACCAACAACCGATCATTACGCAAATCAAAAACGATCATAATCGACTCAAACGTCGACACAACGATATCCGAGCTCGAATGAATTGAAACCAACTCCAAGATGAGTATTTCAAACCATCAAAACACTTTCAAGGATATCAATAATCCATTAGGAATCCATAACTCATGATTACAACAACATCAATCGGAAAATCCCCAATTAACCGAAGTCAACCCCAAGGGTTCTTGAAATAATTCCGAAAATAACCATTAAATCCGTAGGAACGTGTTTATACAAGTTAGATAATCCATAACTAACATATTCCAATGATAATCCAAGCTTACGAAGAAATCGGAAGGAAAACCCCAAAAATCCGAAATTCTAGATCCAAGAGATTAATACCTTTGATTCGATGTGATGAAGATGATGAAATGATGATCAATCCGAAAGATGAGCTTGAAGATGATGATTGATAATTACACCTCGAAGAATCCTCTCCGAATCGCTCGAAATTGCCCAAAACTACCGAAGGAATGAAATGAGATAAAAAATGACGAACTCAGACTAAACTGTCCAATTTATACTCAGTCCAGGTTAGCGTGCGCTAGCCCTTGTGCATAGCGTGCGCTAACGAGTAATTTGGGTAGTCCAGTACCCACTGTCCGAACACGGTAGCGCGCGCTACGTACCTATTTGTAGCGTGCGCTACGGCCATACTACTAGCGTGCACTAATATCCATTGTTAGCGTGCGCTAGCGAAATATTTGACGCCCGAGATCGAGTCCGTAAAGCTGTCGACCTCTGATCTGACCCCAATAGCGTGCGCTACAACCATTGTTTAGCGTGCGCTAATATATCGGTTGCGTACGCTAACAACAATGCATAGCGTACGCTATGAATTAACCCGGTGCAGTCCAGTAGCCACTGGACTCAACCTGATCCGTCCCTAGCG
Source organism: Orobanche coerulescens (assembly GCA_033398695.1). Classification (NCBI taxonomy): domain Eukaryota; kingdom Viridiplantae; phylum Streptophyta; class Magnoliopsida; order Lamiales; family Orobanchaceae; genus Orobanche; species Orobanche coerulescens. Next base: position 99,506,574 of record CM065818.1, on the reverse strand, counting down.
CGCGCTACTCCACACATATAGCGTGCGCTACTACAACCCGTTAGCGCGCGCTACTTACCACTCGTAGCGTGCGCTACAAATATTCTCACTGCAGTCCAGTGCCTTCTGGATCGCGGCCAAGGTAGCCTTAGCGTGCGCTAAAGCCGAGCGAGAGCGTGCGCTACCTATACCCGATTAGCGACGCTAAAGGAGTATGTAGCGTGCGCTACTCCTCAAGCACGACTTGCAACGAAAATGACAATGATGATAAACACGGCACGAAACTCCAATCGATTAGTGATGAATGACGATTGATACACGATACAATTACTCCGAATGATAAATACCATGATGAATATGAGTGACAAATGATCAATGATGAATGAGATTCTTGAGTATCAATTCTTGAATGATAATTACTGAGTTACAACCGGGTATTACATACACCCCCCCTTAAAAGAGTTTCGTCCCCGAAACTAAGGGTCAAACAACTCGGGATAACTCCCTCGCATACTATCCTCGGTTTCCCAAGTAGCCTCTTCGACTCCGTGTCTAGACCACTGAATTATAACCAAAGTAATCGTCTTATTCCTCAACCGTTTGATTCGCCGCTCTAAAACTCGTATAGACGCTCCTCATATGAATGATCGTCGGCGATCTCGATTCGTCGGGCGAAGTATGTGACTCGGGTCGGCAACATACTTCCGCAGCTGAGAGGCATGAAACACATTATGAATTCGGCTCAACGCCGGAGGTAAAGCCAATCGATAAGCTAACTCGCCTACTCGATCCAAAATCTAAAACGGTCCAATGAACCTCGGACTCAACTTCCCTCTCTTCCCAAAACGGAAGATACCACGACTCGGGGATACCTTGACCAACACGTGGTCACCTGCCTCGAACTCTAATGGTCGACGGCGGTTATCTGCATATGATTTCGCCGACTGATTGTCAACAAACGACTCCTGATCAAAGCTACCTTCTCACGGGCGGCTATAAGCATATCGGGCTCGGTGCCCAATGATTCTGACAAGTCGTCCCAACACAACGGAGATCGACAACGACGACCATACAAGGCCTCGTAAGGTGCCATCTTTATCGAAGCATGCCAACTATTATTATACGTGAACTCGATCAATGGTAGTTGGGCTTCCCAATCGTCTTTCCAATCGAGGACGCATGCCCTCAACATGTCCTCTAAGGTCTGAATCGTCCTCTCTGATTGTCCGTCGGACTGAGGATGAAAAGCGGTACTGAGATTAAGCTGGGTTCCCATAGCGCGATGAACTGATTTCCAAAAGTGCGACACAAACCGTCCGTCACGATCGGAAACGATACTTTTAGGAGTACCGTGGAGTCTGACTATCTCTTTGATGAACAGTTGGGCAAGTCTCTCGGGACCCCACGTTTCCTTGATCTCAAGGAAATGAGGTGATTTGGTTAAGCGGTCCACGATCACCCAGATCGTGTTCATGCCACGACGACTCGTCGGCAAACTCGTGATGAAATCCATAGAAATGTCTTCCCACTTCCATTCGGGAATAGGAAGGGGTTTCAACATACCCGCCGGTCGCTGATGTTCAATCTTAACTTGTTGTGAGTTAAGCATCTCGAAACAAATTCGGCGACTTCACGCTTCATATTACTCCACCGAATTTTGTTTCAAGTCCTTGTACATCTTGCTAGACCCGGATGAACAGAATAAGGGGTAGCATGAGCTTCTTTCAAAATCGAGTTTTCAACTCGTCATTCGCGATACGCACAACCGATTCTTAAAACGCAGAAGTCCATCCTCGTGGACCACAAATCCAGTGGGCTTTCCCGCGCCACATCCTCTCGGATGCGCAACAATGATGGATCCAAACCCCGATTCTCTCGGATTTCCTCCTCGAGTGACGATGAAATCTCTAACATACAAAGCCGCCTCGAACTCGCCGAAGCTGCACCTCGATCTCGAGTCTAAGGAATTCCCGCCAAGCTCCTTCGAATCAAAACGGGCAAGCATCTGCTCCGAACGGACTTACGACTCAAGGCGTCGCGACAACATTCGCCTTGCCCGGTGGTAAAGGATCTCGATATCATAATCTTTGATTAATTCCAACCACCGTCTCGGCGCATATTTAACTCCTTCGAGTAAATATATACTTTAAGCTCTTATGATCGGTGAATATCCGATGTAACGCCATAAAGATAATGACGCCAAATTTTTAAAGCGAACACCACTACTGCTAGCTCCGTGTCGTGGGTCGGATAATTAATCTCGTAAGGTCTCAATTGCCGTGAAGCATAGGCAATAACCTTCCCGCTCGCATGAGTACACATCCGAGACCCCGTCCGACGCATCACTATAGACCACAAATCCTTCCGTCCCTCGCGGCAAGGAAAGTACAGTGCCGACATTAACCGGCTCTTGAGTTCCTCAAAACTCCGTTGACACGCGTCGGACCACGTGTATTTCTTATCCTTCCGCAAAGGTTCGTTAAGGGTTGAGCGATTCGAGAAAATCCCTCTACAAATCGCCGATAATACCCGCTAATCCGAGGAAACTTGGATTTCCTTAACGTTCTTCGGAGGTAGCCAATCTCGAATAGCCTCCGTCTTACGAGGATCGACACGAACTCCGTCTCGATGAAATTACATGTCCGAGAAAAGTCACTGACATCCGTAACTCACATTTAGAAAATTTCCCATAAAGTTGTTCTCGTCTCAACACGTCGAGCACTAGATGAAGGTGAAACTCGTGTTCCTCCGGTCACGAGAATAAATCAAAATGTCATCGATGAAGACAACAACAAACCGATCCAAAAAGTCGATGAAGACCCGATTCATTAACTCCATGAATACCGCAGTGCATTAGTCAATCCGAACGGCATAACCACAAACTCATAATGACCATAGCGCGTCAACGCTGTTCTCGCGATATCCGACTCTCGAATCCGCAATCGATGATATCCGATCTTAAGTCGATCTTGGAAAATCCGAAGCTCCCCAAGTTGATCTAAGAGATCGTCAATACGGGGTAAGGGATACTTATTTTTGATCGTCACCTGTTCAACTCCCGATAATCAATACATAAGCGGAATGAACCATCCTTCTTCTTGACAAACAACACTGGTGCTCCCACGGGACGCACTCGGTCGGATATAACCTTTCTCGAATAATTCCTCAAGTTGGTTCTTTAATTCCCGCATTTCGGTCGGGGCCATCCGATGACGGTGCCTTCGATATCGGGGACGCCGTGCTCCAACTCAATCGTGAATTCCACATCCCTCTGTGGAGGCAAACCGTAACTCGTGCGGAAAAACATCGGCATATTCCCTCACTACCGGAATATCCGTCAACATTATCGATGATTTCGGTTTTGTCCATATAGCACCAATAACCGACACATCCCCGATTGAGTAACCTTACGACTTTCATCGAATTAATGACCATACTGAGCAATGGGATTACCTCCCCGAAACACACATTCAACCCCATCGTGCGAAATGATAGTGACCATGCGCTACGGACACTAATGATGGCATCATGACGATCCATCCAATCAATACCCAAGATGATGTCGTCCCTCGGCAAATCTACCACGATTAGGTCCACGGCCATACACGACCATGGCCGAATCGACAATTCAATCTCACGATTTCCGATAATTCGTATACCATCGTAGGCTAATGACATAAGGCTCACAACTAGTAGCACTACCTGACGTAGTCTACTCAAACATGACTCGGAAATGAATGAATGCGATGCACCAAGATCAAAAAGGGTACACACAAAGGTTGAGATAGAATATCGAGTGTACACGAGATCATTCGGGCCTCGGATCATCGGTCTTCTTCATCTCATAAATCCGGGCTTGCTAGTCCGACCGACGCTCCCGTCTGGCCGCTAAAAGCTCCACCTTTAGTCGCTCCCGCTGCTTTAAACGACGCTGATTGAGTGGCCTGATTCTGAACGGCTGACTGCTTAGGTGCCTGAGATGACGTCTGAGTAGGTTTGGAGTCCCTACGGCAAAAACGGGCCTTATGCCCAGCAATCCCACAATTATGACATGTGATAGTCTGTCTCGGACACTTGGTACTAAGGTGACCAAGTTCCCCACAGTTAAAACAGGTGATGGCCGAACTGGCTGCTCGAGATTGAGATTCCGCGGGTTTAGACGACACCGAAGGTCGCTCAGAAAAAGCAGAGCCCGCACGGGGTCTCTTGAAGGTTGTCTGACCGCCTTCAGACTGATTTCGATTCTTCGATTTCTTGCTAGCAGACGAAGGTTGCTGCTTAGCAATCTCTTTAGCAGTAAGCTCGTAGGTGAGAGCTTTCTCAATGAATTCGGCCAACGTGGTGCAATTATGATTAAGTAACTGAAGTCTCATGCGGGGTTTCAGCCTCTTGCTGAAATACTTGATCTTATCCGCCTCTGAATGAATGATGGATGAGGCGAAAGGGAGAAGTTCCTGAAATTTCTCGGCAATGGCGAGAACATCCTCGTCTGTTGAGGGTCGGGGGTGAGTAATTGACGACTTGGCCTCTCCGAGTGGGGCCGGATAATACCTCTCCATCATGAGAGTCTTGAATCGATCCCAAGTACAAGATCCTTCGGTGGGCTTCAACGACAACCACCAAGAATGTGCGCTCTTACCCGTAGTAAGCCGCAACGAAACTTTGTGTCCCTCGGGACACTCTACCATAGCAAACAACTTCTCGAAATGCTCGAGCCAATGAATGATATCTGCCGCTGCGACGAGCCTCAAAAGTAGGTGGCCTGCGCGAGAGATATCGCCGATGATATTACTCACATTCCTCTCTTGCCTCGAGGTGGCGGCGGAGGAGCTGCCGATTCCCGATTGACGGAGTTATGCATCGTCTCCATCAACCGAGCCATCCGGGTCATTTGGGCCATCATGCCTTGCATAAATTCGAGTGGGTCGACACGAACACCCTCGACCGAGCCGTGTCCGGTACGACTCACAGCGGTGAATGATCGCGTCGGGTGAGTGAGTGGCGCGGCCGCTCGATGAGTTAGCATTATTCTGGCATTTGCAGACGGTATTCGCACGAGTTCTCGGATTCGCCCGCTCACGCCTCATCCTCCACGTCCTCTGCCAACCCTTTCCATACGAAGTGGAAAGTCATATGATGGTTATATATCTCGCATGAGTATCACATTATGATTATATTATGAAATGATGAAAATGAGCATACGCGCTCAAATACGGCGATTACATGAATGATTAATTGACGTGACATGATTATCGATGAAGTTACCGAAATGATTATCTTGAATGAGTTAACAAGATTAATGATTGATCTTCCCGATCAACAAATGAATAATGAAATGAATTGGTGATTGATGAGTTAACACGACCGTCCCGGTCCAAATGACAATGATGATTAAGGATTGTTAATCGATGAATTATGAATGAATGATTAATGCGAAATTATACCATGGCATTAGAAATCTTACAGTTCTTGGTCCGATTGGCTCGGCATTTGCACAGGTCACACGTGACGCGAAAGTCCAATGATACTAGTCCGATGACGATGATTTCAAATGAGACATGACTTGGAGGGTAGTATTCAAAACCACGCTCGATACCAACTCTGTAACACCCCAAACTAGGCGGATATTACGGTGCCGTGAATCCCCGACTGGGACCCACCGTGCAAATGAAAATGATGAATTAAATAATATAATTGTAGTACCGAACCACATTATATTACCAAACACTCCGATGAGGAGTTTAAGTACAACACACCAGGACAATATCGAATACTAGTGTATTTTATATGAAGATAAAATACACCACCGAATAAATAAACATTACAAACGGAATTTGCAATGGAAAATACAAATGGCGTAAATAATCAAATGACCGAAATGATCGAAAATGATCGAACAAACGGAATGACTGGGCCCCTACTAGTATCATCGACTCGCCGCCAACATGCTCTTCCCGTGCCTTTGCCTTGCCGTGACTAAAACCAAAATCCCCAACGGGCCGCCATACGTAACAACAATCCTCAAGAGTTGAAATTACACAATCATGAATTAACGAAGTTATGAAATATTCTTAATTATGAATTACGTCAAGAGGAGTACCATAGTACGCCCGTAATGTTCGTGCAAGTGTACAAGACGAATGTCCGGACACATCCGTCCTTGTACCTAATTAGTCTCACGGAGGTAAGCTGCTACTGTGTGCACACCCAATGTATCGGTGAACCCAATACATGACCATCGTGTGCCCGACTAAAAATTCCACACACCACACCCGGCCACGCAATATGAACCCTAAGGTCACATGAACGAGAATGACCATGATGAATACCAATGAATAATAATTAAACAAAACCAAGATGACTCACCGATATGAAAGTAATAGTGACGTGATTGATAACCCAATGAAATGATTTGGAACCGCTGTTCCTCGTGAATGACATGATTATTCGACAACCACAAGTCTCAAAATGATTAATATTATGATGAATGAATTATGATTATGAGCAATCAACAACTAAAGGAATGGGTATCCTTTTAACCGAGTAAGAGTTAACTTACACAATACCGATGACAAAGTCCTTCCACGAACAACGTCCTAATCGATATACCGGTCGCTCGAACAACCTTGAATAACAACAATTACCAACAACCGATCATTACGCAAATCAAAAACGATCATAATCGACTCAAACGTCGACACAACGATATCCGAGCTCGAATGAATCGAAACCAACTCCAAGATGAGTATTTCAAACCATCAAAACACTTTCAAGGATATCAATAATCCATTAGGAATCCATAACTCATGATTACAACAACATCAATCGGAAAATCCCCAATTAATCAAGTCAACCCCAAGGGTTCTTGAAATAATTCGAAAATAACCATTAAATCCGTAGGAACGTGTTTATACAAGTTAGATAATCCATAACTAACATATTCCAATGATAATCCAAGCTTACACGAAGAAATCGGAAGGAAAACCCCAAAAATCCGAAATTCTAGATCCAAGAGATTAATACCTTTGATTCAATGTGATGAAGATGATGAAATGATGATCAATCCGAAAGATGAGCTTGAAGATGATGATTGATAATTACACCTCGAAGAATCCTCTCCGAATCGCTCGAAATCGCCCAAAACTACCGAAGGAATGAAATGAGATAAAAAATGACGAACTCAGACTAAACTGTCCCAATTTATACTCGGTCGAGGTTAGCGTGCGCTAGCTCCTTGTGCATAGCGTGCGCTAACGAGTAATTTGGGTAGTCCGGTACCCATCGTCCGAACACGGTAGCGCGCGCTACGTACCTATTTGTAGCGTGCGCTACGGCCATACTACTAGCGTGCGCTAATATCCATTGTTAGCGTGCGCTAGCGAAATATTTGACGCCCGATCGGAGTCCAAAAACTGCTCGACCTCGATCGACCCCAATAGCGTGCGCTACAACCATTGTTTAGCGTGCGCTAATATATCGGCAGACGCTAACAACAATGCATAGCGTACGCTATGAATTAACCCGTGCGATCCGGAGCCACTGGACTCAACACGATCCGTCCCTAGCGCGCGCTACTCCACACATATAGCGTGCGCTACTACAACCCGTTAGCGCGCGCTACTTACCACTCGTAGCGTGCGCTACAAATATTCTCACATGCAGTCCAGTACCTTCTGGACTGCAGCCAAGGTAGCCTTAGCGTGCGCTAAAGCTGAACGATAGCGTGCGCTACCTATACCCGATTAGCGTACGCTAAAAGGAGTATGTAGCGTGCGCTACTCCTCAAGCACAGCTTGCAACGAAAATGACAATGATGATAAACACGGCACGAAACTCCAATCATATTAGTGATGAATGACGATTGATACATGATACAATTACTCTGAATGATAAATACCATGACTGAATATGAGTGACAAATGATCAATGATGAATGAGATTACTGAGTATCAATTACTGAATGATAATTACTGAGTTACAACCGGGTATTACATATGGTCTATTCCTTATGATCGCATTTAGGAATAGCTCCACTTCTTTGCCCCTTGTTTTTGTTTACTTAGTGTAAGTAAGGGAGCGAAAATAGTATGTCTTGGTGAGCTATCCTTTATTTTGCCAATTCTTTGAGGGAGGACGACTGTGTGCACGGTCGCTGAGTTCGATGGACCGACCTCCGTAACCGTGTCTTTATGTGCGAGGGACATTCCATCCGTAGGTATGTCCCGCGACTCACTTTATTGTTAGGGTCCTCCATTAGGCTGCGCCCGCCTTGTGTTTAAACGAAAAACGAGCGGTCTTGGTCTGGAGGAGTCCTTGCACGGGTCGTTCGTCGGTTTATTTGACTCCACGTCCGTAGCTTGTTTGCACTTTTCTACCTCGGGTCGTCATGTTAGATGGCGACCCTCGACGGTATACATTGTGACGAGGTAGGGACGCGTCGCCTTGTCTGGGTACATCATGTTAGATGATGTACTTTGAGGGCATTGCGAGCGTGTCCACAGATTTATTTGGAGGGTCCTTCGGCTACACCCACCTCGTATTTAAACGAAGGGCGAGCGATCGCAGCCCAAGGGAACCTTGCATGGACGAAGCTGTCGGTTCCATCGACCTCCAGGACCATGGCTGCACATTTTCTACCTCGGATCGCCATGTTGAATGACGACCCTCGACGGTATACGTTGTGCTCGGAGGAGCGATCGCTTGCATAGGTCTGTCAAGTTTAGACGATGACCTCTTGTAAGGCGAGCGAGTCGTCCCCTTTTTAGTTGCTCGTTTTCGTCGAGGCGAATCATATGGATGGGACATGAAATTCTCATTATACTCTTCGTACTTTGGGTAACTGATATTGAATACCAAGTTTTCACTGGTAGTATTTCTTCAAATGTATGGCATTCCAGGGATATTGGTCCGGAGTGCCGTCAGGATGTTCAAGTTCGTAGGCTCCCCTACTTAGCCATTTAGATACCCTGAAGGGGCCTTCCCAATTTGGGCCAAAGACTCCAGTGTGGGTCTGGACCTTTTTGAGGACTAGGTCGCCCACTTGTAACCGTCTTTCCTTGACCTTCGAATTGAAGAACTTCTCGGATCTCCTTTTGTGGATTGTGTTCTTCATTTCCGAGGTTAGTCGCCGTTCTTCGAGCATGTCCAAATCGATTCGTCGGGCCACATCATTGTCCGTCGTCATCTCTTGTTTAGTTCGGTGGCTGAGGACGGCGATCTCCGAAGGGATCATGGCTTCTGTTCCAAAGGCGAGGGCGAATGGGGTCTCGTCGGTTGAGTTTCGGGTCGTCGTTCGATATGACCATAAAACATCTGGAAGCTCGCTCGCCCATCGTCCTTGTCTGGATTCGAGTCGTGCTTTGATTATATGTTTGAGGATCTTGTTTACAGCCTCTACCTGCCCGTTCGTCCGCGGGTGGTAAGGGTCCGAGAACAACTTTTTGATTCCCCACTTCTCGCAGAATTGCATGACTTCCAAACCATCGAACTGCTTTCCGTTGTCGGAGATGATAGCCTGGGGCAGACCGAATTGGCATATGATGTTCTTCCAGATGAACTTGATTACTTGTTCTTGGCCGATCTTGTTGAGTGGCTCGGCCTCAGCCCATTTTGTAAAATAATCGACCCCTACGATGGCAAACTTGCAACCCCCAGGCGCCGTCGGCAAGGGACCTATGAGGTCGATGCCCCATTGGGCGAACGGCCATGGGCTGTACATTGAGGGGAGCTTCTTGGGGGAGAGCTTGATGTTTGGTCCCATCACTTGACACCTGTGACACGATCTGGCATAGGCGATCACATCTTTTTGTAGTGTAGGCCAGAAAAACCCTTGCCTGATTGTTTTGTGGATGAGAGCTCGCCCGCCAGTATGGTTTCCACAGATCCCATCATAGATCTCGGCTAAAATGATTCGACCTTCCTCCGGCGTGATACACTTAAGAAGAGGAAGGCTGAAAGCTCGCTTGTACAACCGGTCGTCCAATAGGGTGTATCTGGTCGCACGAAGCTGAAGCTGACGAGCTTTGACACAGTCATCGGGGACCGTTCCGTCCTTTAAGTATTTAATGAATGGAGTCATCCAGTTCTCTTCAGCGATGGTAACTGCGGTTACCAGGTTTCTGTCGATCGCCGGATTTGCTGATTTTGTGATTTAGGTGTCGGATAAATCGGCCGCCCCATATGATGATGCTAGTTTGGATAGGGTGTCGGCCTAGGAATTGTGCTCTCTCGGTACTTGTTCGATTAGCACTTCCTCAAATTTCGTGCACATTTCGGCGACCAATTCTTGGTATTTGACCATCTGTTCACCGCGCGCCTCATATTCTCCCTTGAATTGGTTCACGACCAAGAGGGTCCATGAAGATATGGAGGCGACGAACATCAAGGGCGAGGGCTAGATCGAGCCCGCCTACTAAGGCTTCGTACTCGGCTTCATTGTTGGTCGCACGAAACCCGAAACGCATGGCATTTGTGAAACTTTGTCCGTCGGGACTGATGAGGACAATCCCTGCCCCTGCTCGTGAGTTGGTCGCCGAGCCATCCACGTACAGCTTCCAGGCAGGGCGGCCAATCTGGGTCGGACTGTGAGGGAATGTTAATTCCACCACGAAGTCTGCCAGAGCCTGGCCTTTGATCGCCGTGCGAGGAGCATATGTGATACTGTACTCGGCGATCTCCAGTGACCACTTGAGGAGTCGTCGGTTGGTGTCTGGTCGGTGCAGAACTTGCCTTAGAGGGAGAGTTGTCAGAACCTCCACTTGATGTTCGAAGAAGTAGGCTCTTAGCTTGCGAACACTCATGACTAGAGCGTAGGCGATCTTCTCCAGATGTGTGTATTGCGTTTCCGCGTCGTGGAGCGCTTGGCTGACGAAGTAGATCGGCAAGTGGACTTGTCCCTCCGCTTGCACCAAAACGGCACTCAGTGCGACCTCTGAGGCCACCAGGTAAAGGAATAGTTTCTCGCCGGGGATCAGCTTTTCCAAGATCTGGGGGTTAGACAGATACTCCTTGATTTTGGCGAACGCTATCTGACTCTCCTTCGTCCATGCGAACTTCTTGTTCTTTATGGTCGCGAAGAAAGGTTTGCTTTTATCCCCGAGCCGAGATATGAAATGGTTGAGGGCAGCCAGACAACCTGTGAGGCGTTGCACCTGCTTGAAATTCCGTGGCTCCTGCATGTCGAGGATCGCCTGGATCTTGGTGGGGTTCGCCTCGATCCCCCTTTGACTCATGATGTGCCCCAGGAATTTTCCGGAGCTCACCCCGAAGTTGCATTTCTTGGGGTTCAGCTTCATGTTGAACTTCTCGAGGATGGCGAACGTCTCGGCAAGGTCATTGAGGTGGTCTTCCTTCTTGAGGATTTTGACCACGATGTCGTCAATTTAGACCTCCATGGTCTTGCCGATCTGATTGGCGAACATCCCGTTAACTAGTCGTTGGTAGGTTGCCCCTGCGTTCTTCAAGCCGAACGGCATTCGGACCCAAAAGTATATGTCTTTTTCCGTGTGGAAAGATGTGTGCTTTATGTCTTTCTCCGCCATTGGGATTTGATGGTACCGGCGAAGGCATCCATGAATGACATCATTTCGCAACCTGCTGTACTATCGACCAAGTGATCAATATGAGGCATCGGAAAGTGATCTTTTGGGCATGCCGCATTGAGGTCGGTGAAGTCGATGCATAACCTACAGGAGCTGTTCGGCTTTTTGACGAGCACCGCGTTGGCGACCCACTGTGGCTCATCTGTAGCTACCCCGATTAGTTTGTTAGCGAGTAGCTTTTTGACTTCTATGTCGAGTGTTGTGTACTACTCAGGACCGCATTTCCTACGTTTCTGGTGAACAGGCTTCCTTGCCGGGTCGATCTTTAGATAGTGGCAAGCGTGTTCAGGATTTATGCCAACCATATCTTGATGCGACCAGGCAAAGACTCCGATGTTCTTACGTAGTAAGTTGATCAGATCCTCCTTTAATTCGAGGTCGACGCTTGTGCCGATCTGTACTTCCCACTCCGGGCGAGCCGGATCTATCGTTACACTTTCCAACTCTTCAATGGGGACGGTCGCTTCTTGTTTGGAACGATTTCCGGACTCGATCCCTGGATCGATGTCGAGGCTTGGCTCAAAACCGATCCTTGGCTTGATGTCGTCCGTTAATCGATGTGAGATGGCGTCCTCTGAGTCGGGTTGGTACGATGTGCTTGGCTCGACGATCTCCATCGGTTGATTGTCGATCCTCTCGATGTTACAAATTGCATGGGAAGTATTGAAAGAAGTTACGACACAGGAATAATTCAAACATTTCTTTGCCATTAGATGATCTCCTTTTACAGTACCGACCGTCCCATCGGCAGTGGAGAATTTGATACAGTAAAATAAAAAAGAGGAGACCGCCTCAAAGGTTTCTAAAAATGGACAACTTAGGAACCCATTATAGATGCTGGGCCTATCTATGATTACAAAATTTAGGTTCCTAGTAATCCTAACCTTGGGATCGTAGTAGCATATTAGCTCGACAGAGAGCTTGATCCTTCCATACGCTTGGACTGTGCTGTCGCCGAACCCTTAGATCACGGTTTCGAACGGCTTGATGAACTTGGTTAGGATGCCGAACTGGTCAAGAGATATGATGTTGCAAAAGCTCCCATTGTCAACCAGCACGCGATCGACCATTTTCCCGAGGATACATGCAGAGATCACCAATGCATCCTCTTTGGGGCACTGCACTCCCTCCCTATCCTTTTTGGAGAAGGTGATGAGTGCGTCTTTGGAGATGGTTGGCTCTGGGGGTACCACGACATGGACCCCGACGAATGCCCTCAGTTCGGCCTTCCTCTTTCTATTCGACAGAGTGGAAACCGGGGAAAGGCCTATGAGGTTTCCGCCTCCCGCCTGAAGCATATTAATCCGGCCGCCGGGGTTGATCGGAGGCATCAATTCATCAGAGTACTCCGGCTCATTCTGCTCGATCCTGGAGACCGGATTGGGAGGGATTCCATCGTTCTGTCGGCGCTCGCGCCCTCCGGTCCTCTCTGCTCTAGGTTCTGGCTTGGTAACCAAGTTATCCAATTTGCCTTCCTCAAACAGTCTCCAGAGTTGTCTGAGGAGGTCGCGGCATTGGCTGGTGTTGTGGCCGGGACTTTTGTGGTAGGCACAAAATTTGCTGCGGTCTAAGTGACCATTGTCCCTTATCGTCTTTGGTTTGTTGAGCCACTTGCGCCCCTTGATGGCATTAAAGATGTGGTCCGGAGATAGATTGAGGTTGCGGAGGAGGTGAACTTCCACATCCTCGAAGGCTTTGAACTCCCCAGGCGGCTTTGCGACCGCCTTTCTGGGCTTGGCGACCGCCTTCTTCGGGATGTGGGATGGTGCCTTCCCTTCTCCGGCAGATCCCTCTCCTAAGCGGAGGGTGAGCAACCTCTGCCTAGCCAGGAAATCAGCGGCCCTGACGCGGAAGATCGCGTAGGTCGGGGGGATGTCCTTTGTAAGGTGCCTGAACATGGGCGAGTGGCCGTAGAATCCTCCCAGGACCGAGTAGAGACTGAGCTCGTCGCTAATGGGATCTCCAGTGAGGACTATTTCATCCACCCGGTCGATGTAATCTTCGTCTGGCTCGTTCTTCCCCTGCCTGATTTTCATCATGCGGTGGGGACCTTCTGGCCGAGCAACTTTGGCGGCGAAGTACGACGTGAAGTCATTCGCCAGCTTCTCAAAACTATTGATTGAGCGAGGTGGTAGTGAGATGTACCACCTATGGGCGAGATCGCCCAATGTTAATGGGAACATTCGGCACTTCGTCGCGTCCGATGCTCCACATCCAGTCATGTAAATCCAGAATTTGCTCAAGTAGGTCTCAGGATCCGATCTCCCCTCGTATAGAGGTGTTTGAGGGGGAGCGATCTTTGGTTGAACTGGGGCGAGCTCGATCTGGACCAAGAGTGGCTCACTCGGTCCAGCGATCGTTCTCTTGGCGCCTGCCCCAGTTTCTAGGAGCGCCTTCATTTCGTCGAGCTAGCGCTGCATGGCGGCCATCGTCGTGGCCTGACTGCTCGCTGATTGACTCTCGGAGCGGGATCCAAGGTGATCGTGTACCGATCTCCTGGCCCCATGGTAGGTGGCGAGTTCTCTGTCAGCGGGCTCATTTCTTGGGCGAGTGGGGGCCCGTTTACCGGCTTGTCTTCTGGGAGTCGGATATGCCGAACTTCTGGTAACGGATTCGGACTCTGATGTCTCCCGACTGGGGCCCGAGTGCCCGGGTCGCCATGAGGGATCGCTCCGAAGGCGGCTGAAGACGGAATCATCCCGCCTTACGAGAGCCTTTTCCTACGGCTCGGGGCTTTCTGTCGATTTCTCAACATATATCACCTTGAGCTTCCACTTGCCTGCTCGGCGGATGGTTGACGGAGTAATGGTGGGCGAGTCACATGCCCTCCGTCGCTCCCTGAGGATGGCTATAGCCTCCTCAATCTATTCCGCGGTCTGGAACTGATCGAGTGAGAGGCTAGGACCGTCTCTCGGGGGCGGGAGTGAGAGTCTTGCATCGCCGCGGTCACCTTCCGCTGTAGGCTGGGATTCGGTCTGGGCCGGAATGAGATGTCCGGCAGATCGCAGGGTGGATCTTTTGGAGGTCGTGGTAGATGTCATGTTTCTGAAAGTTTTCTTTGAAGAGCAGTGAGTGTCTCTTCAAGTATATGCCCCAGAGAACAGTGAGTGTTCTTCGAGACGGTAGGAACAAAAATGAAGGTTTAAGGGCCCTCCTTCTAGCGGCAATTGTTGTTACCCAAAATATTATCTGGAGATGATATTGCTGGAATGGTCGAGTAACAAACAAATGCGAGAACACTTCCGTGGGAAAATAAATAACACAAGATTTGCCGGGGTTGTTAATCCCGGGCTTGAATGCTCTCGCGAGATGTTATTAATATGTATACTGTGGAGTACAAATATTAATATTAGAACACTATTACAATGAGTGTAATAATTCTAGTTATCTTAGCTATAGAGCATAAAGATTGCCGAAAGAACCAGATATGAAGCTCTGTGAGTTCTTGCTTTTGATGTTCAGTGTATGAGAATGTATCTCTCTCTGTATGTTTTTCGCTGTGTTCTTGATCATTCCAGGCCACTATTGGAGGCCTGCTATTTATAGGAGACAAGGTTGCTGGGTCCTCTCCGGCGATCGCGGGCGACCGCCGTATTCTATATTAGAATAATGTGGGCGATCATCCTATCACGTGGGGCTGTTTCCTTAAAGTCCGAGGTCATTGGCAAACGGTGTGCGAGCCAATGGGAAGCCTGCACGCGTCCTGAGTCGCTGTCTGGGGAGGACCCACCTTGTACCATTCGACGGGCTTGTCGGTAGGTGAAAGGTAGGTGACAGGCTGGGGTCAAAGGCCTTATCTTGCGGCGCCTTTTGTGGATCTGCACGTAGGTCCACGTCCGAGATTCGGTCTTCGAAGACTTTGATGGGTGTCGGATTCACATGCAGTATGGGACGATCGTCTACAGTCAGATATCATTGGCGATCGCCAGACGCCTACAGACGATCGCTTTAGACGCCGATCGCTAGGTGCTTGCCTAGTGTCTGTCTTCTTTGACTGGCTCCTGACCATCATGCCGATCGCCATCGAGGCGTATAAATCGCCGCCCAACATATACGATTTATGATTGTATGTGATAACGTTTGTAAAATACTGTGATCTGTCTATAACTTATTCGTTCCAACTGCGGTAGTAATTGAAATTATATTTTAGTTTATTGTATTAATTATATCTTTTTAATAAATTAGTCCTTCTATTCTTATCTATAGTGTCGCATTTGTGAGGTTTTAGAAAGTTTGACAATAAACTCCTTCACTAGCATTTTCAACATTGTTCGCACGAGTAATCGAGTTTAAGCAATAAAAATACACCCTAAACTTCTACTAAACCATTTGAAAGATCATCCATACCCTAAATGAGGTCAAGATCAACTAGGAACCGGTTCAAACACTCTAAGAACCGGATCATAACTACTTGAGTCGATCTATTCTTTCAAACCTGGTCTCTAGTAGTCATTCGAGGGTATTTTGGACATTTTACCTTCATAACCGACTTAATACACTTAGTTGATGGATAAAGCCGACACTCAACCCTCATTTACAGTCTGGACATGAACAAGAAGCTCCACACTTCGAAAATTCACCAAAAATTCAAGAAGAAATCATCAAAACATCAACACCTCAATTCCTTTGACAATCAAGGTGAGTTTCCTTTGTTTCTTCCTTGCTCTTGATATCTTTCTTAGCTATTTCAAAGGTTTGAGAGATTTTATATGTTCTTAGAAATTTTATAATGATATTAATAATTCATCCATGGCTAACCCTTGTGTTAAATATAGATTTATAAGGCTTAAAACTCACCAAGGCAATAAAGGAATCAATTCTGCTACCTTTTAGAATTAATGGTATATGTTACTTGATCTGTATTTTTCAGGTGCAAGAGTTTCAATATACTTGATCTTAAGTATCTTAGGGATATTATGTCAAAAATTGGTGTAAATACAACTTATATTCTAGTGGTTATAAGCAAAACAAAATCTGATTATGACAAGACTTTGATAAACTCTCTTAATCAAGTGTTTGTTATAAAACCTTGGAATTTTAAGTTGTGAGAGTTGAATGAACTTTATAAACAGAGACTAATAGATTCATTAATGAATTATAAGTCCAAAAGTGATTGGTTAATGGGCTGGTATACGTTAATAAACAGACATAAAATACGTAGAACACCGGTTATGCGTCTACATAGGAAGTGATAAACCCTTTCGATATGAAGAGAGTTAAACCTTGCGTCCTTTAAACACATTCTTTGAAACAGGTTTGAAGATATATCATCACAACCACATCCTATTGGTATAAACGTAAGGGTATTACCCGATCAAGAAAAGTAGAAATCCATCTGCAACTACAATGCATAAACATAGTATTGTTTATATAACTAGTTGTTGAACTTGATGATATCATGAGAGTGTTCTATTATATTGTATGTTCGTTTGTATATGCTTAAAGTGTTTGGTTGCACCTTACATGATCATGGCATCCATTAGCATCTCCACATACATGCATAACAGGAGACTCACTAGTGTTTGCATACATGGTATGATCATGGAAAGAAAGAAGAGAAAAATGTTTTGTTGGCCGCTGCTAGAGCACCGAGGCATGGTAGATGCATGCTTTTATGATATGTTTAGCACGGTAGATGCGTGCTTATATGATGTGTGAGACATGGTAGATGCATGTTCTCACGATATATTTGGTGTGGTAGATGCATGCCTTATGATATGATATGATATTGAGATCATTCTGGTGCTTAGTACGTGGTTCAACAGGCCCAAGGATAACAAAATGATTTTGAGAGATTCTCATTGATGATCATATGTCATACGTTGCATCAGACATGATACATGCATGATTTCTACTTATTGGGCGTTAGCTCATGTAGTTTATGCATTGTAGGTAATCCTGATGCTTGAGCATGTTCCCTTGCTGGATGGGTTGGAGTTCCACTATTGCTGAGAGTCGACATACATGGATAACGACCTGTCGGGCTTAACCATGGGCTTAACATATTTTCGTTCTTGTTTCCGAAACTTGCTTTATAAATATGTATTATAGTAATGTACTCATATATTCGATTGTCGTTGATGGTGTGATGGTACTTTAAGTTCACTTAGTATGTTTGTGTATCCTGTGAGCTTGCTTAAAACGGCGCTGCCGAGCGCCGTGTCCTGCGCCGGGTCGGCCAGGACTAGCAAGTCTGCCGAGATACGGCCGAGAACCCGCGCAATATTTGTACCGGGTGATGTGCCGTGTCGGACACGGCCGAGACACACGCGCAGGCATCTTGCGCCGGGTGTTGCACCGTGTCGGTCAGGTCGCGCACTGACCTGCAACCCGGTGGTAGACACGGCGCAGGTTTGGGCCGTTTGTTGCGCCGCGTTCTACACGGATATAAATATGACAGAGCAGTGGGGTTTCACTCATTTTTCCCATTTCGTTTCAATCCTTCCGCAGCTAAATCTTGGGGAAACCAAAAACATGTTGTTAATCTATCAAAACACAAAATTCCTGAGTCCATAACATCGATTAATCCTTCCATAACTTGCTCCGATCGATCGAATCAGGGTAAGTTTTCTTAAAATCTAGTTTTGGGGATTTCGTCCGATTTGTCTATTTAATCCGTATTAACTCAGAATAGTGATGGATTGATGATTGTTAAGTTGTATTATATCGAATTCTTTGTTATTCCATGGTTGGATTGCCGAGGATTCGTCGTTTTATTGAGTTTCTTATCGACGCCTTGAAGGTGTCCGATGAAATGTCACAAAGGGGATTCGGGCATTCTACGATTATTTTTCCTTGTTCGATCGTTAATTTATTGATGGTATGATGTTAGGGTCAGGTTCCTTACGAAGAACTCGAGTAAGAACTCTTCCGTTTGTCATTTTCTTCAAGCTTTACGATCGAGGGTGTATTCATTGTCTTCACCGGAGAATTGTAGGTGTTTGAGGTTTTCTGGTTGAATCGTGTTCTTCGGAGTGTCCAGTATCGACTGTTGAGGCAAGTATCTTGCCCATACATTACGTGTTTTGTGGATATAATGGTTGCTAATCGTCGATAGGTGTTAAATAAATATTTATAACCATTTTTCAAAGGAATAGGTATATTTACCAACATGGTTTTCTTAAAGGTGACCCGTGTGTTTCGGGAATTAATATGCTTAATTGAATATGTGTGCTAGTGTGGATTATAGGATCATCTTACTTTCGTATGATGTCATTATGTATGATTTTGTCGTCGGTAAATGTAAAGTTCAATTCTTTTGTTAAAATGTGTGCATGGAGTCACGTGGTTATCGACGAATATGTGAGTTTGTGTGATATTGGTTGCGTCGTTTCGGTGCTGTTGAGATATTGTGCTTCCGTGTAGATTGTTATAGTTCTGGGTCGTGAATATGTATTGGATAATTTGGCCATTCTAGCAGTACCTCGACTATATATATTGTGTTTGACTCTCGTGGTTTGTGTTTTTGGAATATGATCTGATAAGAGTTGTAAGGTTGTTCTCGGGGTACTCTCACTTGGGGTTGCTCGACGGGGCACACAGGGACTTGGCCGTGTGGTCTTGCGCGAGAGTTACTTTCGAGTGGGCATTCTCACCTGGGGTCGCTCGACGGGGCGCACAGGGACTTGGCCGAGTGATCTTGCGCGAGAATTGCCAGAGTGTTTGTACTGCTGATTAAATTGTGATATGTACGGAGTATCACAATGCCTTGTGCTTGGAGTCGTGAGATAGTATATTAAGTCTTGGTGTTTGACTAAAATGGCATAAGTGTTGTTGTTACCCAAAATATTATATGGAGTGATTTGCTGGATATGGCTACGGGTGAGTAACAAACAAAATGCGAGAACACGTCCAAAGGAATATAGATTACACAAGATTTGCCGGGGTTGTTAGTCCCGGGCTTGAATGCTCTCGCGAGATTTTATTAATACGAAATACGTTGGAGTACAAGTATTAATGTTAGAGTACAATTACAATGAGTGTAAAGACCCTAGTTGTCTAGTTCTTGAGTGCTATTGATTTCCGGAAGAACGAGAGTTGATGCTGTGTGAGTTTTTATAACAAAGAGGAGATGCTGTGTAGTTCTGTGTTGAACTCGAATGTAATAAGTCTGATTTTTGATTCTATCTCTCGATCCCATTCCCAAATGTTGGAAGTCCTCTATTTATAGAAGCAGAGGTAGTTGGGATGTGTTCATCCCGATCGGCCGATCGCTTTTTCTGTATATAATAAGCGGGCGATCGTCTTAGCACATTGGTCGGTTTCCTTAAAGTCCGCGGCTGCTGCTGGAAGCCAGCTGTGCGATCCAATGGAAAGACAACATGCGTCCCATGTCGCTGTCTTGGGAGATCCCACCTAGTGCCTTTCGGCGGGTCTGTCGGTAGGTCAGGCTGTGCCTGTCACTGACAGCTGCTGATGGGCTGGAGTCAAGTCTATTCTTGCGACGCCTTTTTGTAGATCTGCACGTGGGCCACCATCCCGAGATTCGGTCTTCATAGACTTTAACGGATGTTGGTTTTACACGTGGCGTGGGACGGTCGTCCTTGTCTGGCAATAGAGTCGACTGCTAGGTGCCAAGAGACGATCGCCCCTGATGTCGATTGTAGGCACTCGAACATGATCTGGCATCTTTGGTTGGCAAGTCTGCCGTGGCTAATTTGATGCTGACTTCGGTCGCTCTGCCTTATGCCGATCGCCGTCTAGGCGTATTAATCACCGCACAACAATTGCCCCCAAGCTCACTCCCATGTTGAAGATGTGGGGTGAGGTGGTTCCACTGGCGATTGCTTGAATTAGACGAGTGACGGATGAAATAGACGATCGTCTCTCGGGCGGACTAATTTTGAATTTGGACGATCCACTCGGTTGCTGAAAAGAGCGGGAAATGACAGTGGGCTTGAAACGCCGCGGGGGTTCGTGTCACGATACGGTTGGGGGAGTCTGGCGGTTTGTCAGACTCTGTCCCCTGGCGTGCCCTCGAAACGATGCGTACGCGGGTTTCAAGGGCGACATTAAATGCGACTTATCCTACAGTTGCACTTCGGCCCCCCGAGATTCTACTGAATTTCCCAGAAGCCCCCGCTCTCACCTATAAAAAGGGGGTAGGGTTTCTAGGCTACAACTTTATGCATTTCGCTTGAGAAGAAAGTAGAGCCCGATTTCTCTGAAGATTTGAGCTGACGAGTGCCGTTCAAGTAGTCTTTTTTAGGTAAGAACAAAAGACTTCTTTCCTTTTCCCTTTCTTTTTGAGAATGTCTGGAGGGGTATCAAAAGTGTATGAGGCGGGTAGCTCTTCCGCCGCCGCGACTTCGACTGCCCGAGATGAAACCTCCGCGGAGTTCCACATGGAGACAGCCGTCGAGGCTATCCATGCTGGGATTGATCCCACAGAGGTTGAAGAACTTTTCAACGAAGCCGACGCGGCCAGGTCGGCGGAGGCAGAGCGGAAACGCTCGCTGGCCGAAGAGGAGGCGGCACTGGGAGCAAAATAGTATGTTCGGCAAAGCCTTTTTAGATTTTTCCGAGCTTATGGAGAGATTAGCCGGCCCACTCCCTAAGTTCGACTTTCGTGCATACTCAATCGCCCATCCTCATGAACGTGAAAGACGATCGCTGTTCTGGGCCGCGTGCCGCTCGCCGTGGTCCTTTGGCCAAATCAGGAGCCCTGGGACCAGGAAAGACTTGGACCACTGGAGGGAGAGGTTCCATGTCCCTTCTGATGTTAGCCTCTATGCGTCCGCCGAGAACGAGCGTGCCGACCAACCCCCTGAGGGCATGGTCGCTGTTAACGAGTCAATAATGGAGGCTGGGTTGCGATTTCCACTGTCGTTTGCCATTTCTTACTTGTTGACCGCTTGGAATGTGGCGCCGCTCCAACTGACGCCGAACGCGTGGCTGCAGATCGTTTGTACCTTTACTCTGTTTGGCGGTCACCGGCTGTTCCATCTTCCTTCCGCGCTGGAGATAAACTATCTCTTTAAGTTGACGGCTCATAAGGGTTCCGTTGGCGGCTACGACATTCAGGGTCGCTCTGGCCGGGTGATCCTTGGCGTACAGAACAAGGTCCGGGATGACCTGACGAAGTGGTTTTGGGTAGCCGGTGCGTGGAAATCGGTCGCGAGTGATAATCCCACCGATGAGTTGGATATCCCCACCGGCTTCCGGGAGAGGAATCGAGTAAGGGTTTTGACTCTCCCTTTGTTCGGATATATCCTGAACTGATCTAATTTTTGGCTTTCTTTTTGCAGGTACCCTTGTTCCGGCAGTAGGCAATCTACCTTTTGATTTTGCGATCGTCTGGAAGCGAATACGTAGTCTTACGGACAGTTATATCGACGCTCGCTGGATCAACAACGAAGCTCACTGGTTAGCCGCTCGGTTGTTTCGTTTTCCCCACCACTTAAGGGTCCCAGGTACAAATTTTTACGATCTTCTTTTGCTCGACGATCAACTTGATTGATGATGATGACTAACTTATGTCGATCGCTTTCTTCGCAGAAATCCGCTTCCCCCGCTACTCTGAGCCACCGAGAGAAGTTACCATGTCGAACCCCGGTATCATGAGCCATCACCACCAAGGGAAGAAGACGAGTCGTGCCCTTGTGGCGCCAATCCATCCTATTCCGGAGGCGAGACCTCTCATGGAGCCGGTCGCCGATGAGCAAGGGCCGTGGGAGGAGAAAGGACTCCGGCTCAACTGCAAGAGGTGGAGGGTGGTGGAGCCCTCGACCTCCACTGCTGCTGATGCGCCCACCGTGGTGCCGCCATGGCGATCGCCGATGCCGAGACCCCGCGTGGGAGCCCGTTCTTCAGCCGCGACCGAGAGAAGGTCGAAAGGTAAGCTTGATTGCTTTGCTGGGTTATGATATTTCCCTGTTGGAAATATGCCAACACTTTTATTCTTGGTGCAGGGTCCATTTTGCCGATTCGAACTTCTCGCCGATGGTGCTGGATTTCCTGACGAGCAGATCTCCTCGCGAGGCTTGCGATGTCCCTTCTTACGTTGCTCGGTCGCCGCCTCCCTACCGAAGGCCTGGACGACCGACCTGGATGCGATCGCATACCGGCAGTCTGCTGATGCGATGCAGGCGACCTTTGCTCTGGCCCTTCAGACGACTACGATGGCTGCTCAGGCCGTGAGGGACTATGAGGGGCGGCCCTCCACCACTCATCTCCATGCGGACCTCGAGGCTGCCCGGAAATAGAACGTCGAGTTTGCCGAAAGGATCGTGGCAATGGAGAAGGATTCCGTGAGGCGGCCAAGCAGGCGAGGCAGGATCTTGACCGGGCTCGGGCGGCGACTGACCGGATGCGGGACCAGATGACGGAAGCCCGCAGATTGCACGCGGCCGCGCGGAAGGAAGCCGATCATCTGAAGGTGACCGTCGCCTGGCTGACTAGCGAGCTGGTGTCATCGAAAGAAGAGGTGGCTGCCAAGGTATCCGAGCTCCAGGGCGCACACCAGACGGTTGCGGAGCTGAGGGGAAGGCTGGAGGCGACCGAGGCCTATCCCCTCCTTAACGTGGAGTACGTCAGTGAGTTTCCCTACTATATGGCATATGCTGATGCAATTCGCGCCGCTAAGAAGGGAGGGCTCGAAGTCGGCCCTTTGGCTGATAACTTCAAAGCCTATGCGCTAGAGCACCCTTTGCAGCCCGCCTTCTTCGTGCCGATCCTGGACCTCTTGGATCTCGGCATCGACTTGAGCTGGTACCTGTCTCCCGATAATCTCATTCACCCGGATGCCCCAGAGGACGGGGAGACAGTTCCTGACGCCGGCGAGGGGGCGCACGCCAATTCAGCGACCGGCGGCGAAGGCCGGGCCGATCCAGCGGCCGATGGCGAAGGCCATGCAGGGGCATCCTCAGTTTGTCTGCTTTTATTTTTGTTTTTGCTTGTAATTAGATAGGCTCCTCCTTTTTGTAATCTGTCCTTGGGCGATTTGTACTTGTATTTCTTATGAAATGAAGTTTCTTTATCTGATTCCTTGTTTGTACGATCGTCTGTCTGAATCTTCTGCATAATCGTATACAAGTGTTTGAGGAACGATCGTCGTGCGTGCAACTCCAAATGAATTGATAAACTCATGCAATTGACATACTGGTAACTTTTTAGACAAAGTCGATCGTCATATGTGTATTTGAACAAAGCCGATCGTATGTATAGGTATGGGCCCGCTCTGCCCCTTGTTTTTGTTTACTTGGTAAAAGTAAGGGAACGAGCGTTCTTCAATTTTTCAGATTCCTCGAGGAAGGCCGGGACCATCCCAGCCTCGAGGAACCGTGCACAGTCGTGGAGTTCGATGGAACCGACCTCTGTGACCATGTCTTGTGCACGAGCGACATTCCGTTTGATGTCCAACTTCTCGCGACTCACTTAATTGTGAGGGTCCTCCGTAGGCTACGTTTTGCCTTGCAATGTAGCGATGGGGCGGACGATCTCTGCCAGGAGGAGTCCTTGCACGGGGCGCCGTCGGATTAATCGACTTCGCGACCGTGGCTTGTTAGCACTTTTCTGCCGGAGGCCGACAAGTTAGATGGCGGACCTTTGAGGGCATACGTTGTGACGGGGGTAGGGACGCGTCGCATTGTCCGAGTCCACCATGTTAGATGATAGACCTTGAGGGCGGGCGAGCGTGTCCACAGACCTGTTTTGGAGGGTCCTTTGGCTACGCCCGCCTCGTATTTTAACGAAGGGCGAGCGATCTGGTCGCAAAGAAACCTTGCATGGCCGCAGAGATCGGTTCCATCGACCTCCACAACCATGTCGGCACTCTTCTACCTTAGATCGTCATGTTAGATGGTGATCCTTGATGGTATACGCTGTGCAAGGGGAGGCGATCGCTTGCCTAGGTCCTTCATGTTGATGACGAACTTTAGAGAGCGAGCGAGTCATCCTCCGTGTTTGATTTTGCAATCGGATTGGGAGACTGACGATCGATCGCGGCTCTTGGTCCTTTCCGCCCGGGGCTCTGACTAAGTTACTAGCCTATCCAGCTTGCCCTCCTCGAACAATATCCAGAGTTATCTGAGGAGGTCGCGGCATTGGTCGGTGTTATGGCCAGGACTCTTGTGATAAGCATAAAATTTGTCGCGGTCTAGATGACCGTTGTCCCTTATCGCCTTCAACTTGCTTAGTCGTTCGCGCCCCTTGATGGCGTTGAATATATGGGCCGGAGATAGGTTGAGGTTGCGGAAGAGGTGGACTTCCACATATTCGAAGGCCTTGAACTCACCGGGTGGCCTGGCGACCGCCTTCTTGGGCCTGGCGACCGCCTTCTTGGGTTGGCGATCGTCTTCCTCTCCCCGGTTGCCCCCTCGCCTAGGAGAAGGGTGAGCAGCCTTTGTCTTGCAAGAAAGTCGGCGGCCTTGGCGCGGAAAATCGCGTAGGTAGGGGGGTGTCCTTCATGAGGTGCCTGAACATGGGCGAATGACCATCGAATCCCCCCAGGTCTGAGTAGAGTGCGAGCTCATCGCTAATGGGCTCGCCGGTGAGGACTCCTTCATCCACCCGATCGACGTAATCTCAATCAGGTTCACCTTTCCCCTGTCTGATCTTCATCATGCGGTGGGGACCTTTTGGCCGAGCGACCTTGGCGGCGAAGTATGATATGAAGTCGCTCGCCAGTTTTTCAAAGGAATTGATTGAGCGCGGTGGTAATGAGATGTACCACCTATGGGCGAGATTGCCCAATGTCAACGGGAACATTCGGCATTTTGTTGCGTCTGATGCTCCGCATCCGGTCATGTAGATCCGGAACTTGCTTAAGTGTGTCTCGGGGTCCGATCTTCCCTCATACAGAAGTGTTTGAGGAGGAGTGATCTTTGGTTGCACGGGGGCAAGCTCGATCTGGACCGCTAGCGGCTCACTTGGTCTAGCGACCTTTCTCTTGGCGCCTGCCCCAGTTTCTGGGAGCGTCTTCACATCGTCGAGCTGGCGTTGCATTGCGGCCATCGCCGTAGCCTGCCTGCTCACGGTCTGGCTCTCGGAGCGGGTGCCAAGGCGATCATGTACCGATCTCCTGGCTCCACTGTAGGCGACGAGGTCTCTTCCGTCGAGCTTGGCTTTTCTGCGGGCGGGAGCCAAATGGCTGACCCCCCTTTTGGGAGTCGGATATGCCGAACTTCAGGTGATGGATTTGGACTCCGTCGCCTCATGGCAGGGGCCAGAATGCCCCGGTCTCCATGAAGGATCACTTCCAAGTCGGCTAAAGGCGGAACTGTCTTGCCTCACGAGTGTCTTCTCTTGCGGATCGGGGCTTTCTGGCGATTGCTCGATAAGTAACCCCTTGAGCTTTCGCTTGCACGCGCGGCGGATTGCTGAGGGGTTAATAGTCGGAGCATTGCATGCTCTCCGTGGCTCCCATAGGATGGCCATGGCCTCCTCGATCTGTTCCGCGGTCTAGAACCGATCGAGTGAGAGGTTGGGGTCATCCCTTGGGGGCGAGATTGAGAGTCTCGCGTCACCACGGCTGCCCTCCGCCGCAGGTTGGGACTCGGTTTAGACCGGAATAAGACGTCCGGCGGACTGTAGGATTGCTCTCTTCGAGGTGGTGGTAGACGTCATTATTGTGAAGGTTTTTCTTTAAAGAACAGTGAGTGTTTCTTCAAGTATATGTTCCGGAGAATAGTGAGTGTTCTTCGAAATGATCGGAGGGAAATAAAGGTTCAGCCCCCTTCTTCTAATGCCAATTATTGTTACCCAAAATATTATATGGAGTGATTTGCTGGATATGGCTACGGGTGAGTAACAAACAAAATGCGAGAACACATCCAATGGAATATAGATCACACAAGATTTGCTGGGGTTGTTAGTCCTGGGCTTGAATGCTCTCGCGAGATTTTATTAATACGAAAAACGTTGGAGTACAAGTATTAATGTTAGAGTACAATTACAATGAGTGTAAAGACCCTAGTTATCTAGCTCTCGAGTGCTATTGATTGCTGGAAGAACCAGATTTGATGCTCTGTTAGTTCTTCTAACAAAGAGGAGATGCTGTGTAGTTCTGTGTTGAACTCGACTGTAATAAGTCTGATTTTTGATTCTATCTCTCGATCCCCTTCCCAAATGCTGGAAGTCCTCTATTTATAGAAGCGGAGGTAGTTGGGATGTCTTCATCCCAATCGGGCGATCGCCTTTCCTGTATTATAATAAGCGGGCGATCATCTTAGAACATGGTTCGGTTTCCTTAAATTCCGCGGCTGCTACTGGCAGCCAGCTATGCGATCCAATGGGAAGACAACACACGTCCCATGTCGCTGTCTTGGGAGGTCCCACCTAGTACCTTTTGGCGGGTCTGTCGGTAGGTGAGGCTGTGCCTGTCACTGACAGCTGCTGATGGGCTGGAGTCAAGTCTATTCCTGCGGCTCCTTTTTGCGGATCTGCACGTGGGCCACCATCCCGAGATTCGGTCTTCGTAGACTTTGACGGATGTTGGTTTTACACGTGGCATGGGACGGTCCTCCTTGTCTGGCACTAGAGTCGACCGCTAGGTGCCAAGAGACGATCGCCCCTGATGTCGATCGTTAGGCACTCGAACATGATCTGGCATCTTTGGTTGGCAAGTCTGTTGTGGCTTATTTGATGCTGAATTCGGTCGCTCGGCCTTATGCCGATCGCCGTCTAGGCGTATTAATCACCGCACAACAAGTGTAATGTGTGGTGTGTAATTGTCTGTTGAAATGATTTGAAATGAGCTGGTTGGGTCGTGGACCCTGTGTTTTGTTATCAGATTTCTATTTTGGAAAATAAGCTCTGGACTGTGACCCTAAGTGGTTTTTGATAAGTTGAGAATTATTCAACTACTAATGTTTTCAAAACCCCCGAGATCTTGAATTGATTTTCAAAATGATCACTCGTTTCATTTATATGTTTATGGTTTGAACTATTTTATTTAAATGAGAAATCTCGGGAAGTCTTTTGCCTTAGTTGAGTTGCGGATTATTTCAATTATCGTATTCTCGGAATGTGTTATGTATGGCTCATATTTTTACTTTATACTTGCACTAGCGAAACAATGGAGTTTTGCTAACCCCCGAGTAATCGGGGGGTGGATATCTGTATTGTGTCCAGGTACATGCATGTTTTCGGGAGCAAGCCACAGGATCGGTATGAGGGATGATAAATATGAATGATACTAATCACACGAATGCCAGTTTTGGTTTCAGTTAGTCGGTGTCCATTGTATTCTCTTTTTCGCTTTCATATTGTCGATGTTTTGAATTATGTTACCCTTGCGTGGGCATGAGAGGGTTACGTATTTTTTATTTGTAAGACAGTGATAAAAGACCAAATCGGTCTAATGGTTCGTGGTTTTGCCGTGTCGTCATGTAATGTATTATGTTTATTCAGTGTCTAGCCTGGTAGATCTCCATGGAGGAGGTCTGCGGCGTGTAATATTTCTGGTTTGATTCTGGGGGTATTACATTTATGGTATCGGAGCTTTAGGTTGCAGAAACCTAGGCTGTCGGGTCCAGTCGTGTATTGTTGGGTCTTGTCTTGTCAGATTGAGTCTGACTGATGTCATGTCGCGACGCGTCATCTGGGATGTCGGCCATGATTAGTATCAAGGTGCAGCCATCATCTTCATGCGATTTGTGGATGTAAGTCTCCCTAATACATGTTGTACCACAAGCTATACGAGCCTGTGTGATCCTGTGTTATGTAGTAGTATTTAAAGGTGCATCGTGAATAACTGACATATATTTGCTAATTCCCATCTTGTGCTAGAATGGAGAATAATATTGCTAAATGTATCTTCGTATAAACTGTTCTTCTTGCAAGAGTAACAACCTTGGAATTTTCAGTTTTCGAAAGGCTTTTGGGGAGTCGTAAATATTTAAAATGTCCTCCAAGGGAGGAAATTTTTTGATTTTCGTATGATGACCTCAAGGTCGAAATTTTTGAGACTTCAAATTACCTATATTTCATTTTCATCTCATATTATAAGTTTTCCAAACATGATGATGCTCTCGTTGTTGGGCAGTGGTGCCAGTTTTATGATTAAAATAGTGATGTGAATGTTGAGTCGATCGGTATGTATATGTTGAGATATTCCTCTTTATTGAGAGGTGAAATTTCGGTTTTGAATGACATTTCTCTTTTGATGGTTGCTTGTGAGATGTTGTAATTATGTGGATCGATGGCATTCAGAGTCATATGTATTGCTTAATTGTAACCTTCGATTCTAGTATTGCCTTGTATATGTTTGAAATCATGTTGTTGATTAGAACAGCTAGCGCACGCTAAGGTGGTATAAGTAGTGCACACTTATCTTTGTTATATCGCGCGCTAATCAGCCTGGGCAGAGGCGATGGAACCGCATTTTAGCCGTTAGGTCTAACTTTTGCGGTCAATTACCTGTGGCTGTATTCTATGCGTGGAGTCCAGTGATAACAACTGTTGTGCGTGCATGTGTGATTATGACTTTTCGTATTGCTAGGTGATATTTGATTGTGTTTGATGAATTGATAAATTATGTCTGCTGTGTGTGTGTGTGTGTTCATAAACACTTTCCTGAAAACTTCACAAAGTGTTGACAGTTCGATTAATCGGCAGCTCCGTGTGTACTTTGAAAATTATTTGGAATTGGCGAGTCGGCCTCGGATTCTCAAATAAAACCTCGACGATATTTGAAAGAGTTGTTTTAAAGTACATTTAGATATTTTGTAAAATGTTACCGTCGTTGATTTTCATGTAGTGTTGGGAGGATTTTCGAAAATGCTTTTTAACATGTTGTATTTTCAAATAATTCGAGTACATAATTTTCAAAAATCTTTCACACCATAAAAATATTTTATTTAAAAAACTAATACGATTATTAGTTTCAAAAATATAGAGTGAAAGATGAAAAAAAAAATCTCACTCGATGTAAACTTCAAACTCGGATTTGGGAAAGTGTCTTGTATTGATTAAAGTATGTATGAGTGGTTTGATGACCTCACGTGGTTACCTTGTTTGTTATTAACGATGATGCTGGTGTGTAGTGGCGTGGTGGTTTTGACAATGCCAGTTGCACAGAAAATATTGTTTTACAAATGATTTCAAAATGAGACGGTTAAAGTCTGTTGTTTACAAGTTTTGATGAAGCAACCCGAGGTACCAAAAATACTTTCAAAGTTTTTATTTCGAATAGCACACAAGTTCAATGATTTTCAAATGATATCATTTAAAAGGATACCTCGTGGATTTTCTTATCAAGTTGTTATTAGTTACCTTTGTAACACCCCCAGATTTAACCGGGAATATTACAGTGCCGTGGGGCCCGAGATGGAACCCACAAGACTGAAGGAAATTTTCGCAAATATTTACAAATGCCCAAGAGGCTAACGACGGTACTATTTTCAAAAATTCACAAGTACTTATAAAATCCATTTATCAAAACCGTCGTAAAACTCATTTGTAACCACAAGGCCCGAAATGCCAAGACTCCACGGTTTGAAACCATACGATAAGCTATCGCTTACACGTACCGACAAAATAATTTAAAAAACGATTGCCAAAGTAACCTAAGTTACCAGATACCGAAAGGCCATTTAAAAATACTCACGCAGCGGAAAATACAAACAATTAAAAATACTCAAGCAACGGAATACAATAACTGATCAGGAAACTGAATACACAATCACATGCCCTAGCCAATATCCTCCGGGAAGCTCATCTCTCCATGACCGCTACAAGCTCGATATTCCAAGAACCTAAAAAGAAAGCCCACGACGGGGTCAGCCATAATGTCCAACAATGATATCAACAAATCACATCAATAATTACATACCAATGAGAATATGAAATAAGAATACGACCAATGTAATCTTATCGTCATAACTTTAGGAAAATCCATGATTCGTATCCTTAACAGCACAAAAAGCTAATACCGAATATCTGTACGGTATCTCAACAATACCCAAGGTTCTCAAACCATCATCATAACTCACTGTTACAAATTCTGCTAACTCGGTCCAATCCCAATCCATCGGGTGACATCATCACATCTCAACACAATAATCAATTGTCTATCAAAAGACAACAACCAAGGGAAATACAGAACATACCTCGAGATGCACAATACCACGACAATCATGTCGGTCTAATCCAAGATCAGATCAATGCAATACGGACACGGTCCTAACACAAGACCTACAAATGTATACTTATATGACCACGTTAATATGCTCAAAACAATAACAACAGTGTATACTCAATGGAAATCCCATGATCCAGCGCCCTCAGCATAGATCCCCTGATGATCCTACTAGATCAACATGAGGTGGATAACCAACAATATACATATGCACAAGAACACATATAAAACCAACGATGC
Organism: Orobanche coerulescens; assembly: GCA_033398695.1. Taxonomy (NCBI): domain Eukaryota; kingdom Viridiplantae; phylum Streptophyta; class Magnoliopsida; order Lamiales; family Orobanchaceae; genus Orobanche; species Orobanche coerulescens. The sequence goes on along the minus strand of CM065818.1, from coordinate 99,475,677 downwards.
GAATCCACATGATTCCATCAACACAATACTGGGTAATCCAACTATCCAGCGCCCTTAGCATGGATCCCCATGATGATCCCGTCGGACCAACGCATGGTGAAAAACCTGTCCAATGATCCAGCGCCCTCAGCATAGATCCGCATGATGATCCCGTCGAACCAACTCATGGTGGACATCCGATCCAACGCCCTCAGCATGAATCCTCATGATCCCATCGGATCATTACAACATAAACAATACAATATGCATACACATATGCAACTCAATATGTTCATCAACATGAACAACACAACACGAACGACAATATGACAAATCAACTAGGACGACCTCATGTTTAACAACATGAATGACAAAATGCATGATCAAACATCATTAACACTAAACCGAATCAATTTAGGATACTTGCCCCGAGTCCTTAAGGAGCAACCTAGATATCAAATCATCACCAACGATTATCCGCAATGCTCGACGATCCAAACGTACCATGGACTATAGATAATCGTATCCTCATCATTATCATAATGTATCCTCGATACTCAATTATGCCAATTATCGAAATAAATCATATACATTATGATTTAACTCCCAGAATCGGAAAGACAAAATATAACCCAAATCTCCAGAATTTGCAGTAATAATCATTGCTATATGCATTATAAATGAAATGAAACTGAAACCATTTATTAAACATTATAACTGAGCAAGTAATAACTTGCCTTGATACTGATGAAACCATCACCAATCCCTTGCCGTCGTCTGTAAGTTCCACGGCCCCGATTAATGCAATCCACGAGCATCCTCGAACTTGACCATAAGGCATGATTCTTATCAATTGTCAATTATCGCAGCCTAATTCAATAATAGATTAACAACAATCCGATAACAATCAACAACTGACACGACCAATCAACCAATCTCATGGTTTAACGATATCTCGATCATACATAAAACCAAATAATACAACTTAACAAATACGAACTCATACCTACAATGTAACACCCCCGATATATTCAGGAATATTACAGCGCCGTAAATCCTTTACATAAGGATTTACAAGGCTGAAGAATTGAACAGACATTAACAGGTACAAATGAATGGAAGTAACGGAATTAAGATATAACAGTTCTGACCAAATACTGAAAATACAATTGTTCAACAGAAACTTATTAATACATCACCAAATTCAAATTCATCATAAACGACTACGTACTCGAGTACTTATTGAAATAACCAACAAACAACATTCAAATAAACCCGGTCGGAACATCACTCTGCACCCTCGTCATCATGCAGCTCCAGTGGTTGTTTTCCCGCTCTCCTGGATCCTGAACATAAACAAAATGTTCACCCCCGAAGGGGTTAGCACAACGATGCTAGTACAAGTACCAAAACATATTATTCATATCTCACGAAGAATAATAACGTAAATGACAAAAATACCAACAAGTCTTCTCCTACGAGAAACTCATAAATGACATACACAACTGATAATCACAACAATGATATCATAACATACACATGGTAATTCCGACGATCCATCGTTCACTGCCTAGAACCCACGATGATCCCGTCAGACCAACCCGTGGTGGAAAAACCCGTCCGATGATCCAGTGCACGCTAGCATAGATCCCCCGATGATCCCGTCGGACCAACACGAGGTGGACATACAACAACGACATACATGCACGACAATATGTATAACATCAATACATAAAACAAATAAGGTACTTGCCTCGATTCGATGACAAGAACAATACTTCCACGAAAACGAACACTCGAAGGTCGCCCCCCTCAATCAATCACATAACAAGCTCGAACCTTAACAAAAGAAATAATATAGAATTTATCTCACATCGTATGAATGTCTAACAATTCGATTTACGGCCAAAATCTCATAAAATGTAATCTGCCTGAACTTCTTAGCGCACGCTAAGTACTCTGTGTAGCGTGCGTTAAGTCTGCTCGATAGCACACGCAAACAACAAAGCCTAGCGTACGCTAACTATGCATGGTCAGTACTTCACTGATCAGCCCACTGACTCGTCTGATGGCCTAACGTACATTACGTTCCAAACGTAGCGTACGTTAACTCATGCTCGATAGCGCACGTTAATCTACATAGATTAGCGTGCGCTAACTGTGCATGGCAGTTTACTACTGGGCAGTAGACTGATCTCAACATGATCAAACCAAATGAAATCTTCAGTGTTAATTCATGTTACCTCCATGAATATCATGTTCATACGGTTATGAATGATCTTACGGATAACAACAACTTCGGATTCAAGAATATGTATACTATTATGAAACCATATTCCATTCGATTACAATTCTTCATGCGATAATTTGGAAGGCTTAACGATCGATATAACACCTTTATATCAATCGAAAACTATCATTCTGTAGTTTGATTAACATTCCATCTTTACAAGATAAATCCTTCCATTATCAATCCTTTAGATTCGTCTAACAATAATGATGTTAAAGTCAAGTCCATGATTGCTATGAAAACACCTATTCGGATTACCAATGATAGAAGCTTCCTCTACTTGTTCATTGTAATAAGATTCGAATCATGATGTTCATAATCAAGGTACTTAAGGCATAATCATCTCAATATTCCAAACATGATGTGGTTTGGATAATTCACCCAAGAAACTCATTATTTTGCTAGCATGATCATCTTATTCTCTATAACACGAATCTAGAGTTGGAGATAGAATCAACATACCTTAATATGATGAAATCACTGAACTCCAAAGGTAGAATCTGACTCCGGTTGGTTATATGTCACTCCAAGGTGCTACTTCTCTTCAATGATCAATAACAAGAAGTATCCAATGTCCAATGATCAAGTGGATGTGTTATAAGTGTGTCTAAGGAAGATGATATGCCCTTTGGTCTCTCAAAAACGAAAGAGGAACGAAGGAAATGAGAACAAAATGGAGTGATGGCCCATATATAAACTTTCTGTACAAAAGCAGATTAGCGCACGCTACCTATACATCCTTAGCGCGTGCTAATAAGAGTTGACTCCAAAACTGTCCAGGTTCATCCGCGAGAATCTTATCCGGTCCTACGTCCGGCTGGCGCATGTGTTAGCCATCTAGCTCAATAATTAATTACCTAGCACACGCAAGTCCTACATTCATAGCGTGCGCTAGTAGAAGCTGATAGCATGCGTTAAGCTACCTTCTTAGCGTACGCTATCACGAGTTTGCATGAGAAAATTTGCATGAAGATATACTTATGTACAAAGATACCAATGTGAGAAATAACATACTCCAACTATCGAGATCATAAATTCGAATGATACAGGGTTCGAATACAGATGAGATACACAATAATAAATCCGGATATTACATACTCTCCTACTAAAAAGGAGTTTCGTCCCGAAACTCAAGACAAAAATAACTCTGGATATCTGGATTTCATTCTATTTTCCATTTCCCATGTGGCTTCTTCCACTCCACGACGTGACCACTGAACTTTGACCAAAGCGATTGGTTTGTTCCTCAACTGTTTCACTTGACTCTCGAGTATCTTGACCAGTCTTTCTTCAAACGTCCCATCCTGAGCGACCTCGATCTCCTCGAAATCAATGATATGACTAGGGTCCGGTATATATCTCCGTAACTGGGATACGTGGAATACGTTATGAACATGGCTCAACGACGGCGGCAATGCCAATCTGTATGCAAACTCTCCAACTCTCTCAAGGATCTCGAACGGTCCGATATATCTCGGACTCAGCTTTCCCCTTCTTCCAAAATGGAAGATTCCCCGAGTAGGAGAATCCTTTAAAAGTACGTGGTCTCCAGTACTGAACTCCAAAGGGCGACGACGTACGTCTGCGTAAGATTTCTGGCGACTCTGGGCGGTCAACAGCCTTTCACGAATCAAGGCTATCTTCTCTCGAGTCTGTATGATAAACTCTGGTTCTGTCCCGATCAAGTCTGATGAATCATCCCAACATAGGGGCGATCTACATCTCCTCCCGTATTATGCCTCAAACGGTGCCATCTTAATGGAAACATGCCAACTATTGTTGTAGGTAAATTCAATCAACGGTAGATGAACTTCCCAATCAATTGACCAATCTAAGGCACAAGCCCTCAACATATCTTCCACCGTTTGAATAGTCCTATCTGATTGTCTATCAGTCTGTGGGTGATAAGCTGTGCTGAAGTTCAATTCGGTTCCCAAGGCCTTATGAACTGCTTTCCAAAAGTGAGACACAAAACGACCATCTCAATCAGAAACAATGGTCTTCGGCATACCAAGCAATCGAACTATCTCTAAAATAAATACTCGTGCCAACCTCTCTGGTCCCCACGTGTTCTTAATGCCTAGAAAATGAGATGATTTGGTTAAACGATCAACTATCACCCAAATCATGTTCATTCCTGTCTTGGTTCTCGGCATACTAGTGATAAAGTCCATCGATATGTCCTCCCACTTCCATTCAGGAATCAGGAGCGGCTTTAACATTCCGGCAGGCCGTTGATGCTCGATCTTAACCTTCTGACAAGTCAAGCATTTCGAAACATAGTCCGCTACATATTTCTTCATGTTGCCCCACCAGAAATTCTGCTTCAAGTCCTTATACATCTTACTGGTGCCCGGGTGGATAGAATAGGGCGAACTGTGAGCTTCCTTCATAATTGTCTGTTTCAAAACATCGACATCGGGAATGCAGAGTCGGTTATGAAATTTCAAAACTCCATCATCATGAATTACGAATCCGGGGGCCTTCCCCTTGATCACTTAATCACGTAACCGAATCATCAGAGGATCATCTGCCTGTCTAAATTTGATTTCTTCGGTTAATGATGAAGTTATTTCCATCATGCACAGTTGTCCTTGGACTCTTTGTAACCAAACTTCAATTCCTTCTCGAATCATCTCTCGTTGAAGGCTATGTTGGGAGGTCAGCGTCTCCAGCATCTGAATAGAAACAGGCTTGCGGCTGAGTGCATCGGCCACTACATTCGCTTTGCCTGGATGATACAAAATCTCCAAGTCATAGTCCTTAATCAGTTCTAACCATCTTCTTTGCCACATGTTCAACTCTTTCTGACTGAAGATGTATTTGAGACTCTTGTGATCCGTAAAGATCCGATGCTGAGTCCTGCATGATAATGCCTCCAGATCTTTAAAGCAAAAACTACTGCTGCTAGCTCCAAATCATGTGTTGGGTAATTCACTTCATAAGGTTTCAGCTGTCGCGACGCATAAGCGATCACCTTGTCATTCTGCATCAATATGCATCCGAGTCCTTGGTTCGAAGCATCACTGTAAACTATAAATCCTCCAGTCCCCTGTGGAAGTGTTAAAATCGGTACGGTCGTCAATCTCTTCTTCAATTCATCAATAATCTGACATAATTCGTTCCACTCAAACTTTTGAGTTTTCTGTAGGAGTCGAGTAAGTGGGCGAGAAATTTTGGAAAACCCTTCCACGAACCGACGATAATACCCAGCATGTCCTAAGAAACTTCGGACTTCTTTCACGTTCTTTAGAGGCTTCCAATCCAAAACCGCTTCGATCTTCTGAGGATTTACTCGGAATCCTTCAGCTGATACCACATGACCGAGGAACATTACTTCCTTTAGCCAGAATTCACACTTAGGGAGTTTGGCGTACAGTTGCTCGCTTCTTAAAAGTTCTAATACAATCCGTAAATGCTGTGCATGCTCTTCCGGGTTCTTAGAATAAACCAGAATGTCATCAATGAACACGACCACAAATTTATCCAAATATTCGATGAACACTCAGTTCATCAACTGCATGAATACAACAGGTGCATTAGTGAGACCAAACGGCATCACTACAAACTCATAGTGTCCGTAGCGAGTTCTGAATGCTGATTTCCGAACATCAGATTCCTTAATCCTCAGCTGATGATACCCTGATCTCAGATCGGTTTTAGAAAATACTGTTGCCCCTTGCAACTGGTCAAACAAATCATCAATCCATGGCAACGGATACTTGTTCTTAATCGTCATCTTGTTTAGCTCTCGATAGTCAATACACAATCGAAGCGATCCATCCTTCTTTCGGACAAAAAGAACTGGCGCTCCCCAGGGCGAAATGCTTGGCAGAATATAGCCTTTGTCCAGTAACTCCTCCAGCTGCTTTTTCAGTTCATACATCTCAGTAGGTGCCATACGATACGACGCCTTAGAAATTGGTGTAGCTCCGGGTTCCACCTCAATGGTGATTCTACATCCCTTCATGGAGGTAGTCCAGGTAACTCGTCAGGAAATACATCTGGAAATTCGTTCACAACAGGAATGGATGAAAGTTCCAGAATTTCGTTTTCTTTCTTCATTACATAACACCAGTATCCGGTACAGCCTTGTTTCAACAATTTGACAGCTTTCATCGCCTTGATCAACTTTCCGGAGCTTCCCGGTTTCCATCCCTCAAACAGTATTTCAGAACCATCGTCAGCGATCAGCGAGATATTCCTCCTTCGGTAGTTTACAATTGCTCCATATCGATTAAGCCAATCGTCTCTGAGTATCAGGTGTTGCGATATTTCATTTAACGCAAGTGCACGTTATCGTAGACAAGTAATAAAGTGATGAGTGAGTTATCGTTCCCACGAGGACTGAATTGCTAACTACCGATTTATATGTATTCTAATTTTATCTGAACTGCCGAAATTTGGGATGCAATTAATAACTAAAGACAACCAATAAAAGAACAAATAGTAAAAATGATCGCTCGAAGAAAGAAAATCAAATGATGAATAAGTCTAGGATTGTGAATACACCTCGGTTTATCCGAATTTACTCTCGATTATCTGAAGTTAATGATTTCCCCAATTTATTGAAGGCGAAGATTGCTAAAATACTCTACCGCCTCTCCTAGGTCAGTAGATTTTTCTAAAGGCAACTAACGCACTCTATCCCTAGGTGAATTAATTCGACAATAGGCAAAAAGCACAAAATCTTCAAAAGGCCACGTAGTTCCTATGAGTATATTCCTATCTCACAAGATAAAACGGTTCTCACCAATAGTTCCTCACCAACTTTTCTCTCCCGATTCAAGTTGCGTAATTAAAACATTCCAATTATAGGCCACACAATTGAAAGCATTAAAAACGATTGGGAAAACTCGACAGAAAAGGGAATTATATAGATAATCAAAAGCAAATTCGTCAAAACTTTGGTTTCATCAAAATCCTAGAACAGGGTTTTAGCCTGACATGCTAAAGAATAAAAATACAGAAATAATGAAAGGAAGCATCGAAATCAAACGCAGATGAAGAACTCGAATTCCTCCGTTCTTCTGGCTTCTGCTCTCTGCTCTTGGTGTCTTCTGCTTCTTCTCCTTGATGATAATTGATTCCTCTCTTCTGCGATCCCCCCCGATGATAATCTTAAACCCTTATTTATAATTCTCCTCAGCCTCCAAAACGCGTCCGTGTGATTAGGTCGAGAACCGGCTCCAAAACGGCCCAGAAACGTGGCACTTTCTGTCAAAACCGCCCCGTGGGCCGCGGATCACTTAATCTGTGCTGCGGCTCATGGCACTCAGCGCCTATGCCTAGGCACCATTTTTTTCTTCTGGGCCGCGGCTCACTTCTACGTGCCGCGGCTCGTAGTACAGTGCGCTCGGTGCCTGCTGGTTACCTTCGTGTGCCGCGGCTCACTTGGTACGTGCCGCGGCCCCAGGCCAAAAATCGCCGTTTTCGCCCGTTTTTCATCGTTTCGGCTTCCGGACTCCAATTTCCTGCAAAACATATAATAATAGTGCATTTGAAGCTCATTTATGCAGATTTAATCATAAAAAATACAAAATAATGATAAATAAGCGTATAAAAATACGCCTAACAAATACCCCCAAACTTGAGCCTTTGCTTGTCCTCAAGCAAAAAATAATCAAAATCAAACAAAAGAATATCGTGAATGATCGTGCAACTCGTAGTGCTCAACCTAATCAATACTATCCTGAAAATCCCAAATAATAATACAAGTATCGTAATAGCGAGCCACATTCAGGACATTGATTCCACAAAGTAACCAATGTCAGTCCTAGTCAATCGTTCATGAAGAAAATCAAGCTCAAAGATTAACAAGCGTGAATTTAATCGACCACCAATATGAAGGGTTAAAATAAACAAGCTAACTCGCCCAATTCCACAGTCTAGTGGCAAAAATTTCAAGAGTTTCATCATCAAAAATAAACCTCAGACAGTATTCCCTTATATATGATCAATAAGATGATTCGAGTTAACCACTAGGTTCGGATCTCGGGATGTTTCATCGGGATAATCCTAGGGTGAAATTCCATTCTCATGTGTTGGGGAACTGTTTGACGTAAAAGACACTCATGGGGCACATGGATGCTTCTAGTTACTAAGTTCCCCTCCACAGCGGAGAAACAACTCGAATAGCTATTCCCGCATGTCTGATTCAAGGTTGCTGTTTTACGCGAGAGTAAACAACGGGTCACGCGAATACCCCCGGTTACTAGGCTCCCCATCATCGGCACATGCGAAATCTCTAAACCACTAGTCTAATCAGGGTCGTCGTTTTACGCGAGAGTAAACAACGGGTCACGTGAATACTCCCGGTTACTAGATTTCCCATCATAGAACAAATAATATCTCGACTTTTAAGGAAAAACTGTCCGACTCTAACTCACATTAAGTGCCAACACGACTTATGTTGCTGGACAACTAGCTACGCGAAAAGTGTAACCCAACGTATAGACGGTGATTTGAAAACACGTATGTCTCCTTTCCTATCTGCTAAGATTTCTACAAAAACGAAAAAATTTCGGACCTAGATGAATACTCAATAGAAACAGATATCGCTGACTACAACTCAACTAAAAATCAACCGTTTCTTCAGAGAGAAATCAGTATCGTAACATCAGTTTTACATAAAAAGAAGCACGAAAAATTCACGAATGCAATTAAAAACACGGCAAGCAAGGGTAGCAACAACAAAAATAATGAAAAAAATAATGAAAAGTGCAAACGAATAAGTACAACAACAAAAAATTAACCCCCCCAAACTTAGGACGTACATTGACCTCAATGGACCAAAAGAATAATATGTAATAAAAGAAAAAGGTCAAGTACTCTCCTACAGTCATGCTCACGAACTGGTGCCGGCGTCGTCCGGCGAGGAGGGTGGCGTGGCTGGGCGAACGGGTGGAATGAATGGCCCGTCCGGGTGCATAATGTGGGCCGTCCATGCAGCAAGGTGCTCCTGGTGGTAAGCATCTCTCGCTGCCAGGCGCCTCATCTCACGTCTGTTGGCCTGGCGGGCCTGCTCTCTCATCTCATCTTGGATGGCAGCGATGATGCTCTCTCTCTCTCCGTCCGCCTCTCCTCTCTCAGGGCAGCCAGAAGGCTCTCTCTCTCTCTCCTCATCTCCTCTCTCTCTCCTCATCTCCTCTCTCAACCCGTCGAACATCGCCTGCAAGTGCTCTCTGTCGGGCGGCAGGCTGGACTCCATCTGCCCCTGCGTCAGAAGAAGAGGCTCGGGGGACTGCTCATGTGCCTCATCAAGTAGAAATCCTCGCCCCCGAGCGTGTGCCGGTGCTCCTCCCCACTGGTCGAAGTGCGAAATGATGCGATGATCAATCGGGCCCAGGGGGGCTAACATCGGCTCGTCATCCGACCACGTCATCCCCGACTGCCGGCATAGAGCGCAAATAAGAGAGGGGTGCTTCAGCCCCGTCTTGGCCCCTCCCTGAATACACTGGAAGATAGATCGGACCAGAAGAGGGCCACATCGAATCTGACCCCGGAAGTGATAGCATATAATGTACGGGCATGAGAGAGTAGAACAGTGCGGATCTGCGAGGTAGGATCAATACGTGCACAGATGAAGTACAACCAGGCTCGCCCGAGCCTACTGAGGCACGAGATCTTAAAGTAGAAAGACGAGGAGCCCGGAGCACATAGCTCCCAGTCGGAGCCGGGCTGTGTGAGTGTCTCGAGCAGGGCCTCCTTCGTGAGGCCACTCATAGCTCGCGTATATGCCGTATCGTCAACCACAGGCAGCTCGAATAATCTCCGAATGGCGGCCACAGAGAAATATACAGTAATGCCTCGGACGACGACCTGCGTCCGAGTGTCTGACTGCGGTATCATCTGCCCCGCCCGAATGTGCTTCAACAGAGCGCTCGCATAAAACTCCTGTACAATGGAGATCACCGCCGGCTCGGGAGGTACAGAAAAACAGGCCCATCCCATCTCGTCTATCATCGTCAGAAGCTCCCCGTCCTGGGGGGCTGGGGTGAATCCCCTCTCCGGAATCAAAGGCCGAGGACGAATCTTTTCATTGAAGATTTTATGAATCTCCGGGTCAGAAAATTGGTGCGCCTCCGACTCGGCTCGGCTCTGTGAAGTTTCCACTCGTGTGGGGGACGATTGCGTCCTGGCCCTTTTGCTAACCTTTTTGGTTCTAGCCATAGCGAGTCTTGAAAAGATAAACACCGGAGTTTACTTACTTAAGCAATAATGAGAATAACATTACTTGGCTAAGGATATCCAAACATGAATCAAGAGTTAAACGAGTTTGCACCGTTGTGAAGGAAAATTAAAATTGATCTTTAACGTTTAAACTTGACGTTGGTTGGGGTACGCTGTAATTCCATAAACAATTTCGTTCGCACCTAGTTCAAAATATTGACTTAAAAAAGAAAAAATATATTTTTTTTCATTCGAGCATTTCATCAACCACCTTGAATGCATGAATTCAAATGAGGAACAAGAACTGTAATAGTTTGCATTTCATCCCCAAAAATAACAACAATCGGCATGCTCATGACACAATGACAAGAACTTTAACAATCTACCGAATATCAACACATACCATCGAAATAAATCAAAAATTTCGTATTCCCAACTTAATTCTTGATAGAACTTTGAAAAAGAAAAACAACAATATAATCAACATCAAATGAATAACCATACCTTACTTCTAAAACCATGCATCAATAAGGATTAAGGGATTTAGGATTACCTGGGTTGGATCGTAGTATGCAAGAGGAAGAAGAAGACGATAAGATGTTCTCGACCGATCGCTTGTGCAAAGAAAAGGGAAGAAGTTTACCTGAATCCCGGCCGATCGAGTATAAGAAGGGTACCTGGGCTGTTTAACTTCTGAACGGGGGCCGCGACACAGCTTAAGTGAGCCGCGACCCAGAGTACAGCCTGTTCAGGCTCCTTTGTTCCATTGCCATGTGCCGCGGCTCAGCATCCTTGTGCCGCGGCTCGAAAGTGTTAGTGTGCCGCGGCTCAGCACATATGTGCCGCGGCCCGTAGTACAGATCCCTGGGCATATCTGGTGCATCTGGTGTGCCGCGGCTCAGCAGCAACGTGCCGCGGCTCAGTGATCAACTGTGCCGCGGATCAGTAAGGTTGTGCCGCGGCACAGAGTACAACAAGTTTAGCCTTCTTTTTCGACCTGTGTGTGCCGCGGCTCACAATCCTTGTGCCGCGGCCCAATGCTGATTTTTCCCAAAGGATAATTTCTGCACAAAATTTTCAACAGAAAACGTCAAGAGCATGAGAGACAAGCATATCCAAGCTAAAATGACGAAAAAATAAAGATCCAAAAAATGCAAGAAAATACTGAAATGCAAAAATCTACAACTAATACTCGGGTTGCCTCCCGAGAAGCGCTAAGTTTATAGTCTTCAGCCGGACTTATTGAAAATCAGTTTGCTTTTCGCAAAGACCATTTGAACTCCGCCCCGTCCATCGAACCGTTAATATGTGTTTTAAAATTTTGACCATTGGTTTTTAACGATCTAATTTTCAATTTGGACACCAAATGTTCTTTGCGAAAAGATTTTAACGAAAACAACTTTCCGAAGCATCCATTTTGCACATGACTTGGCGCTCGTTTGACATCCGGCTTAATTTTCAACTTCAGGGGCGAACTTAGGACAAAAGGAGAATTATCCGATTGTGGATGAATGGATGTTGAAGACGACATATTCAAATGCATAATATATGCAACTTGCTCTTCATTCTTATTAGGCGTCGGGGCAGCTGAAACGGATTCTGACTTTTTCGACCGATAATTCTTCCAGTGTGTATCCTTCGCAAAGGTATCTATACTTTAAATCTACGAACTCTTCTCGACACTACTTGGACACGGAATGGGTTGAAACACTTGGAAAGTGACATGCTCATCCTGAACCCGTAGAGTTAGTCTCCCTTTTTCCACGTCTATGAGAGTTCGGCCGTAGCTAAGAATGGTCTTCCCAAAATAATTGGGATGTCTTGATCCTCCTCGATATCGATTACAATGAAATCAGCTGGAAAGATGAACTTATCTACCTTTACTAAGACATCCTCTATTATTCCCCTCGGATATTTAATCGATCTATCGGCTAATTGCAGTGAGATTGTCGTTGGCTTTGCTTCCCCAATGTTTAGCTTCTTAAATATGGAAAGTGGCATCAGATTAATGCTGGCCCCGAGATCGCACAACGCCTTATCAAAAGAGAGGTTTCCTATGGTGCACGGTATATTGAAGCTTCCCAGATCCTTCAATTTTGGCGGAAGCTTTTTCTGAAGAATAGCGCTGCACTCCTCCGTCAATGCGACTGTCTCATACTCCTCAAGCTTTCTTTTGTTCGATATGATTTCCTTCATGAACTTGACATAGCTCGGCATTTGTTCCAAGGCGTCGGCAAATGGGATGTTGATATGCAGTTTCTTGAAGACGTCAAGGAACTTAGAGAATTGCTTGTCCGCCTTTTTCTGTTGTAATCGCTGCGGAAACGGGACGGGTGGCACATATGCCTTCGGATTATCCGGAAACAGTATCGAGGGTCTAGACATTTGTGATTCCTCAGTCGCTGAATTTTTCTTCTCCTCATCCTCACTTCTCTTTTTGTTCTGCCCGGGCAGTTCACCCAATTCTTTCCCACTTCTCAAACCAATGGCATTGACACTCTCTCTGGGATTCGTTTCAGTCGTACTTGGCAAGGTACCCTCCGGGCGGGCTGTTAATACATTAGCAATCTGGCCCAATTGGACTTCCAAGTTGCGGATAGAAGCGGAATGGTTCTGCAAGGTCGCCTCCGTGCGGGCCATGAACTGACTCGTGTTTGCTGCCAATTTCGCTATTGCTTCTTCTAGAGAATTTTTTTGGAGCAGGAGGAGGTTGCTGTTGGTGTTAAGCAAACGGGGGCTGGTTCGAGTTTTGTCTATTTCTCCATGAGAAGTTAGGATGATTTCGCCATCTCGGATTATAGGTTTTGGAGTAAGGATTATTTTACCGGTTCCCGTTTCCCACGAACTGAGCTTGTTCCATCGAAGTTTGCTCGAAAGGGTTTCCGACTTGACATTCTGCGCTAGGATGAGCTCCATTACACCAATTGCACGATTCAATGGTAACGGGAGAAGGAGCATGTGAAAAGGCTTGAAGTTGCTGCGTCAATGCAGCGACTTGAGCCGAAAGTGTAGAGATTGGATCGTTGTCAGAGACTCCCATAACTCGCTTCGGGATTACTCGTCCAGAAGGCCACTGATAGGCATTTGCGGCCATCGCTTCCAATAAAGAGTGGGCTTCTGCCATTGTTTTTCCCATTAAGGCGCCTCCAGCGGCTGCATCAACAAGAGTGCGTGTTGAAGCACTCAACGCATTATTAAAAGTCTAAATTTGTAGCCAATCCGGTAGGCCATGTTGTGGGCATCTCCGTAGCAAATCTTTGTATCGCTCCCGCGCCTCGTGAAGTGACTCCATATCAAATTGCCCAAAGGTAGTGATCTCGTTCCTCAGCCTCGCCGTCTTTGATGGTGGGAAGAACTTAGCCAGGAAAGCTTGCGCTAATTCTGCCCACGTAGTGATCGACCCCGGCGGTAAAGAATTTAACCAAAATTTGGCTTTGTCCCTCATAGAAAAAGGGAAAAGCCGCAGACGGATAGCATCGTCGGTAACACCATTGTTTTTGAAGGTGTCACAAATCTCGAGAAAAGACGCGATATGTGCGTTGGGGTCATCGTTCGGCAATCCAAAAAACTGGCTCGCTTGTATAATCTGAATTATAGCCGGCTTGATTTCGAAATTGTTCGCCTGAATGGTTGGACGCCGAATTCCTGAAAAGTTCGCATTTATTTGTGGCATAGCATAATCGCGGAGTGCTAATGCCGGTTGAGCTTGCACTATGGGGTTTTCCGCTTCGTGATTTCCCGTGTTATCGGCCATGGTGACTGTTGTCGGTAGCTCACGTTTCTCCTTCTTGCTTCTCCGAAGAGTGCGCTCGAGTTCGGTATCCAAAGGTAGTAGGCCTTCGTTACCGAATTTTCTCATGCACTAACCGGAAATCCTGAAAGGAAAATCAAATAAATAAAATCACACAAAAACAATAAAAAAATGTTCAAACTAAGACTAGAAATACTGAAATCGATATTAGTAAAAAAATCAGTCCCTGACAACGGCGCCAAAAACTTGTTGCGATATTTCGTTTAACGCAAGTGCACGTTATCGTAGACAAGTAATAAAGTGATGAGTGAGTTATCGTTCCCACGAGGACTGAATTGCTAACTACCGATTTATATGTATTCTAATTTTATCTGAACTGTCGAAATTTGGGATGAAATTAATAACTAAAGATAACCAATAAAAGAACAAATAGTAAAAATGATCGCTCGAAGAAAGAAAATCAAATGATGAATAAGTCTAGGATTGTGAATCCACCTCGGTTTATCCGAATTTAATCTCGATTATCTGAAGTTAATGATTTCCCCAATTTATTGAAGGTAAAGATTGCTAAAATACTCTACCGTCTCTGCCGAGGTCAGTAAATTTTTCTAAAGGTGACTAACGCACTCTATCCCTAGGTGAATTAATTCGACAATAGGCAAAAAGCACAAAATCGTCAAAAGGCCACGTAGTTCCTATGAGTATATTCCTATCTCACAATTTAAAATGGTTCTCACCAATAGTTCCTCACCAACTCTCCTCTCCCGATTCGAGTTGCGTATTTAAAACAATCCAATTATAGGACACACAATTGAAAGCATTAAAAACGATTGGGAAAACTCAACAGAAAAGGGAATTATATAGATAATCAAAAGCAAATTCGTCAAAACTTTGGTTTCATCAAAATCCTAGAACAGGGTTTTAGCCTGACATGCTATAGAATAATAATACAGAAATAATGAAAGGAAGCATCGAAATCAAACGCAAATGAAGAACTCGGATTCCTCCGTTCTTGTGGCTTCCGCTCTCTGCTCTTGGTGTCTTCTGCTTCTTCTCCTTGATGATAATCGATTCCTCTCTTCCGCGATCCCCACCGATGATAATCTTAAACCCTTATTTATAATTCTCCTCAGCCTCCAAAACGTGTCCGTGTGATTAGGTCGAGAACCGGCTCCAAAACGGCCCAGAAACGCGGCACTTTCTGTCCAAACCGCCCCGTGGGCCGCAGCTCACTTAATCTGTGCCACGGCTCACGGCACTTAGCGACTATGCCTGGGCCGCGGCTCACTTCTACGTGCCACGGCTCACAGTACAGTGCACTCGGTGCCTGCTGGTTACCTTCGTGTGCCGCGGCTCACTTGGTACGTGCCGCGGCCCCAGGCCAAAAATCGCCGTTTTCGCCCGTTTTTCATCGTTTCGGCTTCCGAACTCCAATTTCCTGCAAAACATATAATAATAGTGCATTAGAAGTTCATTTATGCAGATTTAATCATAAAAAGAATACAAAATAATGATACATAAGCATATAAAAATACGCCTAACATCAGGTCGTCTCCTTGCATTTCTATTACTATCAAATTTGAGAGCCACTCTCTGCCTCCAAATGATACAGGGAAATTTCTGGTTTCTAAGTTACCGACAATCCTCTCTCCACTCGGTAAACCAACAACATAAGGTTCACAAGTATGAAAACCAGAAATTTTCAAACGATTTACACAAGACAAGGATATAAAAGAATGCGTTGCTCCTGTATCGAATAAAACGCTAACTGACTGGGAAAGGATCTGGACAAGACACGATGCGGCAAAGAAAGATCCGATCGTCTGTTTCCCTCATCTCGTACAGACGTGGGGGAACATATCCGGCACTCGATGTACCCTTTCGGTCCCACTGTCCTCTGCCTCACCCGCGGCCAAAATTCTGAGGCATCTGAACACTTTGCTGCGTCTGTTGGATACTGGCTTCCTTCTGGACTGGCTGTGGTGTACGGGCTCTAAAAGACTTTGCAGCCTCTTCACAGAACACCGCACGATGTCCCTCTTGACCACAATCAAAACAAGTTACGGCAGGTAGGGGGAAATTCCGTCGATAGTGCCCCGTCTGGGTGCAGTTAAAGCATTTCCTGATAACATCAGTCATAGTTGATGTTGCTCCGAAGTTCTTTCCGCTCCTAACTGGATGCGTAGGTTTCTTGAAAGAGTGAAAGGATGACTGGGCCTTGCAGGGCCCGCTGTTCTTGTGCTCTGTAAAAGTACCAAAGACTTTTTGCTTCTTGGATTCCGTAAATTTCTCCATAGCTGCTTCCTTGATCTCATACGCCAACGCCTTATCCTGGTATTGACGGAGTGTGGTACATTCAAAACCGGACATGTACCTCTGGATTTCTGGTTTCATCCTCATATCAAAATGGATCATCATTTCTGCATCTGTTCTGACCAGATGTCGAACAAATGCCAGCTGTTGGTTAAACGTCTTAATTGCTTGAGATACTGGCATATCTGAAGGCTAAGCGGAGAAAAGCTCCCGAACTTTGGCTTCCCTCACAGGACGAGGGCAGTACTGAGCTTCCATCATTAATTTAAACTCTGTCCAATCAGAATCAAGGTCTACAGGCCGGATGGCTTCCCACCATTCAGACGCTTCCCCTATCAGAAAATATTGAGCGATTGAGGCTCTCCGGTCGTCTGGGCAGTTAATTCCGGCAAAGATTTTCTCCAGTTCCTTCAACCAATGGTCCCAGGTGGGAGTCTCAGAAATGTCGTCGAATTTGGGTGGTTGCATCTTCGCCACCTTTTGTAGCCACCGGTCACCTCGATTTCCCATGTCCGGGATCCCTTGATGTCTCTCTCCCTGCTGTAGTCCCACCGCCACTTGCATTCGGTCCACAACTTGGGCGAACTGAGTCATTTGGTTCACCACTTGACGAAGGATTTCTGGTACAGCAGGTTCCGGTTCGTTATTGATAGATCTCTGCGGCTCGCCTGAGCTATGACTGGCCTGATTAGAAGGCGACGCTTCCCTTTCAGCATTCCTTCGTCCGCGTCCGCGACCCCGACCACGTCCACGTCCGCCTCTCAACATACTGTAAGCATAAATACTCAATATACAGGAAACAATATCGTTCGAATGCTCAAGTACAAGGAAATATAACATGCAAAGGACGAGATAGAGTTTAGGAACTTACAACCACCGCCCGCACGAAGACGTAGGCAGTACAGTGATGTTATTCACGGCCGATTACCTCAAAAGACATAAATGACCCCTATTTTAACCCAACGCCCAAGATATCCATAATCTTAGCTCCGATACCATATTCTGTAACACCCCCGATATATTCAGGAATATTACAGCGCCGTAAATCCTTTACATAAGGATTTACAAGGCTGAAGAATTGAACAGACATTAACAGGTACAAATGAATGGAAGTAACGGAATTAAGATATAACAGTTCTGACCAAATACTGAAAATACAATTGTTCAACAGAAACTTATTAATACATCACCAAATTCAAATTCATCATAAACTACTACGTACTCGAGTACTTATTGAAATAACCAACAAACAACAGTCAAATAAACCCGGCCGGAACATCACTCTGCACCCTCGTCGTCATGCAGCTCCAGTGCTTGTTTTCCCGCTCTCCTGGATGCTGAACATAAACAAAATGTTCACCCCCGAAGGGGTTAGCACAACGATGCTAGTACAAGTACCACAACATATTATTCATATCTCACGAAGAATAATAACGTAAATAACAAAAATACCAATGAGTCTTCTCCTACGAGAAACTCATAAATGACATACACAACTGATAATCACAACAATGATATCATAACATACACATGGTAATTCCGACGATCCAGCGTTCAGTGCCTAGAACCCACGATGATCCCGTCAGACCAACCCGTGGTGGAAAAACCCATCCGATGATCCAGTGCACGCTAGCATAGATCCCCCGATGATCCCGTCGGACCAACACGAGGTGGACATATAACAACGACATACATGCACGACAATATGTATAACATCAATACATAAAACAAATATGGTACTTGCCTCGATTCGAAGACAAGAGCAATACTTCCACGAAAACGAACACTCGAAGGTCGCCCCCCTCAATCAATCACGTAACAAGCTCGAACCTTAACAAAAGAAATAATATAGAATTTATCTCACGTCGTACGAATGTCTAACAATTCAATTTACGGCCAAAAGCTCATAAAATGTAATCTGCCTGAACTTCTTAGCGCACGCTAAGTACTCTGTGTAGCGTGCGTTAAGTCTGCTTGATAGCGCACGTAAACAACAAAGCCTAGCGTACGCTAACTATGCATGGTCGATTTCACCGATCACCGATCGACTCATCTGATGGCCTAACGTACGTTACGTTCCAAACGTAGCGTACGTTAACTCATGCTCGATAGCGCACGTTAATCTACATAGCTTAGCGTGCGCTAACTTTGCATGGCAGTTTACTACTGGGTAGTAGACTGATCTCAACATGATCAAACCAAATGAAATCTTCAGTGTTAATTCATGTTACCTCCATGAATATCATGTTGATACGGTTATGAATGATCTTACGGATAACAACAACTTCGGATTCAAGAATATGTATACTATTATGAAACCATATTCCATTCGATTACAATTCTTCATGCGATAATTCGGAAGGCTTAACGGTCGATATCAACACCTTTATATCAATCGAAAACTATCATTCTGTAGTTTGATTAACATTCCATCTTTACAAGATAAATCCTTCCATGATCAATCATTTAGATTCGTCTAACAATAATGATGTTAAAGTCAAGTCCATGATTGCTATGAAAACACCTACTAGATTCGGATTACCAATGATAGAAGCTTTCTCTACTTGTTCATTATAATAAGATTCGAATCATGATGTTCATAATCAAGGTACTTAAGGCATAATCATCTCAATATTCCAAACATGATGTGGTTTGGATAATTCACCCAAGAAACTCATTATTTTGCTAGCATGATCATCTTATTCTCCATAACACGAATCTAGAGTTGGAGATAGAATCAACATACCTTAATATGATGAAATCAGTGAACTCCAAAGGTAGAATCTGACTCCGGTTGGTTATATGTCACTCCAAGGTGCTACTTCTCTTCAATGATCAATAACAAGAAGTATCCAATGTCCAATGATCAAGTGGATGTGTTATAAGTGTGTCTAAGGAAGATGATATGCCCTCTGGTCTCTCAAAAACGAAAGATGAACGAAGGAAATGAGAACAAAATAGAGTGCTGGCCCATATATAAACTTTCTGTACAAAAGCAGATTAGCGCACGCTACCTATACATCCTTAGTGCGCGCTAACAAGAGTTGACTCCAAAACTGTCCAGGTTCATCCGTGGGAATCTTATCCGGTCCTACGTCCGGCTGGCGCATGTGTTAGCCGCCTAGCTCAATAATTGATTACCTAGCGCACGCAAGTCCTACATTCATAGCGTGTGTTAGTAGAAGCCGATAGCGTGCGTTAAGCTACCTTCTTAGCGTACGCTATCACGAGTTTGCATGAGAAAATTTGCATGAAGATATACTTATGTACAAAGATACCAATGTGAGAAATAACATACTCCAACTATCAAGATCATAAATCCGAATGATACAGGGTTCGAATACAGATGAGATACACAATAATAAATCCGGATATTACATACAATATAAGCCGCAACTCGACGATCATGCTTAACCGATCAATAAACCCAACGGTTCCGCAATTATCCCGATTAAACATGAATCCGAACAACCCGAATCAAACAATCATGAACCCATTACCACGATACGTTTCCATAATCCGGTAATCATATCAACGATCAACTCATCTCGATAACAAGGATTACATAACAGACTCTATTCCGAATTTATATAAATTAACACGATTCCTCCTTATTTATA
Organism: Orobanche coerulescens; assembly: GCA_033398695.1. Classification (NCBI taxonomy): domain Eukaryota; kingdom Viridiplantae; phylum Streptophyta; class Magnoliopsida; order Lamiales; family Orobanchaceae; genus Orobanche; species Orobanche coerulescens. The sequence goes on along the minus strand of CM065818.1, from coordinate 99,455,552 downwards.
ATTGTAAATTTCATAGTGGAACAATACTATCGGCATAATCGACAATCCGAACTATCCAAATAGTCCAATACCATTGATAATCTTGTTATAATCTTTCCTGATTCAAAACTGTTATCATGATTCATATTTCGTCAAGAACATACGAATTCTACCACTACAATCAACGAACGTTCGACCTTTATATCTAAAAATACCGATAATTCAACATACGATTGTCTTGCTATGTTAAATTCATCAAGGAGTTCCTCAAGAACTCTAAATGATTCGACTCCTTGTTCATAGCCATCAAAACAACATAATTTGATATCTTTTAACATGTAGATAATCATCCAATTCGAAATCCAAGTCATGTATTATCGTATTCTTCAATATACACTTCACATAACCTCAAGAACCATAACAACAATACCCTAATCATCATCATCATACGAATCAAATACGGATAACCATACCAAAAATATGAAATCAAGGTGTAGAGTTTAACAACATACCTCAAAAACGTGAATAACACAATCAAACTCTTCAACAATCATTGACATCTTCATCTCCAAGCCTCTAATACATGCTTTCCCATCTCATAACCAAGATAGAAGAGGTTAAATCTCTCCTACATACTCAGAGGAACGAAGTTTGGAGGAGGATATCGATTTTCTCTCATGAAGAAATGAAAGAACGAACTTCATTTTATAAATTGCATCGCTCATTACGTACGTTATCAATCCATATTAACGTACGTAATGCACCTTACGTATGCTACATGTCTCTCACAGCGTACATAACATCATTCCAGATCTCACTGACCTATTTCATTAAATCGATTACATACGTAACACATCCTTCATAGCGTACGTAATTCGTACGTTGACTTGCTACAGTAACATACTCGCATTACGTACGTAATACACCATACATAGCGTACGTAATGAAGAGGTTGACTCGCCTGTCCACATCCTCTGCCGAAAGCTGCCGACACAGGGCCCCACCTGCCGACCACAGTTCGGTCCTGTCCGATTCCTCTGTTACGTACGTAATGCCTTATGCATAACGTACGTAAAGCTTATATATTAACGTACGTTGATCCTTAACGTTAGCGTACGTAATGACCTTCTATACTTGGCCAAAATACAACTGTTCCTGTCCGTCTCGACATACTGGATACGAACATACGGCATACTAAATACACATATACTCAATACGTTATATCCTGCAATTGTCGACCAAATACGACAATTATACCAATACTGACATCTCAGTCCTTAATTTATTTTATCCTTACTGTAGAAATTCCACGCTGTATAATATAATTCGGATAAAATAACACTAACAACAGTAGTAGAAATTCCGGATATTACATTATACACCACTTAAAATAAGTTTCGGTCTCGAAACTTGCAATCTATCATAAAAAGAAACAACCCGATCGATCAAAATATCCCGAAATCATTACGACAAACGGTCAATCGTGAATAACCAAGACAGTGCCCTTACATACGCGCCAAGTCGATGATCTCCTGAGATACTAGCGAGTTCCTCCACTATAAAGCCTCAATGCGCTTACAGTCACAATTCCATGAGTCTCAACAAAGTATATCATCTTCGGATGAAATAATCTATCCGTGCTAAATCTCATCTGCCTGATTATACAATCAAGTCCCAATCTGATGAAAAAGACCAACAATGTACGATACATCTATGAAACAACTGGCCAAAACAATGGCAACCGATCCCAAAACATCGACACAAAATTCGAACACTTATACGATCATTAACAATGATTAGCCAACAAATTAACCGAGAATATCATCGATGTGATAAACTCTAATACGAGCAATCCAAAGGTCAACACGCAGCTGAGAATATCATCAACATGATATACTCCAATATGACCAACCAGAGGTCAGGACACAATCGGGAATATCATCATCATCATGAGAAACTCCAATATTACCAACGAACGATCAGTGATAATCAAGAATACCTTCACACGGTAAACTCCAACACGATCAACACAGAACCACAGAAACCCATATACGAACGAACAAAGTTCTCAAAACGACACACCAATTACATACATTGGATCTCAATAAACATACCCGACTGGTGAACATACTCCTCGGCATGCGAACAACCCATCACAAACCGACGAACATATCCAATCATACATGGAGTGGGAACAACCACTCAATATCCAGAACAACCAACATGGGGTCACCATTCCCAAATCTACATTTACAAGAAATCATTCAAAATCATTATAGTAAAAATCACGCTAATACCATACCAACGGAATCACATAGTACATATGTCTTGTTTCACGAAATCCAAAGTTCCAAAGTCATATTCTGTGCATGAACCTACAACACGCATCATATTTCTCTTATCCGATCAACCAACCGATCCTACCTGGATAACCAAACTACCATACTAAAGTTCGAATCTCTTACATCGTACCATACTGATGTATTATCCAGTTTCTGAGACACATTCATAAGTTCATCATGACATGCACTATGCACTAAATGCATATGTATATCAGTCACATTTTCAAAACCAGTTTGAAATCATATAATCTTGTCAAGAAGACAAATTTTCGAAATTTCTTTCGAGAATTTCAAAACTCAAAACACAACTTTTCGTAAGACCACGAAATCAATTTTTGAAAAATTAAATCAACTTGATTATGTCAAGTTCTCGATGAAAAAAATCTTTTCGAATACATACGATTAAATAAAATGGAATTATGCAAATGCTTGACCACATCCATATTCCTGTATACAAATTCGGTTCGTCACCAATTCCACTGACATTCCATCAGAAAACCACACAATGGAGTTCCAAAGTCTCAATATATAGACTCTGATAAAAACTCCTTTTCCACATATAAATCGCAGCGTCAACCATTAACCCATCATGGATTGCTGCAACCATGCTATGACAAAATACTGAATAAGTAACAAATCAAACACAGCAAAAGACTTCCCGAGAAGTTTCATTTGAATGAGTAAACCAAAACCCTGAAAGGCAGTAATAAAATAGATAAACGATTGGTAAAGTCCAATGATTTTCAAATGATATCATTTAAAAGGATACTTCGTGGATTTTCTTATCAAGTTGTTATTAGTTACCTTACGTGATATGTCGTGCTGAGTTGGTACTTTAGCATTCATTTTGCGAAGTTATGCCATCGTATCGAGTGAGAATCCACTTCGTATGCCGAGGGACAGAGGATGCGGTCGTGACCGCGGTACAGTTGGTCATGGAGACCAGATGCGGGACCAAGAGGATATGGCCGGGAAGGTTGCTATTCGAACACTTTGTTCTCGTTGTTTAGGTTTCAGGGATGAAACCTCTTTTAAAGGTGATATGATGTAATACCCATATTTTTTTTCGCTTCTGTTTCGTTCAACCGTATCGACTCGGATTGATTTCATGTGAACCATGTGCGGAATTAACACCTCGTGGTTCCTACAAGGGTATTAATGTCTTGATTTAAGATGTGAACTTCAGGGTTGATCATTGTTGTTCGATCATTGCTATTCGTTCGTCGTTGACCAATTATTATTGTTTGGTCTCGTAATCATGATTATTGAATATCTGGGCCACTTCGTAATTTCCATAAGTGTTGGGAAATTACGTTCATTTTTTCACCTTCCAAACATCTGAGGTTATTGGAATTACATTCTTGTTTAATGTTGGACTTGTGTTCTGATAGTTGTATTGCTCGGATTTATCAACCGTTGTGATTCGTGTTCGTTGCTCTTTGTAAACACTCTTGTGTATCGAATCGGACCGCAATAGCTTTGTACTGCATGGAGCTCTTGTGCGCTGTCAGTATCAGATAACGTGTGTTATCTAGAGTCGCCTTGCTTTTGTTTTAAGTTTCGGGATGAAACTTATTTTTAGTAGGGTAGAATGTGATACCCGAGATTCTCGATTCCGGTTATTCTTGAATTTTTCCGGTTGTGCCGCTCATTTTGTTCTGTGGATGATTTCTTGGTCCGACATGATAGACCTTATTGTGATATTCGTCGGGTACGACTTTTCATTTTGTAAGTCGAGCAAATCGTATGTCCTGTTTTATTTTTATTCGTCTTCTTCCGGATCGTTGTTGTCGTCCTATCGTAATTTTCGGATTGTGTCGGGATCGTTTTGCAACTGGAGGTTTGCTGGCCGGACCTGTACGAAACGGTGGTGAAAACGGCACTGTCGAGCGCCGTGTCCTGTGCCGGGTCGGCCAGGACTAGCAAGTCTGCCGAGACACGGCCGAGAACCCGCGCAAGATTTGCGTCGGGTGATGCGCCGTGTCGGACACGGCCGAGACACACGCGCAGGCGTCTTGCGCCGGGTGTTGCTGTAATACCCGTACTTTTTGTAAATCTTCTACTCTTGTACTTTGTAATTTTTACGCTCGTATAAGTGTTCGGTAAGCTTATATGGATCTTGAAACTCTTATCAATTGGATTTACCCTTTTTCTTGTTCGGATCGTCGCTGTTTTCGGATCCTTGATGCGATTATACTACCTTCGTGTAATGGGTAGCGCACGCTACGCACACCTTGTAGCGCACGCTAATTTAGTGAGGGTAGCGCACGCTATCCATTATCATTAGCGCACGCTACTAATGTATTGGCGGCAGTCCGGTGGCTCGAACAGGAATTCTAGCGACGCTAGGTGTGACCGGTAGCGACGCTAGATTTTGGTGGTAGCGCACGCTACGTTACTAGAGTAACGTACGCTAGAGAGAAAGAGCCGGGGACGGTAGGTTTGGGTGGACACCGACTACCGTGTAGCGCACGCTATTAGAAATAATTAGCGCACGCTAATTGAAGTCACTAGCGCACGCTATGAGCAGTGTTAGCGACGCTAACGGAGTTGGCAGAGGCTACCGGATTGCTCGGTGAGTCCGATAGCGCGCTATTTTTCATGGCTAGCGCACGCTAGTCCCTATTTAGTATAAATAGGACATTTCCGTTCCCAAATCGTCATTTCTACCTACCTTCACCTCCTTGGGCGATTCTAGGCGATTAGGGCGATTTGTGAGGAGTTCTTCGAGCCGCAATTATCTAGCAACATCTTTGAGTTTCTAGTTCGGATTTATCAACGTTTAATCCTCTCCACCGCTCCAAATCAAGGTAAAATTCTCACAACCCTAGATTTTCGGATTTGGGGATTTTCCATCCGATCTCTTCGATCGACATTTGTTATGTTAGAATATATCGATTACGAGTCATCTACCTTGGATACATGTTTTCCTACGAATTTACCGGTATATTTCGGAGTTCTTGAGTATTTGGGATATTTGACTTGCGATTCACTATCTAAGAGAATTATTTAACACATGTATCGGGTAGTAATTTGAGTGATTCCAACTTATTTTCATACCGATGGAGTTTTGATAATTGAATTACGAACTTGTCAGGTTCGGAGTTGTCGAATCCTTCAATCTTGGTACCTTGTCGTTCGTACTTTTCCTCTCGTTTCTGTGCAAGTGATTCTTGTGAAAGTTATGTTCTTAAATGTGAAAAGTAATGCATGTGATTGTGAGAGTTGCTTTCGTTCACTCCGAGAGGACCTGACGGGGTCGAGGAGGGTTCCGCTTATGTCGGTTCCGTGAACGTTTGGGTTAGCCACTCCGAGATGATCCGACGGGGTCGAGGAGGGATTCGCGCATTGTCGAGTCCACGGTTAATCAAGAGATATCATCATTTCCAAATATGTTTGGATAATTGTATTTTCCGGAAAATCATTATCATGGCTTTGAATTGGTGCATATGCTTTTATGTATAAGACTTGACATTTCACTTGTAATACTTGCCCTAACCCCTCTCGTTTGGGAAAATTACTTTTGTGTTTTTCAGTCCTAAGGAACCTTACGAGCGAGCGCCGGACGATACGATGAGGATGGCGAGGCGTGATACTGTGGCTAGTTGTGTTCTACTTTGTTTGGTCGTTGTTCTCTTTGGTCCATTTTATCCTTGTAATAATAAGTGGTACTCGAGTACTTTAGGAAAGTCCTTTTCCATTGTCGTACAACTTCTTGTATTTCTTCATGGTATTGTTTGTCCGTGGTTGAACTTCCTTGGTTGTATCGAGTTTATTGTTTCCCAAGTGGATTTTATTAAATTCAATACGTTGCGAGTGAGATAAGCCTAGTAAATTCCAGGTCGGGATTTACGGCGCTGTGATATTCTCCGAATATCTCGGGGGGTGTTACAGAATTTGGTATCAGAGCTTAGGTTTATGGATACCTAGGCTGTCGGATTGCTGGGTCTAAATATACTATTCCAAGGACACAGTATCATCGCGCTACCGTCATCTCGTACGACCGGTACTCGTAAGTTCTCTAACTTATTTACCCTCTTCATTCACTCACTATCATTCGATTATGGGACGTGAGAAGTCCATATTCTAGACGGCATTGCTTCGAGCTATTCTTATGATTTTACTTACATTTTTCTTTAGAATGTCAACTGGTAGAGGACGTGGACGCGGCCGTGGTCGTGGTCGGGGCCGAGGGCGTGGCGCAGCCGGTGGAGCAGCCATGTCCCTCAGCTCGGTAGAAGGCTCAGCTACGCCTAGCTTGTCGGACTCTATTCAACCTAGCACCGGTAGTCATCAGGAGCCGTCAACGAGTCTGGGAACTTCTACAGGGAGCCAACCGGATCTGGGTGTTGCCACCATACTGCAACAAGTGGCGAACCAAATGGCTCTTTTAACCCAGGCGGTACAGCTTAACCAACCACCTCCTGTCACTGACACTGGGGCTGAGAAGTGGTTACAAGATGTTATTCGTATGCGCCCTCCCCAATTTATTGGTGCAAATGATCCGATCGGCTGGGAAGATTGGATTAATGAGATGAATAAAGTTTTCATGGCCGTGAATTGTCCAGAGGCACGTAAGGTGCCAGTTGCCCAGTACTTCCTATCAAGGGATGCGGCCAGCTGGTGGCAAGCTGTTGCACCTCAGGGTCGTGAGGTTTCATGGGACGAGTTTAAGGAATTGATGGAGGCCGAGTTCTGCCCGTGGCCTGTTCAGGAGGCCAGGATTCGAGCCTTTTATGAAGCTAAACCCCAGGATGTCCCTGTATCTCAGGCAATCATTGAATACAACCGTCAACTCAACCATGTGAAAAATCAAGTGAGGGAAGAGAGAGATAGAATTCGTCACTTTGACATGCGAATGAAGCCAAAAGTTCGGCACTATATGTCGGGCTTCGCTTGCGCCACATTGAAGGAGTATCAAGATAGGGCACTAGCCTATGATATGTCCTTCACACCTACCGAAACGACAAGTGAGAGTAAGAAGCAGAAGACCACTGGAAAGTTTTCTAGCGGTAGAGGTGGCAACCCGCGGGGATCGCAGTCGGCAAGCTATACAACCAAAGGGTCTTCCCGTGCTTCGGGAGGTAAACGGAATTTCGTGAGCTGGTGCTAATGCGTCCAACCGGGTTGTGACATGTTTTAATTGTGGCCAGCAGGGCCATATTAATCGTGTTTGTGGTCTACCCCCATTGAGGTGTTTTAATTGCGGCCAGGAAGGCCACAGAGCCATGTATTGTACGGAAGAAGAAACCCCACTTGGAACTCGGGCAACGGCCCCTACGCTGGAGAACCGAGTGTTAATCGAAGTCATCTACGGGTCAACCATCCCGGAGTTACGGTCGAGGCAGAGGCCGTGGTCAGTCTGTTAGAGGGGAGCTCCAGTCGGGTTCGGTGCAACCTCGTGTCTATGAGATGAGGAAAGCCGGAGATCCCGAGGCTACCGTGGAGACAGGTATCTTTTCTCTTTTGTATCATCCAGTTTGAGTGCTTTTTGATTACGGTGCTTCTAATTCGTTAATCTCTTTGGATTGTGTGCGTAGATTGATTTTTGAGGGATTGTCTCCTTGTTAGTCCTTTGTGGTTAAGTTGCCCGGTGGCGATAGAATCGTGGGAGACAAGGAAGTTAGAGATTGTCCGGTGTTTATCGCGAGAGAGTGTGGTTTTCGAATTTGATAGTCGTAGACATTGTTGATGAAGATCTAATCCTCGGTGACGATTGGCTCGATAGACACGGTGCGGTAATGAATTATCGCACGAAGATCATATCAATGTTAGCCAAAGACGGTATCAACACCATTTTGCGGGGTACAAGAGGGGATGTCAGAAATTTTTGATTAGTGCCTTGAAGGTGACAAAACTTATTAGAAAGGGTTGTGCTGGATATTGGTGTTATGCCATGAAAGTCGAAGATGGGAAATCTGAACTTCCCTCGATTCCTATTGTAAGCGATTTTCCTGATGTCTTTCCGCATTTAATTAATGGGACTACCACCGGGACGGGAAGTTGAATTTACAATTGATTTGGAGTCGAGCAACCCCGATTTCTAAGGCACCGCACCGTATGGCACCTTGAAATGCAAGAGTTGAAGAGACAATGGGAGAATTGTTGGATAAAGGGTATATTAGACCCAGTGCCTCGCCATGGGGTGCACCGGTCTTGTTCGTAAGGAAGAAAGATGGTTCACTACGTTTGTGTATTGATTATCGGGAACTGAACAAAGTGACCATTAAGAATAAATACCCTTTGCCGCGTATCGATGATTTGTTTGATCAATTGCAGGAGCCGCGTGTTCTCGAAAATTGATTTGAGGTTCGGTTACTATCAACTTCGCATTAAGGAATCCGACGTTCCTAAAACTGCTTTCCGTACGAGGTATGGACACTATGAGTTTGTGGTTATGCCTTTTGGGTTAACCAACGCACCGGCGATATTTATGCAATTGATGAATAAGATATTTATTGAGCATCTTGATAATTGTGTAGTCGTTTTTATCGACGATATTTTGGTTTACTCTCGAGATGAAGAGGAACACGCTCGGCATTTGCGATTGGTGTTGGAGGTTTTGAGGACTCAGCACCTCTATGCAAAGTTTTCTAAGTGTGAATTCTGGCTGAAGGAAGTCATGTTTCTCGGACATGTGATTTCAGCGGAAGGGGTTCGGGTAGATCCCCAGAAAATTGAGGCAGTGTTAGATTGGGCTCCACCCAGGAACGTGAAGGAGGTTCGTAGCTTTTTGGGTCTGGCCGGATACTACCGGAGGTTCGTCGAGGGGTTCTCCAAACTTGCTCGACCACTTACTCAATTACTCCAGAAGTCCGAAAGGTTCGAATGGAATGAAGAGAGGCAACGGAGTTTCGAAGAGCTGAAAAGGCGCCTGACTACCGCGCCGGTTTTAGCCCTACCTCAGGGAGTCGGTGGGTATTCGGTTTATTGTGATGCATCAGGACAAGGACTTGGGTGTGTACTCTTGCAAAGATGATAAGACACCGCCTATGCTTCGCGGCAACTTAAACCGTATGAGTGAATTATCCTACCCATGATTTGGAATTAGTTCTTGTAGTGTTTGCCTCAAGATCCGGCGTCACTATTTGTACGGTTCTTCATGTCAAATTTATACCGACCACAAGAGCCTAAAGTATATTTTTAGCGAGAAAGAGCTGAATATGAGACAACGACGTTGGTTAGAGCCGATAAAGGATTATGATCTGAAATCCTTTACCATCCAGAAAGGCTAACGTTGTAGCCGATGCGTTGAGCCGGAAGTCGATATCTCTTCATATGCTTGAGGCCCTTACGCCTCAAGTTAAGATCGACGGAGTTAATTGAGCAGGAGTCAAGTACGGATCCAACGGGTTCAGTGGTCGATGTGTACTCTTGAGGCTATTCCGTCCTTGATTGACGAAGTCGGGAAAACAGGAGAATGACCCAATGCTTGTTCAATCAAGGCGGACGTGGAAAAGGGAAAGCCCTGGTTTTATGATCCATGAGGATGGCATTTTGAAATTTCAAGGTAGGATTTGTGTTCCGAATGACTCAGAGCTGAGACAGAGAATACTCCGAGAAGCTCATGCTACACCTTACTCGATCCATCCTGGGACGAGTAAGATGTACAAGGATCTTAAAAGGAGTTTTTGGTGGAATAATATGAAGAGAGATGTCACCGAGTTCGTGGCAAGGTGTTTGACATGTCAGTGTCAAAATTGAGCATCAACGGCCGGCCGTTGTTGAAACCTCTCCCTATTCCCGAATGGAAATGGGAGGATATTACCATGGATTTCATCACCGGGATGCCGAGGACTAAGTCGGGGATGAATATGATATGGGTTGTTGTTGACCGATTGACTAAGTCGGCACATTTTCTTGGCATTAAGGACACGTGGGGACCGGAGCGATTGTCCCGGATTTTTATATCGGAGATTGTGAGATTACACGGTACGCCAAAGTCTATAGTTTCCGATCGTGACGGCCGTTTCGTGTCGCATTTTTGGAAGGCGGTCCATCAAGCATTGGGCACCGAATTGAGGTTGAGTACTTCCTTCCACCCTCAGTCTGACGGTCAAACTGAGCGGACGATCCAGACATTGGAAGATATGCTGAGGGCGTGTGCCCTGAATTGGAGTACCGATTGGGAAATGCACCTACCTTTGATCGAGTTCACTTACAATAATAGCTGGCACGCATCGATCAAGATGGCACCTTTTGAGGCATTGTATGGTAGGCGGTGTAGATCTCCACTTTGTTGGGATGAAGCTTCAGATTTAGTCGGGACGGAACCCGATATGTTGATGGAAACTAAAGAGAAGATTTCCATCATCGAGACCGATTAACCGCCTGCAGTCGACAAAATCCTACGCCGACAATCGTCGTCGGCCCTTGGAATTTGATGTGGGTGATCATGTCCTACTCAAAGTATCACCGATGAGAGGAGTCTTCGTGTTCGGAAAAGGGGCAAACTTAGTCCGAGATATATTGACCTTTTGAGATTCTTGACAACTGGGAACTGCCTATCGATTGGCTTTACCTCCGGCCCTTAGCCATGTTCACGGTGTGTTCAATGTTTCCCAACCGAGGAGGTACGTCACGACCCGAGTCATATCATTGATTACGGGACATCGAGATCGCGGAGGATGTCACATTTGAAGAGAAGCCAGTGAAAGTATTAGAGCATCGAGTAAAACAACTCCGGCACAAAACCATACCGTTGGTTAAAGTTCAGTGGTCACGACACGGAGTTGAGGAAGCGACGTGGGAAACCGAAGAGAGCATGCGCACTAGATACCCCGAGTTATTCATTTCTTAAGTTTCGGGACGAAACTTCATTTTAGAGGGGGAGGATGTAATACCCGTACTTTTTGTAAATCTTCTACTCTTGTACTTTGTAATTTTTACGCTCGTATAAGTGTTTGGTAAGCTTATATGGATCTTGAAACTCTTATCAATTGGATTTACCCTTTTTCTTGTTCGGATCGCATTGTTTTCGGATCCTTGATGCGATTATACTACCTTCGTGTAATGGGTAGCGCACGCTACGCACACCTTGTAGCGCACGCTAATTTAGTGAGGGTAGCGCACGCTATCCATTATCATTAGCGCACGCTACTAATGTATTGGAGGCGGACAGTCCAGTGGCTACTGGACTGGAACAGGGAATTCCTAGCGTACGCTAGGTGTGACTGGTAGCGTACGCTAGATTTTGGTGGTAGCGCACGCTACGTTACTAGAGTAACGTACGCTAGAGAGAGCAGAGCTGGGGACAGTAGGTTCTGGTGGACACGACTACCGTAGCGCACGCTATTAGAAATAATTAGCGCACGCTAATTGAAGTCACTAGCACACGCTACGACCAGGTGTTAGCGTACGCTAACGGAGTTGGCAGAGGCTACTGGATTGCCTGGTGAGTCCGATAGCGCGCGCTATTTTTCATGGCTAGTGCACGCTAGTCCCTATTTAGTATAAATAGGACATTTCCGTTCCCAAATCGTCATTTCTACCTACCTTCACCTCCTTGGGCGATTCTAGGCGATTCCGGGCGATTTGTGAGGAGTTCTTCGAGCTGCAATTATCTAGCAACATCTTTGAGTTTCTAGTTCGGATTTATCAACGTTTAATCCTCTCCACCGCTCCAAATCAAGGTAAAATTCTCACAACCCTAGATTTTCGGGATTTGGGGATTTTCCATCCGATCTCTTCGATCCAGCTTGTTGTTATGTTAGAATATATCGATTACGAGTCATCTACCTTGGATACATGTTTTCCTACGAATTTATTGGTATATTTCCGGAGTTCTTGAGTATTTGGGATATTTGACTTGCGATTCACTATCTAAGAGAATTATTTCCGGAACACATGTATCGGGGTAGTAATTTTGAGTGATTCCAACTTATTTTCATACCGATGGAGTTTTGATAATTGAATTACGAACTTGTCTAGGTTCGGAGTTGTCGAATCCTTCAATCTTGGTACCTTGTCGTTCGTACCCTTTTCCTCTCGTTCCGTGCAAGTGATTCTTGTGAAAGTTATGTTCTTAAATGTGAAAAGTAATGCATGTGATTGTGAGAGTTGCTTTCGTTCACTCCGAGAGGACCCGACGGGGTCGAGGAGGGTTCCGCTTATGTCGGTTCCGTGAACGTTTGGGTTAGCCACTCCGAGATGATCCGACGGGGTCGAGGAGGGATTCGCGCATTGTCGAGTCCACGGTTAATCAAGAGATATCATCATTTCCAAATATGTTTGGATAATTGTATTTTCCGGAAAATCATTATCATGGCTTTGAATTGGTGCATATGCTTTTATGTATAAGACTTGACATTTCACTTGTAATACTTGCCCTAACCCCTCTCGTTTGGGGAAAATTACTTTTGTGTTTTTCAGGTCCTAAGGAACCTTACGAGCGAGCGCCGGGACGATACGATGAGGATGGCGAGGCGTGATACTGTGGCTAGTTGTGTTCTACTTTGTTTGGTCGTTGTTCTCTTTGGTCCATTTTATCCTTGTAATAATAAGTGGTACTCGAGTACTTTAGGAAAGTCCTTTTCCATTGTCGTACAACTTCTTGTATTTCTTTATGGTATTGTTTGTCCGTGGTTGAACTTCCTTGGTTGTATCGAGTTTATTGTTTCCCAAGTGGATTTTATTAAATTCAATACGTTGCGAGTGAGATAAGCCTAGTAAATTCCAGGTCGGGATTTACGGCGCTGTGATATTCTCCGAATATCTCGGGGGGTGTTACAGTTGCAATGTGTTGGTCAGGTCGCGCACTGACCCGCAAACCGGCGGTAGACACACCGCTGGTTTGGGCCGTTTGTTGCGCCGTGTTCTGCATGGGTATAAATATGGCAGAGCAGTCGGATTTCGCTCATTTTTCCTATTTCGTTTTCAATCCTTCCGCAACCAAGTCTTGAGGAAACCAAATACATGTTGTTAATCTACCAAAACACGAAGTTCCTGAGTCCAAAACATCGATTAATCCTTCCATAACTTGCTCCGATCGATCGAATCAGGGTAAATTTTCTTAAAATCTAGTTTTGGGGATTTCGTCCGATTTGTCCATTTAATCCGTATTAACTCAGAATAGTGATGGATTGATGATTGTTAAGCTTTATTATATCGAATTCCTTGTTATTCCATAGTTGGATTGCCGAGGATTCGGGCGTTCTACGATTATTTTTCATCGTTCGATCGTTAATTTATTGATGATATGATGTTAGGGTCAGTTCCTTGTAAAGAACTCGAGTCGGAACTCTTCCGTTCATCGTTTTCTTCAAGCTTTGCGATCGAGGGTGTATTCATTGTCTTTGCCGGAGAATTGTAGGTGTTCGAGGTTTCCCGGTTGAACCGTGTTCTTCGGAGTGTCCGGTATCGATTGTCGAGGCAAGTATCTTGCCCATACATTACATGTTTTGTGGATATAATGGTTGCTAATCGTCGATAGGTGCTAAATAAATATTTATAACCATTTTTCAAAGGAATTAGTATATTTACCAACATGGTTTTCTTAAAGGTGACCCGTGTGTTTCGGGAATTAAAATGTTTAATTGGATATGTGTGCTAGTGTGGAGTATAGGATCGTCTTACTTTCGTATGATGTCATTATGTATGATTATGTCGTCGGTAAATGTAAAGTTCAATTCTTTTGTTAAAATGTGTGCGTGGAGTCACGTGGTTATCGATGAATATGTGAGTTTGTGTGATATTGGTTGCGTTGTTTCGATGCTGTTGAGATATTATGCTTCCATGTAGATTGTTATAGTTCTGGGTCGTGAATATGTGTTGGATAATTTGGCCATTCTAGCAGTACCTCGACTATATATATTGTGTTTGACTCTTGTGGTTTGTGTTTTTGGAATATGATCTGATGAGAGTTGTAAGGTTGTTCTCGGGGTACTCTCACTTTGGGTTGCTCGACGGGGCACACAGGGACTTGGCCGTGTGGTCTTACGCGAGAGTTACTTTTGAGTGGGCATTCTCACCTGGGGTCGCTCGACGGGGCGCACTTTGACTTGGCGGAGTGGTCTTGCGCGAGAATTGCCTGAGTGTTTGTACTGCTGATAAATTGTGATATGTTCGGAGTATCACAATGCCTTGTGCTTGGAGTCGTGAGACATTATAATAAGTCTTGGTGTTTGACTAGAATGGCATTAGTGTAATGTGTGGTGTGTAATTATCTATGGAAATGATTCAAAATGAGCTGGTTGGGTCGTGGACCATGTGTTTTGTTATCGGATTTGTATTTTGGAAAATAAGCTCTGGACTGTGACCCTAAGTGGTTTTGATAAGTTGAGAATTATTCAATTACTAATGTTTTCAAAACCTCCGAGATCTTAAATTGATTTTCAAAATGATCACTCGTTTCATTTATACATTTACGGTTTGAACTATTTTATTTAAACGAGAAATCTCGGGAAGTCTTTTGCCTTGGCTGAGTTGCGGATTACTTCAATTATCGTATTCCCAGAATGTGTTGTGCATGGCTCATATTTGCACTTTATACTTGCACTAGCGAAACAGTGGAGTTTTGCTAACCCCCGAGTAATAGGGGGTGGATATCTATATTGTGTCCAGGTACATGCAGTTTCTGGGGAGCAAGTCACACGATCGGTACGAGGGATGACGAAAGATGAATGATACGAATCACAAGAATGCCAGTTTTGGTTTTAGTTAGTCGGTGCCCATTGTATTGTCTTTTCCGCTGTAGTATTGTCTATGTTTTGAAGTATTTTACCCTTGCGTGGGTATGAGTCTCGATAGGGTTATGTATTTTTGATTTGTAAGACAGTGATGAAAGACCAAATCGGTCTAATGGTTCGTGGTTTTGCCGTTTCGGCATGTAATGTATTATGTTGATTCAGTGTTTAGCCAGGTAGATCCTCATGGAGGAGGTCTGCTGCGTGTAATATTCCCGGTTTGATTCTGGAGGTGTTACATTTATGGTATCAGAGCTTTAGGTTGCGGAAACCTAGGCTGTCGAGTCCAGTCGTGTATTTGTAACACCCCCGATATATTCAGGAATATTATAGCGCCGTAAATCCTATACATAAGGATTTACAAGGCGGAAGAATTGAACAGACATTAAGAGGTACTAACGAATGGAAATAACGGAATTAAGATACAACAGACCAAATACTGAAAAATACAAGTGTTCAACAGAAACTTATTTATACATCGCCAAATTCAAATTCATCATAAACGACTTTGTACTCGAGTACTTATTGAAATAACTAATAAACAACAGACAAATAAACCTGGCCGGAACATCACTCTGCACCCTCGTCATCATGCAGCTCCAGTGGTTGTTTTCCCGTTCTCCTGGATCCTGAACATAAACAAAATGTTCACCCCCGAAGGGGTTAGCACAACGATGCTAGTACAAGTACCACAACATATTATTCATATTTCACGAAGAATAATAATGTAAGCGACAAAAATACCAACAAGTCTTCTCCTACGAGAAACTCATAAATGACCTACATAACTGATAATCACAACATACACATGGAAATTCCGACGATCCAGCGTTCACTGCCTAGAACCCACGATGATCCTGTCAGACCAACCCGTGGTGGAAAAACCCGTCCGATGATCCAGCGCACGCTAGCATAGATCCCCCGATAATCCCGTTGGACCAACACGAGGTGGACATACAACAACGGCGTACATGCATGACAATATGTATAACATCAATACATAAAACAAATAAGGTACTTGCCTCGATTCGAAGACAAGAACAATACTTCTACGAAAACGAACACTCGAAGGTCGCCCCCCCTCAATCAATCACGTAACAAGCTCGAACCTTAACAAAAGAAATAATATAGAATTTATCTCACGTTGTACGAATGTCTAACAATTCGATTTACGGCCAAAAGCTCATAAAATGTAATCTGCATGAACTTCTTAGCGCACGCTAAGTACTATGTGTAGCGTGCGTTAAGTCTGCTCGATAGCGCACGCAAACAACAAAGCCTAGCGTACGCTAACTATGCATGGTCAGTACTTCACTGATCAGCCGACTGACTCGTCTAATGGCCTAACGTACGTTATGTACCAAACGTAGTGTACGTTAACTCATGCTCGATAGCGCACGTTAATCTACATATCTTAGCGTGCGCTAACTGTGCATGGCAGTTTACTACTGGGCAGTAGACTGATCTCGACATGATCAAACCAAATGAAATCTTCAGTGTTAATTCATGTTACCTCCATGAATATCATGTTCATACGGTTACGAATGATCTTACGGATAACAACAACTTCGGATTCAAGAATATGTATACTATTATGAAACCATATTCCATTACGATTACAATTCTTCATGCGATAATTCGGAAGGCTTAACGGTCGATATTAACACCTTAATATCAATGAAAACTATCACCCCGTAGTTTGATTAACATTCCAGGATAAATCCTTCCATGATTAATCTCTTATATCCGTCTAACAATAGTGATACTAAAGTCAAGTCCATGATTGCTATGAAGACACCTACTAAATTCGGATTTACCAATGATAGAAACTTCCTGTACTTATTCATTGTAATAAGATTCGAATCATGATGTTCATAATCAAGGTACTTAAGGCATAATCATCTCAATATTCCAAACATGATGTGGGTTGGATAATTTACCCAAGAACTCATTATTTTGCTAGCATGATCATCTTATCCTTCATAACACGAATCTAGAGTTGGAGATAGAATCAACATACCATAATATGACGAAATCACTGAACCCCAAAGGTAGAATCTAACTCCGGTTGGTTATACGTCACTCCAAGGTGCTACTCCTCTTCAATGATCAATAACAGGAAGTATCCAATGTTCAATGATCAAGTGGATGTGTTATAAGTGTGTCTAAGGAAGATGATATGCCCTCTGGTCTCCCAAAGACGAAAGGTGAACGAAGGAAATGAGAACAAAATGGAGTGCTGGACCATATATAAACTTTCTGTACAAAAGCAAATTAGCGCACGCTACTAAGCATTCCTTAGCGCGCGCTAATAAGAGTTGACTTCAAAACTGTCCAGGTTCGTCAGCGGGAATCTTACCCGGACCCATGTCCCGACTGGTGCACGTGCTAGCCGCCCAGCTCAATAATTGAGTGCCTAGCGCACGCAACTCCTACATACGTAGCATGCACTAGTAGTAGCCGATAGCGTGCGTTAAGCTACATTCTTAGCGTGCGCTATCACAAGTTTGCATGAGAAATTTTGCATGTTGATATACTTATGTACAAAGTTACCAATGAAAGAAATATCATACTCCAATAATCAAGATCACAATTCCGAATAATACAGGGTTCGAATACAGGTAAAATACACAGTAATAAATCTAGATATTACATACTCTCCTACTAAAAAGGAGTTTCGTCCCGAAACTCAAGACAAAAATAACTCGGGATATCTGGACTTCATGCCATCTTCCGTTTCCCATGTGTCTTCTTCCACTCCGTGACGTGACCATTGAACTTTGACCAAAACGATGGGTTTGTTCCTCAACTGATTAACTCGACTCTCGAGTATCTTGACCGGTCTTTCTTCAAACGTCCCATCTTGAGTGACTTCGATCTCGCCGAAATCAATGACATGACTAGGATCTGGTATATACCTCCGTAACTGGGATACGTGGAACACGTTATGAACATGGCACAATGACGGCGGCAATGCCAATCTGTATGCCAACTCTCCAACTCTTTCAAGGATCTCGAATGGTCCGATATATCTCGGACTCAGCTTTCCCTTCCTTCCAAAACGAAAAATTCCTCGAGTAGGAGAAACTTTTAAAAGTACGTGGTCTCCCGTACTGAACTCCAAAGGGCGACGGCGTACGTCTGCATAAGATTTATGTCGACTCTGGGCGGTCAACAGTCTATCACGAATTAAAGCTATCTTCTCTCGAGTCTGTACGATCAACTCTGGTTCTGTTCCGATCAAGTCTGATGAATCGTCCCAGCATAGGGGCGATCTACATCTTCTCCCGTATAATGCCTCAAATGGTGCCATCTTAATGGAAGCATGCCAACTATTGTTATAGGTAAATTCAATCAACGGTAGATGAATTTACCAATCGCTTGACCAATCTAAGGCACAGGCCCTTAGCATGTCTTCCACTGTTTGAATGGTCCTCTCGGATTGTCCATCAGTCTGTGGGTGATAAGCTGTGCTGAAGTTTAATTCGGTTCCCAAGTCCTTATGAACTTCTTTCCAAAAGTGAGACACAAAACGGCCGTCTCGATCAGAAACAATGGTCTTCGGCGTACCATGCAATCGAACTATCTCCGAAATAAATACTCGTGCCAACCTCTCTGGTCCCCACGTATCCTTAATGCCTAGAAAATGAGCCGATTTGGTTAAACGATCAACTATCACCCAAATCATGTTCATTCCTGTCTTGGTTCTCGGCATACTAGTAATAAAGTCCATCGATATGTCCTCCCACTTCCATTCAGGAATCGGAAGCGGCTTCAACATCCCAGCAGGTCGTTGATGCTCGATCTTAACTTGCTGACAAGTCAAGCCTTTCGAAACATAGTCCGCTACATCTTTCTTCATGTTGCACCACCAGAAATTCTGTTTCAAGTCCTTATACATCTTACTGGTGCCCGGGTGGATAGAATAGGGCGAGTTGTGAGCTTCCTTCATAATCATCTGTTTCAGTACCTCGATATCAGGAACGTAGAGTCGGTTCTGAAATCTCAAAACTCCATCATCATGAATTAGGAATCCGGGGGCCTTTCCCTTGATCACTTCATCACGTAACCGAATCATCAGAGGATCATCTATCTGTCTAGATTTGATTTCTTCGGTTAATGATGAAGTTAATTCCATCACGCACAGTTGTCCTTGGACTCCTGGTAACCACACTTCAATTCCTTCTCTAATCATTTCTCGTTGAAGGTTAAGTTAGGAGGTCAGAGTCTCCAGCATCTGAATAGAAACAGGCTTGCGGCTAAGTGCATCGGCCACCACATTTGCTTTGCCTGGATGATACAAAATCTCCAAGTCGTAGTCCTTAATCAACACTAACCATCTTCTTTGCCGCATGTTCAGCTCTTTCTGACTGAAGATGTATTTGAGACTCTTGTGATCAGTTAAGATCGGACAGTGAGTCCCGTACAGGTAATGTCTCCAGATTTTCAAAGCAAAAACTACTACTGCTAGCTCTAAATCATGTGTTGGATAATTCACTTCATAGGGTTTCAGTTGTCGTGACGCATAAGCGATCACCTTGTCATTCTTCATCAATACGCATCCGAGTCCTTGGTTCGAAGCATCACTGTAAACTATGAATCCTCCAGTCCCCTTTGGAAGTGATAAAATTGGTGCTGTCGTCAATCTCTCCTTCAATTCATCAAAACTAGTCTGACATGACTCGTTCCACTCAAACTTTTGAGTTTTCTGCAAGAGTCGAGTAAGTGGGCGGGAGATTTTAGAAAACCCTTCCACGAATCGACGATAATATCCAGCAAGTCCTAAGAAGCTTCGGACTTCCTTCACGTTCTTTGGAGGCTTCCAATCCAAAACCGCTTCAATCTTCTGAGGATCTACTCGGACTCCTTCAGCTGATACCACATGACCGAGGAACATTACTTCCTTTAGCCAGAATTCACACTTAGAGAGTTTGGCGTACAGTTGCCTGCTTCTCAAAAGTTCTAATACAATCCTCAAATGTTGCGCATGTTCCTTCGGGCTCTTAGAATATACCAGAATGTCATCAATGAACACGACCACAAATTTATCCAGATATTCGATGAACACTCGGTTCATCAACTGCATGTATACAGAAGGTGCATTAGTGAGACCAAACGGCATCACTACAAACTCATAGTGTCCGTAGCGAGTTCTGAATGCTGACTTCGAAATATCAGATTTCTTAATCCTCAGCTGATGATATCCTGATCTCAGATCGATTTTAGAAAATACTATTGCCCCTTGCAACTGGTCGAATAGGTCATCAATCCGTGGCAATGGATACTTATTCTTAATTGTCATCTTGTTCAGCTCTCGATAGTCGATACACAGTTGAAGCAATCCATCCTTCTTTCGGACAAAAAGAACCGGCGCTCCCTAGGGCGAAACGCTTGGATGAATATAGCCTTTGTCCAGTAACTCCTCCAGCTGCTTTTTCAATTCATACATCTCAATAGGTACCATACGATACGGCGCTTTAGAAATTGGTGTAGCTCCGGGTTCCAGCTCAATGGTAAATTCTACATCCCTTCGTGGAGGTAGTCCAGGTAACTCGTCAGGAAATACATCTGGAAATTCGTTCACAACAGGAATGGATGAAAGTTCCACAATTTCGTCTTCTTTCTTCATTGGATAGCACCAGTATCCGGTGCAGCCCTGTTTCAACAATTTGACAGCTTTCATCGCTTTGATCAGCTTCCCTGAGCTTCCCGGTTTCCATCCCTCAAACAGTATTTCGGAACCATCGTCAGCGATCAGCGAGATATTCCTCCTTCGGTAGTTTACAATTGCTCCATATCGATTAAGCCAATCGTCTCCGAATATCAGGGCGTCTCCTTGCATTTCTATCACAATCAAATTTGAGATCCATTCTCTGCCTCCAAATGATACAGGGAAATTTCTGGTTTCTAAGTTCCCGACAATCCTCTCTCCACTCGGTAAACCAACAACATAAGGTTCACAAGTATGAAAACTAGAAATATTTAAACGATTTACACAAGATAAGGATATAAAATAATGCCTAGCTTCTGTATCGAATAAAACGCTAACTGGCTGGGAAAGGATCTGGACAGTACCTGATGCGACAGCAGCATCCTGATCGTCTATTCTCCTCATTTCATATAGACGTGGGGGAACAGATCCGGCACTCGATGTACCCTTTCGGTCCCACTGTCCTCTGCCTCACCCGCGGCCAAAATTCTGAGGCATCTGAACACTTTGCTGCGTCTGTTGGATACTGGATTCCTTCTGGACTGGCTGTGGTGTACAGGCTCTAAAATACTTTGCATCCTCTTCACAGAACACCGCATGATGTCCCTCTCGACCACAATCAAAACAAGTTACGGCAGGTAGGGGGCAATTCCGTCGACAGTGCCCCGTCTGGGCACAGTTAAAGCATTTCCTGATAACATCAATCCTAGTTGATGTTGCTCCGAAGTTCTTTCCGCTCCTAACTAGCTGCAGAGGTTTCTTGAAAGAGTGAAAGGATGACTGGGCCTTGCAGGGCCTGCTGTTCTTGTGCTCTGTAAAAGTACCAGAGACTTTCTGCTTCTTGGATTCCGTAAATTTCTCCATAGCTGCTTCCTTGATCTCATACGCCAACGCCTTATCCTGGTATTGACGGAGTGTGGTACATTCAAAACCGGACATGTACCTCTGGATTTCTGGTTTCATCCTCATATCAAAATGGATCATCATTTCTACATCTGTTCTGACCAGATGTCGAACAAATGCCTGTTGCTGGTTAAATGTCTTAATTGTCTGAGATACTGGCACATCTGAAGGCTGAGCGGAGAAAAACTCCCGAACCTTAGCTTCCCTCACAGGACGAGGGCAGTACTGAGCTTCCATCATCAATTTAAACTCTGTCCAATCAGCATCATGGTCTACAGGACGGATGGCTTCCCACCATTCGGATGCTTCCCCTATCAGAAAGTATTAAGCGATAGAGGCTCTCCGGTCGTCTGCAGTTAATTCCGGCAAAGATTTTCTCCAGTTCCTTCAACCAATGGTCCCAGGTGGGACAGAAATACCGTCGAATTTGGGTGGTTGCATCTTCGCCACCTCTTGTAGCCACCGGTCACCTCGATTTCCCATGTATGGGATCCCTTACTGTCTCTCTCACTGCTGTAGTCCCACCGCCACTTGCATTCGGTCCACGAATTGGGCGAACTGAGTCATCTGGTTCACCACTTGACGAAGGATCTCTGGTACAACAGGTTCCGGTTCATTATTGATAGATTGTTGCGGCTCGCTTGAGCTATGACTGGCCTGATTAGAAGGCGACGCTTCCCTTTCTGCATTTCTTCGTCCGCGTCCGCGACCACGTCCACGTCCGCCTCTCAACATACTGTAAGCATAAATACTCAATATACCGGAAACAATACCATTCAAATGCTCAAGCACAAAGGAATATAACATGTAAAAGATGAGATAGAGTTTAGGAACTTACAACCACCGCCCGCACGAAGACGTAGGCAGTACAGTGATGTTATTCGCGGCTGGATACCTCAAAAGACATAAATGACCCCTATTTTAATCCAACGGCCAAGATATCCATAATCTTAGCTCCGATATCATATTCTGTAACACCCCCGATATATTCAGGAATATTACAGCGCCGTAAATCCTTTACATAAGGATTTACAAGGCTGAAGAATTGAACAGACATTAAGAGGTACTAACGAATGGAAATAACGGAATTAAGATACAACAGTTCTGACCAAATACTGAAAAATACAAGTGATCAACAGAAACTTATTAATACATCGGCAAATTCAAATTCATCATAAACGACTTTGTACTCGAGTACTTATTGAAATAACCAATAAACAACAGACAAATAAACCCGGCCGGAACATCACTCTGCACCCTCGTCGTCATGCAGCTCTAGTGGTTGTTTTCCCGCTCTCCTGGATCCTGAACATAAACAAAATGTTCACCCCCGAAGGGGTTAGCACAACGATGCTAGTACAAGTACCACAACATATTATTCATATTTCACGAAGAATAATAATGTAAACGACAAAAATACCAACAAGTATTCTCCTACGAGAAACTCATAAATGACCTACATAACTGATAATCACAACATACACATGGTAATTCCGACGATCCAGTGTTCACTGCCTAGAACCCACGATGATCCCGTCAGACCAACCCGTGGTGGAAAAACTCGTCCGATGATCCAGCGCACGCTAGCATAGATCCCCCGATGATCCCGTCAAACCAACACGAGGTGGACATATAACAACGACATACATGCACGACAATATGTATAACATCAATACACAAAACAAATAAGGTACTTGCCTCGATTCGAAGACAAGAACAATACTTCCACGAAAAACGAACACCCGAAGGTCACCCCCCCTCAATCAATCATGTAACAAGCTCGAACCTTAACAAAAGAAATAATATAGAATTTATCTCACATTGTACGAATGTCTAACAATTCGATTTACGGCCAAAAGCTCATAAAATGTAATCTGCCTGAACTTCTTAGCGCACGCTAAGTACTCTGTGTAGCGTGCGTTAAGTCTGCTCGATAGCGCACGCAAACAACAACGCCTAGCGTAGGCTAACTATGCATGGTCAGTACTTCACTGATCAGCCAACTGACTCGTCTGATGGCCTAACATACGTTACGTACCAAACATAGCGTACGTTAACTCATGCTCTATAGCGCACGTTAATCTACATATCTTAGCATGCGCTAACTGTGCATGGCAGTTTACTACTGGGCAGTAGACTGATCTCGACATGATCAAACCAAATGAAATCTTCAGTGTTAATTCATGTTACCTCCATGAATATCATGTTCATACGGTTACGAATGATCTTACGGATAACAACAACTTTGGATTCAAGAATATGTATACAATTATGAAACCATATTCCATTACGATTACAATTCTTCATGCGATAATTCGAAAGGCTTAACGGTCGATATCAACACCTTAATATCAATGAAAACTATCACCCTGTAGTTTGATTAACATTCCAGGATAAATCCTTCCATGACTAATCTCTTATATCCGTCTAACAATAGTGATACTAAACTCAAGTCCATGATTGCTATGAAGACACCTACTAAATTCGGATTTACCAATGATAGAAACTTCCTCTACTTATTCATTGTAATAAGATTCGAATCATGATGTTCATAATCAAGGTACTTAAGGCATAATCATCTCAATATTCCAAACATGATGTGGGTTGGATAATTTACCCAAGAACTCATTATTTTGCTAGCATGATCATCTTATCCTCCATAACACGAATCTAGAGTTGGAGATAGAATCAACATACCTTAATATGACGAAATCACTGAACTCCAAAGGTAGAATTTGACTCCAGTTGGTTATACGTCACTCCAAGGTGCTACTCCTCTTCAATGGTCAATAACAGGAAGTATCCAATGTTCAATGATCAAGTGGATGTGTTATAAGTGTGTCTAAGGAAAATGATATGCCCTCTGGTCTCCCAAAGACGAAAGGTGAACGAAGGAAATGAGAACAAAATGGAGTGCTGGCCCATATATAAACTTTCTGTACAAAAGCAGATTAGCGCACGCTACTAAGCATTCCTTAGCGTGCGCTAATAAGAGTTGACTTCAAAACTGTCCAGGTTCATCCGCGGGAATCTTACCCGGACCCATGTCCTGGCTGGCGCATGTGCTAGCCGCCCAGCTCAATAATTGAGTGCCTAGCACACGCAACTCCTACATACGTAGCGTGCACTAGTAGTAGCCGATAGCGCGCGTTAAGCTACATTCTTAGCGTGCGCTATCACGAGTTTGCATGAGAAATTTTGCATGTTGATATACTTATGTACAGAGTTACCAACGAAAGAAATATCATACTCCAATAATCAAGATCACAATTCCGAATAATATAGGGTTCGAATACAGGTAAAATACACAGTAATAAATCCGGATATTACAGTATTGTTGGGTCTTGTCTTGTCAGATTGAGTCTGACTGATGTCGTGTCGCGACGCGTCGTCTGGGATGTCGGCCGTGATTAGTATCAAGGTGCAACCATCATCTTCATGCGATTTGTGGATGTAAGTCTCCCTACTTCATGTTGTACCATGAGCTATACGACCCTGTGTGATCCTGTGTTATGTAGTCGTATTTAAAGGTGCATCATGAGTAAGATATATTTACCAATTCCCGTCTTGTGCTAGAATGGAGAATAATATTTCTAAATGTATCTTCGTATAAACTGTTCTTCTTGCAAGAGTAACAACCTTGGAATTTTAAGTTTTCGAAAGGCTTTTGGGGAGTCGTAAATATTTAAAATGTCCTCCAAGGGAGGAAATTTTTTGATTTTCGTATGATGACCTCAAGGTCGAAATTTTTGAGACTTCAAACTACTGATATTTCATTTTAATCTCATATTATAAGTTTTCCAAACATGATGATGCTCTCATTGTTGGGCAGTGGTGCCAGTTTTATGATTAAAATAGTGATGTGAATGTTGAGTCGATCGGTATGTATATGTTGAGGTAGTCCTCTTTATTGAGAGGTGAAATTTCGGTTTTGAATGACATTTGTCTTTTGATGGTTGCTTGTGAGATGTTGTAATTATGTGAATAAATGGCATTCAGAATCATATGTATTGCTTAATTGTAACCTTCGATTCTAGTATTGCCTTGTATATGTTTGAAATCGTGTTGTTGAGTAGAACAACTAGCGCACGCCAAGCGTGAGGCTAGCGAACGCTAAGGTGGTATGAGTAGCGTACGCTTATCTTTGTTGTATCGCGCACTAATCAGCCTGGGTAGAGGCTATGGAACCGCATTTTAACCGTTAGGTCTAACTTTTGCGGTCAATCACCTATGGCTGTATTCTATACGTGGAGTCCAGTGATAACAATTGCTGTGCGTGCATGTGTGATTATGACTTTTAGTATTGCTAGGTGATATTTGATTATGTTTGATGAATTGATAAATTATGTCTGCTGTGTGTGTGTTCATAAACACTTTCCTGAAAACTTCACAAAGTTTTGACGGTTCGATTAATCGGCGGCTCCATGTGTACTTTGAAAATTATTTGGAATTGGCGAGCCGGCCTCGGATTCTCAAATAAAACCTCGATGGTGTTTGAAAGAGTTGTTTTAAAGTACATTTAGACATTTTGTAAAATGTTACCGTCGTTGATTTTCATGTAGTGTTGGGAGAATTTTCGAAAATGATTTTAACATGTTGTTGTATTTTCAAATAATTCAAGTACATGATTTTCAAAAATCTTTCACACCATAAAAATATTTTATTTCAAAAACCAATACGATTTTTAGTTTCAAAAATATATAGTGAAAGATGAAAAAAAAATCTCACTCGATGTAAACTTCAAACTCGGATTTGGGAAAGTTTCCTGTATTGATTAAAGTATGTATGAGTGGTTTGATGACCTTGCGTGGTTACCTTGTTTGTTATTAACGGTGATGCTGGTGTGTAGTGGCATGGTGGTTTTGACAATGCCAGTTGCACAGAAAATATTGTTTTACAAATGATTTCAAAATGAGACGGTTAAAGTCTGTTGTTTACAAGTTTGGATGAAGCAACCCGAGGTACCAAAAATACTTTCAAAGTTTTTATTTTGAATAGCACACAAGTCCAATGATTTTCAAATGATATCATTTAAAAGGATACCTCGTGGATTTTCTTATCAAGTTGTTATTAGTTACCTTACGTGATATGTCGTCCTGAGTTGGTACTTTAGCATTTATTTTTGCGAAGTTGTGCCATCGTATCGAGTGAGAATCCACTTCGTATTCCGAGGGACAGAGGACGCGGTCGTGACCGCGGTATAGTTGGTCATGGAGATCAGATGCGGGACCAAGAGGATATGGCCGGGAAGGTTGCTATTCCAGCACTTTGTTCTCGTTGTTTAGGTTTAGGGGACGAAACCTCTTTTAAAGTTGATATGATGTAATACCCATATTTTTTTCCGCTTCCGTTTCGTTTGTCCGTATCGACTCAGATCGATTTCCTGTGAACCGTGTGCGAAATTAACACCTCGTGGTTCTACAAGGGTATTATGTATTCGGCGAGCTATTGCGGTCCGATTCAAAACGCAAGTGTGTTTACGAAAAGCAACAAACATGAATCACCACGGTTGATAAATCTGAGCAATACAACAATCAGAACACAAGTCCAACATTGAACAAGAATGTAATTCCAATAACCTCAGATGTTTGGAAGGTCAAAATATGAAGGTATCCCAACACTTATGGAAATTACAAAGTGGCCCAAATATTCAATAATCATGATTACGAGATCAAACAATAATAATTGGTCAACGACGAACGAATAGCAATGATCGAACAACAATGATCAACCCTGAAGTTCACATCTTAAATCAAGACATTAATACCCTTGTAGGAACCACGAGGTGTTAATTCCGCTGTCGTATTGTCTATGTTTTGAAGTATTTTACCCTTGCGTGGGTATGAGTCTGGATAGGGTTAGGTATTTTTGATTTGTAAGACAGTGATAAAAGACCAAATCGGTCTAATGGTTCGTGGTTTTGCCGTGTCGGCATGTAATGTATTATGTTGATTCAGTGTCTAGCCTGGTAGATTTCCATAGAGGAGGTCTGCGGCGTGTAATATTCCCGGTTTTATTCTGGGGGTGTTACAGTTTCGTACCAAGCTCTATGTGCTTGCTTAAGTCCATACAATGCTTTCTGTAGCCTGTATACTAAGTCTCCGCCTTCAGTGTTGACAAACCCTGGTGGTTATTCAACATAGACTTCTTCGGCGAGGTCTCCATTCAGGAATACGCTCTTAACGTCCATTTGATATACTATAAAGCTCTTATGGACGACAAAGCTAGGAATATTCTGATGGCTTCTAGTCTGGCTACAAGGGCAAAAGTCTCATCGTAATATATGCTTTCTTCGTGTCTGTAGCCTTATGCGAGTAGACGGGATTTGTTCCTGATAACAAGTCCATTTTCATACTTCTTGTTTCTGAATAACCATTTGGTTCCAATTATGGCTTGATGTTGTGACCTGGATACTAGATACCATACATTGTTTCTTTCGAAACCATTAAGCTCTTCTTTTATAAAAGTTATCCAATGAGAATTATTCAAGTCTTCATTGGTTGAAACTGGTTCAGATTGAGCTAAGAACACATCTAGGGTGCACATAGCTAGTATCCTAAGTTCAGCTTGAGATTTCCATACAGGAAATGGAGATTTCTCAGAATCAGTCTCTTCCTACGCATACAGTACAGTTCCATTTGTACTCTGTATTCTTCTTCGGGTAGATACACCAGCATCAATATCTCTTATAATTAATTCTTATGGGTGATCTCTCAACCATCTCCTGTCAGATTCTAGTTCGGCATCCCGTACTGTATCTCGTGGTGATGTAGTTTCAGCTTCATCTTGTACAGTATCAACTCAACTACTTTTGATCTTACAGTTGTGGGATTAATTTCTAAGTTTGCGACATGCTCTATAGGATTTTGAGGGTCATTAATGGAGAGTGTTTGAATATCCTGGGTTATGTCTTCTACTCCTGTAGGATCAAAATGAGGTTCATCGAACACTACATGGATAGATTCCTCTATTGTCAGCTTTCTTTTATTAAAGCTTCGGAAAGCTTTGCTGACAGAGGAGTATCCCACAAATATCCCTACATCAGACTTTTCGTCGAAGGTCTTGAGTTGATCTTTCCCATTATTCAGAACGTAAATCCTGCATCCAAAGATATGAAAGTATGCAACTAATGGAGTTTTATTATTGCATACCTCATAGGCTGTTTTGTTGTGATGATTGTTGATTATACAATAGTTATAGCACGCTGTATTGGTTCCTTTGCCCCAGAACTGTTGCAGCAACTTGATTGATGCAATAATGGTTCTTGTTGCTTCTTTGAGTGTTCTATTCTTTCGCTCGGCAACACCATTTTGCTGAGGAGTCTGGGCTGCTGAGTATTGGTGTTGTACTCCATTGTCCGAATAGTATTGCTCTATAAAGCGATTTGTGAATTCAGTACCTCCATCGAAACGAATAGACACGATACTCAACCCTTTCTCATTCTGACTTCTCAGGTGCTCAGGTAACTTCGTTGTGGTTTCTTTCTTCTTGGTGAGAAAAATTGTCCAAGCATATCTGGAAAAATAATCAACAATAACGAGACAGTATTTCTTACCTCCCAAGCTTACAGGGTCTACAGGGCTGTAGAGGTCCATGTGTACAATATCCAGAACCCTGTGGGTGGATATGTATGATTCGCTTTTGAGGGTGGTTTTGACATGTTTGCCTTCCTGACAG
Organism: Orobanche coerulescens; assembly: GCA_033398695.1. Lineage (NCBI taxonomy): Eukaryota > Viridiplantae > Streptophyta > Magnoliopsida > Lamiales > Orobanchaceae > Orobanche > Orobanche coerulescens. The sequence goes on along the minus strand of CM065818.1, from coordinate 99,426,258 downwards.
CGTCCGCAAATGCTGTCTTTATGGAATGACACATCGGGCATGTAACACCCCCAGATTTAACCAGAAATATTACAGCGCCGTGGGCCCCGAGATGGAACCCACAAGGCTAAAAAGAAATTTTCACAAACATTTACAATGCCCAAGAGGCCAACGACGGTACTAACTTTAAAAATTCACAAGACTTAAAAAATCCATTTATCAAAAACCGTCGTAAAACTCATTTGAAATCGCAAGGCCAAACAACCGATACTCAAAAGTTTAGAAAACGATTTCCAAAGTAACCTCAGTTACCAGATACCAAAAGAGCGTCTCAAAATACTCACGCAGCGGAAAAAGACCAACCAAAACGATACTCTAGCAGCGGAAAACAAGAACCAATCAAGAAACTCAATGTACAGAACATGTCCTAGCCAGTATCCTCCGGGAAGCTCATCTCTTCACGACCGCTACAAGCTTGATACTCCGAGAACCTAAAAGAAATCCCACGACGGGGTTAGCCATAATATCCAACAATGATAACCGTCACATCACATTAATAATAACATACCAATGAGAATACAACATAAGAATACGACCAACGTAATCCTTACTTACTCAAGAAATTCTCATCAGAATAACCATTATCACAATTCACATCCTGTACTCGATTAACCAATAAACTCGAACATAATATCTGTATTGTACCTTAAACAATACTCAAGATCCTCAAACTATCATAACCAACTCACGATACGGAAATCTACCATTTTTGACCAATACGATCCATCGAATAACATCATCAAATCCCAAGAGGATAACCGATCGTCCATCAAGACAAATACCAAAGGAAAATACGGAACATACCTCGAGATATGAAGTGCCACGACAATCATACCAGTCTAATCCGAGATCAGATCAATGCAATACGGACAAGGTCCTAACACAAGACCTACAAATGCATACTCATATGACAACGTCAATATGCTCAAAAACAATAACAACTATGTATACTCAATGGAAATCCCATGATCCAGCGCCTCAAAGATAGATCCCAAGATGATCCTACAAGATCAACACGAGGTGGATAACCAACAATATACATATGCACAACAATAACACAATCTTGGTAATCCCACGATCCAGCGCCCTCGGATAGATCCCAAGATGATCCGTCGGACCAACACGAGGTGGAAAAACCCGTCCCAATGATCCAGCGCCCTCAGCATAGATCCCAAGATGATCCCGTCGGACCAACACGAGGTGGACATCCGATCCAGCGCCCTCAGCATAGATCGCGCGATCCCATCGGATCAACACAACATAAACAACACAATATGCATACACATATGCAAAACAATACGTTCATCAACATGAACAACATAACATGCACGACAACATGACAATATACCAGGACTACTTCATGTTCAACAACATGACAGAAAATGTACGAGACCAAAATAAATAACACTAAACCATAATCAATATGGAATTTTTGCCCCGAGTCCTTCGGGAGCAACCTCGATGTCCAATCATCACCGACGATTATCCTCAATGTTCGGCGATCCACACGTACACTGAACTATAGATACTCATATCCTCGTCTTTACCATAATGTAACCTCGTTACTCGAACATACCAATAACTGAGATAAAGCATATACATTATGATTTACCTCCCAGAATCGAAAGAACGATATGTGATCCGAATACCCAGAGTTCACAATAATAATCATCGCTATATGCATTATAAATGAAATGAAACTGAAACCATTCATTAAATATTATAACTGAGCAAGTAATAACTTGCCTCGATACCGATACGACGAAGCTGCTGCCGAACACATTGCCTTTGTCTACGAGCTCCTCAGCCCCGATCAAAAGCAATACAATGGACATACTCGAACACGACCGCAATATCCGGTTATAATCACCGATCAGCAATCTCAACCTATCGAAGAAATCAAATAACACATATCCGATAACAATCAACAACTGACAAAACTAACCAATCGAACTCAACGGTTCAACACAACCTCGAATAAACACAGTCGGAACCAACCAAGTCAAACCATCACGAATTCCTAATCAAAACACAAAAATACTGCACTGTCTGCCTACTTAGCGCACGTTAATCACCTAACGTAGCGTGCGCTAAGTTGCTCCCGTTAGCGCGCGCTAGGCAGTAAACGTAGCGTGCGCTAATGCTGTGCAGTGGCATGCATTTCAAGCATCGTCTAACACTTCCATCATGACAATGATCAACTCATCTCGAGATTAAGGATTTCATAACAATCATGACATATAATTTAATAGCTCTTCAAGAACACGAATTATCCAAATTCACGTTCATGATCCATAAAATGATAAAATCCGATGTGTTCTAACATCTAAAAATTCTTATTCATCATGTTCTTGACATACAATTCATATAACTTCAAGAATCACGGTAGCATCACCATAATCGTTACCATACGAAGTAACCAACGACAAAACATCAAAAATCCGAATTGAAGAAGGGAATTACATCAACATATATCTTGAATTCCATCCAAAACCATACGAAACATATCAATACTCATATATTGATAACAACACTAACTTAGTACGGTAATCCAACTCGTTGTCATGCTCATCAACTTGTTTATATGATAATCATCAACTCAAGAACATCATATACAATCCAAAACGAAATCTCAAAGTGAAGAGTAATTACCTTTTTTGAAGGAAAGGATTGATTTCCAAGAATCACCAATGATTTCAAGAACAAACCTTTACTCCATGATTTCCATCTTTAATCTTGTTAAAGAGGATCATCCCTAAGTGTTTAGGAACTCCAAATGTTCTCACAAGGTTGTCTCTATCGGGTGAAAGGAAAGAAATGGACGAAATGTTTCATGACACCCGTTTGTCCCTTTATATAGAATGCACCACTAGCGTGCGCTAAACCCTTATATTTAGCGTGCGCTAGCCTTAGCGTGCGCTAACTGACTTTGTTAGCGTGCGCTATCGCAGTCCAGAGGCTACTGTCTTGCTTCGTAAACTACCTTACGTACGTAATGCCCATGCATTAACGTACGTAAATCATCATGTCTAGCGTACGCAAGTCCTTACTCTTAGCGTGCGCTATCCGAAGTTGACTTACTACAGTGTTCACCTACCACTCGCCCCACATTCCGAAAAGACATCGGCAAGGATAAGATTCCTTGTTGATGATACATAGTTAGCGTGCGCTAACCCAATTAATTTAGCGTGCGCTAATACTTCAGGACAACAACCGTTGACTTACGTAATGTGCGCGGCGGCCGGGTCCACACGCAGATTCCTTCGATTCATGCACTAGCGTACGCTAACCTATAAACGTGGCGTGCGCTAATCCTGCGATAGCGTCGTTATGCATGAATATCGCGTGCGCTAATAAGGCTATACTTAGCCATTTTCCATGATTCTTGTCCAACGTCTCGACATACCAAAAGCGAACATAAGACACACGAACACAAACATCGAATCCAATAATATCATCATACGATATACCCAATGTCAAAGTACGACAACCCGATACACAATATCCTCAAATGTAATTGTCGACCAAATACGACAATTATACCGATCTCGATATCTCGGTCCTTTATTTATTTTATCTCTCTATGCTGATTCCACATTGCACAATATAACTCGGATAAAATAATATTAAACATCGATAATAGAAATTAGGATATTACATTCTACACCCCTTAAAATAAGTTTCGTCCTCGAAACTTGCAATCCATCATAAAACGAACAAACATACCGTTCAACTCAAAATATCCCAAAACCATCACGACAACGATTTATCATCATCATTACCGAATATCCAAAAGAGCATACTTCCAAATACGCAGGTCGACGATCTCCGGAGATACTAGCCAGCGATCTCACTGTACAATCTCAATACGCTTACGATCACAATTCCCTGAGTCTCAACAAAATATATCATCTTCGGATGAAACAATCTGCCCGAATCAAATCCTGTTTGCCTGATTACATAATCAAGTCCCAATTCCGATAAGACGAATTATACACAATACATCTGCGAAACAACCGCTCAAAACAACGACACGAATTCCGAAACATCAACACAAAATCCGAACGCTCAGATGATCACCAAAAATGATCAGTTAATAAATCAACCGAATTTATCATCAACATGATAAATTTCCAATCTGACCAACCAGAGGTCAAAACACAATCGAGAATATCATCAACGTGATAAACTCCAATACAACCAACGAACGATCAACGGAAATCGAGAATACCTTCACACGGTAAACTCCAACACTATCAACACAGAACCACAGAAACAGATATATGAAAAAGCAAAATTCTCAAAACGACACACCGATCACATACAGTGGATCTCAATAAACATATCCGACTGGCGAACATACCCCTCGGCATATGAACAACCAATCACAAACTAACGAACATACCCAATCATACACGGAGTGGAAACGACCACTCACTATCTAAAACAACCAGTATGGGGTCACCATCCCCAAATCTACGCTTACAAGGAAATCATTCCAGAATCAGTAAGGTAAAATCGCGCTACTACCATACCAATGGAATCACATAGCACATATATTCCGGTTTCACAAAATCCCAAGTTTCCAAAATAATATTATGTGTATGAATCTACAACACGCAACATATTTCTCTTATCTGATAACTCAACCGATCATCACCGGATAATCAAACTAACATACTGAAGTTCGAATTCCTTTTCCATCGTACCATCAATATGATATGCACTATGCACTAAATGCGTATGTATATCAATCACATTTTCAAAACCAGTTTGAAATCATATATTCTTGTCAAAAGACAAATTTTCGAAAATTCTTTCAAGAGTTTGAAAACTCAAAACATAAATTTTGGTAAGACCACAAAATCAATTTTTAAAAATTAACTTGGCTCGATGGTGCCAAGTATTTGATATGATTTCCTTCGAATCCACACGATTTGAAGTTTTAAAATGAAAAGTATGCAAATGCTCGACTATATCCATACTCCCGTCTACCACCTCGGTTCGTCACCAATATCCACTGATATTCCATCGGAAAACCACACGATCGAGTTCCAAAATCTCAATATATAAATTCCGACTAAACTCCTTTTCCACACATGACTCGTATCGTCAACCATTTACCCATCCTGGATCACCTCAAATATGATATGACAAAACGTTGAAACGAATCAACAAATCAAACACGGCGAAAGACTTCGAGAAATTCCATTTGAACAAGTAAACCAAAGCCTCGAAACGCGGAAATAACATAGGTAAACGATTGGTAAAATATTTTGCAAATCTCGGGAGTTTTAAGAAAACAGAAAAGCCGTTAGAAACATTAGGGTCTCAGCCCGTATCTCGTTCCGCATTACAAAAAGTTTAAAAATAGAAAACCCCTTTTCAGACTCCAAGTCCTGAGTCAGAAAACCATTTCAAAATCGATTTGGGTCTCGGCCCAAAATCATTTTCCGTAAAACATCTGTGAAATATTCATTTTGAAAAGTGTCATTTTCAAATGCTCAAAAGCAGTTCATATATATCACAAAATGAACTAACATGACTACATGTTCTTCTCGACAATCCATAGTCCTTCTCCCGAATACACAATTCCGTTCCAAAACTTAACCGACATATTGATTTCCAAAATCATAACTTCTCAAGATCATCAATCCTATCCCAACTCTGTCACCTTATATTGAAATGCATAATATCTGCTGAATCTCAAAACATATCAACTTAGAACGGCAGTAAATCTCAAAAAAAATCCAAATACTTACAGATCGTGATGCCGACGATTTCCCGTGATACTGGCACATGTCTAGACTCAAGAAAATACTCGACACAGGTATTTTCAAAACACACGTTTGCCAAATCGGTTCGACTCAAGGACACAATACGTCTCATTCCAAAGAATCTCATTAACACCATTTGGAAAAGTTATAACAAGCCCAGTACGATACTGGCAAATCCGATAACGCACAAGCCTGAGTGAACAACAAAGACTCACGGCTCTAATATTTGTCAATCGACAACTCGAATGACGCAACAAAAACACGACCCAACTCGACCCAAATGCCTAGGTTTTCTCAACCTAAGCTCTGATACTATATTCTGTAACACCCCCAAATTTAACCGGAAATATTACAGCGCTGTGGGCCCCGAGATGGAACCCACAAGGCTAAAAAGAAATTTTCACAAACATTTACAATGCCCAAGAGGCCAACGACGATACTAACTTTAAAAATTCACAAGACTTATAAAATCCATTTATCAAAAACCGTCGTAAAACTCATTTGAAATCGCAAGGCCAAACAGCCGATACTCAAAAGTTTAGAAAACGATTTCCAAAGTAACCTCAGTTACCAGATACCAAAAGAGCGTCTCAAAATACTCACGCAGCGGAAAAAGACCAACCAAAACGATACTCTAGCAGCAGAAAACAAGAACCAATCAAGAAACTCAATGTACAGAACATGTCCTAGCCAGTATCCTCCGGGAAGCTCATCTCTTCACGACCGCTACAAGCTTGATACTGCGAGAACCTAAAAGAAATCCCACGACGGGGTCAGCCATAATATCCAACAATGATAACCGTCACATCACATTAATAATAACATACCAATGAGAATACAACATAAGAATACGACCAACGTAATCCTTACTTACTCAAGAAATTCTCATCAGAATAACCATTATCACAATTCACATCCTGTACTCGATTAACCAATAAACTCGAACATAATATCTGTATTGTACCTTAAACAATACTCAAGATCCTCAAACTATCATAACCAACTCACGATACGGAAATCTACCATTTTTGACCAATACGATCCATCGAATAACATCATCAAATCCCAAGAGGATAACCGATCGTCCATCAAGACAAATACCAAAGGAAAATACGGAACATACCTCGAGATATGAAGTGCCACGACAATCATACCAGTCTAATCCGAGATCAGATCAATGCAATACGGACAAGGTCCTAACACAAGACCTACAAATGCATACTCATATGACAACGTCAATATGCTCAAAAACAATAACAACTATGTATACTCAATGGAAATCCCATGATCCAGCGCCCTCAGCATAGATCCCAAGATGATCCTACAAGATCAACACGAGGTGGATAACCAACAATATACATATGCACAACAATAACACAATACTGGGTAATCCAACGATCCAGCGCCCTCAGCATAGATCCCAAGATGATCCCGTCGGACCAACACGAGGTGGAAAAACCCGTCCAATGATCCAGCGCCCTCAGCATAGATCCCAAGATGATCCCGTCGGACCAACACGAGGTGGACATCCGATCCAGCGCCCTCAGCATAGATCGCGCGATCCCATCGGATCAACACAACATAAACAACACAATATGCATACACATATGCAAAACAATACGTTCATCAACATGAACAACATAACATGCACGACAACATGACAATATACCAGGACTACTTCATGTTCAACAACATGACAGAAAAGGTACGAGACCAAAATAAATAACACTAAACCATAATCAATATGGAATTTTTGCCCCGAGTCCTTCGGGAGCAACCTCGATGTCCAATCATCACCGACGATTATCCTCAATGTTCGGCGATCCACACGTCTGCTTGAACTATAGATACTCATATCCTCGTCTTTACCATAATGTAACCTCGTTACTCGAACATACCAATAATCGAGATAAAGCATATACATTATGATTTACCTCCCGAGAATCGAAAGAACGATATGTGATCCGAATACCGAGTTCACAATAATCATCGCTATATGCATTATAAACGAAATGAAATCGAAACCATTCATTAAATATTATAACCGAGCAAGTAATAACTTGCCTCGATACCGATACGACGAAGGCTGCCGAACACATTGCCTTTGTCTACGAGCTCCTCGGCCCGATCAAAAGCAATACAATGGACATACTCGAACACGACCGCAATATCCGGTTATAATCACCGATCGGCAATCTCAACCTATCGAAGAAATCAAATAACACATATCCGATAACAATCAACAACCGACAAAACTAACCAATCGAACTCAACGGTTCAACACAACCTCGAATAAACACGGTCGGAACCAACCAAGTCAAACCATCACGAATTCCTAATCAAAACACAAAAATACCGCATCACGCCTACTTAGCGCACGTTAATCACCTAACGTAGCGTGCGCTAAGTTGCTCCCGTTAGCGCGCTAGGCAAGAACGTAGCGTGCGCTAATGTTGCGGTGGCATGCATTTCAAGCATCGTCTAACACTTCCATCATGACAATGATCAACTCATCTCGAGATTAAGGATTTCATAAAAATCATGACATATAATTTAATAGCTCTTCAAGAACACGAATTATCCAAATTCACGTTCATGATCCATAAAATGATAAAATCCGATGTGTTCTAACATCTAAAAATTCTTATTCATCATGTTCTTCGACATACAATTCATATAACTTCAAGAATCACAGTAGCATCACCATAATCGTTACCATACGAAGTAACCAACGACAAAACATCAAAAATCCGAATTGAAGAAGGGAATTACATCAACATATATCTTGAATTCCATCCAAAACCATACGAAACATATCAATACTCATATATTGATAACAACACTAACTTAGTACGGTAATCCAACTCGTTGTCATGCTCATCAACTTGTTTATATGATAATCATCAACTCAAGAACATCATATACAATCCAAAACGAAATCTCAAAGTGAAGAGTAATTACCTTTTTGAAGGAAAGGATTGATTTCCAAGAATCACCAATGATTTCAAGAACAAAGCTTTACTCCATGATTTCCATCTTTAATCTTGTTAAAGAGGATCATCCCTCGGTGTTTAGGAACTCCAAATGTTCTCACAAGGTTGTCTCTATCGGGTGAAAGGAAAGAAATGGACGAAATGTTTCATGACACCCGTTTGTCCCTTTATATAGAATGCACCACTAGCGTGCGCTAAACCCTTATGTTTAGCGTGCGCTAGCCTTAGCGTGCGCTAGCGACTTTGTTAGCGTGCGCTATCGCGATCGAGGCTCTTGTCTTGCTTCGTAAACTACCTTACGTACGTAATGCCCATGCATTAACGTCGTAAATCATCATGTCTAGCGACGCAAGTCCTTACTCTTAGCGTGCGCTATCCAAGTTGACTTACTACGGTGTTCACCTACCACTCGCCCCCACATTCCGACAGCATCTGGCAAGGATAAGATTCCTTGTTGACTGATACATAGTTAGCGTGCGCTAAGCCTAATATTTTAGCGTGCGCTAATACTTCAGGACAACAACCGTTGACTTACCAGAATGTGCGCCGAAAGCAGCCGGGTCCACACGCAGATTCCTTCTAATCTGTCTGCACTAGCGTACGCTAACCTATAAACGTAGCGTGCGCTAATCCTGCACGATAGCGTGCGTTATGCATGAATATCAGCGTGCGCTAATAAGGCTATACTTAGCCATTTTCCGCAGTTCTTGTCCAACGTCTCGACATACCAAAAACGAACATAAGACACACTGAACACAAACACTGAATCCAATAATATCATCATACGATATACCCAATGTCAAAAGTACGACAACCTGATACACAATATCCTCAAATGTAATTGTCGAGCAAATACGACAATTATACCGATACTGATATCTCAGTCCTTTATTTATTTTATCTCTACTGTACAGATTCCACGCTTTACAATATAACTCGGATAAAATAATATTAAACATCAGTAATAGAAATTCCGGATATTACAGGGCAAACCTCTAACCATTTCCTGTCTGGATAGTTTGTTGATCATCTTGAAGTTGATGTGTGACATCCTCTTGTGCCATAACTAGCTTTGATATGCAGTGCCTTTGGCAATAAAACAAGGAACGGTGGAGCTCGTAAGCTTCCAGTCAGCAATATACATGTTACCTGACCTACTTCCCATGAGGATGATTTTCTTGGTCTTGCTATCTTTCACTCTACAGTGGTCTATATAGAATTTTACGAGAATTGTTTGTCACAGAACTGGCTAATACTAAGTATATTGTACTGTAAACCTTCAACATAGGCTATGTCGGTGACTTTGAACTTTCATACAAGCAGGGTTCCCTTCCCTCTTGTTCTTCATTTGGACTTCTCACCGAAGCGCACTTTTGGACCACGACCTTCTACATAATCCGACAGATTGCTTACATATCCTGTCATGTGCCGAGAACATCCATTGTCAAAGTACCAGATGTCCTTCTCGTTGATATCCTGTAAGGATAGAGATTAAGTAGATTTAGGTCCCATTTGATTGTTGGGTCCATGTATGTTAGTGTATTTTGGTACCCAAATTTTCCTGACAGTAATAGGTTTGCTGTAGGTTACTTTTAGCCCAGTTTTGCGGTGTCTACGTGGGGCAGGCACGTAGTCGTTGTAACCTTTATAATCATGCATGTGAAATTTATGGTTATAGTTCAAGTATGATTGCGGTTTAGGAGGTGGAGCCATTTTCTTAGATCTTACAGCTTGTCTTCTAGGTCTCCAGTTAGATTCCCAGAGCTGTTGTTGATACTATGCAGCGACCTGCTTCTTTGACTGATAATGGGACTCATGTATCCAATATCTAGGCCCACTGTACTGTTGATAGTACTGCGGTGTTTTCCTTTGATATTTGGATAAAACCTTCTGTCTAGATAGCTGCTGGCACTTTTGATATGCTCGGGGACCATGTTGTTGAATACGCCTTACAGGTCTGGGAGGCTTAGGTTTCCGTTGTCTGTGATATGATCTTGGTGGCGGAATCGCAGCCTTCTCTGTACGAGGGGCACCTGTAACCTTTGCTGGACTTTGGATTTATTCAGGTACAGGAATGAGTTCCACACCCCTGATGAATACGGTACTAAACTTTCCCTTATGTGAGAATGAGTTGTATCCTAGGCCACTTTTATCATAAGCATGTTGCACAGTACTTAGAATTTCTTCCATCCGTTTAGATGATTTCTCAAATGATTTCAGGATGGTCTCTAATTTTCCTTATCGCTTTTCGAGAGTTTTTACTTTGGCTTCGAGTAAAGCAAAATCATTTATCTTGCTATCATTATGAGACTTAGTCTCATTTAGATCATGGGCAAGTTGATGATTGCTTTCCACGAGTTTATCCAGTGTGACCTTGTTTTTCAATAGACATATTTTCAAGTTGATTATTTCGCAATCAATAGACATATTTTCATAGCTGTTTTTTAGCAAGTTATTTTCAACTTTTAGCTCTAAGTTTGAAATTTCGAGCTGTATGTTTTCTTGTTTTAAAGTCTCATGGGCCTTTTGAATGTTTTTGAATTCATTCAACATGTTTTCGAAGGTATGTGATGCATTTACAAGAGTACTTGAATTAGAACTTACTTTGTCATCGCTATCCTAATCGTCCTGTATTTCTTTGGCCATAAAGAACATATATCCTTTATCTTTAATCTCGTCGGAGGAGGAGTCACTGTCAGTGATAGCCTGAAGGCACTCCTCGCTCTTGTTCAACACTGGCGGGTTTTCTGATTCACCAATCAGGGCCTTAAGCTTGTTTTTCCAGACGCGCCTTCTTTCGTCCTTTTCTTATTGCTCATCTTCTGGCAACTTTTGTACTTTCGGATGTGGACACTTATTTGCATAATGTTAGGTTTTCCTACAGTTATCGCATAGGTTAGAATCACCAGAGGAGGGAGATTCAGAACTTACCTTGTGAAAAGGCTTAGGCTTGTATGGAGTCTTTCTAGACTGTTTGATGAACTTTTTGAACTTTGCATAAGCAGGGCCATTTCATCTTGTGACAGAATGTCATCATTGTTGTCTACAGTCTTGTATGTGGAATTGGATGTGCTGGGTGCGGAGCTGTATCTCCTATCAGATACAGCGGCCGGTGCTGTAGTCTTGACAGGTGACTCTTCGGCCTTTTCTCTCATGTCAATATCATACTCAAAGGCTTTGAGGTCAGAGAAGAGGTCAAAGGTAGAAATATCATTAAGATTACAGGATACACGCATAGCTACAGTCAAAATATCATTAGCTTTTCCCAATGCTTCGAGTCCCCGACAATGCCAGTGAATTTGAGGTCAAGCTCCTCAAGTGTTTCAGAAGATTTCATTACAAAAGATTCAAATTGCTGAGTAAGTTTGGAAATTTTATTTTCTTTTGAGAGCTCGGTACCTTCACAAATAAACTTGAGTTTCTCCCAGATTTCCTTAGCTGTCTTACAGCTCTTTACCTTTGAGAATGTGCCTTTGTCGAGAGTGACAAACAACGCATTCTTAGCAACATTATCAAGATTCGCACTAGTACAAATATCCCCTTTACTGACACTAAAATAGTGTCAGTAATTATTTTTACTGACACTTTATAATTGTGTCAGTAATGCTAAAGCTAGAAAATACTGACACTAATTTTTAGTGTCAGTAATACAAGTATCAGTAAATACCGACACTAAAATAGTGTCAGTAATTATTTTTATTGACACTGAACATTAGTGTCAGTATGTTCTGGCTTTAGCATTACTGACACTAATATAAAGTGTCAGTAAAAATAATTACTGACACTATTTTAGTGTCAGTATATGTTCAGATTTGTGAAAAAAAACTATTTTTATCTCAATTCTGTTTTTATCTTAACTATATTTTTTTGGTTTAATTACGTGAAAAAAGAATTACCATAAATTGAAATTATCAAACAGACAATTCACTTATAAAACATCCCAAATGCATTATTAAATTGAATAATCAACATCGGTCGATGATGTTTTAGTCTCGAAAAAAAAGAGCAGAGAATACAAAACTCAAAATCTTATTAAACTACTACTAGAACGAAATCAAAGCACTATAGAATCTTAGTAAAAGAGCACAATAGTACAGCACAACTCAGAATCTAAGAATTCACATTAGAATCTAAGAATTCACATTAGCACAACAGTCCAGCAGTCCAGCACATTAGAATCTAAGAATTCAACTTGGCAAGTATACAAGTCTGTATTTTAGCACCACATATTTTTCCAGTAGAGCTAAAGTGGATCTCAATTAATTTCCCCTGCAACAAATTTGAAACACTATCAAGCCAAATATTTGTAAGTTGACTACTAAAGATTAATGTTGGATACTAATTCAAGTAGGAAGTAATGGACAGAGAGAACTCACGAATCGACTGGAGTTATCATTCCTGGATGTTTTAGCATTACCAAAGGCAAGATGAGCAAACAAAAAAAGATGTTTTAGGAAGTAAATGAATAAAATATAAATCCCTGAAGTCAAGATGAGCAAACAAAAAAAGACATTGCGCAGCAAGGGAGCCTAATACTAGATGATCCAACACAATAGCTAAGACACCAACAGCAGCATTTCAAAAATTTATCTTCCTATAGCGGGACTGAAAATCATTTCCTGCATCCAACAAGACATATAAGGTTATTTCTTACTGATGATCACAGTTCACAAGCACTAAGAAAGATGCATGATGATTTGCATTATAAATTATGTAATGGAACATATTATAGCAATTAACTCAACGCATCACCGTCTCATAAATTTTCTATGCGGGTGAAAAAACTTATGATGGTGACGATTTTCGAATTTCATCGCATTTCTCTATCATATGAAGGTCGTCATATAAAGGTTTCATCAGGAAGGAAGGCCAGTGTAAAACTTTGCTACTGCATGAATTCATACTGTCGACTTTAGACAATTGATTGACACTATAAACTTCATGCCATGATGATGATGATGATGATGAGATGCATTAACCTGATCACACACCACTATAAGAATAAACATCAAAGACTTCGAATAATATCTGAAGTAAAAACGTTATAATTACCGTAGTCTATGTTCGTGTAGTAAAAGGTGTACTTTAGATTTTGCTTTTTATGCGAAGTCTAATATCCTAATAACCGAAGTCTATTTTGTAATTAGGATAGAATCCGAGGGTGGTTTTACAATTACTCTAAAATAAAAAAAGCAAACAGAGAGATCTGATATATGAAGACACATGTTACTCCTTTTTTTTTTAGTGAAAACTGAAAACTAGTTAAAAACTGAATAGAAATGTATAATTATTAAAGCTACCCCTGAAGTTTAGTATAATTACAGACAATTTATGCACACTCACTTAATTTGACAATTTAAAATGCATACCTTTCCAAATGATTTGTTTATGCTTGCATGAAAAGCAAGAGCAGGGTACTCCTTCGACAGAATTCTAAGCCATCCTTTGGTTGCCCAAGCTGGAACCAGATCACACTATCGGGAGGATGGAGCGGAAGGATATTAAATAAAAAACAGGAAGTTCCTTGCTAAACATTAAAGAACAAAATGCTCCCAAACATATGCAAGTGCTACAGACCTTGTTCAATAGAAGAATCATGTGTTTATGCTTGCAATGCTCCTCCAAATGCCTCTCCAAATGGTAGCATCTTGTACCTTGTGGATCCCTGGCATCTAAAACCTGCCATTAAAAATTGATGAAGGCTAAATACCATCACAAAATACTTGGAAAACGTTGCAAAAACTGAAGTGGAAAAGTTGATCAAAAATTCCCACATTTCTTTTCTTCTCCACATCACAGCAAGTCGGAAATCAAGTTTCTTGTGAAACTTGAAAAAAGAAAAAGAAACTCTAATCCATATTATGTCAGATAGTAATCAAAGTCAAACTAACCAAACCAGATAGCGACATGTATAATAATATCATATCACAGCAAGTAGGAGATCAAGTTTCTTCGGAAACTTTGAAAAAGAAAAGGGAACTCCTATCCAATTTATGCCAGACAGTAAGAGAAGTCAAACTAATGAATCATATTGCAAAATGAGCAATAATATATAGTTCACTCATCTGAATGATCAGTTCAAATTTCAATACATTTTTTCCAAGACAAATGTTTCAAACCCTTAAAAAGCAAAAACTCCCCATGTAACATCTTGAACTATTTATATCCAGCATCACCGTTGCATGTCATAGTGCAAGTACTCCAGGCTAAAAGCCATTTCATTTAATATAACGAAGAACGATAAATCATTTAGAAGATGAGATTCAAAGGGAGGTAAACTACAGGAATTGCATTCTCGTTTCCAAAATCAACCTGGATAACAACATCCGAAGAGTCGATCACTTTGTAGAGCTCTCCCCATATGTGCTTACTTTGACCTTTTTCAAACATGGTGTGCCGTGCAAGATCTCTGAAGCCATAATCACCTTCTTCAACAAAAGTGAGTGTGCATAAATAAGAGAGATTTTGCATACCTTCAGAAGTTTTTCATAGCATTTGATTGCATATCTTCTTATATTCCTTATAGCAACTTAAAAAAAGGAGCATTCTGCACAACAACAAAAAAGAGGAGATATTTTGCATACCTTCTCAAGTTTTTCATAAGATTTGATTGCATATCTTCTTATATTCCTTATACCAACCTAAAAAAGGGAGTATTCTGCACAACAACAAAAAAAGAGCAGAAGTCTAAGCTTGTTTTAGATTTATAGTTTTCAGTAGCTATTCATAGCACATACTTGTATACTAACCTCAACATCCAATATGATGAATTTGGATGTAAAATGGCTCCGAGCACGGGACATTAAATGTTTATCTATAATCTTAATAATTTATCAAGAACAAAGTTAAGGAAGCACTTCGTGCAAGTTAAGAAACCTGCAACAACTTTTTTCCAAATAAATAAAAATCATGAATCATGTAAGTAAGAAACTAGACCCCAATTTGCACTTAACATGGGGCCATTACAGTTACTCATAAATACAGGATCAGACAAACAAATATAGTCAATAGGATCTAATATTCTTTGACAAATATATCGACCTCAATTGTACTAAGGCTGCAAGTTTTATATGTACATACGTCTCTTTTCATTTAACAAGCGTAAGAGAACACACGATTTAAATTACAAATTTCTATAATTAGAACATAAAAATAAATTAAATCCATAAATTATTGTCCTCCCTGTGAATTTACACTGCTTTCTCTCTGAAATTACACTGATCTCTCTCCCCGTACCCGACATATATATCCCAGTAAATAAAAACACTATTTTGAGCAAAAAAACAATGTCTTTGATTAATCCCATATCATATGACACATGAATAATAATAGTAATAATAATAATAATAATAATAGTAATAGTCATAAAAATAATTCACAATTAACACATTACCTGAGATTGACAAGAATCATGTTGTTTTATTTCCTATGTTGTTTGTAAACACCTGAGATTGACAAGAATCACAAATACCAAAAACTATAATTCTACCTAGCATGAAAAAGTAACACAACCACTACAGGTAACACACTAACACCATTGTATCACAGTTGCCATATGAAATAATATTTCACATATGATTGATATACACTAACACACTAACACCCTCTAATGAACATAAAATTGATATACACAACCAAGACAAATGCCAAAAACAAATACACAACAAACCCTATTGAAGAAACAATAGAGCCTTCTAATGCTCATTTAAATACGTATATAAAGCCCTAATATACCTGCTCATACTTCTTCAGCCGCTTCCCGTCGGCTGTTTCGATAATAAACTCTCTCCAGAATATATTAGTTAGCTTAGCTCCATATCCATATCCGCCAGCTTAACCCACATCTCAGTTTTCAGAAAGCCACCAAACACGAACCTTCAAATTCAATCACATAAACACACACCCTTCAAACATCATAAATCTGACCCAAATCAGAAAAATTATCATCCCATAACTTCAACCCTACCTTGAGCCAGAAATTTAAAACTCACAG
The DNA here is from genome assembly GCA_033398695.1 of Orobanche coerulescens. NCBI lineage: Eukaryota > Viridiplantae > Streptophyta > Magnoliopsida > Lamiales > Orobanchaceae > Orobanche > Orobanche coerulescens. The sequence continues at coordinate 99,409,456 of CM065818.1, read as the reverse complement.
GAATTGAACCTCCATATTGCCCTTTCCGTAGACGCCGTGTGCGGCAAAAAATTAGGGCGAAAACCCGGAAGCCAACTACCGACTAGGAGCCTGAAACCCAACAGGCCTGTTTGTGACCCTGTGTCTCATCTTCGCGCAGTCGGAGACCTATACAGGCGCCATTTGAGTTCGACATCATGGGACAGTCGGGAACCAGAGCAGAACCCTAATATTTTGTCTATTTGCCTCAGTCTCTGACCATCACTGTAGAACCCCATAAATTTAATAGTTAGTATATGTACGACATATCCTATTGTAATATGATTGAGTAACAATTGCTATATAGCATAATATAATCTAAGTTTACCATTTATTTTACTCAATTTATCAATTTTGAAATTCATATGTCAAACCATATAATTAATTAAATAAGAAAATGATATCTATCTAATGGATTAATAAGTCAAGCCCAACCTATAAAATCCATAAGACTTAAAAATACAACTTAAAGCCCAATCTAATCACCTACCCCACTTTATTAAACAAATACTTAATATCTATATCTATATACACCTAAAATACAAAAAAAATATAATAACACATACACAAACATGGGGCAACCATAAGGAGGAATAGAAGACACCTAAAATCTTCATGTTTCCCAAGCAAGACACTATCCTAAGACACCTTAGCCACATGTGACTAGTTTTCTTTACACCTCCAACTTCCGAAGCCACTTTACACCCCTCTTAAATACATACACCACCCAACACACTCACATTTTCCCCACACAAACAAAAAAAATCTGAGATTTTGATAGATAGATAGATAGAGAGAGAGAGAGAGAGAGAGAGAGAGAGAGATAAATGTGAGCAAGAGAGAAGAAGGAAGGGAGGAAGAAACAAGAAGAAATAAGAGGAAGGTAAGAACTACACTCCATACCTTTGTTTTTAACTTATTTATTCTTCCCTTCTAACTTAAAACCTAACATGCAATCAAAATAATTATACATGATGGGATGATACATGGGCTTAAATGTAGAAGAGGAGGAAGAGAGGTCCTTTTCCAACCTACGAGACCTAGAATCAACTTCTACCGACAAAGAACGAGGTGGCTAAAATATTTTTTTTAAAACTTTTATATGTAAGTTACTTCCAAAGGAAATTAATAATAATGATATAATGCATGTCCTTTGTATGTAGTTATATAGTTCATTCATCACATATCATTACCATGCAAATTAGTTGGTAACTTGTTGCATGTGAAATTACCGATTTGATGACTAGAATGAAATGCATAAATATCTTACCAACCAAACATGATTGCTATCTATTATATTCTGGAAATTGATTTTGAAGAAGTGTATTTTGTTTATATGAATGTGCATGTGTAGTTGGATTCTTAAATCGTGGCCTAACAAAGATAGAACGATTAAAACAAGCTTAAGATACGAACTAAGTGAAGCTAAAGATAATTAGGAAAATTATTGCTTAAAAGATATAATCTGACTTAAGGACATAAAATACAACCTAATTACTTGTTAATAACCTACCCTTAAAATTTTATAAGAACGGGAACTGTTTTCCAAGCCAACGGACCAAAATCGTCAAAACACGGAAATTGTGTAAAATCTACAAATTGTGAAACAACTAATTGAAATCCGTGTAATTTCGGTTTGAAATATCAAAAGGGACATAATAACATGTTTACCCTCTGCCTTTAAAGTTTCATAGTGATCGGGATCCATTCCCGGTGTCTACGGACTAAAAATTGCAATTAAGATAAATTAAGGGGTCAAAATGGTAAAATTCCCAAAAAATCCGGAGCCAAGGAAAAAATTTCACCTTATGGACTGAAGTAATGACTTATATAAGAATAAATATTCTGAACTTAAAATTTTTTGTAGAGATCGGGAGTCGTTTGAGATTTGGGGCCAAAATGTAATAATCAATAAAATTGGGGTCAAATAACAAATTACAATAAAATTGAAATCGAAGACGAAATTTCAAGACTCTGGACCGGAATATTAAATTTTCAAAAAAAGGTAAGTATGATATCTGAAAAATCTTATAACAATCGAAGTAAATTTGGGTTAAAACGATATTTTAAAAAGTTTTGGGGCAAAATGAAAATTTTGAAAAATCGGTCAGAAACCGAAATTCTGGAAATTTACCCAACACGTAAGCTCCAAGTTCAACATGAACTCTCCTGTAAGTTTCGTCACCATCCGTGACGAAAACAAAAATTTACGGGTATAATAACCCACTTCGCAAGAATTATGGGCGGGACCGTAATTTTGGGAAATTTTAATTCAAAAATTAAAGATTGAAAATTTACCAAATCTGAAATCAATAATCACAATTATATCTTAAAGATTTGTGAACAAGCGAACCATAATCTCGTGCCACGAATAAACTCCAAATCACAATCATATAATCGAATTACACTAAGTATCGTAATTAATTGAATGTGTGACTCTGATTGTATGATGTGTATGCACCGAGAATGTGACTAACTTACAATCACATCTAACCGGGAACTAAGTGTCTCACAAACAAAGTGCCACAGACAGGATTGCCTCTAATTCTATCGGGACAAAGTGCCACGTCAATGGACAGGGACCACCTCTCAAGCCCATACGAAACAGAAGGCCGATCAAAGATCCGGGGGCCACCTCTTGAGTTGTAAGGGACACCTCTAGAGTCCCGAATTTGTGTCAGGGACGGTTATACCAAGTCTTGGATCGAGCAGCACGGCTGCGGTTCATGAACAAGGCTACCGTCGTTTCCTATTCCCTTGAAGCCGAAGGACGAAGTGATCCTGAGGTGACTGGGTCGTAGACTTAGGGTATAATCGCGATTATGGTGTGATCCGGGTATTAAACCCCAGCTAAGGACATACCGAGCCCATATAAGAGATAAGGTAGTACGTCACCAAGCGTGAGAGCTTTTAGCTCAAAGGCCAAGGTTATAAGGACGGTCCGACAAACACCTAAGGCTACGGTTGTTAAACCAAAGGCCATGGCGAAAGTCATAGTCCAATCTCTGATAACGGTCTAAGACATCATAAGGAGGCCAAGGGACTTCGTCACATAGACAACCTCCCGAAGCTAAATATTCACTAGGCGCTCGACGCCACATGTTGTCATACTTAACATCAATCTACGAATATCGACTGTTCACTCATGCCATAATTCATTACATTCCTTTGAAAACTTGTACTATAAAAGACAGTGATATTTTCAAAAGTGGGAGTAAATATATTATCCTTCAAAATGGTTATATATATACATATATATATATATATATATATATATATATAGGGTTAGGATATGGTGAAAACTATTTATAAGGTGAAATCTAGAAACTAATAGACACCCTAGATAAAGAAGTAATCAATGGCTTAGATTAAACAAATTAATAATAAATGAAACAATTTTCGAAAATCTTGTGCTGCATTTATCTAAATCAAAAGGGCATAATAGTCAATAAGTAGCAAATAAAACTACTATACTCACGTCCGCGATTTATAAGGAATACAGAATCTTTCCAAACGCCTAAAATACTGAAGAACACGATTTTTGGGCGTGAAAAGGATCTTCTCCCCATATAAACTAGACCTTCTCCCGCTACTGAAGAACACGAAACCTCAAACCTTCAAATAACCCTTGCAAATTCTGTATTTCCAGGTGTTGCATTTTCGAAGGTAAAACATTGTTGGGCGTGAAAAGATTTCTGGGCGTCTCTATCATAGATAGAAGGTAATTGTTTCTAGATTCGATTTATATTACATGTTTTTAATTTCTTGAATTTAAGTTCTGGGCAAAAAAAAAAATGTTGAACCCTAAATTAGACAATGATAAGTTTGTATATGTATGTATTCATATAATTGCATATTTGTTTATTATCGTTGCATATTTATCGCATAAGATGGAGGCTTGAGATGCTTGTAGGATATATGCTTCATAAAAATTATTTGGTGCGTTGATATTTAAAATTTCATTCGGTTTAGTCTGCGAGGAACAATTCTGTTGCATTTATAGATGATAATGCTGCATTTATTCATCAATTCGTTGCAAGTTTGATCGAAATATGGGTGACATTCAGGTAATTGTTTCTAGATTCGAATCTAGAATGAGTTCATCTCGAAATCGAAAACTCAAAATAGTTGTAAAATTATTAGTTGCATAAGATTCGATTTATATTACATGTTTTTAATTTCTTGAATTTAAGTGCTGGGCAAAAAAAAATTGTTGAATCCTAAATTAGACAATGATAAGTTTGTATATGTATGTATTCATATAATTGCATATTTGTTTATTATCGTTGCATATTTATCCCATAAGATGGAGGCTTGAGATGCTTGTAGGATATATGCTTCATAAAAATTATTTGGTGCGTTGATATTAAAAATTTCATTCGGTTTAGTCTGCGAGGAACAATTCTGTTGCATTTATAGATGATAATGCTGCATTTATTCATCAATTCGTTGCAAGTTTGATCGAAATATGGGTGACATGATAGTGATGAGAGAGTATTCGCTACTTTTGAAATCTGATATGAGCTTGACTCCTGTGTTTGTTTTTAGTAGGTTTTTTGTTGATTGGTATGTAAACTCAAGGTACTCACACTACTTGTATCTTTTTATGCAGGAATGGCAAAAAAAAGGAATGACAACCCTCAAATAAATCATGGAAAAAAAGATGCCGACATAGAATGCGAGAACACGTCTGAAGATGAAGATTTCGTGATTACTCATGCGAAACGACAAAAAATCGTGGAAGAAGGTTGTAATAAAAATGTTTTGCATGCACTTTAGCTGTTTAATTAGTAGTATTGCTTCGATGATTTTCTCACAATTAGTTTGTTGACTTTGTGATCAGTTAGATCCAAATTAATACACGACATGCCTCAAAGAAGCTGGTTAGTATTGCATAATCCCCCTCGGGATGCATCTGAAGACGAAAACGTGGAAGAAGGTTTGTCTATAGTATTGAATTGATTATTTCATTTTTTTACTGTTTTGATGCATATTTATATAAAATTAACGCTTTCTATTTATTACGTCGAAAGATTCATTGAACCAAAAATATAATGCATACTTAGTTCGGTAGTAGATGTCTTGATTTGAATTTTTTTATGTATTATTGCGACTTTGAAATCAAAACACAGTAAACAACACCTTAAGCGATCAAACCTTAAAGAGCCAGGTGATAGGAAGGGGACCGGGAAGGGAAAAAAATATACGTAGCTAAAGAATATCCCAAACTAAGAACTAGAACAAGCCCATACTCACTAGTTACTTCGCTTGGGACTATGGTGACGAGCAGAAAAGGCTGTTCGGTCTTTAGGTTTCGAGCTAATTCTTAGGTTAAGCATCACGGACATACCTTGAAATTAGCTTCTTGGGTGGTGGACAATTTTGACCCATGCGGTTGTGAACTTGTCTTAGAAAATGGAAAGTCCATACACGTAGAACCAATTGATGTGCATAGGGTTTTGGGATTTCCTATGGGAAAAATAATGATTACAAAAAGCGGTAGGGATGCAAAATGCAACATGCTAAATGAATGGTTTAGTCAGTTTAATAATAAGAATGGTAACATAGGTCAGAATGAAATAGTGCAAAAGATGTTAGAAGATAAAGATGGAGGGATATGGTTTAAGCGACACTTTATGGTGTTGCTTGTTTCATCACTGATCGAAAATACATCTCATGGGTACGTTTATCCCGCAATTATGCCATACTTGGGAGATTTGGATAGAGTAAAAGATTTGGATTGGTGTACGTATACTTTGAACTGTCTATCACAAAACAAGCGTGCCTGGGAGAATGAAAAGCATAAGGGGTTTCTCGGGTCTTCATTGTTCCTGACGGTATGTTTTTTAATTTTTTTTATTTTTGGTACTTTATGCATATAGTGAGAGTAACATTTAACTTATTTTGTGATCATAAACTGTAGATCTTATATGTTGATCGAGTTTCGGTGTTTGGGATTCAATGTGAAAGAGCATTTCCAGCTTTCATAAACTGGAATAATCAACGTCTTAGGTCCCGACAGAAAGATGAAATCAAAGATGGAAGATTAGGGCGTGGGTTCCCATTGATCCGATACAAGTTCCTGTGACAAGTGAAATGGTCAATCACATTAATGCACAAAATGGAAGCAATGAAGCAGATAAAAACATTGATGATGCAACGAATGAATCAAAATATGCAAAAAAATTGTTTGATACTGCAAAAGAACTGGGAAAGAAAATGGTGGAACTAATACAGATGATTGAGAAAGCACCTGCGAAGTTAAATGACGATGAGAACTTTAAGAAAGCTATAAAAACAACGCAAAAGCTTTTCACAGAGGGTACACATAATGGAGATGAAACATCATCCCAACCAACTCAATTTGATTCAACTCAAGCCGACAGATTTTGGGGTAGAGCAGAAATTTTGAAATGTGTCATTGATGCAGAAAAGTCTTACACAATGAGGAAATCTTCAATGACTTTGGATGATGATTTACCGTCTTTTAGCCTTGGAATGACACAGTTATTAAATGCTGAAGAATGCCAAGATTTGAACACCATTGTTGATGCAGCTACAACATTTGAAGGCGAAACCATGCTGGTTGTCGTTAGATTTTATATTATTAAAACAAAACTTCTTATAGGAATATTGTCTTTTATTTATAACCAAATATTGCATCTTCTTACTGTAGGACGATGAAGCAATATATAAAGATGATTTGGCAAATAAGAGGATCAATGCAAAACGAAAGAAAAAGGTAAGGCCTTTTATAAATACTCAGTGCTTGTGTTTATAGTATTATTGTACTAAATAATTAATTGGATATTGTATTGATTAGTTGGGTGATACGGGAACTGAAGTAGACCTTATTAAGCATGTGGAGAACGAAACTAAATAGGTGGTTTCTCTTGAAAATTTGTATTTTTTTATGGATCGTAATAATGCATATGTATCTACGTTTTTAATGCATTTTTTTGTATTGTTATTGCATTTTTTATTAAACATAGGCAGTACGACGGTATACAAGAGAACGTCAAAGAGAGGAGATGAAAACTGGAGGTTTCGGGTATGGATTGCCTAAGAATGATGATATGCCTAGCTTCAGTCTTGGGCTTACTCAATTGTTGGACGAAACAGAGGTCGATGATCTGAATAATGTGGTTGCAGCAGCCGTTGCAACTCATGTAAACGATGCAATACCGTCGGGTCCTGCAACACCAAATGAAATGCGTCCAAGTGTAAGAAGCCGTCATTTTTAACTTTTTTAAAAGCATAATATTGAGTAGAAAAATATAATGGAATATTTCGTCTTTTATTCAAATATCATGTGGTTTTGGTTTAAATTGTTCGTAGGTTTCAACCGTGTGTAAGTCTAAAGAAATCCGTACAGAAATTGTTGATCCTACAGGGGAGAGAAAGGTATATTGAATATGAACTACATTATTTTGACCTTATAATTATACTTATCCATATTTGATTCATTAGCATCAATAATAGGTTGCAGACATCGGTTGCAATACTGATGTGGTTACCCAGTGAACACAAGGATATCATATGTCGCAATGACACGGAGGTATCATGAAGATATGTATATTGTGAATAAAAGTTGTATGTTGTGTTTTTGTGCTTAATTTTTTTTTACAATCCCTATCTGAGAATGGCGAAAATGCGGGGACCATGAAAGTGGCGGTGGCGAGATAACCAAACTTACGTAAATATTGTGATAACGACTAAATTCGTGCGGAGTATCATAAATGTTTACCTGAAAATTCTAATATTTTGTTGCATTTACGTGAAGCACTGTCGGGAGATATAGGAGGAAATTGCGAGAAGGCAAGTTACATTCACCGTATGTTGATCGCATCTTGAAAGCTACCGAACGTATCACAAAGAAAGAAAAACAAGTAGCATACTACATAATGCGGGAGGATGATGCACAAGAGTAAGTTTATTTAATATTTTTTTTACCCATTTCTATTTTGTTATACATTTATTCCACATAGTTTTGTGCAATTATTGTCTTGGAATATTAGAAAAATAATTTTTCCACATTTTAATGGGAATGACTGGTTTAAATCGATTAGTGATGAAGTAGTATTTTGCTTTGGTGATATCACTATGAGAAGGCTAGAGTCAAGTCTATGCGGACTATATTGTTGAGCATTGAGGTGATAAACATTTGGAGCATTATTTTGAATCATCAAGAAAAACTTAGGTCACGGAATCGCCATTTCGATTCTTTGTATTTATTGTACCAACGGTAAGATGTGAATATTATTTATTTATGAAAATATAATAATGCAGTTTATAACATCTTATAATGTACACAGCGAAACTCAATTTCTGAAAAACCACAACAATGGGAAAACAGCAAGTGCGAAGCCTGGTTTCATGATAATATGGCATTCGAGATGGCAATGGTAGATGCACGAGAGATGTCAAAAGTTGATATGGTAATTCAATTGCATCTAGCATTCATCAACCCTGAAAATTGGTATCTTTTTACTTTGACGTGACACATGTGATATATACAATAGTAAAAAGATTGAGTTATATTCTTTTACAGTTTTGCTTCCCCATATTTAAGGGCTGCCATTTCTTCCTGATGTGCTTAGAAATGAGGAAATCACAGTTGGTTGTTATTGATAATTCAAACCACTCGGAAGATGAATGCGACCAGCAAAAGTATGGTGATATTCCGCAAAAACTGGTATGTCAGATTTTATTTATTGCATCTAATGTAGGAAAAATGTGGTATTTTGTTTGAAATTGAAATATAAAGCAGAAAGTGATATGCACCAAAAAGTTTATGACCTATGTAAATGATCTAATAAAAATGCATCAAACTGTTACGAATATACAAAATAATCGTGTTTTAATGCAACATAATATTTAAATTGGTATGTCATTCTTACGTATTTTATTTTCATGTGAAGTAGATATATTTTATTTCAGTTTGATATTCTCATATAAGATAAACTAAATCCAAATGTTCCGATCGTTTTGTGCATATATTACAGAAGAATTTTTTTGGAGATTTCCTTAAAAAAAAGGGACTGCAAGATTTTGCAGCGAAGGTTTATAATGCAACTGTTATGGTACCATGCCTTCCGTGGGTTGAGCTGAATAATAAACATGACTGCGGAGTCTATGTTATGAGACACATGGAGACGTATATGGGTGAATATGGCAGTAAATGGAAACACGGTTTCAATTTGAAGCTGAAAAAACAGTTGCAATATCTTCGTATTAAATATTGTGCAGCAATTGCTACAGCTGAATGCAATGAGCTAAAGGATTATAATATCGATGTGGCCGACAGTTTGTATTTGCTTGTCTCAAAGGAGAAGCCATTGGATTTGGAGGATTTCCTGATTGGATTTCGTGTGGGAATGTAAAATATAGGCGTATTTAATTTGGTTGAACTTTGCCACAAACTTTTTTTTGTGAAGTTTTTCTTTGTTTATACGGATTAAGGGAATTTTTTGAAGTGTGCGAATTGTTAATTATTAATATAAAATTTTTTGTTTAGATTATTATTGCTCATATTGGTTAATAATATATAATATAATTTTTTTATAAATGCAACTATACGTCCGTATTAGTAATTTTATTTTGAGTGGAAGCTAAATATTAATTAGAACAATTAAACCTTTGGTGAGAGGAAATTAACCAACATGGATAAATGGTTATTGAAATAAATTTGTTATGGTCTGACTATTTAGGTTGCGTTTCTTCATCCATTATCATTTCACACGTGTATGCGAAAATGATAAGACCCATTTTTAGCCCATAATATATACCACAATACGCATTATTTTTGTTGCGTTATTAAGCAATTTCATTGTATATTTGTTATTATTTGTTGCATCAATCTGGTCGCTAGCAATAACGTCATCTTTAGGTTGCGTTTCTTTCGTCCATCATCACTTTCTATGTATCGACGAGAATCCATATCCGAAACTTCTGCATTAAATCTATTATTATACCATCAAAACAATTGCATAATACATAATTTGATTAAATTTAATGTATATAGAATTTATGCAATGATAATAAGACCCATTTATGCTCCATAATATCTGCACAATAAACACTAGTTCTTTTGCATTATTATGCAATTTCTTTGCATAATCTTTATTAATATGTTGCGTTTCGAATTTAACTGATATTGCTTTGCACATGGATATACATGCTTAATATAATATTGTATTTAGTATTAATTATGTTGCATATTTCTCTCCGACTTGAACTGTAATATTATTTCATACAAGGCGAGGGCCAAATATGTTTCCAATAAGAAACGACCGTCAAGATTTTAAATGAGCATCTCTCCAAATTATGTTGCATATTTTTCTCCGATTACGAATCATATAAATTGTATAAGAAACGAACAATAATTATTTCGACAAAAGTATTAATATATGAATAGAATCTATGGGATAAAGATGACCACCTAGATTTTAAAACTATCCATTGTTTCTAGATAACGTTATAAAGTGCATCAATGTTTGAGTACTTATTCGAGAAAATAATTTCCGAAGTATGCAAGAGCAATTTCTCTCCATCCGCAAAAGACCATTGAGGACGTAAATGTTTAATGCAATAAAAATTATGTAAAAATGCAATATTGTACGTATACAAATGCAAAAAAGATAAATTAATGATGAAAATCGCAGAAGTTCAAATTCACCATAATATGAATACAGTAACTGTAACTAAGAAGCAAACATTAAGCAAACTTATGACAATTTCTAACATCATGGTGCCCCATCTTCTTGCACTTGTTGCATCTCCTCGGATGCTTGTTCGCATCTCGTAAATCCTTTTCTTTCCTAGACTTCAGTCGACTACCACTACCCTTTGTTTTAACTTGATCAGGAGGCAACACAGAAACTTGATCTGGTATCGTACATCCGTAATAGGTCTGAAATAACTGTTGTTTGCTGCTAGCATCAGAACGATTCCCTCCATCCTTTTTGTACTTGACCATTAATTCATCAAGATCTTGTTGCAATGCCTTCATCTTATCGAGATCCCCTTGTACAACACCAATACACCTCTTAGATGAAATGTGCAGTTTACTCAACATAGCTACGATGTCGTTGTGGCTATCAGAAGTGTCAGTTTTGTAGGATCCTTCACCCACCGAACAAGCATACTTTGTCCATCTAGTCATTATGTACTTTTCTGGAATTTTGTGCATGCGCAGGTTCTTGAAGACTGTGAAAACGTGCCGGCATAGTAAGCCATGTTTAAGAAAATTCTTACATTCACAATCAAAGGAATTTTCTTCAACATTAACGTGAATCCTGAATACCCGGTTCACAAATGAATCCTCGATATCATATGTACTCGTCTTCTCACATACCCTGCTGATTTTAGATATCGAACAATAACATCCCGTAGATTTCATCTCCCGCTGCAACTTGAGGAAAATATTTGTAGTGTATACTTGTGCTGCATGCTTCTCAAATAAGCAATCAGTACGCATGATGGGAAATGAGGATTCATCCGTGCTGGTAAGCTTGTCATGCATGTTCCTTTGTGCATCAATTGCACTTTCAAAATGCATTAAAAATGATAGCAAATTGGCCTTCTTATTGTTGTACCTCCGAAAGAAACTATTCTCGGACTCAGACATCGACGTGGTACGGAATAATCCCGCCATTGAAACATCTTTAAAATACGCAGGGATCCAAAATTCACGCAACGCAAACATTGTAGTAAACCATTCATGCTCCAACAAGCCGAACTCTTCAAGAATACCATTCCATTTGATATCAAAATCTGCAGAATCAATGTATTCAGACCAAACAATATCACTGAATCTCTCAGCAAAACCTTCATTCTCACGTAATGATACGGGTATCTTATCTGCAACTTTCAACATTATATGCCACATACAAAAACGGTGGTTGGTATGAGGCATAACACGTTCAACGGCAATCTTCAAAGCGGGATCTTGATCTGTAATGATCATTGTTGGTTTAGTCTTCATGCACTCAACAAATCTCTTTAAAATCCAAGTGTAAGAATCTACATCTTCCTTCGATAGCAAACCAGCAGCAAACGTAACGCACCTACCATGATTGTCCTTCCCGGTGAATGGTGCAAAAATCATATTATACCTGTGAATAAAATAAAATACATTATAAACAACAAAAATGATAAGATTACTTAATTAAAAAACATGAAGAACATGACGCCATACTTGTTAGTTGAGTAAGTAGCATCAAAAGACACTGCCTCTCCAAATGAATGAAACATCTTTATGGATAAGGAATCTGCCCAAAACAAACAAGTCAATTTCCCTGAGTTGTTAACAGAATAATCAAAGGTGAAATCTGGGAATATCTCTCGCTTATTATGAAATTTATCAAGCAACATCTGAGCATCGACCCCGTCAACATATGCATTCAAGTCACGAGAGAAATTTTTAAATTCCAATCCACTACATCCAACATTGTTGTAGCTGCCAACAATTTCCTTGAATAGCCGAAACGATCTCATTGGTCCAATATTTGCTTTTGCACAGTTAAGAATAAAATTCCGATGCACATCATCGAGATATCTGTTGCATTTCAGAAAATGAGTGTGATTATTAGAAACAAATGCATGTGTATGCCCTTCCTTGAACACATCAACAACGTATCCTTCACGCCTACAATAACGGAATATAACTCTAGCTTTGCATGACACCCTTGTACACATTTTTTTTTCTTTTTGACAAACATAGACCATCGGCGACAGATGATGATGACTTCATGCCCTCGCGATTACAATATACATAACGAAATCAGATGATTTTTTTATTTGACCAAGTCGTACATCAAAACCACATGCAGCTCCATAAGATCGATAAAAATCCTCGGCTTCCTTCAAATGGCTGAATCTACGTCCAATATACGGCTTACTGTGATCGAGGGGAACAGGTATGTGTAATACCCGAATTTTCAGTATGAATTTTTCGCGTTATTTTATCTGAGATATACTGTATAGTTTGGTATCTATACAGTATGGATAAAATAAATTGAGAACTGAGACAACTGTATTTGTACTCGTATAACTGTCGTAGTGATTCGACAATTATTTTGAGGATACCGTGTATCAGGTTATCGTACGTTTGATATTGGGTATATCGTATGATGATGTTATTGTATTCAGTACATGTATTCAGTATGTAGTATGTTCGTATTTTGGTATGTCGAGACGGACGAGGAGAATTGGAAAATGGCTAAGTATAGCCTGATTAGCGCGCACCAATGTTCAAGTATAGCGCACGCTATCGTTCATGGTTAACGCACGCTAGAGGCTGTAATACCCGAATTTTCAGTATAAATTTTTCGCGTTATTTTATCTGAGTATACTGTACAGTTTGGCATCTATACAGTATGGATAAAACAAATTGAGAACCGAGACAGTTATACTGGTGTGATTATCGTTTTTGGATTGACAGATATATTCAGAATATGTTGTATCAGGTTGAACTGATTTGGATATCAGGTATACCGTATGAGAATATTTTTGGATTCAGTATGTGTATTCAGTATGCCGTATGTTTGTATTTCGTACGTCGAGACGTCGGACAGGAATAGTTGGATTTTTGGCTAAGTATAAAAGCCATTACGTACGTTAAGCCTTGGAGCTTACGTACGTAAAACGTGTTAGCTTATGTACGTTATATAGTGTACATAACGTACGTAACAAGAGGAATCGGACAGTGGGGCCCGTGGTCGGCAGCTTTCGGCGCGGATGTGGACAGGTGAGTCAACGGATGGAGTTACGTACGTTATACAGGGTGTATTACGTACGTAATACGAGTATTATACTGTAGCAAGTCAACGTACGTATTACGTACGCAACGGAATAAGTGTTACGTACGTTGCAGGCGGTGGCGAGTCGTGGCGAGATGACACGGATGGCCGAGCATGGCGGTCGTGACTCGTTGGAATGGCCGGGCATGGTCGATGACTCGTGGGGTGGCTGATCACGGTCGACATTGACTCGCGAGGATGGCTAGGGCGGCGATTACGCACGTAAGGCGATGGCGATTCTGGCCGTAAGGGCCAGTTACGTACGTAAGCCAGCTGCCGGTTACATACGTAAGGGTTCCGACAGAACTGGGCAGTAGGGTCGGCCGCAGACGGCTACGTACGTAAGGACCCGCCGGTTACGTACGTAATGTGCCGGCAGGTCTCGGCCTATATAAGGCCTGGACCGAGTCACCTACTAATTTTTTCGTTTTTCTTCGTTTCTTCGCGATTCCTTCGGCAAGAATTGATGGAATTGAGTATGAGCAACTTATATCAACATGTTTTGGAAGTTGGAATCATGGATTAACATCATCTTCCACCCGGATCGAAGGTAAGAACACCTAAACTTTTGGTTTTTGGATGTTCTTGAGGTTTCTTGGTGTTTTGGCCGATTTGCTTCGCTTTGATTCAGATTGTTGATTGAACTTGATTGTAAACTCGTAATCATTCATTATTCTTGAAGTTTTATGGAACGAATTCGAGTATTTCTTTGAATAATCGATTGAATTGGACTATGGCTTCAAAGTGTTCGATGAAATGTCTCAATGAGTAGAACTTAGAAAATTCTACATGTTTTCGTATGAATGATGGTTGAAATGATATTTTTGTGATGATTCTTGGTAATTATCGGAATTTTGTTAAAGGAAGATAATGAATTGGTGATCAAATGATTCGATTATGTTGTTATGATTATGGAATCGTAGTATTCTCGATGTTCTTGGTGGTTTGCTGCGATTCATGATGTTATGAGAAGTATATGTTGAAGAACATGATTATATACACCTTGAATTATGATTAAGGGTTATTTAGATGTTAGAAAACATCGGGTTATGTTGTTTTATGGATTATGAACGTGAATTTGGATAATTCGTGTTCTTGAAGAACTCTTGAGTTACATGTTATGATTTTGGAAGGATTTCGGATAATTTTGGAATGTGATTAATTACGATAATAATCGGTAAATTGTTTTCTACGAATTTACAAGTATGAACAAGAAGGAGTTTTGTCTTCGTATTTGGAGTTGAAGTTGGAATCGAATATGTTATAAAATCCTTAATGTCGAGATAAATTGATCATTGATTTGATTAATACGTTTTATAGTGTTGGTGTTTTGGATATGAATATGGAATATTCACATTTAGAACTAAGTTATGTATTTGGTACAATATTCGTATAGGAATACGAATATGATTTCGAGTTTGATGAGAATTATTATTCATGTTTGAATTTGGATATTCATACTTATTGAATAAGTGTTCAATTCGGATAATGGAATTATTTGAAACCTTTGGAATATGGTTATCTATGATGTTGAATTAATCGGATCGTCCGGATTGATGATGATAATCGGTAATTAGTTTATATTATGAATTCACAAGGAGGAAACTTGTATCCGTATTTAAGATTGAATTTGGAATCAGTAATGTTAGACCCTTGTTGGTTTAAATTGATTATTGATATGATCTTCGGATTTTGGAATCGTATTGTGGTTTTGAATTCGTGTTTGATTGGTTCGGGTTGTTTGGATATGTGTTTAATCGGGATATTGTAGAACCATTGTTGATCGGTTATTGATTATTATTTGTGATCATCGAGTTACGGATTGTATTGTGGATATGAGTTCGTATTTGTTGAGTTGGATTATTTGGTTTTATGTATATGATTGAGGTTTCGTTGAACCGTTGAGTTTGTTGGTTGGGTATGTCGGTTATTGATTTTTATCGAATGTGTGTTAATCGGTTATTGCAATAGGTTGATATATTTTGATCGTGGATTATGACTGTTGTGTTGCGGTTGAAGTCGAAGAGTTCGTAGATTGCTTTTGGTCGGGGCTAAGGATCTCGTAGACAAAGGCAATGGATTTTGGTAACGGCTTTGTGGTATCGGTATCGAGGCAAGTTTATACTTGTTCAGTTTATAATATTTGATGAATGGTTTCGTTTTCATTTCATTTATAATTCGTATAGCAATGTTGTTAGAAATTTAAGTTGTCGGGATAATGGTTTGTATATCGTGCTCTGGTTGTATTAAATCATAAGGTATATGATTTAATTGTGTTCAGGGAAGACGTGAGTTATCTTT
Organism: Orobanche coerulescens; assembly: GCA_033398695.1. Lineage (NCBI taxonomy): Eukaryota > Viridiplantae > Streptophyta > Magnoliopsida > Lamiales > Orobanchaceae > Orobanche > Orobanche coerulescens. The sequence goes on along the minus strand of CM065818.1, from coordinate 99,393,335 downwards.
GGTCAAAGATATAGAATATCGAATATCGAGGATAGTTATCGTGATGACATAAGTATCGGGATAAAGATTTATTGGTATTGAATGTATGGTACCTTATTTGAGATTATTCGTATAACTGTGTATTCGTTCAGGGATGTTGTTCGTGGAAAGGATATTGTCGCCGGCTTTGAGGTAACTTATGTATTGTTCAGTTATGAGATAATTATTACGTTGAGTTGTTGTATATGTTGAGGTTTCGTGTAATGAGTTTCGTATCGGTTATTCATTGAGGGATGTTGATCCCAGGACTGTTGTATTGAGATCGTAGATCATGTTGGTCATTCATTTAGGGATGATGGTCCCAGGATTGATGTTTTGGATATTGATTAGTCGTGTCGGCTTTTCATTGTCAGTCTGTTGTTCACTTCGGTGAGTCTTTTGATCCTTATTGGATATGTATTTCTTTGAGTTTCGTTGTCATGTTGCATCGTGACATATCTGGAGTCATATCTGCGTGCCGATTGGTTATTGTGTAGGATTTTTAGCTGGGCACATGATGGTTATGTGTTGATATTTCCACATTGAACCGTGCACACGATGTAACACCCCAAACTAGACGGATATTATAGTGCCGTGGACCCCCGACTGGGACCCACCAGGCGAATGAAAATGGATGAATTACACTGGGTAAATGTAGTACCGAACCACATTACAACATCAATTACTCCGATTAGGAGTTTCATACAACACACCCAGGATAATATAGAATACATGTGTATCTTATGTGACGATAAAATACACAACACCGAATGAAATGAGTATTCAAACGGAATGTCTGCAGCGGAATAAATAAAGGAAACATAAATGACTGAATAAATGACTAAAAAGACTGGGCCCCCCTTCTAGTATCATTGGGACTCCTCGCCGTCAACGTGCTCTCCCTGTGCATTTGCCTTGCCATGACCTGAGAAACAAATATCCCCAAACGGGGTCAGTTATACAGAACAACAATCCTCAAGAGTTGAATAAACACAATCATATGTATATATGTGGTATAAACCACAAGTTCGTTCAACATGAAACGGTTAGACTATAACCCAAATCTTGTTGAAAACATACGCAATCAAACATGCTGTATAAATCAACTAACAGTACGGCTCAAAGGGTGGCGCCACACTACGCTCGGGATGGAAATGTGTCCGTGCACAAGCCACCAACGAGTATCGATCGAATACACGCGTGGTCTTGTACCTAATCAGTCTCACGAAGCAATCGACTCGTGTGCACAGTCCAATGTGAGGCCAACAACCAACACACGACATAATTGTGCCCGACATGAAAATCCTACACATACCAACCGACACGCCAGTATGACCCGGAATGCCACGATATAATAAAAGTGACATCAGAAACGAATAATGACTCACCGAGATTAAGTGATAGTGAAATGAATGATAGCTCAATGAAATGATTGGAACCGTCGTTCCTTGTGACTGAAGTGATTAATTGACAATGACAAGTTTTAATACGGTTAATACAATGATGAATGAGTTACGATTATGAGTGAACAACAACAAAAGGAAATGAATATCCTTTTAACTGAGTAAGAATCAACTTACACAATACCGGTGACAATTATCCTTCCACGAACAACGTCCTAATTGAGATATCGGTCACTCGAACAACCTTGAATTATACAATATTCAACAACCCGTTCAATATACGAATCAAACACGAATATAACGAACTCAAAACGTCGATACGATTAAACTAAGTTCATTGGGGCACTATATCGAATACGTTGTGGCCAAACTCCGATTGATTACAATCAAATCTCAATGAGCCACTATCAAATCCCCCAAGAAGTGTTTCAAACCAACAAACATCTTCCAAATGATCAATAATCCAAAATGAATACCCGAAAACGTGATTATAACGACAATTAATCGAAAAACCCCAATTTCAACTCGATATTCAAAGTGTTCTTGAATAATCCCTCAATAATCCAATGAATCCTTCTACAAACTCATAATCATATACATATCCCTTCATATAACATGATTATAACGTCCAAAACATCATATCTCAACACAAAATCGAAGTCCAAGGTGTTGAAGAAATTACCTCTTGAAGATCCAACCACTTCGATCCGAAGAACACGAGTTTAATCGAGTATCCAAGCTTCCCAAATGATTGAAGATGATGAAAAATACACACTCAAATGATTGATGATGGCAAAATCTCTCCCTCAACCCTCTCTCTCGGATAAAGATGGAAAAATGAAGAAGTGAGGTAAAATGACCCGGCCAAGTCCTTAAATACTGCCGGAAGTTACGGCCGTAACTCGGCCCTCTTACGTCCGTAACATTCCAAGTCAACGGCCTTACGGCCGTAACCGGCCAACTCATACGGCCGTAACTCGGCTTCGTCAGAAAGCCTGCCGACAGACTTATGGCCATAACCGCTCCTGAGTTACGGGCGTAACCCGCCTTCGTCAAAAACATCCGCCAACATCCTTACGGCCGTACCCGCACACCTTACGGCCGTAACTCGGATGATACGGCCGTATCCGGCCAACCTTACGGGCGTAACCCGCCTTCGTCAAAATGGCCAGACATCTTGCCTGCAGCGTACGGCCGTATCCGGCCAATCCTTACGGCCGTACCTGCCTCGACTTACGGCCGTATGCCGCAACCCTTACGGCCGTAAGTCACCCTTGGTCGACAACACCCGAAATTTACGAACACCACTTACGGCCGTATCTAACCCTCCTTACGGTCGTAACTCGCCTTCGGCCAAAATGCCCAGCGACTCTTTGGACCACGTCTGGCCAGTAAGCCCGATCTTACGGCCGTACCCGCTGGACTTCCGGCCGTATCCCAGAACCTTACGGCCGTAACTCAATGCTGGCCAAGGTGAATAAATCCGATAACTCCGATTCTTCGCTACGACTGATGAATGATCCGACATACCATACGAATGTGAAAGTGAACAAGTCTAACACGAGCCAAAGATGATACTCCCAGTTCAAGGCTATCAATCACAATGAAAATGTTAATACTCCCGTATCGATCTATAAACGGAGATAAAATGACGATCGGTAACTGATATACGATTACAACATGCCAACATTGAACGCAAATGAGTGATTCATGAATGATGAGTGATTATTAATGAGTGAAAAATTACTGAGTGACAAATACAGACTGATAATTACTGAATGAAAATGAATGAATTACAACCGGGTATTACATACTCCCCCCCTTAAAAAGAGTTTCGTCCCGGAAACTAAGGGTCAAACAACTCGGGATAACTCTCCCGCATACTTTCCTCGGTCTCCCAAGTGGCCTCTTCGACTCCGTGTCTGGACCACTGAATCTTGACCAAAGGGATCGTCTTGTTCCTCAACTGTTTGATTCGCCGCTCCAACACTCGTACAGGACGCTCCTCGTACGAATGATCATCCGCGATCTCGATTTCGTCGAACTGAAGTATGTGACTCGGGTCGGCAACATACTTCCGCAATTGAGAGACGTGAAACACATTACGAATTCAGCTCAAAGCCGGAGGTAAAGCCAATCGATAAGCTAACTCGCCTACTCGATCCAAAATTTCAAACGGTCCAATGAATCTCGGACTCAACTTCCCCCGTTTTCCGAAACGGAAAATACCTCGACTCGGGGATACCTTGACCAAAACGTGGTCACCCGTCTCGAACGCTAGTGGTCGACGACGATTATCTGCATATGATTTCGCCGACTCTGGTGTCAACATACGACTCTTGATCAAAGCTACCTTCTCCCGGGCGGCTATAAGCATATCGGGCTCGGTGCCGATTGATTCTGACAAGTCATCCCAACACAAAGGAGATCGACAACGACGACCGTACAAGGCCTCGTAAGGTGCCATCTTAAAGGAGGCATGCCAACTATTATTATACGTGAACTCGATCAGTGGTAGTTGGGCTTCCCAATCGTCCTTCCAATCGAGGACGCATGCCCTCAACATGTCCTCTAATGTTTGTATAGTCCTCTCTGATTGTCCGTCGGACTGAGGATGAAAGGCGGTACTGAGATTGAGCTGAGTTCCCATAGCACAATGAATTGATTTCCAAAAATGAGACACAAATCGTCCGTCACGATCGGAAACGATACTCTTAGGAGTACCGTGCAGTCTCACTATCTCCTTGATGAACAACTGAGCTAGTCTCTCGGGACCCCACGTATCTTTGATCTCAAGGAAATGAGCTGATTTAGTTAAGCGGTCCACAATCACCCAGATCGTATTCATGCAACGAAGACTCGTCGGCAAACTCGTGATGAAATCCATAGAAATGTCTTCCCACTTCCACTCCGGAATAGGGAGAGGTTTCAGCATACCCGCCGGTCGCTGATGTTCAATCTTAACTTGTTGACAGGTTAAGCATCTCGAAACAAATTCTGCGACTTCTCGCTTCATATTACTCCACCAGTAATTTTGTTTCAAGTCCTTGTACATCTTGCTGGACCCCGGATGAATAGAATAAGCGGTAGCATAAGCTTCTCTCAAAATTGAGTTTTTCAACTCGTCATTCGCCGGTACGCACAACCGATTCTTAAATCTCAAGAGTCCATCCTCGTGGACCACGAATCCAGGGGCTTTCCCCTGAGCCACATCCTCACGGATGCGCAACAATGAAGGGTCTGAACTCTGATTCTCTCTGATTACCTCCTCAAGTGACGATGAAATCTCCAACATACAAAGTCGTCCCGATTACTGAAGCCTGACCTCGATCTTGGGTCTAAGGAATTCCTGCTGAAGCTCCTTCTGAACTGTTAAACGAGCAAGCATTTGCTCCTGAACTGACTTACGACTCAAGGCGTCGGCGACAACATTCGCCTTGCCCGGGTGGTAAAGGATCTCGATATCATAATCTTTGATTAGTTCTAACCACCGCCTCTGTCGCATATTTAACTCCTTCTGAGTAAATATATACTTTAAACTCTTATGATCGGTGAATATCTGACAGGTAACACCATAAAGATAATGACGCCAAATTTTCAAAGCAAACACCACGGCTGCTAGCTCCAGATCGTGAGTCGGATAATTAACCTCGTAAGGTCTCAATTGACGTGAAGCATAGGCAATAACCTTTCCATTCTGCATGAGCACACATCCGAGACCCTGTCCGGACGCATCACTATAAACCACAAATCCCTCCGTCCCCTGTGGCAAGGAAAGTACAGGTGCTGACATTAACCGGCTCTTGAGTTCCTCAAAACTCCGTTGACACGCGTCGGACCACGTGTATTTCTTATCCTTCCGCAAAAGGTTCATCAAGGGTTGAGCGATTTTAGAAAATCCCTCCACAAATCGCCGATAATAGCCCGCTAATCCGAGAAAACTTCGGATTTCCTTAACATTCTTCAGAGGTAACCAGTCTCGGATAGCCTCCGTCTTCTGAGGGTCGACATAAACTCCGTCCGATGAAATTACATGTCCGAGAAAAGTCACTTCGGACATCCAGAACTCACATTTGGAAAACTTTCCATAGAGTTGCTCTCGTATCAACACGTCGAGAACCTGATGAAGATGAACCTCTTGTTCTTCTCGGCTACGAGAATAAATCAAAATGTCATCGATGAAGACAACAACAAACTGATCTAAAAAGTCGATAAAAACCCGATTCATTAACTCTATGAATACCGCAGGTGCATTAGTTAGCCCGAACGGCATAACTACGAACTCATAATGACCATAGCGTGTTTGAAACGTCGTCCTCGCGATACCCGACTCTCGAATCCGCAACTGGTGATATCCAGATCTTAAGTCGATCTTGGAAAATACTGAAGCTCCCTGAAGTTGATCTAAAAGATCATCAATACGAGGTAAAGGATACTTATTCTTGATCGTCACCCGGTTCAATTCCCGGTAATCAATACACAAACGGAACGAACCATCCTTCTTCTTGACAAACAGCACTGGTGCTCCCCACGGGGACGCACTCGGTCGGATATAACCCTTCTCGAACAACTCCTCAAGTTGGTTCTTCAACTCCTGCATTTCGGTCGGGGCCATCCGCACGGTGCCTTCGATATCGGGACGACCGGGCTCCAACTCAATCGTGAATTCCACATCTCTCTGTGGAGGCAAACCAGGTAACTCGTCTGGAAAAACGTCGGCATACTCCCTCACTACGGGAATATCCGTCAACATTACTGATGATTCCTCGGTTTTGGTCATATAGCACCAATAACCAACACATCCCTGACTGAATAATCGCACTGCTTTCATCAAATTAATGACCTTACCAGAACAGCCGGGATTACTTCCCTGAAACACACATTCAACCCCATAAATGCGAAATGATAGTGATCATACGCTTACGGACACTAATGATGGCATCATGACGATCCATCCAATCAATACCCAAGATGACGTCGTCCCTCGGCAAATCTACTACGATTAGGTCCGCTGGCCATACACGACCATGAAACTGAATCGGACAATTCTAAATCTCACGATTACCGATAATTCGTCTACCATCAAGTAGGCCAATGACATAAGGCTCACAACTAGTAGCACTACCCAGACGTAGTCTACTCAAACATGACTCGGAAATGAATGAATGCGATGCACCAGTATCAAAAAGGGTACACACAGGCTGGGATAGAATATCGAGTGTACCTGAGATCATTCGGGCCTCTGGATCATCGCTCTTCTTCATCTCGTAAATTCGGGGCTTAGGCCCGAACCAGGCAGCTCCGTCGATAGCTCTTAGCTCGCCTTTGCTAGCTCTGTCGTCTTAAACGCAGCCGAGTGGCTCGATTCGCGCCTTTGAATGTCACAGGGCACGAGATGACACGGAGTGGGTTTAGAGTCCCTTCGGCAAAACGGGCCCTAGGCCCGGCAATCCCACGATTGTGGCACGTGATGCATCGCCGGACATTTGGTGCTGAAATGGCCCTGTTCCTCACAATTGAAACAGGTGATGGCCGAACTGGCCGCTCGTGACTGAGATTCCGCGGGTTTAGATGCGAGGGGAGGTCGCTCAGAAAAAGTAGAGCCCGCACGTGGTTTCTTGAAAGTGGCCTGACTCCCGTCAGACTGATTACGGTTCTTAGACTTCTTGCCAGCAGATGAAGGTTGTTGCTTAGCAATCTCTTTGGCAGTAAGCTCGTAAGTAAGATCTTTCTCAATGAATTCGGCCAACGTGGTGCAATTATGATTAAGCAACTGTAGCCGCATACGAGGTTTCAGCCTCTTGCTGAAATACTTGATCTTGTCCGCCTCAGAGTGAATGATAGATGAGGCGAACGGAAGAAGTTCCTGAAATTTCTCGGCAATGGCGAGAAAATCCGCGTCTGATGAGGGGTCGGGAGTGAGTAACTCTGACAACTTGGCCTCTGTGAGTGGGGCCGGATAGTACCTCTCCATCATGAGAGTTTTGAACTGATCCCAAGTACATGATCCGTCTGTGGGCTTCAACGATAACCACCATGAATGAGCGCTCTTACCAAGATAGTAAGCCGCAACTGAAACTTTATGCCCTTCAGGGCAATCCACCATAGCAAATAACTTCTCGAAATTCTCAAGCCAATGAACAATATCCGCCGGCTCAGATGAGCCCTCAAAGGTAGGTGGTCGCTGGCGAGAGATATCGCTAATGATATTGCTTACGTCCCTCTCTTGCCTCTGAGGTGGCGGCGGAGGAGCCTGTTGATTTTGATTGACTGAATTGTGCATCGTCTCCATAAGTTGTGCCATCTGCGTCATTTGGGCCATCATGCCCTGCATAAAAGCAAGTGGGTCCACCCGAACACCTTCTGACTGAGCCGTGTCCCGGGTACGACTCCCCGATAGTGAATGATCACGTCCAGGTGAATGAGTGGCAGCGTCGCTGCTCGATGAACTAGCATTATTCCTTGCATTCGCACGTGTATTCACACGAGCTCTCGGGATTCGGCCCGCACCACGGCCTCGTCCTCCTCGTCCTCTGCCAGCTCTTCCCATACTGAAGTGGAAAGTCACATGATGATTATATCTCTCGCATGAATATTACATTATGACTATGACATGAGATGATGAATATGAGCATACGCTCTAACACAGTGGTTACATGAATGATTAACTGAGGTGACATGATTATTTGATGAAATTATTGAGATGATTATCTTGAACAAGTTAACAAGATTAATGATATGATCTTCCAGATCAACAACCGAGTAATGAAATGAATTGAGTGATTAATGAGTTAAAATGACCGTCCTGGTCAAAATGAAAATGATGTTTGAGGATTGTTAACTGATGAATTATGAATGAATGATTATTGCCAGAAATTATAACCTGGCTAAAGAAATCTTACAGTTCTTGGTCTGATTGGCTCGGCATCTGCACAGGTCACACGCGACGCGAAAGTCCAATGATACTAGTCCGATGATGATGATTTCAAATGAGACATGACTCGGAAGGTAGTATTCAAAACCACGCTCCGGTACCAACTCTGTAACACCCCAAACTAGGCGGATATTACAGTGCCGTGGACCCCCGACTGGGACCCACCAGGCGAATGAAAAAGGATGAATTACACAGGGTAAATGTAGTACCGAACCACATTACAACATCAATTACTCCGATTAGGAGTTTCATACAACACACCCAGGATAATATAGAATACATGTGTATCTTATGTGATGATAAAATACACAACACTGAATGAAATGAGTATTCAAACGGAATGTCTGCAGCGGAATAAATAAAGGAAACATAAATGACTGAATAAATGACTAAAAAGACTGGGGCCACCTTCTAGTATCATTGGGACTCCTCGCCGTCAACGTGCTCTCCCTGTGCCTTTGCCTTGCCATGACCTGAGAAACAAATATCCCCAAACGGCGTCAGTTATACAGAACAACAATCCTCAAGAGTTGAATAAACACAATCATATATATATATATGTGGTATAAACCACAAGTTCGTTCAACATGAAACGGTTAGACTATAACCCAAATCTTGTTGAAAACATACGCAATCAAACATGCTGTATGAATCAACTAATAGTACGGCTCAAAGGGTGGCGCCACACTACGCTCGGGATGGAAATGTGTCCGTGCACAAGCCACCAACGAGTATCGATCGAATACACGCGTGGTCTTGTACCTAATTAGTCTCACGAAGCAATCGACTCGTGTGCACAGTCTAATGTGAGGCCAACAACCAACACACGACATAATTGTGCCCGACATGAAAATCCTACACATACCAACCGGCACGCCAGTATGACCCGGAATGCCACGATATAACAAAAGTGACATCGGAAACGAATAATGACTCACCGAGATAAAGTGATAGTGAAATGAATGATAGCTCAATAAAATGATTGGAACCGTCGTTCCTTGTGACTGAAGTGATTAATTGACAATGACAAGTTTTAATACGGTTCGGTCCCGACCAAATCGGACGCCTCATTCCAACAAATCGGCGATCGACATCGTCGCCCATAAAGTGCCTCATACGGTGCCATCCGAATCGACGCATGCCAACTATTGTTGTACGTGAATTTGATCAATGGCAAGTGATCCTCCCAGTCGCTACTCCAATCGAGGGCACAAGCACGCAACATGTCCTCGAATGTTTGGATAGTGCGTTCCGACCGTCCATCTGACTGGGGATGAAAAGAGGTACTCAAATGCAAACGGGTACCTAACGCCTTATGCACCGCCTGCCAAAAGTGAGATACAAAACGGCCATCATGATCCGAAACAATAGACTTCGGAGTACCGTGAAGTCTCACAATCTGCGCGATAAACACACGAGCCAATTTCTCCGGGCCCCAAGTGTCCTTGATGCCCAGAAAATGTGCCGACTTGGTCAGACGATCAACAACCACCCATACCATATTCATGCCCGACCTCGATCTCGGCAAACTCGTAACAAAATCCATCGATATATCTTCCCATTTCCATTCTGGAATGGGAAGTGACTGCAATAACCCTTGGCCGATTGATGTTCGATTTTGACCTGCTGGCAAGTCAAACATCTCGCCACAAACCGTGCGACCTCCTCCTTCATATCATTCCACCAGAAGTTCCTCCTCAGGTCCTTGTACATCTTACTCGAACCAGGATGAATGGAATAGGGTGTGGAATGGGCCTCATGCAAAATACTCTGTCGCAACTCTGGATCGTTCGGCACACAAAGCCGACTCTGGAATCTCAAAACACCATCCTCGTGAATCACAAACCCAGGAGACTTTACCTTAAGAACGTTCTCTCGGATTTGAGTAATCATCGGATCCTCTAATTGCTTCAGCTTAATTTCATCGATCAAGGACGACGAAATCTCTAGAGCACAAAGTTGCCCGACAACTCCAGGCAACAAAACTTCAACATCTAACTCGATTAGAGCCCGCCGAAGCTCAGACTGGGGCGTAAGGACCTCAAGCGTTCGCAACGCAATCGGTTTCCGACTCAAGGCGTCGGCCACGACGTTTGCCTTTCCCGGATGATAAAGGATTTCGAGGTCGTAATCCTTAATCAGCTCTAACCATCTCCTCTTCCTCATATTCAACTCTCGCTGAGTAAATATGTATTTCAGACTTTTATGATCGGTGAAAATCTGACATGCAGAGCCGAAAAGATAGTGACGCCAAATCTTGAGTGCAAAGACAACCGCCGCTAACTCTAAATCGTGAGTAGGGTAGTTAAGCTCATACGGTCTCAACTGTCTCAACGCATAGGCAATGGTCTTGCCGTGCTGCATCAATACGCACCCAAGACCCTGACCCGAAGCATCGCTATAAATGGCGAATTCCTCGTTGCCACATGGCAACGCCAAAACCGGGGCTGAAGTCAAACGCTTCTTCAGCTCCTCGAAACTCGACTGCCTCTCATCGGTCCAGACGAACTTCTCGGATTTATGGAGCAACTGTGTAAGTGGCCGAGCTAGTTTTGAGAAACCCTCGACGAACCTACGGTAGTAGCCAGCCAAACCCAAGAAACTACGGACCTCCTTCACATTTGTGGGCGATGCCCAATCCAACACTTGCCTCAATTTTGCGGATCCACACGGACTCCCTAGTGAAATCACGTGACCCAAAAACATCACTTCCTTTAGCTTGAACTCACATTTCGAGAACTTCGCATAGAGTTGCTCGGTCCTCAAAATGTCTAACACTATCCGCAGATGATGGGCATGCTCTTCCTCATTCCTTGAATAGATAAGAATATCGTCAATGAAGACGACGACACACTTATCCAAATACTCGATAAAGACTTTGTTCATCAATTGCATGAACACCGCCGGTGCATTAGTTAACCCGAAAGGCATAACTACAAACTCGTAATGTCCGTATCTCGTCCGAAAAGCTGTTTTCGGCACGTCGGACTCTCTCACCCGGAGCTGATAGTACCCCGATTTCAAATCAATCTTCGAGAATACCGCAGCTCCCTGCAACTGGTCAAACAAGTCATCGATTCTCGGCAAAGGATACTTGTTCTTGATGGTCACCTTGTTTAGTTCGCGATAGTCGATACACAAACGTAGTGAACCATCCTTCTTCCGCACAAACAGGACCGGTGCGCCCCAAGGCGAGGCACTTGGTCGAACATACCCCGACTCAAGAAGCTCACTCAACTGCTTCTTCAACTCTGACATCTCTGAAGGTGCCATGCGATACGGCGCCTTTGAAATCGGAGCCGCGCCCGGCTCTAATTCTATAACAAACTCAACCTCACGATCCGGTGACAGCCCCGCCAACTCGTCAGGAAATACATTAGGAAACTCACCAACGACTGGAATCGACGAAAGCTCGACTCCACCATTCTCTGCCTTCAAGGCGTAGCACCAATAACCAGTACACCCCTTTCGCAGGAGACTCATCGCCTTCAAGGCATTAATGACGAATTTCTGATTTCCCCTCCTTCGCCCCGCGAAGGAGTGCTCGGTGCCATCCTCGGCTAACATGGTGATGATCCTCGTACGGTAGTTCATGATTGCACCATGCCGCTCGAGCCAATCATCCCCGAGAATCAAATCCTCACCCTCAATATTAACGACAATAAGATTAGAGAGCCAAGCTCTCTCACAAATAAACACAGAGCAGTCTCGGACCTCTCGATCACCGACGATTCTATCACCGCTAGGAAGTTTAACAATGAAAGGCTCGCAAGGTGACAAACAGTCGAGACCCAAACGACGTACACACTCTAGATAAATGAATGAATGCGTAGCACCCGAATCGAAAAGCACACTGACAGGATGGAAATGAATGTGAACGGTACCTGTCGCCACAGTAGCTTCTGGATCATCGGCCCTCCTCATCTCATAGATACGCGGCTGAGCAGAGCCGACACTAGAAGCTCCACCCCTAGCAGGCTGAACCCGACCCCTACCTCGGCCGGCACTCGGTGGAGGCGGCGGAGCAAATGAGCCCTGGTTCACACTCGGCTCGAACGGTACTGGTTGGGAAGAACGGGCGCCACGAAGCTGTTTGACCTGCTCACAAAAAGGGGCCCTGTGGCCCAGCTGTCCACAAGTGTGACAAGTAAGCTTCGGACGAGAACACTGCCGGCTCCTATGGCCCTGCACACCACAGTTAAAACATGTGGGTTCACGAGCGGAGGTTCCCGCGGCACCCCGAAAGCTCCCAGAGAAACGAGCCGAACCGCCCGTTGAAATTTTTGCAGCTTGAGATTTCTGCTGGCCTCCACTCTTGGGACCAGAAAAATTTCCGACCGACTTCTGCTTCTTGCTCTCACGAGCCAAGTCGCTAGCCGTCACCGACATATCATAAGCAAGAGCTCGACTCTGATAATCCTTCAAGGTAGTACAGACGAGCCCAGACATATAGTCCCGAATGGCGGCTTCATCCTCTGGAAAAATGGAAAATTTTGTCGCTCTCGGCGACAACTTCGATCTTCACATAACCCAACTCCTTGTTAAAGTCGGCAATGGCACGAGATACGGGGATATCCCGTGGTTGAGCATCATAGAAAGCATGCACTCGAGCACATCCGACCGGCCACGGACAATATTCGGTCTCCATCAATTCTTGGAATTCGGCCCACGAAGCAACGTGATCTTTGGGACCAACGGCCTCCCACCAATCTGTAGCATCTCCCGTGAGAAAGTATTGAGCAATAGGGACCTTACGGTCCTCGGGGCAGTTAGTAGCAGTGAAGACTTTGGATATCTCCTTGATCCACCCTTCCCAGCCGATCGGGTCCGAAGCTCCCGAAAACTGAGGAGGATACATCTTGATGACATCCTGAAGCCAGCGATCCGCTCCGCCCCGATTAGCATGGGCCTGATCGGGGTTCTGAACCACCTGTGCTATAGCCGCCATCTGGTTAACCATTTGCTGCATGACATCCGCAATACCAAGATCGGCGCACTCCTGAGAAGAAGCATGACTGTGACGGTCGCCGGTACTGCCGGCTCCTGAAGAGTGCGACGTGGCTGCCCCACGTCCTCGGCCGCGTCCACGGCCACGACCACGACCAAGGTTTCCTCCGGCATCCATACTGGTGTTAAGAGATAACAGGAGCATGTCGAGGATGAGTAAGGAAGGAAAAAAAAAACAACTACGATGATAAACAAAAGAGGGAGAATAACCATGGTTCAAGAAACGGAATATAGTATGTGAAAGCAAACAATCGGGTAAGGAAACTTACGAGCACTGGAAGTACTGAGATGCCGGCAGCGGTGTGACAATGTGCAAAACAAAACACGACTAGACCTAAATAACCGACAAGCCTAGGTATCCATAAACCTACTGCTCCGATACCATTTTCTGTAACACCCCGAGATATTCGGAATATGTTACAGTGCCGTAGACCCCTACATGGGACCCACCAGGCTACAATAGGAAAACTCCACTCGACTAACTATCTTGGTTAGCGAGGATACACAATTATATAATATGACATATAAAGATACGCCCGGAGCAACCGGCAAAATAAGCATCAACCAACAACGTGACAATTTAAAGCAATACAATACGGAGTTTGGGACGAAAAACCTAAGTACTCGCGAGTACACTCTATAAGTTTAAAACTGTGGGAACAACCATATCGAAATGGACAAAGGAAATAAGTAGACCCAAATGGATATGTCAACGACCCTGGCCAACATCCTCGTACTGTCCTGGTGCCCGCTCGTCCGGATAATCATAACTTGAAATCCATAACAAGAATTTCCCCAAAACGGGTCCCCAAAGGGGTTAGCAATTACGCTAGTACAAGTAATCAAGGCAAACCAATCGCTTACACATTTCATAGTACATGCACCAATATCATTTCAAAACCAAAACTAGACATGTCTTTTCCGGAAAATATACAGTCCACAATTAGCCTTGAGAACAGGGCGGCAGCATACATTCTCACTCGAGGCCTCGCAGGGACCCTCCCGAGTTGGCTACAATTTCAGAAAAACAAAACCACGCACACGCTATTCCGTGAGAACAGGGCGGCAGCATACATTCTCACTCGAGGCCTCGCAGGGACCCTCCCGAGTTGGCTAGCGGTATGAAACTCGTGAAATCCAGGGCAGCAGCATAGATTTCCCTCCTTGACCCCGTCGGGCCAACACAAGGTGAGTTACACACAAGTAATATACATCACCATTTCATGTTAAGCTTAAAGGTTCCCAAAAATACTTGCCTTGAATTATTGACGACGCGAAGAACGGAAAGGAAAGTCACCGACGAACGCTAGGAACCAATGAAACCGAACCTAACGATTCGAAGAATACAATCACAACCGTTTCTAAATGAATACGGAATTGGAATACACCCGAAAACCCGCCTACGATTCATGTATATTCGTATATAAACAACAACGTGGGCGGACCACAACCAAACCCTCTCGATTCCGTAAAAATCACGAAATATACCATGAATCCGTAGGGAAACTAAGAATACCAACAAGATTAATCATATTCATCATGAATCCATCAACAAAACGGAACGGATCGGAAGAAAATCCCAAAACCCCCAATTTATCGAAAAGTAGGGTTCTAAGAGATTTACCTTGGATTAGGATGAAAGATTCGTGTTGATGTTGTTATAATACTCCAAGAACTCAAGAAAGATGTTGGATGAGACGATTGGAGGAAGAAATCGCCAAGAAAATCTCCTTGGAATCGCCTTCGCCGCGGAGAGAGGAAGAAATGAGAAATTATGATTATCTCGGTCAACTCCCTGGTTTATATAGCCAGGGAGTGTTAGCGTGCGCTAATCCTCAAGGTTAGCGTGCGCTAACGGGGAAAAATTACAGGCCAAAATAGTTAGCGTCGGTCCGGTAGCGGACTTTTGGCCGTTAGCGTGCGCTACTCGAACGTGGCGTGCGCTAATAACCTCTCGGTAGAGCGCGCTATCGACCAATAGCGTGCGCTACGGACATCGATCGAGTCGGTGGCAAACGCGAGAACCCACGATACGTTAGCGTGCGCTACCATACAAACGTAGCGTGCGCTAATCGATCCGTTAGCGTGCGCTACCATACAAGCGTAGCGTGCGCTAACCGGCACTGGCCGGGTTGATAGTAAAGCGTCCAATCTTGGACACTCACGCTAGCGCGCACGCTCGGGCATCATCGGCGTCGCTAGCCCTTGACATTAGCGTGCGCTATCATATGTAGCGTGCGCTAATACGCTAGTCCGTAAGGTGGAAAACAAGATCGCCACTCCCAGGGCTACTCGCTAGCGCGCGCTACGAAACAAACGTAGCGTGCGCTACTAAGGGACCCCTAGCGCGCGCTATGCAGAGAAAATAGCGTGCGCTAGGTATGAAATATGAACGGTTCCAAAACACCGGAAGGTAAACGAAACATACAACGGAACCTCTCAACGGGTATCATAACATAGAATGGACCCACGGTAACCCCGAAACGGCGGTTCCGCTCAACAATAACGGGGATAAAATCCATAGATAATAGAAAAGATACACTGAAAGATACACGAGGGTCACTGCTATCGGGAAATACGCCGAAAAAGAAAAATACAAGGGGAAGAAAAAATGCGGATATTACATTCTACCCCTCTAAAAACAAGTTTCGTCCCGAAACTTAAGAAACAAACAACTCAGGGTACCTAGCACGCATGCTCTCCTCGGTTTCCCAAGTTGCCTCCTCGACACCGTGTCTCGACCACTGCACCTTGACCAAAGGGATGGTCTTATGCCTCAGTCGTTTCTCCCGATGCTCTAAAATCTTCAAAGGACGCTCCTCAAAAGTAATATCCTCGGCAACGTCAATCTCCCCATAGTCGATGATGTGACTAGGATCAGGACATATTTCCTCGGTGGGAAACATGAAAACGTTATGCACATGACTCGGGGCGGGGGTAACGCCAAGCGGTATGCAAACCCACCGACTCGGTCGAGAATCTCGAAGGGTGCATTAACTCTCGGACTCAACTTCCCTTCTTCCCGAACGGAAAACTCCTCTCGTCGGTGACACCTTGACCAAAGCGTGGTCTCCCACCTCGAATTCTAAAGGTCGACGACGGACATCGGCATATGACTTCGACTCACGGGCGATCAACATCCGTTCTCGAATTAATTCTATCTTCCGTCTCGTCTCTAAAACGACATCCGGTTCGGTCCCGACCAAATCGGACGCCTCATTCCAACAAATCGGCGATCGACATCGTCACCCATAAAGTGCCTCATACGGTGCCATCCGAATCGACGCATGCCAACTATTGTTGTACGTGAATTCGATCAATGGCAAGTGCTCCTCCCAGTCGCTACTCCAATCGAGGGCACAAGCACGCAACATGTCCTCGAATGTTTGGATAGTGCGTTCCAGTATCCATCATTTGGGGATGAAAAGAGGTACTCAAATGCAAACGGGTACCTAACGCCTTATGCACCGCCTGCCAAAAGTGAGATACAAAACGGACATCACGATCCGAAACAATAGACTTCGGAGTACCGTGAAGTATCACAATCTGCGCGATAAACACACGAGCCAATTTCTCCGGGCCCCAAGTGTCCTTGATGCCCAGAAAATGTGCCGACTTGGTCAGACGATCAACAACCACCCATACCATATTCATGCCCGACCTCGATCTCGGCAAACTCGTAACAAAATCCATCGATATATCTTCCCATTTCCATTCTGGAATGGGAAGTGACTGCAATAACCCAGCCGGTCGCTGATGTTTGATTTTGACCTGCTGGCAAGTCAAACATCTCGCCACAAACCGTGCGACCTCCTCCTTCATATCATTCCACCAGAAGTTCCTCCTCAGGTCCTTGCACATCTTACTCGAACCAGGATGAACGGAATAGGGTGTGGAATGGGCCTCATGCAAAATACTCTGTCGCAACTCTGGATCGTTCGGCACACAAAGCCGACTCTGGAATCTCAAAACACAATCCTCGTGAATCACAAACCCAGGAGACTTTCCCTTAAGAACGTTCTCTCGGATTTGAGTAATCATCGGATCCTCTAATTGCTTCAGCTTAATTTCATCGATCAAGGACGACGAAATCTCTAGAGCACAAAGTTGCCCGACAGCTCCAGGCAACAAAACTTCAACATCTAACTCGATTAGAGCCCGCCGAAGCTCAGACTGGGGCGTAAGGACCTCAAGCGTTCGCAACGCAATCGATTTCCGACTCAAGGCGTCGGCCACGACATTTGCCTTGCCCGGATGATAAAGGATTTCGAGGTCGTAATCCTTAATCAGCTCTAACCATCTCCTCTGCCTCATATTCAACTCTCGCTGAGTAAATATGTATTTCAGACTTTTATGATCGGTGAAAATCTGACATGCAGAGCCGAAAAGATAGTGACGCCAAATCTTGAGTGCAAAGACAACCGCCGCTAACTCTAAATCGTGAGTAGGGTAGTTAAGCTCATACGGTCTCAACTGTCTCGACGCATAGGCAATGGTCTTGCCGTGCTGCATCAATACACACCCAAGACCCTGACCCGAAGCATCGCTATAAACGGCGAATCTCTCGTTGCCACATGGCAACGCCAAAACCGGGGCTGAAGTCAAACGCTTCTTCAGCTCCTCGAAACTCATCGCCTCTCATCGGTCAGACGAACTTCTCGGTTATGGAGCAAGCGTGTAAGTGGCCGAGCTAGTTTTGAGAAACCCTCGGCGAACCTACGGTAGTAGCCACCAACCCAAGAAACTACGGACCTCCTTCACATTTGTGGCGATGCCCAATCCAACCTTGCCTCAATTTTCTGCGGATCCACACGGACTCCTCGGTGAAATCACGTGACCCAAAAACATCACTTCCTTTAGCTTGAACTCACATTTCGAGAACTTCGCATAGAGTTGCTCGGTCCTCAAAATGTCTAACACTATCCATGAGATGATGGGCATGCTCTTCCTCATTCCTTGAATAGATAAGAATATCGTCAATGAAGACGACGACACACTTATCCAAATACTCGATAAAGACTTTGTTCATCAATTGCATGAACACCGCGGTGCATTAGTTAACCGAAAGGCATAACTACAAACTCGTAATGTCCGTATCTCGTCAGTAAAGCTATTTTGGCACGTCGGACTCTCTCACCCGAGTGATAGTACCCGATTTCAAATCAATCTTGATAATACATGACTCCTCGCAATGGTCAAACAAGTCATCGATTCTCGGCAAAGGATACTTGTTCTTGATGGTCACCTTGTTTAGTTCGCGATAGTCGATACACAAACGTAGTGAACCATCCTTCTTCCGCACAAACAGGACCGGTGCGCCCCAAGGCGAGGCACTCGGTCGAACATACCCCGACTCAAGAAGCTCACTCAACTGCTTCTTCAACTCTGACATCTCTGAAGGTGCCATGCGATACGGCGCCTTTGAAATCGGAGCCGCGCCCGGCTCTAATTCTATAACAAACTCAACCTCACGATCCGGTGACAGCCCCGGCAACTCGTCAGGAAATACATCAGGAAACTCACCAACGACTGGAATTGACGAAAGCTCGACTCCACCATTCTATGCCTTCAAGGCGTAGCACCAATAACCAGTACACCCCTTTCGCAGGAGACTCATCGCCTTCAAGGCATTAATGACGAATTTCTGATTTCCCCTCCTTCGCCCCGCGAAGGAGTGCTCGGTGCTCTCCCTGTGCCTTTGCCTTGCCATGACCTGAGAAACAAATATCCCCAAACGGGGTCAGTTATACAGAACAACAATCCTCAAGAGTTGAATAAACACAATCATATGTATATATGTGGTATAAACCACAAGTTCGTTCAACATGAAACGGTTAGACTATAACCCAAATCTTGTTGAAAACATACGCAATCAAACATGCTGTATAAATCAACTAACAGTACGGCTCAAAGGGTGGCGCCACACTACGCTCGGGATGGAAATGTGTCCGTGCACAAGCCACCAACGAGTATCGATCGAATACACGCGTGGTCTTGTACCTAATCAGTCTCACGAAGCAATCGACTCGTGTGGACACCTTACGGCCGTAACTCGGATGATACGGCCGTATCCGGCCAACCTTACGGGCGTAACCCGCCTTCGTCAAAATGGCCAGACATCCTGCCTGCAGCGTACGGCCGTATCCGGCCAAGCCTTACGGCCGTACCTGCCTCGACTTACGGCCGTATGCCGCAACCCTTACGGCCGTAAGTCACCCTTGGTCGACAACACCCGAAATTTACGAACACCACTTACGGCCGTATCTAACCCTCCTTACGGCCGTAACTCGCCTTCGGCCAAAATGCCCGGGCAGCCTGCTGGACCACGTACGGCCGTAACCGGCCAGTCTTACGGCCGTACCCGCTGGACTTACGGCCGTATCCCAGAACCTTACGGCCGTAACTCAATGCTGGCCAAGGTGAATAAATCCGATAACTCCGATTCTTCGCTACGACTGATGAATGATCCGACATACCATACGAATGTGAAAGTGAACAAGTCTAAAACGAGCCAAAGATGATACTCCCAGTTCAAGGCTATCAATCACAATGAAAATGTTAATACTCCCGTCTCGATCTATAAACGGAGATAAAATGACGATCGATAACTGATATACGATTACAACATGCCAACATTGAACGCAAATGAGTGATTCATGAATGATGAGTGATTATTAATGAGTGAAAAATTACTGAGTGACAAATACAGACTGATAATTACTGAATGAAAATGAATGAATTACAACCGGGTATTACACACGAGACGTAGTTCGTGAGGCTAATTAGGTACAAGACCACACGTGTATGTGATCAATACCCGGGGTGGCTTGTGCACGGACACATTTTCGGATCGGGCGTACTATGACTTCCATCTTTGAGCCATATTGTTTAGTCGTTCATCCTCCATTTATGGTTGGGTATGTTCGACAGTTTGTGACTGGTTGTTCATACGCTCGAGGGGTATGTTCGACAGTCGGAGTTATTTCTTGAGATCCATTATTGTTGATCATTTGGAGTTTACCTTGTTGATGGTATTCTCGGTTATGGTTGGTCCTTTGTTGATCATTTGGAGTTTACCTTGTTGATGGTATTCTCGGTTATTGTTGATCCTTCATTGATTGCGTTCAAGATTTACCTTGTTGATGGTATTCTCAATTATCGTGATCCTTTATTGGTCGTATTGGAGTTATCATGTCGATGATATTCTTAGTTGATGTATTGGTTGATCATTGTTATTGATCGTATAAGCATTCAGACTGTACGTCGATGTTCGGGATTTGTTATCATTATCATATGGTAGTTGATCTACAGATATGTTGTGTACTGTTGGTTTATCCAGGTTGAGTTTTGATTGTGTAATCCGATGGACAGGATTTGGCACGGATGAATTATTTCATGATTATGAGTTATTATGATGTTTTGAGGATTGTTGGTATTTTTTAAATTCAATACAGATAATTGTTGTTAAGTTCATTTCGTCATTCGAGGATGCGAAATGTGGATTATGGTAAGGATTTAGATTATTATGGATTGGTAAGGTTATAACGGTAAGATTACGTTGGTAGTATTCTTACAGTATTATTACATTGGTATGTAATTATTTATGATGATGTGATCGGTATCATTATTGAGTATTGTGGCTGACCCCGTCGCGGGCTTTATTTTTAGGTACTCGGAGATCGAGCTAGTAGCGGTCGTGAAGGGATGAGCTTCCCGATGTGATACTAGCGGTGACATGTTTTTGAGTATTGAGTATTTATTTCTGGTTGTTTTATTTCCGCTGCAAATGTGTATTTTAAACTGTGTTTTTATCCGCTGCATGTGTATATTTCAAAATAGCTTTTCGGTATCTTTATCCGTTGCGTGTGTGTATTTTTAAATGGCCCTTTTGGCACTTTGCGAACTTGGGTTATTTTCGTCAAATGCTTTTTCCCAATTATTTTTCGGTACGTTTAAGTGGCGGCTTAACGTACACTTTGAACTTTCGAGATTTGGCATTTCGCCTTGTATTTTCAAATGGTATTTTATGACGGTAATTCAGAATCATGTTTTTGAAAGTATTTGAGTAATTGCAAAATATTACCGTCATCAGCCTTTTGGCGTTTTTGAATTGGTTTTGTAAACGGTTTTTAGCCTGGTGGGTTCCGGCATGGGACCCACGGCGCTGTAATATCCCGGATGGTTTTGGGGGTGTTACAGAAGATGGTATCGGAGCTTGGGTTTTGTGAAACCCAGGCGTGTGTGTTATGTGGCTCTACCGGTACGGTAGTAGCGTGATTTTTGAAAATGAGTTTTCTGACTTTTGAGTCAAATCGATTTTTGGAGTTTCCAAAATTTTTGAGATCTTTTCAAACTGCTATTTGTGATATTCGTGTGTTTTGATTGTGTTGAGACTTCATGTGGGAGTCGTGTGCTAGTATCACGGGAGATCATCGGCTTCACGCACCTGTAAGTATATTGGTTTGGTTATTTCGCTTGTGGCGACGCTTGATTGTTTTCATGATGAGTTGGAAATTTTGGATTTATCTGTTGTTGGTGACGGGTTGCAAGTTTCGAGGACGAAACTTATTTTAAGGGGGTAGTATGTAATACCCGAATTTTCAGTATAAATTTTTCGCGTTATTTTATCTGAGTATACTGTACAGTTTGGCATCTATACAGTATGGATAAAACAAATTGAGAACCGAGACAGTTATACTGGTGTGATTATTGTTTTTGGATTGACAGATATATTCAGGATATGTTGTATCAGGTTGAACTGATTTGGATATCAGGTATACCGTATGAGAATATTTTTGGATTCAATATGTGTATTCAGTATGCCGTATGTTTGTATTTCGTATGTCGAGACGTCGGACAGGAATAGTTGGATTTTTGGCTAAGTATAAAAGCCATTACATACGTTAAGCCTTGGAGATTACGTACGTAAAATGTGTTAGCTTACGTACATTATATAGTGTACATAACGTATGTAACAAGAGGAATCGGACAGTGGGGCCCGTGGTCGGCAGCTTTCGGCGCGGATGTGGACAGGTGAGTCAACGGATGGAGTTACGTACGTTATACAGGGTGTATTACGTACGTAATACGAGTATTATACTGTAGCAAGTCAACGTACGTATTACGTACGCAACGGAATAAGTGTTACGTACGTTACGGGGCGGCTGGACGAGTCGTGGCCGAGATGACCTGGATGGCCGAGCATGGCCGGTCGTGACTCGTTGGAATGGCTGGGCATGGTCGACAGTGACTCGTGGGGGTGGCCGATCACGGTCGGCAGTGACTCGCAGGGATGGTTAGGACTGGCCGATTACGTAAGTAAGGCAGTGGCCGGTTACGGCCGTAAGGGCCAGTTACGTACGTAAGCCAGCTGCCGATTACGTACGTAAGGGTTCCGAGAGAACTGGGCAGTAGGGTCGGCCGCGGCCGGCTACGTACATAAGGACTCGCCGGTTACGTACGTAACGTGCCGGCAGGTCTCGGCCCATATAAGGCCTGGACCGAGTCACCTACTCATTTTTTCGTTTTTCTTCGTTTCTTCGCGATTCCTTCGGCAAGAATTAATGGAATTGAGTATGAGCAACTTATAACAACATGTTTTGGAAGTTGGAATCATGGATTAACATCATCTTCCACCCGGATCGAAGGTAAGAACACCTAAACTTTTGGTTTTTGGATGTTCTTGAGGTTTCTTGGTGTTTTGGCCGATTTGCTTCGCTTTGATTCAGATTGTTGATTGAACTTGATTGTAAACTCGTAATCATTCATTATTCTTGAAGTTTTGTGGAACGAATTCGAGTATTTCTTTGAATAATCGATTGAATTGTACTATGCCTTCAAAGTGTTTGATGAAATGTCTCAAGGAGTAGAACTTGGAAAATTCTACACGTTTTCGTATGAATGATGGTTGAAATGATATTTTTGTGATGATTCTTGGTAATTATCGGAATTTTGTTAAAGGAAGATAATGAATTGGTGATCAAATGATTCGATTATGTTGTTATGATTATGGAATCGTAGTATTCTCGATGTTCTTGGTGGATTGTTGCGATTCATGATGTTATGAGAAGTATATGTTGAAGACCATGATTATATACACCTTGAATTATGATTAAGGGTTATTTAGATGTTAGAAAACATCGGGTTATGTTGTTTTATGGATTATGAACGTGAATTTGGATAATTCGTGTTGTTGAAGAACTCTTGAGGTACATGTTATGATTTTGGAAGGATTTCGGATAATTTTGGAATGTGATTAATCACGATAATAATCGGTAAATTGTTTTCTACGAATTTACAAGTATGAACAAGAAGGAGTTTTGTCTTCGTATTTGGAGTTGAAGTTGGAATCGAATATGTTGCAAAATCCTTAATGTCGAGATAAATTGATTATTGATTTGATTAATACATTTTAATGTGTTGGTGTTTTGGATATGAATATGGAATATTCACATTTAGAACTAAGTTATGTATTTGGTACAATATTCGTATAGGAATACGAATATGATTTCGAGTTTGATGAGAATTATTATTCATGTTTGAATTTGGATATTCATACTTATTGAATAAGTGTTCAATTCGGATAATGGAAATATTTGAAACCTTTGGAATATGGTTATCTATGATGTTGAATTAATCGGATCGTCCGGATTGATGATGATAATCGGTAATTAGTTTATATTATGAATTCACAAGGAGGAAACTTGTATCCGTATTTAAGATTGAATTTGGAATCGGTAATGTTAGACCCTTGTTGGTTTAAATTGATTATTGATATGATCTTCGGATTTTGGAATCGTATTGTGGTTTTGAATTCGTGTTTGATTGGTTCGGGTTGTTTGGATATATGTTTAATCGGGATATTGTAGAACCATTGTTGATCGGTTATTGATTATTATTTGTGATCATCGAGTTACGGATTGTATTGTGGATATGAGTTCGTATTTGTTGAGTTGGATTATTTGGTTTTATGTATATGATCGAGGTTTCGTTAAACCGTTGAGTTTGTTGGTTGGGTACGTCGGTTATTGATTTTTATCGAATGTGTGTTAATCGGTTATTGCAATAGGTTGATATATTTTGATCGTGGATTATGACTGTTGTGTTGCGGTTGAAGTCGAAGAGTTCGTAGATTGCTTTTGGTCGGGGCTAAGGAGCTCGTAGACAAAAGCAATGGATTTTGGTAACGGCTTCGTGGTATCGGTATCGAGGCAAGTTTATACTTGTTCAGTTTATAATATTTGATGAATGGTTTCGTTTTCATTTCATTTATAATTCGTATAGCAATGTTGTTAGAAATTTAAGTTGTCGGGATAATGGTTTGTGTATCGTGCTCTGGTTGTATTAAATCATAAGGTATATGATTTAATTGTGTTCAGGGAAGACGTGAGTTATCTTTGGTCAAAGATATAGAATATCGAATATCGAGGATAGTTATCGTGATGACATAAGTATCGGGATAAAGATTTATTGGTATTGAATGGATGGTACCTTATTTGAGATTATTCGTATAACTGTGTATTCGTTCAGGGATGTTGTTTGTAATGCCCGGTTATCCCCTAAGCCAATAACCATTTAATACCTAAATGCATTTATATAATATGCATTATGAAAGCATGGCATACAAGTAGACATTTCATGAGCATGAATAACTGCTATGTCCCTTTGCATTACGTTTTATACGACATGTAAATTATCTCCTCTAACATGATAAAAGGTCATTGTGAGATGTTTTGTTGCAGTGAGGAGCTCAGTTTCTCAGTAAGGAGATCGATGTGCTAAATGATTATAAAATAATAATTGTAATACCCTAGAAAATTCAAAGACTTAATTAAGTGCTATTTATTTTGCTTATGGTCATGGATTTCAATAATTACAAGTTGTCCAATACTTGGATCGATATGTTTCCAACATAAAATGAAAGATTTAAAAAGTAAAGATTTCAAAATAAATTATAAAAATTATTTTAGAATTTATGAAAGTGATTTCGAAAATTTTCGACGAATTGATACGATAAAATTTTCATTTCAGAACTCTTATACTGCAAAAATAATATTAAATTATTATTTTATTATTATCGAAAATTGGTTCCGAGCATATCGAAGATTTAACTCGGGCAGTGCAGGCAATGTCGGAAAATCGATTTTGGACATCGGGAAGGGGTCGAACCGGTGAGCCAAGTTGACGGACATTTGCGGTCACCGGACACGCCCGGCCCGACAAGCTGCGGTCACGACCGACGAAGCTTCTCGGCGGTTTGTCGGATAAAGGCATCGGTTTGTCCGGATAAGGTCGGTCCACGGCCAAGCGAAGCTTCTCGACCACTATCGGATAAAAATTTGTCGGTCCGGATAAGGTCGATCACGACCAAACGAAGCTTCTCGGCCAATTTGTCGGATAAAGTACATCGGTTGTCAGGATAAGGTCGGTCACGACCGACGAAGCTTCTCGGCATTTGTCAGGATAAGGGTTCGGTATGCGGGTAAGGTTGATTTTCAACCGACTTTGAGCCCTTATTTATACATGTTCCCGGGCGTGGTTTTGTACATATAATATATCATTTTGAAGCTGTGAAACTCTAATTTAAAACGCCCGAAACATATTTTCCTTCCAAAAATTATAAAAGCCACAAAAAT
Organism: Orobanche coerulescens; assembly: GCA_033398695.1. Lineage (NCBI taxonomy): Eukaryota > Viridiplantae > Streptophyta > Magnoliopsida > Lamiales > Orobanchaceae > Orobanche > Orobanche coerulescens. Next base: position 99,367,338 of record CM065818.1, on the reverse strand, counting down.
CCTCAAATCTGACAGTTTTTCAAAGGTGATTGATAAAAGTCCCCAAATAGGTTTCAGATTTTCTTCAAGGATTTTAGCACATCCATCTATAGAAACTGATCTTTTCACATCAACAGGCACAGGACTTGAGGTAAGATGATGCTTTTCCTTGCTGTATCATAAGGATCATATATTGATTGATATTTGCATATGTGACTGTTATTGAACGATCATGCATAACATGTGTATGTGAAAGAATGTTTAAGAACAGGAAGTATGGTACTTGATTGATGGCGGGTAGGCACGGGACGCGGGGGACCGGCGGACCCAAAACATGGTGGCAAATACTTGCGGCTGAAAGTCGGTCAAGGAAAACCACACTGAATGAAAAAGTTGAATACGGCTAATACCATTGGTTGAAAAACCAGTATGGGAACCCCCGTATACATCTTTTATTGGACAATTATATGAACAGGTTCCGAAAACCATGGCCTATCACTATCAGTCGAGTACCACACTTCAAGGGTACCCGAAGAAAGGACTTTACAAGAACATGACTATATATATATAGTAGTTATTCATTGATAAATGTGCTACGTGATACTTTGCTATTACAGAAGTCTCATCTTACTGAGTCATTAGCTCATTAGATTCTTATGATACAGGTGATGATGCTTATGTTTAGGAGTTGACTATCTTCTTCAGTGTTGACAGCCGGAGACTTGTCCATATGCCATTCCCAGCTATTTCGCCCATATGCTGGAAGACTATGTTTTGTTTTTAATAAGATCACTCTGTTATGGTTTTGTTATGTATTAAACCTAAGGTTATGTAATGTTTTGAATAAATAATACTGGTTTGCATTATTTCCTTGAGTACTCGCATTACCAAATCTACTTCTTATTGGTTTTCAAAGTTTAAAAGCGTAATACTCCCCAACTTAGTAGCACGGACCCCTTTGCGGTTCAGCTGCTAGGTTAGGGGGTGTTACATTGTTCGTGGAAAGGATATTGTCGCCGGCTTTGAGGTAACTTATGTATTGTTCAGTTATGAGATAATTATTACGTTGAGTTGTTGTATATGTTGAGGTTTCGTGTAATGAGTTTCGTATCGGTTATTCATTGAGGGATGTTGATCCCAGGACTGTTGTATTGAGATCGTAGATCATGTTGGTCATTTATTTAGGGATGATGGTCCCAGGAATGATGTTTTGGATATTGATTAGTCGTGTCGGCTTTTCATTTTCAGTCTGTTGTTCACTTCGGTGAGTCTTTTGATCCTTATTGGATATGTATTTCTTTGAGTTTCATTGTCATGTTGCATCGTGACATATCTGGAGTCATATCTGCGTGCCGATTGGTTACTGTGTAGGATTTTTAGCCGGGCAGATGATGGTTATGTGTTGATATTTCCACATTGAACCGTGCACACGAGACGTAGTTCGTGAGGCTAATTAGGTACAAGACCACACGTGTATGTGATCAATACCCGGGGTGGCTTGTGCACGGACACATTTCCGGATCGGGCGTACTATGATTTCCATCTTTGAGCCATATTGTTTGGTCGTTCATCCTCCATTTATGGTTGGGTATGTTCGACAGTTTGTGACTGGTTGTTCATACGCCCGAGGGGTACGTTCGACAGTCGGAGTTATTTCTTGAGATCCATTATTGTTGATCATTTGGAGTTTACCTTGTTGATGGTATTCTCGGTTATGGTTGGTCCTTTGTTGATCATTTGGAGTTTACCTTGTTGATGGTATTCTCGGTAATTGTTGATCCTTCATTGATTGCGTTCGAGATTTACCTTGTTGATGGTATTCTCAATTATCGTGATCCTTTATTGGTCGTATTGGAGTTATCATGTCGATGATATTCTCAGTTGATGTATTTGTTGATCATTGTTATTGATCGTATAAGCATTCAGACTGTACGTAGGGGATTTGTTATCATTATCATATGGTAGTTGATCTACAGATATGTTGTGTACTGTTGGTTTATCCAGGTTGAGTTTTGATTGTGTAATCCGATGGACAGGATTTGGCATGGATGAATTATTTCATGATTATGAGTTATGATGATGTTTTGAGGATTGTTGGTATTTTTGAAATTCAATACAGATAATTTTTGTTAAGTTCATTTCGTCATTCGAGGATGCGAAATGTGGATTATGGTAAGGATTTAGATTATTATGGATTGGTAAGGTTATAACGGTAAGATTACGTTGGTAGTATTCTTACAGTATTATTACATTGGTATGTAATTATTTATGATGATGTGATCGGTATCATTATTGAGTATTGTGGCTGACCCCGTCGCGGGCTTTATTTTTAGGTACTCGGAGATCGAGCTAGTAGCGGTCGTGAAGGGATGAGCTTCCCGATGTGATACTGGCGGTGACATGTTTTTGAGTATTGAGTATTTATTTCTGGTTGTTTTATTTCCGCTGCAAATGTGTATTTTAAACTGTGTTTTTATCCGCTGCATGTGTATATTTCAAAATAGCTTTTCGGTATCTTTATCCGCTGCGTGTGTGTATTTTTAAATGGCCCTTTTGGCACTTTGCGAACTTGGGTTATTTTCGTCAAATGCTTTTTCCCAATTATTTTTCGGTACGTTTAAGTGGCGGCTTAACGTACACTTTGAACTTTCGAGATTTGGCATTTCGCCTTGTATTTTCAAATGGTATTTTATGACGATAATTCATAATCATGTTTTTGAAAGTATTTGAGTAATTGCAAAATATTACCGTCATCAGCCTTTTGGCGGTTTTGAATTGGTTTTGTAAACGGTTTTTAGCCTGGTGGGTTCCGGCGTGGGACCCACGGCGCTGTAATATCCCGGATAGTTTTGGGGGTGTTACAGAGGCGGAATGTAGCGCACGCTAAATGCAGTCAGATCGGAAGGAATCTGCGTGTGGACCCGGTTGCTTTCGGCGCACGTTCTGGTAAGTCAACGGTTGTTGTCCTGAAGTATTAGCGCACGCTAAAGCATGAGGCTTAGCGCACGCTAATTGTAGATCGGTCAAAAGGAATCTTATCCTCGTCAGATCGGCATGTGAAGGCACATGCGGTACGTAGACTGTAGAAAGTCAACTGATATTAGCGCACGCTAAATGCAAGGACTTGCGTACGCTAAACAGTGTAAGTTACGTACGCTAATGCATGGGCATTACGTACGTAAGCTCACGTTCGAGGCAAGACAGTGACATCTGGGCTGCGATAGCGCACGCTAACAAAGTCGGTTAGCGCACGCTAAGGCCATAGCGCACGCTAAACATAAGGTTTAGCGCACGCTAGTAATACACTTTATAAAAAGGGGACATACGGGTTTTGAGATGCATTTAGTCCATTCTTTCTCCTTCAGTCGATAGAGAGTGATTTGGGAGGATCTTGAGGTACCCATACACGGTGAGGTGGTGATTTTTAACAAGATTAAGATAGAGAGTATGGATTCAAGCCTTGTTCTTCAAGTTACTCATGATTCTTGGAATGGAGTTCAAGTGTTCTTCTTCTTGGTTCATCTAAATCCAGGTAATATTCATATCCCTTGTTAGTTGTTCGTTTTTAAGGATGATTACATGTGAGGAACATGTTGGATAATCGTGTGACGATATTATATGAGATTTTATGGGATTATGATAAGAGTTTTCGGATGTTATTTAAGATTCTTCATGTTAATGGTGATTCGTTTAACTTGATGAGGTTGAATCATGGATTTCTGAATCATGATGATTTCAGTGGTTGATTTAGATGAGTTAAATCATGATATGAGGTTATATTCCAGATTATGTATGAGATGATCCTTGTTATCGGGTTGGTTTGATTATGTAATTTGCATGATGAAGAAAATGATAAACCTTATGATATATACCTCGGATTATGTTGTTTTGAACGTGATGTCGGATATTTCATGTTCTTGAAGAGCTATGAAATTATAGGATATGACGATTATGTATAGAAGGTGTTGGTGTTTTGGATATGAATATGGGATATTCGTATCTAGAGCCAAGTTATGTGTTTTGATATAATATTCGTATAAGAATACGAATATGATTCGAGTATGATGATGAGTTTGGATCTGGAAGGTTGTGTTTGATCTTGGAGTATGGTTTTCATTACATTCATATTCGTAGCCGCAAAGTGTTAGTCAATGCTGGAATGCATGCATCTGTGTAGCATTAGCGCACGCTAAGCATACTGGCTAGCACACGCTATCGGGAACGACTTAGCGCACGCTACGTTATGAGTTTAACGTGCGCTAAGTAGGCAGACAGTGTAGTATTTTCGTGTTGAGATTATGAACTCGTGATGGTTTGAACTGGATTGTTTAAGACTGTGTTTAATCGAGATATTGTGGAACTGTTGGGTTTATTGATCGGTTATTGATTGATAATTATGATTTATCGGATTTCGGCTTGTATTGTTGTAGCACACCCGCACTAACTGCCTAACTTACACTATCTTATATCATATTAGTACTTATAAATTATGGTGAAATTTCGACAGAGTTTCCCCTAAACTAGTACCTATCCCAAACATGTGACATAAAAACCAACACAAGTACCATATAGAGACATATAGTCTCAATCCGAATCAAACTCATGACATCAATATCCCCGTATCTATAACTACAAGAGATTAGTAAACCACAAAACTTCGAGCTTCTCAAATTACTTATTTATTTTACATTGCGATATTTAACAACCTCACAGGTTAAACAAACATACTAAGTGAACTTAAAGTACCCATCACGCCATCAACGACACTCGAACCTATGAGTACATTACTGCAATACATATTTATAAAGTAAGGTTCACAAACAAGAACGAAAATATGTTAAGCCCATGGTTAAGCCCGATAGGTCGTCATCCATGTACGTCGACCCTCAGCAACAGTGGAACTCCAACTCATCCAGCGAGGGAACATACTCAAGCATCAGAATTACCTACAATGCATAAACTACGTGAGCTAAAGCCCAATAAGTAGAAATCATGCATGTTATGTATCATGTCTGATGCAACATATGACATATGATTATCAATGAGAATCTCTCAAAATCATTTTCTTATCCTTGGGCCCGTTGAACCACGTACTAAGCACCGGAATGAACTCAACATCATATCATATCATGAGGCATGCATCTACCATGCCAGACATATAAGGCATGCATCTACCACACCAAATATATCGTGAGAACACGCATCTACCATGTCTAACACATGATATAAGCACGCATCTACCGTGCTAAACATATCGTAAAAGCATGCATCTACCATGCCTCGGTGCTCTAGCAGCGGCCAACAAAACATTTTTCTTTTCTTTCTTTCCATGATCGTACCATGCATGCAGACACTAGTGAGTATCCTGTTATGCATGCATGTGAAGATGCTAATGGATGTTATGATCATGTAAGGTGCAACCAAACATTTTAATCATAGTACAGACCAATCATCCAATACAATACACTCTCAAGATATCATCAAGTTTACAAACAATAATATGTTTATGCATTGTAGTTGCAGATGGATTTCTACTTACCTTGATTGGGTAATACCCTTACGTTTATACCAATAGGGGGTGGTTGGGATGACAAATCTTCAGAACCTGTTTCAAGGAATGTGTTTCAAGGATTTACATACCACACGCAAGGTTTAACTCTCTTTATATCGAAAGGGTTTACCACTTCGCATAACCGGTGTTCTATGTACTTTATGTCGGTTTATCGATGTATACCAGCCCATTAACCAATAAATTTTGGACTTATAATTACTTAATAAATCTATTAGTCTCTGTTTATAAAGTTCATTCAACTCTCACAACCTAAAATTTCAAGGTTTTATAACAACCACTTGATTAAGAGAGTTTATCAAAGTCTTGTCATAATCAGATTTTGTTTTGCTTATAACCACTATAATATAAGTTTAATTTGAACCAATTTTTGATATAATATCCCTAAGATACTTAAGAATAAGTATACTGAAACTCATGACCCTGAAACATACGGATCAAGTAACATATACTATTAATTCCAAAAGGTGGCAGAATTGGTTCCTTTATTGCCTTAGTGAGTTTTAAGACTCATAAATCCATATTTAACACAAGGGTTTGCCATGGATGAATTCTTAACATCATTATAACATGTATAAGAACATATACAAGCTCTCACACCTTCGAAATAGCTAAGAAACATAGCAAGAATAAGGAAGAAACAAAGGAAACTCACGTTGATTGTCAAAGGAATTGAGGTGTTGATGTTTTTGATGATTTCTTCTTGAATATTTGGTGATTTTTCGAAGTGTGAAGCTTCTTGATAATGTTCAGACTGTAAATGAGGGTTGAGGGTCGGATTTATCCATCAACCAAGTGTCTTAAGTCGGTTATGAAGGTGAAATGTCCAAAATACCCTCGAATGACTACTAGAGACTAGGTTTGAAATAATTGATCGATTCAAGTAGTTATGATCCGGTTCTTGGAGTATTTGAACCGGTTCCTAGTAGATATTGACCTCATTTAGGGTATGGATGCTCTTTAAAATGGTTTAGTAGAAGTATAGGGTGTATTTTTATTGCTTAAACTCGATTACCCATGCGAACAATGTTGAAATTGCTAGTGAAGGACTTTATTGTCAAACTTTCTAAAACTTCACAAATGAGACACTGTAGGTAAGAATGGAAGAAATCATTTATAAAAATATAATTAATATGATAAACTAAAAGATAAGTTCAATTCCTACCGCAGTTGGAACGAATGAGGTATAGACAGATCACAGTATTTTACAAACGTTATCAGATACAATCATAAATTGTATCCTATTAGGTCTTGACAAGAGTCAAAGGCACTTGACGCGTGTTAGTTTATTGAATGATGGTTATCCACTTGAATCGTCAATTTAAAGTGACCCACTACACGCGCCGACTAAAATCTCGAGGTAAGCTAGTTAACCTCTGATAGACACGTCAGTGACACCTTTATAACTTCTAGGCTTACCACGTGTACTTAGAGTTTTATAAGATCTTTACACATATTTTATTTTCGTATTAGAAATACTATGAATAACATAACTTAGTCCCGTAACATATACCACGATTGTGTTTTAGACATGAGTTCAAATGTTTAGCACATTCCTATGTGTGGAATTAACTATAAGATCAACTGAACCATGAAACATCAAGTAATCCAAATAACACATAATTAACAAGTTATGCATGAATCATATTGACCAAGTGAGTATTGTTAGGCTCGGGTATCACATCCTCCCCTCCTTATAAAAAATTCGTCCCCGAAATTTAACTTACCTGAAAAGATCAGGGTATTTAGCCTTCATTTCATCTTCTCTCTCCCAAGTGGCTTCTTCTACGAGTTGATTTCTCCACAACACTTTGACTAGTGGCACCTCTTTATTTCTGAGTTTCTTTACTTCTCTTAGTAAGATTTGTACCGGTATCTCCTTGTAACTCAAATCTGCCTCCATCTCAACTGGTTCATTCTTGAGAATGTGGGATGGATTCGCAATGTATTTTCTTAGTAGAGAAATGTGAAATACATTGTGTATCTGAGACATTGATGATGGCAACTCTAGTCGATAAGCCACTTCACCAACCCGCTCAGTAATAGGAAATGGCCCAATGTATCTTGGACTCAGTTTTCCTCTCTTACCAAATCTCATTATTCCCTTCATTGGAGAAACCTTCAGGAATACACGATCACCCACGGCAAATTTCAGTGCTCTCCTTCTGGTATCTGCATAACTCTTTTGTCTGCTTTGAGCTGTTCTCATTCTTTCTCTGATTAGTGAAACTGCTTCTGTCATTTCTTGAATCATATCAGGACCTAAAACTCTTCTTTCACCAACCTCATCCCAATGTACTGGTGATCGACACTTCCGGCCATACAAAGCTTCATAAGGAGCCATTCCAATTGTACTCTGATAACTGTTATTGTAGGAGAATTCAATTAGGGGTAAATGTTTGATCCACTGGCCTTGAAAGTCCATAACACAGGATCTGAGCATATCTTCAAGAGTTTGTATAGTTCTTTCTGATTGCCCATCCGACTGTGGATGATAAGCGATCTTTGAAAGACAAGTGGGTACCCAATGCTCTATGTGCTCTTCCAAAAGCCGATACAAATCGTGAATCTCTGTCCGATACAATAGATAATGGAACCCCATGTAGCCTCACTATTTCTGTATATAGAGTTGAGCATAACGATCAATGGAGTATGTCGTACAACCGGGAGAAAGTGAGCGATTTTGTCAATCTATCAACTATAACCTGAGATAGAATTGTGTCCTTTAACCGTTCTTGGTAAACCTATCACAAAATCCATCGTAATGTCCTCCCACTTCCATTTTGGAACAAATAGAGGTTTCAAGGTTCTATTTGGTCTTTGATGCTCGGCTTTTACTGTTGACATGTTAGGCATTGCTCCACATATTGTGCAATATTTTCTTTCATACACGGCCACCAATAGTGTAGTTTCAAGTCTCTATACATTTTGGTTGCTCTGGATGTCTTGAATATGGTGTTGAGTGCGCCTCTAGTAATATTTCTTTGCGAACATCTTCAAAATTAGGCACACATAAACGATGTCTAAATCGAATAATACCATCTTCGACAATTGGAAATCGAGGTTCCTAATTTAATGTTCTTCTTTATTTTCTCTAACTCTTGATCCTCTTTACGGCCTTCTTGAATTCTATCTATTAAAGTAGGTCGAAGGGTTAGTCTTGACAATTTTGCTTCTAGCCATCCATGTTGGATAATTTCCACATCCATATTCATCAAATCGTGTAATTAAGCCTGGATCAAAGTCATGGCCGCAATGGATTGTCCGATTTTACGCTTAGGGCATCTGCTACGACATTAGCTTTACCAGGGTGGTAGTTGATGACACAATCATAGTCTTTAACAAGTTCCAACCATCTCCGCTGTCTCATATTTAATTCTTTCTGAGTGAAGAAATATTTCAGGCTCTTGTGATAAGTATAAATTTCACAAGGTTCTCCATATAGGTAATGCCTCCATATTTTAAGTGCAAACACCACTGCAGCAACTTCTAAATCATGTGTCGGGTAGTTATTTTCATACTCCTTCAGTTGTCTAGATGCATATGCTATTACTTTACCATTCTGCATTAATACACAACCCAGACCATTCTTTGAAGCATCACTGTAGACTTTAAAACCTCCAGTTCCCATTGGAATGGTCAAGATCGGTGCCGATGTCAGCCACCTCTTCAATTCTTGAAAGCTTTGCTCGCATGATTCTGTCCACTTGAAGGGAACATTCTTTCTAGTCAGTTGTGTTAATGGAGAGGCAATCTTGGAGAATCCCTCTACGAATCGACGGTAATATCCAGCTAGACCAAGAAAGCTGCGTACTTCTGTAGAATTTGTGGGTTGCGGCCGATTATTGATTGCTTCAACTTTGCTTGGGTCTCATGAAATCCACCTCCGGATATAACATGACCCAAGAATACCACTCGGTCTAACCAGAATTTACACTTTTAAACTTAGCATATAATTGTTTCGTTTTAAGACTTCTAAAACTTTCCTTAGATGCACCGTATGGTCTTCTTTGGTCTTCGAATATATGAGAATATCATCAATAAACACGATAACAAACTTATCCAGAAGTCTTTAAACACTCTATTCATTAAATCCATAAATCTTTCTTTGGGGCATTTGTTAGGCCAAACGGCATCACCAAAAACTCATAGTGTCCGTACCTGCATCTTGAATCTTGTTTTTGGGATGTCCTCTTCCTTTATCTTCAATTGATGGTACCACGATCGCAGATCAATTTTGGAAAAGATAGATGCGCCTTGAAGTTGATCAAACAAGTCATCAATTCGAGGTAAAGGATACTTGTTCTTGATCGTAACTTTGTTGAGCTCTCGATAGTCTATACACATCCTCAAGGAACCATCCTTCTTACGAACAAACAATATTGGCGCTCCCCATGGTGAATAACTAGGCCTAATGAGGCCTTTGTCTAACAACTCTTGCAACTGGGTCTTTAATTCCTTTAATTCAGCTGGTGCCATTCTATATGGTGACTTTGATATTGGTGCCGTTCCCTACTGTAAGTTAATCACAAACTCTATTTCACGATCCGGTGGCAGTCCGGTAGATCATCAGAAACACTTCAGGGTATTGTTTCACCACTGGTACTTCATTGACGTTTGAGAAATCTTGTTTTTCAATGCTCATTACACTAACTACATAGCCTTCACAACCACTGTTTAATAAACGTTGTGCCTTCATTGCTGAGATTACTGGAAATCTTAAATTCTTACCAACCCCGACAAAATAAAAAGGTTCTTCCCCAGGTGGTTGTAGTGTCACAATCTTTCTCCGACAGTCAACAGTAGCATGATATTTTGATAACCAATCCATACCCAAGATTATGTCATAGTCATTCATGTCCAACACAATTAAATCAGCATAGAGTTCCCTATTTTCGATAGGAATACTACACGCTCGTATGATCTTATCTGTTTGTTTTGGATCTCCAGAGGGGGTAACTACAATATAACCTACCTCAATTGTTTCTGGTACTCTACCCAGCCTTCTCACATACTCGGTAGATGCAAATGAATGTGTAGCTCCAGGATCAAATAATACCGATGCTGAAATACCAAAGATAAGAAGGTTACCTGTGATAATAGACGGATTAGCTTCAGCATCTTCTCTGGTTATAGTGTAAACTCTAGCTGGTACCCTTTCCTGCGCTTTAGCTTTTGTCTTGTTTGGGCAAACATTCGCCATATGTCCAGGTTGTCCACATGAAAAGCATACTTTAGAACCCAATAAGCAAACTCCACTATGTTGTTTCCCACAATTAGGGCATGCCGGTAATGGTACAAAGGGTCTACCCTCTTCAGACTTCATGCGCTTACTTGGTCCTCCTTGTTCCTGCCCCTTTTTAGATGGAAAATCAGCCTCTGGATTCTGCGATTGAGGTGGCCTCTTCTTTTCATTCTTAAACCAGCGTTGGCCTTGTCGTTGGGCAAATTGCCGCCTAACCTCTTGTGCTTGTCGAATCCTCAGTTCTGCCTGTTCTGCGACCAATGCTCTCTCAGCAATTATTGAATAAGTCGTCCCTTGAATTCCTGCCATGCTGACATCTCTGTATAGCTCTGGTCTCAAGCCTTCAAGGAACCTCTCCACTTTCAGTGCTTCCGTGCTAACCATATGCTCAGCAAACCTAGACAGCATTTCGAACTTACAGATGTAGTCTGAAACCGTCATGCTTCCTTGTTTCAACTGTATAAATTCGTTCATCTTCATTGCACGAACAGGAGCTGTAAAGTACTTATTTCTGAAGAGTTCCTTGAACTTAGCCCAAGTCATTGTTGCCACATTTTCAATAGCGCTTATCGTATCCCACCAATGACCTGCACTGCCCCGTAACATGAAGGATGCACAAAGTACCTTGTTCTCTTCAGAGACCTTACTATACTGGAACATGTTTTCTATAGTCCTTAGCCAATCTTCTGCTTCTGTAGGATCCACTGCGCTCTCAAATGTCGGTGGATTCAACTTCCTGAACCTTCCTCCATCTAATTCAACTTGTTCTACTCGAGGTGGCGGTCGATTCCTGTCATCTCCCTGCTGTCCTCGCATGTCTCTTTGTTGGATGAGTTGTTGGATTTGTTGAGATTGCCTTTCTACTAGTTCAGTCAATCGACCAATGATCAGATCACGATCAGAACTTGTGGATGTCATTTCTGGGTCTTGTGTTCTACCCCCATCACTGCCTTCATTTCTTGTTCTCGGCATTATTCTCTATTTATGACTGAGCCCTATATCATATGGTCAATATAATTCATGAAATATGAGTGCACACAAATAAAATAACACTTACTGGATTTGTTGTGCTCCACATGCTCTGAGCTCGTGTACATGGACAGTCTACAGGGCACAAACCGGGCTCCGATACCACCTGTAGCACACCCGCACTAACTGCCTAACTTACACTATCTTATATCATATTAGTACTTATAAATTATGGTGAAATTTCGACAGAGTTTCCCCTAAACTAGTACCTATCCCAAACCTGTGACATAAAAACCAACACAAGTACCATACAGAGACATCTAGTCTCAATCCGAATCAAACTCATGACATCAATATCCCCGTATCTATAACTACAAGAGATTAGTAAACCACAAAACTTCGAGCTTCTCAAATTATTTATTTATTTTACATTGCGATATTTAACAACCTCACAGGTTAAACAAACATACTAAGTGAACTTAAAGTACCCATCACGCCATCAACGACACTCGAACCTATGAGTACATTACTGCAATACATATTTATAAAGTAAGGTTCACAAACAAGAACGAAAATATGTTAAGCCCATGGTTAAGCCCGACAGGTCATCATCCATGTACGTCGACCCTCAGCAACAGTGGAACTCCAACTCATCCAGCGAGGGAACATACTGATCGCTTGTTTTCGCGTAGTATGGTTTTCAAATCCGATCAATTTTAAAATTTGTAAAACCTCGGAGTATTTCCAAGGTGTCGAACCCAAGGGAATTGATGTGTCGAAAATAAAGGAATTAACTCTACTCAAAATTTGACTGCTATTTAGGAATCCGAAAAATTGTTTTGATTCTAATTATCTAACTTTAAAAATCGAAGAACGAAAATTACATAAAAGATGAAATATCTAAATTAAGCAAATAAAGCAAATTAGCAAGATAAAATCACAAGTCGAAAGGTAATTGATCCTAGGGTAGTATCATCTAATTGAGTTCACACAATTCATTCATTTAATTCCTTTTCCCCAAATTTTAATTCAATCCTAGAAATAATCACTTAGCCGATCTAGAATTCCGATCAAGGCAACCTAGAAAGATAGTTAATTTAAACCCTTTTCCCTTGTGGCTCAAAGAATTGAAATCACTTAAAAAGCACCAACTTATTTATCTATGATTTATCTTTCTCCGCTAGGTCTCAAGATAAAATCATATTGTGCATCAAGTATTTCCACTAATCAATTACTCCTTCCGGACAAAATCAATTAGCTAACATGCATCGATTAAGGGCCCTTTAATCTAACATGAGATTTAACACATCTTGAGCACAAGCCTAGGATGAAAGGTCAAAAGGTAATCAAAGGAACATCATGTGAACATCAATTAAATTTACTAACCCTAGAATCAATCAATGAAATTAGCCAGACATAATTGAAATTAAACAAGAATTTGATGAAGAATGCATATTATTAATATGAAAAGAGAGATTACAACCCTTATGGATGAACTCCGAGTCTTCAATCTCCCAAAAACAATAATAATTCTCCTCCAAAAAGTTCTTGCATCAAAGGATTAATCTTGCCAAAATATGTAAAAAAAAATGTAAAAGATGATAAAGGATGAAAAGGGCTGATGATAGATCCTCAAACTAGGTCTAGAATGAGGTTTATATAGCCTAAGGGGGTTAAAATCCCGATTAGCCCTAATCTAGGAAATAAATAATATCCAAAAGAGTCAAAATCCGTCCAAAAACGAGAGCCCGCTGGGAAGCCTTTCGGCCTGGCCTATCGGCCGATAGGTTGGCCGATAGTTGGTTCGTCGATCTCTTCACTCGATAGGGCAGGGACTCCTTTCGGGCGCACATATCGGCCGATAGGCAGGGCCGATAGGGTGGTCTGTCTCTCGCAAAATTCCGTCTTTTCCGTCCGTTTGACTCGACTCTCGGTCCTTTGTCTCGTTTTGGGTCCTTTTGGCTCTAAAAACCTGCAAACACACTAAAACCAACCCAAACGCGTAATACGGCTCGACTAATCATAAATAAGCCAAATGCGAGCACAATAATCACGAAACGAGATAAAAACCTAGTATAAAATCCTAGAAATAAGTGGTAAAATTACCACTTATCAAACCCCCCCAAACTTAAACCTTGTTCGTCCCGAACAACAAAAAGAAAAGAAAAAGAAAGTCGTGAATCATCGTGCAACTCATAGTGTTCAACCTAATCAATACTATCCTGTAATTCTCTCTAAATAATCCGAGTGTCGTAAGCGAGCCGCACTTTCGAATAATGATTCCGCAAAGTAGTCAAGTTCAGTCCTGATCATTCGTTCATGAAGAAAATCCAGCTCAAAGATTAACAAAACGTGAATCAAATCGACCGTCAATATGAAAGGCTAAAATAAACAAGCTAGTTCGTCCCGTTGCACAGTCTAGTGGCACAATTTTACGAGTTTCATAACAAATAAACCTCGGTCAGTATTCCCTTATATATATGTTCAAGAATTTGATTCGAGTTGACCACTAGGTTAGGATCTCGGGATGTTTCATCGGGGTTATCCTAGGGTGGAACTTCCATTCTCATGTATTAGGAAACCGTTTGACGTAAAAGACACTCATGGGGCACATGGATGCTTCTAGTTACTAAGTTCCCGTCTATAGCGGAGAAACAACTCGAATATATAATTTCCGCATGTCCGAATCAAGGTCGCCGTTTTACGCGAGAGTAAACAACGGGTCACGCGAATGCCCCCGGTTACTAGGTTCCCTATCATTGGCACATGTGAAATATCTAAATCACTAGTCTAATCAGAGTCGTCGTTTTACGCGAGGGTAAACAACGGGTCACGCGAATGCCCCCGGTTACAAGACTTCCCTTCATAGAACAACACTATCTCAACTTTTGGGAAAAACTGACCAACTCTAAACTCAATGTAAGTGCCAACCCGACTGACGAAACAGTACGACTCACTATCCGGAAGATGTAACCAAACGTATTGACGGTGATTTTAAAACAATTATGTATCGTCTCTTATACGCAAGACCTCTACAATCACGAAAAATTTTGGACCTAAATGAATACTATGCAAAAGAAATCGACTACAACTCGACTAAAACTCGACCGTTTCTTCGAGAGAAAACGAAGGTCGTAACATTGTTATCACACAAATAGAAGCACGAAAAATTCACTAAAAAAGAAAAACTAAGACAAGCAAGGCTATCTAAAACAAACAACGAAAAGCAAATAAAAGCAAACACGAAATCTAAAAAAAACTACTACGACCTAAAAAATAGAAACTAGCAAACTCACCAAACGAAAAAAAAAAATCTAAAAAACTAAGCAGCAAAAAGCTAAATCCACGCAACACCAAAATAATAAGCACAAATAAAAACAACGGGCACCAACGCAAACAAATAATGATACAAGGCAAACAAGGTACTCACACGTAAAGAAATTAACAAAGCCGCACTTCTCCCTCCCCCCAAACTTATTTCGCATCCCAAAGGAGGAATAAGTTTGAAAAGAGAAAGGAGTGGCTTTGTTAATGGAGTACCTGATCACTGTGGCGGAAATGACGGGTTTGTCGGCGAGCTCGTAGTGTATACTGGGCCTGGTATGTCCTATCGGCCAGGCCTATCGGCCGAGAGGCTGGGCCGATAGGAACTTCTGTCTCTTACCATGCTCATATCGGGCGGGATATCGGTCGATGTGGAATTCCTGTCGACCACTGCTTGCAACAAAAATTTTTTTATTTTCCTCAGCCTATCGGCCGGGCCTATCGCCCGATAGGCTCGCCCGATAGGATTTTCTGTCTCAAAAAATTTTCCAGCTTTTTCTCTTTCGCATAATTGGTCCCGTTTTTGCTTGGATATGGCGATTAAAGACCTGCAAGTATTCAAAACTCGGCGTGCATGGATTAGAACTTAACAAAAACTAGCAAAGCTACTACGAAACTAGAAACTACAAAAATCACGCAAACGAAAAATCGAAAATAAATGAATAAAACGAACTAATATACATACGTTGGGTTACCTCCCAACAAGTGCTACGTTTAACGTCTTTAGCTAGACGATACCTCATTCATCCCGGGTCTTCAGTGACAACTCCCCCTTGAACGGGTTTGTTGATATCAAGATAGCATACGTCCTTTTCATTAGACCGACTCTCGTTCGCCTCCAACATTCGAACATACTCTGGCAAATCCTCGGAAATTTCATCAACAACAGAATGTGAGTAAATGGAGTGTGCAATACAATGCTCCAACAAGTCGGTCGGGGGCCGCATAATAGACTCAATTTCAAAACATTCCTCGGGCGCATCGTCGGGCTTCTTCATCGCGTCATAGATGGAAATTTTCAGATTTTGATCATTAACCCGGAAGGTAAGATCACCCTCTTGGACGTCGATAAGTGCTCTCCCCGTCGCTAGAAACGGTCTCCCAAAGATCAATGGTTGATTCTCGTCCTCAGGCATATCAAGAACTACGAAATCGGCTGGGAAGACCAAGTGTTGGACTCTAACGAGCACATCCTCCACAATTCCCCTCGGATAAGTGATCGACCGGTCCGCCATGAGTAGAGAAATGGTAGTCGGCTTCATCTCTCCAATCTTCAACCTCTTAAAGATGGATAGAGGCATAAGATTGATGCTTGCCCCGAGATCACACAACACATTACAGAACGTTTGGTCGCCAATCATGCATGTCAAAGTAAAACATCCCGGATCCTTCTGCTTGAGTGGGAGTTTGTTTTGAATGATAGCGCTACACTCCTCTGTCATATTTATTGTTTCAAACTTCCTCAATTTCCTCTTGCTTGCCACAACGTCTTTCAAGAATTTCACGTAGCCCGGCATGTCTCTCAAAGCGTCTAGAAGTGGAATGTTGATATTCACCTTTTGAAACATGTCGATAAATTGTTGAAGCTTTTCATCATATCTCGACTTGGCGAATCGCTGTGGAAATGGAGCTTTTTCCTCAAAATCTTTCATATTCGAACTTCCAGGAGCCTTTCGGCCGATAGGTGGGTCGATAGGCTTCACTGCCGGCATGCTGTATGGGTATCGGTTGGGCCTATCGGCCGATAGGCTACCCGATAGGTTCTACTGTATTCCATCTGCCTTCTCGTTCTCGGCTCCCGTTTCTAGTACATCCTCGTTTCCAGATTTCTCAACTTCAGCCCCATGATTACTGTACCTCGTTCCACTCCGAAGCTCGATTGCGTTGCATTGTTGTGTCTTCGGGTTGGTCTCGGTGCTGCTCGGAAAATGGCCCGGCTTATGAAATCCGGCTTGGGCGTTCGCCATTTGACTCATTTGGGTCTCCACCATCGACATCTGCTTTGTCAAAGCTATCACTGAATTTCCAATAGATGTCACACTATGCTCGAGAGCCCCGAACCTCTTGTCTACTTTATAAATAAAATCTTTTTGGCTCGCCTCCAACCGTTCCAACATCTCTTCCATCGGTGTCTTAGCAATCGGCTCTTGAATAACCCCGTTTTTCACGTTAAATCCCGGTGGTGGCTGGAGAGCATTGTTCGGGTTGGCATAGGAGAAATTAGGGTGGTTTCGATTGTTCGGATAATAGTTCCCCATATTTCCCCCTTGCCGGAAGTTTCCTCCTTGCATGTAATTCACATCCTCCTTAACTGCAATAGGCTCGTTTAGCTCTTCAAAAACTGAATTGACACCCAAAGTATTCTTTCTTAGCATCTCAAGCTCTTTTTGTTGTTTTTCAAATTTCGCCTTCAAATCACCGTAGGCGTCCTCGTCACCGGATGGAACCTTTCTTCTCGTCATCTTCCTATCGGTCACCTCCTCGTAATCATTGTTGTTGCCACTCGATGAGATTCTTAGCCTCTTCATAATCGTTAGCAAGAAATCCCCCTTTCGATGAATAGTCTAACTCTCTTCTAGCCTTCCTCGTCAAACCCCGATAAAACCGAATGTAGATCTCCTCTTTGTCAATTCCATGCTGTGGGCATTTGCGAAGTAGCTTCTTAAATCGGATCCATGCCTCGTATAAGTATTCATCCTCATATTGCTCGAATTGCAAGATATCGTTGATTTGTTTTTGCACCTTCGAGGGAGGATAGAAGCGTCTAAGAACAACCGAGTCATCTCTCTCCAAGTACTAATTTCCTTCCGATCTAGGCTCTTGTACCAATCTAGCGCATCGTCTTCTAAGGAGAATCGGAATAGGCGGAGCTTAATGACATCCGGAGGCACTCCGTTTTGCTTGATGGTGGCACATATATCCAAAAACGACTCAAGATGAGCGTTTGGATCTTCATTAACTCCTCCTCCGTATGTTTGAGACTTCACTGTAGCTATGAGGGACGGCTTAAGCTCGAAGTTGTTGGCATCAATCTTTCCCCAACCTCCTTCTTGATAATCGTCCAGCTTAGGTCGAAAGCGGGCATTCAAAGGGATCTTCTCGGGACGAGCGAGTTCTCGTGGTGGGTCAACAATGCCGGCCATGGTATCAACGAAAGGTATAGAAAGAGTCTCGGTTCTCGCTTCTTGCTTCTTCCTCCTCAAAGACTTCTCGATTTCCGGATCCAAAGGAAATAAGTCCTTTCCTTGGGATCTCGTGATCATGCACCGCCTACAAGGAAAAGAAAACAAGATGTGAGGAAACGAGATCGAATATTAATAATAAAAGTAAACTACCTAAAGTAACAATCTCTTCTTTTTCGAATTATTCCCTTAAATTTTCTATCAATTCCCAAAGCGGCGCCAAAAATTGATCGCTTGTTTTCACGTAGTATGGTTTTCAAATCCGATCAATTTTAAAATTTGTAAAACCTCGGAGTATTTCCAAGGTGTCGAACCCAAGGAATTGATGTGTCGAAAATAAAGGAATTAACTCTACTCAAAATTTATTGCTATTTAGGAATCCGAAAAATTGTTTTGATTTTAATTATCTAACTTTAAAAATCGAAGAACGAAAATTAAATAAAAGATGAAATATCTAAATTAAGCAAATAAAGCAAATTAGCAAGATAAAATCACAAGTCGAAAGGTAATTGATCCTAGGGTAGTATCATCTAATTGAGTTCACACAATTCATTCATTTAATTCCTTTTCCCCAAATTTTAATTCAATCCTAGAAATAATCACTTAGCCGATCTAGAATTCCGATCAAGGCAACCTAGAAAGATAGTTAATTTAAACCCTTTTCCCGCTTGGGCTCAAAGAATTGAAATCACTTAAAAAGCACCAACTTATTTATCTATGATTTATCTTTCTCCGCTAGGTCTCAAGATAAAATCATATTGTGCATCAAGTATTTCCACTAATCAATTACTCCTTCCGGACAAAATCAATTAGCTAACATGCATCGATTAAGGGCCCTTTAATCTAACATGAGATTTAACACATCTTAAGCACAAACCTAGGATGAAAGGTCAAAAGGTAATCAAAGGAACATCATGTGAACATCAATTAAATTTACTAACCCTAGAATCAATCAATGAAATTAGCCAGACATAATTGAAATTAAACAAGAATTTGATGAAGAATGCATATTATTAATATGAAAAGAGAGATTACAACCCTTATGGATGAACTCCGAGTCTTCAATCTCCCAAAAACAATAATAATTCTCCTCCAAAAAGTTCTTGCATCAAAGGATTAATCTTGCCAAAATATGTAAAAAAAATGTAAAAGATGATAAAGGATGAAAAGGGCTGATGATAGATCCTCAAACTAGGTCTAGAATGAGGTTTATATAGCCTAAGGGGGTTAAAATCCCGATTAGCCCTAATCTAGGAAATAAATAATATCCAAAAGAGTCAAAATCCGTCCAAAAACGAGAGCCCGCTGGGAAGCCTTTCGGCCTGGCCTATCGGCCGATAGGTTGGCCGATAGTTGGTTCGTCGATCTCTTCACTCGATAGGGCAGGGACTCCTTTCGGGCACACATATCGGCCGATAGGCAGGGCCGATAGGGTGGTCTGTCTTGCAAAATTCCGTCTTTTCCGTCCGTTTGACTCGACTCTCGGTCCTTTGTCTCGTTTTGGGTCCTTTTGGCTCTAAAAACCTGCAAACACACTAAAACCAACCCAAACGCGTAATACGGCTCGACTAATCATAAATAAGCCAAATGTGAGCACATTAATCACGAAACGAGATAAAAACCTAGTATAAAATCCTAGAAATAAGTGGTAAAATTACCACTTATCACATACTCAAGCATCAGAATTACCTACAATGCATAAACTACGTGAGCTAAAGCCCAATAAGTAGAAATCATGCATGTTATGTATCATGTCTGATGCAACATATGACATATGATTATCAATGAGAATCTCTCAAAATCATTTTCTTATCCTTGGGCCCGTTGAACCACGTACTAAGCACCGGAATGAACTCAACATCATATCATATCATGAGGCATGCATCTACCATGCCAGACATATAAGGCATGCATCTACCACACCAAATATATCGTGAGAACACGCATCTACCATGTCTCACACATGATATAAGCACACATCTACCGTGCTAAACATATCGTAAAAGCATGCATCTACCATGCCTCGGTGCTCTAGCAGCGGCCAACAAAACATTTTTCTTTTCTTTCTTTCCATGATCGTACCATGCATGCAGACACTAGTGAGTATCCTGTTATGCATGCATGTGAAGATGCTAATGGATGTTATGATCATGTAAGGTGCAACCAAACATTTTAATCATAGTACAGATCAATCATCCAATACAATACACTCTCAAGATATCATCAAGTTTACAAACAATAATATGTTTATGCATTGTAGTTGCAGATGGATTTCTACTTACCTTGATCGGGTAATACCCTTACGTTTATACCAATAGGGGGTGGTTGGGATGATAAATCTTCAGAACCTGTTTCAAGGAATGTGTTTCAAGGATTTACATACCACACGCAAGGTTTAACTCTCTTTATATCGAAAGGGTTTACCACTTCGCATAACCGGTGTTCTATGTACTTTATGTCGGTTTATCGATGTACCAGCCCATTAACCAATCAATTTTGGACTTATAATTACTTAATAAATCTATTAGTCTCTGTTTATAAAGTTCATTCAACTCTCACAACTTAAAATTTCAAGGTTTTATAACAACCACTTGATTAAGAGAGTTTATCAAAGTCTTGTCATAATCAGATTTTGTTTTGCTTATAACCACTATAATATAAGTTTAATTTGAACCAATTTTTATCCCTAAGATACTTAAGAATAAGTATACTGAAACTCCTGACCCTGAAACATACGGATCAAGTAACATATACTATTAATTCCAAAAGGTGGCAGAATTGGTTCCTTTATTGCCTTAGTGAGTTTTAAGACTCATAAATCCATATTTAACACAAGGGTTTGCCATGGATGAATTCTTAACATCATTATAACATGTATAAGAACATATACAAGCTCCCACACCTTCGAAATAGCTAAGAAACATAGCAAGAATAAGGAAGAAACAAAGGAAACTCACCTTGATTGTCAAAGGAATTGAGGTGTTGATGTTTCTGATGATTTCTTCTTGAATATTTGGTGATTTTTCGAAGTGTGAAGCTTCTTGATAATGTTCAGACTGTAAATGAGGGTTGAGGGTCGGATTTATCCATCAACCAAGTGTCTTAAGTCGGTTATGAAGGTGAAATGTCCAAAATACCCTCGAATGACTACTAGAGACTAGGTTTGAAATAATTGATCGATTCAAGTAGTTATGATCCGGTTCTTGGAGTGTTTGAACCGGTTCCTAGTAGATATTGACCTCATTTAGGGTATGGATGCTCTTTAAAATGGTTTAGTAGAAGTATAGGGTGTATTTTTATTGCTTAAACTCGATTACCCATGCGAACAATGTTGAAATTGCTAGTGAAGGACTTTATTGTCAAACTTTCTAAAACTTCACAAATGAGACACTGTAGGTAAGAATGGAAGAAATCATTTATAAAAATATAATTAATATGATAAACTAAAAGATAAGTTCAATTCCTGCCGCAGTTGGAACGAATGAGGTATAGACAGATCACAGTATTTTACAAACGTTATCAGATATAATCATAAATTGTATCCTATTAGGTCTTGACAAGAGTCAAAGGCACTTGACGCGTGTTAGTTTATTGAATGATGGTTATCCACTTGAATCGTCAATTTAAAGTGACCCACTACACGCGCCGACTAAAATCTCGAGGTAAGCTAGTTAACCTCTGATAGACACGTCAGTGACACCTTTATAACTTCTAGGCTTACCACGTGTACTTAGAGTTTTATAAGATCTTTACACATATTTTATTTTCGTATTAGAAATACTATGAATAACATAACTTAGTCCCGTAACATATACCACGATTGTGTTTTAGACATGAGTTCAAATGTTTAGCACATTCCTATGTGTGGAATTAACTATAAGATCAACTGAACCATGAAACATCAAGTAATCCAAATAACACATAATTAACAAGTTATGCATGAATCATATTGACCAAGTGAGTAATGTTAGGCTCGGGTATCACAATTGTTGATATGAGTTCGTAATTGTTTGAGTTGTATTATTCGGTTTTGTAGATGATCGAGGTATTGTTGAACCGTTGAGTTTGATTGGTTGGTTATACCGGTTATTGATTATTATCGGATGTGTTGTCATTTGATTATTGCATTAGGTCGCGATAATTAAGCGTTGATTATGGTCGTTGTGTTGCGGTCAAGGTTGGAGAGTTCGTAAGTTGCTTTTGGTCGGGGCTGAGGAGCTCGGAGACGAAGGCAATAGATTCTGGTAACAGCTTCGTGGTATCGGTATCGAGGCAAGTTTATACTTGTTCAGTTTATAATATTTGATGAATGGTTTCGTTTTCATTTCATTTATAATTCGTATAGCAATGTTGTTAGAAAGGTAAGTTGTCGGGTAATGAGTTGTATATCGTGCTCTGGTTTGTATTAAATCATAAGGGATATGATTTAATTGTGTTCAAGGAGTACGTGTGTTATCTTTGGTCAAGGGTATAGTATATCGGATATCGAGGATAATTATCGCGATGACATAAGTATCGGGATAAAGATTTATTGGTATTGAATGGATGGTACCTTATTTGAGATTATTCGTATAACTGTGTATTCGTTCAGGGATGTTGGTTCGTGGAAAGGATATTGTCTTCGGCTTGAGGTAATTCCAGTATTGTTCAGTTACGAGGATAATTGTTTTGAGGAATTACTGTATATGTTGTATGTTTATTCCGATTGATTATTTCTTTGAGGGATGATGATCCCAGGGCTGATTGTATTCAGATCGTTGATCGTGTTGATCATTTTTCGGGGATGATGATCGCAGGATTGTTGTTTTGGGTATTGATTAGTCGGGTCGACTTTTCATTGCCAGTCTGTTGTTGTTCACTTCGGTGAGTCTTTTGATCCTTATTGGATATGTGATTTATTGAATTCGTTGTCATGTTGCATCGTGACATATCTGGAATCATATCTGCGTTCCGATTGGTTATTGTGTAGGATTTTTGGCTGGGCACACTATGGGTATGCGTTGATATTATTCCGCATTGAACCGTGCACACGAGACGTAGTTTCGTGAGGCTAATTAGGTACAAGACCACACGGGTATTTGATCGATACCCGGGGTGGCTTGTGCACGGACACATTTCCAGATCGGGCGTACTGTGATGTCCATCTTTGAGCCATATATTTTTGTCGTTTCATAGTCCATAGTATTGGATGTGTTCGACGGTTTGCGACTGGTTGTTCATACGCCCGATGGGTATGTTCGACAGTCAAAGTTATTTCTTTGAGATCCATTATTGTTGATCATTTGGAGTCTACCTTGTTGAGGGTATTCTCGGTTATTGTTGGTCCTTTGTTGATCATTTGGAGTTTACCATGTTGAGGGTATTATCAGTTATCGTTGATCATTTATTGATCGTATTGGAGTCACCATGCCGATAATATTCTCGGTTGACCTATTGTTTTGATCATTGTGATGATCGTATGAGTATTTTGGACTGTACGTCGACGTTGCAGTACTTGTTACCATTGTTCTGTGGAAATTTGACTTACAGATGTATCGTGTATATTTGGTTTTACCTAAATTGAGATTTGATTGTGCGATCCGATGGACAGGATTTGGCACAGGTTGGATTATTTCCACACTTATAAGTTATGATGAGGTTTGGAGGATTGTTGGTATTTTGGAATACAGTACAGATAATTATTGATTTCTTTTCGTCATTCGAAAATGCGAATTGTGAATTATGGTAAGGATCGATTTGGTTTGGATTGCCATGAATTGGTAAGATTATAATGGTAAGATTACGTTGGTAGTATTCTTACAGTATTATTACATTGGTATGTAATTATTTATGATGATGTGATCGATATCATTGTTGAGTATTGTGGCTGACCCCGTCGTGGGATTTATTTTTAGGTACTCGGAGATCGAGCTAGTAGCGGTCGTGAAGGGATGAGCTTCCCGATGTGATACTGGCGGTGGCATGTTTTGGAGTATCGAGTATTTCTTTTCCGGTTATTTATTTCCGCTGCAAATGTATATTTTGAACTGCATTTATCCGCTGCGTGTGTATATTTCAAAATGGCTTTTCGGTATCTTTATCCGCTGCGTGTGTGTATTTTAAAAGGGCTTTTTGGCACTTTACGAACTTGGGTTATTTCGTTAAACCTTTTCCTAAATTATTTTATCGGTACGTTTAAGGGGTGGCTTAACGTACAATTTGAACTGTCGAGATTTGGCATTTCGCCTTGTATTTTTTTTTCAAATGGTATTTTATGACGGTATTTCAGAAATTATGTTTTTGAAAATATTTGAGTATTTGCAAAATATTACCGTCATCGGCCTCTTCGGCTTTTTGAACGTTTTTGAAATGGTTTTGTAAATGGTTTTTAGCCTGGTGGGTTCCGGCGCGGGGCCTGGCTACTGTAATATCCGGATGGTTTTGGGGTGTTACAGAAGATGGTATCGGAGCTTGGGTTTTGTGAAACCCGGGCGTGTGTGTTATGTGGCTCTACCGGGACGGTAGTAGCGTGACTTTTGAAAATGATTTTTTTCTGACTTTTGAGTCGAACCGATTTTTGGAGTTTCCAAAATTTTTGAGATTCTTTTCAAGTTGCTATTTGTGATATTGGTGTGTGTTGGTTGTTTTGAGACTTCGTATGGGAGTCGTGTGCTAGTATCACGGGAAATCATCGGCTTCACGCACCTGTAAGTATATTGGTTTGGTTATTTCGCTTGTGGCGACACTTGAATGTTTTTGTGATGAGTTGGAAAATTTTGGATTTATCTGTTGTTGGTGACGGGTTGCAAGTTTCGAGGACGAAACTTATTTTAAGGGGGGTAGTATGTAATACCCGAATTTTCAGTATGAATTTTTCGCGTTATTTTATCTGAGATATACTGTATAGTTTGGTATCTATACAGTATGGATAAAATAAATTGAGAACTGAGACAACTGTATTTGTACTCGTATAACTGTCGTAGTGATTCGACAATTATTTTGAGGATACTGTGTATCAGGTTATCGTACGTTTGATATTGGGTATATCGTATGATGATGTTATTGGATTCAGTACATGTATTCAGTATGTAGTATGTTCGTATTTTGGTATGTCGAGACGGACGAGGAGAATTGGAAAATGGCTAAGTATAGCCTGATTAGCGCGCGCTAATGTTCAAGTATAGCGCACGCTATCGTTCATGGTTAACGCACGCTAGAGGCGGAATGTAGCGCACGCTAAATGCAGTCAGATCGGAAGGAATCTGCATGTGGACCCGGTTGCTTTCGGCGCACGTTCTGGTAAGTCAACGATTGTTGTCCTGAAGTATTAGCGCACGCTAAAGCATGAGGCTTAGCACACGTTAATTGTAGATCGGTCAAAAGGAATCTTATCCTCATCAGATCGGCATGTGAAGGCACATGCGGTACGTAGACTGTAGCAAGTCAACTGATATTAGCGCATGCTAAATGCAAGGACTTGCGTACGCTAAACAGTGTAAGTTACGTACGCTAATGCATGGGCATTCCGTACGTAAGCTCACGTTCGAGGCAAGACAGTGACCTCTGGGCTGCGATAGCGCACGCTAACAAAGTCGGTTAGCGCACGCTAAGGCCATAGCGTACGCTAAACATAAGGTTTAGCGCACGCTAGTAATACACTTTATAAAAAGGGGACATACGGGTTTTGAGATGCATTTAGTCCATTCTTTCTCCTTCAGTCGATAGAGAGAGATTTGGGAGGATCTTGAGGTTCCCATACACGGTGAGGTGGTGATTTTTAACAAGATTAAGATAGAGAGTATGGATTCAAGCCTTGTTCTTCAAGTTACTCATGATTCTTGGAATGGAGTTCAAGTGTTCTTCTTCTTGGTTCATCTAAATCCAGGTAATATTCATATCCCTTGTTAGTTGTTCGTTTTTAAGGATGATTACATGTGAGGAACATGTTGGATAATCGTGTGATGATATTATATGAGATTTTATGGGATTAGGATAAGAGTTTTCGGATGTTATTTAAGATTCTTCATGTTAATGGTGATTTGTTTAACTTGATGAGGTTGAATCATGGATTTCTGAATCATGATGATTTCAGTGGTTGATTTAGATGAGTTAAATCATGATATGAGGTTATATTCCAGATTATGTATGAGATGATCCTTGTTATCGGGTTGGTTTGATTATGTAATTTGCATGATGAAGAAAATGATAAACATTATGATATATACCTCGGATTATGTTGTTTTGAACGTGATGTTGGATATTTCATGTTCTTGAAGAGCTCTAAATTATAGGATATGACGATTATGTATAGAAGGTGTTGGTGTTTTGGATATGAATATGGGATATTCGTATCTAGAGCCAAGTTATGTGTTTTGATATAATATTTGTATAAGAATACGAATATGATTCGAGTATGATGATTGAGTTTGTATCTGGAAGGTTGTGTTTGATCTTGGAGTATGGTCATTACATTCATATTCGTAGCCGCAAAGTGTTAGTCAATGCTGGAATACATGCATCTGTGTAGCATTAGCGCACGCTAAGCATACTGGCTAGCACACGCTATCGGGAACGACTTAGCGCACGCTACGTTATGAGTTTAACGTGCGCTAAGTAGGCAGACAGTGTAGTATTTTCGTGTTGAGATTATGAACTCGTGATGGTTTGAACTGGATTGTTTAAGACTATGTTTAATCGAGATATTGTGGAACTGTTGGGTTTATTGATCGGTTATTGATTGATAATTATGATTTATCGGATTTCGGCTTGTATTGTTGATATGAGTTCGTAATTGTTTGAGTTGTATTATTCGGTTTTGTAGATGATCGAGGTATTGTTGAACCGTTGAGTTTGATTGGTTGGTTATACCGATTATTGATTATTATCGGATGTGTTGTCATTTGATTAATGCATTAGGTCGCGATAATTAAGCGTTGATTATGGTCGTTGTGTTGCGGTCAAGGTTGGAGAGTTCGTAAGTTGCTTTTGGTCGGGGCTGAGGAGCTCGGAGACGAAGGCAATAGATTCTGGTAACAGCTTCGTGGTATCGGTATCGAGGCAAGTTTATACTTGTTCAGTTTATAACATTTGATGAATGGTTTCATTTTCATTTCATTTATAATTCGTATAGCAATGTTGTTAGAAAGGTAAGTTGTCGGTTAATGAGTTGTATATCGTGCTCTGGTTTGTATTAAGTCATAAGGTATATGATTTAATTGTGTTCAAGGAGTACGTGTGTTATCTTTGGTCAAGGGTATAGTATTTCGGATATCGAGGATAATTATCGCGATGACATAAGTATCGGGATAAAGATTTATTGGTATTGAATGGATGGTACCTTATTTGAGATTATTCGTATAACTGTGTGTTCGTTCAGGGATGTTGGTTCGTGGAAAGGATATTCTCTTCGGCTTGAGGTAATTCCAGTATTGTTCAGTTACGAGGATAATTGTTTTGAGGAATTACTGTATATGTTGTATGTTTATTCCGATTGATTATTTCGTTGAGGGATGATGATCCCAGGGCTGATTGTATTGAGATCGTTGATCGTGTTGATCATTTTTCGGGGATGATGATCGCAGGATTGTTGTTTTGGGTATTGATTAGTCGGGTCGACTTTTCATTGCCAGTCTGTTGTTGTTCACTTCGGTGAGTCTTTTGATCCTTATTGGATATGTGATTTATTGAATTCGTTGTCATGTTGCATCGTGACATATCTGGAATCATATTTGCGTTCCGATTGGTTATTGTGTAGGATTTTTGGCTGGGCACACTATGGGTATGCGTTGATATTATTCTGCATTGAACCGTGCACACGAGACGTAGTTTTGTGAGGCTAATTAGGTACAAGACCACACGTGTATTTGATCGATACCCGGGGTGGCTTGTGCATGGACACATTTCCAGATCGGGCGTACTGTGATGTCCATCTTTGAGCCATATATTTTTGTCGTTTCATAGTCCATAGTATTGGATGTGTTCGACGGTTTGCGACTGGTTGTTCATACGCCCGAGGGGTATGTTCGACAGTCAAAGTTATTTCTTTGAGATCCATTATTGTTGATCATTTGGAGTCTACCTTGTTGAGGGTATTCTCGGTTATTGTTGGTCCTTTGTTGATCATTTGGAGTTTACCATGTTGAGGGTATTCTCAGTTATCGTTGATCATTTATTGATCGTATTGGAGTCACCATGCCGATAATATTCTCGGTTGACCTATTGTTTTGATCATTGTGATGATCGTATGAGTATTTTGGACTGTACGTCGATGTTGCAGTACTTGTTACCATTGTTCTGTGGAAATTTGACTTACAGATGTATCGTGTATATTTGGTTTTACCTAAATTGAGATTTGATTGTGCGATCCGACGGACAGGATTTGGCACTGGTTGGATTATTTCCACACTTATAAGTTATGATGAGGTTTGGAAGATTGTTGGTATTTTGGAATACAGTACAGATAATTGTTGATTTCTTTTCGTCATTCGAAAATGCGAATTGTGAATTATGGTAAGGATCGATTTGGTTTGGATTGCCATGAATTGGTAAGATTATAATGGTAAGATTACGTTGGTAGTATTCTTACAGTATTATTACATTGGTATGTAATTATTTATGATGATGTGATCGATATCATTGTTGAGTATTGTGGCTGACCCCGTCGTGGGCTTTATTTGTAGGTACTCGGAGATCGAGCTAGTAGCGGTCGTGAAGGGATGAGCTTCCCGATGTGATACTGGCGGTGGCATGTTTTGGAGTATCGAGTATTTCTTTTCCGGTTATTTATTTCCGCTGCAAATGTATATTTTGAACTGCATTTATCCGCTGCGTGTGTATATTTCAAAATGGCTTTTCGGTATCTTTATCCGCTGCGTGTGTGTATTTTAAAAGGGCTTTTTGGCACTTTACGAACTTGGGTTATTTCGTTAAACCTTTTCCTAAATTATTTTATCGGTACGTTTAAGGGGTGGCTTAACGTACAATTTGAACTGTCGAGATTTGGCATTTCGCCTTGTATTTTTTTTTCAAATAGTATTTTATGACGGTATTTCAGAAATTATGTTTTTGAAAATATTTGAGTATTTGCAAACTATTACCGTCATCGGCCTCTTCGGCTTTTTGAACGTTTTTTAAATGGTTTTGTAAATGGTTTTTAGCTTTGGTGGGTTCGTAGCGGGGCCTGCGCTGTAATATCCCGGATGGTTTTGGGGGTGTTACAGAAGATGGTATCGGAGCTTGGGTTTTGTGAAACCCGGGCGTGTGTGTTATGTGGCTCTACCGGGACGGTAGTAGCGTGACTTTTGAAAATGATTTTTTTCTGACTTTTGAGTCGAACCGATTTTTGGAGTTTCCAAAATTTTTGAGATTCTTTTCAAGTTGCTATTTGTGATATTGGTGTGTGTTGGTTGTTTTGAGATTTCGTATGGGAGTCGTGTGCTAGTATCACGGGAAATCATCGGCTTCACGCACCTGTAAGTATATTGGTTTGGTTATTTCGCTTGTGGCGACGCTTGAATGTTTTTGTGATGAGTTGGAAAATTTTGGATTTATCTGTTGTTGGTGACGGGTTGCAAGTTTCGAGGACGAAACTTATTTTAAGGGGGGTAGTATGTAATACCCGAATTTTCAGTATGAATTTTTCACGTTATTTTATCTGAGATATACTGTATAGTTTGGTATCTATACAGTATGGATAAAATAAATTGAGAACTGAGACAACTGTATTTGTACTCGTATAACTGTCGTAGTTATTCGACAATTATTTTGAGGATACCGTGTATCAGGTTATCGTACGTTTGATATTGGGTATATCGTATGATGATGTTATTGGATTCAGTACATGTATTCAGTATGTAGTATGTTCGTATTTTGGTATGTCGAGACGGACGAGGAGAATTGGAAAATGGCTAAGTATAGACTGATTAGCGCGCGCTAATGTTCAAGAATAGCGCACGCTATCGTTCATGGTTAACGCACGCTAGAGGCGGAATGTAGCGCACGCTAAATGCAGTCAGATCGGAAGGAATCTGCGTGTGGACCCGGTTGCTTTCGGCGCATGTTCTGGTAAGTCAACGATTGTTGTCCTGAAGTATTAGCGCATGCTAAAGCATGAGGCTTAGCACACGCTAATTGTAGATCAGTCAAAAGGAATCTTATCCTCGTCAGATCGGCATGTGAAGGCACATGCGGTACGTAGACTGTAGCAAGTCAACTGATATTAGCGCACGCTAAATGCAAGGACTTGCGTACGCTAAACAGTGTAAGTTACGTACGCTAATGCATGGGCATTCCGTACGTAAGCTCACGTTCGCGGCAAGACAGTGACCTCTGGGCTGCGATAGCGCACGCTAACAAAGTCGGTTAGCGCACGCTAAGGCCATAGCGCACGCTAAACATAAGGTTTAGCGCACGCTAGTAATACACTTTATAAAAAGGGGACATACGGGTTTTGAGATGCATTTAGTCCATTCTTTCTCCTTCAGTCGATAGAGAGAGATTTGGGAGGATCTTGAGGTTCCCATACACGGTGAGGTGGTGATTTTTAACAAGATTAAGATAGAGAGTATGGATTCAAGCCTTGTTCTTCAAGTTACTCATGATTCTTGGAATGGAGTTCAAGTGTTCTTCTTCTTGGTTCATCTAAATCCAGGTGATATTCATATCCCTTGTTAGTTGTTCGTTTTTAAGGATGATTACATGTGAGGAACATGTTGGATAATCGTGTGACGATATTATATGAGATTTTATGGGATTATGATAAGAGTTTTCAGATGTTATTTAAGATTCTTCATGTTAATGGTGATTCGTTTAACTTGATGAGGTTGAATCATGGATTTCTGAATCATGATGATTTCAGTGGTTGATTTAGATGAGTTAAATCATGATATGAGGTTATATTCCAGATTATGTATGAGATGATCCTTGTTATCGGGTTGGTTTGATTATGTAATTTGCATGATGAAGAAAATGATAAACATTATGATATATACCTCGGATTATGTTGTTTTGAACGTGATGTCGGATATTTCATGTTCTTGAAGAGCTCTGAAATTATAGGATATGACGATTATATATAGAAGGTGTTGGTGTTTTGGATATGAATATGGGATATTCGTATCTAGAGCCAAGTTATGTGTTTTGATATAATATTCGTATAAGAATACGAATATGATTCGAGTATGATGATGAGTTTGGATCTGGAAGGTTGTGTTTGATCTTGGAGTATGGTTTTCATTACATTCATATTCGTAGCCGCAAAGTGTTAGTCAATGCTGGAATGCATGCATCTGTGTAGCATTAGCGCACGCTAAGCATACTGGCTAGCGCACGCTATCGGGAACGACTTAGCGCACGCTACGTTATGAGTTTAACGTGCGCTAAGTACGCAGACAATGTAGTATTTTCGTGTTGAGATTATGAACTCGTGATGGTTTGAACTGGATTGTTTAAGACTGTGTTTAATCGAGATATTGTGGAACTGTTGGGTTTATTGATCGGTTATTGATTGATAATTATGATTTAGCGGATTTCGGCTTGTATTGTTGATATGAGTTCGTAATTGTTTGAGTTGTATTATTCGGTTTTGTAGATGATCGAGGTATTGTTGAACCGTTGAGTTTGATTGGTTGGTTATACCGGTTATTGATTATTATCGGATGTGTTGTCATTTGATTATTGCATTAGGTCGCGATAATTAAGCGTTGATTATGGCCGTTGTGTTGCGGTCAAGGTTGGAGAGTTCGTAAGTTGCTTTTGGTCGGGGCTGAGGAGCTCGGAGACGAAGGCAATAGATTCTGGTAACAGCTTCGTGGTATCGGTATCGAGGCAAGTTTATACTTGTTCAGTTTATAATATTTGATGAATGGTTTCGTTTTCATTTCATTTATAATTCGTATAGCAATGTTGTTAGAAAGGTAAGTTGTCGGTTAATGAGTTGTATATCGTGCTCTGGTTTGTATTAAATCATAATGGATATGATTTAATTGTGTTCAAGGAGTACGTGTGTTATCTTTGGTCAAGGGTATAGTATATCGGATATCGAGGATAATTATCGCGATGACATAAGTATCGGGATAGAGATTTATTGGTATTGAATGGATGGTACCTTATTTGAGATTATTCGTATAACTGTGTATTCGTTCAGGGATGTTGGTTCGTGGAAAGGATATTGTCTTCGGCTTGAGGTAATTCCAGTATTGTTCAGTTACGAGGATTATTGTTTTGAGGAATTACTGTATATGTTGTATGTTGATTCCGATTGATTATTTCGTTGAGGGATGATGATCCCAGGGCTGATTGTATTGAGATCGTTGATCGTGTTGATCATTTTTCGGGGATGGTGATCGCAGGATTGTTGTTTTGGGTATTGATTAGTCGTGTCGACTTTTCATTGCCAGTCTGTTGTTGTTCACTTCGGTGAGTCTTTTGATCCTTATTGGATATGTGATTTATTGAATTCGTTGTCATGTTGCATCGTGACATATCTGGAATCATATCTGCGTTCCGATTGGTTATTGTGTAGGATTTTTGGCTGGGCACACTATGGTTATGCGTTGATATTATTCCACATTGAACCGTGCACACGAGACGTAGTTTCGTGAGGCTAATTAGGTACATGACCACACGTGTATTTGATCGATACCCGGGGTGGCTTGTGCACGGACACATTTCCGGATCGGGCGTACTGTGATGTCCATCTTTGAGCCATATATTTTTGTCGTTTCATAGTCCATATTATTGGATGTGTTCGACGGTTTGCGACTGGTTGTTCATACGCCCGAGGGGTATGTTCGACAGTCAAAGTTATTTCTTTGAGATCCATTATTGTTGATCATTTGGAGTCTACCTTGTTGAGGGTATTCTCGGTTATTGTTGGTCCTTTGTTGATCATTTGGAGTCTACCATGTTGAGGGTATTCTCAGTTATCGTTGATCATTTATTGATCGTATTGGAGTCACCATGCCGATAATATTCTCGGTTGACCTATTGTTTTGATCATTGTGATGATCGTATGAGTATTTTGGACTGTACGTCGATGTTGCAGTACTTGTTACCATTGTTCTGTGGAAATTTGACTTACAGATGTATCGTGTATATTTGGTTTTACCCAAATTGAGATTTGATTGTGCGATCCGACGGACAGGATTTGGCACATGTTGGATTATTTCCACACTTATAAGTTATGATGAGGTTTGGAGGATTGTTGGTATTTTGGAATACAGTACAGATAATTGTTGATTTCTTTTCGTCATTCGAAAATGCGAATTGTGAATTATGGTAAGGATCGATTTGGTTTGGATTGCCATGAATTGGTAAGATTATAATGGTAAGATTACGTTGGTAGTATTCTTACAGTATTATTGCATTGGTATGTAATTATTTATGATGATGTGATCGATATCATTGTTGAGTATTGTGGCTGACCCCGTCGTGGGCTTTATTTTTAGGTACTCGGAGATCGAGCTAGTAGCGGTCGTGAAGGGATGAGCTTCCCGATGTGATACTGGCGGTGGCATGTTTTGGAGTATCGAGTATTTCTTTTCCGGTTATTTATTTCCGATGCAAATGTATATTTTGAACTGCATTTATCCGCTGCGTGTGTATATTTCAAAATGGCTTTTCGGTATCTTTATCCGCTGCGTGTGTGTATTTTAAAAGGGCTTTTTGGCACTTTACGAACTTGGGTTATTTCGTTAAACCTTTTCCTAAATTATTTTATCGGTACGTTTAAGGGGTGGCTTAACGTACAATTTGAACTGTCGAGATTTGGCATTTCGCCTTGTATTTTTTTTTCAAATGGTATTTTATGACGGTATTTCAGAAATTATGTTTTTGAAAATATTTGAGTATTTGCAAAATATTACCGTCATCGGCCTCTTCGGCTTTTTGAACATTTTTGAAATGGTTTTGTAAACGGTTTTTAGCCTGTGGGTTCCGGCGCGGGGCCCACGGCGCTGTAATATCCCGGATGGTTTTGGGGGTGTTACAGTATATACTAGTCCTTATATGTATTGGATCCATCAACCTGCTCTTCTTCATTCTTTTCGTCATTACGATCTGCATCAAACATTACACGGCATGTGCATAAAGAGAAAATAAAATGCATCAATATTGCTTCGTTGTGTATCCCGTAACAGTACACTCTAATTCCAAAGACAACTGATGAAAAAAATGATTTACAGTGCTTTAACAACCAAAAAAAGTATAAATAGTAATTAGAGTGGAGGTTTCCATATTAATCACATATGAATACTAGTATATGCAAGCTTCTGTTTAACAATAATGCAGTGAAAAAATACATAAATGCATTAAATATATGAAGAATATGCATCTTATTATAATGAACGAAAACTAAAAACTAGTCAAAACTGCATATCGTCAACCATAATCAACAATTTGATAGATTAGTGAAAGTGAAAAGATATCAAAAATGGTACAAATTCACCTACAAACATATTCCATACAAACATATATGAATAACGAAATGAATGTTAGTAATCATATGGCTGCAACCCCTAACTCTTTAAAAATAAAAAATGTGTTTGATTCCTATAAGATAGAAGTTCATACCTTTCTGATTACAACAAGATATGACATCATTAAAGAAAAAAATTAAACAGAAAAAAAGAACCTGCAAAATCCATTACGAAATCAGAAAAAAACGAACTGAATCCGTTTGCGTTCGGAATCCCCAATTCTCAAATCTGCCGTCTTAAGTTGTGAACTGTGCGGGAGAAGATCAATCCCAGGTCAAAGGGAATATAACTGCTTCCTTATTAATTGGGATTTCTCATTGAGCAAGAAAGAGAATTGAACAATTCGCCCATTAACTCCCCCAGGAAAAACTTTAGCAGCGGCGGTTGATTACAAAGAAGCCAACTGATTCGGTGTATCAGTTCACATAATTAGAAGGATCACGAAACCATTTTTATTAAGGAAATGCCAATTAATAGGGAGTGGCAGTTATGTTTTAAACAAAAAAGACTTTCATAACCCCCATAATTAATATAACATAATAAAAAATAGTATGAAATTATATAATCCTACTCATCTACAGCCGTTAGATCACTACTATCAATGGCCTACAGAAGTTTCTAAATTTCACAAAATAATTAGTTTTCATATGATCTATTTCCTATATATATATATATATATATATATATAATTGGGAAAATACTTGAAACCCCACTCACTAAGAATTCATTATTCTCACCCCATTTCGAATTATTTTCTAAAACCCCACTAGATGAAGAGAATCAAGAGGAAGAAGAGAGAGATGCTGACGACCAGTGAAGATCATCGTCGAAGAATTGCCAAGACATAGGAGTGAGGATGTTGGAATAAATGTGTATTTTGATTTCCGCTGTACTCTTTTGCACTTGATGTAAACAATCCGCTACGTTAGCTGTCACGTCCTCATCTAACACCGGTGTGGGGGCGTGACAGGAGTGGTATAAGAGCTCGCTTTGTAAGAAGGACACTTACATCGAGCTTTTCCAGGATAAGATTCTTCGTACTTAATTAAAATCCCCACCTAGTATGAAGTAAATATTATTCTACAAGAAGACCTTTTCAGATAGGAAACTCTAGAACCTAACTTAAGGTCTAATTCATGTCGTCCATTAAGATATATCTCAATCCATTCACTATTCATCCAGAATGAGCGTCACCAATCAGTATTGTCAAAAACAATTGAGTCGCTATACTATTCGTTTGGAATAGTAACGGCTAATTTCAACTTATTAAAGTTCTGTGTTGCTACGTACCTCGTAGTCAACTTAGCTATGTTATTCGTCGGAAGACATAAAGCTATTGTTATAAGGCATTATTTAAAATATTCGACCCATCCTAATGGGGCGAAATCCAAACTTTGCAAAAACTTATAGTTTGATTTGAATTATTAAGACATATTTCCTTAATAATTATCTGTGTATTTCCTTACTATGAACTGTCTCTTTGAGATGTTACCTTCTATCGATAGTTGGTAAGGAAAACCTCCTTTTCCATATCCAATGCTGTATTTTTTCATGAAACAGCATTGCGAATGTAATAATAATGTTGAATAATGATAACATTTCTTGATACTCAACAACCAAATGCAAGCATCTTAATTAACACTCACTTCAATAATCACTACCCGTAAGCTTAGAAGTATCCACACCTATGGGTACGAGCCAAGAAACGGATTTGGTATTTAAGGATTGTGAAGTAATAGTTGAGGGTCATTGTTTTCCTGCCGACCTAATTCTTCTTCCCATAGTTGAGTATGACCGCATACTTGGGATGGACTGGCTATCTAGAAACTATGCACAAATCGACTGCCATTCTAAGATAGTTCGATTCTGCAAACCCGATCACCCAGTAGTTGAACTACACGGGGATGCTAGAATTAACTCGGCCCCAATCATATCAGCCACGAAGGCGAGAAAGGCCACCTCGAAGGGAGCAACGGGATATTTGGCTTTCCTCATTAACAAACCCAAGAGCAAAATGGAGATTGAAGCTACACCGGTAGTATCAGAGTACCGTGATGTTTTCCCCACGGAACTCACTTCTCTACCTCCAGATAGAGAAGTTGAATTCAGCATTGACATCTTGCCAGGAAAGGCACCTGTGGCTAGAACGCCATATCGAATGGCCCCACTGGAACTGCAAGAACTGAACTTTCAGTTGCAGAAATTGCTAGAGGTTAGATTTATCCGACCAAGTATATCTCCTTGGGGAGCACCAGTGTTATTCGTAAAAAAGAAAGATGGCACACTAAGATTGTGCATCGATTATCGAGAACTTAAAAACATTACTATAAAAAACAAGTATCCACTTCCTAGGATCGACGAGCTATTCGACCAACTACAAGGAGCAACAGTTTACTCAAAGTTTGACCTTCAACAAGGATATTACCAATGAAGGATCAAAGAGGACGATATACCAAAGACTGCCTTTCAAACTAGGTATGGTCATTACGAATTTATGGTGATGCCTTTTGGATTGACCAACGCACCGGCTGCATTTATGGATTTAATGCACCATGTATTCCAACCGTATCTGGATGAATTCGTGGTAATATTCATTGACGACATACTCGTTTATTCCAAATCAGATCAGGATCACGAAACTCACCTGAGATTGGTACTAGAGACACTAAGGAAGCACAAATTGTAACACCCCAAACTAGGCGGATATTACAGTGCCGTGAGTCCCCGATTGGGACCCACCAGGCAAATGAAAATGATGAATTAAAATAATATAATTGTAGTACCGAACCACATTATATTACCAAGTAATCCGATGAGAAGTTTAAGTACAACACACCAGGACAAAACCGAATACTAGTATATTTTATATGGAGATAAAATACACTACTCTGAACAATTAAACATCTCAAACGGAATTTGCAGCGGAAAATACAAATGACGGAAATGACTGAAATGACTGAAACAAACGGAATAACTGGGGCCCCCTACTAGTATCACTAGGACTCCTCGCCGTCAGCATGTTCTTCCCGTGCCTTTGCCTTGCCGTGACCTGAAAACCAAAATTCCCCAAACGGGGTCAGTTACACAGAACAACAATCCTTAAGGGTTGAAAAATACACAATCATGATTTAACTGAAGTTATGAAATATCCTTAGTTATGAATTACGCTGAAGAGGGGTATCATAGTACGCCCGGACAAGTGTACAAGACGAATGACCGGACACACCCGTCCTTGTACCTAATTAGTCTCACGGAGGTAATCTGTTACCGTGTGCACAGTCCAATGTATCACTCCCAATACATGGCCATAACGTGCCCGACTAAAAATTCCACACATCCGCACCCGACCACGCAATATGAACCCAGAAGGTCATATGAACGAGAATGATCATAATGAATATCAATGAATAATAATAATCTGACAAAGTCAAGAATGACTCACCGAGATGAAATGATAATGAAGTGATTGATAGTTTCAATGAAATGATTGGAACCGCCGTTCCTCGTTAATGAAGTGATTATTCGACAATTACAAGTCTCAATATGATTAATATAATGATGAATGAGTTATAATTATGAAAGATCAATAACAAAAGGAATGAATATCCTTTTAACCGAGTAAGAATTAACTTACGCAATACCGATGAAGAATGTCCTTCCACGAACAAATGTCCTAAATGAAGTGTCGGTCGCTCGAACAACCTTAATTCAATACAATTACCAACAATCCGTTCAATATACGAATTAAACACGAATATAACGAACTCAACACGTCGATACGATTAAACCAAGTTCATTGGGGCATTATATCGAACACTTTGTGGCCAACTTCGATTGATTACAACTAAACCTCAATAATACCAACCTCAAATCCCCAAGAAGTGTTTCAAACCAACAAAACATCTGCAATACGATCAATAATCCGTTATGAACATCCAAAAACGTGATTATAACAACAATTAATCGAAAACCCCCAATTTTAACTCGATATTCAAAGTGTTCTAGAATAATCCCTCAATAATCCAATGAATCCTTATGCAAACTCATAATCATATACATATCCCTTCA
Organism: Orobanche coerulescens; assembly: GCA_033398695.1. Classification (NCBI taxonomy): domain Eukaryota; kingdom Viridiplantae; phylum Streptophyta; class Magnoliopsida; order Lamiales; family Orobanchaceae; genus Orobanche; species Orobanche coerulescens. The sequence goes on along the minus strand of CM065818.1, from coordinate 99,328,548 downwards.
TATAACATGATTATAACGTCCAAAACATCATATCCCAACACAAAATCGAAATCCAAGATGTTGAAGAAATTACCTCTTGAAGATCCAACCACTTCGATCCGAAGAACACGAGTTAAATCGAGTATCCAAGCTTCCCAAATGAATGAAGATGATGAAAAATACACACTCAAATGATTGATGATGGCAAATTCTCTCCCTCAACCCTCTCTCTCGGATAAAGTTGGAGAAATGAAGAAATGAGGAAAAATGTCCCGGCCAAATCCTTATATACTGCCGGAAGTTACGGCCGTAACTCGGCCCTCTTACGGCCGTAACATTCGAGGTCAATGGCCTTACGGCCGTAACCGGCCAACTCGTACGGCCGTAACTCGGCTTCGTCCGAAAGCCTGCCGACAGACTTACGGCCGTAACCGCTCCTGAGTTACGGGCGTAACCCACCTTCGTCAAAAACATCCGCTGACATCCTTACGGCCGTACCCGCACACTTTACGGCCGTAACTCGGATGCTACGGCCGTATCCGGCCAAACTTACGGGCGTAAGCCCTCTTCGTCGAAAATGACCAGGCACCTTGCCTGCAGCGTACGTCCGTATCCGGCCAAGCCTTACGGCCGTACCTTCCTCGACTTACGGCCGTATGCCGCAACCCTTACGGCCGTAAGTCACCCTTGCCCGACAACACCTGAAATTTACGAACACCACTTACGGCCGTATCCTCCCCTTCTTGCGGCCGTAACTCGCCTTCGGCCAAAAATGCCTGGGCAGCCTGCTGGACATGTACGGCCGTAACCGGCCAGCCTTACAGCCGTACCTGCTCAACTTACGGCCGTATCACAAGACCTTACGGCCGTAAGTCTCATTCGTCCAAAATGGCCTGAAAACAACGAACCCTTGTTACGGCCGTAACCCAAAGTCCTTACGGCCGTAACTCAATGCTGGCCAAGGTGAAAAATCCGGTAACTCCGATTCCTCGCTACGACTGATGAATGATCCGACATATCATACGAATGTGAAAATGAACAAGTCTAACACAAGCCAAGGATGATACTCCCAGTACAAGGCTATCAATCATAATGAAAATGATAATACTCCCGTCTCGGTCTCTAAACAGAGATGAAATGACGATCGGTAACTGATATACGATTACAACATGCCAACAGTGAACACAAATGAATGAATCATGAATGATAAGTGATTAATAATGAGTGAGAATTACTGAGTGACAATTACAGACTGATAATTACTGAATGAAAATGAATGAATTATAACCGGGTATTACATACTCCCCCCCTTAAAAAGAGTTTTGTCCCCGAAACTAAGGGTCAAACAACTCGAGATAACTCTCCCGCATACTCTCCTCGGTTTCCCAAGTGGCCTCTTCGACTCCGTGTCTGGACCACTGAATCTTGACCAAAGGGATCGTCTTGTTCCTCAACTGTTTGATTCGCCGCTCCAACACTCGTACAGGACGCTCCTCGTACGAATGATCATCCGCGATCTCGATTTCGTCAAACTGAAGTATGTGGCTCGGGTCGGCAACATACTTCCGCAACTGAGAGACGTGAAACACATTATGAATTCGACTCAATGCCGGAGGTAAAGCCAATCGATAAGCTAACTCGCCTACTCGATCCAAAATTTCAAACGGTCCAATGAATCTCGGACTCAACTTCACCCGTTTTCCGAAATGGAAAATACCTCGACTCGGGGATACCTTGACCAAAACGTGGTCACCCGTCTCGAACTCTAGTGGTCGACGACGATTATCTGCATATGATTTCTGTCGACTCTGAGCTGTCAACATACGACTCTTGACCAAAGCTACCTTCTCCCAGGCGGCTATAAGCATATCGGGCTCGGTGCCGATTGATTCTGATAAGTCATCCCAACACAAAGGAGATCGACAACGACGACCGTACAAGGCCTCGTAAGGTGCCATCTTAATGGAAGCATGCCAACTATTATTATACGTGAACTCGATCAATGGTAGTTGGGCTTCCCAATCGTCCTTCCAATCGAGGACGCATGCCGTCAACATGTCCTCTAACGTCTGAATGGTTCTCTCTGATTGTCCGTCGGACTGAGGATGAAAAGCGGTACTAAGATTAAGTTGAGTTCCCATAGCACGATGAACTGATTTCCAAAAATGCGACACAAACCGTCCGTCCCGATCGGAAACGATACTCTTAGGAGTACCGTGCAGTCTCACTATCTCCTTGATGAACAACTGAGCCAGTCCCTCGGGACCCCACGTATCCTTGATCTCAAGGAAATGAGCTGATATAGTTAAGCGGTCCACAATCACCCAGATCGTATTCATGCCACGACGACTCGTGATGAAATCCATAGAAATGTCTTCCCACTTCCATTCTGGAATAGGGAGAGGTTTCAGCATACCCACCGGTCGCTGATGTTCAATCTTGACTTGTTGATAGGTTAAGCATCTCGAAACAAATTGTGCGACTTCTCGCTTCATATTACTCCACCAGTAATTTTGTTTCAAGTCCTTGAACATCTTGCTGGACCCCGGATGAACAGAATAAGGGGTAGCATGAGCTTCTCTCAAAATAGAGTTTTTCAACTCGACATTCACCGGTACGCACAACCGATTCTTAAATCTCAATAGTCCATCCTCGTGGACCACGAATCCAGGGGCTTTCCCCTGAGCCACATCCTCACGGATGCGCAACAATGTTGGGTCAGAACCTTGATTCTCCCTGATTTCCTCCTCAAGTGACGATGAAATCTCTAACATACAAAGCTGTCCCTGAACTCGCTGAAGCCAGACCTCAATCTCGGGTCTAAGGAATTCCTGCTGAAGCTCCTTCTGAACTGTTAAACGAGCAAGCATCTGCTCCTGAACGGACTTACGACTCAAGGCGTCGGCGACAACGTTCGCCTTGCCCGGGTGGTAAAGGATCTCGATATCATGATCTTTGATTAGTTCTAACCACCGCCTCTGTCGCATATTTAACTCCTTCTGAGTAAATATATACTTTAAACTCTTATGACCGGTGAATATCTGGCAAGTAACGCCATAAAGATAATGACGCCAAATCTTCAATGCGAACACCACGGCTGCTAGCTCCAGGTCGTGAGTTGGATAATTAACCTCGTAAGGTCTCAATTTCCGTGAAGCATAAGCAATAACCTTCCCATTATGCATGAGTACACATCCGAGACCCTGTCCGGACGCATCACTATAAACCACAAATCCCTCCGTCCCTTACGGCAAGGAAAGTACAGGTGCTGACATTAACCGGCTCTTGAGTTCCTCAAAACTCCACTGACACGCATCGGTCCACGTGTATTTCTTATCCTTTCGCAAAAGGTTCGTCAAGGGTTGAGCGATTCTAGAAAATCCCTCCACAAATCGCCGATAATAGCCCGCTAATCCGAGAAAACTTCGGATTTCCTTAACATTCTTCGGAGGTAACCAATCTCGGATAGCCTCCGTCTTCTGAGGGTCGACACGAACTCCGTCTGATGAAATTACATGTCCGAGAAAAGTCACTTCGGACATCCAAAACTCACATTTGGAAAACTTTCCATAAAGTTGTTCTCGTCTCAACACGTTGAGAACCTGATGAAGATGAACCTCGTGTTCCTCTCGGCTACAAAAATAAATCAAAATGTCATCGATGAAGACAACAACAAACTGATCTAAAAAGTCGATGAAAACCCGATTCATTAACTCCATGAATACCGCAGGTGCATTAGTTAGCCCGAACGGCATAACTACGAACTCATAATGACCATAGCGTTTTCGAAACGCCGTCCTCGTGATATCCGACTCTCGAATCCGCAACTGGTGATATCCAGATCTTAAGTCGATCTTGGAAAATACTGAAGCTCCCTGAAGTTGATCTAAAAGATCATCAATACGGGGTAAGGGATACTTATTCTTGATTGTCACTCTGTTTAACTCCCGATAATCAATACACAAACGAAATGAACCATCCTTCTTCTTGACAAACAACACTGGTGCTCCCCACGGAGACGCACTCAGTCGGATATAACCCTTCTCGAACAAATCCTCAAGTTGGTTCTTTAATTCCTGCATTTCGGTCGGGGCCATCCGGTACGGTGCCTTCGATATCGGAGACGTACCAGGCTCCAACTCAATCGTGAATTCCACATCTCTCTGTGGAGGCAAACCAGGTAACTCGTCTGGAAAAACGTCGGCATACTCCCTCACTACCGGAATATCCGTCAACATTACTGATGATTTCTCGGTTTTGGTCATGTAGCACCAATAACCAACACATCCCTAACTGAGTAATTGCACTGCTTTCATCAAATTAATGACCTTACCAGAACAGCCGGGATTACCTCCCTGAAACACACATTCAACCCCATCGTCTGAAATGATAGTGATCATACACTTACGGACACTAATGATGGCATCATGACGATCCATCCAATCAATACCCAAGATGACGTCGTCCCTCAGCAAATCTACTACGATTAGGTCCGCTGGCCATACACGACCATGAAACTGAATCGGACAATTCTGAATCTCACGATTACCGATAATTCGTCTACCATCAGGTAGGCCAATGACATAAGGCTCACAACTAGTAGCACTACCCAGACGTAGTCTACTCAAACATGACTCGGAAATGAATGAATGTGATGCACCAGTATCAAAAAGGGTACACACAGGTTGAGACAGAATATCGAGTGTACCAGAGATCATTCGGCCACGGGATTGTCGGTCTTCTTCATCTCATAAATCCGAGGCTTGCTAGTCCCGACACCAGACGCTCCCGTCTGCTGGCTATAAGCTCCACCTTTAGTCGCTCCTGTCATTTTAAGCAGCCGATTGAGTGGCTTGATTACGAGCAGTGTTGCTTAGGGGCTTGAGATGACGCTCGAGTAGGTTTGGAGTCCCTACGGCAAAACGGGCCTTATGCCCAACAATTCCATGATTATGACACGTGATGTCTCGGACACTTAGTCGACATGACTAAGATCCCCACGATTATAACGGTGATGGCCGGTGGCCGCTCGTGGATCGAGATTCCGCGGGTTTAGGCGTCACGGGAGGTCGCTCGTAAAAGCGAGCCCGCACGAGGTTTCTTTAAAGTGGCACATTGCCGTCAAGCGATTACGGTTCTTGGACTTCTTGCTAGCGAGATGAAGGTTCTTTGCTTAGCAATCTCCTTAGCGATAAGCTCATAGGTAAGAGCTTTCTCAATGAATTCAACCAACGTGGTGCAATTATGATTAAGCAAGCGTAGTCTCATATGGGGTTTCGACCTCTTCTGAAATACTTAATCTTATACGCCTCGGAATGAATGATAGATGAGGCGAACGGAAGAAGTTCACGAAATTTCTCGGCAATGGCGAGAACATCCTCGTCTGGCGAGGGGTCGGGGTGAGTAATTCGATTTGGCCTCTCTGAGCGAGGCCGGATAATACCTCTCCATCATGAGAGTTTTGAACTGATCCCAAGTACATGATCCTTCGGTGGGCTTCAACGACAACCACCAAGAATGTGCGCTCTTGCCCAGGTAGTAAGCTGCACAGAAACTTTGTGTCCTTCGGGACACTCTACCATAGCAAACAACTTCTCGAAATGCTCGAGCCAATGAATAATATCTGACGGCTCAGACGAGCCCTCAAAAGTAGGTGGCCTCTGGCGAGAGATGTCACCGATGATATTGCTCACATTCCTCTCTTGCCTCTGAGGTGGCGGCGGAGGAGCCTATTGATTTTGATTGACGGAGTTATGCATCGTCTCCATCAGCTGTGCCATCTGGGTCATTTGGGCCATCATGCCCTGCATAAAAGCGAGTGGGTCAACCCGGGCACCCTCTGACTGAGCCGTGTCCCGGGTACGACTCCCCGATAGTGAATGATCGCGTCCAGGAGAGTGAGTGGCAGCATCGCTGCTCGATGAATTAGCATTATTTCTCGCGTTTGCACGTGTATTCACACGAGCTCTCGGGATTCGGTCCGCTCCACGGCCTCGTCCTCCACGTCCTCTTCTTGCCCTCTCCATACTGAAGTAGGAAAGTCACATGATGATTATATTTCCCGCATGAATATCACATTGTGATTATGACAAGAGATGATGAAAATGAGCATTCGCGCTCTAACACAATGATTACATGAATGATTAACTGAGGTGACGTGATTATCTGATGAAATTATTGAAATGATTATCTTGAACGAATTAACATGATTAATGATTTGATCTTCCTGATCAACAATTGAATAATGAAATGAATTGAGTGATTAACGAGTTAACATGACCGTCCTGGTCAAATGAAAATGATGGTTGAGGTCTGATGAATTATGAATGAATGATTCTTGCCAGAAATTATACCATGGCGTTAGAAATTTTACAGTTCTTGGTCTGATTGGCTCGGCATTTACACAGGTCACACGTGACGCGAAAGTCCAATGATACTAGTCTGATGACGATGATTTCAAATGAGACATGACTTGGAGGGTAGTATTCAAAACCACGCTCCGATACCAACTCTGCAACACCCCAAACTAGGCGGATATTACAGTGCCGTGAATCCCCGACTGGGACCCACCAGGCAAATGAAAATGATGAATTAAAATAATATAATTGTAGTACCGAACCACATTATATTACCAAGTACTCCGATGAGGAGTTTAAGTACAACAAACCAGGACAAAACCGAATACTAGTATATTTTATATGGAGATAAAATACACCACTCTGAACAATTAAACATCTCAAACGGAATTTGCAGCGGAAAATACAAATGACGGAAATGACTAAAATGACTGAAACAAACGGAATAACTGGGGCCCCCTACTAGTATCACTAGGACCCCTCGCCGTCAGCATGTTCTTCCCGTGCCTTTGCCTTGCCGTGACCTGAAAACCAAAATTCCCCAAACGGGGTCAGTTACACAGAACAACAATCCTCAAGGGTTGAAACATACACAATCATCATTTAACTGAAGTTATAAAATATCCTTAGTTATGAATTACGCTGAAGAGGGGTATCATAGTACTCCCGTAGTGTGCTGTGCAAGTGTACAAGACGAATGACCGGACACACCCGTCCTTGTACCTAATTAGTCTCGAGGAGGTAATCTGTTACCGTGTGCACAGTCCAATGTATCACTCCCAATACATGGCCATAACGTGCCCGACTAAAAATTCCACACATCCGCACCCGGCCACGCAATATGAACCCAGAAGGTCATATGAACGAGAATGACCATAATGAATATCAATGAATAATAATAATCTGACAAAGTCAAGAATGACTCACCGAGATGAAATGATAATGAAGTGATTGATAGTTTCAATGAAATGATTGGAATCGCCGTTCCTCGTTAATGAAGTGATTATTCGACAATTACAAGTCTCAATATGATTAATATAATGATGAATGAGTTATGATTATGAAAGATCAACAACAAAAGGAATGAATATCCTTTTAACCGAGTAAGAATTAACTTATGCAATACCGATGAAGAATGTCCTTCCACGAACAAATGTCCTAAATGAAGTGTCGGTCGCTCGAACAACCTTAATTCAATACAATTACCAACAATCCGTTCAATATACGAATTAAACACGAATATAACGAACTCAACACGTCGATACGATTAAACCAAGTTCATTGGGGCATTATATCGAACACTTTGTGGACAACTTCGATTGATTACAACTAAACCTCAATAATACCAACCTCAAATCCCCAAGAAGTGTTTCAAACCAACAAAACATCTTCAATACGATCAATAATCCGTTATGAGCATCCAAAAACGTGATTATAACAACAATTAATCGAAAATCCCCAATTTTAACTCGATATTCAAAGTGTTCTAGAATAATCCCTCAATAATCCAATGAATCCTTATGCAAACTCATAATCATATACATATCCCTTCATATAACATGATTATAACGTCCAAAACATCATACCCCAACACAAAATCGAAATCCAAGATGTTTAAGAAATTACCTCTTGAAGATCCAACCACTTCGATCCGAAGAACACGAGTTAAATCGAGTATCCAAGCTTCCCAAATGAATGAAGATGATGAAAAATACACACTCAAATGATTGATGATGGCAAATTCTCTCCCTCAACCCTCTCTCTCGGATAAAGTTGGAGAAGTGAAGAAATGAGGAAAAATGTCCCGGCCAAATCCTTATATACTGCCGGAAGTTACGGCCGTAACTCGACCCTCTTACAGCCGTAACATTCCAGGTCAACGGCCTTACGGCCGTAACCGGCCAACTCGTACGGCCGTAACTCGGCTTCGTCCGAAAGCCTGCCGACAGACTTATGGCCGTAACCGCTCCTGAGTTACGGGCGTAACCCGCCTTCGTCAAAAACATCCGCCGACATCCTTACGGCCGTACCCGCACACCTTACGGCCGTAACTCGGATGATACGGCCGTATCCGGCCAAACTTACGGGCGTAAGCCCTCTTCGTCGAAAATGACCAGGCACCTTGCCTGCAGCGTACGACCGTATCCGGCCAAGCCTTACGGCCGTACCTTCCTCGACTTACGGCCGTATGCCGCAACCCTTACGGCTGTAAGTCACCCTTGCCCGACAACACCTGAAATTTACGAACACCACTTACGGCCGTATCCTCCCCTTCTTACGGCCGTAACTCGCCTTCGGCCAAAAATGCCTGGGCAGCCTGCTGGACATGTACGGCCGTAACCGGCCAGCCTTACAGCCGTACCTGCTCAACTTACGGCCGTATCACAAGACCTTACGGCCGTAAGTCTCATTCATCCAAAATGGCCTGAAAACAACGAACCCTTGTTACAGCCGTAACCCAAAGTCCTTACGGCCGTAACTCAATGCTGGCCAAGGTGAAAAATCCGGTAACTCCGATTCCTCGCTACGACTGATGAATGATCCGACATATCATACGAATGTGAAAATGAACAAGTATAACACAAGCCAAGGATGATACTCCCAGTACAAGGCTATCAATCACAATGAAAATGATAATACTCCCGTCTCGGTCTCTAAACAGAGATGAAATGACGATCGGTAACTGATATACGATTACAACATGCCAACAGTGAACGCAAATGAATGAATCATGAATGATGAGTGATTAATAATGAGTGAGAATTACTGAGTGACAATTACAGACTGATAATTACTGAATGAAAATGAATGAATTATAACCGGGTATTACACAAATTGTACGCCAAATTCAGCAATTGTGAATTTTGGTTTAGAGAGGTAGCGTTTTTAGGACACGTAATATCTGGAGATGGAGTCGCAGTAGATCCATCAAAGGTGGAGACTATTCTGGACTGGAAGAGGCCAGAAACAGTCACAGAGATACAGAGCTTTCTTGGACTTGCGGGTTACTATCGCAAATTCATTAAAGATTTTTCCAAAATCGCAGGACCACTTACAAGACTGACGCAGAAGCACGTCAAGTTTGAGTGGAATGATAAGTGTGAGTTGAGCTTCCAGGAACTCAAGAGAAAACTCACTACCGCATCTGTGCTAACACTTCCCGAAGGGAGTGAAGGATTTGTGGTTTACAGCGATGCATCAAAGGAAGGATTAGGAGCTGTGCTGATGCAAAACGGCAAGGTTTTGGCTTATGCATCACGTAAGCTGAAAATACACGAGATGGATTATCCGACCCATGACCTTGAACTAGCAGCAATAGTGTTTGCTTTGAAGAAATGGAGACACTACCTGTATGGAGCTACATTCACCATCTTTACTGACCACAAGAGTCTCAAATATTTGTTCTCTCAGAAGGAGTTGAATCTAAGACAGAGACGGTGGATAGAACTTCTCGAGGATTATAACCTCACCATTCAGCATCATCCGAGCAAGGCCAATGTCGTAGCAGACGCCTTAATTAGGAAAGCGAGTGTGGCTAGACTCATGATAAGGGAATGGGATGCCCTAAGAGAAATAATCCAATGGAACCCAAGGCAGGCTAAGACACACGTCTTATGTGCTAATTTGTCAATAAAGTCGGATTTACTTGAGGAAATCTGAGAAGCACAAACACAAGACAAGAAGTTGTGTAAACTTAAGGAAAAGGTCGCATAAGGCGAGAAATCTGAGTTTAGCATGTCGGAAGATGGAACACTAAAATTCAAACACCGTATATGTGTTCTCGATATTTACGAACTCAAGAAGAAAATTTTAGCAGAGGCTCACTGCTCTCGGTATACTATTCATCCAGGTGGTAATAAGATGTATAAGGAACTAAAGAAACACTACTGGTGGGTGAATATGAAGAACCAAGTTGCAAAATTCGTAGCAAGGTGTTTAAATTGTCAAAGGGTGAAGGCTGAACACTAAAGACTATCAGGGTTGCTACAGCCGCTCGAGATTCCCGAATGGAAATGGGAACTAATCACGATGGACTTCGTGATGGATCTACCAACAACCAGTGGAAGATACAATACAATCTGGGTAATCGTGGATAGACTTACAAAGTCAGCTCACTTCTTACCCATAAGGAAGAATGACAGTCTGCAGAAACTAGCAATGACGTATATCCGAGAAATCATTAGACTACATGGAGTACCTGTAGACATTGTGTCAGACCGTAACGCCATATTTGTCTCTAGATTTTGGAAGAGTCTACATCAAGAACTTGGGGCGAAATTGAGTTTCAGTACTGCAGCACACCCTCAGACGGACAGACAATCCGAGCGAACGATACAAGTCCTTGAGGACATGTTACGGGCATATGCACTGGATTTTCAAAAGAGTTGGAGTAACCACCTACCCTTAGCCGAGTTTGCGTACAACAATAGTTATCAGGCAATCATCGGAATGGCTCCATATGAAGCATTATACGGAAGAAAGTGTCGATCGCCAATACATTGGGAGATTGACGACCGATGGACACCAAAGAGCAACAAGAACCGAGACTCGATAGCAAGAGTTGATCTAGTAGAATATGCCATGGACAAAGTTCGAGTCATTCGAGATCGTATTCGTACTGATCAAAGCCGGCAGAAGAGTTATGTAGACCAGAGGAGAAAAGATTTAGAGTTCAACAAGGGCGACAAAGTATTCCTTCGCTTATCACCACATAAAGGATTAATCAACTCAAGGAAAGGAGGAAAGCTTAGCCCCAGAGACGTCGGACCTTTCAAGATACTAGAGCGAATTGGAAATTTGGCATATCGTCTCGAGCTACCAACCGAGCTTGCCGGAATGCACAACGTGTTCCATGTCTCAATATTGAAGAAATACCATCCGGATCCTGAGCATGTCATCACTCATGACATGCCACAAATCAAAGAAGATCTAACCTACAAGCCGATCATAATCGTATATCAACACGTACGCGAGCTGAGAAACAAGAAGATTCCGTTAGTCAAAGTCATTTGGTCGAAGCACAACAGAGAAGAAGACGCCACATGGGAAACTGAAGAAGAGATGAAGAAATCTTACCCCGAACGATTTTAGAGGGAATTTGAGGACCAAATTCTCTTAAGGAGGGAATGATGTAGAACCCCATAAATTTAATAGTTAGTATATGTACGACATATCCTATTGTAATATGATTGAGTAACAATTGCTATACAACACAATATAATCTAAGTTTACCATTTATTTTACTCAATTTATCAATTTTGAAATTCATATGTCAAACCATATAATTAATTAAATAAGAAAATGATATCTATCTAATGGACTAATAAGTCAAGCCCAACCTATAAAATCCATAAGACTTAAAAATACAACTTAAAGTCCAATCTAATCACCTAACCCACTTTATTAAACAAATACTTAATATCTATATCTATATACACCTAAAATACAAAAAAAAAATATAATAACACACACACACACATGGGGCAGCCATAAGGAGGAATAGAAGACACCTAAAGTATTCATGTTCCCCATACAAGACACTATCCTAAGACACCTTAGCCACATGTCACAAGTTTTCTTTACACCTCCAACTTCCCAAGCCACTTTACACCCCTCTTAAATACATACACCACCCAACACACTCCCATTCTCCCCACACAAATAAAAAAATCTGAGATTTAGAAAGAGAGAGAGAAAAACGCGAGCAAGAGAGAAGAAGGAAGGGAGGAAGAAAGAAGAAGAAACAAGAGGAAGGTAAGAACTACACTCCATACCTTTGTTTTTAACTTATTTATTCTTCCCTTTCTAACTTAAAACCTAACATGCAATCAAAATAATTATACATGGTGGGATGATACATGGGCTGAAATGTAGAAGAGGAGGAATAGAGGTCCTTTTTCAACCTACGAGACCTAGAATCAACTTCTACCGACAAAGAACGAGGTGGGTAAATTTTTTTTTTAAAACTTTTATATATAAGTTACTTTCAAAGTAAATTAATAATAATGATATAATGCATGTCCTTTGTATGTAGTTATATAGTTCATTCATCACATATCATTAGCATGCAAATTAGTTGGTAACTTGTTGCATGTGAAATTACCGATTTGATGACTAGAATGAAATGCATAAATATCTTACCAACTAAACATGATTTCTATTCATTATATTCTGGAAATTGATTTTGAAGAAGTGTATTTTGTTTATATGAATGTGCATGTGTAGTTGGATTCTTAAATCGTGGCCTAACAAAGATAGAACGATTAAAACAAGCTTAAGATACGAACTAAGTGAAGCTAAAGATCATTAGGAAAATTATTACTTAAAAAATGTAATATGACTTAAGGACAGAAAATACAACCTAATTACTTGTTAATCACCTACCCTTAAAATTTTATAAGAAACGGGAACCGTTTTCCAAGCCAACGGGCCAAAATCGTCAAAACACGGAAATTGTGTAAAATCTACAAATTGTGAAACAACTAATTGAGATCCGAGTAATTTAGGTTTGGAATATCAAAAGGGACATAATAACATGTTTAGCCTCTGCCTTTAAAGTTTCGTAGTGATCGGTGTCTACGGACTAAAAATTGCAATTAAGATAAATTAAGGGGTCAAAATAGTAAAATCCCCAAAAAGTCCGGAGCCAAGGCAAAAATTTCACCTTCTGGGCTGAAGTAATGACTTATATAAGAATAAATATTCTGACCTTAAAATTTTGTAGAGATCGGTAGTCGTTTGAGATTTGGGGCCAAAATGTAATAATCAATAAAATTGGGGTCAATAGCAAATTACAATAAAATTGAAATCTAAGACGAAATTTCAAGACTATGGACCGGAATATTAAATTTTCAAAAAAAGATAAGTATGATATCTGAAAAATCTTATAACAATCGAAGTAAATTTGGGTTAAAACGATATTTTAAAAAGTTATGGGGCAAAACGAAAATTTTGGAAAATCGGTCAGAAACCGAAATTCTGGAAATTTACCCAACACTTAAGCTCCAAGTTCAACATGAACTCTCCTGTAAGTTTCATCACCATCCGTGATGAAAACAAAAATTTACAGGTATAATAACCCACTTCGCAAGAATTATGGGCGGGACCGTAATTTTGGGAAATTTTAATTCAAAAATTAAAGATTGAAAATTTACCAAATCTGAAATCAATAATTACAATTATATCTTAAATATTTGTCAACAACCGAACCATAATCTCGTGCCACGAATAAACTCCAAATCACAATCATATAATCGAATTGCACTAAGTACCATAATTAATTGAATGTATGACTCTGATTGTATGATGTGTATGCACCGAGAATGTGACTAACTTACAATCACGTCTAACCGGGAACTAAGTGTCTCACAGACAAAGTGCCATGGACAGGACTGCCTCTAATTCTATCGGGACAAAGTGCCACGTCAACGGACGGGGGCCACCTCTTGAGCCCATACGAAACAGAAGGCCGATCAAAGATCCGGGGGCCACCTCTTGAGTTGTAAGGGCCACCTCTAGTGTCCCGAATTTGTGTCAGGGACGGTTAGACCAAGTCTTGGATCGAGCAGCACAGCTGCGGTTCATGAACAAGGCTACCGTCGTTTCCTATTCCCTTGAAGCCGAAGGACGAAGTGATCCTGAGGTGACTGGGTCGTAGACTTAGGGTATAATCACGATTATGGTGTGATACGGGTATTAAACCCCAGCTAAGGACATACCGAGCACATATAAGAGATAAGGTAGCACATCACCAAGCGTGAGAGCTTTTAGCTCAAAGGCCAAGGTTATAAGGACGGTCCGACAAACGCCCAAGGCTATGGTTGTTAAACCAAAGGTCGTGGCGAAAGTCATAGTCCGATCTCTGATAACGGTCTAAGACGTCATAAGGAGGCCAAGGGACTTTGTCACATAGACAACACAAAGCTAAATATTCACTAGGTGCTCGACGCCATATGTTGTCATACTTAACATCAATCTACGGAGATTGAGTGGTCACTCATGCCATAATTCATTACATTCCTTTGAAAACTTGTACTATCTATAGACAATGATATTTTCAAAAGTGGGAGTAAATATACTATCCTTCAAAATGGTTATATATAAATATATATTTATATTTATATTTATATATATATAGATATATATATATATATAAATTGGAAAAATACTCGAAACCCCACTCACTGAGAATTCATTATTCTCACCCCATTTCGAATTATTTTCTAAAACCCCACTAGATGAAGAGAATCAAGAGGAAGAAGAGAGAGATGCTGACGACCAGTGAAGATCATCGTCGAAGAATTGCCAAGACATAGGAGTGAGGATGTTGGAATAAATGTGTATTTTGATTTCCGTTGTACTCTTTTGTACTTGATGTAAACAATCCGCTGTACTCATGAATATTCCTTTTATCGTTTAACCAGTCTTAGTTCACCGGGCTGAGATTTGGCAATGGAATGTTTTACTCAGGATTTTATTATCACAAACGTTACTTAATCACGTTAGCTGTCACGTCCTCGTCCAACCCCGGTGTGGGGGCGTGACAATCACGATGTGCAAAAGTAAATATATGTGTTCGTGTATAGGTGTGTTTGCACTTTGATTCAGATTGAGCATTTCTTGAGTGTGTAGAAATGGAGAGATCGGTATTTTACAGTGAATTTAGAGAGAGAAAGGCCGAAAATCATAGAGAGAGAGAGAGAAAAGGAACCGGCAGCGGGCAGAGGAGAGGAGGAGAGGAGTGCGGAATATATCTACAATATTTCTAAAATATAACTAAAGTGTCAGTATATTAAGACACAATTATGTTAAAAACAAAAAATGAGTCAAATGTGTGAAGTTACTGACACTTTTGATAAAGTGTCATAAACTAAGTGTCAGTAAATGTTGTTTTTGTAGTAGTGTCGCACGCTTGCAATCGTCAGCTGTCCATTGCTCGCTCTCCTTTTCGAGCATTTCAGCGTGAAGTTGTCCTTATATCCTTGCGTCAGAATTAACCTTCATTATCTTTATTGGGCCTTCTTGGATGACGAATATTATCTCCTAGTGCATGAGTGCAAAATCAAACTCATTAATAGAGAACATAGGAACCTTGTTTATCATAGAGGTATCTATTTAAGAAATAGGAAAGATGATTAAAATTTGATACGGATTTCAAAGGCTAGTGATTTTTGGATCTGACTTAGTTAAATATTGATTGATTCTTTTGAGAATCAACCGATCCGATACAACTCTTTGGCCACTAAGTATATAATAGACAACTTAGGAAGTAGAGTACAATAAGCTGTACGTTTTTCGAAGTTAATTTGCGTAGCGGAAGTATGTTGTGTGAGTTGCTGCAAATACAGCAACTAGGTGTTCTCCTATTTGCTTGATGCGTACAGATTTTAACAGTGTATAAAAGATAAATCACAATAGACTGAAAACAGTAAAGATAGAAAGTAAATTACACATAGTTTAAAGTGGTTTGAGGTAAACCCCTCTACGTCCACTAGTCCTCCACACAGGAGTAAAGAGTTTATTAAAATCACTACGTTCACAACTACGTGACTTTAACTAAACCCGTCTCTGTATCGTTCACACAGATTGATACAGGGAATGTAGCTTTGGGTCGTTCACACAGATTGGCTTGAGTTCTTTTGACTTGCTTCTTCTCACATAGATCGAAGCTTCATCTTTAATGCTATTCTTCCCACACAGGTCAGAATACGAAAGGATATTTAGTCCACACAGGGCTAATGATAATCTCAACGGTAAAGGGTAGAACAAATCTTCAAACAATAGCTTTATCTTTGAAGAACGATCAATGTATGCTGTGCTGTTTGCATTGAGGACTCGGTATATTTCTTCGCTTAGATACTGATGTATGCTCATGAAATATACTTCTTCCTAATCGCTAGAATGTCAGAGTAATCTGTCAGAGCTTTCGCGATAATGAATAACATGTATGTGAAGTCCTCTTACTTGGGGAAATTTATAACCTTGGAATTGTATCCGTTATAAACATAGCCATTGTTGGTTGGTGAGATGTTGATGTCTGTCTCTTGATTGGTGGCTTCTGAATGTTTGAATTAAAGCAGATCACATTTAATGCTTCAGACATCCTTTCCGTCTTTGCATTAAATGCTCTTTAGAGCGTTCAGACTTGGCTCTCTCCGGCTGCATTAAATGCTGTCCTATCAGCAATAAATGCTGCTTTAATCATGAATATTTTATGATTAAACAATGTTTATCTCACAACGGTTTAAAGCTTCTTTTGTTCAGTCCTCTTGAATATGTTTTACTTGTCCTAAGTAAAACATCTTCAGCCTGTATGCTGTATCCAACGCTTTAAGTCTCTTTGTTGTATGATGAGGACTCTGTAGGATGGACTGTAAAAGATTTCTTTGTTGTAGGGACGGACTATATGGACAGTCCTAACAGCTTCCATACTTAATAGAATTCTGACTCCTTTGAGACTACCTTGCTGTATATTGGCAATTACGAAAACAGGAATGTTTTTCCCAACAATAAGGCTGAGAGAATTATGAATATGTATCGCATAATAATGTACATGTACTAGTGATTCCAACACTAACCTCTTAAATGGGGTGAAATGCCTTTTATGCATTTCAGGTGACCGTCATCTCAAGAAATCGGCATGGGGTGCGCATGGGATAGATGGGCAACAAGGGTGTTAGATGCTTAAACAAAGTAATAGATGTCTTGTCATACTAATGTTGATTTTTTATTGGATTGTTTTAAGTTGTTTGAACTATCTTGAAAGTCCCCTGCGTGGGCATTTAGGAAATTTTGGAGTTTGTTTTGAACTTTTCATAAACTAACATTTTAGCTGAGGCCGCGGCCCAACCGGTTTATTTTTATGTGCTAATTAAATATTTTTTTGTGTTATTGAGTATGAATTACATTAGCCAGGTAGACCGTTGTAGAGAGTTCTACATCGTGTGACAGCCCTTGTAGAGTCAGGGCATTTCAATAATAAACTTTGAGGTCTTGAAGGGACGATCGCTAAGCAAACACTGAAGGATATACAAGTCACTCTTAGCCCCATTGTTGGACTCGTCTTTCCTGCGAACAAGGTGGCATATTAACTTTTGTCAAATGGTAAGTCCTCGATCGCGAAATCTTTGGTTGCTACTACCTTTCTTAAGTGGAGCTGATGACTCAACCAGGGAAGCCCAAAACTCAATTTTATTATACTCCAGTGCCTCTTCGTCCCACACATTGCAACATGCGTCAAACCAAAAATGTCCTCCAACACAACGCCATCAATAAACACTCCCCGTGTTGTAAATAACACACTATGATATTTAGATGTGCCTATATTTGTAAATTGTCACATTTATACATAGTTAGTTGATAAAATATATTTCTCATTAATTATTATAATATGTATATATGTTCATATTATAATGACCGAATAATAGTTACTTATGAATAATAAAGATTATTCAAACATCCCCTAGTCCAATCACGTAGAGTGGATAGTGTAACACCCCCGATATATTCAGGAATATTACAGCGCCGTAAATCCTTTACATAAGGATTTACAAGGCTGAAGAATTGAACAGACATTAACAGGTACAAATGAATTGAAGTAACGGAATTAAGATACAACAGTTCTGACCAAATACTGAAAATACAAATGTTCAACAGAAACTTATTAATACATCACCTATTCAAATTCATCATAAACGACTACGTGCTCGAGTACTTATTGAAATAACTAACAAACAACAGTCAAATAAACCCGGCCGGAACATCACTCTGCACCCTCGTCGTCATGCAGCTCCAGTGGTTGTTTTCCCGCTCTCCTGGATCCTGAACATAAACAAAATGTTCACCCCCGAAGGGGTTAGCACAACGATGCTAGTACAAGTACCACAACATATTATTCATATCTCACGAAGAATAATAACGTAAACGACAAAAATACCAGTGAGTCTTCTCCTACGAAAAACTCATAAATGACATACACAACTGATAATCGCAACAAGATATCATAACATACACATGGTAATTCCGACGATCCAGCGTTCACTACCTAGAACCCACGATGATCCCGTCAGACCAACCCGTGGTGGAAAAACCCGTCCGATGATCCAGCGCACGCTAGCATAGATCCCCCGATGATCCCGTCGGACCAAAACGAGGTAGACATACAACAACGACATACATGCATGACAATATGTATAACATCAATAGATAAAACAAATAAGGTACTTGTCTCGATTCGAAGACAAGAACAATACTTCCACGAAAATGAACACTCGAAGGTCGTCCCCCTCAATCAATCACGTAACAAGCTCGAACCTTAACAAAAGAAATAATACAGAATTTATCTCACATCGTACGAATATCTAACAATTCGATTTACGGCCAAAAGGTCATAAAATGTAATCTGCCTGAACTTCTCAGCGCACGCTAAGTACTCTGTGTAGCGTGCGTTAAGTCTGCTCGATAGCGCACGCAAACCACAAAAATCCTAGCGTACGCTAACTATGCATGGTCAGTACTTCACTGATCAGCCGACTGACTCGTGTGATGGCTTAATGTACGTTACGTACCAAACGTAGCGTACGTTAACTCATGCTCAATAGCGCACGTTAATCTACATAGCTTAGCGTGCGCTAACTGTGCATGGCAGTTTACTACTGAGCAGTAGACTGATCTCGACATGATCAACCAAATGAAATCTTCAGTGTTAATTCATGTTATCTCCATGAATATCATGTTCATACGGTTATGAATGATCTTACGGATAACAACAACTTCGGATTCAAGAATATGTATACTATTATGAAACCATATTCCATTACGATTAAAATTCTTCATGCGATAATTCGGAAGGCTTAACGGTCGATATCAACACCTTAATATCAATGAAAACTATCACCCTGTAGTTTGATTAACATTCCAAGATAAATCCTTCCGTGATTAATCTCTTATATCCGTCTAACAATAGTGATACTAAAGTCAAGTCCATGATTGCTATGAAGACACCTACTAAATTCGGATTTACCAATGATAAAAACTTCCTCTACTTATTCATTGTAATATGATTATAATCATGATGTTCATAATCAAGGTACTTAAGGCATAATCATCTCAATACTCCAAACATGATGTGGGTTGGATAATTTTCCCAAGAACTCATTATTTTGCTAGCATGATCATCTTATCCTCCATAACACGAATCTAGAGTTGGGGATAGAATCAACATAACTTAGTATTACGAAATCATTGAACTCCAAAGGTAGAATCTGACTCCGGTTGGTTATACGTCACTCCAAGGTGCTACTCCTCTTCAATGATCAATAACAAGAAGTATCCAATGTTCAATGATCAAGTGGATGTGTTATAAGTGTGTCTAAGGAAGATGATATGCCCTCTGGTCTCCCAAATACGAAAGGTGAACGAAGGAAATGAGAACAAAATGGAGTGCTGGACCATATATAAACTTTCTGTACAAAAGCAGATTAGCGCACGCTACTAAGTATTCCTTAGCGCGCGCTAATAAGAGTTGACTTCAAACTGCCTGTGTTCGTCCGCGGGAATCTTACCCGGACCCATGTCCCGGCTGGCGCATGTGCTAGCCGCCCAGCTCAATAATTGAGTGCCTAGCGCACGCAACTCCTACATACGTAGCGTGCGCTAGTAGTAGCCGATAGCGCGCGTTAAGCTACATTCTTAGCGTGCGCTATCACGAGTTTGCATGAGAAATTTTGCATGTTGATATACGTATGTACAAAGTTACCAACAAAAGAAATATCATACTCCAATAATCAAGATCACAACTCCGAATAATACAGGGTTCGAATACAGGTAAAATACACAGTAATAAATCCGGATATTACATACTCTCCTACTAAAAAAAAGTTTCGTCCCGAAACTCAAGACAAAAATAACTCGGGATATCTGGACTTCATGCCATCTTCCGTTTCCCATGTGACTTTTTTCACTCCGTGACGTGACCATTGAACTTTGACCAAAACGATGGGTTTGTTCCTCAATTGCTTAACTCAACTTTCGAGTATCTTGACCGGTCTTTCTTCAAACGTCCCATCTTGAGCGACTTCGATCTCGCCGAAATCAATGACATGACAAGGATCTGGTATATACCTCCGTAACTGGAATACGTGGAACATGTTATGAACATGGCACAATGATGGCGGCAATGCCAATCTATATGCCAACTCTCCAACTCTCTCAAGGATCTCAAATGGTCCGATATATCTCGGACTCAGCTTTCCTTTCCTTCCGAAATGAAAGATTCCCCGAGTAGGAGAAACCTTTAAAAGTACGTGGTCTCCTGTACTGAACTCCAAAGGGCGACGGCATACGTCTGCATAAGATTTCTGTCGACTCTGGGCGGTCAACAGTCTATCACGAATTAAAGCTATCTTCTCTCGAGTCTATACGATCAACTCTGGTTCTGTTCCGATTAAGTATGATGAATCGTCCCAGCATAGGGGCGATCTACACCTTCTCCCGTATAATGCCTCAAATGATGCCATCTTAATGGAAGCATGCCAACTATTGTTATAGGTAAATTCAATCAACGGTAGATGAATTTCCCAATCGTTTGACCAATCTAAGGCACAGTCCCTTAGCATGTCTTCCACTGTTTGAATGGTCCTATCGGATTGTCCATCAGTCTGTGGGTGATAAGCTATGCTGAAGTTTAATTCGGTTCCCAAGGCCTTATGAACTGCCTTCCAAAAGTGAGACACAAAACGGCCGTCTCGATCAGAAACAATGGTCTTCGGCGTACCATGCAATCGAACTATCTCCGAAATAAATACTCGTGCCAACCTCTATGGTCCCCACGTGTCCTTAATGCCTAGAAAATGAGCTGATTTGGTTAAACGATCAACTATCACCCAAATCATGTTCATTCCTGTCTTGGTTCTCGGCATACTAGTAATAAAGTCCATTGATATGTCCTCCCACTTTCATTCAGGAATCAGAAGCGGCTTCAACATCCCGGCAGGTCGTTGATGCTCGATCTTAACTTGCTGACAAGTCAAGCATTTCGAAACGTAGTCCGCTACATCTTTCTTCATGTTGCCCCACCAGAAATTCTGTTTCAAGTCCTTTATATATCTTACTGGTGCCTGGGTGGATAGAATAGGGCGAGCTGTGAGCTTCCTTCATAATCATCTGTTTCAGTACATCGATATTAAGAATGCAGAGTCGGTTCTGAAATCTCAAAACTCCATCATCATGAATTAGGAATCCGGGGGCCTTTCCCTTGATCACTTCATCACGTAACCGAATCATCAGAGGATCATCTGTCTGTCTAGATTTGATTTCTTCGGTTAATGATGAAGTTAATTCCATCACGCACAGTTGTCCTCGGACTCTTTGTAACCACACTTCAATTCCTTCTCGAATTATCTCTCGTTGAAGGTTAAGTTGGGAGGTCAGAGTCTCCAGCATCTGAATAGAAACAGGCTTGCGGCTAAGTGCATCGGCCACCACATTTGCTTTGCCTGGATGATACAAAATCTCCAAGTTGTAGTCCTTAATC
Source organism: Orobanche coerulescens (assembly GCA_033398695.1). Taxonomy (NCBI): domain Eukaryota; kingdom Viridiplantae; phylum Streptophyta; class Magnoliopsida; order Lamiales; family Orobanchaceae; genus Orobanche; species Orobanche coerulescens. The sequence goes on along the minus strand of CM065818.1, from coordinate 99,306,681 downwards.
AACTCTAACCATCTTCTTTGTCGCATGTTCAGCTCTTTCTGACTGAAGATGTATTTGAGACTCTTGTGATCAGTAAAGATCTGACAGTGAGTCCCGTACAGGTAATGTCTCCAGATTTTCAAAGCAAAAATCACTGCTGCCAGCTCCAAATCGTGCGTTGGGTAATTCACTTCATAGGGTTTCAGTTGTCGCGACGCATAAGCGATCATCTTATCATTTTGCATCAATATGCATCCGAGCCCTTGGTTCGAAGCATCACTGTAAACTATAAATCCTCCAGTTCCCGGTGGAAGTGATAGAATCGGCGCCGTCGTCAATCTCTTCTTCAATTGATCAAAGCTAATCTGACACAACTCATTCCACTCAAAATTTTGAGTTTTCTGCAGGAGTCGAGTAAGTGGGTTGGAAATTTTAGAAAACCCTTCCACGAATCGACGATAATATCCAGCAAGTCCTAAGAAGCTTCGGACTTCCTTCACGTTCTTTGGAGGCTTCCAATCCAAAACTGCTTCAATCTTTTGAGGATCTACTCGGACTCCTTCAGCTGATACCACATAACCGAGGAACATTACTTCCTTTAGCCAGAATTCACACTTAGAGAGTTTGGCATACAGTTGCTCGCTTCTCAAAAGTTCTAATACAATCCGCAAATGCCGCGCATGTTCCTCCGTGCTCTTAGAATACACCAAAATGTCTTCAATAAACACGACCACAAATTTATCCAGATATTCGATGAACACTCGGTTCATCAACTGCATGAATGCAGTAGGTGCATTAGTGAGACCAAACAGCATCACTACAAACTCATAGTGTCCGTAGCGAGTTCTGAATGCTGACTTCGGAACATCAGATTCCTTAATCCTCAGCTGATGATATCCTTATCTCAGATAGATTTTAGAAAATACCGTTACCCCTTGCAACTGGTCAAACAGGTCATCAATCCGTGGCAACGGATACTTATTGTTAATTGTCATCTTGTTCAGCTCTCGATAGTCGATACATAGTCGAAGCGATCCATCCTTCTTTCGGACAAAAAGAACCGGCGCTCCCCAGGGTGAAACGCTTGGCTGAATATAGCCTTTGTCCAGTAACTCCTCCAGCTGCTTTTTCAATTCATACATCTCAGTAGGTGCCATACGATACGGCGCCTTAGAAATTGGTGTAGCTCCGGGTTCTATCTCAATGGTAAATTCTACATCCCTTCGTAGAGGTAGTCCAGGTAACTCGTTAGGAAATACATCTGGAAATTTGTTCACAATAGGAATGGATGAAAGTTCCACAATTTCGTCTTCTTTCTTCATTGCATAGCACCAGTATCCGGTGCAGCCCTGTTTTAACAATTTGACAACTTTCATCGCTTTGATCATCTTCCCTGAGCTTCCCGGTTTCCATCCCTCAAACAGTATTTCGGAACCATCGTCAGCGATCAGCGAGATATTCCTCCTTCGGTAGTTTACAATTGCTCCATATCGATTAAGCCAATCGTCTCCGAGTATCAGGTCGTCTCCTTGCATTTCTATCACAATCAAATCTGAGAGCCATTCTATGCCTCCAAATGATACAGGGAAATTTCTGGTTTCTACGTTCCCGACAATCCTCTCTCCACTCGGTAAACCAACAACATAAGGTTCAAAAGTATGAAAACCAGAAATATTCAAACGATTTACACAAGACAAGGATATAAAAGAATGCGTAGCTCCTGTATCGAATAGAACGCCGATCGGGCCGGGAAAGGATCTGACAAGACTGATGCGACAAAGAAAGATCACCGATCGTATGTTCTCCTCATCTCGCATGCAGTAGGGGAACATATCCGACACTTGATGTACCCTTTCGCCCCACTGCCTCCTCGCTCGCCCGCGGCCAAAATTCCGAGGCATCCGAACACTTTGCCGTCTGCTGATACCGGCTTCCTTTTGATCGGCCGTGTGGTGTACGGGCTCTAAAAGACTTTGCAGCCTCTTCACAGAACACCGCACGATGTCCCTCTCAACCACAATCAAAACAAGTCACGACAGGTAGGGGCAATTCCGTCGATAGTGCCCCATCTGGGCGCAGTTAAAGCATTTCCTGGTAACATCAGTCATGGTTGATGTTGCTCCGAAGTTCTTTCCGCTCCTAACTGGGTGCGGAGGTTTCTTGAAAGAATGAAAAGATGACTGGTCCTTGCACGGCCCGCTGCTCTCGTGCTCTGTAAAAGTACCAGAGACTTTCTACTTCTTGGATTCCGTAAATTTCTTCATAGCTGCTTCCTTGATTTCATACGCCAACGCCTTATCCTGGTATTGACGGAGTGTGGTACATTCGAAACTGGACATGTACCTCTGGATTTCTGGTTTCATCCTCATATCAAAATGGATCATCATTTCTGCATCTGTTCTGACCAGATGTCGAACAAATACCAGCTGCTGGTTAAACGTCTTAATTGCCTGAGATACTGGCACATCTGAAGGCTGAGCGGAGAAAAACTCCCGAACCTTGGCTTCCCTCACAAGATGAGGGCAGTACTGAGCTTCCATCATCAATTTAAACTCTGTCCAATCAGCATCATGGTCTACAGGCCGGATGGCTTCCCACCATTCGGACGCTTCCCCTATCAGAAAGTATTGAGCGATAGAGGCTCTCCGGTCGTCTGGGCAGTTAATTCCGGCAAAGATTTTCTCCAGTTCCTTCAACCAATGGTCCCAGGTGGGAGTCTCAGAAATACCATCAAATTTGGGCGGTTGCATCTTCGCCACCTCTTGCAGCCACCGGTCACCTCGATTTCGAATGTCTGGGATCCCTTGCTGTCTCTCTCCCTGCTGTAGTCCCACCGCCACTTGCATTCGGTCCACGACTTGGGCGAACTGAGTCATCTGGTTCACCATTTGACGAAGGATCTCTGGTACAGCAGGTTCCGGTTCGTTATTGATAGATCGTTGCAGCTCGCCTGAGCTATGACTGGCCTGATTAGAATGCGACGCTTCCCTTTATGCATTTCTTCGTCCGCGTCCGCGACCACGTCCATGTCCGCCTCTCAACATACTGTAAGCATAAATACTCAATATACTGGAAACAATACCATTCAAATGCTCAAGTACAAAGGAATATAACATGTAAAAGATGAGATAGAGATTAGGAACTTACAACCACCGCCCGCACGAAGACGTAGGCAGTACAGTGATGTTATTCGCGGACGGATACCTCAAAAGACATAAATGACCCCTATTTTATTCCAACGGCCAAGATATCCATAATCTTAGCTCCGATACCATATTCTGTAACACCCCCGATATATTCAGGAATATTACAGTGCCGTAAATCCTTTACATAAGGATTTACAAGGCTGAAGAATTGAACAGACATTAACAGGTACAAATGAATTGAAGTAACGGAATTAAGATACAACAGTTCTGACCAAATACTGAAAATACAAATGTTCAACAGAAACTTATTAATAAATCACCAATTCAAATTCATCATAAATAACTACGTACTCGAGTACTTATTGAAATAACCAACAAACAACAGTCAAATAAACCCGGACGGAACATCACTCTGCACCCTCGTCGTCATGCAGCTCCAGTGGTTATTTTCCCGCTCTCCTGGATCCTGAACATAAACAAAATGTTCACTCCCGAAGGGGTTAGCACAACGATGCTAGTACAAGTACCACAACATATTATTCATATCTCATGAAGAATAATAACGTAAACGACAAAAATACCAGCGAGTCTTCTCCTACGAGAAACTCATAAATGACATACACAACTGATAATCGCAACAAGATATCATAACATACACATGGTAATTCCGACGATCCAGCGTTCACTGCCTAGAACCCACGATGATCCCGTCAGACCAACCCGTGGTGGAAAACCCCGTCCGATGATCCAGCGCACGCTAGCATAGATCCCCCGATGATCCCGTCAGACCAACACGAGGTGGACATACAACAACGACATACATGCACGACAATATGTATAACATCAATACATAAAACAAATAAGGTACTTGCTTCGATTCAAAGACAAGAACAATACTTACACGAAAATGAACACTCGAAGGTCGTCCCCCTCAATCAATTACGTAACAAGCTCGAACCTTAACAAAAGAAATAATATAGAATTTATCTCACATCGTACGAATGTCTAACAATTCGATTTACGGCCAAAAGCTCATAAATTGTAATCTGCCTGAACTTCTTAGCGCACGCTAAGTACTCTGTGTAGCGTGCGTTAAGTCTGCTCGATAGCGCACGCAAACAACAAAAAGCTTAGCGTACGCTAACTATGCATGGTCAGTACTTCACTGATCAGCCGACTGACTCGTCTGATGGCCTAACATACGTTACGTACCAAATGTAGCATATGTTAACTCATGCTCGATAGCGCACGTTAATCTACATAGCTTAGCGTGCGCTAACTGTGCATGGCAGTTTACTACTGAGCAGTAGACTGATCTCGACATGATCAACCAAATGAAATCTTCAGTGTTAATTCATGTTATCTCCATGAATATCATGTTCATACGGTTATGAATGATCTTACGGATTACAACTTCTTCGGATTCAAGAATATGTATACTATTATGTGTTGGTATATTATCGGATATTTGCGCCGTTGTGTGCGGAAGCGTAAATAAAATTGCGGAAAATAAATCACACAAGGATTTATAGAGGTTCGGCTATTAACGAAGCCTACGTCCTCTATCGATGTATCTTTTTCCTTAGGCTTAAGATCAAAACCTCTATGCCTCTCTTCTATCGGTTGAGGGATTACCGTTACAAGCTCGTCTTCTATCGGTTCGAGTAAAACAGTTTTTCCTTTTCTATTGGATAAGGAATCAACCACTATAGCTTTCTATGGGTACTAGATAAACCTCACTTAGATATCGATTGCGATTCTAACAATGTCGGATACTTGATCCTAATAACACCGAATCCAATCGTATCTTTTCTTTTACCTCTCGTGTATAATGTTGAATGTATAAACACTCAAACTAACAATATAAGCTCAATATTGCAACAACAATGTAAGTATATGATTCTCAGATGTATATCTCGTTTGCTTGAAGTTGTTGTACTCAAACAATACCAAAGGAATGGTATGTATAGGCATTTCCCATAAACTAGCCGTTGTTGGTTGTTTTGACTTGCTAGCGTGCGCTAGCCTTACTCTGGTAGCGTGCGCTAATATCTTAGCGTGCCTGTAGCGTGCGCTAGACTGTTCCCAGTTTCAGTCCATTAGCTTCATTTCTTCTTTAGCGTACGTTATGCCTACGTCCTTACGTACGTAACCTTCTTGTATTAGCGTGCGTTAATAACACATATTAGCGTGCGCTAATCCAATATATCCGTTGCATGGATTGTCAAAGTATCCGTTTGATATGCTGACTTTGACCTGCTTTTCCCAACGTTCTGATTGACTTGATTCTAACTTCTTAGCGTGCGCTAATCCTTCATTGTAGCGTGCGCTAATGCTGATTTCAGTGCATACGTCATTCTGTGTTTGAATATCTTCACAACGGTAACAAGACTTCGATAGCGTGCGTTAATGATACCGTGTAGCGTGCGCTATCCCATCAGCTGACTTCACTGCAGCTTACTTCGAAACTTGGCTGGAATGCAGATTACTCCTCGTTAGCATGCGCTAACATATATGCCTTAGCGTGCGCTAATGCAGTCCAGATTGCAACTTTTTGCGTCTTCGTCTGCTTCGTTGTTTTGCTTCGCCTCAATGTTGTTTTGTTGTTTAGCAACTTTAATCATCAAAACATAAATTAAATAATGTGTGGAATAAATATTCCAACAATCTCCCCCTTTTTGATGATTACAAAACAACCCTTGAATTGGATAATCTGTAAAAAATAATATATGTATATTTCTACGAATCAAAGTTTTCGGCTTTGATCGTTTCATTAGTTTCTCCAATTCTCTTTTCTTTTCGACATCTCCTTTATTTTTCAACTCCGTCGTTTTTCATTTTTCAAAATTTTCAACTCCCCCTATTTGTATGCTTTTCTTTTCTTTTCGACTTCTTTGATTCTTCTCATTTTTATCTCAATTCATCTCCTTCTCCTTTTTTATCTCAATTCATATCTTTCTCCCCCTTTTTGTCTTCATCAAAAAGTAAAAAAAAATATAAAGGATACCAAATGAAATATGCATGATACCAATTTATGCATTAATAAGGGTATAAACTCCCCCTGAAAATATTATTTTCCCTTAAAAATATTCCTTCTCCCCTTTTGTAAAATATCATTTGTCAAAATTTATTTTTGGGGACCCAACTATAGTGGGTTTTTCTTTTGAAACGTAGACGATATTTGAAATGTTTGTTCCTTTAGGAACCCAAATCTCTTTAATTTTTATTGTCCGTCTTGGGCTTTTGCAATTTGAAATGTGATGCCCGATTTTCAAACATTTTTCGCATCGGGGTATTTTAAAATTGACGGATTCATTTTTCGAACGTGGTTTGAATCCTAACCCCTCTTTATTGAGAGTATATTTTTGAACACATAACATTTGTTCAAATTTATCGTTGCCGCACGAGAATTTCTTTGTCAAAATTTTTAGTTCATCTTGAACTTTTAAAAGATCATTCTTTAAAATATTCTCGTTTTCAATGCATTTTGAATGATCGATTTCAACAAATTTCCCTTTTTCAAGTATTTTGGAATTTTCAATTTCCAAAGTTTTATATTTAGACTTGAGGGATTTAATTTCATTTAAAGCATTTTGATAGTCCGTATGTAATAACTCGAATGCTTCAAAAAGTTCGTGATAGGAGTTACTTACTTGGCTTTCGACGTCGCTATCGTCGAAAGAACTCCGGGCCATGAGCGCGAGATTATTTTGTTCAAGAAAGTCTTCATCGGGATCTTCGTCGCTCCATGTTGCGATTAGAACCTCTTTTTGCTTTACTCGACAATTCTTAGCAAAGTGGCCTGGTTTGCCACATAATCGACAAGTGTTGTCGAATTTCTTAGGTTTGCCCGCTTGAATGTCCTTCTTCCTCCGGTTTAATAAGTGTTGTAACTTATTAATATTTTTGGCATAATATGCCATTTCTTCGTCGCTTTCGTCCACCGGGGTTTCTTCTTTCTTCTTCGACATTTTAGCCTTGAAGGCTATCGACCTCTCCTTCGGTTTTGGTTTGGCATTCCGAGATTTTAGGACAATCTCGTAGTTGATAAGAGAACCAACGAGAGCACTAAAATCGAGAGTATTTAAATCTTTGGATTCCATTATTGCCGTAACCGTACCGTCCCATTCTCGAGGTAGTGATCAGAGAATTTTCTTAATTTCTCACTACTCGAAAGTGGTTTTCCGAAACATGCTAATCCATTAGTGATGACCGAGAATCGGTCGAGCATAATCGAGATGGATTCATCGTCCTTCATTTGGAATAATTCATAATCATGAAGGAGCTTGTTTATCTTCGTCTCTTTGACTTGAGACGTACCTTCGTGTGTTACCTCAAGCATTTTCCAAATTTCTTTGGCACTATCACACGATGATATCCGATTGTTTTCTTCCGGATTTAAGGCACAATAGAGGATTTGAGTTGCCTTACAATTGAAATGGTCGTTTTTCCAATCGGAGTCGTCATATTCTTCAAAATTTTTAAGCGTACCGTTGGAATTCGTTGGAATTTTTGGACCAAGACAAATCACCTTCCAAAGTTCGATGTCGTAAGCTCGAATGAATATCGACATCTTCTTCTTCCAAGTCATGAAGTTCACGCCATCAAAAAATGGTGGTCGGTTGAGAGCAAGGCCTTCGACTGGAGCCATTTGAAACGCCATTTGATCTTATTCTCCTCGGATGTTAAGCCGCGTATTGGAGTACCGCTCCGATACCAATTGTTGGTATATTATCGGATATTTGCGCCGTTGTGTGCGGAAGCGTAAATAAAATTGCGGAAAATAAATCACACAAGGATTTATAGAGGTTCGGCTATTAACGAAGCCTACGTCCTCTCTTGATGTATCTTTTTCCTTAGGCTTAAGATCAAAACCTCTACGCCTCTCTTCTATCGGTCGAGGGATTACCGTTACAAGCTCGTCTTCTATCGGTCCGAGTAAAACCGTTTTTCCTTTTCTATTGGATAAGGAATCAACCACTCTAGCTTTCTATGGGTACTAGATAAACCTCACTTAGATATCGATTGCGATTCTAACAATGCCGGATACTTGATCCTAATAACACCGAATCCAATCGTATCTTTTCTTTTACCTCTCGTGTATAATGTTGAATGTATAAACACTCAAACTAACAATATAAGCTCAATATTACAACAACAATGTAAGTATATGATTCTCAGATGTATATCTCGTTTGCTTGAAGTTGTTGTACTCAAACAATACCATATGAATGGTATTTACAGGCACTAGATGTCCTCCCGTGCGATGCACGGCGTATAATGTTAAATGTTTTATTATATTAATAATATATGATCGAATTTCAATAATGTAATAAAATTATTATAAAATATACATGAGTCAGTATACACACACATGTACATATACTATTATTTGATTTAATTTCATTTATAAACTCTTGTCATGTGATCTAAGGGCATATGAACTGAATCGAATCGAATGGACTCGACTCAATCGAATCGAATCAATGTACCGATCGAACTAAACCGAACTAAAAAACTGAAAAATAAGTCCAAAAGAACAGTAGGCCCTGATATTGTTGTTGTTGTTGTATTATCAACTTTTATTAAAAGTATACAACTGATATTCTTACTAATATATTTTTTTTATATGATTTGACATTAATGTAATATTTTATGATCAGAACAAAATAATTCTTAAAACTCAAATAATTATTAAAAAGCTATGAAAATAAACTAAACATATATTTTTCTTTAATATTCTTATATTTTTATATTGAAATATTTTAATCATCTAAATACATTATAATTATATTTATATTACTTTATATATACTATATGGGTCAAATTAAAGAGAACGAAGTAATAAATAATTTGATATATTTTTTCAAAAATAAAATTGATGCATAAAAATTATAATTGTTTAAACTATTAGCTTAAAAATAAAAGGAATAAAATGAGAGAAATTTTTTAATTGTTAGATAGCTTATAATGGAATAACCCTCTAACCCTCCCAAATTAAACGTCCATTTTTTAAGATTTTTAAAAAAATGATTAATGTGGAGATGACACATATTTTCTTAGATTTTTTTGCGACTCTTTTAATATTAAGTATAGATGTGTAAAAGTTCGATATAAAATATATAAACATGACAGTAATCTATATGATCATTGTATATTTATTTATATTAATATACTAATATAATTACTTATCAGTATACAGGCGAAATAACGTAATATATTTTTGATAAATATTTAGATTAAAGTCACACATTTTATACTTAATAATATATCAGGAGATCCACAATGATATTAATTTATTAGGTATAGGGTAATAAAGTATATTATTGATCTTGTAAAAGATAGATTTACTTCAAGGAAATTATTTGAAAATTATCTGATTTTTGTATTTTATATACAAATAATTTAAAATCAAGATATAATGTAGTAATTATTCAAAAACAACTTATATTCAAAAAGGAATATTTTAATTATATATATGCCTAATGAATGTTAAATCAAATATCATAAAAAGAAGATTAATTTAAAATATTAATAATAAAAAATAGAGTTCAGACGATAAAACTATTAACTTTTAAATATTGAGAGAAAAATAAAAAGAGAAAAGAAAAAAAATGATTATCATTAAATCTCATTCAAATGTGTAGGAGTTAGTGTATTTTTAAAAAGAAAAAAAAAAGATAACTAATCCAAAAAATCCACATAAAAACACATGTCATGTACAACTCTCTTTTAATAGTAAAGTAGATTTCCCATAAACTAGCCGTTGCTGGCTGTTTTGACTTGCTAGCGTGCGCTAGCCTTACTCTGGTAGTGTGCGCTAATATCATAGCGTGCCTGTAGCGTGCGCTAGGCTATTCCCAGTTTCAGTCCAGTAGCTTCGTTTCTTCTTTAGCGTACGTTATGCCTACGTCCTTACGTACGTAACCTTCTTGTATTAGCGTGCGTTAATAACACATATTAGCGTGCGCTAATCCAATATATCTGTTGCATGGATTGTCAAAGTATCCGTTTGATATGCTGACTTTGACCTGCTTTTCCCAACGTTCTGATTGACTTGATTCAAACTTCTTAGCGTGCGCTAATCCTTCATTGTAGCGTGCGCTAATGCTGATTTCAGTGCATACGTCATTCTGTGTTTGAATATCTTCACAACGGTAACAAGACTTCGATAGCGTGCGTTGATGATACCGTGTAGCGTGCGCTATCCCATCAGCTGACTTCACTGCAGCTTACTTCGAAACTTGGCTGGAATGCAGATTACTCCTCGTTAGCGTGCGCTAACATATATGCCTTAGCGTGCGCTAATCCAGTCCAGATTGCAACTTTTTGCGTCTTCGTCTGCTTCGTTTTTTTGCTTCGCCTCGATGTTGTTTTGTTGTTTAGCAACTTTAATCATCAAAACATAAATTAAATAATGTGTGGAATAAATATTCCAACATTATGAAACCATATTCCATTACGATTACAATTCTTCATGCGATAATTCGGAAGGCTTAACGGTCGATATCAACACCTTAATATCAATGAAAACTATCACCCTGTAGTTTGATAAACATTCCAAGATAAATCCTTCCGTGACTAATCTCTTATATCCGTCTAACAATAGTGATACTAAAGTTAAGTCCATGATTGCTATGAAGACGCCTACTAAATTCGGATTTACCAATGATAAAAACTTCCTCTACTTATTCATTGTAATAAGATTCGAATCATGATGTTCATAATCAAGGTACTTAAGGCATAATCATCTCAATATTCCAAACATGATGTGGGTAGGATAATTTTCCCAAGAACTCATTATTTTGCAAGCATGATCATCTTATCCTCCATAACACGAATCTAGAGTTGGAGATAGAATCAACATACCTTAATATGACGAAATCACTGAACTCCAAAGGTAGAATCTGACTCCGGTTGGTTATACGTCACTCCAAGGTTCTACTCCTCTTCAATGATCAATAACAAAAAGTATCCAATGTTCAATGATCAAGTGGATGTGTTATAAGTGTGTCTAAGGAAGATGATATGCCCTGTGGTATCCCAAATACGAAAGGTGAACGAAGGAAATGAGAACAAAATGGAGTGCTGGACCATATATAAACTTTCTGTACAAAAGCAGATTAGCGCACGCTACTAAGCATTCCTTAGCGCGCGCTAATAAGAGTTGACTTCAAAACTGTCCAGGTTCGTCCGCGGGAATCTTACCCGGACCCATGTCCCGGCTGGCGCATGTGCTAGCCGCCCAGCTCAATAATTGAGTGCCTAGCGCACGCAACTCCTACATACGTAGCGTGCACTAGTAGTAGCCGATAGCGCGCGTTAAGCTACATTCTTAGCGTGCGCTATCACGAGTTTGCATGAGAAATTTTACATGTTGATATAGGTATGTACAAAGTTACCAACGAAAGAAATATCATACTCCAATAATCAAGATCACAACTCCGAATAATACAGGGTTCGAATACAGGTAAAATACATAGTAATAAATCCAGATATTACAGATAGTCAAGTGATTAATATACTAGTATAAGTTTGATTGATAATCATTGAATGATTATGCATATGGAATAGATCAAATTTATGGATACTGTTAGAAAATACAATACTGGAGAGACTCGCATTGAGATCACTGCATGTAAATATCACAAGTTAGTCTCAATAGAACAGTTAATTAATCCTTGAACCTGAGATTATAATAGAGTCCAATATGATAACTCATATGCCTTGATGTAATCCAAAATCACTTGAAATATGGTGATCATAAAGGTTAGCGATCAGGATTAGTAAGAGTCATGTATAGGGCAACAAATAATTAAGATGGGGATTTGTAACTCTTTTTTAAGAGAGAGATACCTGTTGGCCCCCTCGATAAGTAAGAATGCAGCAAATTCATGTCCATGCTCAAATGAAGTCATTTGATTCAATTAGTCTACATAAAATCGAGAAAGTATTTGAATATAATAAGTATGATAGCTTTCATGACTTAGTTCCAAATACGATTGTTAAAAGTCTAGATGGGGAGGTGGGCAAATAGAAATTTAAAACTTTTAAACTTGACTGAACTAGTTTTTGAAACTTGGCTGAAATAGATAGGTCGAAAGTACTTGGCTGTGAATTTCAGTTGCCAACTGAGTGTCAATAGATTAGCAGAAGTCTTGTAACTGACTAAGTTTGTAATACAATAGATACGATGGATGCAACAATTAAGTATGATGCAAGAAAGTTGTAAGTAACTCAGCACTTATAGTGGTTTTAGAGGTGGGGTGATCCTCTACTTGTCCATTTCTCTACAATACACTTGGAGATAAATTCACTATAAATTTTGATGGTTACGATTAATTAAGTTACAACAGCTTTCGACCTGTGAACACCCCAGTAAATCCTTCTTCATTTGGTTGCTTGTCACCTCTTAATCGAAAATGCTTGGATGTCTCACAACTCTCAAGATGTTTAACACCTTCCAATCAAGAACATGTGGATGTCGCACAACCTCAATTTTCAAGAACCTCGTTCAAAAGTAACCCTCACTCAAATCGGTTGATAAGAGTTTGTTGTTTTATCCAACTCAAAAGCTTCTCTTGATTTGTATCTTTAGATGTTAGCTCTTCACGATGCTTAGTATTTCAGAATGCATAGCTTACCTTGTTTGGTGTGTGTGTTGATAACATCGTTCTTTAGCTCTTCAATTCTTCATATATTTTTCTTGATATTTTCTTCATAGCCATTACATCTCTTGAATAAATCCATCCATTGGAGAGTGATGTGTTTGTTGAATATTATCTTCCTTGCAATGGCTTGTTGTTTTGTTTCTGTCCTTTGGAGGACTTTCTTCAATATATAACTTCATCGTCGCAATCTTAGATTTCCTTAATGAAGAATGTCTTGGGCTTGAATCTGGAGGAATATTTTATTCCTAATTTCCATGCAAGTTGCGTGATTGCCTCGATTTCCCTCTTTATTTTTTATTCACGTCTGCATGCTTCTTGTCGGTCTTGTTGACCTTTTAATGTGCTGACGTGGATGCTAAAAGGTACTTGGGATTTTTTTGAGTATCGAAACTCTTGGCTGTGCATACTCGGTTGCCCTTTTCACCTGGGTTACTCGGATGTACAACTTAGCTGAAGATTGGACCTAGCTGTCTACTGACTTAGCTGTTGAAACCCGAATGATCTGTACTTGGTCTTACAATAAATTATTAGGCGTTTAAAAGATATTCATTTGGTTCTCTTTGCAATGCCAAGTACTTAGAACTTGTATTTGAATCTAACCTTATTACATGGATGACATCATCGGAATCTCAAGTGTATTTCTAACAAATTCCCCTTATTTCAATGATGGCAAACTTAATACTTTTTCAAATGTAAAAATCATAACAAACATGTAAACATCTGCATAAAAACTAAAATCCAATCTGTTTGAGACAATTAGAGATTGTCATTCAAGTTCACTGTATATGCTGTTAGGTTTATTACAGTCCAAAAATTTAAAAAGAGCACATACATAAGTAAATTATATAAAAGGTTCAGTTTTGTAACACCCCCAAATTTCTGGGTAGCTACAGCGCCGTGGACCTCTCGTGGGACCCACCAGGCTAGGTTATTCATTTTACATCACGATAACTTGTAACACAAAAATAAAAAATCCCAAAATAATTTTTCATAGTATTAAATAGGAAAGTAGAAGTACATGGGTTGTAAATTCTTACATACCCCTTGAAGATAAAAATACTAAAGTTTCAGTGCATTCCAAACACCTTCGTCAAGCTAATCCTGATCCTTCACATTCCCATGCATGTATCCTCGTGTCCCTGCAATTGGTAAGTATACAATACGAACCCATACCTGTAACATCCGAAATTTCTACTACCATTGTTTAATATTATTTTATCCGAGTTATATTGTACAGTGTGGAATCTGTACAGTATAGATAAAATAAATGAAGGACTGAGATGTCAGTATTGGTATAATTGTCGTACTTGGTCGACAATTGCAATTGAGGATATTATGTATCATATGAGAATATTATGGAATTAAGTATATGTATTCAGTGTGTGAGTGTACGTATCCAGTATGTCGAGACAGACGAGAAGAGTTGGAAATGGCTAAGTATAGCCTGACTAGCGCGCGCTAATGGTCAAGTATAGCGCACGCTATCGTTCATGGTTAGCGCATGCTAGAGGCAGAATGTAGCGCACGCTAGTGCAGTCAGATCAGAAGGAATCTACGTGTGGACCAGACCACTTTCGGCGCACGTTCTGGTAAGTCAACGGATGTTGTAATGTAGTGTTAGCGCACGCTAATGCATGATGGTTAGCGCACGCTAACTGTATATCGGACAAAAAGGAATCTTATCCTCGTCAGCACTTTCGGCGTGTGGACCAGTCTTCGGAGCATACAGACAAACGAGTCAACTGATGTTAGTGCACGCTAAAATGCAAGGACTTGCGTACGCTAGATGGTTTAAGTTACGTACGCTAATGCATGGGCATTACGTACGTAAGCTCATGTATGAAGCCAGACAGTAGTCTTTGGACTGCGATAGCGCACGCTAACAAAGGTCAGCTAGCGCACGCTAAGGCCGTAGCGCATGCTAAACATAAGATTTAGCGCACGCTAGTAATGTATTTTATATAAGGGACAAACGGGTATTATGAAGCATTTCGTCCTTTCATTCACCTTCAGTCGATAGAGAGAGTTTTGGGAGGTTCTTGAGGTTCCCAAACACGGTGAGGTGGTGATCTTTAACAAGATTAAGATAGAAATCATGGATTAAAGTTTTGTTCTTGAAATCATTGGTGATTCTTGGAAATGGATTCAACCTTGGAAATCAATCCATTCCTTCATAAAGGTAATCACTCTTCATCTTTGGATTTCATTTTGGATTGAATGTTGATGTTCTTGAGTTGATGATTATTACATAAACGAGTTGATAAGCATGATTATGAGATGGATTACCGGATTATGATGATGTTATTGTTGATATGAAGATATTGATATGATTCTTGTGGTTTAAATTGTGTTGTTCGTTTTCTTGAGATAAGTGGATTAATCCTTCTCCCGCCGGATGTTGATGTTATTGTCGATGATTACTCTCTGTAATGGAAGATTAAGGGAGTGTTGTTACGTTCTTGATGTTTCATGATGTTGATATTGAGGAAGATGATATATGGATATAGGACTTTTATAAGTTAAATGATTGTTTGTATGTTAAAGGATATCGAATTTCGTTGTTGGATAACTATGAACATGGTTTAGAATCACTTAGTGTTCTTGATAATCGCCATGTGTTGATCGGTATATGAAATGCATGCAACTGCATGTCATTAGCGCACGCTAGTGTTACTGTCTAGCGCACGCTAACGGGAACGTCTTAGCGCACGCTACGTTAAGTAATTAACATGCGCTAAGTCAACAGGCAGGGTAGTATATTCTGTTTCGATTATGAATTCGTGATCGTTTAAGTTGGCTTGATCAGACTTATGGTTAACCGAGATATTGTTGAGCCGTGGAGATTGTGAATTGGTTTTATCGATTGTTGATTGTTTTCGAACTTGTTGTTTATCGATTATTGTAATAGGTTGAGATTATTGATCGGTGTTTATAACCGTATGTTGCGGTCGTGTTCGAGTATGTTCGTGAATGGCGTTGGTCAGGGCCGAGGAGCTGGTAGACGAAGACAATGAAATTGGTAGCGGCTTCATCATCGTCAGATCGGTATCGAGTAAGTTATTACTTACTCGGTTTATAGTATTTAATGAATGGTTTCGTTTCATTCGCTTATAATTGTATAGCAATGTTTATAATCGTAATCACATGAGACTTGGGATTATAAATCATATTCGAGTTTTGGGAATCTAAATCATAATGTATATGATTTACTTTTGTTATTGGTATACTTGTATATCGAGGATATATCGTGATAAAAACGGAGATATGAACTATCTGCAATCCGTGATACTTTGGACCGTCGAGTATTGAGGATAATGGTTCGGGATGGTTTAGACATTGAGATCATTCTCGAAGGACTCGGGGCAAGTACTCTAATCATTTTTATCATTTGAGTCGATCATGTTGTGATACATTCGTGTATCGTTGTTGTCATGCAGTTGTGCATTGTTGTTGTCGTGTATTGTGTACTGTTGTTTTGTGCAGTTGTGCATTGTTGTCATATGTCCACCTCGGGTTGGTCCGACGGGATCATCGGGGGATCTATGCTAGCGTGCGCTGGATCGTCGGACGGGTTTTCCACCTCGGGTTGGTCTGACGGGATCATCGGGGGATCTAGGCAGTGAACGCTGGGTCATCGGATTGCCATGTATTGTTGTTGTGCATATGTATATTATGGGTTTGCCATAAGTATACATTGTCGTTATTGTTGTGATCATATTGACGTTGTCATATGAGTATGCATTTGTAGGTCTTGTGTTAGGACCATGTCCGTATGTTGTGTTGATCTGATCTCGGATTAGACTGACGTGATGGTAATGGTATTTCGTATCTTGAGGTATGTTCCGTATTTTCTTGGTACTTGTTTTTGATGGACAATCGATTATCGTATTGGAATTGTCGATGTTATCCGATGGATTGAATTGGCCAGAGTTGGTATAATTTCCGTATCGCGAGTTATGATAATGTTTTGAGAACCTTGAGTATTGTTGAGATACCGCATTTATATTTCGGTATTATTTTAATGTGTTGTTAAGGATGCGAATCGTGGATTCTCGTAAAGTTACGACGGTAAGAGTACACTGGTCGTATTCTTACTTAGTATTTCCATTGATATGTAATTATTGTGGAGATATGATGGTTATCATTGTTGGATATTATGGCTGACCCCGTCGTGGGCTTTCTTTTTAGGTTCTTGGATTATCAAGTTTGTAGCGGTCGTGGAGAGATGAACTTCCCGG
This sequence comes from Orobanche coerulescens, assembly GCA_033398695.1. Classification (NCBI taxonomy): domain Eukaryota; kingdom Viridiplantae; phylum Streptophyta; class Magnoliopsida; order Lamiales; family Orobanchaceae; genus Orobanche; species Orobanche coerulescens. The sequence continues at coordinate 99,289,647 of CM065818.1, read as the reverse complement.
AGGATACTGGCAAGGGCATGTATTTGTGTTTTGAGTTTCTGATCAGTTGTTGTATTCCGCTACTAAAGTATTTCAATTGTTTGTCTTCATCCGCTGCGTGAGTATTTTTAAATGGCCTTTTTGGTATCCGGTAACTTAGGTTACTTTGGCAATCATTTTCTAAATCTATTCTGTCGGTACGTGTAAGCGATAGCTTAACATATATTTTTAAACTGTTGAGTTTTGGCATTTTGGGCCTTGTGGTTTCAAATGAGTTTTTACGACGGTTCGATATACGAGCTTTATAAATCTTCGAATGTTTATAATAGATAATACCGTCGTTAGCCTCTTGGGCGTTTGTAAATGTTTGCGAAAATTTCCTTCAGCCTTGTGGGTTCCATCTCGGGGCCCACGGCGCTGTAATATTCCCGGTCGGATCTGGGGGTGTTACAGAATATGGTATCGGAGCTTAGGTTGAGAAAACCTAGGCAGTCGGGTCAAGTTGGGTCGTGTTTCTGTCGCGTCATTTGAATTGTTGATTGAAAAATATTAGAGCCGTGAGTTTTTATTGTTCACTCGGGCTTGTGCTTATGTGATTTACCAGTGTGGTACTGGGATTGTTGTAACTTTTTCAAATGGTGTTAACGTGTTTCTTCAAATAGAGCTGTGTTGTTTTCTCGAGTGAACTGAGTTTGCAAAATGTGTGTTTTGAAAATATCTGTGTCGAGTATTTTCTTGAGTCGAGACATGTGCCAGTATCACGGGGAATCGTCGGCTTCACGATCTGTAAGTATTTGGATTTTTAAATTTCATCGAGATTTATTGCCGTTCTAAGTTGATATGCTTTGAGATTCAGCAGAATATTATTCATTATAGTATAAGGTGTGAGTTGGGACAGGATTGATGATCTTGAGAAGTTATGATTTTGGAAATCAATATGTCGATTAAGTTTTGGAACGGAGTTTTGCATTTGGGAGAAATATTGTGGATTGTTCAGGAGAACATGTAGTCATGTTAGTTCATTTTGAGATATATGAACCGTTTTTGAGCATTTGAAAATGATACTTTTCAAAATGAATGTTTTACAGATGTTTTACCGTAAATGATTTTGGGCCGAGACCCAATAGATTTTTTGAAATTGTTTTATAACTCGGGGCTTGGGGTCCGAAAAGAGTTTCCTACTTTTTTAAACCTCTTGTAATGCGGAACGAGATACGGGCCGAGACCCTAATATTTGAAAAGACTTTCGTGTTTTCTTAAAAACTCCCGAGACTTGTAAAACACTTTATCAATCATTTACCTATTTCGCTTACACTTTGTCGCAGCTTTGATCTATTTGTTCAAATGAAACTTCTCGGGAAGTCTTTCGCTCGTTGATTTGTTTCAAGGCATTGCCATAGCATAATTGAGGTGATCCAGGATGAAAAATGGTTGACGTTGTGAGTCATATGTGGAAAAAGGAGTTTTGTCGGAGTTTATACATTGAGATTTTGGATTCTATCGTGTAGTTTTACGATGGCATATCGGTGGGATTTGTGATGAGCCGGATTGGTATATAGGAGTACGGATGTGGTCAATCATTTGCATAGTTTTCATTTTAAAACTTCAAATCGTGTGGATTCGAAGGAAATCGTTATCAAATACTTGGCACCAATGAGCCGCTTTATTTTTCGAGAATTGATTTGGTGGTCTTACCAAAATTTATGTTTTGAGTTTTGAAATTTTTGAAAGAACTTTCGAAAATTTGTCTCCTTGACAAGATTATATGATTTCAAATTGGTTTTGAAAATGTGATTGATGTACATACGCATTTAATGCATAATGCATATCGTGGTGAAGTTCTGAATGAGATTCACGAACTGGATAAGACATCAGTATGGTATGAGGAAAAGAGATTCGAACTTTAGTATGGTAGTTTAATTATCCAATGATGATCGGTTGATTTATCGGATAAGAGAAATATACTGCGTGTTGTAGGTTCGGGTACATCATGTAATTTTGGAACTATGGGTTTTATGAAACCGGGACATATGTGCTATGTGATGGTAGTAGCGCGATTTTACCAGTGATTTTGAATGATTTCTTTTGTAAGTGTAGATTTAGGGATGGTGACCCCATGCTGGTTGTTTTGGATATTGAGTGGTCGTTCCCACTCCATGTATGATTGGATATGTTCGTGGGTTTGTGATTGGTTGTTCGTATGCCGAGGAGTATGTTCGACAGTCATGTGTGTTTATTGAGATCCACTGTATGTGATTGGTTTGTCGTTTTGAGAATGCAATTCTTTCGTGGTTCTGTGTTGACCGTGTTGGAGTTTATCATGGTGATGACATTCTCGATTGCGTTTCGACCTTTGGATTGGTCATATTAGAGTTCATCATGTCAATGATATTCTCGATTAATTTATGGGTTGATCATTGCTGGTGATCATCTGAGCGTTCAGATTTTGTGTTGATATTTCGGGATTCGTTGCCATTGTGTTGGGCAGTTGTTTCACAGATGTATCGTGTATTATTGATTTGTATCAGGAATTGGACTTGATTGTGTAATCAAGCAGACATGATTTGAAACGGATAGATTATTTCTTCCGAAGATGTTATATTTTTGTTGAGATCCATGGAATTGTGATCGTAAGTGTGTTGAAGCTTTACAGTGGAGTCACTTGCTAGGATCTCAGGAGATCGTCGACTTTGCGCATTTGTAAGTGTGCTGTTTCGGTTATTCATTAATGATGACGATGGATCATCGTCGTGATGGTTTCGAAATATATTGGTCCAACGGTTTGTTTGTTTTTATGTGACGGATTGCAAGTTTCGAGGACGAAACTTATTTTAAGTGGTGTAGTATGTAATATCCGAAATTTCTACTACCATTGTTTAATATTATTTTATCCGAGTTATATTGTACAGCGTGGAATCTGTACAGTATAGATAAAATAAATGAAGGACTGAGATGTCAGTATTGGTATAATTGTCGTACTTGGTCGACAATTGCAATTGAGGATATTATGTATCATATGAGAATATTATGGAATTAAGTATATGTATTCAGTGTGTGAGTGTACGTATCCAGTATGTCGAGACAGACGAGAAGAGTTGGAAATGGCTAAGTATAGCCTGACTAGCGCCCGCTAATGGTCAAGTATAGCGCACGCTATCGTTCATGGTTAGCGCATGCTAGAGGCAGAATGTAGCGCACGCTAGTGCAGTCAGATCAGAAGGAATCTACGTGTGGACGAGACCACTTTTGGCGCACGTTCTGGTAAGTCAACGGATGTTGTAATGTAGTGTTAGCGCACGCTAATGCATGATGGTTAGCGCACGCTAACTGTATATCGGACAAAAAGGAATCGTATCCTCGTCAGCACTTTCGGCGTGTGGACCAGTCTTCGGGGCATACAAACAAACGAGTCAACTGATGTTAGTGCACGCTAAAATGCAAGGACTTGCGTACGCAAGATGGTTTAAGTTACGTACGCTAATGCATGGGCATTACGTACGTAAGCTCATGTACGAAGCCAGACAGTAGTCTCTGGACTGCGATAGCGCACGCTAACAAAGGTCAGCTAGCGCACGCTAAGGCCGTAGCGCACGCTAAACATAAGATTTAGCGCACGCTAGTAATGTATTTTATATAAGGGACAGACGGGTATTATGAAGCATTTCGTCCTTTCTTTCACCTTCAGTCGATAGAGAGAGTTTTGGGAGGTTCTTGAGGTTCCCAAACACGGTGAGGTGGTGATCTTTAACAAGATTAAGATAGAAATCATGGATTAAAGTTTTGTTCTTGAAATCATTGGTGATTCTTGGAAATGGATTCAACCTTGGAAATCAATCCATTCCTTCATAAAGGTAATCACTCTTCATCTTTGGATTTCATTTTGGATTGAATGTTGATGTTCTTGAGTTGATGATTATTACATAAACGAGTTGATAAGCATGATTATGAGATGGATTACCGGATTATGATGATGTTATTGTTGATATGAAGATATTGATATGATTCTTGTGGTTTAAATTGTGTTGTTCGTTTTCTTGAGATAAGTGGATTAATCCTTCTCCTCGATTTCGGATGTTGATGTTATTGTCGATGATTACTCTCTGTAATGGAAGATTAAGGGAGTGTTGTTACGTTCTTGATGTTTCATGATGTTGATATTGAGGAAGATGATATATGGATATAGGACTTTTATAAGTTGAATGATTGTTTGTATGTTAAAGGATATCGAATTTCGTTGTTGGATAACTATGAACATGGTTTAGAATCACTTAGTGTTCTTGATAATCGCCATGTGTTGATCGGTATATGAAATGCATGCAACTGCATGTCATTAGCGCACGCTAGTGTTCTTGTCAGCGCACGCTAACGGGAACGTCTTAGCGCACGCTACGTTAAGTAATTAACATGCGCTAAGTCAACAGGCAGGGTAGTATATTCTGTTTCGATTATGAATTCGTGATCGTTTAAGTTGGCTTGATCAGACTTATGGTTAACCGAGATATTGTTGAGCCGTGGAGATTGTGAATTGGTTTTATCGATTGTTGATTGTTTTCGAACTTGTTGTTTATCGATTATTGTAATAGGTTGAGATTATTGATCGGTGTTTATAACCGTATGTTGCGGTCGTGTTCGAGTATGTTCGTGAATGGCGTTGGTCGTGGGCCGGAGGCAGTAGACGAAGACAATGAAATTGGTAGCGGCTTCATCATCGTCGTATCGGTATCGAGTAAGTTATTACTTACTCGGTTTATAGTATTTAATGAATGGTTTCGTTTCATTCGTTTATAATTCGTATAGCAATGTTTATAATCGTAATCACATGAGACTTGGGATTATAAATCATATTCGAGTTTTGGGAATCTAAATCATAATGTATATGATTTACTTTTGTTATTGGTATACTTGTATATCGAGGATATATCGTGATAAAAACGGAGATATGAACTATCTGCAATCCGTGATACTTTGGACCGTCGAGTATTGAGGATAATGGTTCGGGATGGTTTAGACATTGAGATCATTCTCGAAGGACTCGGGGCAAGTACTCTAATCATTTTTATCATTTGAGTCGATCATGTTGTGATACATTCGTGTATCGTTGTTGTCATGCAGTTGTGCATTGTTGTTGTCGTGTATTGTGTACTGTTGTTTTGTGCAGTTGTGCATTGTTGTCATATGTCCACCTCGGGATGGTCCGACGGGATCATCGGGGGATCTATGCTAGCGTGCGCTGGATCGTCGGACGGGTTTTCCACCTCGGGTTGGTTTGACGGGATCATCGGGGGATCTAGGCAGTGAACGCTGGATCATCGGATTGCCATGTATTGTTGTTGTGCATATGTATATTATGGGTTTGCCATAAGTATACATTGTCGTTATTATTGTGATCATATTGACGTTGTCATATGAGTATGCATTTGTAGGTCTTGTGTTAGGACCATGTCCGTATGTTGTGTTGATCTGATCTCGGATTAGACTGACGTGATGGTAATGGTATTTCGTATCTTGAGGTATGTTCCGTATTTCCTTGGTACTTGTTTTTGATGGACAATCGATTATCGTATTGGAATTGTCGATGTTATCCGATGGATTGAATTGGCCAGAGTTGGTATAATTTCCGTATCGCGAGTTATGATAATGTTTTGAGAACCTTGAGTATTGTTGAGATACCGCATGGATATTTCGGTATTATTTTAATGTGTTGTTAAGGATGCGAATCGTGGATTCTCGTAAATTCTGACGGTAAGAGTACCTTTCGTATTCTTACTTAGTATTTCCATTGATATGTAATTATTGTCGAGATGTGATGGTTATCATTGTTGGATATTATGGTGACCCGTCGTGGGCTTTCTTTTAGGTTCTTGGATTATCAAGTTTGTAGCGGTCGTGGAGAGATGAACTTCGGAGGATACCGGCAAGGGCATGTATTTGTGTTTTGAGTTTCGATCGGTTGTTGTATTCCATTGCTAAAGTATTTCAATTGTTTGTCTTCATCCGCTGCGTGAGTATTTTTAAATGGCCTTTTTGGTATCCGGTAACTTAGGTTACTTTGGCAATCATTTTCTAAATCTATTCTATCGGTACGTGTAAGCGATAGCTTAACATATATTTTTAAACTGTTGAGTTTTGGCATTTTGGGCCTTGTGGTTTCAAATGAGTTTTTACGACGGTTCGATAAACGAGCTTTATAAATCTTCGAATGTTTTTAATAGATAATACCGTCGTTAGCCTCTTGGGCGTTTGTAAATGTTTGCGAAAATTTCCTTCAGCCTTGTGGGTTCCATCTCGGGGCCCACGGCGCTGTAATATTCAGTCGGATGCGGGGTGTTACGAGAATATGGTATCGGAGCTTAGGTTGAGAAAACCTAGGCGGTCGGGTCAAGTTGGGTCGTGTTTCATCGCGTCATTTGAATTGTTGATTGAAAAATATTGGAGCCGTGAGTTTTTATTGTTCACTCGGGCTTGTGCTTATGTGATTTACCAAAGTGTGGTACTGGGATTGTTGTAACTTTTTCAAATGGTGTTAACGTGTTTCTTCAAATAGAGTGTGTTGTTTTCTCGAGTGAACTGAGTTTGCAAAATGTGTGTTTTGAAAATATACGTGTCGAGTATTTTCTTGAGTCGAGACATGTGCCAGTATCACGGGGAATCGTCGGCTTCACGATCTGTAAGTATTTGGATTTTTAAATTTCATCGAGATTTATTGCCGTTCTAAGTTGATATGCTTTGAGATTCAGCAGAATATTATTCATTATAGTATAAGGTGACAGAGTTGGGACAGGATTGATGATCTTGAGAAGTTATGATTTTGGAAATCAATATGTCGATTAAGTTTTGGAACGGAGTTTTGCATTTGGGAGAAATATTGTGGATTGTTCAGGAGAACATGTAGTCATGTTAGTTCATTTTGAGATATATGAACTGTTTTTGAGCATTTGAAAATGATACTTTTGAAAATGAATGTTTTACGGATGTTTTACCGTAAATGATTTTTGGGCCGAGACCCAATAGATTTTTTTGAAATTGTTTTATAACTCAGGGCTTGGGGTCCGAAAAAGAGTTTCCTACTTTTTTTAAACCTCTTGTAATGCGGAACGAGATACGGGCTGAGACCCTAATATTTGAAAAGACTTTCGTGTTTTCTTAAAAAAACTCCCGAGACTTGTAAAACACTTTATCAATCATTTACCTATTTCGTTTCTGCCTGTCGCAGTTTTGATCTATTTGTTCAAATGAAACTTCTCGGGAAGTCTTTCGCTCTGTTGATTTGTTTCAAGGCATTGCCATAGCATAATTGAGGTGATCCAGGATGAAAAATGGTTGACGTTGTGAGTCATATGTGGAAAAAGGAGTTTTTGTCGGAGTTTATACATTGAGATTTTGGATTCTATCGTGTAGTTTTCTGATGGCATATCAGTGGGATTTGTGATGAGCCGGATTGGTATATAGGAGTACGGATGTGGTCAATCATTTGCATAGTTTTCATTTTAAAACTTCGAAATCGTGTGGATTCGAAGGAAACTGTTATCAAATACTTGGCACCAGCGAGCCAGTTTATTTTTCGAGAATTGATTTGGTGGTCTTACCAAAATTTATGTTTTGAGTTTTGAAATTTTTGAAAGAACTTTCGAAAATTTGTCTCCTTGACAAGATTATATGATTTCAAATTGGTTTTGAAAATGTGATTGATGTACATACGCATTTAATGCATAATGCATATCGTGGTGAAGTTCTGAATGAGATTCACGAACTGGATAAGACATCAGTATGGTATGAGGAAAAGAGATTCGAACTTTAGTATGGTAGTTTGATTATCCAATGATGATCGGTTGATTTATCGGATAAGAGAAATATACTGCGTGTTGCAGGTTCGGGTACATCATGTAATTTTGGAACTATGGGTTTTATGAAACCGGGACATATGTGCTATGTGATGGTAGTAGCGCGATTTTACCAGTGATTTTGAATGATTTCTTTTGTAAGTGTAGATTTAGGGATGGTGACCCCATCTTTGGTTGTTTTGGATATTGAGTGGTCGTTCCCACTCCATGTATGATTGGATATGTTCGTGGGTTTGTGATTGGTTGTTCGTATGCCGAGGAGTATGTTCGACAGTCAGGTGTGTTTATTGAGATCCACTGTATGTGATTGGTTTGTCGTTTTGAGAATGCAATTCTTTCGTGGTTCTGTGTTGACCGTGTTGGAGTTTATCATGGTGATGACATTCTCGATTGCGTTTCGACCTTTGGATTGGTCATATTAGAGTTCATCATGTCAATGATATTCTCGATTAATTTATGGGTTGATCATTGCTGGTGATCATCTGAGCGTTCAGATTTTGTGTTGATATTTCGGGATTCGTTGCCATTGTGTTGGGCAGTTGTTTCACAGATGTATCGTGTATTATTGATTTGTATCAGGAATTGGACTTGATTGTGTAATCAAGCAGACATGATTTGAAACGGATAGATTATTTCTTCCGAAGATGTTATATTTTTGTTGAGATCCATGGAATTGTGATCGTAAGTGTGTTGAAGCTTTACAGTGGAGTCACTTGCTAGGATCTCAGGAGATCGTCGACTTTGCGCATTTGTAAGTGTGCTGTTTCGGTTATTCATTAATGATGACGATGGATCATCGTCGTGATGGTTTCGAAATATATTGGTCCAACGGTTTGTTTGTTTTTATGTGACGGATTGCAAGTTTCGAGGACGAAACTTATTTTAAGTGGTGTAGTATGTAATATCCGAAATTTCTACTACCATTGTTTAATATTATTTTATCCGAGTTATATTATACAGCGTGGAATGCATGCAGTATAGATAAAATAAATGAAGGACTGAGATGTCAAGATTGGTATAATTGTCGTACTTGGTCGACAATTGCAATTGAGGATATTATGTATCATATGAGAATATTATGGAATTAAGTATATGTATTCAGTGTGTGAGTGTACGTATCCAGTATGTCGAGACAGACGAGAAGAGTTGGAAATGGCTAAGTATAGCCTGACTAGCGCCCGCTAATGGTCAAGTATAGCGCACGCTATCGTTCATGGTTAGCGCATGCTAGAGGCAGAATGTAGCGCACGCTAGTGCAGTCAGATCAGAAGGAATCTACGTGTGGACCAGACCACTTTTGGCGCACGTTCTGGTAAGTCAACGGATGTTGTAATGTAGTGTTAGCGCACGCTAATGCATGATGGTTAGCGCACGCTAACTGTATATCGGACAAAAAGGAATCGTATCCTCGTCAGCACTTTCGGCGTGTGGACCAGTCTTCGGGGCATACAGACAAACGAGTCAACTGATGTTAGTGCACGCTAAAATGCAAGGACTTGCGTACGCAAGATGGTTTAAGTTACGTACGCTAATGCATGGGCATTACGTACGTAAGCTCATGTACGAGCCAGACAGTAGTCTCTGGACTGCGATAGCGCACGCTAACAAAGGTCAGCTAGCGCACGCTAAGGCCGTAGCGCACGCTAAACATAAGATTTAGCGCACGCTAGTAATGTATTTTATATAAGGGACAGACGGGTATTATGAAGCATTTCGTCCTTTCTTTCACCTTCAGTCGATAGAGAGAGTTTTGGGAGGTTCTTGAGGTTCCCAAACACGGTGAGGTGGTGATCTTTAACAAGATTAAGATAGAAATCATGGATTAAAGTTTTGTTCTTGAAATCATTGGTGATTCTTGGAAATGGATTCAACCTTGGAAATCAATCCATTCCTTCATAAAGGTAATCACTCTTCATCTTTGGATTTCATTTTGGATTGAATGTTGATGTTCTTGAGTTGATGATTATTACATAAACGAGTTGATAAGCATGATTATGAGATGGATTACCGGATTATGATGATGTTATTGTTGATATGAAGATATTGATATGATTCTTGTGGTTTAAATTGTGTTGTTCGTTTTCTTGAGATAAGTGGATTAATCCTTCTCCTCAGTTTCGGATGTTGATGTTATTGTCGATGATTACTCTCTGTAATGGAAGATTAAGGGAGTGTTGTTACGTTCTTGATGTTTCATGATGTTGATATTGAGGAAGATGATATATGGATATAGGACTTTTATAAGTTGAATGATTGTTTGTATGTTAAAGGATATCGAATTTCGTTGTTGGATAACTATGAACATGGTTTAGAATCACTTAGTGTTCTTGATAATCGCCATGTGTTGATCGGTATATGAAATGCATGCAACTGCATGTCATTAGCGCACGCTAGTGTTACTATCTAGCGCACGCTAACGGGAACGTCTTAGCGCATGCTACGTTAAGTAATTAACGTGCGCTAAGTCAACAGGCAGGGTAGTATATTCTGTTTCGATTATGAATTCGTGATCGTTTAAGTTTGCTTGATCAGACTTATGGTTTACCGAGATATTGTTGAGCCGCGGAGATTGTGAATTGGTTTTATCGATTGTTGATTGTTGTCGAACTTGTTGTTTATCGATTATTGTAATAGGTTGAGATTATTGATCGGTGTTTATAACCGTATGTTGCGGTCGTGTTCGAGTATGTTCGTGAATGGCGTTGGTCAGGGCCGAGGAGCTGGTAGACGAAGACAATGAAATTGGTAGCGGCTTCATCATCGTCGTATCGGTATCGAGTAAGTTATTACTTACTCAGTTTATAGTATTTAATGAATGGTTTCCGTTTCATTCGTTTATAATTCGTATAGCAATGTTTATAATCGTAATCACATGAGACTTGGGATTATAAATCATATTCGAGTTTTGGGAATCTAAATCTTAATGTATATGATTTACTTTTGCTATTGGTATACTTGTATATCGAGGATATATCGTGATAAAAACGGAGATATGAACTATCTGCAATCCGTGATACTTTGGACCGTCGAGTATTGAGGATAATGGTTCGGGATGGTTTAGACATTGAGATCATTCTCGAAGGACTCGGGGCAAGTACTCTAATCATTATTATCATTTGAGTCGATCATGTTGTGATACATTCGTGTATCGTTGTTGTCATGTAGTTGTGCATTGTTGTTGTCGTGTATTGTGAGCTGTTGTTTTGTGCAGTTGTGCATTGTTGTCATATGTCCACCTCGGGTTGGTCCGACAGGATCATCGGGGGATCTATGCTAGCGTGCGCTGGATCGTCGGACAGGTTTTCCACCTCGGGTTGGTCTGACGGGATCATCGGGGGATCTAGGCAGTGAACGCTGGATCATCGGATTGCCATGTATTGTTGTTGTGCATATGTATATTATGGGTTGCCATAAGTATACATTGTCGTTATTGTTGTGATCATATTGAAGTTGTCATATGAGTATGCATTTGTAGGTCTTGTGTTAGGACCATGTCCGTATGTTGTGTTGATCTGATCTCGGATTAGACTGACGTGATGGTAATGGTATTTCGTATCTTGAGGTATGTTCCGTATTTCCTTGGTACTTGTTTTTGAGGGACAATCGATTATCGAATTGGAATTGTCGATGTTATCCGATGGATTGAATTGGCCAGAGTTGGTATAATTTCCGTATCGCGAGTTATGATAATGTTTTGAGAACCTTGAGTATTGTTGAGATACCGTACAGATATTTTGGTATTATTTTAATGTGTTGTTAAGGATGCGAATCGTGGATTCTCGTAAAGTTACGACGGTAAGAGTACACTGGTCGTATTCTTACTTAGTATTTCCATTGATATGTAATTATTGTCGAGATGTGATGGTTATCATTGTTGGATATTATGGCTGACCCCGTCGTGGGCTTTAGTTCAATTGATTTAACGGCTTGTCCCTTTTTAAATATTATAATATACCTTATCGTTTCCAACTTTTGATAAAGTAATCTTCTAAAAACGACTTAGTCAATAGCTTTTAGCTATTACTCATGAATATTTAAAAATATAATTCAACACTCCGGATATTCACTTATGGCATAAACATAGTTATACAAATTTTTAATAAGATTAAATCTTCTAATCGATTTAATAAGGAATTATTATAAATTATTCCAGTTGATCATTCTCAAATATTCAAAAAGATAATACTCAGTATTTTCTTTCATGATAGAATGTCCATTTGCACTATTTTAATCAAATTAAATATTTTATATTTATATATTTCAAAAAGTCTTCTAAAAATCGTTGTTTAAAATTTAGGCTTAATATATTTGAGAAACAAGTTAACTAAATACATCACTATCAAATCCCAATCATTGATTATGAAATATATAGCTCGATTTGATAACACGGTATTTGAACTATATTTTTACTAGGCTCATTTAAGAAGGAAACAGACACGGATTTTTTTATAAGCTTTAAAAATTAGAACAATTTAAATATGTGGATGGATGACTCAGATACAAAGTGCATGAAACAGAATCGAAAATAGTTTACAGAATAAAAGTTATACACATTTAAAATTTAATATGGATTAGTTTTTTTGGCCTAAACATCAGCCTCGACTCGCTTGAAAATGGCTCGTTTTCTCTAAGTATTTGATATCTAATATAATGTTTCAAAAGTTATGTGTTTATACATGCGTTTTGTACATACGATTCGGCAAATGTATTTTAAAAAGGACTTACGGATTGGAAGAAAATCAAGCTCAAAAATAGCACCTCAATCTGATTTTTGAAGGTTCTCGGGACTTTCGTCGGACACCTTGTGTCTAGTCGCCTGGAAAAAGTGTCCCGACTCGATGGGATTTGAAGCTTTTTAAGGGACTTAGTAATATGAAAACTGAAATATGAAGATATAGGGTGTAAGAGGTATATCTTGTCTACAGAATGCGGTAATCGGTATGGAAAAGTGCACTCGAGAAGGCCGGTATTTGTAGGGTCAACCAAGACTGGTCAGTCAACATCCGCCTGAGAGAGTCTTTGGTCGGCCAGGATTCGTGGCGCCCGCGTGTTGACTGTCGGGTGCCAGCCTGGCCAACGTCTTTGGACCGCCGGCGGAATTTTGGCACAGGCGGTTCGAGCTTTTTCGCGTAATTTTCCGATTTAGGCCGATTCCCGACTCCTCGGGCCAAATTATACAAAATGCCTAGACGGATTTCTTAAAATAATATGAAAATACTCCAAAAGTATTTATACAATATTATTGATCCAGTGATGCATTTTTGACAGAGTCAAAGTCGTCGAAATTTGCTGAAACAAATTTCAAAAATTTCAAATATATTATAAAATTTGTTATGTAATAACACTATAATAATTCCCTTAAATCATGATGTCACTTTTTTACTTATGGTTTCACTGTACGCGAAAATACCCGAAATGGTATTAAAAATTAATATTTGTTGCTAAAATTATCAAAATGCTATGATTTATTTTAAATAATTACTCATATTATTTGGCTTATAATAATATTTATCTTATTATTTTTATATAAAGTAAAGTATTGGGATTATACATACTCTCCCTCTAAAAATAAGTTTCATCCCGAAACTTGGAACGAGGTCATCATCATTAAATCATTCTCGAGCACATTGCCCAATCTTTACTGAAATATCCTATTGGAGAATATGATGTGCGCACCACCGGATTCTATCGTGGGTTTTCCGAAGAGTAATGAATAATCTTATTCGATTCCTTTAAACTTACCAGATAAAACATCAATAGTAAGAACACATCAAATATAACATAAATAGTAGTAAAGATATTGATTGCAACAAATACACCAAGTATAATATCACATCGTCTTAACCAATTATTCCATTAATTTTGAAATAGTAATGTAACACCCCCAAAATTTACTGGGGCATTACAGTGCCATGAATCCCGTGTGGGACCCACAAGGCTATTTTAGGAAATTGATATTTCAAATAAAGCATTATAAAATGGGTGGGTCTACGATTACATAACATGAAACGGGATGTCTCGAAAGAAAACATAATTCAAACATGATTATTACATAAACAGAGCTTTCGGTTAATTAAAACATGTGGTAGCAGAACTTTATTTCAACACCGTTCAAGCCTGACTGGAACCCTCGGGAATGTCGTGCACATATTCAACAAATTTACCTGACACGACGAATCGTGCCAGACAAATCGGGATCAGATAATGATAATCAATAGCAGCATTTCCCAACAAAATTCACGATTCCATAACACCGTACCACATAATATATAGATGATAATTCACAGTATAGCCGACATTGTCTTTATGTTTTAGCACATAAACCCCAAGGTCGCGACCAAGGATCACAGAAGTATCAACACGGAAATACTCAATACGGGGGTGCTATTTTAGGTCTTATCCCTCAACACATTTCGACACGGGTACCATTCAGGTTTTTACCCCCAACAAATCGGCCCATTCAAGAAAGACAATCATTCGGCATTCATCACGCAATGGCACATTCATATTTTCTGAATATTATAAATAAAATTAACATAATCCGAGCAAGGTTTCACTTGCCTTAATTCCGACGGTAAGTGCCTTACGACAATTTAAACTTTCACGACTGATCAAGTTCAACCTAATCACAAATTCCTTGATTAACATTTCATAAGGATAATGGCAAATAAAACTTGTTTTACATTCCCTTTCCTAGCCGAATTCTTAACTTAGTTCGATTTTGCAACTCTAATGTCATGATTCCAATCTCAATATCAACACGTATTATTACATTGTTTAATTCTTTGATTATCGATTTCTATAACAATATGCTTAACAAGATTATCCCCAATATTGCATCAGTTGTGAACAATCGACTATAGTAAAATCGAATTCCATTATCTACTAATTCAATTTTCTACACCGAGTTCTCAATTAGGTGGCTTACCGTTTTACACAATGATTTCAACGGTCAATTCTTAATTATGGTAATACTATCAAGCTGGATTTCCCCTAGTTGAATTAACGTTTGATAATTATACTAGCAAGGAGGGGTTCAATGAGTTTAGCATACGGTGACTGGATTCCTAACACAATATCTCCTATAATTGATTCGTTAAAGTTGATGTTTCCTAGATCGATTTGAAATGTGAAATTCGCATATGATTATTATGACAAGATATATGAATTAATGGTTCAAGAACAAAATATACTTACAATGATAGTTTTGATTACTACAAGTTCATCCGGTTTGATTGTCTGCGAAAGTTAAGCAACAAAACTACCCAAATACCCGTAATCCAATTGACATAACAACAATACCGAAAAATAACTTCAAGGATTTGCTAGACTTACCTTAACAGATGTAGAACAATGAAGAACGATGATGAACCAACAAAGAACAACGAGGAGGAACGAAGAATGGATCGATCGACCAAGATAACCTTCTCCGGAGCTTGAGTAATCCTCTCCTATATGTCAATACAAGTGTTTTGGAGGCTAAGAATCATCTAAGGGGCTGGTAAAGGTTTTAAGAAGACTGCACAAGTGTTTTTGGCCGAAGGAAAAGAAGGAGGAGGTGTTAATTTATAACACACGATTGTGTATTACGTATGCTAACACTCAAGGGTTTACGTACGTAAAGAGCATTACGTACGTAATGTCTTCTAGTTAACATATGTAATGGTCGATCAAAGGCTACTGCCTAGACTGTCCCCACCTATAACGTACGTAGGGGATCATATCATATGTAAGCAACCTTATAATAGCGTACGTTAAGCTCGACAATTAACGTACGTTACAAGCAGTTGACTCGTTTGTCTTCTAGCCCACCGAAAGTACCCAATCCGCATCAAAAGAAAGATTTTGATTGGAAGACCAATTCTTGCCTTACGTATGTAACCTAGTCGTGTTAACATGCGTAATGCTGCGAATATAAAGTCTCTTAGTCATTTTATCACATTCTGACCATCTCCGGGTGATTACCTTTTCACTCATCAACAATTCTTCGGGGAACAAGACGTTGGCCACCATCATATTCACACTGATAATCGTTCAACGGCGTCAAGGTACATCACCCCCGTTCCATTCACATCACACAATTGTATCGCAATAGCACTTTAATGAAACCACATAATATAAGAAGACAACATCACAAATGATAGAACTTGCATTATAATGTATGAAGTACACGATAATTAAAGCATGAAATACCCGTGGTATTGCATATCATCCCTCTTAAAATAGTTTCATTCCGAAACTAAGAAAACAACTCGGGATGATTTTCCCTCATGCTCGACTCGGTCTCCCAAGTTGCTTCCTCCATGAAGTGGTGCGACCACTGAACTTTCATAAGGGGTATGACCTTATTTCTTAATGTTTTCATACGCCGATCCAAGAAAGCGATCGACACTTCTTTGAAGGTAGCGTCATTAGAAATTTCTACTTCTTCAAAATTGAGTTTGTGACTCAGATCATAGACACACTTTATTAATTGGGAGATGTGAAAAATATTATGCACTCTATCCAAATGAGGCGGCAGGGCTAATTGATACGCAAGTTTTCCAACTCGGTCTAATATATCGAACATGCCTATTAACCTTGGGCTTAACTTGCCCTTCTGGCCAAAATGCCGGATACCTCGCATAAGAGATACTTTGACCCAAACATGATCCCCAATCGTAAATTAACGGTCGTTGCCGGTTCTCGGCATATGATTTCTGCCGGGTTTGTGCTGCTAACATATGTTTTCGAACAACATATATCTTCTTAATGGACTCCTAGATCAGATCTAACTCGGTAGCCATGGTTTCAGAAGCATTATCCCAGCATAGCGGCGACTTGCATCTTCGTCCATACAGGGCCTCAAATTGTGCCATGCCTATGCTCGCGTGCCAACTGTTGATGTACGAAAACTCTACTAACCCGAGATGCTTAACCCAATCCTTACCCCACTCGAGCACACATGCCCTCAACATATATTCCAAGGTTTGTATTGTGCACTCGGTCTGTCCATCCGTCTGAGGGTGATAGGCTGTGATAAAATGCAACTGGATTCCCATAGCTTTATGGACGGCTTTCCAAAAACAGGACACTTATCTGGTGTCTCTATCGAATATGATGGATGAGGGAACGCCGTGCAGTCTTACGACCTCCCTGATGAAAATAGTGGCTAAATGTTATGTTCCAATCGCTTCGTGAATTGGAATAAGTGTTCTGATTTCATTAACCAATCAACGATAACCCAAATTGTTTCCTTTCCCCCCACCACCATTGGTAACTTAGTAACAAAATCCATTCATATGCTTTCCCATTTCCACTCCGGAATGGGTAAGGGTTGCATGATTCCAGCTTGTCTGCGGTGTTCAATTTTTACTTATTGGCACGTCATGCAACGGGCAACGAATCTGGCCACTTTCCATTTCATATTTCCCACCGAAAACTCTATCGTAGATCCTTATACATTTTGCTTGCTCTGGGCTGAATGGAGTAGGGAGTGGAGTGCGCTTCTTTCTGTATAGTTTGCTTCATCTCGTCATTCGATGAAATACAGATCCTATTCTTAAACCTCACCAAGTCCCCATGGATCTTGTAGTCAGAAACATTTCCCTCCTCGATTCTTGCACCGATCACATGTAGTTCGGGATCCTCCATCTGTGCTAGACGTATCTCGTTTAATAAGGACGAGTGTATATTGATTGAGCACAATTGTCCTTGACTGTGTTGTACCCATACTTCAGTACCATTCCTCCTGATGTCTTGCTGTAGTTCGAGCTAAACCGTTCGGCTGGATAACATTACTTTCTGTGTAGTTTTCCAACTGAGTACATCATCTACGACATTGGCCTTTCCGGGGTGGTATGAGATTTCCACATCGTATTCTTTGATTAGCTCTAACCAGCGACTCTGCCTCATGTTTAATTCCTTTCGGGTGAAGATATATTTCAAACTCTTATAGTCCATGAAAATATTACAAGTGACTCTGTAAAGGTAGTGCCTCCAAATCTTGAGGGCATGTACCACTGCGGATAGCTCTAAGTCATGCGTCGGGTAATTCATTTCGTATGGCTTCAGTTGTCAAGACGCGTACACAATAACTCTGTCGTTCTGCATGAAGACACACCCAAGCCCATGCTTAGATGCATCCATGTATATAACGAATCTTTCCATACCCTACGGTATCACTAACACTGGAGCAGTAGTCAACCTACTCTTGAGTTCATCAAAGCTATTCTAACAATCCGTAGTCCAAACAAACTTGGTACTTTTCCTTAGTAGGTTTGTTAATGGTCGAGCGATATAGGAAAAAGCCTCGACAAATCGTCGATAATAACCTGCCAATCCTAGAAAATTCCTTACCTCCTTGACGTTCTTTGGCGATTCCCAACTCATTATTATTTCGATCTTATGCGGATCGACTTTAACGCCTTCCGCCGAGACAACATGTCCGAGGGAAATTACTTCTGGCATCCAGAATTCGCACTTGCCAAGTTTTGCGTAAAGTTGGTGTGGCCTTAACACACTCGGTACCTGTCTCAAATGTTCTTCATGTTCCTATCGGCTTCGAGAATAAATTAGGATGTCGTTAATAAAAAACACGACGCACTTATCGAGGAAATCGATTAAAACTCTGTTTATTAACTCCATGAAAATGGCTGGGGCATTGGTCAAGCCGAATGATACCACGATATACTCATAATGTCCATACCTCGATCGAAATGCAGTCTTTAATATATCTTCTTCTTAAATCCTTAATTGGTGATATCCAGACCGTAGATCGATCTTTGAAAACACAGCCACCCCCTGCAATTGATATAGAAGGTCATTGATCCTCGGAAGTGGATAACGATTCTTGATAGTGACCTTGTTTAATTCTCTATAGTCGATGCACAAGCGTAGAGAGAACAAATAGTACTGGCACGCCCCACGGCGAGGTGCTCGAGCGGATAAATCCCTTCTCTAGCAGATTTCGAGTTGTATATTCAATTCTTTCATCTCGGCAGGTGCCATCCTATAAGGAGCTTTGTAAATAGGTCTCGTTCCCGGCTCAAGTTCAATGGAGAGTTTAACTTCTCGGTGCGGAGGCAGCCCCAGTAGTTCATTGGGAAAGACATTTGGAAATTCATTCACCACAAGAATGTTCACAATCGAAAGTTGTGATGTATCCTCTTGGAGGACGTAACACCAATAGTACATTTCCCGAGAATTGTAGTAGACTTCCAGTGCAAGGAGGCTGAGAGACCCTTTCGTACTGAAGTGTTCTCGACCCTTGATAACATGCGTGGTACCATCGCAACCCAGTTGGAAATAATCAAGTAGTAGGTATCTAATATCATCCTATGCATGGGCTTCCAGTCCATATCTTCATTCTAAAGCGGGAAAACCATAAGATTTGTAGCCCACCCACAATCATTGATGCAGATCTGGCAGTCTCGAACTTCTAGATTGCTGCTTACTCTACTACCCTCGGGTAGTTTAACAGTAAAGGATTCACAAGGCACACAAGCAAGATTCAAATGCTCAACACATTCCACAGATATAAATGAATGTGTGGCTCCGGTATTAAATAGTATATGAACAGGAAGGGAGTTAACAAGAAGTATACCTGAGATAGCTGGCGCGGGCTGACCATCTGTAGCCCTCAGTTGGAATACATGGGACAACAATCACTCGAAAAATGATACAGCACCACCACCGCGCCCATGGCCTCGACCGGCACCGTGTGGTTGTGGTTGAGTCTGATGGGGTGGAGCTCGGTAGTTGGAAACGGAAGGTGCCCTGGAGGATTGTACAGAGCCTTGTTGACTCTGATGAGAAGATGAGTTCTATGCAGGATTGGC
This sequence comes from Orobanche coerulescens, assembly GCA_033398695.1. Taxonomy (NCBI): domain Eukaryota; kingdom Viridiplantae; phylum Streptophyta; class Magnoliopsida; order Lamiales; family Orobanchaceae; genus Orobanche; species Orobanche coerulescens. The sequence continues at coordinate 99,270,008 of CM065818.1, read as the reverse complement.
TCGCCAGCAGTAACGAGACATATGTCTACTCTTTATGCAAGAGAGACATTTGGTAGTCGACTTATGACACTAGTCCTTGGTATGTCCGCATACACCACAATTAAAGCAATCCTTACGGTAAGGCCGATCAAATGCAACCTTTCTGTTGGTACGAAACTGCTAACTTAAAAGAAGACACGGACCCCTAGTTCGTCTTGTTGGTACTCCCTGACTGATTAGATGTCTTCTGCTTCTTCAAATTGTGCCCGGTGTTAGTATTAACAATAGTACCAGCATATGCTATTACTACGTCCTCGTACGCCCTCAGGGTCGTGCAGTGGAACCCGGCGACATAGCGTTGTACATCTTCTGGAAACCTCTGCGCAAGGTGACAAATTTGTTGATCCTCCGATGGCACCATCCGCGAGACGTAACTTAACTCAGTACGGTAGGCCCAAATGATCTCCGACACTAGCAAATTTTGCAGTCCGACACTGAAAAAGTCCCACGCACGAGCGGTTTTGGCTGATCTAGGATAGTACTCGTTCCTCAATAGCCGAGAAAATTCGGCCCACCCGACTACTCGGATTTCTAGCTTGTAAGTTCTCCACCAGCGGATAGCAGTGTCGTGGAGCTGATAAAGCCCGAGCAGCACCTTTCGATTTTCTGGAAAATTGATCACATCAAAGGCGGTCTCCATTTCAGAAATCCAGTAGTCCATGTGTTTCTCCCCTGCTCCATCAAACAATCGCGGCTTAGATTTCAGCATCTCACCCAGCCATCGGTCTCTCCCTGCATTTTCCTCCACGTTTATGACCGGTATCCATTCTGTTTGGTTGACTTGGGTGATACCCATGACAATAGCCTGGGCGAGGGTTTGAATGAAAGTCGGGCCCATGCCTCCAGGATTGTTATTATGGTGTTCTCCCTCCTGATCGTTTTGATTAATCGGTGGCGGCTGGTTCCCAGTCGGAACCCGCAACATCGTTTACTATTCTCCTAGCTCCACGGCGTGCCATTACAGACAATATTAATCTAAGGGCCAATTCAACACACAATTGTCTCGTGCAAATTAAACATTGCACTAAACTAGAAAACACATACTCTACTTACTTTGCATTCCCCTGAAGAGTTACGGTCGCTTGGGGTGTTGAACTTTGGATAATATTTTCGAAACTAAAATGAAATTTTGCCAAAATCTTTTTCAACAAGAACCGGGGCTCTCTGATACCATTTTATGTAACACCCCCAAAATTTACCGGGGTATTACAGTGCCGTGAATCACATGTAGGACCCACAAGGCTATTTTAGGAAATTGATATTTCAAATAAGGCATTATAAAACGGGTGGGTCTACGGTCACATAGCATGAAACGGGATGTCTCGAAAGAAAACATAATTCGAACACGATTATTACCTAAATAGAGCTTTCAGAAATTTAATTAAAACATGTGGTAGCAGAACTTTATTCCAATACCGTTCAAGCCTGACCAGAACCCTCGGGAATGTCCTGCACATATTCAAAAAATTTACCTAACACGACGAATCATGCTAGACAAACCAGGATCAGATAATGATAATCAATAGCAGCATTTTACAACAAAATTCACGATTTGATAACACCGTACCACATAATATATAGATGATAATTCACAGTATAGCCGACATTGTCTTTCTCTTTTAACACATAAACCCAAGGTCGCGACCAAGAATCACGAAAGTATCTACACGGAAATACTCCGGTACATGGGTGCCATTTTAGGTCTTATCCCTCAACACATTTCGACACATGTACCATTCAGGTTTTACACTCGACACATCGGCCCATTCATAACACAATTTCTAGAGAAAGACAATCATTCGGCATTCATCACGCAATGGCACATTCATGATTTCTGATTATTGTAAATAAAATTAACATAATCCGAGCAAGGTTTCACTTGCCTTAATTCCGATGGTAAGTGCCTTACGACAATTTGAACTTCCACGACCGATCGAGTTCAACCTAATCACATATTCCTTGATTAGCATTTCATAAGGATAATGGCGAATAAAACTAGTTTCCCAATCCCTTTCCCAGCTGAATTCTTAACTTAGTTCGATTTTCATGATTCTAAGCTCAATATCAACATGTATTATTACATTGTTTACTTCTTTAATTATCGATTGTTATAACAATTTTCTTAACAATATTATACCCAACATTGCATCGGTTGTCAACAATCGACTATAGTAAAATCGAATTCCATTATCTACTAATTCAATTCTCTACTTCGAGTTCTCAATTAGGTGGGTTACCATTTTACACAGCGATTTCAATGGTCGATTCTTAATGATGGTAAAACTTTCAAGCTCAATTCCACCTAGTTGAATTAACATTTGATAATTATACTAGCAAGATGGGGTCCAACGAGTTTAGCATATGGTGATTGAATTCCTAACACAATATCTCCTACAATTGATTTGTTAAAGTTGATGTTTCCAAGATCGATTTGAAATGTGAAATTCGCATATGATTATTACGATAAGATACATGAATTAATGGTTCGAGAGCGAAATATACTTACAACGATAGTTTTGATTACTACAAGTTCATCCGGTTTGATTGTCTACGAAAATTAAGCAACAAAACTACCCAAATACCCGTAACCCAATTGACATAACAACAATAACGAACAATATCTTCAAGGATTTGCTAGACTTACCTTAACAGACGAAGAACAATGAAGAACGATGATGAACCAACGAAGAACAACGAGGAGGAATGATGAATAGATTGATCGACCTAGATAACCTTATCCGGAGCTTGAGTAATCCTCTCCTATATGTCAATACAAGTGTTTTGGAGGTTAAGAATCATCTAAGGGGCTGGGAAAGGTTTTAAGAAGGCTGTACAAGTGTTTTTGGCCGAGGAAAATGAAGGAGGAGGTTTTAATTTATAACACACGATTGCATATTACGTACGCTAACACTCAAGGGTTTACATACGTAAAGAGCATTACGTATGTAATGTCTTCTATTTAACGTACGTAATGGTCGATCAAATGCTAGTGTCCGGACTGTCCCCACCTATAATATATGTAGGGGATCATATCGTACGTAAGAAACCTTATAATAGCATACGTTAAACTCGATAATTAACACATGTTACAAGTAGTTGACTCGTTTGTCTTATAGCCCACCGAAAGTACCCAATCCGCGTCAAAAGAAAGATTCTGGTTGGAAGACCAATTCTCGCCTTACGTACGTAACCTAGTCGTGTAAAGGTACGTAATGCTGCGAATCTAACATACGCTATGCATGTCATCTAGCGTACGCTAGTCACTCGGTCCCTTAGTTATTTTATCGCATTTTAACCATCTTGGGGTGACTACCTTTTCACTCGTCAACAATTTTTCGGGGAACAAGACGTTGGCCACTATCATATTCGCACCGGTAATCATTCAACGACGTCAAGATACGTCACCTACTTTCCATTCACATCACATAATTGTATCAAAATAGTACTTTAATGAAACCACATAATATACAAAGACAACATCGCAAATGATATTGCATTATAATTTATGAAGTACACGATAATTAAAGCATGAAATACATGTGGTATTACAAGTAATAATTTAGGTATTAAATATTCTCCCTCTAAAAATAAGTTCCAACCCGAAACTTATGACTAGAATAACACAGAACATCACCTTTTTTGTCTCTTAGGTGATGTCTTCAACACTAAGGTGGGACCACTTAAGCTATTACGAGCACCGAAATCGCATCCCTTAGCACAACTGATTCATAAACTAGTAACTCCCTGATAAAATGATACATAATGATAATGTCATATTCATGCATCCGTACAACCCCCTGTATATTCTTAGTGGTGTAAGTGAGCAGGTAAATGTCCTATGCGGTTAATGGCAAATAAGATCATAAGTCTTTGGCCAAAGCATTTAGAGCTAGTTGTATTTGATATACGAGAGCCCGATGATCTCGATTTGCATTAATAAATACATAGAGTCAAGTTACAATAGGGTTTAACTTTACCGTGACCCTAATACTTGACCGGGACATGTGATTTAAGCGTTTATACATATACGGTATTCATAGCATAATGGTTTTAGACTGATTCTATCATTCATTCTCAGTTGGGTTGCGGTGCTGGCCACTAGGCTGGCTAAGTGTTACCCGAACTCCTTGGTTCCTCCAACTGCTGACTGAGACGGACCTATGGAGTCGTGCACAAGGATATTTGATGGATAAGTATGTGCTTATTATCTCTTAATTAATTAAGATATTGAATATCAAATTTAATTAATTTGTTAAATCGTTGTGGTCTTGTGAATGGAAATTAATTGCTGGGTGATTTATTTAATTCATAAATAATTATTTCTTAGAGAATATAATTATAACTTTGTATTTGAAAAAATTAATTAATTGTATTAATTAATTAAGTATAAATACATTTGAGATAAAACGAAGTGCAACGGACTAGACACGCGAACGTCCGGTACACAAACCGAGTGGCTCGGCTCATTTTACTCACCTACAACCAAGTGGCCTGCCCCCTCTAATGCTCCTTAGCTTCCTCACTTGTCTCCATGTGATGTGATTGTTGGAATTCGATGCCAAAATTAAATGGCACAGCGGTAGCAATTTAAAATAAATTCGATCCGAATTCCTTAAGAGGATCGATCAAGCAACGTATATACGAATATAAAAATAAACAAGTGTAGTATTCGAAATCATACCCTCGAAGTCCTTTGATTAAATATTAAGGTTGATGATGTCCGTCAATAATCCGATTCATAAAAGCTTTAGAAATTCCGAGCACCGAAAATATAGTGCATCTACTTGCCACGGGCCGCAAGTCGACCGAAAAATTCCCTATCTATTTTGTTCTCCAAAAACACAGTTAGAAAATAGATATAGGGAGCTTACTAATTTTATTTTAAACACTCTAAGTGAAAAATAAACTTACTCTCTCAATTTTCTCTAAGAAAAGATGTGTAGAGTACAAAAAAAAACACGTTCCTTCACCAACAATGTTCGGCCGTAAGATGGAGAATGGTGTAGATGGTTTTTATTTTATGTTCAACTCACTTTTCATAGTTAAGGTCACACCTCATAATATTTTTTCATTATTACATGAAAAAATATTTTTCTTTGTTTTCTTTGGTCTTCCACCATTTAAGGTGGAATAAAAAATCAAAGAAAAATATGAGAGAAAAAGGGGGCGGCCATTTAAAAGCATACCAGAGAGTTCGGTTCATTTTGGACTCTCATATGTCCAATCAGATAAACTCCGTTCCGTATCAATATATTTATATTAATTAATTAATCTAATTAATTAGTTATATAAAATTCAAAATAGTATAAATAATTTTTTCAAGAAATGATTATATATGTGAATTAAATTAATTACCTGATAATTTATTTAATTCATTAGGTTTTAAATTAATTTATCTAATAAATTAATTTAAACATCAAATGTCCCAAATTAATTAGACATCTAATGTCAATAAATTGGATATCCAATATCTAATATTTATAAAAAGAGACTAATGTCATGCCCTGAGAGTAACGACCGACAGAGTGCTCGGACAGACCCGCACAAATGGGTGCAAGGTCCAGCGGATCAATGTGTACGGGACACGTTCGGACTGCAAGGCCCTGTGGAGCGAAACAACCAACTGAGGGACTTAGCCATGTGGTGCGGCATGCGTGGATGTATGGCCGGACTAGCAGGCCATTCGGACGACAAAGTGCCCAACTGAGGGACAAGGCCATTAGGCCATGTGCGGAACTACCTGGGCGGCGAGACAAGGCACGCCGGGAATCGGGTGGACAAGTGCAACAGACAAGCACATCACTTCGGAACATCGCAGGACAAGATGACGAGTTGAGGCATATCCGAGGGCCAAGACTCGGGCGCGGGCGATGGATACCCGCGAGGGGTGCGCATGAGACGCTGGCGTGCGCATGGGCAGCACGCGAGGGACACACTAAGCTCCCTCCCATTCGAACGAGAAAGGAAGGGTCCGGAGGAAATAAAGGCCTATCTCTGAGCGCAGTGGATATTGGAAGGCTGAGGAATCCACTGTGCGGCAGTTGTGCCCAGAACATTACAGAAACGGACCGGGATGGTCCAGAACATCAAAGATTAATTCGGAGGCATGTACGGAAGGCCGGGCCGGATCGGGCCGGGTTACATGGAGTCAGGCCGAGTTGGGCCAAGCAGGCCGGGTCGACCGAGCAAGCGAGAAAGTCCCAGAAACATATGGAAGGTGCTGGAAACTCTTGTATGATCCAAGAGACTTAGAACTTAGTAGAGTTTTCTAGACATTGTAAAGACTTGTAATACATAGACTTTTCTAGAAGGTGTTCTAGAATAGGCTAGGTGTAGGAGGATCTAGAAGCCTCCAAATGAGGAGGTGCAGGAAGCTTCTAGTGGTAGTGAGGTAGTATAAATAGAGGACTTGAGGCTCATTTGCAGTCATCCTTGCGAAATCATTGTAAGAGACACACTTGTAAACTCTTTGTAACTTAGTGGAATTAATTTTCCATCCACACTTTGCCTCTCTTTCGTTGTGCCAACTTCATACTTAGCCAATTTCGGAGGGTTTAAGACTGGCTAGTAAGAGGGTTGCTAGGCCGCACGACGCTAAGAAGCATAGCAAACTCTAAGCCCATGACAGTGGTATCGGAGACATCGTTATCCATGCAAGGAGGTGTGCAAGACTGTGGGAGTCGACGCTAACGATCAGCAGGGATCATGGCCGACGGACAGATCGAGGCTGGCATCAATGTGGAGGACGGACGAGTCACAGAGGCTGACAAGGTCCGGGGACGTGGAGAAGTCCCAGCTGAAGGGAAATCCAAGCAGGGCAAGAGCAAGGCGCGCGGTGTGGTGCCGCCGCCACCCGAGGAGAACCCGACACGAAGCCGACTTCTTAAAGATGAATACATTTGGAAGATCATACTCGCCTTAGCCAACCGTCTACCCGACATCGAGGATGACATCGAAGCTCTTTGGGCATCGCATCATTAACACCCAATTGAGCATGGAGGAACGCGTGGGTACTCTCGAGAAAGCTATTGGCCAACTGGAAGGGCACACGTTGGGCCAGCTCGAGGCCTTCAAGAGAGAACAACTCTCGTTGCACAAGGAGATAGCAACAATCGAGGATCATGTGGCAGCCAGCATCACGGAGATGCGCAAGCAGTATGCCGAGCTTTGCGAGGTAAGTGCAAAACGTTTTGAATATTTTTGTGATAAAATCTGTCGAGCAAGCGACTCGAGCACCAACTCAAATGGTGGGACAAGCTGGAACAACATCTTTGGCGGGTCGAGGTTTGAGGGACCAAGATTTGAGTCCCCGAACCCAAGGAATTCATTGGCAGGAGGGATGCCAAGTCAATCGAAGAGTTCCTGTGGAAAATGGAACTCTACTTTGATGGTCTGGGCCTGAAGGATGAGAAGGCCAAAGTACAGCAGGCTGCACTATACCTTGCCGATGATGCAGCACTGTGGTGGCGTCATCGACAGGCCGGTGTTACAAAGAGATCTTGCCAACCGATTGGGACATGGGACGAGTTCGTGTCGAAACTCAAGGCACAATTCTATCCAGAGAATACATGCTATGAGGCAAGGAAGAGACTCCACGAGCTCGAGCATAAGACTACCATTTGGGACTACATACGGGACTTTACATCGATCATGTTTCAGATTCCGGACATGACCTAGGATGATCGACTATTTTTCTTCCTGGATGGACTACCGAGTTGGGTCAGGGACAGAGTACAAAGCCGCGAGGTGAAATCTGTCAATGAAGCAATTAAAGTGGCCGAGTCCCTAGCCGAATTCGAGAAGAGGAAGGAGCTGCGAGCCGAGGGTCAAGCGAAAGGCGGGGGAGATACCCGCATGTCAGTACAACAACCAGCCCAACGATCACATGGAAGATTCGAGATAAGACCACAAAACGACATGGACAAGTCATACTACTCGAGTGAACGCAAGGGCTGTTGGGTTTCCAAAAACAAAACGAAATGCGCAGCGGAAAATAAAAACGAATCCCAAACAGGATCGATCAAATAACGTATATACGAAAAATAAATACGAAGATAAAAGATCATACCCTTGAAGCCTTTGAAATAAATCTTTGTAAAATGGATGACGATCACGAATCCCATCCCGAACACGAAATCCCTTCGTTCCAAGCACCAAAACTTCGAAGGCTCTACTTCACACGCATCGGAAGTTGCCTGGAAAAATTTGATAGCAATCCGTTCTCCAAGAACATAGCTAGGAATTACTATAGGAATTTTTCTCTCTCAATTTATCTCTTATTTTACTCAACTCAAAGTGAAAAAATAAGATGAAAATTTTTCCTCCCTCACTCTCACAATACTCTCGGCAGGTTCAACTCCAAGTGAAGAAGAAGAGAGTTGAAATCATTTGAGAGTTGTCTTGTCTTGCCATTTTAATAACCAAATAATAATAATGATGTGATATAAAATATCACCAATTATCACTTTAATCATAACATGATAACATGCATGATGTTATTAAAAAAAATCAAGACATGTGAAAAGAAGGGAGGGGGCGGCCCATAAGAAGTTTCCTAGAAACGAGCCGGGCCACTCGGCTCGTGTACCAGACGTTCGTTAAACGACTCCGTTAAATACACTCCGTTTATTTACCAATGTATTTATATAAATTAATTAATCCAATTAATTAATTATATCAAATACAAATATATTTCTCTAAGAAATATAATTTATGAATTAAATTAATTACCCGGTAACTTAATTTAATTCATAAGACCGCCATTTGATTTATCCAATAAATCATAATTAGATATCCAATATCTAATATTAATTAGAGAGGTAATGAATTCACATTTATCCGTCAACGCTCCTGATGCGCGACTCCGTAGGTTCGTCTCAGCCGGCATTGGGAGGAACTAATGAGTGCGGGCAGCACTTAGCCAGCCTAGCGGGCCGCACTGTAAACCCCGACTAAGAACGAATGAAGGGATCATTCCAGAACCATTATGTCGTGAATATTATATATGTATAGACCCTTCATCAGATGTCCCGGTCAAGTCTTCGGGTCACGGTGAAGTCAAACCCTATTGTTGACTAGACTCTATACATGTGTTAATGCAAATCAAGACCGACTAATTAATAGTTATCTAATACGACTATATCAGAATGCTTTGGCCAAAGACTTATGATCTGATTTGCCATTAACCGTATAGGACATTCGCCTGCTCACTAACAGGAGATAGAATCCTTTCTTGGCGTACAGTAAAGACTCTACCTGCCCGTATAGTCCGCACTTCGAGGTCGACTCGGCAATTAAGCAAATGAGTCTAACTACTCTAATGACAAACTAAACGTCACAGGCACATCTTCTACTGAACCCTCAAGTCAAAGGTCCACGTATACTATCACAACCTTTCGATTCGTCATCGACTCTCTGAGAGTGAGTACCGTGTGACTGAATCGAGTATGAGTCGTGTTCGAATATACTGGTCCCACCAATATACTTATAACTATGCTATCAAGACGTGCACACGTCCTAGCATCAGCTATACAAGTCTTTTTAAAACTTAATGCCCATTTAAGTTTATTTACTTGCGAACGATTTACGTAAATAAACTTTAAACACTTCCAGTACATTTTCTCTTATCCCATAATGAGAATGGAATGTTCGATTTATTTACATGGACTTCACTTCAATGTTTACCATGTTAAGAATGCAATTGAAATACAATAAACAGTGAATGAATCGCATTGCCTTTTTTTACTAATTATTCCATAATTACAAGTACAATGCCCCTACTCTCTCATCCCCTGAGTGGCATTCGAGGGCATATTCCTACCAAGGTCACCCCCAACCAACGAGGATGTTTTATGTGCGGCGGAGCTCATCAGATGAAGGACTGTCCGAAAATGGGGAAGCTCAATGCCATGGCCAAATGTGAGGGGCCAAGAGTTGATCAAACGGATGTGCGGCAGGTAAGCACGATCCCACAACTTAATTCTGTCGTCAGTGCAGGCACCGAGGGACCGCGAGGAAGCAAGTTGATGTCCGTGAAGGAACCATCATCCAACAACCCATCAAGGCCTTGGTCGACATGGGAGCCGACTACAACTATATCATTGAGGCCGAAGCCAATAGATTGGGACTACTTGTACAGCCATGCAAGGGTTAGATGAAGTCCAACAATGGACCAACAGTGCCGGTCACAGGCGAAGCAAACGGGGTGCGAATCATGCTCAGAGATTGGGAAGGTTGAGTGCACTTCAAGGTCACCACAATGGATGATCGAGGTCTTATTTTGGGCATGGACATACTGGAGAAGAACGATTTTGCCCTTTTCCCATATGCAAAGTCACTATGGGTGAACGGTCCGAACAACCCCATCATTATTCCCTTGACGATGGAGCAAATCCCCTACGCAGCAATTGCGACACTTCGATTCCGGAAAAATTTGACCGAAGAGAAAATGCCGATGTAATGTCTTGGATCAATGCGGTACATCGAGGGGATAAGTAGCAGCACACGTCGACAGAAGAGGCGGGGAGAATGTCATGCCCTGAGAGTAACGACCGACAGAGTGCTCGGACAGACCCGCATAGAGGGGTGCGAGGTCCAACAGATCAACGTGCACGGGGCGCATTCGGGACTGCAAGGCCGTGTAGTGAGGCATAACCAACTGAGGGACTTAGCTGTGTGGTGCGGCATACATGGATGTATGGCCGGACAAGCAGACCATCCGGGTGGAAAAGGGCCCAACCGAGAGACAATGCCATTAGGCCATGTGCGGAACTACCTGTACGGTGAGACAAGGTGTTGGGATAACAACCCTTATCTGAAAGAGTTGGGATAACAATACCCGATATCGAAACAGTTAGGATTAACAATCCCTGTATCGAATAATGGTGATAAGATGTTTTGACAATATGCCAATCCAGAATACAGTAAGCAAACTGTATCGAAAGCTGATCAAATATGTCAACCTATATCGAAGACCTCTCGTAAGATCCAGCATACAGTGGAACCTATCATACAGCAAAGAAGTCTCATAAAGACTAAGTATGGAAGCTGTCTCGAATTGACAATACGTAATCCTTCCATACAGCTCTCAACAGGACAAAGAAAGAATCTTCAGTATTCGCTAGAAGTCAAGTCCCATTGATAAAGAAGTATTTAAATACTAAAGGATAAAGTATTTAAATACTGTAAGTTAAAAGATCTTCAAACAAGCGCAAAATCCGAATCGTGTTTTATTCAAACACATCATCCCGTTGGAACAGAATCTTGCTCAACGGATTTATCTCAACGGATATATTTTCAGAAGACTATATATATCTCCTCAAGGCATTGAAGATCAGTTACCAATACCAACGTTATCAAAAGCTTATGAAGTTATTATCATATACATCAGAGCAAAACATATCTCCTCAAGCTTTCTGCTATTCAGATAAAAGAGATATACAATGCTCAACAACTTGAACAACACATCATCAGCTAGAAACTCAGAAAGTCAAAGCTGTTGTTCAACCCTATTCTATCTTTGAACAAACTATATCAGCCCTGTGTGGACTGAGGAATCTTTGCTACTCCGGAACTGTGTGTGAAGGAATTGCATCGAAGAAGACGAAGCTTCAGAACTGTGTGTGAAGAAGCCAGTCAAGTGTTAGCTCAAACCAATCTGTGTGAACGGTTGAAGCTAAGATCTTCATATCAATCTGTGTGAACGATATATTGATTAAGTGTTGTTATAATTACGTAGTTGTGTACGCAGTAATTATAATAAACTTTTTACTCCTGTGTGGAGGACCAGTGGACGTAGAGGGGTTTACCTCGAACCACTTTAAATACTGTGTTATTTACTTTCTGCCTTTATTGTTTGATTAAACTGTGATTATTTAAGTATACCCTGCACATCGAGTTGCTGTATCCACAACAACTTACTATTTAAGACTTCCGCTACGCACTGAGATTTAAAATCAGTACAGCTTGTTGTTTAAAACACTTTCCAAGCTGTATCCAGTATACTTAGTGGCCAACAATGTAACACCCCAAACTAGGTGGATATTACAGTGCCGTGGACCCCGACTGGGATCCACCAGGCAAATGAAAACTAATTAATTAAATAATATAATTGTAGTACCGAACCACAATATATCATTAATCACTCCGATGAGGAGTTTCATTACAACATACACAAGATAATACCGAATACATGTATATTTTAAATGAAGATAAAATATACAACACTGAATGAAATGAATATCCAAATGGAAGTCTGCAGCGGAAATAAAATAAAGAAAACACGAGTGAATGAATGGACTGGGCCCCCCTACTAGTATCACTCAGACTCCTCGCCATCAACGTTCTCTTCCCGTGCTTTAGCCTTGCCATGACCTAAAAACAACATCCCCCAACGGGGTCAGTTACACAGAACAACAATCCTCAAGAGTTCAAATAACACAATCATGATATATCTTAATTATGAAATGGCGCTGAAGAGAGGCATCAAAGTACGCCCGTAATGGTATGTGCACGTGCACAAGACGAGTGTCCGGACACACCCGCACTTGTACCTAATTAGTCTCACGGAGGTACATTACCGTGTGCACAGTCCAATGTGTCGGTGAACCCAACACATGACCATCACGTGTCCGACTAAAAATTCCACACATACCCACCCGGCCGCGCAATATGAACCCAGAAGGTCATATGAGCAAGGGATGACCATGAAGAATAATAATGAATAATAATCCGACAAAGTCAAGAATGACTCACCGAGATGAAATGATAGTGAAACGAATGATGGTTCAATGAAATGATTTGGAACCGTCGTTCCTCGTGAATGAAGTGATTAATTGACAATTACAAGTTTCAATACGGTTAATACATTATGAGTGAATTATGATTATGAATGAACAACAATGAAAGGAATGAATATCCTTTTAACCGAGTAAGAATTAACTTACTCAACCGGTGAAGAATGTCCTTCCTCGAACAAAGTCCAAAAAGGGATGTCGGTCGCTCGAACAACCTTGAATGACAATACCAACAATGCTCAATATACGATTCAAACACGATTATAACCGACTCAAACTTCGATACAACAATATCAAAACTCATTGAGGCATTCTAGCGAACACTTAGCAAACACACATTCTTTGATAATATCTAATCCCGAATATATCGAAACCAACTCTAAAATGAGTATTTCAAACCATCAAAACACTTTCAATGATATCAATAACCCCATAGGAATCCATAATTCGAGTTAACGACAACATCTAATCGAAAACCCCAAAATATCAAAGCCAACCCCAAAGTGTTCTTGAATCAAACCCCAAACAATTCATGAAATCTGAAATATAGGTCATAAATCCATAGGAATACATTTATCCAAAGGTAGATAATCCATATCTAACATATTCCAACAACAATCCAAGCTCATACGAAGAAATCGGAAGGAAAACCCCAAATATCCGAAATTCTAGATTCAATAAATCATTACCTTTGATTTGATCTGATGGGGATGATGAAATGGTGATTAATCCGAATGATAAGCTTGAAGGTGATGATTGATGATTGCACCTCGAAGAATACTCTCCAAATCATCCAAAATCGCCCGGAATCGCCCAAAAATGAAGTGAGAAATGAAAATGACGAAGAAAGGGCTGAACTGTCCTATTTATGGCAATCCCAGTTTAGCGCGCGCTAGCCCCAGTTCTTAGCGTGCGCTAATGGGTGTTTTGGGTAGTCCAGTACCCACTGTTCGAAAACGGTAGCATGCGCTACGTACCTTTTGTAGCATGCGCTACGGCTGTACACTTAGCGTGCGCTAACCCCAAAATGTTAGCGTGCACTAACGAATTATCTGATGCCCAGTACCGGGGTCCAGAACCTTCCGTCCTCTGATATGATCGCGGTAGCGTGCGCTACATTCAATATTTAGCGTGCGCTACTACACCGTTTGCGTATGCTAAAAATCACTCATAGCATGCGCTATGAATTAATCCCATTCAGTCCAGTAGCCAGTGGACTCAACCTGATCCGACCTTAGCGCGCGCTAAACCGACTGTATAGCGTGCGCTACTCCGGCCTACTAGTGCGTGCTACTTACCATTCATAGCGTGCGCTACTTACAACCCAATTGCAGTCCAGTGCCTTCTGGACTGCCTGCTCAACTACACTAGCATGCGCTAATGTTGAGAGGTGGCGTGCGCTACCCGTACTCAATTAGCGCACGCTAAAGAGAGTACGAAGCGTGTGCTACTCCTCACACACAGCACACTATGAAGATGACAATGGTGATAAACACGGCACGAAACTCCATCTAGATTAATGATGAATGACCATACAATTACTCTAAATGGTGAATACACTGATTGAATATGAGTAACAAACGATCATTAATGAGTCAAAATTACTGAGTGACAATTACAGAATGATAAGTACTGAATGATAATGACTGAATTACAACCGGGTATTACATACACCCCCCCTTAAAAAAGTTTCATCCCCGAAACTAAGGGCTAAACAACTCGGGATGACTCTCCCGCATACTATCTTTGGTTTCCCAAGTAGCCTATTCGACTCCGTGTCTAGACCACTGAATTTTGACCAAATGAATCATCTTGTTCCTCAACTATTTGATTCACCGCTCTAAGACTCGCATAGGATGCTCCTCGTATGAATGATCATCGCCGATCTCAATTTCGTCGAACTGAAGTATTTGTCTCAGGTCGGCAACATACTTCTGTAACTGAGAGACGTAAAACACATTATGAATTCGGCTCAATGTCGGAGGTAAGGCCAATCGATAAGCTAGCTCGCCTACTCGATCTAAAATCTCAAACGGTCCAATGACTCTCGGACTTAACTTCCCCCTCGTTCCAAAACGGAAGATACCATGACTCGGGAATACCTTGACCAAAACATGGTCACCCGTCTCAAACTCTAATGGTCGACGACGATTATCTGCATATGATTTCTACCGACTCTGAGCGGTCAACAAATGACTCCTGATCAAAGCTACCTTCTCACGGTAGGCTATAAGCATATCGGGCTCGGTGCCGATTGATTCTGATAAGTCATCCCAACACAAAGTAGATCGACAACGACGACCGTACAAGGCCTCGTAATGTGCCATATTAATCGAAGCATGCCAACTATTATTATACGAGAACTCGATCAACGGTAGTTGGGCTTCCCAATCATCTTTCAAATTGAGAACACATGCCCACAGCATGCCATCTCTGATTGACCGTCGGACTGAGGATGAAAAGCTATACTGAGATTAAGCTGAGTTGCCATAGCACGATGAACTGATTTCCAAAAATGAGACACGAATCGTCCGTCATGATCGGAAACGATACTTTTAGGAGTACCGTGTAGCCTCACAATCTCTTTGATAAACAACTGGGCATGTCTCTCGGGACCCCACGTATCCTTAATCTCAAGGAAATGAGCTGATTTAGTTAAGCGGTCCACAATTACCCAGATTGTATTCATGCCACGACGACTTGTCGGCAAACTCGTGATGAAGTCCATTGAAATATCCTCCCACTTCCACTCTGGGATAGGGAGAGGTTTCAGCATACCCGCCGGTCGCTGATGTTCTATCTTGACTTGCCGACAGGTTAAGCATCTCGAAACAAATTCCGCGACTTATCGCTTCATATTACTCCACCAGTTTTGTTTCAAGTCTTTGTACATCTTGTTAGACCTCGGATGAATGGAATAAGGGGTAGCATGAGCTTCTCTCAAAATCAAGTTTTTCAACTCGTCATTCGCCGGTACGAACAACCGATTCTTAAATCACAAAAGTCCATCCTCGTGGACCACAAATCCAGGGGCTTTCCCCTGAGTCATATCATCTCTAATGCGTAACAAAAATAGGTCCGAACCCTGATTCTCCCTGATCGCCTCCTCAAGTGGCGAGGAAATCTCTAACGTACAAAGTTGCCCTTGTACTCGCTGTAACCAGACCTCGAGCTCGGGTCTCCGAAATTCCTACTGAAGTTCCTTCTGAACTGTTAATCGAGCAAGCATCTATTCCTGAACGAACTTACGACTCAAAGCGTCGGCGACAATGTTCGCCTTGCCCGGGTGGCAAAGTATCTCAATATCATAATCTTTGATTAGTTCCAACCACCGTCTCTGTCGCATATTTAACTCCTTTTGAGTAAATATATACTTTAAACTCTTATGATCGGTGAATATCTGACAGGTAAGGCCATAAAGATAATGACGCCAAATCTTCAATGCGAATACCACGGCTGCTAGCTCCAGGTCGTGGGTCGGGTAATTAACCTCGTAAGGTCTCAACTGTCGTGAAGCATAAGCAATGACTTTACCATTCTGCATTAGGACACATCCGAGACCCTATCCGGACGCATCACTATAAACCACAAATCCTTCTGTCCCTTGCGGTAAAGAAAGGACATGTGCTGAAATTAACCGGCTCTTGAGTTCCACAAAACTCTGTTGACACGCGTCGGACCACATGTATTTCTTATCCTTCCGTAAAATGTTCGTCATGGGTTGAGCGATTTTAGAAAATCCTTCCACAAATCACCGATAATAACCAGCTAATCCGAGGAAACTTCGGATTTCCATAACATTCTTCGGAGGTAGCCAATCTCGGATAGCCTCCGTCTTTTGAGGGTCGACACGAACTCCGTCTGATGAAATTACATGTCTGAGAAACATCACTTCGGACATCCAGAACTCACATTTGGAAAACTTTCTATAAAGTTGCCTCGTCTCAACACGTCAAGCACCTGATGAAGGTGAATCTCGTGTTCCTCCCGGTCACGAGAATAAATCAAAATGTCATCAATGAAGACAACCACGAACTGATCCAAATAGTCGATGAAAACACGATTCATTAATTCCATGAATACCGCAGGTGCATTAGTTAACCCAAACGGCATTACCACAAGCTCATAATGATCGTAGCGTGTTCGGAACGCCGTCCTTGCGATATCCGACTCTCGAATTCGCAACTGATGATATCCAGATCTTAAGTCGATCTTGGAAAATACTGAAGCTCCCTGAGGTTGATCCAAAAGATCATCGATACGGGGTAGAAGATACTTATTCTTTATCGTCACCCGGTTCAATTCCCGGTAATCAATACACAAGCGAAACGAACCATCCTTTTTCTTGACAAATAACACTGGTGCCCCCCACGGGGATGCACTCAGTCGGATAGAACTCTTCTCGGTCAAATCCTCTAATTGATTCTTCAATTCCTGCATTTTGGTCGGGGCCATCCGGTATGGTGCCTTCGATATTGGGGATGTACCGGGCTCCAACTCAATCGTGAATTCCACATCTCTCTATGGAGGCAAACCAGGTAACTCGTCTCGAAATACATCAGCATATTCTCTCACTACAAAAATATCCATCAACATTACTGATGGTTTCTCGGTCTTAGTCATATAGCACCAATAACCGACACACCCCTGATTGAGTAATCTCACTGCTTTAATCAAGTTGATGACCTTCCTGGAGCAGCCGGAATTACCTCCCTGAAACACACATTCGACCCCATCGTCTGAAATGATAGTGACCATACGCTTACGGACACTAATGACGGCATTGTGACGATCCTTCCAATCAATACCCAGGATGACATCATCCCTCGGCAAATCTACCACGATTAGATCTGCTAACCAAGCACGGCCATGAAGCTGAATCGGATAATCCTTAATCTCACGATTTCCAATAATTCTTCTACCATCAGGTAGACCAATCACATAAGGCTCACAACTAGTAGCACTACCCAGACGTAGTCTACTCAAACATGACTCGGAAATAAATGAATGCAATGCACCAGTATCAAAAAGGGTACACACAGGTTGAGATAGAATATCGAGTGTACCTGAGATCATCCAGGCCTCTGGATCGTCGGTCTTCTTCATCTCATAAATTCGGGGCTTATCGGTCCCCAAACCAGATGCTCCCGTCTGATAGCTCTTGGCTCCGCCTTTATTTACTCCTGTCGTCTTGAGCAGCCTTGGTGAAGTGCTTTGATTCTGCACCGCTGAATGTCTCGGGGCCTGGGATGATGCCGGAGTAGGTTTAGAGTCTCTTCGGCAAAAATGGGCCTTATGCCCAGCAATTCCACAGTTATGGCACGTGACAGTCTGCCTCGGACACTTGGTGCTGAAATGACCATCTTCTTCACAGTTGAAACAGGTGATGGCCGAACAGGCCTCTCATGACTGAGATTCCGCGGGTCTAGGCGCCATAGGAGGTCGCTCAGAAAAAGTAGAGCCCGCACGTGGTTTCTTGAAAGTGGCCTGACTGCCGTCAGACTGATTACGATTCTTAGACTTCTTGCCAGCATATGAAGGTTGTTGCTTAGCAATTTCCTTAGCAGTAAGCTCATTAGTAAGAGCTTTCTCAATGAATTCGTCCAGAGTAGTGCAATTATGATTAAGCAACTGCATCCGCATACGAGGCTTCAACCTCTTGCTGAAATACTTGATCTTATCTGCCTCGAAGTGAATAATGGACGAGGCGAACGGAAGTAGCTCCTGAAATTTCTCGGCGGTGGCGAGAACATCATCGTCCGCTGAGAGGTCGGGAGTGAGTAATTCTGACAACTTGGCCTCCCTGAGTGGGGCCGGATAATACCTCTCCATCATGAGAGTCCTGAATTGATCCCATGTACAAGATCCGTCGGTGGGCCTCAACAATAACCACCATGAATGTGCGCCCTTACCCAGATAGTAAGCCGCAACTGAAACTTTGTGTCCCTCAGGACAGTCCACCATAGCAAACAGTTTCTCGAAATGTTCAAGCTAGTGAATGATATCTGCCGGCTCAGATGAGCCTTCGAAGGTAGGTGGCCTCTGGCGAGAGATGTCACCGATGATACTGCTCACACCCTCTCTTGCCTCTGAGGTGGCGGAGGAGGAGCCTGCTGATTTTGAGTAGTTAAGTTATGCATTGTCTCCATTAGTTGTGCCATCTGAGTCATTTGGGCCATCATGCCCTGCATAAAAGCGAGTGGATCAACCCGAACACCTTCTGACTGAGCTGTGTCCCGGGTACAACTCCCTGATAGTGAATGATTACGTCCAGGTGAATGAGTGGCAGCGTCACTGCTCGATGAGTTAGCATTATTCCTAGCATTAGCGCGTGTATTCACACGAGCTCTCGGGTTTCGGCCCGCACCACGGCCGCTTCCCCCGCGTCCTCTGCCAGCTCTTTCCATACTGAAGTGGAAAGTCATATGATGATTATATATCTCGCATGAATATCACATTATGATTACGTTATGAAATGATAAAAATGAGCATACGCGCTCAAACACAATGATTACATGAATGATCAACTGAAGTGACGTGATTATCTGATGAAATTCTTGAAATGATTATCTTGAACAAGTTAACAAGATTAATGATATGATCCTCAAGATCAACAACTGAACAATGAAATGAACTCAGTGATTAATGAATTAACATGATAGACTTGATTAAAAATGAAAATGATGAAAGAGGATTGTTGACTGTTGAATGATGAATGAGTGATTCTATTGCCAGAAATTATACCATGGCGTCAGAAATCTTACCGTTCTTTGGTCTGAGGGGCTCGGCTCTTGCACAGGTCACACGTGATGCGAAAGTCCAATGATACTAGTATGATGAACGACGATTTCAAATGAGACATGACTCGGAAGGTAGTATTCAAAACCATGTTCCGATACCAACTCTGTAACACCCCAAACTAGACGGATATTACAGTGCCGTGGACCCCGACTGGGACCCACCAGACAAATGAATATTAATGAATTAAATAATATAATTGTAGTACCGAACCACAATATATCATTAATCACTCCGATGAGGAGTTTCATTACAATATACCCAAGATAATACCGACATGTATATTTTATATGAAGATCAAATATACAACACTGAATGAAATGAATATCCAAATGGAAGTCTGCAGCGGAAATAAAATAAAGGAAACACGAGTGAATGAAAGGACTGGGCCCCCCTACTAGTATCACTGAGACTCCTCGCCGTCAACGTTCTCTTCCCGTGCTTTAGCCTTGCCATGACCTGAAAACAACATCCCGCAACGGGGTCAGTTACACAGAACAACAATCCTCAAGAGTTGAAATAACACAATCATGATATATCTTAATTATGAAATGGCGCTGAAAAGAGGCATCACAGTATGCCCGTAATGGTATGGGCACGTGCACAAGACGAGTGTTCGGACACACCCGCACTTGTACCTAATTAGTCTCACGGAGGTTCATTACCGTGTGCACAGTCCAATGTGTCGGTGAACCCAACACATGACCATTACGTGCCCGACTAAAAATTCCACACATCCCCACCCGGCCGCGCAATATGAACCCAGAAGGTCATATGAGCAAGGGATGACCATGAAGAATAATAATGAATAATAATCCGACAAAGTCAAGAATGACTCACCGAGATGAAATGATAGTGAAACGAATGATAGTTCAATGTCGTTCCTCGTTAATGAAGGGATTAATTGACAATTACAAGTCTCAATACAGTTGATACACCTTTTAACCGAGTAAGAATTAACTTACTCAACCGGTGAAGAATGTCCTTCCTCGAACAAAGTCCAAAAAGGGATGTCGGTCGCTCGAACAACCTTTAATGACAATACCAACAATGCTCAATATACGAATCAAACACGATTATAACCTACTCAAACGTCGATACAACAATATCAAAACTCATTGAGGCATTCTAGCGAACACTTAGCAAACACACATTCTTTGATAATATCCAATCCCGAATATATCGAAACCAACTCCAAAATGAGTATTTCAAACCATCAAAACACTTTCAATGATATCAATAACCCCATAGGAATCCATAATTCGAGTTAACGACAACATCTAATCGAAAACCCCAAAATATCAAAGTCAACCCCAAAGTGTTCTTGAATCAAACCCCAAACAATTCATGAAATCCGAAATATATGTCATAAATCCATAGGAATACATTTATCCAAAGGTAGATAATCCATATCTAACATATTCCAACAACAATCCAAGCTCATACGAAGAAATCGGAAGGAAAACCCCAAATATCCGAAATTCTAGATTCAATAAATCATTACCTTTGATTTGATGTGATGGGGATGATGAAATGGTGATTAATCCGAATGATAAGCTTGAAGGTGATGATTGATGATTGCACCTCGAAGAACACTAATCCAAATCATCCAAAATCGCTCGTAATCGCCCAATGAAGTGAGAAATGAAAATGACGAAGAAAGGGCTGAACTGTCCTATTTATAGTAATCCCAGTTTAGCGCGCGCTATCCCCAGTTCTTAGCGTGCGCTAACGGGTGTTTCGGGTAGTCCAGTACCCACTGTCCGAAAACGGTAGCGTGCACTACGTACCTTTTGTAGCGTGCGCTACGGCTGTACACGTAGCGTGTGCTAACCCCGAAATGTTAGCGTGCGCTAACGAATTATCTGATGACCAATACTGGAGTCCAGAACCTTCTGTCCTATGATCTGATCGCGGTAGCATGTGCTACATTCAATATTTAGCGTGCGCTACTACACCGTTTGCATACGCTAAAAACCACTCGTAGCGTGCGCTATGAATTAATCCCATTCAGTCCAGTAGCCAGTGGACTCAACCTGATCCGACCTTAGCGCATGCTACACCAACTGTATAGCGTTCTCTACTCCGGCCTACTAGCGCGTGCTACTTACCATTCGTAGCATGCGCTACTTACAACCCAACTGCAGTCCAGTGCCTTCTGGACTGCCTGCTTGAACTACACTAGCGTGCGCTAGTGTTGAGAGGTAGCGTGCGCTACCCGTACTTAATTAGCGCACGCTAAAGAGAGTACGTAGCGTGCTCTACTCCTCACACACAGCACACTATGAAGATGACAACGGTGATAAACACGGCACGAAACTCCATCTAGATTAATGATGAATGACGATACAATTACTCTAAACGGTGAATACACTGATTGAATATGAGTGACAAACAATCATTAATGAGTGAAAATTACTGAGTGACAATTACAGAATGATAAGTACTGAATGATAATGACTGAATTACAACTGGGTATTACAAACAAGTGGTATCGGAGCGGTTGATTCTAAAAGAATCAATCGTATTTTTAACCGAATCAGATCCAAATCACTTAATTTTTAAAACAGTCTTTTTCATTCCTTTATTCTCACATGGATACATCTATGATCAACAAAGTGCCTATGTTCTCTATTAATGAATTTGATGATTGGAGAAACAGAATGGAGGCTCATCTTGCAGCAATGCATGAAGAAATGATTTTTGTTATACAGGATGGCCCCATTAAGATCATGAAGGTAAACACGGCCGCAAGGATTGAAGGCCAAGCCCATGCTGAGATGCTCGACAAGGAGCGGGAGCAATGGACCACAGATGAAAAAAAGCGCGCCAATCTCGACAATGTGGCTAAGAATGCGTTGTTTGTCACTCTCGACAAAGGCACATTCTCGAAGGTAAAGAGCTGTAAAACAGCCAAGGAAATCTGGGATAAACTTAAGATGATTTGTGAGGGAACTGAGCTCTCAAAATAAAGTAAAATTTCAAAACTGACTCAGCAATTTGAATCTTTCGAAATGAAACCAACTGAGA
Organism: Orobanche coerulescens; assembly: GCA_033398695.1. Taxonomy (NCBI): domain Eukaryota; kingdom Viridiplantae; phylum Streptophyta; class Magnoliopsida; order Lamiales; family Orobanchaceae; genus Orobanche; species Orobanche coerulescens. The sequence goes on along the minus strand of CM065818.1, from coordinate 99,247,347 downwards.
CACTTGAGGAACTTGACCTCAGATTAACTGGTATTGTTGGTGAACTTGAAGCTTTGGGCAAAATTTATACCCAAAAGGAGAAGAATTTAAAAAATTTCAGATCTCTCCCTGCCCGATGGGACATTAAGACCACAGCTATGCGTGTGTCGTTTAATATAAATGAAATATCTACTTTTGATCTCTTCTCTGACCTCAAAGCTTTTGAGTATGATATTGATAGAAGAGAGAAAGCTGAAGAATCTCCTTCAAAGGTTATAACACTAGCCGCTGTATCGAACCATTGACACAGCATGCCCAGCTCGTCGAAGCCTAGTCACAAGAATGCTGACAGTGACGACGACATCCTGTCTCAAGATGAAATGGCACTTCTCATGCACAAATTCAAAAAGTTCATCAAGCAGTCCGGAAAGACTCCATACAGGCCCAAACCTGTCCACAAGGTAAGTACCGAAAATTCATTCGGTGATGCTAACCTATGCTATAATTGCACGAAAATGGGACATTATGTAAACAAATGTCCTTATCCCAAAGTTCAAAGGTTGCCGGAAGCCGAGCAACAAGAGAAGGATGAATGAAGACGTGCTTGGAAAAATAAGCTCAAGGCCCTGATTGGAGAATCAGAAGCCTACCCCGCACCATCCAAGTCAGAAGAATGTCACAGGTGGTCACGGACAGTGATTCATTCGATGACGAATTCGATGATAAAGCATATATGTGCTTTATGGCCAAGGACATTCCGGAAGATGAAGATAGCGACGATGAGGTAAGCTCAACTTCAGCTATTCCAGTAAATGCGTCTCATACTTTTGAAAACATGATGAATGAGTTTAAGAACATTCAAAGGGCCCATGAGACATTGAAAAATGAGAATATACAGCTCCAACTGTCTAACCTAGAGTTGAAAGATGAAAATGACTTGCTGAAAATTAATTATGAAAATATGTCTATTGATTGTGAAACCAGCAAAGTCGACCATGAAAAACTCATGGAGAGCAATCATCAACTTGCTCATGAAATAAGTGAGATTAAAACTCACAATGAGAGCAAGACAAATGATTTGGTTCTACTTCTAGCCAAAGTCAGTACTCTCGAGAAACGAGAAAGCGAACTTGAGACCATTCTGAAATCTTTCGAGAAATCGTCCAAAAGAATGGAAGAAATTCTAAGCACTGGCAACATGCTCATGATAAAAGTGGCTTAGGATACAACTCATTTTCAAACAAAGGGAAAACTAGTACTGTGTTCGTCAAGAGTGTGGAACACATTCCTGTATCGGAAGATACTCCTAGTCTTGTGAAGGAACCTATTGCACAGCGAAAAGCAAAGGCTGCCATTCCTCCCCCGCAATCCTACTCCAGACAGCGGAATCACTAGCCATTCAAACCTAAAAGGCGCACTCAACAGCATGCTCCCCGAGCATATCAACAGCGCCAATAGCCGTTCAGAAAGAAGGCTGTATCCAAATACCAAAGGCCCACACGGCAGTACTATCAGTACAACACGCCTAGGTATTGGATACAGGAGCCGCATTATTCCTCGAGAAAATAGGTGTCCGCACAGTATCAACAATAGCGTTGGGAATCCAACTGGAGACCCAGAAGTCAAGCTGTTAGGCCAAAGAAAATGGCTCCACCTCCAAGACGGCACTCGTACTGGACTAATAATAATAACCCTGAATTTTACATCCATAACAATTATCATGGTTATAGCGACTACGTATATGCCCCAGGTAGATACCGCAACACTGTACCGAATGTGACCTACAGTAAATCAATTGATGTCAGGAAAATTTGGGTACCTAAAGGCACTAACATTTATGGACCCAACAATCAAAGGGGACCTAAATCTACTTAATCTCTTTGCATACAGGACATCCTAGAGGAGGACATCTGGTACTTCGATAGTGGATGCTCTCAGCACATGATAGGAGATAGAAGCAAACTATCAGATTTCATAGAAGGCCGCGGTCCAAAAGTGCGCTTCGGTGATAAATCTAAAGGAAGAATAAGAGGAAAAGGAAACCTTCTTGTAGGAAAATTCAATTTCACTGATGTTGCATATGTTGAAGGCTTACAGTACAATCTACTTAGTATTAGCCAGTTCTGTGACAAATAGTTCTCGGTGAGATTCTATCTAGATCACTGTAGAGTCAAGAGCATCCAGACCAAAGAAGTTGTGCTTACAGGAATCAGATCAGGTAACATATATATTGCTGACTGGAAGCCTATGAGCTCCTCAATTCCATGCTTTGTTGCCAAAGGCACTGCAGATCTAAGCTGGTTATGGCATAAGAGAATGTCTCACGTCAACTTCAAGACGATCAACAAGCTCTCAAGACAGGGACTGGTTAGAGGACTGCCAAACGTGTCATTCCAAAAAGACAGCGTCTGCGAACCATGTCAAAAAGGCAAGCAAATCAAGTCCACCCTGAAGAGCAAATCCTACCTTTCAACCCACAGAGTGTTGGAGATGCTACACATGGATCTCTACGGTCTTGTAGACCCAATAAGTTTGGGAGGTAAGAAATACAGTCTTGTTGTTGTTGATGATTACTCCAGGTATGCTTGGATAATTTTCCTAAGCAAGAAGAAGGAAACAACATCAAAGCTGCCCGAGCTTCTGAGAAAGTTTCAAAATGAAAAGAGTTTGAGTATCGTGTCCATTCATTCCGATAGAGGTACAGAATTTACTAACCTCTTTATTGAGCAGTAATGTTCGGAGAATGGGACAAATACTCAGCTGCCCGTACACCTCAACAAAATGGTGTTGCCGAGCGAAAGAATAGGACGCTGAAAGAAGCAACAAGGACAATGATTGCCGCAAGCAAGTTGCCACAGCGTTTCTGGGGTGAAGCAACCAATACAACATGCTACACTCAAAATCGCTGTATCGTCAACAAGCACCACAACAAAATAGCATATATGAGGTATGGAACAACAAAACTCCGTTAGTTTCATATTTTCACATTTTTGGATGCAGGTGCTATGTGTTGAATAATGGGAAGGATCAACTTAGAACCTTTGATGAGAAGTAAGATGAAGGCATAATTGTAGGATACACCTCCGTCAGCAATGCTTACAGGATCTTTAATAAAAGGAAGCTGACGATCAAGGAATCAGTTCATGTAGTGTTCGACGAACCTCACCATGACCCTACGGGAGTAGAAGCTGTTACTCAGAACATCCAACAACTCTCCATCCTAGATTCACCAACTCCCATAGAACCTGTTGTTGACCGAGAAATCAACCCCGCAGCTATAAGAATCGACATAGATGAAGCCGATGCTGTTCAAGCTGAAGCTGTATCTACTGCAACTTAAAATACAGTACGGGACCCTGAATTAGAACCCAACCGAAGATGGTTGAGAGATCACCCGCAAGAGTTGGTCATTGGAAACATCAATGCTTGTGTTTCTACCCGTAGGAGAATACAGAGTACATAAGGAAATGTACTGTGTGCACAAGAAGAACTAGATACTGAGATATCACCATTCTCTGAATGGAAATCTCAATACGAGCTTAGAAGACTCAATATGGGCACTATTGTTGTATTATTAGCCCAGTCAGAACCTGTTTCTACCATAGACACTCTTAATAATTCTCATTGGATAACATCTATGGAAAAAGAGCTTAACAGTTTCGAGAGAAACAATGTATGGTATCTTGTACCCAGACCTACGCATCAATCGGTTATAGGAACCAAATGGGTATTTAGAAACAAGAAGGATCGAAATGGACTGATTATTAGGAACAAATAAAGGCTAGTCGCACAAGGCTATAGACAGGACGAAGGCATAGACTACGATGAAACCTTTGCCCATGTAGCCAGACTAGAAGCCATTAGGATATTCTTAGCCTTTGTCGCCCATAAGAGCTTCATGGTATACCAAATGGACATCAAAAGTGCATTCCTAACTGGAGACCTTGCCGAAGACGTTTATGTTGAACAACCACCAGGGTTTGCCAACACAGACGGCATCGATCTTGTATGCAGGCTGAGGAAAGCACTGTATGGACTTAAACAAGCCCCTAGAGCATGGTATGAGACCCTGTCCTATTATCTAACCGATAATGGATTTGAGAAAGGTGCTGTAGATAAAACCTTGTTCAAAATATAGGAAGGCGATGACCTTCTGATGGTTCAAATATATGTAGATGATATTATATTTGGTTCAACTAACCTTGATTTGTGTCAAAGGTTCTCTCATCTCATGCAAAGTAAATTTGAAATGACTATGATGGGAGAACTTAGTTATTTCCTAGGTTTGCAGGTAAAGCAGTTGCCTACAGGGATCTTCATCAACCGGGAAAAATACAGCAAGGAGCTTCTCAAAAAATTTGGAATGAACACTTCCAAATCATCGCCAACTCCCATGAGCACTTCCGTGCAAATTAGTGCTGATGAAGCCGGAAAGTCGGTCGACCAATCACTCTACAGGAAGCTTATTGGCTCTCTCCTGTACCTAACGGCTAGCAGGCCCGATATCCACTTTGCTGTAGGAGTGTGTGCGAGATATCAAATAGCACCCAAGGAATCACACTTTAATACAGCTAAACGAATCCTGAAGTATATTAAAGGAACAGTCGATGTAGGACTGTGGTATCCTAAAGAAGGCGGATTCGATTTAGTTGGATACAGCGACTCGGATCTCAGAGGCTCCAAGCTAGATAGGAAGAGTACAAGTGGAACTTGTCACTTCCTTGGACCTAGACTTGTTTCTTGGTTCAGTAAGAAGCAATTGACAAACTCACTTTACACGGCTGAATCAGAATACTATGCTGCTAGTAGTTATTGTATGCAGATCCTTTCGATGCAGCAACAGTTGTCAGATTATGGGATTGAAGCCAAGGAAACGCCAATCATGTGTGATAGCACGAGTGAAATTGCTATAACGCACAACCCTGTACTGCACTCGCGCACTAAGCACATCAACATGAAGCATCACTTCATAAGGAATCATGTCGAGAACAAGGATGTTCGGCTCGAAAAGGTTCATACAGATATTCAGTTGGCCGACATATTCACCAAGCCTCTCGACACAACAAGATTCAACATGCTTCGACAAGAATTGGGATTTCTACAGCCTGACTCCCTATAAGTATTTACTGTTTTTACTCAATAATTGAGGGGGAATGCTGTAAGACCCAAGAATACAGTATCTACCATTATCTGTACACTCAGAACCTTCAATACAGCACTGTAGGGAACAAAGCAATATGAATCATCCTACAGCTGACGTGTGCAATAATTAAGGGGGAATACAGTATGACCCATGAATACAGCATTAATCCAAAAGTTGTTGTATGGAATTGAAACCTATATGTACCTTTTAAGGGGGAACGTTGTATCGTCGCGGATACAGCACATACTACGGAATTTCGATTCATTATATATATTATAATATTTCATTTTAAAAATAATTTTTGTCCACGTGCCCTGTTTTCATGTCAAACGTCATTTACATTAAATGCCTTACACGACATCTGGACAATAGAATCTCAAAAGCCGTGATGTTTTCAATTGTTTAATATTTTTAAACCGCCGTTTCGGGCATTAAGGGTAACAACAAATGTCAGAAATGGGACCCGCTCCTATTTTAATATTCAATGGATAAGTGTACCAGTTACACTCAGTCCATCGTGACCGTTCATTTCAAAAGCCGGTTCCCATCCCTTAAATCTGACCATTCGTTCTCTGAAAAACTCTTCTTCGCCGCCCACTATAAAAGGACTGCAATTGCTATTTGAGACTCTTTACGCCTTTTGGATATTTTAAGAGCACTCAAGCAAATACAGCCTACAAGTTTTTCTGCGTTTTACTGCAAATTTCTGTTAATCTTTTTCATCTTTTCTTGAGAATCATCAATGGCTACTCAGACATCTTCTCCCGCTCTCAAGAAGTCTCTAAACTTCATCGATAGACGGATCTTCTCCAGATCTGTCGTCATCGAGCGCATCCATGCTGAAACTGATGACGTCGATACAATGGAAGTCATTATCACCAGAATCCGTTAGCAAGGCCTCTACCGCCTTGGGAGACACACCGCAGAGAAATACGACGTTCATCTTGTTGAGGAGTTCTACCTCAACGCAGTGGTTCGTTTTCTGCCTCTGGCCCTAGGAGGACATGTTGTGTAGGTCACAAGTCGTCCAGGAACAACTCTAGAGGGGGGGGGGGGGTGAATAGACTTGTTGAAACTCTTGAACTCTTTTTCACGAAGAATGAGTTTCTTCAGCTGATAGTCAAACAAATGACTCGGAGTCGTTTGTTCTTGGATATGTGCAGAAGTCAGCTGATGACGAATATAAATTAACTTAATGAAATACTTAACAATGTATGCAGCAGTTAAAGTATGATGCAGTAAAACAGTAAATAACACAGGCAATTATAGTGGTCTCAGAGGTGGGGTAATCCTCTACTAATCCACTTTTCTCCAAACCAGTTGGAGATGAATTCACTATAATTTTCAACCAGTGATAAATATTACAGTGATTCAAACCACACTACAACAGCTTCCAACCAGTGGAAATCCGTGCCGTTGTACACACTTGACTGCCTTGCACCTCTTGATCCTCGATCCTCGGATGCCTTTACAGTCTCTTACTTCAACCAGTGAAGTACCCCATACTCAAGATTATAGACAAGAGTGTTTGTCTTCTCCAACTTAAGAGCTTCCTCAAGTATGAACTTTTAGATCTGCTCTTTTCACGATGCTATTTGATTGCTTGAGATTGCTTGATTGCTTTGATCGCTAGAATGTATGTTCGCACCGGTAGTTGCTCAGTTTCAAATCTCTGGATATATATAGGTCAGATCTCTGAGCTTCTTCCTTGTAGCCGTTGCAAATCTTTGAACAAATCCGTCCGTTGGAGAGAGACTTCATTGTTTAATCTTTTTTGAACGTTGCAAGGCTGGATTCCCATTATTTAATTTTATCTTCCGACCGTTGTGAGGACTTCTGCATGTGAGCGCCGAATCTTTTGAATATAAAAGGATAAAAGTCTTCACGGTGGGTCAGGATGATTTAATTAAATCATATCTCTTGCGGGAATCACTCCAATGTGTCTCTTCACGTTACATGTGAGCTTTCCGTAATATTTGACTTTTCAAAGCATGCTGACGTGGACTTGGAGTACTTGGCTGTAGTCGAGTAGGCTGATGTGCAGCTTACATCTCTGCAGGTAGGTCCTCTCTATTGCTCACTTTGTGACTTGTGCAGTCAGTGACTTCCCGAGGTACCTCGGCCTGATCAGTCAAACTTCTCTCGATAAATTTAGTTGACCAGAGCTACTCGACCGAGTCATTGCTCCTCTCTGATGGACTAGGCTGTACTTAGTACTTAGCCGTTTTTCAGCCTAACTAACTTTTGGCCTACAGAAGACACTCATTTGGTTCTTCTTTACATTTTGCCAAGTTTTATACTTAACATATTTTGGCCTATGGAAGATACTCATTTGGTTCTTCCTTACATTTTGCCAAGTAATAAACATTTGATTTTAAATTAATGACATCATCAAAATCTAACAAGTATTCCTAACAAATTCCCCCTATTTTGATGATGGCAAAACTAAGTAAGAAATCAAATGACCAAGTCTGCACTTAAGTGCGAGACAAATCGAAATCGCCTAATATTGAGACAACTGAAATTGTCATTCAACAGATGTTTATAAACTTTTCGACTTATCATTGAAATTTTACAAGAATGTTTTAAGTACAGAAAATAAAATTACAAGTAAGAGAAATAACTAAAGGTCATCTCGCCTTCCTCTCGCCTCTACGAATAGCCGCTTGTGCTTGAATGGTTTGGCTCCGATAGGTCTTACCTTGACTGGAGCAAGGCCATATTTTCTTTTCACAACAAGTGCTGCGAAGTCCTGTTCTTGCTGAGATCTGAATCTGTTCTCAAGACACACTAGCTTGATTTCCCTCTGAAGTGCTAACTCATCAAGTTCACCGTCCATACGGATTGGTGCTTCTTCAGCTCTGAATGAGGGAATCATAGGAAAAGCATTTTGCTCTTTAGCGTGCTTCTTCAGAACAGCCCAAAGCTTCGGATGGATTTCTTCCATGAAGTTTATGAAAATTTCTTGTGGGGAGAGTTTGTCATCATGGAGTAGTTCCCAGACATAATAGTCTCTGATGAATCTCTTCTTAGCAGATCCCCACATCTCAAGAGCTTCAAATGGGATGAAATCCTCAACAAACCATAGCTCCTTCCCTTCCCATTCTAGAGTAGGTCCAAAACCACCTCTAGTTCTTCTTCTCTTCCCTTCAGGCTGGTCAGCCTGGTCTTCTGGATCTACAGGTTCCTTTCTTTTCAGACTGGAGGGTCCTTCAATCTGAGGGACATCCTGCTTCTTCTTGCTTCTGATTTCTCTTTCTTCCCCCTGAATTCTCTCTTCCCCCTTTTTGCCAGCATCAATAAGGGTAGTCAACTGCTGTTCCATGCGGCTCATCCAATCAGACATGCCAAATGGCATTCTGTTGTTGGTAGGGGAGGAGGTGAGGATCTCTCTGAAGAAGGGTGTCAATCTTGGCATTTATTGACTGAAGGTCAGGAGTGACCTGAGTTGATAGCAGCTCTCCAATAGTATCTCTGACGATTTGCTTGATCAGCTAGTCATGGTAGGGGATAACTGAGCTGATGGAGAGTGCTCTCCTGATCCTTCTGCAAGGGAACCACTGGACTGCAGGCTCCTGTCTGCAGCTGGTAGGTCAGAGTGGGTTTTCTCCGGGGTCCCTGACCTGGAGTCTTGACCAGCTCTGCGTCTAGCCGTGTACTGGTGTACCACAGACCTATCTGCAGCTTCGTGAGTAGGCTCTGGCTCCGGCTCTTGTTCTGGCTCCTTGTCTCCTTCTCTCTCTCCCTCTTTCCTTTCTTCTTCTCCAGATTTTTCTTTTTCTTCTTCCTCATCTTTTTCCTTTTCATTTTCCTTCTCTGCTCCTGCTTCTCCTCCATCATCATTATCATCATCATCATCATCATCATTCTTATCATCATCCTTCTCCTTCTCTTCTCCTTCATCATCCTCATCCTCCTTTTCTTTTTCATCTTTTTCCTGATCTACCTCCTCTCCTTCTTCTTCATCTCCTTCATCAGCCACTTCTTCTGTCTTCTCAATCTCCTCTGGCTGTTTTTCAACTGGTATATTTTCTTCTGATTTTCTCTCTTCTTCATCTTCTTCAGCCACCAAATCAATACTTTCATTGTCTCCATCTACTTCTTCAATTCTTATCTCCTTTTCAACTTCTTCCTCCTCTTCCTCTCCAAAAACACCATCAAAAATACTGAGCATGATAGAATGAATAAAGTGGTCCATGTTTGTTTTAAAATGTGACATGAACCATTTATCCTGGAGGATTAAAGCCAAATCTGATTCTTTGCAAAATTCAATCAGAACCTCCTCAGTGGCTTGGGGATATTCCCAACCACTAGTTGCAATAAATGTTTGAAGATTTGTAAAAGGCATGGTTTTGAAAGATTTCCACTCTTTAAAAATATGTACAAAAGAGTGTTTCTCTGCTTGTGGTTTAACAAGCTGGAGTTGTTCAATAGAAAGATTAGAGGTATTATTTTCTAATAGGTTAAAAGTATAGTCTGCTTCAGGGATAGAGATTATTAGACCTGCTTCCTCTTCTTCGGATATGTAGACTGGAGGTGTGAGAAGAGGTACAATCCGAGTTTCAACGGTGTCTGGTGCAGGCAGGTCCGGATGGATTGGTGATTGGGTGATTGGGCCGGGCGTGGTGCTCGATCGCTTCTCGCCGAATCGCAGACTTCCTAGGCCTCTTAGGAGAGGGTTCGGTGATAACTGCAGGTTAGAGGTTCCTTCTGGGGATGGTCCCCGTCTCTTGAATCTGATAGCAATTGGTGTCTCGTCAGACTCGTTGTCGGACTCGACTGCAGTTCCGATCTCAGCTGCAGGTCTGTCCGATTCCTCTGATAAATCGTATCTTGGATATGACCTTGAGTCCGGCAGATCTTTCAAAAACTGGGCTGCTTTCCCAGTGCCTCCGACTTTCTTCTTTTCATGGTCCATATGACCAAGCCTCTTATTTGGGTGGAAAGGGTCAATGTTTCCCTTAGCCACTCCGGTCTTCTCCAAAAACCAACTAAGATGCGTTCCGAACGCCAACTTAGTCTTGAACTTCTTCTCATCTTCAAGCCACTCGACCTTGTTCACCTCGCGCACAAGTTGCCTGGAAATATAGTCTGCCCAATCGACTTCCTCTTCCTGAATCAACGCACCCAACACCATAAATTTCGAAGATGACAGTTGGTCATAGCTGCCCGCCATCCCCATGACTATCTTGTTGGTGATGTCCAACGCAACTCGGTAAATCCTTTTTAACTCATTCCTCTTGGCTGTAAACTTCAATTTCTCTGGAATATTTTCGACTTTAATCGTTTTCTAGGTTTCGGCGGGTGATTGTTTAAGGGCTTCGACCGCCAAACCACGATGTTTCATCCCGAATACAGAACGAATCTTCTCTGAATCTATGCTGACAGGAACTCCGCCGACTGTGCTGTGAATCCCGTGCTGAATCAGATAAGCATTGCGATAGAATTCAACAACATCTTCCTTGAACAAATGTTGCGGGTTGATGTCGAGAAACGGGTAAATCCCATTAAGCTTCATCGCCCGGATCAAATTGAGCATATCAAGGTCTTCCAGATTTGCTTCTAGTAAACCTTCGAAGTCGACAACCATGGAGAAGATGACCTGGTCCTTCACCGCCTTCAAGTTCACTCCTTCGAAAGATGCCATTTCTGCAAATAGAGGATTTTTAGTGTATATTTTTGCTCTGTAAATTCTAGGGTTTCTGTAAGCGTAAAGAGTAAAGTGAAAGGTTTTCTTTCCTTATAAAGAAGATGAAAAGACGTTTGTATTAGTTTATTATATATTTGAACGGTGGTACGCCTTTTGATATTCTTTTAAATTTCAAATTTGAATCCGTGGCCCAATTTAAAATTCGACGGTTGATTCTGATTGGCCATCGTAGAGGTTAATTAAATAGGTGTTTGACACGTGTATTAAAATTGCCACTTGGCTTATAAAATGTATATTTTGAATGCCATTTCGTTAGCCAAAATAATATTATAAATGTGGCAGATAATAATAAAAAAATAGAGATCAGTTTAGAGAACTTAGCTGGTTCGTTTCGTTGACTGTTGACCACTCTGCAACAGGTGAGTTTGACTTCTCGCCTGGGTTTCTGTACAGCTAAGTTGCTTCGTCTGGCCTTCGTCTTCTCGCCTGCATCGGCAGGTGATTCGAGTGTCCGTCCTTCCTTTAACTTGCTTCAGAACTAGATTCCCAATCTAGTAATCCAAGGTCTCTGCTCAGCTCTAGGAATCTTTCTTCTGGCAATGGTTTAGTGAAGATGTCAGCTATTTGGTAGTCTGTGCTGACTCTTTCAACTCTAACCCTTTTGTTAAGCACATGGTCTCTAATGAAATGGTGCTTAACGTCAATGTGCTTCGTCCTTGAGTGCAAAACCGGATTGTTGGTTATTGCAATAGCACTATTGTTGTCACACCAAATAGGAACTTCGTTGGCAATAATATTATAGTCCCTTAACTGTTGTTTGATCCATATAATCTGTGCACAATAGCTACCTGCAGCTAGGTATTCTGACTCTGTAGTGGAGATAGAGTTAGAAACCTGCTTCTTGCTAAACCAGTATATCAGTCTGGTTCCTAGGAATTGACACGTTCCACTAGTGCTCTTCCTGTTGATTTTGCATCCTGCGAAATCCGCATCTGAGTATCCTGATAGCTCGAAGTTGTCATCCTTGGGATACCATAGTCCAACATTAATTATAGACTTTAGGTACTTAATTATTCTCTTGGCTGCATCTAGGTGTGATTGCTTCGGCTTGGACTGGAATCTTGCACAAACTCCAACGGCATATGATATGTCTGGCCTGCTTGCAGTGAGGTACAGAAGAGATCCGATGAGTCCTCTGTAGTGGGTTGAGTCCACTGATATGCCTGCCTCGTCTGCATCCAGGTGAGTACTTGTGCTCATTGGAATTCTTGCGGGCTTGGCTGATTCCATTCCATATCTCTTGATAAGATCTCTGGTATACTTTGCTTGGTTGATGAAAATTCCTTTTTCCATCTGCTTAACATGTAATCCGAGAAAGAAGTTAAGCTTTCCCATCATACTCATCTCAAATTCTCCTTGCATGAGGTTGGAGAATTTCTCGCATAGTTCTGGATTGGTTGACCCGAATATGATATCATCCACATAAATCTGGACTATTAATATGTGGCCTTCGTGCTCCACTCTGAATAGGGTCTTGTCCACTTTCCCTTTGCAAAATCCATTTTTCTCAAGAAACACAGACAATGTTTCATACCATGCTCTCGGTGCTTGCTTGAGTCCATCTGAGCCTTCAATGACTTATAGACTTTGTCTCCTTTGACAAAACCTGGGGGTTACTCTACATAGACTTCTTCTTCTAGGATTCCGTTCAGAAACGCACTTTTTACATCCATCTGGTAGACTTCAAAGTCCTTGAATGCAGCATATGCGAGGAATAAGTTTCATCAAAATCTATTCCCTCACACTGTGCAACAGGTGCATAAGTTTCATCAAAATCTATTCCCTCACACTGTGCATAACCTTTTGCTACGAGTCTGGCTTTATTCCTAACAACAGCTCCGTCTTCATCACTCTTGTTTTTATACACCCATTTGGTGCCAATAACTTTCTTGTGATCAGGTCTGTCTGTTAGTTCCCAAACTTTGTTTCTTTCCATCTGCTCCAATTCCTCTTGCATGGCATTAATCTATGAATAATCTTCCAAGGCTTGTTCTGTGGTCTTGGGTTCAATTTGCGACATGAAACATGAGAACATCGCCATTCCTGCTGGTAGAGTTGACTGTCTTGTCTTGACTCCATCAGTCAACTTTCCGATAATTTGCTGAATTGGATGATCCTTGAGCCATTTGGGGATCTCGTCCTCTTCTGGGTTTGTTCCCCCTGTTGGATTGCTCTGGTGGTTATCTGCATCAGCTGGGCTCTGGTCTGCAACTGGATCAGCTACCGCCTTGTCATCTGCAGCTTGGTTCTGAACTGCAGATGAGTCTTTGTCAGCTCCGGCTGGGTCTTCTTCCGCAGCAACTGGATCAGATAGGTTTGGTGATCCTGTCTGATCTGCAGTTGGGTCTTCGTCAGCTGCAGTTGGGTCATCAGGCTGGTCTGCAGGTGATTCCACCATTCCAGTGTCATGTATAATGACTTCTTCAAGGGTTGCTGACTTGAGTTTGTTCTCAATTTGCTCAAGTTGTTTCCTGTACTCAATAGTAGATTCATCAAAAACAACATGGGGTGTTTCCTCCACAACTAAGGTTCTTTTATTAAAAACTCTATATGCCTTGCTTCTTTGGGAATATCCCATAAATAGACCATCATCAGTTTTAGCATCAAAGGCATTTAGCTGTGTTTTACCGTTGTTGTGGATGAAACACTTACAACCAAAAACATGAAAGTAAGCAACAGTAGGAGTTCTATTATTCCAAACCTCATAGGGAGTTTTGCCATGTCTCCCTACTATCATACTCTGCTCAGGTGTGGCAGTGCATGGCTTGACCGAGAACCTTTTGGGTAGGTCCGCTACGCAATCATGGACCTTGCCGCTTCCTTGAGTTCATTCCTTCTTTCAAGAACACCATTCTCGGGGCGTCCCGGCCGCAGAGCTCATGCTGGATCCCATTCTGATCGCTGTAATCAGTTATCGCCTTGTTGAGAAACTCTCCTCCTCTATCTGATCTGATCTTGATTATGGAGAGGGATTTCTCATTCTGGATTCTTCTCAGCAGCTCAGGTAACTTGGTCAGGGTTTCACTCTTCTTATACAGGAAGATAATCCAAGTGTACATTGAATAATCATCTACTATTACAAGTGCATGCTTTCGGCCGCTCAAAGTTCTTGGCTTGATAGGACCAAATAGATCCATGTGGAGTAGATCTAAGATCCTTGTTGTGAGCGTTGTAGGCTGAACTGGTTTGAACGATGCCTTGGTCTGATTTCCCTTCTGACATGCATCACAGAGTGCTTCCTTCTTGAATGCTTCATTTGGAAGTCCTCTGACCAGCTTCTGAGAGCTAATCTTGTTGATGGCTTTGAAGTTCAGGTGACATAGTCTTTTGTGCCACAGCCATCCATTCTCGCTCTGTCTTGGATAGAAAACAGGAGTTAGGTGTTCCTGTGTTCCAATCAATCATGTAGACATCTCTTCTTCGGAAACCTTGTAGCTTTATTTCTCCAGATAAGATGTCTATCACCATACACTTCAAGATGGTGAAGACTACTAGATTCTTCTCGTCACAGAACTGGCTTATGCTCAGGAGGTTGTACTTGAGCCCTTTGACATAATGAACTTTGGATATGACAATGTTTCCTCGGTGCTGACTCTCCAAAGCCTTTTGTCTGTCCTCTAGAGCTATCTCCAAAGGTTACATCGGACCTCTTTCTTTGATGTATTTGGTCAGCATCTTCTTGTTCCGGTCATATGCCTCCGGCATCCGAGTCTACAAACCATTCTTCACCTCCAAAATTTGAGCTTGAGGAGATGTGGTTGTAGTCCTTCCACCTTTCTCGCAATTAAATAAGGTAGATTTAGGTACCAGATTTGTGTGGGTCCTTTGGGGTTAGTTGGTTTCTGGAGAATTGATTTCTCCTTGGATTATAGGAATTATTATTATAACCCTTATAAGGTGTCTCGTGGTCGAGGTCTAAATCTCTGGTTGGATTGTATACGGATATTCCTCAAAATTTTGATAGTGTGGGCCATTTCTAAATCTAGCCGAGACCATTTATTAAACCTTTGTGGTCTCCACACTTGTTCATTTTGATAATTAGGATAACCTTGAGGTTTCCATCCGCCTCCCATTATGAAATCTATTTTTGGGGAGTTGTTAGTAATAGTGGGCATGTTGTGCTGGCTTTTGCTTTTGCACAGGCCTTGCCTAGTCGCTGTCTAGGTGGTCATGGTGTAACATCGACCGGCTAGACGTTTGACTTGGTTGTTGCTGTTTTTGAATATCGGTTTATACACAGGCTCGTGATCGAGACTATTGTTTCTCCCTTGATAAACTTGGTTTGAACTAGAGGGAGTGTAAGAATCATATCCAAGGCCTGATTTGGTATATAGTGACCTTTATAAGTACACAATTCGCCCAGAGTTGTAGACGCCTTCTGGGAGTTTATTTCCTGCGGGTGAGTTTTATTTATCTGTGCCTGCTTTTTAAACTCAGCTTTTGCATGAGCTAGTGCAGCTGACTTTTGTTTAAGTATTATATTTAGCCGGTCTATCTCATTTGTATTGACACTTGCCTGGTTTTTAAAGTCATTGTAGTTGTCTCAACCTTATTTAAATCTAGGTGAGTTTTGAAATCATTTTTCAATTGCTATTCTCATCTTGCGGTGAGTCTTCTCTCTTGTCTGACTTGGTGTGCGAGATTTGAGTGTTTTGAAATCTTTAAATAATCGATTTACCGATTCATGTAGATCCATATCTTGTGACATGGCTGAGCTATTATTTGAACCGTGGGTTCGTGGTTACCTCTTCATCGGCTAAGTTTGCCATCGTGCAATCATACTCCTCGTCTTCATCAGAAAAGAAACCGCAGATTGATACGACATGCTCCTAGTCTTCGCCGATGAGAGCTTTTCTTGTCTTCCTTTACGCCCACCTCCTTCTTGGTTTCGTCCTTCTTGACCTCGGGACAATCCATTTGGATGTGTCCTATTTTGTGACAGCTTGTAGCATTCAACTTTCCAGCCTTCCAAATTTTCCGGTTCCTTCTTGGGTTCTCCTTGTAGTTTTTCTTATACTTGGAGTAGTTCTTTCTGAAATTGCTGAACCTTTGCATTATGAAAGCCATTTCTTCCTCAAAATATAGTGGATTTGGAGGTTTCACATCAGATAGGCTCTTAGCAGGGGACTCATTGCAAATGCGATTCCCTTCTCTGCAGGCTCGATTGAGGATGAGCTTGGAAGCTCGAACTCATAAGCCTTTAGATCAGAGAACAGCCTCGAATCTTTATCTTATTCAGTCTTTGGACTCTCTCATGGCTACTGACCTTCATGCTCCATTCGGGATTGAGAGATCGATGACCTTTAGTGCCATTTCCTATTGCCATAGGTTTTGCCTGTGGAGTTGATCTCATTGATAATTTCTGAACCTTGTGTCCACTTGATCTATAGATTCACCATTCTTCATTTTAAAGTTGTCAAATTTTTGGATAGCAATTGACAACTTGTTTTCCTTGATCGACTCCGTTCCTTCACACATTAGAGCTAATGTGTCCCAAATTTCTTTGGCATTCTTACGCTTTTGATCTTGACCATGGTGGATTTGTCAAGAGTTTGGTATAACACATCTCCGGCCCCGTTGTCAAGATTGGCGGCTTTCTTTCTTCGGGGTCGCTCCGTTCTCTTCTTAGGAATCTTTTCGGGCCTCCCAGCTGCGATTTCCTCGGCTGTGTTGTCCTTCTCAAAAATGAATGGACCGTCTTCAATGATGCACCACATGTCGTCGTGAATTGAAGATAAGTGTGCCTGCATTCTTATCTTCCACAGATCATTCTCACAATCGAAAAGACAGGAGTCTAGAGTGCATGTGTTCCATTATAAAGTGAGAGTTAAGATGTATATATCTAATATAGATCTGGTTCGTGAAAAAAAATGAACCAACCTCTCCGATACCACTTGTAGGTCACAAGTCATCCAGGAACAAGTCTAGAGGGGGGGGGGTGAATAGACTTGTTGAAACTCTTGAACTCTTTTTCACGAAGAATGAGTTTCTTCAGCTGATAGTCAAACAAATGACTTGGAGTCGTTTGTTCTTGGATATGTGCGGAAGTCAGCTGATGACGAATATAAATTAACTTACTGAAACACTTAACAATGTATGCAGCAGTTAAAGTATGATGCAAGAAACAAGAATAACACAGTGCAATTATAGTGGTCTCAGAGGTGGGGTAATCCTCTACTAATCCACTTTTCTCCAAACCAGTTGGAGATGAATTCACTATAATTTTCAACCAGTGATAAATATTACAGTGATTCAAACCACACTACAACAGCTTCCAACCAGTGGAAATCCGTGCCAGTACACACTGATCGCCTTGCACCTCTTGATCCTCGATCCTCGGATGCCTTTACAGTCTCTTACTTCAACCAGTGAAGTACCCCGTACTCAAGATTATAGACAAGAGTGTTTGTCTTCTCCAACTTAAGAGCTTCCTCAAGTATGAACTTTTAGATCTGCTCTTTTCACGATGCTATTTGATTGCTTGAGATTGCTTGATTGCTTTGATCGCTAGAATGTATGTTCGCACTGGTAGTTGCTCAGTTTCAAATATCTGGATATATATATAGGTCAGATCTCTGAGCTTCTTCCTTGTAGCCGTTGCAAATCTTTGAACAAATCCGTCCGTTGGAGAGAGACTTCATTGTTTAATCTTTTCTGAACGTTGCAAGGCTGGATTCCCATTATTTAATTTTATCTTCCGACCGTTGTGAGGACTTCTGCATGTGAGCGCCGAATCTTTTGAATATAAAAGGATAAAAGTCTTCACGGTGGGTCAGGATGATTTAATTAAATCATATCTCTTTCGGGAATCACTCCAATGTGTCTCTTCACGTTACATGTGAGCTTTCCGTAATATTTGACTTTTCAAAGCATGCTGACGTGGACTTGGAGTACTTGGCTGTAGTCGAGTAGGCTGATGTGCAGCTTACATCTCTGCAGGTAGGTCCTCTCGGCTGTTCACTGTTTGTGACTTATGCAGTCGGAGTGACTTCCGAGGTACCTCTACCGCAGTCTGAGTCAAACATCTACGATAAATTTAGTTGACTGAGCTACTCGACCGAGTGTTGCTCCTCTCGATGGACTAGGTCAGTACTTAGTACTTAGCCGTTTTTCAAATTTAACTAACTTTTGGCCTACAGAAGACACTCATTTGGTTCTTCTTTACATTTTGCCAAGTTTTATACTTAACATATTTTGGCCTATGGAAGATACTCATTTGGTTCTTCCTTACATTTTGCCAAGTAATAAACATTTGATTTTAAATTAATGACATCATCAAAATCTAACAAGTATTCCTAACAATGTTGCTGATATCTCACCAGTCATTCACGGAGTGGAGATTTGCATCGACTGAGATCTTCTCAAAAATATTTACAGGCTACCCTCTGATGGCCTGACCATGGAAGAACTTGAGACATTTGGGTCTCAAGAGTTGCTGACTCAATATTATGGCTTGTTCACCGGTTTGACAACGGTTGAAGTGGTTCACACCACCTGCCATAAGAAAAATTTTTGCTTACCGTTTGTTTATTTGCATGATTTTTGCTGTCGCATCATTGAAAATCGCACTGGTGCATTTGAGATGTGCACTAATCTTAGGTTTAGGATGATGGTAGCTAATATGACCTGTGAAAAGGTCAATTGGTGTCAAATTATTATGAAACGCTTGCAGGAGGAAGTGTCCAAACCTGCTACTCATAAGAAATCATTTGGTTTATTCATAAACCACATTTTGGTGAAGTGCGGACTTCCACAATCCGTAGATGCAAAGTTGGGAGGAGTCAAGCCCACTGCCTACAAACAAAGTATTCTGATCGCAGACAGGCCTTTTATCCGGAACCTATCACTTTCTGAAGATCCAAGGGACGTTTCTCCTAAGTCCCAGAGTGTGGAATCTTCAAGGAAAAGAAAGAGATATCACAGCAGGACACCTGTTGCTGCTGAGAAGCCGAAAAGGAAGCTAAGGAGGCTCTCGAAAGCTAAATCTACAAAACCCTCCGAGGATGCTTCTATTGTGGCGCAACCCACTATTGAATTACCCCAGGGCCCAACCCCTATGGAAGAGATGCCCGCTACTGTATCGACAGTAAATCCCGAGCCTTTGGCGGCAACGACGGATACATATGCCAACTTGGAAGACTCTAGCGAGTCGGCTGCCCCTTTGGAGCTAACAGCTAACTCTCCTATGCGGGATTCCACACCCGTACAGGATCCACCTTCCTTCGGGCTACCATCCCCTGTAAGGAATCCCTCTTCCATACAGGATCCCACACCTGTAGAGGAACCAATCGCTACAGCGGACTCAAACGTTGTACGAAGTCCCTCCCCGGACTCAATTATCAATGAAACCCTTCTCTCTATGCAAATTGAACAGGCTTATGAACGATTTCTTCAATGGAAAAGATATAGGCTAGCTCCATACGATACGCTATACAACTGGAGCGACTGGAGCAATGAAGAAAGATTCGTGTTGGAAGTGACTGACTCCACAGAAGTTGAACCCCTGATCCAATGGGATAATCTATACTGCAAAGAGTTAATTGAAAGCCATCTTTTGCACAAATCAGATGCCAAAAGGAAGGGAAAGGATAAGTTCTAGGAATCTCCCAAAAGTCCAAAATAAGACCACGACTCAGACGACGACGATGCCTTTCAGGCAGGTCTGAGAATAAGCCGTGAGAAGGCCCACGAAATAGAAGTCCCCCAAGTTCAACAAAATGATGAAGGGACATCAAGCGGCAATGAGCCCCCCTCGCAATAGCCAGATATTGTTCCCGACCAGGAGGAATCAGTCCCTCCAGTCGCTGAGGATCAACCATCCGTTTCGGAACAGGCACCCGAACCTACTGTCACCGAAAAAGAAGAAGAATCCAGCGCCTTTCAGCAAGAGGAATCAGCCCCTCTACCGGAACAGGCGGACGCTGAGAGACACCAGGAGGATTTGGTCCCTCCTGTACCCATGTCTACAGATACCTCTTCAACACAGGAGAATGTCGCACCTCCTGCCGCTGAAACTGAAACAGCTGCTGCCGCCCCACCAACCGTCTTGGAATCCGACAACGGTGCTACACTTGAGGATGTCCAACTCACTTCATGTCCTAACGTGAATTTAAGAAGGTTGAATGGAGTACAAGATTTTGCCAAGCCGGATTCTCCTCACACTGAGACTAGGAAAGAGCGATTGTGTGCTCTTGGCCTTCAAACCATCTTTATCCAGGATGCAGTTAATGCCTTGTATTCAGTAGAAAAAGCTCTGAATTGGATGCACACATCCGCTGTTGAAGAATTGACTGGATTACAGCATGAAGTCTCTCGAGTAGTCGAAGCCTTCACTGTCTTGCCAGAAGTCTTCAAGCAAGCCCTAAAGAATCTGCAAGAGAAGCAAGAGCAGCTCTTGAGAGATGAGGAATCTAAAACTCGCATATCCGAGGCCAAGACAGCAACAACCATGATCGAAACAACTTCTCAACTACGAACTCATGACAAAAATATTAAGGATATGTCGCAGGTGCTTACCTCCCTGGTTGAGAAAATGTCAAATATCGAGACAAAGCAGGATACCGCTCTGGAAATCCTAGGCCATCTTGATGAGAAGGTATCCTACCTCGATGATTCCAAAAATGGGGAAGAAGCGAAAGAAGCCGCGAGGAGAACAAGGCTTCTGCATGAAAGAGAATTTAATGCTGCTCAAGACAACATTACTGCAGAGCTAAACAAATTAGCTGCAGCCGCTCAAAGTTTCAGGATTTCAGGTTCTCGACCTGAGTTCCATGACCCTAATGTCCCATGGCAAAACATGATCGTAAGGCCTTCTGAAATTCATCTGCCAACCAACCGCCATCCCACTGCTGAAGAAGTGAAGCAATGGAGGAGAAATGAACTGATGAGATATTTTGCAAAACTCGTCAGGGAATCCACCATCTTCAAAGGATATAAAACCTTAGCGGAGGCTGCAGATAAATTTACAAAGTTGCCAGAAGAAGGAAAGATTCCTCTCCAACAAGAAATGAAGTCCAAGCATAGAAGAGGAGATCGGATCACCCACCCAGAGGACTGGATTCTCGTCTTCGACAAATCATACGATGGTTGAGCAATCTACTTAGATCGAGGCAATGATTCCTTACAGCATTGGTGGCGTGGAACCGAGAACGATCCAGACAAGAGGCCATGGAGACACTCGGATTATAGGAGCTGAAATCCTTAGTGTATTATTTTTGTTTGTAATTTACTTTCAAAACAGCAATCTTTGTACTTTATTTCAGTATCAATAAAATTTTGCCTATCTTGAAATATTACAACTCGTAATCTACTGTGTTATTGTATGATTACGCAATTTAATTTAATTGCTGAAATTAATCAAGTATAGAAACTTGTTTAAAAATTAAGCTGTACGAACTTGTCTACGAACAGTTCATAGATTCAGTTGTATGCATCTAGAATACATTGTAAGATTGTGCCTGCGCGCCAATCATAAGCTTAAGTTGTAAAAACTCTTAGCTGTATCGAACTCGCCTGCGAGCAGTTCATAAATTAGACTAAGTTGCTGAAAGCCATATCATTCGACAGAAGACCAAGATATCTGCCCGAAGTCATCAAGAAGGTTATTATCTTCATGAAGAAGGTTTTGGCATCATCAAGATGGCTTGAAAGATTTAAGTCTTAGCAAATTGTCAAAAAGGGGGAAACTGTTGGGATAACAACCCTTATCTGAAAGAGTTGGGATAAAAATACCCTCTATCGAAACAGTTAGGATTAACAATCCCTGTATCGAATAATGGTGAGAAGATGTTTTGACAATATGCCAATCCAGAATACAGTAAGCAAACTGTATCGAAAAGCTGATCAAATATGTTAACCTGTATCGAAGACCTCTCGTAAGATCCAACATACAGTGGAACCTATCATACAGCAAAGAAGTCTCATAAAGACTAAGTATGGAAGCTATCTCGAATTGACAATATGTAATGCTTCCATATAGCTCTCAACAGGACAAAGAAAGAATCTTCAGTATTCGCTAAAAGTCAAGTCCCGTTGATCAAGAAGTATTTAAATACTAAAGGATAAAGTATTTAAATACTGTAAGTCAAAAGATCTTCAAACAAGCGCAAAATCTAGATCGTGTTTTATTCAAACACATCATCCGTTGGAACGGAATCTTGCTCAACGGATTTATCTCAACGGATATATTTTCAGAAGACTATATATATCTCCTCAAGGCGTTGAAGATCAGTTACCAATACCAACGTTATCAAAAGCTTAAGAAGTTATTATCATATACATCAGAGCAAAACATATCTCCTCAAGCTTTCTGCTATTCAGACAAAAGAGATATACAGTGCTCAACAACTTGAACAACACATCATCAGCTAGAAACTTAGAAAGTCAAAGTTGTTGTTCAACCTTGTTCTATCTTTGAACAAACTATATCAGCCCTGTGTGGACTGAGGAATCTTTGCTACTCTGGAACTGTGTGTGAAGGAATTGCATCGAAGAGGACGAAGCTTCAGAACTATATGTGAAGAAGCCAGTCAAGTGTTAGCTCAAACCAATATGTGTGAACGGTTGAAGCTAAGATCTTTATATCAATCTGTGTGAACGATATATTGATTAAGTGTTATTATAATTATGTAGTTGTGTACGCAGTAATTATAATTAACTTTTTACTCCTGTGTGGAGGACCAGTGGACGTAGAGGGGTTTACTTCAAACCACTTTAAATAGTGTGTTATTTACCTTCTGCCTTTATTGTTTTATTAAACTGTGATTATTTAAGTATACCCTGCACATCGAGTTGTTGTATCCACAGCAACTTACTATTTAAGACTTCTGCTACGCACTCAGATTTAAAATCAGTACAGCTTGTTGTTTAAAACACTTTCCAAGCAGTATCCAGTATACTTAGTGGCCAACACAAGGCATGCTGGGAATTAGGCGGACAAGTGTAGTGGACAGGCACGCCGCTTTGGAACATCGCAGGACAAGATGACGAGTTGAGGCATATCCGAGGGCCAAGACTCGGGCGCGGGCGACAGATACCCGCGAGGGGTGCGTGCGAGGCACTGGCGCATGCGAGGGACACACGGAGCTCCATCCCTCTATAATAGGCTTAGAGAAATAAAGGCCTGTGAGTGCACTGGATATTAGAAGGCTGTGGAATCCACTGTGCGGCAGTTGTGCCCAGAACATTCCAGAAACGGACCGGGATGGTCCGGAACATCAAAGACTAATCTGGGGGCATGTACGGAAGGCAGGGCTGGATCGGGCCGAGTTACATAGAGTTGGGCCGAGTTGGGCCAAGTAGGCTGGGTCGGGCCGAGCAAGCCAGAAAGGCCCAGAAACATTTGGAAGGTGATGGAACCTCTTGGATGAACCAAGAGACTTAGAACTTTGTAGAGTTTTCTAGCATTGTAAAGACTTGTAATACATAGAGTTTTCTAGAAGGTGTTCTAGAATATGTTAGGTGTCGAAGGATCTAGAAGCCTCTAAATGAGGAGGTGTAGGAAGCTTCTAGTGGTAGTGAGGTAGTATAAATAGAGGACTTGAGGCTCATTTGCAGCCATCATTGGGAATTAATTATAAGAGACACAGTTGTAAACTCTTTATAACTTAGTAGAAGTAATTTTCCATCCACCCTTAGCCTCTCTTTCGTTGTGCCAACTTCATACTTAGCCAATTTTGGAGGGTTTAAGGCTGACTAGCAAGAGGGTTGGTAGGCCGCATGGTGCTTAGAAGCATAGCAAACTCTAAGCCCGTGACACTAAGATTGATTTATTCCATCATCTATCCTAATGCACGACTTGGTAGGTCCGTCATAGTTAGTAGTGGGAGGAACAAAAGAGTGATAGCACCAACTAGCCAGTCCTGCGGCCTACACTATAATCTAACTGAGAACACGAATGATTTGGGGATCTTTCCAAAACTTTGCTTTCATGAACACCAGTATAAGTATAAACCCTTCTCTCAAATGTACCGATCAGGTTATAGGGTCACGGTCAGTCAAACCCTATCTGTACTTGACGATATACATGAGTTAATGCAAAACGAGATCACTGAGCTTTCATATATCTAATACAACTAGCTCCAATGCTTTGGCCAAAGACTGATCTCATCTGCCAATAAATGCATTAAACATATAACTGTTCACTTATAGGAGAAAGAATCCTATCTTGGTATTTAGTAGAACTTGTTACTTGCCCGCCAAGATGCACGTCAAGGTTGACCCCCACCTTACGATTTTTTGGGTCGAACTACTCTAGTGAAAATCTTGACGTCACAAGAACATCCCTACTAAAATCCACATGTCGAAGGTTCACGAATACCTCTCACAACCTTTCGATTCCATCATTGACTGTCCCAGAGTGAAATTCGTGTGACGAATCGAGGGTGAGTTGTTTGAGTATAGTAATCTCAATAGCATACCTAAAACGTGTGCTAGCACTAACCATTAGTGACGACAAGCACTCTCCAAGTCAAAGAACACGTCATACAAGTCTTCATATAAATTTAACGCCTAGTCAAGTTTCATCGACTTGCGAACGATTAAGTATTTGAGCCATAAACCTTTCCAGTGCTGATACCCTTATCCAATAAGGAGTGTAATGTTTGCTCTCGAATACACGGACTAGTTTCGGTATAGATATTTACGAGTTAGGAATGCCAGTGACTACCAGTTGGAAAAAATCTGCCCTGTGTTTTCATAATTGCCCCATACAATAAGTTCTTCAAAGTCAGCATTTTGGTATAAGTATGGAAGCTGTTAGAAAACTTCATACAACTTCTCCATACAGTGAAAGACCTTCCAACATAGTCAAAAGTCCTTTCCTATAGCGCATTCATCAATATAAAGCAAGAGATAAGAGAAGTTGGATACAACAAATATGTTGTAGGTGTTTTATTTAGGAAAAGTAAAACACATATCCAACAAGACTAAAGAAAATTTTAAACCATTGTGAAAGTAAACATTATTTATTCACAAAGTATTCATGATTAAAATAGCATTTAATGCTGATAGGGCAACATTTAATGCGGTCGAAGAGACTACAATCTGAACAGTCTGAAGAGCATTATGTTAGTAAAAAATAATGTCTGAAGCATTAATTGCTAATCGCCTTTAATTCAAAAATTCTGAAGCAGTTAATCAAAGTAGTCTCAATCTCACCAACTGGTCAACGACTACATTTATAATGGATCTACTTCCATGGTTATAAATAGCCCCAAGCAAGAGGACATCAGATACACTCAAGACTTTACTTCATGAAATACATCTGACACATTAGCTCTAACAATCTGAATATCATATTATAAAGAGCAGTATATTTCCTTGAGCATACAACTTCATCAATAGTAGAGATATAGAAAGTCCTTAATGCAAACAACATACTTACAGCGAAAATCTGGACTCTAGTAGATTTACCAACTAGCATGAAGCCTATTAGAAGTAAATGGATCTTGGCTTGAAGGGCAAAGATAACTGGTGCTCCTCTACCCATTATAATGTAATATCCGTATTTATTACAGTGTATTTCATCTGTATTCAACCATGTATTATTTCGGATTGGTGATTTTGATTATTGGAGTATGATATTTAGTGCATTAATATCATTATGCATAAGTATAGAAACATGTATAATTGCTCAAACAAACCTGTGATAGCGCACGCTAAGAATGTATCTTAACGCGCGCTATCGGGCCACTATTAGCGTACGCTACACAGGTAGTAGTAACGTGCGCTAAGAGCTCAATTATTGAGCGGGACGGATAACACATGCGCCAGCCGGGACATGGGTCCGGATAAGATTCCCGCTGACGCACCCGGACAAAATCTGAAGTCAACCATTATTAGCGCACGCTAAGGGATGCTTAGTAGCGTGCGCTAACTTACCAATAATGCAGAAATTATAAATGGGACATCAACCGTGTTGGATGGCATTTCTTTCGCACTTTCCTCAATCTTGAGAGTTCAGAGAGTTGTAGTAATACTCTTATACACTTAGAACACATATTGTTGATGTTTATACATTGGTTACCACGTGGAATGTTCATGGAAGTGGAATAGCACCTTGGAAGGGCATACAACCAACCGGAGTTGGATTCTACCTTACGGTTCAGTGATTTCGTCATTTTAAGGTATGTTCAATCTATCTCCAGACTTAGAGTTGGATTCTAACGATTTGGATGATCATGTTAACAAGATATGGATTTTCATAGATGAATTATCCAAGTATATCATGTTTGGAATAGTGAGTTGTATAAGCCTGGAATACCTTGATTATAATCATCATGATTCGAATCTTAGTACACTGGATATGTGAAGAGAAGCTTCTATCATTGGTTAACCGAATCTAATAGATGATTTCATAGTAATCTTGGACTAGACGTTAACATCCTTATTGTTAGATAAATCTAAAGGTTTGATCATGGAAGGATTTATCTAGTATATATAGGACGTTTATCAACTTGATAGGATAATATGGTGATATAGAGGTGTTGATATCAACCATTTAGTTTTTCGTATTATCGTATGAAGATTTGAAGTCGGAAAAGAATATGGTTTTATATTGGCATGCATATCCTTGAATCCGAAGTTGTCTTTATCCGTATAATTATTCATGAGGGTGTAGACATAGTATTCATGGAAGTAACATGAATTATCACGCAAGATTTCGTTGTTCCAAACATGGCAAGAACAGCATCGTCAAAGAATCGCCATGCATAGATAGCGCACGCTATGCTATGCAATGTAACGCGCGCTATCGGTCAGCTTGTTAGCGTGGCGCTACGTTTGGTACGTAACGACGCTAGACCATCGACGAAGTCAATTGGGCCGGTCGGTGAGGTACCGACCATGCATCGTTAGCGTGCGCTAGGCTTTGTTGTTTGCGTGCGCTATCGATGCACGTAACGCACGCTACACGAGTACTTAGCATGCGCTAAGCTATTCGGCATTGCGCTTTATGAACTTTTGACCGTTAATCGAATTGTTTAACATTTGTACGACGTGAGATAAATCCTATATTATTTCTTTTGTTAAGGTTTGGTCTAGTTACGTGATTGATCGAGGAGGACGATCGCCGAGTGTTCATTTCGTGGAAGTGTTATTATTGTCTTCATATCGAGGCAAGTACCTTAATTGTTTTATGTATTGTTGTTATACATATTGTCGTGCATGTATGTCGTTATTGTGTGTCCACCTCGTGTTGGTCCGACGGATCATCGGGGATCTATGCTAGCGTGCGCTGGATCATCGGACGGGTTTTTCCACCACGGGTTGGTCCGACGGATCATCGTGGGTTCTAGGCGGAACGCTGGATGGATGGAATTACCATGTGTATGTATTGATATCATGTTGTGATTATCAGTTGTGTATGTTATGTTTGAGTTTCTCGTAGGAGAAGACTCGTTGGTATTTTGTCGTTTACGTTATTATTATTCACCGTGAGATATGAATAATATGTTGTGGTACTTGTACTAGCATCGTTGTGCTAACCCCTTCGGGGGTGAACATTTTGTTTGTGTTCAGGATCCAGGAGAGCGGGGAAACAACCACTGGAACTGTATGACGACGAGGGTGCAGAGTGATGTCCCGACCGGGTTTATTTATCCGTCGTTTATTCGTTATTTTCAATAAGTACTCGAGTACGAAGTCGTTTGTGATGTTTTGAATTTGGTGATGTAATATTGAGTTCTGTTGGACAATTGTACTGTTTCTGTATTTGGTCAGAACTGATGTATTTGTAATTCCGTTATTTCCATTCGTCAGCACTTTTTATACTTGTTCAATCCTTCAGCCTTGTAAATCCTTATGTAAAGGATTTACGGCGCTGTAATATTCCCGAACATATTGGGGGTGTTACAGAATATGGTATCGGAGCTAAGATTATGGATATCTGGGCCGTTGGGTTAAAATAAGGGTCATTTATGTCTTTTGGGGTAACCGGCCGTGAATGACATCACTGCACTGCCTACGTCTTCATGCGAACAGTGGTTGTAAGTTCCTAAACTCTATCTCGTTCTTTGCATATTGTATCTCTTTATACTCGGATATTAGAACGATGTTGTTTTCTGTATATTGAGTATCTATGCTTACAGTATGTTGAGAGGCGGACGTGGACGTGGTCGCGGTCGTGGACGCGGACGAAGAAATGCCGAAAGGGAGGCGTCGCCTTCTAACCAAAGCGCCATAGCTCCGGCGAGCCGCAACAATCTATTAATAATGAACCAGATCCTGCTGTACCAGATATCCTTCGTCAAGTGGTGAACCAGATGACTCAGTTCGCCCAGGTCGTGGACCGAATGCAAGTGGCGGTTGGGCTACAGCAAGGAGAGGGACAGCAAGGGATCCCAGATATGGGAAATCGAGGTGACCGGTGGCTGCAAGAAGTAGCAAAGATGCAACCACCCAAATTTGACGGTATTTCTGAGACTCCCACCTGGGATCATTGGTTAAAGGAGCTGTAGAAGATCCTTGCCGGAATTAACTGCCCTGACGACCGGAGAGCCTCTATCGCTCAATATTTTCTGATAGGGGAAGCGTCCGAATGGTGGGAAGCCATCCGGCCGGTAGACCATGATGCCGATTGGACAGAGTTTAGATTGATGATGGAAGCTCGATTGCCCTCGTCTGTGAGGGAAGCCAAAGTTCGGGAGTTTTTCTCCGCTCGCCTTTCCGATGTGCAGTATCCTGTGCGATCAAGACGTTTAACCAACGGTGGCATTTGTTCGACATCCGGTCGTAATGCATGCGTAAATGATGATCCATTTCGATATGAGAATGAAACCAGAAGTTCGTGAGGTACATGTCCGGATTTGAATGTACCACACTCCGCCAATACCAGGATAAGGCGTTGGCATATGAGATCAAGGAAGCGGCCATGGAGAAATTTGCGGAAACCAAAAACAGAAAGTCTCTCGGTACTTTTACGAGCACAAGAACAGTGGGGCCCGTAAGGCCCAGTCATCCTTTCACTCTTTCAGAAACCTCCGCACCCGACTAGGAGCGGAAAGAACTTCGGGGCGACATCAACTTTTACCGATGTTTCAGGAAATGCTTTAACTGCGCCTGACGGGCACTATCGACGAATTGCCCCTTCCCGCCGTGATTTGTTTTGATTGTGACGAGAGGGACATCGGGCGGTGTTTTGTGAAGAGGCTGCAAAGTCTTTTAGAGCCCGTACACCACAGCCCGTCGAGAAGGAGGCCAGTATTCCACGACGCAGCAAAGTGTTCGGATGCCTCGGAATTTTGGCCGCGGGCGAGGCAGAGGACAATGGGACCGAAAGGGGACATCGAGTGCCGGATCTGCTCCCCCACGTCTGTACGAGATGAGGAGGACAGACGATCGTGATGTCTTTGCCGCATCGTGCATCGGCCCGATCCTTTCCCGGCCGATTAGCGTTTTATTCGATACAGGAGCTACACATTCTTTCATATCTTTGTCTTGTGTAAATCGTTTGAATATTTCCGGTTTTCATGCTTGTGAACCTTATGTTGTTGGTTTACCGAGTGGAGAGAGGATTGTCGGAAATTTAGAAACTAGAAATTTCCCTGTATCGTTTGGGGGCAGAGAGTGGCTCTCAAACCTGATCGTGATAGAAATGCAAGGAGATGACCTAATACTCGGAGACGATTGGCTTAATCGATATGGAGCAATTGTGAACTACCGAAGGAGGAATATCTCGCTGATCGCTGACGATGGTTCCGAGATTCTATTTGAGGGATGGAAACCAGGAAGTTCAGGAAAATTGATCAAGGCAATGAAAGCTGTCAAATTGTTAAGACAGGGTTGTACCGGGTACTGGTGTTACGCAATGAAGAAAGAATATGAAATTGTGGAACTTTCATCCATTCCTGTTGTGAACGAATTTCCAGATGTATTTCCTGATGAATTACCTGGGCTACCTCCACGAAGGGATGTAGAATTTACTATTGAGCTGGAACCTGGAGCAACACCAATTTCTAAGGCGCCGTATCGTATGGCACCTACTGAGATGTACGAACTGAAGAAGCGGTGGAGGAGTTCTTGGACAAGGGCTATATTCACCAAGTTTCCACCCCGGGAGCGCCAGTTCTTTTTGTCCGAAAGAAGGATGGATCGCTCCGACTGTGTATTGACTATCGAGAGCTGAACAAGATGACGATTAAGAACAAGTATCCGTTGCCACAGATTGATGATTTGTTTGACCAGTTACAAGGGGCAACGGTATTTTCTAAAATCGATCTGAGATCAGGATACCATCAACTGAGGATTAAGGAGTCCGATGTTCCGAAATCAGCGTTCAGAACCCGCTACGGGCATTATGAGTTTGTAGTGATGCCGTTTGGTCTCACTAACGCACCTGCTGTATTTATGCAATTGATGAAGAGAGTGTTCATTGAATTTTTGGATAAATTTGTGGTCGTATTTATTGATGACATTCTGGTGTATTCTAAGAGTCCGGAAGAACATGCGCAACATTTGCGGATTGTATTGGAGCTTTTGAGAAACGAGCAATTGTACGCCAAACTATCTAAGTGTGAATTTTGGCTAAAAGAAGTAATGTTCCTCGGCCATGTGGTGTCAGCTAGAGGAGTCCGAGTGGATCCTCAGAAGATCGAGGCAATATTGGATTGGAAGCCTCCAAAGATCGTGAAAGAGGTCCAAGCTTCTTAGGACTTGCCGGATACTATCGTCGATTCGTGGAAGGGTTTTCAAAATCTCCCGCCCACTTACTCGACTCCTTGTAAAACTCAAAAGTTTGAGTGGAATGAATTGTGTCGATTAGCTTTGATGAATTGAAGAAGAGATTGACGACGGCACCGATTCTATCACTTCCGCAGGGAACCGAGGGATTCATAGTTTACGGTGATGCTTGAACCAAGGACTTGGGTGTGTGTTGATGCGAACGATAAGGTGATCGCTTATGCGTCGCGACAACCGAAACCTTATGAAGTAAATTACCCGACACATGATTTGGAACTAGCGGCGGTGGTTTTTGCCTTGAAGATTTGGAGGCATTATCTCAGACGGACTCACCGTCGATCTTTACGGATCATAAGAGTCTCAAGTACATATTCAATGAAAAGAGTTGAACATGCGGCAAAGAAGATGGTTGAACCGATTAAGGACTATGACTTGAAGATTTTATATCATCCAGCAAAGCGAATGTAGTGGCCGATGCACTTAGCCGCAAGCCTGTCTCTATTCGAGATCTGGAGACGCCGACATCCCAACTTAGCCTTCAACGAGAGATGATTCGTGAGGGAATTGAGGTATGGTTACAAAGAGTCCAAGGACAGGCATGTGCGTGATGGAGATAACCGTCATTAACCGAAGAAATCAAATCTAGACAGCAGATGATCCTCTCGATGATTCGGTTACATGATGAAGTGATCCAAGGAAAGGCCCTGATTCATAATTCATGACGATGGAGTTTTGAGATTTCGTAACCGACTCTGCGTTCCCGATGTTGATGTCCCAAATGCAGGCGATTATGAAGGAAGCTCATAGTTCGCCCTATTCTATCCACCCGGGCACCAAGAAATGTATAAGGACTTGAAGCGCACTTCGGTGGGGCAACATGAAGAAAGACGTAGCGGACTATGTTTCAAATGCTTGACTTGTCGTGAGTTAAGATCGAGCATCAACGGCTCTTGGAATGTTAAAGCCGCTCCCGATTCCTGAATGGAAGTGGGAGGACATATCGATGGACTTCATCACTAATATGCCGAAAACCAGGACAGGAATGAACATGATTTGGGTGATAGTTGATCGTTTAACCAAATCGGCTCATTTTCTAGGCATTAAGGATACGTGGGGACCAGAGAGGTTGGCACGAGTCTTTATTTCAGAGATAGTTCGATTACATGGTACGCCGAAGACCATTGTTTCTGATCGAGATGGCCGTTTTGTGTCTCACTTTTGGAAGGCAGTTCATAAGGCCTTGGGGACCGAATTGAACTTCAGTACAGCTTATCACCCGCAGTCTGATGGACAATCTGAGAGAACTATACAAACGGTGGAAGATATGCTAAGGGCCTGTGCCTTAGATTGGTCAAACGATTGGGAAGTTCATCTACCATTGATTGAATTTACTTACAACAATAGTTGGCATGCTTCCATTAAGATGGCACCGTTTGAGGCATTATACGGAAGGAGATGCAGATCGCCCTTATGTTGGGACGATTCATCGGACTTGATCGAACAGTAACGAGTTGATCGAGCGGACTCGAGAGAAGATAGCCTTGATTCGTGAAAGGCCGTTGACCGCCTGCAGTCGCGAGAATCTATGCGGACGTACGCCGCCGTCCATTGGAGTTGATCGGAGATCACGTACTTTTGAAGGTTTCTCCTACCCGGGAATCTTTCGCTTTGAGGAAAGGAAAGCCGAGTCCGAGATATATCGGACCATTTGAGATCCTCGAGAGAGTTGGGGAGTTGGCACACGACATTAGCATTACCGCCATCATTGTGTCATGTTCATAACGTGTTCCACGTATCCCGATGCGGAGATATATACGGATCCTTCATATCATCGATTTCGCGAGATCGAAGTCGAACAGATGGGACGTTTGAAGAAAGACTACCAAGATACTCGAGAATCGAGTTAAGCAACTGAGGAACAAGTCAATCGTTTTGGTCAAAGTTCAGTGGTCACGTCATGGAACGGAAGAAGCCACTTGGGAAACAGAAGCTGATATGAAGTCTAGATATCCCGAGTTATTCTCGTCTTGAGTTTCGGGACGAAACTCCTTTTTAGTAGGAGAGTATGTAATATCCGGATTTATTACAGTGTATTTCATCTGTATTCAACCATGTATTATTTCGGATTGGTGATTTTGATTATTGGAGTATGATATTTAGTGCATTAATATCATTATGCATAAGTATAGAAACATGTATAATTGCTCAAACAAACATGTGATAGCGCACGCTAAGAATGTATCTTAACGCGCGCTATCGGGCCACTATTAGCGTACGCTACACAGGTAGTAGTAACGTGCGCTAAGAGCTCAATTATTGAGCGGGACGGATAACACATGCGCCAGCCGGGACATGGGTCCGGATAAGATTCCCGCTGACGCACCCGGACAAAATCTGAAGTCAACCATTATTAGCGCACGCTAAGGGATGCTTAGTAGCGTGCGCTAACTTACCAATAATGCAGAAATTATAAATGGGACATCAACCGTGTTGGATGGCATTTCTTTCGCACTTTCCTCAATCTTGAGAGTTCAGAGAGTTGTAGTAATACTCTTATACACTTAGAACACATATTGTTGATGTTTATACATTGGTTACCACGTGGAATGTTCATGGAAGTGGAATAGCACCTTGGAAGGGCATACAACCAACCGGAGTTGGATTCTACCTTACGGTTCAGTGATTTCGTCATTTTAAGGTATGTTCAATCTATCTCCGACTTAGAGTTGGATTCTAACGATTTGGATGATGATCATGTTAACAAGATATGGATTTTCATAGATGAATTATCCAAGTATATCATGTTTGGAATAGTGAGTTGTATAAGCCTCGGAATACCTTGATTATAATCATCATGATTCGAATCTTAGTACCTCGGATATGTGAAGAGAAGCTTCTATCATTGGTTAACCGAATCTAATAGATGATTTCATAGTAATCTTGGACTAGACGTTAACATCCTTATTGTTAGATAAATCTAAAGGTTTGATCATGGAAGGATTTATCTAGTATATATAGGACGTTTATCAACTTCAGTAGGATAATATGGACTGATATAGAGGTGTTGATATCAACCATTTAGTTTTTCGTATTATCGTATGAAGATTTGAAGTCGGAAAAGAATATGGTTTTATATTGGCATGCATATCCTTGAATCCGAAGTTGTCTTTATCCGTATAATTATTCATGAGGGTGTAGACATAGTATTCATGGAAGTAACATGAATTATCACGCAAGATTTCGTTGTTCCAAACATGGCAAGAATAAGCATCGCCAAAGAAAGAATCACATGCATAGATAGCGCACGCTATGCTATGCAATGTAACGCGCGCTATCGGTCAGCTTGTTAGCGTGCGCTACGCTTTGGTACGTAACGACGCTAGACCATCGACGAAGTCAATTGGCTGGTCGCGAGGTATCGACCATGCATCGTTAGCGTGCGCTAGGCTTTGTTGTTTGCGTGCGCTATCGATGCACGTAACGCACGCTACACAGAGTACTTAGCGTGCGCTAAGCTATTCGGGCAGATTGCAGTTTATGAACTTTTGACCATTAATCGAATTGTTTAACATTTGTACGACGTGAGATAAATCCTATATTATTTCTTTTGTTAAGGTTTGGTCTAGTTACGTGATTGATCGAGGAGGACGATCGTCGAGTGTTCATTTCCGTGGAAGTGTTATTATTGTCTTCATATCGAGGCAAGTACCTTAATTGTTTTATGTATTGTTGTTATACATATTGTCGTGCATGTATGTCGTTATTGTGTGTCCACCTCGTGTTGGTCCGACGGGATCATCGGGGGATCTATGCTAGCGTCATACCGGATCATCGGACGGGTTTTTCCACCACGGGTTGGTCTGACGGGATCATCGTGGGTTCTAGGCAGTGAACGCTGGATCGATGGAATTACCATGTGTATGTATTGATATCATGTTGTGATTATCAGTTGTGTATGTTATGTTTGAGTTTCTCGTAGGAGAAGACTCGTTGGTATTTTGTCGTTTACGTTATTATTATTCACCGTGAGATATGAATAATATGTTGTGGTACTTGTACTAGCATCGTTGTGCTAACCCCTTCCGGGGTGAACATTTTGTTTGTGTTCAGGATCCAGGAGAGCGGGGAAACAACCACTGGAACTGTATGACGACGAGGGTGCAGAGTGATGTCCCGACCGGGTTTATTTATCCGTTGTTTATTCGTTATTTTCAATAAGTACTCGAATACGAAGTCGTTTGTGATGTTTTGAATTTGGTGATGTAATATTGAGTTCTGTTGGACAATTGTAATGTTTCTGTATTTGGTCAGAACTGATGTATTTGTAATTCCGTTATTTCCATTCGTCAGCACTTTTTATACTTGTTCAATCCTTCAGCCTTGTAAATCCTTATGTAAAGGATTTACGGCGCTGTAATATTCCCGAACATATTGGGGGTGTTACATATAATGCTGTGAAAGTCTGTGGGCTCCTTTCCTGGTGGTTGGAAGGAAATTTTCCTTTCATAACAAAGAATTGTGGCATAATTATCGGCCCTTTCCTAGGATTACGTTAACATCCCACATCCTCATAACATTCAAATTATTAGTTACCACTTTATGGTTTCCGAGATCTAACTCCAAATTAGAACAAACATGTATGGTAGTTGAAATTCCTCTTGGTGGTGTAGATACTCTCATGACATGACTAGCACATTCTCATAAAATTTTAAGATTATCCACACATGTTTTAGCAATAAATGAATGCGACACTCCATTATCAAATAAAACAATTACAGGTAGGTTAAGAAGTTTGACAAGGTTGATGACATATGACCTAGCATTCTGATTGTACTGTTTAGGTGGTGGCGGTAGTTGCGGCTGTCCTTGCAGTGCCCTCAGTGGCTGGGTTGACCCTGGTGGTTTGGTCTCTCTCCCTGTTGCTGCTTAGGACAATTTCTCATGATATGGCCTTTCTGACCACACGTGTAGCAACTTCGAGTGCCCAACAGACAGGCACCATAATGCTGCTTGTTACAATTGAGACATAGGGGGTTTGAAACTCGTCCCTGATTATTGCCTCCCTGAGCAGGAACCATTTGTCGTCCCTGATTATTGCCTCTTTGAGCCCGAGGCTGTCTATGAGGTATATTTCCCTGCCGCGGCTTCCTGTTAGCGTGGTTGCTCCCATTGTGGTTATTATTGCCACCATTGCTTCGTCTTTCCCACTTACGCTTCCCCTTATACTCATAGGAATTCGTCTGAGTGGGTGATGGTGTAATTGTGTGTGCCCGTTTCTCTTCTGGCATTGCTGCCCCGATATCCAGAGCTCGGTTCAGCGATTCAGTGTAGCTCAGCCTTCCATGGCTATCTAAGGACATGCCTTTATCATGCCTTAGTCCTGATCTAAATTTACCTGCCATCTTCTCATCAGTATCAACTTGGTCTCGAGCATACCTTGCTAACTCACAAAACATTCTATCATACTCGGTCACTGACATCCTCCCTTGCTTTAGATTATAGAACTCAGCTTCCTTCTTTACCTTGAAGGTTTTTGTAACATACTTGTCATGCAGTGCTTCCTTGAATTCCTCCAAAGAGTAGTTTTCCAGTTGCTCAGCCGTAAGGATCTTCCTGCGTGATTCCCACCAGAAGTATGCACATCAAGTAAGTTGGAAGAGCACACAAGAAATACGCTCTTGGTTGGTACACCTTAGGAAGTTAAAAATTTGTTCCATAGCTCTAACCCAAAGCTCATCATCGTTTGGGTTTCCTGACCCATTGAAACTAGGTGGATTCTGCTTGAGGAAAAGTTCTTCAATAGCCCGTTGGGGTAGAGGAGGAGGTGGTGTAGGGTCGCGTTCATTCCCTCATCTCCTTCTTTCCCTTCTGGGTGGTATTCTGTGGTTCACATAATCATCACTAGTTCATTCTCATTGGTCCATAATTATCGTCACACTTGATCATAGAAAGAAGTTCGCGACTACATAATCATAACGCATCGACTCATACTTATAGATAAATCGAGTGGCAAGGTCGAGAAAGAGATCAGAAATAACAACATCATACTCATGGGAAGAAAAGCCCATGAAGGGTCAAAATATAAATCAATATAACATATGCATCATAATAGAACAATTGCCTTCAACAAGGTCTTACTGTCAAGCTATACAAGCTGATCTAGGCTACCTGCCTACACATATACCAAAATACAGGATGCTCTAGCAAATAGCATTTCCGTCTATAAAATAAGTGTTAGACATCGAAACGGCACATATGAGCAAATAAGTGATGTTCCGCATACAAATACAAAATAAATAGCTAGCACCATCCTGAACTATCTCAAGTCTCCCTCGGCTCGGCGATCGAGCTGTCTTCCTCGGAATACTCCTCCAGATCTTCTTCCGGATCTTCTTCTGACTCCTCGTTAAAAACTGGAGAGACTGCAACAGGATCTTCATTGACTCTATGCTTCTTTGGGAGAAGTACACGAGCATCGTCTGTGATTGATCGTGGGTGGACTGTATCGAGACTGGCATAGGTCTAAGTGGCAGAGACGTCCTCCTGAGAATAGAAGGTTCGGTCCTCATGTTCCTGCAGCGAGGTGCTGAGGTCCCTGCCTCCATGTCAAACCCATCCTGAATATGAGGCTATGCAGCAAGAACCACCTGTCTAGGTAGAGGTGTAGCTTGCCTCTCTGGCAAAGCTCCCCTAGCATATGGTCGATACACACAAGCTCTAGGGGGAGGTGCACGGTTCTGGAGGTACTGAGTGGTGATCTGGATAGCAAAGGTCACGAAATCTCCGGATGGTACATGCAAAAAGATATAGTACCATGAGACTGCAGTAGCCCACTCCTTCCACTCGATCGGAAGGAGGTCGATAAGGTGCTGAATGCCCTCGTAATCTGACTCTCCATGAGGAGCAGCTAGGCGCCAGGTCACCTCAAGGTCTACCATGCACTGTGCTACGGTGGCACTCGTGCCTCGATACGTGCTGCGGAAAGCCTCCACACGGTCGCATGGTGTCTGCCTTCTCCTTGTTGACTTCTGCAGCATCGTCTTCATGGTCGCCATGCTCTAAATAAGGTATACATATAAGACATCAACATCTCAACATAATAGAACAGCTCTACTAAAGGGTTCTCAGAAGAAGATCATAAATCTCATCCTAAGTTCTTGACTCAAACTCTGGACTCTGAGAAACACCTAACATAAAATTAATAATATACTCTCTAACGTGGTATGTTATGAAAGTTATTCGGTTTCCGCCATAAATGGACATCCCAATAGAAAATAACAACACTCGCATTACTCCTATGTAGGTGACATTCGTTGGAGACGTCACTGCATCATTGATCCTCGTCGTTACATCGTCATTATTCGTCCTTCACATTCGTGTGTATGCTAAAATACTTAAGGCGTATAAGTTCTCGTTCGCGTAATAGAAGACCCTAAGAAAGTTTCTAGGTTCTCGCCTTTCATGTTTCTTCATCAGCACCAATTCATGCGTAATCGTAAAATAAAAATTCATATATTACATGACTCGTCATACATATATTGTTCCATACATGTTCATAATTAACATCTCATAAAATCTCGTAAAGAGATACATTTTTCAGGGCAAAAGAAGTTTGAATCATAAAGACTAAAATCATTTACCTTACTCTTAAGTTGAGCATGACGTGACAGGGTGTTGAGTTGACAATTGATTCTTATATTAGTTTATAGAATCGAACTAAACTTCACTTGAAAGAACATAGACTCAGAGCGAAGGAGCTGCTCCGATACCAATCTGTCACGGCCCCTTATCCCTAAGGACGGCACAGCCAGGGCGTGACCCGCGGTAGAAATTAAGAAACAGGGAAGAAAGGGGAGAACATACATTTCATAAGGATTAGGGGTGAATTTCCACCAATAACCTATCAAGGCATCATGAAGGGGAATCAATCCCGTGGAAACGACTTAGAATTCAAGGTGAGAATACCTAGCAATAATATTAGCCATGAAGTTTAGGAAAGGCTTCAAAGTACATTACAAATGACGTGACTTAGAAAACAAAATCATAGAGAGTGTTTCCAGCAAAAAAACATGATTGGTTATATATATGAAGATATGTAACCAGGGCTTAACATCGTTTGTATACAAAAGACTTCCACTCAACACCCTCCATCACATCCCCTGCTCAACCTGCACATTTTAAAACATATACAAGGATGAGTACAACATACTCCGTGAACATATTGCCAAAACATAAAACATGCTTTCGTATTTCTCATCATGCATATAAGAAGTAACACAAGGTGGTTTTAAGAAAAGGCCATGTTTACTAAATCATTTTATTTCATTGCATATATCATCAGATTCACCATATACATAATATACACGGGGGAAGGTGGCCACATCCCGCGAGCGTTACTCCCCGAGATCGGCCACTCTGATGAGAGCTCACAATCCCAAGTACTGTGTACACTAACCTTGTCCAGCGACCTTTGTCTAGCTCAGGATCCGATCATTTCATAGGTTGGCGAGCCAACAGTGATAAGTTCATAAGAATCCACATAAAAGTTTTTATGCATCATAATCATTTGAAATCATAATTTGCCTGTAAAACATTTCATCAAAATAGAGCAAAACTCAAATCATTTTCGTATAGGAAGCCCACCTGGATAAGTAATAACGCAAGAAAAAACGATTCTAGGCTTTTTCTTATACTTCAATCTACTGCTTCACCTTTCATCGGAAACAACTAAGTTTAGCGGTCGATCAAGCTTAACGAAGTCTAACGTACAACAGACTCGATCTACACGTTTGGACTTTAGGATTTTCCATTCGACTTAAGTTTAATAATAAAAGCCATGATTCTCTTAGAGAACCTAACTGACCATATAACATATAAAGATACTAACAACAGTAACCGACACTCGATTCAGTTACACATTCCTTGGTTCGCAAACCATCATCAAACACTTAACATAGTCACAAACATAATGTGCACAAAGGCTGGAAAGAATTAGAATTCTGTAATTGTGCAGTAAGAAATAAACAGTGTATCTTATACTACGAGAAGCCACTGAAGTCTAGTTTCATGTCCATTTTTTGGATCTCAAAATATTTATCGTGGAGAAAGTTATGGCCATTTCCGTGAAGTATATCTAAAGTGCCAATTTCCAATGAAAATGGGAAAACGTCATATTAATCTATAGCTCGTTTCTAACAATGAAAACACTAAACATGTAAACTCTAATCATGCATATCATACTTATAACACATATAGGAGTCGAGATACAAGCATACTTCTCGACAATACGAACTCCATTTTATAATCTTTTCTTTTGAAAAATGACTACTAACTCATTTTTGTTCTCCAACATTAGACATTCAAAAATCATTAACATCAGGTATCATTAACATTAAATATTACCAACATCAAACAACATTTAATCTGTACTCATATTGATAATCAAATTTTTGGTTCTAATAGGAAAATGACCTAAATATGATTTTAAATCCTCAATACATAACATGCTCTTTAACTACATCAACATTAATATTTAACATACTTTCAACTTCATAAATCTAACTTCATGCCATTGTTTTCAAATAAATTTCTAAAAAATTTAATAAAAACCTAGTAAAAATATATTATGTACTCCTTTCATACATCATCACAATTATCAAGTTACTTTTGAACTTATATCAACATATCAAGAACTAAGCATGATTCTTCCTTACTTTCCAAAATACCACACATTTTATAAAAATCTCACAAATTCATCATAGCATCATATCATCATGTAGCAACATATTGTATTAAGAAAATCATAAGAAAAACAATACATGATTGGGTTATAAAACCCTAATATTTTCGGCCAAAACATGATCAAAACTTGTTCTAAACACTCTCAAGTACCTTTGAATCAACTTAAAAACAATATACAAAAAAGATTAAATCATCAAATCTAAGTTTCTTCATCAACTTTCAAATTTTAAAGTTAGCAAAAACCTATTTCTAATTGGATGGAAATGAAGAGGAGAAGCTAAATTACTTGAATATGAACTTTGTTTCAAGTTTGTAATACAAATGGAGCTTGTACTTGAGTTCTTAAGGAAGAACAATGGAGTTTCTTCACTTGAAGGGGGGGGGGGGGGTGCCAAGAGGTGAAATGAAGGGGAAGAAGATGAAGTGAGGAGGAAAAAGGGTTATGTCCCTTTATATACTAGGTTAACCCTAGACGTCATCATAAATCGGTCGAAGAATATTTTATGTTTCGCTCCTCCGCAGATAAATTACGTGGGTATTGTGTGTATGTCATATACTTAAATTATCGTGTCTAAATTATAGCTTAAAGTTGGAGAAAAGTTACGCAATTTACGGGACGCGAATTATCTGAGAAAATCGACTCGACATATAATTACCTCAAAAAGAAAACTTTCGAAAATCATACTCGTAACGTAAAATAGTGTATATAAAAGGCGACGGGATCACGATTCTGTCTATCGAAATAGAAAATCAATATCCGGGAGATAATCCCAACCAGATAACCGAACATCCAAACTCTGAATTAAAAATGTGTAAATAGATCTAAACTTATTCCATTTGTCAGAATTTTATTACTTAGGAATGCAAAAATCCTATTGTCGTACTTGAGGTTATAATAAATCATGCATATGAAAGACCGGGGCACTACACAAGATATCAGCCAGGTTTGACTCGGGTTTCGATCGAAGGAAAATATCAACCGGGTTTGACCACGTCTGAAGAACATCTGATTATCTCAGAAGACAATTTTAGCTAAGTACACAACAGCTAAAATATCAGCTGAGGTTTTGGGAAATAGCAGCCAAATCAGATATCAGCTAGCTTTTGTCCAGACAGAACATCAGCCAGGTTTGACCAACATATCAGGCATGTTTGACCAAGGAAATATCAGATGAGTTTTATCACAGGTGATATATCAAGCAAGTTTTGGATATCAACTATCCACGACAGAAAACGTTGAAAAGTCAACAATGACGGCAAAACACATGAAAGCTAAGGAAAAAAAGTGATTGATTCCCGGAAGTTAAGAAATAGTATGTTCATCAAGATTTGCGCCCTAAAGACTTTATAATTATAGTAATCAAAGAAAAGGAGCGCAACGGGAAGATACATCTTCAAACGGTCAGATTTGAAGAAATGGACAAAGCCTTGCAAAGAGATGAAAAGATAAACAATAGTCCACTATCCAACGGATGGATTTGTTACAAGATGCAGCGACTATGAAGAGCTCAATATCGTACTACAAATATCTGAAGAAAGATTGAGCAGAACGATGATACGAACAATGCTTACAAAGTAATCAAAGCAAACACAAAGCAAATCTATAGCATCGTGAAGATCAAGATCTTAAAGCTAATACTAGGAAGCTCTTAAAGTTGGAGAAGACAACACTCTTGTCTTAAAGTTTGAGTAAGGGGTACTTTCTTGAACAAGGTTCTTGAAAGTGAGAGGTTGTAAAACATCCACGGGTTCTTGATTGGAATGTGGTAGGTAGCCTACGATTTGTCGAGGCATCCATGGGTTTTGAATCAAGAGGTGTTAAGCCACCAAGGGAAGGAGTTGCAAGGGCCATGGGTTTCCACTGGTTGGAAGCTGTTGTAACAGAATTCATTATAACACTAATTTCCCTGGTTGAAAGTTATAGTGAATTTATCTCCAACTAGTTTGGAGAGAAGTGGACTAGTAGAGGATTACCCCACCTCTGAAACTGCTATAAAAGTGTTGTGTGATTTACTATTTTAGTCATCATACTAAACTATTTCATTCATATTAACTATTGCATTCATAAGTTAGCTGTCATTCCGTAAAAGTATTTTATAGCTGACAAAGGTTAACTGCATTCATATTAGACGAGTAACCTTAGCTACATTTGCTATAGTCGTGTTTTTGAAAATGGTTATTTAAGCAAAATATTTTATAAGTCTATTCACCCCCTATAGACTTATACCTGACGCCTTGTGACCTACACATCGAGGTGTCCATGATAGAAGTAAGATAAATGATGAAAATATGAAAATAAGGTGTTCAAAAGCTAGTGATTTTTGTGGATCTGATTCGGATAAAAATTTACTGACTCTTTGTAGAATCAA
Organism: Orobanche coerulescens; assembly: GCA_033398695.1. Classification (NCBI taxonomy): domain Eukaryota; kingdom Viridiplantae; phylum Streptophyta; class Magnoliopsida; order Lamiales; family Orobanchaceae; genus Orobanche; species Orobanche coerulescens. The sequence continues at coordinate 99,204,728 of CM065818.1, read as the reverse complement.
CCGCTCTGATACCACTTGTTGGCCACACAGTATATAGTAAACAGCTTAGAAGGGGGGGTTCAATAAGTTATATCTTTTTTGAAGTTATTTGCGTAGCGGAAGTCTGATATTAAGCTACTATAAATACAGCAACTAAGTAATCTCCTATTTTCTTGATGCGTACAGGTTTTTTTACAATATGTATACTTAAACCACACAGGCATATATGAAAACAGTAAATGATAGAATGTAAATACACACAGATTTAAGTGGTTTGAGGTAAACCCCTCTACGTACACTGGTCCTCTACACAAAAGTAAAATGTTTATTAAAATCACGATGAACACAACTATGTGACTTTAACTAAACACGTCGATGTATCGTTCACACAGATTGATACAGCCGATAGTAGCTTGGGCTGTTCACACAGATTGGGTTGGGTTCTTCGATTTGCTTATTCTCACACAAATAGAAGCTTCATCTTCAATGTAATTCGTCCCACAGAGGCCAGAATTAGCAAGGCTTTGTCCACACAGGGCTAAGTTAAACCTAACATAAGGTTTGGTAGAACAAGATCAAGAAAGAAGGATTGTCAAGCTTTCCTTGTTTACCATAATGGGGAAGCTGGAGAAGAGAAGACGATAGGAGATGTGCCACTTGCGCGGGAATTTGAGGATGTACAAGTAGATTTCAACATCGACCTGGAGCCAGGGTCAGCCCCAGTGTCAAAACCACCATACAGAATGGCACCAAAGGAACTGCAAGAACTCAACATCCAACTGCATGAGCTATTGGATTTAGGTTTTATCAGACCGAGTGTTTCTCCATGGGTAGCACCTGTCCTTTTTGTGAATAAGAAGGATGATACGCTGAGAATGTGTATAGATTATAGGGAGCTGAACAAGCTCACACTCAAGAACAAGTATCCTCTGCCAAGGATAGATGACTTGTTCGACCAAATCAAGGGAACAACTTCGTTTCTAAGATATCCCTTAGTTCTGGGTATCATAAGTTGAAGATTTGACGAGAAGATATACCCAAGACAGCATTTCGAAAAAGATATGGACACTATCATGAAGAACATCTCAGGATAGTGTTGGAAATACTGAGAACAGAGAAACTCTTTGCCAAATTCAGTAAGTGTGAATATTAGTTGAAAAAAGTAATGTTTCTTGGGCATATTATGTCAGCAGATGGTATTAAGGTGGACCCAGCTAAAGTGGAAGCATTACGTGACTGGAATTCACCAACCAACCCTAATGGGATTAGGATTTTCTTGGGTTTAGCTGGGTACTACTGAAGGTTCATCGGGAATTAAGTATTTATGGACGGATGAATGTGATGAGAGTTTTTAGGAACTCGAGAGAAGATTGACTACTGTGCCAGTTTTAGCATTACCATAAGTGAACAAGGAGTATGTAGTTTACACGGATGCTTCTAAGAATGGGCTAGGTTGTGTATTGATGCAAGATGGGAAAGTGATAGCTTACGCATCAAGACAACTTAGGCTGTATAAGGTGAATTATCCCATGCATGATTTGGAACTAGCCGCAGTTGTGCACTCATTAAATATATGGAGACATCACCTTTATGGAGTAATGTGTAAAATTTTTACTGATCAAAAGAGTTTAAAGTACTTTTTCGAGCAGAACGACTTAAACATGAGACAGAGGAGATGGCTCTAATTGGTAGAACATTATGATTGTGGTATTAACTATCACCACGGCAAGGCTAATGTGGTAGCAGACGCCTTGAGTCGTAAGACTCAATCACAATTAGGATACCTACTTACCGCAGAAGGGGATCTAATCCAAGATTTTGAAGGAATGAGCTTAGAGGTGGTTCATCTGCCGGAAACAATAATGGGTCGTGTTGGGACGTTAGTGGCGACACCAGATTTGAGAGGACGGATAGTGAATGCGTAGAGGAGTGATGAAGCATCTAAGAAACTACGTATAAGAATTAGATCCGATAACCCAGGAAGTTACGAAGCGACTGATAACGTAATTATGTTCGAAGAGAGAATATGTGTTCCACAGGATGAGGAGTTAAAGAATGAAATTATGAGTGAAGCTCATGATACTACCTACACCGCTCACTCAGGAAGTACCAAGATGTACCTGTAACACCCCCGATATATTCAGGAATATTACAGCGCCGTAAATCCTTCTTTCATAAGGATTTACAAGGCTGAAGAATTGAACACACATTAACAGGTACAAATGAATGGAAGTAACAGAATTAAGATACAACAGTTTTGTCCAAATACTGAAAATACAAATGTTTAACAAAACTTATTAATACATCACCCAATTCAAATTCATCACAAACGACTACGTACTCGAGTACTTATTGAAATAACCGACAACAACAGTCAAATACACCCGGCCGGAACATCACTCTGCACCCTCGTCGTCATGCAGCTCCAGTGGTTGTTTTCCCGCTCTCCTGGATCCTGAACATAAACAAAATGTTCACCCCCGAAGGGGTTAGCACAACGATGATAGTACAAGTACCACAACATATTATTCATATCTCACGAGAATAATAACGTAAATGACAAAAATACCAACGAGTCTTCTCCTACGAGAAACTCATAAATGATATACACAACTGATAATCACAACATGATATCACAACATACACATGGTAATTCCGACGATCCAGCGTTCACTGCCTAGAACCCACGATGATCCCGTCAGACAAACCCGTGGTGGAAAAACCCGTCCGATGATCCAGCACACGCTAGCATAGATCCCCCGATGATCCCGTCGGACCAACACGAGGTGGACATACAACAATGAGACACATGCACGACAATAGGTATAACATCAATACATAAAACAATTAAGGTACTTGCCTCGATTAGAAGACAGAACAATACTTCCACAAAAACGAGACACTCGAAGGTCGCCCCTCTCGATCAATCACGTAGCAAAGTTCGAACCTTAAATAAGAGAAATAACATGGAATTCATTTTAGGTCGAACGAACATCTAACCATCCAAATTACGGTTGAAAGTCCACAAAACGAAAACTGTCTGACTTACATAACGTACGTTACATGTCCTCTGTAATGTACGTTAGACTTACTCGTTAGCGTACGTAAACTATGAAGCCTAGCGTACGCTAACCATATACTGACAGTTCCTCTCTGATCAGTCGACTTGACTCGCATGATAGTGTAACGTACGTTACGTACCAGACGTAGCGTACGTTAACAACATAATATAACGTACGTTAATTGCCAATCTTAACGTACGTTAAACATGTATGTCAGTTTCTCACTGGGCAGCTGACTGCCTCGATTAGTGACAGAGTATTACGAAATCCTTAGTGAGTAACCTAATATACCTTCAAATATATATAATACTCATGAATGATCTACGGATTAATATCTTCAATCTCAAGTATACAAATATCATCGTAATACTATTCTCAATCTTGATTGTAATACCCATGCAAGATTCGGTTGGTCTAAGGTTGATGTATTAGGTCTAATATCGTCATTAAATCCAGGCTTCTATTGAAAGTGAACTACTTATTCCATCTATGCAAGTAAGATTACAACTATGATGATTCTTTCCAAAATCCATTTAGTAAAAGTGGAAATCGGCACTAAGTCTACGATCAAAATGACGATAACATTTGATACGGTTTATAATCCACTATTCTCATCTTTGTCACAACAAGGTTCAACTACGGTGTTCTAAACCATAATAATTCGATCATCATAGCTTAAACATGATACTAGGTCGCATATATCGTCAAAGTGATCTACTATTCTTGGTAGTGTGATCATATCGTCTTTAACAACATAACTTCAAAGTTGGAAGTAGTATAACATACCTTAAGAGGAAGAAAATACTGAGACTATAAGTAAAATCCAACTCCGGTTGCTTCAACGCCGACTCGTGATGATTTCTACTCCAAAGTCCAATATAAGTTGTCTTCAATGATCAAGTAGTGTCATACAATCTCAATGATTCAGTAACAAATGATCTAAAGGTGTTAAAAGGGGCTGGAAATCTTCTGGGGATGAATAAGGTGAAGCTTAGAGGCAAAAGAACGAGCTTAAATGAAATGGGGTGCTGCTCCTTTTATAACTTTCTGAGTGTTACGTACGCTAGGACTTCTTCATAACGTATGTTATCGTTCAAAATAGTTCACTGTCTTGTTTCTGGACTTCATTACGTACGCTACACTAATCGTGTTACGTACGTAACCCATATAATTTGCGTACGCTACCTAATGCCCATAACGTACGTTAAAGTCCATTGACTTAAAAAGTGTCCAGGTTCATGCCGTGCGAATCTGGCGGGTATCTTGGTCGAGCCCACCACCATGTACCCCATGTGCTAGCCGTCCTACCCAATAATTGACTGCATTACGTATGCTACACTTCATCCGTAGCGTACGTTAACATTAACAGGTTACATACGTTAAGTTACATTCTTAACGTACGTTACCACGTATATGCATGGAGAAAAATTTACATGTTGCTACACTCATGTATAAAGATACAAATACGATAATTATCATACTCCATTATCAATATCCTCATTCCCAAAATAATACAGGGTTCAATGTACAGATGAAATACTTCCATATAAATTAGGATATTACATACTCTCCTACTAAAAAGGAGTTTCGTCCCGAAACTCAAGACGATATCTGTATTTCATACTATTTTCCGTTTCCCATGTGGCTTCTTCCACTCCATGACGTGACCACTGAACTTTGACCAAAACGATGGGTTTGTTCCTCAACTGTTTAACTCGACTCTCGAGTATCTTGACCGGTCTTTCTTCAAACGTCCCATCCTGAGCGACTTCGATCTCCCCAAAATCAATGACATGACTAGGGTCTGGTATATATCTCCGTAACTGGGATACGTGGAATACGTTATGAACATGGCTCAACGACGGTGGCAATGCTAATCTGTATGCCAACTCTCCAACTCTCTCAAGAATCTCAAATGGTCCGATATATCTCGAACTCAGCTTTCCTTTCCTTCCGAAACGAAAGATTCCCCGAGTAGGAGAAACCTTTAAGAGTACGTTGTCTCCCGTACTTAATTCCAAAGGGCGATGGCATACGTCTGCATAAGATTTCTGGTGACTCTGGGCGGTCAACAATCTATCACGAATTAAAGCTATCTTCTCTCGAGCCTGCACGATCAACTCTGGTTCTGTTCCGATCAAATCTGACGAATCGTCCCAGCATAGGGGCGATCTGCATCTTCTCCCGTATAATGCCTCGAATGGTGCCATCTTAATGGAAGCATGCCAACTATTTTTGTAGGTAAATTCAATCAACGGTAGATGAGTCTCCCAATCAGTTGACCATTCTAAGGCACAAGCCCTCAGCATATCTTCCACCGTTTGAATAGTCCTCTCGGATTGTCCATCAGTCCGTGGGTGATAAGCTGTGCTGAAGTTCAATTCGGTTCCCAAGGCCTTATGAACTGCTTTCCAAAAGTGAGACACAAAACGGCCGTCTCGATCAGAAATAATGGTCTTTGGCGTACCATGCAATCGAACTATCTCCGAAATAAATACTCGTGCCAACCTCTCTGGTCCCCACGTGTCCTTAATGCCTAGAAAATGAGCTGATTTGGTTAAACGATCAACTATCACCCAAATCATGTTCATTCCAGTCCTGGTTCTCGGCATACTAGTGATAAAGTCCATCGATATGTCCTCCCACTTCCACTCAGGAATCGGGAGCGGCTTCAACATCCCGGCAGGCCGTTGATGCTCGATCTTAACCTGCTGACAAGTCAAGCATTTCGAAACATAGTCCGCTACATCTTTCATCATGTTGCCCCACCAGAAATTCCGCTTCAAGTCCTTATACATTTTACTGGTGCCCGGGTGGATAGAATAGGGCGAACTGTGAGCTTCCTTCATAATCGCCTGTTTCAGAACATCGACATTGGGAACGCAGAGTCGGTTCTGAAATCTCAAAAATCCATCATCATGAATTACGACTCCGGGGGCATTCCCCTTGATCACTTCATCACGTAACCGAGTCATCAGAGGATCGTCCGCCTGTCTAAATTTGATTTCTTCGGTTAATGATGAAGTTATCTCCATCACGCATAGTTGTCCTTGGACTCTTTGTAACCACACCTCAATTCCTTTTGGAATCATCTCTCGTTGTAGGATAAGTTGGGAGGTCAGAGTCTCCAGCATTTGAATAGAAACAGACTTGCGGCTGAGTGCATCGGCCACCACGTTCGCCTTGCCTGGATGATCCAAAATCTCTAAGTCATAATCCTTAATCAGTTCTAACCATCTTCTTTGCCGCATGTTCAACTCTTTCTGACTGAAGATGTATTTGAGACTCTTGTGATCTGTAAAGATCTGGCAGTGAGTCCCGTACAGATAATGCCTCCAAATTTTTAACGCAAAAACTACTGCTGCTAGCTCCAAATCATGTGTTGGGTAATTCACTTCATAGGGTTTCAGCTGTCGCGACGCATAAGCGATCACCTTGTCATTCTGCATCAGTACGCATCTGAGTCCTTGATTCGACGCATCACTGTAGACTATAAATCCTTCAGTTCCCTGTGGAAGTGTTAAAATCGGTGCTGTCGTCAATCTCTTCTTCAATTCATCAAAGCTAATCTGACATAATTCGTTCCACTCAAACTTTTGAGTTTTCTGCAGGAGTCGAGTAAGTGGGCGGGAAATTTTGGAAAACCCTTCCACGAACCGACGATAATACCCAGCAAGTCCTAAGAAACTTCGGACTTCTTTCACATTCTTTAGAGGCTTCCAATCCAAAACCGCTTCAATCTTCTGAGGATCTACTCGGACTCCTTCAGCTGATACCACATGACTGAGGAACATTACTTCCTTTAGCCAGAATTCACACTTAGAGAGTTTGGCGTACAGTTGCTCGTTTCTTAGAAGTTCTAATACAATCCGCAAATGTCGTGCATGCTCTTTCGGGTTCTTAGAATATACCAGAATATCATCAATTAACACGACCACAAATTTATCCAAATATTCGATGAACACTCGATTCATCAACTGCATGAATACAGTCGGTGCATTAGTGAGACCAAACGGCATCACTACAAACTCATAGTGTCCATAGCGAGTTCTGAACGCTGATTTCGGAACATCAGATTCCTTAATCCTCAGCTGATGATACCCTGATCTCAGGTCGATTTTAGAAAATACTGTTTCCCCTTGCAGCTGGTCAAACAGATCATCAATCCGTGGTAATGGATACTTGTTCTTAATCATCATCTTGTTCAGCTCTCGATAGTCAATACACAGTCGAAGCGATCCATCCTTCTTTCGAACAAAAAGAACTGGCGCTCCCCAGGGTGAAACGCTTGGCTGAATATAGCCTTTGTCCAGTAACTCCTCCAGTTGCTTCTTCAGTTCGTACATCTCCATCGGTGCCATACGATACGGCGCCTTAGAAATTGGTGTAGCTCCGGGTTCCAGCTCAATAGTAAATTCTACATCCCTTCGTGGAGGTAGTCCAGGTAACTCGTCAGGAAATACATCTGGAAATTCGTTCACAACAGGAATGGATGAAAGTTCCACAATTTCGTCTTCTTTCTTCATTGCATAGCACCAGTATCCGGTACAGCCCTGTTTCAACAATTTGACAGCTTTTATCGCTTTGATCAATTTTCCTGAGCTTCCTGGTTTCCATCCCTCAAACAGGATTTCGGAACCATCATCAGCGATCAGCGAGATATTCCTCCTTCAGTAGTTTACAATTGCTCCATATCGATTAAGCCAATCGTCTCCGAGTATCAGGTCGTCTCCTTGCATTTCTATTACAATCAAATTTGAGATCCACTCTCTGCTTCCAAATGACACAGGGAAATTTCTGGTTTCTAAGTTACCGACAATCCTCTCTCCACTCGGTAAACCAACAATATAAGGTTCACAAGTAGGAAAACCAGAAATATTCAAACGATTTACACAAGATAAAGATATAAAAGAATGCGTAGCTCCTGTATCGAATAAAACGCTAAGCCCGTGGAAAGGATCGGACAAGACTGATGCGACAGCAGCATCCTGATCGTCTGTTTTCCTCATCTCGTACAGACATGGGGGAACAGATCCGGCACTCGATGTACCCTTGCGGTCCCACTGTCCTCTGCCTCGCCAACGGCCAAAATTCTGAGGCATCTGAACGCTCTGCTGTGTCTGTTGGGTACTGGGTTCCTTCTAGACCGGTTGTGGTGTACGGGCTCTAAAAGACTTTGCAGCCTCTTCACAGAACACTGCACGATGTCCCTCTCGTCCACAATCAAAACAAGTCACGGCAGGTAGGGGGCAATTCCGTCGATAGTGCCCCGTCTGGGCGCAGTTAAAGCATTTCCTGATAACATCAGTCATAGTTGATGTCGCTCTGAAGTTCTTTCCGCTCCTAATTGGGTGCGGAGGTTTCTTGAAAGAGTGAAAGGATGACTGGGCCTTGCGGGGCCCGCTGTTCTTGTGCTCTGTAAAAGTACCAGAGACTTTCTGCTTCTTGGATTTTGGAAATTTCTCCATAGCTGCTTCCTTGATCTCATACGCCAACGCCTTATCCTGGTATTGACGGAGTGTGGTACATTCAAAACCGGACATGTACCTCTGAATTTCTGGTTTCATTCTCATATCGAAATGGATCATCATTTCTGCATCGGTTCTGACCAGATGTCGAACGAATACAAGTTGTTGATTAAACGTCTTAATTGCCTGAGATACTGGAACATCTGAAGGCTGAGCGGAGAAAATATCCCGAACCTTGGCTTCCCTCACAGGACGAGGGCAGTACTGAGCTTCCATCATCAATTTAAACTCTGTCCAATCAGCATCATGGTCTACAGGCCGGATGGCTTCCCACCATTCGGACGCTTCCCCTATCAGAAAATATTAAGCGATAGAGGCTCTCCGGTCGTCTGGGCAGTTAATTCCGGCAAAGATTTTCTCCAGTTCCTTCAACCAATGATCCCAGGTGGGAGTCTCATAAATACCGTCAAATTTTGGTGGTTGCATCTTCGCCACCTCTTGCAGCCACCGGTCACCTCGATTTCCCATGTCCGGGATTCCTTGCTGTCTCTCTCCCTGCTGTAGTCCCACCGCCACTTGCATTCGGTCTACGACCTGGGCGAACTGAGTCATCTGGTTCACCACTTGACGAAGGATTTCTGGTACAGCAGGTTTCGGTTCATTATTGATAGATCTATGTGTCTCGCCTGAGCTATGACTGGCCTGATTAGAAGGCGACGCTTCCCTTTCAGCATTCCTTCGTCCGCGTACGCGACCGCGACCACGTCCACGCCCGCCTCTCAACATACTGTAAGCATAAATACTCAATATACAGGAAACAATATCATTCGAATGCTCAAGCACAAGGAAATATAATATGTAAAGGACGTGATAGAGTTTAGGAACTTACAACCACCGCCCGCACGAAGACGTAGGCAGTACAGTGATGTTATTCGCGGTCGGTTACTTCAAACGACATAAATGACCCCTATTTTAACCCAACGGCCAAGATATCCATAATCTTAGCTCCGATACCATATTCTGTAACACCCCCGATATATTCAGGAATATTACAGCGCCGTAAATCCTTCTTTCATAAGGATTTACAAGGCTGAAGAATTGAACAGACATTAACAGGTACAAATGAATGGAAGTAACAGAATTAAGATACAACAGTTTTGTCCAAATACTGAAAATACAAATGTTTAACAAAACTTATTAATACATCACCCAATTCAAATTCATCATAAACGACTATGTACTCGAGTACTTATTGAAATAACCGACAACAACAGTCAAATACACCCGGCCGGAACATCACTCTGCACCCTCGTCGTCATGCAGCTCCAGTGGTTGTTTTCCCGCTCTCCTGGATCCTGAACATAAACAAAATGTTCACCCCCGAAGGGGTTAGCACAACGATGCTAGTACAAGTACCACAACATATTATTCATATCTCACGAGAATAATAACGTAATTGACAAAAATACCAACGAGTCTTCTCCTACGAGAAACTCATAAATGATATACACAACTGATAATCACAACATGATATCACAACATACACATGGTAATTCCGACGATCCAGCGTTCACTGCCTAGAACCCACGATGATCCCGTCAGACCAACCCGTGGTGGAAAAACTCGTCCGATGATCCAGCGCACGCTAGCATAGATCCCCCGATGATCCCGTCGGACCAACACGAGGTGGACATACAACAATGACACACATGCACGACAATAGGTATAACATCAATACATAAAACAATTAAGGTACTTGCCTCGATTAGAAGACAGAACAATACTTCCACGAAAATGAGACACTCGAAGGTCGCCCCTCTCGATCAATCACGTAGCAAAGTTCGAACCTTAAATAACAGAAATAACATGGAATTCATTTTAGGTCGAACGAACATCTAACCATCCAAATTACGGTTGAAAGTCCACAAAACGAAAACTGTCTGACTTACATAACGTACGTTACATGTCCTCTGTAACGTACGTTAGACTTACTCGTTAGTGTATGTAAACTATGAAGCCTAGCGTACGCAAACCATATACTGACAGTTCCTCTCTGATCAGTCGACTTGACTCGCCTGATAGTGTAACGTACGTTACGTACCAGACGTAGCGTACGTTAACAACATAATATAACGTACGTTAATTGCCAATCTTAATGTACGTTAAACATGTATGTCAGTTTCTCACTGGGCAGCTGACTGCCGCGATTAGTGACGGAGTATTACGAAATCCTTAGTGAGTAACCTAATATACCTTCAAATATATATAATACTCATGAATGATCTACGGATTAATATCTTCAATCTCAAGGATACGAATATCATCGTAATACTATTCTCAATCTTGATTGTAATACCCATGCAAGATTCGGTTGGTCTAAGGTTGATGTATCAGGTCTAATATCGTCATTAAATCCAGGCTTATATTGAAAGTGAACTACTTATTCCATCTATGCAAGTAAGATTACAACTATGATGATTCTTTCCAAAATCCATTTAGTAAAAGTGGAAATCGGCACTAAGTCTACGATCAAAATGACGATAACATTTGATACGGTTTATAATCCACTATTCTCATCTTTGTCACAACAAGGTTCAACTACGGTGTTCTAAACCATAATAATTCGATCATCATAGCTTAAACATGATACTAGGTCGCATATATCGTCAAAGTGATCTACTATTCTTGGCAATGTGATCATATCGTCTTTAACAACATAACTTCAAAGTTGGAAGTAGTATAACATACCTTAAGAGGAAGAAAATACTGAGACTATAAGTAAAATCCAACTCCGGTTGCTTCAACGCCGACTCGTGATGATTTCTACTCCAAAGTCCAATATAAGTTATCTTCAATGATCAAGTAGTGTCATACAATCTCAATGATTCAGTAACAAATGATCTAAAGGTGTTAAAAGGGGCTGGAAATCTTCTGGGGACGAATAAGGTGAAGCTTAGAGGCAAAAGAACGAGCTGAAATGAAATGGGGTGCTGCTCCTTTTATAACTTTCTGAGTGTTACGTACGCTAGGACTTCTTCATAACGTACGTTATCATTCAAAATAGTTCACTGTCTTGTTTCTGGACTTCATTACGTACGCTACACTAATCGTGTTACGTACGTAACCCATATAATTTGCGTACGCTACCTAATGCCCATAACGTACGTTAAAGTTCGTTGACTTAAAAAGTGTCCAGGTTCATGCCGTGCGAATCTGGCGGGTATCTTGGTCGAGCCCACCACCATGTACCCCATGTGCTAGCCGGCCTACCCAATAATTGACTGCATTACGTACGCTACACTTCATCTGTAGCGTACGTTAACATTAACAGGTTACGTACGTTAAGTTACATTCTTAACGTACGTTACCACGTATATGCATGCAGAAAAATTTACATGTTGCTACACTCATGTATAAAGATACAAATACGATAATTATCATACTCCATTATCAATATCCTCATTCCCAAAATAATACAGGGTTCAATGTACAGATGAAATACTTCCATATAAATTAGGATATTACAGTACCAAGACCTGAAGAGAAATTTCTGGTGGGAAGGTATGAAACGGGATGTAGCTTAATTTGTCGAGCGGTGTTTAGCTTGTCAGCAAGTCAAAGCACTACACCGATGACCTTATGGGAAGTTACAGCCATTGAACATTCCAGAATGGAAGTGGTAAGGAATAGAAATAGATTTTGTGACTAGTTTGCTGAGGACCCAACGAGAAAACACTGCTATATGGGTTATAGTGGACAGACTCACGAAATCGGCTCACTTTTTACCTAGACCGATCACTTATGGATATAAGAAGTTAGCATAGTTATATTTCTGTGAAATTGTGCGTTTGCATAGAGTGTCGATATCAATCACATCAGATCGAGATCCAAAATTTACCTCTTGATTTTGGACGAGCCTACAGAAGGAATTAGGTACGCACCTAAATTTTAGTATCGCTTTCCACCCGCAGACCACTGGACAATTGGAAAGGACGATTCAGAAACTAGAAGACATGTTGAGAACTATAATGTTGGATCAAGGTGGAAATTTTGAGCATGTTTTGCCCCTAATCGAATTTGCTTATAACAACAGTTATCAGGTAACGATAGGTATGGCCCCTTATGAAGCCTTATACGGCAGAAAATGCAGATCACCACTCTATTCGGATGAAGTGGGTGAGATAAATATTTTAGGGCCAGACATAGTCAATGAGATGATCGAGATTATCCGCAAGATACGACAGAGAATACAAGAGGCCCAGACTCGACATAAGTCATGCGCTGATACACGCCGAATTGAATTGCATTTCGAAAGTGGAGATAAGGTTTTCCTCAAGGTTTCCCCTTCCAAAGGAATAATCAGGTTAGGCGTTAAAGGCAATCTTTGACCACGTTTTATAGGACCATATGAGATTCTCAAGAGGATCGGCCCAGTTACTTATAGGTTGGCTCTACCACCTAGTCTTGGGAATGTTCACAATATTTTCCATATTTCTCAGCTGAGGAAGTATGTATTTGATCCCAAGCATGTGATTCATCAGAGTGACATAGTTCTTAGTCACAATATGAGTATGAAGAGAGGCCTGAAGCTATTTTATACCAGAAAGTTCAACTGTAAGAGATGGCGCATGGGGGTTACGGCCGTCAGGCATTATGAGTTACGGCTGATACCGAGAGAGGATGTAGGCTCGATTATAGCCGAACCTCTATAAATCAGTGTGTCATTTATATTCCGCACCTTTATATTCACGCTTCCGCAACACGGCGCATATCCCGAATCTTGCACCAACAATTGGTATCGAAGGGTACCTCCAACACACGACTTAACATCCAAGGAGATGATCCAAATGGCGTTCCAATTTTCTCCAGTCAAAGTCCTCGCTCTAAATCGACCACCATTTTTTGATGGCTCGAACTTTATGACATGGAAGAAAAAGATATCGATCTTCATTCGTGCCTATGATATAGAAATTTGGAAGATCATTTGTCTTAGCCCGAAAGTTCCAATCAAATCCGACAGATCTCTCAAGAGTTTCGAAGAATATAATGACAAGGATTGGAAGAACGATCATCTAAATTGTAAGGCTACTCAACTCTTATATTGTGCCTTAAATCCGTAAGAGGTCAATCGAATCTCATCGTGTGAAAGTGCTAAAGAGATATGGAAAATTCTTGAAATCACACACCGAGGGACAACTCAAGTCAAGGAGACGAAGATCAATATGCTTTCCATGACTACGAGTTATTCATGATGTAGGGTGATGAGTCCATCACTAACATGCTCGACCGATTTTCGGTCATCACTAATGGACTTGCTTCGTTTGGAAAACCATTACCAAGTAGTGAAAAAGTCAAGAAAATCTTAAGATCACTACCTGTTGAATGGGACGGAACGGTGACAGCGATTATGGAATCGAAAGATCTCAATAATCTTGATTTTAGTGCCCTCGTTGGTTCACTAATATATTATGAGATTGTCCTTAAATCTTGAAATGTAAAGCCGAAACCGAAGGAAAGATCGATAGCCTTGAAGGCAAAGATGTCTAAAAAGGAAGTAATCCAGGTTGAAGAAAGCGACGAAGAATCGTCATATTATGCAAAAAATATTAATAAGTTTCGAACCTTATTAAACCGGAGAAAGAAAGACATCTCGGGCGAATATAAGAAATTCGAAAACTCTTGTCGATTATGTGGAAAACCAGGCAACTTTGCTAAGCACTTCCGAGCGAAACCAAAGAAGGAGGTCCTTGTTGCAACATGGAGCGATGAAGACGAAGATGATGATTTTATCAATCAAAATAATCTCGCTCTCATGGCACGGAGTTCATTCGACGATAGCGACGTCGAAAGCCAAGTAAGTAATTCTCACGACGAATTATTTGAAGCATTCAAGTTATTGCATACCAATTTTCAAAATGCCTTATCCGAAGTTAATTCCCTTAAATCTAAAAATAAATCTTTGGAAAATGAGATTTCCAAAATTCTTGAAAAGGGGAAATTTATCGAAATCGATTATTCGAAATGCGTTGAAAACGAAGATATTTTAAAGGATAATCTTGTTAAAATGCAAACCAAGCTCAAAAAGTTTACGAAGAAATTTCTCTCGGAAACGAGAAATTTGAAAATATGCTCTCGGTTCAAAAGTTCACTTTGAACAAATAGGGGTTGGGATTCACACCTCTTTCTAAAAATGAATCCTTAAATTTAAAGATACCCCATTGCAAAAAATGTTTAAAAATTGGGCATCACATTTCGAACTGTAAAAGCCCACGCCGGACGATTAAAATAAAAAGATTTGGGTTCCTAAAGGAACAATTATTTCAAATATCGTCTACGTTTCAAATGAAAAACCAACTATAGGTTGGATCCCTAAAAATTGATTTTTATCAAAATATTTTACTCAGGGGGAGTAATAATTTAAAAAAAAGGGAGATAATATTTTCAGGGTGAGTTTATACCCCTTTTGATGCATATAGTTATATTCATCATTTGGTATCGCATATTTTTTACATCAATTTGGTATTTATCATTTTATTGTCATTTATTACACTTTTTGATGAAAACAAAAAGGGGGAGAAAGGAAAAAAGAAAAAGAATGGGATTAACCCTGAAAGGGGGAGAAAATCGAAGAAAAGTCAAAAAGATGAAATTGAAAAGAAAAATGGAAGTTGAAAGGAGAAAAGGAGAAAGAAAAGTCGAAAAAGATGAAGTTGAAAGGAAAAATGAGGAGACGTCGAAAAGATGATGAAAATTTGAAAATTCGAAAAGAAAGAGAAAAGGAAAGAAGGAGTCGAAAAAAAATGGGAGAAGAAACTAACGAAATGGACAAAGTCGAAAACTTTGGTCTGTACACATATACATATATTTGTATTTTTTGCAGGTAAATCCCATTGACGAAGTGTTGTTTTGTAATCATCAAAAAGTGGGAGATTGTTGGAACATTTTGTTCCATACATGCTATAATAGCGCTTTGATGATTAAAGTTGATAAACAAAGCAAAACAACAAAGAGACGAAGCAAAGCATCGAAGAAAACGAAGTGCAAAAAGCTGGAATTTTTACAAGGCTAACGTATGTAATCTATCAAGCATAGCGTACGTAAAATGGCAAGGTCAACGTACGTAATGAATGGTACTTGACGTACGTAAAGGTGTTGAAATCAGATGAACGTTGGGAAGAGTCAAAGTCAAATAGGCGGCAACGGATATATAACATCAGCAATGACGTATAGTTAACGTACGTAATGGATAATGGGTAACTTACGTAACACATGAAACGAATGCTACAGGACTGATCTGTTGTATTGATAACATACGCAGCATGCTAGGCTTAACGTACGTAATACGTTTAACGTACGTAAATATGAAGAGATAACGGTCGTAATCAGTGCACAGGGAGCTAACGGATAGTTTGGTTAATGAAGGCTATAAATACCACATCCTTGGTATTCATCCATACAACAAATTCGAGCAAACGACTTATTGGTCAGATATTCATATTGATATTATTGTTGTTGTATTGAGCTGATATTGTTAGTTTGAGTGTTTATACATTCAACATCATACACGAGAGGTAAAAGAAAAGATACGATTGGATTCGGTGCTATTAGCATCAAGGATCTGGCATTATTAGAATCACAATCGATATCTTCGTGAGGTTTATCTAGTACCCATAGAAAGCTAGAGTGGTTGATTCCTTGTCCAATAAAAAAGGAAAACGGTTTAACTTGGACCGACACAAAGACAAGTATGAGTGGTTTATCACGGACCAATAGAAGACGTGATTGTAATGGTTATCCCTCGACCAATAGAAGAGAGGTGCATAGTTTTTTCTTCAACCTATTGTAAAAGATACCGAGAGAGGACGTAGGCTCGATTATAGCCGAACCTCTATAAATCCGTGTGTTGTTTATATTCCGCACCTTTATATTCACGCTTCCGCAACATGGCGCATATCCCGAATCTTGCACCAACAATTGGTATCGAAGCGTACCTCCAATATACGGCTTAACATCCAAAGAGACGATCCAAATGGCGTTCCAATTTTCTCTAGTCGAAGGCCTCGCTCTAAATTGACCACTATTTTTTGATGGCTCGAACTTTATGACATGGAAGAAAAAGATGTCGATCTTCATTCGTGCCTATGATATAGAAATTTGGAAGATCATTTGTCTTGGCCCAAAAGTTCCGCTCAGTGCTTGTTTGAAGATGGTCGGCATAATTCGGAGGGCTTCTTCCACTTTTGATACTTCATGCCTTAGACTAGTCATTTCTTCAACAGCAGACTGATGCATCCATTCGAATGCTTTCTCGACAGCGTGTAGTGCAGTAACAGCATCCTATAGGAAAACTGTTTGATATCCAAGAGCATGCAGTTGCTCTTTCTTGCTTGCGGTGCGGGGAGAGTCAGGCTTGGCAAAGTCTTCGACTCTGTTCAGATGTACATCGACCTCATGAGTTCGGGGCCGTTGTGCTCCCGTTATGATACATTGTGATAGCATGGCAGCCATAGGGAGGGCAAAGAACAGTATATATAATGGTAAGTCTCGACATATGCGTCGAAGACACAATACCATTAGACAATTGATCACTACACGAATAATGTGTATTGACTATGTAAAGTCAAAAGACTGAAATAAGTCGATTCCTTTAGTTAAAGTATTATGGACTCACCACGGTCAGGAAGAAGCTACGTGGGAACTCGAAAGCAATATGAGGGAGAGATACCCTGAACTCTTTGATAAGTTATGTAAATTTCGGGACAAAATTTTTTGTTAGAGGGGTAGGATGTAATGCCCCGGTCTTTCATATGCATGACTTATTATAACCTCAAGTACGACATTAGGGTTTTGGCATTGCTAAGTAATATAATTCTGACTAATGGAATAAGTTTAGATATATTTACACGTTTTTAATTTAGAGTTTGGATGTTCGGTTATCTGGTTGGGATTATCTTCCGAATTTTGATTTTCTGTTTTGATAGACAGAATTGTGATTCCGTCGCCTTCTATATACATTATGAGTATGATCTTCGAAAGTTTACTTTTTGAATTTTTGGGTAATTATATGTCAGGTCGTTTTCTCGGATAATTCTCGTTCCGTAAAATGCTTATCTTTTCTCCGATTTTAAGATGTAAGTTCGACACGATAATTTAAGTATCTAACATACACCCAATACCCGAGTAATTTTATCTTCGGAGGAGCGACACGTAAACTATTCTTCGACCGATTTATGATGACGTCTAAGTTTAACCTAGTATATAAAGGGACATAACCCTTTTCCTCCTCACTTCATCTTTTTCCTCTTTATTTCACCTTTTGGCCCCCCTCCTTCATGTGAAGAAACTCCATTGTTCTTCCTTAAGAACTCAAGTACAAGCTCCATTTGTGTTGCAAACTTGAAACGAAGTTTATATTCAAGTAAGTTAGCTTCTCCTTTTCATTTCCATCCAATTAGAAATAGGTTTGAGCTAACTTTAAAATTTGAAAGTTAATGAAGAAACTTAGGTTTGATGTTTTAATCCTTTGTATGTTGTTTTTAAGTTGATTCCAAGGTATACTTGAGAGTGTTTAGAACAAGTTTTGATCATGTTTTAAGTTTTATGTTTTGACCGAAAATATTAGGGTTTTATAACCCAATCATGTGTTGTTTTTCTTATGATTTTCTTACACAATATGTTGCTACATGATGAAATGATGCTATGTTGAATTTATGGAATTTTTATAAAATGTTTGGTATTTTGGAAAGTAATGAAGAATCATGCTTAGTTCTTGATATGTTGATATAAGTTCAAAATTAACTTGATAATTGTGATGATGTATGAAAGGAGTACATAAATAATTTTTACTAGATTTTTGTTAAATGTTTTATAAATTTATTTGAAAACAAAGGCATGAAGTTAGATTTATGAAGTTGAAAGTATGTTAAATATTAAAGTTGATGTAGTTAAAGAGCATTAAAGTTGATGTAGTTAAAGAGCATGTTATGTATTGAGGAGTTTTAAATTATATTTAGGGCATTTTCATGTTAGAACCAAAAATTTGATTATCAACATGAGTACAGATTAAATGTGTTTTTTGATGTTGGTAATATTTGATGTTGATGATACTTGATGTTAATGATGTTTGAATGTCTAATGTTGGAGAATAAAAATGAGTTAGTAGTCATTTTTCAAAAGAAAAGATTATGAAATGTGTAACATCCCAATTCACAAATGGGACATTACACGCCGTAGGACCCCCGTGAGGTCTACTAGGCTAACTCGTGACACATGAACCACAATGATAACATGAAAGATGTACCCAAAAAGTAAATAAGGCCGTGGCCTCGGCCAAAACATTTTAACGGAGTACATGAGACATAAGTTAAATACCAAAATGTTGCCCACGCAGGGGACTTAAGCCATGTTCAAAAATAAACCAACTATCTCCAGTACTCAACAGATGCAATGACAAAACAGAAAAATGCAGACTCGAGCCACATCATCATCATGCCAACCCATCCTTTGCATGTGCATCCCGTGCCAGCTCCTCAGCTCGACCAGTACCTGAAATGCATAAGACGCATTTCCCCCATTTAAGGGGTTAGCATTCGAATAGCTAGTGCAAGTACATAATTACACAACATTATATACATACACAATTCAACGCAAATAAATCGTTAGGATAAATCATTTTGAGAATCAATATTCCGGAATATCACATTAACACCAAAGCAGTGTATTAACACGTTTCCCACATCACAATTATCCACGCTTGGTAACTCGCGACCGTACCCATTAGTATCGGTCCCCAGAGGTCCCGTCAGACCGTCCCCAGGTGAGAAACCACTTCCGCGGCCGTACCCATTAGTATCGGCCCCCAGAGGTCCCGTCGAACCGTCCCCAGGTGGAAGAACATCAACACACGCACCCAATTCCACTTCCATGGCCGTACCTATTAGTATCGGCCCCCAGAGGCCACACGCCATCCCCAGGTGGAAGAGAAACAATCACATTTGTTCAATAAAACCATTTACATCATTCGCATCAAAATCATACGCACATAACGGAATGTAATACATGTACTTGCCTTTAATGAAACGAAACGAAGGAAACGATGAAGGAATAGGTTTCGGTCCGAACAATCTTCCCAAATCCGTTCCTAACACAATAACGGTATACACAAGTCTCAATAATGCGGAAAGGTACGAATTAATCCTAATTCTACCCCTTGGAACGATTTGTCGGATAATACGAAGTCCACGATGGCTATAATCTAACCATGAAGAAATTACTAGGTTAAATCCGTTAAACTATACTGGAAACAAGGGATTTACGACTACACAATCGTAATCTAACAAGTCGTCGAAGCCAAAACGGATTAAAAGGAAGAATTATGCCAAAAATCCCGAAATCCCCAAAAAAACTAGGGTTCATCGATGTATACCTCGATTCGGACGGATGGAGGATGATTATGATGATGATAAACCTTGCTTGGGACGCAAAAATCGATCTTTAGAAGGTTCCTACGGATTGCACCGGATGAATCGCTTGAAATCGCCCAAAGGAAGCTCACGTCAGAAAGAAAGGAAAGGAGTGAAATAAGTCGACCGGAAATAAGTCGAATTAAAAGACTGACGGCGAGTTACGTGCGTTAACGCCTATTGTTAACGTCGTTATGAAGGTTACGACGTAACCCTCTCGAGTTAACGCGTAACGAACAATCTGGACACTTTCTGCGAAACCATAACGACGTTACCAATGGGGTATAACGACGTTATGATACCTATATAACGTACGTAAAGGAGCATGCATAACGACGTTATGCATGCAAAGATTCACCTTGCTAATCACTTAGCTCAAACTGATCGATACAACGGCGAAACGCAACACAAGGATAGAATCGAAGTATAAACATGGGGTATCCAAAACAACGAAGCTGAGTTTTGAAAGAAAATATAATCCCGATCACTAGAGAGTCTCAAATGAAGCAAATGAAGCGAAATTCCCAAACTTATGAAAATTACAAAACGGCCCAAGTGCCCGAAAAATCGCAATACAACGTCGGATTAGCAAACCGAAAGTTCCAACACGACCAACTCAACCATACCAACTTATATGAATCGAGAAACAACGAAAACGAACAAGTTTTACGAGAATCGAACGCACATGCGGCAAGATATAATTCAAAATGAAATTATGCAAAAACATCCTCGAAACTCGGCCAGACGGAAAAACTCCAAGAACAAAATAGATTCAGAATTCCAAAACAGTGCTAAGCGAGTTGTCTGAAACGAACATACATCAAAAATAGAAATTACCGAAAATAGAAAACGCGGATATTACATTATCTCCCCCTAAAAATAAGTTTCGTCCCGAAACTTACAACGCGAACAACTCGGGGTATCTCGACTGCATACTCTCCTCCGTCTCCCATGTGGCTTCTTCGGACCCATGTCTCGACCATTGAACTTTAACCAGAGGGATGGTTTTATGACGAAGTTGCTTCACCCGACGCTCTAAAATCTGAATCGGCCTCTCCTCGATGGTAAGGTCGGGTCCCACCCGATCTCTCCAAAATCGATAATATGGCTAGGGTCCGATATGTACCTCCTAAGCTGGGAAACATGAAATACGCTATGAACGTGGCTCAGGGACGGCGGTAAGCCTAGCCGATAGGCAAGCTCTCCCACTCTCTCTAAAATCTCAAACGGCCCAATAAACCTCGGACTAAGTTTACCCTTCCGGCCGAAGCGGTAAACTCCCCGTGTCGGCGACACCTTAAGCAAAACATGATCTCCCACCTCAAACTCCAACGGACGGCGACGCGTGTCGGCATAAGACTTCGCCGACTGGGCCGTTAACAATCTATCACGAATCAGAGTAATCTTCTCTCTCGTCTCAACTACCATATCGGGCTCGGTACCAATCAGCTCGGACGCATCGTCCCAACACAACGGCAATCTACACCTCCTCCCATACAACGCCTCAAATGGCGCCATCTTGATCGAGGCGTGCCAACTATTGTTGTACGTGAACTCGATCAATGGCAAGTGCGACTCCCAATCATCCTTCCATTCTAGGGCACAGGCTCTCAACATATCCTCTAACGTCTGGATCGTCCGCTCGACCGCCGTCGATCCGAGGGTGATAAGATGTACCGAGTCTCAACTCGGTCCCCAAAGCTCGATGAACGACTGCCAGAAATGTGACACGAACCGGCCATCACGATTCGAAACAATACTCTTAGGAGTCCCATGCAATCTCACGACCTCTGCAATAAATACTCGTGCTAGTCTCTCCGGGCCCCAAGTGTCCTTAATACCCAGAAAGTGAGCTGATTTGGTCAGTCGATCGACAATAACCCAAATCATGTTCATTCCATTCCCAGTCCTAGGCATATTAGTAATGAAATCCATAGAAATATCCTCCCATTTCCACTCCGGGATAGGAAGTGGTCGCAAAAAACCAGCGAATTGATGCTCGATCTTAACCTGCTGACAGGTCAAACACCTCGACACAAACTCGCTAACGTCTGTCTTCAAATTACTCCACCAGTAGTTGCTCCTCACGTCCTTGTACATTTTATTTGTACCGGGATGTATGGAGTAAGGCGTGGTATGAGCTTCACTCAAGATCTTCTGTCTCAGCTCAATATCATTCGGTACACATAGTCTGCCGCGAAATCTCAGAACGCCATCATCCTGAACCACAAATCCAGGGGCTTTCCCCTGCCTCACATCCTCCCTCAACTGGACCAAACACGGATCATCATACTGTTTCGCCTTGATATCATCAGTCAAGGACGAAGTGATCTCTAATGCACATAACTGGCCCTGAACTTTCTGAACCCAAACCTCATTATTCTGACAAATAAGATCTCGCTGGATCCTACTCTGCGGTGTAAGTACTTCTAACATCTGCAACGCCATCGGCTTACGGCTCAACGCATCCACCACTACGTTAGCCTTACCCGGATGGTAAAGTATCTCGAGGTCGTAATCTTTAATTAGCTCCAACCACCTACGCTGTCTCATATTTAACTCCTTCTGACTGAAGATATACTTCAAACTCTTGTGATCGGTAAAAATCTTACACGACGACCCATAGAGATAATGCCTCCAGATCTTTAAGGCGAAAACGACCGCAGCTAACTCCAAATCATGCGTGGGGTAATTCACCTCATAAGGTTTCAACTGGCGGGACGCATACGCAATCACTCTGTCTCTCTGCATCAAAACACATCCTAGACCAAGGCCCGAAGCATCACTGTACACTATGAAATCCTCGTTCCCCTGAGGCAACGCTAACACGGGTGCGGTAGTCAAACGTCTCTTAAACTCGTCAAAGCGTCACCTATCTGCAGTCCACTCGAACTTCTGAGTTTTATGGAGCAACTGAGTGAGTGGTCTAGCGATCTTAGAAAATCCCTCAACGAATCTACGGTAATAGCCGGAAAGACCCAGAAAACTCCTCACCTCCTTCACATTCTTAGGCGGCTCCCAAGCCATCACTGCCTCTATTTTCTGCGGATCTACCCGAACTCCTCTCGCCGAAATCACATGCCCGAGGAACGTCACTTCCTCGAGCCAAAACTCACACTTAGAGAACTTCGCGTACAACTGCTCAGCCCTCAAAGTGTCTAATACAATCCGAAGATGTAAGGCGTGCTCCTCTCGACTCCGTGAATAGATAAGAATATCGTCAATAAAAACGACTACGAATTTGTCCAGATACTCAATAAAAACTGTGTTCATCAACTGCATGAACACTGCTGGGGCATTGGTTAGCCCGAAAGGCATAACCACAAACTCGTAATGGCCATATCTCGTCCGAAAGGCAGCTTTCGGAATATCGACGTCCCGAATCCTCAATCGGTAGTAGCCCGATCGCAAATCAATCTTGAAAAGACGCCGCCCAAGCTGATCAAACAAATCGTCAATCCTGGGCAAAGGGTATTTATTTTTGATGGTTAGCTTGTTTAATTCTCGATAGTCGATGCATAAACGAAGCGATCCATCCTTTTTCTTGACAAAAAGTACAGGCGCACCCCAAGGCGATGCGCTCGGTCGAATATACCCTTTATCTAACAACTCTCCCAACTGATTCTTCAACTCTAGCATCTCTGACGGTGTCATATGGTACGGTGCTCTAGAAATAGGGGCCGCATTCGGCTCAAGGTCAATAGGAAACTCCACCTCTCGATGTGGTGGTAATCCCGGCAAGTCATCTGGAAATACATCGGGGTACTCGCTAGCAACTGGAATCGACGATATGTCAACCCCACCATCTTCCGCCTGCAGAGCGAAACACCAGTAGCCGACACAACCTTGGTTCAAAAGTTTCATCGCCTTCAAGGCGCTAATTACACACCCCGATCTACCCGGCTTACAGCCGACGAGAGTATGCTCGGTGCCGTCCTCGGCAACTATCGTGATGGTACAAGTCCGATAGTTCATGATAGCACCATGACGATCCAACCAATCGTCCCCGAGGATCAAATCCTCACCCTTGAGGTCTATAACAATGAGATTCGAGGGCCAATCCCGGCTCCCGATCCTCACTGGGCAATCCCTAACTTCCCGGTCCCCAACCATACGATCCCCGCTGGGCGTACCCACTACAAACGGCTCACACTCAAACAAGCAGTCAAAACCAATACGACTCACACAATCTGAAGCTATAAAGGAATGGGTCGCACCCGAATCAAAAAGTACTGAAACTAGATGAGAAAGGATCTGAGTGGTACCTGACGCCACCGGAATGTCTGCCTCCTCCGTACGCCTCATCTGATATAATCGGGGATGGACTGAGCCCGAACTCGACGCTGCGCGGCGATTCGGCTGACTCCGACCTCTACCACGACTCGAACCCTACGGAACATGAGTAGCTGGTGAACTGAGATCCCTCTGATCGGCAGTGGTAGTCGTAAATCTAGCGGCCCTGGTGGCCCTCTCACAATGAGCTGCTCGATGCCCGGTATGCCCGCAAGTAAAGCAAGTAACTAACGGAAGTGGGCAATCCTTCACAACGTGCTCGGGCTGACTGCAATTAAAACAAACTCTCCTGCCAAGTGCAACAGACTGGACTGAACGGTTACCCTGAGATCCACCGGCCTGAAGAAACGACCTCTTCCCAGGTGTAGGAGCAGAACGAGACCTCGAAAACTGACCACCTTTTCCAGCCGAGAACCCACCAGTAGTCTTCTGCTTCTTAGCTTCCGAAACCGACTCTGATTCCGGATGACCATCTCGATCGCGCAGCGCGATCACAGTATTCCTTCAAAGTGGCACACATGAGCGGCGCCATACTCTGCCTAATATGCGGCTTCATGCGCATATTGAAGTATCGAATTTTATCAGTCTCCGTTCTCACTTGATCCCTCACGAAGCCCAACTGCTGATTGTAAGAAATGATGGCCTGAGAAATAGGCACATCCTGAGGTGTAGCGGTGAAGAACTCCACAATTCTACGCTCCTTGACTGGCGGCGGACAATATTCTGCTTCCATAGCAGCCCTGAACTCATCCCAAGTGGCCCGACGGTCTCTGGGCGCAACGGCCTCCCACCATTCCGCAGCTTCCTTATCCAGGAGGTACTGGGCAATGTGTACCCTCCTGTCCTCAGGACAAGCTACGGCATCGAAGGTCCTGGACAACTGAAAGAGCCAATTCTCCCAACCGAGGGAGTCAGAAGATCCGGAGAAACGAGGAGGGTGCATCTTAGTCACCATCTGAAGCCACTTACTAGCCTCCTCTTCCGGTGTCGGGGGCGGATTCTGACGTCCACCCTGAGCTATCTGAGTAAGTTGGGCTACCAACTGCTGAAGTACGGCAGTAGCCCCGGCGTCGGCATTATTACCCGACGGCACTGAGTGAGAGGCTGAGTCCGCAGAGGACTGGGAAAGTGAGCCCTCCTCATTATCAGCACCACGACCACGGCCTCGGCCGCGTCCCCTAGCCGGTCTACCACGACCTCTCAACATACTGAAAAAAATAAGAAAAGAACAAGATCAGAAAGATTCACAGTTCACAAAGTTGGTAACACAAGTCACGATTCTGAACAATGCAGGAAAACGAATTACAGAAATATAAGAGTTCGAGGAGACTTACAGCCACGGGTCGCACGAAAAGACGGTAGCATGATGATATTAGGCTCAACGACTGACTCTAATGACGCAACTGACAGACCCAAATTTCACCGACAGCCTAGGTATTCAAAACCTAAGCTCCGATACCATAATTGTAACATCCCAATTCACAAATGGGACATTACACGCCGTAGGACCCCCGTGAGGTCTACCAGGCTAACTCGTGACACATGAACCACAATGATAACATGAAAGATGTACCCAAAAAGTAAATAAGGCCGTGGCCTCGGCCAATACAATTTAACCCAGTAAATGAGACATAAGTTAAATAACAAATTGTTTCCCACGCAGGGACTTAAGCCATGTTCAAAAATAAACCAACTATCTCCAAAGACTCAATGATGTAATGACAAAACAGAAAAATGCAGACTCGAGCCACATCATCATCATGCCAACCCATCCTTTGCATGTGCATCCCGTGCCAGCTCCTCAGCTCGACCAGTACCTGAAATGCATAAGACGCATTTCCCCCATTTAAGGGGTTAGCATTCGAATATCTAGTGCAAGCACATAATTACACAACATTATATACATACACAATTCAACGCAAATAAATCGTTAGGATAAATCATTTTGAGAATCAATATTCCGGAATATCACATTAACACCAAAGCAGTGTATTAACACGTTTCCCACATCACAATTATCCACGCTTGGTAACTCGCGACCGTACCCATTAGTATCGGTCCCCAGAGGTCCCGTCAGACCGTCCCCAGGTGAGAAACCACTTCCGCGGCCGTACCCATTAGTATCGGCCCCCAGAGGTCCCGTCGAACCGTCCCCAGGTGGAAGAACATCAACACACGCACCCAATTCCACTTCCATGGCCGTACCCATTAGTATCGGCCCCCAGAGGCCACACGCCATCCCCAGGTGGAAGAGAAACAATCACATTCGTTCAATAAAACCATTTACATCATTCGCATCAAAATCATACGCACATAACGGAATGTAATACATGTACTTGCCTTGAATGAAACGAAACGAAGGAAATGATGAAGGAATAGGTTTCGGTCCTAACAATCTTCCCAAATCCGTTCCTAACACAATAACGGTATACACAAGTCTCAATAATGCGGAAAGGTACGAATTAATCCTAATTCTACCCCTTGGAACGATTTGTCGGAAAATACGATGTCCACGATGGCTATAATCTAACCATGAAGAAATTACTAGGTTAAATCCGTTAAACTATACTGGAAACAAGGGATTTACGACTACACAATCGTAATCTAACAAGTCGTCGAAGCCAAAACGGATTAAAAGGAAGAATTATGCCAAAAATCCCGAAATCCCCAAAAAAACTAGGGTTCATCGATGTATACCTCGATTCGGACGGATGGAGGATGATTATGATGATGATAAACCTTGCTTGGGATGCAAAAATCGATCTTTAGAAGGTTCCTACGGATCGCACCGGATGAATCGCTTGAAATCGCCCAAAGGAAGCTCACGTCGCGAGAAAGAAAGGAAAGGAGTGAAATAAGTCGACCGGAAATAAGTCAGGAATTAAAAGACCTGACGGCGAGTTACGTACGTTAACGCCTATTGTTGACGTACGTTATGAAGGTTACGTACGTAACCCCTCTCAGGTTAACGTACGTAACGAACAATCTGGACACTTTCTGCGAAACCATAACGTACGTTACCAATGGGGTATAACGTACGTTATGATACCTATATAACGTCGTAAAGGAGCATGCATAACGACGTTATGCATGCAAGATTCAAAGACTACTAATCACTTAGCTCAAAGACAAATCGATACAACGTAAACGCAACACAAGGATAGAATCAAAAGTATAAACATGGGGTATCCAAAACAACGAAGCTGAGTTTTGAAAGAAAATATAATCCCGATCACTAGAGAGTCTCAAATGAAGCAAATGAAGCGAAATTCCCCAAACTTATGAAAATTACAAAAACGGCCCAAGTGCCCGAAAAATCGCAATACAACGTCGGATTAGCAAACCGAAAGTTCCAACACGACCAACTCAACCATACCAACTTATATGAATCGAGAAACAACGAAAAAGAACAAGTTTTACGAGAATCGAACGCACATGCGGCAAGATATAATTCAAAATGAAATTATGCAAAAACATCCTCGAAACTCGGCCAGACGGAAAAACTCCAAGAACCAAATAGATTCAGAATTCCAAAACAGTGCTAAGCGAGTTGTCTGAAACGAACATACATCAAAAATAGAAATTACCGAAAATAGAAAACGCGGATATTACAAAATGGAGTTCGTATTGTCGAGAAGCATGCTTGCATGTCGACTCCTATATGTGTTACAAGTATGATATGCATGATTAGAGTTTACATGTTTAGTGTTTTCGTTGTTAGAAACGAGCTCTAGATAAATTGGCAGTTTAGATATACTTCACGGAAATGGCCATAACTTTCTCCGCAATTAATAGTTTTGAGATCCGTAAAATCAACATGAAACTAGACTTCAGTGTCTTTCCAGTGGTATAAGTTACATTGTCTAGTTCTTATTGCACAATTACACAATTTTAATTCTTTCCAGCCTTTGTGCACATTATGTTTTTGACTATGTTAAGTGTTTGATGATGGTTTTCGAACCAAGGAATGTGTAACCGGCGAGCGTCGGTTACCATTGTTAGTATCTTTATATGTTATATGGTTAGTTAGGTTATATCTAAGATATTAATGGATTTTATTATTAAACTTAAGTCGAATGCAAAACCCTAAAGTCCAAACATGTAGATCGAGTCTATTGTACGTTAGACTTCGTTAAGCTCGATCGACCGCTAAACTTAGTTATTTCCAATGAAAGGTGGAGTAGCAGATTGAAGCATAAGGAACAGCTGAGAATCATTTTTTCTTGCATTATTACTTGTCCAGGTGGGCTTTCTATACGAAAATGATTTGAGCTTTGCTCTATTTTGATGAAATGTTTTACAAGCAAATTATGATTTCAAATGATTATGATGCATAAAAACTTTTATGTGGATTCTTATGAACCTATCACTGTTGGCTTGCCAACCTATGAAATGATTGGATCCTGAGCTAGACAAAGGTCGCTGACCAGGGTTAGTGTATACAATACTTGGGATTGTGAGCTCTCTTCGGAGTGGCCGATCCCGGGGAGTAACGTTCGCGGGAGGTGGCCACCTTCCCCGGCGTATATTACGGATATAGTGAATTTGGTGATATATGCAATGAAATAAAATGATTTAGTAAACATGGGTTTTTATAAAACCCCCCGTGTGTTACTTCTTATATGCATGATGACAAACACGAAAGCATGTTTTATGTGTTGGCAATATGTTCACGGAGTATGTTGTCCTCAGCCCCGTATATGTTTTAAAATATGCGGGTTGAGTAGACGATGTGCGGAGGGTGTTGAGTGAAAGTATTTTGTCTACAAACGATGTTAAGCCCTGGTTACATATCTTCATATATGTAACCAACCATGTTTTTTCCACTGCAAACACTCTTTATGATTTTGTTTGCTAAGTCACGTCGTTTGTAATGTACTACGAAGCCTTTCCTAAACCTCATGGCTATTATTATTACTATGTATTCTCACCTTGAATTCTAAGTCATTCCCACGGGATTGATTTCCCTTCATGATGTCTTGATAGGTTATTGGTGGAAATTCACCCCTAATCCTTATGAAATGTATGTTTCCCCCTTTCTTTCCATTTTCTTAATTCCTACCCCGGGTCACGCCCTGGTTGTGCCGTCCTTAGGGATAAGGGGCCCGTCACATCTTGTGTTGACCAAAACCTTGGCAGATAATATGCCTGTTCTAAACTTAGTCAAATTTTTATTTGATCAACATGATCAATACTTAGCCTAATCATTTAAAGTCCTATAGAAGATACTCATCTGGTTCTCATTTACAATGCCAAGTACATACTCTTGAATATAAGTATGACACCATCAAAATCTTAAAATTACATTCCTAACACGATGATCAATAAAGTCCCTATGTTTTCCATTAATGAATTTGATGATTGGGGAATTAGGATGGAAGCTCATCTTGCAGCAGTGCACGAAAAGATGATCTTCGTCATCCAGGAAGGTCCAATCAAGATAATGAAGGTCAATACAACCGCAAGAATTGATGTACAACCTTATGCGGGGATGCTCGAGAAGGATCGCGAGCAATAGACAACGGACGATCGCAAGCGTGCAAACATGGACAATGTTGCAAACAATGTGCTGTTTGTCACACTCGATAAAGGCACATTCTCTAAGATGAATAGCTGTAAGACAGCCAAAGAAAGTGGGGAAAAACTCAAGCTTATTTGCGAGGAAACTGAGCTCTCGAAAGAAAACAAGATTTCCAAACTAACTCAGAAATTCAATCTTTTGAAATGAAATCTTCCGAGATGTTTGACGAGCTTCACCTCAGATTTACCGTCATTGTCGATGAACTTAAAGCATTGGGTAAAGTGTATACCCAAAAGGAGAAAAAATTGAAAATATTTAGATCACTCCCTGCCCGATGGGACATTAAGACCAAATCCATGCGTGTCCTGTAACTTAAATGATATTTTTGTTAGGGTTGTATACTGCAAAGCATACCTTATGTTTGTATTACCTTAATTCCCTGTAACTACTTCTGATAATATTAATTACATTTAATCACACGTTTTGTATATTTATTCACGTTATGGTTATGCAAATAAAATGTCCAATTATTTTATATTGTAGATAATGTGGTATGTTGGTGTCACACGGAAGATCACATTATCGGTGCCTTATAAAATAATAAAATAGTTCACAACCTATATAATTCTAGACAAATTATGTGAAAGGTTGTAATGTATGCTTGAGATTAGTTGGTCTCGACTATTAGCATGCATTAGCGTATTTGCATATGTTGAACTGGATCGAAGTGAGATAGTGTCTTCTGTACTCACTGTAAGAAGAACGTAAATCTCGGATAATTATTATTTCTTAATTATAAGTATATAATATTTAATAATATATTTATAATATTTATTGCTTTGATTTACCATAGGTGAGAGTCACAATGATTGACACAATAAGCTTCGTATCTTGGGCAATAATATTATTTATATGAAAATTAATATATAACTCGAAATTGTGTCCCGACTCGTGCGGGTTGATGATGTCCCCTTGAGGAGCTCGATAATGATTATTATATTAAACCCTGCAAGTTAGCAGTACTACTCTTAGATAAGAAATTAATTAATTAAAGTTGTCAATAGCTTAAATTAATTAATGGACATTTGATATCTTAAACACGGGAAATAATATATTTAAATAAGGAGCCCGATTTTGTAAATTGAGATTTGGGTAGGAAGTGCAATATTAACTTTTTAGTGGCCTGAGTTGATATTTAATAGACTCAATATATTAGAGTAGGCCATAACACCTATAAATAGGACATAGGGGTCGGCCGAAATTCATAAGTAACAGTCCATGAAATTTCAATGTTTTTTGTCTTGTGTTTGATTGTGGATCTTGACTTGTGTCTAATTGGACAACACAATATTTTTCTAAAATACCAATATATTGAAGAAGAATATAGAGAAAATCGAAAGGTAATTTTCTTGGAGGAGTTCGGCCGGTCTCAATTGTTGTTCGAGGAAGTTCAGTAGATTGTTGCCCACACGACATCCGGATATAGGCGGAATATACTCTAGAATATCTAAGGGTATAAATACAAGAAGATCAAGGAGAGATTTAAAGACTTTGCTTCAAAGGTAACGTATTGTAAGATCTTTTAGATCTAGGTAGAATACTACAAATTATCATGTTTAGATGCATAAATATATATTGTTCGTTTATATTGCTTATTAATTTGTGTAATTAATTATTTAACGAGCATAAATAGATCCGATTCTTAAGGGCCAATTTTAGTAATCCAAACCCGCCGCTTACGCTGCGTTTTATTTCCATCAATTGGTATCGGAGCCGGTCTTTAGGTTCCGTTCAATTTAATTAATTTTGTGATTAATTGCTAGAAATTTAAATATATTCATATATTATGATCTTTGGAATATTTTTGCTAAAATTGTATTACATGTGAATATGGTCCAATTATCATGGCTATATGATTTTTATATTATTTTTACGCGTTTTGGTAATTTGTCCCTATTTTGAGGCATGCATAAGTTTTTCCCCTGAGAAAATCTACGAGTAGAATATGATTTTATTTTTCCTTGTAATTTTCTTGTAAATTCTATGTATTTTATTTTGTGTAAAATTATAATAGAATTGGAGTACACAAAGTACGAAGGAAAAGGAGTCCGGCGCGAAAAGAAGTCCCAATCGGACGAACCAACCAGGATCGAGAAGTTGTCGTGCGGTCTGTCCGCGGGCGTGCAGTCCAGACCGCGGTCCAGGCTACTCATCCGGGTTGGGTCGTCCGGTGTATGATCTTGTTCGTTTTTTCGCCGTTCGTTGCGTTCGTTGGTGCTCAATATTTAAAATTTGAAATTTTCTTGTGCAATTAATTTTGCATGGAAAAGAAAGTTTCTAAATTTGAAAATTTTGTGGGCCAATCGAGAAGAGGTGATGAGATGCTTGAAGCAGTGGGAGATCTCTAGCCGAAGATTTTCTCCTTATTCTAAATGAGGAATAAAAGCCATGATACTTGGATTTAATTATCCAATTTTTTTAGTGTTGGTTTTTATTGTTTTGGATGTATGGCATGTATGAATATATGTGTGATATGTTTCTTGTATGTTAGGACGAGAAAATTAAAAATCTTAAGGCTAAAATAACTAAGTGATTAAATTGATTCTCTTTAAAATTAGATTGGCCTCCATAATTAATTTAAATTGTGAATTATATAGCATGCACGTTGATATTATGGTCTTCCTCCATATTGGATGTGCTAACTAGTTTTAAATTTCAAATGATAACAAAAGGTAAATATTGTTTTTTATGATAGGACCTCTCCATCTGTAGGACAATTATTTAAAAGATAATATTTTAATGTTGTTAAATTATGGTGTTCACTTAGGTGTATTAATTAATAATCTCCCTATCAGAATCTATGTTAATTAATAAATGGCCAAGAGGAACCAACTATTAATTTTACTTGTCATAACGTAAATTGACTAGATAGTAAAATTAAAAACTTAAAACTCTACTTGAAAAATGTGTGTGTAAACGTCCATAAGACCGTGTCTTGCATATGTGGGTTTTTCGAGGTGTTGGTTGCTAGCATGTATATTTGTTTTTGAGGGTTTTCAGTATATTTTTCTATGCACTATGTGATGAATGTTTTTAATTTTATCTCAGATGTCTTCCAGTTCACTTGCTGTAATTCTCAAAGAAAACAAACTAGATAAAGGTGAAGGGACATCCAATCAACATATGCCCCCTTCACAACAGCAAGACATTGTTCCCGACAACGAGGATTCAGTCCATCCTGTCGCAGAGGAACAACCATATGTTTCTCAACAGGAACCCGAGCCTGTCGCCGAGGAATAACCAGCCGCGGAACAGGCGCCCGAACCTGCCGCCACAGCAAACGATGACCAGACTAACGCCATCCCGCATGAGGAATCAGTCCCTCTGCTGGAGCAGGCGGCTGCTGAGAGATAGCAGGAGGAATCAGTCCCTCATGTGCCTATGTCTTCAGAACCCATCTCAGAATAGGAGAATACAGCAACCCACGTTGCTGAGCCTGCATCTGATGCTCCTGCCCCTTCATCTGTTGAAGTGGAATCCGACGACGGTTTTCTACCTGAGGATCGAGTGAGGTACAGTCCATTAATATCATTAAACCATCATCCCCACATCAATGTCAGTACGATAACTATCCTCGATATCCGACATTCCATAACACAAACCAAAGATATCCTATATCTTCGTCTTCATCAAACACAATTAAATCACATACATTATAATTTAATCCAAACCAGAACACAATATATAAATCATAATCTCGACAATTTAAATTTATAATATCATTGCTATATGAATTATAAATGAAATGAAACCGAAACCATTCATTAATTATCATAAACTGAACAAGTATAAACTTGCCTCGATACCGATACGACAAAGCCATTACCAATCCCATTGCCTTCGTCTTCGATCTCCTCAGCCCTGACCAAAGCAATCTACGAACTCTTCAAACTCAGCCGCAACAAAATGGTCATAATTAATGATCAATTATCAACCTATTTCAATAACCGGTTAACACATATTCAATAAAAATCAACAACCGATATAGCCAACCGATCAAATTCAACGGTTCAACGATACCTCGATAAAATACAAACCCAAATAATCCAACTCAACAAATACGAACTCATATCCACGATACAAGTCGCAACTTGATAATAATAATTAACAATCAATATAACTGATCAACAATCCAATGGTTCCATAAAATCTCGATTAAACACAAATCCGGACAAGCCCAAATCAATCAATCACGAATCTAAAATCACAATACGATTCATATACATATAATCATACCAATGATAAATTCATCTCGATATTAAGGATTTCATAACATACTCGATTCCAACTTCAAGTTTAAACATGAATCAACAAGATTCCTTCTTGTTTATACTTGTAAATTTCATAGAAAAACAATATTATTGGCATAATAAACAATCCAAACTTTCCGAATAGTTCAATACCATTGATAATCTTGTTCTAAGATTAACCATAATCTTTCCGGATTCAAACTTGTTATCATGATTCATATTTCATCAAGAACATACGAATTCTACCACTAAAATAAACATAGCATTGGTTTCCATCATCAAATCCATGATTATACTTAAAAACCATTATGTATCCTATCACATATTCCTCTTTGATGTGATATATATACCAAGAATACCAAGAACCAAGAATACCATGATTCCATAATCATGATTATAACAAATAACATAATCGAAGACATATATCATCGTATTCTTCAACATACAATTCATAGAACCTCAAGAATCACAACAACAACACCATAATCATCTTCATACGAATTATTCCTCAACAACAGCATCAAAAATCCAAACTCAAGGTGTAGATTTGGTCAACATACCTCAAGAACATGAATAACACAATCAAACTCTTCAAGAATCATCAATATCTTCATATCAAAGTCTTAAATCCTCGTTTCTAAGCTCATAAACAAGTTAGAAGAGGCTTATTCTCACTTTACATATGCAGAGGGATGAAGTTGGGAGGAAAACATCGGTTTCTTCTCGTGAAGAAATGAAAGAACAATCCTTATTTTATAATATGCATAGCCCGTTACGTAGGTTATAAACCATCACTAATGTACGTAATAATCCCTAGCGTATTCTACATGTCCAACATAGCATACGTAACAGTCATCCAGAGCTCACTGCCTCAGTTCGTATCTTGCATAACGTACGTAACATTTGTTCCATAGCGTACGTAATACGTATATTGACTTTATATAGTATATGCTCATATTACGTACGTAATAAATTCTGCATAGCGTACGTAATACATAGTTGACTTATCTTTTGGCACGCCAGCCGATATTGGGCTCCACATGGCAGGTATTGATTCCTCCGTCTGATTCCTCTCATCACGTACGTAATGCATTATACATTATGTTCGCAACACATAGCATCTTAGCGTACGTTACCTCATAAACTTAACGTACGTTAAGGGCTATGTACATAGCTATTTACAACTATTCCTGCATGTCGTCTTGACATACCGAATACATTTACACGACATACTGAATATAAATACTTGTTCCAATAACATTCTCATGTAAACCTGATATTAAAATTAAGACAATCTGATACACGATATCCTCAAATATAACTGTCGACCAAATACATCTGTAGATATAGTTGTCTCCATTCTCAATTTATATTATCCATACTGTATAGACACCAAACTATACAATTTATCTCAGATAAAATAATGCAAAAAATTGATACTGAAAACCCGGGTATTACACCATTGACACGTATGTTCCTAAAACCTAGCAAGGTTCGATTTGCTCTAGGGGCATAGAGAGCATTTGTGATATTGATATGCATACCATTAGGTAGCAAGAAATGAGTAGGTCCCCGCCCTTGAATTACTTGGGAGGAACCAATCATAGTTTTCACTGATGATATATATGGCATAATATCCCTAAATAATTGCCTATTCCAAAGAATACTGTCGGTTGTTCCACTATCAGCAAGGCACGTAATTTTTCCATGAGACATCTTCAATAAGACATGAAATTAGATTAGACTTGTGTTAAAAGACAGCAAAAACTCACTAACTTCTAGTTTGGGGAAATTCGACTGAGTTAGTTAGGATCAAACTTAGCACATCGCTGGAAATAATTTCCATGCAGCTCGACCTTTATTCACTAAAATAGAAATAACTCCTCCGTTAGGAAGTCTATAGATGAACAGTAAATTTTTATGGAAATGAGACTTCCGTATATTTCTGTCCATTGATCGTTCACTTTCTGGATCATTAAACTCAGATCGCAGTGCTCGTCTCAAGGTGTTATTTTTGTATTTTCCTATCTTTGATTGATAGAGCAAGGTTGAAGACTTTTCAAAGCCATTAATGTTGATGCAATAATATGGAAATGATGGCCAGAGGCGCATTTAAACATGTTAAAACGCATCAGGGTGTTCGATATGTATCTCGACTAATGATCATTTCGGTAACTCCAACTTGGTAGACTTGCAGAGAAAGTAGGAATATCGGTATAGCTAAGACTATTTAAAACCACGTATTCCGTTTGAACTTTCAAAGCATAAACAAATACTAAGGAGGATGCGTCTAGTCGTGACCAAAACTTTTTGATAAAATCCTCAAGTGCATCAAATTAAACAAGAAATTCTTATTAAGCAATTATTTTGTAATAAACCAAACCAAATACGCTATTTGAGGGAAAAATAAAATTTATTTTTGCACAATCACAGCAATTAATATTGGCCAACTTTATTACATTCATAGAAAATCCCAAAGTAGTTCTCAAATGAAAACTAGAAACAAGACAAAACATAAATCAGAGCATAAAAACTAATCAAACTACGATGACCTAGTCAAAGTCAGCAGCATTCAAATGCTAATCTTTGTCCGCAATGGTGGGAGGGGGGGTCTCAACATGGTTCACATCTATATTCTTATTATATTCCTCCACGTAATTCGACTCTTGAGTCAAGTACTATTTATACTTCTTGTAGTAGGCTTGGATGTTCTTTGGCACCTTGCAATTGCGGTAACTATACTTCCTTAAATAGCACGTATAGCAATTCCGGCCTTCCTTTGGAGTGGGTCCATTCCCGATGGTAGGATGTGGTCCACGTAGTTGGGCTCCACTATGACCGGCGGCCGAGCGACCTTGCCTCTTCCACAAAATGGAACAATGACCTTATCTTTTCACTCGCTTTCTCGAGTCATGCAGCCGTGGTGCTTGCAAAAATTGAGCAACGTCTTTTCTATTTTGTCATGGTGCCTTCCTGTGGGTAGCCTGATTTATTTCCGGAATCAGCTTCGTACCAACTGAGCGCACATTGCTGTTGAGAATGATCTCATGATGCCTTTATTTGTTCGTGAGGTGGGAGATAAGGTCGCTAAAATTTTTAATTCTCCCTTCTTCATGGGCAACACGTAGCTGATGAGCAATCACACTTGCTCACATGGGAAACATGTTAATATTCTTTTCGATTAGGTCTTGATCAAACTTCTTTACACCACAAAAACCAAGATAAGCGGAAGATCGAGGAAGGCTTGATTATAGGCCTCTACATTCGCAAAATCCAAAAATCGGATTTGCTCCAATTGAAGTTGAAATTCGGGGAAGCGCTGATCATGCAAATTATTAAAACATTGTTCAAGTGTATCCCATAGTTCTTTGGGAGTTAGCAAATTCATATAACACTTTGTCAATAATGGGTGTATATGTCTACACAAGTACAACAATGCATTAGCCTTGGTTTCCTCGCTCGGTTATTGAGCGACAGTCTCATTAGAGGGAAAGATGGTGGTAGTAAATATCTGACCGACGAACACCAAACGAGTGTCTGAGACCCACATATGGGACTCTTCACCACCATGGTCAATGATTTCAAACTCCGTGTGAATATTAGAGCATTGTGTTATCTACAAGATATAGACAAGTGGAAGTTAGTCTTGCTGGATTTTCAATAACAATATAAACGGTCACAATCGATGCTTTAAAAGTGTATAACATAACTGTTACTCGATATATTTCTCTTAGCTGTTGTTGTTAAAGTCGACAAAAATGACGATATAAAATTGCACCCAGATACGAGGTGTATGCAACAACCACAAATATCGACTTTGAATAATTATGTGACTCCCATAAGACCATCACACAATTTTCTGCGATAGATAGACATACCGACTTCTCTCGCGATCTCATCCACCGCAAAGCAGCATGGGGATAAAGAACCCAAGAACCCATGTCCCAAATAAAATTCCCAAAATGAGAAAATTGAAATAGGGACAAGTTTAGATAATTACTTCGATTATAAAATTAGGCACGTGATATAGAGCAATAGGTGGTATGCTATGATCTATCGATTGGTACTTGATGCGACAACATGAAACTAGGGGCGCAATTTTGGCGGGTCCGGAAAGTCACTAATTAAATCAATGTTCGGGTCATTTGATTGAGACTTTGAACCTGGCCTGACCGGGCCGGGCTAGATTGGGTCGGGGCTTCGGGTAGGGGACGACCGGGCTAGAGCTGATCATACCGGACGGTGGGAGGTGGAAGGAGATGTGGGCGATCTGGGCTGGATCATATCAAACGATAGGTAACAGGGCAGCGACAGTCGGGACCTAGTTAGCGGGTGGTAGGGGTCGGGCAGGTCAGATTTCGGTGGTTCTTGGCGTGGTGCGATGGTGCTGGTCGGATCCGATTGCCGACTGAGGAATCAGATGTATCGTGGTCTAGTATATGGTGGTGTCGGCCGAGCAGGTTGGTCGCAGCGATGATGCACGAAGGAAGGCGGTGGTGGATCGTGTAATATCCGCATTATTCTTTTCCCGGTTCATTTTTGGTGTATTTTTTATTTTTAACGACTCGCTTGTAACCGTATTGATATATCAAGAATATTTAATACTGGACTTTGTCATGAATTTTCCGAGGTCGAGTTCTGGTATGAATATGGTTTGGGTGATTGTGGATCGTATGACCAAGTCAGCACACTTTCTAGGCATCAGGAATACTTGGGGTCTGGAAAGGTTGGCTCGTGCTTTCATTGCGCAGATTGAGGCTTCACTGCATCGCAAAGTCTATTGTTTCGGATGGTGATGGTCATTTTGTATCGCATTTTTGGCGGGCGGTACATAAGGTGTTGGGTACTCATTTGCGTCGAGCATTTCTTTTCATCCTCGACGAATGGGCGGTCGGAGCGCACTATTCAGACATTTGAGGATATGTTGTGCGCTTGTGCTCTCGATTGGAGCAGTGATTGGGAGGAGCATTTGCCGTTGATCGAGTTCATGTACAACAATAGTTGGCACATGTCGATTTGAATGGCACTGTCTGAGGCACTTTATGGGCGGTGATGTCGATCGCCGATTTGCTGGAACGAGGCATTTGATGTGGTTGGGACCGAACCGGATATCGCTTTGGAGATGAGGCGGAAGGTGGAATTGATCCGGGAGAGGATGTTGACTGCTCAGAGTCGACAAAAGATATATGCTAACGTCCATCGTCGACCTTTGGAATTCGAGGTGGGAGACCACGTTCTGCTAAAAGTGTTGCCGATGAGGGGAGTTTTTCGCTTCGGGAAGGAGGGAAAGTTGAGTCCGAGATTTATTAGGCCCTTCGAGATTATCGAGAGAGTCGGTGAGTTGGCATACCGTTTAGCGTTGTCTCTGGCCATGAGTCACGTTCATAGTGTTTTCAATGTTTCTGAGCTGAGGAAATATGTTCCGGACCCTAGTCACGTCATCGACTATGGGGAGATTGATGTCGCCGAGGATATTACCTTCGTGGAGCGTCCCTTGAAGATTTTGAAGCACCGTGAGAAGCGACTGAGCCATAAGACCATCCCTTTGGTCAAGGTGCAGTGGTCGAGGTATGGGGTCGAGGAGGCAACTTGGGAAACCGAGGATAGCATGCGTGCTAGGTACACCGAGTTGTTTGTTTCTTAAGTTTCGGGATGAAACTTATTTTTAGAGGGGTAGAATGTAATATCCACATTTTTTTCCCGGTATTTTTATTTTTGGTGTATTTCTCATTTTTAACGACTCGCTTGTAACCGTATTGATATTTCAAGTATATTTAATACTGGACTTTTTGTCATCTGAGCTTGTTTCGGACTTGTTTTACTCAATTCCGTGTTTAATGTCAATTCCGTCGCTATTTCGTTTGATTCTTGTAACCATTGTTCGGAACCACCGTTTCGGGGTAGCCGCAGATTTGTCTCATGTTTTTAGGCATGTTGTGAGATTTCGTTTGTTGTTTCGATCATGTATCGTATGTTTCAGATGTCTTGGGCCATTTTATAATTTGGGGTGATTATTAACGTTGTAGTTTTCCAAACCCTCGGGTAGTCGAAATCGTGTTTTCTTTAGCGTTTTGGTTCTGACTCGATCTTGTTGTTCGTGTGTCTTCTTCGGCCCGTTGTTTGGTGTCGTATGTGCGTTGTTTTCATCGGAGATGGAATTCTCTCCTTGAGTGATGTATGTGCTGCTGTCTGCACTCGTTAGCGCACGCTATCGTTGTCGTGTAGCGCATGATATCGTTGTCGTGTAGCACACGCTATCGTTGGTTTATAGCGCACGCTAAGTTTGTTTAGTAGCGCGCACTAATGACTCGAGCACGGCAGTGGCAGTGAGTTGTTCCTGCTCTCTGCTCTGTGGATGAGCAGCCTAGCGCATGCTGCATTTGTATATTAGCGCACGCTACAGTTTGGACTTAGCACACACTGGGTGACCGGTAGCGCGCGCTAACTCGGTAGTCCAATCTGTGCAGAATGTTTCAGGACTCGGCCTGGTGCCCAGGTATAGCGCATGCTATGGCCCGATAGTGCGCACTATCAAGGGGCCATTAGCGCATGCTATTCTCTAGTAGCGCACGCTAACGGGCCAGAACCGTAGGTTCTGGAATGGTTTTTGGCTGGGTAGCGCATGCTAACTTTTATCGTTAGCGCACGCTACATCTCTCTGGTTATAAAAACTAGAGAGTTGACCCAGAATTCTTCATTTATTTTTTTCTCCATCTCTTTCCGATACCATTTTCTGTAACACCCCCAAGATATTCAGGGAATACTACAGCGTCGTGGACCCCTACATGGGACCCACCAGGCCGATTCAGAAATACCACTCATCTAACTATCTTAATTAGTGAGAACACACATCACCAGAACGAAAAAATAAATGGAACGAAAAAATTATACCTAGTATAAATAGGACGCAGCAGTACACTTTCCGTTATTTTTCACCTCTTCTCATCCTTTGGGTGGTTTTCGGCGATTTTGGGAGATTTGTGAAGACTAATCTGTGAAGTTTCTTAGTTTATAGATTGTAGTACTAGGAACAAAGTTACCATCATCCTAATTCATCCTTTCCGTCTGGATTCAAGGTATTTTGGCTTAGAACACTTACTTGTCAATGTGGGGGGGGGGGGGGTCGGGATTAATCTATTTAAACTCGAGTTGTTCAGTTATGTTGTGATATTTCTTATCGATTACTTATTGAGTGATTCCAAACCCGTTTCCATCTATGTTGATCCGTGAGTTGTCGATTCGGGGAGGTTTTGTGAAACCCTCGCCCATGTTGACCGTACGTGTATTGTTATGGTTGATAATTGGGGTTGTGCGCGCATTCCGTTTGGTTAATGATGTCGTTTAGGACTGATTTGTGTTAACCCTTCGTTTAGGAATGGTCTTGGTCACTTCGAGTCATTCCTAACCGTCATTTATTTTCCTTCCCATCGAAGATGTCTCAAAGGCAAGTACTTTACATTTGTATACATATTCTAGTATTTGATTTATGGCTTCCCATGTATGTTGTGGATGTGAATGCGTATGTTCACCCAGGGATAGCCTGATGGGGCCTCTGAGGATACGTAGTGCCGTGTGTATGCGTATCGCGAACTGAGGTTAACCACCCAGGGATGGTCCGATGGGGCCTCTGCGGGATGCGGTGGCCGTGAGTCTCGTACAACGGTGAACCTTTGAAATGCTCTGTTGGAGAACCATGTTTTGTGCTCGTGTACCGTAATATTCCAGAATATAAATGTTTTCTAAAATGATTTTTTGGCGCATATTTCATCTGATTAGAATGGTAGTTCAAATGGATTGTACTTGCACTAGCTATTGTCGTTAGCCCCCTAAATGGGGAAATACTTTTGTATTTCATGTACATGTCTTGGAGGTGAACGAGCATGCGGAAAGTACGAGGATGATGGGCAAGGGTGATTCTGGTCAATGATCGTTTATTTGGCGTCTTGTCTTTTAATTTTATTAATTATGTCATTTTTTTCAGTACTCGAGTAATTTCTTCTTTTGGACTTGTAATTGTTGGGGTCGGTTTTGGGAAAGATTTTATTTGTCACTGTCTGGTTCGGTCTATTTGTTTTGAATGTCTTAAAATTAGGGAATTGTTTGTACGTTGATGATATTGTCATCAGTCGTGATGTCGAGTTTGTGCGTTAGCTTGGTGGATTCCAAAGGGTTGGGTCCACGGCACTGTAATATGCCGTGAACGTCTTGGGGGTGTTACAGAATATGGTATCAGAGCTTAGGTTTATGGATACCTAGGCAGTCGGTTATTTGGGTCTAGTTGAGTGTCGTTTCTGAACAGTATCACTACTATGTTATCATCTCAGTACGCCGGTGCTCGTAAGCTTTCTTAACTTGACTCATTATGTTATCGTGTGTTGTTCCTTTCTTAATATCGTGATGTGTTTAGAGTTTGAATAGTACTCACTCGTTACTTCCTCAGAATGCCTGCTGGTCGAGGACGCGAACGCGTTAGGGGATGTGGAGTAGCCGGTGGGGCGGCCATGTCCTATAGCTCTGAGGCTGGTTAGGCAACGCCGTCTCTATCGAACAGTGTTCAGCCTAGTGCTGAAGGTCAGCAGGATCAATCCGCTAGCTTCGGTACTGCTAACGATAATGTTGGGGTAGCAAACATTCTACAGCAAGTAGCGAATCAGATAACGCTACTAGCTCAGGTGGTCCTGATTAATCAAGCTAATGCTACTTTGGTTCCTCCTACTGGTTCTGATACCGACAAGTTTCTTCAGGACGTGATTTGTATGCGTCATCCACAGTTCGATGGTACTTCCGACGCTTTTGGTTGGGAGA
Source organism: Orobanche coerulescens (assembly GCA_033398695.1). NCBI lineage: Eukaryota > Viridiplantae > Streptophyta > Magnoliopsida > Lamiales > Orobanchaceae > Orobanche > Orobanche coerulescens. Next base: position 99,161,828 of record CM065818.1, on the reverse strand, counting down.
GTTGGATAATTGAAATGGAAAAAGTATTCGAGGCAGCAAAATGCTCTGAGGAGAGGAAACTACCAATTGCTCAGTACTTTCTCGCCAAGGAGGCGGAAACGTGGTGGCAGGCAGTGAAACCGCGTGACTGGGCAGCTACATGGGATAAGTTCCGTGAATTGATGGAGGCTGAGTATTGTCCGTGGCCAGTTAAAGAGGGAAAGATTTGAGCCTTCTTCTAGGCGAAACCCCAGGATGTTCCTATCTCTCAAGCAATCAAAGATTATAATCAGCAGCTACATTACGTGAGGAATCAGGTTCGGGAAGAACAGGACAAGATCCTCCACTTCGACATGTGGATGAAACCGAGGGTTTGCCACTATATGCCAGGCCTTGGGTGTACGACTTCGAAAGACTATCAGAATAAGGTGATGGCCTATGAGATGTCTTTTTCTGCGACGGAGGTGGTAGCAGAGGGTAAGAAGCAGAAGACTTCTCGTCAGTTTTCAGGAATTAAGTTTGGCGGACACCAGAAGACTAAGTCTGGTCCACGAGCCTTTGGGAGTCAGTCCCCATCATTTGGGCGAGGCCATGGTTATAAGTCTGCTCCAGCGGTTCCTGTTTATGGTCATACTTGTTTTAATTGTGCTTGTCTGGGACATATGATGAGTGAGTGTGACAGGCCGCCACTGCAGTGTCATAATTGTGGTCGTTCGGGGCATCGTGCGGCGTATTGTGGAGATGCAAGTCGGGCACCAGTTACTCAGATGACAACTCTTGCGACGAGGGAACCGAGCGTGAATCAGGCTCCGACAACTAATCCACCTCAGCAGAGTTTCGGCAGAGGTCAAGGACGTGGACAGTCTTCTAGAGGGGGAGCATCTAATCCGGGGTCTATTCCGCCACGTGTGTATGAGATGAGACGAGCTGGAGACCCTGACGACAGTGGCTACAGGTACCGCTCACATCCTTGACCATCCTGTTCCCATTCTATTCGATTCTGATGCTACGCATTCTTTCACCTCTTTGGATTGTGTGCGTCGTCTTCATATTGATTATCTAGTTGCATGTGAACCGTTTGTTGTTAAGCTGCCTAGTAGAGATAGTATCGTGGGGAATCGTGAGGTTATGGATTTTTCGGTGAGTATCGCGGGGAGGGCTTGGTCTTCAAATCTGATTGTGGTAGACATTAAGGATGAGGATTTGATCCTTGGTGAGGATTGGTTGGATCGACATGGGGCGATCATGTTTTATAGAGTGAGGACCATTTCGATGTTAGCCTCTGACGGTATTAAACACTCCTTTGTAGGACACAAACGGAGTAGTCAGAGATTCTTGATCAGCACCATGAAAGCGGTGAAACTCCTTTTAGGAGGTTGCACTGGTTACTGGTGTTATGCTTTGAGATCGAAGGAAGGGGAGTCGAGCTCTCGTCTATTCTGGTAGTAAACGAGTATCCGTTTTTCCAGATGAGTTGCCGGGCTTGCCACCAGACCATGAGTTTGAGTTCACCATTGATCTAGAGCCGGGTGCGGCCTCGATTTCGAAAATGTCGTATCGTATGGCGCCTGTCTAGATGCTTGAGTAGAAGAAACAGTTGGGAGAGTTGCTGTAATATCCACATTTTCTATTTTCTGTATTTGTATGATTCTGGTATTTTTACAATTTTCTCGACTCGCTTGTAACCGTATGAGTATTTTGGAAATATTAAATACTAGACTTTTCATCATCCGAGCTTGTTTCAGACTTGTTTTACTCAATTCCGTGTTGGATGACACTTTTGTCACCTTTGGGTTCAATTCTCGTAATCATTGCCCAGAACCCCCATTTCGAGGTTTCCGCAAATCTATTTCATGTTATTATGGATGTTGTGAACTTTTATTGGTATTTTGATCTAGTATCGTGTTGGGATCGACTATGTTTGACGTGGAATCACCATATGAGGGTTCGTGATAGTTCATTCAGACCTTTAAATGGTCGCGGTTATGCGTTGATCAAGTATATCATGTTTGTGGGTTGTTTTTCGTCACTTTTTAGGCACGAATAGTGTGCGCCGCGGAAAAAGGAATTGTGCGCCGCAGCACACCCCTTGCTAGACTCGGACTAGAGCCAGCTGTAGCGGGCGTCGCGGCACACCACCTTCCGGCCGTGGCACGCCAAGTTCCGGCTGCGCCACGGCACGGAGGCCTGCTTGCAAATTTTATCCGTGGGCCGCGGCACACTCGGCTTGCGCCGCAAAGACACTAAGCCTCGCCATGCGCACGCGGTCAGACCTATATTGTGCGGGTTTTTGGAGAGGATTTCATTTCCTCTCCTTTCTTCTTCTCCATTGTTGCGATCTGGGCGATTTCCCAGGTGAAAGGTCGACGGGAGTTCATCAATCATCATCATCTCGAGTTCATAGCATGATTTAATCACCCTAATTCCATTCCTCCTCCTTCAAATTGAGGTAAATCTCTGTGAATCCCTACCTTGGGTAGTTTTGGGGTGTTTTGCTCAATTCGGTTGGGTAATCCGTTTTTGACCATGGAAATCTTGAGTTTATGATTAATCTCACTTGTATATATGTAAACCATATGATTTCATGTTCTACTTTGAGTGGTGTTATGACTTCGAGAGGGTTTGGGTGTTTCCCAACCCTATGTGCATGATATCGTAATCGGGGGGAGTCGTTAGTGAGCTTCTCCGTGTGACTTGCGTATCAATTATTAATTATCGTATCCCTTACGAATCATTTCGGTGCCGGAAGTGCGTTTTTGGACCTACCGAACCTATAATCTTTTCCTTCTGAAGTCTCGATGTCTGAAAGGCAAGTATATGTTTATGATTGTGCGTTCTCGACTTTGAAAGTAAGATATATGAATTGTATGATTCTATATATTAACTCTGGGACAGATCGATGGGTCCTCAGAGGGTTCTGTGGCCTTTGATGCGGTTCCATGAATAGTTTGGGTTAGCCACTCTGGGAGGGTCCGACGGGGCCTCAGAGGGTTCCGTTGCCTTTAGTGCGGTTCCATGGTTAATCATGTATGTATTGAAATGATATTTAGTTATTCCGGAATACTAGTCTTGAAATGATGAATTGACGGGTACTTTTACTTTATCGTCGAGAAGTATTGTGTTTCATATTCGATATACTTGTACTAGCTATTCGACGGCTAACCCCTTTATGGGGTAAATGCTTTTCATGTATTTCCGGTTCGAGGAGAGCAGATAGGCATGTATCATGTCGGCAAGAAGATGATGGGCAAGTGTGATACTATGTCTTGTCTCTGGTTATATTTTGTTTCCTCCACTCAATGTTGTTGTACTGGAATGGTTTTTGAATACTCGAGTACTGATTTCAGTTTCATTGATGTTTCGGCTTATGTTGCTGAGGTATTGTATTATGATGTGTTGTATTTATATATATTGGATATGGTTTGAATGCCATTTGTATTGTCCCTCATTTCATTGTATTGGACCTACTCGGTCAAAGTTCATAGTTCCGCGTATAAATAGCCTTGTGGGAGCCACAACGGGCTCACGACGCTATAATATACCCTGAATTACTTGGGGGGTGTTACAATTGCTAGACACAGGTTACACTCGACCGAGCACTTCACATTGGGGCGCACCGGTCTTGTTCGTGAGGAAGAAGGATGGGTCATTGCGTTTATGCATTGACTACCGAGAGTTAAACAAGGTGACCATCAAAAACAAGTATCCAATCCCAAGGATTGATGACTTGTTTGACCAATTGAATAGAGCGACTGTGTTCTCGAAGATCGATTTGAGATCGGGATATTACCAACTCCGAGTGAAGGATTATGATATTCCGAAGACGGCCTTTCGAACAAGATATCGCCATTACGAGTTTGTGGTTATGCCGTTCGGGCTAACCAACGCCCCAGCCATGTTCATGTAGCTGATGAACAAGGTCTTCACCGAATATCTCGATAAGTGTGTAGTCGTCTTTATCGATGATATTCTGATTTACTCGGGAGCGAGGAGGAACATACACGTCATCTGCATATCGTGTTGGAAATCTTGAGAACTCAGCGCCTTTATGCGAAGTTCTTAAAGTATGAGTATGCTATGATCTATCGATTGGTACTTGATGCGACAACATGAAACTAGGGGCGCAATTTTGGCGGGTCCGGAAAGTCACTAATTAAATCAATGTTCGGGTCATTTGATTGAGACTTTGAACTGGGTCGGACTGGCTGGGCTAGATTGGGTCGGGGCTTCGGGTAGGGGACGACCGGGCTAGAGCTGATCATACCGGACGGTGGGAGGTGGAAGGAGATGTGGGCGATCTGGGCTGGATCATATCAAACGATAGGTAACAGGGCAGCGACAGTCGGGACCTAGTTAGCGGGTGGTAGGGGTCGGGCAGGTCAGATTTCGGTGGTTCTTGGCGTGGTGCGATGGTGCTGGTCGGATCCGATTGCCGACTGAGGAATCAGATGTATCGTGGTCTAGTATATGGTGGTGTCGGCCGAGCAGGTTGGTCGCAGCGATGATGCACGAAGGAAGGCGGTGGTGGATCGTGTAATATCCGCATTATTCTTTTCCCGGTTCATTTTTGGTGTATTTTTTATTTTTAACGACTCGCTTGTAACCGTATTGATATATCAAGAATATTTAATACTGGACTTTGTCATGAATTTTCCGAGGTCGAGTTCTGGTATGAATATGGTTTGGGTGATTGTGGATCGTATGACCAAGTCAGCACACTTTCTAGGCATCAGGAATACTTGGGGTCTGGAAAGGTTGGCTCGTGCTTTCATTGCGCAGATTGAGGCTTCACGGTACTGCAAAGTCTATTGTTTCGGATGGTGATGGTCATTTTGTATCGCATTTTTGGCAGGCGGTACATAAGGTGTTGGGTACTCATTTGCGTCTGAGCATTTCTTTTCATCCTCAGACGAATGGGCAGTCGGAGCGCACTATTCAGACATTTGAGGATATGTTGTGCGCTTGTGCTCTCGATTGGAGCAGTGATTGGGAGGAGCATTTGCCGTTGATCGAGTTCATGTACAACAATAGTTGGCACATGTCGATTTGAATGGCACTGTCTGAGGCACTTTATGGGCGGTGATGTCGATCGCCGATTTGCTGGAACGAGGCATTTGATGTGGTTGGGACCGAACCGGATATCGCTTTGGAGATGAGGCGGAAGGTGGAATTGATCCGGGAGAGGATGTTGACTGCTCAGAGTCGACAAAAGATATATGCTAACGTCCATCGTCGACCTTTGGAATTCGAGGTGGGAGACCACGTTCTGCTAAAAGTGTTGCCGATGAGGGGAGTTTTTCGCTTCGGGAAGGAGGGAAAGTTGAGTCCGAGATTTATTAGGCCCTTCGAGATTATCGAGAGAGTCGGTGAGTTGGCATACCGTTTAGCGTTGTCTCTGGCCATGAGTCACGTTCATAGTGTTTTCAATGTTTCTGAGCTGAGGAAATATGTTCCGGACCCTAGTCACGTCATCGACTATGGGGAGATTGATGTCGCCGAGGATATTACCTTCGTGGAGCGTCCCTTGAAGATTTTGAAGCACCGTGAGAAGCGACTGAGCCATAAGACCATCCCTTTGGTCAAGGTGCAGTGGTCGAGGTATGGGGTCGAGGAGGCAACTTGGGAAACCGAGGATAGCATGCGTGCTAGGTACACCGAGTTGTTTGTTTCTTAAGTTTCGGGATGAAACTTATTTTTAGAGGGGTAGAATGTAATATCCACATTTTTTTCCCGGTATTTTTATTTTTGGTGTATTTCTCATTTTTAACGACTCGCTTGTAACCGTATTGATATTTCAAGTATATTTAATACTGGACTTTTTGTCATCTGAGCTTGTTTCGGACTTGTTTTACTCAATTCCGTGTTTAATGTCAATTCCGTCGCTATTTCGTTTGATTCTTGTAACCATTGTTCGGAACCACCGTTTCGGGGTAGCCGCAGATTTGTCTCATGTTTTTAGGCATGTTGTGAGATTTTGTTTGTTGTTTCGATCATGTATCGTATGTTTCAGATGTCTTGGGCCATTTTATAATTTGGGGTGATTATTAACGTTGTAGTTTTCCAAACCCTCGGGTAGTCGAAATCGTGTTTTCTTTAGCGTTTTGGTTCTGACTCGATCTTGTTGTTCGTGTGTCTTCTTCGGCCCGTTGTTTGGTGTCGTATGTGCGTTGTTTTCATCGGAGATGGAATTCTCTCCTTGAGTGATGTATGTGCTGCTGTCTGCACTCGTTAGCGCACGCTATCGTTGTCGTGTAGCGCATGATATCGTTGTCGTGTAGCACACGCTATCGTTGGTTTATAGCGCACGCTAAGTTTGTTTAGTAGCGCGCACTAATGACTCGAGCACGGCAGTGGCAGTGAGTTGTTCCTGCTCTCTGCTCTGTGGATGAGCAGCCTAGCGCATGCTGCATTTGTATATTAGCGCACGCTACAGTTTGGACTTAGCACACACTGGGTGACCGGTAGCGCGCGCTAACTCGGTAGTCCAAACTGGGCAGAATGTTTCAGGACTCGGCCTGGTGCCCAGGTATAGCGCATGCTATGGCCCGATAGTGCGCACTATCAAGGGGCCATTAGCGCATGCTATTCTCTAGTAGCGCACGCTAACGGGCCAGAACCGTAGGTTCTGGAATGGTTTTTGGCTGGGTAGCGCATGCTAACTTTTATCGTTAGCGCACGCTACATCTCTCTGGTTATAAAAACTAGAGAGTTGACCCAGAATTCTTCATTTATTTTTTTCTCCATCTCTTTCCGATACCATTTTCTGTAACACCCCCAAGATATTCAGGGAATACTACAGCGTCGTGGACCCCTACATGGGACCCACCAGGCCGATTCAGAAATACCACTCATCTAACTATCTTAATTAGTGAGAACACACATCACCAGAACGAAAAAATAAATGGAACGAAAAAATTATACCTAGTATAAATAGGACGCAGCAGTACACTTTCCGTTATTTTTCACCTCTTCTCATCCTTTGGGTGGTTTTCGGCGATTTTGGGAGATTTGTGAAGACTAATCTGTGAAGTTTCTTAGTTTATAGATTGTAGTACTAGGAACAAAGTTACCATCATCCTAATTCATCCTTTCCGTCTGGATTCAAGGTATTTTGGCTTAGAACACTTACTTGTCAATGTGGGGGGGGGGGGGGTCGGGATTAATCTATTTAAACTCGAGTTGTTCAGTTATGTTGTGATATTTCTTATCGATTACTTATTGAGTGATTCCAAACCCGTTTCCATCTATGTTGATCCGTGAGTTGTCGATTCGGGGAGGTTTTGTGAAACCCTCGCCCATGTTGACCGTACGTGTATTGTTATGGTTGATAATTGGGGTTGTGCGCGCATTCCGTTTGGTTAATGATGTCGTTTAGGACTGATTTGTGTTAACCCTTCGTTTAGGAATGGTCTTGGTCACTTCGAGTCATTCCTAACCGTCATTTATTTTCCTTCCCATCGAAGATGTCTCAAAGGCAAGTACTTTACATTTGTATACATATTCTAGTATTTGATTTATGGCTTCCCATGTATGTTGTGGATGTGAATGCGTATGTTCACCCAGGGATAGCCTGATGGGGCCTCTGAGGATACGTAGTGCCGTGTGTATGCGTATCGCGAACTGAGGTTAACCACCCAGGGATGGTCCGATGGGGCCTCTGCGGGATGCGGTGGCCGTGAGTCTCGTACAACGGTGAACCTTTGAAATGCTCTGTTGGAGAACCATGTTTTGTGCTCGTGTACCGTAATATTCCAGAATATAAATGTTTTCTAAAATGATTTTTTGGCGCATATTTCATCTGATTAGAATGGTAGTTCAAATGGATTGTACTTGCACTAGCTATTGTCGTTAGCCCCCTAAATGGGGAAATACTTTTGTATTTCATGTACATGTCTTGGAGGTGAACGAGCATGCGGAAAGTACGAGGATGATGGGCAAGGGTGATTCTGGTCAATGATCGTTTATTTGGCGTCTTGTCTTTTAATTTTATTAATTATGTCATTTTTTTCAGTACTCGAGTAATTTCTTCTTTTGGACTTGTAATTGTTGGGGTCCCGGTTTTGGGAAAGATTTTATTTGTCACTGTCTGGTTCGGTCTATTTGTTTTGAATGTCTTAAAATTAGGGAATTGTTTGTACGTTGATGATATTGTCATCAGTCGTGATGTCGAGTTTGTGCGTTAGCTTGGTGGATTCCAAAGGGTTGGGTCCACGGCACTGTAATATGCCGTGAACGTCTTGGGGGTGTTACAGAATATGGTATCAGAGCTTAGGTTTATGGATACCTAGGCAGTCGGTTATTTGGGTCTAGTTGAGTGTCGTTTCTGAACAGTATCACTACTATGTTATCATCTCAGTACGCCGGTGCTCGTAAGCTTTCTTAACTTGACTCATTATGTTATCGTGTGTTGTTCCTTTCTTAATATCGTGATGTGTTTAGAGTTTGAATAGTACTCACTCGTTACTTCCTCAGAATGCCTGCTGGTCGAGGACGCGAACGCGTTAGGGGATGTGGAGTAGCCGGTGGGGCGGCCATGTCCTATAGCTCTGAGGCTGGTTAGGCAACGCCGTCTCTATCGAACAGTGTTCAGCCTAGTGCTGAAGGTCAGCAGGATCAATCCGCTAGCTTCGGTACTGCTAACGATAATGTTGGGGTAGCAAACATTCTACAGCAAGTAGCGAATCAGATAACGCTACTAGCTCAGGTGGTCCTGATTAATCAAGCTAATGCTACTTTGGTTCCTCCTACTGGTTCTGATACCGACAAGTTTCTTCAGGACGTGATTTGTATGCGTCATCCACAGTTCGATGGTACTTCCGACGCTTTTGGTTGGGAGAGTTGGATAATTGAAATGGAAAAAGTATTCGAGGCAGCAAAATGCTCTGAGGAGAGGAAACTACCAATTGCTCAGTACTTTCTCGCCAAGGAGGCGGAAACGTGGTGGCAGGCAGTGAAACCGCGTGACTGGGCAGCTACATGGGATAAGTTCCGTGAATTGATGGAGGCTGAGTATTGTCCGTGGCCAGTTAAAGAGGGAAAGATTTGAGCCTTCTTCTAGGCGAAACCCCAGGATGTTCCTATCTCTCAAGCAATCAAAGATTATAATCAGCAGCTACATTACGTGAGGAATCAGGTTCGGGAAGAACAGGACAAGATCCTCCACTTCGACATGTGGATGAAACCGAGGGTTTGCCACTATATGCCAGGCCTTGGGTGTACGACTTCGAAAGACTATCAGAATAAGGTGATGGCCTATGAGATGTCTTTTTCTGCGACGGAGGTGGTAGCAGAGGGTAAGAAGCAGAAGACTTCTCGTCAGTTTTCAGGAATTAAGTTTGGCGGACACCAGAAGACTAAGTCTGGTCCACGAGCCTTTGGGAGTCAGTCCCCATCATTTGGGCGAGGCCATGGTTATAAGTCTGCTCCAGCGGTTCCTGTTTATGGTCATACTTGTTTTAATTGTGCTTGTCTGGGACATATGATGAGTGAGTGTGACAGGCCGCCACTGCAGTGTCATAATTGTGGTCGTTCGGGGCATCGTGCGGCGTATTGTGGAGATGCAAGTCGGGCACCAGTTACTCAGATGACAACTCTTGCGACGAGGGAACCGAGCGTGAATCAGGCTCCGACAACTAATCCACCTCAGCAGAGTTTCGGCAGAGGTCAAGGACGTGGACAGTCTTCTAGAGGGGGAGCATCTAATCCGGGGTCTATTCCGCCACGTGTGTATGAGATGAGACGAGCTGGAGACCCTGACGACAGTGGCTACAGGTACCGCTCACATCCTTGACCATCCTGTTCCCATTCTATTCGATTCTGATGCTACGCATTCTTTCACCTCTTTGGATTGTGTGCGTCGTCTTCATATTGATTATCTAGTTGCATGTGAACCGTTTGTTGTTAAGCTGCCTAGTAGAGATAGTATCGTGGGGAATCGTGAGGTTATGGATTTTCGGTGAGTATCGCGGGAGGGCTTGGTCTTCAAATCTGATTGTGGTAGACATTAAGGATGAGGATTTGATCCTTGGTGAGGATTGGTTGGATCGACATGGGGCGATCATGTTTTATAGAGTGAGGACCATTTCGATGTTAGCCTCTGACGGTATTAAACACTCCTTTGTAGGACACAAACGGAGTAGTCAGAGATTCTTGATCAGCACCATGAAAGCGGTGAAACTCCTTTTAGGAGGTTGCACTGGTTACTGGTGTTATGCTTTGAGATCGAAGGAAGGGGAGTCGAGCTCTCGTCTATTCTGGTAGTAAACGAGTATCCGTTTTTCCAGATGAGTTGCCGGGCTTGCCACCAGACCATGAGTTTGAGTTCACCATTGATCTAGAGCCGGGTGCGGCCTCGATTTCGAAAATGTCGTATCGTATGGCGCCTGTCTAGATGCTTGAGTAGAAGAAACAGTTGGGAGAGTTGCTGTAATATCCACATTTTCTATTTTCTGTATTTGTATGATTACGGTATTTTTACAATTTTCTCGACTCGCTTGTAACCGTATGAGTATTTTGGAAATATTAAATACTAGACTTTTCATCATCCGAGCTTGTTTAGGACTTGTTTTACTCAATTCCGTGTTGGATGACACTTTTGTCACCTTTGGGTTCAATTCTCGTAATCATTGCCCAGAACCCCCATTTCGAGGTTTCCGCAAATCTATTTCATGTTATTATGGATGTTGTGAACTTTTATTGGTATTTTGATCTAGTATCGTGTTGGGATCGACTATGTTTGACGTGGAATCACCATATGAGGGTTCGTGATAGTTCATTCAGACCTTTAAATGGTCGCGGTTATGCGTTGATCAAGTATATCATGTTTGTGGGTTGTTTTTCGTCACTTTTTAGGCACGAATAGTGTGCGCCGCGGAAAAAGGAATTGTGCGCCGCAGCACACCCCTTGCTAGACTCGGACTAGAGCCAGCTGTAGCGGGCGTCGCGGCACACCACCTTCCGGGCCGTGGCACGCCAAGTTCCGGGCTGCGCCACGGCCTGGAGGCCTGCTTGCAAATTTTATCCGTGGGCCGCGGCACACTCAGCTTGCGCCGCAGCACACTAAGCCTGCGCCGCGGCACGCGGGTCAGCAGACCTATATTGTGCGGGTTTTTGGAGAGGATTTCATTTCCTCTCCTTTCTTCTTCTCCATTGTTGCGATCTGGGCGATTTCCCAGGTGAAAGGTCGACGGGAGTTCATCAATCATCATCATCTCGAGTTCATAGCATGATTTAATCACCCTAATTCCATTCCTCCTCCTTCAAATTGAGGTAAATCTCTGTGAATCCCTACCTTGGGTAGTTTTGGGGTGTTTTGCTCAATTCGGTTGGGTAATCCGTTTTTGACCATGGAAATCTTGAGTTTATGATTAATCTCACTTGTATATATGTAAACCATATGATTTCATGTTCTACTTTGAGTGGTGTTATGACTTCGAGAGGGTTTGGGTGTTTCCCAACCCTATGTGCATGATATCGTAATCGGGGGGAGTCGTTAGTGAGCTTCTCCGTGTGACTTGCGTATCAATTATTAATTATCGTATCCCTTACGAATCATTTCGGTGCCGGAAGTGCGTTTTTGGACCTACCGAACCTATAATCTTTTCCTTCTGAAGTCTCGATGTCTGAAAGGCAAGTATATGTTTATGATTGTGCGTTCTCGACTTTGAAAGTAAGATATATGAATTGTATGATTCTATATATTAACTCTGGGACAGATCGATGGGTCCTCAGAGGGTTCTGTGGCCTTTGATGCGGTTCCATGAATAGTTTGGGTTAGCCACTCTGGGAGGGTCCGACGGGGCCTCAGAGGGTTCCGTTGCCTTTAGTGCGGTTCCATGGTTAATCATGTATGTATTGAAATGATATTTAGTTATTCCGGAATACTAGTCTTGAAATGATGAATTGACGGGTACTTTTACTTTATCGTCGAGAAGTATTGTGTTTCATATTCGATATACTTGTACTAGCTATTCGACGGCTAACCCCTTTATGGGGTAAATGCTTTTCATGTATTTCCGGTTCGAGGAGAGCAGATAGGCATGTATCATGTCGGCAAGAAGATGATGGGCAAGTGTGATACTATGTCTTGTCTCTGGTTATATTTTGTTTCCTCCACTCAATGTTGTTGTACTGGAATGGTTTTTGAATACTCGAGTACTGATGATTTCATTGATGTTTCGGCTTATGTTCCGAGGTATTGTATTATGATGTGTTGTATTTATATATATTGGATATGGTTTGAATGCCATTTGTATTGTCCCTCATTTCATTGTATTGGACCTACTCGGTCAAAGTTCATAGTTCCGCGTATAAATAGCCTTGTGGGAGCCACAACGGGCTCACGACGCTATAATATACCCTGAATTACTTGGGGGGTGTTACAATTGCTAGACACAGGTTACACTCGACCGAGCACTTCACATTGGGGCGCACCGGTCTTGTTCGTGAGGAAGAAGGATGGGTCATTGCGTTTATGCATTGACTACCGAGAGTTAAACAAGGTGACCATCAAAAACAAGTATCCAATCCCAAGGATTGATGACTTGTTTGACCAATTGAATAGAGCGACTGTGTTCTCGAAGATCGATTTGAGATCGGGATATTACCAACTCCGAGTGAAGGATTATGATATTCCGAAGACGGCCTTTCGAACAAGATATCGCCATTACGAGTTTGTGGTTATGCCGTTCGGGCTAACCAACGCCCCAGCCATGTTCATGTAGCTGATGAACAAGGTCTTCACCGAATATCTCGATAAGTGTGTAGTCGTCTTTATCGATGATATTCTGATTTACTCGGGAGCGAGGAGGAACATACACGTCATCTGCATATCGTGTTGGAAATCTTGAGAACTCAGCGCCTTTATGCGAAGTTCTTAAAGTATGAGTTTTGGTTGCAAGAGGTTATGCTTCTCAGTCACGTGATGTCGTCCGAGGGTGTTCGTGTGGACCCACACAAGATAGAGGCAGTGTTGGATTGGGCGCCGCCCAAGAACATGAAGGAAGTCCGTAGTTTTCTGGGTTTGGCGGGATACTATCGATGGTTTGTCGAGGGGTTCTCTAAACTCGCTCGACTGCTTACTCAGTTGTTACAGAAGTCAGAGAAGTTTGTGTGGACAGACGAGAGGCATAAGAGTTTCAAAGAGTTGAAGAAGCGGTTGAATACCGCTCTCGTATTAACCTTATCGTGTGGTAATGAGGCCTTTTCAATTTATAGTGATGCCTCAGGCCAAGGACTTGGGTGTGTACTCATGCAGCACGGAAAGATGATTGCCTATGCTTCCCTTCAGTTGAAATCGTAGGAGCTGAATTATCATACGCATGATCTTGAGTTGGCTACAGTTGTGTTTGCGTTAAAAAATTGGCATCATTACTTGTATGGCTCATCATGTCATATTTTCACCAATCACAGGAGCCTGAAATATATATTAACGCAAAAAGAATTGAATATGAGACAGAGACGGTGGTTGGAGCTAATCAAGGACTACAATCTCAAAATCATTTATCATCCGGGCAAGGAAAATGTTGTGGCTGATATCTTGAGTCGGAAATCGGTATCGCTTTGGGCATTTTAGTTACTCACGCTCGGCCAAGGGTCCATCGAGAGTTGATGGGGTCGAGTATTGAGGTTTTATTACCATGGAATGTTGGGTAGTTGTGCGCCCTTGACATTTCTTCATTGCTGGTCGACGACGTTATATCGAGACAGTTAGAGGATCCGATGTTTATTCAACTCCGTGAAAATGTGGTTAAGGGGAAAGCCTCGGGATTCGTGATTCATGAAGATGTTGTGTTGAGATTCCAAGGTCAGTTATGTGTTCCAAACAACTTGGAATTGAGACAGAGCATTATGCGGGAGGCTCATGCGTCACCTTACTCAGTCCATCCGGGCTCGAGTAAAATATATAAGGATTTGAGGAAGAATTTTTGATGGAATGACATGAAGAATGAGGTTGTGCAGTTTGTGACTAAGTGTTTGACTTGTCAGCAAGTCAAAATCAAGCATCAGCGACCAACTAGGTTGTAACACCCCCAAAATCCACAAGGCTAAAATCATTTTCGCAAACATTTAAAAATGCCAAAAGGCCGATGACGGTAATGTTTTAAATACTCAAATGTTTTTCAAAACGTTGTTTCCAATTACTGTCAGAAAATACCGTTTGGAAGCACAAGGCAAAGACGCCAAAAGGGAATTTAGAAAGTATACACGAGTTGGAAAGATACTAAAAGCCATTATAAAATTTTACACGCAGCGGATAAAGACATGATTAAATACATTTGCAGCGGAATCATAAAAACCAGAAAGGAATACACAAATCACAACAACCATGCCATAGCCAGTATCACCGGAAAGCTCATTCCTTCACGACCGCTACTAGCTCAAACTTCGAGTACCTAAAAGTAAAAAGCCCACTACAGGGTCAGCCATAATATTCGCCAATGATAACAATCACATCACATATACAATTACATATCTATGTGATTACAAGGTAAGAGTATTTACAGTGTAACCTTACCGGTCCGTCACAATCCATAACAAATCAATCCTTACCATAATCCACATCTCGCGTTCTCAAGTGATGAATGGATTTAAAATAACCATATGTACTGTATTCGAAACAATACCAAGATCCTCAAAAACATAAATACATCTCAAAAACGGAGTAGTCTATCCATGACCAATTCTGTCTGCTGGGTCACACAATCAGATCCCAATTCTGATAAAACCGATATCACATGGCACATCTGTAAACCAACTGTCCCGAGACAATGGCAAATCCCGGATATCAATACAAAGCATGTATGCTCACACAATCATTAATGATAAAGGACCAATGCATCAGAACGAGAATACCAATGACATGATAACTCTACACAAAATCGACAAAGGATCACCCACGAACGAGAATACCATGATGTTGTGACTCAAACAAGATCACTGAAGGACTAACAACCGGGAATACCAACAATACAGTAAACCCCAACAAGATCAAAAAAGTATCAACAACCGAGAATACCAACGGCACGATAAACTCCAACAAGATCTATAAAGGATCGATTACCGAGAGTACCAACGGCACGATAAACTCCAATAAGATCAATAAAGGATTAACAACCGAGAATACCGACAATACAGTAACTCCAACAAGATCAATCAGAGATCAACAATCGAGAATACCAACGATATGGTAAACTCCAACAAGAGCATTAAGGAATCAACAACCGAGAATACCAATGACACGGTAAACTCCAAAAAGATCTATAAAGGATCGACAACCGAGAGTACCAATGACACAACAAACTCCAATGAGATCAATAAAGGATTAACAACCGAGAATACCGACAATACAGTAAACTCCAACAAGATCAATCAAAGATCAACAACCGAGAATAACAACGATATGGTAAACTCCAACAAGTGCAATAAGAGATCAACAACCGAGAATACCGACGATACGGTACACTCCGATAAGATTGATAAAGGATCGAAAACTAAGAATACCAACGGTAAGGCAAACTCCCAAACGGAATCAATAAGGATCAATAACGAACGAGATCACCAATGATAGGGGAAACTCCAAACGAGATTAATAAAGGGTCGATAACAAACGAGCTGCCCATCGATATGGTAACTCCAAACGAGATCAGTAAAGGGTCAACGGGGACAGATACACGAGAGAATAAAATCGTCAACCATATACAAATCATATATATACAGGATTTCAAAGACAACCCGACTATCGAACAGATCTGATTATACATGGACTGTGAACGAACAATCAATAAGACTCAAGTTGGACGTCACGATACGCTCGATCCGGACATGTGTCCGTAAACAAGCCAACCGTAGGTATTGATCAGATACACGTCTGGTCTCATACCTAATCATCCTCACGAAGTACGTCTTGTGCGAATAGTTCAATATGAGGTCGAAACCAACATATGCTACACGTGCCCGCCCTGAAAATCCTACACATGACCGATTAGAACGTATATGACTCCAGATATGTCACGATACCAGATATATCACGATACAACATGACAACGAATCTCGAAGAAATACATATCCAACAAGGATCATAAGACTTTCCAAGAGGGCACGATAACTTGATCATGAAAGACCAACACGACCACGATGTCGTATTCCGTCAGACAACCGTTCACGGCATGCTCAACAATGCATATGATAATAGCACATAAACTCCCAAGGCAGCAGCCAAGGGTCAGGGAAGTATCTACTCAGGAATACTCTGGACAATATCACATAAACTCCTAAGGCAGCATCCAAGGGTCACGGAAGCATCTACTCAAGAATACTCCGGATGTGGGTACCATTCAGGTTTTATCCCCTAACACATCGGCCCAACAGATTACAGCTCAAGGAAAGAGCACATAAAAAAAACGTAACAACAATGGTGCACACTCACCACATGAAATATCAACACACACATGCAATAATGCAACGCGATGGTTATCATAATCTAGCAATATTAATTTACCTCAAGCTGGAGACGCTAACCTTTCCACGACCAACATCCCTGAACGAATACACAGTTATCCGAATAATCTAAAATGAAGTACAGTCCGTTACTAATACCAACCCACCATCTCGAATTCAATCTCGGCATGATAACTAACCTTGATATCTAACTTCTCATACAATAGACCAAATATAATTCACATCTCCGTCTCCACTAGACATCTTTAAAATCATATACATTATGATTTATCTTAGTCCAAGCATAATATACATACCATACTCCTGATAATTCATACTCTATGATACCATTGATATATGAATCATAAATGAAATGAAAATGAAATCATTTACTAAACATTATGAACTGAGCAGGCATAACTTGCCTCGATACCGATACGATGAAGTTGTTAACAATCCCGTCGTCTTCATCTACAAGCTCCGCAGCCCCGACCAAGGCGATCCATGCATTCTCCAATCCCAATCGCAGTACAACGGTTAATCATCAATGATCACTTAACGCAACCTAATGCAATGATCAATTAACAATACGTTCGATAACAATAACAACCGATCAATAAACTCAACGGTTCCACAATTATCCAGATTAAACATAAATCCGAACAACCCGAACCAATCAATTACGAATTCACAACCAGAAATATGATTACGGATACGAATGTAAAGGAAATCATATTCGACGATCAATCACAATCTTTCCGGATTCCAAATTGTTTATCATGATTCGTATTTCAGCAAGAACATACGAATTCTATCATTAAAATCAACATGACCTAACGAATATTTGATCTTCATATCTAGAAATACCGATAACTTAACATACAATCGTCTTGCTATGTTATATTCATCAAGGAGTTCCTCAAGAACACTAAATGATTCGAAACCTTGTTCATAGCCATCAAAACAACATCATTCGATATCCTTTAGCAGGTAGATAATCATCCAATTCAAAATCCAAGTAATGTATCATCATATCCTTTCAATATGCACTTCACATAACCTGAAGAATCATAACAACAACATGCTAATCATCATTATACGAAGTAAATATGGATCATAATACCAATAATCCGAAATCAAGGTGTAGAGTTTAACAACATACCTCACGAACATGAACAACACCATCGAACACCTCGAGGATCAACCAGATCTCCATATTCAAGCCTCCAATCCATGTTTCCAAGCTTCTAATCAAGATAGAAGAGGTTAAATCTCACTAACATGCTCAGAGAGACGAAGGTTGGAGGAGGGAAGGTTTTTCTCTCGCGAAGAAATGAGAAGCCGATCTTCATTTTATAAACTGCATTGTTCATTACGTACGTTATCACTCAACATTAACGTACATAATGCTCTCTAGCGTACGCTACACATCCAAGATAGCGTACGTAACATCATTCCAGAAATCACTGACCTGTTTCGTTCACTTGCTTACGTACGTAATATTTTCCTCATAGCGTACGTAATATGTACGTTGACTTGCTATAGTAAATCCCCATTTAACGTACGTAATGCTTGAGGTTGACTCGCCTGTCCACATCCGTGCCGAAAGCTGCCGACACCAACCCCCACCTACCGACCACAGCTCGGTCCTGTATGATTCCCTTTGTTACGTACGTAATCCCTTATGCATTGCGTACGTAAAACATGTAATTTAGCGTATGTAAGTCATTAAAGCTAGCATACATAATGGCCTTCTATACTTAGCCAAAATCCAATTGTTCCTATCCGTCTCGACATACTGGATACGTATACGCACATACTGAATACATATGCTCGTCCCAATATCATTCTCATATGATACTTCTCATGGACGATACCTCGAATATAACTGTCGACCAAGTACGACAATTGTATAAATACTCATACAGTATATCCAACATCGAAAACCACATCAAGCATGTAATATCCTAGAATTAAAATAACCTCGATAGACATACTGCATGAATGTCACAGTTCCCAAAATCATCCACCCATACTGTGTCGGTCCGACTCTGTACAATACAACTCAGATAAAATAATGCGAAATTCTAGGATATTACATATCTTCCCACTTAAAAAAGTTTCGTCCTCGAAACTTAAAATCCTGTCATAATCTATATCTCAATCCCGAAATATCTTAAAATCATGTCACCATGGTCAAATAATCATCATCAAAACCAAATAACTGAAAGAACATACTTACAGGTTTGTAAAGTCGATGATCTCTCGTGATACTAGCATACAACTCCCATACAAAGTCTCGACACAATAACAACACATCGGCATCGCAAATATGGCAATTTGAAAATATTTCAAAAATTTTGGAACTTCCAAAAAATCAGTTTGACTCGAAAGTCAGAAAATTATTTTCAAAAGTCACGCTACTACCGCACCGGTAGAGCCACATAACACACATGCCCAGGTTTTACGAAACCCAAGCTCCGATACCATCTTCTGTAACACCCCCAAAACCAACCGGGAATATTATAGCTCCGTGGGCCCCACAATGGAACCCACAAGGCTAAAATCATTTTCGCAAATGTTTAAAAATGCCAAAAGGCCGATGACGGTAATGTTTTAAATACTCAAATGTTTTTCAAAACGTTGCTCCCAATTACCGTTAGAAAATACCATTTGAAAGCACAAGGCAAAGACGCCAAAAGGGCATTTAGAAAGTGTACACGAGTTGGAAAGATACTGAAAGCTATTATAAAATTTTACACGCAGCGGATAAAGACAACTAAATACATTTGCAGCTGAATCATAAAAACCAGAAAGGAATACACAAATCACAACAACCATGCCATAGCCAGTATCATCGGAAAGCTCATCCCTTTAAGACCACTTCTAGCTCTAACTCCGAGTACCTAAAAGATAAAACCCATGACGGGGTTAGCCATAATATTCAACAATAATAATGATCAAATCACAAATACAATTACATATCAATGTAATTACAAGGTAAGAGTATTTACAGTGTAACCTTACCGGTCCGTCACAATCCATAACAAATCAATCCTTATCATAATCCACATCTCGCGTTCTCAAGTGACGAATGGATTTAAAATAACCATCTGTACTGTATTCGATACGATACCAAGATCATCAAAAACATAAATACATCTCAAATATGGAGTAATCTGTCCATGACCAATCATGTCTGATGGGTCGTATAATCGGATCCCAATTCCGATAAAACCGATATCACGTGGCACATATGTAAGCCAACTATCCCGAGACAATGGAAAATCCCGAATATAAAATACAAAGCATGTATGCTCACACAATCAATAATGATAAACAACCGATGCATCAGAACGAGAATACCAATGATATGATAACTCTACACAAAATCGACAAAGTATCACCCACGAACGAGAATACCATGATGTGGTGACTCCGACAAGATCAATGAAGGACTAACAACCGGGAATACCAACAATACGGTAAACCCGAACAAGATCAAAAAAGGATCAACAATCGAGAATACCAATGACATGGTAAACTCCAACAAGAGCTATAAAGGATCGACAACCGAGAGTACCAACAGCATGATAAACTCCAATAAGATCAATAAAGGATTAACAACCGAGAATACCGACAATACAATAAACTCCAACAAGATCAATCAGAGATCAACAACCGAGAATACCAACGATATGCTAAACTCCAACGAGAGCATTAAGGAATCAACAACCAAGAATACCAATAACACGGTAAACTCCAACAAGATCTATAAAGGATCGACAACCGAGAGTACCAACGACACGATAAACTCCAATGAGATCAATAAAGGATTAACAACTAAGAATACCGACAATACAGTAAACTCCAACAAGATCAATCAAAGATCAAGAACCGAGAATACCAACGATATGGTAAACTCCAACAAGAGCAATAAGGGACCAACAACCGAGAATACCGACGATACGGTAAACTCCAATAAGATCGATAAAGGATCGACAACCAAGAATACCAACGGTAAGGTAAACTCCCAAACGGAATCAATAAGGATCAATAACGAACGAGACTACCAATGAAGGGGGAACTCCAAACGAGATTACTAAAGGGTTGATAACAAACGAGCTGCCCATTGATATGGTAACTCCAAACGAGATCAGTAAAGGGTCAACGGGGATAGATACACGAGAGAATAAAATCGTCAACCATATACAAATCATATATATATACGGGATTTCAAAGACAACCCGACTATCGAACAAATCCGATTATACATGGACTGTGAACGACCAATCAATAAGACTCAAGATGGACGTCACGATACGCTCGATCCGGACATGTGTCCATATATAAGCCAACCACGGGTATTGATCAGATACACGTCTGGTCTCATACCTAATCAGCCTCACGAAGTACGTCTCGTGTGCACGGTTCAATATGAGGTCGAAACCAACATATGCTACACGTGCCCGCCCTAAAAATCCTATACATGACTGATCAAAACTTATCTGAATCCAGATATGTCACGATACAACATGACAACAAATCTTGAAGAAACGCATATCCAACAAGGATAAGAAGACTTTCCAAGAGGGCAAGGATAACTTGATCATGAAAGACCGACACGACCACAATGTCGTAATTTGTCAGACAACAGTTCACAACATGCTCAACAATGCACATGATAATAGCCCATAAACTCCCAAGGCAGCAACCAAGGGTCACGAAAGTATCTACTTAGGAATACTCCGGACAATATCACATAAACTCCCAAGGTAGCAGCCAAGGGTCACGGAAGTATCTACTCAGGAATACTCCGGATGTGGGTACCATTCAGGTTTTATCCCCTAACACATCATCCGAACAGATTACAGCTCAAAGAAAGAGCACATAAAAAAAAACTAACAACAATGGTGCACACTCACCACATGAAATATCAACACACACATGCAATAATGCAACGGGTTGGTTATCATAATCTAGCAATATTAATTTACCTCAAGCCGGAGACGCTAACCTTTCCATGACCAACATCCCTGAACGAATACACAGTTATCCGAATAATCCAAAATGAAGTACAGTCCATTACTAATACCAACCCACCATCTCGAATTCAATCTCGGCATGATAACTAACCTTGATATCTAACTTCTCATACAATAGACCAGATATAATTCACGACTCCATTTCCACTAGACATCTTTAAAATCATGTTCATTATGGTTTATCTTAGTCCAAGCATAATATATATACAATCCTCTTGACAATTCATACTCTATGATACCATTGCTATATGAATCATAAATGAAATGAAAATAAAATTATTTACTAAACATTATGAACTGAGCAAGCATAACTTTCCTCGATACAGATATGATGAAGTTGTTATCAATCCCGTCGTCTTCATCTACAAGCTCCGCAGCCCCGACCAAGGCGATCCATGCATTCTCCAATCCCAATCGCAGTACAACGGTTAATCATCAATGATCACTTAACGCAACCTAATGCAATGATCAATTAACAATACGTTCGATAAAAATCAACAACCGGTCAATAAACTCAACGGTTCCATAATTATCCCGATTAAACATAAATCCGAACAACCCGAACCAATCATTACGAATTCACAACCACAAATACGATTATGGATACGAATATAAAGGAAATCATATTCGACGATCTATCACAATCTTTCCGGATTCCAAATTGTGTATCATGATTCGTATTTCACCAAGAACATACGAATTCTATCACTAAAATCAACATGACCTCGCGGTTATGCGTTGATCAAGTATATCATGTTCTTGGGTTGTTTTTCGTCACTTTTTAGGCATGAATAGTGTGCGCCGCGGCACAAGTGTTAGGCGTATTTTTATGCACTTATTTATCATTATTTTATATCCATCTTGAGCCTAAATCTGCATAAATGAGCTTTTAATGCACTATTCTTATATGTTTTGCAGGAAATTGGAGTCCGGAAGCTCGAACGACGAAAAATGGGCGAAACCGGCAGTTTTTAGCCTCGGGCCGCGGCACAAGGGAAGCGGGCCGCGGCACACGCAGGTGAACAGCAGGATGCCGAGCGGACTGTACCGTGAGCTGCGGCACAACCTAAATGAGCCGCGGCCCAGGAGGAAAATATGCGCCCAGGCATCCGGCGCTGAGCAGTAGGGGCCGCGACACACATTAAGTGAGCCGCGGCCCACCGGGCGGTTTTGCTGAATACTCCGCGTTCTTGGGCCGTTTTTGGAGCCTTTTCCCAACCTAATTCCCAAACGCGTTTTGGAGGCTGAGGACGGCTATAAACAAGGGTTTAAGGGCTGAAGACGAAAAGAGAATCATCTGGGAGATCGATAGACATCGCGGGACAGAAGAACACAAGGAGAAGATTTGTGGGCGACGACAAGACCACGGATCCCTACGGTTTTTCTGAATTTTCCGCATCTTAGTTTCTAGATCTATTTGAGTAGGATTGTGATTGTAGCCGATTACATAACGGTTTGATTTATTTATTGTTATTTCAATTTACTCGTTATTCTATTGAATTGGATTCTTCTTACTGTTCTTAATGCTTTTTAATTGTCTGGCCAACAGTTGAATTGTTTTGAATGTCTTTATGGATTCGGGAGATGAAATTTAGGCATAGTTCTTGTGAGAATAATCATGATTTTCGTGAGATAGGGATATACTCATGGGAATTGTGAAGCCTATTTACTGTGGGAATTCTTGAACTGTTTTAGCTATTAATTATCTAATTCGAATATGGATATATCGAGTTAATAATTCGTAGTATTTTCTATCGACCTTGGGAAAGGCTTTAGAATAATTTAGGAATTCCTGGCTTACAATCAATTTAATAAAAGTGAATTGAATTGAATAAAAATCATTCCTGATTGTTTGAGGTGAAAATCATAATCCTACACCCTTATTATTATTACTATTATTATTTATTTTTCTGCAATTAGTTTAGATATAAATTCCATATAATTGTTCTTCAAATAAAATTACGGGTCGACTATATTTTGGTACTTAGTGAAATCAGTCCTCGAGGGAACGATATCTTACTTATCACTTTATTACTTGTTGACACCGTGCACTTGCGGCATAATGTGAGGGATTTCTTCACAACAAGTTTTTGGCGCCGTTCTTAAGTGTTGATTTTTCGCTAATATAAATACAAAGCGACTCTAATTTTAATTTGAAGTTTTTTTTCTTTAGTCTCTATATTTTTATTTTCTTCATTATGTTTTCCTCTGAGTATCGTGGCCCTTGGCATTTCATAAATTTCGATGTTCTTAATAATTTGCCAAATAAGGTCAGTCAGCCCCCTCCCCCAAAACAAAAGACCATGCTTGAACAATGTGTAGACGTTCTCAAAAATCCTGATAGTACCCTTTTTGAGCGAGAATGTGCAAGTCGTGGTCTTGAGATTCACTATGGTTATTTTCCAGCTCATATATTTAGTAGTGATGTTGAAGGGGAGGTTGAGAAGAAAGACATGCTAAGTTTTAGGGTCGATCCCCCAGCACCCGATAATTACATACAGTGTGATGAGCCTGTAGAAGAAGTTACCATTGATGATGTTTCCAAAGAAATTTCATTAAATTGTCATCAAACTTCGACTAATAAGGTGAACACTTTTGTGCCAAAAATTTTATTAACGGTGCCGCGCATAATCTTTCCTAAATCCATAATGGGAGAGATTGACCCTATTACTTTTGATTTTGTTGAGGCTGATACCATGAGTTCTAATGAGGTTGTTCATGATATGTCTTTATTATCTACCCATTCGAACTCTGCCTATTTTTTCGTGCCTTATAATTATTATATTTGTCCATCATTTTTTGGTTGTTTGCACAATTATTCTTACTCATTATTTTTGGCAACCGGGCATGAACCAAAGCCTCCCTTATGGAATAAGAGGCTTATAGATTGTAAGAAGGGGGTATTTGGCAATCTCCCTAGAAAGAAGCCACGTTGAATTTTTGTTTGCCACGTCGTGCTCAAGACGTAAAATAGAGCGCTTGATGGGAGGCAACCCATCATTTTACTTGCTTTCTAGTTAGTTGTTTTTATCTGATTTTTCGTTAATAATTTTCTTTTTGTTGTTTTGTATTGCGTTTGGATTCGTGTATTCTTGTGGCCCTCATTTCTCTAATCTTTTTATAACCCCAATGAGTTATTGTTCTTCATATTCTAGTCTTGCTTTATTTAATGTCTATTGTTATTTCATGACTAGAGACTAAGTTTGGGGGTCCCTCGTGATGTTCAGCATTATTTGAAGTATGGATTGACAGTCAATTCCACTCAGACATATGCTGGCGTTCAAGAAGACATTTGGAATAAGTTTCACTTTTCCTTATCTCTTTTATTTTCACATGAGTTTTATGATTGATGATGCTATGTGTAGTGGAATAAATTAAAGCATGCGATAATTGTCTTAATTTTTCTTGGGTATAAATTGCGATTGCTATATTGTCCTTGCATGCTGTCGATGGTTTTGTTTAAAAAAGAGAATTTTTCGTGCTTCTTTTTGTGTAAAACTGATGTTACGACACTGATTTCTCGGGGAAGAAACGATTGAGTTTTAGTTGAGTTGTAGTCAGTGATATCTGCTTCTGTTGAGTATTCAATTAGATTCGAAATTTTATCGTTTTTGTAGAAATCTTGACAGATAAGAAAGGAGACATACGTGTTTTCAAATCACTGTTTATACATTTGGTTAAACTTTTCGCGTAGCTAGTCGTCCAGTAATATGAGTCTTGTTGGCACTTGGATTGAGTTTAGAGTCGGACAGTTTTTCCAAAAAGTCGAGATATTAGTTGTTCTATGATGGGAAATCTAGTAACTGGGGGTATTAACGTGACCCGTTGTTTACTCTCGCGTAAAACGACGACCCTGAATAGATTAATAATTTAGGAACATCGCATTACCGATAATGGGAAGCCTAGTAATAGGGGGTGTTCACGTGACCCGTTGTTTACTCTTGCGTAAAACAGCAACCTTGACATGCGGGAATTGCTATTCGAGTTTTTTCTCCGCTGTAGAGGGGGGCTTAGTAACTAGAAGCATCCATGTGCCCCATGAGTGTCTTTTACGTCAAACGGTTCCCCAATACATGAGGATGGAAATCCACCCTAGGATCATCCCGATGAAATAGCCCGAGAGCCGAAACCTAGTGGTTAACTCGAATCATATTATTGATCATACATAAGGGAATGCTGTCCTAGGAGTAATTTTGATAATAAAACTCTTGAATTTTGCCACTAGACTGTGGGACTGGGCGAATTGGCTTGTTTAATCTAACCCTTCATATTGACGGTCGGTTAAATTCACGCTTGTTAATCTTTGAGCTTGATTTTCTTCATGAACGATTGGTTATGACTGAAATTGGTTACTTAGTGGAATCAGTGTCCTGGATGTGACTAGCTATTACGATACTTGTACTATTCTTTGAGATGTTCAGGGTAGTATTGATTAAGTTGAGCACTATGGACTTGCATGATTATTCACGATACGTTTTGTTTAAAATTGATAATTTTTTGCTTGAGGACAAGCAAAGGCTCAAGTTTGGGGGTATTTGTTAGGCGTATTTTTATGCACTTATTTATCATTATTTTATATCCATCTTGAGCCTAAATCTGCATAAATGAGCTTTTAATGCACTATTCTTATATGTTTTGCAGGAAATTGGAGTTCGGAAGCTCGAGCAGCGAAAACGGCGAAAAGCCGTGATTTTGGCACAGGGCCGCGGCACAAGGGAAGCGGGCCGCGGCACACGCAGGTGAACAGCAGGATGCCGAGCGGACTGTACTGTGAGCCGCGGCACAGCCTAAGTGAGCCGCGGACCAGGAGGAAAATATGCGCCCAGGCATCCGGCGCTGAGCAGTAGGGGCCGCGACACAGATTAAGTGAGTTGTGGCCCACCGGGCGGTTTTGTTGAATACTCCGCATTTCTGGGCCGTTTTTGGAGCCTTTTCCCAACCTAATTCCCGGACGCGTTTTGGAGGCTGAGGACGGATATAAATAAGGGTTTAAGGGCTGAAGACGAAAAGAGAATCATCTGGGAGATCGATAGACATCGCGGGACAGAAGAACACAAGGAGGAGATTTGTGGGCGACGACAAGACCACGGATCCATACGGTTTTTCTGAATTTTCCGCATCTTAGTTTCTAGATCTATTCGAGTAGGATTGTGATTGTAGCCGATTACATAACGGTTTGATTTATTTATTATTATTTCAATTTACTCATTATTCTATTGAATTGGATTCTTCTTACTGTTCTTAATGCTTTTTAATTGTCTGGCCAACAGTTGTATTGTTTTGAATGTCTTTATGGATTCGGGAGATGAAATTTAGGCATAGTTCTTGTGAGAATAATCATGATTTTCGTGAGATAGTGATATACTCATGGGAATTGTGAAGCCTATTTACTGTGGGAATTCTTGAACTGTTTTAGCTATTAATTATCTAATTCGAATAGGGATATATCGAGTTAACAATTCGTAGTATTTTCTATCGACCTTGGGAAAGGCTTTAGAATAATTTAGGAATTCCTGGCTTACAATCAATTGAATAAAAGTGAATTGAATTGAATAAAAATCATTCCTGATTGTTTGAGGTGAAAATCATAATCCTACACCCTTATTATTATTATTATTATTATTATTATTATTACTATTATTATTTATTTTTCTGCAATTAGTTTAGATATAAATTCCATATAATTGTTCTTCAAATAAAATTACGAGTCGACTATATTTTGGTACTTAGTGAAATCAGTCCTCGAGGGAACGATATCTTACTTATCACTTTATTACTTGTTGACACCGTACACTTGCGGCATAGTGTGAGGGATTTCTTCACAACAATAAGGGATCATGCGCCGCGGCACATCCCTTGCTAGATTCGGACTAGAGTCAGCTGTAGCGGGCGTCGCGGCACACCACCTTCCGGGCCGCGGCACGCCACGTTACGGGCCGCGGCACGGCCCTGGAGGCCTGCTTGCAAATTTTAGCCGCGGGCCGCGACACACTCAGCTTGCGCCGGAGCACACTCAGCCTCCGCCGCGGCACACGGGTCAGCAGACCTATATTGTGTGGGTTTTTGGAGAGGATTTCATTTCCTCTCCTTTCTTCTTCTCCATTGTTGCGATTAGGGCGATTTACAAGGTGAAAGGTCGACGGGAGTTCATCAATCATCATCATCTCGAGTTCATAGCGTGATTTAATCACCCCAATCCCGTTCCTCCTCCTTCAAATTGAGGTAAATCTCTGTGAATCCCTACCTTGGGTAGTTTTGGGGTGTTTTTCTCAATTCGGTTGTGTAATCCGTTTTTGACCATGGAAATCTTGAGTTTATGATTAATCTCACTTGTATATATGTAAACCCCATGATTTCATGTTCTACTTTGAGTGGTGTTGTGAATTCGAGAGGGTTTGGGTGTTTCCCAACCCTATGTGCATGACATTTTAATCGGGGGAAGTCGTTAGTGAGCTTCTCCATGTGACTTGCCTATCAATTATTAATTATCGTATCCCTTATGAATCGTTTCGGTGCCGAAAGTGCGTTTTTGGACCTACCGAACCTTTACTCTTTTCCTTCTGAATTCTCGATGTCTCAAAGGCAAGTATATGTTTATGATTGTGCGTTCTCGACTTTGAAAGTAAGATATATGAATTGTATGATTGTATATATTCACTCTGGGACAGATCGACGGGTCCTCAGAGGATTCTGTGGCCTTTGATGCGGTTCCATGAATAGTTTGGGTTAGCCACTCTGGGAGGGTCCGACGGGGCCTCAGAGGGTTCCGTTGCCTTTAGTGCGGTTCCATGGTTAATGATGTATGTATTGAAATGAGATTTAGTTATTCCGGAATACTAGTCTTGAAATGATGAATTGATGGGTACTTTTACTTTATCGTCGATAAGTATTGTGTTTCATATTCGATATACTTGTACTAGCTATTCGACGGCTAACCCCTTTATGAGGTAAATGCTTTTCATGTATTTACGGTTCCAGGAGAGCAGATAGGAATGTATCGGGTCGGCAAGAAGATGATGGACAAGTGTGATACTGTGTCTTGTCTCCGGTTTTATTTTGTTTCCTCCACTCAGTGTTGTTGTACTGGAATGGTTTTTGAATACTCAAGTACTGATTTCAGTTTCCTTGATGTTTCGGCCTATGTTGTCGAGGTATTGTATTATGATGTGTTGTATTTGGATATATTGGATATGGTTTGAATGCCATTTGTATTGTCCCTCATTTCATTGTATTGGACCTCCTCGGTCAAAGATCATAGTTCCGCGTATAAATAGCCTCGTGGGAGCCACAGCGGGCTCACGACACTATAATATACCCTGAATAACTTGGGGGTGTTACAGTTGCTAGACACAGGTTACACTCGACCGAGCACTTCTCATTGGGGCGCACCGATCTTGTTCGTGAGGAAGAAGGATGGGTCATTGCGTTTATGCATTGACTACCGAGAGTTGAACAAGGTGACCATCAAAAACAAGTATCCAATCCCAATGATTGATGACTTGTTTGACCAATTGCAAAGAGCAACTGTGTTCTCGAATATCGATTTGAGATCGGGATATTACCAACTCCGAGTGAAGGATTTCGATATTCCGAAGGCGGCCTTTCGAACAAGATATGGCCATTATGAGTTTGTGGTTATGCCGTTCGGGCTAACCAATGCCCCAGCCATGTTCATGTAGCTGATGAACAAGGTCTTCACCGAATATCTCGATAAGTGTGTAGTCGTCTTTATCGATGATATTCTGATTTACTCGGGAGCGAGGAGGAACATACACGTCATCTGCATATCGTGTTGGAAATCTTGAGAACTCAGCGCCTTTATGCGAAGTTCTTAAAGTGTGAGTTTTGGTTGCAAGAGGTTATGCTTCTCAGTCACGTGATGTTGTCCGAGGGTGTTCGTGTAGACCCACACAAGATAGAGGTAGTGTTGGATTGGGCGCCGCCCAAGAACATGAAGGAAGTCCGTAGTTTTCTGGGTTTGGCATCGATGGTTTGTCAAGGGGTTCTCTAAACTCACTCGACTACTTACTGAGTTGTTACAGAAGTCAGAGATGTTTGTGTGGACAGACGAGAGGCAGAAGAGTTTCAAAGAGTTGAAGAAGCAGTTGAATACCGCTCCCGTATTAACATTATCGTGTGGTAATGAGGCCTTTTCAATTTATAGTGATGCCATCTGTAACACCCCCAACATATTCGAGGTGTATTACAGCGCCGTGGACCCCTACATGGGACCCACCAGGCTATAAACAAGGAAACTCCGCTCGACTAACCATCTCGGTTAGCGAGGACACACATTTAAATGATATGACATAAAAAGATACACCCGGAGCAACCATCGAATAAGCATCAACCGACAGTGTAACAATATTAAAATAATACAATACGGAGTTTGAAATGAAAAGCTTAAGTACTCGCGAGTACCATTTATAAGTTTCAAAAGTGGACAACAACCATATCGAAATAAACAAGAGACATAAGAAGACCCAAATGCACATGTCAACGACCCTGGCCAACATCCTCGTACTGTCCCAGTGCTCGCTCGTCCGGATAATCATAACCTGAAATCCATAACAAGAATTTCCCCAAAACGGGTCCCCAAAGGGGTTAGCAATTACGCTAGTACAAGTAATCAAGGCAAACCAATCGCTTACACATCTCATAGTACATGCACCAATATCTTTTTCAAAAGCCAAAACCAGACATGTCTTTTCCGGAAATAAACAGTCAAACAATTTGCCTTGGGAACAGAGTCATATCATAAATTCCCGCACGAGGCCTCTAAGGACCCTCCCGCACTGGCTATATTATAAAGCAAAACACGCACATGCATCACCTTGGGAACAGAGTCATATCATTAATTCCCGCACGAGGCCTCTAAGGACCCTCCCGCACTGGCTAGCTAAACAAACTCATGAATCCGGGACGAAAACCTTTGGATTCCCTCCTTGATCCCGTCGGACCAACACGAGGTGAGCAAAATCACACACAAAATACATTACCATTCCATGTTAAGCATAAAGGTTTCCGAAAATACTTGCCTTGAATAATAGATGACGCAACGGACGGGAAGGATAGTCACCGACGAACACTAGGAATCAACGGAACCGAACCTAACGATTCGAAGAACATAATTACAACCAATTCTAGATGAATACGGAAATGGAATACACCCGAAACCCGCCTACGATTCATGTATACTCGAATAAAAATAATAACGAGGGCGGACCACAACCAAACCCTCTCGATTCCTCAAAACTATGAAAATATACCATGAATCCGTAGGGAAACCAACAAAACCGACGAGATTAATCATGTACATCATGAGTTAATCTGACATACGGAACGAATCGGACAAAACATGAAAACCCCTTCAATTTACCCAAAACAAGGTTTTTAGGAGTTTACCTTGAAAGATGATGAAGAACACGATTAGAGGTTGATAATATACTCCAAAAACTCGAAGGAGATGATAGCTCGGAGTTAACAAGCTTCAAGTCACCGGAAAAACCAAGGAGATTCGCCTAGGAGTCGGATGGGGAGGAGAAGGAGTGAAAATGGCCGAAATCGGTCAACCCCTGGGTTTATAAACCCAGGCCTCGTTACGTACGTTAGCCACCACATGCTAACGTACGTAAGCCGTATTACGTACGTAAGCCATAAGGGCCTTACGTACGTAACCAAAAAGGCAGAATCGCCTGAACTGATATCCACTAGGGCGTTACGTACGTAACCGAGAAGGGTGTTACGTACGTAACCAAAAAGCAGAATTGCCTGAACTGAATTTCACTAGGACGTTACGTACGTAACCAAAAGGGTGTTACGTACGTAACATTCCTTTCTGTGGAGTACAGGCCAGGAATGAAAGAGGGAGGTACCGAAAAAGAATCGAAATACAACGGTGAACAATTCACGGTGGTACGGACGTAAGGGGCCTGAAACGACGAACTTAAGTGCCGAAGGAAAACATATTCCCGACTACTCAAAGGTTCAGAAAAACAACATCAAATGTAAATTTCCCAAAAGTTGGAAAATTTACAAAACGATCCAAACATGTGAAATATACGAAACATGGTCGAAACACCAACAAAACTCACAACGCCCACAATAACATGAGATCGATCTTCCGCAACCCCAAAACGGCGGTTCCGAACGACGATTATGATAACACACCAAATAGCGACGAAAACAACATGAAACACCGACTCGAGTAAAACGAGTCCGAAACAAGCTCGAACGACAAAAGTTCAATATTAAATATCCTCAAAATGTTAATACGGTTACAAGCGAGTTGCTAAAAATGAAAATGCACCAAGATGAGAATAATAAGAGAAGGGAAAAATGCGGATATTACATTCTACCCCTCTAAAAACAAGTTTCATCCCGAAACTTAAGAAATAAACAACTCGGGATACTTAGCACGCATGCTATCCTCGGTTTCCCAAGTCGCCTCCTCGACACCATGTATCGACCACTGCACTTTGACCAAAGGAATGGTTTTATGCCTCAGTCGCTTCTCACGGTGCTCCAAAATCTTCAAAGGACGCTCCTCAAAAGTAATATCCTCGGCAACGTCAATCTCCCCATAGTCGATGATGTGACTAGGATCCGGGACATATTTCCTCAGCTGGGAAACATGAAAAACGCTATGAACATGACTCAGGGCCGGGGGTAATTCCAAACGGTATGCTAACCCACCGACTCGCTCGAGAATCTCGAAGGGCCCAATAAATCTCGGACTCAACTTCCCTTTCTTCCCGAAACGGAAAACTCCTCTCGTCGGCGACACCTTCAGCAAAACGTGATCTCCCACTTCGAATTCTAAAGGTCGACGACGGACATCGGCATATGACTTCTGTCGACTCTGGGCAGTCAACATCCGTTCTCGAATTAGTTCTATCTTCCGTCTCGTCTCTAAAATGACATCCGGTTCGGTCCCGACCAAATCGGACGCCTCATTCCAACAAATCGGCGATCGACATCGTCGCCCATAAAGTGCCTCATACGGTGCCATCCGAATCGACGCGTGCCAACTATTGTTGTACGTGAATTCGATCAATGGCAAATGCTCCTCCCAGTCGCTACTCCAATCGAGGGCACAAGCACGCAACATGTCCTCGAATGTCTGGATAGGGCGTTCCGACTGTCCATCTGAGTGGGGATGAAAAGAGGTACTCAAATGCAAACGGGTACCTAAAGCCTTATGCACCGCCTGCCAAAAGTGCGATATAAAACGGCCATCACGATCAGAAACAATAGACTTCGGAGTACCGTGAAGTCTCACAATCTGCGCGATAAACACACGAGCCAATTTCTCCGGGCCCCAAGTGTCCTTGATGCCCAGAAAATGTGCCGACTTGGTCAGACGATCAACAACTACCCATACCATATTCATGCCCGACCTCGATCTTGGCAGACTCGTAACAAAATCCATCGATATATCTTCCCATTTCCATTAGGAGCGAAGTGACTGCAATAACCCAGCCGGTCGCTGATGCTCGATTTTGACCTGCTGGCAAGTCAAACATCTCGCCACAAACTGTGCGACCTCCTCCTTCATATCATTCCACCAGAAGTTCCTTCTCAGGTCCTTGTACATCTTACTCGAACCAGGATGAACGGAATAGGGTGTGGAATGGGCCTCATGCAAAATACTCTGTCGCAACTCCGGATCGTTCGGCACACAAAGCCGACTCTGGAATCTCAAAACACCATCCTCGTGAATCACAAACCCAGGAGATTTTCCCTTAAGAACGTTCTCTCGGATTTGAGTAATCATCGGATCCTCTAAATGCTTCAGCTTAATTTCATCGATCAAAGACGACGAAATCTCTAAAGCGCAAAGTTGCCCGACAGCTCCAGGCAACAAAACCTCAACATCTAACCCAATCAAAGCCCGCCGAAGCTCAGACTGAGGTGTAAGGACCTCAAGCGTTCGCAACGCAATCGGTTTCCGACTCAAGGCGTCGGCCACGACGTTCGCCTTGCCCGGATGATAAAGGATTTCGAGGTCGTAATCCTTAATCAGCTCTAACCACCTCCTCCGCCTCATATTCCACTCCCGCTGAGTAAATATGTATTTCAGACTTTTATGATTGGTAAAAATCTGACATGCAGATCCGAAAAGACA
Source organism: Orobanche coerulescens (assembly GCA_033398695.1). Taxonomy (NCBI): domain Eukaryota; kingdom Viridiplantae; phylum Streptophyta; class Magnoliopsida; order Lamiales; family Orobanchaceae; genus Orobanche; species Orobanche coerulescens. Next base: position 99,128,240 of record CM065818.1, on the reverse strand, counting down.
GTGACGCCAAATTTTGAGTGCAAAGACAACCGCCGCTAACTCCAAATCGTGAGTAGGGTAGTTAAACTCATACGGTCTCAACTGTCTCGACGCATAGGCAATGGTCTTGCCGTGCTGCATCAATACGCACCCAAGACCCTGACCCGAAGCATCGCTATAAACGGCGAATCCCTCGTTGCCACATGGCAACGCCAAAACCGGGGCTGAAGTCAAACGCTTCTTCAGCTCCTCGAAACTCGACTGCCTCTCATCGGTCCAGACGAACTTCTCGGATTTATGGAGCAACTGTGTAAGTCGTCGAGCTAGTTTTGAGAAACCCTCGACGAACCTGCGGTAGTAGCCAGCCAAACCCAAGAAACTACGGACCTCCTTTACATTAGTGGGCGGTGCCCAATCCAACACTGCCTCAATTTTCTGCGGATCCACACGGACTCCCTACCTGAAATCACGTGACCCAAAAACATCACTTCCTTCAGCCAGAACTCACATTTCGAGAACTTCGCATAGAGTTGCTCGGTCCTCAAAATGTCTAACACTATCCGCAGATGATGGGCATGCTCTTCCTCATTCCTCGAATAGATAAGAATATCGTCAATGAAGACGACGACACACTTATCCAAATACTCGATAAAGACTTTGTTCATCAATTGCATGAACACCGCCGGCGCATTAGTTAACCCAAAAGGCATAACTACAAACTCGTAATGTCTGTATCTCGTCCGAAAAGCCGTTTTCGGCACGTCGGACTCTCTCACCCGGAGCTGATAGTACCCCGATTTCAAATCAATCTTCGAGAATACTGCAGCTCCCTGCAACTGGTCAAACAAGTCATCGATTCTCGGCAAAGGATACTTGTTCTTGATGGTCACCTTGTTTAGTTCGCGATAGTCGATACACAAACGTAGTGAACCATCCTTCTTCCGCACAAACAGGACCGGTGCGCCCCAAGGCGAGGCACTCGGTCGAATATACCCGACTCAAGAAGCTCACTCAACTGCTTCTTCAACTCTGACAACTCTGAAGGTGCCATGCGATACGGCGCCTTCGAAACAGGAGCTGCGCCCGGCTCTAACTCTATGGCAAACTCGACCTCACGATCCGGTGGCAATCCCGGTAACTCGTCAGGAAACACATCAGGAAACTCATTAATGACTGGAATTGACGAAAGTTCGACTCCACCATCCTCCGCCTTCAAGGCATAGCACCAATAACCAGTACACCCCTTTCGCAGGAGACTCATCGCCTTCAAGGCATTAATAACAAATTTCTGATTTCCCCTCCTTCGCCCCGCGAAGGAGTGCTCGGTGCCATCCTCGGCTAACATGGTAATGATCCTCGTGTGGTAGTTCATGATCGCACCATGCCGCTCGAGCTAATCATCCCCGAGAATCAAATCCTCACCCTCAATATCAACAACAATAAGATTAGAGAGCCAAGCTCTCTCACAAATAAACACAGAACAGTCTCGGACTTCTCGATCGCCAACGATCCTATCACCGCTAGGAAGTTTAACGATGAAGGACTCGCAAGGCGACAAACAGTTGAGACTCAAATGGCGCACACACCCCAGCGATATGAACGAATGTGTAGCACCAGAATCGAAAAGCACACTGACAGGATGAGAATGGATATGAACGGTACCTGTCGCCACAGCAGCTGCTGGATCATCAGCCCTCCTCATCTCATAGATACACGGCTGGCCAGAGCCGACACTGGAAGCTCCTCCCCTAGTGGGCTGACCTCGACCCTTACCTCGGCCGGCACTCGGTGGAGGTGGCGGGGCAAATGAGCCCTAGTTCACACTCGGCTCCATAGGTGCTGGTTGAGAAGAACGGGCGCTGCGAAGCTGTCTGTTCACAAAAGGGGGCCTTGTGGCCCAACTGTCCACAAGTATGACAAGTAAACTTCGGACGAGAACACTGCCGGCTCTTATGGCCCTGCACACCACAGTTAAAACATGTGGGTTCACGAGCGGAGGTTCCGGCCGCACCCCGAAAGCTCCCAGAGAAACGAGCCGAACCGCCAGTAGAAATATTTGCAGCCTGAGATTTCTGCTGGCCTCCACTCTTGGGACCAGAAAAATTTCCGACCGACTTCTGCTTCTTGCTCTCACGAGCCAAATCGCTAGCCGTTACTGACATATCGTAAGCGAGAGCTCGACTCTGATAATCCTTCAAGGTAGTACAGACGAGCCCAGACATATAGTCCCGAATGGACAGTTTCATCCTCCTGGAAAAATGGAAAATTTTGTCGCTCTCTTCGACAACTTGGGTCTTCACATAACCCAACTCCTTGTTAAAATCGGCAATAGCTTGGGATACGAGAATATCCCGTGGTTGAGCATCGTAGAAAGCATGCACTCGAGCCTGTCTGACCGGCCACGGACAATATTCGGTCTCCATCAATTCTTGAAATTTGGCCCATGAAGCAACATGATCTTTGGGACCAACGGCCTCCCACCAATCCGTAGCATCTCCCGTGAGAAAGTATTGAGCAATAGGGACCTTACGGTCCTCGGGGCAGTTGGTAGCAGTGAAGACCTTGGATATCTCCTTGATCCACCCTTCCCAGCCGATCGGGTCCGAAGCTCTCAAAAACTGAGGGGGATGCATCTTAATGACATCCTGAAGCCAGCGATCCGCTCCGCCCCGATTAGCATGGGCCTGATCGGGGTTCTGGACCACCTGATCTATAGCCGCCATCTGGTTAACCATTTGCTGCATAACAGCCGCAATACCAAGATCCGCGCGCTCCTGGGAAGAAGCATGACTGTGACGGTCGCCGGTGCTGCCGGCTCCTGAAGTGTGTGACGTGGCCGCCCCACCGGCTGCCCCAGGTCCTCGGCCGCGTCCACGACCACGACCACGACCACGACCAAGGTTTCCTCCGGCATCCATACTGATGTTGAGAGATACAAAAGTACATCGATGATGAGTAAGGGAGGAAAAGCAACTACGATTCAAAAGTGGAAATACAATGCAAGAAACAAAGGAGCTAAATAAGAAAACTTACGAGCACTGGAAGTACTGGGATGCTGGCAGCGGTGTGACAATGTGCAAAACAAAACACGACTAGACCCAAATAACCAACAAGCCTAGGTATCCATAAACCTAGTGCTCTGATACCATTTTCTGTAACACCCCCAAGATATTCGAGGTGTATTACAGCGCCGTGGACCCCTACATGGGACCCACCATGCTATAAACAAGGAAACTCCGCTCGACTAACCATCTCGGTTAGCGAGGACACACATTTAAATGATATGACATAAAAAGATACACCCGGAGCAACCGGCGAATAAGCATCAACCGATAGTGTAACAATATTAAAATAATACAATACGGAGTTTGAAATGAAAAGCTTAAGTACTCGCGAGTACCATTTATAAGTTTCAAAAGTGGACAACAACCATATCGATATAAACAAGAGACATAAGAAGACCCAAATGCACATGTCAACGACCCTGGCCAACATCCTCGTACTCTCCCGGTGCTCGCTCGTCCGGATAATCATAACCTGAAATCCATAACAAGAATTTCCCCAAAACGGGTCCCCAAAATGGGTCCCCAAAGGGGTTAGCAATTACGCTAGTACAAGTAATCAAGGCAAACCAATCGCTTACACATCTCATAGTACATGCACCAATATCTTTTTCAAAAGCCAAAACCAGACATGTCTTTTCCGGAAATAAACAGTCAAACAATTTGCCTTGGGAACAGAGTCATATCATAAATTCCCGCACGAGGCCTCTAAGGACCCTCCCGCACTGGCTATATTATAAAGCAAAACACGCACATGCATCGCCTTGGGAACAGTCATATCATTAATTCCTGCACGAGGCCTCTAAGGACCCTCCCGCACTGGCTAGCTAAACAAACTCATGAATCGGGGACGAAAACCTTTGGATTCCCTCCTTGATCCCTTCGGACCAACACGAGGTGAGCAAAATCACACACAAAATACATTACCATTCCATGTTAAGCATAAAGGTTTCCGAAAATACTTGCCTTGAATAATAGATGACGCAACGGACGGGAAGGATAGTCACCGACGAACACTAGGAATCAACGGAACCGAACCTAACGATTCGAAGAACATAATACAACCAATTCTAGACGAATACGGAAATGGAATACACCCGAAACCCGCCTACGATTCATGTATACTCGAATAAAAATAATAACGAGGGCGGACCACAACAAAACCCTCTCGATTCCTCAAAACTATGAAAATATACCATGAATCCGTAGGGAAACCAACAAAACCGACGAGATTAATCATGTACATCATGAGTTAATCTGACATACGGAACGAATCGGAAAAAACATGAAAACCCCTTCAATTTACCCAAAACAAGGTTTTTAGGAGTTTACCTTGAAAGATGATGAAGAACACGATTAGAGGTTGATAATATACTCCAAAAACTCGAAGGAGATGATAGCTTGGAGTTAACAAGCTTCAAGTCGCCGGAAAAACCAAGGAGATTCGCCTAGGAGTCGGATGGGGAGGAGAAGGAGTGAAAATGGCCGAAATCGGTCAACCCCTGGGTTTATAAACCCAGGCCTCGTTACGTACGTTAGCCACCACATGCTAACGTACGTAGTCAGATACGTACGTAAGCCATAAGGGCCTTACGTACGTAACCAAAAAGGCATAATCGCCTGAACTGATATCCACTAGGGCGTTACGTACGTAACCGAGAAGGGTGTTACGTACGTAACCAAAAAGCAGAATTGCCTGAACTGAATTTCACTAGGACGTTATGTACGTAACCAAAAGGGTGTTACGTACGTAACATTCCTTTCTGCGGAGTACAGGCCAGGAATGAAAGAGGGAGGTACCAAAAAAGAATCGAAATACATCGGTGAACAATTCACGGTGGTACGGACGTAAGGGGCCTGAAACGACGAACTTAAGTGGCGAAGGAAAACATATTCCCGACTACTCAAAGGTTCAGAAAAACAACATCAAATGTAAATTTCCCAAAAGTTGGAAAATTTACAAAACGATCCAAACATGTGAAATATACGAAACATGGTCGAAACACCAACAAAACTCACAACGCCCACAATAACATGAGATCGATCTTCGGCAACCCCAAAACGGCGGTTCCGAACGACGATTATGATAACACACCAAATAGAGACGAAAACAACATGAAACACCGACTCGAGTAAAACGAGTCCGAAACAAGCTCAAACGACAAATGTTCAATATTAAATATCCTCAAAATGTTAATACGGTTACAAGCGCGTTGCTAAAAACGAAAATGCACCAAGATGAGAATAATAAGAGAAGGGAAAAATGCGGATATTACACCTTAGGCCAAGGACTTGGGTGTGTACTCATGCAGCACGGAAAGACGATTGCCTATGCTTCCCTTCAGTTGAAATCGTATGAGCTGAATTATCCTACGCATGATCTTGAGTTGGATGCAGTTGTGTTTGCGTTGAAAATTTGGCATCATTACTTGTATGGCTCATCATGTCATATTTTCACCAATCACAGGAGCCTGAAATATATATTAACAGAGAAAGAATTGAATATGAGAAAGAGACGGTGGTTGGAGCTAATCAAGGACTACAATCTCAAAATCATTTATCATCCGGGCAAGGAAAATGTTGTGGCAGATGTCTTGAGTCGGAAATCGGTATCGCTTTGGGCATTTTAGTTACTCACGCTCAGCCAAGGGTCCATCGAGAGTTGATGGGGTCGAGTATTTAGGTTGTATTACCATGGAATGCTGGGTAGTTGTGCGCCCTTGAGATTTCTTCATTGCTGGTCGACGACGTTATATCGAGACAGTTAGAGGATCCGATGTTTATTCAACTCTGTGAAAATGTGGTTAAGGAGAATGCCTCGGGATTCGTGATTCATGAAGATGTTGTGTTGAGATTCCAAGGTCGGTTGTGTGTTCCAAACAACTTGAAATTGAGACAGAGCATTATGCGGGAGGCTCATGCATCACCTTACTCAGTCCATCCGGGCTCGAGTAAAATGTATAAGGATTTGAGGAAGAATTTTTGATGGAATGACATGAAGAATGAGGTTGTGCAGTTTGTGACTAAGTGTTTGACTTGTCAGCAAGTCAAAATCAAGCATCAGCGACCAACTAGGTTGTAACACCCCCAAAACCAACAGGGAAAATTATAGCGCCGTGGGCCCCACAATGGAACCCACAAGGCTAAAATCATTTTCGCAAACGTTTAAAAATGCCAAAAGGCCGATGACGGTAATGTTTTAAATACTCAAATGTTTTTGAAAACGTTGTTTCCAATTACCGTCAGAAAATACCATTTGAAAGCACAAGGCAAAGACGCCAAAAGGGAATTTAGAAAGTATACACGAGTTGGAAAGATACTAAAAGCCATTATAAAATTTTACACGCAGCGGATAAAGACATGATTAAATACATTTGCATCGGAATCATAAAAACCAGAAAGGAATACACAAATCACAACAACCATGCCATAGCTAGTATCACCGGAAAGCTCATTCCTTCACGACCGCTACTAGCTCGAACTCCGAGTACCTAAAAGATAAAGCCCACTACGGGGTCAGCCATAATATTCACCAATGATAACGATCACATCACATATACAATTACATATCAATGTGATTACAAGGTAAGAGTATTTACAGTGTAACCTAACCGGTCCGTCACAATCCATAATAAATCAATCCTTACCATAATCTACATCTCGCGTTCTCAAGTGATGAATGGATTTAAAATAACCATCTGTACTGTATTCGAAACAATACCAAGATCCTCAAAAACATAAATACATCTAAAAAACGGAGTAGTCTATCCATGACCAATTCTATCTGCTGGGTCACACAATCGGACCCCAATTCCAATAAAACCGATATCACATGGCACATCTGTAAACCAACTGTCCCGAGACAATGGCAAATACCGGATATCAATACAAAGCATGTATGCTCACACAATCAATAATGATAAACGATCAATGCATCAGAACGAGAATACCAATGACATGATAACTCTACACAAAATCGACAAAGGATCACCCACGAACGAGAATACCATGATGTGGTGACTCAAACAAGATCACTGAAGGACTAACAATCGGGAATACCAACAATACGGTAAACCCCAACAAGATCAAAAAAGGATCAACAACCGAGAATACCAATGACACGGTAAACTCCAACAAGATCTATAAAGGATCGATTACCGAGAGTACCAACGGCACGATAAACTCCAATAAGATCAATAAAGGATTAACAACCGAGAATACCGACAATACAGTAACTCCAACAAGATCAATCAGAGATCAACAACCGAGAATACCAACGATATGGTAAACTCCAACAAGAGCATTAAGGAATCAACAACCGAGAATACCAATGACACGGTAAACTCCAACAAGGTCCATAAAGGATCGACAACCGAGAGTACCAACGACACAACAAACTCCAATGAGATCAATAAAGGATTAACAACCGAGAATACCGACAATACAGTAAACTCCAACAAGATCAATCAAAGATCAACAACCGAGAATACCAACGATATGGTAAACTCCAACAAGAGCAATAAGAGATCAACAACCGAGAATACTGACGATACGGTAAACTCCGATAAGATCGATAAAGGATCGACAACTAAGAATACCAACGGTAAGGCAAACTCCCAAACGGAATCAATAAGGACCAATAACGAACGAAATCACCAATGATAGGGGAAACTCCAAACGAGATTAATAAAGGGTTGATAACAAACGAGCTGCCCATCGATATGGTAACTCCAAACGAGATCAGTAAAGGGTCAACGGGGACAGATACACGAGAGAATAAAATCGTCAACCATATCGGTGGACTATCGAACAGATCTGATTATACATGGACTGTGAACGAACAATCAATAAGACTCAAGTTGGACGTCACGATACGCTCGATCTGGATATATGTCCGTATACAAGCCAACCACAGGTATTGATCAGATACACGTCTGGTCTCATACCTAATCATCCTCACGAAGTACGTCTTGTGCGCACAATTCAATATGAGGTCGAAACCAACATATGCTGCTACACGTGCCCGCCCTGAAAATCCTACACATGACCGATCAGAACGTATATGACTCCAGATATGTCACGATACCAAATATATCACGATACAACATGACAACGAATCTCGAAGAAATACATATCTAACAAGGATCAGAAGACTTTCGAAGAGGGCACGATAACTTGATCATGAAAGACCAACACGACCACGATGTCGTATTCCGTCAGACAACCGTTCACGGCATGCTCAACAATGCATATGATAATAGCACATAAACTCCGAAGGCAGCAGCCAAGGGTCACGGAAGTATCTACTCAGGAATACTCTGGACAATATCACATAAACACCTAAGGCAGCATCCAAGGGTCACGGAAGCATCTACTCAGGAATACTCCAGATGTGGGTACCATTTAGGTTTTATCCCCTAACACATCGGCCCAACAGATTACAGCTCAAAGAAAGAACACATCAAAACAAACGTAACAACAATGGTGCACACTCACCACATGAAATATCAACACACACATGCAATAATGCAACAGGATGGTTATCATAATCTAGCAATATTAATTTACCTCAAGCTGGAGACGCTAACCTTTCCACGACCAACATCCCTGAACGAATACACAGTTATCTGAATAATCCAAAATGAAGTACAGTCCATTACTAATACCAACCCACCATCTCGAATTCAATCTCGGCATGATAACTAACCTTGATATCTAACTTCTCATACAATAGACCAGATATAATTCATGTCTCCGTTTCCACTAGACATCTTTAAAATCATATACATTATGATTTATCTTAGTCCAAGCATAATATACATACCATCCTCCCGACAGTTCATACTCTATGATACCATTGATATATGAATCATAAATGAAATGAAAACGAAATCATTTACTAAACATTATGAACTGAGCAAGCATAACTTGCCTCGATAACGATACGATGAAGTTGTTAACAATCCCATCATTTTCATCTACAAGCTCCGCAGCCCCGACCAAGGCGATCCATGCATTCTCCAATTCCAATCGCAGTACAACGGTTAATCATCAACGATCACTTAACGCAACCTAATGCAATTAACAATACGTTCGATAACAATCAACAACCGATCAATAAACTCGATGGTTCCACAATTATCCCGATTAAACATAAATCCAAACAACCCGAACCAATCAATTACGAATTCACAACCACAAATATGATTACGGATACGAATGTAAAGGAAATCATATTTGACGATCAATCACAATCTTTCCGGATTACAAATTGTTTATCATGATTCGTATTTCACCAAGAACATACGAATTCTATCATTAAAATCAACATGACCTAACGAATATTTGATCTTCATATCTAGAAATACCGATAACTTAACATACAATCGTCTTGCTATGTTATATTCATCAAGGAGTTCCTCAAGAACACTAAATGATTCGAAACCTTGTTCATAGCCATCAAAACAACATCATTTGATATCCTTTAGCAGGTAGATAATCATCCAATTCAAAATCCAAGTCATGTATCATCATATCCTTTCAATATACACTTCACATAACCTCAAGAATCATAACAACAACATGCTAATCATCATTATAAGAAGTAAATATGGATAATAATACCAATAATCTGAAATCAAGGTGTAGAGTTTAACAACATACCTCAAGAACATGAACAACACCATCGAACACCTCGAGGATCAACCATATCTCCATATTCAAGCCTCCAATCCATGTTTCCAAGCTTGTAATCAAGATAGAAGATGTTAAATCTCACTAACATGCTCAGAGGGACGAAGGTTGGAGGAGGGAAGGTTTTTCTCTCGCGAAGAAATGAGAAGTCGATCTTCATTTTATAAACTGCATTGTTCATTACGTACGTTATCACTCAACATTAACGTACATAATGCTCTCTAGCGTATGCTACACATCCAAAATAGCATACGTAACATCATTCTAGAAATCACTGACCTGTTTCGTTCACTTGCTTACGTACGTAATATTTCCTTCATAGCGTACGTAATATGTACGTTGACTTGCTATAGTAAATCCCCATTTAACGTACGTAATGCTTGAGGTTGACTCGCCTGTCCACATCCGCGCCGAAAGCTGCCGACACCAACCCCCACCTACCGACCACAGCTCGGTCCTGTATGATTCCCTTTGTTACGTACGTAATCCCTTATGCATAGCGTACGTAAAACATGTAATTTAACGTATGTAAGTCCTTAAAGCTAGCATACGTAAAGGTCTTCTATACTTGGCCAAAATCCAATTCTTCCTGTCCATCTCGACATACTGGATATGTATACGCACATACTGAATACATATACTCGTCCCAATATCATTCTCATACGATACTTCTGATGCACGATACCTCGAATATAACTGTCGACCAAGTACGACAATTGTACAAATACTCATACAGTATATCCAACATCGAAAACCACATCAAGCATGTAATATCCTAGAATTAAAATAACCTCGATATACATACTGGCACGAATGTCACAGTTCCCAAAATCATCCACCCATACTGTGTCGGTCCCACTCTGTACAATACAACTCAGATAAAATAATACGAAAAATCATAGCGAAATTCTAGGATATTACATATCTTCCCACTTAAATAAGTTTCGTCCTCGAAACTTAAAATCCTGTCATAATCCATATCTCAATCCCGAAATATCTTAAAATCATGTCACCATGCTCAAATAATCATCATCAAAACCAAATAACTGAAAGAACATACTTAGAGGTCTGTAAAGTCGATGATCTCTCGTGATACTAGCATACGACTCCCATACAAAGTCTCGACACAATAATCGGCATCGCAAATATGGAAATTTGAAAATATTTCAAAAACTTTGGAACTTCCAAAAAATCAGTTTGACTCGAAAGTCAGAAAATTATTTTCAAAAGTCACGCTACTACCGCACCGGTAGAGCCACATAACACACATGCCCAGGTTTTACGAAACCCAAGCTCCGATACCATCTTCTGTAACACCCCCAAAACCAACCGGGAATATTATAGCACCGTGGGCCCCACAATGGAACCCACAAGGCTAAAATCATTTTCGCAAACGTTTAAAAATGCCAAAAGGCCGATGATGGTAATGTTTTAAATACTCAAATGTTTTTCAAAACGTTGCTCCCAATTACCGTTAGAAAATACCATTTGAAAGCACAAGGCAAAGACGCCAAAAGGGCATTTAGAAATTATACACGAGTTGGAAAGATACTGAAAGCTATTATAAAATTTTACACGCAGCGGATACAGACATGATTAAATACATTTGCAGCTGAATCATAAAAACCAGAAAGGAATACACAAATCACAACAACCATGACATAGCCAGTATCACCGGAAAGCTCATCCCTTTAAGACCGCTACTAGCTCGAACTCCAAGTACCTAAAAGATAAAGCCCACGACGGGGACAGCCATAATATTCAACAATGATAACGATCAAATCACATATATAATTACATATCAATGTAATTACAAGGTAAGAGTATTTACAGTGTAACCTTACCGGTCCGTCACAATCCATAACAAATCAATCCTTATCATAATCCACATCTCGCGTTCTCAAGTGACGAATGGATTTAAAATAACCGTCTGTACTGTATTCGAAACGATACCAAGATCATCAAAAACATAAATGCATCTCAAATACGGAGTAATCTGTCCATGACCAATCATGTCTGATGGGTCGTATAATCGGATCCCAATTCCGATAAAACTGATATCACATGGCACATCTGTAAACCAACTATCCCGATACAATGGCAAATCCCAAATATAAATACAAATCATGTATGCTCACACAATCAATAATGATAAACAACCAATGCATCAGAACGAGAATACCAATGATATGATAACTCTACACAAAATTGACAAAGGATCACCCACGAACGAGAATACCATGATGTGGTGACTCCGACAAGATCAATGAAGGACTAACAACTGGGAATACCAACAATACGGTAAACCCCAACAAGATCAACAACCGAGAATACCAATGACATGGTAAACTCCAACAAGATCTATAAAGGATCGACAACAGAGAGTACCAACAGCACAATAAACTCCAATAAGATCAATAAAGGATTAGCTACTGAGAATACCGACAATACAATTAACTCCAACAAGATCAATCAGAGATCAACAACCGAGAATACCAACGATATGCTAACCTCCAACAAGAGCATTAAGGAATCAACAACCGAGAATACCAATGACACGGTAAACTCCAACAAGATCTATAAAGGATCGACAACCGAGAGTACCAACGACACGATAAACTCCAGTGAGATCAATAAAGGATTAACAACTGAGAATACCGACAATACAGTAAACTCCAACAAGATCAATCAAAGATCAACAACCGAGAATACCAACGGTATGGTAAACTTCAACAAGAGCAATAAGGGATCAACAACCGAGAATACCGACGATACGGTAAACTCCGATAAGATCGATAAAGGATCGACAACCAAGAATACCAACGGTAAGGCAAACTCCCAAACGGAATCAATAAGGATCAATAACGAACGAGATTACCAATGAAGGGGGAACTCCAAACGAGATTACTAAAGGGTTGATAACAAACGAGCTGCCCATCGATATGGTAACTCCAAACGAGATCAGTAAAGGGTCAATGGGGATAGATACACGAGAGAGTAAAATCATCAACCATATACAAATCATATATATACGGGATTTCAAAGACAACCCGACTATCGAACAGATCCGATTATACATTAACTGTGAACGACCTGTCAATAAGACTCAAGATGGACGTCACGATACGCTCGATCCGGACATGTGTCCATATACAAGCCAACCATGGGTATTGATCAGATACACGTCTGGTCTCATACCTAATCAGCCTCACGAAGTACGTCTCGTGCGCGCGGTTCAATATGAGCTCGAAACCAACATATGCTACACGTGCCCGCCCTAAAAATCCTACACATGACCGATCAAAACGTATCTGAATCCAGATATGTCACGATACAACATGACCACAAATCTCGAAGAAACGCATATCCAACAAGGATAAGAAGACTTTCCAAGAGGGCAAGGATAACTTGATCATGAAAGACCGACACGACCACAATGTCATATTTTGTCAGACAACAGTTCACAGCATGCTCAACATTGCACATGATAATAGCACATAACTCCCAAGGCAGCAGCCAAGGGTCACGGAAGTATCTACTCAGGAATACTCCGGACAATATCACATAAACTCCCAAGGCAGCAGCCAAAGGTCACGGAAGTATCTACTCAGGAATACTCCGGATGTGGGTACCATTCAGGTTTTATCCCCTAACACATCGTCCCAATAGATTACAGCTCAAAGAAAGAGCACATAAAAAAAACCTAACAACAATGGTGCACACTCACCACATGAAATATCAACACACACATGCAATAATACAACGGGATAGTTATCATAATCTAGCAATATTAATTTACCTCAAGCTGGAGACGCTAACCTTTCCACGACCAACATCCCTGAACGAATATATAGTTATCCGAATAATCCAAAATGAAGTACAGTCCATTACTAATACCAACCCACCATCTCGGATTCAATCTCGGTATGATAACTAACCTTGATATCTAACTTCTCATACAATAGACCAGATATAATTCACATCTCCGTTTCCACTAGACATCTTTAAAATCATGTACATTATGATCTTAGTCCAAGCATAATATACATACAATCCTCCCGACAATTCATACTCTATGATACCATTGCTATATGAAACATAAATGAAATGAAAACGAAATTATTTACTAAACATTATGAACTGAGCATGCATAACTTTCCTCGATACCGATACGATGAAGTTGTTATCAATCCCGTCGTCTTCATATACAAGCTCCGCAGCCCCGACCAAGGCGATCCATGCATTCTCCAATCCTAATCGCAGTACAACGGTTAATCATCAACGATCACTTAACGCAACCTAATGCAATGATCAATTAACAATACGTTCGATAAAAATCAATAACTGGTCAATAAACTCAACGATTCCACAATTATCCCGATTAAACATAAATCCGAACAACCCAAACCAATCATTACGAATTCACAACCACAAATACGATTATGGATACGAATGTAAAGGAAATCATATTCGGCGATCAATCACAATATTTCCGGATTCCAAATTGTGTATCATGATTCGTATTTCACCAAGAACATACGAATTCTATCACTAAAATCAACATGACCTAATGAATATTCGATCTTCATATCTAAAAATACCGATAACTTAACATACAATCGTCTTGATATGTTAAATTCATCAAGGAGTTCCTCAAGAACACTAAGTGATTCGAAACCTTGTTAATAGCAATCAAAACAACATCATTAGATATCCTTTAACATGTAGATAATCATCCAATTCAAAATCCAAGTCATGTATCATCATATCCTTTCAATATACACTTCACATAACCTCAAGAATCATAATAACAACACCCTAATCATCATTATACGAAGTAAATACGGATAATAATATCAATAATCTGAAATCAAGGTGTAGAGTTTAACAACATACCTCAAGAACATGAACAACACCATCAAACACCTCGAGGATCAACCATATCTCCATATTCAAGCCCCCAATCCATGTTTCCAAGCTTGTAATCAAGATAGAAGAGGTTAAATCTCACTAACATGCTGAGAGGGACGAAGGTTGGAGGAGGTAAGGTTTTTCTCTCGCGAAGAAATGAGAAGCCAATCTTCATTCTATAAACAGCATTGTTCATTACGTACGTTATCACTCAACATTAACGTACGTAATGCTCTCTAGCATACGCTACACATATAACATAGCGTACGTAACATTATTCTAGAACTCACTGACCTGTTTCGTTCACTTGCTTACATACGTAATATTTCCTTCATAGCGTACGTAATACGTACGTTGACTTGCTACAGTAAATCCCAATTTAACGTACGTAATGCACCATGCATAGCGTACGTAATGCTCGAGGTTGACTCCGATTCCCTTTGTTACATATGTAATACCTTACGCATAACGTATGTAAAACATGTAATTTAACATACGTAAGTCCTTAAAGCTAGCGTACGTAATGGCCTTCTATACTTGGCCAAAATCCAACTATTCCTATCCGTCTCGACATACTGGATACGTATATGCACATACTGAATACATATCCTCGTCCTAATATCATTCTCATAAGATACTTCTGATGCACGATACCTCGAATACAATTATCGACCAAGTACGGCAATTGTACAAATACTCATACAGTATATCCGACATCGAAAAACACATCAAGCATGTAATATTCTAGAATTAAAATAACCTCTATAGACATACTGGCACAAGTGTCACAGTTCCCAAAATCATCCACCCATACTGTGTCGGTCCCACTCTGTACAGTACAACTCAGATAAAATAATGCAAAAAATCGTAGCGAAATTCTAGGATATTACATAGGTTGTTGAAACCACTTCCCGTCGCATAATGGAAGTGGAACGACGTCTCTATGGATTTTTTCACGAATTTGCCGAGTACGAAGACGGGAATGAACATGGTGTGGGTGATCGTGGATCGATTAACTAAGTCGGCACATTTTCTGGGCATTAAGGATATTTGGGGACCATAAAAATTAGCTCATACATTTATTGCGCAGATCGTGAGGCTTCATGGCACGCCGAAAACTATTATTTCGGACAGAAAAGATCGGTTTATATTGCATTTCTGGCAGGCGGTACTTTGGGGACACGTTTGCATTTGAGCACATCTTTCCACCCTTAGACCGATGGACAGTCCGAGCATACCATTCTGACGTTCGAGGATATGTTGCGCACGTGTGCACTAAACTGAAGTAGTGATTGGGAGGAACATCTGGCCCTGATCGATTAAGATGGCACCGTATGAGGCGCTTTATGGCCGATGATGTCTATCCCCGATATGTTGGAATGAGCTTTCTGATCTAGTTGGCACTGAGCGGGATCTTGTGTTGGAAACTAGGAGGAAAGTCGAGTTGATTAGAGAGAGAATGTTGGCAGCTCAGAGCCAACAAAAGTCCTATGCGAATGTTAGGCGTCGACCCTTGGAGTTTGAGGTAGGGGATCATGTCTTGTTAAGAGTGTCTCTGTTTAATGGAGTTTTCCATTTAGGGAGAAACGGAAAGGTTAGTCCAAGGTATATTGGACCTTTCGAGATATTGGAGAGAGTTGGTGAGTTGGCTTACCGTTTGGCATTACTGTAACATCCCGATAAATTCAGGAATATTACAGCTCTGTAAATCCTTTACATAAGAATTTACAAGGCTGGAGGAAAGAAACTATGATAACCGATACCAACATATACAAGTAACTGACTTAAGAATACAACAGTTCTGAATCAATACCGAAAATACAATATCCAAAGGAGGAACATCACCGAAATCAATTATTACAACGACAACGTACTCGAGTACTTATTAAAAGTAATGCAAACAACAGACAATTACACCCGACCGGAACATCACTCTGCACCCTCGTCGTCGTGCAGCTCCAGTGGTTGTTTCTGCTCTCCTGGATCCTGAACATAGACAAATGTTCACCCCCGAAGGGGTTAGCACAACGATACTAGTACAAGTACAATAATCATACAATAGTGATGTAATCAACAATGATCATAACAAGTTTCTCTAATGAGAAATAACAACAACACATATCACATCATAACAGTCTCGACATACTGATGGAATTCCAACGATCCAGCGCACACAGCTATAGATTCCCATGATGATCTCGTTAGACCAACGCATGGTGGAACTACTTATCCAACGATCCAGCGCACACAGCTATAGATTCCCATGATGATTCCCGTCGGATCAACACATGGTAGACATTTAATCACAACACATGTACATAATACAATCACAATATTACTGACATAATATAAATAATTCTATTTAGAGTACTTACCTTGGTTCTATGACAAGAATAAACCTTCCACAAATATCAAAACACTCGAAGGTCATCCCCTTCGATCAATCACGTTGCTAAGCTCGAACCTTAATAAAAGAAATAATATAGAATTCATCTCAAGTCGTACGAACATCTAACAATCCAAATTACGGTCGAAAGCTCATAAAATGTAACCTGTCTGACTTCCTTAACGTACGTTACATACCTCTGGTAGCGTACGTTAGGCCTACTTCGTTAGCGTACGTAAACAATAAGGTCTTAGCGTACGCTAACTATGTCTTGACAGTTCCTCTCCGGTCAGTCGACTTGACTCGTTTGATGATATAACGCACGTTACGTTCCAAGCATAGCGTACGTTAACTTATGCCCGATAGCGTACGTTAACTACATAGCTTTAGCGTATGCTAAACACGTATGCCAGTTCTTCTCCTGGGCAGACGATTGTTTAAACTGTGATGAAGCTTATGAAATCTTCAGTGATTAATGTACATTATCTCCATACATATTACGTTCATCCTATTCCGAATGATCTCACAGATTCAAACATCTTCGAGGAACAAGAATACGCATAATTATCACAACACCATATTCCATCTTGATTACAATTCTCATGCGATGTTTGGTGTTCTTAAGGTCGATGCACTAGATTCCAATATCATCATTACATCCTGATTTAACCATGAAGATGAATTAACAATTCCAACTTATGAGAAAGGATGCAAATCTTCTATGATTCTTTCTTATGTTCATTTAACAAAAGTGATAACAACTTTACGTCTACGATCAATAAGGTAATGTCATCAATACGGATACTCAATCTCAGAATATTTCTCTCATCATTCGACGTGGTAAGATGCTAGTCATGATGTTTCCAATGATGGTATCTTAAGCATAAACATTCCAACTTATAAACATGATGTTGTTTGGATAATTCATCAATGGAACCCAATATCTTGACAGAATTATCATCATATCCTTGATAACATGAATCCAAGGTAGAAAGTAGTATTAACATACCTTAAGATGAAGAAAACACCGAGACAATAAGTAGAATCCAACTCCGGTTGCTTGTTTGCCAAATCAAGATGTTTCTCTACTTTAATTATCAATCACAAGTGACATCCAATCTTCAATGATCACGTAGGGGTGGTCTATATGTGTTTAAGAAGTAGGGAAGGCTCTTTGGACTTCCAAGGAACGAAGAAAAAGTGAAGGAAACGTAAACCAAATGAAATGAGGGTGATGTCCCTTATATAATGTTTCTGCATGTTAGCTGATTAGGGCACGCTATCCTACTATCCTTAGCGCACGCTAATAAGCGTTGACTCCAAAACTGTCCAGGTTCGCCCGCGGGAATCTTATCCGGACCCATGTCCGGCTGGCGCATGTGCTAGCCGTCTACCTCAATAATTGACTGCCTAATGCACGCAATTCTACATTCGTAGCGTGTGCTAGTTTAAGCCGATAATGCGTGTTAAGCTACGTTCTTAACGTACGTTATCACGAGTTTGCATGAGAAAATTTACATGTTGCTATACTCATGTACAAAGATACAAATATGAGACATATCATACTCCAATTATCGAGATCAAAATTCTGAATAATATAGGGTTCAACAACAGATGAAATACTCAATAATAAATCCGGATTTTATGTACTCTCCTACTAAAAAAGAGTTTCGTCCCGAAACTCAAGACGAAAATAACTCTAGATATCTGGAGTTCATGCTATCTTCCTTTTCCTAAGTGGCTTCTTCCACTCCGTGGCGTGACCACTGAACTTTGACCAAAGCGATTGGCTTGTTCCTCAACTGCTTAACTCGACTCTCGAGTATCCTGACTGGTCTTTCTTCAAGCGTTCCATCCTGAGCGATTTCGATCTCGCCGAAATCAATGACATGACTAGGATCTAGTATATATCTCCGTAATTGGGATATGTGGAACACGTTATGAACATGGCTTAGTGACGGTCGTAATGCCAATTTGTATGCCAACTCTCCAACTCTATCGAGGATCTCGAATGGTCCGATATATCTTGGACCCAGCTTTCCTTTTCTCCCAAAATGAATGATTCCCCGAGTGGGAGAAACTTTTAAAAGTACGTGATCTCCAATCCTGAACTCTAATGGACGACGACATACATCTGCATAAGATTTCTGTTGACTCTGGGCGGTCAACAGCCTTTCGCGAATCAAGGCTATCTTTTCTCGTGTCTGATCAATCAATTCTGGTTCCGTTCCGATCAAGTCTGATGAATTGTCCCAACACAGGGGCGATCTGCATCTTCTCCCGTATAATGTCTCAAACGGTGCCATCTTAATAGAAGCATGCCAACTATTGTTATAGGTAAATTCAATCAACGGTAGATGAATTTCCCAGTCAGTTGACCAATCTAAGGCACAAGCCCTTAGCATATCTTCCACTGTTTGAATAGTCCTCTCGGATTGTCCATATGTCTGCGGGTGATAAGTTGTGCTGAAGTTCAATTCGTTTCCCAAGGCTTTATGAACCGCTTTCCAAAAATGAGACACAAAACGACCGTCTCGGTCAGAAATAATGGTCTTCGGCGTACCATGCAATTGGACTATCTCTGAAATAAATACTCGTGCCAACCTCTCTGGTCCCCACGTGTCCTTAATGCCTAGAAAATGAGTTGATTTGGTTAAACGATCAAATATCACCCAAATCATGTTCATTCCTGACTTGGTTCTCGGCATACTAGTAATAAAGTCCATCGATATGTCCTCCCACTTCCATTCAGGAATCGGGAGCGGCTTTAGCATTCCGGCAGGTCGTTGATGCTCGATCTTAACCTGCTGACAAGTCCAGCATTTCGAAACATAATCCGCTACATCTTTCTTCATGTTACCCCACCAAAAGTTCTGTTTCAAGTCCTTATACATCTTACTGGTGCCCGTGTGGATAGAATAGGGCGAGTTATGAGCTTCCTTCATAATTGTCTGTTTCAGAACATCGACATCGGGAACACAAAGTCGGTTCTGAAATCTCAAAACTCCATCGTCATTAATTACAAATCCGGGGGCCTTTCCCTTGATCACTTCATCACGTAACTGAATCATCTGAGGATCATCTGCTTGCTTAGATTTGATTTCCTTGGTTAACGATGAAGTTATTTCCATCACGCACAGTTGTCCTTGTACTCTTTGCCACCATACTTCAATTCCTTCATGAATCAATTCTCGTTGAATTCCGGGCTGGGAGGTCAGAGTCTCGAGCATCTGAATAGAAACAGGCTTGCGGCTAAGTGCATTGACCTCTACATTTGCTTTGCCTGGATGATAAAGAATCTCCAAGTCATAGTCCTTAATAAGTTCCAGCCATCTTCTTTGCCGCATGTTCAACTCTTTCTGACTGAAGATGTATTTGAGATTCTTGTGATCCGTAAAGATCTGACAGTGAGTCCCGTACAGGTAATGTCTCCAGATTTTCA
Source organism: Orobanche coerulescens (assembly GCA_033398695.1). Classification (NCBI taxonomy): domain Eukaryota; kingdom Viridiplantae; phylum Streptophyta; class Magnoliopsida; order Lamiales; family Orobanchaceae; genus Orobanche; species Orobanche coerulescens. The sequence continues at coordinate 99,107,767 of CM065818.1, read as the reverse complement.
AAGCGAAAACTACTGCTGCCAGATCCAAATCATGCGTTGGGTAATTCACTTCATAAGGGTTCAGCTGTCGTGACACATAAGCGATCACCTTATCATTCTGCATGAATACGCATCCGAGCCCTTGGTTCGAAGCATCACTGTGAACTATAAATCCTCCAGTTCCCCGTGGAAGTGCTAAAATCGGTGCCGTCGTCAATCTCTTCTTCAATTCATCAAAGTTATTCTGGCACAACTCATTCCACTCAAACTTTTGAGTTTTCTGCAGTAGTCGAGTAAGTGGGCGGGTAATTTTGGAAAATCCCTCCACAAACCGACGATAATATCCAGCAAGTCCTAAGAAACTCCGGACTTCTTTCACGTTCTTTGGAGGCTTCCAATCCATAACTGCTTCAATCATCTGAGGATCTACTCGGACTCCTTCAGCTGATACCACATGGCCGAGGAATATTACTTTTTTTAGCCAGAATTCACACTTAGAAAGTTTGGCGTACAATTGTTCGCTTCTCAAAAGTTCTAATACAATCTGCAAATGCTGCGCATGTTCTTCCGGGCTCCTGGAATAAACTAGAATGTCATCAATGAACACAACCACAAACTTGTCCAAATACTCTATGAACACACAATTCATCAATTGCATAAACACTGCAGGTGCATTAGTGAGACCAAACGGCATCATTAAAAACTCATAATTTCCGTAACGAGTTCTGAATGCTGACTTCGGAACATCAGATTCCTTAATCCTCAGCTGATGATATCCTGATCTCAGAACGATTTTAGAAAATAATGTATCTCCTTGCAACTGGTCAAACAAATCATCGATTCGTGGCAACGGATATTTGTTCTTAATCGTCATCATGTTCAGTTCTCGATAGTCAATACATAGTCGAAGCGATCCATCCTTATTTTGGACAAAAAGAACTGGTGCACCTTAGGGAGAAATGCTCGGCTGGATATAGCCTTTGTCCAGTAACTCTTCTAGTTGCTTCTTCAACTCGTACATTTCAGTCGGTGCCATACGATACGGTGCCTTTGAAATTGGTGTAGCTCCTGGTTCCAGCTCGATGGTGAATTCCACATCCCGTTGTGGGGGTAGTCCAGGCAATTCGTCAGGAAACACATCCGAAAATTCGTTCACAATAGGAATGGATGAGAGTTCTACTTTTCCGTCTTCTTTCTTCATTGCGTATCACCAGTATCCGGTACAGCCCTGTTTCAACAATTTGACAGCTTTCATCGCCTTGATCATCTTTCCTGAGCTTCTTGGTTTCCATCCTTCAAACAGTACTTCGGAACCATCGTCAGCGATCAGCGAGATATTCCTCTTTCGGTAGTTTACAATAGCTCCATATCGATTAAGCCAATCATCTCTGAGTATCAGGTCGTCTCCTTGTATTTCTATCACAATTAGATTTTAGGGCCACTCTCTGCCTCCAAATGATATAGGGAAATCTTTAATTTCTAAGTTTCCCACCATCCTCTCTCCACTCGGTAAGCCCAGAACATAAGGCTCACAATCATGAAAACCAGAAATATTCAAACGATTCACACAAGACAAGGATATAAATGAATGCGTAGCTCCTGTATCGAATAAAAGCTAACTGGTTGTGAAAGGATCTGAATAGTACCTTATGCGACAGCGGCATCCTGGTCATCTATCTTCCTCATCTCGTACAGATGTGGGGGAGCAGATCCGACACTCGAGGCTCCTTTGCGGTCGAACTGTCCCCTGCCTCGGCCTCGACCGAAATTCTGAGGCAGTTGAACACTTTGTTGCGTCTACTGATTACTTGCTTCCTTTTGAGCTGGCTGAGATGTACGGTTTCCATTAAACTTTGTGGCATCCTTGCAAAATATCGCACAGTGCCCTTCCTGCCCACAATCAAAACATGTAACTGGAGTACGGAGACAATCACGCCAAAGGTGGTCTGGGCGACCACAGTTAAAGCACTTCCTAGATGTATCCGTCGTGGCTGACACTGCTCCGAAATTCTTTCCGCTCTTAGATGGGTGCGGAGGTTTCTTGAAAGAGTGAAAGGATGACTGGGCCTTGCGGGGCCCACTGCTCTTGTGCTCTGTGAAACTACTAGAGACTTTCTGGTTCTTGGATTCTGCAAACTTTTCCATCGCTGCTTCTTTGATCTCATATGCCAATGCTTTATCCTGATATTGACGAAGAGTGGTACATTCAAAACCGGACATGTACATCTGGATTTCTGGTTTCATCATCATATCAAAATGGATCATCATTTCCGCATCTGTTCTGACCAAGTGTCGACCAAACGCCATATGTTGGTTATACATCTTAATCGTCTGGGATACTGGCTCGTCTAATGGCTGTGCGGAGAAAAATTCCCGAACTCTGGCTTCCCTTACAGGACGAGGGCAGTACTGAGCTTCCATCATCAATTTAAATTCTGTCCAGTCAGCATCATGATCTATAGGCCGGATGGCTTCCCACCACTCGGATGCTTCCCCTACCAGAAAGTGCTGGGCAATAGAGGCTCTCCGGTCGTCTGTGCAATTAATTCCGGCAAAAATTTTCTCCAGTTCCTTTAACCAGTGATCCCACGTTGGTGTCTCCGAAAAGCCGTCGAATTTGGGTGGTTGCATCTTTGCCACCTCTTGCAGCCATCGGTCGCCTCGATTCCCCATGTCTGGGATCCCTTGTTGTCCATCTCCCTGTTGTAATCCTACCGCCACCTGCATTCGGTCTACGACATGGGCGAACTGCATCATCTGGTTCACCACCTGACGAAAGATTTCGGGCACAGCAGGTTTCGGTTCATTATTAATAGATCTTTGTGGCCCGCCTGAGCTATGACTGGCCTGATTAGAAGGCGACGCTTCTCTTTTGGCATTCCTTCGTCCGCGTCCGCGACCGCGACCACGTCCACGTCCACCTCTCAACATATTGTAAGCATAAATACTCAATATACAGGAAACAATACCGTTCAAATGCTCAAGTACAAAGAAGTATAACATGTAAAGGATGAGATAGAGTTTAGGAACTTACAACCATCGCCCGCACGAAGATGTAGGCAGTACAGTGATGTTCACGGACAGTTACTTCAAAAGACATATATGACCCCTATTTAAACCCAACGGCCAAGATATCCATAATCTTAGCTCCGATACCATATTTTGTAACACCCCCGATATATTCAGGAATATTACAGCGCCGTAAATTCTTTACATAAGAATTTACAAGGCTGAAGAAAAGAAACTATTATAACCGATACCAACATATACAAGTAACTGATTTAAGAATACAACAGTTCTGAATCAATACTGAAAACACAATATCCAAAGGAGGAACATCACCGAAATCAATTATTACAATGACAACGTACTCGAGTACTTATTAAAAGTAACGCAAACAACAGACAATTACACCCGGCCGGAACATCACTCTGCACCCTCGTCGCCGTACAGCTCCAGTGGTTGTTTCCCTGCTCTCCTGGATCCTGAACATAGACAAATATTCATCCCCGAAGGGGTTAGCACAACGATGCTAGTACAAGTACAATAATCATACAATAGTGATGTAATCAACAATGATCATAACAAGTTTCTCCAACGAGAAATAACAGCAACACATATCACATCATAACAGTCTCAACATACTGATGGTATTCCAATGATCCAGCGCACACAGCTATAGATTCCCATGATGATCCCGTCAGACCAACGCATGGTTGAGCTACCTGTCCAACGATCCAGTGAACACATCTATAGATTCCCATGATAATTCCCGTTGGATCAACGCATGGTGGACATTTAATCACAATACATGTACATAATACAATCACAATATTACTGACATAATATAAACAATTCTAATTAGAGTACTTACCTTAGTTCGATGACAAGAATAAAGCTTCCACGAATATCAAAACACTCGAAGGTCGTCCCCTTCGATCAATCACGTTGCTAAGCTCGAACCTTAACAAAAGAAATAATATAGAATTCATCTCAAGTCGTACGAACATCTAACAATCCAAATTACGGTCGGAAACTCATAAAATGTAACCTGTCTGACTTGGTTAACGTACGTTACATACCTTTGGTAGCGTATGTTAGGCCTACTTCGTTAGCGTACGTAAACAATAATGTCTTAGCGTACGCTAACTATGTATTGACAGTTCCTCTCTGATCAGTCGACTTAACTCATCTGATGATATAACGCTCATTACGTTCCAAGCGTAGTGTACGTTAACTTATGCCCGATAGCGTACGTTAACTACATAGCTTTAGCGTACGCTAAACACGTATGACAGTTCTTCTCCTGGGCAGACGATTGTTTAAAATGTGATGAAGCTTATGAAATCTTCAATGATTAATGTACGTTATCTCCATACATATTACGTTCATCCTATTACAAATGATCTCACGGATTCAAACATCTTCGAGGTACAAGAATATGCATAATTATCACAACACCATATTCCATCTTGATTACAATTCTCATGCGAAGTTTGGTGTTCTTAAGGTCGATGCACTAGATTCCAATATCATCATTACATCCTGATTTAACCATGAAGATGAATTAACAATTCCAACTTATGAGAAAGGATGCAAATCTTCTATGGTTCTCTCCTAAGTCCATTTAACAAAAGTGATAACAACTTTACATCTACGATCAATAAGGTAATGTCATAAATATGGATACTCAATCTCACAATATTTCTCTCATCATTCGACGTGGTAAGATGCTAGTCATGATGTTTCCAACGATGGTATCTTAAGCATAAACATTCCAACTTATAAACATAATGTTGTTTGGATAATTCATCAATGGAACCCAATATCTTGATAGCATAATCATCATATCCTTGATAACATGAATCCAAGGTAGGAAGTAGTATTAACATACCTTAAGATGAAGAAAACACCGAGACAATAAGTAGAATCCAACTCCAGTTGCTTGTTTGCCAAATCAAGATGTTTCTCCACTTCAATGATCAATCACAAGTGACATCCAATCTTCAATGATCACGTAGAGGTGCTATATATGTGTTTAAGAAGTAGGGAAGGATCTCTGGACTTCCAAGGAATGAAGAACAAGTGAGGGAAACGTAAACCAAATGAAATGAGGGTGTTGTCCCTTATATAATGTTTCTGCACATTAGCTGATTAGCACATGCTATCCTACTTTCCTTAGCGCACGCTAATAAGTGTTGACTCCAAAACTGTCCAAGTTCGCCCGCGGGAATCTTATCCGGACCCATGTCCGGCTGGCATATGTGCTAGCCGCCTACCTCAATAATTGACTGCCTAACGCACGCAATTCTTCATTCGTAGCGTGCGCTAGTTTAAGCCAATAATGCCGTTAAGCTACGTTCTTAACGTAAGTTATCACGAGTTTGCATGAGAAAATTTACATGTTGCTATACTCATGTACAAAGATACAAATATGAGAAATATCATACTCCAATTATCGAGATCACAATTCCGAATAATACAGGGTTCAACAACAGATGAAATACTCAATAATAAATCCGTATATTACAATTACCCCCGTCGTTGAGCCATGCGCATAGTGTATTTCATGTTTCTTAGCTAAGAAAGTAGGTCCCAGACCTGACTCACGTTATCGATTTTGGGGATGTGGAGATCGATAAGGATGTTACGTTTGAGGAGAGGCCAGTGAGGATTTTGGAACATCGGGATAAACAGTTAAGGCGTAAAATCATTCCTTTAGTTAAGGTGCAATGGCCGAGACAGGGAGTGGAGGAAGCGACATGGGAATTGGACGAGGATATGCGTGCGAGGTACCCCGAGCTTTTTGATCCTTAAGTTTCGGGACGAAACTTCTTTTTAGAGGGGGAGAATGTAATATTCGTACTTATGGGAACATGTCTATTTTAATGACTCGCTTGTAATCATTTCGAAATTTTGAATCTATTTTGTTCTTGGTATTTTTCCATTTGGATGAGTTTCGGAGGTGTTTTTAGGCAATATGCTTTATGTTACGATCTTGTCGCATGTACGTTTGATTCTCGTAAAACTCATTCTATTTCGTTATTTCTTTGTTCCCATGAGTTCATATTATTGAGTTATTCGTGTTGTGAGTTTCGGGTTCATAATCCGATGTCGTATCATGATTTTCGAACGTTTTGGGCCATGTTGTAATTTCCTAAAGTTTAGGGAATTTACTTCCATTTCTGTATCCTGAGTCGTCGAGTGGTCGGGATCGTGCCTTATTTTATCTCTTAGATTCATTGATGCGAATACTTCATAAATGTGCCTTTGAATTCCAACTTTTAGTTGTGTTCGGTCTCGTGCCTTCCTCAACAGTGAACTGCACTCAACAGTACTGGACCGCTGCATAAATAGCGTACGCTATTTATGATTGATTACGTACGCTATCTGTTTATAGTTAACATATGCTAAATCTTAGTCATAGCGTGTGTTAACGTCTTCAGTGTTTTGGACAGTAGGTTCTGGACATAGAATTATAGGTTCTGACTATCAGGTAGCGCGAGCTAAGCTTTCATAGCGCACGCTAATGACTAGCAATTAGTGCGCGCTAAGAGGTAGTAGCGCACACTAACGACACCGGATTGAAGCTACTAGACTACCGGCGATCCCATTAGCGCGCGCTATTTTCAAGAATTAGCGCACGCTAATTATACCTAGTATAAATAGGACGCGACAGTACACTTTCCGTCATTTTTCACCTCTTCTTTTCCTTTGGTCGATTTCCGAAGATCTTGGGCGATTTGTGAAGATTAATCCATGGAGTTCCTTATTTTATCGATTGTAGTACTCAGACCAAAGTTACCATCATCTTAATCCATCCTTTCCGTCCGAATTCAAGGTATTTTGGCTCAGAACCCTAACTTCTCAATTTTGGGGTTTTTTTGGGGATTGGTCTATTTAAAGAGTGGTTCGGTTATGTTGTGATATTTCTTATTGACTATTGTTATTTAGGGATTCCCAGCCCATTTCCATCGATGTTGATCCATGAGTTGTCGATTCGGGGAGGTTTTGTGAAAATCCTCACCCGTGTTGACCGTACGTGTATTGTTATGGTTGATAATCGGGGTTGTGGGCATATTTCATTCGGTTATTGATGTCGTTTAGGACTGATTCGTGTTAACCTTTCGTTTAGGAGCGCTCGCAGCCACTCCGGGTCATTCCTAGCCATCGTTTATTTCCCGTCCCGTCGAAGATGTCTCAAAGGCAAGTACTTTACATTTGTATGCATATTCTGGTATTTGATTTATGTCTTCCCATATATGTTGTGGATGTGAATGCGTATGTTCACCCAGGTATGGCCTGACGAGGCCACTGGGGATACGTACACGTAGTGTTGTGTGTGTATGCATATCGCGAACTGGAGTTAACCACCCAGGGATGGTCCGACGGGGCCTCTGCGGGGTGCGGTGGCCGTGAGTCTCGTACCAACAGTTAACCTTTGAAATGCTTTGTTGGAGAACCATATTTTGTGCTCGTTCACCATAATATTCCGGAATATAAATGTTTTCCAAAGTGATTTTTTGCGCATATTTCATCTGATTAGAATGGTAGTTCAAATGGATTGTACTTGCATTAGTTGTTGTCGCTAACCCCTTAAATGGGGGAAATACTTTTGTATTGCATGTACAGGTCTTGGAGGCGAACGAGCATGTGGACAGTACGAGGATGATGGGCAAGGGTGATTATGTTCAAAGGTCATTTTTTTGGCGTCTTGTCTTTTAATTTTATTAATTATGTCATTTATTTTAGTACTCGAGTACTTTCTTCTTTTGAACTTGTAATTGTTGGGGTACCAGTTTTGGGAAAGATTTTATTAGTCACTGTCGGGTTCGGTCTATTTGTTTTGAATGCCTTAAAATTGGGGAATTATTTGTATGTTGATGATGTTGTCATCAGTCGTGAAGTTGAGTTTGTGCGTTAGCCTGGTGGATTCCAAAGTGTTGGGCTCACGGCGCTGTAATATGCCCTGAACGTCTTGGGGATGTTACACATATAGATCGCGACGGTCGGCTAGGTTGGGTCGCAGCGGATTTCGATGGGGATGATCGGGTCAGAGTTCCGTGGAGTGGAGTCGGGCAGGTGTTGGTTCACGGCTCGGTGCGACGGGGATCTTGGCGGACTGGTCGCGGCTGTGCTGTACGGCGAAGTACGGAGGCGGGCCGGGGTAGATCGGGACTTGGCTGTGGCGGCAGTATGTAGTGGGGGCTGAGGTTGCGGCAGTGCACGGCAAGCAGGGGGGTTGGCTAGGGTTTCGGTCGATTTTCCTCTTTTATTTTGGAATTTTGTAAAAAGAAATAATGGGAGCTACGTGTTGACAACATGTGTCAGGAGAATGTAAGAAAGCAGTAAGATGAATCAATTATATTCATAACACTGATGGAGGTGCCTTTATATAGACTTTACAATGAGAATCCCTCCATACATAGGATTCCTAGTTAAGGTAAGACACCTAATGGGATCCTACTATATCTAGAAGGATCTAGAACCTTCCATCTATGTATCCTACTACAACCAGTATTAGGCAAGGCATATACAAGGGAAGGATAACCCGAAATATTTATGAGTTTTTTTTTTGGTTACATTTATGAGTTAATATTTGATAATAATTTTTATTTATATTTATTTATTTTACAGAAATTAGAATTAGCACTTTAGAAGGAGGCTCAAATGAATAAAAATGTGAGTAAATGTACATGTGTGCTAGAAAAAGACTAATTCCTAACATAATTGGGGGTTTTAATTATCAATTAATTAATTGAAATGCAGTGCGGAAAATTAATTAAAATCAAGTAGAAAACGTTTACTAAGTAAATAAAATGTTACTGCAAGTACTATTACCATTAAGACAATTAAGCAAACACTTAAAATGCATAAAGTCATAAAGAGCGAAAAATCGTGAAGTCTAGAGATTCAGAATTGCACCAATCCCACTAGGATTTATTCCGAAATCAACTACTAAATCTCAATTGGATGGCCTCTCAAATTACGTCCAATTACAATTTAGAGAATTTCGAGGCAAATTGCTATTTTAGGTTCATTTTCCCAAAATTAGGGTTAATCAATACAATTTTCCCAAATTGAATCTATGCAATTTCTAATATCCGTAAACCCTAGTTAAATTGGGTCAATTTTCCTGAACTCTCTATAATTAGAGTTCCAGAGACATATCATGTGAAATTAAAATTAAAAGAGATCAACAAAATAATATCAATGGCATGGACAAATGAGGGGCGGGAGAGAGAATCTAGAAATCAATGACAACTAAAGAATAAAGTGGAGAAAATCTTACTTAAACCATAGAAATTGAAAGCAAGACATGAAATCAAACCAGTCAAACACCTTGATTCATGGGAGAAGCAAGCAATTACAAGTACTTGAAGTTTAGAATTAAATTGCAATTGAAACTAAAAAAGCAAATCCAAAGCTAGGGTTTGAAATGGGTAAAATTAGAGAGAAGATTTGGAGAGAAAGCATATCCTAAAACACAAAAATGAAAAAATGAAGGAAAATGTTGGAATTAAGTCGTTAAAATGTACATTTCAGATTTTACCAAAAACACAAAGTACGCAAAAATTCGCCCAGGGGTCAATCACCCCTTCCGGCATGACTCAGCCTAGATCGACCCGTTAATCCTGTAACAATCCAAACCCATAGGGATAATTACAGTGTTGTAAATATCGCCCTAGGATTCACAAGGCTAATACACAATCCAATTTAACCAAAATGGTTAACGATCACGAAATGCATGACTCTGAACTATATAATCAATCAGTACAGTCCAAACCGACTAGATTTGGAAATGATCCAAACAACACGAAAAAGTTAAATTGTACTAGTTTTATGCATGAAGTCTTAAACAATGCTTCATGCATGAAGTCTTAAACAACGCTTCATGCATAAAGTCTTAAACAACCACTGCGGACTAGCATCATGCTGGCATATTGTTGCTTCGTACTGTCCATGAGATAACACTACAAAAAAAACAGTTTTTACCGACGCAAAAATGGCGTTGGTAAAACAGAAAATGGCGTTGGTAAAAAAATTACCGACGCCATTACCGACGGCAACCCGCCGTTGGAAAAACGCTCGACGGTAATTTTTTACCGACGCCATTTACGCCATTACCGACGCCATTTACCGACGCCATTACCGACGCCATTTTGGCGTTGGTAATTTTTTTTTTTTTAATTTACCGACGCCGTTTACGCCATTTACCGACGCCATTTTTGGCGTCGTTAAATTAAAAAAAAAAATTAAAAAAGTCAGGTCAGGACTCAGGCGGGGCTCAGGCGGGTTAGGTCCGGGCTCAGGCGGGTGGGTTCGGTCAGGTCCAGGTCGGGGTCCGGGCGGGTCGGGTGCGGGTCCGGGCGGATCAGGTTCGGGCTCCATTCAATTTCAAATGGTTGAGAAGGATTTTGGTTTATAAACCACCAAAAACATTGATGTTTTTTCGATGTGGGATTGTGTTAAAAAATTACCGACGCCGAAATGGCGTCGGTAAAAAAAAAATTTACCAACGCCAAAATGGCGTCGGTAAACGGCGTCGTTAATTGTAAAAAAATAAGTCTGCGAACCGGTCGTCGGCAATGGCGTCGGTAAATCGGGCGTCGGTAAATGGCGTCGGTAAATTATAAGTTTAACAACGGCGGTACGGGCGTCGGTAAATGGCGTCGGTAAATTATAAGTTTAACAACGGCGGTGCTGGCGTCGGTAAATGGCGTCGGTAAAAACTGTTTTTTTTGTAGTGTAACTCTCCAACAACACTTATATCAGCACGTATGAAAGATGTACACCCCATTAGGGATTAGCTTGGAATTCTAGTGCAAGTACAAGAATACAAATGCTCTAACTCCAATCACAATGTACATCGAAACACAATCTTAAGTAAAAATATAAGTACATAACACATCAAATAATCCGATGTTTGCTACACTCAGGCCTCTACGGAACACTAGAGACCTCGAAGGGTCTTCCGTACTTGGAGTATAAATCTCGATCCTATATCAAATTACTCATGTCTCAGATCTCAACTCATATCTCATATATCATTATTAAGAATGTTTTCTGCTACATTCTAGCCTCTACGGAGCACTAGACGTCTCAAATGGTCTTCCCTGGTTGGATTTAATTCTCAAACGCAATAACAAATATTCAACAAAAATCTCAATCACAATAATTCACTCAAAATATTTAAATTAAAATATAAATATGAACATGGAATATAATAGAAGTACTTGAAATACTTGCCTTAACCGGCACTGACGATAACCCTAATGATTCCTTAATCGCCGTAACAGTAACTCACCTTAATCAAATAAGGTAACACAATTTTATGGTAACAGTAACTCACCGTGAGGATAAGACATAAAATTCATCCTGACTCAATTATTACCACGGTGATAACATTATTATATCAACCATCCTCTACGATTTCTATGATGATCTCGATATCGTTACAATTACACCTCCCTATGTTCATTGATTTCTCAAGATTCACAATCACAATCTCAATCTCATGTTCATCGAATTTCGGATAAATATCACTACTCAAGATTAATGTGTTAAGGCTTCCAACAACTCATGGTTCAAGTTTTGTCAAGAATCGTAATCATATGAAATTTATAATCATCTACCTTATGCTTTTCTCAAGCAATAATCTAATTATACATGTCATCATCCCTTCATTCCATGATTGTAATACGCTTATAAATTCTTTTAATCTTGATAATAGCTTCAAGTATTCTCTTAATAATATGAACTAGACTGTATAAATCTCAACATCATCATCAAGTTCAGAATCATCGTCAGCAACATGCTTCTCTTATCATTTAATCTGATTTAATGACATAATCATCAATATAGTTTCATTTCACATCACAATACTTGTAAAAGCAAACTATCACAAGCCTAACTTCAACATGATCATCCATTCTACTGGGAATATGATAGAATTGTCTAATAATAACTTCTAAAGTTCTCAAATACTCCAAACGATTAAGCACAACGAACCCAACTTCATCCCCTAGCTATTATGAAGCAAAAAATGTGATCTCGAGACTCAAAAGACGATTTCAAAGTATTGGAAAATATCTCGTGAGGAAACTAAAGGCTCACCCTCTTTTTATAAACTGGATAGTTATTAATATATGTTATGCATGGTGCATGACGTACGTTAAGGACTTTAACGTACATTAGAGTGCCCATGTCCCATACGCTAATAAAATCCCATAGCTACTATCTCAGCTAAGTAATCCCATATACATGCTACAAAATGTTAGGGCCGCTACCAACAATACACAACGTATGTTAACCTCTTAAAGTTAACATAAGCAATATGTGTTGACTCGACTGGCCGCATGCGTCAAAAGTAAATGGCCCCACTCGGCCAAAAGTGGGAATCATGAAGCTACAACTCGTGATCCGATCTATTCTTATCTACGCCAAACATTATTCATAGCATATGCTAAGTTGTTTTGTGTTGCATACACTAGGCTCCTACAGTTGCGTACATGACTAGTACTTAACCAAAAAATCAACATTCAATATCTCTCCTAAATGATCTCCAATTCAATACTTGATACTCATTCTAAGGAAATACATTCATTAATATCACAATAGCCAATATTACTGCAATATCTTTCAATCATGCATGATGTCAATCCATAAATATGAAGCGGAAGTACACTCAAAATACACAGATATTACAGGTCCGTCCAGGGTGACTTGGTCTGTTGGTCTCGGTCCGGAAGAAATTATCATACCCCCAAAACCATATGTTATATTACATCATCAGGGGTCCCACACCAGAACCCACCACGATAAAATAATGTTTCACAATCACCAAACCCGTGAATGGCTAATGATTGTAATATATTTCAAATTACATAAACACTTTCCAGAATCCATATTTCAAATACCGCCATAAAAATCGTATTTGATAGTACAAGACCAAAATAACATAATTCAAATAATTTTTAAAGTTTACGCTAAGCTATGGCTTTCACATCCCACCAAAAATAGTTTGGGCAATCTACTTTCAAAAATATACTCAAGTTCCTAAAATATCAGAAAACAATTATAAATTTCATGCGCATCAGATATAATAGAGCAAAAATACATTTGCAGCGAAAAATAGCAACTATTGAAAATACTAGATTCCTGATCACATGTCATAACCAGTATCTCTCGGGAAGCCCATCTATTCACGACCGCTACTAGCCCGATTCACAGGTACCTAAAAGTAAAGCCTGCGACGGGGTCATCCACAATACTCAACAATGATAATATTTACATCAACATTAATAATTACATATAAATATAATCACAAGGTAAGGAATATCACCAGTACAATCTTGTTGTTATAACCCTACCAACTCGTGGTAATAAATGAGTCCTTACCATATTCCAAGTCCCGCATTCTCAAATGATGGAATGAATTCAAACACAAATATTTATACTGTATTCAATCAGTACAAAGGTCCTCAAAGCATCATCATAACTCATAAATATGGAAGAAATCATTTGTACAAAATCCTATCCGTCGGATCACAAAATCAAATCCCAATCTTGATAAATGATTGTCAATCACGACAAAAACCAAGAACACACAGTACATATGTGAATCAACTGCCTAATCAACACCAAAAAGTTATAATTCATCAACACAAAGTAAGAATGCACATAAGATCAACATAAGAAATCAACCGAGAATATAATCCATGTGATAGACTCGAACAAGATCAACCAATCAACCGAGAACACCAATAGGATCAACTAAAGGATATATCAATTGAGAATATCATCAACATGACAGACCCCAACAAGATCAACTAAAGAATCAACTAGGGATATCTCCAATGCGATCAACTGAAGGATCAACATCAACCGAGAATACCATTAACATGATAAGCTCCAACATGATCATTTAAATTACAAGAAAATTATAATCTCGAACTGTTTATCACACACATTTAAACATGTTGTATGAATCAACCATATCATAATCTAAAAAAACTATGTGATATACGCAGTCACACATGCTGTATAAACCCTAACAACATCATAATCTCAAATAGTTGATCACACGCAACAAAACATGTTGTATGAATCAACCAGATCATAATCTCAAAATCTGTGGGATATACGCAACCACACATGCTCTATAAACCCTAACAATATCATAATCTCAAATCATTGATCGCATGCAACCAAACATGTTGAACGAATACACACATGTTGTATAACCCCAACGTCATAATCTCAAACCATTGGTCACAAGCGATCAAACATGCCATATGAATGAACCAGACTGTACTCAAAATCATGGAATATACGCAATCACACATGTTCATAAGCTCAAACTGTTGATCACACACAACCAAACATGATGTATGATTCAACCAGATTATAATCGCATGCCATAAGGCTCATAGGAGGGACACCACACTACTCTGAGAATAAAATATCACCAACGTATATGGAATCCAGTAACATACATGTGATCATGTACCTAATCAGTCTCTCGGAAGTTACCCTCCTGTGTACGAAGTCCAAATGTGAAACATTACACATGACTATATATGACGGTTGAAAATCCTACACATCACAAGTCGGTGCGCCAGTATAATTCCAGAATGCCACAATGACAAAAGTGACAACAAAACACAGTAATGACGAACGAATCTAACAAGGATTAAAACAACTCACCGAAGTGAAACACAATTCCAACAAGGATCAAACGACACACCGAGGTGAAACAAAGATATAAAAAGGACCTGGAACTACTATTCCTCAAGAAATGATCAAAAAAATCAACAGTATCATCACAGGATGAATCAGCATTCATAAAGCATTATGTACGTCATACGTACAACATACCAAAGATCCATTATCCTCATAACCAAGCATGAATTAACTTTCCTCAATGCCAGTGATGAATATGTCATTTACACGAACAAACGTTGCTGACTGAATTATCACGATAGATTATCCTCGATACTCGATAGTCCATAACATAAGTCGTAGATAACCCATATCTTATCTTTACGAACCTGTATACTAAATACCGTAGTATGCCAATAACCCATGTAAATCATATACATTATGATTACAATTCAAACCAAAATACAACATAAAAACCATTATCTACATAACTAACATTTAAAATATCATTGCTATATGAATTATAAAGGAAATGGAATCAAAACCATTCATTAAACATTATAAACTGAACAAGTAAAAACTCACCTCAATATCCATACGATGATAATGAAGCTAATACCATCTATAAGCCCTCCTTTACGAGCTCCTCGACTCTGACTAAAGCAATTCACGAACTCCTAGATCTCGAATGCAACATAACAATCACAACCTATTGCAATAATTTATTAACCACATATCCAATAACAATCAACAATTGCAAGAGCTTCGTATAAATGATCAACAATCTCATATGGTTCGACAATACCTCGATCATATATAAGATAGAACAGCTCAATGCCAATCAACTATGAATTCATATATACCATATGATTTCATAATACGATAATCATATCACCATGATATCAAGACTTATAACATTATCTATGTAACACCCCCGATATATTCAGGAATATTACAGCGCCGTAAATTCTTTACATAAGGATTTACAAGGCTGAAGAATTGAACAGGCATTAAAAGATACTAACGAATGGAAATAACGGAATTACGACACAACAGTTCTGACCAAATACAAAAATAGTACAATTGTTCAACAGAACTCAATAATACATCACCAAATTCAAATTCAACATAATTGACTTCGTACTCGAGTACTTATTGAAATAACCAATAAACAACAGACAAATGGACCCGGCCAAAACATCACTCTGCACCCTCGTCGTCATGCAGCTCCAGTGGTTGTTTTCCCGCTCTCCTGGATCCTGAACATAAACAAAATCTTCACCCCCGAGGGGGTTAGCACAACGATGCTAGTACAAGTACCACAACATATTATTCATATCTCACGAAGAATAATAACGTAAACGACAAAATACCAACGAGTCTTCTCCTACGAGAAACTCATAAATGACATACACAACTGATAATCACAACATGATATCATAACATACACATGGTAATTCCGTCGATCCAGCGTTCACTGCTTAGAACCCACGATGATCCCGTCAGACCAACCCGTGGTGGAAAAACCCGTCCGATGATCCAACGCACGCTAGCATAGATCCCCCGATGATCCCGTCAGACCAACACGAGGTGGACATACAATAACGACATACATGCACGACAATATGTATAACAACAATTCATAAAACAATTAAGGTACTTGCCTCGATTTGAAGACAAGAACAATACTTCCACGAAAACGAACACTCGAAGGTCGTCCTCCTCAATCAATCACGCAACAAGATCAAACCTTAACAAAAGAAATGATATAGGATTTATCTCACGTCGTACAAATGTTTAACAATTCGATTTACGGCCAAAAGTTCATAAAATGAAATATGCCTGAACTGCTTAGCGCACGCTAAGTGCTCTGTGTAGCGTGCGCTAAGTCTGCTCGATAGCGCACGCAAACAACAAAGCCTAGCGTACGCTAACTATGCATGGTCAAGATTTCACCGATCGGCCGATCGACTCGCTCGATGGTCTAGCGTACGTTACGTACCAAACGTAGCGCACGCTAACTCGTGCTCGATAGCGCACGTTAATATTCATAGCATAGCGTGCGCTATCTATGCATGGCAGTTTACTGTTGAGCAGTAAACTGTTCTTATCATGATCAAAACAATGACATCTTCCGTGATAACTCATGTTACCTCCATGAATATCATGTACACACATTTATGAATGATCTTACGGATAGTAACAACTTCAGATTCGAGGATATGCATACTATTATAAAACCATATTCCATTTCGACTACAAATCTTCATACGTCAATTCGAAAGACTTAACGGTTGATATCAACATCTTATATCAATCAATATTATCATGCTGAAGTTGTTAAACGTTCCATATATACTAGATAAATCCTTCCATGATCAATCCTTTAGATTTATCTAACAATAATGATGTTAAAGTCAAGTCCAAGATATCTATGAAGTCATCTACTAGATTCGGATTACCAATGATAGAAGCTTCCTTTACATATTCAATGTAATAAGATTCGAATCATGAAGAGCATAATCCCGGTACTTAAGGCTTATTCATCTCAATATTCCAAACATGATGTACTTTAGATAATTCACTTATGAAAATCAATATCTCATTACTATGATCATCCAATTCTTTAGAATCCAACTCTAAGTCTGGAGATAGGTTGAACATACCTTAATATGATGAAAATCACTGAACCGTAAGGTAGAATCCGACTCCGGTTGGTTGTATGCCACTCCAAGGTGCTATTCCACTTCAATGAATACTCCCAAGTGATAACCAATATACAAACACCAACAAGATGTGTTCTAAGTGTGTAGGAGGATTATTTCAGCTCTCTGAACTCTCAAGGATGAAGAATGGGCGAAAGAAATGAAAGCCAAAACGGTTGTTGTCCCATTTATAATATTCTGCATTTTAACAAGTTAGCGCACGCTACTAAGCTTTCCTTAGCGTGCGCTAATAATAGTTGACTTCAGAACTGTCCAGGTTCGTCCGCGGGAATCTCATCCGGACCCATGTCCCGGTTGGCGCATGTGCTAGCCGTCCCGCTCAATAATTGAGTTCTTAGCACACGCAACTCATACCTTCCTAGCGTGCGCTAGTAGTAGCCCGATAGCGCGCGTTAAGCTACATTCTTAGCGTGCACTATCACGAGTTTGCATGAGAAATTTTGCATGTTTCTATACTTGTGTACAATGATATCAATGTAAGAAATATCATACTCCAATAATCAAAACCACAAATCCGAATAATACAGGGTTTGAATACAGATGAAATACACCGCAATAAATCCGGATATTACATACTCTCCTACTAAAAAGGAGTTTCGTCCCGAAACTCAAGATGAAAATAATTCGGGATATCTGGACTTCATATCAGCTTCCGTTTCCCAGGTGGCTTCTTCCATTCCGTGACGTGACCATTGAACTTTGACCAAAACGATTGGTTTGTTCCTCAGCTGCTTAACTCGACTCTCGAGTATCATGACCGGTCTTTCTTCAAACGTCCCATCCTGCGCGACTTCGATCTCTCCGAAATCAATGATATGACTGGGATCTGGTATATATCTCCGTAATTGGGATACGTGGAACACGTTATGAACATGGCACAATGACGGCGGCAATGCCAATCTGTATGCCAACTCCCCAACTCTCTCGAGGATCTCAAATGGTCCGATATATCTCGGACTCAGCTTTCCTTTCCTTCCGAAACGAAAGATTCCCCGAGTAGGAGAAACCTTCAAAAGTACGTGGTCTCCAGTACTTAACTCCAATGGGCGGCGGCGTACATCTGCGTAAGATTTCTGGTGACTCTGGGCGGTCAACAGCCTTTCACGAATCAAGGCTATCTTCTCGAGTGCATTTATCAACTCTGGTTCTGTTCCGATCAAGTCCGATGAATCGTCCCAGCATAGGGGCGACCTGTACCTCCTCCCGTATAATGCCTCAAACGGTGCCATCTTAATGGATGCATGCCAACTATTGTTGTAGGTAAATTCAATCAACGGTAGATGAACTTCCCAATAGTTTGACCAATCTAAGGCACATGCCCTTAGCATGTCTTCCACCGTTTGTATAGTTCTCTCAGATTGTCCGTCAGTCTGCGGGTGATAAGCTGTACTGAAGTTCAATTCGGTCCCCAAGGCCTTATGAACTGCTTTCCAAAAGTGAGACACAAAACGGCCGTCTCGATCAGAAACAATGGTCTTCGGCGTACCATGCAATCGAACTATCTCCGAAATAAATACTCGTGCCAACCTCTCTGGTCCCCACGTATCTTTAATGCCTAGAAAATGAGCTGATTTGGTTAAACAATCAACTATCACCCAAATCATGTTCATTTTTGTCCTGGTTCTCGGCATATTAGTGATAAAGTCCATCGATATGTCCTCCCACTTCCATTCAGGAATCGGGAGTGGCTTCAACATTCTGGCTGGCCGTTGATGCTCGATCTTAACCTGCTGACAAGTCAAGCATTTCGAAACATATTCCGCTACATCTTTCTTCATGTTGCCCCACCAGAAATTCTGCTTCAAGTCCTTATACTTTTTACTGGTGCCCGGGTGGATAGAATAGGGCGAACTGTGAGCTTCCTTCATAATCGTCTGTTTCAGAACATCATCGGGAACACAGAGTCGGTTCTGAAATCTCAAAACTCCATCATCATGAATTATGAATCCGGGGGCCTTTCCTTTGATCACTTCATCACGTAACCGAATCATCAAAGGGTCATCTGCCTATCTAGATTTGATTCCTTCGGTTAATGATGAAGTTATCTCCATCACGCACAGTTGTCCTTGGACTCTTTGTAACCACACTTCAATTCCTTCACGAATCATCTCTCGTTGAAGGCTAAGTTGGGAGGTCAGCGTCTCCAGCATCTGAATAGAAATAGGCTTGCGACTAAGTGCATCGGCCACTACATTCGCTTTGCCTGGATAATATAAAATCTCCAAGTCATAGAACTTAATCAGTTCTAACCATATTCTTTGCTGCATGTTCAATTATTTCTGACTGAATATGTACTTGAGACTCTTGTGATCCGTAAAGATCTGACAGTGAGTCCCGTAAAGATAATGCCTCCAGATCTTCAAAGCAAAAACCACTGCTGCTAGTTCCAAATCATGTGTTGGGTAATTTACTTCATAAGGTTTTAGCTGTCGTGACACATAAGCGATCACCTTATCATTCTGCATCAATACGCACCCGAGTCCTTGGTTCGAAGCATCACTGTAAACTATAAATCCTCCAGTTCCCTGTGGAAGTGATAGAATCGGTGCCATCGTCAATCTCTTCTTTAATTCATCAAAGCTAACCTGACACAACTCATTCCACTCAAACTTTTGAGTTTTCTGCAGGAGTCGAGTAAGTGGGCGGGAAATTTTAGAAAATCCTTCCACGAATCGTCGATAATATCCAACAAGTCCCAAGAAGCTTCGGACTTCTTTCACGTTCCTTGGAGGCTTCCAATCCATAATTGCTTCGATCTTCTGAGGATCTACTCGGACTCCTTCAGCTGACACCACATGGCCAAGGAACATTACTTCTTTTAGCCAGAATTCACACTTAGAAAGTTTGGCGTACAATTGCTCGTTTCTCAGAAGTTCCAATACTATCCGCAAATGTTGCGCATGTTCTTCCGGACACTTAGAATACACCAGAATGTCATCAATGAACACGACCACAAATTTATCCAAAAATTCAATGAACACACGGTTCATCAATTGCTTAAATACAGCAGGTGCGTTAGTGAGACCAAACGGCATCACTACAAACTCATAATGTCCGTAGCGAGTTCTGAACGCTGATTTCGGAACATCAGATTCCTTAATCCTTAGCTGATGATATCCTGATCTCAGATCGATTTTAAAAAATACTGTTGCCCCTTGCAGTTGGTCAAACAGATCATCAATTCGTGGCAACGGATACTTGTTCTTAATCGTCATCTTGTTCAGCTCTCGATAGTCAATACACAGTCGGAGCGATCCATCCTTCTTTCAGACAAAAAGAACTGGCGCTCCCCAGGGTGAAACGCTTGGCTGAATATAGCCCTTATCCAGTAACTCCTCCAGCTGCTTCTTCAGTTCGTACATCTCAGTAGGTGCCATACGATACGGCGCCTTGGAAATTGGTGTAGCTCCGGGTTCCAGCTCAATGGTAAATTCCACATCCCTTCGTGGAGGTAGTCCAGGTAACTCGTCAGGAAATACATCTGGAAATTCGTTCACAACAGGAATGGATGAAAGTTCCACAATTTCATCTTCTTTCTTCATTGCATAACACCAGTACCCGATACAGCCCTGTTTCAACCATCTGACAGCTTTCATCGCTTTGATCAATTTTCCTGAGCTGCCCGGTTTCCATCCCTCAAACAGAATTTCGGAACCGTCGTCAGCGATCAGCGAGATATTCCTCCTTCGGTAGTTTACAATTGCTCCATACCGATTAAGCCAATCTTCTCCGAGTATCAGGTCGTCTCCTTGCATTTCTATCACGATCAGATTTGAGAGCCACTCTCTGCCTCCAAATGATACAGGGAAATTTATAATTTCTAAGTTCCCAACAATCCTCTCTCCACTCGGTAAACCAACAACATAAGGTTCACAAGTATGAAAACCGGAAATATTCAAACGATTTACACAAGACAAAGATATGAAAGAATGTCTAGCTCCTGTATCGAATAAAACGCTAACTGGCTAGGAAAGGATCTGGACAGTACCTGATGCGACAGCAGCATCCTGATCGTCTGTCCTCCTCATCTCGTACCGACGTGGGGGAGCAGATCCGGCACTCGATGTCCCCATTCGGTCCCATTGTCCTCTGCCTCGTCCGCGGCCAAAATTCTGAGGCATTTGAACACTTTGCTGCGTCTGTTGGATACTGGCTTCCTTCTGGACTGGCTGTGGTGTACGGGCTCTAAAAGACTTTGCAGCCTCTTCAAAAAACACTGCCCCGATGTCCCTCTCGTCCACAATCAAAACAAGTCACGGTAGGAATGGGGCAATTCCGTCGATAGTGCCCCGTCTGGGCGCAGTTAAAGCATTTCCTGGTAACATCAGTAATTGTTGATGTCGCTCCGAAGTTCTTTCCGCTCCTAACTGGGTGCGGAGGTTTCTTGAAAGAGTGAAAGGATGACTGGGTCTTACGGGCCCCGCTGTTCTTGTGCTCTGTAAAAGTACCAGAGACTTTCTGTTTCTTGGATTCCGAAAATTTCTCCATGGCTGCTTCCTTGATCTCATATGCCAATGCCTTATCCTGGTATTGACGGAGTGTGGTACATTCAAATCCGTACATGTACCTCTGGATTTCTGGTTTCATTCGCATATCGAAATGGATCATCATTTCTGCATCTGTTCTGACCAGATGTCGAACAAATGCCAGCTGTTGGTTAAACGTCTTAATCGCCTGGGATACTGGCACTTCAGAAGGCTGAGCGGAGAAAAACTCCCGAATTTTGGCTTCCCTCACAGGACGAGGGCAATACTGAGCTTCCATCATCAATCTAAACTCTGTCCAATCGGCACCATGGTCTACAGGCCGGATGGCTTCCCACCATTCGGACGCTTCCCCTATCAGAAAATATTGCGCGATAGAGGCTCTCCGGTCATCTGGGCAGTTAATTCCGGCGAATATTTTCTCCAGTTCCTTCAACCAATGGTCCCAGGTGGGAGTCTCATAAATACCGTCGAATTTGGGTGGTTGCATCTTCGCCACCTCTTGCAGCCACCGGTCACCTCGATTTCCCATGTTTGGGATTCCTTGTTGTCTCTCTCCCTGCTGTAATCCCACCGCCACTTGCATTCGGTCCACGACTTGGGCGAACTGAGTCATCTGGTTCACCACTTGACGAAGGATCTCTGGTACAGCAGGATCTAGTTCATTATTAATAGATTGTTGCGGTTGGCCTGAGCTATGACTGGCCTGATTAGAAGGCGACGCTTCCCTTTTAGCATTTCTTCGTCCGCGTCCACGACCTCGACCACGTCCACGTCCGCCTCTCAACATACTGTAAGCATAAATACTCAATATACAGGAAACAACATCGTTCTAATATTCGAGTATAAAGAGACACAACATGTAAAGAACGAGATAGAGTTTAGAAACTTACAACCACTGTTCGCATGAAGACGTAGGCAGTGCAGTGATGTCATTCACGGCCGGTTACCTCAAAAGACATAAATGACCCCTATTTTAACCCAACGGCCAAGATATCCATAATCTTAGCTCTGATACCATATTCTGTAACACCCCCGATATATTCAGGAATATTACAGCGCCGTAAATCCTTTACATAAGGATTTACAAGGCTGAAGAATTGAACAGGCATTAAAAGATACTAACGAATGGAAATAACGGAATTACGACACAACAGTTCTGACCAAATACAAAAATAGTACAATTGTTCAACAGAACTCAATAATACATCACCAAATTCAAATTCAACATAATTGACTTCGTACTCGAGTACTTATTGAAATAACCAATAAACAACACACAAATGGACCCGGCTAAAACATCACTCTGCACCCTCGTCGTCATGCAGATCCAGTGGTTGTTTTCCCGCTCTCCTAGATCCTGAACATAAACAAAATGTTTACCCCCGAGGGGGTTAGCACAACGATGCTAGTACAAGTACCACAACATATTATTCATATCTCACGAAGAATAATAACGTAAACGACAAAATACCAACGAGTCTTCTCCTACGAGAAACTCATAAATGACATACACAACTGATAATCACAACATGATATCATAACATACACATGGTAATTCCTTCGATCCAGCATTCACTTCCTAGAACCCAAGATGATCCCATCAGACCAACCCGTGGTGGAAAAACCCGTCCGATGATCCAGCGCACGCTAGCATAGATCCCCCGATGATCCCGTCGGACCAACACGAGGTGGACATACAATAACGACATACATGCACGACAATATGTATAACAACAATTCATAAAACAATTAAGGTACTTGCCTCGATTTGAAGACAAGAACAATACTTCCACGAAAACGAACACTCGAAGGTCGTCCTCCTCAATCAATCACGCAACAAGATCAAACCTTAACAAAAGAAATGATATAGGATTTATCTCACGTCGTACGAATGTTTAACAATTCGATTTACGGCCAAAAGTTCATAAAATGAAATCTGCCTGAACTGCTTAGCGCACGCTAAGTGCTCTGTGTAGCGTGCGCCAAGTCTGCTCGATAGCGCACGCAAACAACAAAGCCTAGCGTACGCTAACTATGCATGGTCGATTTCAGCGACTTTCAAATTGACTCGTCTGATGGTCTAGCGTACGTTACGTACCAAACGTAGCGCACGCTAACTCGTGCTCGATAGCGCACGTTAATATTCATAGCATAGCGTGCGCTATCTATGCATGGCAGTTTACTGCTGAGCAGTAAACTGTTCTTATCATGATCAAAATAATGACATCTTCCGTGATAACTCATGTTACCTCCATGAATATCATGTACACACATTTATGAATGATCTTACGGATAGTAACAACTTCGGATTCGAGGATATGCATACCATTATAAAATCATATTCCATTTCGACTACAAATCTTCATACGTCAATTCGAAAGACTTAACGGTTGATATCAACATCTTATATCAATCAATATTATCATGCTGAAGTTGTTAAACGTTCCATCTATACTAGATAAATCCTTCCATGATCAATCCTTTAGATTTATCTAACAATAATGATGTTAAAGTCAAGTCCAGAATTGCTATGAAGTCATCTACTAGATTCGGATTACCAATGATAGAAGCTTCCTTTACATATTCAATGTAATAAGATTCGAATCATGAAGAGCATAATCCCGGTACTTAAGGCTTATTCATCTCAATATTCCAAACATGATGTACTTTAGATAATTCACTTATGAAAATCAATATCTCATTACTATGATCATCCAATTCTTTAGAATCCAACTCTAAGTCTGGAGATAGGTTGAACATACCTTAATATGATGAAAATCACTGAACCGTAAGGTAGAATCCGACTCGGTTGGTTGTATGCCACTCCAAGGTGCTATTCCACTTCAATGAATACTCCCAAGTGATAACCATATACAAACACCAACAAGATGTGTTCTAAGTGTGTAGGAGGATTATTTCAGCTCTCTGAACTCTCAAGGATGAAGAATGGGCGAAAGAAATGAAAGCCAAAACGGTTGTTGTCCCATTTATAATATTCTGCATTTTAACAAGTTAGCGCACGCTACTAAGCTTTCCTTAGCGTGCGCTAATAATAGTTGACTTCAGAACTGTCCAGGTTCGTCCGCGGGAATATCATCCGGACCCATGTCCCGGCTGGCGCATGTGCTAGCCGTCCCGCTCAATAATTGAGTTCTTAGCGCACGCAACTCATACCTTCCTAGCGTGCGCTAGTAGTAACCAGATAGCGCGCGTTAAGCTACATTCTTAGCGTGCGCTATCACGAGTTTGCGTGAGAAATTTTGCATGTTTCTATACTTGTGTACAATGATATCAATGTAAGAAATATCATACTCCAATAATCAAAACCACAAATCCGAATAATACAGGGTATGATTACAGATGAAATACACCGTAATAAATCCGGATATTACAATCTAACTCGAATTCAACCTCGGATATGAAATAACAAGATTACTTCATTGTTCAACATAATCAATTCATATTAATAAAAATACCAAGGTTATAACAATCCAGAACATCTATTTGTTTCAAAATAATGAACAATCATACTTCAAAGATTGATCAAAATCTTTGTATTATATCAAGAACATACGAAAATTGCATCCTGAATCAACATAACTTGATTTCTAGACATAAAAAATCCATGTTCATATCCAAAACACTAATACTTTATAACACAAATTCGTCTTAACATGTTATGTATTCAAAGAGCTTCTTCATGTACATGAATTAATGCATAATCATGCTCAATTAACCTCACCGTGTTCATAATCATCAAAACAACATAATTTGATATACACATCGAATCCACATCTTAACTCATAATCCAATAAATATCCACATATCATCATCTTACTCAACATAGATTTAATAAAGTACAAGAATCATAACAACACTTCAATAATTCCATCATCATACAAAGTAATCATAAACAACAACACCATAAATCTATAAATGAAATGTAGAATTAACCAATATTCCTCTTGAAGATGGACATCACAATCAAATGCCACAAGATTCAATAATCACTTCAGATTTCAAGGTCTAATCAAAGCGATCAGTCTCCCAACCAAGTCAAGAGTGTTTGGAAAACACTTAGAAATAAGGAGGGATTATTTCTTGTGAGAGAAACTAAGTTTGGTTCGTGAGGAAATGAATGACCATTCCTCCCTTTATAAACTGCTCCATCCATAATGGCCGCTAGCCTACATCATTAACATACGTTAAGAACCTCTATGTACGTTATCTATTCTTGATGGGGTATGCAACATGCCTGTTGCAGGCTGTTCCGCATTCTCACTAATGTACATGAACTATCTCAGTTAATGTGCCTAAGTCCTATTGACTCACTTGTCTCATGTGCGTCGAAAGCAAAATCCCTACACAGCCAAAAATTTCGCAATCCAACATTAGTCAATGCAAAACCATCTTAGCGTATGTTATCCACTTCAGTTAGCCTACATAAGGCTCTACTCTTAACATACGTAAGTAACGTTTGACTTGCCTTTCAGCACACCATCCAATCCCTTGGCTCTGCATGTAACAACCCCGTCATGGGCCAGGACTGCTACAGTGTCGTGAATCCATTTCGGGAATTCACAAGGCGGAAACCTACAAACACAATAGTACATCGACCGACCAGGTCGCATAATAAAACTCTATGACCAGTATCGTCTATCAAGGTCAATGAACAACACATCTGCCCCTGATAGTGTAATCCTTGACAAACCATCGGATAACACCTATTTTGACATACCAACCACTAAACTCGATTTAACCCAGCCCACGCACGGGCATAACCAAAATAAATAACAACACCGCACTCATGAGTGATCCAAGAAAACTAAGACGGGACAACTGAATAAACAACTGAGATATCCGGAGGTAATATCACTGGTACTCTTCATCTCCGTACTCTCCCTAGGCCTGCTCATCATTGGATTTCATACATGGATACATAAACAATGTAACCACTCCCAAAGGGGTCAGCAAGCAGCCGGTGCAAGCACGTTGATAACATGAATATGTATAACGTGCGAAAATACATTAATATTATCATCACAATCAAAAGCATAAGCAGTACCATATCACGTCCTTATTCCGGAATAATAAGTATATCACATTTCAATAACCACATGGGCTATATCGATATATGTAGGGGTGGAAATCAAAATTCCGATCCCGTCCCGGTCCCATCCCAAAATTACCCGGGATGGGACGGGATCCAAAATTAAAAATACTGGGCCCGTCCCGTCCCGTCCCATTAGAGTAACTACGGGACGGGACACGGGACAAAAAATCTGAGGCCCGTAAGGCCCGTCCCGTCCCGCTAAGTTTTTAACCCTTTTAAAATCATATATTTTTATTATTTGTAACCCTTCTTTAATTAATTTTTAATAATAAAATATTTTTATTTTTTACTATCTATATTTTATAATTATACACAAACCTAAGCAACAATATAAAGTTAGTCACTCATATTTTTTCAAAAAAAAAATAGATATGTTGTATTCAATGTTAATAATTGTTATTTTAAAAGTTTAATTTAGGCTATTAAATTAGTTTGTTGGATATTTTTCCCGAATTTCGATGTATAAAATTATAGATTTTCTTACTTTTTTCTAATTTATATTTTAAACTTTTTATGCGGCACTAAACCCGTCTCGTCCCGTTCCGTCCCATCCCAACCGGGATAAGGCCCGCGCGGGATGAAATTTTGAAATCACCAATCCCGTCCCGTCCCGTCCCGTCCCACTTGTTATAATACGAGACGGGACGTGGGATGACCCCAGACCCGTCCCATCCCGTCCCATGCCTACCCCTAGATATATGGTTCGCACCCGCATCGTATCCCAGAGTCCTCATTAGGACAGTCCCTGATTGTATAACCCATCGAGTGGTACGTGGTTCGCACCCTGTCGTACCCCAGAGCCCTCGTCAGGGCAATCACTGGCTTTACTCGACCACAAAATAAAATTTCACAATATTGGTACAACTTTTCAGAAATATGAATATCATTTTTCAAAAGAATCGATTTACGATTCTAATCGCAAGATAATACATAAAGCACTATCAAGTACTTGCCTGGTAGTCCAACAAATGGAAAGGTTCAATTGACAAGAAAGTGGAATTGGCGATTCGCCAAATCTATGACCTAAAATGGATAATATTATATGATTAACGCGTCAAGATTTATATAACTATAATAACTCTACTCTCTAATTTAGCCGATTTAAGGGTGAGAACATAGTTATGGATGCACCCCACGCGTTATCGGGGTATAAGAAGGTTGTGGTCCGAACTAGGAGCTATTTGGAAATCGTTTCACCCATTTTGGATTGAAACCAAGAATGTTATACACTGTTTAAAGAAAATAGTGAAGTATTTGGGCCAAAATATAATTTTTAAAACTCTTTTTAAATGTTTAGGGGTCAAATCTATAATAATTAAGAACTTGATTTGGGTCGAATTATAAAGTACCCAAAAATATAGTTTTAAGGTTAAATTGAAAATTTAGGGAAATTCAATCAAGTCCAAATTTATTTCTAATTCCCAAAAGCCTAGCCCTAAACTTTCAAAAAATTATGTTTTCACCCCAAAACTTTCTACAGCCATCTAATCCTCATTTTAGCTTCTCCCGTCTATCGAAACCAAACCGGGAGCTTCTTTATCATCGACTAACACTATTTTTATGATACCCAAAGTCGACAATGCCCGCACCCACAGCCATTTTTTTCACACAAACACAGACCCATAGCTAACGAACACATATAACACATACACCAGTACACACACGAACACATACACACACAGCACACACATATGAACGTACACACACTAGAACATGCACGAACACATACACACACACAGCAGACACATACGAACGCACACACACCAGTACACACATACAAACACAACACACCAGTATACACACCAGCACATACATACACACACACGCACACACCAGCACACACACGCGCAGTGTCGAGAGTAAAGGTAAGGAAGGAGAGCCTTACCTCCATTTTTTTCTTCTTCACATCCTCCTATTTCCCCCTTCTTCCTCTCTAAGGGTCTCTTTTGAACTTATTTTTCAGTTTTTCAGTTCAGTTCAGTTCAGGTCCATTCAGTTTAGTTCAATTCAGTTCAGTTCTTCTTCTTCTTATTATTATTATTATTATTATTATTATTATTATTATTATTATTATTATTATTATTAATACTAATCTTAATTATTATTGTTATTATTACTAATGCTATTATTTACTATTATCGTTGTTGTTGTTGTTGATTACTATTATTATTATTTACCATTATTATTAGTGTTGTTATTATTATTATTATTATTATTATTATTATTATAATTATTAATCTTAATAATTATTATTGTTATTATTACTAATAATATTTACTATTATTATTAATAATATTTATTATTATCGTTGTTGTTGTTGATTACTTTTATTATTATTTACCATTATTATCAGTGTTATTATTATTATTGTTATTATGATTATTATAGTTATTATCGTTATTGTTATTAATATCATTAATATTATTATAATATACCCTTATCAAATAGATCTCAACTTATCATTTATATTTTATTATATTATTATTATTTTTATTATTATTTTATTATATTTATTATTATTATTTACACTTAATATATTTGATTCGATTCGATTGAGTCCATTCGATTGATTCGATTCAGATCCATTCGATTGATTCATTCAGTTGATTCGATTCGATTGATTTATTCAATCCAAAAGAACAGAGCCTAACTCTCCCTCGTTCCTTTCTCTCTTTTTTTTCCCTTTCCTTTTCTTTTCTCTCTTTTTTTTTCATTCCTTTTACTTCTCGTTTTTTATACATATAGGGATGTATATCATTACCTGAGTTTGTTTAAATGGGGGGGAGAAAGGTGCTGCTGGGTTGGGGGAGTAGTCGGGTCGGGTCAGGGTTAGAGTTAAGGTATGGGTTAGGGTTATATATATATATATATATAAGGGAGCAATGATTAATTATGAAATGAGGTGTGTGTGTGTGTATAGGTGTATATACATAAGGGAGCAATTATTAATTATTTTAATAATTTTATTATGAAATGATAATAATAACAATAATAATGTAGTAATAATAATAAGAATTTCATAATATTTATTCTTTAATTACTATTATCACGATCATCGTTATTTTCCTACTCGATATTATCACATATGTTATCATAATATATATATATATATATATATACACGTGTTGTATCATATTTACAATAATAGTTTAACCATTTCTATGTATATTTATCATCATAGTTATTGTTATTATTATTTTCATTTTTTTCATCTTGACTATTCGTCGGTAAGATGGTGAAGTATAAATTATTATAAAAAATATATAACAATACTCCGAAATTACAAAAATTTAGATTAGTTACTCTAAACAACGCGGGGTGATATAGTTCTCAATCCCGACATAATAACCAAATTTGTTCGATGGTTCAAAAAATATAAAATCACACGGTTTATTTACTATGGGGTATCACACCATCCCCCCTTAAAAAGAAGTTTCGTCCTCAAAACTTGGAGCAGAATGGGGGATGTTGAATTATATCAGGATTATAATGCATCGTGCACTCGTTGAAATGTCCAGAGCACTATAACCTTGATCAAGTCCACAAGTAATTTTCTTTTTGCAGGGATATCAAATCGGTAAAAAAACGGGGAGAAACTATTATATTGTTATATTATTAGTGACAACCTATGAAAATATTTGCGCCTACGTCCGTTGTACCCATGGTATGCTTTGATAGACATGCTTTATGGCTTAATTACGGTAGGGTCTTCTTCAGTAGACCTAGCAAAATAGGACCAGGCCCGCTGGCCGGGGCCAGCCCGCCCGTTTTTGGGCGGGCATTGGGCCTAATATTTTTGACCCAAAAAAATCGGGCCTTTTTGACCCGGCCCAAATTTCGCCCGCCAATTTTTCGCCCGGCCCGTTTGGTCCGAGCCCACCCGTTTGCCAAGTCTATTCTTCAGTCTCTTCTTCGGGTTTTCTTCGAGATCTTCTTCATCTTTTGCGGCCTCACATTCCATTACCGGAACTAGGGCAACCGGTAGGACAGCGAGAATTTCCTATACACTGGCTCGTATCATCACCTTTTCTTGGTGGAACTGATCTTGAAAGGTCTCTCTTGCTTAGTTGTACCGGATCTTGTAATATCCATGTACTTTATTAATAATGTATTTTATTTTTGGTCGTATTCTGTTGGGAGTTGGTTTGGAAAAGTTCCATATTATACTGTTTGGTGCCTGGAACCGTGTGTATATTGGAGTTGGAATTGGTATGTTGGTTGTTAGTGATTGTCGAGTTAGGTGCTTATCAGGATGTGTTCATCCGGACCAAACTTCATAATGGTGATGCTGAGAAGTAGCAGTTAGCGCACGCTAGACTGTGTTGCTAGCGCGCGCTAATCATACATTTGTAGCGCACGTTAGTTGGTCATGGTAGTGCACGACATTATGGCCGGTGATTACATGCAGAGGTTTATGGACTCTACTCAGAAAACTGACAGGTAGCGCACGCTAACCATTACAGATAACGCACGCTAGCGCCGTCAGTGCAGGAAGTTCTGCACCGCCTATCAAAGGCGGTAGACTGCCTTTCAGCCCGATAGCGCACACTACACCTTGGCCGTAGCACGCGCTAATCACGTCCAGTATAAATAGGACAACGTAGTTCAGTTCTTGCCATTTCTCTCTCTTTTCTTTCCTCCTCCGGCGGCTGGGTGACCTGGACATAGGGAAGTGCAGATTTTGGCCACACTTCACCACCCAACAACATTTTAGAGTTCCTGGAACAAAGTTAACAAGATCTTAACAGCTTTTATTGTCCGGATCAAGGTAAATCATTCGAAACCCTAGTTCTTTATATTTTAGGGTTTTGTTGAGGGTTCATCCTCTAAAGTCCAGATTTAGCCATGATTGTGCTGGATTATGATATTATAATTATAATATTTTGCTTTTAGTTGAAGTTTACGGATTAAGTTTTGAGTTTTCTTCCGTAGTTGTGTATGATCCATGCTGACCCCATAGTGTCCGATTGATTATCCCTAAGAGTATAACTTAGGGTAAACCTTTCCGTTTTCGTCGCACTGTGTTTGATATAGTGTTGTGTTGTGCTAGGACCTAATCGTTGAGGAAAGTTCGGACGGCAGGTCCTTTCGTTCACCGTTCCCTATATCATTGTAATTGAAGCAAGTACTTTGATTTTGTTTGATGTACTTCGTGTGAATATGTAGAAAATGTGATTTTATGAAAAGTAGTAATTTCAGAAAATGTGAGCCATTTCGTGAAAAAGTGATGATTTTCTGAAAATGCGACATGTGGTCATGTGCCAAGTAAAACCAGTGAGGATCCCTTGGGTTCCATAGATCGAGGCTTCTGTAGTTCACTTGGTAGGGTTGTATAGCCAGAGAGGCCTGACGAGGTCTCTTTAGGGAGTGGTATGTATCTCGCGTGAGGTATAGTGCCAGTATAGCCTCCGTTGTTTTGTGGTGATGATTGTGGTATGATACTCTGGAATATCCGTGATGGCACCGTTATTTCTATTATTCATTTATTGTACATATTCTGGAATCGTTGTACTTGCATCGGATTCTTGCTGACTACTTCTGGGGTGAATATACTTGTTGTGTATTCACGTACAGGTCTTAGTGGCGAACCAGTGCAGGAAAGGCACCAGGACGGCGACCAACACTGATATCATATACTATTGCGAGTCGGAGGTCATTTTTGTCATGGTCAGAGTCATGTTTTGGGTTTTGTACTCGTGCTTGTACTGTCATATATTGTTTAATGTGCTGGTGTTAGTTGTTGTTGATGTTGTTGGATCAGTTGTGAGTGGCTGTATCTTTTGTGATCCAACAGAACCATATATTGGGATGCTTTGTGATGTATGTCATATTGGAGTTGATGTTGGTTATAAAGTGTGGGAATGTCTTGGTTTCGTTAATGATTAATGTGTTTTATGTTGATTTAAGCCTGGTAGGTTCTCCAAAAGAATCTACGGTGTTGTAATACCTCTGTAAATTATGGGGATGTTACAGATCTATCCTTCCTGAAGGGAGTTCTGCATCATAGCCAGTTGGGCTTCCAGCTGCACGACACGCTCACGTTCCCGTGCAGCCTCACTTGCGTTCTGATGGAATTGTGCCAGTGCTTCTAAGTAGCAAATATGCTCCTGGCAACGAGTATGTTTGGTTGGATTCATTTTTGTAAATTATTCTATCCTTTGTTTTCGGTTTACATGTCAAGTTTTGAAAGAAGTACCCTCGGGGTCTATATATATATATATATATATATATGTATATATATATATTTATGTGTGTGTATTAAGCCGACTTTGAGTCGGTGGCCCTATCGGTTGTTGAAAGGCTTCTTAGTAGCCGTTATAATTATGGCGATTCCGTGGTTCCCAAAGTCGGTGAGCCGTTATACATGACATCCGTTATTATAATTCCGGTGGTTCTATCTTTATAATATTTTTTGGAAAAGAATATTGCCTATGTTAGTTTGTAAAAATAGGTTCGCAATATATATCCAGGATATTAAATAAATTCTATTTATTGATTAAAATCAACACATTACATTTTCAAAATTTAGAACTCTCACCTTTATTCAAAACTGCAGAATATCGAGATTTACCAGCGATATAAAATACAACACCTTAAGCTTCTTTTATCAAAACGTACGCCATCAATAAATGTTTCAATATCGACCTTTCTTCTATAAAACAAAAATATATTCCTTGTATAATAATCAACTCTTTATTCAAGAGTGTCATTCTTGAATAAAAATTACTCCAACATTTTTTTTACTTGAATGATTAGAAGAATTACCTCTTTCTTTTTTTTTTTTTTTTTGAGAATTCCAAATTACCATTTTACAAAATATATCAAAAATTTCCTTCATCTCAGAACACCCACCGTTCTTCTTTGAAAATATCTAAACTTATATATCTCGTACTAAATATCCGAATCGTACTTACCTTTTAGATGTAGAAATACTAGATAGTTAAAATTTCTCAATTAGAATATAATCATATTTTTCTTTTCTCGAAGCACCATATGTTCAAGAACGAAAATACTTGTTTTGTCAAAATTGTTAAATAATTTGTTCATTTTCGAATACTGAAGTCATATATTTCCTTGAATTCACTAATATATATGTATATATATAGGCTTATCGTCGGGTCTCTTTGATTAGTCTAATAAGATTTAGACCTATTCTTCTCTACCTGACATGCCCATAATAAAGGGCTCACGGAAAAATATGTCGTCAATATTCCATTCGACGCACATAAGACGAGTATACTAAGGAATGGGTGGTACATTAACAAGGTTTGATTCCGATTTAAATATTCAAATCAAGTATAAAGAGATGTACTTCACACGCAAGGCAATGTCGGAAGGCGTTTAAACCATGAAAGAAAATTCATACTCAACGGGTTGGAATGCCAGTATATCGTATTTCAGTTGGAACGGTTAGGTCACAAAATTAGGATTACGGACTCGCTCTTATAACTGCTACGCATCAATAACATCACTCGCGAATAATCCTTGCCTGACCATTCGCATGATTCTCCTTTATTCTACATCTATACTGAATGCTTACTCTCCGGTACAGGGGCTTGTATATTTATCTATTTTTATAAAACTCTTTTACAATTACATGTTACCTATATGTACACACTCCCTTCAAAGAATTCCTGTCGTAGAAATCTATTTTCTATTTCAGACCTGAGAACATTAGATGTAAAAAGTGTAAAAAACTTTTTGTTTATCTTGGAAAGATACCAATGTCTTCCCAAAATAGAGCCATTTTCCAGCTCCCATTATTCTCAAAGGAAATTACAAAATACATTTAGGAACTTGTTTTGTATGATAAATATCTACGTCATGCATCTAAATCAAAATTCAAATTAAATTTACAAGCTTTCATAAGAACGTTAGGTGAAAATTGCAGAATTAATTTTCTTTTTGAAGATCGCATACTTGATTTTTCTAAAAAGAGTTCGAATTTACACTTTAGATGTCACTCTAAAAAAATGGTAATAGTATTGTTTGTAAAATAGATTACACTCATTCGAATAAAATATACGAGCCTAATCAACCCCCTGTAAATCCATTATCTCGAAGGATCATGCCTTATCTAATTGGAGTCGGATGTGTCCAACCCAATGAGGGTGATCTCGTAGGCGTTGGATTCCAGCGAAAGATCAATGCATTTTATTCCAGTCTTTAAGGAGTTTTTCTCGGTGACCATCACCATAGGGCAGTGGGCACAAGCTTCTTAAACTTATAGGGAAAGTAAAGTAATTAACCTACTTTGAATAAGGTCGAAGTATAATAAGAGTGCCTTGATCCCTCACAGGACTCAGATGGGATCAAAATAAAATCGATTAGTACGGTCCCGATGAAACACAGTTCACAAGAGGATCCTTTATCTCAAAACAAAATTTGAATAGGTTCAGAAAAGAATTTAAGGATTAGATAGAATTATAGCGTAGGTCGAACGAGACGATGGTAGCCAGTGATATTACTCAACACGGATGACAAACAACAACACAACAAGTAGACCCAAAAACCGAGGGCCTAGGTATTCAGAAACCTAGGCTCTGATACCATATTCTGTAACAACCCCATCCCGGGCCAGGACTGATCTATTTTGCGAATTCACACGGCAAAAACCTGCAAACACAATAATACATCGACTGACCAGGTTGCATAATAAAATTTTATGACCAGTATCGTCCATCAAGGTCGATGAACAACGTATCTGCCCCTGTCAATCTACTCCTTGACAAACCATCGGACAACACCTGTTTTGACAGACCAACACAGGCATAACCAAAACAAATAATAACACCACACTCATGAGTGATCTAACAAAACTAAAGACGAGACAACTGAATAAACGACTAAGATATCCGGAGGCAATATCATCGGTACTCTTCGTCTTCGTACTCTCCTTGCGCCTGCTCATCATGAGATTTCGTACCTGGATACATAAATAATGTAACCCCCCCCCCCAAGGGGTCAACAAGCAGCCAGTGCAAGTACATTGAAAAAACATCAACATCATCATCACAATCAAAAGGATAAGCAGTACCATATCACGTCTTTATTCTGGAATAATACGTATATCACATTTCAATAACCACATGGGCTATACCGATACGATGTTCGCACCCCATCGTATCCCAGAGCCTCATCAGGGCAGTCCCTGGTTGCATAACCCATCGAGTGGTACGTGGTTGGCACCACATAGTACCCCAATGCCCTAGTCAGGGCAATTTCCGGCTTTACTCGACCACAAAACACAATTTCACAATATTGGTATAGCTTTTCAGAAATATCATTATCACTTTTCAAAAGTATCGGTTTGCGATTCAAGTCGCAAGATAATACATAAAGCACGATCAAGTACTTACCTCGTAGTCCAACGAATGGAAAGGTTCGATTGACAAGAAAGTGGAATGGGCGATTCGCCAAATCTCCGACCTAAAACGGATAATATTATACGATTAACGTGTCAAGATTTATATAACTATTAGAACTCTACTCTCTAATTTAGCCGATTTAAGGGTGAGAATGTAGTTACGGATGCACCTCGCATGTTATCGGGGTAAAACAAGATTGTGTTTCAAACTAGGAGCCATTTGGAAGTCGTTTGACCCATTTTGGATTGAAATCAAGAAGATTATACACTTTGTAAAGAAATATTAAAGTATTTGGGTCAAAATATAATTTTAAAACTCTTTTTAAAAGCTTAGGGGTCAAATCTAAAATAATTAAGAACTTGATGTGGGGTCAAATTGTAAAGTAACCAAAAATATAGTTGTAAGGTTAAATTGAAAATTTAGAAAACTTCAATCTAGTCCAATTTTATTTTTAATTCCCAAAACCCTAGCCCTAAACTTTTAAAAAATTATGTTTTCATTCGAAAACTTTACACGACCATCTAATTCTCGTTTTAACTTCTCCCGTCTATCGTAACCTCACGGGGAGCTTCTTTATCATCGACTAACACTGTTTTTAGACATAAAAACATAACGATACCCCAAGTCGGCAAGGCCCGCACCCACACCCATTTTCTTTACACACACGGCTAACACACACATAACACTAGGGCTGGCAATTCGTGCGTGTCGGGTTGTTATCGGGTCGACACGATAACGACACGACACGATAAGGCCAAACACGAACACGACCCGTTAAGTATATGCCCGACACGAATACGAACACGACACGAAAGGTTGAAACACGGACACGACATGAACACACGAACACGATATGACACGATATTTTTCGTGTTGACACGATACGATAATGACACGATACGACACGAATCGATAAATTCAAATAAAAAAATTAGAAAATAAACTTAAAATATTTAAAATGATAATAAAATTAATGCTAAAAATATATAAATATTATCGGGTTACACGAACACGACACGACATTACACGAACATGAAAGTTATCGTGTTACACGAACACGACACAAAATTAGCGTGACCTTATCGTGTCGACACGATAAGGACACGAACACGATAAGGCCAAATA
Organism: Orobanche coerulescens; assembly: GCA_033398695.1. Lineage (NCBI taxonomy): Eukaryota > Viridiplantae > Streptophyta > Magnoliopsida > Lamiales > Orobanchaceae > Orobanche > Orobanche coerulescens. The sequence continues at coordinate 99,070,305 of CM065818.1, read as the reverse complement.
CTAACCCATTAATTTCGTGCGTGTTCGTGTCGGATTATCATGTCGTGTCGGAAATTGCCAGCCCTACATAACACATACATACGTACACACACCAGTACACACATGAACACACACACACAACACACACAGTCGAACTCACATACACCAGTACACACACGAACGCACACACCAGTACACACATACAAACACACACACATACACACACACACACACCAGCACACACAGGAACACACACACACACACACACACACACACACACACACACACACACACATGCACACAAATGGAGCCTTACCTCCGTTTTTTTTCTTCTCTTCCTCATATTTCCCCCTTCTTCCTCTCTGACTCTCCCTCGTTCCTCTCTCTTTTTTTTCCTTTTTTTCTCTTTTTTTTTTTCTTTCCTTTCCCTTCTCTTTTATTATACATGTAATGATGTATATCCCTACCCGAGTCAGTTTAAAATGAGGAAAGGCGGTGCTGGGTTGGGGGGTTTAGTCGGGTCGGGTAGGGACAGGGTTAGAGTTAGGGTATGAGTTAGGGTTATATATATATATATATATATATATATGTAGGTCACAAATCCTCGAGGAACAAGTCTAGAGGGGGGTGAATAGACTTGTTGAAACTCTTGAACTCTTTTTTTACAAAGAGTGAGTTTCTCAGCTGATAGAAATATGGAAGTCAGCTAATGACGAATGCAAATAGCTAGTAATGGAACAGTAATATGAATGCAACAGCTAAGTATGATGCTGAAAACGGTTAAACACACTGATGTGAATCGAGATATTATGAAGAACCCGTATGAGGACTTGAGTATGCCAACAGGACCAATAACGAGGTCTTGATCAAAGAAGTTCAAAAATAATTTATCGCCACTCGTCATTGATATGTTTAAAAATAACTATGTTATCAAAGACAACAAATTCGTGAGTAGTATCGAAGTTGTCGAACAATAAGATTTTCGTTTATTTTATCTTGGTGTATTTTAATTTGAATTGTATTTCTTGAGTTGTATTTGTTATATTTTGAGTTGTATATAATCGAGTCATGTAATATTAAAGTCGAAGGCGATTGGAAAAGACGAACAAACAAACAAGGATGCAAATTCCCGTGCGTGTGACTGACACTCAGCAGTCTCGTATTTTGGCCATAACTTACTCGTCTGAAATCCGATTCAGGTGATTCAGGTGTCTATGGAAAGCTAAGAAAGAGAGCTACAAATCTTATTAAGACCATATGACCACATTTGGACCCACTGGAGCCCATAATTGACAAAACATACAGCATTAGATTTATGGTGACTTGTTATCCTTGTTTTCACACCTTAATATCTTGGTCTTTGATATTTTGTCCCCTAAACATGTGTTGACTGACTTTGTATCTGATTTTAGGATCTTTGAATGTTGATTTTTCTATTTTGTAGGTTTCTTACTTGTTTTCTTGTTCACACTAGAGTTAGGTGTAAGATTTTGGCTATAAATAGCCTTGAAGTTTCATTGTAAGAGGACACAAAAAAGATTTTATGAAATTTAAGAGTGTTTGTATTAATAAACCTTTATGAGTGCTTTCTTGTTTTGTTGAATGTGTCAGCAAAACATCCCTTGTGTGATTTATATACTTATCAAGTGCAATCTTGTTAGTATTTATATTCCACCCCTTCCGAGTTGCTACGGCGTGTCACGTAGAGGTTTGGAAGTAAAGCCCCATTTTGCTTATTTTGGAAACATCCTGGGAACGAATTTATCTAGTGGTGTCGGTTACCATAGCATGTCGTGTGGGGGTCACATCAGTTGGCTTCGGATATCAGTTATTTCAAAACTAAGTGGTATCATCTATTTTCCCTCATTACCATAATCTTCCTATCTTACCGTCCTATCATTTCCTTCATCTTCTAAATCTTCCATCGTCTTCACAAAAAAAAAGAAAGAAAAAAAAATATAAGTAGTGAAGGTTTTGATTGTTTTTGATGACTCTTCAAGCCGAGGCCAGGGGACTCCGTTTAATCATCAATGTATTTATATTAATTAATTAATCTAATTAATTAATTATATCAAATACAAATATATTTCTCTAAGAAATATAATTTATGAATTAAATTAATTACCCGGTAACTGAATTTTAATTCATAAGACCGCTATTTGATTTATCTAATAAATCATAATTAGATATCTAATATCTAATATAATTAGAGAGATGATAAATTCACATTTATTCGTCAACGTTCCTGATGCGCGACTCCGTAGGTCCGTCTCAACTGGCATTAGGAGGAACCAATGAGTGCGAGCAGCACTTAGCCAGCCTAGCGGGCCGTACTGTAAACCCCGACTGAGAACGAATAAAGGGATCATTTCAGAACCATTATGTCTTGAATATTATATACGTATAGACCCTTCATCAGATGTCCCGATCAAGTCTTTGGGTCATGGTAAAGTCAAACACTATGGTTGACTAGACTCTATACATGTGTTAATGCATATCAAGACCGACGGATTAATAGTATATCTGATACAACTATATCGGAATGCTTTAGCCAAAGACTTATGATCTTATTTGCCATTAACCATATAGGACATTCGCCTGCTCACTAACAGGAGATAGAATCCTTTCTTGGCGTACAGTAAAGACTGCTACCTGCCCGTATAGTCCGCACATAGAGGTTGAATCAGAAATTAAGCAAATGAGTCTAACTATTCTAATAACAAACTAAACGTCACAGGCACATCTTCTACTAAACCCTCAAGTCAAAGGTCCACGTATATTATCACAACCTTTCGATTCATCATCGACTCTCCGAGAGTGAATACCGTGTGACTGAATCAAGTATGAGTCGTGTTCGAGTATATTGGTCCCACCAATATACTTATAACTATGCTATCAAGACATAGCATTAGTTATACAAGTCTTACTAAAACTTAATGCCCATTTAAGTTTATTGACTTGCGAACATTTTACGTAAATAAACTTTAAACATTTCCAGTGCATTTTCTCTTATCCGATAACGAGAATGGGATGTTTGATTTATTTACATGGACTTCACTTAAATGTTTACCCAATCAAGAATGCATTTGAAATACAATAAACAGTGAATGAATCGTATTGCCTTTAATTTATTATTCCATAATTACAAGTACAATGCCCCTACTCTATCATCCCCTGAGTGGCACTCGAGGGCATATTCCTAACAATCTCCCACTTGCACTCAATGCCACACATCATGGTATCCAATACCCATGTTCTTCAGATGTCTTTCCAAGACGGCCTGAGATAATGGCTTAGTCAGTGGGTCGGAGACATTGTCTTCTGAGTCTACTCTTTGCAACAAAACATATCATTTATCAACCATCTCTCTAATGATGTGATACTTTCTATCTATATGCTTGGTGTTGTGGTGATCCCTAGGCTCCTTGGCTTGGGCGATAGATCCATCATTATCACAGAATAGTGATATAGGTAGCTCCGCATTGGGCATCACTTAAAGTTCTTGCACAATCTTCTGCATTTAAAATGCTTCTTTGCTAGCCTCTAAGACAGCTTGGTACTCTTCTTGGCAGGTGGAATCTGCAATAACGGTTTGCTTGGAGCTTCTCCATGATACTGCTTCTCCAATGAGAGTAAATAATATACCCAAATGCCGACTTAGAGTCGTCATTATCTCCTTGAAAATCAGAATCGGTGAATCCAATCACCCTCAGTTCTCCACCACCGTAAGTAAGAACCATATCTCTAGTTCTTCTCAAGTACTTAAGAATGTTCTTGATGGCAGTCCAGTGTTCCCTTCTCGGGTTTGCTTGAAATCGGCTTACCATACTCACAGCGTAGGCTAGGTCCGGTCTCGTACACAACATAGCGTACATGAGGCTACCCAATACCGAAGCATAGGGTACCTTACTCATCTCTCTCTTGTCTTCCTCATTTTGAGGACACATTTTCGTGGTGAGATGAATTCCATGTCGCATGGGAAGAAAACCTCTTTCAGATTCATCCATCTTGAATATTCTCAGGATTTTATCTATATAGAGGGCTTGAGAAAGTCCTATCATTCTTCGCGGTCTATCTCTGTAAAGACGGATCCCTAGAATATAGAAGCTTCTCCCAAGTCTTTCATGGAGAACGTTTTAGAAAGCCAAACCTTCACAGTGCTGAGCATTGCTACGTTATTTTCTATAAGTAGAATATCATCTACATATAGTACTAAGAACGCAAAGTTGCTCCCACTGACCCTTTTGTAAACACATGGTTTCTCCTCATTTCACACGAAGTCAAAGTCCTCTGACTGCTTCATCGAATCAAAGGGGTCGTCCTCACGAATATCAAGTGCATCGTGGAGACCCAGTTCCTTGACATGTGTATATCCATACCTCTCAGGTAAGTGAGACACCTTATAAGACCTTCGAAGTGGAGGTTGTGTTACAATAGGTTCGGTTCCTGATCCCTGATCATATGTCTCCATAGGACTTTTCATTATGCTCTTCCAAAGAGATATTTCTACCCGAGCCACCTTCCTGAATGAACTCATCCTTAATGAAGTGCGCTTGTAAAGCCACAACGACCCTATGGTCTTCTGGCATGTAGAATAGATAACCTAGGGTATCCAACGAAACATCTCTTGACGGACCATGCTTCCAGTTTGTCCACCTTAGCCTTCTTCACATAGGCTGGACATCCCTAAATCCTTATGTGATTAAGACTTGGTTCTTACCCTTCCACATATCATGCGGAGTGATAGGAATGGGTTTGGAAGGACATCTATTAAGGATATAGGCAGCGATTAGTAAGGCATACCCCCATAGGTAAATTGGTAAATCAGTGCAATTCAAGATTGAGCAGACCATGTCCAACAAAGTCCGATTTCTCCTTTCTGAACCACCATTTAACTGTGGGGTTCCTGGTGGCGTGAATTGTGAAACTATTCCATGTTCCTTAAGGAACTTATCAAACTCTGTGCTCATATATTTGCCACCTCGGTCCGACCGAAGTGCTTTGATATGACATCCAGTCTGTTTTCCAACTAGGGCCTTAAATTCTTTGAATTTAGTAAAGGCTTCGGATTTATGTTTCATTAAGTACACAATCCCATACCTAGTATGATCATCTGTGAATATTATGAAATATTGATATCCATCTCGGGCAGCTTCTAAAGCACCACAAACATCGGTATGTACCAACCCAAGTTTATCAGCAGCCCTTTCAAATGTCTCTGTGAAGGGGGACTTAGTCATTTTGCCTTTAAGGCAAGATTCACATGTTCGATAGGGTTCTACACCCAATGGACTTAAAAAATACATCTTTCTCTATTTTCTGAACCTTAGTCTGACCAACATGACCAAGTCTAAGGTGCCACTTAAGAGCATGATTAGTATCTTGCTTGTCACGTTTCCTAGTTTTAGTGTTTACTACTGTTTTATTTTGTAAGTTCGGATGATATAAACCATTCAACAACGTAGCTGTGCCAACCAATTTATTTCGAAAATAAATTTTACAACTACCATTTCCAATAAAGAAATAAAATCCTTTTCGGTCCAAGACTGAAATGGATACAATGTTTTTATGCCCCTTGGGCAAAACAAGTACTTCATCTAATGTCAAAATAAAACTGGATTCTAAACCCAGTAGGATTGATCCAATATCGGTTGCCTCGACACTTTGTCCGCTTCCGACAGTGATCATAACTTCCCCAACTTCAAGTTTCTTACTTTGTTCCAGATCCTGATTCATAGTACAAATGTGAGAAGTGGCACCTGAATCCAGAATCCATGAAGCAGAATATATAGTAGCGGAACAATTGGATTCAAAAACAAAAAGTTCCGTACCTAATGCGCCATTAATCTTAAGAAAAGTCCTACGCCAGTGGCCCAGCTCACTGCATTCAAGGAACTTGTCCGTAGGTTTTTGAACCGCCTACCTTTTGAACCTTTCGGGCCTTGCCCTTTCCTTTCTGCACCCCTTTCCTGGATTTATATTTCTCGTAGTTCTTTTTCTTCTTGTTCTTAGACCTTCGAGGCCCAGAAGAAATCACAAGAGCAGCCTCCCTCGGTTTAGTCTTTATGTTAGACTGTGTTGTCACCAGTTTATTCATTAGCCCAGCTAATGTGCATGAAATCTCATTACAGTTGAAATTCATTACAAACTGCATGAAGGAGTCAGTGAGAGATTGAAGGATGAGATCAATTTGGAGGGATAAATCCATATTAAAGTTGAGCACCTCGAGCCTCTCAATCATAGAGATCATCTTGAGGACGTGGTCTCCCACTTTCTCCCCTTCTTTCATCCTAGAACTAAAAAACTGCTTTGATATCTCATATCTAGCAGTCCTACTATGCTCTCCATAAAGTTCGGTCAAGTGTGCGAGAATCTGCCTAGCAGAAACCATTTTCTCGTGCGCTCTCTGCATCTCATTAGTCATTGAGCCCATCATAAAACCACGGACTAGCACGTCATCCTTGACCCATTTTTCATGGATGTCAATTTCTTCCTGATTACCCCCAGTCTGGATCGGAATCGGTGGAATGTCTGCCTCCAAGACGTATCCCAGAGACTTCATACTGAGTACAATCATCAGATTCCGCAACCAGTCAACAAAGTTGGGGCCAGTTAGGAGATTATTTTCAAGTAGTATTGCAAATGGATTTTTAGCCAATTTAGAGAGATATAGTTTCATTTTTCTGCATTGATTTAGACAAGATTAAATTAGTGACTTGTTTTATTATGACCGAGTATAGAATTTAAGGGCTTGTATAATTCTTGTATCGGCTCCCACTAATTTTATCGGAATTATACACTCCCATGTTATAATCCGGAAGTCATGGTAAAATCGACTTCTTAGTGGTGATCAAGTTCTTTCCAAATTTTAACAGACGCAACCTATCAGGTTTCTTGGCAATTAATTTCTGTAAAGTGGTGTCTAACACCAACCCATCTAATGGATGAGTTGATCTTCTTTTACCCCTAGTCTTCATGCCTTCAATCTATCAGGTTTCTTGGCAATCTAGACTATCTAAGTTGTTGAACATCAACGTCTATTAGTTTGACTATTGAATCTCACCCGGCAACCTATCAGGTTTCTAGGGGCGAAATTTATCCCCAACCGAAGGCATCTAATGCACTCAAGAATTTTTCAACGTCTACCAAATGTACTACCCCGATAACTCGGAAGCATAGCACACTAGCTCGGGTATCGATTTTCTACGAGTTTTATGGAGGGTAGGAAACCTCATAACCTTTTTCAAATTTAGTCTGTTTGTTGTCGGGAGAATTTCGCGATTAATGTTACACTTTGTACATTAATTCATTCATACGCGCATTTGTATGTCAATCATTCAAAGTGAAAAACAGAACATAGTAACCTAGTTACTACCAACATATAGCTCATGGACCTATTCCTAAGTACTGGGCCAAACGAATGACTCGATAAAAAAAATATAGTCTTCGATTCTTCGTCTTCTTGGTCGGTTGTCTTTGGTCTTCCTCATAGCCAAACTAATTATGAATGACTGTCCGAAAATGGGGAATCTCAATGCCATGGCCGAATGTGAGGGGCCAATGATTGATCAAACGGATGTGCAGCAGGTAAGCACGATCCAACAACTTAATTCTGTCGTCAGTGCAGGCAGCGAGGGACCGCGGGGAAGCAAGTTGATGTTCGTGGAAGGAACCATCAACCACCAACCCATCAAGGCCTTGGTCGACATGGGAGCCGACTACAACTATATCATTGAGGCTGAAGCAAACAGATTGGGACTACTTGTGCAGCCATGCAAGGGTTGGATGAAGTCCAACAACGGACCAGCAGTGCCGGTCACAGAGGCAGCAAATGGGGTGTGAATCGTGCTTGGAGACTAGGAAGGTCGAGTGCACTTCAAGGTCACCACGATAGATGATCGGGACCTCATTTTGGGAATGGACTTCCTAGAGAAGAACGATTTTGCCTTATTTCCACAAGTCAAGGTGCTATGGGTGAACGGTTCGAACAAACCCATCATTATCCCCTAGAAAGTGGAGCAAGTTCCCTACGTAGCAATGACGACACTTCGATTCCGTAAAAGTTGACCGAAGAGGAAATGCCGATCTGGGATCAATGTGGTACATCGAGGGACCGAGTAGCAGCACACGTCGACGGGGGCATCGACGGAACAGGCTGGGGAGAGTGTCACGCCCCGAGAGAAATGACCGACAGAGTGCTCGGACAGACCCGCACAGAGGGGTGCGAGGTCCAGTGGATCAACGTGCACGGGGCATGTTCGGGACTGAAAGGCCGTGTGGAGCGGCACTACCGACTGAGGGATCTAGCCATGTGGTGCGGCATGCGTGGATGTATGGCCGGACAAGCAGGCCATACAGGCAAGAAAGTGCCCAACCGAGTGACAAGGCCATTAGGCCATTTGCAGAGCTACCTGGGCGGCGAGACAAGGCATGCTGGGAACCAAACGGACGAGTGTAGCGGACAGGCACGCCGCTTCGGGACAACGCGGGACAAGATGACGAGATGAGGCACATCCGAGGGCCGAGACTCAGACACAAGTGATGGAGACCCACGAGGGGTGCGCGCGCGGGCGGCGCACAAGGGACACACGGAGCTCCCTCCGGCTATAATAGGCTTAGACGGATAAAGGCCTACGAGTGCACTGGACATTGGAAAGTTGAGGAGTCCATTGTGCGGAAATCACACCCAGAACATTCCAGAAACGGACCGGGATGGTCTAGAACATCAAAAATTAATTCGGAAAATGTGTGGAAGGCCGGCCCGGATCGGGCCACATTACATGGACTCGGGCCGAGTCAGGCCGAGCGGGCCGGGCCGGGTCGAGCAAGCCAGAAAGGTCCAGAAACATGTGGAAAGTGATGAAGACTCTTGGATGAGTCAAGAGACTTGTAACTTGGTAGATGTTTCTAGACATTGTGTAAAGACATTGTAATGTATAGAATTCTCTAGAAGTGTGAAGATTGTAGGCAGGTCTAGAAGTCTCCAATTGAGGAGGTGGAGGAAGGTTCTAGGCTAGGATAGGTAGTATAAATAGGGGCCTTGAGGCTCATTTGCAAACCATCCTCAAATCCCTCAAATCCTTGGGAACTCATTTGTAAGACACACTTGTAAACTCTTTGTAACTTAGTGGAAGTATTTTTCCATTAACCTACTGCCTCTTTTTCGTTGTGCCAACTTCATACTTAGCAAAATTCGAAGGGTTTAAGGCTGACTAGCAAGAGGGTTGCTAGGCCGCACGACGATTAGGAGTATAGCAAACCCCCATACCGTGACATAGATCCCTATTAAGATACGATGTAATCACATCCATAAGCTGCATAATCAGTTTTTTGGACACCACCAAACTGACTAAGTAGCGGAAAGTGATGATGTCCATAACGGGAGAATTCGTCTCCTCGTAATCAATGCCATGGTGCTGTGAAAAGTCTTGGGTAACTAGTCTCACTTTGTAATACATGACCTCATTCTTATCATTGCGTTTACGAACAAAGACCAACTTATGTCCAACTGGCTTAATGCCCACAGGTGCTGGCTCGATACGGCCAAATACCTCACGTTTAGACATCGAGTCTATTTGCATCTTTTCATTTCGGCCAATCGGCTCGTCGTTGACATTCATCACCGAGCGCGGCTCAGAATCATCATCTTCAATAATTTCTTGAGCGACAGAGTAGGCAAAAGCATCATCGACTAGCATGGACGACCTGTCCAATTGTACGTATTCACTCGTACATTGCATCGAGATTTCTTTATTCTCCGACATCAATAAAGTTTCCGACGCGTCCGTCGATCATTCCATTGTTTATTCGAAGACATATCCGTAGTCAGAGAGAATATCGTCTGATGGAGTCATTATGTCGATAATGAGAAGATTTTGTGCCTCCGTTCCTCTTCTCAGTTCGGTATCCTTTCTACCCGCTGGCCACCCTCTCTTTCGAGCAGGGATAAGAGCAGCTGAAGCAGCCCTCCCACTACTAAGGTCGACACCAGGGGCATCATTCCTTTGGGAGACTGAAACTTTCCCTATAATTAGGACTTCTAACCTTGAAGGAACATTCACAGTGGAATGGTAGATCTTGTCACTTTCACAGTATCAGTAAAGCTATCGGGCATCGAATCCGCAACTTTCTAAAGACTGAGAATATGTTGCATTTCTAGCTCGGATTGAGCCGTGCGGGGATCTTGATGAGGTAAATAGGGAGCACACCAGACAATTTCCTGGCGTTCAATTGGAATCATTCGATTCCTCTCTCCCCCTAATGATGGGAAGTTTGTCTCATCAAAGTGAGAGTTTGCAAATCTTGCAGTAAATAGATATCCTGTCAAAGGTTCCAAGTAGAGGATAATTTTAAGCGATTGATAGCCAACATATATTCCTAATCATCTTTGTGGATCCATTTTAGTACGCTACGGAGGCGTAATTAGCACATAGACTGCATAACGAAAGATGAGTAAGTGTGTAATATCAGGCTCATATCCAGTTACCAACTGGTACGTACTAAATGGTTGATTAGCAGTGGGTCAAAAGCGAATAAGTATAGCTGCATACAAAATTGTATAACCCCAGACAGAAATCGGCAAGTTGGTGCGCAATACCAATGCTCGGGTGATACGTTGTAACCACTTAATCATAGCCTTATCAAGGCCATTCTGCGAATGAACATGGAGGATAGGATGTTCAAATTCAATCCCAATTGACATGCAATAGTCGTCAAAGGACTTTGACGTAAACTCACAAGCGTTGTCTAACCTTAGTGACGAGATTGGAAAGTTGGGGTGGTTAGCCCGTAACATGATAATTTGTGCTAGGAGTTTAGCAAATGCAGCCTTTCCTGTAGATAGCAGAGTGACGTGTGACCATCGCGTTGATGCATCAGCCAGAACCATAAAGTGTCTGAATGGTCCGCACTCTGGTAGAATAGGTCCAGAAATGTCCACTTGAATTCTTTGTAAGAAGCGAATATTTTGTATTGAGTCTTTAGCAAAGGATGGAGAAGGTATCAGCTTCGCTAGTGAGTAGGCTTTATAAACGATTTATGGGCATTGGAAATTGCCATGGAAGCCTCGAGATTTACGAAAGATGCACCATCAACCTCATCAGGGCGTGCGATCTTCAATCCCGATAATACGGTACCAGACTCATGCACCTCAATACCGATATATAGTGGTGCTTCCAATCGTTTTTTGGAATTGAAAAATGGATGACCGTGTGAGTTTTTCAAAATAAGAATCATCTTATCGCATTCAGGGTGACCGATTCAGTCATGCCGCAGTTGGTATGCCTCGGAATCACAAAGTTCGTGACTCACATTGTAGGATTCAATAATCCTTATTGTAGTTTGGTATAAACCACTACTTAGACTCATAAGTTTCTCTAGAACACAGCATCGTCCGCATTCTGCTAGAGTAACACACAAAAATTCTATCCCATTCTCACAGTGTGTTTCAAGGTGATAACCGTTGGCACGGATGTCCCTAAAGAAAGGTTTGGTTTTCTCTTGGGGGCGTAGAGGGCATTTGTGACATTAATATGCATACTATTAGGTAGCAAGAAATGAGCAGGTCTCCTCCCTTGAATTACTTGGGAGGAACCAATCATTGTTGTCACTGAGGATATATATGGGATAATATCCCTAAATAATTGCCTATTCCGAAGAACAACGTGGGTTGTTCCACTATCAGCAAGGCACTCAATTTCACCATGAGACATCTACAATAATAAGATATGAAACTCGATTAGTCTTGTGATGAAAGACATATCAAAAACTTACTAACTTCGAGTTTGGGGAAATTCGACGAAGTCGGTTAGGATAAAAGTTAGCACAATCACTGGAAATAATTTTGGCAGCTTGACCTTTGTTCACTAAAACAACAATAACTCCTTCTTTAAGAAGTCTATGGATGAATGGTCAGTTGTTCTATAAACTAGACTTCCCTATATTTCCGTCCATAGGTCGTGCACTTTCTATATCATTAAACTCTGATTGTAGTGCTCGTTTCGAGTTGCTATTTTGTTATTTCCCTATTATTGAGTGATAGAGCAAGGTTGAAGCCTTTTTCAAAGATATTATCATTGATACAATACTATGGAAATGATATTCATAGGAGCATTTAAACATTTTAAAATGCATCCGGGTGTTCAATTTATATCTCGACCAATAATCCTTTCGGTAACTCCAACTTGGTAGACTTGCAAAGAAAGTATGAATGTCGGTACAGCTAAGGCTGTTTAAGAACCATTGATTCTGTTTAAACTTTCAAAACATAAAAAAATACCAAGGAGGATGCGCCTAGTCGTGACCAAAAGTTTTTGATAAAATCCACCAATGTATCAAATTAACCAAGCAATTCTTACCGAACAATTGTTTTATAATAAAGCAAACATGCGTTTGAAGGGAAAAAAATAAAATTCATTTTTGAAAAATCACGATAATTAAAAGAATTTCATTCATCATGGCCAACTTTATTACATTCATCGAAAATTCAAAGTAGTTCTCAAAATAAAACTAGAAACAAGATAAAACATAACCAAAGCGTAAAAACTAGTCAAACTACAATGATCTAGTCAAAGTCAGCAACATCCAAATGCTGGTATTTGTCCGCAATGGTGAGAGGAGGGATCTCAGCATAGTTCACCTCATAGTCTCATTATCTTCCTCCATGTAATTTGACTCTTGAGTTAAGTATTGTTTATAGTGCTTGTCGTAGCCTTGGAAGTTCTCTGGTCCCTTGTAATTACGGTATGTATGCTTCTTTGAACCGCATGTCTAGCAATTCCAACCTTCCTTTGGAGTGAGTCCATTCCTGGAGGCAGTAGGTGGTCCACGTGGTTGGCCTCCACTAGGACCGGGGGTCGAGCCACCTTGCCTCTTCCAAATATTGGAACGACAACCTCATCTTTTCCCTCTTGCTCGAGTTATGCACCCATGGTGCTTGCAAAAATTGAGCAGCATTTCCTTTTTTATTTTGTCGTGATGCCTTCTTGTGGGAAGCCTGATTCACTTCCGGAATCGGCTTCATAACAGCTGGATGCGCATTGTTTTTGACAATGAGCCCATGGTACCTTTCTTTTTTCGCGAGGTGGGAGATAAAGTCACTAATATTTTTTAATATGCCCTCCTCATAGGCAACGCGCAGCTGATGAGCACTCACACTTGCTGGGTTTTCATGTATCGAATACATAAAACAAGAGTAAAACGCAGCGGAAGAAATAATAAGAAACCCAATTTAGGATCTCATGCAGTAATTTAATCGTTTGATTAGAGGTTAATCGAATTACCTTAATCCGAAGAACAAATCTAGATCCGAACTAGAAGCAGATGAATATCTCTTTCCTCTATGAGTGATCCACACACTAACAATTCCACAAGCCGTATCGCTAGATCCTTACGAATAATATTGATAAATAGTACAACACAAATTCCTTACTAGAAGAAATTGAACTATTGATCAAGATCAACTAAGGGAAGAATATCAGGTGACCGACGTCGTTCTCCTACTGTAGGAGGTGAAGGCCAATTTTTCTTTCTTCTTGGGGGGGGGGGATTTTTTTTCTTTGATTTCTTATGACAACTCCTTGTCATGGATCTCTTATTTATACTAAATAATCGCTAGAATCAAGAATCTAGTATTTGCTTAGTTACCCCTCATCTTATTAAATAATACAATATATCTAATATCCAATATTATTATTTAATCTCCTCATAAATATAATATCCAATATTATATTTATTATTCCCAGTTGATATTTATTCCTACTTGTCTATAATTGTCGTACTTGCGACCCAAAAGGCTTATATTATGTTGGCAATTATTTAATACTTTATTAAATAATAAATCATAAGCGGCCTCTAGCAAGACATTATGATTACCCAAATAATATAAGTTAATAGTCCATTAAACCTTTTAATGTTTCAAACCCCTTTGTCACGCGATATCATATTTGAACTAAGTCATGAAGATTGTCATACTTATTACGTTCAAATGCTTTCTCAATCTTAAGTGGACTGATTGAATCAAATGACTCTTCATTTGAGCATGGCCATGCATTTCCTTCAGTCCTACTTATCGAGGGGCCCAGCAGATATCTCTCTCACTAAAAAGAGGGACAAATCCCTATCTTGATTATTCATTGCCCTCTACATGACTCCCACTAATCCCGATCGCTAACCTTTATGATCACCATGTTTCAGATGACGCTGGGTTACGTTAAGGCATAGTAGTTATCATGTTGGACTCTATGATAATCTCTGGTTTAAGGATTTATTGACATACTATTATATTGAGATTCACTTATGAAATTTCCATGCAGTGATCTCAATGCGTGTCTGTCCAGTATTAGTTCTCCAACCAATACCCATAAGATTGATCCGTACCATACCCATAATCATCCGATGATTATCAATCAAACTTATACTATAATATTATTCACTTGAGTCTCTACTCAACGCGATTGTACCAGGGACATTTGAATAATCTTATTATTCGTGAATAACTATTATTCGATTATTGTAATATTAAAACATGCACACATTATAATAATCAATGAGAAATAAATGATATCAAATAACTTTATTTAAATGTGACAATTACAAATCTAGGCACATCGAATGTCCTACGGCACTATTCCCAACAATCTCCCACTTGCACTAGGACCATTCATTCATGACTTTTAGTCCTATCGCTCTAGCATGCTCAACATGCTCTTTTTGTGAGAGAGGCTTGGTAAGTGGATCTGCAACATTCTCTTCCATTGCTACTTTGCATATTGCAATATCTCCTCATCTGACGATCTCTCTGACTAGGTGATATTCTCTGAGTATATGTTTGGAATTATGATCGGTCCATAACTCTTTAGCTCGCGCAATAGCACCATTATTGTCGCAGTAAAGACTTATAGGACCTAAAAAGTTCCACATATTCTCATTGGCTGCATCCGATGCTGCCATATACTCAGTCTTAGGTTATAGAATCTATGAGCATGTTTTCCAACTCACAACATCTTCATTTTAAACAAAACACAAAACCATCTACGATCTTAAATCGTCTCCATCGGTTTTGAAACTTATATCGACGTAACTATTTATAGACAGCTCATTTCCCACTCCTCCACATATTTGGAACGCATTCTTAGTTCTTCTTAAGTGCTTTGGGATGGTTTTCACTGTTGTCCAGTGACTTTCACCTGGATTTGATTTGTATCGACTTGTCATCCTAAGGGAAAACGATACATCTGGTCGAGTACAAGATACTTTGACTCAGACCAATTATTCTATTTGATCTATCGCTATAGATTTTTATCCCAAGAATATAAGCAATTTCTCATAAGTCTTTCATTGAGAAACAACTTCCCAACCAAGTCTTGACTGTCTGCAAGGTGGGAATGTCATTTCCAATGAGTAATATGTCATCACATATAAGACTAAGAAAAAAACAATGCTTTTTCTATGATCACATTAACCTTCTTGTACACACATGGTTCATCTTCATTTTGAATGAACCCAAGTTTCATCAAAACGAAGATTCCAGCTCCGAGAAGCCTGCTTCACCCCATAAATGGATCTTTGAAGCTTGCAAACCTTTTTAGATATTTCTGGATAAACAAAACCTTCAGGTTGTGTCATGTACACATACTCGAGTAAGTTTTCATTAAGGAATGTTGTTTTAACATCCATTTGCCATATTTCATAGTCATAGTATGCGGCAATGGAAAATAAAATTCTAATTGATTTTAGCATGACTACTGGCGAAAAAGTCTCATCATAGTCAACACCATGAATCTGTCTATAACATTTTGCCACTAGTCTTGCTTTATATCCATGTCTTTCTTTTTTTATAGACCCATTTGCACCCAATGGTTTTAACACCCTCAGGTGGATCTATCGAGTTCCAAACATGATTGTCATACATGGACTGCATCTCTGACTTCATGGTTTCTAGCCATTCCTCGTACTCTGATCCTGAAGCAACTTCTATATAGCTACTAGGATCATCATCTATGAGCGATGCGTCATCATCCTCTGTTACGAGATAACTGTAACACCCTCGAGATATTCGAGGTATATTACAGCGCCGTGAATCCCTATATGGGACCCACCAGGCTGAACAGCATCATACTCATCGACTCACGTAAACGACAAACCAAAACCATGTCATAAAGACGCAAAACAGAATAATCCACCCGGTTTACCGGTCAAACATAACATCATCAATCAACACAAACATATAGGCAACAATACAACCCGGACGGACAAGAACTCTTAAGTACTCGAGTACAACCATTAGTTCAAAAGCCACAAAAGACGAAAAGACACAAAAAGACACTAAAACATCACTCGTGCACAATCATCACGCACGGCCATCATCCGTATGTCTTGGTCAGCGCCCGCTCGTCTCGATGAACTGACCAAATTCATAAAACGAATTTCCCAAACGGGTCCCCGGAGGGGTTAGCAATTACGCTAGTACAAGTAACCGGATGAACAACTTACATCTTACACATATAGTAATGCATGCAATAAAGAAAACCGTTCAAAGCACTCATTTCGGAAATGCCAATATCAAATCACATTTGTAAAATGCACCACAATTAACCGTCGATCCACACCTCCGTGGACCCTACCGAGACCCCGTCGGATCTAACCCGTAGTGGTTAAAAGCAAAGCTCGCCGATCCACACCTCCGTGGACCCCTACCGAGACCCCGTCGAGTCTAACCCGTAGTGAGCATACACACACACAATTTCTCATACAAAACTACTATGCCAAGATTGTAAGTTCATAAGGATACTTGCCTCGATTAATGACGGTGACGCGAGCGGAGCGGAAGAATCAAGCACGACCGTGAGGAACCGACGGATGAACCTAACGATTCGAACAACACAATCACAACCAACTCTAGACGATTACGGAAAAGGAATACACCGGAAACCCGCCTACGATTCATGTATATTCATACAAAAATAACAACGAGGCGGACCACAACCAAACCCTCTCGATTCCATAAAAATCCACAAAATATCCATGAATCCGTAGGAAAACTAAAGATACTAACAATATCAATCGTATACATCATGAATCCACCAACGAAACGGAACGAATCGGAAGAAAAACCCAAAACCCCAAATTAATCGAAATAGGGTTTTAGAGCATTACCTTGGAAGATTCGAGTACTAAGATCCGTAGAACGCGCGTTAGATTGATTTCCGAGCTTCACAACCAAGAGAAATGATGAAAATCGACCCCGGATGAAGAACTCTCCCCTCTATACCCTCTCTCTCGCAGCGAATGAAAAATGGGGATGGAAATGGCCGATTTCGCCTAATAAAGACGAATCGCACATGATTGACCGCTCCGTGTGCCGCGGCATAGCCAAAGTGTGCCGCGGCACAGCCGAAAATCTACGCCTGTTTTCGCGTTGTGCAAGATACCTGCTGCGTGCGCGGCACACTGCTGATCGGGTTTTGGTCGCGGAAGACACACGAGTGTGCCGCGGCACCGGATAGGTGTGCCGCGGCACTGGCCTGGCACTGTGCCGCGGCACCGGATGGGTGTGCCGCGGCACACAGTACAGATTGTCCGACCAACATTTGGAGAAATTTGTGTGCCGCGGCGCACGCACCTTGTGCCGCGGCCCACACCCCATTTTGGGTCCCAAAATGATAAAAATGATCCGGAAAGAGAATAAAACGATGGGAATCAATATTTGGGGACCAACAACACGCAATGGATCCATGGCAACCCCGAAACGGCGGTTCCGCACAACACAACGAGGATACAGTTCAACAGTTTGACAGGAAGGACACGCTGAAAAGATACACGAGGGTCACTACGACCGAGAAATACACCAAAAACGAAAATACAAGGAAAAGAAAAATACGGATATTACATTCTACCCCTCTAAAAATAAGTTTCGTCCCGAAACTTAAGAAACAAACAACTCCGGGTACCTAGCACGCATGCTATCCTCGGTTTCCCAAGTTGCTTCCTCGACACCGTGTCTCGACCACTGCACCTTGACCAAAGGTATGGTCTTATGCCTCAATCGTTTCTCACGATGCTCCAAAATCTTCAAAGGACGCTCCTCAAAAGTAATATCTTCAGCAATATCAATCTCGCCATAATCGATGACGTGACTAGGATCCGGAACATATTTCCTCAACTGGGAAACATGAAAAATGCTATGAACATGACTCAAGGCCGGAGGTAACGCCAAACGGTATGCCAACCCACCTACTCGTTCGAGGATCTCAAAGGGGCCGATAAATCTCGGACTCAACTTTCCTTTCTTCTCGAAACGAAAAACTCCCTTCGTCGGCGACACCTTTAGCAAAACGTGGTCTCCCACCTCGAATTCCAAAGGTCGACGACGGACGTCGGCATATGACTTCGCCGACTGGGCGATCAACATCCGTTCCCGAATTAATTCTATCTTCCGCCTCGTCTCTAAAACGACATCCGGCTCGGTCCCGACCAAATCGGACGCCTCATTCCAACAAATCGGTGATCGACATCGTCGCCCATAAAGTGCCTCATACGGTGCCATCCGAATCGACGCGTGCCAACTATTATTATACGTGAATTCGATCAGCGGCAAATGTTCCTCCCAGTCACTACTCCAATCGAGAGCACAGGCACGCAACAAGTCCTCGAACGTCTGGATAGTGCGTTCCGACTGTCCATCTGTCTGGGGATGAAAAGAGGTGCTCAAACGCAACCGGGTACCTAACGCCTTATGCACCGCCTGCCAGAAGTGCGATACAAAACGGCCGTCACGATCCGAAACAATAGACTTCGGAGCACCGTGAAGTCTCACGATTTGCGCAATAAACACACGAGCTAACTTCTCCGGGCCCCAAGTGTCCTTGATGCCCAGAAAGTGTGCCGACTTGGTCAGGCGATCAACAATCACCCATACCATATTCATGCCCGACCTCGATCTCGGCAAACTCGTAACGAAATCCATCGATATATCTTCCCATTTCCATTCGGAGCGAAGTGATCGCAATAACCTGACTGGTCGATGCTCGATCTTGACCTGCTGACAAGTCAAACATCTCGCTACAAACTGTGCGACCTCATCCTTCATATCATTCCACCAGAAATTCCTTCTCAAGTCCTTGTACATCTTACTCGAACCAGGATGAACGGAGTAAGGTGTAGCATGGGCCTCCCGTAAAATATTCTGTCTCAACTCTGAGTCGTTCGGCACACAAAGCCGGCTCTGGAATCTCAAAACACCATCCTCGTGAATCACAAATCCGGGAGACTTTCCTTTAAGAACGTTCTCTCGGATTTGAGTAATCATCGGATCCTCTAACTGCTTCAGCTTAATTTCATCGATCAAAGACGACGAAACCTCTAAAGCACGAAGTTGCCCGACGGCTCCAGGCAACAAAACTTCAACATCTAACTCAATTAAAGATCGCCGAAGCTCGGACTGAGACGTAAGGATCTCAAGCGATCGCAGTGCAATCGGTTTCCGGCTCAAGGCGTCGGCCACGACGTTCGCCTTGCCCGGATGATAAAGGATTTCGAGGTCATAATCCTTAATCAACTCCAACCACCTCCTCTGCCTCATATTCAACTCCCCGAGTAAATATGTATTTGGACTTTTATGATCGGTAAAAATCGACATGCGAGCCGAAAAGATAATGACGCCAAATCTTGAGCGCAAAAACGATCGCCGCTAACTCCAAATCATGAGTAGGGTAGTTAAGCTCATACGGCCTCAATCGCCTCGACGCAAAGGCAATGGTCTTACCGTCTGCATTAATACGCACCCGAGACCACCCGAAGCATCGCTATAAACGGCAAAACCCTCGTTGCCACATGGCAACGCCAAAGCTGAGGCTGAAGTCAAACGCTTCTTCAGCTCCTCAAAACTCGGCCTCTCGTCATTCCGCATTTAACTTCTCGGATTTACGGAGCAACTATGTAAGTGGTCGAGCCGGTTTGAGAAACCCTCGGCGAACCTACGGTAGTAGCCGGCTAAACCCAAGAAACTACGGAGCTCCTTCACATTCTTGGCGGTGCCCAATCCAACACGGCCTCAATCTTCTGCGGATCCACACGAACCCCTAGTGAAATCACGTGACCTAAAAATATCACTTCCTTCACAGAACTCACATTTCGAGAACTTTGCATAGAGTTGCTCGGTCCTCAAAATGTTTAATACTACCCGCAAATGATAGGCATGCTCTTCCTCATTCTTCGAATAAATAAGAATATCACATCAATAAAGATGACGACGCACTTATCCAAATACTCGATAAAAACTTTGTTCATCAACCGCATGAACACCGCGGCGCATTAGTTAACCCGAAGGCATAACTACAAACTCATAATGTCCGTATCTCGACCGAAAAGTGTCTTCGGCACATCGGACTCTCTCACCCGGAGTGATAGTACCCCGATTTCAAATCAATTTTCGAGAATACCGTAGCTCCACTGGCCCGATCGAACAAGTCATCAATTCTCGGCAAAGGATACTTGTTCTTGATGGTCACCTTGTTTAGTTCGCGATAGTCGATACACAAACGTAGTGAACCATCCTTCTTCCGCACAAACAGACCGGTGCGCCCCAAGGCGAGGCACTCGGTCGAACATACCCCGACTCAAGAAGCTCACCCAATCGCTTCTTCAACTCGGACATCTCCGAAGGTGCCATGCGATAGGGTGCCTTGAAATAGGAGCCGCACCCGGCTCTAACTCTATAGCGAACTCGACCTCACGATCCGGTGGCAATCCGGTAACTCGTCAGGAAAAACATCGGAAATTCATTAACGGCTGGAATCGGAAAGCTCGACTCCACCATCCCCGCCTTCAAGGCATAGCACCAATAACCGATACATCCCTTACGCAGAGTTTCATCGCCTTCAAGGCGTTAATAACGAAGTTTGGCTTCCCCTCTTTCGCCCGCGAAAGAGTGCTCGATGCCGTCCTCGGCTAACATAGTGATGACTCTCGTGCGGTAGTTCATGATCGCACCATGCCGCTCGAGCCAGTCATCACCAAGGATCAAATCCTCACCCTCGATACTCACAACAATAAGATTAGAGGGCCAAGTCCTCTCACAAATAAGCACAGAACAGTCTCGAACCTCCTGATCACCAACGATCCTATCACCGCTAGGAAGCTTAACGATGAAGGGCTCACAAGGTGTCAAACGGTCGAGACTCAAACGGCGCACACAATCCAGAGATATAAACGAATGCGTAGCACCAGATCGAAAAGCACACCGACGGGATGAGAAAGAATATAAGCGGTACTGCCGCTACGGTAGCCATTTGGATCATCGGCTCTCCGCATCTCATAGACACGCGGGTGGGCGGAGCCAACACTAGAAGCTCCCCCCTTAGAGGGCTGACCCCGACCTCTCCCCCGACTAGCACTCGGCGGAGACTGAGGAGCAAACGATCCCTGATTCACACTTGGTTCCCTAGGCGCTGGAATGGAAGCCCGGGCACCAAGAATTTTCTCCCTCTCAGCCTGACAGCGACCTTGTGGCCGGTGGCCACACTGCGATTACACGTCGACAAAGGGCTCAAACAAGTACGACTGATGTGGCCGTCGACCACAATTGAAACACTTCACATCACGAAAAGGAGCACTGGTAGTTCCACGAGGACCCAATGAACGAGCTGGACCACCGCCGGCAGGGAAGGTAGCAGATTGGGATCTCTGCGACCCCCACTCTTGTGGCCCGAAAAGTTTCAGCGGACTTCGCTTCTTACTCTCGCGGGCCGCCTCACTTGCCGTCACCGACATATCATAAGCAAGGGCCCTACTCTGATAATCCTTCAATGTAGTGCATACGAGCCCCGACATATAGTCCCGAATCGGCAACTTCATCCGTCTGGAGAAATGGAAAATCTTGTCACTCTCCTCGACAACTTGGGTCTTCACATAACCCAACTCCTTATTAAAATCGGCAATAGCTTGAGCTACGGGGATATCCCGTGGTTGAGCATCATAAAAAGCATGTACCCGAGCCTGTCTGACCGGCCACGGGCAATATTCAGTCTCCATCAACTCCTGAAACTCAGCCCACGAAGCAGCATGGTCTTTGGGCCCAACGGCTTCCCACCAATCCGTAGCGTCCCCCGTGAGAAAGTATTGAGCAATAGGGACTCTACGTTCCTCGGGACAGTTAGTGGCAACGAAGACCTTAGATATCTCCTTAATCCACCCTTCCCAGCCCATCGGGTCCGAAGCTCCCGAAAACTGAGGAGGATGCATCTTGATGACATCTTGGAGCCAACGGTCCGCTCCGCCCCGATTAGCATGGGCCTAATCCGGGTTCTGAACCGCCTGAGCTATTGCCGCCATTTGGTTCACCATTTGTTGCATTACGGCCGCAATACCAAGATCGGCACGCTCCTGAGAAGAAGCATGGCTATGACGGTCGCCGATCGCCCGGCTCGAAGATCGTGACGTGGCCGCCCCACCGGCCCCCACGTCCCGGCCGCGTCACGACCACGACGCGACCACGACCTCTTCCGGCATCCATACTGGAGTTAAATAAGTAGCAAAAGCCATACGAGGGTAAGTACGAGAGAAGAACAATCACAAGTCGAGAATCAAAGGTACGATGCAAGGAAATAATGAACGAGAGGAAGGAAAACTTACGGACATCTTGGTAGTACAGGAATCATGGCGGCGTGACGATGATGTGCAAAACAAACACCACAAGACCCGATAAACCGACAAGCCTAGGTATCCATAAACCTAGAGCTCGATACCATTTTCTCGTAACACCCTCGAGATATTCGAGGTATATTACGCGCCGTGAATCCCTATATGGGACCCACCAGTGAAACGACATCATACTCATCGACTCACGTAAGCGACAAACCAAAACCATGTCATAAAGACGCAAAAGCAGAATAATCCACCCGGTTTCTGGCCAAACATAACATCATCAATCAACACAAACATATAGCAACAATACAACCGGACGGACAAGAACTCTTAAGTACTCGAGTACAACCATTAGTTCAAAAGCCACAAAGATGAAAAGACACAAAAAGACACTAAAACATCACTCGTGCACAATCATCACGCACGGCCATCATCCGTGTCTTGGTCCAGCCCGCTCGTCTCGATGAACGACTGAAATTCATAAACGAATTTCCCAAACGGGTCCCAGAGGGGTTAGCAATTACGCTAGTACAAGTAACGGATGAACAACTTACATCTTACACATATAGTAATGCATGCAATAAAGAAAACCGTTCAAAGCACTCATTTCGGAAATGCCAATATCAAATCACATTTGTAAAATGCACCACAATTAGTCGATCCACACCTCCTGGACCCTACCGAGACCCCGTCGGATCTAACCCGTAGTGGTTAAAAGCAAAGCTCGCCGATCCACACCTCCGTGGACCCCTACCGAGACCCCGTCGAGTCTAACCCGTAGTGAGCATACACACACACACAATTTCTCATACAAAACTACTATGCCAAGATTGTAAGTTCATAAGGATACTTGCCTCGATTAATAGACGGTGGCGAGCGGAGCGGAAGAATCAAGCACGACCGTGAGGAACCGACGGATGAACCTAACGATTCGAACAACACAATCACAACCAACTCTAGACGATTACGGAAAAGGAATACACCCGGAAACCCGCCTACGATTCATGTATATTCATACAAAAATAACAACGAGGGCGGACCACAACCAAACCCTCTCGATTCCATAAAAATCCACAAAATATCCATGAATCCGTAGGAAAACTAAAGATACTAACAATATCAATCGTATACATCATGAATCCACCAACGAAACGGAGCGAATCGGAAGAAAAACCCAAAACCCCAAATTAATCGAAATAGGGTTTTAGAGCATTACCTTGGAAGATTCGAGTACTAAGATCCGTAGAACGCGCGTTAGATTGATTTCCGAGCTTCACAAAGAAGAGAAATGATGAAAATCGACCCCGGATGAAGAACTCTCCCCCTCTATACCCTCTCTCTCGCGACGCGAATGAAAAATGGGGATGGAAATGGCGATTTCGCCTAATAAAGACGAACTGCACAGTTGACCGCTCCGTGTGCCGCGGCACAGCCAAAGTGTGCCGCGGCACAGGCCGAAAATCTACGCCCAGGTTTTCGCGTTGTGCCGCGGCACGGCTGCGTGCCGCGGCACGCAGTCTGATCGGGTTTTGGTCGCGGAAGACACACGAGTGTGCGCGGCACGGATAGGTGTGCCGCGGCCTTTGGCAGCTTGTGCGCGGCACCGGATGGGTGTGCCGCGGCACACAGTACAGATTGTCCGACCAACATTTGGAGAAATTTGTGTGCCGCGGCGCACGCACCTTGTGCCGCGGCCCACACCCCATTTTGGGTCCCAAAATGATAAAAATGATCCGGAAAGAGAATAAAACGATGGGAATCAATATTTGGGGACCAACAACACGCAATGGATCCACGGCAACCCCGAAACGGCGGTTCCGCACAACACAACGAGGATACAGTTCAACAGTTTGACAGGAAGGACACGCTGAAAAGATACACGAGGGTCACTACGACCGAGAAATACACCAAAAACGAAAATACAAGGAAAAGAAAAATACGGATATTACAATAACCATATCTCTCAGGTTCATGTTGCATCCTATCAGATCTGCGAGGGACTTGTGTACTTTGAACTGGCCCTTCAACTGATTGTTGATCCTGTTCGATTTCCATCGGTGAAGCAATGTCTTCTTGTGGTTCTCGATTTTCCTTGAGAATTACTCTTCTCCCACTGTATCCTTTGGAAATAAATTCCCTTTCTAAGAATACAGCATTTCGAGCAACAAACACTTTGTTCTCTGCGGGCTTATAAAAATAATATCCTTTAGTTTCCTTAGGATACCCCACAAATAAACATCTTTCAGATCTGGATGCCAGTTTGTCTAACACTTGGTGCCTTGCGAACGCTTTGCAACCCCAGATCTTTAGAAAAGACAAGTTTGGTCTCTTACCAGTCCATTTGTCATATGGTGTCTTTTCAACTGCTTTAGATGGAACATGGTTAAGGGTGAATGCTGCTTTTTCTAAGGCGTAGCCCCTAAAATGATAGTAGAAGCTCTGTTCAACTTATCATGGATCGAACCATATATAATAAAGCTCGATTAGTCCTCTCAGACACTCCATTATGCTTAGGTGTTCCAGGAGGAGTAAGTTGTGAAATAATTCCACAACTCCTAAGATGATCATTGAATTCTTAGCTCAAGTATTCGCCACCTCGATCCGATCGAAGGGCTTTAATTGTCTTGCCAAGTTGATTATGTACTTCATTCTGGAATATTTTGAACATTTTGAACATAATTGAAATTGTTCAAAACTAACAAAAGCCCATTGGGTAAAACTAGGTCATAAGTTCCTACGGCTAGTGCAGCAACTCTTGCTCCATTGCCGAGTCTTAGATCTACTCCCCCTTTATTCAGCTCTCTACTGCTTCTCAACCCCTTCACATTTACACAAATGTGAGATCCACATTCAGTATCCAATACCCAGGAGTTAGAAGTAGATAAGTTAACTTCTATAACAAATATACATGTGGTTGTCCCACTACCCTTCGTACGCTTTAACTCTTCCAAGTAAACCTTGCAATTTCTTTTCCAGTATCCTGGTTTATTGCAATGATGGCAATTTCCATCTTTGGGAGCTTTAGCCTTGAAAACTGGCTTAGTAGTCTTTAGATTTGGCAACTTTTTCCTTACCCTTGCCATTGCCTTTGTTCTTAAAGGACTTCCCTTTGCTGACCATCAGCACGCGGCTTGGTTTCTTCTTAATATTCTGCTCAGCCGTTTTAAGCATCCCATGCAGCTCAGCAATGGACTTCTCCATCTCATTCATATTATAGTTCATAATGAACTGGTCGAAAATTTCGGAAAATAAATTTAGGATCACATCCGTGGAGTGCTCCTTAGAAAGTGGAAAACCAAGCCTTTCAATATGCTCAATATATCCTTTCATCTTTATCACATGAGCGCTGACAGATGTCCCCTGAACCATTTTGCAAGCATACAAGGCTTGAAAGGTCTCATACCTCTCTTGCCTAGCATGCTTCGAGAAAGTTTCCTTGAGGTGAGCATTTAGCTCATAAGCTTCCATTTCCTCCAGATTCTTCTGAAGTTTTGGACAAATAATGGCCAACATAAGACAACTGACATCAATGGAATCATCACAATATTTCTTCCATTTGTATTTTGTTGCTTTGTTTGCATTGTCAACTGGCTCATCGGGAATTTTTTCCTCAAGAACATACAACTTTCTTTCTTGCTTGAGAACTATTCTCAAGCTCCGGATCTAATCCAGATAGTTGTTGCCGTTTTCTTTGAGCTTGTCCTTCTCAAGGACTGATCGCAGTGAAATGGTGGACGTGTTATTTGATGCCATTCTATAATATCTACAAAATTTAATATTCAAAGTATTTAGTCACATTATTTTATTTCTCGAAAAATACTCCCACTAAAACAAAGTACCCTCAATTTACAACATTTGTAATTTTAGTGGGATAAGATCCCATTTCGCACAATCCTAAACTCAGCTTTGGTATGACGCCTAGAATTGATCTACTTTAGGTGGATAACTCTTTATAGATTACATCATATGTAACTCTTAGATTATATTCATGGGATTTGGCATCGTATGCCCAAGAATGTTATAATCCCATCTTATGCCTTAAGGTTCAAAAATCTTTTGAATTCTTAGTTCATTAAAATACATAGGTATCACCATTACCTATCCTACCTTTGACATGACCCACTCAAGATGATCGAAGTCTTGATTGGTGTTTTTCAAATGAACGGCATTTTAAATTTTGAACAAGGGATTTTATGTTAATATCTATGTTTGCTAACATACATAGCATCACATACATGCATAAATTTAAACATATGTCGCGTCACATGACAACTAAAAACATAGGATCGTGTATAGCATGACCATAATTCCAAACATGATTTCCATGAGCCAACATGAAAATCATAAGGGTCAATCTAAAAGGTTGCAATTGGTCTTCATTGATTTTCCCAACTCCTTGGAACGTCATACGCGATCAATTGGTTCCTCGAGTCTGTCTGCCTCGTCCTTCTTCTCTTCATTACATTAATGAATTCTAATACTACACTAGTAAATTAAATTACAAGAGGTGTGAATGACATGTAGGCCGTAAAAAATAAATAATTTAAATAGACGACTCGCAGGACATAAAACCAATTATAATTAAACGACACGCAGGCCGTAAAACCAACCCATAAGGAATCCAATCACATTGGTCAATTTATGGTCGTGCCACACACCATACACATACCATAAATAATTATCAAATAATTAATAAAAGCATGTAATATACTAAATAATCAATCTGTCTGACAATCAGACAATAAATGAAAATTGTGTCAAAAATCAACAATCCAGACATGCAGCCCAGTTGGTCCGGTTAGAGGTCCTGCAACAGAACCACTCGGGTTCGAAACCTTTCCGCAACAAATCATTTTGAGTATTTTTCGGACTTTTAAAACTATGTTTAAATATAATGTCCCGTAAAAAACTCCAAAACAAATCCGTGGCCGAGATGGTAAGTGGTGTGTGATGAAAGGCAAAAGACTCGGGATCGAATCCCGGTTTTTGCGGAATTATTTTGAAATATTTAAAGCAGATTTCATGCATTTATTAAAAGATATGTGTATTAATTTTAAAATAAAATGTTAGACTACTTGGTAACTCTGCTCAACTGTCAAGGGATCGAATCCCTCTCCTAGCAAAAATCATTTTGCTAATTAAAATGACCCGAAGGTCCAGGTCCGACCCGACCCGACCGGTCTCAGAATAGATCTGTTCCAGAACAATTCTGGAGCAGAAATTCGTGAAAACAGTCCAAAAGAATTATTTTGGACGATCCGATTTAATCAAATTAAACCAGGAAAATTATTTTATAAAATCTATATTTTATAAACATAATCAAGAACATAACTTAAACATAAACATGTTCTACATAAACAATTAAATTACTTGCAAGTTGGCTCTGGTACCACTGTTGGGTTTTCATGCATCGAATACATAAAACAAGAGTAAAACGCAGCGGAAGAAATGATAAGAAAACCCAATTTAGGATCTCATGCAGTAATTTAATCGTTTAATTAGAGGGTTAATTGAATTACCTTAATCCGACGAACAAATCTAGATCCGAACTAGAAGTAGATGAATATCTCCTTCCTCTCTGGGTGATCCACACACGAACAATTCCATAAGCCGGATTGCTAGATCCTTACAAATAATATTGAAAAATAGTAGAACACAAATTCCTTACTAGAAGGATTGTACTATTGATCAAGATCAACTAAGGAAAGAAGATCAGGTGACCGACGTCGTTCTCCTACTGTACGATGTGGAGGCCTATTTTTCTTTCTTCTTGGGGCGATTTTTCTTTGATTTCTTATGACAACCCCTTGTCATGGATCTCTTATATATACTAAATAATCCATAGATTCAAGAATCTAGTATTTGCTTAGTTATCCCTCATCCTATTAAATAATACAATATATATAATATCCAATATTATATATATTACTTATTATTTAATCTCTTCATAAATATAATATCCAATGTTATATTTATTATTCCCGGTTGATATTTATGCCTACTTGTCTATAATTGTCGTACGTGCAACCCAAAATGCTTATATTGTGTTGGCGATTATTTAATACTTTATTAAATAATAAATCATAAGCGGCCTCTAGCAAGACATTATGATTGCCCAAATAGTATAAGTTAATAGTCCATTAAACCTTTTAACGTGTCAAATCCCTTTGTCACGCGATATCATATTTGAACTACGTCATGGAGATTGTCGTACTTATTATGTTCAAATACTTTCTCGATCTTAAGTAGACTGATTGAATCAAACGACTCTTCATTTGAGCATGGTCATGCATTTCCTTCAGTCCTACTTATCAAGGGCCCCACCAGATATCTCTCATTAAAACGAGGGAGAAATCCCCATCTTGATTATTCATTGCCCTCTACATGACTCCCACTATTCCTGATGGCTAACCTTTATGATCACCATGTTTCAGATGACGTTGGGTTACGTCAAGGCATAGCAGTTATCATGTTGGACTCTATGATAATCTCAGGTTCAAGGATTTATTGAAATACTATTATATTGAGATTCACTTATGACATTTCCATACAGTGATCTCAATCCGGGTCTGTCCAGTATTAGTTCTACAACCAATACCCATAAGATTGATCCGTAACATGCGCATAATCATCCGATGATTATCAATCAAACTTATACTAGTATATTAATCAGTTGAGTCTCTACTCAACACGATTGTACCAGGGACATTTGAATAATCTTATTATTCGTGAATAACTATTATTCGATTATTATAATATTAAAACCCGCACACATTATAATAATCAATGAGAAATAAATGATATCAAATAACTTTATTTAAATGTGACAATTACAAATCTAGGCACATCGAATGTCCTAGGGCACTATTCCCAACAACACTTGCTCCCACCGGAAACGTGTTAAGAGTCTTCTCAATCAAGTCTTGATCGGACTTCTTGACACCACCAAAACTAAGATCAGCCCGAAGATCGAGGATGGCTTGATTATAGGCTTCCACATTCACATAATCCAAAAATCGGATTCGCTCCCACTGAAGTTGCAATTCGGGGAAGCATTGATCATGCACATTATTAAAAAATTGTTCGAGTGTATCCCATTGTTCTTTGGGGGTTTGCAAATTCATGTAACACTTTTTCAACAATGGATGTATATGTCTACGCAAGTACAACAGTGAATTAGCCTTGATTTCCTTGCTTGGTTCTTGAGCGGTAGACTCATTAGAGGGAAAGATTAGTAAATATCTTACCGATGAACTCCAAGCGAACGTCTGAGACCCACCTATGGTACTCCTTACCAGCATGGTCAAGGATGTCGAACTCCGGGTGAACATTGGAGCTTTGGTCCATCTACAAGATATAAACAACAGGAAGTTAGTCTTGTTAGATTTTCAGTAACAATATAAACGGTCACAATTGATGCTTTTAAAAGCATGCAACCTAACTGTTACTTGATGTACTTCACTTAATTGTTGCTAGTAAAGTGGAAAAAAACGGCGATATTAATGCGCACCAGATACATGGTATATGCAACAACCACAAGTATCGACTTTCAACAATTCCGTGACTCCCTCAGGATCGTCACACAATTTTCTTCGACATGCAGAGATGCCGACTTCTCTCACGGTCTCATCCACCGTAAAGTAACGTGGAGATAAAGAACCCAATAACCCATGTCCCCAAAATAATTCCCAGAAATAGGAAATTGAAATAGGGACAAGTTTAGATAATTACCTCGATTATAAATTTAGGCACGTGATATGGAGAAATTGGTGGTGTGATTTGATATTCCTATTGGTTCTCGATACGACGACGTGAAACTGGGGGCACAATTTTTGGCAGTTTCAGAAAATAAATTAAATCGATGTTAGGGTATTTGGACCGAGACTTTGGACTAGGTCGGACCGGCTGGGCTGGATCGAGTCGCAGCTTTCGGCAGCGGGCGATTGGACTGGAGCTAGTCGGATCACGACTAGGTTGGATCAGCTTGCAGGATTCGGCAGCAACAGAGCAAGTTCGATGTTAGGAGTATGCCCTCGAATGCCACTCAGGGATGTATTAGTGAGGGCATTGTACTTGTTATTATCTAATTAATTATCAAAAGGCAATTGTATGTTTCTTTATTTACTGGTAGTCACCGGTATTCATGACTCGTAAATATATATATATATATATAGAAACTAGTCTGTGTATTTGAGAGCAAAACATCCCACTCCTTATTGGATAAGGGGATCGGCACTGGAAATGTTTATGGCTCAAATACTCAATCGTTCGCAAGTCGATGAAACTTGACTGGGCATATAGTTTATGTGAAGACTTGTATGATGAGTTCTTTGACTTGGAGAGTGCCTGTGAGACACTAATGGTTAGTGGGTGTAATACCCGAGATTTTTGATGTGTAATTCAACCTTGTTATATTGTATTTGTTGCATGTTGATCTGAGTATTATTCTCCGTATTTCATGATTCGGTGTTGTTGAGCGTATGATTTCATGAAAGTGTTCAAAATTGTGATTTTTGCACATGTAGTGCACGCTATCGACTAGGCGTAGCGTACGCTAATTTGGGTTTCGTAGCGCACGCTATGTATGAACCTTAGCACGCGCTATACGTAGTTGACTTGATTAAGACAGGGTGGTAGGTGAGATCAGCCACGGATCTTGGTCGGGACATGTCAGGATGAACCTGGACAGCTTTTGGAAAAAAGCCGAGTACAGTGAGGTCAGTAAGCTTCGTATGGCCGTTAGCGCACACTATATAAGTGGTAGCGTACGCTAATTTATGAACTTAGCGCAAGTAAGGGGACGTTAGCACACGCTAAGTCGAGACCAGGCATAAACTGTTGTATTATATTTACATTTCTTCTAATTAGCCTTGTAAATCCTTACTTAAAGGGTTTACGGCGCTGTAATCATCCCGAATATCTCGGGGTGTTACAGTGGAAGCACACGTTATAGGTATGCTAATTGGATTAGAATACTCGAACCGACTCACCCTCGATTCGTCACACGATTTTCACTCTGGGTCAGTCAATGACGGAATCGAAATCTTGTGATAGGTATTCGTGAACCTTCGACTTGAGGATTTAGTAGGGATGTGCTTGTGACATTAAGATTTTCACTAGAGTAGTTCAACCCAGAAAACTGGAAGGTGGGGGTCAACATCGACATGCATCTTGACGGGCAAGTAGCAGGACCTACTGAATGTCAAGATAGAATTCTTTCTCCTGTTAGTGAACGATTTATATGTCATATGCGGTTATTACTAGATGAGATCATAAGTCTTTGGCTAAAGCATTGGAGCTAGTTGTATTGGATACACGAGAGCTCAGTGATCTCGATTTGCATTAACTCATGCATAGCGTCAAGTACAGATAGGGTTTGACTGACCCTGACCCTATAACTTGATCGGGATATTTGAAATAAGGGTTTATACGTATACTGGTATTTACGACAGAATGGTATTTGAATGATCCTTATCATTGGTTCTCAGTTGGGGTACAGTGTAGGCCGCCAGGTTGGCTAGGTGGTGCTACTACTCTTTGGTTCCTCCCATTGCCGTAATACCCGGGATTTTTATTTTCCAGTTGCCCTGAATTATTTGTCGTTTGCTTCTGATCAAATTTGTTTCATTACGATTATGTGGGGGACGTTTTTCTATTATGCACTATATGATATGTATTGTTGTAAAGTTCGTCGACTGAGACTTGGGTCGCCGGCGTTTCTTCAATTAAATGTGTGTTTAGGATGTGGTATATTACGTTTTGTAAATGGCTCGTTATTGTTTTGAATCATAACCGGTGCGTTAGTGTAACCTAGACGTTTTCGAACGCCTAACCGGGCTGTCAGAATTGGCCACAGCCAAGTCACGGCCGCACGTTTTGGGGCAGAGACTCACCTGGCCGAGTTACAGCCGTAAGGTGCCGGTTACGGCCGTAAGTGATCGGCAGGCACGAGCTGAGCAGCATTTGGACGAAGGCCAGTTACGACCGTAAGGTGTGATCTGCTACGGCCGTAAGGGCGCAGGTCGGTTACGGCTGTAAGGTGTGATCGGCTACGGCCGTAAGTAATCGGCACAAGCTGGGCAAAACTTTCATGAAGGCCAGTTATGTCCATAAGTGGTCGGCCATGTAAGGCCGAGGCAGTAGGTCACTCAGCCATTTTCACCATTTTTCACCATTTTTCACCCTCCTCCGTGATTCTTCGGCAAGTTTCTAGAATTTTTGGCCGGTAAACTCCTTGTGCATCATTTGGAAAGCTTGATTTGTGTTTATTATCATCATCCAATCCTTGTTCTTCGTCGAATAGAGGTAAATTCTTGAAATCTCCTAGAGTTGACTTTCGAGATTCCTTCTTGATTTTCGTTGTTCGTCCGATTTTGATGAATCGATTGATGTTATTGAGCATTAATAATCGTGTTCTATGGGTTGTATGTCCATATTTCGAGTTTGTTTAACTCGATTGGTGAATATGGTTACACCTTTGAGGCCGTTTATGAATTGAACCATCTATATGATTTTGAAAGAAAACCCTTCGGATGAAGGAGAATTTAAAAGTCTTTTCATAATTTTACACTGAGACCCCCGACATCCTCAATTATCCTTTAAATGCGTTTTGAAGTTATTTTTATGATCCTTCCTTTTGTAAATGGTTTTTCGGAAAGACTTTAAACTCGGGGATCATGTTACTACCTCGTTGAAAGGTTATTTTCATAATGGGTGTATTCTTGATATATAACTTTATAGCTTGGTTACTTGCTAGCGATTCCATCGCTAACCCATCGTTGGGGATTTTGTTATTTATTCCAGGGGTTCTGACTGGAGAGAGAGCAAACACAGGATTGGCTCGGAGGATAATGTAAAGCAGCGATATTAGTCACAGTTGTAGTCGGTTGTCCGTAAGCGATATGTCGGTCTGAGTTTGCCTTGTCATCCTTGAGGGGATGGACATGATATGTAATATGTGATCGAGTTGTATTTTGGCTTATCAGATGTACATCTATGTTGTGTTTTGAGAGACCAAATCGGTCTACAGTTTTAAATTTAGGCCGCGTGCGGGTTTTGTTTTATACTCTCCTACCTAGTAGATCCTTGCGGAAAGGGGCCTACGGTGTGTAATATCTATGAGTGGATTGGGGGTGTCACATAAGTGGTATCAGAGCTTAGGTTTGCGAAATCCTAGGTAGTTGGGTCTAGTTGGGTCTTGTTAAGTTGTGTCTTGTCGTGTCACCCGGGTGAGCAATTGTGAACAAGTGTGATCGTACGAAGCTATTGGACTGAAACTGGAACAGACTAGCGCACGCTACAGATAAAGTCTAGCGCACGCTAATTAGTCAAAAAAGACTAACGGCTAGATTGGTGGATGAAGGCTATAAATACCACATATTTGGTATTATTCCAAACTTCAAGCAAGAGATACATTGATTACTTATTCATATTGATATTATTGTTGTTGCAATATTGAGCTTATATTGTTAGTTTGAGTGTTTATACATTCAACATTATACACGAGAGGTAAAAGAAAAGATACGATTGGATTCGATGTTATTAGGATCAAGGATCTGGTATTGTTAGAATCGCAATCGCTATCTTAGTGAGGTTTATCTAGTACCAATAGAAAGCTAGAGTGGTTGATTCCTTATCCAATAGAAAAGGAAAAATGGTTTTACTCGGACTGATAGAAGACGAGCTTGTAACGGTAATCCCTCGACCGATAGAAGAGAGGCGTAGAGGTTTTGATCTTATTCATATATAAAAAGATACATCGAGAGAGGACATAGGCTTGCTTCGTTAATAGCCGAACCTCTATAAATCCTTGTGTGATTTATTTTCCGCAATTTATTTACGCTTCCGCACAAACGGCGCAAATATCCGATTTTAACAATTGGTATCAGAGAGGTACTCCAATAAGCGGCTTTACATCCGAGGAGAAAAGATCCAATGGAGTTTCAACTTGCTCCCGTTGAAGGCCTTGCTCTCAACCAACCACCATTTTTTGATGGCTCAAACTTCATGACGTGGAAGAAGAAGAAGATGTCTATATTCATCCGAGCATATGACATCGAGCTTTGGAAGGTGATGTCTTGGTCCGAAAATTCCGACAAATTCCAACGGTACGCTTAAAACTTTCAAAGAATATGACGATTCTGATTGGAAAAATGACCACTACAATTGTAAGGCAACTCAACTTCTTTATTGTGCCTTAAATCCGGAAGAACACAACCGGATATCATCGTGTGATAGTGCCAAAGAAATTTGAAAAATGCTTGAAGTAACACACGAAGGTATGTCTCAAGTCAAGGAGACGAAAATTAACATGCTCCTTCACGAGTACGAATTATTCCAAATGAAGGACAATGAATCCATCACAATAATGCTTGACCATTTTTCGGTCATTACTAATGTATTAGCAAGTTTCGGGAAACCACTTTCGAGTAGTGAGAAAGTAAAGAAAATTCTCCGATCACTACCTCGAGAATGGGATGGTACGGTTACGGTAATAATGGAATCTAAAGATTTAAATAATCTTGATTTTAGTGCTCTCGTTGGTTCTCTTATCAACTACGAGATTGTTCTAAAATCTCGGAATGCCAAACCGAATCCGAAGGAAAGATCGATAGCCATGAAGGCTAAGATGTCGAGAAAGAAAGAAGAAATTCCGGTGGACGAAAGCGACGAAGAATCGGCATATTATGCCAAGAATATTAATAAGTTCCAACACTTATTAAACCGGAGGAAGCAGGACATCCAAAAGGGCAAATCTAAGAAATTCGACAACACTTGTAGATTATGTGGCAAACCAGGCCACTTTGCTAAGAATTGTCGGGTTAAACCTAAGGTTTTTGTTGCGACTTGGAGTGACGAAGATCCTGATGATGATTTCATGAATCAAAATAATCTCGCACTCATGGCCCGGAGTTCATTCGACAATAGCGACGTCGAAATCCAAGTAAGTAATTCTTACGACGAACTTTTTGAAGCATTCGAGTTATTACATACCGATTATCAAAATGCTTTAAAAGAAATCAAATCTCTTCAAACTAAATATAAATCTTTGGAAATTGAAAATTCCAAAATTCTTGAAAAGGGAATATTTGTCGAGATCGATCATTCAAAATGCGTTGAAAATGAGAATATTTTAAAGAATGATCTTGTTAAAGTTTAAACCAAACTCAAAAATTAACGAAGAAATTTTCTCTCGGAAATGAGAAATTTGAAAATATGCTCTCGGTTCAAAAATACACATTAAATAAAGAGGGATTAGGATTCAAACCGCGTTCTAAAAATGAATCCATAAATTTTAAAATACCCCGGTGTGAAAAATGTTTAAAAATTGGGCACCATATGTCAAACTGCAAAATCCCAAGACAGACGATTAAATATAAATAGATTTGGGTTCCTAAAGGAACAATTATTTCAAATATCGTTTATGTTTCAAATAAAAAGCCAACTATAGGTTGGATCCCCAAAAAATAATTTTTAAAAATTAATATTCTACAAAGGGGGAGATAATACTTTCAGGGGGAGTTTATACCATTATTAATGCATATTCATTAATTGGTTTCATACATATTTATATTTAATTTGATATCCTCTATATTATTTTATACTTTTTGCTGAATACAAAGGAGGAGAAGGAGTTGAATCGGATAAAAACGTCATGAAAGAGATGATGAGAAAAACTTGCAAAATAGAAGGAGGAGAAAAATAAAAATCGAAGAAGTCGAAAAAGAAAAGAAAGCATACAAAAAGGGGGAGAAACGAAGGAGTTGAAAAATTGAAAAATGAAATGCGAAGTAGTCGAAAATGACAGAAAAAGAAAAGGATTGGAGAAACTAACGAAACGATCAAAGCCGAAAACTTTGAAACATACATAGATATATATTTCTATGTAAGCAGAATTTATCCAATTCAAGAGTTGTTTTGTAATCATCAAAAAGGGGGAGATTGTTGGAATATTTATTCCACATATTAATAAATTATGTTTTGATGATTAAGTTGCTAAACAAACAAAATAACATAAAGGCGAAGCAAAACGACGAAGCAAGCGAAGACGCAAAAAGCTGAGCAAAATACACAGCTAGCGCACGCTAACGGGAAGTCATCTGCATGTCATCCGAGTTGGAAGTAACCTGAAGTGAAGTTAGCTGATTTGGTTAGTCATTTTTCCATGTGGTTGAAGTGTAATAAAATCTGAAGACTAACTCTCACTTTTGTGGATTTTGAATCATCCGTGAGATTTGTAGAGGGAGAGAGAAAAACATTTTCTCCAAATCTTCTTCATCTTCTTCAATCTTAAGTTTTTTCTTGGAGAAAATTCAAGACACATTTTGAGGGATTGTGAGTTATATACTTGGACTGTTATAATCACATTTAAATTAGCTCCTATAACCTTGTTCTTGCTGTATCCTTAGAGGATAATGAGGTATAGTCGTTCCATTCGTTTCTCCGGCGCGTGGCAAGTAGAGATGCGGTACTTTCAGTATTGGATCATCCAAGA
Source organism: Orobanche coerulescens (assembly GCA_033398695.1). NCBI lineage: Eukaryota > Viridiplantae > Streptophyta > Magnoliopsida > Lamiales > Orobanchaceae > Orobanche > Orobanche coerulescens. Next base: position 99,033,191 of record CM065818.1, on the reverse strand, counting down.
GCTTGGAGCATATTGGAATCGTAGGGAGATCACCTAAAGCTTGGGGAATCGCTTTCTCGGATATCACCATTTAATCAATGGACTAGTAGGGTATGCTTTCTCGTATCTTCTTATGCTTCGTTTTATATTCGTATATACGTAGCTCGATCGATCCTTATAGGGATTCGGATCGAATTAATTTTTGTTTTACCGCTTCCGCTTGGCCTTCGTTTTAGGCACCGAATCCCAACAGTGATATCGGAGCCAGGTTTTGTGATCGTATATACGATATTTAGCATTTGGAATGTTTGATTGGATGGTGTATGATTTGGAATCATAATCGTATTAATCGTTGGTTTTCTATTGTTCATCTAAAAATTAATTTTTCATGATTTTATGTTACAATATAAATCTATTTTTATTTTGAAAAACTGATTTAAATGTATAATATAAAGATTAAAAAAAATATTATTTTTGGAATTGGGGCGGAAAAACGAGCTGAAAACATAAACGGACCCGACAGCTTGGAGCTGTCTGGGCACTGCCATGCGGTCTGGCCCTGTGGACCGCGGTCTAGCCCTGTGTCGGCCATGCTCGGAAGCCTTCTGGCCACTGCCAGGCAGTGGTCCCGATCCAGGCCGGTCCTGCTCAGCAGCCTGCTGGGCAGCTTGCTGGCCAGTGCCCTGGGCTTAGCCCGGCCGTGTTTTTCGACTCCATTTTTTATATTTCGTTCGATAATTAATTTTCCACAAATTAAATTAGATTTAATTTGACTGAGATTTAATTATGGTAATTTTATTCTTATGGAAATTAATTTAATGAAATATTTTCTCATCCGGAACAGTTAAAATTAACGGTTGTTTGAATTAATTGGATTAATTCGTTTAGATGGACTAATTTATATTGATTGGATAAATATTTAGATTAATTATGAATGGCATTTAATTAATGTGTTTGATGCATTATTTTTGAATGGCGATGTGGTTCCTGGACCTACTTTTAAATCGTTCGGTTTTATTCGATTGGGTTGTAAAGGCTGTTTTGAGCCTATTTATTTTACTATAAATACTTGTATCTAGGATGCAATTTTCAATGTAAAATTTATATGTAATGACGAAGACCGGAGGAAGATCCATTCGAGAAGATGAAGATTCAAGACTGAAGACATGTAATTAGATTACGATGTTATTGTTCTAGGAACGGTCCATGAACTACATGTTGGTAGCAACTAGGTTGTCAATGTTTATCATATGGTATGAATGCACAAACGCGCTTAAATGAATTAATGTGCAAAGTGCAACATTAATCGCGAAAATTCTCCCACGACAAAATTATTAAGTTTAAAAGGATTCAAGGTTTTCCTTCCCTCCATCGAGATTTTGAAAAATTGAAATCCAAATTGGATGTACTATGCTTCCGAGTTATCCGGGTAGTCATTCGGGGAGGATGGATAAATTACTGGGAGCGCATTGGATGCCCTCAATTAGAGCAAAGTTTATCCCTAGAAACCTATTCGGTTGCCTGATAAGATTCAATTGGGAAACTGATTTGCGTTGATGGTATAAACTTAACTTGTTCACGAACCATAGAAACCGTATAGGTTGAGGGGAGTGAACAAGGGGAAAAAGAAGATCAAATCATCCATTAGATGGGTTGGTGTTGGACATCACTTTATGAAAATTAATAGACCAGAACCTGTTAGGTTGCCCTCTATTAAAATTTATAAAGAACTCGATCACCACTATGAAGTGGAGTGAACGATACTTCCGGATTTCACATGGGAGTGTGTTATTCCGATAAAAATAGTGGGAGATAGAAAAGACCTTAATTCTACACTCAGATCATAATTGAACGAGTCACTAATTAATCTATCCTACTTAATGCAGACGAATATAACTCTCAATATGACAATGAACCCGCTCGCAATTCTACTCAAAGAGAACACCTTAATACGCCCTAACTTTGTGGATTGGCTCTGCAGTGTGATGATAGTCCTCAGTATAGAGGCATTGGGATACGTCTTGAAGACGGATATTCCGGCGCCTCCAGTGCGGACAAGAGCCAATAAAGAAGAGATTAAAAACCACGAAAAGTGGGTTAAGGATGACATAAAATTCCGTGCATATATGATGGCTTCTATGTCTAATGAGCTTCAGAGATCTCATGAGAAAATGACTTCTACTAGGCAGATTCTATCTCACTTAACTGAGCTTTATGGTGAGCACAGTCGAACTGCTAGATATGAGATATCCAACCAACTGATCGGTGCAAGAATGAAGGAATGTGAGAAGGTTGGGGACCACGTCCTTAAAATGATATCTATGATCGAAAGATTGGAAGCTCTTGATTTTAAGATGGATACTTCTTTTCAGACCATTCTTATCCTACAGTCTCGCCCTGATTCCTTCTCATAGTTTGTTATGAATTTCAATAGCAATGCGATTGCATGCAACTTAGCAGGGCTAATGAACAAACTAGTGACCGCTCAGTCTCAGATGAAGATTCCACGGATGAAGGAGTCTGTCCTTGTGATTTCTTCTGGATCTCGGAGGTCCAATTATAAGAAGAAAAAGACCAAGAAGCGTACGGGACCACAAGTCAAGGACCTTAAGGGTAAGGGTAAGGCCCCGATGGTTCCAAAGAGCAAGAAGAAGGATGCTTCTCTTAAATACGGTGATATGGGCCACTGGGCTAGAGACTGTCCGATTTGGAAACAAATTGTTCTGCTACTGTATTCTCTACTTCTTGGATACTGGATTCTGGTGCTAGTTCTCATATTTGTAACGTGAATCAGGATCTAGAACAAAGTAGGAAGCTTGGGGCTGGGGAAGTGATGATCACTGTCGGAAGTGGGCATAGTGTCGAGGCAACCGACATAGGATCACTTCTTTTGGGTTTAGAATCCGGTTTTGTTCTAACTTTAGAAGATGTACTTGTTCTGCCCAAGGGGCATAAAAACATTGTATCCATTCCGGTCATGGATCAAAAAGGCTTTTCATTTTAATTGGTGATGGTTCCTGCAAAATTTATTTCAGAAATAAACTAATGAGCATTGCTACATTGTTAAATAGATTGTATCATTTAAACCTCAGTAACAAAGTCGTTGTGAATACTATGACTAGAAAACGTGGTAGGGATGAATCTAATCAAGTTTTGAAATGGAATCTTAGACTTGGTCATGTTGGTCAGACCAAGGTTTACAAAATGTAAAAGGATGGACTTATGGGTCCATTGGGATCGGATCCCTTTCCGACTTGTGAATCTTGCCTTAAAGGCAAAATGACTAAGCCCCCCTTTACAGGGACTTTTGAAAGATCCACTGATAAACTAGAATTAATCCATACCGATGTGTGTGGTGCTTTGGAAGCATCACGTGACGGATATCAGTATTCCATTATGTTTACAGATGATCATACTAGGTATGGTTATGTATACTTATTGAAACATAAATCCGAGGCCTTTGAGAAATTCCAGGAATTTAAGGCCCTAGTCGAGAAACAAACTGGAAATCATATCAAAGCACTTCGGTCAGACCGAGGTGGTGAGTATATGAGTATGGAGTTTGACGAGTTCCGTAAGGAACATAGAATAGTATCACAACTAACACCTCTATGTACTTTTCAGTTAAATGGTGTGTCAGAAAGAAGGAACCGGACCTTGTCGAACATGGTGTGCTTATATCTTGAACAGATGTCCTTCCAAATCCATTCTTAAAACTCCACATGAGATGTGGGAGGGCAGAAAACCAATTATTAATCACATTTAGGATTTAGGGAGGTCCTGCCTATGTCAAGAAGACTAAGGTGGAAAAGTTGGAAGCGAGGTTCGTAAAGGGACATTTCATTGGATTCCTATCTGGGATGATGGGTTATCTATTCTACATGCCCGAAGATCGAAAGATCATTGTTGCTTTGCAAGCACACTTCCTGGAAGATGAGTTCATTCAAGAAGTCGGAGCATGTAGAAGTATTTCTTTGGAAGAATACAATGAAACTCCTCATGAGACACCTGTGAAAGAAATTGGAACCGAACCTTCTGAAGCACAAGTACAACCACCTTGTAGGTCTAGTAGGGTGTCTCATTTACCTGAGAGGTATGGCCTTGTGCACTTGGAGGAGCTGGGTCTCCATGAGGTTCCAACTGATAGCCAAGATACCGACCCAACGACCTATGACCAAGCGATGGTGGATGTAGACTCTGCGAAATGGCGTGAAGCTATGGAAGCTGAGATAGACTCGATGCATGTCAATCAGGTATGGACTCTAGTAGACTGTCCCGAAGGCATAGAGCCTATTGGGAACAAGTGGATCTACAAGACAAAGACTGATGGGGATGGCAAGGTTGATGCCTATAAGGTCAGGCTTGTGGCAAAGGGTTATACCCAAAAGGAAGGGATCGATTACCACGATACCTTCTCGCCCGTAGCTATGATCTAGTCTTCGCATGATGCTTGCTATAGCTGCCTACCATGATTATGAGATATGGCAAATGGACGTAAAGACGGTTTTCCTTAATATATTCCTCGAGGAGAAAATCTATATGGAGCAGCCTAAAGGCTTTGTGTCCGAGGTTGATATTCAGAAAGTGTGCAAGCTTCAGCATTCCATTTATGGATTGAAGCAAGCTTCGCGTAGTTGGAACCTTCATTTTGACGAGGCAGTCAAAGAGTTTGTTTTTATGCAAATAAAGAGGAACCTTGTGTATACAAGAGGGTTAGTGGGAGCAAGATCGCATTCTTAGTATTATATGTAGATGGCATTCTACTAATAGGAAGTAATGTGGGAATTCTCAGTTCTGTGAAAGCTTGGCTTTCGAGTAATTTCTCCATGAAAGACTTGGGATAAGTGACCTATATTCTTGGTATTCGGCTCTACCGGGATAGAGCGAAGAGAACAATAGGTCTTTCCCAGGCCCTCTATATAGATAAGATCTTAAAGCGATATAAGATGGATGATTCTAAAAGAGGGTTCCTACCGATGTAACATGGAATAAAACTCTCCTCGAAGAATCGTCCTCAAAGTGAGGAACAACAAAAGGAAATGAGTAATATACCATATGCTTCGGATGTGGGTAGCCTCATGTATGCTATGTTGTGTACGAGACCTGACATTGCGCATGCTGTGAGCGTGGTAAGTAGGTTTCAGGCAAACCCAGGTAGGGAACATTGGACTGCCGTAAAGAACGTTCTCAAGTACTTGAGAAGGACTAGAGATATGGTTCTTATGTATGGCGGTGGAGAACTGAATGTGATGGGCTTCACTGATTCAGACTTTCAAGGACAGAAAGACGATTCGATGTTTACTTCTGGCTACATATTTACTCTTAATGGAGGAGCAGTATCTTGGCGTAGCGCCAAGAAAAGCGCGACTACTGATTCCACCTGTCAGGATGAGTATCAAGCAGCCTCGGAGGCTTCCAAGGAATGGTTCAGGATTAAGAAGTTTCTAAGAGAACTTCAAGTGATACCATGTGCTAAGCTGCCTATTCCACTTTACTGCGACAACGATGGAGCTGTAGTGCAGGCCAAGGACCCGAGGTTTCACAACAGCACCAAACACATTGAGTGGAAGTATCATCTCGTAAGAGATTTTTTTTGCAAGGGATACATTGCGCTGCATAGAATAGACTCAGCTGACAACGTCGCTGATCCACTGACCAAGCCACTTCCTCATATTAGCTTGAAGCATCATCTGGAGAACATGGGTATTAGATACCATAGTATGTGGCATTGAGTGCAAGTGGGAGATTGTTAGACGTATGCCCTCGAATGCCACTCAGGGGATGTATGAGTGAGGGCATTGTACTTGTTATTATGTAATTAATTATCAAAAGGCAATTGTATGTATCTTTATTTACTGGTAGTCACTGGTATTCCTGACTCGTATATATATATATATATATATATATATATATATATATAAACTAGTCCGTGTATTTGAGCACAAAACATTCCACTCCTTATTGCATAAGGGGATCAGCACTGGAAATGTTTATGCCTCAAATACTCAATCGTTCGCAAGTCGATGAAACTTGACTAGGCGTCTAGTTTATGTGAAGACTTGTATGACATGTTCTTTGACTTGGAGAGTAACTGTCGGACATTAATGGTTAGTGGGAGAACACGTTATAGGTATGCTAATTGGATTAGTATACTCGAACCGACTCACCCTCGATTCGTCACACGAATTTCACTCCGGGACAGTCAATGACGGAATCGAAAGGTTGTGATAGGTATTCGTGAACCTTCCACTTGAGGATTTAGTAGGGATGTGCTTGTGACGTTATGATTTTCACTAGAGTAGTTCGAACCAGAAAATCAGAAGGTGGGGGTCAACCTCGATATGCATCTTGACGGGCAAGTAGCAGGTCCTACTGAATGCCAAGATAAAATTCTATCTCCTGTTAGTGAACGGGTTATATGTCCTATGAGGTTATTGGAAGATGAAATCATAAGTCTTTGGCCAAAGCATTGGAGCTAGTTGTATTGGATACACGAGAGCTCAGTGATCTCGATTTGCATTAACTCATGCATAGCGTCAAGTACAGATAGGGTTTGACTGACCCTGACCCTATAACTTGATCGGGACATTTGAAAGAAGGGTTTATACGTATATAGGTATTCATGACATAATGGTTTTTGAATGATCCCTATCATTCGTTCTCATTCGGGGTACAGTGTAGGCCGCCAGGCTTGCTAGGTGGTTCTAGTACTCTTTGGTTCCTCCCATTGCTGACTGAGACGGACCTACCGAGTCGTGCAATAGGATTGAGGATGGAATGAATCGAGCTTACTCTCTCATTATGAATATTCGATATTGGATATCTAATTGGGACATTGGATGTCTAAATTAGTTTATTGGATAAATTAATTTACGGCCTAATGAATTAAATAAATTAGTGGGTGATCAATTTAATTCATAGATATGATTATTTCTTGGAGAAATTAATTATATTATTTTGTATTTAACATGATTAATTAATTAGATTAATTAATTGATATAAATACATCGGAATGGAATTGGAGTTTATCTATTTGGACTCACGGGAGTCCAGAACGAACCGAACTCGTCCGATTCCTTCTAGAAGGGCCGCCCCATCTTCCTCCCATCTACATTAGTCTTGTCTTAACCTTGATAGGTGTAAGATCAAAGACATTGAGATATTTGATATCCCATATAATATGTAAAAGGTGATTTGGTTGGTCATTTTTCCATGTGGGTTGAAGTATAATAAAAGGTGAAGACTAACTCTCACTTGTGTGGATTTTGAATCATCCATGAGATTGGTAGTGGGAGAGAGAAAAAAATTTCTCCAAGTCTTCTTCATCTTCTTCAATCTTGAGTTTTTTCTAGGAGAATATTCAAGACACATTTTGGGGGATTGTCAGTTATACACTTGGAGTGTTATAATCACATTTTAGATTAGCTCCTATAACCTTGTTCTAGCCATTTCCTTAGAGGATAATGAGGTATAGTCATTCCCTTCGTTTCTCCGGTGCGTGGCAAGTAGAGACGCGGTACTTTCGGCGTTGGATCATCCAAGAGCTTGGAGCAGATTAGAATCGTTGGGTGATCACCTAAAGCTTGGGGAATCGCTTTCTCAGATATCACCATTTAATCAACAGACTACGAGTGTACGTTTTCTCGTATCTTCTTATGCTCTGTTTTATATTCGTATATACGTAACTCGATTGATCCTTGTAGGGATTCGAATCGAATTAATTTTTATTTTACCGCTTCCGCTAGGCCTTCGTTTTAGGCACCGAATCCCAACAGTCGATCACGGATGGGTCAGCACGGGCGGACTATGGTGGCAGCGTTCAGCCGTCGTCGAGCAGGGTCGATCACGGTTGGGTCGGAGCAGGCGGACTGTGGTCACAGCTAGGCTGGATCAGCAAGCGCCGATGGGATCTGGTCAGCACGGGTGAGCTGTGGTTGCGGCTAGGCTGGATCGGCAGGCGCCGAACAAGATCTGGTCGGCACGGGCGGACTTTGCCGAGCGGGGCGATCGGGGCTAGGTTGGATCGTTGCGGATGGTACCGATCAGGATCGATCACGGTCAATCGCGATAGAGTGCGGCAAAGGATTGGGCAGACTGGAAATGGTGGCATGCGGCGGGATGCAGCAGTGGTTGATCTGGGTCGATCGGAGGTCCAGCAGGATGCGGCAGTGGTTGATCAAGGTCGATCGGAGATCCGACAGGATGCGGCAGTGGTGGATCAGGTTCGATCGGAGGTCCAACAGGATGCGGCAGTGGTTGATCAAGTTCGATCGGAGGTCCGGTGGGGGTCCGACAAGATGTGGCAGTGGTTTGGCGGTGGTCTGGCTGTGGTCCGGCTAGGGTTAAGGGCCGATTTTTTTCGAAATTTGTGAAAATTTCTAGAGTACGTGCTGATAACGTGTTTCATTAGAAAGTAAGAAAACTGTAAATACGAATCAATCAATTGTATTCTTAACACTTATAGAGGGGGTCTTTATATAGGCATTACAATGAGAGTCCTTCCATACATAGGGTTCCTATATAAGGTAAGACATCTAATAGGATCCTACTACCTCTAAAAGGATCTAGAATTTCCATCTATGTATCTTCCTCTGACCAGTATTAGGCAAGACACCTATAAGGGAAGGATATCCTAGAATAATTTTATTATTATTATTATATGTGAGAATCAATTTTTTAATACCAAATCATCAAATTGACAAGTTATATCTCATTCATAAGAGTATAAGTTTTTAATACCATTTTGCTTAAAAAGACTAAAATGTCCTCCCAAAACTTATAATGTTGACTTTCTCTGTTCTTTTTGTAGTTTATTTAATTTAAACTATTTTTCTTTTCTTTTTTCTTTTTCATTTTCCTCATCTCCTCTACCAATCCATATTAATATCCAACAACCAAAATTTAACTACAACCTATACATCAAAACAACACAACTATTTTTTGACAAAGGGTCTCTCAAAAATCTTATAAAAATCACAAGATTATTTGAACAGAAAAGTTGACGTTTAAAAAGGACTTTATTTATCATGCTTCTGGGTTCATAAAGAAGGTATGCATCAATATTTTACCGCTGGAATTTTTTTCCGACAAGTTCTTCCGGACACGATGGCTGCACATGATGGCAAGCCACCGTGTGCAACGGTCGTGTCCAACGGCCTTGACATCATGTGCATAACTAATGTGTCCACAATCGTTGAACATGATCATCTATAATCGTGTGCAACGATCATGTTCATGGCTAGAAACTTGCACACGATCGCTGCACACAGTAGCATCCGACCGTGTGAATCGGTCGTGTCCAAGGCAGACCATGCTAGAATATTGTTGGCTCAGTTTTCTGAATAGTTATTCATATTTTTGTAATCAGATGTTGTGGCAGTGTATTTTGATACATCACGGTGGTCATTGGGAGCGATCGACATATGTAGACGGGGACTCCTTTTTGTCTATATCGACACGAGAAAAGTTAGTCGTATAAACCTCGTGGGGTTTATCAAAGAGGGTTTGGGTGGACCAAATGAGTCCGATTACAAATTATGGTACTTCGCACACATGGCCAAGGGAAACAAAGTAAAAGTCCTATTACGGGGCGATACCGAGATACTTTGATTACTAGTAGAATACAAAGAGGATCCTGATGTCTATATTGAGAACGGCAGCTCCTCCACTCCCGCGGTTAATATGGGATGTAGCAGCTCGAGAGTAGAGCCCGGCAACATAAATTATGACATGCCTTCCAAAGATTATCAATATGAGGAAGATGAGGAAGGTGAGGAGGTGCATATATCCGAAGATGAATATTGTTGTAAAGACTTTCTCGAGTCACTATCTGTGGAGTTTATTGCTTGGGTTCGCCAACCTGCCCAAATGGGTAGAATTATGAGTAGTCGGAACTTCTCATCCGACCATCAATCTGCGAGCGAGAATGAGCATCAACCTTTAATGCGTAATTGGATCATTCCATTTCCGGACCTCTTTAGTGCCGGGACTTTGGGTTAGGTCGAGCAGCATCCACCTGTCACCGGTCAGCTAGAGGTGGGGTCCACCTTTCGGTCCAAGACAGAGTTGAGGATAATTGTAGGAATATATCATTTGGAGAACATGTTATAGTGTATCACCGATCGTTCCGTCGATAAACATATAGTGTTTTTCTGTAAGAGTGCGAGAAAAAATTGTCAATTTAGGTTGTGTGCTATTTGGGGTGCAACTATTTGGAGAATTACTAAGTTGACCAAGGAACACAGCTGTCACCCTGACTTGAACTGTGCTGCTGCATGGTCGGTCACTTCTAAGGTTTTCACCCATTACTTTGCTAAAAGATTGACCGGTGAGGGGGTCACTTTGAGGCCAAATGAGATGATTGTAGAGATACGTAGGGAGTACGGCACCGACATGCTATACAGTTTTGCTCTCCGTACGAGAAATATAGCGATAGAGAATACATATGGTGGCTTTGATGAGTCGTATCAGAGGCTACCGTCTTATCTTTATTTGTTGAAATGGCGTAATCCAGGGACGATTTATAATTTGGAGACGACTCGTGAGGGAGTGCTTTGCCATATGTTCATTGCACTCGGATAGAGTATTAGGGCATTTGATACGTGCCTAAAGGGACCCACCTGAATGGAAGGAATAAAGGAACTTTATTTGCGATCGTCACATTTGGCGGCAACGAGCAAGTGTTTTCTCTTGCAGTTTGTCTCGGCTGATAGAGAACGATGAGTCGTGGACTTATTTTCTGTATAACCTGCGCAGATGCTACAATCCTATGGAAGATTTACTGATTGTGAGTGCCCAACGTAAGAGCATTCAGAATGCTATTCCAGCCATCTATCCGAATGCATTCCACGGGTTGTGCTATCACCATCTTGCAAAAAATCTGACCTCTTACGGTACTCATTCTATAGGACTCTTTAGAACTGCAACCGACACACATCGTGAGGGAGTTTTTGAAAACTACTTTTCGAAACTACATATTGAAAGCCCTAATGGGGCTCACAGGTACCTTTCTGAAATTAGGCCAGAGAGGTAGGCTAGGTCGAAGTGTCCGGTACGATGTTATAACTTCTTGACATCCAATGCTGTTAAATGCTTTAATAATCCTAAGTTGTGGGTGAGGCATTTACTTTTTGCTCGGTACTTGAGATATTTCGCCTAATTTTAAAGAATTGGTTTGATGAGAAGCGGGGAGAAGCTGCATCAAGAGACCATGAGTTGATAATGCACACTTTTGAAAAGCTCTCTAACTATGTGCAAGCCAGTCTGACTCTTACTGTTCGAGCTACCTGTAACACCCCCAATCCGATTGGGAATATTACAGTGCTGCAGCCCTCTCAATGAGGATCGACCAGGAATATTTTAGCGCCAACACGCTAAAGTCGAACCACTAGATCGATTTGGTCTTTGCGACAGGAATATTTTATTCTTACATCATCCTTCACGAGTCCTCTGATCTCTAATCGGTTTCGGATAGAACTCAGCTTCCATAAATGCCTGGAACTCCACCCACGTGACATCACGATCACGAGATTTAACAGCTTCCCACCAACAAGCGGCATGTTTGTCAAGAAGGTACTGAGCAATGGGTACCTTCCACTCTTCGGGGCAATCGACAGCCTCGAATATCTTTCCCAACTGGAAAATCCAAACGTCCTAGCCCAACGCATCCGCAGCACCGGTGAATCGAGGGGGATTCATACGGACTACCTATCGAAGCCATTGATTTACACCGACATCCTGAGTTGCGTCAGTGTTATGTTGAACCGCCTGGGTCAACTGAGTCATATGTGCTGCTACTTATTGCAGTATAGTAGCAACATCAATTCCAATATCATTCCGACATTATTCTCTCGATCCCGCATCTGATCCCCGTGGCCGTCCGTACCACGGTTGTGCCCACGACCTCTGCCCCTCGGCATATTAACAAGTAACCACCTAACGCAATGAAAATCACGTAATCACACACAACAATTGTTGTCATTGGACAACACATATAGAATACGGTCACAAATGATCGGTCTAACAATCGCAAAAGTTATACCTAACGACCAAAATTCAATACCAAAGATTATGTCGAGACTGATTAGCATGCTACAAAAGAGACTTAGCGTGCGCTAATTGCTCTAATTCAGCAACACGTTATGAACATATGCCAAACCATACCAAAATCAAAGGTTACAAATAAACAATGGCGTACAAATCCAAACGCCAACGATTCACATAATTATAACATTACACAAATAACCATCATAAGATAATTAACATTCAAAACCGAATTCCCACCTCTCGGTCAAGAAAACTATCTCAATGAGTGCATACCGAACCACTAAGCGTCCACACCACCCCTTTAATCACAACTCCGAGCATTATAGTTGAAATGATAGTAACATCATTACTACATACATACTAACCGAAATTCATAACCGAAAAGTTAAAAGCGGAAATCACGTTTCAAGTAAATTTTTGATAGACCACATTTGAGTTTTTATAAATGAAATTTTGAAAATTTGCAAAGCAAGATGAAAATAAAATATGAGTAGTTTGAATTCTCAAAAAAATTCGGTCTCAAGGTCATCTCTTGAAGGATGTTTTATAATGAAATTTACGTGACTTCCCAAAGCATTGAAAGTTTCAAAACATCATTGATAAACTCTCCTTGCGTAGCCACACCAAAACATTACTCCTGTGAAAACGATTTATACAAGTACATATATATATATACCGGGACCACTCTTCATTCCAGTACAATGCGATAATCAACAATCATGGAGTACGTATTCACGATTCACATTTAACTCCACATAATAACACAAAAATCACACAAGCTCGTGTGACACAAGACGCAACATATAGAGGGGAGACTTACATCCACCGACATCTCAGACGACGCGTCGCAACACGACTCAGTCAGACAAAATCTGACAAAACAAGACTCGACAACACACAACTCGACCCGACAGCCTAGATTTCTGCAACCTAAGCTCTGATACCATATTCTGTAACACCCCCAAACCGATTGGGAATATTAGTGTGCCGCAGACCCTCTCGATGAGGATCTACAAGGCTGAATACAGAAAAACACGATAAAACATACATGCCAACACGCTAAAGTCGAAGCACTAGACCGGTTTGGTATTTGCCACAACACAACATATCGAACATACATTACTGATTCTTATAACTCATACCCGCGCAGGGGTTTGAACACATCAACATCCGCATAAAACGGGGGAACGATACAACGGAGAGACAAACATCGAGACTCTACCAAAACACTCAAAGACTGGTCTTCATGTGATTAGTATCGTCGTCTTCCATCATCCTTCGTACCGATCCAGTGATTCGCTCCCCAGCAACCTATAAATACCTAGACAATACGGACATCCACCCCCCCGAATACTCGGGGGTTAGCAAAACTCCACTATTTTGCTAGTGCAAGTATAAAATACAAATACAAGCCATACATATCATATTCTGAGAATACAATAACTTGATTAATTTAGAAAGACTTCCCGATATGTTTCATTTAGTTAAAATATTTCAATTCTTGAAAGTAGAATTGAATAAGTAAGCACTTTGAAAATAACTCCGAATCCCGGGAGTTTTTGATTGGAAAATAATCACGAAAACTATAGCCAGACATCAATTCACAACTGTGTACCAATTACACACAACACATCATCCATAAGCCATTCTAGTCCAAGCACCTCTGATAAATATGTATTACATCCCCAGGAATTACGGAAAGTCAAAACATCGTGATACTCCGGGCATATCACAAAATGCACTAAGCCATAAGGCTAAAAATACTCCCGGATTAACCGTGGACCCGACAATACGCGAATCCCTCCTCAGCCCCATCAGTCCCTCTCGGAGAGCATAATCCGAATGTTCGCAGACCCGACAATGCCCGGATCCCTCCTTGGCCTCGTCAGGCCCTCTCATAGTGAACGAACATAACTCTCACACTCAGTAGTAATATCCGACTTCCAGTGCAAAGGACTATTAACCATATACTCAGAGTACTCACTAGAATGGCCTCCGCAATCGGACACAAGCAAGACTAACAATATAATATACAAACTATGAAAGGTAGGAATGAAACGAGGTAAACAACTAGGAAAATGTTTTAAAGAATTCCCAGCCTTCCGAAAACCATTTTGGGACACAGCCCAAAGGTTATTTCAAAAATACAACTCCAATCACAAATCACGGGGTCTTAGACCCAAATATCCACATCGACATCCTCCCAAGGGTTATTCGCATCCCGTGCTAGTAAGCCACGGACCTCAGAGCCTCCTTGAGACATCCCCGAGTGAACAACCCAATGGGAAACCACACAATATCACACATCGATGTGACGACAGTCACCTAACAGTACTACACGGAAACCAGGCACACATACAATACTAATACCCATTCTTAGAACGACACATTCGTTCTCAAACACTCAAGTTAATTTTGGAAGAAAACACTTATCGAGGATATATATATCGAATCTTTTGGAAGTTCAATAAAACATCCAATTAGCACATAGACAGTCACCAATTATTATATCTTACGAAATCCGAACTGTATGGGCAAGATACTTGCCTCAAGACCACGAGCAACGAAACGACGAACGGACGGGTTCGAAAAGCCCTTGAGCTTCCAAATAACGATCAAGAATCTCTATAGTCCCCCAAATACTACGAGAACAATACCATCACGAATCAACAAACTAATCAGAATCCAAATCAACACTAAGAACAACAAGGATCTAAGGGTTTCTCAAAGGAATCAAGAATTATGTTCCGCGTGATATAAAATCATGAATGAGTTCAAAACTCCGAAGATCATGACCAAGACAACAAGAATTACATAATCGATTCATCATCATCGGATTAAATCGAAGAACCAAGGAGAAACCCCAAAAATTCAAGGACTAGGGTTCTAAGAAGAGAATACCTTGATTTGGGCCAAGAAGATGATTAGATGATGTTAAACATACATAAATCCACCTCAAGATGAAGCTTGGTGATGAAGATCGCCCAAAAACCCTCCAAAAGCTCGCTCCCGTCGAAAAGGGATGAAGAAGAGTGAGAAATGACAAAGTGAAGGCTGATGTCCAGTATTTATAGTGGACTGTTATTAGCGTGCGCTAAGCACATACATTAGCGTGCGCTAACAGGGTCAACGCTCCAAAACATACCGCCCATAACACATTTAGCGTGCGCTAGCCAATATGCGTAGCATGCGCTAATGAGTCATGAATCCAGTCCAGTGGCTCCTGGACTAGTCTGCACCTTCCAGGTAGCATGCGCTAGAAAGAAGAATTAGCGTGCGCTAAGCAGTCGATAGCGTGCGCTAGCTACCAATCTTAGTGTGCACTAACGAGACTCCAGTCCCAGTCCAGTAGCTCCTGGACTGCCTGTTAGCGTGCGCTACATGCCCAGTAGCATGCGCTAACAATAGAACAGTAGCGTGCGCTACACCCCAAGCGGTAGCGTGCGCTACACCGAAATGAGTCAAAAACTCATGAAATGATCTGGAACGGAAATTAAACACATGTCAACTTATGACACGACCAATTAGATAATCCGCAGAAAAACTCAACGAAACTGGAACGAAAATCTCGGTTATTACTTTCTACCCCTCTTAAAAGAAGTTTCGTCACCGAAACTTGAAACATAGAACGATCAACACAAAACAATTCCAGATAACATAAGTTATCCATTGTCGAAAACCTGCAACGAATCACATGCAGCACATGGTTGCTACCATCCATATCGCTATGCCAGAATGATAATGAAACGCAACGAACAAAATCAATATGGTTGACCAGCCCGAACATTACATCAATCAAAACGCGAGTTAATCGCTAAACAAATATGAAATTCCACAACCCAAGGATTGGAAGATCAAAAATGAAGTTAATTTCCCAAACTTAAGGAGATTACGAAGAAATTTGAATGCTCAAAAATCACGATACAAGACCAACAAGACCGGACAACAAGCGATAGAATCACAACGATCGAGACAACAATGGTCGAACAATCATATTCGAATCACGACGGACGACAAAATCAAATAACCATTCTGAAGTAACAATGCGACAAGATATGCATTAACATACGACTCATAGGAATGAAGTCGAATTTAGAAAAAGTCACAATGACAAACGGATTAATCCGAACAATACCACAACTCGTTCGATCAACAAAAACAAAAGATAGGACAAGTTCAGAATATATCAACGAACACAAACGAGTTGATATGACTGAGAACATAGAAGTTCAAAAATCCGATTCTCTTCCAATAGAAGAAGTTCATCCCCGAAATTCAAAACAACAAGGCAAGGAAACAACACAACATACAACTGGTAGACTACACTCTCAGGGACTCCTCGGAGTCGATCCTGATATTAGTGCTCAAGTTTGTGCCTCGTAAGGCTCGATGAATATCTCGCAAAACTGAACCTGGTGTCCTATGAGTCCACACTTGTAACACATCACTGGCGGAGAAGGGAAATGTACACGAACATTCCCCGACACATATAGTTAAAATACCTTCTGGCTTTACCAGGAGTCAAAGCATACGACTTGAAACTTTCAGTGCCAAGCATCGAGCGATGGAGCCTCATGGCAGAAAGACTAAGATGTTGCAATCTAGAAACACCAACTCCTGTATTGTCCATAAGGTCATCGGACTACATCTGCTTCTTCAACTCGTGCACATGCTCCGACGATAACGAAGCTAGTTCGTAGTCTAAGGCTCGATCTTGATAATCCCTTAATGAAGGGCAAGTAAATTCCGACATATACTAGTGAATATCCAACTTCATCCATCTGTCAAAATGAAGGATCATCTCTTCTTCGGTTCTCACCTGATCTCGCACATAACTGAGTTGTTTGATATAGTCAATGATAGCTTATGACACCGATATATCTTGCAGTTCTGCCAAATAAAATTCATGAATCCTCTGATCTCTAATCGGTTTCGGATAGATCTCAGCTTCCATAAATGCCTGGAACACCACCCACATGACATCACGATCACGAGATTTAACAGCTTCCCACCAACTAGCGGCATCTTTGTCAAGAAGGTACTGAGCGATAGGTACCTTCCGCTCTTCGGGGCAATCGACAGCCTCGAATATCTTTCCCAATTGGAAAATCCAACCATCCCAGCCCAACGTATCCGCAGCACCGGCGAATCGAGGGGGATTCATACGGACTACCTCTTGAAGCCATTGATTTACACCGATGTCCTGAGTTGCGTCAGTGTTACGTTGAACCGCCTGGGTCAATTGAGTCATCTGTTCTGCTACTTGTTGCAGTATAGTAGCAACATCAATTCCAATATCATTCCCGACAATATTCTCTCAATCCCGCGTCTAATCCCTGTGGCCGTCCGTACCACGGTTGTCACAACGACCTCTGCCCCTCGGCATATTGATAAGTAACCACCTAACGCAATGAAAATCATGTAATCACACACAACAATTATTGTCATTGGACAACACATATAGAATACGGTCACAAATGATCGGTCTAACAATCGCAAAAGTTAGACCTAACGGCCAAAATTCAGTACCAAAGATTATGTCCAGACTGATTAGCGCGCTACAACATAGACTTAGCATACGCTAATTGCTCCAATTCAGCAACACGTTATGAACATATGCCAAACCATACCAAAATCAAAGGATAAAAATAAACAACAGCTTACAAATCCAAATTCCAACGGTTCACATAATTATAACATTACGCAAATAACCATTAGAAGATAATTAACATTCAAAACCGAATTCCCACCTCTCGGTCAAGAAAACTATCTCAATGAGTGCATACCAAATGACTAAGCGTCCACACCACCCCTTTAATCACAACTCCGAGCATTATAGTTGAAATGATAGTAACATCATTACTACATACCTACTAACCGAAAAGTTAAAAGCGGAAAACAGGTTTCAAATAAATTTTTTATAGACCTCATTTGAGTTTTTAAAAATCAAATTTTGAAAATTTGCAAAGCAAGATGAAAATAAAATATGAGTTGTTTGAATTCTCAAAAAATTTCGGTCTCAAGGTCATCATAGGAAATCAAACTTTTTCCTCTCTTGAAGTATGTTTTATAATGAAATTTACGTGACTTCCCAAAGCATTTAAAGTTTCAAAATATCACGTTAATAAACTCTCCTTGCGTAGCCACACCAAAACATTACTCCTGTGAAAACGATTTATACAAGGACATATATATACACACATATATACATATACACCGGCACCACTCTTCATTCCAGTACAATGCGAGAATCAACAATCATGGAGTATGTATTCACGATTCGCATTTAACTCCACATCATAACACAAATATCACATAAGCTCGTGTGACACAAGATGCAACATATAGAGGGGAGACTTGCATCCACAGATCGCAAGAAGATGATGGCTGCACCTTGATACTAATCACGACCGACATCTCAGACGACGCGTCGTGACACGACTCAATCAGACAAAATCTGACAAAACAAGACTCGACAACATACAACTCGACCCGACAGCCTAGGTTTTCGCAACCTAAGCTCTGATACCATATTCTGTAATACCCCCAAACCGATTAGGAATATTACAGCGTTGCAGACCCTCTCGGTGAGGATCGACCAGGTTAAATACAGAAAAAACACGATAAACCATACATGCCAACACGCTAAAGTCGAACCACTAGACCAATTTGGTCTTTAACACAACACAACATATCGAACATACATAACTGATTCTCATAACTCATACCCGCGCAGGGGTTTGAACACATCAACATCCCCATAAAATGGGGAAATGATACAACGGAGAGACAAACATCGAGACTCTACCAAAACACTCAACGAATGGTCCTCATGTAATTAGTATCATCGTCTTCCATCATCCTTCGTACCGATCCAGTGATTCACTCCCCAGCCACCTGCAAATAACTGGACGCAATACGGACATCCACCCCCCGAATACTCGGGGGTTAGCAAAACTCCATTGTTTTGCTAGTGGAAGTATAAAATATAAATACAAGCCATAGATATCATATTCTGAGAATACAATAACTTGATTAATTTGGAAAGACTTCCCGAAATGTCTCATTTAGTTAAAATAGTTCAAGTCCTGAAAGTAGAATTGAACAAGTAAGCACTTTGAAAATAACTCCGAATCCCAGGAGTTTTTTATTGCAAAATAATCACGAAAACTATAGCCAGACATCAATTCACAACTGAGGACCAATTACACACAACACATCATCCATGAGCCATCTAGTCCAAGCACCTCTGATAAATATGTATTACATCCCCAAGCATTACGGAAAGTCAAAACATCGTGATACTCCAGGCATATCACAAAATGCACTAAGCCATAAGGCGAAAAATACTCCCGTATTAACTGTGGACCCGACAATGCGCGAATCCCTCCTCAGCTCCATCAGGCCCTCTCAGAGTGGCTAATCCAAATGTTCGCAGGTCCGACAATGCGCGGATCCCTTCTCGGCCTTGTCAGGCCCTCTCGGAGTGAACGAATATAACTCTCACACTCAATAGTAATATCTGTCTTCCAATGCAAAGGACTATTAACCATATACTCAGAGTACTCACTAGAATGGCCTCCGCAATCGGACACAAGCAAGACTAATATTATAATCTACAAACTATGAAAGGTAGGAATGTAACGAGGTAAACAACTAGGAAAATGTTTTAAAGAATTCCGAGCCTTCCGAAAACCATTTTGGGACACAGCCCAAAGGTTATTTCCAAAATACGACTCCAATCACAAATCACGGGGTCCAAGACCCAAATATCCACATCGATATCCTTCCAAGGGTTATTCGCATCCCGTGCTAGTATGCCACGGACCTCATAGCCTCCTTGAGACATCCCCGAGTGAACAACCCAATGGGAAACCACACAATGTCACACATCATCGTGATGACAGTCACTTAACAGTACTACACGGAAACCAGGCACAACATACAATACTAATACCCATTCTTAGAACGACACATTCGTTCTCAAACACTCAAGTTAATTTTGGAAGAAAACACTTATCGAGGATATATATATCAAATATTTTGGAAGTTCAATAAAACATTCAATTAGCACATAGACAGTCACCAATTATTATATCTTACGAAATCCGAGGTTTATGGGCAAGATACTTGCCTCAAAACCACGAGCAACTAAACGACGAACGGACGGGTTCGAGCAGCCCTTGAGCTTCCAAATAACGATCAAGAATCTCGATAGTCCCCCGAATACTACGAGAACAATACCATCACAAATCAACAAACTAATCGGAATCCAAATCAACACTAAGAACAACAATGATCTAAGGGTTTCTCAAAGGAATCAAGAACTATGTTCTGAGTGATATAAAATCATGAATGAGTTCAAAAATCCGAAGATCATGACCAAGACAACAAGAATTACATAATTGATTCATCATCATCGGATTAAATGGAAGAACCCAGGAGAAACCCCCAAAATTCAAGAACTGGGGTTCTAAGAAGAGAATACCTTGATTTGGGCCAAGAAGATTATTAGATGATGTTAAACATACATAAATCCACCTCAAAATGAAGCTTGGTGATGAAGATCGCCCAAAAACTCTCCACAAGCTTGCTCACGTCGGAAAAAGATGAAGAAGGGTGAGAAATGACAAAGTGAAGTTTGTTGTCCAGTATTTATACTGGACAGTTATTAGTGTGTGCTAAGCACATACATTATCTTCCGCTAACGGGGTCAACACTCCAAAACATACCGCCCATAACACAGTTAGTGTGCGCTAACCAATATGCGTAGTGTGCGCTAACGAGTCATGAATCCAGTCCAGTGGCTCCTGGACTGGTCTGCAACTACCAAGTAGCATGCGCTAGAAAGAAGAATTAGCATGCGCTAAGCAGTCGATAGCGTGCGCTAGCTACCAACCTTAGTGTGCGCTAACGAGACTCCAGTCCCAGTCCAGTATCTCCTGGACTGCATCTGGACTACCAGTTAGTGTGCGCTACATGCCCGGTAGTGTGCGCTAACGATAGCACAGTAGCGTGCGCTACAGCACAAGCGGTAGTGTGCGCTACACTGAAATGAGTCAAAAACTCATGAAATGATCTGGAATGGAAATTAAACATGTGTCAACTCATGACACGACCATATGTGGCACAACACACCAAAGACATGGACAACGCCAATCCGATAATCCGCAGAAAAACTCAACCAAACTGGAACGAAGTTCTCGGGTATTACACTACCACCCACTTGATTATAAAGTTGAAAAAAATAAAGTTTCTTATGAGGTCGACCTTCGAACCTGGACATATTGTTGGGAGTTTGATTTAGATCAGATTCCATGTAGTCATACTATTGCCGATATAAGGTAATTATTTTGCTCTAATGTGCCCATTATTCAATGTTTTTTTTCTATGTGTATGCCATAATTGCTTATTGTAACAGGCGCGCTGGTAATGGTTTGTCTGTGTATGATTTTGTTAGTCGTTATTTCAAGCAACAATGCCTTAGAAAGACTTATAAGGAGCATATTAATCCTATTCCACATCCTGATGAGTAGAATGTCCCACCGAAGATCTCATCCATTGTTTAGTTACCTCCAGAGGAGGTACGACAAGTCGGCCGATCAAGAATGAGTCGTGCATGGCCCGTTGTTAAAAATTTGGCCATAGGTAGACGGCCTCAAGTGTGCGGTATGTGAAAGGGAACCAGCCACAATAGAAAATCTTGCAAAGCATTCATTCCCATATGTGGTGTGTATTTAAATATCCCTCCAGAACAAATTCAAGAAATGGATGAACAAACGAGGCAAAAGTGCCGGCAGAAGAAGAGATGTATCATTTGTCGTAATGATGACCATGATATAAGGGGATGCCCATACCATGAAACTTGAATTGCTTATGTATTTTGATATTTTTGACTATCTAGCAACAATCACGTGCTGATATTTTGATCCTCGATGGACTATGTATTGATTTATTATTCTGATTATAAGTTGAAATGAAATGCATAATTTTGGAGATAGCGTGCGCTAATTAACATGCGCTAGTTAGCGTGCGCTAAGGATATGGAGATAGCGTGCGCTAATTAACGTATGTGCAGAAATGTTATAAATGGGACAGCAACCCATTTTACGGTTTACATTTCCTTCGTTTATCCTTCGTTCTTGAGAGTCCAGAGAGCATTATATCCTCCTTAAACACTTAGACCACCTCTACTTGATTCATTAAAGATTGGATATCACTTGTGATTGATCATTGAAGTAGAGTAGCACCTTGGATTGGCATACAACCAATCGGAGTCAGATTCTACCTTTTTGGCTCAGTGATTTCTTCATCTTAAGGTATGTTAATTCTATCTCTAGCATTAGATTCGTGTTCTGAAGAATAAGATGATCATGCTATCAAGATTTTGAACTCCGTTGATGAATTATTCAACAAGCATCATGTTTAGAATTGGGAATGATTATGCTTATAATATCGTCATTGAAACATCGGAATTGGAATTGTTAGTTCACCTTTAAGATGAAGTCTGAATGTGTTAATGACAATGGAATCTAGTGCATCAAACTGAGATCACGAACTTCATACGAGAATGATAATCAAGTTGGATATAAGAGTTGTGATGATATTCATTTCCTTGGATTTAAAGATGTTTGAATCCGTAAGATCATTCATACGTTTATGAACATGACATGTAGACGGATAACGTACGTTAATCACTGAAGATTTCGTAATTTCATCACCGTTAGAACGGTCTGCTGCCCAATAGTGTAACTGCCATGCACGCTTAGCGCACGCTAAGCTATGCAGATTAACGTACGCTATCGGGCATGTTTAGCGTACGCTACATTTGGTACGTAATGCACGTTAGGTCGTCAGGCGAGTCAGTTGGCTGACCAGAGAGGACTGTCGATACATAGTTAGTGTACGCTAGGCTTCTTTTTTTACATGCGCTAACAAGCAGGCTTAACGCACGCTACATAGAATACGTAGCGTACGCTAAGCAGTTCAGGCAGATTACATTTTTTGAACGTTCGGCCGTAAATTGGATTGTTAGACATTCGTACGACGTGAGATGAATTCTATATTATTTATTTTGTTAAGGTTCGAGCTTGCTACATGATTGATCGAATGGGCAACCTTCGAGTGTTTCGTTTTTCGTGGAAGTAGTATTCTTGTCTTCGAATCGAGGCAAGTACCTTAATTATTTTATATATTGATGTTATACATATTGTTGTACATGTATGTCGTTGTTGTATGTCCACCTCGTGTTGGTCCGACGGGATCATCGGGGGATCTATGCTAGCGTGTGCTGGATCATCGGGCGGGTTTTTCCACCTTGGGTTGGTTTGACGGAATCATCGGGGGGTCTAGGCAGTGAACGCTGGATCATTAGAATTACCATGTGTATATTGTGATATCATGTTGTGATTATCATGTGTGTATGTTATTATTGAGTTTCTCGCAGGAGAAGACTCGTTGGTTATTTTGTCATTTATGTTATTATTATTATTCATGAGATGTTGAATAATATGTTACGGTACTTGTACTAGCATCGTTGTGCTAACCCCTTCGGGGGTGAACATTTGTTTATGTTCAGGATCCAGGAGAGCAGGGAAACAACCACTGGAGTTGCATGACGACGAGGGTGCAGAGTGATGTTCCGACCGGGTTTATTTGAGTGTTGTTTGTATCGTTTTAATAAGTACTCGAGTATGTAGTCGTTTATGATGATTTGGACTTGGTGATGTATTAATACTATTCCGTTGAACATTCGTACTTTTAGTATTGGTCAGAATTGTTGGATCTTATTTCTATTATTTTTATACGTTGGTATTTGTTAATGTCTTTTCAGTTCTTCAGCCTTGTAAATCCTTAAGTAAAGGATTTACGGCGCTATAATATTCCTGAATATATCGGGGGTGTTACATAATATGGTATCGGAGCTAAGATTATGGATATCTTGGCCATTGGGTTAAAATAGGAGTCATATACGTCTTTTGAGGTAACCGGCCGTGAATAACATCACTGTACTGCCTACGTCTTCGTGCGAACGGTGGTTGTAAGTTCCTAAACTCTATCTCATCGTTTACATGTTGTATCTCTTTATACTTGAACATTAGAACGATATTGTTTCCTGTATATTGAGTATTTATGCTTACAGTATGTTGAGAGGTGGACGTGGACGTGGTCGCGGACGCGGATGAAGGAATACCGAAAGAGAAGCTCCGCCTTCTAATCAGGCCAGCCACAGCTCAGGCCAACTGCAAAGATCTATTAATAATGAACCGGAACCTGCTGTGCCCGAAATCCTTCATCAAGTGGTGAACCAGATGACTCAGTTCGCCCAAGTCGTAGACCGAATGTAGGTGGCGGTGGGATTACAGCAGGGAGATAGACAGCAAGGGATTCCATACATGGGGAATTGAGGTGACCGATGGCTGCAAGAGGTGGTGAAGATGCAACAATCCAAATTCGACGGCTTTTCTAAGACACCCACATGGGATAAATGGTTGAAGGAATTGTAGAAAATCTTTGCTAGAATTAATTGCCCAAACGACCGGAGAGCCTCTATTGCTCAGTACTTTTTGATACGGGAAGTAGTGGGAAGCCATCCGACCTGCAGATCATGATGCTGACTGGATAGAATTTAAATTGATGATGGAAGCTCAGTAATGCCCTCGTCTTGTGAGGGAAGCCAAAGTTCGGGAGTTTTTCTCCGCTCAGCCGTCAGACGAACCTGTATCCCAAACAATTAACACGTTTAACTAGCAGCTAGCATTTGTTCGACATCTGGTCAGAATAGATGCAGAAATGATGATCCATTTTGATATGAGAATGAAACCAGAAATCCAGAGGTACATGTCCGGTTTTGGATGTACCACTCTCCGTCAATACCAGGATAAAGCATTGGCGTACGAAATCAAGGAAGCAGCAATAGAGAAGTTTACGGAATCCAAGAAGCAGAAAGTCTCTGGTACTTTTACAGAGCACAATAGCAGTGGGCCCCGCAAGGCCCAGTCATCTTTTCAATCTTTCAAGAAACCTCCGCACCCATCTAGGAGCAGAAATAACTTCGGAGCAGCATCAACCATGACAGATGTCACCAGGAAATGCTTTAACTGTGCCCAGACAGGGCACTATCGATGGAATTGCCCCCTACCTGCCGTGACTTATTTTGATTGTGGATGGGAGGGACATCGTGCGGTTTTCTGTGAAGAGGCTTCAAAGTCTTTTAGAGCCCGTACACCGCAACCAGTTCAGAAGGAAGCTAGTATCCAACAGACACAGCAAAGTGTACAGATGCCTCAGAATTTTGGCCGCGGACGAGGCAGAGGACAGTTGGACCGAAAGGGTACATCGAGTGCCGGATCTGTTCCACCACGTCTGTACAAGATGAGGAGAACAGACGATCAGGATGCTGTTGTCGCATCAGGTACTGTTCAGATCCTTTCCCAGTCAGTTAGCATTTTATTCGATACAGGAGCTACGCATTCATTTATATCCTTATCTTGTGTAAATCGTTTGAATATTTCTGGTTTTCATAATTGTGAACCTTATGTTGTTGGTTTACCGAGTGGAGAGAGGATTGTTGGAAACTTAGAAACTAGAGATTTGTCTGTATAATTTGGAGGCAGAGAGTGGCTCTCAAATCTGATTGTGATAGAAATGCAAGGAGATGACCTGATACTCGGAGACGATTGGCTTAATCGATATGGAGCTATTGTAAACTACCGAAGGAGGAATATCTCGCTGATCGCTGACGATGGTTCCGAAATACTATTCGAATGATGGAAACCAGGAAGCTCGGGAAGGTTGATCAAGGCAATGAAAGCGGTCAAATTGTTGAAACAGGGCTGTATTGGATACTAGTGCTATGCAATGAAGAAAGAAGACGAAATTGTGGAACTTTCATCCATTCCTGTTGTGAACGAATTTCCGGATGTATTTCCTGACGAGTTACCTGGACTACCTCCACGACGGGATGTAGAATTCACCATTGAGCTGGAATCCGGAGCCACACCAATTTCTAAGGCGCCGTATCGTATGACACCTATTGAGATGTATGAACTGAAAAAGCAGTTGGAGGAGTTGTTGGACAAAGGCTATATCCAGCCAAGCGTTTCGCCCTGGAGAGCGCCAGTTCTTTTTGTCTGGAAGAAGGATGGATCGCTTCGACTGTGTATTGACTATCGAGAGATGAACAAAATGACGATTAAAAACAAGTATCCGTTGCCACGGATTGATGATTTGTTTGACCAGTTGCAAGGAGCAACAGTATTTTCAAAAATCGATCTGAGATCAGAATACCATCAACTAAGGATTAAGGAATCTGATGTTCCGAAGTCAGTATTCAGAACTCGTTACGGACATTATGAGTTTGTAGTGATACCGTTTGGTCTTACTAATGCACCTGCAGTGTTTACGCAATTGATGAATCGTGTGTTCATAGAGTATTTGGACAAGTTTGTGGTTGTTTTCATTGATGACATTCTAGTTTATTCTAAGAGCCCGGAAGAGCATGCACAGCATTTACGGATTGGGTTAGACTTATTGAGAAATGAACAATTGTACGCCAAACTTTCTAAGTGTGAATTATGGCTAAAGGAAGTAATGTTTCTCGGCCATGTGGTATCATCTGAAGGAGTCTGAGTAGATCCTCAGAAGATTGAAGCAGTTATGGATTGGAAGCCTCCAAAGAACATGAAAGAAGTCCGGAGTTTCTTAGGACTTGCTAGGTATTATCGTCGGTTCATGGAAGGGTTTTCCAAAATTTCCCGCCCACTTACTCGACTACTACAGAAAACACAAAGGTTTGAGTGGAATGAGTTGTGCCAGAAAAACTTTGATGAATTGAGGAAGAGATTGACGACAGCACCGATTTTAACACTTCCACAGGGAACTGGAGGATTCATAGTTTACAGTGATGCTTCGAACCAAGGACTTGGATGTGTATTGATGCAGAATGATAAGGTGATCGCTTATACGTCACGACAGCTGAAACCTTATGAAGTGAATTACCCAGCGCATGATTTGGAGCTAGCAGCAATAGTTTTTGCTTTGAAAATCTGGAGGCATTACCTGTTCGGGACTCACTGTCAGATCTTTACGGATCACAAGAGTCTCAAATACATCTTCAGTCAGAAAGAGTTGAACATGCAGCAAAGGAGATGGCTGGAACTTATTAAGGATTATGACTTGGAGATTCTTTATCATCTAGGCAAAGCAAATATAGTGGCCGATGCACTTAGCCGCAAGCCTGTTTCTATCTAGATGCTAGAGACTCTGACCTTCCAGCTCAGCATTCAACGAGAGATGATTCGAGAAGGAATTGAAGTATGGTTACAAAGAGTCCAAGGACAACTGTGCGTGATGGAAATAACTTCATCGTTAACCAAGGAAATCAATCTAAGCAGGCAAATGACCCTCTGATGATTTAGTTACGTGATGAAGTGATCAAAAGGAAGGCCCCCAGATTCGTAATTCATGATGATGGAGTTTTGAGATTTCAGAACCGATTCTGCATTCCCGATGTCGATGTTCTGAAACAGTCGATTATGAAGGAAGGTCACAGCTCGCCCTATTCTATCCACTCGGGCACCAGTAAGATGTATAAGGACTTGAAGCAGAACTTTTGGTGGGGCAACATCAAGAAAGATGTAGCGGACTATGTTTCGAAATGCTTGACTTGTCAGCATGTTAAGATCGAGCATCAACGACCTTCCGGAATGCTGAAGCCTCTCTCGATTCCTGAATGGAAGTAGGAGGACATATCGATGGACTTTATCACTAGTATACTGAGAAACAAGACAGGAATGAACTTGATTTGGGTGATAGTTGATCGTTTAACCAAATCATCTCATTTTCTCTTTATTAAGGACACGTGGGGGCCAGAGAGGTTGGCACGGGTATTTATTTCAGAGATAGTCCGACTGCATCGTCCGCCGAAGACCATTATTTCTGATCGAGACGGCTGTTTTGTGTCTCATTTTTGGAAAGCAGTTCATAAGGCCTTGGGGAACAAATTTAACTTCAGTACAGCTTATCACCGGCAGACAGACGGACAATCCGAGAGGACCATTCAAATGGTGGAAGACATGCTGAGGGCCTGTGCCTTAGATTGGTCAAACGATTGGGAAGTTCATCTACCGTTGATTGAATTTACCTACAACAATAGTTGGCATGCTTCCATTAAGATGGCACCGTTTGAGGCATTATACGGGAGGAGATGCAGATCGCCCCTATGTTGGGACGATTCATCAGACTTGATCGGGATAGAACCAGAATTGATCGTACATACACGAGAGAAGATAGACTTGATTCGTGAAAGGCTGTTGACCACCCAGATTCGACAGAAATCTTATGCAGACGTATGCCGTCACCCATTGGAATTCAGTATTGGAGACCACATACTTTTAAAGGTTTCTCCTACTCGAGGAATCTTCCGTTTTGGAAGGAAAGGAAAGCTGAGCCCGAGATATATCGGACCATTCGAGATCCTTGAGAGAGTTGGAGAGTTGGCATACAGATTGGCATTACCGCCGTCATTGATCCATATTCATAATGTGTTTCACCTATCCCAGTTACGGAGATATATACCGGATCCTAGTCATGTCATTGATTTCGGCGAAATCGAAGTCGCTCAGGATGGAACATTTGAAGAAAGACCGGTCAAGATACTCGAGAGTCGAGTTAAGCAATTAAGGAACAAACCAATCGCTTTGGTCAAAGTTCAGTGGTCACGCCACAGAGTGGAAGAAGCCACTTGGGAAACGGAAGATAGCATGAAGTCCAGATATCCAGAGTTATTCTCGTCTTGAGTTTCGGGACAAAACTCCTTTTTAGTAGGAGAGTATGTAATATCCGGATTTATTATTGTGTACTTCATCTGTATTTGAACCCTGTATTATTCGGAATTGTGATCTCAATAATTGGAATATGATATTTCTCACATTTATATTCTTGTACATAAGTATAACAACATGCAAAATTTCTCATGCAAACTCGTGATAGCGCACGCTAAGAATGTAGCTTAACGTGTGTTATCGGCTATAACTAGCGCATCCTATGAATGAAGAATTGCATGCGCTAGACAGTCAATTATTGAGCTTAGCGGCTAGCACATGCGCCAGCCGGACGTGGGTCCGGATAAGATTCCCGCAGGCGAACCTGGACATATTTGGAGTCAATGCTAGTTAGCGTGCGCTAAGGATATGGAGATAGTGTGCGCTAATTAACGTATGTGCAGAAATGTTATAAATGGGACAGTAACCCATTTTACTTGGTTTACATGTCCTTCGTTTATCCTTCGTTCTTGAGAGACCAGAGAGCATTATATCCTCCTTAAACACTTAGACCACCTCTACTTGATTCATTAAAGATTGGATATCACTTGTGATTGATCATTGAAGTAGAGTAGTACCTTGGATTGGCATACAACCAACCGGAGTCGGATTCTACCTTTTTGGCTCAGTGATTTCTTCATCTTAAGGTATGTTAATTCTATCTCTAGCCTTAGATTCGTGTTCTGAAGAATAAGATGATCATGCTATCAAGATTTTGAATTCCGTTGATGAATTATTCAACAGGCATCATGTTTAGAAGTGGGAATGATTATGCTTATAATATCGTCATTGAAACATCATAGTTGGAATTGTTAGTTCACCTTTAAGATGAAGTCTGAATGTATTAATGACAATGGAATCTAGTGCATCAACTTGAGATCACGAACTTCACATGAGAATGATAATCAAGTTGGATATAAGAGTTGTGATGATATTCATTTCCTTGGATTCAAAGATGTTTAAATCCGTAACATCATTCATAAGTTTATGAACATGACATGTAGACGGATAACGTACGTTAATCACCGAGGAGTTCGTAATTTCATCACCGTTAGAACGGTCTGCTACCCAGTAGTGAAACTGCCATGCACGCTTAGCGCACGCTAAGCTATGCAGATTAACGTACGCTATCAGGCATGTTTAGCGTACGCTACATTTGGTACGTAATGTATGTTAGGTCGTCAGGCGAGTCAGTTGGCTGACCAAAGAGGATTGTCGATACATAGTTAGCGTACGCTAGGCTTCGTTGTTTACGTGCGCTAACGAGCAGGCTTAACACACGCTACATAGAATACGTAGCGCACGCTAAGCAGTTCAGGCAAATTACATTTTATGAACTTTCGACTGTAAATTACCTTTGTTAGACATTCGTACGACGTGAGATGAATTCTATATTATTTCTTTTGTTATGGTTCGAGCTTGCTACATGATTGATCGAAGGGGCGACCTTCGAGTGTTTCGTTTTTCGTGGAAGTAGTATTCTTGTCTTCGAATCGAGGCAAGTACCTTAATTGTTTTGTGTATTGATGTTATACATATTATTGTACATGTATGTCGTTGTTGTATGTCCACCTCGCATTGGTCCGA
Organism: Orobanche coerulescens; assembly: GCA_033398695.1. Classification (NCBI taxonomy): domain Eukaryota; kingdom Viridiplantae; phylum Streptophyta; class Magnoliopsida; order Lamiales; family Orobanchaceae; genus Orobanche; species Orobanche coerulescens. The sequence goes on along the minus strand of CM065818.1, from coordinate 99,002,757 downwards.
CGGGATCATCGGGGGATCTATGCTAGCATGCGCTGGATCATCGTATGGGTTTTTCCACCTCGGGTTGGTTTGACAGAATCATTGGGGGGTCTAGGCAGTGAACGCTGGATCATTGGAATTACCATGTGTATGTTGTGATATCATGTTGTGATTATCATGTGTCTATGTTATTATTGAGTTTCTCACAGGAGAAGACTCGTTGGTTATTTTGTCATTTATATTATTATTATTCTTCATGAGATGTTAAATAATATGTTGCGGTACTTGTACTAGCATCGTTGTGCTAACCCCTTCGGGGGTGAAAATTTGTTTATGTTCAGGATCCAGGAGAGCAGGGAAACAACCACTGGAGTTGCATGACGACGAGGGTGCAGAGTGATGTTTCGGCCGGGTTTATTTGTCTGTTGTTTGTATCGTTTTAATAAGTACTCGAGTACGTAGTCGTTTATGATGATTTAGATTTGGTGATGTATTAATACTTTTCCGTTGAACATTCGTACTTTTAGTATTGGTCAGAATTGTTGTATCTTATTTCCGTTATTTTTATACGTTGGTATCTGTTAATGTATTTTCCGTTCTTCAGCCTTGTAAATCTTTAAGTAAAGGATTTACGGCGCTGTAATATTCCTGAATATATCGGGGGTGTTACAGTATCCTCCTTCTTCATCTGGTGGAGGTGCTTAGATTCCTCCTAAATCGCTTTCTCGTAATTGGCCGCTCATTTTGCATACTTGATTTTAATGGATTTTAACTGATTTTAATTGATTAGGGTTTATAGTGAAAAGGGAGGAATAACGCGAAGGTTCAGGTATTTCACTCTCGGTCCAGGAAGATGGGGTTATAGTGAAAAAGGGGAAGACCCATGATGGACTGTTTATAATAAAATAATTTTATGCTCCTCTCTGTAGTGCACACGATGGTGACCCATGATGGGCACGATCGTGTGCTCCGATCGTGTGCCACGTTGGAACTACGTGTCACGGTGTCCACAGTGTCACCATGTCACTGTGTCCACACCTGCACAAGATGGGGCACACGATCGTGTCTATGATAGGACTAGCCATCGTGTGCACAAGAAAAGCAACATTTCTCACTAATTTCTAAAATTGCTCGTCAATTTATGTGTTGTTACTTATATATTAACAAGTATTTGTTAACAATATACTTATTTAAAAAGTTATAGATTGAATTAACATAATCTATTGCATATCATGTGTAGTCTATATGTTCTTAATCTATTAGTTCGTACGTATAAGTTCATCCTGTATGAAATATCTCATATACTAATGAATTACACGAAATAACAAATACGAGTTTGTATAAGAAGTCATGTAGTAATTAATGTTTGAACAAGCAATTTTAGAATCACAAAATATCCTTCTAGATAATACATTAAATCAAATTGGCAAAAATACCAAAAGTTCGTTTGCACACGATGGGGCAGATGATCGTGCCCATGATGGGACTAGCCATCGTGTGCACAAGAACATCAACATGTCTCACCAATTTCTAAAATTACTCGTCAATTTACGTGTTGTTACTTATATATTAACAAGTACTCCCTCCATTTTTCTTTAGATGTCGTTTGATTTTTTGACACACATTTTTAGGTGCTTTGACCAGGTAGTTAAATTTATCATTTTTTAAATTTATTTTTTTGAATAAAAATATACAATCTAAATTTTAATTCATAAAAAAATTATTTAAAAATAATAATTTTAACTATACGGTCAAAGCACCTAAAAATGTGTGTCAAAAAGTCAAACGACATTTAAAGAAAAATGGAGGGAGTATTTGTTAACAATATACTTATTTAAAAAGTTGTTGATTGAATTAACATAATCTATTGCATGTCATGTGTAGTCTATATGTTCTAATGTCTTGGTTCGTACGTATAAGTTCATCATCTGTATGAAATACCTCATATACTAATGAATTACATGAAATAACAAATACGAGTTTGTATAAGAAGTCATGTAGTAATTAATGTTTGAACAAGCAATTTTAGAATCACAAAAAATCCTTCTAGATAACACATTAAATCAAATTGGTAAAAATACCAAAAGTTCATGCGCACACGATGGGGCGCACGATCGTGCTCACGATGGCACTAGCCATCGTGTGCGCAAGAACATCAACATTTCTCACTCATTTATAAAATTACCCGTCAATTTATATATTGTTACTTATATATTAACAAGTATTTGTTAACAATATACTTATTTAAGAAGTTATAGATTAAATTAACATAATTTATTGGATATAATGTGTAGTCTATATATTCCTAATGTATTAGTTCGTACATATAAGTTCATCATCTGTATGAAATATCTCATATACTAATGAATTACACGAAATAACAAATATGAGTTTGCATAAGAAGTCATGTATTAATTAATGTTTGAACAAGCAATTTTAGAATCACAAAAATCCTTCTAGATAATACATTAAATCAAATTGGCATAAATACCAAGAGTTCATGTGCACACGATGGGGCACACGATCGTGCCCACGATGGGACTAGCCATCGTGTGCACACAGTCATGACAGCCATCGTGGGCAAATGACAGCAGCAACCCATGATCGTGGGCAGGATGCACACGATCGTAACCCACGAAGGGCACGATCGTGTGCAGCCATCGTGTGCAACACAAAACTGGTATGGATTTACCAACTATGTAGTCGTCGTGTGTGCAGCCATCGTGTGCACCATAAACCAGTTTTTTTTCCAGATTTAACAACACAACACATCAATCTTGCCAAAATATATCTGAATCAAAATTAAAATACATACTCATGAGTATCAACAATACATTATCCTACACTATGTCCAACGACAACATTAATATTTTAGCAGCAGAACCATATCAATATTTCTTAATATATTTCTCATTCATTTTCTTGATTTGGTGCCTTTCTGTTGGGTTTGCAGAGATGAGTCTATGCAAGTACATGCACGCGAAGGGGCTACAATTGTGATTGTCAGTTTGTATGAACTGCAGTTCTTGTGGAATAATTTTGAAACTCATCTCCATGTCATACTTGTTCTTCGATTGGTTGTTCATCTAGTACCCAGAGTGAGCAACCACATGAGGCATCAGACGAGTAATTGGTCGCAGTTGGTTGAATCTGTATCAACCATATTGGTGTTGGTGTGACAAGGAATCGCACAACTCCATGGTCTATGTTATGATATTAATCTTGATAGTCACCCAGTAGCTCTGGTCGAGGCAACAAATGGCAATGATCTATTGAAACAAAATATGAATATATAAGATCATCACATCAAACATAGCGAATCATTTATAAATATCGATTTCAAACTTACTTCATCCCAATTTGACCATGGAACTTTAACACCCCCAAACCAATTGGGAATATTACAGCGCTGTAGACCCTCTCCGTGAGGATCTACCAAGCTAAAAGCAGAAAACACAACGTATAGATACATGCCAACATGGCTAATAATGAATCACTAGAGCGATTTGGTCTTTTACCACGACATACACATCGAACATACATAATTCTTTCTCACAACTCATACCCACGCAGGGGTTGGAACACATAAACGTTCCCATAAAACGGAAGAATAACACAACGGAGAGACAAACAACAAAACTCTACCGAAATACTCAAACTGGTCTACATGTGATTAGTATTGTCGTCTTCCATCATCCGTCGTATCGATCATGTGATTCGCTCCCCAACAACCCGCAAGTACCTGGACGCAATACAGACATCCACCCTCCAAATACTCGGGGGTTAGAAAAACTCCACTGTTTTGCTAGTGCAAGTATAAAATATAAATACAAGCCATACACAACATATTCGAAACACACAATAATCGTGAACATGCTTCCCGAGATAAGTCACTTGATCAAAAGCAGTTCAAATCATGAAAGGTGGGGATGAAACCCAATATACGTCTTACAAAACATTTACGATTTCGGAAGTTTTAAAAACATTTGGGATTTAAAAATTCTCAAGACTTTCGAAACCACTTAGGGACACAGCCCAAAAGTCATTTTCCCAAAATACAATTATGATAACAACACACAGGGTCCACGGCCCAATCATACCATTCTGGTCACAAAGCACGGGGTCTAAGACCTGATCATATAATAACACCATGTTTCCACAGATTACTCGCGTCCCGTGCTAGCAAGCCACGGACCTCAGATGCTCCCGCAGAACATACCCGAGTGAATAACCCACAGAAAAACCATACCAAGTCACATGTCACCATAACAACAGTCACGTGACCACAATTATAGATACGTTCATAGTTACCCGGCATCGCACTAACAAGCTACGAACCTCAGATGCTCCTACAGGACATACCCGATTGGACAACCCATGACACGTACATCACACAACCAAATCACAACCATAAGTTATTCCAGCATCGCACTAACAAGCTACGAACCTCAGAGTCCCCGCAAGACATACCCAATGGATAACCCCACAAGTTATCCCGGCATCGGGCTAGCAAGCCACGAACCTCGGAGTCCCTGCAAGACATACCCGATGGATAACCCTGCGGTTCCTCCCGTCCCATACTAGCAAGTATGAATCCCGGAGATTCAACAATCTTACCCAATGGCACATCAGTTACAACAATCACCCAACAATAAGCAATCACCAAGCCAAACAACATTAAGCATCACAATCTACTTTCAAAGAGTAACAATTAATATCACAACATGTCAAATACCCACCGAACAAGTATACGAATCGATACACAATCCTCGACAAGTGATTACGGTCTATTATATTCACGAAGTATGGTTATAACATCTATCAATATACAACACATACTCACATATTCCAAATACACATATATCCACGAAACATACGAGTTATCTTGAAGGGAACCCTTTTTATCGAGAATATACCGATCCTTTAGAAGGTTCATTAAAACATTCAAGTTCCACAAGTAATCAATTACTAACTATCATGTCAAAGAAACACGAAGTGTATAGGCAAGATACTTGCCTCAAAACTACGAGCAATCGGACAACGAATGGATGAGGTTGAGCAGCCCTCGAACTTCCAAAAATGCCCAAGAATCCGGAAACCCATGAATACTATGAGAATAACATCAACACGAATCAATAACACTAATCGGAATCCGGATCAACACTAAGAACAACAAGAATCTAAGGGTTTCTCAAAGAAATCAAGAACTATGTTCCGAGTGATATAATGAATGAGTTCAAAAATCCGAAGATCATGACTAAGACAACAAGAATTTCATAATTGATTCACCATCCTCAGATTAAATCTAAGAACCACGGAGAAACCCCCAAAATTCAAGAACTAGGGTTCTAAGGAAGAAAATACTTTGATCTGAAATGAAAACCAGTTAAATGATGATAATAACATGAAAGAACTCACCAAGATGATGATTGAAGATGAAGATCGCCTCTGCTCTTCCTTAGAGACGTTTCCCGGTGGTTGGGAATGAAAAGGAGAGAATAAGGAAGAAAAATGAGAAAGAAAGAATGTTGTCCAATATTTATACTGGACAGTTATTACCAAGCGCTAAGCACATACATTAGCGCGCGCTAATGGGGTCAACGGCCTAAAACACACCGTCTGTAACATGGTTAGCGTGCGGTAACGAGCCACGAAACCAGTCCGGTAGCTCCTGGATAGATCTGCACCTACCAGGTAGCGTGCGCTAGAAAAAGGAATTAGCGTGCGCTAAGCAGTCGATAACGAGACTCCAGTCCCAGTCCAGTAGATCCTAGACTACCTCTGGACTTTCAGTTAGCATGCACTACCTGCCCAGTAGCGTGCGCTAACAATAGCACAGTAGCGCACGCTACACCACCAGCGGTAGCGTGCGCTACACTGAAATGAGTCAAAAACTCATGCAATGATCTAGAACGGAAATCAAACACGTGTCAACTCATGACATGACCATACATGGCACAACATTCCAAAGACATGGACAACGCCAATCCGATAATCCGCCGAAAAACTCATCGAATATGGAACGAAGATCTTGGGTATTACATTCTACCCCTCTTAAAAGAAGTTTTGGCCCCGAAACTTAATACATAAAATGATCAATGTAAACCAATCTCCGACATCACATGATATCTGTTTCCGACGACCTGCAATGAATCACATGCAGCACGCGGCCGCCAACATCCATATCGCTACGCCAGAACGATATCAAAACGCAACGGACAAATATCAGTATGGTTGACCAACCCAAACAGTACGTCAATCAAAATGTGAGCTAATCACTGAACAAATACGAAATCCCACCACCCAAGGGTTGGAAGACCGACAACGAAGCTAATTTCCCGAACTTAAGGAAATTACGAAGTGATCTGAACGCTCAAAAAATACGATATGAGATCCAAAAAAATTAGACAACGAACGATCGAACTACAACAATCGAGACAATAACGGTCGAACAATCATACTGAATCATGACGGACGACAAAAATCAAACAATTCTGGAGTCCACCCCTCGATTTGAGACAATAGATGGTCTGGTAAAAACAACAATATATGCATTTACATAAGATTCACAGGAATGGGTCCAAATTCATAAAAAGTCACAACGACAAACGATTTACTCCTAAACAATATCACAACTCGTGCAACAATGAGAAGTGAAGAATGGAACGAGTCCGGAAAATATCAACGAACACAAACGATCCGACATGACTGAAACTACGGAAGTTCAACAATCCGAACCATTTCTAATAAAAGAAGTTTATCCCCAAAATTCGAAAGAACAAAGTAAGGAAAAGGCATAACATACGACTAGTAGACTACACTCTCAGGGACTCCTCAGAGTTAATCCTGATGTTAGTGTTCAAGTCCGTGCCTCGGAAGGTTCGGTGACTAACTCAGAAAACTAAACCCGGTGTTCCACAAGTCCACACTCATAACACGTCACTGGCGGCAAAGAGCAATGTGCACGAACATGCCCCGACATATTGTAGTTGAAACACCTCCTGGCTTTACCAGGAGTCAAAGTTGATGATTTGGAACTCCCAGTCCCACGTATTGAGCGATGGAGCTTCACAACGGAACGACTACGACGCTGCAATACAGAAATGCCAACTCCGGTACTATCCATAAGGTCATCAGACATCCTCCATTTCTTTGACTAGTGCACACGATCCGATGATAACGAAGCTAGTTCGTAGGCTAAAGCTCGATCCTGGTAATCCCTCAATGAAGTGCAAGTGAATCCCACCATATACTGGCAAATCTCTAGCTTCATCCGTCTATCAAAATGAAGGATCTTCTCTTCTTCAGTCCTCACCTAATCCCGCACATAACTGAGTTATAGTCGATGATAGCCTGCGCACCGATATATCTTGTGGTTCTGCCAAATAGAATTCACGAATCCTCTGCTCTCTAATTGGTTTCGGACAGAACTCAGCTTCCATAAATGCCTGGAACTTCGCCCACGTGACATCATGATCATGAGGTTTAATAGCTTCCCACCTGTAGCGACCACTTTTCAAAAAGTGTTTTTAAAATAATTTCAAGGGAGATTAAATATCCCAAGAAAATATAATTGAATAATTGCAGCGGAAACTGAAATGAGGTCATCCATTTCGCAAGTAAATAAAAATAAATTCTCAGCATTTCAAACATCCATAATATTCGACATGACATTGAAGCCAAAGCTAAAACTTTAAATGAACGAAATAAACAAAAAGCTGGTAATTATTATTATCACGCCACGCCTTTGTCTGCCACGCCAGACTCCTCAACCTGAAAGGTTTAAATAATGGGGTGAGCTTTCAACTCGCTCAGTGAGGAGGGAACGCTTTGTTAAATTTAAATACATAAATGTTGTCAAGTAGATATGACATGCCTGAACCTGGTGATTGCCCGAGGGCCATTAATATGCAAACTTTGTGCATACTGCCTACTACTCATTGGAGGCTACAACGTAATTAACATGCAAACTTTGAGCACATTATGCCTACTACTCATTGGAGGCTACAACGTAAATAATATGCAACTTTGAGCATATAAATATTTGGCAAGAAACACGCATATATACAAGTAACATCATGCATTAAATAAAACAAGCGTAAAATCCCCACCTCGAATTACGATGATGATCGTTGAAAATTTGAGATGCAAATGCAGTTCAAATCCTAGGCTCCAAGTCCTCGTCTCCTAAATAACAATTAAATTTTAATATTAATATAGTACCCAAAATAAATTAATATAAATTATTGAATTTATAATTGAGAAAAAGGGATCTGATTTTAAATATTAAATATTGGCTGGGATCAAATTAAAAGAATTGAGAAAACGCAAGGACTGGAATTGGAATAATTATAAATAGGCTGGGCTTAATTTGAGAGAATTAAGACTGAATGGACTGAAATTAAAAGGCTGAAAAAGAATTTGGGGTCACTTTGTAGAGGATTGAAAGCTGGGGGCTAGAATTGAAAGGCCTGGTTACTGTCGGCCGATTAATTCTCACTTCTGACTCTCCCCTCTCTCTCTCTCTCTCTCTCTCTCTCTCTCTCTCTCTCTCTCTCTCTCTCACCTTACCCATCTCTCTCTCTCTCTTTCTAAATCTCTTCAAACACACACACACCAGAAGAAGACGCACACACACAAACACACAAAATTACCACGGATGAAAATAAAAAAAAAAAGGAAAATTCGCTGAATTTTTTTTTGGATGAACAAAGCTTCGCTCCGATTTAAAAAAGAACGACTGGGCAAGCTCCAACCGATTATGCGGTGGTTTTGGTCCGAAGAATCACGATTGGGATCGCCACGGCTTTGCTCTCGCCGGAGCTCGAGTGCAGGTCATGGCGGCGCAATGACCCTATGGCGGCCGAGCCAGTAAGGTTTCGGGCTCAGCCCATACTGATGGTGGGTTTGGTTGGTTTCTGGGTCTGAAATTGGTTTTGATGAATTTTGGGGTTTAACTAGTTGATGAATTTGTCGTCCGAAAATTGGATGCACAGTTTGAAATCATATGGTTTTGAACGATGATGTAACAAGTAAAAGTAGACAGTATGAAGATTTTTTTTGATTTTTACCTGTTGGGAAGAAAAGGTTTCAAGAACTGAGGCTGCTGGGAAGGAGGACGAGAAGATGCAGATTTTTGTTTTAATTGTGTTTATATTGAATTGGTTCTTGTTGTTTTGGGAAGAATGAAGCTTTGTATCATTTAATTGTTTGTAACTTCAAATATAATTCCTGTCTTTATTTTGGTATTAAAGAGAGAAAACTGACAGAAATGAAAGGGAAAGAACGTGACTTTTTCTTGGGCTGATTAATGATTCTTAAAAATATTGGACTTTTAATATTTTAAATATTCTGAGTATTGTTTATTTAAATATATAAATAATTTAATAATAAAATTTATAATAATTTTAATAATAGTAATATTAATAATGATACGAATTATAATAATATTAATATTCCGTGGATAATAATCGTAATAAATTTATCTGGTGAGAGGTACAAAATATAGTATTTATACTGTATTCAAAAATTAGGTTCAGGGTAGAATTTTAATTGGACCAGGAAAAAGGACTTGGGCCAACTTATTAAATTAAGTTCAAATAAAATATATTTATTAATTAGGTCATTAAGAGATTTTTGGACAATTTAAAAAAATTAGATATTATTCGACTATAATAATATGAGAGCTTGGACTTGAGTCTGGAGTATAAATTAAAATTATGATATGAAAATAAGGAAAATTTGACATTATTTAATAAATGAAATGAAATTCGTAAATAATTTGTTGGACATTTAAAATTATTCATGCGCTTTCTATAAATTATAAATGCATGTGTGAAAACCGGGGCTTTACAACCTACCCCTCTTAAATAAATTTTCGTCCTCGAAAATTAAATCATGTACCTTCAATGGCAAACGTCGGATACTTAGAACGAATCTCCTCTTCACGTTCTCAAGTCGCTTCGTTCGGTCCATGACGGCTCCATTGAACTTTCACCAGTTTAACCTCTCTGTTTCGTAACCGATGTACCTTACGCTCCAAAACAGCTATAGGTACCTCCTCATAAGTCAAATTCTTGGCTACATGTAACTCTTTGAAATTGCATACATGACTAGGATCATGTACGTATTTTCTCAACATGGAGACGTGAAAGACATTGTGCACTCCTGATAATTCCAACGGCAATGCCAAACTATAAGCCAGATCACCAACACGATCCAAAATCTCAAATGGTCCGATATAACGTGGCTGTAACTTTCCCTTTTTACCAAATCGGATCACTCCTTTCATCGGTGCTACCTTTAAGAACACCTTTTCTCCAATCTCAAATTGTATATCTTTCCTTCGTTTATCAAAGATAAGACTTCGCCGATCACAGGCGATCTTAATCCTACTTCTGATCTCGGCTATCTTCTCTACAGTCTGCTCGATCAATTCTGGTCCCAAAATCTTTCCTTCTCCAACCTCACTCCAATAAAGAGGCGATCGACATTTTCTTCCGTACAGAGCCTCATACGGGGCCATTTGTATAGTCGCTTGGTAACTATTGTTATAAGCAAACTCTAATAACGGCAAAATATTTTCCCAATTCTCACCAGTATCAAGAACACATGCCCTCAACAAATCTTCGAGTGTTTTGATAGTCCGCTCAGATTGACCATCGGTCTGCGGATGATATGCAGTACTGAAATTCAACTTAGTGCCCAATGCACTCTGAAGACTCTTCCAAAATTTCGATGTAAATCGCGGATCTCTGTCCGAGACGATCGACACTGTAACACCATGTAACCTCAAAATCTCACGAATGTAAATCTTCGCATATTGTTCCATACTGTAAGTCATCCTCACAGGTAGAAAATGAGATGACTTCATCAAACGATCTACTATCACCCAGATGGCGTCGTTCTTCCTCATAGTTCGTGGCAGACCAACCACGAAATCCATTGTGATATGCTCCCATTTCCATTCTGGGATTTCCAACGGTTGAAGTAAACCTCCCGGCCGTTGGTGTTCTGCCTTCACCTGCTGACATATCATACACCTCTCCACAAATACACCAATGTCCCGTTTCATTCCTCTCCACCAAAATAATTTCTTCAGGTCGTGGTACATCTTTGTACCTCCCGGGTGAGCGGAGTATGGTGCATTATGAGCTTCTTCAAGGATTTGCCTCCTAAGGGATGGGTCCTTAGGAACACACAATCTCCCATCGTAAGTCAAAACGTCGTCTGCGGCAATGACAAAGTTCTCAATACTCCCATCTTGTGCTCGATCTTTCATCTTACACAAGAACTTATCACGTGGTTGAGCCTCCTTAATCTTATCCCTCAAGTTTGGTTGCAAGACCAAAGATGATAAGATTGCTTTCGAACGTTTTGAAGACTCAACTACCTCAATCCTCAACTGGGAGAATTCTTTAATCAAACTCTCCTGATCGGTCAAGCAAGCTAACTCGCCTCTAGTCTTCCGACTCAAAGCATCAGCTACCACATTAGCCTTACCCGGATGGTAATGAATAGTACAATCATAGTCCTTAACCAATTCTAACCATCTCCTTTGCCTTATATTAAGATCCTTCTGTGTGAAAAGATACTTCAGACTTTTATGGTCTGTGTATATCTCGCACTTCCCTCCGTACAGATAGTGGCGCCAAATCTTCAGCGCATGTACTACAGCAGCCAACTCCAGATCATGCGTTGGGTAGTTCAACTCATGTGGTTTAAGCTGCCTCGATGCATAGGCTACTACTTTACCATGTTGCATCAAAACACAACCCAAACCCTGCTTTGAGGCATCACTATAAATAACAAAGTCATCCGTCGGATCAGGAATCGTTAATACTGGTGCCGAGGTTAGTCTCCTTTTCAACTATTGAAAACTTTCCTCGCACTTCTCACTCCATTCAAACCTCACGCCCTTCCTTGTTAATTGGGTCATAGGAGTGGCGATTTTAGAAAATCCTTCAATAAATCTTCTATAATAGCCGGCTAGGCCCAGAAAGCTACGAACTTCGCTCGCATTCTTGGGTACTCCCCAACTACTCACTGCTACAACTTTATCGGGATCTACCTCAATCCCTTTTGAAGTCACCACATGTCCAAGGAATCCAACTCTGTTCAACCAAAACTCACATTTCTTGAACTTGGCATATAACTGCTCTTTGCGACGTGTCTCCAATGTAATTCTCAAATGCTCTTGGTGTTGTTCCTTGTCCTTGGAATACACCAAAATGTCATCTATGAAAACGATCACGAACCTATCCAAGTAAGGTTGGAACACCCTGTTCATCAAATCCATAAAGACTACCGGTGCATTACTCAGACCAAATGGCATCACTACAAATTCAAAATGTCCATAACGGGTCCTGAAGGCCGTCTTGGGAATGTCACACTCCCTAATCTTCAGTTGGTGGTATCTCGACTGCAAATCGATCTTCGAAAAGGTTCCGGCTCCTCTCAACTGATCGAATAGATCCTCGATTCTTGGTAGTGGGTATTTATTCTTCACCGTGAGTCGATTAAACTCTCGGTAATCTATACACATCCGAAGTGACCCATCCTTCTTTCTTACAAATAGCACTGGTGCACCCCATGGTGACACACTTGGACGAACAAATCCGAGCTCCAGCAACTCTTGAATTTGGACCTTCAATTCTTGAAGTTCCCTCGGAGCCATTCTATATGGCGCTTTGGACGTTGGGGCCGCCCCAGGGACTAAATCAATACTAAACTCCACTTGCCGGTCGGGTGGAACTCCCGGCAAGTCTTCTGGAAACACATCCAAAAACTCCCGTACTATAGGTACGTCTATAGGGGACACCTCATTAGTACGAGTGTCGACCAAACTCACCAAGTAACCCTGACATTGCTCCTTCCTTAGGCTTCTTAGTGCTTTCATGGTTGTGATTACTCTGGGTACCGTCCTACTCTTAGTACCATAAAAAGTGATCGACTCGCCTTCATAACACCTCAATGTCACCTTCTTCTCACGGCACCTTATATCGGCATCATGTCTATCGAGCCAGTCCATACCAAGGATCACGTCAAAATCCATCGAGCTAATCAAATACAGGCTAGCATCAAATTCTCTACCTCCTATATCAATATTCTCGTCAATCATTGAATTAGTGAGGATCGTATTTCCTGACAGTAAGCTAACCTCGAGATACTCAACAGTTCTAACGCTTTTATGACCAATGGCATGATAAAACTTTGCAGACATAAAAGAGTGTGTGGCACCAGTGTCAAACAAAGCGAAAGCAGGCACATTAGAGATCATAAACATACCTGATACTGTGCCGGGACTATTATCAGCTTGACTCATCGAGTAGACTCGAGCTTGACCTCCCAATGCTTGTCCCTTGTTTTTAGATTGTGAACAATGCCGGCTTGAGTGTCCTGGCTTCCCGCAATTATAGCATACACCCTTTCCATACAAACACTCTCCGCCATGATTCTTACCACACTTTGGGCATGCAGGCCTAGTGATCGGCGCACCCGGTCCAGATTTCTCATCTACCTTCTTCTGTTTATTTGAAGCCGCCGACTTAGATTGATCACCATTCCAACCTCTCTTTCCCAAAGATGACTTAACCGTTGGATGAGGACTCAAGTTCTGACTAGCTTCGACCTCTTGAGATCTGAATACGGTATCGGTATAGGGCAACACTCCATGACCAGCCACAATATGACGAATACTCGGACGCAACCCACTACGAAACTTGAGGGCTCGCTTGCGGTCAGTATCCACCATGTGCTCCACAAAGAAGCTGATTTGGTTGAATTTTCTCTCATATTCTTCAACTGATAAGTTCCCTTGCTCAAGGTTCCAGAAATCTCTCTCCATCTTCTCTCGGTAGTGCTGTGGATAGTACTGTTCCATCACTAGTTCTTTGAACCGATCCCAAGTTAATGCAGCACCCTCGGCTACCGGTCTCAAACGCCAATAGATCATCCACCAGCGTCCAGCATCCTCCACCATTTGATACTGGGCGCAAAGAATCTTTTGCGCATCGGTGCAACCAATAAGCTCAAGGGTACGCTCGAGCGACATCAACCATTCATCGACAAATGCTGGCCCTTCTCGACTGTTGAATGATGGTGGTGTGAAACGTCGGAACTGTTGCACAACTTGTGCTTGGGTAGGAGCTGGCACGTTCTCATTGCGATTATCTCGATTATCAGCATTTCGGTTAGCTAAGCGTCCATGTCCACGAGTTGCCATGGTCCTAAGGTACATTATAGCCATTGACTTCTTAGTAATCTCCTCATAAGGGATAGAAATAAAGCTATACGTCGCGTCTAAGGGTTAACAGCTCCCAATAGATGTTCTAGTAGTGCTATACTAACACATCTATATGTGTTTATAAATTTATAAGAAAGCACATGCATGTCCAACATTTATTATGAATCTCAATAGCATATCATCTCTAAAATATAAACATGTATCGCAACATGAAAAAAAAATGAGTTGAATCTCATAACCGTAAAATTTTGTTACGATTACATCATAAACATAACTTGAATTGTGTACCTTGGAGTTGACGTGGAGCGGCGACGGTGGCTGATAATAATCATAGATGCCATTAAAGTTTTAACTACTTGCGAAAAAGGAAATTTAGTTTTAAAAAAAATTAATTTAACGAGTCTACAGAACCGTAGACCCGCTCCGATACTACTTATGTAGCGACCACTTTTCAAAAAGTGTTTTTAAAATAATTTCAAGGGAGATTAAATATCCCAAGAAAATATAATTGAATAATTGCAGCGGAAACTGAAATGAGGTCATCCATTTCGCAAGTAAATAAAAATAAATTCTCAGCATTTCAAACATCCATAATATTCGACATGACATTGAAGCCAAAGTTAAAACTTTAAATGAACGAAATAAACAAAAAGCTGATAATTATTATTATCACGCCACGCCTTTGTCTGCCACGCCAGACTCCTCAACCTGAAAGGTTTAAATAATGGGGTGAGCTTTCAACTCGCTCAGTGAGGAGGGAACGCTTTGTTAAATTTAAATACATAAATGTTGTCAAGTAGATATGACATGCCTGAACCTGGTGATTGCCCGAGGGCCATTAATATGCAAACTTTGTGCATACTGCCTACTACTCATTGGAGGCTACAACGTAATTAACATGCAAACTTTGAGCACATTATGCCTACTACTCATTGGAGGCTACAACGTAAATAATATGCAACTTTGAGCATATAAATATTTGGCAAAAAACACGCATATATACAAGTAACATCATGCATTAAATAAAACAAGCGTAAAATCCCCACCTCGAATTACGATGATGATCCTTGAAAATTTGAGATGCAAATGCAGTTCAAATCCTAGGCTCCAAGTCCTCGTCTCCTAAATAACAATTAAATTTTAATATTAATATAGTACCCAAAATAAATTAATATAAATTATTTAATTTATAATTGAGAAAAAGGGATCTGATTTTAAATATTAAATATTGGCTGGGATCAAATTAAAAGAATTGAGAAAACGCAAGGACTGAAATTGGAATAATTATAAATAGGTTGGGCTTAATTTGAGAGAATTAAGACTGAATGGACTGAAATTAAAAGGCTGAAAAAGAATTTGGGGTCACTTTGTAGAGGATTGAAAGCTGGGGGCTAGAATTGAAAGGCGTGGTTACTGTCGGCCGATTAATTCTCACTTCTGACTCTCCCATCTCTCTCTCTCTCTCACCTTACCCCTCTCTCTCTCTCTTTCTAAATCTCTTCAAACACACACACACCAGAAGAAGACGCACACACACAAACACACAGTCAGACCACGACGGATGAAAATAAAAAAAAAAAAAAAGGAAAATTCGTCGGCTGAATTTTTTTTTTGGATGAACAGGCTTCTGCTCCGATTTAAAAAAAAGAACGACCAGGGCAAGCTCCAACTGATTATGCAGTGGTTTTGGTCCGAAGAATCACGATTGGGATCTGGCCACGGCTTTGCTCTCGCCGGAGCTCGAGTCTGGGTCATGGCGGCGCAACAGCCCCCCTATGGCCAGAGCCGCTCAGGTAAGGTTTCGGGATCAGCCCGTACTGATGGTGGGTTTGGTTGGTTTCTGGGTCTGAAATTGGTTTTGATGAGTTTTGGGGTTTAACTAGTTGATGAATCTGTCGTCCGAAAATTGGATGCACGGTTTGAAATCATATGGTTTTGAACGATGATGTAACAAGTAAAAGTAGACAGTATGAAGATTTTTTTTGATTTTTACCTGCTGGGAAGAAAAGGTTTCAAGAACTGAGGTTGCTGGCAAGGAGGACGAGAAGATGCAGATTTTTGTTTTAATTGTGTTTATATTGAATTGGTTCTTGTTGTTTTGGGAAGAATGAAGCTTTGTATCATTTAATTGTTTGTAACTTCAAATATAATTCCTGTCTTTATTTTGGTATTAAAGAGAGAAAACTGACAGAAATGAAAGGGAAAGAACGTGACTTTTTCTTGGGCTGATTAATGATTCTTAAAAATATTGGACTTTTAATATTTTAAATATTCTGAGTATTGTTTATTTAAATATATAAATAATTTAATAATAAAATTTATAATAATCTTAATAATAATAATATTAATAATGATACGAATTATAATAATATTAATATTCCGTGGATAATAATCGTAATAAATTTATCTTGTGAGAGGTACAAAATATAGTATTTATACTGTATTCAAAAATTAGGTTCAGGGTAGAATTTTAATTGGACCAGGAAAAAGGACTTGGGCCAACTTATTAAATTAAGTTCAAATAAAATATATTTATTAATTAGGTCATTAAGAGATTTTTGGACAATTTAAAAAAAATTAGATATTATTCGACTATAATAATATGAGAGCTTGGACTTGAGTCTGGAGTATAAATTAAAATCATGATATGAAAATAAGAAAAATTTGACCTTATTTAATAAATGAAATGAAATTCGTAAATAATTTGTTGGATATTTAAAATTATTCATGCGCTTTCTATAAATTATAAATGCATGTGTGAAAACCGGGGCTTTACACCACCAATTAGCGGCATCTCTGTCAAGAAGGTCCTGATCGATAGGTACCTTCCGCTCTTCTGGACAATCGACGGCCTCGAATATCTTTCCCAACTAGAAAAGCCAACCGTCCCAGCCCAACACATCCGCAGCACCAGCGAATCGAGGGGGATTCATCCAAACTACCTCTCGAAGCCATTGATTTACACCGACATTTCGAGTCGCATCAGTATTGCGTTGAACAGCCTGGGTCAACTGATTCATCTGTTCCGCTAATTTGTTGCAATATAGTAGCAACTCCAATACCAATATCATTCCCGGCAATATTCTCTCGATTCTGCATCCGATCCTCGTGGCCATCAGTACCACGGTTACAACCACGACCTCTGCCCCTCGGCATACTAATAAGCAACAACCTAACGCAACGAAAATCACATAAGCACACATAGAATCCACTCGTAGATGATCGACTGCAAAGATTAGGCCAGACAGCCAAAATACAGTCATATAACTTATGCCTAGCCAGAAAGCGCGCTCCACAACAAACGATGGCGTGCGCTAACTGTGCAAGTCGGTAACACATTCATACTCACCTATCAATGGTACTGGACCGGAGGTTACAAATAAACAACAGCATACAAATACAAACGCCAACAGTTCACATAATTATAACATTACACAATTAACCGTGAGGAGTTAATTAACATTCCAAGCCGAATATCTACCTCTCGGTCAAAAGGACTATCTCGATGAGTCCATACCGAACGACTTAGCGTTCACACCACCACTTTAATCACAGCTCTGAGCATTATAGTTGAAATAACAGTAACATCATTACCACATACCATTTAGCAATTACGCTAGTACAAGTAATCAAGTCAAACCAATCGCTTACACATTTCATAGTACATGCACCAATATCATTTCAGAAACCAAAGCCAGACATGTCTTTTCCGGAAACAAACAGTCAATCTATTTGCCATGGGAATAGGGCTATACCATTGATCCCGCTCCGTGATCCTTAAGGACCCTCCCGAGCTGGCCATATTGTAAAGCAAAACAAGCACACGCATCGCCTTGGGAACAGGGCTATACCATTGATCCCGCTCCGTGATCCCTAAGGACCCTCCCGAGCTGGCTAGCGAAACAAACTCGTGAATCTAGGGCTATACCATTGGATTCCCTCCGTGATCCCGTCGGACCCTCCCGAGGTGAGCAATCACACACAATATACACTACCATTTCACGTTAAGTATAAAAGTTTACAAAAAATACTTGCCTTGAATAATTGACGACACAATGAATGGAAGAAAAAACACCGACGAACTCTAGGAACCAACAGAACCGAACCTAACGATTCGAAGAACACAATCACAACCAACTCTAGACGAATACGGAAATGGAATACACCCGAAAACCCGCCTACGATTCATGTATATTTGTATAGAAATAACAACGAGGGCGGACCACAACTAAACCCCACTACTACAAAACAGACCTTTAACATCGGGTTTTTTGGACATTTAACATCGGTTTTGGAACTGATGTTAAATGTCGCGATGTTAAAATTAACATCGGTTTCTAATAATCGATGTTAAACTTTGATTTTAACATCGGTTGTTATAACAACCGATGTTAATTTTAATATCGCGATATTTACATCGGTTCTGGGACAACCGATGTTAAATTTCGCGATTTTAAAATTTTATCGGACCACGACTAACCCAGCTAGCCCAACCCGCCCCCAACTCAGACACTCGCTCCAACCACCCGCACCAGCCCCCCGCACCAAGCCCCACCAACCTACAACAAATACCATTAAATTTCGTTGTTGGTGGGTTTCGAACTCACCACCTCTTGCTTGTGGAAGTGTGATATTACCACTCCGCCAGATGAACTTGTTGTATATTTTTTGCTATGTGTTATATTTATATACCATATACATTTACAAATTTATATAAATATAAGATAATTTAATATATATATATATATTAAAAAATCGAAAATTTATTTTTTTTAAAAAAATCTAGAATATTAATATTAAAAATCGGATGTTTTTATTTAAAGCTCGAAAATAAAAATAATAAATTAAAAAATCTGGATCTAATTTATAATTAATATTTAATATTTTTTTTTTTTTAGATTTTTTGTAAAAATATAAAATAGTTTTTTATGAAAAGTAATGAATTATAAAAACAAAAACTAGCAGGTTTTTAAAAATATATATAATAATTCAGATTTTATTTATTTATGGAAAATAATATTTCACTTTTTTTTTTAAAACCTTAAATAAAAATATCCGATTTTTATTTTCTATTTTCGAACTTTAAATAAAAACATCCGATTATTATTTTTTATTTTCAAACTAATGTTTATTTTTTATTTTCGAACTTTAAATAAAAACTTCCAATTTTTACCTTTTATTTTTGAACAATAAATATAAACATCCCAATCTTTAATATTAATATTCTGTATTTTTTTAAAAAATAAAGTTTCTATTTTTTTAAAAAATTCAGATTTTTTAAAAATTTAACATCGGTTATATAAAAAACCGATGTTAAATTAAAAATTAACATCGATTTTTCTAAAAACCGATGTTAAATTAATATAGTTTAACATCGGTTTTTTAAAAATTAACATTGTTTAACATCGATTTTTTTAAAAACCGATGTTAATTTTTAATTTAACATCGGTTTTAGTATAACCGATGTTAATTTTTTTTTAAAATCTGGAATTTTTTTAAATAAATCGAAACTTTATTTAAAAATTAAGATCGTTTTTTCTAAAAACCGATGTTAAATTAAAAATTAACATCAGTTTTTCGAAATCGATGTGAAATGGATTAATTTAACATCGGTTTTTTTAAAAATCGATGTTAATTGTTAATTTAACATCGGTTTTTAGCAGAACCGATGTTAATTTGTTTTAAAATTTTCAATTCTGCCACCGCGTCTTTTTTAACATCGGTTTTTACAAAACCGATGTTAAATGAGCGATGTTGAATGTCTTTTTTGTAGTAGTGCCCTCTCGATTCCATAAAAACCACAAAATATACCATGAATCCGTAGGAAAACTAATGATACTAACAAGATTAATCATATTCATCATGAATCCACCAACAAAACGGAATGAACCAGACGAAAATCCCAAAACCCCCAAATTATCCAAAAGTAGGGTTCTAAGAGATTTACCTTGGATTAGGATGAAAGATTCGTATTGATGTTGTTATAATACACCAAGAACTCAAGAAAGATGTTGGATGAGATGATTGGAGGAAGAAATCGCCAAGGAGATCGCCCGGAATCGCCTTAGCCGCGGAGAGGAGGAAGAAATGAGATTTTGTGTTCATCTCGGTCAACTCCCTGGTTTATATAGCCAGGGAGTGTTAGCGCGCGCTAATCCTCAAGGTTAGCGTGCGCTAACGGGACAAAACTACAGGCCATCCAGTTAGCGTCCCATCCAAAGAGCGATTGGCCGTTAGCGTGCGCTACTCGAAACGTAGCGTGCGCTAATAACCTCTCAGTAGCGCGCGCTATCAACTAATAGCGTGCGCTACCTGGACATCAGCCGAGTCCAAAAGTTAACTGCCCACTACTCACCTGACACGTTAGCGTGCACTATTGTACAAGCGTAGCGTGCGCTACCTGGCACCTGACCGAGTTCAGTAGTAAATTGTCCAGTACTGGACACTCACGCTGGCGCACGCTACCGGGTATCTCAGCGTGCGCTAGCCTCCCGACATTAGCGTGCGCTAGTCTACGTAGCGTACGCTAATACGCAAGTCCAGAAGGCTGGAAATAGCACTGCCACTCCCAGGGCTTGCTCTCTAGCGCGCGCTACGAATCAGTCGTAGCGTGCGCTATTAAGGGACCCCTAGCGTGCGCTATGCAGAAAAGACAGCGTGCGCTAGGTTACGAAATATAAACGGTTCACAACACCGGAATATGAACGAAACATCATACGGAACACCTCAAAGCGCATCATAACATAGAATGGATCCCCGCCAACCCCGAAACGGCGGTTCCATACAACAATTACGAGAATCGGATCAATAGATGACGAAAAAGATACATTGAAAGATACAGGAGGGGCGCTACGATCGAAAAATACACCGGAAATGAAAATACAAGGGAAAGAAAAATGCGGATATTACATTCTACCCCTCTAAAAATAAGTTTCGGCCTGAAACTTAAGAAACAGACAACTCAGGGTACCTAGCACGCATGCTATCCTCGGTCTCCCAAGTTATCTCCTCGACACCATGTCTCGACCACTGCACTTTGACCAAAGGGATGGTCTTATGCCTAAGTCGTTTCTCGCGATGCTCCAAAATCTTCAAGGGACGTTCTTCAAAAGTAATATCCTCGGCGACATCAATCTCCCCATAGTGGATGACGTGACTAGGGTCCGGGACATATTTCCTCAGCTGGGAAACATGAAAAATGCTATGAACATGACTCAGGGACGGGGGTAACGCCAAACGGTATGCCAACCCACCGACTCGCTCGAGAATATCGAAGGGTCCAATAAATCTCGGACTCAACTTCCCCTTTTTTCCGAAACGGAAAACTCCTCTCGTCGGCGACACCTTTAGTAAAATGTGGTCTCCCACCTCGAATTCCAAAGGTCGACGATGGACATCGGCATAAGACTTCTGTCGACTCTGGGCAGTCAACATCCGTTCCCGAATTAATTCTATCTTCCACCTCGTCTCTAAAACGACATTCAGCTCGATCCCGATCAAATCGGATGCCTCATTCCAACAAATCGGTGATCGACATCGCCGACCATAAAGTGCCTCATACGGTGCCATCCGAATCGATGCGTGCCAACTATTGTTGTACGTGAATTCGATCAATGGCAAATGCTCCTCCCAGTCACTGCTCCAATCAAGAGCACAAGCGCGCAACATATCCTCGAATGTCTGGATAGTGCGTTCCGACTGTCCATCTGACTGGGGATGAAAAGAGGTACTCAAACGCAACCGAGTACCCAACGCCTTATGCACCGCCTACCAAAAGTGCGATACAAAACGGCCATCACGATCCAAAACAATAGACTTCGGAGTACCGTGAAGTCTCACAATCTGCGCGATAAACACACGAGCTAACTTCTTCGGGCCCCGAGTGTCCTTGATACCCAGAAAATGTGCCGACTTGGTCAGACGATCAACAATCACCCATACCATATTCATGCCCGACCTCGATCTCGGCAAACTCGTAACGAAATCCATCGATATATCTTCCCATTTCCATTCCGGAACGGGGAGTGACTGCAATAACCCAGCCGGTCGCTGATGCTCGATTTTGACCTGCTGACAAGTCAAACATCTCGCTACAAACTGCGCGACCTCTTCCTTCATATCATTCCACTAGAAATTCCTCCTCAGGTCCTTGTACATCTTACTCGAACCAGGATGAACGGAGTAAGGTGTAGCATGGGACTCACGCAAAATACTCTGTCTCAACTCTGAGTCGTTCGGTACACAAAGACGACTCTGGAATCTCAAAACACCATCCTCGTGAATCACAAACCCAGGAGACTTCCTTTTAAGAACGTTCTCTCGGATTTGAGTAATCATCGTATCCTCCAATTGCTTCAGCTTAATTTCGTCGATCAAGGACGACGAAATCTCTAAACCACAAAGATGCCCGACAGCTCCAGGCAACAAAACCTCAACATCCAACTCGATCAAAATCCGTCGAAGCTCATACTGAGACGTAAGGATATCAAGCATTCGCAACGCAACCGGTTTCCGACTCAAGGCATCGGCCACGACGTTCGCCTTGCCCGGATGATAAAGGATTTCGAGGTCATAATCCTTAATCAATTCTAACCACCTCCTCTGCCTCATATTCAACTCCCGCTGAGTAAATATGTATTTCAGACTTTTATGATCGGTAAAAATCTGACATGCAGATCCAAAAAGATAGTGACGCCAAATCTTGAGCGCAAAAACAACAGCCGCTAACTCCAAATCGTGAGTAGGGTAGTTAAGCTCATATGGCCTCAACTATCTCAACGCGTAGGCAATGGTCTTGCCGTGCTGCATCAATACGCACCCAAGACCCTGACCCGAAGCATCACTGTAAACAGCAAAACCCTCGTTGCCACACGGTAATGCTAAAACCGAGGCTGAAGTCAAATGCCTCTTCAGCTCCTCAAAACTCGACTGTATCTCGTCATTCCAGACGAACTTTCGGACTTCTGGAGCAACTATGTAAGTGGCCGAGCTAGTTTTGAGAAACCCTCGACGAACCTACGGTAGTAGCCAGCCAAACCCAAGAAACTACGGACCTCCTTCACATTCGTGGGCGGTGCCCAATCCAACACTGCCTCAATCTTCTGCGGATCCACTCGAACTCCCTCGGCCGAAATCACGTGACCCAAAAACATCACTTTTTTCAGCCAGAACTCACATTTCGAGAACTTCGCATAGAGCCGCTCGGTCCTCAAAATGTCTAACACTGTCTGCAAATGATGGGCATGCTCTTCCTCATTCCTCGAATAAATAAGAATATCGTCAATGAAGACAACGACGCACTTATCCAAATACTCGATAAAGACTTTGTTCATCAACTGCATGAACACCGCCGGAGCATTAGTTAACCCGAAAGGCATAACTACGAACTCATAATGTTCGTATCTCATCCGAAAAGTTGTTTTCGGCACGTCGGACTCCTTCACCCGGAGCTGATAGTAACCCGATTTCAAATCAATCTTCGAGAATACCGCAGCTCCCTGCAACTGATCGAACGAGTCGTCAATCCTCGGTAAAGGATACCTGTTCTTGATGGTCACCTTGTTTAGTTCACGATAGTCGATACACAAACGTAGTGAACCATCCTTCTTCTGCACAAACAGGACCGGTGCGCCCCAAGGCGAAGCGCTCGGTCGAATATAACCCGACTCAAGAAGCTCACTCAACTACTTTTTTAGCTCGACCATCTCTGAAGGTGCCATGCAATACGGCGCCTTCGAAATCGGAGCCACACCCGACTCTAACTCTATAACAAACTCAACCTCACGATCCGGTGGCAATCCCGGTAACTCGTCAGGAAATACATCAGGAAACTCACTAACGACTGGAATCGACGAAAGCTCGATTCCACCATCATCCGCCTTTAAGGCGTAGCACCAATAACCAGTACACCCTTTTCGCAGGAGTCTCATCGCCTTCAAGGCGTTAATAACAAACTTCTGGTTTCTCTTTCACCCCGCGAAAGAGTGTTTAGTGCCATCCTCGGTTAGCATGGTAATGATCCTCGTGTAGTAGTTCATGATTGCACCATGCCGCTCGAGCCAATCATTCCCAAGAATCAAATCCTCACCCTCGATACCCACGACAATAAGATTAGAGAGCCAAGCCCTCTCACAAATAAACACAGAACAGTCCCGGACTTCTCGATCACCGACAATTCTATCACCGCTAGGAAGTTTAACGATGAAAAGCTCACAAGGTGACAAGCAGTCGAGACTCAAACAGCGTACACACTCTAGAGAAATGAATGAATGCGTAGCACCCGAATCAAAAAGCACACTTACAGGATGGGAATGGATATGAACGGTACCTGTCGCTACAGTAGCTGCTGGATCATCGTCCCTCCTCATCTCGTAGATACGCGGCTGGGCAGAGCCGACACTGGAAGCTCATCCTCTAGCGGGCTGACCCCGACCTCTACCTCGACCAGCACTCGGTTGAGGTTGCAGAGCAAACGAGCCCTGGTTCACACTCGGCTCCATAGGTGCTGGGCGAAAAGAACGGGCGCTGCGAATCAGTCTGATCTGCTCACAAAAAGAAGCCTTGTGGCCCGACTGGCCACAAGTATGACAAGTTAAAGGCATACGAGGACACTCCCGGTTCTTATGACCCGACAAGCCACAGTTAAAACATATGAGTTCACGAACGGAGGTTCTAACAGCACCTCGAGAACTCCTAGAAAGATGAGCCGAACCGCCCGCAGGGGCACTCGCAGACTGAAATTTCTGCTGGCCTCCACTCTTGTGACCCGAGAAATTCCCAACGGATTTCTGTTTCTTACTCTCTCGGACCGCCGCACTAGCCGTCACCGACATATCATAGGCAAGAGCTCGACTCTGATAATCCTTCAAAGTAGTACAGACAAGCCCAGACATATAGTCCCGAATGGGCAGTTTCATCCTTCTGGAAAAATGGAAAATTTTGTCGCTTTCCCCGACAACTTGGGTCTTTACATAGCCCAACTCTTTGTTAAAATCAGCAATAGCTTGAGATACGGGGATATCCCGTGGTTGAGCATCATAGAAGGCATGCACTCGAGCCTGTATGACCGGCCACGGGCAATATACGGTCTCTATCAATTCCTGAAATTCGGCCCACGAAGCAACATGATCTTTGGGCCCAACGGCCTCCCACCAATCTGTGGCGTCCCCAGTGAGAAAATACTGGGCAATAGGAACTTTCCGGTCCTCGGGACAGTTGGTGGCAACAAAGACTTTGGATATCTCCTTGATCCACCCTTCCCAGCCAATCGGGTCAGGGGCTCCCGTGAACTGAGGAGGATGCATCTTGATGACATCCTGGAGCCAACGGTCAGCTTCGTCCCGAGCAGCATGGGTCGGATTCTGGACCGCCTAGGCAATCGCCGCCATCTGGTTTACCATCTGTTGCATAACAGCCGCAACACCAAGGTCAGCGCCACCTTGAAAAGAAGCATGGCTATGTTGGTCACCAGTACTACGGGCTCCCGAAGAATACGACGTGGCCGCCCCACCGGCTGCCCCACGTCCTCGGCCGCATCCACGACCGCGACCACGACCATGGTTTCCTCCGGCATCCATACTGGTGTTAAGAGATAACAGAAGTATATTGATGATAAGTAAGGGAGGAAAAAGCAACTACGATTCAAGAAGCGGAAACATAATGCAAGAAAACAAGGGACCGAATAAGAAAACTTACTAGCACTGGAAGTACCGAGATGCTGGCAGCGGTCTGACAATATGCAAAACAAAACACAACTAGACCCAAATAATCGACAAGCCTAGGTATCCATAAACCTAGCGCTCCGATACCATTTTCTGTAACACCCCCGAGATATTCAGAGTATATTACAGCGCTGTGGACCCCTACATGGGACCCACCAAGCTACAACAAGAAAACGCCACTCGACTAACCATCTCGGTTAGCGAGGACACACATTTAAATAATACAACAAATAAAGACGCGCCCGGAGCAACCGAGAATTAAGCACCAACCGACAATGTAGCAATTTAAGGTAATACAAATGGAGTTCGAAATGAAAAGCCTAAGTACTCGCGAGTACAATCTATAAGTTTATAAATGTGGGAACAACCATATCGAAATGGACAAAAGAAATAAGTAGACCCAAATGCACATGTCAACGACCCTGGCCAACATCCTCGTATTGTCCCAGCGCTCGCTCGTCCGGATGATCATAACCTGAAATCCATAAAAAGAATTTCCCCACAACGGGTCCCCAAAGGGGTTAGCAATTACGCTAGTACAAGTAATCAAGGCAAACCAATCACTTACACATTTCATAGTACATGCACCAATATCATTTCAAAAACCAAAGCCAGACATGTCTTTTCCGGAAACAAACAGTCAATCTATTTGCCATGGGAACAGGGCTATACCATTGCTCCCGCTCCGTGATCCTTAAGGACCCTCCCGAGCTGGCTATATTGTAAAACAAAACAAGCACACGCATTGCCTTGGGAACAGGGCTATACCATTGATCCCGCTCCGTGATCCCTAAGGACCCTCCCGAGCTGGCTAGCGAAACAAACTCGTGAATCTAGGGCTATACCATTGGATTCCCTCCGCGATCCCGTCGAACCCTCCCGAGGTGAGCAATCACACACAATATACATTACCATTTCACGTTAAGCATAAAGGTTTACAAAAAATACTTGCCTTGAATAATTGATGACGCAACGAACGGAAGGAAAAACACCGACGAACGCTAGGAACCAACGGAACCGAACCTAACGATTCGAAGAACACAATCACAACCAACTCTAGACGAATACGGAAATGGAATACACCCGAAAACCCGCCTACGATTCATGTATATTCATATAGAAATAACAACGAGGGCGGACCACAACCAAACCCTCTCGATTCCATAAAAACCACAAAATATACCATGAATCCGTAGGAAAACTAATGATACTAACAAGATTAATCATATTCATCATGAATCCACCAACAAAACGGAATGAATCGGACGAAAATCCCAAAACCCCCAAATTATCCAAAATTAGGGTTCTAAGAGATTTACCTTGGATTATGATGAAAGATTCGTGTTGATGTTGTTATAATACACCAAGAACTCAAGAAAGATGTTGGATGAGATGATTGGAGGAAGAAATCGCCAAGAAGATCGCCCGGAATCGCCTTAGCCGCGGAGAGGAGGAAGAAATGAGAATTTGTGTTCATCTCGGTTAACTCCCTAGTTTATATAGCCAGGGAGTGTTAGCGCGCGCTAATCTTCAAGGTTAGCGTGCGCTAATAGGACAAAACTACAGGCTATCCAGTTAGCGTCCCAGTCCAGTAGCCAGATTTCTGGCCGTTAGCGTGTGCTAATAACCTCTCGGTAGCGCGCGCTATCGACCAATAGCTTGCGCTACCTGGACATCAGCCGAGTCCAAAAGTTAACTGCCCACTACTCACCTGACCCGTTAGCGTGCGCTTTCGTACAAGCATAGCATGCGCTACCTGGCACCTAACCGAGTTCAGTAGTAAACTGTCCAGTACTTGACACTCACGCTAGCGCACGCTACCGGGTATCTCAGCATGCGCTAGCCTCCCGACATTAGCATGCGCTAGTCTATGTAGCGTACGCTAATACGCCAGTCCAGAAGGCTAGAAATAGCACTGCTACTCCCAGGGCTTGCTCTCTAGCGCGCGCTACGAATCAATCGTAGCGTGCGCTACTAAGGGACCCCTAGCGTGCTCTATGCAGAAAAGATAGCGTGCGCTAGGTTACGAAATATAAACGGTTCACAACACCGGAATATGAACGAAACATCAAACGGAACACCTCAAAGCACATCATAACATAGAATGGATCCACGGCAACCCCGAAACGGCGGTTCCATACAATAATTACGAGAATCAGATCAATAGATGACGGAAAAGATACATTGAAAGATACACGAGGGTCGCTACGATCGAAAAATACACCGGAAATGAAAATACAAGGGAAAGAAAAATGTGGATATTACAGTATGCACATCTCACATTTAACTCACATCATAACACAAAAATCACGCAAGCTCATGTAACACGAGATATAACAAAGTAGGGAGATTTACATCCACAGATCGCACGAAGATTATGGCTGTACCTCGATACTAATCACGTTGCGACACAACTCAGTCTGACAATATCTGACAAGACAAGACTCGAAAACACACAACTCGACCCGATAGCCTAGGTTTCCGCAACCTAAGCTCCGATACTATATTCTGTAATATCCCCAAACTAATTGGGAATATTACAGCACCGCAGACCCTTTTCGTGAGGATCTACCAGGCTTAAAGCGGAAAACACAATGTATAGATACATGCCAACATGGCTAATAACGAATCACTAGACCGATTTGTTCTTTTACCACGATATACACATCAAACATACATATCTCTTTCTCACAACTCATACCCATGCAGGGGTTGGAATACATCAACGTTCCCATAAAACGGAAGAATAACACAACGGAGAGACAAACAACAAAACTCTACTGAAATACTCAAACAATTGGTCTACATGTGATTAGTATCGTCGTCTTCCATCATCCTTCATATCGATCCTGTGATTTGCTCCCCAGCAACCCGCAAGTACCTGGACGCAATACAGACATCCACCACCCGAATACTCGGGGGTTAGCAAAACTCCACTGTTTTGCTAGTGCAAGTATAAAATACAAATACGAGACATACACAACATATTCGAAGCTCATAATAATCGTGAACATGCTTCCCGAGATAAGTCACTTGATCGAAATAGTTCAAATCATGAAGGTTGGGATGAAACCCGATATACGTCTTACAAAACATTTACGATCTCGGGCGTTTTGAAAATATTTGTGATTTAAAAATTCTAAAGCCTTTCGAAACCACTTAGGGACACAGCCCAAAAGTCATTTTCCCAAAATACAATTATGATAACAACACACGGGGTCCACGACCCAATCATACTATTCCGGTCACAAAGCACGGGGTCTAAGACCTGATCATATCATAACAGCATGTTTCCACAGATTACTCAAGTCCCGTGCTAGCAAGCCACGGACCTCAGATGCTCTCGCAGAACATACCCGAGTGAATAACCCACAAGGAAACTATACCAAATCACATGTCACCATAACAACAGTCACGTGACCATAATCATAGATACGTTCATAGTTATCCCGGCATCGCACTAACATGCTACGAACCTCGGATGCTCCTACAGGACATACCCGATTGGACAACCCATGACACGTACATCACATAACCAAATCACAACCATAAGTTATCTCGTCATCGCACTAACAAGCTACGAACCTCGGAGTCCACGCAAGACATACCCGATGGATAACCCCACAAGTTATCCCGGCATCGGGATAGCAAACCACGAACCTCGGAGTCCCTGTAAGACATACCCGATGGATAACCCTGTGGTTCCGCCCGAACCATACTAGCAAGTATGAATCTCGGAGATTCAACAATCTTACCCGGTGGAGCATCACTTACAACAATCACCCAACAATAAGCAATCACCAATCCAAACAACATTAAGCATCACAACCTCCTTTCAAAGGAGTAACAATTAATATCACAACATGTCAAATACCCACCGAACAAGTATATGAATCGATACACAATCCTCGACAAGTGATTACGGTCTATTTTATTCATGAAGTATGGTTATAACATCTATCAATATACAACACATACTCACATATTCTAAATACACATTTATCCACAAAACATACGAGTTATCTTGAAGGGAACCCTTTTTATCGAGAATATACTGATCCTTTAGAAGGTTCATTAAAACATTCAAGATCCACAAATAATCAATTACTAACTATCACGTCTACGAAACACGAAGTGTATGGGCAAGATACTTAACTCGAAACTAGGAGCAATCGGACAATGAACGGATGAGGTTGAGCAGCCCTCAAACTTCCAAGAACGACAAAGAATCTGTAAACCCACAAATACTACGAGAATAACATCAACACGAATCAATAACACTAATCGGAAACCGAATCAACACTAAGAACAACAAGGATCTAAAGGTTTCTCAAATAAATCAAGAACTATGTTCCGAGTGATATCAAATCATGAATGAGTTCTAAAATTCGAAGATCATGACTAAGACAACAAGAATTTCATAATCGATTCGCCATCCTTAAATCGAAGAACCAAGGAGAAACCCCAAAAATTCAAGAACTAGGGTTCTAAGGAAGAAAATACTTTGATCTGAAATTAAAACCAGTTAGATGATGATAATAACATGAAAGAACTCACCAAGATGATGATTGAAGATGAAGACCGCCTCTGATCTTCCTTAGAGACGTTTCCCAACGGCTGGGAATGAAAAGGAGAGAAAAAGGAAGAAATATGAGAAAGAAAGCCTGTTGTCCAGTATTTATACTGGACAATTATTAGCATATGCTAAGCACATACATTAGCGCGCGCTAACGGGGTCAACGCCCCAGAACTCACCGCCTGTAACACAGTTAGCGTGCGCTAGACAATATGCGTAGCGTGCGATAACGAGTCACGAAACCAGTCCAGTAGCTCCTGGACAGATCTGCACCTACTAGGTAGCGTGTACTAGAAAGAAGAATTAGCGTGCGCTAAGCAGACGATAACGGGCGCTAACTACCAACCTTAGCGTGCGCTAACGAGACTCCAGTCCCTGTCCAGTAGCTCCTGGAGTGCCGCTGGACTGCCAGTTACACTACGCCATAGATGGCCTATCGCCACCTCATGGGCATGGTGTTGCCTTCTCAGGTGTTGCAGTAGCTATGAAATTTTTGTCCTATCGCAACCTTGTAACCTTGGTGTTACTGTAGACATAAATCTGTGTAGCTGTAGCTATAAATAGGTGTTACACACTGCAACACTATGCCTGTGTTGCCTTAGACTATTAATAAATAAAAAGATAAATTTCTTTGAAAATAAAAATTATACTTTAAGACTAATTAAAATTTACTAAAACCAAAAAAGATATTTTATATAAAATATGTATCCATTAAATAAATACTATATTTATTTTTTTTCAAAATTTTCTTACAAATTATAATTTTATTAAAAAATTAAAAAAATAATATGTAAAAATTTATTAATACAAAAAATATATTTTATAAAAATATGTCTTCATTAAATAAATACTATTTTTTTTTTAAAATTTTCTTACAGTATGTAATTTTATTAAAAAATAAAAAATAATATACGAAAATTAATAAATTTTGAATGAAATTATTAAAATTGTATATAAAATTGATACCTAAAGTGTTTGAAAATTTACTAAAAACCTTCTGCATCGAATGGTTTTTAGTAGTCGATACATAATGTCTCAACTTTTAACCTTTTAATATTATATGTATCAAACAGTTATAGGTGTGATGCGTAATGTGCTATTTTTTTTTTAATATTTTGTGATTGTTGAGTATTACATATATTAATAATCACTACTATAGAATACCTTTCAATGACGTTGAAAAAACGTCATAAAATGGTTTTTATGACGTTTTATCCCCGTCATCTACACTGTCATCTATACTGGTGTCATGGATAGTGTTTGAATCAATGACGTCTAAAAAACGTCGTATATACCTTTTAATGACAGTCATTTGGCGTCATAAATATATGACGCATGACGTCCGTAAATTGTCATGAAATATTTTCAATGACGCTTGTATTTCGTCATTACAAGCCGCTATTATAATGTTAATGAAACGTCATTGAATGTTTAGTATGACAGTTTTCAATTATCATCTATTTATTATTTCATGACAGTTATATATCATCATCAATTGTGGAATCAATGACGTTGGGAAACTGTCATTATAAACCTTTAAATGACAGTATATAATCGTCATAAATATATTAAACATGACGTTTCGAAACTGTCATAAAATGTTTTCAATGATGCTTGTATTTTGTCATTCTAACTTGCTATTACCATGTTTAAAAGGCGTCATAAACTGTTTTATGACGTTGTCGAACATTGATTATAATGCTTTTAATGACACTTTTCTATAGTCATATATGTTTTGATGATGGCTTTCTAACATCGTGCTAACATATTCAATGTCATTTGGTTACTGTCATAAAACAAAAAAAAATCTGAATTTTTTTTTTACAATTTCCTGGATTTTAATTATATTTAAAACTAATATAGAATAAATTCATCATCACATATGAAGCCAACATCCGAACTACCAAACCTAAGAACAGACAATAACAACTACCAAACTAAGTACATCCAACCAATCTAAATAGACCTTAAGTTATTGGAACAAGCCAATAACAACCAAATACAAAGCTCTACACTTGCACTGTTAACAAAAGAAATGCAATAACATCCATATCATACACGCACTATCACATAAGTTTATAAGCAGAAGAGAACATAAGTTTATAAATACTCAAGTGTGAGGGATTTTGTATTTGATTGGCCACATAATGGTGCTTCCAACTGCATCTTCCATAGAAGAAAATTCGGGCTGGGAACGATAGAATTCAGCTCTAGGATTGACTGCTTCCTCAATGTCGACTCTGTAACAGTCAGGTCCAAGCTTGTATCCATGCACTTTGCTTGTTGGATCCACTGCTGATATTTTGCCTCTAGCCACAATTTCATTTGTGCCCTCCCAATCGAGTAACATGCAGCGCTGAGATACGCCAAGGGTGCTCCCTTGTACCGACTACAACAACCAAAAACACAGTCACAACTCAAATGGTGCCCCCTTTCAAACAAAATGAGATATAACATCTAGAAAATAATTAAAGGGGGATATAAGCAAAACTTATCTCAAGTAAATTTACATTTGAAAATAAAACAAAATTTGCACTTTGTCAAGAAAGAGTCTGAAACACCAAGGAATGCATCCAAGCACCAACAAATGCCCCCTACTAAATATAGTAACTCAATGATTTATCAAGTATATGAAATGCGAAAATATCATGTTGATAACAAAGTAGAAAAAATAAGTTTCTACAACTGCGTAAGTTTTAATGAGCAAAGGCTAGCAGTATTCTAGAATTTCAGAATCAATACATATTCCATCAACATCAATAGCGGAGCTAAGATCCATGACCCATAGTTTTTGCAATAGAGAATAAAGTTAGATTAAAAACTAATGGACTTTATAGGATAATCAGCGCTTCAGAAACATTAAAAATCTCAAAAAGTAAAAACTGTAATAAAAAAGGAAGAGAAAGTAAAAATAAAAAGTAAAGAGCATCCAAAGGATCAACTTATAGATTCAGCCACAATGAGAACAGCATAGACAACTCTCCTCACACTCGCTTTTCCTACTGAGAAACAAGTAGCATTAAGTAGAATTCTGAGGCTTCGTTCTACATCGTAAAGTTGTCGCCATCTTCGATCTCAATGTCTCAAGCCTGAAAGGCTGAAACCAGTTGGTATGATTTGAGAAGAGATCATCTAAAAAAGATCAGAGTACTAGAGAACAAGAGCTGGAACATGACACTAGAGATTTTTTAACTCTTATATTTATATCTGATACTACCAAGTGAACATCAACATGCCTTCTTCTAACTACTCACAACGGACACTTGACATAAAGTTCAATATAAGGAAAGACTTCTCGAACGTCAAAGTGCTTCCTGAACATGCAACGCTGAGATACGCCAAGATCAAAGTGTTTTCTCTCATAAAAAATTAATCTCCAAAACCATTTTATAACATATAAAACGAATTGAAACAAACTCAAACAAAAGCACTGAAATTTCAGTTTCGCAAACCTTCACTAAAACGGTCATAACTTTTGACTTGTTTGCTATTTTGACGCAAGGTTTTCGCGTAGACAAACTAGAAACCAAATTATACAACTTATCTCATGGAATCATAGTCAAAACAAGGGACTAACAGCCTCGAAACACTGCTGCAACAACAGTACTGCTCCTATCTTCGCTTCGGTAACAACATGCCTTATCTCTTTGTTTTTTATCTTCAGTATAAATCGAACAATGCTTCTTAAATCACAAAATTTGGCAGATTTCAACTTCAATATCAAGTCAATCTCTCATGAAAATTTATCTCCAAAACCATTTTATAACATATAGAATTGAAACAAACTCAAGGAGAAGCACTGAAATTTCAGTTTCACAAACCTTCACTAAAATGGTCATAACTTTTGACTCGTTTGCTATTTTGATGCAAGGTTTTCGCGTAGACACACTAGAAAACAAATTCTACAACTTATCTCACGGAATCATAGTCAAAACAAGGGACTAAGGCTCTGTTCTTTTGGACTGAATGAATCGAATCGAATCAATCGAATCGAATCGAATGGATTCGAATCGAATCAATTGAATTGAATGGAATCGAATCGAATCGAATCGAATCGAATCGAAATATATACTAAGGGTAAATAATAATAATAATAGTAATTAACAACAACGATAATAGTAATATTATTAGTAATAATAACAATAATAATAATTAAGATTAATAATAATAAGAAGAAGGAGAAGAATGAATCAATCGAATGAATGGACTCGAATCGAATGGACTCGAATCGAATCGAATCAATCAAAACTGAAAAATAAGTCCAAAAGAACAGGGCCTATGACCTCGAACCACCGCCGCAACAAGATCTTGCGCTCATCGACTTCTAACATCAATATGTAATAATATAAATTATACTTAAACATTTTTAATAAATCGAAAAATGCTTCTTAAATCACAAAATTTGGCAGATTTCAACTTCAATATCAAGTCAATCTCTCATAAAAATTTAATCTCCAAAACTATTTTATAACATATAGAATTGAAACAAACTCAAGGAGAAGCACTGAAATTCTAATTTCGCAAACCTTCACTAAAACAGTCATAACTTTTGACTCGTTTGCTATTTTAACGCAAGGTTTTCGCGTAGACAAACTAGAAAACAAATTCTACAACTTATCTCACGGAATTATAGTCAAAACAAGGGACTGACAGCCTCGAAACACTGCTGCAACAACAGTACTGCTCATCGACTTCTAACATCAATATGTAATAATATAAATTACACTTAAACATTTTTAATAAATTGAACAATACTTATTAAATCACAAAATTTGGCAGATTTCAACTTCAATATCAAGTAAATCTCTCATAAAAATTTAATCTCCAAAACCATTTTATAACATATAATACAAATTGAAACAAACTCAAGCAAAAGCACTGAATGTTCAGTTTCGAAACCTTCACTAAAACGGTCATAACTTTTGACTCGTTTGCTATTTTGATGCAAGGTTTTCGCGTAGACAAACTAGAAACCAAATTATACAACTTATATTATGGAATCATAGTCAAAACAAGGGAAAAACAGCCTCGAAACACTACTGAAACAACAGTACTGCTCCTATCTTCGCTTCGATAACAACAGGCCTTATCTCTTTGTTTTTTATCTTCAGTATAAATCGAACAATACTTCTTAAATCACAAAATTTGGCAGA
The DNA here is from genome assembly GCA_033398695.1 of Orobanche coerulescens. Taxonomy (NCBI): domain Eukaryota; kingdom Viridiplantae; phylum Streptophyta; class Magnoliopsida; order Lamiales; family Orobanchaceae; genus Orobanche; species Orobanche coerulescens. The sequence goes on along the minus strand of CM065818.1, from coordinate 98,967,084 downwards.
TTTGAACTTAAATATAAAGTCAATCTCTCATAAAAATTTAATCTCCAAAACCATTTTATTACATATAGAATTGAAACAAACTCAAGAAGAAGCACTGAAATTTCAGTTTCGCAAACCTTCATTAAAACGGTCATAACTTTTGACTCGATTGCTATTTTGACGCAAGGTTTTCGCGTAGGCAAACTAGAAAACAAATTCTACAACTTATCTTACGGAATCATAGTCAAAACAAGGGACTAATAGCCTTGAAACACTGCTGCAACAACAGTACTGCTCATCGACTTCTAACATCAATATGTAATAATATAATTTATACTTAAAAATTTTTACTAGATCGAACAATGCTTCTTAAATCACAAAATTTGTCAGATTTCAACTTCAATATCAAGTCAATCTCTCATAAAAATTTAATCTCCAAAACCATTTTATAACATATAAAACGAATTGAAACAAACTCAAGCAAAAGCACTGAAATTTCAGTTTCGCAAACCTTCACTAAAACGGTCATAACTTTTGACTCGTTTGCTATTTTGATGCAAGGTTTTCACGTAGACAAACTAGAAACCAAATTATACAACTTATCTCATGGAATCATAGTCAAAACAAGGGACTAACAGCCTCGAAACACTACTGCAACAACAGTACTGCTCTTATCTTCGCTTCGGTAACAACAAGCCTTATCTCTTTGTTTTTTATCTTCAGTATAAATCGAACAATGCTTCTTAAATCACAAAATTTGGCAGATTTAAACTTTAATATCAATTCAATCTCTCATAAAAATTTAATTTCCAAAACCATTTTATAACATATAGAATTGAAACAAACTCAAGGAGAAGCACTGAAATTTCAGTTTCCCAAACCTTCACTAAAACGGTCATAACTTTTGATTCGTTTGCTATTTTGACGCAAAGTTTTTGCGTAGACAAACTAGAAAACAAATTCTACAACTTATCTCATGGAATCATAGTCAAAACAAGGGACTAACAGCCTCGAAACACTACTGCAACAACAGTACTGCTCGTCGACTTCTAACATCAATATGTAATAATATAAATTATACTTAAACAATAACGTGCACAGTTCTATACACATACTATGTGCCACGAATAATAAACACACAACAAAACATGTCATAAAATGAAATTACGTGAAAACATCATCAAAACTCGTCCAAATGGAAAAACTCCAAGAACAAAGTAGATTCGAAAAGTCGAAACGCTTACAAGCGAGTAGATAAAAATAGACATACACCAAAAATGGAAAATGCTAAAAATGGAAAATTACGGATATTACACTTACTGTAGTGGTCGGCTAAAATTTGAACTTTAGCCGACGACTACAAAAAAGATCGTCGGCTAAACCTTGACCGACGAATATCCGCCGACGATTTTTTAGCCGACGACTGGCATGATTAACCGACGACTTTGGGGTTTAGCCGACCACTTTAAATCGTCGGCTAAAGTCTGCTTTTTGGTAGTGGGTGGGAAAAATTTTGGGGAGGAAATGGTGGGAAGGCCGAGTGTTTTTTGGAGCTAAATGAAAAAAATTGAGGCTTAAAATACACACTTCACTATTGTAAATTTTTTTTGGTAAAAACTAAAATTTCATACTATTTACTTCAGTAATTATAAAATTAGCGAAGTCTTTGTAACTTAAAATTTCTAACTAGCTCCTGCTTTTTTGTTTGGTACCATTTACTGGAATCTATGTGTGTTGTTTACTTCAGTAAATTGAAAAGCGAAGTTGTTGTTTGTTTTTACTTTGCTAATATACATTACTTCATCAATACGAGGCAAATGATACTTGTTCTTGATGGTTACCCTGTTCAGCTCACGGTAATCAATACATAAGCGCAGAGATCCATCTTTCTTCCGTACAAATAACACTGGTGCTCCCCTAGGGGACACACTAGGTTGAATATAGCCCTTTTCAGTCACCTCCTCAAGCTGGTTCTTCAATTCCTGCATCTCAGTCGGAGCCATACGATATGGTGCTTTTGAAAGCGGGGATGTACCTGGTTCTAACTCAATAATAAACTCCACGTCACGATGAGGAGGTAAGCCTGGAAACTCATCTGGAAATACATTTGGGTAGTCTTGGACTACCGGAATGTCAGCCAATTCAAGTGGTCGATCTGCTGTTTTGGTCATGTAGCACCAATAACCAATACACCCTTGAATAAGCAGTTTCACTGCTTTCATAGCGCTGATGACTCTCCCAGAACGACTGGGATTATCACCTCAAAAAATACACTCGAAACCATCATCAGAAGTGACGGTTACCATCCGCTTGCGGACACTGAGTATTGCATCATGACGATCCATCCAATCGATACCCAAGATTATATCATACTTAGGTAAATCGACTACAATCAGATTTGACAACCACTCACGGTCGTTCAAATGAATCGGACAGTCCTGGACTTCGTGATTTCCAATAATTCTTCTAGCATCAGGTAGACCAATCACGTAGGGCTCACAATTGATAACATGGTCTAGAGGCAAACGACTTAAACAAGAAGAAGATATAAAGGAGTGTGAAGCACCGGTATCAAAAAGAACACACACAGGCTGGGAGTGGATCTCGAGTATACCTGTAATCATGCTGGCCTCGGGATCGTCAGCTTTCTTCATCTCGTAAATCCTGGGTTTCGCAGTTCCGGCACCAGGTGTACCACTTTGATTCCCACGGCCCATTCCCTTATTCGCCCCGGTGGTCTGATAGGAAGCGGACGGAGGTGCCCGGTTCTGGACAGAAGACTGAACTAGAGCATGAGACGCTACTGGTTTAGGTCCGGGCCCACTCCTGCAAAAACGAGCACGGTGACCATTCTTACCACAAGTATGGCATGTGATGGCAGGCTTTGGGCATTTGAAGTTGATATGCCCCTGGTCCCCACAGTTATGACACACCACGAATGAGGGAACCGCTCGAGAGTGCGATCCGGCTGGCTTTGACGCCATGGGTGGTCGATCAGAAGGGTTTTGCAATGACTGGGGCTTCTTGAATGTCCACCGATTACTCTCAATCTGGTTCTGGTTCCTGGATCTTTTGTTGTTGGACTGTGGTTGCTTCTTGGAAATCTCCTTCGCGGTGAGTTCATACTACAGAGCCTTCTCGATGAACTCTGTTAAGGTAGTACAGTGGTGATTCAACAGCTGCATTCTCATTCGGGGTTTAAGCCTCTTGAGAAAGTATTTGATCTTATCGGCCTCTGTTCGGATAATTGTCATGGCGAAAGGAAGGAGTGCCTGGAATTTCTCAGCAACAGATAATACATCATCATCTTCAGACGGGTCGGGGTTCAGCAGTTCCGACAGTTTGGCCTCACGGAGTGGCCCTGGATAATAACGGTCTAGCATGAGGTTTTTAAATTCCTCCCATGTATAAACACCATCAGCTGGCCTTACTGAAAACCACCAGGTATAAGCGCCTTTGCTAAGATAGTACGCGGCTACCGAGACGCGGTTCTCTTCCGGGCAGTCCACCATCTGGAAAAGTTTCTCAAAATGCTCGATCCAATGCACAATGTCAGCAGGCTCAGAGGAGCCTTCAAAGGTCGGAGGTCGCTGGCGAGAGATGTCGCTGATAATACGACTCATGGGTCCGCCAATCACAGGAGGAGGATGAGGCCCCTGTTGCTCGCCAGTAGCGGCCCTCTGCATAGCTTCCATTAGTTGACCTATCTGGGTCATCTGTGTCATCATGCCCTGCATCACGACGTAAGGATCAACACGCGCATCCCCACGCCCACTGTGGTGCGATTGATCCCTAGAAGGTGAACCACTGTCTTCGGAACTATGATCCACATTAGCGCGTCTGTTGGCTCGAGGTATCGGGATTCGGCCCCTTCCGCGGCCTCGTCCCCCTCTCCCACGACCTCTCAGGTTTCTTTCCATACTGAAAGAATCAATCATAATGATAACCATAAGTACAGTTCATGATACTAAAATTCACGCTAAGTTAATAGCAACAAGGAATCACATATTCAATGAAACGGTTCACAATTAGTTTTCAACACCATGAATGTCGCACCGAATATTATATCGATGTCAGGTCGAACAATTTAAATCATATAATCAATCCAGCATTTATCTCGAATTATTAATCAGATAAATCCTGCCACAAATCCTCGAAATAATAAGATCAACAAAGAGATCCATCCCGATATCAATATCATGCCAATAATTAAATCATGGTTCGTAAAGTACATACCGTATTTGGCTCGTAGGGTCAGATGCTTGCACAGGTCACACGTGACACGAAGGTCTCTTGATGCTAGTTCATTTCACAATGACTCATAAAAAGGAAACAACTCTCTGATACCATCTTCTGTAACACCCCAAAAGGCGGCTATTACAGTTGCGTGGACCCCACATTGGGATCCACCAGGCGATATCCAAAACAGATTAAATAAATATTATTTGTGATACCGAACCACAATGAATAGTCATTACTCCGATTAGGAGTTTATTAAAAATATGGCCAACGACCTTATAATACACAAGATCCGAAAAACAAGTATAAACCATATGGAGATGGAAAATACTTCAAATGTCAATACGACCAGATAGTAATTTAAATGAAGCAGAAAATAAAATAACATAACACGGTTTAACATAACCGGACAACAAATGATGTGGGGCCCCCGAACTAGTATCCTTCGAACCCTTCGCCGTCAACATGCTCTTCCCGTGCCTTGCCTTTGCCTCGACCTAAAATACAATACAAGTATTTCGCCCATAACACAGGGTCAGATATACATGATAATCAATTCTTCCGACATTATACAATTCACATATATAGATCTCAAGAAAATCATTCCGACTATTAATCATACCCCTCGGGTGTATAAAACAATCAGTCACAAACCATCGAACACATCCAATCACACATGGACTATGAACGATTAACAATATGGCTCAAGATGGACATCACATTATGCCCGATCCGGAAATGTGTCCGTGTACATGTCCGCCCCGTATACAGAATCCAGAATACACATGGGACAATGTACCTAGTTAGCCTTACGAAACTACGTCTCGTGTGCACAGTCCAATGCGGAATAATATCCACGCATGACTATATATGTGCCTGGCTAAAAATCCTACACAATGACCAATCGGAACGCAGATATGATTCCGGATATGTCACGATACAACATGACAACGAATGTAATAAATCACATATCCAATTAAGGATCAAGAAAATTCACCGAAGTGGAAATAAAGACCAACGAGATCAACAATTCAAAGTAATGTATTTGGGAATGCAACCCCATGACGAAAATGGGATAACGTCAAGGACAATGTCAAATCACAACAAACATTACATAAATAGTTCATACACATGAAACGTATAACCATCACAAGAATCTAATCATCATTATAACCAAGCAAGATAATTTGCCTCAATACGGAGATGAGAATAGTCCTCTTCTTGTCGGAACGAACGAACGGTCCTCGACTAATATTGTTTACTCGAACAATCAACCTTAAACGAAATACATTTTACTCAATAACATATTCGTATAATTATCAATATAGGATTAGTAAGACGTCATCCTACAATCCTTTAGAATAGTTTGCTATCTCCAATTATCGAAGCCTTATGTCAGGAGTTCTTTTAACATCATTACAACATTAAAAATCGGTTTATCATACTTTTACCGAATGTTCACATGGTTCATCGTAAATAAGAATTCTATCAAGGGTATGTTGAATAACCAATTATGATGTTAAGATCATCTTATGATGATTAAACCTTCCAAAACATTAAAATGTTGAAAGAGCAAAATCTGCACATTTAAGATCATTCTCCTCTCATTTAAAGTGAATATTAAGCTTACAGCAAGGTTATGAGATTACACCATATTCATGAAGGTTATCAAAATCTTTCATTACAAGGCTGGAAAATCCATTAACATCATGATGAATTCACCATCTATCTAGTATTATGATCAAAACATTCTAAGTTCTCAACACATTTGATTAATGAAAAGTTGTTGTTGGTTTCACAAATATCCTTAACCATTCAAAATCTTGCTGAGCTAAACATAAGGAGAATATGATTCTTAAGAATCTGAGCAAGAATACATCCTTCTACTTCTAACATGGCCAAGTTCTTCCCAAGGTAAGTGAAAACTTAAAACGGTGTTTAATCATATGATAACAACTCTAATAGTTAAATCCAACTATGGTGAAGTTAACTGATTCAAAGGTATTCTACTGAGCTAAATTCGTCCAACAAGATGAGCATGATAATTACAACGTGGTTAGAATCACTACATCATCAAGTACACATCCATCTCAAACCTTCATTTATCATATTCATCAAAAGTGTTAAAAAGGTTGGATTAAAACTATGTCTTACTTGATTAATCTACTCTAGGTGGAGTATAATTCGTTACTAACATCAACATACGAAAACAATACAGAGAAGAAAGTACACCTACCTCTAAAAACGAAGAACAACCTCAATGCTATGAGAAAATATACTCCAAGCTCAAGAACACCTCATAATCTCCAAGGAAATGAGCTCCACTCCAAGATTTAAGGCTTAGAAGCGAGTTGGGGGAGGTTGATATCGGTTTGGGAGTGCAGAGGGACGATATATGGAGAGAGAATCGGTTTGGAGTTGTGAAGAAATGAAAAACAGGCTGGTCCTATAAATAGACTGTGCAAACATAGCGCACCCTAACGGGAAGCTTTAGCGTACGCTAACACACTTACGTGCGCTAACTGGTTAATATTACGTACGTAAGCGGCTTACAGTGGCTACTGACTTGAATTCGCAGGTCGTTAGCGCACGCTAATGAAAAAGGGGTTACGCACGCTAATAAAAGTTGACTCTGGCCGACATGACAACTCAGACATTACTCATATCCATGCCAACAGCTAAGAAGTTCACGTGCTGAAGTCAACTGATGCCAAATTCTCTCTTAGCATACGCAACAGAGGAAACATTACGCACACTAAGGCACGGGATTCACGTACATTAATCATACTATGTAGCGTACGCTACATCAACAGAAAAATTCGAAAATGCAACTCTCTAATTAACATCGAATCGTCACATATGAAATGAAATAACAACGATATGAAATTCAAGTCTATAATGCCTCAACATAATACTAAATGCAACGATTCATGATAATCAGAATATCCGAATAATACAATGACAGGAAAAAACGAAATTTTACAGTCGAATATTACAATATCGACCTGCGATTCCACATCGATAGTAGCCCCCAGTATGCTCAGTTCGTTCAAATGAGACATTATTTTCAGAACATGATACCTTACTGGGGTCCCTTCAGATATTTGGGTTGTCATAAACACCCTCATTGCATTTTGTCTAGCCGCCCAATTCGATGACCAAACATCTCGATGAGATTTTTCATCATTTCCACGGCTGAGCCCATCGTCTGATGCTGATGCTGCAATATATTTGTCAGTGAAGCTAAATATAACAGCGAGCCATGTCATCAGACTTCTTCCATTTTTGGAATTCATCCAACTCTCCAGGAGTGGCATTCGGTTCTGGATCCAGAGGGCTCTCCTCAGCTAACACAAATTTATGCCCCTCAGCAGTCAGGACAATGTCAAGATTTCTTTTCCAATCAGTAAAGTTAGTGCCATCAAGTTTATTTTCTTTGAGAATAATAGATAGTGGATTGAAAGACATTTGATATAAAAATTAAAAACATCCATCACATAATGCATAGCAAAATATATCGAAAAACCTCAAACACAATATATATGGTAGCAACTAACACCTCGAAAAATCCGCATATGCAAGCCATGATCGTGTGGACGTTTACACACACATTTTACAAGTAGAGTTTTATGTCTTTAATTTTACTATCTAGTCAACTTACGTTATGACAAGTAAAATTAATAGTTGGTTCCTCTTGGCCATGTATTAATTAACATAGATTCCGATGGGGAGCTTATTAATTAATACATCTAAGTGAATACCATAATTTAACATCCTTAAAATATTATCTTTTAAATAATAGTCCTACATATGGAGAGGTCCTATCATAAAAAATAAAATTTACCTTATGTTATCATTTTGAAATTTAAAACTAGTGAACCTATAATTAGTACATCCGATATGGAGGAAACACCTAATGTCAACGCGCATGCTAATTACTTCATAATTTAAATTAATTATGGAGACCAATTTGATTTTATTTTAAAAAATAAATAAATTTAATCACTTAGTTATTTTTTAACCTTAAGGTTTTTAATTTTCTCGTCTCAACATGCAGAAAATATATCACGCATGCATTCATACATGCCACACATCAAAACAATAAAAATCAAAATAAAGCATGGACAATTAAATTATCCAATTATCATGGTCTTCTTCCTTGAGTTGAATCCGAGGAAATCTTCGACTCGATCTCTCCCACTGAATCAAGCTTCTCCTCGCTCCTCCCCGGCCAGGCCATGGATTTCCAAAATTAAAATTTCACTTTCACGCAAAATTAATTACATAAAAAAAAAAAAAAATTTAAATCCCGACTCTCCAGCGGACGCAACGAACAACGGCGAAATGGACCGGACCAAAAACTGGACGACCTGACCCGAACCAGTGAATCAGCCCGGACCAGGCTGCCCGCGCTCTGAAGGCTGCTCGGCGATGCACCTTGCCGATCGTCGCATTTGCCAATGATCCGGCGATCTGATTACGCTCTATTTCTTCGTGATCCCATCTTTTCCGAATTCGATTACAATTTTATACAAAATAAAATACATCGAAATTACAGCAAGATTACATGAAAAATAAAACATCTAGAACTACCCGCGGATTTTTTCACGGGAAAAACCATTACATTCCTCAAAATCGGGCCAAACCAACAATTGCATAAATAATAAAAATAAATAAATAAATAAACCATTCACATAACCATGATTATTGGATCATATCAACTGCAAGAACACATCTAGCAAAATATTCCAACATCAAATTATATAAATATTTAAATTGCTATCAATTAATCACCAAAATTAATTAAAATAGCATAAAGCCTAAAAATCCAGCTCTGATACCAATTGTTGGATGTAAAAACGCAGTGGAAGTGAAGTTTGGGAAAGTTGATAATTGCCTTTTACGCATCCACGAGCATAAGACCTATTTAGACATGCTAATTAATTAATTACTAAGACAAATAAGCAATTTAAATATTATTTGTTGTTTATTAAATAAATATGTCGGTTATAGAAATATCCTAATGTAAATCTAAAAGATCATAAGATATTACCTTTGAAGCAAATTGATTGCTTTCGTCTTGATCACTTTCTATTTCTACCTTTAGACCTTCTAGAGTATGATCCGCCTTAACCCGGACGTTGTTTGTGCAATGAGCAACCAGATCTTGCTTGGACACAATATGGATCGTCCGAATTTCCTTTTGTATGTGGTCACTTTATTTTTCTTTGCTATCTAGTATTTTATGAACACACTTAGCAAATTAATGTGTTATCGAAATTATAGAATCAAAGACACAAGTCTAGATCTACAATTAAACACAAGAGGAAAAATTTGATCACACAACCTCACAAAAGACGATGAAAAGTGGCCCTCCCCTATTATCCTATTTATAGGCTCTTGGACTACTACTAGGGATCTTAAGGAGGATTATGGAAGGACTCCCAATAGATTTCATCTTACCATATTAGGACTCTTCCTAATATAATGAATCTATTAATATCAACTTAGTCCACTAAAAGGTTGATATCGCACTTCCTGTAACACCCCCAAAACCATATGGAAATATTACACGCCGTAGACCCTTTCCACAAGGATCTACCAGGCTAAACATACATAAACAACCAAATGCTTGCCCGACTAGGGTCAAACAATAAAATAATCCAGACCTTTTGGTCACTTACACGTGAATACACAGACCGATGAGGTCACACAACCCCAAACAACAAAACTGACTTAAACGACATCACCCACATAGGGGTCGAAATACAATACAGCGGAAGACTGAAGTCAACTCTGACAACACAACAAAAATAAAACAACTCTCGACTCATGATTAGTATCGCAGCTCGTAATGCTCTTGTGCCAATCCTGTGACTGCTCCCCTAAATCTGCATGTACCTGGACGCAAAACAGACATCCACCCCCCGATTACTCGGGGGTTAGTAAAAGTCCATTGTTTTACTAGTGCAAGTATCAAATCATACGAAATATAACAAGAAAGTAATAATCGTGAATCAAATATAACAATCAAGTATCAAAATATCCCCGGGAGGTTTTCACAAGGAAAAATGAGCTATGGAGCATTCGAAAATAGGATTATCATCTCCGGAATTTTTAGAATTTCAAAACATTTCGAAAATCTTAGGGTCTTAACCAAAATCTCAAATTGTATTTCAACAATTTACAGTACGAAAATATTTCCATAAATCTCGTGGGGCTCGGCCCAACATTCTTTTTTTAAAACTTTCTTACAAAGTGTGTGATTTACAAAACATGATTCGTGACACCGTGATCCCCTGTCACGTGTCTCCGTAGGTTCAACAACCCGCACGGACTTAACCAATCACAACAATCACAACAATCAATCATGCTCATGACTCCGTGATCGCTTTCCACGAGTCTCCGTAGGTTCAACAACCCACACGGATTGAGCAAACACAACAATCACAACAATCAATCATGCTCATGACTCCGTGATCGCTTGCCACGAGTCTCCGTAGGTTCAACAACCCACACGGATTGAGCAAACACAACAATCACAACAACCAGTACCGACCCCGTGAACCTGTGTCACGTGTCACCGTAGGTTCCATCGAACCCGCACGGTTGGACATACTGTGTCCTGATTCAATGGACTTGTGCCATGAATCATCGTAGGCCTCGTGAGACCCGCACGATTGGACCTCAGCACCACACACTAAGTTCTGATCCCATGGACCTGTGCCATAAATCCTCGTAGGCCCCGTCGAACCCACACGAGTGAACTTAGCGTTCCAGCACATCACATTCACATTCACATTACATACAACAATGAGCACAGTTAGTCAATCGCGTTGATCACCACAAAATCGTACGTCACACGCTCCTAACACAATCTCAACAATCTCAACAACTATCATCAATCAACGACGCACAACCAATATAACACACGTTCGGTACACAATGCATTGCACAGCAACTTACACGTATACCAATATAACAATATTATCACAAAGCCTTCAAATTGCGGAAAACACAAACAACTCAAATGGAATATATTTACGAAGGCAAGCACAATCATCATAAATCTCATACGTGATTACTAGTCGCAAGATACAAGTTGTATAGTAAGATACTTACCTTACTAACTGCTACCGAACGCTCCGAAGAACACGGTTCGACCGGGAAGCTCGGACCCCAAAGAAGGCAACGAACGGAAGGGTTCCAACTCGAGTTCTTCACAAGAATTTCATTCCTAAGTCACAACGATATCAATTCAATCACAATTCTACGAAAACGTATAGAACTTCCCAAGTTCTACCCATTGAAGCATTTTATCGGTCACTTTGAGGGCATAGTCTAATTTAATCGTTTAACGGAGAAATACTCGAATTTGTTCCACAAAACTTCAAGGGTTATGAATGATTTCGAGTATACAACCAAGTTCTAACAATAATCTGAACTAAAACGAATCAAATCGGCCAAAACATCAAGAAACCTCAAAATTTCCCAAAACCAAGGGTTTAGGTGTTCTTACCTTCGATCCGGGCGGAAGATGATGTTAATCCATGAATCAAACTTCCAAAACATGTTGTTCTATGTTTCTCTTACTCAAATCCATCCACTTATGCTGAAGAAATCGCGACGAAACAAAGGAAAAATGAGAAATGGCCGGATGACTCTGTCCAGGCCTATAAATAGCCGACCCTGGCCGACCGCTTATGTATGTAATCGGCCAAGGCCTACGTACATAATCGGCCAAGGCCGAACTCTCTGTACCCATTCTGCCGGACATGTTACGTACGTAACCGGCAGGCTGTTACGTACGTAACAGGCCTTACGACCGCTACTGCCGGGCCATTACGGCCGTTACTCGGCCAGGTCTGGCCAGCCAGGCCTCGGTCGATCCGACGGTCCGAAAAATCCCAAAACTCAGACCTGAACATAAACCGAAAATACAATTATGAAGTACTCGCAAAGATGAATCCGAACATTAAAAGAACACATGATTCCGACAACCCGAGGGCTCAAAATTCGACAATGGAAGTAATTACCCCAAACTTTGGGAAATTACGAAAATGGCCCAAAACATCCGAAAATCACGATACGTGATCCAATAACCAAACCGAAGTTCACAACACGTCTAACAAAGTTAAACGGACTTACGGGAAACTAGAAACAACAGTTTCCGATGAGATTCGCAAGAATCGAACTCAAGTGCGGAAAAGTCGCCAAAAAGCACGGAACTCAACAAAACGACACCGAAACGAACTCGGGTGACAAAAAGTGCAGAATTAATCATTCTCGGAATGATGAAACGGTCATGAGCGAGTCATTGAAACGGACTCTCGCCGAAAAAAAAAAGAAATTACTGGAAATCGAAATTACGGGTATTACATTCTACCCTCCTTAAAAGAAGTTTCATCCCGAAACTTAAAATAAGCAGGGAGAAGAATATCCCCGCCAGGAAAACTCGACGAGATACACAAAAACTGAAAACTCGCGCCCAACGGCGAAGTGCTGCAAGAAATAAAAAGACACATACGGCGTGAAAACACGCTCCACAACGACCAACACAACGCCACCGATAGAGGCGTAATAAAACCAACAAGTGACAAGCGTCATCAAACTGATAATACAACCAAGTCGATTATCCGAACAATCACAAAACACAAAGCACCCATTATAAGGAAACACGCACAATCAAGAAAACGGAAATAAACACACAAATGATCCACAAGGACAACCACAAACAATTCGGACTACGCCGAAGTCCTCAAAAACAACACTAGGCATTTCTGTGTCCTTTCGGAGCAGAGACGCAACCTCAATCCCTAAATATCTCAACTACTGTCTCGCAATGCACGGCTCAGTGACCCACTTGGCCACACTCGAAACAGTTGATTAACGGTGAACGAAAATTCTCCGCAGTACGAGATCAGGCAACAACAGCCAGACAACCCCGATCGAACAACAACGACCGAACAACAATGATCTAATGACAACAGTCGAACAATGACTCCAAAGTCCGCACTTCAACTCCAGACATTAAAAAAACTGGTAGAAAGTGAAAGATGTTACTTCCAAACAAGGTTCACAAGAATCGAACCGAACTCGAAGAGGTCACGATGATAAACAGGTCGATCTGAAACAAGGTCACAACCAGTTCGAACGATGACAACTGAGACATCAAACAAGTTCAAAAAGTATCGACGAACACGTGCAAGTCGATAGAATTTAGAAGGAGAAACTGCAGAAGTCAAATATAGTACGGGTATTACATCCGACCTCTTATAAAAGAAATGTCGTCCCCGCAACTCACAACAACGGAAACAAGGTCACAACACAAAAAGCATCCGACAGTAAAATCTCCCATGGGTCTCTCAGAGCCGATCCTGATATCTGTGCTGAAGCGCGAACTCTGAAAGTATCAGTAGCCAACTCGCAAAACTGAATTCGGTGTCCCTCGAGTCCGCACTTGAAATGCGTTATTGACGAGAAGGACAATTTACACGTGCATGCCCCGGCACATCACAGTTGAAACACCTCGGCTCGGCATACCGAAAATACAAATGCTAGATACAATGGGTCATAACGTCGCAAAATAATATAGCGGAGATGCCAACTCAGCACAACAAAGAATCATAACACATATCATATACAACGATTACCATCGTAAAGTAATACACACACAAACATTATAACAACGATGGTATCGTTCGGCGACCTCAACGACCCGAACGATAACCAGCACATAATTACAAATATTATGAAACAATCACACATGTACACAAATGTACAAAAATCCAAGCTTTAACAACTCACACTCGTGCGACAACACGCAAATCACCACGAGGCGATAAACAGTTAAAAACCGGTTCACACCTCTCACAGAGGCCTAGTACAACAAATGCGTGGCAACGCCTCGACGTTCATGCCACCAATTCGATCATACTCGGGAACAAACATCCTAACGACAACACAAACATCATACATACATACCCAGCCCTCAAACGGGAATGGATAGGTTTTAAAAACGAAAACCTCCTTTTGAAAATAATTTAGAAAAACACCGATTGATATTGAGTATCACCTTTCAAAAAAAAATACAAACATGAAACATCGTTATCGAGACTTTAGAGAACCATTTCGCATTTGATAAAAATGAGGACACTTAATCTTAGTGAAAAAAAAAACTTTCAGAATAACACAACCAACCTAACATCCCAACGTCAACATAGGACGATAAATAGCAGCACGATAAAACATCAACTCCAAGTCATCACACAAGTGCACGAACTAACACTGTAATTTAAGAACTTCATTCAAAAATAATTCACACAGTCACATCAACAGAGATGTTTGGATTTTACCAAATCAAACACAGTCAAAACCACACACGTATCGTAGGGATAAAATACTAGCAACAAAAATAAAATATTTCCGGGGTATTATTCAAATGATGAAATTTTAAAATTCTCAAGTTTGAAAAATTTGGTGAAATGAAATTTTTGAAAACACTTTTAATACCCCGATCGTACAATCAAAACCATGTATCTCAACATTTAGAAAACACTGAAACATTCTCCGGTGAGCACAACAACACCACAAACTTATCACAACCACTTGCCCCAACACGTGGACATATGAAGTTCAAAATTCTGAAAACCAAAAATCGTTCTGCAAAATAAAATTTTTCCAAAATCCTTTAGTTCATAACCAAAACGGCGGTAATATTTTACAATGTCCGAAGTACTTCAAAACACATTTTTCAAATACCGTCTGATTGTGTCATTTGAAAATACACGGCCCATTTGTCAAAGTTTAACAAATTTTAAAAATCCATATAAACCGTGGTTGGACCAAACCACCAAAATATTTTCCAAAAATCGATTTCTACAAAAATGCTCAAACGTAAAGTCCTTCAGAAAACATTCTCAAACCTACCCTTAGCGGACAAAAATTACAACATTCCAAAAACAGTTGAATTTAAAACCACATACTCAAATGGCAACCAGGGTCGCCAATTCAATCACATACATCTCATGGCATCACGTTTAAATATGCAACAAAACCATTCATCGGAGTCTCTCGCCAAATCTATCGTGAAACCCATCAAGGTTCACAACTTTCACGCCATACCAACCCACATGGTGCTTCAAGGGTCAAACATCAATACATCCATTTCTATACACGTACAACGTATCCAAGTATCGAATATAACTTCATTACACAACACCGTGTAAATAAAATTATGCACCACAAATATCACACATAAATGAAATCATGAACACGTATATTATGCATAAAAAAGGAGACTTACGTCCACAGGCTGCACGGAGATGACGGTCGCCCACGATACTAATCTCATCTGACAACATATCCAACGCGTTGTGACTACGCACAACTCAACTTGTCACCTGATGACTCGAACGACAAGACAACACATTACTCGACAAATCACGACTTGACTCGACCTGACAGCCTAGGTTTCCGCAACCTAAGCTCCGATACCATAAATGTAACACCCCCAAAACCATATGGAAATATTACACGCCGTTGACCCTTTCCACAAGGATCTACCAGGATAAACATACATAAACAACCAAATGCTTGCCCGACCAGGGTCAAACAATAAAATAATCTAGACCGTTATGTTCATTTACACGTGAATACACAGACCGATGAGGTCACACAACCCCAAACAACAAAACTGACTTAAACGACATTACCCACACAGGGGTCGAAATACAATACAGTGGAAGACTGAAGTCAACTCTGACAACACAACAAAAATCAAACAACTCTCGACTCATGATTAGTATCGCAGCTCGTCATCCTCTTGTGCCAATCTTGTGACTGCTCCCCTAAATCTGCATGTACCTGGACGCAAAACAGACATCCACCCCCTGATTACTCAGGGGTTAGTAAAACTCTACTGTTTTACTAGTGCAAGTATCAAATCATTCGAAATATAACAAGCAAGTAATAATCGTGAATCAAATATAACAATCAAGTATCAAAATATCCCCGGGAGGTTTTCACAAGGAAAGATGAACTATGTATCATTCGAAAATAAGATTATCATCTCCGGAATTTTTAGAATTTCAAACCTTTCGAAAATCTTAGGCTCTTAACCCAAATCTCAAAATGTATTTCAACAATTTACAGTACGAAAACATTTCCATAAATCTCGTGGGGCTCGGCCCAACATTCTTTTCTTAAAACTTTCTTCTAAAGAGTTTGATTTACAAAACAAGATTCGTGACACCGTGATCCCCTATAACATGTCTCCGTAGGTTCAACAACCCGCACGGACTTAACCAATCACAACAATCAAAACAATCAATCATGCTCATGACTCCGTGATCGCTTGCCACGAGTCTCCGTAGGTTCAACAACCCACACGGATTGAGCAAACACAACAATCACAACAATCAATCATGCTCATGACTCCGTGATCCCTTGCCACGAGTCTCCGTAGGTTCAACAACCCACACGGATTGAGCAAACACAACAATCACAACAACTAGTCCCGACCCCATGAACCTGTGTCACGTGTCACCGTAGGTTCCGTCGAACCCGCACGGTTAGACGTACTATGTCCTGATTCAATGGACATGTGCCATGAATCATCGTAGGCCTCGTCAGACCCGCATGATTGGACCTCAGCACCACACACTAAGTTCTGATCACATGGACCTGTGCCATGAATCCTCGTAGGCCTCGTCGAACCCGCACGAGTGAACTTAGCGTTCCAGCACATCACATTCACATTCACATTACATACAACAATGAGCACAGTTAGTCAATCGCGTTGATCACCACAAAATCGTACGTCACACACACCTAACACAATCTCAACACTCTCAACAACTATCATCAATCAACGACGCACAACCAACAAAACACACGTTCGGTACACAATGCATTGCACAGTAGCTAACACGTATACCAATATAACACTATTATCACAAAGCCTTCAAATTGTAGAAAACACAAACAACTCAAACGGAACATATTTACGAAGGCAAGCACAATCATAATAAATCTCATACGTGATTACTAGTCGCAAGATACAAGTCATATAGTAAGATACTTGCCTTACTAACCGCTAACGAACGCTCCGAAGAACACGGTTCGACCGGGAAGCTCGTACCCCAGAGAAGGAAATGAACGGAAGGATTCCGACTCGAGTTCTTGATAAGAATTTCGTTCCTAAGTCACAACGATATCAATTCAGTCACAATTCTACGACAACGTATAGAACTTCCCAAGTTCTACCCATTGAAGCATTTTATCGGTCACTTTGAGGGCATAGTCCAATTTAATCGTTTAACGGAGAAATACTCGAATTTGTTCCACAAAACTTTAAGGGCTATGAATGATTTCGAGTATACAACCAAGTTCTAATAATAATCTGAACCAAAACGAATCAAATCGGCCAAAACTTCAAGAAACCTCAAAATTTCCCAAAACCAAGGGTTTAGGTGTTCTTACCTTCGATCCGGGCGGAAGATGATGTTAATCCATGAATCAAACTTCCAAAACATGTTGTTCTATGTTTCTCTTACTTAAATCCATCCACTTATGCTGAAGAAATCGCGAAGGAATGAAGGAAAAATGAGAAATGGCCGGATGACTCGGTCCAGGCCTATAAATAGCCGACCCTGGCTGACCGCTTACGTACGTAATCGGCCAAGGCCGAACTCTCTGTACCCATTCTGCCGGACATGTTACGTACGTAACCGGTAGGCTATTATGTACATAACAGGCCTTACGGCCACTACTGCCAGGCCATTACGGCCGTTACTCGGCCAGGTCTGGCAAGCCAGGCCTCGGTCGATCCGACGGTCCGAAAAATCCCGAAACTCAGACCTGAACGTAAACCGACAACACGATTACGAAGTACTCGCAAAGACAAATCCGAACACTAAGAGAACACACGATTCCGACCACCCGAGGGCTCGAAATTCGACAACGGAAGTAATTACCCCAAACTTTGGGAAATTACGAAAATGGCCCAAAACGTCCGAAAATCACGATACCTGATCGAATAACTAAATTTAAGTTCACAACACGTCTAACAAAGTTAAACGGACTTACGGGAAACTCGAAACAGCAGTTTCCAACGAGATTCGCAAGAATCGAACTCAAGTGCGGAAAAGTCGCCAAAAAGCACGGAACTTAACAAAACGACACCGAAATGAACTCGGGTGACAAAAAGTGCAGAATTAATCATTCTCGGAATGACGAAATGGTCATGAGCGAGTCATCGAAATGGACTCTCGCCGAAAACAAAAAAAAAATTACCGGAAATCGAAATTACTGGTATTACACTTCCTACCAAAATCCCAAATTACGAAATTAGGCTCCTTACTAAATATATTATTTCTCATGTTTAAGATATCAAATGTCCATTAATTAATTATAAGCTACTAACAACTTTAATTAATTAATATCTTATCTAGGAGTAGTACCACTCGAACCTTATTATTATATCGGAATTAAATCCACCTGCAGGGTTTAATTTAAGAGAAATACTACATTCACAAAAAAATATCCGCAAAACCATCCACAAAATGAGGTGTCAAGGGGTGATTGGCTTAATCAAAGAGAAGAGAGAGAAACTATAAAAATACACCAATCACTCCTTGCCAACTCATTTTGTGGATGGGTTTTGGATATTTTTTTGTGGTTCTAGCATTTTCCTTAATATAATAATCATTATCGAGCTTCTCAAGGGGACATCATGAACCCGTATGAGTCGGGACACGATTTCAAGTAATAATAATAACTGTCATATAAATAATATTATTTCCCAAGATATGAGACTTATTGAGTTGATCATTTTGACTCTCACCCATGGTAAATCAAAGCAATAAGTAGTATAAATGCACAATTAAATATTATATACTTAGAATTAAGAAATAATAATTATCCGAGATTTACGCTCTTCTTGTAGTCAGTACAGAAGACACTATCTCACCTCAATCCAGTTCAACGTATGCAAATACGCTAATGTATGCTAATAGTCAAGACCAACTAATCTCAAGCATACACTACAATCTTTTATGTAATTTGTCTAATAATTATATAGGTTGTGAACTATTATATTATTTTATAATAATTTACGCTCTTCTTGTAGTCAGTACAGAAGACACTATCTCACCTCAATCCAGTTCAACATATGCAAATACGCTAATGTATGCTAATAGTCAAGACCAACTAATCTCAAGCATACGCTACAATCTTTTATATAATTTGTCTCATAATTATATAGGTTGTGATCTTTCGTGTGACACCAACACACCACATTATCTACAATATAAAATAATTAGACATTTCATTTGCATAACCATAATGTGAATAAATATGCAAAACATGTGATTAAATGTAATTAATATTCTCATAGGTAGTTACAGGGAAATTAGGTAATACAAGCATAAAGTATACTTTTCAGTATACAATCCTAACACAAACGAGATATCTTGTCAAGTACAAATCATGGCATACATGATCGATCCAATGGCCGAAGCATATGGAATCTTGCTCATGCAGGCTCGCTCATTAGGAGTCGAAGGACTCTGAGTCGTACTCAGATGAATGCCATGTGACATTGGCAAGAGTCCTCTATTGGAGTCCTACATATTGAACCTTTTCAATATTTTGTTAGTATAGGTACTTTGACTTAGACTAGTCATTCTCTTTGAATTATCTCTATATATTTTTAACCCAATAATGTGAGCAGCTTCTTCTAAGTCTTTCATGGAGAAACAACTTCCCAATCAACTCTTGACTATCTGCAAGGTGGGTATGTCTTTTCCAATGAGTAATATGCCTTCTACAAATAAGACTAAAAAAACAACTATGCTCCCACTAACCTTCTTGTACATACAAAAGGGTCATCTTGATTTTGAATAAACCCAAACTCTTTGACAGTTTCATCAAAACAAAGATTCCAGCTCCGAGAAGCGTGCTTCAACCCAGAAATGGATCTTTGAAGCTTCCAAACCTTTTTAGAATTTTCTGGATGAACAAAACCCTCAGGTTGTGTCATGTATGTAGGTCACAAGTACGTAAGGTACAGTCTAGAGGAGGGTGAATAAACTTGTAAAATCTTTTTCTAAATAACTGATTGAAAACTCTCAGCTGAGATTTAGTGCATCTAAGTTAACTCGACTGAGTTTAATGCAGTTAAGATTTGTCAACTGTAAAATAGTTTTGCGGAAGACAACTCACTTTAATGCAACAGTTAGGATGAATGCAATAGTTAAGTATAATGAGAAAAATAATAAATCACATATCACTTATAGTGGTTTCAAAGGTGGGGTAATCTTCTACTAGTCTACTTCTCTCCAAATCAGTTGGAGATAAATTCACTTTAACTTTCAACCAGTAAAATATTGTTACAATGAATTTAGTTACAACAACTTTCAACAAGTGAAAACCCATGGCTATTGTAACTCCTTCCCTTTGTTGCCTAACACATCTTGATCTAAATCCTTTGGATGCCTCAACAACTCGCAATTTGCCTCACCTTCCAATCAAGAACCTGTGGATGCCGTACAACCTCTTACTCTCAAGAACCTCGTTCAAGAAAGTACCCCGTACTCAAACTTTTTAGACAAGAGTGTTTGTCTTCTCCAACTTGAGAGCTTCTCTGTATATGATACTTTATAATCTTTCTCTTAATGATGCTATAGATGTATATTGCTTTTTTTTTTTTGCTTTGATTCCTTGTAAGTGTAGTTCGCATCTTACTTCAGCTCAACAGTTCTTCAGATACTTATAGTATGATTCTTGATCTCTTCATAGCCGTTACATCTTGGAATAAATCCCTCCAGAGTGGACTTCATTGTTTAGTTTTTCTTCTCTTTGCACGATTTCATCTCTTTCTCCAAATCCGACTATTTGAAGATATATGATTGCTGTGCCATTTTTCTTTGATTACTATATTTGGAAAGTCTTCAGGGCGCGAATCTCAATGAATATTCTATTCCTTAAATTTCGAGAATCAGTCAGTTTTTCTCCTTGGCTTTCTTTACGTCTGCATGTGATTTGCCGTCTTTGTTGACTTTTCAACGTTTGCTGACATGGACAAAGTTGATGTTCAAAACTTGGCTGATATTCTGTCTGAGTAAAAACTTGGCTGATGTTCTGCCTTGGTCAAACCTGGCTGATATTTTTCTTTGACTGAAACCCGAATGATGTTTGTCTGGTCAACCTTAGCTGATATTCTCCCTTGACCAAACACGGCTGACATTTTGTCTTTGACCAAAAACCCGACTAATGTTTCATCTGGTCAAACTTGGTTGATATTTGTTTTGACCCAAACCCGACTGATGCTTTATCTGGGCAAACTCGGCTGATATTGGCCTTTGACCAAACCCGACTGATGATTTGAATGTTCTATACTTAGCCAAAATTTTATCTGATCAACATGATCAATACATAGCCTAATCTTTTAAAGACCTATAATGTAACACCCCCAGATTTAACCGGAAATATTACAGCGCCGTGGGCCCCGAGATGGAACCCACAAGGCTAAAAGAAATTTTCGCAAACATTTACAAATGCCCAAGAGGCCAACGATGGTGTTATCTTTAAAAATTCACAAAGACTTATAAAATCCATTTATCAAAAACCTTCGTAAAAACTCATTTGAAATCGCAAGGCCAAACAGCCGACACACAAAAGTTTAGAAAACGATTTCCAAAGTAATCTCAGTTACCAGATACCGAAAGAGCACTGCAAAATACTCACGCAGCGGAAAAAGACCAACCATAAAGATACTCTAGCAGAGGAATACAAGAACCAATTAAGAAACTCAAAGCACAAAACACGTCCTAGCCAGTATCCTCCGGGAAGCTCATCTCTTCACGACCGCTACAAGCTCGATACTCCAAGAACCTAAAAAGAAATCCCACGATGGGGTCAGCCATAATATCCAACAATGATAATCGTCACATCACATCAATAATTACATACCAATGAGAATACAAAATAAGAGTACGGCCAATGTAATCTTACCGCCATAACTTTGCTTACTCAGGTAATTCTCATCAGAATAACCATTATCACATTTCACGTCCTGTACTCGCTTAACGAATAAACTCGAACATAATATCTGTATTGCACCTCAAACAATACTCCAGATTCTCAAACTATCATCACCAACTCACGATACGGAAATATACTATTTCTGACCAATACGATCCATCGAATAACATCATCAAATCCCAAAACGATAACCGATTGTCCATCAAAGACAAATACCAAAGGAAATACGGAACATACCTCAAGATATGAAGTGCCACGACAATCATATCAGTCTAATCCGAGATCAGAACAATGCAATACAGACACGGTCCTAACACAAGACCTACAAATGCATACTCATATGACCACGTCAATATGATCACAACAATAACAATCATGTATACTCAATGGAAATCCGACGATCCAGCGCCCTCAGCATAGATCCCTTAGTTGATCCTATCAGATCCGCATAAGGTGGATAACCAACAATACACATATGAACAATAGCACATGATAAAATCAATGATGCGAATTCACAAGATTCCATCAACACAATACTGGTAATCCAACGATCCAGCGCCCTCAGCATAGATCCCCATGATGATCCCGTCGAACCAACGCATGGTGGAAAACCTATCCAACAATCCAGCGCCCTCAGCATAGATCCTCATGATGATCCCGTCGAACCAACGCATGATGGACATTCGATCCAGCGCCATCAGCATAGATCCTCATAATCCCATCGGATTATTTACACAACATAAACAACACAATATGCATACACATATGCAAATCAACACGTTCATCAACATGAACAACATAACATGCACGACAACATGACAATTTACTAGGACGACTTCATGTTCAACAACATGAAAGAAAATGTACGAGACCAAAATAAATAACACTAAACCTTAATCAATATGGAATACTTGCCCCGAGTCCTTCGGGAGCAACCTCGATGTCCAATCATCACCGACGATTATCCTCAATGCTCGGCGATCCAAACGTACAATGAGCTATAGATACTCATATCCTCGTCTTTACCATAATGTAACCTCGATACTCGAACATACCAATAACTGAGATAAAGCATATACATTATGATTTACCTCCCAGAATCGAAAGAACGATATGCGATCCGAATACCCAGAGTTCACAATAATAATCATCGCTATATGCATTATAAACGAAATGAAACTAAAACCATTTATTAAATATTATAACTGAGCAAGTAATAACTTGCCTCGATACCGATACCACGAAGTTGCTGCCGAACACATTGCCTTTGTCTACGAGCTCCTCAGTCCCGATCAAAAGCAATACAATGGACATACTCGAACACGACCGCAATATCCGGTTATAATCACCGATCAATAATCTCAACCTATCGAAGAAATCAAATAACACATATCCAATAACAATCAACAACCGACAAAACTAACTAATCGAACTCAACGGTTCAACACAACCTCGAATAAACACAGTCAGAACCAACCAAGTCAAACCATCACGAATTCATAATCAAAACACAAAAATACTCCATTGTCTGCCTACTTAGCGCACGTTAAACGCATAACGTAGCGTGCGCTAAGTTGTCCCGTTAGCGTGCGCTAGCCAGTAAGCTTAGCGTGCGCTAATGCCGCATGATGGCATGCATTCCAAACATCGACTCACATCTTGCGACTACGAATCCGAATGAAGGGAGACATAAATCTCCATATCTCTTGAAGATAAACGACCCCATAATTATCACAATGATCATGTAAATGTCCATATATCAATAACAACATCAACAATCAAACCGACTCGATAACAAGGATCGTATCATGCTAAATCTGGAATCCAACCTAGTATCATGATTCATCTCATCTAAAACAACCAATATAATTACCAAGATTCAGAAATCCCTCTTAGTTCGGGTTAAATGAATCAACATCCTTACAGTATGAATAATCTTAACTAACATCCGAAACTCTTATCAACATTCCATTGAATCTCATATAACTTCATCATATGATTATCCAACATGCTCCTTACATGAAATCATCCAAGAAAAACGAACCATTAACAAAGGAATACGAAGATTACCTGGTTTAGACGAACCAAAAAGAAGAACGCTAGAACTCCATCCAAAGAATCATGAACAACTTGAAGAACAAGGCTTGAATCCAAGCTCTCAATCTAATGTTGTTAAAGATTATCATTATACAGTGTTTGGGAACCTCAAATATATCCCAACTCTCTCTCTCTCTCGACTGAAAGAAGAAAAATGACGAAATGCTTCTCAGCACCCTTCTGTCCCCTTTTATAATATTCAATATTAGCGTGCGCTAACTGACTTTGCTAGCGTGCGCTATCGAAGCCCAGAGGCTACTGCCTCGCTTCGTAAACTAGCTTACGTACGTAATGCCCATGCATTAACGTACGTAAAATATCCTGCTTAGCGTACGCAAGTCATTTACCTTAGCGTGCGCTATCCTAAGTTGACTTGCTACCGTACACACCTACCACTCGTGCCCCCACATGCCGAAAGCATCCGCGATTATCGGGATTCCTTTGACCGATTTGGAATTAGCGTGCGCTAACCATACAGTTTAGCGTGCGCTAGCCCTACATGACAAACACCCGCTGACCTTATCTGGACATGCGTCGCAAGTGGCAGGGTCCACCCGCCGAAAGCTAAGATTCCATTATTGGCGATCTGATGTTAGCGTGCGCTAACCAACATACGTTAGCGTGCGCTAACTGAATATAAAAATCAACCTGGGCCAACCTGTCGGCCACCTTCCGGAACTAACCCAGCAAGTCGTTACGTACGTTAGGGGTCCTCCTTAGCGTACGTAACCGAACCTCTTAGCGTATGCTATCAATACTTCGTAGCGTGCGCTACCTGTACCCAGTAGCGTGTGCTAATGAACACTTACCCATTTTCCGCAATTTCTGTCCAACATCTTGACGTACCAAAAACGAACATGAGACACACTGAACACAAGCACTGAATCCAATAATATTCTTATACGATATACTCTATATCGAAAGTACGATAACCTGATACACGATATCCTCAAATGTAACTGTCGACCAGATACGACAATTATACCGATACTGACATCTCAGTCCTTTATTTATTTTATCCCTACTGAACAGATTCCACGCTGTACAATATAACTCGGATAAAATAATATCAAACAACAGTAGTAGAAATTCCGGATATTACATATAAAAGATACTCATTTGGTTCTTCTTTACAATGTAAAGTACTTTAAACATACATTTAAAATAAACTTTGAATACAAAGATGACATCATCAAAATCTCAAAAAAGTAATCCTAACAAATTCTCCCGATTTTGATGATGGCAAAACTTAAGTTTCAAATGCAATAAAGTCATCACACACAAACAAAATAAGCTGAAATAAGGCAAACTCAGTCTGTTTGGGACAACCAAGAATAGACATTCAGATTGACTGTATATACTTTTATACTTTGGAATTCTAATACAGTCCAGTCTTTTGTCATAAATAAAATAACAAGTAAATGACAAATAAAATTTAAGTCCTCCATTTTCCTTTTCCTCTTCCTCTGATTTTTGCTGGGGGGAGTGACTTCAATAGTTTAGCTCCAATAGGTCTTTTTACTACTGGAATAAGCCCATATTTCTTCTTCACAATAGAGGAAGCAAATTCTTGTTCATCAGGGTAGATGTATTTGTTCTCAATGTATACTTGTTTTATTTCCTCCTGACGAGCATTCTCATCCAGCTCTCCCTTGATAAGGGTGGGGGCTTCTTGAGGTCTGAAATCTAGGATAATGGGATATGCATCAAATTCTTGTTCAACATGTTTCTTAAATATTTCCCATAAATTAGGCCATTGAGCTCCATGCACTACCAAAATTACTACTTTAGCTGACGACTAACTGGAGAACGACCGACAACTGACCGGATCGTCGGCTAAAGTCCGCAAGTTTAGCCGACGGCCGGTGTATTGTCGGCTAAAACCCTTTAGCTGATGACTTTTCTTTTAGTCGTCAGCCAAAGTCCTTCTAGTTGTTGGCTAAAGTTGTGTAGTTTAGCCGACGACTAGGAGACTTTAGCCGATGACTTTTGTAATGTTTAGACGACGACTACCTGTTAGGAATATGCCCTCGAATACCACTCAGAGGATGAGAGAGTGAGAGCATTTGTATTGTAAATATGAATATTTAATAAGGCAATTATTATTTCTATATTATTGTATATCACTAGCATTGTGATTTGGTATATCGAATAATAGTCCTTGCATTTGAGAGCAAACATTCTACTCCTTATGGAGATGAGGAGATAGGCACTGGAAGTGTTTAGAGCTCGAATGCTTAACTAGTTTGCAAGTCGATAAAACTTAATTGGAAATTAAGTTTAGTCAAGATTCGTATAACATGTACTTTGACATGTAGAGTGTCTGTCTTCACTAAGAGTTAGTGGGAATACACGTTATAGGTATGCTAATGAGATTAGTATACTCGAACATGACTCACCTCGATTCGGTCACATGGATATCACCCAGGGTCTGTCAATGACTGAATCGAAAGGTTGTGATAGGTATACGTGGACCTTTGACTTGAGGTTTCAGTATCATATGTGCTTGTGAGATTAAGTTAGTCATTAGAGTAGTTCGATCCAATCGCCGATAGGGGTCAACCTCAAAATGCAACTTAGTGGGCAAGTAGCAGTCTCTCTACTGAATACCAAGATAGAAATCTTTCTCATGTAAGTGAGCAGGTAAATGTCCTATGCAGTTAATGGCAAATGAGATCATAAGTCTTTGGCCAAAGCATTTAGAGCTAGTTGTATTTGATATACGAGAGCTCGATGATCTCGGTTTGGATAAACAGAATACATAGAGTCAAGTTACAATAGGGTTTGACTTTATTGTGACCCTAATACTTGACCGGGAAATATGATTGAAGTGTTTATACGTGTACGGTATTCATGACATAATGGTTTTGGA
Organism: Orobanche coerulescens; assembly: GCA_033398695.1. Taxonomy (NCBI): domain Eukaryota; kingdom Viridiplantae; phylum Streptophyta; class Magnoliopsida; order Lamiales; family Orobanchaceae; genus Orobanche; species Orobanche coerulescens. The sequence continues at coordinate 98,939,852 of CM065818.1, read as the reverse complement.
ATGATCCTATCATTCGTCCTTAGTTGGGTTACGATACGGAGCACTAGACTGGCTAAGTGTTACCCATACTCCTTGGTTCCTCCCATTGCCGACTACGACGGACCTATGGAGTTGCGCACAAGGATATTTGATGGATAAATATGTATTTGTTATCTCTTCGTTAAGATTGGGTATTAGATATCTAATTTGATTTATTTGATAAATCATGCGGTCTTGTGAATTGAAATTAATAACCGAGTGATTAATTTAATTCATAAATAATTATTTCTTAAAATATATTATTATAATTTCGTATTTGATAAAATTAATTAATTGGATTAATTAATTAAGTATAAATACATTTGAGATCAAACGAAGTGTATTAGACGCGCGAACGTCCGATACACGAACCGAGTGGCTCGGTTCGTTTTTCTCACCAATCATAGCGGGCCGCACTCGGTTCGTTTTTCTCATCAATCATTGTGGGCCGCCCCCAAGATTTCTCCTCACCTTCCATGTTGCTTCTTTTTCCATGTGTGGTGTGTTTAGTTTTATATAAAGATGAGGACAAAATGGATGAGATTCCATATCTCATCATTTTGATCTCTTTTGTGATATAAAATGATATAGTCTTTCATTTGATGCCAATACTAGAAAAACATACACACACAAACATCTTGTTTGGCCGCGTGCTATATTGGTGAGGAGCAGAAATCACCTTTGAGAGAAAGAAAAGGAAGAAGAGAAGAGAAGAAAAATAACGTATCGATTCCTAGCCGTGTTCTTTGAGAACGAATTGATATTTTATTTTTTCGATCAATATTCGATGCGTAATAACATAGAGATATTCGGCATTTTCGGTGTTGGATCATTCAACATGCTACAACGAATTGGATTCGTGTTCGTGTCGGTAACCAAAAAAAGCTTGTTCAGGTTTTTCGTTCGAAGATTTAATATAAAAAGACTACGAGGGTAAGTATTCTTTGATTACTATCCTCGTTATTTATATTCGTTTATACGATGCTTGATTGGTTCATTTTTGAGGTTTGGTTTTATCCGGTTGGACCGGTTTATTTTCCGCTGCGTAACTCGTTTTTATCACCGAATCCCAACACTACCATACTTTAGTTGACGGCTTATCGTCGGTTAAAGTCTTACACATTATTTGTGCAGATTATATCACCATATCACACTTCAACACACCATTTACAACACACTCATAAATTACACACAAAGAGCATGAAAAACAACAATTTACTTTGGTTTGATCAGTCCAGAAATCATATTGAATGTATGTGTATTGAACTTTAATATCAATTATAATTATATTATGCATATAATATGTTCGTTTTGATGATTATGAACATGTTTAAGAATTAATTTATTTTTATTCATTTTGTATATATATATATATATGGATTTGACAACTTGAATTCGAGATATAATGATTGTAATCGTAATTTTTGTATGTTCTTCATAAACACGAATTATGATTGTGTAATATTGTTGTTATTTTTGTTATAGAATGGATAAAAGTTGGATTGGTTAACAAAAATGGGATCCAAGAGTCATAGATGGAATGAGAGGGTTTATTCGATTTGTGAAGGAGCATGATCGTAATAGTATAATTCATTACTCTCCATGCAATAAATGTAAATGTCGCGGCGATATGTACCGTTTTACACGCGCAAGGTATCACTGTCAGAAGGTTATCATAATGCATCACCGTGTATGGCTTGAGAGGATGCATGTCTGGCGTACGGATGCTGCGGCATTTGACGGGACTGAAGAGGTTGGTGATCCACCACGGAAGTGGACTGGTGAGGAAATTTTGACCGTGATGAATGAGTATGATTATGGGCAGTTGAGCAACCATCCTTATATAGTAGCGACAACTCTTGGAAGACCGAACAGGTATAAGTATTGGTCCCACAAGAGTATTTTCTGGGATCTACCTTATTGGAGTAAGTTGTTGATTAGGAACTACCTAGATGTGATGCACATAGAAAATAATATTTGTGAAAGTGTTGTCGGTACAGTGTTATGTTGGGAAGGGAAGACTAAAGACAGCCCTAAGGCACTTGGTTTAAAATAAATGAATAGTAGAAAACATTTATGGGTTAAGGAAGGGAAGGGGAAACATAAATTTCCGAAAGCAGCTTACACCGTCACCCCTGAGCAAAAGGCTGAGATTTTTTCATGGATGAAGGCTACTAGGTATCCCACAGGATATGCTGGAAATATAGGGAGGTGTGTTAACTTCAAGGAGAACAAGTTAACTAGACTGAAGAGCCATGATTGCCATATCCTCTTACAACGCTTGTTTCCTGTGTTTATTCGACCATACTTGTCCAAATAGCTGGTCGAGCCTTGTATATCATTATCCAGGTTCTTTCAAAAGTTATGCACAAGGGAAGTAAGTAAGTCAGATCTCTGGCTCATGAAAAAGGAGATCGTTTAATATCTTATGCAAATTTGAGAGGATCTTCCCACCGATTTTTTTTATCTCGTGCCTCGCCTCATGATCCATTTTCCTCCCCAACTTTTACTAACAGGCCCGATCTACTACACTTGGATGTTTCCAATTTAAAGGCAACTTGGTGAGTACAAGGACTCTGTGACTAATAAGTCTGCAACTGCATGATGTATAGCTGAAGCATATCTTGCATGGGAGTGCATAGCATATACCAAGTTCTATTTAGGCGCGGTGGATCCCACACCGAGCCTATATCAACCATTCCAGTGTAATTTAATCTCTCCATCATCACCAACGAAGTTGAAGTTCAAAGAAGATTACCTGACAGTCATTTACAACCTATGAGCTAGGAATTACATATTGGTGGATATTGCTTAACTGTCTAGAAGTTCAATATTGGAAAGACATTCACCTTTCATGTGATGCAATAAATGGAGACATTAAAATCCCCAATGAAACATTTGTTGATTATTTCGGACAATGGGTAAGTGTTTAATTACTGTTTACTTAATTTTCTTATATAATTTACTTAATTATGACATTCACCTTAATTAATATCTAGATGACGCACATACAAAGTGATGGCCACCCGATGTGGTTGCGTGAGTTGATGCTTCTTCCGGTGAAGCCTATTATATCTAGAGTTTATTCAATAGAGAAGGTAAATGGTGTGACATATGTATGTATCGATAGAGATCAAAGAAGAAGGTGTCAAAATTCTAGGGTTATGATTGACGGTGCATATTACGGTGTTCCTCTTGAAGTAGTGGAACTAATTTATGGAGAAGGCTTGACAGTGTGTTTGTTCAAGTGTAGGTGGTTTTATACTAATCCTGAAATCGAAAGGGAGGATAATTATGGACTTTTATCTGTTGATACTTGTACAAGTTGGTATGAAGGTAATCCTTTTATTTTTTCACCATCGCTAAACCAATTTACTACCTGAATAACTTGGTAAAAAATGAGCATGGACGATCGTAAATCATGTGGCTATGAGAAATATATATAGTGCGGCTACACTTGGACAAGCAGTACATAAGAATGACGACGAGGATATCAAGAGCCGGATACAGCTAATATTCGACCATCCTCCACAAAACTACTGAATAATGTTGTAGAAGCTCGAGTGGTTCGACTACATGGTGAAGAACATGGGTTCATAGATGTAGATACAGATGAATTACGTGCAGACTCTAATGAATATGATGATGAAGAGTTCATACATATGCTGGCAGTTATCAACTCTGACCCCCAGATAGACTAAAGTGGTGATTCTGACTACGAGCCTTAGAAGGACATATCATGTAATTTGTGAAAGTTCCATAAATATTTGTTTTATTTAGAAATTCAGAAAATACTTCAAGTTAAATATCTGTTTAGTTCGTAGTGCTTAATTATAAAAATATGCAAAAATAAGTCATAAAATGATGTTCATTGTTGTTTGCAGTTGGAACGAATCGAAAAGGTGACATTTTCATCATTATTATATGAATTTTTATTAATTCAAACTTTGATGATTTTTTCACATACTTTTAAAATTTAATTATAAATATAAATGTATTTTCTATAAAATTTAATATAATTAACATCTTACATTAAAAAATATATAATCATTATATATATATAAAATTAAATTTAAATATATAAAATATCAGTAACTGTATAAATATAAAAATTGTCATGAGAGGATGTTGACAGAGATGGCGGGGGAGGAGCATCTGGATTTGGACGAGATCGGCTTCGATTTAGTACGCTGAGAGATCGATCAGGACAATCCCTACATTAGGTCAAGTGTGTGGGATAACATTTACCCTCCTAAAGGGAGTCATTACCCGACGCCGATGATGGGAGCTGAAGGCAACAAATTATTGAAGGATACTGTAGGGTTTCAGCGCAATCAAAGAGGCGACACTCAAAAGGCCTATCTGGAGGAGCAATTGAGGATAGAGAGGGAGCTCCGAGCTGAGGAGCAAAGAAAGTCTCAAGACCATTTCCAGAAATTCCAAGAAGAGCAAATGAAGGTTCAACAAGACATGCTATCTCAGCAGTAGGCCATGATGCAGTATATGATGTCATTGAGTCAGGCCGTGACTCAATCGGGAATACAAGCACAACCACCACCTTCATTCTTCAATTTACAAACACCTCCCTCTTCTCTACAGCCTCGGGATGACGACATGCAAGATAGTAGTAATCCTTAGTCTATCTTTTAGAAATTGATGGATTTAGGTGGATTTTAGTTGTCATTGTAGTAGCAGTTTTGCTTTGTAAACATATTAATGCTAAATATTTGTTTATTTAAACTCGTGTTCGTTAACGTTGGTATTTATAGTGATTTTGTTGATGTTGCTACGTGAAATGTTGATATGCTGTGATTTTTATACTGTTGGTTTATAAATTATGCTTTTCGTACATTGATATATGTGATTGTGATGTATGGTGATGTATTGTATATTTGGAATATACAGGTTAAATCTGAACAGGTTTGGGGATCTCAAAATCTGAATATATATTTTTAATGGACTTTAGCCGACAACATTTGCACAAACCGTCGGCTAAAGTTTTCTTTAATAATTAAAAAGCACTTTAGGCAAAAATTGCTGAGCCATTGGCTAAAATGTATAGGCTTTAGCCGATAATTTCCTAGCCATTGGCTAAAACATAGAGACTTTAGCCGACAACTACTGAGTCGTCAGCTAAAACGTATTGAATTTAGCCGACAACCGCCTAGCCGTCGGCTAAAACATATAGACTTTAACTGATAATGGTCTAGCCATCAGATAAAGTTAAACTTTAGCCGAAGACCTTTTATCTTTTCCATCGGCTAAAGTTTAGCCGACCGAGTTTTAGCCGACGAGCGGCCACTTTAGACGATGGTTTTTGACTTTAGCCGAAGACTTTTTGCTGTTGGCTAAAGTCTGAGCATTGGTAGTGATGTAGTCAATAAAAATCTGTTATGGGGGATAATCGGGATCTTGAAGTATTTCCCAGATGTAATACTTCTCTATGAACTATTTTCTTGTTGTTCCCCATATAGTTTCATCTTCTACTGGTAAGAATTGCTCAACATAATACAACTCCTTCCCTTCCCAGCAAAGTGGTTGAGCTAATTCCTGCCTAGTTCCCTTTTTCTTTGTTGCAGGGGCATCTAGAGGTTCAACTTATAATACCCGAAATTTTCATTCTGATTGCGTTGAATTCTCTTTCTACGGTTTATAGGATTGTTGTCGTTCATGTATTTGGGATCATGTGTCACGTTTGGACATGTGTTTGGTTACAATTCAGATCGTTGCGTGTTTGTCATCCCGGAGGGGGAGTATCATTGTTGTGATGAGTTTTGGTTTGATATAGGGTATCGTACGCTACTGGGAGTTGTAGCGCGCGCTACTGTGCAGAGTTAGCACACACTACCTTATATATAGCGCACGTTAACATGAGAAGCAGAAGCTACTGCATTCGATCGGAAGTTCGGCAGCGCACGCTATGCAGCTCTATAGCGCGTTAAGGTTCAGCAGTTAGTGCACGCTACGGGGAGTAGTGCATGCTAACTGGTAGTTTGGGGCAGCCCAGAAGCTACTGGACTGGTACTGCAGGTCCCGATAGCACATGCTAACCCTTGAAGTTAGCGCATGCTAACTTTGATTTTGGGCAGAACATTGCTTCGATAGCGAACGCTAATACTTGGTGATTAGCGCATGCTAAGCTGTCCAGTATATAAACTGGATAGCAGTCGTTTTTCACCATTTCCACTTCATTTCCTCTTCTCTCCATGGGTGTGAGTTGAGGGCAACTAGGGTTCGTGATCGTAGCCGATTTTGTTCCATCTAAAGGTGTTTTGGAGCATCCTAGGTGATTATAACATAATCTAATCCATTGTTCTTCATCGGATCGAGGTATTTTTCTTGGTTTCCCTAGAGTTGACTTTTTGTAGATTTGTTCTTGATTTTGTATTCAATTTTATCTTGAGGAATCGATTGTTGTTAAATGATGTTGTTGAACATATCCTCTGGATTGTATATCCATATTTCGGTTTCGTATATTCCGAATCGTGATTGTTGTGTGCTAGTGGAGTCTTGAGTATTTAATGTTTGATTAAATGTCTTAGTGAGTTTTCTTCAGTTATTGGGGGTGATTTCCATTGCTATTAGACTTGATCCTCGTTGTGATCATGTTTTCATTTTTCTTTTGGAAGTTGTAGGTTTCGAGGCACTTCGACCGAGTCGTGTTCGTTGGAGTATTTGCATGCCGATTTCGAGGCAAGTATCTTGCCCATACATTTCGTATTTCATAGATACAATAATTGGTAATCGTCTATGTGCGCTATTTGAGTACTCATAATGAACTTTCAAAGGATTGGTATAATCTCGTTAACGGCTTTGTTTCAAAACGTGTGAGTACTTTGTGCATAGATAAATCTTACGAATACGTTGTATTGTGGTTGTGAATCGAAGTATATTTTCTTCTGTCATGCGACTATTAGAGCTCCTTGTCCTTGTTAAGGGTGGTATGTTGGAATGCATATTTATTTGGTTGGTGTGTAATGTTGTGTTGTATTGCTTGTTGACTCCCTGGTGAGGAGGTGGTACTATTCGGTGTTGTTTGGGAATTATATCTCTGCATGGTTGTGCTCATATCTATATATTCACTCTCGTACGGACTGACGAGTCCTCGAAGGGTTCCGTTGCCTTTGGTGCGGTTCCACGAATATATTTTGGTTAACCATTCTGGGAGGGTCCGACGGGGCCTCAAAGGGGTCCGTTACCTCTGGTGTGGTTCCATGGTTAATCACGTATATGACTGAAATGTGATGTACAATGAGACTTTGTTACTCTGGAATACTAGTCTTGAATCCGATTATATATATATATATATATATATTCACTTTGGGACGGACCGACGGGTCCTCGGAGGGTTCCGTTTCCTTTGGTGTGGTTCCATGAATATTTTTGGGTTAACCACTCTGGGAAGGTTCGACGGGGCCTCGGAGGGTTCTGTTGCCTTTGGTGTAGTTCCATGGTTAATCACGTATGTATTGAAATGAAATGCTATGAGATTTTAGTTATTCCGGAATACTGATCTTGGATTGTACGATTACATTTATTCATCATCGATTACATGTGACCCTCAGTTATTTACCATTGTTTGGTTCAGATTATTATATTCTTGAAATATGATGTGTATGACTCGTATTTACACTTATACTTGCATTAGCAAAATAGTAGAATTTTACTAACCCCCGAGTAATCGGGGGTAGATGTCTGTATTGCGTTCAGGTACGTGCAGTTTCTTGAGTAGCAAAACACATGATCAGTACGAAGGATGATGGAAGACAAATGATACTAATCACATGAGGGCCAGTATTGGGATTTGTTGGTCGAATTGTATTATTTTTTCCGCTGTAGTGTTCTCCCGTCGTATGGGAGTGTTGTTGTATTTTGACTATTGCATGGGCACGAGTCGAGATAGAGATGTAATACCCGGTTGTAAATTCATTCATTATCCTTCAGTAAATTGTCACTCCGTAATTTTTCACTCATTAATAATCATTCATCATTCATATTCATTCATTGTATTCACCTTTCGGCATAATTTGAATTGTATATCAGTTATCATTCATCATTCGACCTTGTTTTGATAATCGAGAAGAGGATATTATCATCATCATCATATTTTGGTTGCCCGGATGTGAAGAGTAGCGTACGCTACATACCTTTTTAGCGCACGCTAATTGAGTACTGGTAGCGCACACTAACGTTCAGTATTAGCGCATGTTAGTGCATTTGAGGCAGACAGTCCAGAAGGCTCTGGACTGAATTTGAGTTGTAGTAGCGCATGCTATGAATGGGAAATAGCGCACACTATTAGTTTGGATAACGCACGCTAAGCAATCAGTGTAGCGCGCGCTAAGACTCGTTCAGACAGTCCAGTAGGTACTGGGATGAAATGGAATAATTCATAGCGCATGCTACGAGTGGATCATAACATATCCTAATGGTATTAGTAGCGCACGCTAAGTTATAGGTGTAGCGCACGCTAAGGCGGCAAGGCAGAGGACAGTAGGTTCTGGACTCCAATATTCTGGACACCAACTATCAGGTAGTGCACGCTAGCACAAGGTTAACATACGCTAATATGCTTACCAAGTACGTAGCGCACGCTAACGATGCAGGCAGTGGGTACTGGACTAGCCGGTGAACCCTCTAGCGCACGCTAAGCACAGGAGCTAGCGCACGCTAAGCTGGGTTTATTATATATAGGACAGTTCAGTCCAGTTTCGTCATTTTCTCATCTCACCTCCTTCCTTGGGTGATTTCGGGCGATTTTGGATGATTTGGGAAGATCTCTTAGAGCTGCAATCACCTATCATCATCTTCAAGCTTCTAGTTCGGATTAATCATCATTTAATCCTCTCCAACACACCAAATCAAGGTAAACATTTCTTGGATCTAGAATTTCGGGATTTGAGTGTTTTTCCTTCCGATCTCTTCAAGTTAGCTTGCTATTATGTTGGAATATGTTGGATATGGATTATCTACCTTGGATACATGTATGCCTACGAATTTATTGGTGTATTTTTTGGATTTGTTGAGTATGTGGGGATTTTTTTTCAAGAACCCTTGAGGGTTGACTTTGATTTTGGGGGGTTTTCAATTAGTTGTTATCGTAATCTCGAGTTGTGTATTCTTATTGGATTATCGATTGTGCTGATGGTATTTTGTTGGAGTAAATCACTCATTTAGAGGTTGGTTTTTGATACAATTAGGATTGGTTGTAAATAATGGGAGATTGTTTACAAAGTGTTTGTCATAATGCTCCAATGAGTTTGGATGTGTTGTATCGACTTCTTGAATTGGTTATGATCACAATTGATATGTGTATTAAGCGGATTGTTGGTAATTGTGTTATTCAAGGTTGTTCGAGCGACCGACCTTTCCACTTAGGACGTTTATTAGAGGAAGGATATTTCATCACTAGTATTTACGTAAGTTAATTCTTACTCGGTTAAAAGGATACTCATTCCTTTCGTTGTTGTTTATTCATATGCATAATTCATTCATGGTATATTAATCATGTTGACACTCGTAATTATCAAACTAATCATTCAATCCATGAGGAACGACGATTCCAATCATTTCAGTGAGCTATCATTCATTTCATTATTATTTCATCTAGGTGAGTCATTCTTGACCCTTGTCGGATTGTTATTCATTAATATTCATCATGGTCACTTTTGTTCTTGTGACCTTCTGGGATCGTATTGCGTGGCCGGGTGGTTATGTGTGGAATTTTTAGTCGGGCACACAATAATCATGTGATGCGGGTTCACCGACAAACTGGACTGTGCACACGGTAACGTGCCTCCGTGACACTAATTAGGTACAAATGCGGGTGTGTCCGGACACTCGTCTTGTGTACTTGCACGTCCCATTACGAGCGTACTATGATTCCCCTCTTCAGCTTGATTTCATAACTAAGATATTTAATGATTGTGTTTATTCCACTCTTGAGGATTGTTGTTCTGTGTAACTGACCCCGTTGGGGATGTTGTTTTTAGGTCATAGCAAGTCAAAAGCATGGGAAGAGAACGTTGATGGCGAGGAGTCCCAGTGATACTAGTAGGGGGCCCAGTCTCTTCAGTTATTCATGTGTCTTCGATGTGTACTTTCCATTGCAGTTCCATTTGAATGTTCTTTTTATTCAGTATTGTATATTTTATCTTCATCTAAAATATACGGGTATATTTTAGGTAGCTATCTTTAAAGCCCACCGACGGATCTTGCACGTGGGACCAGTTCAAGACTCTCATGATAGAAAGATATTATCCAGCCCCACTCACGGAGGCCAAAATGTCGGAGTTACTCAGTCCCGACCCCTCAACAGAAGAAGATGTTCTCGCCATTGTCGAGAAGTTTTAGGAGCTGCTTCCATTCGCCTCATTCATTATCCACCCTGAGGCGGATAAGATCAAGTATTTCAGTAAGAGGTTGAAACCTCGTATACGGATGCAGTTACTTAATCATCATTGCACCACTCTGGCCGAATTCATCGAGAAAGCTCTTACTTATGAGCTTACTGCTAAGGAAATTGCTAAGCAACAACCTTCATCTGCTAGAAAGAAATAGAAGAAGCGTAATCAGTCCGAAGCCAGTCAGGCAACCTTCAATAAGCCTCGTGTGGGCTCTACTTTTTCTGAGCGACCTCCTATGGCGCCCAAACCTGTAGAGTCTCAGTCCCGAGTGTCCAGTTCGAAGTCAGCTCATTTCCTTGAGATTAAGGATACGTGGTGTCCCGAGAGACTTGTCCAGTTGTTCATCAAAGAGATAGTGAGACTGCACGGTACTCCTGAAAGTATCGTATCCGATCGTGACGGACGATTCGTGTCACATTTTTGGAAATCAGTTCATCGTGCTATGGGAACTTAGATTAATCTCAGCACAACTTTTCATCCTCAGTCCGACGGACAATCAGAGAGGACTATTCAAACTTTGGAGGATATGTTGAGGGCATGTGTTCTCGATTGGAAAGATGATTGGGAAGCCCAACTACCGTTGATCGAGTTCACGTACAATAATAGTTGGCATGCTTCGATTAAGATGGCACCTTACGAGACCTTGTACGGTCGTCGTTGTCGATCTCATTTGTGTTGGGATAACTTATCAGAATCAATCGGCAACGATCCCGATATGCTTATAGCCGCCCGTGAGAAGGTAGCTTTGATCAGGAGTCGTTTGTTGACTGCTCAGAGTCGACAGAAATCTTATTCAGATAACCATCGTCGGCCATTAGAGTTCGAGGCGGGTGACCATGTTTTGGTCAAGGTATCCCCAAGTCGAGGTATCTTCCATTTTGGGAAGAGGGGAATGTTGAGTCCGAGATTCAGTGGACCATTTGAGATTTTGGATCGAGTAGGTGAGCTAGCTTATCGATTGGCCTTACCTCCGGCATTGAGCTAAATTCATAATGTGTTTCACGTCTCTCAGTTACCGAAGTATGTTGCCGACCCGAGTCACATACTTCAGTTCGACGAAATCGAGATCGCTGATGATCATTCATATGAGGAGCATCCTATACAAGTCTTAGAGCGGCGAATCAAACAGTTGAGGAACAAGAAGATTCCTTTGGTTAAAATTCAGTGGTCTAGACACGGAATCGAAGAGGCTACTTGGGAAACCGAGGATAGTATGCGGGAGAGTTATCCCGAGTTGTTTTAAGGGGGGTGTATGTAATACCCGGTTGTAATTCCGTCATTATCATTCAATAATTATCATTCAGTAATTGTCACTCTGTAATTATTCACTCATTAAGGATCATTCATCATTTATATTCTTTCATTGTATTCACCGTTCAGAGTAAATTGTATCGTGCATCAGTTATTATTTGTCTTTCTACCTGGTTGGAGGATCGAACCGTAGTTATCATCATTATCTTCGTCGTAATGGGCTGTGTGTGAGGAGTAGCGCACACTACGTACTCTCTTTAGCGCGCGCAAATTGAGTACGGGTAGCGCACGCTATCTCTCATCATTAGCGCACGCTAGCGTGGTTCAGGTAGACAGTCCAGAAGGTACTGGACTGCAGTTGAGTTGTAGTAGCACACGCTACGAATGGTAAGTAGTGCGCGCTAGTGAGTTCGGATAGCACACGCTATGCTAGCAGTATAGCGCGCGCTAAGATCGATCAGGCAGAGTCCAGTGGGTACTAGACTGATTTAGAATAATTCATAGCGTACGCTATGAAAGGATATTAGAGTACGCTAATGGTGCAGTAGCGCATGCTGAATTTTGAGTGTAGCACACGCTATCGCGAGCAGATCAGAGAACAGGAGGTTCTAGACTTCAGTACTGTAATACCCGGTTGTAATTCAGTCATTATCATTCAGTAATTTCATTCGGTAATTGTCACTATGTAATTTTTCACTTGTTAATAATCGTTCATCATCCACATTCATTCAACCGTATTCACCGTTCGGAATAACTTCGAGTTGTGTATTGATATTGTTCATTGTTTCAACCTTACTTGGGAATCGAGTCAAGAGTATTATCTTGATTGTTGTAATTGATTCATTAGTCGATGTTGACGTTGGAGTTCATGTCATTTCAAATCTCCTCATTGTTCAAATTGTGTTTTTGTTGGGCGAACCCTTGTAATCATGGCTTGGAACCACCGTGTTGGGGTTTCCGCACTTCCATTTCGCGTTATTGTTTCCCAAATATTGATTCTTATTGCTTTTATTCTCTTCTCGGGTCATTTTTAATCATTTTAGGACCCAAGGGGGTGTGGGCCGTGGCACAAGGGAGTGTGCGCCGCGGCACACACATGTTGCAGTTTTGGCTAACCCGCCTGTACCAGGGGTCGCGGCTCCTGCCGGCAGGGCCGCGGCACACTGCCGAGTCACTGCCACGGCACACTCGGCCGGGCTGCGGCACACTGCCGAGCACTGGGCGATTGGCCTGTGCCGCGGCACACTCACGCGGCCATGCACACGGCAAGTGCACTATAATTGCATTTTTTGAGATGAACAACTCATTTCTTCATCCTACTTCCGAGAGAGAGGGTTTGTGGGAGAAATTTTCATCATCAATCACTCGAATACTCAATTTTTCATCATTTTCATTCAGTTGTGAAGCTCGGATCGTCGATCTAACTCGTGTTCATCGAATCAAAGTGTTTGGATCTTCAAAAGTAATATTTTCAAACCTCTTGGATTTCGATTTGTGTTGAGATATGATGTTTTGTACATTATAATCATGTTGTATGAAGAGATATACATATGATTATGAGTATGTATGAATATTCATCGGATTATTCAAAGGTTATTCAAGAACACTTTGAATATTGAGTTGGATTTGGGGGTTTTCGATTAATTGTTGTTGAAATCACGAATTTGGATATTCATATTGGATTATTGATCGTATTGAAGATGTTTTGTTGGTTTGAAACACTTCTTGGGGATTTGATATTGGTATTATTGAAGTTTGGTTGTAAACAATCGAAGTTTGGCCACAACGTGTTCGATATAATGCCCCAATGAACTTGGTTTAGTCGTATCGACGTTTGAGTTAATTATATTAGTGTTTGATTCGTGTGTTGAATCGGATTATTGGTAATTGTGTTATTCAAGGTTGTTCGAACGACCGACATCTCATTTAGGATGTTGTTCGTGGAAGGACATTCTTCATCGGCGTTGTGTAAGTAAAGTCTTACTCGGTTAAAAGGATATTCATTCCTTTCGTTGTTGTTCATTCATAATTATAGTTCATTCATAATGTATTAACCGTATTGAGACTTGTAATTGTCAATTAATCACTTCAGTCACGAGGAACGACGGTTCCAATCATTTCATTGAGCTACCATTCATTTCACTATCATTTCATCTCAGTGAGTCATTATTGATTCCGATGTCACTTTTGTTATCTCGTGACATTCCGTGTCATACTGGTATGCCGGTTGGTATGTGTAGGATTTTCATGTCGGGCACATATTAAGTCGTGTGTTGGTTGTTGGCCTCACATTGGACTGTGCACACGAGAAGATCACTTCGTGAGACGGATTAGGTACAAGACCACACGTGTATTCGATCGATACTCGTTGGTGGCTTGTGCACGGACACATTTCCATCCCGGGCGTAGTGTGGCGCCACCCTTTGAGCCGTACCGTTAGTTGATTCATACAGCATGTTTGATTGCGTATGTTTTCAACAGGATTTGGGTTATAATCTGACCGATTCACTTTTGATCGCATGTGTTCGACGGTTTGAGATTTTTGATCGAACTTGTGGTTTATACAGCATATATGATTGTGTCTGTTCAACTCTTGAGGATTGTTGTTCCGTGTAACTGACCCCGTTGGGGGATTTTGTTTTTCAGGTCATGGCAAGTCTAAGGCACGAGAAGAGAATGTTGACGGCGAGGAGTCCTAGTGATACTACTAGGGGGCTCTAGTCCTTTTCATTCACTCGTGTTTTCTTTATTTTATTTCCGCTGCAGACTTCCATTTGAATACTCATTTTATTCAGTGTTGTATGTTTTATCTCCATATAAAATATACATGTATTCTGTATTATCTTGGGTGTGTTGTATGAAACTCCTCATCGGAGTAATTAATGATGTAATGTGGTTCAGTACTACATTTACCCTGTGTATTTCATTCATTTTCACTCGCCTGGTGGGTCCCAGTCGGGGGTCCACGGCACTGTAATATCCGCCTAGTTTGGGGTGTTACAAAGTTAGTATCGGAGCGTGGTTTTGAATACTACCTTCCGAGTCATGTTTCATTTGAAATCAATTCATCAGACTAGTATCATTGGACTTTCACGTCACGTGTGACCCGTGCAAGAGCCAGGCCCTTCAGACCAAAGAACAGTAAGATTTCCTCATTTATCATTTTCATTTGTGATAAAGTCGATCATGTTAATTCATTAATCACTCGGTTCATTTCATTGTTCAGTTATTGATCTTGAGGATCATACCATTAATCTTGTTAACTTGTTCAAAATAATCATTTCAATAATTTCATCAGATAATCACGTCACCTAAGTTGATCATTCATGTAATCATTGTGTTTGGGCGCGTATGCTCATTTTCATCATTTCATAACGTAATCATAATGTGATATTCATGCGAGATATATAATCATTTCGTGACTTTCCCACTTCAGTATGGAAAGAGCTGGCATAGCACGCGGGGGAAGAGGCCGCGGTGCGGGCCGAAACCCGAGAGCTCGTGTGAATACACGTGCAAATGCTAGGAATAATGTTAATTCATCGAGCAGTGATGCTTCCACTCATTCACCTGGGCGTAATCATTCACTATCAGGGAGTCGTACCCGAGACACAGCTCAGTCAGAAGGTGTTCGGGTTGATCCACTCACTTTTATGCAGGGCATGATGGCCCAAATAACTCAAATGACACAACTGATGGAAACGATGCATAACTCAGCTACTCAAAATCAACAGGCTCCTCCGCCGCCACCTCAGAGGCAAGAGAGGGGTGTGAGCAGTATCATTGGCGACATCTCTCGCCAAAGACCACCTACTTTTGAGGGTTCATCTGAACCGACGGATATCATTCACTGGCTTGAGCATTTAGAGAAACTGTTTGCTATGGTGTACTGTCCTGAGGGACACAAAGTTTCAGTCGCGGCTTACTATCTGGGTAAGAGCACTCATTCATGGTGGTTATCGTTGAAGCCCACCGACGGATTTTGTACTTGGGAACAATTCAAGACTCTTATAATGGAGAGGTATTATCCGGCCCCACTCAGAGAGGCCAAGTTATCAAAATTACTCACTCCCGACCCATCAGCGGACGACGATGTTCTCACCATCGCCGAGAAATTTCATGAGCTACTTCCTTTCGCCTCGTCCATTATTCATTCTGAGGCGGACAAGATCAAATATTTCAGCAAGAGGTTGAAACCTCATATGCGACTACAGTTGCTTAATCATCATTGCACCACCCTGGCCAAATTCATCGAGAAAGCTCTTACTTATGAGCTTACTGCTAAGGAGATTGCGAAGCAGCAACCTTCATCTACTGGCAAGAAGTCAAAGAATCGTAATCAGTCTGACGGTAGTCAGGCCACTTTCAAGAAACCTCGTGCGGGCTCTACTTGTTCTGAGCGACCTCCTATGGCGCCTAAACTCGCGGAATCTCAGTCTCGAGCGGCCAGTTCGGCCATCACCTGTTTCAACTGTAAAGAATAGGGTCATTTCAGTACCAAGTGTCCGAGGCAGACTGTCACATGCCATAACTGTGGAATTGCGGGGCATAGGGCCCATTTTTGCCGAAGGGACTCCAAACCCACTCCGGCGACATCTCAGGCCCCAAACCAGTCATCGGTTCCAAATCAGGTCACTCAGTCCGCGTCATTTAAGACGGCGGGAGCTAACAAAGGCAGAGCCAAGAGCTATCAGACGGGAGCATCTGGTTCGGGGGCCGGCAAGCCCCGAATTTACGAGATGAAGAAGACCGATGATCCAGAGGCCTGGATGATCTCAGGTACACTCGATATTCTATCTCAACCTGTGTGTACCCTTTTTTATAATGGTGCATCACATTCTTTTATTACCGAATCATGTTTGAGTAGACTACGTCTGGGTAGTGCTACTAGTTGTGAGCCTTATTGTAATACCTGGTTGTAATTCAGTCATTATCATTCAGTAATTTCATTCGGTAATTGTCACTATGTAATTTTTTTCACTCGTTATAATCATTCATCCGTGTTCACCGTTCGTAATAACTTCGAGTTGTGTATCGATATTGTTCATTGTTTCAACCTTGCTCGGGAATCGAGACAAGAATATTATCTTGATCGTGGTAATTGGTTCATTAGTCATTGTTGACGTTGGAGTTCATGTCATTTCTAATCTCCTTATTGTTTGAATTGTATTTTGTTGGGTGAATCCTTGTAATCATGGCTTGGAACCACCGTTTTGGGGTTTACGTACTTACATTTCGTGTTATTGTTTCCCAAATATTGATTCCTATTACTTTTATTCTCTTCCCGGATCATTTTTCATCATTTTAGGACTCAAGGGGGGTGTGGGCCGCGGCACAAGGAGTGTGCGCCGCGGCACACACATTTTCCAGTTTTTGGCCGAGCAGCCTGTACTGTGAGCCGCGGCACATGCCGGCAGGGCCGCGGCACACTGCCGAGTCACTGCCGCGGCACACTCGTCCGGGCCGCGGCACACTCCTGTTGCAACTTATCGGCCAACCCCTCTGTACCGTGGGCCGCGGCACATGCCAACGGGGCCGCGCCACACTGTCGAGTCACTACTGCGGCACACTCGTCCGGGCCGCGGCCTTGCCCGATCGGAGGCTGTTTGGCCCCGTGCGCGGCACACTTAGTAGGGCGGCACAGTGCAGTCAGCACTATAATTGCGATTTTTGTGCGATTCAACTCATTTTTTTCATCACTTCTTCACCTTCATCGAGAGAGAGAGCTTGAGGGGAGAAACTTTTCATCATCCACCACTTGAGGGTTTGATTTTCTTCATTTCCTTTCGATCGTGAAGCCCGGATAGTCGATCTAACGCGATTTCATCGGATTAAAGTACTTGGATCTTCAAAGGTAATATTCATCAAACCTCTTGGATTTCGTTTTTGTGTTGAAATATGATGTTTTAGATGTTAACATCATGTTGTATGAAGTGATATACGCATGATTATGGACATGTTTGATTATTCATTTGATTATTGAAGGATTATTCAAGAACACTTTGAATATTGAGTTGGATTTGGGGGTTTTCGATTAATCGTTGTTGTAATCACGATTTTGGATATTCATAATGGATTATTGATTGTATTGAAGATGTTTTGTTGGTTGAAACACTTCTTGGGGATTTGATGTTGGTATTATTGAGGCTTGGTTATAAACAATCGAAGTTTGGCCACAAAGTGTTCGATATAATGCCCCAATGAACTTGGTTTAATCGTATCGACATTTTGAGTTCGTTATATTCGTGTTTGATTTGTATATTGAACGGATTGTTGGTAATTGTATTATTCAAGGTTGTTCGAGCGACCGATATCTCAATTAGGACGTTGTTCGTGGAAGGATATTTATCACCGGTGTTGTGTAAGTTGATTCTTACTCGGTTAAAAGGATATTCATTCCTTTTGTTGTTTTTCATTCATAATCATACCCATTCATCATTGTATTAACCGTTTTGAGACTTGTAATTGTCGAATAATCACTTCATTCACGAGGAACGACGGTTCCAATCATTTCATTGAGTTATCAATCACGTCACTATTATTTTCATCTCGGTGAGTCATTCTTGGCCTTGTCGAATTATTATTCATTGATATTCATTGTGGTCATTCTCGTTCATATGACCTTCTGGGTACATATTGCGTGGCCGGGTGTGGTTGTGTGGAATTTTTAGTCGGGCACACGATGGTCATGTATTGGGTTCACCAATACATTGGACCGTGCACACGGTAACACTTACCTCCGTGAGACTAATTAGGTACAAGGACAGGTGTGTCCGGTCATTCGTCTTGTACACTTGCACAGAACATTACGGGCATACTATGATACTCCTCTTCAGCGTAATTCATAACTAAGGATATTTCATAACTTCAGATATATCATGATTGTGTATTTTCAACCCTTGAGGATTGTTGTCCTGTGTAACTGACCCCGTTGGGGGATTTTGTTTTCAGGTCACGGCAAGGCAAAGGCACGGGGAGAGCATGTTGACGGCGAGGAGTCCCAGTGATACTAGTAGGGGCCCCCAGTCATTCCGGTTATTTTAGTCATTTCCGTCATTTGTATTTCCGCTGCAAATTCCATTTGAGATGTTTATTTATTCAGGGTGGTGTATTTTATCTCCATATAAAATATACTAGTATTCTGTATTGTCCTGGTGTATTGTACTTAAGCTCCTCATCGGAGTATTTGGTAATATAATGTGGTTCGGTACTACAATTATATTATTTAATTCATCAGTTTTCATTCGCCTGGTGGGTCCCAGTCGGGGGTCCACGGCACTGTAATATCCGCCTAGTTTGGGGTGTTACATAGTTGGTATCGGAGAGTGGTTTTGAATACTACCTTCCGAGTCATGTCTCATTTGAAATCATCATCATAGGACTAGTATCATTGGACCTTCGCGTCATGTGTGACCTGTGCAAATGCCGAGCTAATCAGACCAAGAACTGTAAGATTTCTAACGCCATGGTATAATTTCTGGCAATAATCATTCATTCATAATTCATCAGTTAACAATCCTCAATCATCATTTTCATTTTGACCAGGACGGTCATGTTAACTCATTAATCACTCAATTCATTTCATTACTCAGTTGTTGATCTGGAAGATCATATCATTAATCTTGTTAACTTGTTCAAGATAATCATTTCAATAATTTCATCAGATAATCATGTCACCTCAGTTAATCATTCATGTAATCACGGTGTTAGAGCGTGTATGCTCATTTTCATCATCTCATGTCATAATCATAACGTGAAATTCATACGGGGAATATAATCATCATGTGACTTTCCTACTTCAGTATGGAGAGAGCAAGAAGATGACGCGGAGGACGAGGCCGTGGTGCGGGCCGAATCCCGAGAGCTCGTGTGAATACAGATGTGAATGCAAGGAATAATGTTAATTCATCGAGCAGCGACGCTGCCACTCATTGACCTGGACGTGATCATTCACTATCGGGGAGTCGTACCCGGGGCACAGCTCAGTCAGAAGGTGTTCGGGTTGACCCACTCGCTTTTATACAGGGCATGATGGCCCAAATGACGCAGATGGCACAACTAATGGAGACGATGCATAACTCAGCTAATCAAAATCAACAGGCTCCTCCGCCGCCACCTCAGAGGCAAGGGAGGAGTGTGAGCAGTATCATCGGCGACATCTCTCGCCAGAGGCCACCTACTTTTGAAGGCTCATCTGAGCCGGCGAACATTGTTCATTGGCTCGAACATTTCGAGAAGTTATTTGCTATGGTAGAGTGTCCCAAAGGACACAAAGTTTCAGTTGCGGCTTACTACCTGGGTAAGAGCGCTCATTCTTGGTGGTTATCGTTGAAGCCCACCGACGGATCATTTACTTGGGATCAATTCAAGACTCTCATGATGGAGAGGTCTTATCTGGCCCCATTCAGAGAGGCCAAGCTGTCAGAATTACTCACTCTCGACCCCTCAGCAGACGAGGATGTTCTCGCCATTGCCGAGAAATTTCAGGAACTCCTTCCGTTCGCCTCATCTATCATTCATTCCGAGGCGGATAAGATTAAGTATTTCAGCAAGAGGCTGAAACCTCGTATGAGACTACAGTTGCTTAATCATCATTGCACCACTCTGGCTGAATTCATCGATAAAGCTCTTACGTATGAGCTTACCGCTAAGGAGATTGCTAAGCAACAACCTTCATCTGCTAGCAAGAAGTCCAAGAACCGTAATCAGTCTGACGGCAGTCAGGCCACTTTCAAGAAACCTCGGGTGGGCTCTACTTTTTCTGAGCGACCTCCTGTGATGCCTAAACCCGCGGGATCTCAGTCACGAGCGGCCAATTCGGCCATCACCTGTTTTAACTGTGGGGATCTTGGTCATCTCAGCACCAAGTGTCCGAGACAGACTATCACGTGTCATAACTGTGGAATTGCTGGGCATAAGGCCCATTTTTGCCGTAGGGACTCCAAACCTACTCCGACGTCATCTCAGGCCCCGAAACAGTCAGCTGTTCAAAATTAGGCCACTCAGTCTGCGTCGTTCAAGACAAAAGGAGCGAATAAAGGTGGAGCCTCTAGCCATCAAATGGGAGCGTCCGGTGCCGGGACTAGCAAGCCCCGGATTCATGAGATGAAGAAGACCGATGATCCAGAGGCCCGAATGATCTCAGGTACACTCGATATTCTATCTCAACCTGTGTGTACCCTTTTTGATACTGGTGCATCGCATTCATTCATTTCCGAGTCATGTTTGAGTAGACTACATCTGGGTAGTGCTACTAGTTGTGAGCCTTATGTCATTGGTCTACCTGATGGTAGACGAATTATCGGAAATCGTGAGATTCAGAATTGTCCGATTCAGCTTCATGGCCGTGTATGGCCAGCGGACCTAATCGTGGTAGCATTGCCGAGAGATGACGTCATTTTGGGTATTGATTGGATGGATCGTCACGATGCCATCATCAGTGTCCGTAAGCATATGGTCACTATCATTTCAGACGATGGGGCGCTGCCGATTGTTGGGGGCTATTTTTGGACCTGTGCCGCGGCACACTTCGGCCGGGCCGCGGCACACAGTGCAGTCAACACTATAATTGCGATTTTTGTGCGATTCAACTCATTTTTTCATCACTTATTCACCTTCATCGAGAGAGAGCTTGAGGGGAGAAACTTTTCATCATCCATCACTTGAGGGTTTGATTTTCTTCATTTCCTTTCGATCGTGAAGCCCGGATAGTCGATCTAACGCGATTTTATCGGATTAAAGTACTTGGATCTTCAAAGGTAATATTCATCAACCCTCTTGGATTTCATTTTTGTGTTGAGATATGATGTTTTGGATGTTAAGATCGTGTTGTAGGAAGTGATATACGCATGATTATGGACATGTTTGATTATTCATTTGATTATTGAAGGATTATCCAAGAACACTTTGAATATTGAGTTGGATTTGGGGGTTTTCGATTAATCGTTGTTGTAATCACGATTTTGGATATTCATAATGGATTATTGATCATATTGAAGATGTTTTGTTGGTTTGAAACACTTCTTGGGGATTTGATGTTGGTATTATTGTGGCTTGGTTATAAACAATCGAAGTTTGGCCACAAAGTGTTCGATATAATGCCCCAATGAACTTGGTTTAATCGTATCGACGTTTTGAGTTTGTTATATTCGTGTTTGATTTCTATATTGAATGGATTGTTGGTAATTGTATTATTCAAGGTTGTTCGAGCGACCGATATCTCAATTAGGACGTTGTTCGTGGAAGGATATTTGTCACTGGTGTTGTGTAAGTTTATTCTTACTTGGTTAAAAGGATATTCATTCCTTTTGTTGTTGTTCATTCATAATCATACTCATTCATCATTGTATTAACCGTTTTGAGGCTTGTAATTGTCGAATAATCACTTCATTAACGAGGAACGATGGTTCCAATCATTTCATTGAGTTATCAATCACGTCACTATTATTTTCATCTCGGTGAGTCATTCTTGGACTTGTCGAATTATTATTCATTGATATTCATTGTGGTCATTCTCGTTCATATGACCTTCTGGGTACATATTGCGTGGCTGGGTGTGGTTGTGTGGAATTTTTAGTCGGGCACACGATGGTCATGTATTGGGTTCACCGATACATTGGACCGTGCACACGGTGACGCTTACCTCCGTGAGACTAATTAGGTACAAGGACGGGTGTGTCCGGTCATTCGTCTTGTACACTTCCACAGGACATTACGGGCGTACTATGATACTCCTCTTCAGCGTAATTCATAACTAAGGATATTTCATAACTTCAGATATATCATGATTGTGTATTTTCAACCCTTGAGGATTGTTGTCCTGTGTAACTGACCCCGTTGGGGGATTTTGTTTTCAGGTCACGGCAAGGCAAAGGCACGGGGAGAGCATGTTGACGGCGAGGAGTCCCAGTGATACTAGTAGGGGCCCCAGTCATTTCAGTCATTTCCGTCATTTGTATTTCCGCTGCAAATTCTGTTTGAGATGTTTATTTATTCAGGGTGGTGTATTTTATCTCCATATAAAATATACTAGTATTCTGTATTGTCCTGGTGTATTGTACTTAAGCTCCTCATCGGATTATTTGGTAATATAATGTGGTTCGGTACTACAATTATATTATTTAATTCATCAGTTTTCATTCGCCTGGTGGGTCCCAGTCGGGGGTCCACGGCACTGTAATATCCGCCTAGTTTGGGGTATTACACTTATTTCATCGGTCTACCTGATGGTAGAAGAATTATCGGGAATCGTGAGATTAAGGATTGTCCGATTCAGCTTCATGGCCGTGATTGGTTGGCAGACCTAATCATGGTAGATTTGCCGAGAGACGACGTCATTCTGGGTATTGATTGGATGGATCATCACGATGCCGTCATTAGCGTCCGTAAGCGTTTGGTCACTATCATTTCAGACGATGGGGTCGAATGTGTTTTTTAGGGAGGTAATCCCAACTGTTCCGGGAGAGTCATCAACTTGATGAAAGCAGTGAAATTACTCAATCAGGGGTGTGTCGGTTATTGGTGCTATATGACTAAGACCGAGAAATCATCAATAATGTTGTCGGATATTCCGGTAGTGAGAGAATATGCCGACGTATTTCCAGACGAGTTACCTGGTTTGCCGCCACAAAGAGATGTGGAATTCACGATTGAGTTGGATCCTGGTACATCTCCAATATCGAAGGCACCGTATCGGATGGCCCCGACCGAAATGCTGGAACTAAATAATCAATTGGAGGATTTGACCGAGAAGGGTTATATACGGCCGAGTACGTCTCCGTGGGGAGCACCGGTATTATTTGTCAAGAAAAAGGACGGTTCTTTCCATTTGTGTATTGATTACCGAGAGCTGAACAGGGTGACGATCAAGAATAAATATACCATACCCCGTATTGATGATCTTTTGGATCAACTTCAAGGATCTTCAATATTTTCCAAGATCGATTTAAGATCTGGGTATCATCAGTTGCGAATCCGAGAGTCGGATATTGCTAGGACGGCGTTCCGAACACGCTATGGTCATTATGAGTTTGTGGTAATGCCGTTTGGGTTAACTAATGGACCTGCGGTATTCATGGAGTTAATGAATCGGGTTTTCATCGACTATTTAGATCGGTTCGTGGTTGTCTTCATTGATGACATTTTAATTTATTCTCGTAACCGGGAGGAGCATGAGTTTCACCTTCATTAGGTGCTCGACGTGTTGAGACGATAACAACTTTATGGGAAGTTTTCCAAATGTTAATTCTAGATGTCCGAAGTGACGTTTCTCGAACACGTAAATTCATCAGACGTAGTTCGTGTTGATCCTCAGAAGACGGAGGCTATCCGAGATTGGCAACCTCCGAAGAATGTTAAGTAAATCCGAAGTTTCCTCGGATTAGCTGGTTATTATTGGCGATTTGTGGAAGGATTTTCTAAAATCGCTCAACCCATGACGAACCTTTTAAGGAAAGATAAGAAATACACATGGTCCGACGCGTGGCAACAGATTTTTGAGGAACTTAAGAGCCGGTTAATTTCAGCACCTGTCCTTTCTTTACCGCAAGGGACGGAAGGATTTGTGGTCTATAGTGATGCGTCCGGACAGGGTCTCGGATGTGTACTAATTCAGAACGGGAAAGTGATTGCTTATACTTCACGGCAATTGAGACCTTACGAGGTTAATTATCCGACCCACGACCTGGAGCTAGCAGCCGTGGTATTCGCATTGAAGATTTGGCGTCATTATCTTTATGGCGTTACCTGTCACATATTCACCGATCATAAGAGTTTAAAATATATATTTACTCAGAAGGAGCTAAATATGCCACAGAGACGGTGGTTGGAACTAATCAAAGATTATGATATTGAGATACTTTACCACCCAGGCAAGGCGAACATTATCCCCGACGCCTTGAGTCGTAAGTCCGTTCAGGAGAAGATGCTTGCTCGATTAACAGTTCAGAAGGAACTTCAGCAAGAATTACTTAGGCATAAGATCGAGGTTTGGTTACAGCGTGTTCAGGGATAGCTTTGTATGCTGGAGATTTCATCGCCACTTGAAGAAGCGATCAGAGGGAATCGGGGTTCGGACCCATTTTTGTTGCGCATCTGCGAGGATGTGCCACAGGGGAAAGCCCCTGGATTTGTGGTCCACGAGGATGGACTCTTGAGATTTAAGAATAGGTTATGTGTACCGGCGAATGACGAGTTGAAAAACTCGATTTTGAGAGAAGCCCATGCTACCCCTTATTCTATTCATCCGGGGTCCAGCAAGATGTACAAAGACTTGAAACAAAATTACTGGTGGAGTAATATGAAGCGTGAAGTAGCCGAGTTTGTTTCGAGATGTCTCACCTGTCAACAAGTCAAGATAGAACACCAGCGACTGGCGGGTATGTTGAAACCGCTCCCTATTCCGAAGTGGAAATGGGAGGATATTTCAATGGACTTCATCACGAGTTTGCCGACGAGTCGCCGTGGCATGAATACAATCTGGGTAATTGTGGATCGTCTAACTAAGTCAGCTCATTTTCTCGAGATTAAGGATACTTGGGGTCCCGAGAGACTTGCCCAGTTGTTCATCAAAGAAATAGTGAGATTGCACGGTACTCCTAAGAGTATCGTTTCTGATCGTGACGGGCAATTCGTGTCTTATTTTTGGAAATCAGTTCATCGTGCCATGGGAACTCAGCTTAATTTCAGCACATCTTTTCATCCTCAGTCCGACGGACAATCAGAGAGGACTATTGAGACATTGGAGGACATGTTGAGGGCATGCGTCCTCGATTGGAAAGACGATTGGGAAGCCCAACTACCATTGATCAAGTTCACGTATAATAATAGTTGGCATGCTTCGATTAAGATGGCACCTTACGAGGCCTTGTACGGTCGTCATTGTCGATCTCCTTTATGTTGGGATGACTTATCAGAATCAATCGACACCGAGCCCGATATGCTTATAGCCGCCCATGAGAAGGTATCTTTGATCAGGAGTCGTTTGTTGACCACTCAGAGTCGACAAAAATCTTATGCAGACAATCATCACCGACCATTAGAGTTCGAGACAGGTGACCACATGTTGGTCAAGGTGTCCCCGAGTCGAGGTATCTTCCGTTTCGGGAAGCGGGGAAAGTTGAGTCCAAGATTTATTGGACCGTTTGAGATTTTGGATCGAGTAGGCGAGCTAGCTTATCGATTGGCCTTACCTCCGGCGTTGAGCCGAATTCATAATGTGTTTCACGTCTCTCAGTTACGTAAGTATGTTGCCGACCCGAGTCACATACTTCAGTTCGATGAAATCGAGATCGCAGATGATCATTCGTATGAGGAGCGTCCCATACGAGTCTTAGAGCGGAGAATTAAACAGTTGAGGAATAAGGCGATTCCTTTGGTTAAAATTCAGTGGTCTAGACACGGAGTCGAAGAGGCTACTTGGGAAATCGAGGATAATATGCGGGAGAGTTATCCCGAGTTGTTTGACCCTTAGTTTCGGGGACGAAACTCTTTTAAGGGGGGTGTATATAATACCCGGTTGTAATTCAGTCATTATCATTCAGTAATTTCATTCGGTAATTGTCACTATGTAATTTTTAACTTGTTAATAATCGTTCATCATCCACATTCATTCATCCGTGTTCACCGTTCGGAATAACTTCGAGTTGTGTATCGATATTATTCTTTGTTTCAAACTCACTTGGGAATTGAGACAAGAGTATTATCTTGATTGTTGTAATTGATTCATTAGTCGATGTTGACGTTGTAGTTCATGTCATTTCAAATATCCTCATTGTTCAAATTGTGTTTTTGTTGGGCGAACCCTTGTAATCATTGCTTGGAACCACCGTTTTGGGGTTTTTGCACTTCCATTTCGTGTTATTGTTTCCCAAATATTGATTCCTATTGCTTTTATTCTCTTCCCGGGTCATTTTTCATCATTTTAGGACCCAAGGGGGTGTGGGCCACGGCACAAGGGAGTGTGCGCCGCGGCACACACATGTTGCAGTTTTGGCCGACCCGCTTGTACCAGGGGCCGCGGCTCCTGCCGGCAGGGCCGTGGCACACTGCCGAGTCACTACCGCGGCACACTCGGCCGGGCCACGGCACACTGCCGAGCACTGGGGGCAGATTTTGGCCCTGTGCCGCGGCACACTCGGCCGGGCCGCGGCACACAGTGCAGGCTGCACTATAATTGCATTTTTTTAGAGGAACAACTCATTTATTCATCCTACTTCCGAGAGAGAGGGTTTGTGGGAGAAATTTTCATCATCAATCACTTGAATACTCGTTTTCATCATTTTCATTCGGTTGTGAAGCTCGGATCGTCCATCTAAGTCGTGTTCATCGAATCAAAGTGTTTGGATCTTCAAAGGTAATATTCCCAAACCTCTTGGATTTCGATTTGTGTTGAGATATGATGTTTTGAACATTATAATCATGTTGTATGAAGAGATATACATATGATTATGAGTATGTATGAATATTCATCGGATTATTCAAAGGTTATTAAAGAACACTTTGAATATTGAGTTGGATTTGGGGGTTTTCGATTAATTGTTGTTGAAATCACGAATTTGGATATTCATATTAGACTATTGATCGTATTGAAGATGTTTTGTTGGTTTGAAACACTTCTTGGGGATTTGATATTGGCATTATTGAAGTTTGGTTGTAAACAATCGAAGTTTGGCCACAACGTGTTCGATATAATGCCCCAATGAACTTGGTTTAGTCGTATTGACGTTTGAGTTAATTATACTAGTGTTTGATTCGTGTGTTGAACCGGATTATTGGTAATTGTGTTATTCAAGGTTGTTCGAGCGACCGACATCTCATTTAGGACGTTGTTCGTGGAAGGACATTCTTCATCGGCGTTGTGTAAGTAAAGTCTTACTCGGTTAAAATGATATTCATTCCTTTCGTTGTTGTTCAATCATAATTATAGTTCATTCGTAATGTATTAACCGTATTAAGACTTGTAATTGTCAATTAATCACTTCAGTCACGAGGAACGATGGTTCCAATCATTTCATTGAGCTAACATTCATTTCACTATCATTTCATCTCGGTGAGTCATTATTGATTCCGATGTCACTTTTGTTATCTCGTGACATTCCGGGTCATACTGGCGTGCCGGTTGGTATGTGTAGGATTTTCATGTCGGGCACATATTAAGTCGTGTATTGGTTGTTGGCCTCACATTAGACTATGCACACGAGAAGATCACTTCGTGAGATTGATTAGGTACAAGACCACACGTGTATTCGATCGATACTCGTTGGTGGCCTGTGCACGGACACATTTCCATCTCGGGCGTAGTGTGGCGCCACCCTTTGAGCCGTACTGTTAGTTGATTCATACAGCATGTTTGATTGCGTATGTTTTCAACAGGATTTGGGTTATAATCTGACCGATTCACTTTTGATCGCATTTGTTCGACGGTTTGAGATTTTTGATCGAACTTGTGGTTTATACAGCATATATGATTGTGTTTGTTCAACTCTTGAGGATTGTTGTTCTGTGTAACTGACCCCGTTGGGGGATTTTGTTTTTCAGTTCATGGCAAGGCTAAGGCACGGGAAGAGAATGTTGATGGCGAGGAGTCCCAGTGATACTAGTAGGGGGCCCCAGTCCTTTTCATTCACTCATGTTTTCTTTATTTTATTTCCGCTGCAGACTTCCGTTTGAATACTCATTTTATTCAGTGTCGTATGTTTTATCTCCATATAAAATATACATGTATTCTGTATTATCTTGGGTGTGTTGTATGAAACTCCTCATCGGAGTAATTAATGATGTAATGTGGTTCGGTACTACATTTACCCTGTGTATTTCATTCATTTTCACTCGCCTGGTGGGTCCTGGTCGGGGGTCCACGGCACTGTAATATCTGCCTAGTTTGGGGTATTACAAGTACTGGGCATCAGATGTTCTGTTAGCACGCTAACATTGTGGGGTTAACGCACGCTAACGAGGCAGTCAGTAGGCACTGTACTGTCCGGACAACCCGTTAGCGCACGCTACATATCAGGTCATAGCGTGCGCTAAACTGGAACAGTATAAATAGGACAGTCAGCCCCTAGCTTCGTCATTTTCATTTCTCACTTCGTTTTTGAGCGATTCCGGGCAATTTCGGGCGTTTTAGAGAGATTTCTTCGAGATGAATTCATCTATCATCATCATCAAGCTTATCTTTTGGATTAATCATCATTTCATCATCTCCATCACATCTAATCAAGGTAATAATCTCTTGGATCTAGAATTTCGGATTTTGGGCTTTTTCCTTCCAATTTCTTCGTGTAAGCTTGGATTGTTGTTGGAATATATTAGATATGGATTATATACCTTGGATAAATGTATTCCTATGGATTTAATGGCATATATTTCGGATTTCATGAATTGTTGGGGTTTGATTCAAGAACACTTTTTGGTTGACTTTGATATTTTTGGGGGTTTTCGATTAGATTGTTGTCGTTAACTCGAGTTGTGGATTTCTATGAGATTATTGATACCATTGAAGGTGTTTTGTTGGTTTGAAATACTCATTTTGGAGTTTGGGTTCGATATATTCACGATTGGATATAATCAAAGGATGTATGTTTGCTAAGTATTCGTTAGAATGCCTTAATGAGTTTGGATATTGTTGTATCGACGTTTGAGTTGGTTATAATCGTGTTCGATACGTATATTGAGCGTTTGTTGGTAATTGTCATTTAAGGTTGTTCGAGCGACCGACATCCCTTTTTGGACGTTGTTCGAGGAAGGACATTCTTCACCTGTGTTGTGTAAGTTAATTCTTACTCGGTTAAAAGGATATTCATTCCTCGCGTTGTTGTTCAATCATAATCATAATTCATTCATAATGTATTAACCGTATTGAGACTTGTAATTGTCAATTAATCACTTCATTCACAAGGAACGACGGTTCCAATCATTTCATTGAGCTATCATTCATTTCACTATCATTTCATCGCGGTGAGTCATTCTTGACTTTGTCGGATTGTTATTCACAATTATTCTTCATGGTCATTTCTTGTCCATATGACCTTCTGGGTTCATATTGTGTGGCCGGGTGGGGATGTGTGGAATTTTTAGTCGGGCACATGATAGTCACGTGATTGGGTTCACCGACACATTGGACTGTGCACACGGTAACGTACCTCCGTGAGACTAATTAGGTACAAGGGCGGGTGTGTCCGAACACTCATCTTGTGCACTTGCACATACCATTATGGGGGTACTATGATGCCCCTCTTCAGCTAAATTTCACAATTGAGATATATCATGTTTGTGTCTATTCAACTCTTGAGGATTGTTGTTCTGTGTAACTGACCCCGTTGGGGGATGTTGTTTTCAGGTCATGGCGCGGCCCAAATAGAGAAGGAAAAGCGTAGAATCAGTCCGACTCTTCGAATTTACCTACACACCGATTCCTTTCAAGCCAACAACCGGTATTACACCATCGCCTTTGGAACTTCTATTCATAGCGAAAAGGCCATAGGAGAGGATGACTAGCAGATGATTGAGCTACACCCATTTCATAGCCCGCCCAATGGAGGGGCTAAGGCACGGGAAGAGAATGTTGACGGCGAGGAGTCCCAATGATACTAGTAGGGGCCCCCAGTCCTTTCAGTCATTCATGTTTTCTTCATTTTATTTCCGCTGCAGATTTCCGTTTGGATGTTCATTTTCATTCGGTGTTGTATATTTTATCTTCATATAAAATATACTTGTATTCTGTATCTTCCTGGGTGCGTTGTACTTGAAACTCCTCATCGGAGTAATTAATGATATATTGTGGTTCGGTACTACAATTATATCACTTAGTTCATTAATTTTCATTCGCCTAGTGGGTCCCAGTCGGGGGTCCACGACACTGTAATATTCGCCTAGTTTGGGGTGTTACAATCTGGATGATCATAATCTTCGAATCCTGGAGGTTGATTGACATAAACTTCTCCTTGAATAACTCCATTAAGAAACGCACTTTTTACATCCCTTTGATTAAATTTGATCTTTTATATGTGAATGCACAAAGGAGGCGAATGGCCTCAAGACGAGAAACCGGTGCAAATATTTCTTCATAGTCAAGTCCTTCTTCTTGATTATACCCTTGAGCAACTACTCTAGATTTATTCTTGACTGGTAGACCGTTATCATATGTCTTCACTTTATGAACCCATTTAGTTATGATGATTGTTTCATCTGCAGGAGCCGGAACCAATTCCCAAACTTTATTTCTTTCAAACTGATTAAGCTCTTCTTGCATAGCAATGATCCAACTTTCATTAGTAATTGCTTCTTCAAGATTCTTTGGTTCAATAAGAGAAATGAAAGCAAAGTTATTTAGAAAATCATTTATATTTTTTCTAGTCTGTACGCCTTCGTTTATTTCACCAAGAACTTATTCTATAAGATGATCTTTCATATTCTTCCACTCCTTAGGAAGATTGTATGGATTTTCTTCGAGTTTGTCAGAATTTATATCAAGCTTCTCTAACTCCTTTGATGCTTCTGAGACTTCTTTTGCTGGAATCATACCTGCATCATCATCAAAAATGACCTTTGTCGAGGGTAAAATTGTATCATCGAATTTTACATGAATAGATTCTTCTACAGAACCTCTTCTATAATTATAAACACGGTAAGCTTTGTTGTTTAGAGAATATCTAAGAAAAATATCAATATGTGATTTTGAACCGAATTTACCCAAATTATCTTTACCAATATTATGGATAAATGTTTTACAACCAAATGGATGAAAATATGATAAATCACGCTTTTTACCTTTGAATATTTCATATGGTATCAACATCTTATTTCTCCGAATGTGGAATCAATTTATGACATAGCACGCGGTGTTGACTGCTTCCCTTGAAGTATTTTGGAAGGTTATATTCATTTAGCATTGTTCGGCTCGTTTCTTCAAGGGAATGATTTTTCCTTTCGACAACTCTATTTTGTTGAGATGTCTGGGATGCCGAAAAAATATGACTAGTGTCATATTTGTCACACCATTCTTCAAAGTCATTTGAGTAGAACTCTCCACCATCATCTGTTCTAATAGCAATAATTGGCAACTCTTTTTTTGTGTTAGCTTACACCATTTAACAAATTCTTTAAAAGCATCGTTTTTATTAGCTAAAAATTTTAGCCAAGTAAATCGGAAAAAATCATCGACTATAACCAAAGTGTAAAGTTTACCGCTTAAGCTAGTATGTTGGGATGGTCCTATGAAGTCCATATGAATTAGTTCAAGGATACGACTAGTGGAAATTTCCATTTTTTGTTTTAAATGAGAGAGGAGTAGGAATGTAGCCATATGGACCCCTTGGAGTACAAATTATGTCAATTTTACCCTTCACCCTACCTACTTTTATCTCATCCTTTTCTTTTAGTTCATTATTTTTCTCCCTACTCTTTTTTTTTTCTTTTTCTTCCAGGAAACCTCTCTTCTCCCTCTTCTAATCTTTCTCTGCTCCATCCTTCACTTTGTCCTCTCCTCTAATATTACTCTCTATTTCCTTCTCTTTTTGTGTCTAAAATATTCAAAATCTCACTGAAAACTGTTGCCGCTGCTGACCCCCAAACCACCATGGAGCTCGTAATATTCTCGACAGAACTCAAGGTTCGAGGTCTTCTCTACTCTCTCTCTCTCTCGATTTTATTTCCCTTTCTCCAACTTTCTCTCTCTAGAAAATCCTAGATCTAGCTTTAAATAATGCTATTTTCATATTTGTTTTTGATGATTTACAAGTTTTCATATGATTCCTGGTGATTCGAAGTATATTTGGGGTGATCTCTGACCGATTTGGATGTATTGGTGTTTTAGATATAGTTTTCACATGTTTGCATGAGTGGTTACGAATTTACAATTGTTATGATTTATTCATTTTATACTGGGTTACCATTGTAACACCCCCAATCCACTCAGGGATATTACACGCCGTAGAACCCTTCCTCAAGGATCTGCAACGCTGGTAACAACATTGAAAATCTCAACAATACCTTTAAGGATAAAAGGACTCAGTATACCGATTTGGTCTTTCAATAAATACATACAACTCAAACACAATACATGCCCACGCAGGGGTCGAATACAACACACTCCCGTACAACGGGGAAAGAATACCGCAACGAGAATAAAATACAACTAAACCAATATGACAATGTACGGGTCCTCATGTGATTAGTATCGATCATCTTTCATCACCCTTCATGCCGTCCCTGTGTTATGCTCCCCAAAACCTGAATGCAAAGACAGACATCCACCCCCCGATTACTCGGGGGTTAGCAAAACTCCATTGTTTTGCTAGTGTAAGTATAAAATACGAAAACAAGCCATACATATCATACTCCAAGGACTTAGAAATCATAAACATACTTCCCGATGTAAATCACTCGATCAAAACGGTTGAATCAAAAGATAGGGGTAAACCCGATATACATC
Source organism: Orobanche coerulescens (assembly GCA_033398695.1). Taxonomy (NCBI): domain Eukaryota; kingdom Viridiplantae; phylum Streptophyta; class Magnoliopsida; order Lamiales; family Orobanchaceae; genus Orobanche; species Orobanche coerulescens. Next base: position 98,906,747 of record CM065818.1, on the reverse strand, counting down.
TTGTAAAATCATTTTACGATCTCGGGAGTTTTGAAAACGTTTAGGGACACAGCCCAAAAGTCATTTTCCCAAAGCACAATTACGATAACAACACACGGGGTCCACGACCCAAATCATACCATCCCGATCACAAGCACGGGGTTCAAGACTCGATCATATCATAACAACATGTTTCTACAGATTATTCGCGTCCCGTTCTAGCAAGCTACGGACCTCAAATGCTCCCGTAGAACATACCCGAGTGAATAATCCACAGGGAAACCATATCGAATCAAATGTCACCATAACAACAGTCACGTGACCACAAGCACAGATACACTCATAACCAAATCACAACCATAAGTTATCCCGGCATCGCACTACCAAGCCACGAACCTCGGAGTCCCAGCAAGACATACCCGATGGATAACCACACAAGTTATCCCCGGCATCGCGCTAACAAGCCACGAACCTCGGAGTCCCCGCAAGACATACCCGATGGATAGCCCTATGGTCACGCCTGACCCATACTAGCAAGTATGGATCCCGGAGATTCAACGATCTTACCCGGAGGCACATCACATACAACAAGCGCACAACAATAATCAACTATCAAGCCAAGCAACATTAAGCATCACAACCTCCTTTCAAAGGAGTAACAACCAATATCACCCATCACATATTCGTCGAACAAGCACAAATAACAACACGTAATCTTCGGTAAATTATTATAGTTTATTACATTCACTAAATGTTATCATAAGTCTTTCAACCAACGAAGTTAATACATATAGGCCAAAAACACACTTATTCACGAAGCATCCGAGTTATCGTTGAAAGACAACATTTATCGAGAACATACCAAGACTTTTTAACATTCATTAAACCTCCGGATTTTACATAAAATCATTTACCAACAATTATGCCTACGAAACATGAAACGTATGGGCAAGATACTTGCCTCAAAACCACGATTGCAACGAGACGACGGGTGGGATGCGGTCGAACAGTCCCGCACCCCCGAACACTATCAAAGAACGTGATAGCACCACGAGTACTACGAGAATAACACCACACAAATTATCAATCACCAAACGGGATTCAACTCGGAATCCTCGAGCACATGTAATCCTTCGGAAGGAACAATAAAAACAACGAAGATACGATTACAATGAGAATCAAGGTCAAATACAACGGAAATCCCACCAAACCATCGAAGGGAAACACATTGGGATATTTAATCAAACACTTAACGCTCGATAACTCCCGAGAAGACTCGAATCACCAATCGAGTTGAACATACTCGAAATACGGATATAAAACCCATAGAACATGATTAATAATATTCAATAACACCAACCGATTCATGAAAATCAGACGAACAACGAAAATCAAGAAGGAAATCTCAAAAGTCAATTCTAGGAGATTTCAAGAAATTACCTCGATCCGACGAAGAACAAGGATTAGACCCGGTGCCCAGGCCTTAAATAGCCGGACCCTATCGAGCGATTATGGCCATAATCGGCCATAGCCTTACGGGCGTAACCGGCCATCCCGACCCAACTGCCCAGAACTGCCGGCAGCGTTACGTACATGACCGGCCAGGGCTTACGCACGTAACAGGCCTTACGGCCGTAACTTTCGGACACTTACGGCCGTAACTCGGGTAGGTGTGCCAATGCCCCAACACGTGCTGCCATGACTCGACCGTGGCCAACTCCGACGATCCGGACAATCCCGAAACCCGAACCTGAATATGAATTGAAGATATGGTTACGAAGTACTCGCAAAAATGAATCCAAGGGATAAGAGAAAACACGATTCCGACCACCCGAAGGCTGAAATTCGACAATGGAAAGTAATTACCCCAAACTTTGGGAAATTATGAAAATAGCCCAAAATGTCTGAAATACATGATACACGATTGAAACACTAAGACAAAGCTCGCAACATGAATAATAACATTAAATGAACTTACGAGAAACTCGAAACAATAGTTTCGGACGAGATTAGCAAGAATCGAACTCAAGTGCGGAAAAGCCGTTTAAGAACATGGAACTCAACAAAACGATACCGAAATGAACTCGGATGACAAAAAGTGCAGAATTAATCATTCTCGGAATGACGAAACGGTCACAACAGAGTTACTAAGATGGACTTCAGCCAAAAAAGAAAATTATTGGAAATCGAAATTGCGGATATTACCTACTACCCTCCTTAAAAGAAGTTTCGTCCCGAAACTTAAAACAAGTAGGGAGAAGAAATATCCCGCCATGAAAACTCAACGAGATACACAAGAAATGCGAAACTTTCGCTCATCGGCGAAATCTTACGAGCAACGCAAAGGAATATACGACGTGAAAACACGCTCCACGACGACCAACACAATGCCACCGGTAGAGACATAATAAAACCAACAAGTGACAAGCGTCATCAAACAAATAATACAATCAAGTCGATTATCCGAACAATCACAAGACATAAAGTACCTATTACAAGGAAACACGCACAGTCGAGAAAATAGAAAGTAAACACAAATAATTCACAAGGACAATCACAAAAAATTTGGACTACGCCGAAATCCTCAAAACCACAATAGGCATCTTCGTGTCCTTTCGGAGCAGATACGCAAACTCGATCCCCAAATCTCTCAGTTATCGTCTCGCACTGCATGGCTCGGTGACCCACCTGGCCACACTCGAAACAACAGACTAACGATGAACGACAATTCTTCGCGGCACGAGATTAAGCAACAACAGTCAGACAACCCCGATCGAACAACAACGATCGAACAACAGCGACCAAACAACTACGATCGAACAACAACGATCGAACAACAACGATCAAAAAACAATGATCGAGTAACAATGATCGAACAACAATGATCGCATGACAACGGTCGAACAATGACTCCGAAGTTCACACTTCAACTCAAGACATTAAAGAGTTGGTAGAAACTAAAAGATGTTACTTTCGAACAAGGTTCACAAGAATCGAACCGAACTCGGAAAAGTCACAATGATAAACAGATCGATCTGAAACAAGGTCACAACCCGTTCGAACGATGATAATCGAGACACCAAACAAGTTCAAAAAGTATCAACGAACATGAATAACTCGATAGAATTTAGTAGGAGAAAATGCAGAAGTCAAAAATAATACGGGTATTACATTCGACCTCTTATAAAAGAAATGTCGTCCCCACAACTCACAACAACGGAAGCAAGGTAACAACACAAAAAGCAATCGACAGAAACATCTCCCATGGGCCTCTCAGAGCCGATCCTGATATCTGTGCTAAAGCGCGAGCTCCGAAAGTCTCGGTAACCAATTCGCAAAACTGAATTCTGTGTCCCTCGAGTCCACACTTGAAATGTATTAGTAACGAGAAGGACAATTTGTACGTACATGCCCCCAGCACAATACGGTTGAAGCACAGCGGCTCGGCATACCGAATATACAACTGCTAGGTAAAATGGAATATAACATCGCAAAACAACAAACCGGAGATGCCAACTCAGCACAACAGAAAATCATAACACGCAACACATACGATGATTACTATCATAAAGCAACACACATATCTACATCACAACAATGACGGAACCGTTCGGCGATCTCAACGGCCCGAACGATAACCAACACATAATCACAAAACATCATGAAACAATCACACATTTACACAAACATACAAACCCAAGCTTTAACAACTCGCACATGTGCGATAGCACGCAAATCACCACGAAATGACAACGTTAAAGATCAACAACACACCTCTCACCGAGGGCTAATACAATAATTGCGTGGCGAACGACTCAGCGTCCACACCACCAATTCGATCACAACTCGGGGGTTAACACCCTAACGAAAGTGTGAACATTATACATATGTTCCCGGACCGCAAACAGGAACGATAGGTTTTAAAAATGAAAACCTCCTTTGAAAAAAATGATTTTGGAAACACTAGTTGATCTTGAGTATCACCTTTCAAAAAGTTGTAAAAACACCATTATCGAGACCTTGAAAACCATCATGCGTTTGATAAAAATAAGGACACCTTATTTTATCGAAAAACTTTCAGAAATATTCTACCCTTGGGTCTAAGAAAATGTATTTCCAAAGTTACTGGAATATCGAATGTAAAAAAATTATTTTGGTCCTCAAAGTAGAAGAATTTTGAAATAGATAGTTGCACTAGTAGGCGCCTCGAAAATACAATCCATTTAAAAGTACGTCTCGAATTTTATTTTCTAAGATACTCAAGGTTTTCAAAAATCTAATAGGCCAGAGTGCCCAAAACTCACATGTAACAACATTCACTTACATACATCACAATACACGCATCAACCCGTTCAAACCCAAGACAACACATGTCTTTTACTGGAAACAAACAGTCGAATATCATATTCAAAAGGACATAAATAACGACAGCACTCTTCATATAAATGAATATGAGAGTCACATAAACGTATCACGAAACCGAGAATCTGCATAAAGATTCCATCACTTAATACATAAACATACCAGTATCTCGCATCAGACGAGGCACAATCACAAAGAAGGGAGACTTACATCCACAGGTCGCACAAAGGTGATAATCGCCTCACGATACTAATCACGACCAACAAACTCAAACGACGCATCGCGACACGACTCAGTCAGACAAAATCCGACGAGATAAAAACTCAACAGACACCACTAAACCGACAGCCTAGGTTTCCACAACCTAAGCTCCGATAGCATTTATGAAACACCCCAATCCACTCAGGGATATTACACGTCGTAGAACCCTTCCTCAAGGATCTAGCAGGATGGTAACAACATTGAACATCTCAATAATGCCTTTAAGGCTAAAAGGACTCAGTATACCGATTTGGTCTTTCAATAAATACATACAACTCAAACACAATACATGCCCACGCAGGGGTCGAATACAAAAAACTCCCGTATAACGGGGAAAGAATACCGCAACGGAAATAAAATACAACTAAACCAATACGACATTGTACGGGTCCTCATGTGATTAGTATCGATCATCTTTCATCACCCTTCATGCCATCCCTGTGTTATGCTCCACAAAACCTGAATACAAAGACAAACATACACCCCCCGAATACTCGGGGGTTAGAAAAACTCCACTGTTTTGGAAGTGCAAGTATAAAATACGAAAACAAGCCATACATATCTACTCCAAGGACTTATAAATCATAAACATACTTCCCGAGGTAAATCACTTGATCAAAACGGTTGAATCAAAAGATAGGGGTAAACACGATATACATCCTGTAAAAACATTTTACGATCTCAGAAGTTTTGAAAACGTTTAGGGACACATCCCAAAAGTCATTTTCCCAAAGCACAACTACAATAACAACACACGGGGTCCACGACCCAAATCATACCATCCCGATCACAAGCACGGGGTTCAAGACCCGATCATATCATAACCCATGCTAGCAAGCCACGGACCTCAGATGCTCCTGTAGAACATACCCGAGTGAATAACCCGCAGGGAAACCATACTGAATGACATGTCACCGTAACAACACTCACGTGACCACAAGCACAGATATATTCATAACCAAATCACAACCATAAGTTATCCCGACATCGCACTAACAAACCACGAACCTCGGAGTCCCCGCAAGACATAGCCGATGGATAACCACATAAGTTATCCCCGGCATCTCACTAACAAGCCACGAACCTCGGAGTCCCCGCAAGACATACCCGGTGGATAACCCTACAATCACGCCTGACCCATACTAGCAAGTATGGATTTCGGAGATTCTACTATCCTCCCCGGAGGCACATCACATACAACAAGCGTACAACAACAATAAACTATTAAGCCAAGCAACATTAAGCATCACAATCTGCTTTCAAAGGAGTAACAACCAATATCACCCGTCACATATTCGCCGAACAAGCACACATAACAACATGTAATCCTCGGTAAATGATTACGGTTTATTACATTCACTAAATGTGATCATAAGTCTTTCAACCAACGAAGTTAACACACATAGGCCAAAAACACACTTATTCACGAAGCATCCGAGTTATCGTTGAAAGACAACATTTATCGAAAACATACCAATACTTTTTAACATTCATTAAACCTCTTGATTTTACATAAAATCATTTACCAACAATTATGCCTACGAAACATGAAACGTATGGGAAAGATACTTGCCTCAAAACCACGATCGCAACGAGATGACGGATGGGATGCGGTCGAACAGCCCTGAACCCCCGAACACTATCAAGAACGCGATAGCACTATGAGTACTACGAGAATAACACCAAACGAATTATCAATCACCAAACGGGATTCAACTCGGAATCCTTGAGCACCTATAATCCTCCGAAAGGAACAATAAAAACAACGAAGATACGATTACAATGAGAATCAAGGTCAAAAACAAATGAAATCCCACCAAACTATCGAAGGGTAACTCATTGGGACATTTAATCGAACACTTAACGCTCGATAACTCCCAAGAACACTCGAATCACCAATCGAGTTGAGCAAACTCGAAATATGGATATACAACCCATAGAACATGATTAATAATGTTCAATAACACCAACCGATTCATGAAAATCGGACGAACAACGAAAATCAAGAAGGAAATCTCAAATGTCAATTCTAGGAGATATGAAGAAATTATCTCGATCCGACGAAGAACAAGGATTAGATGTTGTTATAATCAACACAAGCCTTCCAAAAGATGTTGTTCTAAGATGCTCTCGATCAAAACCCTCAATTTCTATCGAAGGATCGCGAAAAATGAAGAAAAAAGTGGAAATGGCCGAGTGACCCGGTGCTCAGGCCTTAAATAGCCGGACTCTGCCGAGCGCTTACTGCCGTAATCGGCAATGGCCGTAACCGGCCATCCCGACCCAACTGCCCAGAACTGCCGACAGCATTACGTACGTGACCGACCAGGGATTACGCACGTAATAGGCCTTACGGCCGTAACTGCCGGACACTTACAGCCATAACTCGGACAGGTGTGCCAATGCCCCAACACGTGCGACCATGACTCGGTCGTGGCCAAATCCAACGGTCCGGACAACCCCGAAACCCGAACCTAAATATGAATCGAAGATACAGTTACGAAGTACTCGCAAAGACGAATCTAAGCGCTAAGAGAACACACGATTCCGACCACCCGAAGGATCGAAATTCGACAACGGTAAGTAATTACCCCAAACTTTGGGAAATTATGAAAATGGCACAAAACGTCCGAAATACACATCGAAACAGTAAGCCAAAGCTCGCAACATTGATAATAACATTAAATGAACTTACGAGAAACTCGAAACAACGGTTTCGGATGAGATTCACAAGAATCGAACTCAAATGCGGAAAAGCCGTTTAAGAACACAGAACTCAACAAAACGATACCGAAACGAACTCGGATGCAAAAAAGTGCAGAATTAATCATTCTTGGAATGACGAAACGGTCACAACAGAGTCGCTAAGATGGACTTCATCCAAAAAAATAAAACTATCGGAAATCGAAATTGCGGATATTACAACCATGTTACAATTTTATCATTTCGTATCACTATGTCTTGATTTTTTGTTAAGATTTTGTCATTTCGTATCTGTATGAAGTTACGAAATTCGAATTTTGTAACACATTGTTCCGATTTGAAATTTTCGTAATGGAGATTTGGTATACATGTTACGAATTTCATAACTGCTATGACTGGTGAATTGATACGATTTGTGGTTGAACTGATGGGTGAATTCATACAAATCTTGTTATTATCGCGTGTTTTTTCCTCAGATCTGTTACACATGTTACGAAAATTGCAATTTCGTATTGAATATTCTGTTACGATTTTAGATTTTCGTATTGAAATAATGATACGAAAAGCAAGAATAAGTGATACAAAATGTGATTTTCATAATAAGGTTATAACTTCGTTACGGATTTAGAATTTCGTATTGGATATTTTAAAACACTTTTACGAAATTCGTATTTCGTATCGTCATTTTTATGCTTGTTGGGTTTTTTGTGCGATTTAGTAACACTGTTAATTATGTTGTTACGAATTTCGTATTTCATAACAATTTGCCTTGTAGGTCAAATGCATCTCAAATGCATATATAATTTGCTATTTCGTAAAATTATTTACATGTTCCGAATAATTGATTTGGTTTTATTGTTTGTTTATTGTAGAACAAATAGACTTTTAAACGAAAGAATCTGGCATCAGAAGACCACCGAATTATGCTAGCTGGTGGGGAGAACATAGTAAAGGATATCCACTGAAATCAACACTTGGAGCGTTCATGAAGCTCTCTGACATCGTCTCAAGATCCTCCATTATATCATGACTTGTTTCTCTATTACGAATTGCAATTTTTTTTACTTCGTATCAACATGACATTTTTCTCTATTAAGAATTTACGATTTCGCATAAGTTTTTCATTATTCCATGTTACGAATTTTACAGTTCGTATAAATATGCCTTGTTTCTTTATTACGAACTTATGATTTCGTATCACTTTGTCATAATTCCATATTATGATTTTATGAATTCGTTTCAGTTTGTGATGATTATGTGTATCAATTTATCATGATTCTATGTTACGAGTTTAACATTTCGAATCAATTTGCCTTATAGGTCAAATGCATCTCATCAAATGCATACATGTTATGGTTGTATCACCCCAAAATTTCCCGAGGTATTACAGTGCCGTGAATCCCGAACGGGACCCACAAGGCTAATTTGGGCAATAGATATTTTAAAGAAATTATTATGAAATGTTGAGTCCACGGTTACATAACATAAGACGTAATATTTTGAAAGCGCATAGTTCAAGACACGATTATTACATAAACGGAAGTTTCGAAAATTAAAATTAAATCATGCGGCGGCAAGTCTTTATCCCAACACTATTCAAGCTTGACCGGAACCCTCGGGAATATCCTGCACATATTCAACAAATTTACCTGGCACGACGAATCAGGCCAGATAAACAGGGGTCAGAGAATGAATATTAATAACAATAATTTGCAACGATATACACAATTTATCATCACCGTGCCACATAACAGATAGAATATAATTCGTAGTATGACCGAAGTTGTCTTTCTCTATTTTAACACATAAACCCCAAGGTCGCAACTAAGGGTCACATAAGTATCCTCACAGGAATACCCCGGAACGTGGGTGCCCTTTTTAGGTCTTATCCCTCAACACATTTCCTCACGGGTACCATTCAGGTTTTATCCCCAACACATCGGCCGATTTATATCACATTTTCTAGAGAAAGACAATCGTCGGCATTCATCACACAATGGCACATTCATGTATTACGAACATTGCAATAAGATTAACAATTCTTGAGCAAGACTTTACTTGCCTTAAATCCGACAATAAGTGCCTTACGGTATCTTGGGCTTCCACGACCAATCGAGTTTAACCTATTCACATAATCCCCGATTAACATCTCGCATGGATAATGACGAATAACTAGTTTCCCTTAACCTTCCTAACCGAACTCTTAACTTCATTCGATTACGCCAAAGCTAGTACCGTGTTTCTAAGTTCACAAGCAATACATATTATCATGTTGTTCAATTTTTATGATTAGCGATTGTTACAACAATTTATTTAACAAGAGTATCCCTAATATTATTCCGGTGGACAACAATCCACTATAGGTAATTGAATTCCATAACTACTAATCCAATTCTCTATTCCAAGTGTTCGATTCTTAATGATGGTAACACTATCGAGTTGATTATTCCTAGTTAATTTAATGTTGATAATCATATGACAAAAATGGGTTACAACTAGTTTAACATACGGTGACAGATTTCTATGCAATTTCTCCTACGATTGATTCATCAAGTTTTTACATTTCCAAGGTTGATTGAGATGGGAATTTTCGCATATGATTAATATAACGAGATGCATGAAAACAAAATATACGAACAATGATAAACTACAAGTTCATCCGATTAGATTGTCTATGAGAGTTAGAAAAGTGCCCGAATACCCGTAATCTAATATGCATAATGACAACATTGAAGAGATAGCCTCAAGGTTTGGTAGTCTTACCTTAATAGAGGAAGAACAATGAGGAATGATGAAAATCCGACGAAGAACCACGAGGAGGAACGAAGAGTGAATCGATTGACCTAGATATTCTTCTCCAGAGCTTGAGGAATTCCCCCCTCTATGTTAATTCAAGTATTTCAGAGGTCAAGAATCGTGTAAAGGGCTGGGAAAGGCTTCAAGGACGCTTCACTACAGGTTTTTGGTTGAGGGGAAATGAGGGAGGAAGTGTTATTTTATAACATTCGATCATGATAACGTACGTTATAGCTCCAGGATTTACGTACGTAAAATGCATTACGTACGGAATGTACCCCAGTTAACGTGCGTAAAGGTCATCCACAGGCGACTAGCTGGAATGCCCCCATCTATTACGTATGTAAGGGTCATAACGTATATAAGGCACCTGACCATAGCGCACGCTAAGCTTGGCAATTAGCGTACGTTACGAGCAGTTGACTCGTTTGTCTTCTAGCCCGCCAAAAGTACCCCAATCCGCGTCAAAAGAAAGATTATGGTCGGTATACCAACTCAAGCCTTACGTAAGTAACCAGGTAATGTTAACGTACGTAATGCTATGAAACTAGCGTATGTTATGCGTATCATATAGCGTACATTATCCATTCAGCACCTTAGTCATATATCACATTTTAACCATCATGGGTGACCACCTTTTCACTCGTCAACAATTCATCGGGGAACAAGACGTTAGCCACCGTCATATTCGCACTGACGATTGTCCAATGGTGTCCCAAGTTGCTTCCTCCATGCTGTGGTGCGACCTCTGAACCTTTACAAGGGGTATGGCTTTATTTTGCGATGTTTTCATACGCCAATCCAAGATAGCGATTGGCACCTCTCTAAAGGTAGCGTCGTCGGAAATTTCCACTTCTTAGAAATTGAGTTTGAGACTCGGATCATAGACATACTTCCTTAACTAAGAGATGTGAAAGTCGTTATGCACTCTATCCAGATGTGGCGGCATGGCTAACATATACGCAAGCTTTCCTACCCGGTCCAATATCTTGAACGGGCCTATGAACCTTAGGCTTAACTTACCCTTCCGACCGAAACGCCAGATACCTCGTATAGGTGATACTTTGACCCAAATGTGATCCTCGACTGCAAATTCCAACGGTCGCTGCCGGTTTTCAACATAGGATTTCTGCCGGCTCTGCGCTGCTAGCATGTGTTTTCGTACAACAGAGATCTTCTTAATGGATTCTTGGATCAGATCTGACTTGGTAACCACGGTGTCAGAAGCATCATCCCAGCATAATGGCGACTTGCATCTTCGTCCATACAGGGCCTCGAATTGTGCCATACCTATGCTCGCATGTCAGCTGTTGTTGTACGAGAACTCTACTAACCCTAGATGCCTAGCCCAATCCTTACCCCAATCGATCACACATGCCTTCAACATATCTTCTAAGGTTTGTATCGTGCGCTCGGTCTGTCCATCCGTCTGAGGGTGATAGGCTGCACTAAAATGCAACTGGGTCCCCATAGCTTTATGAACGGCTTTCCAAAAAAAGGACACGTACCTGGTGTCCCTATCCGATATGATAGATGAGGGAACGTCGTGAAGCCTCACGATCTCCCTGATGAAAATAGTGGCTAACTGTTCTATTCTGGTTGCTTCCTGAATTGGAATAAAATGTGCCGATTTTGTTAGCCAATCAATGATATCCCAGATGGTGTCCCTTCCTCCCACCACCGTTGGTAACTTGGTAATGAAATCTATTGATATGCTTTCCAATTTCCACTCCAGAATGGGTATGGATTGCATGATTCTGGCTGGTCTGCGGTGTTCAATTTTTACTTATTGGCACTGACCGCGCTGTTGTGACGCGTCAAAATTAGTTATTTATATTTTCCTCGTCTTACTTCTACTAACTAGTAGTATCGGCAAGTAAGATTGATCCCACGGAGAACGGTAAATCAATTATACTAATTAAGGATTAAGTACTTGGTGCAATAAAATAAAACGAAAGAGGGGGGTTTGTTTCTGATCTTAACTAAAATAAATTGCGTAAGATAAAATAAAATAAACAAAGGAAATAAAAAGTTGAAAATATCAATTGAGGAATAATCTAATCCTTAACTCCGTTATCCACCGTTTCGAATTGATTCGAATTTCAATGCAACGCTTATCTCTTCTCTAATCTCATGAACTCCTATTCCGAAGCCAACAACAAGCTATGTTGACCCCAATTATTTCTTCAGTTTATTCATAAGACATAAAACTCCTAATCTAGTTGGCCAAACCAAATCAAGAAATTAAATGGCATAGTCGTGAATTCAATAACACCAAAGTAATTCAAGAGAATTCGAGTTGAGAATACGCTACGGGATTAAAACATGAATAATTCGAATACGGTTTCAAACTTCACTAAGAACTAGAATAGAAAATTAGCCAGACATGTTGGCTTTAGAAAACAGCAAATTAATAATAGACATGAGAAGAAAGAAATTCAAATGGTGTAGTCTTCTTCTTCGCACGTCGGAATCGGCTCGGTTGCTCCGACGAGAATTTGGTTTGGCCGTCCCCATTTGCTTCTTCTGCTTCAGCCATAAAAATTGGGTGATCAAAGATGAATATAATTCAGCCCTCCTCTCCTTTTATAATAATTCTTTATTTCTTAGTTTCCTTCTTTAATTGGATCTCCTTCCTTCTTATCCTTCTTGAGTTTTGATTTCCTTGGAGTCTCTCTTCCCAAATCTATTCCAATTCCTTTTCCTAGCCTAGGGACCGATTTATTGCCTTGTGGAACTGATTGGGGCAGTTTGGAGTCATTTCTTGGGTTGGCATTTTCTTCATTTAAGCCCAAATCACCTTGGCTTGGTCCGTTTGATGATCCAAGTTATTCCTTAAGCTTAAAAACTCCATCAAACACCTAAATTAAACAAAAAATTGCCAAGTGAAGTAAATTGCATCCAAAATATAAATAGATAGAAAATAACCAAGTGTGCCAATAGAAAATTCATTAAAACCTTATTTAACAATGATTTTAGCAAACTATTTTCGTCCTATCAAATCTCCCCAAACTTAAATCAATGCTTGTCCTCAAGCATAATTCGAGTGAAAGAAATTCAAGAAGCATGTATTGTAAAATCTAAGATGATAGCCATATTCAAGGGAAAACAAATAATCATAAACAAGTATGAAGAAAAGTAAAGTACCTCAACCAATCTCAACATCTTCAATGGCATCAAGTGAGAGAAAATTCGATGGCTTCACAAGGGGTCACTCTCGCTCAAGTAGATATAAGGATTATTAAGCAATCACACACGTCAAAACATATACTCGCACAAAAATCAAATCTCCACTACTTAGATGAACTCATGCATATAATCAAAAGGGCTTTTATGGTTGTAACGGGGCTTAGGTATGGGTAGGATAAAAAGGATAAATAAAGGATTCGTTGGCCGAGACTAATCATGAAATTAAATGCAAAACAAATCCTACAAACAATGAAGCACCATCCTTTCATTGAGCACCCTTTTAGGCACATGTAATCGCATAGCCACGAAAGATCAATAGAGGTCAGTGGCTTTAACAACATTCGAGGGGGGGTATTTTTATGGCCGCCTCCCTACTTTTTTTTTTGGTTTCGGCCTTATAATTTTATCTTAATTTCAGCACCTATTTTTTTCACTTCACCACCCAATTTTTGATAATTTCTCGTCCTTCACTCGACTTGTTATACACCCAATTCACAACCAATCCTTGACCAAGGGTTCAAACGGATGAATTTTCACTAAAAATTAGATAATGGCTAATAAAATGTGGTGGATCAAAGAATAAGATTTAGGTCCAAATGGGCTTCTAATGATGAATATGTCGAGGTGGGAAAATATAAGCCAAGTGGGTTATTCCTAATTTTCCTTTATCACTTTACTGCATGAGAACACAAACATAGTCTTGACATGTATAATCGATTAAGTTCTAGCATGAACACAACACGTTTGACCCCACAAGAAGAAATAGTGAGCATGAATATGTATAATTATTTATATATGTGTATATATTTATATTTTGCTCTACGGCTCAAAACTCACGAATAAAAAGGGCTTGTGCCATGAATCCCTCACACTTTTATCCAAATCCAAAATCAAGACTAGTGAACTACCCTAATTAAAATCAAACTAGTCAATCATACCCATCTCCTATGTCAGGCCATACATAAATCCCCAATACACGAACTTGATTCAATCACACAAATTTAGCTAAAGACAAATTTAAATTCATCACAATTCTCAATTCAATTAATCATTCTGACTCCAATTTCCCCAAACTTAAAATTCAGCACACGACTCTAAAGAAAGGAAGGAAGAGAAAAAAAAAAGAAAAGATAGTAAAAGACTAGATTAGGAATCACTGGGCTAATGAGGGAGAAGAGCGTCCAGCTGCTCGGTCAAACGATACATCTTGGCTTGAAGTGTGCGATGCCCCTCCTCAAGCTACTCGATCTGGCGCCTCAGCTCGGCCTCCGTAGCCGAATCTCCTGCTCGGCTTGTGCTTGCACCGTATGCCTGCGCTCTGTGTGAAGCTATGCTGCTGCTCGGCCTCAGCCTCATTTTCTTGCTCGGCCTCGGTGAGTGTTCCGAATCGGTCCCATCGGATGATTTGGGGCTCAATTGCTCTGCTCTGTACCATGTGAGTAACAACGGGGGCAGCGGTGGTAGCTGATTGGTGAGCCCAGAAGCCAATTCTTCGCTAGGCGGTGCGTTCGACGAGGGCGGAGATGGTGTGGGTTCGTCCCTCAAGCCGCGGCCCGGCGATTCCTGGATTTGCTACGCCCCTTTTGAAGGCTGACCTGGTGGATGCCGCTTCGAGCAATTCGGCTCAGGGTCCGGTTGATATTCCTCTTTCCGGTCATAGCGATCGGCGACGGTCATTCTTGAGGCTGCAAAAAAGAGAGAGGGAGATAGGTCAGTTCGGGGAAGACCGAACGGGGGGGAATGAAGACGACCGAATGGGGGAGGGAGATAACTGAGACGAGGGAGAAAGGGAATAAAATTTAATAACTAGGTGGGAGTAATCAAGGAAAAAAAAGTTTAAAAAGGAAATAAGAAAAATAAAAAGGGCAGGATAAAAAAATACTTTTTTACTACTAAAAACTGACGAGAGAAAAGAAAAAATGCAAAAAATAAAAATTGGGTTGCCTCCCAATAAGCGCCTTTTTTTACGCCATTGGCTCGACGAACTCCCTGTTTTAAATTTCAGATGGGTCCTCGAGTTTGTATTCCTCCATATTACCCGTCGTATGTCCTTCGCGATATGGTTTTAGGAGATGCCCATTAACCTTGAAAATTTTTCTAGTCTTTAGACTTTGAATTTCAATTGCCCCAGACGGAAAAATATTGATAATTATGAATGGGCCAATCCAGCGGGATCGCAACTTGCCCGGAAATAATTTGAGTCGAGAGTGATAGAGTAACACTTTTTCACCTACGACGAAGTCTTTCCTTATTATTTTTGAATCGTGGAACGCCTTTGTCTTTTCATTGTAAATTGCTGCATTTTCGAACGCGTCATTTCGTATCTCTTCCAGTTCTTGCAATTGCAACTTCCAGTGGGTGCCTCATTCATCAAAATATATATTGCACTTCTTGATTGCCCAAAAGGCACGATGCTCGAGCTCGACGGGAAGATGGCAAGGTTTGCCATAAACCAAGCGATATGGTGACATGCCAATTGGTGTTTTATATGCCGTCCTATAAGCCCAAAGCGCGTCGTCGATTCGTAAGCTCCAATCCTTCCGATTTGGCTGAACGGTTTTCTCCAAGATTGCTTTTATCTCCTTGTTAGATGTGTTGGGATTCAGTGCCTCAAACGAAGGCCCAGCGGAAGCGGTAAAACAAAAATTAATTCGATCTGAATTCCTACGAGGATCGATTGAGCTACGTATATACGAATATATAAACGAAAAACAAGAGTTGCAAGAAACTCACCCTTGAAGTCCGTTGATTAAATGATATCCTTCTCTTGAGCTATTCCCCAAGCTTTACTTGAATTCTCTACGATCCGAAGCACTCCAAGCAATTGAACGATCCAACGCCGAAAGCACCGCGTCTCTACTTGCCACGCGCCGGAGAAATGAATGGAATGACAATACCCTATTAACCTCTAAGGTTACGGATAGAATCAAGTGATGAAGCCTTTTATTATTGCACTCTAAGTGTATAATATATATCTCTCAATGTATCTTGAATTTTCTCCAAGAAAACTCAAGAACAAGATGAAGAACAAGATGAAGACAATTGAGAAAACTATTTTCTCTCTCTCAAAACTAAACTCACGGCTGATTGTGTTGTTGCTAGAGTGAGGAATAGTCTTCATTATATTCTTGTTCCAAATCCCACAAAATCAACTATACCTTATTTTAAGAGATATCAAATCTCTAAGGTGATTAGTCTTCACACACCAAAGCAAGACTAAGACTAAAGGTAAGAGATCAAAAGGTGGGTCCGGCCTCTAGAAGGAATCCGACGAGTTCGGTTCGTTTCGGACTCCCGAGAGTCCAAACAGATAAACTCCGATTCCGTTCCGATGTATTTATATCGATTAATTAATCCAATTAATTAATCATATTAAATACATAATAACATAATTAATTTCTCCAAGAAATAATTATATTCATGAATTAAATTAATCACCCAGTAATTTATTTAATCCATTAGGCCGTATATCAATTTATCCAATAAATCAATTTGGACATCCAATGTCCCAAATTAGATATCTAATATCTAATATTCATAATGAGATAATAAGCTTGATACATTCCGTCGTCAATCCTATTGCGCGACTCGGTAGGTCCGTCTCAGTCAGCAATGGGAGGAACCAAAGAGTAGTAGCACCACCTAGCCAGCCTGGCGGCCTACACTGTACCCCAACTGAGAACAAATGATTGGGATCATTCAAGAACCATTCTGTCGTGAATACCAGTATACGTATAAACCCTTTTTTCAAACGTCCCAATCAAGTTATAGGGTCACGGTCAGTCAAACCCCATCTGCACTTGACGCTATGCATGCGTTAATGCAAATCGAAATCATTGAGCACTCGTGTATCCAATACAACTAGCTCCAATGCTTTGGCCAAAGACTTATGATCTCATCTGCCAATAACCGCATAGGACATATAACCCGCTCACTAACGGGAGAAAGAATTCTATCTTGGTATTCAGTAGGACCTGCTACTTGCCCATTAAGATGCATGTCGAGGTTGACCCCCACCTCCCGGTTTATAGGGTCGAACTACTCTAATGAAAATCTTAACGTCACAAGCACATCCCTACTAAATTCCCAAGTCGAAGGTTCACGAATACCTATCACAACCTTTCGATTCCGTCATTGACTGTTCCGGAGTGAAATCCGTGTGACGAATCAAGGGTGAGTCGGTTCGAGTATACTAATCCAACTAGCATACCTATAACGTGTGCTCCCACTAACCATTAGTTTTCGACAGGCACTCTCCATATCAAAGAACACATCATACAAGTATTCACATAAGCTTAACGCCCAGTCAAGTTTCATCGACTTGCGAACGATTAAGTATTTGAGCTATAAACCTTTTCAGTGCCGACCCCCTTATCCAATAAGGAGTGGAACATTTTGCTTGCAAATACACAGAGTAGTTTCTATATGTATATTTACGAGTTAGGAATGCCAGTAACTGCCAGTAAATAAAGAAACATCGATTATCTTATATAATGATTTACATAATTACAAGTACAATGCCCTCACTCAACATCCTCTGAGAGGCATTCGAGGGCATACTCCTAACAATCTCCCACTTGCACTCAAGGCCACACATTATGGTATCTAATACCCATGTTCTCCAGATTATGCTCCAAGCTAATCTGAGAATGTGGCTTGGTCAGTGGATCAGCGACGTAGTCGGCTGACTCTACTCTATGCAGCACAATGTATCTCCTTGCGAACAAATGCTCTTACGAGATGATACTCTCTCTCAATATGTTTGGTACTGTTGTGAAACCTCGGCTCCTAGGCCTGTGCTACCACTCTGGCAGCGCAGCTCAAGGTGTCATGTGAAGTATACCCAGTAACTTTTAAATCCTTCCTTTATAAGCCTCCGAGGCCGCTTTATACTCAGCCTAACAGGTGGAACCAGCAGACGCGCTATACTTGGCACTATGCCATGATACTGCTCCTCCATTAAGAGTAAATGTAGCCATAAGTAGACATAGAATCGTCTTTCTATCCTTGGAAGTCCAATACAGTGAATCCCATCACATTCAGTTCTCCACCACCATATATAAGCACCAGATCTCTAGTCGTTCTAAAGTACTTGAGAATGTTCTTTATGGCGGTCTAATGCTCCCGAACCAGGTTAGCCCGAAACCTACTTACCACACTCCCAACATGCGCAATGTCAGGTCTCATACACAATAAAGCATATGTAATTCTACCCACTCCGAATCATATGGTATATAACTCATTTCCTTTCATTGTTCCTCACTATGAGGACACATCTTCAAGGTGAGTTTTATTCCATGCCGCATCGGAAGGAACCCTCTTTAAGATCTAATCTATGTAGAGGGCCTGGGAAAAACTTATCATTCTCTTGTATCTATCCTAGTAGAGTCGAATCCCAAGAATATAGGTATCTTCTCCCAAGTCTTTCATGGAGAAATTACTCGAAAGCTAAGCTTTCACAGAACTGAGCATTCCCACATTATTTCCTATTATTAGAATGTCATCTACATATAGTAATAAGAATGTGATCTTGCTCCCACTAACCCTCTTGTATACACAAGGTTTCTCTTCATTTTGCACAAAGTCAAACTCTTTGATTATCTCCTCAAAATGAAGGTCCCAACTACGCGACGCTTGCTTCAGTCCATAAATGGAACGCTGAAGCATACACACTTTTTGAATATCGACTTCGGACACAAAGCCTTTAGGCTGCTCCATATAGATTTCCTCCTCGAGGAATCCATTAAGGAAAGTCGTCTTTACGTCCATTTGCCATATCTCATAATCGTGGTAGGCAGCTATAGCAAGCATCATGCGAATAGACTTGATCATGGCTACGGGAGAGAAGGTATCGTGGTAATCGATCCCTTCTTTCTGGGTATAACCCTTTGCCACAAGCCTGGCCTTATAGGCGTCAACCTTGCCATCACCATCAGTCTTTATCTTGTAGATCCACTTGTTCCCAATAGGCACTATGCCCTTGGGGCGGTCTACTAGAGTCCAGACCTGATTGACATGCATCAAGTCTATCTCAACTTCCATAGCTTCACGCCATTTCGCGGAGTCTACATCCACCATCGCTTGGTCATAGGTCATTGGGTCAGTCTCTTGGCTATCACTTGGAACCTCATGGAGACCTAGTTCCTCTAACTGCATAATCCCATACCTCTCAGGTAAATGAGACACCCACTAGACCTACGAGGTGGTTATACTTGTGTTTTAGAAGGTTCAGTTCCAGTTTCTTGCACAGGTGTCTCACGAGGAGTTTCATTGTATTTTTCTAAAGAAATACTTCTTCCTGCTCTGCCTTCCTAAATGAACTCATCTTCCAAGAAGTGTGCTTGTAAAGCAACAACGATCTCTTGATCTTCGGGCATGTCGAATAGATATCCCATCATCCCAGACAGGAATCCAATGAAACGCCCCTTCGCGGACCTAGCTTCCAACTTCTCCACCTTAGTCTTCTTGACATAGGCGGGACATCCCCAAATCCTAATATGATTAAGACTTGGTTTCCTGCCCTCCCACATCTCATGTGGCATTTTAGAAACGGATTTGGAAGGACATCTGTTCAAGATGTAAGTGGCAGTCAGGAGTGTATAACCCCCCTGGTAAATCGGTAAGTCAGTATAGCCCAGCATGGAACGGACCATGTTCAAAAAGGTCCAGTTCTTTCTTTCTGACACACCATTTAACTGAGGAGTACCTGGAGGTGTTAGTTGTGAAACTATTCCATGTTCTTTAAGGAACTAGTCAAACTCTGTACTCATGTACTCGCCACCTCGGTCCGACTGAAGTGCTTTGATATGATTACCAGTTTGTTTCTCGACTAGGGCCTTAAATTCCTAGAATTTCTCAAAGGGCTCGGATTTATGTTTCATTAAGTATACATAACCATACCTAGTATGATCATCCGTAAACGTAATGAAATATTGATATCCGTCACGTGCTGCTTCTAAAGCACCACATACGTCGGTATGGATTAATCCCAGTTTATCAACGGCTTTTTCAAAAGTCCCTGTAAAGGGGGACTTAGTCATTTTGCCTTTAAGGCAAGATTAACAAGTAGGAAAGGGATCCGATCCCAGTGGACCCATAAGTCCATCTTTTTCCATCTTGTAAACTTTGGTCTGACCATCATGACCAAGTCTAAGATGCCATTTCAAAACTTGATTGGTTTCATCCCTACCACGTTTTCTAGTCATAGTATTCACGAATACTTTGTTGCTGATATTTAGATGATACAATCCATTTAACAATGTAGCAGTACCCACTAGTTTATTTCTGAAACAAATTTTGCAGGAACCATCACCAATGAAAAATGAAAAGCCTTTTCGGTCCATGACCGGAATGGATACAATGTTTTTGTGCCCCTTGGGCAAAACAAGTACATCTTCTAAAGTCAAGACAAAGCCGGATTCTAAACCCAAAAGAAGTGATCCTATGTCGGTTACCTCGACACCATGCCCACTTACAACTATGATCATAACTTCTCCAGCTCCAAGCTTCCTACTTTGTTCCAAATCCTGATTCACGGTACAAATATGAGAACTAGCACCAGAATCTAGTATCCAGGAATTAGAAAATACAGTAGCAGAACAAATTTTTTCCAAAACTAAAAGTTCTGTACCTGAAGCGCCATGAAGAATCGGACAGTCTCTTGCCCAGTGGACCAGCTCACCGCACTTGAGACAAGCATCCTTCTTCTTCTTGTTCTTTGGAACCTTCGGGGCCTTGCCCTTACCTTTAAAGTCCTTAACTTGTGGTCCAGTCTGCTTCTTGGTCTTTTTCTTCCTATTCTTAGACTTCTGAAGTCCAGAAGAAATCACAAGGGCAGACTCCTTCATCCACGGAGTCTTCATCTGAGACTAACCGGTCACCAGTTTGTTCATTAGCCCAGCTAAGTTACATGCAATCTCATTGCAGTTGAAGTTCATAACAAACTGTGAGAAGGAATCAGGGAGAGATTTAAGGATAAGGTCGGTTTGGAGAGAAGTATCCATTTTAAAATCAAGAGCCTCCAATCTCTCGATCATGGATATCATTTTGAGGATGTTTTCCCCAACCTTCTCACCTTTCTTCATCCTTGCACCGAACAGTTGCTTGGATATCTCATATCTAGCATTTCTGCTGTGCACACCATAAAGTTTAGTTAAGTGAGATAGAATCTGCCTAGCAGAAGTCATTTTCTCATGAGCTCTTTGAAGCTCATTAGACATAGAAGCCATCATGTAAGCACAGACTTTTATGTCATCCTTAACCCACTTTTCGTGGTTTTCGATCTCTTCCTGATTGGCTCTGGTCCGCACAGGAGGCGCCGGAATGTCCGTCTCCAATACGTATCCCAGTGCCTCTATACTGAGGACAATCATCAGATTGCGGAGCCAGTCCACAAAGTTAGGTCCAATCAGGGTGTTCTTCTCGAGTAGAATAGCGAGTGGATTCATTGTCATATTGAGAGTTATGTCTGTATTAAGTATAACATATTAATTAGTGACTCATTTAATTATGTTATGAGTATAGAATTAATGTCTTTTCTATTCTTGTTACCCAGCTCCCACTATTTTTATCGGAACAACACACTCCCATGTGAAATCCGGAAGTATCGCCGCACTACTTCATAGTGGTGATCGATTTCTTTATAAATCTTAATAGAGGGAAACCGAACAGGATTCTAGTCTATTAATTTTCATAAAGTGATGTCCAACATCAACCCATCTAATGGATGATTCGATCTTCTTTTTCCCCTTGTTCACTCCCCTCAACCTATACGGTTCCTATGGTTTGTGAACAAGTTAAGTTTATACCATCGACGCAAATCAGTTTCACAATTGAATCTTATCCGGCAACCTATCAGGTTTCTAGGGATAAAATTTTCTCCAACCGAAGGCATCCAATGCGCTCCCAGTAATTTATCCGTCCTCCCCGAACGACTACCCCGATAACTCGGAAGCATAGCACATCCGGTTTGGATTTCAATTTCCCGAAAACTCGATGGAGGGAAGGAAAACCTTGAAACCTTATAAACTTAATAATTTTTTGTCGGAGAATTTTCGCGATTAACATTACACTTTGCACATTAATTATTTAAGCACGTTTGTGGCATTCAAACAATATGAAACAACCATTCGCAACCTAGTTGCTACCAACATGTGGTTCATGGACCGTTCCTAGAAAACAAAAACTCCGTAATCTAATTACAAGTCTTCGTCTTGAATCTTGATCTTCTCGAAACGGATCTTCCTCCGGTCTTCGTCATTACATATAAATTTTACATTGAAAATTGCATCCTAGATACAAATATTTCTAGTAAAATAAATAGGCTCAAAACGGCCTTTACAACCCAATCGAATAAAACGAATGATTCAAAAACTAAGTCCACGAACCACATCCCCATTCAAAAGCATTCATCCAGTAAATACTATATAAATGGAAAGCGTAGAGATACATTGATCCAATCAACAATACGAACCGATCCAATCGATTCACACAATCGGTAATATGAAAACGTTCAAAATAATTCGGTCGATCACAAGTATTCCAATAAATAAATTTTCCCTTATAAAATGAAATACCATAAATCATTTTAAACATATTAAATCCAATTTAAAATGTGGGAAATCATTTTTAGGAATACACGAAGCAAACAAGCCCGAAACGGGTCCGAAATGGGCTAAACTGCGCCCGAAACGCCACCAGGCAGCATGCAGGGCTGCCCAGCAGCCCTGGGCCGCAGTCCCCAGTCCAGTCCCTTCCCAGGCGGGCTGCAACAGCCCTGGGATGCGGACCCCGAGCCCTGGGCCACGGCCCCCTACTTCCGGACCACTCCCGGACCGTCCAACGGCAATTCGGCCGGATATCCAATATCTATATTTTTTCAACATTCATATCTTCAATATAAATCATATTTCCAATAAATTAAGATTTATATTTAGACATAAACTTACGAAAAATATAATTACAATGAACGTAAAAACATATACCACGATTATGACTAAAATGATTCCAAATCATTCACCATTTAATTAAGCATTCCAAATGCTAATATCGTATATACGATCGCAAGACCTACTCTCCGATACCACTGTTGGGATTTGGTGCCTAAAACGAAGGCCCAGCGGAAGCGGTAAAATGAAAATTAATTCGATCTGAATCCCTACGAGGATCGATCGAGCTACGTATATACGAATATATAAACAAAAAACAAGAGTTGTAAGAAACTCACCCTTGAAGTCCGTTGATTAAATGGTATCCTTCTCTTGAGCTATTCCCCAAGCTTTACTTGAATTCTCTACGATCCGAAGCACTCCAAGCACTTGAACGATCCAACGCCGAAAACACTGCGTCTCTACTTGCCACGTGCCGGAGAAACGAACGGAATGACAATACCCAATTAACCTCTAAGGTTACGGCTAGAATCAGGTGATGAAGCCTTTTATTATTGCACTCTAAGTGTATAATATATATCTCTCAATATATCTTGAATTTTCTCCAAGAAAACTCAAGAACAAGATGAAGAACAAGATGAAGACAATTGAGAAAACTATTTTCTCTCTCTCAAAACTAAACTCACGGCTGATTGTGTTGTTGCTAGAGTGAGGAATAGTCTTCATTATATTCTTGTTCCAAATCCCACAAAATCAACTATACCTTATTTTAAGAGATATCAAATATCTAAGGTGATTAGTTTTCACCCACCAAAGTAAGACTAAGACTAAAGGTAAGAGATCAAAAGGTGGGGCCGGCCTCTAGAAGGAATCCGACGAGTTCGGTTCGTTTCGGACTCCCGAGAGTCCAAACAGATAAACTCCGATTTCGTTCCGATGTATTTATATCGATTAATTAATCCAATTAATTAATCATATTAAATACATAATAACATAATTAATTTCTCCAAAAAATAATTATATTCATGAATTAAATTAATCACCCAGTAATTTATTTAATCCATTAGGTCGTATATCAATTTATCCAATAAATCAATTTAGACATCCAATGTCCCAAATTAGATATCTAATATCTAATATTCATAATGAGATAATAAGCTTGATACATTCCGCCGTCAATCCTATTGCGTGACTCGGTAGGTCCGTCTCAGTCAGCAATGGGAGGAACCAAAGAGTAGTAGCACCACCTAGCCAGCCTGGCGGCCTACACTGTACCCTAACTGAGAACGAATGATTGGGATCATTCAAGAACCATTCTGTCGTGAATACCAGTATACGTATAAATCTTCTTTCAAACGTCCCGATCAAGTTATAGGGTCACGGTCAGTCAAACCGCATCTGCACTTGACACTATGCATGCGTTAATGCAAATCGAGATCATTGAGCTCTCGTGTATCCAATAAAACTAGATCCAATGCTTTGGCTAAAGACTTATGATCTCATCTGCCAATAACCACATAGGACATATAACCCGCTCACTAACGGGAAAAAGAATTCTATCTTGGTATTCAGTAGGACCTGCTACTTGTCTGTTAAGATGCACGTCGAGGTTGACCCCCACCTCCCGGTTTATAGGGTCGAACTACTCTAATGAAAATCTTAACATCACAAGCACATCCCTACTAAATCCTCAAGTCGAAGGTTCACGAATACATATTGTTGCTACCCAAAATATTATCCGGAGATAGATATTGCTGGAATGGATGGGATAGCAAACAAATGCAAGAGCACTTCCGTGAGAAAGATAAATAACACAAGATTTGCCGGGGTTGTTAGTCCCGGGCTTGAATGCTCTCGCGAGATATTATTAATACCGATATTCGGGGATACAAGTACTAATGTAAGAATACAATTACAATGAGTGTAAAGTTTCTTGTTATCTTAGCTAGTGAGCGTGTAGATTGCCGGAAGAACCAGATTTGATGCTCTGTGAGTTCTTGTAACAAAGGTGATGAACAGTCGCGGCGGTGAGAGATCGACCGCCTCTCACGGCGAGTATTTAGTGGATGTTTGGGCTTACGGGCTTATGAATCCCTTGGAATCTGTCTAGTGGAGACTCGGCTTCGCCGATCGTCTTACGGACGAGAGATTTGGAGAGAGAAGTCTGAGATGGATTAGGTGAGATAGCCGGGAGCTTGATGATATGTATGTTCTTCGGTGTTTCAGTGAATGTATCGGAATGTGAGAGAATGTGAACCTTTTGTGGAATGTATTTCGGACGTAAGTCAAATGAATTCCCAACCTTTTTCCAGTAGGAGGAATTTCTCTATTTATAGGGCTTGGATACGCCGGGCGATCGCCTTTTCTGCAATATAATAATCGGGCGATCGTCTTTCAAAGACATGGGCTGTCCCTCAAAGTCTGCAGGAGTTGCCGGTGATCAGCTGCGGTCCATGGGGAGCTTACACGCGTCTGAGTTGCCGACACGGGTGGTCCTACCGACAACTTTCGGCGCGCATGCCGGTAGGTGAGGTAGGTGGCGGGCGTGGTCAAAGGATCTTGTCTGTCGCCAGAAGATCTTGTCGGCGCCTTTGGTGGATGCACGTGGGTGCTTTTCGAGATCCAGTCCTTGATGACTTTGACGGGTGATCGTCTCTGCTCGGGCGTAGGTCGATTGCCCTTAGCCGGTCACTAGAGTAGATCGCCCGGTGCCAAAGGGCGATCGCCTTGGGAGTCGATCGCGGGCATCCGATAGTGGTGCGATATCTTCGACATGGCGAGCTAGCCATAGTCTGACTGATGTTGACTTGGTCGCTCGGCCTTATAGTCGATCGCCTGTCGGGATGAATAAATCGTGACACAACAATTGCCCCCCAGCTCGCTCATACGTTGGAAACGTGGGGTGAGGTGGCTCTCTTAGCGATCACGACCTTTTGACGAGCGACTTTGTGTTTAATCGAAGGCGCGATCGTCTTTGAGCCGATATATCCACGAGTTCGGACGACTGGTTGGCTTGGCGCTAGCGGGAAAAAGGCAACGGGCGTTGAAAAGTCTCCGCGCACGTGTCGGGCTTCTATTGGAGGACGCCAACGGTCATTAATGACTCCTCGGATGACGCGTCCTCGAAAAGACGCGTACGCGGGTCTCGAGGGGGTCAACCATTGCGTCGTTTGAGATCCGACCCCTGAGGTTTTCCCTTATTGCAATCGAGTCCCTGCCTCCTATAAAAGGGGGCGCGGTGCTGCAGTGTTACTCACGCGTGCTTATTGGAGAAAGAAGGACCTGCTGCCGAATTTTCTGAAGATCTTAGAGCCGATCGTCGTTCGATTTCACTTTAGGGTAAGAAAAATCCTTTTCTTCTTCTCTAACTCTGAAAATGGCCGGAGCCTCATCATCGTTTGGAGCGGGTACTGATTACGCCAGGGACATCGGTGCCAGGAGAAACTCCTTCCGTCTTCCACTGAGAGGCGGTGAAGCCATTCGAGCCGGAATCGACCGTGAAGTTGAGGCTTTGTTCAATGAGGCCGATATTGCTAAGGAGTCGGTTCTTGAAGAGAGGCGATCGCAGATCGAGAGAGATCCGGCGATCGGGGCTTACCGGGAGCAACATAGCACTTTTGGTCGGGCCTATAGGGCCTTTCTTTGAAATAATGGAGAGGTTAGCCGGTCCTACTCCGAGATTCGACTTCCGGGGATATTCGGTCGCTTATCCCTATGTGCTTCCCAAGCGGTCGCGATGTCGTGCGCGCGTGATCGTTGTGGTCGCTCGGCCAAATACGGAGCTCGGCGACCGTGAGACATCCGGCCGTTTGGAGGACAAGATTCCATGTTCCTTCAGATGTGGACATGTTCGCGCCCGCGGAGAATGAACGAGCCGACCAGCCTCCGATGGGTATGGTCGCAGTGAGTGAGGCCGTTATGGAGGCCGGGCTACGCTTCCCTCTGTCCTTTGCGGTCTCCCATCTGTTGGCCGCTTGGAATGTGGCGCCACTTCAGCTGACGCCGAACGCCTGGCTCCAAATTATTTGCACCCTCACCCTTTTCGGCGGTCATCGCCTGTACCGCCTCCCATCGCCGTTGGAGATGAATCATTTGTTTAAACTGACGGATCACAGAGGGTTGGTCGGCGGTTACCATATTCAAGGCCGATCTGGTCGGGTGATTCATGGAGTCCCGAATAAGATACGTGGCGATCAGATGAAGTGGTCCTGGGTCGCCGGCAAGTGGAGAGCTTCGGCGAGCGACAATCCCACGGGCGAGCTAGAGATCCCCACCGAATTTCGGGAGAGGAATCCCGGTAAGGGTTTAGACTCTCCCTTCGTTTGGATGCGATTTGGACTGATCTAATTTGATTTCTGTTTTGCAGGCTTCCATATCCCGGCGATCGAGGAGCTGCCTTTCGACTTTCTCGTTGTTTGGGAGCGAATTAGGAGCTTGTCGGACGACGACCTAGACGCCACTCGGATCAACAAGGAGAGTCGCTGGTTGTCTGCTCGACTATTCCGTTTCCCGAGACATCTCGCGGTGCCAGGTATGAGCTTCTGCAATCTTCACTTTCTAGGCGATCGCCTTACTTGAGGAAAGTGTCTGACCGTTAGTCGATCGTATTTAACTGCAGAGGTTCGTTTCCCTCGCTTTTTGGAGCCTCGTGAGATCGCTATGTCGAACCCGGGAGTCTGGCCGTCTTCGCCATAAGAGGTCGACTCGGGTTCCACCGTTGCATTGCCTATAGTTCGGGAGGGGGAGCCTCGCGTGAGCGGAGCCTCGCGTGGAGCGGTCGTGGTTGAGGAGGAAATTCGGGAGGAGGGCTTGGGCGAATCGCAAGAGGCCGAGGCGGAAGAAACCGTTTCTGCCCGGGCGATGAAGTGCCGATCGCCGCTCCTCCGATCACCATCGTTGCTCTGGAGGGCGAGTCGCCCTCTGCGGATTTTCTGCGGGAGACGGCGATCGCGGATGCTGAGACCCCTCGAGGGAAACCATTTTTCGGTCGGGATCCCGAGAAGGCTGAGAGGTAGATAGTATTTCTGTGTTGAAAATTGCATCTGTATAGGAGTTGTATTAACTTTAGTTGTTTTGATGCAGGATCCGTCGCGCAGATCCGTCTTGTCCACCGATGGTCGTGGATTTCCTGGCGAGCCGATCTCCTCGCCATTCCTGCGACATTCCTCCATATGTTAGCAAAGCTGCGTCTGCTCTGCCGAAGGCATGGACGACTGATCTGGATGCGATCGCTCGCGGCGATAATCGCCGAGTTCGATGCATCTTTGTTGTCGCCCTTTCTCTTGAGACGGCGACCATGGCCGTCAGTGCCCAGGAGTTTGAGGGGCGGCCCTCTACTATTCGCCTTCAGGAGGATCTCGAGGCGGCTCGGAAAGAGAACGCCGAGTTTGCTGACAAGATCGCGGCGATGGAGAAGGACTCCTTGGAGGCGGCCAAGCGGGCGAGCCATGAGCTTGAGCTGGAGAAGAAAGAGACTGAGAAATATCGAATGGCGGTCGACCGATTTCGGGACCAGATGCAGAGTGCCGTCCAGGCGCGGAATGTTGCTAAAGAGGAGGCCGATCGCGGAAGGTGACGATCGCTCGGTGACAGCGAGTGGCGGAGGCGAAAGAGAAGGTTGCTGCGAGGGAGGCCGAGCTCCAGGGATCGCAACAGGCGATGGCCGAGCTGAGAGGAGAGGTTGAGGCGACCAAGGCCGATCCCTTCCAAAACTTGGAGTATGTCAGCGAGTTCGCCTATTATTTGGCGTTCGCCGACTCGATCCGAGCGGCTAAGAAGGGAGGCTTGGAGGTCGGTCCTCTAGCTGAGAAGTTCAAATCATATGCATTGGAGCATCCTCTCCATTCGGCTTTCTCCTTGCCGATCTTGGACTCAGCGGACATCGGCGTGGATTTGAGTGGTATCCGTCTCCAGACAGTCTTGCTCATCCCGATGCTCGGAAGATGAGGGGACCGCGCCGAATGCTGATGGCGAAGGCCAGGCAGGGGCCTGAGGCGCTTCCTTTTACGCTTTTAGCTTACTTTCTTTGTAGTTTGTAGCTTTCTTTTGTAGCACTTAGGCCTTCGGGCGATCATGTACTCCGATTTTTCAAGTAATGAAATGAGCATTTGTCTTTATGACTTATCACTTGAATGAATGGTTATTTTTAAGTCTTTGTTTGACTTTGTACAAATGTGTGAGGAGAGATCGTTGCGAGGGTAGTTCCAAATGAATTGATAAACTCATAAAGATAACTTTTTACAACAAATTCGATCGCTGCACTACATCTGAAAAAATGACGATCTCCGTATGTGGTTGAATAGCGACGATCGTCGTGTAGGTAGCCCGCACTCTTATTGCCCCTTGTTTTTATTCACTTAGTGGAAGGAAGGGGATGAAAATAATTCCTTGAGTGAGCGGTCTTCAACTTTGTCGAGTCCTCGGGGACGGTCGTCCTTCTTGAGGAACCGTGCACGATCGCGGAGTTCGATGGACCGACTCCTTGATCATGTCTTGATGCGCGAAGACATTGAGTGTCTCGTGACTCACTTTATTATGAGGGTCCTCTGTTAGGCTGCGCCTCGCCTCGTATTTAAACGAAGGGCGTGCGGTCTCGGTCTAGAAGAGTCCTTGCGCGGGGCAGCGTCGGATGATTCAACTCTACGCCCGCGGCTTGTTTAGCTCTGCTTCCACCTCGGCCCACCATGAAGATGGCGAACCTCGACGGTGTACGTTGAGACGGGGGTTGTGGCGCGTTGCATTGTCCGGGTTCACCATGTTAGATGATGAACCTTTGAGGGCGAGCGATCGTGTCCACTAATTAACTTTGGAGGGCCCTCAGACTACGCCGGCCTCGTATTTAAACGAAGGGCGGGCGATCTTGGCCCAAAGGGACCTTGCATGGCCTAAGCAGTCAGTTCCATCGACCACCAGGACCATGGCTGCACTCTTCCACCTTGGATCGTCATGCAGATGCCGACCTTCGACGGTGTACGTTGTGCGGGGGAGGCGATCTCGTGCCTTAGTCCATCATGTTAGATGGTGAACTGTAGATGGCGATCGAGTCCTACGGTTTCTTGAATAAGGAAGGAGATCGGAGAGACTTCCGAGGTCTCCTTTTCTTGATTGAAGCATGTAGAGACGGTCGCCGAGGTTGATCTAGGGGTCGGCTTGTATGAGCTTTCCAGCCTGTTTTGTGTTCGACTCGGACGATCGTCCATAGAGGTAGGTAGGGACTTCGGCTAAACCAATAAGCTGTCCAACTTGCCCTCCTCGAACAATCTCCAGAGCTGTTTGAGGAGGTCGCGGCATTTGTTGGTGCTGTGGCCGGGACTCTTATGGTAGGCACAATATTGATTGTTGTCCAGATGACCGTGGTCCCTTATCGCCTTTGGCTTTTTGAGCTCTTCGTGCCCCTTGATGGCATAGAAAATATGTGCCGGAGTTAGATTGAACGTATGGAGGAGATGGGCTTCCATGTCCTCGAAAGCCTTGAGATCTCCGGGTGTCTTGGCGATCGCCTTTTTGCTTTAGCGATCGCTATCTTACGGACAAGAGGTGGCGTTTCCTCGTCTAAGCGGAGGGTGAGTAGCCTTTGCACGGCCGGAAGTTGGCGGCTTTAGCGCGGAAGATCGCGTAAGTTGGGGAATATCCTTGGAGAGATGTCTAAACATGGGAGAGTGATTGCGGAATCCCCCATGGCGAATAGAGAGCGAGCTCGTCAGCGGAGTTCGCCGGTGAGACGATTTCGTCCACTCGGTCAATGTAATTTGCGTCGATTCGTCTTTCCCTGCTTGATTTTTATCATGCGGTGGGGGCCTTCGTCTGGCGACCTTCTTTGGCGAAGTATGACGTGAAGTCGTTCGCGATTTCTTAAAAGATGTGATAGATCGCGGTGGTAGTGAGACGTACCATCTATGGGCCGGCTCGCCCAATGTTAACGGGAAGATCCGGCACTTGGTTGCATCGGATGCCCCACACCCACTCATGTAGATTCGGAATTTACTCGGGTGGGTTTGGTCCGATCTCCCCTCATACAGAGGTGTTTTGGGAGGAGCGATCGTTGGCTGTATGGGGGCAAGCTCGATGTGGACCGCGAGTGGCTCGGTCGGCCCGGCGATCTTTTTGCTGGTGCTTGCCCCAGTGTCCAAGAGTGCTCTCATCTCGTCGAGCTGGCGTTGTATGGCGGCCATCGCCGTGGCCTGATTGCTAGCGGCTCGGCGCTCGGAGCGGGAGCCGAGGCGATCTAGTACTGATCCCCTGGCGATCGGGGTGGGAGTCAGATGGCTGACCTGCGTTCGGCTGTGAGGCGGGTAGGCCGAAGTCCTGGTGACGGATTCGGATTCCGTCTTTTCAAGGTTGAGATCAATGCCCGGCCGCCGGATGGGTCGCGTCCCACACGATTGAATATAGATCCGTCCGGTCGTGCGAGAGCCTTTCCTCGCGAATTGGGGCTTTCTGACGATCGCTCGTTCAGTAGCCCGCTGGATTTCCGTTTTCCCATGCGGTGGATGATCGAGGGAGTTATTGCAGGCGACGCACATGCTCTCCGTCGCTCCTCCAGGATGGCCATAGCCTCCTCGATCTGTTCTTCGTTTTGGAACTGATCGAGTGAGAGGTTGGGGCCATCTCTCGGATGCGGGATCGAGAGTCTCGCGTTGCTGCGGCTTCCCCCTGTCGTTGGCTGGGGTTCGGATTGAACCGGGAAATGGTGTCCGGCGGTTCGGAGAGCAGCCTTCTTCGATGGACCGGCGGATGTCATGATTCTGAAGGTTTTCTTTGAAGTGCAGTGAGTGTCACTTCAAGTATGTGCCCCGAGAACAGTGAGTGTTCTTCGGGACGGTAGGAATAAAAGTTTGAGGGTTAGATCCCCTTCCTCTAGCGCCAATTGTTGCTACCCAAAATATTATCCGGAGATAGATATTGCTGGAATGGATGGGATAGCAAACAAATGCAAGAGCACTTCCGTGAGAAAGATAAATAACACAAGATTTGCCGGGGTTGTTAGTCCCGGGCTTGAATGCTCTCGCGAGATATTATTAATACCGATATTCGGGGATACAAGTACTAATGTAAGAATACAATTACAATGAGTGTAAAGTTTCTTGTTATCTTAGCTAGTGAGCGTGTAGATTGCCTGAAGAACCAGATTTGATGCTCTGTGAGTTCTTGTAACAAAGGTGATGAACAGTCGCGGCGGTGAGAGATCGACCGCCTCTCACGGCGAGTATTTAGCTGGATGTTTGGGCTTCTGGGCTTATGAATCCCTTGGAATCTGTCTAGTGGAGACTCGTCGCCGATCGTCTTACGGACGAGAGATTTGGAGAGAGAAGTCACGAGATGGATTAGGTGAGATAGCCGGAGCTTGATGATATGTATATTCTTCTGTGTTTCCGTGAATGTATATGAATGTGAGAGAATGTGAACCTTTTGTGGAATGTATTTCGGACGTAAGTCATATGAATTCCCAACCTTTTTCCAAGAGGAGGAATTTCTCTATTTATAGGGCTTGATACGCCGGGCGATCGCCTTTTCTCGCAATATAATAATCGGGCGATCGTCTTTCAAAGACATGGGCTGTCCCCTCAAAGTCTGCAGGAGTTGCCGCGATCAAGTGCGGTCCAATGGGGAGCTTACACGCGTCTGAGTTGCCGACACGGGTGGTCCTACTGACAACTTTCGGCGCGCATCTTTGGTAGGTGAGGTAGGTGGCAGGTGTGGTCAAAGGATCTTGTCTGTCGCCAGAAGATCTTGTCGGCGCCTTTGGTGGATCTGCACGTGGGTGCTTTTACGAGATCCAGTCCTTGATGACTTTGACGGTGATCGTCGCTCGGGCGTAGGTCGATTGCCCTTAGCCGGTCACTAGAGTAGATCGCCAGCTGCCAAAGGGCGATCGCCTTGGGAGTCGATCGCCAGGCATCTGATAGTGGTCTGATATCTTCGACATGGCGAGCTAGCCATAGTCTGACTGATGTTGACTTGGTCGCTCGGCCTTATAGTCGATCGCCTGTCGGGATGAATAAATCGTGACACAACACATATCACAACCTTTCGATTCCGTCATTGACTGTCCCAGAGTGAAATTCGTGTGACGAATCGAGGGTGAGTCGGTTCGAGTATACTAATCCAATTAGCATACCTATAACGTGTGCTCCCACTAACCATTAGTGTTCGACAGGTACTCTCCATGTCAAAGAACACGTCATACAAGTCTTCACATAAACTTAACGTCCTGTCAAGTTTCATCGACTTGCGAACGATTAAGTATTTGAGCTATAAACTTTTCCAGTGCCGACCCCCTTATCCAATAAGGAGTAGAACGTTTTGCTCTCAAATACACGGACTAGTTTCAATATGTATATTTACGAGTTAGGAATACCATTAACTGCCAGTAAATAAAGAAACATCCATTGCCTTATATTAATGATTTACATAATTACAAGTACAATGCCCTCACTCAACATCCTCTGAGTGGCATTCGAGGGCATACTCCTAACAAGATGTTTTGGCTTGCCCATTTGATTGCGGGTGATAAGAAGTGGACACCTTGTGCAAGACTCGATATTTCCTTAAGAGTGCCTCAATTATTCGGTTTTTGAAATGTTTTCCCCGATCGCTTATTATAGCCGTTGGAATTCCAAATCTAGCAAATATATTAGAGTTAATAAATTTGGCCACTACTTTAGAATCATTGGTCCGTGAGGCGATCGCCTCCACCCATTTGTATACGTAATCCACGAAGAGTAAAATATAGAGATTCCCATATGAGGAGGGAAAAGGTCCTATGAAGTCCATGCCCCAGACGTCGAAGATTTCACAAACCAAGATAAGATTTTGGGGCATTTGATTTCGTCGAGAGATATTACCCGTTCTTTGACAATTATCACATGCCTTGCAAAAATCATAAGCATATCTAAATAGCGAAGGCCAGTAGAAACCACTCTCCAAAACTTTATGTGTTGTTCTCTTTGAACCGAAGTGTCCTACGCATGCATGCGAGTGACAAAAAGGAAGAATTGAATGAAATTTAGCCTCTGGTACACATCTTCGAATCATTTGATCTAAACAATGCTTCCATATATAAGGATCATCCCATACATAATATTTGGCATCACTTCTGAGTTTATCCCTCTTGGCCCGTGTCATACCAGTAGGAAAAATATTGGCTACGAGAAAATTCACTAA
Organism: Orobanche coerulescens; assembly: GCA_033398695.1. Classification (NCBI taxonomy): domain Eukaryota; kingdom Viridiplantae; phylum Streptophyta; class Magnoliopsida; order Lamiales; family Orobanchaceae; genus Orobanche; species Orobanche coerulescens. The sequence continues at coordinate 98,872,407 of CM065818.1, read as the reverse complement.
ATCTGCATACCATGGCGCTGCAGAGTCTGACACTGGGTCACCCAGTGTCGAACAGTCCTCCCAGTGTTGAGAGGCGGAAAATAATTGTTCGTCGGGGAAACTGTCACACATAGGTTTCCCATCATTTTCTAAGACTAACCGGCTCAGGTGATCGGCCACGGAATTTTTGGACCCTTTCTTGTCCTTGATCTCCACGTTGAATTCTTGAAGAAGTAAGATCCATCGAATAAGTCTCGGCTTTGCCTCCTTTTTGGCTAACAAATATCGTAGGGCAGTGTGATCTGAGAAAATAATGACCTTGGTCACGAGTAGGTAGGAACGGAATTTTTCTAGTGTAATGACCACGGCCAGAAACTCCTTCTCGGTTTTAGAATAATTCGCTTATGTCGAGTCCAACGTTTTTGAGGCGTATAAAATTACATGGGGTGCTCTCCCCACTCTTTGACCCAAGAGAGCCCCTACCGCATAGTCGCTTGCATCGCAGATTAGTTCGAATGGCAGATCCCAATTTGGTGGTTGAATTATGGGTGATGTTGTCATCAATTGCTTCAACTTGTCAAAGGCGGCCTTGCATTTGTCGTTCATATTAAATTCCACTTCCTTCTGGAGAAGATTGCATAAGGGCGCCGCTATCTTTGGAAAATCCTTGATGAACCTTCTATAAAATCCTGCATGGCCAAGAAAAGAATGTACTTCCCGCACCGTGGCGGGGTAAGGCAAAGTGGCAATAATATCAATTTTTGCTTTATAAACTTCAATTCCTTTTTCCGAGACTACATGCCCTAAAATTATTCCTTGTTTTACCATAAAATGGCATTTTCCCCAATTAAGTACGAGATTAGTTTCTACACAACGTTTTAAAATAAGTGTGAGATTTTCTAGGCATATATCGAATGAATCCCCATACACACTAAAATCATCCATGAATATTTCAATGATATTACCTACGTTCTCAGTAAAAATGCTTACCATACACATTTGGAAGGTAGCGGGCGCGTTGCATAGTCCGAAGGGCATCCGTCGATAGGCGAATGTGCCGAAGGGGCAAGTGAATGTCGTCTTTTCTTGGTCTTCGGGTGCGATTACAATTTGAAAGTAACCCGAAAACCCATCCAAGAAGCAATAGTATGTGTGTCCGGCAAGCATTTCAATCATTTGATCTGTCAATGGCAAGGGAAAATGATCTTTTTGGGTCATTGAATTCAGCTTGCGGAAATCGATGCACACCCTCCATCCAGTTTGTATACGGCTAGGAACAAGTTCGCCTTCTTGATTCTCAACCACGGTCATTCCTGATTTCTTTGGAACGACTTGCGTTGGGCTTACCCATTTGCTACCGGATATTGGAAAGATCAGCCCTACGTCGAGGAGCTTAAGAATCTCCTTTTTCACTACCTCCATTATTGGTGGATTCAACTGCCGTTGTGCTTCTGTGTGGGCTTAGCGTCCTCCGTTAATAGAATTCGATGCATGCATAGCGCTGGACTAATTCCGTTAATGTCGGATATAGTCCACCCAATGGCTTCCTTATATTCCTTGAGAACTTTTAGCAATGCCTTCTCTTGATTAGGATTCAGCTCGGCCGAGACAATGACAGGTAGGGTTTCGTCGGCTCCCAAATATGCGTTTTTTAAGTGTTATGGCAAGGGTTTCAGCTCTAGCTCGGGTACATGCGTAACCGAAGGCTCGATCTTACGGCATTCCTCATTAAGTCGAATGAAATTTGCTTCCCTTTTTGTTTTGATCGGTCCCGCCTCTTGCAAGGCGGCTACGACTTCGAGCAACTCTCTTGATATTCCAAATGCTTCCTCATCGTTGGTTCCCACATCCCGTGTGAGTGCTACCTCGAGTGCGTCCCTGAAATTCAAATCAAATACTTCCTCAACAATAGGGTCAATCACGCTTAATGCAAAAAGAGAACAATCTTCCTCAGGAAATTTCATAGCATCATAAATATTAAAACATACAATTTGGTCGTCGAATTCCATCATGAGGGATCCCTCACGAACATCTATTTTGGTATTGGCCGTATTTAAAAATGGTCTTCCTTACAAAATAAGTGTTGAATTTGATGACTCATGTTGCATATCGAGAACGTAGAAGTCGGCTCGAAAAATGAGCTTATTGACTTGGACAAGAACATCCTCAATTACCCCTTCGGGATACACAAGGCTACGATCCTCCAATTGTATAATTATCCTTATTTCCCAAAGAGGTCCTAGATTTAAGGAGGTGTATATAGAGCATGTCATAACATTTATTGATGCTCCCAAATCTAGCATAGCTCGTTCAAAACCTATATTTCCAATCCGACAAGGGATAGCAAACATACCTGGATCTTCCCGTTTTTGTGGCAATTTCTTTTAGAATACAGTGGACACATTTTCTCCCATTACCACCTTCCCATTCCCTTTTAACCTCCGCTTGTTGGTGCATAAGTCAAGGAACTTTGCGTATTTTGGAATTTGTTGAACTGCGTCGAGTAGGGGAATGTTGATCTCAACCTTACGGAATACGTCAAAGATTTGCTTCTCTTTATTCAAAATCACTGCCTTTTGGACCCTATATGGAAAAGGTAACTCAAAAGGAGCAGTTTTAGACGAATTTACCTTGCTGTCCGGCAGTTCTGCACTGGGTTCTGATTCTGCACTGGGTGTCCCAGTGTTGATCTGTTCAGTGGATTTGTCCTCCTCGTTTTCAGCTTCCTCCACCTTCTTAGGCTCCTTAAGATGCTTCGCACTCCTTAGAGTTACAGCACTCACGTTCCATGGGTTCGGCTCAGGTTGGGATGGCAATTTCCTACTATTTTGGTTCTCCAAGCGGCTCACAGTGGTGGCTAGTTGACTCATTTGATTTTCGAGAATTTTGATACTCGATTTAGTGTGATGCTGGAATTGCATAGTGTTTGCCACAAGGGTCTTCATCATTTCATCCAAAGATGGTGTCGAATTTTTAGTGGGTTGCTTGTAGAATTGTCCCCTATTTTGTGGAGGCACCTCTTGCTTGTTTTTCCATCGAAAGTTAGGGTGATCCCTCCATCCTGGTTTATATGTATTTGAGTACGGATCGTTCTTCCTCCCATAGGAATTTTCGGTTCCAATTGCATTGGCGTGTGCCTCAATTTCATCAAGCAAAATCCGACAATTCTCTATTGTATGCTCTGTGGTTTTGCAAAAACGACAGGGTACGACTGGCGTGATATTACCTATAGCAAGATTTCTAACAAAAGTAGTTATCTCATTCAATTTTTCCTCTGGGGACGAGCCATGCATCTCCTTCACCATCCTGATCGGTGCATCGCGACATCCAAATTGTTGTGAATTAGCCGCCATGTTGGATATGAGAGCCCTTGCGGCCGTGGGAGTTTTGTCCACTAGAGCTCCTCCACTTGCCGCATCTATCGTGTTCCGCTCCATCGGATTAAGTCCTTCATAAAAATACTGAATCAGGAGTTGCTCGCTAATTTGATGTTGCGGGCATCAAGATACCAACTGTTTGAATCGTTCCCAATATTCATGCAACGTTTCTCCCGTCATTTGCCTTGCACCACATATCTCTTTCCTTAGATTGGCTGCTCGAGAGGCTGGAAAATATTTTTGTAGAAATAAGATCTCCATATCGTTCCACGTTGTGATGGTGGCCGACGGTAAATAAAATAACCAAATCCTTAGCCAAATCTTTCAATGAAAACGGGAAGGCTCTAAGCTTGATTTGTTCTTCGGTGACACTGTTTGGCTTCATGCTTGAACAAACAACATGGAATTCCTTGAGATGTTTGTGCGGATCCTCTCCTGATAGACCATGAAATGCAGGTAGCAAGTGAATCAATCCCGGCTTCAATTCAAATGTGTTGTTATTGTCAATAGTCGGGATCGTGATGCACAGTGGTTGTTGAGGTAGCTCCGGGTTGGCTAGTTGCTTCAGCGTCTTTTCAGCATTATTTGCCATGACTCCAATTTCGTCCTCCAACTCACTGGGTGATGTTTCGAAATAAAATGGTAAGTGCTCGAGTGCTTCTTTGGTTTCTTTTGCTTTTCGTCTGAAAATTCGATCTCGTTTGGTGATTTCTGGAAAGTATTGTAAGTCTTTATCCCCTCGGGACCTTGTATTCATGCAAATCTAAAACAAACGGATTAGTGCACAACTGACAGTTATAATGAATTTCCAAAACTGACACTGGGTCACCCAGTATTGAAATTGCAGAAAGTTTTTAACCCAAAATAAGTAAAATTAATTTAACACCGTTCCCCGTCAACGGCGCCAAAATTTTGACCGTGCTGTCGTGACGCGTCAAAATTAGTTATTTATATTTTCCTCGTCTTACTTCTACAAACTAGTAGTATCGGCAAGTAAGGGTCGATCCCACGGAGAACGGTAAAACAATTATACTAATTAAGGATTAAGTACTTAGTGCAATAAAATAAAACGAAAGAGGGGGGGTTTGTTTCTGATCTTAACTAAAATAAATTGCGTAAGATAAAATAAAATAAACAAAGGAAATAAAAAGCTGAAAATATCAATTGAGGAATAATCTAGTCCTTAACTCCGTTATCCACCGTTTCGAATTAATTCAAGTTTCAATGCAGCACTTATCTCTTCTCTAATCTCATGAACTCCTATTCCGAAGCCAACAACAAGCTATGTTGACCCCAATTATTTCTTAAGTTTATTCAATCAAAACAAGCTATTTAATCGAACCTATCTATGTGGTGGATTCAAAACAAGCTCGTAAAATCTCGCTCGCTAGATGCATTAAAAACCAAAATAATGGAATAGGCATGATATTAAGTTCATAAGCTCGACTTAAGGGATCTCGATTTTGTGTTACTCAATTGGGAAAATATCAATTGTTTGCTACTTGTGAAATTAAAATTGCAACAATTACGGATTACAACTCAATTTCTAGCATAAGACATAAAACTCCTAATCTAGTTGGCCAAACCAAATCAAGAAATAAAATGGCATAGTCGTGAATTCAATAACACAAAAGTAATTCAAGAGAATTCGAGTTGAGAGTACGCTACGGGATTAAAACATGAATAATTCGAATACGGTTACAAACTTCACTAAGAACTAGAATAGAAAATTAGCCGGACATGTTGGTTTTAGAAAACAGCAAATTAATAATAGACATGAGAAGAAACAAATTCAAACGGTGTAGTCTTCTTGTTCGCAGTCAGAATCGGCTCGGTTGCTCTGGCGAGAATTTGGTTCGGCCGTCCCCTTTTGCTTCTTCTGCTCCAGCCGTAAAAATTGGGTGATCAAAGATGAAAATAATTCCAGCCCTCCTCTCCTTTTATAATAATTCTTTATCTCTTAGTTTCCTTCTTTAATTGGATCTCCTTTCTTCTTATCCTTCTTGAGTTTTGATTTCCTTGGAGTATCTCTTCCCAAATCTATTCCAATTCCTTTTCCTAGCCTAGGGACCGATTTATTGCCTTGTGGAACTGATTGGGGCGGTTTGGAGTCGTTTCTTGGGCCCCAAGTAAGATTATTTTCGAAACAGAACTGACACTGGGCCACCCAGTGTCGCGCGACATTTTCTTCATTTAAGCCCAAATCACCTTGGCTTGGTCCGTTTGATGATCCAAATTATTCCTTAAGCTTAAAAACTCGATCAAACACCTAAATTAAACAACAAATTGCTAAGTGAAGTAAATTGCATCCAAAATATAAATAGATAGAAAATAACCAAGTGTGTCAACAGAAAATTCATTACAACCTTATAATTAACAATGATTTTAGCAAACTATTTTCGTCCTATCAGGCACGTCATACATCGGGTGACGAATCTAGCCACTTTCTGCTTCATATTTTTCCACCAAAAACTCTTTCATAGATCTCTGTACATTTTGCTTGCTCCTGGATGAATGGAGTAGGGGGTGGAGTGTGCTTCTATCAGTATAGTTTGCTTCAGCTCGTCATTCGGCGGAATGCAAATCCTATTCTTAAAGCTCACCAAGTCCCCTTCGATCTTATAGTCAAACATCTCCTCCATCGATCCTCGCACCGATCACACATAGTTCGGGATCCTCCATCTGTGCTGGACGTATCTTGTCTAGAACGGACGAGTGTATATTGATTGAGCACAATTGTCCTTGCCTGCGTTGTACCCATACTTCAGTATTGCTTCTCCTAATGTCTTATTTCAGTTCGGGTTGAACTGTTATGCTGTATAACATTACTTCTTATGTAGTTTTCTGACTAAGAGCATCGGCTACGACAATGGCCTTCCCAGGGTGGTATGAGATTTCCACATCGTAGTCTTTGATTAGTTTCAACCAGTGCCTCTGTCTCATGTTTAATTCCCTCTGGGTGAAGATATATTTCAAGCTCTTATGGTCCGTGAAAATCTTGCAAGTAACTCCGTAAAGATAGTGGCTCCAAATCTTGAGGGTGTGTACCACTGCGGCTAGCTCTAAGTTATGCATCGGGTAATTTGTTTCGTACGACTTCAGTTGTCGAGATGCGTATGCAATAACTCCATTGTTCTACATGAAAACACATCCCAGTCTATGCTTAGATGAATACGTATATATAATGAATCCCTCCATTCCCTGCGGTAGCACTAACAATGGAGCAGTATTCAGCTTCCTCTTGAGCTCGTCAAAGCTCTTGTGACAATCCGTAGTCTATACAAACTTGGTACTTTTCCTCAGTAGGTTCGCTAGTGGTCTAGATATACAGGAAAAAGCCTCGAAAAATCTTCGATAATAACCCGCCAATCCTAGAAAACACCTTACCTCCTTGACGTTCTTTGGTGGTTCCCAACTCATTATTGTTTTTATCTTTTGTGGGTCGATCTTAACGCCCTCTGTCGAGACAACATGTCCGAGGAAAATTACTTCCGGCATCCAGAATTCGCACTTGGAAAGTTTGGCATAAAGTTGGTGTTGCCTCAACACGCTCAGTACCTGCCTCAACTTTTCTTTGTGTTACTCTCGGCTTCGGAATAAATCAGGACATCGTCAATAAAAACCACGATGCACTTATCGAGGAAATCGATTAAAACTCTGTTCATCAACTCCATGAAAACGGCCGGGGCATTGGTCAAACAGAATGATACCATGATATACTCGTAATGTCCATACCTCGATCGAAATGCAGTCTTGGGTATATCTTCCTCCCAAATCCTCAATTGGTGATATCCAGACCGTAGATCGATCTTCGAAAACACAACGGCCACCTGTAATTGATCTAGGAGATCATCGATCCTGGGGAGTGGATAACGATTCTTGATAGTAACCTTGTTTAGTTCTCTGTAGTCAATGCACAAGCGTAGAGAGTTGTCCTTCTTTTTAACAAAGAGTACCGGCACGCCCCACGACGAGGTGCTCGGGCAAATTAATCCCTTCTACAGTAGATCTTCAAGATGTATCTTCAATTCTTTCACCTTGGTCGGTGCCATCCTGTAAGGAGCTTTTGAAATAGGCCTCATTCCCAGCTCAAGCCCTGGTAGTTCATCGGGAAAAATGTCTGGAAATTCATTCACCGCTGGGATGTTCACGACCGAAAGTTGTGATGTATCCTCTTGAAGAACATAACACCAATAGTACATTTCCGGAGAGTTACAGGAGACTTCAGATGCAAGAAGGCTGAGAGACCCTTTCGTACTGAAGTGTTCTCGACCTTTGATAACATGCATGGTACCGTCGCAAGCCATGATGGAAATAGTCAAGTGGTAGGTGTCCAATATCGTCCTGTGCAAGGACATCCAGTCCATAAAATGATATCTTCATTCTAAAGTGGGTAAACCATAAGATTTGGTCCAACTATGATCATTGATGCGAATCTGACAATCTCGAACTTCTAGATTTCCGCCCACTCTACTACCCTTGGGTAGCTTAAACAGTAAAGGATTCACGAGGCACACAAGCAAGATTTAAATGCTCAGCACATTCCACATATATAAATGAATGCGTGGCTCCAGTATGAAATAGTACATGAACAGGCTGGGCAGTAACAAGAAGTGTACCTGAGATAGCTGGCGCGGACTGACCATCCGTAGCCCTCAGTTCAAATACACGGGACGGTAACGACTCCGAAAAGGATGAATTTTCCCCACCGCACCCACGGCCTCGACCGGCACCGTGAGGTGGTGGTTGTGTCTGGTGGGGTGGAGCTGTAATACCCATGATTTTCTTTTTCGGTAATTTTTTGTTTTTGGCATTTTTCTAGTTTCCAGAACTCGCTTGCGACTATTTTGACATTTTGACAATGTTTTGTTCTTCGTGTTTGGTCATCCGAGTTCGTTTCGGTATCGTTTTGTTGAGTTCCATGCTTTTTGGCGACTTTTCCGCACTTGAGTTCGATTCTTGCGAATCTCGTCCGAAACTGTTGTTTCGAGTTTTTTGTAAGTTCATTTGATGTTATTATTCATGTTGCGATCTTCAGCTTAGTGTTTGGATTGTGTATCGTGTATTTCGGACGTTTTGGGCCATTTTCGTAATTTCCCAAAGTTTGGGGTAATTACTTTTTGTTGTCGAATTTCGAGCCTTCGGGTGGTCGGAATCGTGTGTTCTCTTAGTATTCGAATTTGTCTTTGCGAGTACTTCGTAACCGTATCTTCGATTCATATTCAGGTTTGGGTTTCGGGGTCGTTCGGGTCGTCGGAGTTGGCCCCGGCCGAGTCATGGCCGGGCAGTCTGGGCCCAGGCCGGCATTAGCCGAGTTACGGCCGGTAGTGCTCGGCAGTTACGTACGTAAGGCTGGTTACGTACGTAAGACTTGGCCGGTTACGTACGTAATGCTCCCGGCATTTCTAGGCAGTGAGTCGGCTATGGCCGGTTACGTACGTAAGCCATGGCCGGTTACGTACGTAAGGCGGCCGGCAGGCAGCCTATTTAAGGCCCTGCAGACGGGTTTTTCATCATTTTCCTCACCCGTTTTCTTCCCTTCCGCGGTTGGTGGTGTGTTTATCATGGAGCCATGTTGTTGGACAATTAATCCATGAAGTCTTGGAGTTCATATCATAAATCATACACCCTATAACATCCTTTGATCGAGCGAATCAGGTCAGATTTCATAGAAATCTAGTTTTGGGGAATTTGGGTGTTTTGGTGGTTTTCATCCGTTTAATCCGATTTAACATAGGATTGTGATGGATTGATGATTATTTAGATGTATTATATCATTTCTCTTGTTATTCCATGGTTGGATCATATCGATTCGTTGTTTTGGTCGAGTTCTTAGTCGACGCCTTGAAGGTGTCCGACAAAAGGTCTTAGAGGGGGAATTGGGCGTTGAATGATTATTATCCATCGTGCGATTGTTGATTTATCATTGGTATGACTTAGGGACGAAATCCTTGTGAAGAACTCGAGTCGTAACCCTCCCGTTCATTGTCTTCTTCGGGGTCCGAGCTTCCCGGTTGAATCGTGTTCTTCGGAGTGTTCGGTAGCCCTTATTAAGTCGAGCTTTCCCGTTGCTCCGCGTGCGTTGGACTTGAGGCGAGTATCTCATCTATATTCTTTATACTTTGAGAATGTGATGTGTCGTGAATTTAACGTGGACTCGTTAGTGACGATATATTTAACCGTAACTTACTTTAAATGAAGATGTGATTTTACGAAGGTAATTATGAACGTAGACTTTAGTTTCAAGAAGAATGATAACTACCTCTTCATGTTATTTTGTGCTTAAAATAAATACTAGAAATGAGTAGTTAACCGAAGAATTGTGGAATCGCGTAATACTTGTATTATTTGCTCGTTGGGCTTTTTCCTGAATGATGGTGTGCTGTGAATGTTGTGCCCTTGTTGAAGTTATGATGTGTTAACCTATGTGTTACGTGGTTGCGGTTGTGGTGAATATTATACCTTTGTTATTGTGTATAGTAGAGAGTTGGGATGTTATCCGGGTAGGGGTCCCGTCGAGGCCTCCGGAGGCGCGTGCTTGCGAGTACGGACAGACGTACGTTGTGACCATAAGGTTATCAATTCGGGTAGGTCTGGGGAGGGCTCCGAGAATCGGCACTTGCGAGTGCGATGTCATGATAACTTATGGGCATACTTGAATGATGTTATCCAGGTAGGGTCTGTCGAGGCCTCCGGAGACGCGTGCTTGCGAGTACGGCCAGATGTTACGATTTGACCATAAGGTTATCTAATCGGGTAGGTATGGAGAGGGCTCCGAGAATCGTCACTTGCGAGTGCGATGTTAAGATAACTTATGGGTGTGTTTGAGTTTATTCTTGATGAGCTAATCCGGGTGGGACCCTTCGGGGCCACGGCGACGTTTTGACTGTTGATTTGATATCTCTGAATTGTTCATGTTTGAATCTTGAATCCCGATTATATTGGTGAATATGGTTTTGGTCTTGAGGTTTGAGTTGAGAATAAAACCATTTGTATGATTTTGAAAGAAAACATTTTGGAAAGGAAAAATATTCATATTTCAGGATTTTACACTGAGACCCCCGAAGTCTTTAAATAATCTCTTACAGTGATTTCTGGAGTAATCCCCATGGTTTGTTTTAAAAGGAATAAATTTTCAAAAGACTTTAGATTCGGGGATCGTGTTACTACCTTGTCGAAATGTTATTTTCAGAACGGTTGCATTCTTGATGTATAATTGTATAGCTTGGTTACTTGCTAGCGATTCCATCGCTAACCCCTCGTTGGGGATTTTGTTATTTATTCCAGGTGTTCTGACTGGAGAGTGAGAAACCACAGGATTGGCTCGGAGGATGATGCAATGCAGCGATACTAGTCACAGTTGTAGTCTGTCGTCTGTCAGTGATATGTCGGTTTGAGTTCTTGTCATCCTTGAGGGGATGGACATTTTATGTACTATGTGATCGAGTTGTATTTTAGTTCATCAAATGTACGGTTATTCTGTGTTTTGAGAGACCTAATCGGTCTACGGTATTATGTTTTGGTCAAGTTGACCGCATGTGAGGTTTGATTTGTAGTCTCCTGCCTGGTAGCTCCTTGTGGAAAGGGGTCTACGGCGTGTAATATCCCTGAGTGGATTGGGGTGTTACAGGAGCTCGGTAGTTTGAGACGGTAGGTGTCCTGGAGGATTGCACAGAGCCTTGTTGACTCTGATGAGGAGTTGAGTTCGGTGTAGGGTTAGCCCGCCAGCACTAATGAGACATGTGTCCACTCTTTCCGCAAGAGAGGCATTTGGTATCCAACTTGTGACACCAGTCCTTGGTATGTACAGGTACACCACAATTGAAACAGTATTTACGATAAGTCCGATCCGATGCACCCTTCTATTGGTACGAAACTGCTGACTTAAAAGAAGATACGGACCACGAGTTCGTCTTGTTGTTGCTCCCTGACTGAGTAGATGTCTTCTGCTTCTTCGAATTATGTCTGGTGTCAGTGTTAACAATAGTACCAGCATATGCTGTGACTACGTCTTCGTACGCCCTCAGAGTCGTGCAGTGGAATCCGGCGGCATAGCGTTGCACATCTTCCCTCAACCTCTGCGCAAGGTGACAGATTCATTGATCTTCATATGGAACCATCTGTGAGACGTAACTTAGCTCGATACGATAGGCCCGAATGATCTCCGGTACTGGCAAATTCTGTGGTTCGGCACTGAAAAAGTCTCGTGAACGAGTGGTTTCGGATGATCTAGGACAGTACTCGCTCTGCAGTAGCCGGGCAAATTCGGCCCACCCGACTACTCAGTTTTCCAGCTTGTAAGTTCTCCACCGGCGGGAAGCAGTGTCGTGGAGATGATTAATACAAGAGGCACCTTCCGGTTCTCTAGACATCCGATCACTTCGAAAGTGGTCTCCATTTCATAAATCCAATCGTCCACGTGTTTCTCCCCTGCTCCATCAAACAATGGTTGCCTAGCCTTCAGCATCTCTCCCAACCATCGATCTCTCTATGCGTTCTCCTAAACATTGATGATTGGTACCCGTTCTGTCTGGTTGACTTGAGCGATTCCCATGGCAATAGCTTAGACGAGGGCCTGGATGAAGGCCGCGTCCATGCCTCCAAGGTTGTTATTCTGGCGTTCTGCCTCCTGATCGTTTTGATTAATTGGCGGCGGCTGGTCCCCAGTCGGATGTAACACCCCGAGATAATTGGAATAATTACAGCACCGTAAACCCTTTAAGTAAGGATTTACAAGACTGATTAAAAGAAATGTGAATATAAACCAGCAATATCACCGAAATTCAAATTTCAAAATTGGTTCCAACTGCTTTATTACAACCATATCGAAAAGATCAAAAAAAAGACACGCGTACTCGAGTACTGAAAATAAACCAAGAAGACAAATCACAAAGACGACGAATAATTAACATCACTGGGCCACTTCATCGTCATGATGGTACTGTGGCTGCTTCCCCACTCCTCGGCTACCTGAACATCAAAACAAATGTCCACCCCCGAAGGGGTTAGAAAAACAATGCTAGTACAAGTATCGAAACACACAAATATGCAACGACAATGCATAAAAACATACACAATATGGACTTCCGCTACCAGAATCCGACAATACGAATCCACAAGATTCAATCAACACAACATGGGTATTCCAACGATCCAGCGCCCTCAGCATAGATCCCAAGATGATCCCGTCGGACCAACACGAGGTGGAAAGACCCGTCCAATGATCCAGCTCCCTCAGCCTACATCCCAAGATGATCCCGTCGGACCAACACGAGGTGGACATCCGATCCAGCGCCCTCAGCATAGATCGCTTGATCCCTTCGGATCATCACAACTTACACATAACACAACTATGCATATACATATGCGAGAAAATCGACATACTCATCAATATGAACGTACGTTAAATCGATAGCAATTTTCATGATAATCTCATATCAACAATACGAATAAACCATATGCATGATCAAATTCATCAATTGTTCACAACCTTTCAAAATATGATACTTGCCTCAACAATGGCGACAAGAATTTCTACTATCAACAGTCTTCAATCCGTTTGGAGAATTCTCACTCGGTCGGCTCACCGGAATGGAAACCTTCATCGAACAATAACGTCGGTATGACCCACGGTTCCGGATAATCGTTGAAATCATCAAATGAATCATAAAAAGGCATGATGCATCTATCATGGCGATGGACTATTATGTCCTAACACAATTCCTTCGGTTGATTGTTACTACATAACATGGAATTCATCCTAGGAGGATTCTAATCATGTTTTATAATAACAAGATATCGGAACTTCGATGAATCATCAAAAAGACTAGTTCCAATATCATCTCCTTCTACGAATTAATCCTTAAGTTCAATCCATTAATTCTTCACCGAAATGTTCGATCATAACATTCTCCTGAACTAAGATAATCTTCGAAAACTAAATATGATTGGTTTATAAATCTCAAGATACACTAATCAATAGTCTAATCACTATAGGTTTATTCAACGATTACTACAATAAAGAGGAATCGAAAATAATTGAATTCAATCTTCTATACCATGATGAAAGCCTCCTCAAGAAGAAAACTGGTTTGGCCTACTCAAAACAGGTCCAAAACATTACTAAGATCATGCTAAATTAGTTGGTGAAGGATCACATACCTCAACAAATGGATGAACAAGGAATAACTTGAATAAACTTAACGACCGGAAGTTTGAACACCAATCTACAAGGCCTATGCTTCCCAAGAATCGTCCCAAAAGATGATAGGAAGGATAAGAGGAGATGAAAGATCTCCAGAACACGAAAAATCGGCCAAAGGAAAGGTGAGAAATGAAATAAGGTCGAAGTCTATAAATAGAATTCTGGACATTACGTACGTTATGCAATTAACCTTACGTACGTAATAAGCTTAACGTACGTTATACCCTAACTATAGCGTACGTAGTCGTCTGACCAGAACTTACTGGCCTGATTTCGCCATTTCCTTATGTACGTAATCGCAAGGGTTTTACGTACGTAATATTCAAGTCCTTAGCGTACGTAAAACATGCACCATAGCGTACGTAACCCTATGTCCAGGTTCATTCGAAAATCACACGGATCTTCCCCGGCCCCTTCCTCGGCCCCCACACGCCGACCCTTATCCGATCCCAAGTTGACTTAGCTTACGTACGTTAACCACTTTAGATAACGTACGTAATACTACAGTCTTAGCGCCCGTTATGGACGTCTGATAACGTACGTTAACACGTGCAGAAACATGCATGCAGAATACTGTAGATACCAAAAAAAACGTAAGGATACGAAATACGGGAAACCAACCTCCGAATAATAACATTACAAAGTTGATTCTTACAAGATAAATACACAGTAATTATCCGGGCATTATATACTACCCCTCTAAAAAGATGTTTCAGCCTGAAACTTAAATCGCAAACAATTCCGGGTACCTCGACTTCATACTATCTTCCGTCTCCCAAGTTGCTGCTTCGACCCCATGCCGAGACCACTGAACTTTAACCAAAGGTATTGGTTTATTCCTCAATTGCTTGACTCGACTCTCAAGTATCTTGATTGGTCTCTCCTCGAAGGTGCCGTCATTAGCTATCTCGATCTCGTTGAAATCAATAACATGACTGGGATCTGGCACATATTTCCACAATTGGGATACGTGAAAAACATTATGAACATGACTCAGCGATGGCGTTAAGGCCAACCTGTATGCTAAATCTCCAACTCTATCGAGCATCTCAAATGGTCCGATATATCTCGGACTTAGCTTACCTTTCCTCCCAAAACGGAAGATTCCCCGAGTAGGAAAAACCTTCAATAGCACATGATCCCCGGTCTCGAATTCCAGCGGGCGACGATGCACATCTGCATAAGACTTCTGTCGACTCTGGGCAGTCAACAGTCTTTCCCGAATCAAAGCTATCTTCTCTTGAGTCTGAACTATCAATTCTAGTTCCGTCCCGATCAATTCTGGTGATCGGCATCTTCTCCTGTACAAAGCTTCGAATGGTGCCATCTTAATAGAAGTATGCCAACTATTGTTGTAGGTGAATTCAATTAACGGCAAGTGAGCTTCCCAATCAGTTGACCAATCCAAGGCACAAGCTCTAAGCATGTCTTCTACTGTTTGTATAGTCCTTTCGGACTGACCGTCCATTCGAGGATGATAAGCCGTGCTAAAGTTTAGCGTAGTCCCTAAAGCCCTGTGAACTGCCTTCCAGAAGTGTGACACGAAGTGACCATCCCGATCTGAAATAATAGTCTTCGGCGTCCCATGCAATCTGACTATCTCTGCAATAAATACTCGTGCCAATTTCTCGGGTCCCCATGTGTCCTTAATTCCTAGGAAATGAGCCGACTTGGTTAGTCGATCAACTATAACCCAAATCATGTTCATTCCCATCCCGGTCCTTGGCATATTGGTGATGAAATCCATCGAGATATCCTCCCACTTCCACTCAGGGATCGGAAGCGGTTTTAACATTCCGGCAGGTCGCTGATGTTCAATCTTAACCTGCTGACAAGTCAAACACTTCGAAACGTATTCTGCTACGTCCTTCTTCATATTTCCCCACCAGAAGTTTTGTTTTAGATCCTTGTACATCTTACTGCTGCCCGGGTGCGCTGTGAGCTTCCCTCAGAATCGTCTGCCTCAAAACATCATCATCGGGAACGCAAAGTCGACTCTGAAATCTCAGAACTCCATCATCTTGTATGACGAATCCTGGGGCCTTTCCTTTCTTTACTTCGTCACATAACCGAAGGATCAGAGAATCGTTCAACTGCTTAGATTTGATTTCCTCGACTAGTGACGAAGTCAATTCCATCGCATATAGTTGCCCTTGGATTCCTGGCGACCATACTTCAATCCCTTCGCGGATCAGTTCTCATTGAATGCTGGTTTGGGAAGTAAGTGTTTCCAACACTCGAAGAGAAACAGGTTTACGGCTCAATGCATCAGCCACTACGTTTGCTTTACCCGGGTGATAGAGAATTTCCAAGTCGTAATCCTTGATCAATTCTAGCCACCTTCTCTGCCTCATGTTTAATTCTTTATGAAAATGTACTTGAGGCTTTTATGATCTGTAAAGATCTGACAACGAGTGCCGTATAAAGAATGTCGCCAAATTTTCAAAGCGAAGACCACAGCTGCTAACTCCAGATCATGAGTCGGGTAATTAACTTCGTACGGTTTCAACTGTCGAGAGGAATAGGCAATCACCCTATCCTTTTGCATCAACACACATCCCAGACCCTGATTTGAAGCATCGCTGTATACCATGAATCCATCAGTTCCATCTGGTAATGCTAGTATAGGCGCTGTTGTCAGTCTCCTCTTGAGATCATCAAAACTAGCCTGGCATTTCTCATTCCACTCGAACTTATGAGTTTTCTGTAATAGCTGAGTGAGCGGACGAGCAATTTTGGAAAATACCTCTACGAAACGGCGATAATATCCAGAAGTCCTAAGAAACTCCGGACTTCTTTCACATTATTTGGAGATTCCCACTCCAAGATTGCCTCGACTTTCTTCGGATCTACTTGAACTCCGTCAGATGATATCACATGCCCAAGAAAAGTCACTTCTTTAAGCCAGAACTCACATTTAGAAAGTTTCGCATACAACTGTTCATTTCTCAAGGTGCTCAGAACAATACGCAAATGCTCAGCATGTTCCTCGGGGTCTTTCGAATAGATCAAGATGTCATCAATGAAAACGACCACGAACTTATCTAAGTATTCTAAGAATGCCCGATTCATCAATTGCATAAATACCGCAGGAGCATTGGTAAGTCCGAATGGCATCACTACAAATTCATAATGCCCGTACCGGGATCTGAAAGCAGATTTCGGTATATCCGATTCCTTAATCCTCAGCTGATGATATCCGGATCGCAAGTCAATCTTAGAGAATACTCTGGCCCCCTGTAGTTGATCAAACAAGTCGTCGATCCGAGGTATAGGATACTTGTTCTTGATCGTCACCTTGTTTAGCTCCCTGTAATCAATACATAATCGGAGGGATCCATCTTTCTTCCGGACAAAGAGAACGGGTGCTCCCCAAGGAGAAACGCTAGGTTGAATGTAACCTTTCTGTAACAATTCCTCCAGTTGCTTCTTTAGTTCATACATCTCGGTTGGCGCCATACGGTATGGTGCTTTGGAAATAGGAGTGGCTCCTGGCTCTAATTCGATGTTAAACTCTACTTCTCTCTGCGGAGGTAACCCAGGTAGTTCGTCAGGGAATACATCTGAGAATTCGTTCATAACTGGAATAGATGAGAGTTCTACCCCTTCTTCTTTCTTCATGGCATAGCACCATAATCCGTGACAACCCTGCTTCAGTAATTTCACTGCCTTCATAGCTTTGATCAATTTTCCCGAGCTCCCTGGTCTCCATCCTTTGAATAAATGTTCAGATCCGTCATCGGCAATGATAGAGATGACTCGTTTTCGGTAATTCAAAATAGCTCCATAACGGTTGAGCTAATTGTCTCCGAGAATTAAATCGTCACCATGGATGTCGACTACAATAAGATTTGATGGCCAATTTCTCCCTCCCTATAGACACTGGAAAATCTCTAGTTTCTAGGGTTCCCACAATTCTCTCTCCGCTCGGAAAACCCACAACATATGGTTCACAATCAAATAAGCACGAGATTTTCAAACGATTAACACAGTTCAATGATATGAAAGAATGTGTAGCTCCTGAATCGAATAAGACACTAACTGGTTGCAAAAGGATCAGAATCGCACGATGCAACGGCAGTGTTACGATCGTCGATTTCCTCATCTCGTACAGGCGCGGAGGAACGGACCCGGCCTTTGGATGTCTCTCTTCCCAACATTCTGCTGCTGAAACCCACTCTGCTGCGTCTGGTTCACACTCACCTCCTTCGGAACTGGCGCTGTAGTGCGAGTGCCATATGATCTAGTCGCAACTCCACAGAAAGCCGCACGGTGCCCTTCTTGCCCACAATCGAAACAAGTCACAGAAGATGCGGGGCAATCACGTCGAACATGCCCTGCTCGACCACAATTATAGCATTTCTTTGATGCGTCCGAAACTACTGATGTCGTCCGGAACTTCTTGCCACCTCGAGAAGGATGTGGAGGTTTCTAGATGAATAAAATGAAGGCGCCTTGCGGGCCCCACCATTCTTGTTTTCCGAGAAGTTGCAGGACACTTTCGCTTCTTTGCCTCCATCGATTTCTCCACCGCCGCCTCTTTCATGTCGTAGGCCGCGCTTTGTCTTGATCTGCCGCAACATAGTACACTCGAATCCGGACATGTACTTCGAACCTCGGTTTCATCCGCATATCGAAATGAAAAATCTTTTCGCCTCCGTTCGACCAAGTGTCGCACACAAGTCGGTGATGATTAAAAGTCTTGATTATGTACATCACAGATGCTTCCGAACTCTATGGTGAGAAAAACTCTCGGATTTTTGCCTCTCTAACTAGACGAGGACAATACTGGGCTTCCATCATTAGTTTGAATTCCGTCCAGTCAGCATTATGATTCTCGGGTCGAATAGCCTCCCACCAGTCAAAAGCCTCCCCAAATGTAAAATACCGGGCAATAGAACTTTTCGGTCCTCGGGACAGTTAATACCCGCAAATATCTTCTCTAACTCTTTTAGCCAATGATCCCAAGTAAGTGCCTCAGCAGATCCGTCAAATTTTGGCGGGTGTAATTTGACCACCTCCGCAAGCCATCTGTCTCCCCGGTTATCCTCGTGGTGTTGCTGCCCCATCGCTGTCTGCATGCGGTCAACTACTGAGCGAACTGGTTTATCTCGAGCCACCACTGTTGAAGCACTCCCGGCATGTTAGGATTCGCCGTCATTCGCCGCTCCTCGCTGTCCTCCGTAATGGGAATCGGTTCGACTAGCCGATAATGCAGGGTAGTTGCGGAATCCTCTGTCTCATGTTACCACGTCCGCCCACGACCGGCCCGGCCCACGTCCTCCTCTCAACATACTGTAAACACAATTTCTCAATATCCAGGATAAAACTTTCAAAAATAAAGCCCGTCAATACTCACAAAACAGAAATTAAGTAAAACGGTAGTATAAGAGATTAGGAAACTTACAACCACGGCCCACATGACGACTTTGGCTGAACAATGATGTTACGAACGACCCAAAAACCAAATAACATAAACAGACCCAACTAAAACCCGACTGCCAAGATAAGCATGAATCTTAGCTCCGATACCATATTCTGTAACACCCCGAGATAATCGGAATAATTACAGCGCCGTAAACCCTTTCAGTAAGGATTTACAGGGCTGATTAAAAGAAATGTGAATATAAACCAACAATATCACCGAAATTCAAATTTCAAAATTGGTTCCAACTGCTTTATTACCACCATATCGAAAAGATCAAAAAAAAGACACGCGTACTCGAGTACTGAAAATGATCCAAGAAGACAAATCACAAAGACGACGAATAATTAACATCACTGGGCCACTTCATCGTCATGATGGTACTGTGGCTGCTTCCCCGCTCCTCGGCTACCTGAACATCAAAACAAATGTCCACCCCCGAAGGGGTTAGCAAAACAATGTTAGTACAAGTATCGAAACACACAAATATGCAACGACAATGCATAAAAACATACACAATATGGACTTCCGCTACCGGAATCCGACAATACGAATCCACAAGATTCAATCAACACAACATGGGTATTCCAACGATCCAGCGCCCTCAGCATAGATCCCAAGATGATCCCGTCGGACCAACACGAGGTGGAAAAACCCGTCCAATGATCCAGCGCCCTCAGCCTAGATCCCAAGATGATCCCGTCGGACCAACACGAGGTGGACATCCGATCCAGCGCCCTCAGCATAGATCGCTTGATCCCTTCGGATCATCACAACTTACACATAACACAACTATGCATATACATATGCGAGAAAATCGACATACTCATCAATATGAACGTACGTTAAATCGATAGCAATTGTCATGATAATCTCATATCAACAATACGAATAAACCATATGCATGATCAAATTCATCAATTGTTCACAAACTTTCAAAATACGATACTTGCCTCAACAATGGCGACAAGAAATTCTACTATCAACAGTCTTCAATCCGTTCGGAGAATTCTCACTCGGTCGGCTCACCGGAATGGAAACCTTCATCGAACAATAACGTCGGTATGACCCACGGTTCCGGATAATCGTTGAAATCATCAAATGAATCATAAAAAGGCATGATGCATCTATCATGGCGATGGACTATTCTGTCCTAACACAATTCCTTCGGTTGATTGTTACTACATAACATGGAATTCAGCCTAGGAGGATTCTAATCATGTTTTATAATAACAAGATATCGGAACTTCGATGAATCATCAAAAAGACTAGTTCCAATATCATCTCCTTCTACGAATTAATCCTTAAGTTCAATCCATTAATTCTTCACAGAAATGTTCGATCATAACATTCTCCTGAACTAAGATAATATTAGAAAACTAAATATGATTGGTTTATAAATCTCAAGATACACTAATCAATAGTCTAATCACTAGAGGTTTGCTCAACGATTACTACAATCAAGAGGAATCGAAAATAATTGAATTCAATCTTCTATACCATGATGAAAGGCTCCTCAAGAAGAAAACTGGTTTGGCCTACTCAAGACAGGTCCAAAACATTACTAAGATCATGCTAAATTAGTTGGTGAAGGATCACATACCTCAACAAATGGATGAACAAGGAAGAACTTGAATAAACTCAACCACCATAAGTTTGAACACCAATCTACAAGGCCTATGCTTCCCAAGAATCGTCCCAAAAGATGATAGGAAGGATAAGAGGTGATGAAAGATCTCCAGAACACGAAAAATCGGCCAAAGGAAAGGTGAGAAATGAAATAGGGTTGAAGTCTATAAATAGAATTCTGGACATTACGTACGTTATGCAATTAACATTACGTACGTAATAAGCTTAACGTACGTTATACCCTAACTATAGCGTACGTAGTCGTCTGACCAGAACTTACTGGCCTGATTTCGCCATTTCCTTACGTACGTAATCGCAAAGGTTTTACGTACGTAATATTCATGTCCTTAGCGTATGTAAAACATGCACCATAGCGTACGTAACCCTATGTCCAGGTTCATTAGGAAATCACACGGATCTTCCCCGGCCCCTTCCTCGGCCCCCACACGCCGACCCTTATCCGATCCCAAGTTGACTTAGCTTACGTACGTTAACCACTTTAGATAACATACGTAATACTGCAGTCTTAGCGCACGTTATGGACGTCTGATAATGTACGTTAACACGTGCAGAAACATGCATGCAGAATACTGTAGATACCAAAAAAACGTAAGGATACGAAATACGGGAAACCAACCTCCGAATAATAACATTACGAAGTTGATTCTTACAAGATAAATACACAGTAATTATCCGGGCATTACATCGGAAAGGTCTCGGCAGTGTTCCTGTTCTCGTTCTGGTTCACGGCGGAACCCTGAGCCTCGTTTACTATTCTCCTAGCTCCAAGGCGTGACATTACAGACAATATTAATCTAAGGCCAGTTCAACACACAATTATCTCTTGCAAATTAAATGTTGTATCCTGTTGTTGGTTGATTCTTTAGTCTAATACTCGCAAGCGCACTATTTGTTCGATGTAGATATGCGGTGCAAGGTCGATTCCACAGGGAGGACTATGATAGTGAAATAAAATTATTCCTATCATTTTGAACCAAATTATATTAAATTCTAACCTAGTCCCAAATAATTTTATTTTTGATTTGTTATAATAATAGCATTAAATAACATTAATTTTTAAGTAGATTTTAGATAAATTGATTTTAAATAATTTATTAGGGTTTAGAATCCACCAATGTCTATTTATTATTTATTTTATATTTTAATTCCAAGAAATTCAGGGAATAGATTCTGAAATCAATCTCACTATTTTCCTATAGATTTAACAATAAGTACAAAATTATAATTCAAATATAGATTTTCCTTCGCTTGAAAAATGTAATTTCTAAGCATTATATGTATCCAATTTAATGGAAAACAAATAATCAAAGAAATTAACTAATATCGATAATCACAAAGCAAGGGGAATTTATAACTATCAAAAATACGTGATATAATTGATGAAATAATATTCCCCTATTGAAGCGAAAATCATAATCGTTAAAAATATTTATTTGGAATTATTATATAAATATTAATAATAATATAGAGATGGCTAACCCTAGTAAAAGAAAATTACTCACTCATAATAACAACACAAATAAATAAATATTTCATAATTATTACTTAAATATAATTTTATTACACAATATTTTTATTTTTCTCTCTTACAATAACTCTCTATTTTTTTTTCTCCCCCAAAACACTACACATTCATCCCCTATTTATACTACTTCAAAATCAATAAAATAACAATTTTTAAAATTTTTGAATCCCCTACTCAATAATGCACGCCTGCCAAGTGATGCTGATGTCATGGATGACATCAGCAGAGAGTTGAATTTCCGGTCCAATCGGGTGTTGACACGTGGCACAATATGGTCCGTCGATTTAATTGTCCTTCGAACGGTCATAACTTCTTCATACGAACTCGGACTCGGATGATTTTTTTTTTTTCAAAACGATCGTCTCGACGAGACGAATAAAACGAGACCAGTCGTGATTATATTTGAATTTTGGAAAAATATCGTCCTCGAACCAATTGATATGTCTTGTACCGGTTGGTTAACCTGCAGATATAATTTAATTCCAATTAATTATCCAAAAATGACACAAAATTATAGAAAATTATAACAAAATGAAATAATATAAATATGGTAAAATGAATAAATTATCACACAACACACAATTATATATATAAAATACTAATAAAAATATTACTCAAAATATACTAAACAAATTCCCCCACACTTATCTTTGCACGTCCTCGGGCAAATCTTATACCCGAGTAATAATATTCAGATGCTGAAAAATTCATGGTAAAACCAATATCAAGAGAAAACAAGTGATCATGACCCAAGTGAGATCAGAGAGAAATAGGATGCCGCACTAAATTCTAACAACTTCATTGAGATTCGAATGCAAAAAGATTCAATACCCTCACGGTGGATGTCACTCTTCACTCAAGTGTATATACTGTATATTCGAGAAGAGTTCACTCATATCAAAGCATAATGTGTCATTACCATACGCTTGGTCAAAAATCAAATCTCCAGTACTTAAAAATAAACTCATGCATAAATCAAAAGGTCTTTCTTTTGGTTGTAACGTGACTTTGGGTATGGGTAGGATAAAGGGAAAATTATGAGGTTTGCTAGCCAAGATCAATTGTGAATTTAGATGCATAACAAATCCTACAAATAACAATCAACACCCCCTCTTCTGTAATGAAAACTCTC
This sequence comes from Orobanche coerulescens, assembly GCA_033398695.1. NCBI lineage: Eukaryota > Viridiplantae > Streptophyta > Magnoliopsida > Lamiales > Orobanchaceae > Orobanche > Orobanche coerulescens. Next base: position 98,849,115 of record CM065818.1, on the reverse strand, counting down.
AAACCATCATCCCCAAGTTATTCTGTACTTTACATGGTAATTGAATATTCTTCTGGTAAGGTCATACTCTTGTGCAAGAAAAAGTATGCAATGGATCTTCTGGAAGGAATTATGTATCACTCAAGGAATAGTTCAAGTGTTATTTTATGTATACATAGTGATTATTTTCGCACTTTACCTCCCGCATTTTTCTTTCAGGCCGTTTTTTTTGTTGGCCTTTATTTATATTTTTTTTATTCGTTTCAATACTGCAATGTACTTCACACCCTTTCAGTTTCAACAAAAGCTCTTAATCTCCACAATACTCTTATGAAGATCGGTCCCTATTTGTCACACATCTAGTTCACAATTAAATCTTTGACTAGAGGGTGCAAATGGATGAGTCATCAACAAGAATGGATAATGGCTAAAGTAATGTGCTTGATCAAAGAAATAGGCTCAGGCTTAATGGGGCTTCTAAGGATAAAATGTAATGGGTGGGAAAATATACGCCAACAAGGGGTTAATCCTAATTGCCTTTATCATCTTAATGCAAGAGTTTATGAATGTAGTCTCGAAATGTATAAATGTGCAAGTTCAAGAATGAACACAATATGTTTGACCACATAACAAAAAATATAGAGCGTATATATAAGGATTGCTCTAAGACTCAAAACTCACAAAAAGGGTGTTGTGTACTGAATCCCATACACCTTCATCCAAATCCATTATCAAAACCAGTGAAACATCCCAAAAATGATTTTTTCACTAACGTTCTCTCAAGAAAATGGTGCCGTGATTTTCAACCTCTTTTTTTATATTATTATATATATATATAGATATAGATATAGATATACACCTTCCCCCATACTTAATGATAAACAATATCCTTATCGTGTAAAAAGAACAATAGAGTAAGAGTTTAAATAAGGCTTCCCTGTTTATGAAAGACGACACTTCGCTCAAGCTTTTTTTTTGGACCTGCAAGAAATAAGTGTAGGAAAACAACAAAAGAAAATATATACCCGGAAGTATAACACAAACAACCTAGATGCGCTTCAAGAGAGTCTGAAGAGTAGCCTTACGCTGCCATCAATGCTTTTATTAAAAACAAACGAAAAAAAGGTACAATAATAGAAATAACAACATATAAATCGTGGATAGATGCGCGTCAAGAGGTCAAAAAGAAACTCCTTAAGCTGCCATCATTTTCACAATTTTTACACCAGCTAAAAAGTAAAAACAACAAGAGGAATGAAGTGGAATATCAGAGGGAAAGGAATGTATTAATTTTGTGTTTCCGCACAGTGAAATCTTCCATCCAAACAATATTAGCTAGAGATGGGTCTGGTTCAGGAACAAATGCAATAAGTTCTTTTATCAGCTCTTCCGGTGTTGTTGCAAAAACTATGATTCGTTTAGCACGCTCAGAAATAAAACCTTTTTCAGAAGAGTAGTTGATGAAAGATAGTAAATCATCGAAGAAACATTGACATTTAGCAGACCTATTGGTTTCGTATGAATATTTAGCTGGGCTCTGGTAACCACATGAAAAAGTTCCTCAAGAGTACCAAAACCACCAGGAAGGGTGATAAAGGCATCAACATTATTTGTCATGTGAGTTATGCGGTCTTGCATATTCACAGCTCTGAACTCATCTCCAATGATTGCTCCGGTGATTTTACTTTCAGCCAGAAGTTTTGGAATAATTCCCAACATTTTTACTCCTTCCATATAGGCAGAAGCAGCAGCACATCCCATTAATCTTAGACTTCCTCCTCCGTATACTACATGAATGCATTTTCTCTTAAGGTACGATCCAAGTTGTGGGCTGCTTCAGTAAAGCAAGCCTCTTTCCCATGACTAGCTCTACCAAAAATGCAGATGGAGTTAAATCTTTTTGTGAAAGATGATGATTCCATTTTTTTTTAAAAAGAAAATTATTTTAGAGAAAAAAATAAAAGAATACAAGTTTCAGGGATGCAGAAAAGAAATAAATGCAATGTTTATTTATAGATGCAAAACAAAGTAAAAAGATTTATCAAATCTATGATCGCATTAATTGCGCTTCAATTACTCAATATAATAATGAATGCATTTATTACGTATCACATTTTTATTCAGAAAATCTAAAAAAAACGACAAAAAGTAAAGATACTCATGTGTATGTACAGTAGTTGTGATTGTGGCTCACATCTTCCTCTGATTTTACGTTCAGAAACGGCTTAAACGCTTTTTATGAGTCGGGGAGAAGCTTCCCATCCAATTTTCTTACAAATTGACAAACAGGGTCTTTTAACGTCAGATTCCCAAGACGTTGTTCATATTCTGGTTTGAATTTATTCCACAAACATTGAATTCCATAATGTATGAGTCCACTAGGATGCGTGTCAAGAGAAATTTCGATATCATCTAAATTTTCCTTATTCAGACCATCCTTGGTGAACTGAATTTTATCTTTTATGTTTGTGGAAGGAATTCCTAAAGATCGCCATCTTGAATCACAGTTCCACCTGGCACATTTGTTGCAAACAGCTATTTTCTTTGCTCATCGTTTCTTGACATATGGACTTTTTCCAAGCCCTGGTAAAAATCTAGTTGGTGTTTCCGTGAATTCACCCGCCATTATCACTTTGGCTTCAATAATGAATCGAATATCAAAAGGTATGCCGTTATTCATAAGCAACCTCATTTTTTCAAGTCTTGCTTGGTAAAGTTTCAAAATGACTTTTTTGCTAAGAAAGGGAATTTTTTTTAATTGTTTTCAAAGTTTGTTCCATAATTAAAAAATAAAATAAAAAAATAAAAAAATAAAAAATATCTATAAAATCAGTTGTTGTGGGAAACTGAAAAATCCGACTTTACTAGCCATGGAGTACCGTTATCCGCCACTTGACCGGACAAACACAATGGAGTATTAATTCACAATATCGGGGTCCTTAAGAAGAACCTCTTCTACCTCAAAAGATTTTAATTCCAAGTATGGTTTTAACCGTTGACCATTTACTTCGAAAATATTACCATTTTTTGGATTTTCAATTTCTACAGCTCCGTGAGGATAGACCATACGAATAATACTAAAATTGGCTATCAGCCTTTTTCCCTGCATTAATACTGCTCCTATTCCTACTCCTGAAGCATCACACTCAATTTCAAAAGTGTTAGAAAAATCAGGTAATGCTAAGACTGGTGCGGTGCACAATTTATCTTTCAGAGTGTTAAATGATTTTTCTTGTTCATTTCCCCAATTAAACTTAGCATGTTTCTTGACAAGTTCGTTTAATGGGGATGCAATTGTGCTAAAATCTTTTACGAAGCGTCGGTGAAACCCTGCTAGGCCATGAAAACTTCTTACCTCGGACGCGTTCGTCGGTCTAGGCCATTCTCGAATAGCCTTAACCTTTTCTTCATCAACTTTTATGCCGTCAGCACTAATGACATATCCAAGAAAAATAACTTCATTCATGCAAAAAGTACATTTCTTAAGACTAGCATATAATTGTTTCCTTCTCAAGGTAATTAAAGCTAATCTTAAATGTTCAACATATTCTTTAATATTTTTGCTGTAAATGAGTATATCATCAAAGTATACAACAATGAATTTTCCGATGTATGCACGTAAAACAAGATTCATTAATCTCATAAAAGTACTTGGTGCGTTCGTTAGTCCAAAGGGTATTACCAACCATTCGTATAATCCGTATTTAGTTTTGAAAGCCGTTTTCCATTCATCTCCTTCTTTCATACGAATTTGGTGATATCCTTTCATTAGGTCAATTTTAGTGAAAACACATGAACCATGTAATTCATCTAACATATCATCTAACCTTGGAATAGGGTGTCGATAATTAACCGTGATATTGTTTACCGCTCGACAATCGGTGCACATTCTCCATGTTCCATCTTTCTTTGGCACGACGATCATAGGAACGGCACAAGGACTTAGACTCTCCCGGATATACCCAAGACTTAACAACTCCTCGACTTGTCTTTGGATTTCATTGGTCTCTTCGGGGTTGTGTCGGTATGTCGTCTATTTGGAATGACCGCTCCGGGCACAAAGTCTATTTGATGTTCAATCCCTCGGATTGGTGGCAACCCTACAGATAGTTCTTCGGGAAAAACATCAACAATCCTGCAATAAAGATTCAATAGAACTCGGAATTATCCGGTTCCCGGGGTTAGTAGTAGCGCAAACTTTTCGAAAAATAATCAAGTACATGGGTGCATTTTCCTTGATATCTTCTTCCAGTTCCTTTGCACTTACAAGCATGCATTTTCTCAAATTTTCTCTCTTTCTTTTTTCATTTTTTCATGTTTTTCATTTTTTTCATTTTTCTCGCTTTTTTCATTTTTTTTTTCATTTTTCTCGCTTTTTTCATTTTTCTCGCTTTTTTCATTTTTTTAATTTTTTTTTGCTTTTTTCATTTTTTTCATTTTTCTTTTCCTTTTCTTTTCTCAATTTTCCTTCAACTTCCTTTTCAAGACGAAGTTGATCTTCTTGTATTTGTACCTTAGTCATGGGAGTTAAGGTAATTTTCTTTCCGTCCTTCTCGAATGAGTAGCGATTTTTCCTTCCGCTCAAAGTAGCATCTCGATCAAAATGCCATGGTCTTCCCAACAAGATATGACAAGCATGCATCAGAACGAGATCACATAGGATTTCTTCTTGATACCTTCCGATGGTGAGAGCCACAAGTACCTGTTTATTAACTCGAACTTCCCCACAATCATTTAGCCAATGTAAACGATACAGTTTAGGGTGTCTTTGTTGGAAAGGAAAACGCAGCAGAAGCGAAGTTTGGGAAAGATGATAATCGCGTTTTACGCATCTACGAGCATAAGATCTATTTAGGTATGCTAATTAATTAATTACTAAGACTAATAAGAAATTTAAATATTATTTATTATTTATTAATTAAATAAATTGATTATTAAAATATCCTAATCTAGATCCAAAGATCATAGGATATTACCTTTTGAAAAGTATGGGTTGCTTTCGTCTTGATCTCCTTGTATTTCTACCTTTAGACCTTCTAGAGTATGATCTGTCTTAACCCGAATGCTGTGTGGGCAACGAGCTACCGGATCTTGTTTGGACAACCTTGGGATCGGCCGAATTCACCTTGTATGTGATCACTTTATTTTTTATTTGCTTTCTAGTATTTTATAAACACTCTTTGCAAATTAATTGTGTTATCTAAATTATAGAATCAAAGACACAAGTCTAGATCTACAATTAAACACAAGAGAAAAAATTTGATCACACAACCTCACAAGAAAGCATGTAAAATCGGCCAACACCCTTATGTCCTATATATAGGCTCTTGGACTACTACTAGGGATCTTAAGAAGGATTATGGAAAGACTCCCAATAAATTCATCTTACCTTATTAGGACTCTTCCTAATATAATGAATCTATTAATATCAACTTAGTCCACTAAAAGGTTGATATTGCACTTCCTACCAAAATCCCAAATTACGAAATTGGGCTCCTCATTAAATATATTATTTCTCGTGTTTAAGATATCGAATGCCTATTAATTAATTATAAGCTACTGACAGCTTTAATTAATTAATATCTTATCCAAGAGTAGTACAACTCGAACCTTATTATTATATCGGAATTAAATCCACTTGCAGGGTTTAATATAATAATCATTATCGATCTCCTCAAGGGGACATCATCAACCCACACGAGTCGGGACACGATTTCTAGTAATAATAGTAACTATCGTATAAACAATATTATTGTAATATCCGCAATTTTCGACTTTCGGTAAATTTCTTTTTTCGGCCGAAGTCCGTTTTGACGAATCTCTCATGACCGTTTCGTCATTCTGAGAATGATTAATTCTACACTTTTTGACATCCGAGTTCGCTTTGAGTCGCTTTTGTTGAGTTCCGTGCTTTTAGCGACTTTTCCGTATTTGAGTTCGGTTCTTGCGAATCTCGCTCAAATCGCTGCTTGAAGTTTCCCGTAAGTCCGTTTAACTTTGTTAGACGTGTTGTTAACTTCCGTTTGGTTATTCGATCACGTATCGTGATTTCCGGGCGTTTTGGGCCATTTTGTAATTTCTTGAAAGTTACGGGTATCCGTATCTGTAATTGTTGTCTCGACCGGTTTCTTGGTCGCGTATGACTAATTATGGTATTACGCTTTCATTTCGAGTCGTTTATGTTGTCCGCGAACTTTTCGTCGTGTTCGTTCCGTACGTTTTCGGAAATCGGGTCGTCGAGCCAAGCGGGCGCGGGCGGATCGCCGACGGCGGGATCGGCCGACGATTGCGGGCACCGCCGGACGGGTGCGGCAGAACCGCGTAAGCGCACGCTACGGCCGGAAGGCTGCGCGCTAACCGGCAGTGTAGCGACGCTGCCGGGTGGTCAGCGACGCTATCGCCCGGGCAAAGGGGGTTTATGAGGTTCTCGACTCGGCCAGATCGGCGGTGTAGCGCACGCCGCCGTCGGCCGTAGCGCACGCTAACCGGCAGGGGTAGCGCCTGACGCCGGACGACTAGCGACGTTACTGGATAAGTTGGTTAGTCCGGTGGCTACCGATAAGCCGCTAGCGCGCGCAGCTTCCGCCGTAGCGCACGCTAGCGGGAGTTGGGTCGGCTGTGTTTGGTCGGCAGGGTTGGTTGGTGATGCCGGGTCGTGGGCCTGCCGAGGGTACTCGGCCGATACCGCCGATAGCGCACGCTAGTCCGGGAAGGCTAGCGACGCTAGTCTCGGCCCAAAGATAAATATGGCTGAGCAAATACATTTCACTTCGCTTTTCATTTCCTTCCTTCTCCGTCCGCGAATGGCGATTCATGGGCGACGAAGCCATGTTGTTTAACAACAAAACCATGAAGTTCTGGAGTCCATAACATCAATCAATCGTCCGTTATCATCCTTTGATCCAAATAATCAAGGTAATCTTCCTTAGAACCCTAATTTCGTGAATTTGGGGATTTTTGCAATTTCGTCCGATTCGTTCCGTGTTGTTGATTAATTCATGATGGGTATGATTAATCTTGGTAGTATTCTTGTGTTTAACATCATTTAATCCATTGTTCTTCGTCGAATCGAAGTATATTTCTTGATTTCCTTCGAGTTGACTTTTTGGGGGATTTGTCCCCGATCTCGTTTTTCATCCATTTTCGATGGATCGATTATGGTTAAATGATGTTGTTAAACATATTCTATGGATTGTATATCCATATTTCAACTTCGAATTCCGTTTTCGTGATTTGACGGAACGAATCGTGTTCTTGGCCGTTTTGGGGGAAATCCTTGAACTTTCGTCATTCGTTCTTTGAATTCAACGGCTTTGAGTCGTGTTATGAAATTCATTTCATTGTTATTATTGTCCTTCGTAGTTTATGACGTGAGTTGGCGATCGGTGGAGTCGGCGGGTTCGTAATCGGTTCGTGTCAACCTACTTTGGTCGATTCTCCGCGTTGTTCTTATTCGAGGCAAGTACCTTGTCCATACTTTTCTTGTTTCGTGGATATGATGATTGGTGATCGTCTTGATTTGTTTGTTTGTTTGAAATGAGTTTTTCAAAAGATTTGGTTAGCCTCGTTAAAGGCCCTCTTTCAAAACCGTGTGTGTTTTGTGATTGGTGTGGTTCGTGAATAACTATGTGAATTCTATGTATATGCTTGGTGTTCATGTTGCACTTGGTATTGTGTCTGGACGTATATTATTTCATTTCGGTGCGTTGTGGATTGACGTGGTGTTTTGCTAAGTGTTTGATGCCTCTGGGCGAATTGTTTGAATATCCTTGATATGATATGTTATTTGTGTGAATGTGTGGATATGGTTTAAGGTCTACGGTGGCACATGGCATGTGATCATGTGGCCAGGATGCAACAAGTGATTGATCCAACCGTGAGAGCCTGAGATAATCTACGGTGGCACATGGCATGTGATCATGTGGCCAGGATGCAACAAGCGATTGATCCAACCGTGAGATGTGTGTGATTTGTTTCGCTAGCCAGCTCGGGAGGGTCCTTCGAGGCCTCGAGTGGGACGTCGGTGGTAGCGTCCCGGTCCTAGGCGATGCGCGTGCGTGATTATGTTTCGTGGATTTTACGTCCGTTGAGGACACGTGATGTTGGGCTCTGACCCTGTAAATTGTTGGTGGTTTCCTATTTGCGAAAACAAAACATTTGGGCTGTGACCCTATTGATTTTTGGAAAGAGAAGGATTTTATAATCCTAAATTGTTTTCTATTAAAACTCTCGATGGCATTTTAAAGCTTTTGTAAATTGTTTCCTTATTTGCGATCTTTCGGTTTTGGAAATGTTTACTCAAACTCTTGCCTCGGGAAGTACTTTTCTTTATGTTTGGATCTTTGATGATTCTGGCTATTGTTATTCGTGGAATATGAATTGTATGGCTCGTATTTTTGCACTTGTACTTGCACTAGCAAAACGGTGGAGTTTGCTAACCCAGAGTATTCGGGGTGGATGTCTATTTTTGCATTCAGGTTTTGGAGCATAACACAGGGTCGGCACGTAGGATGATGAAAGATGAACGATACTAATCACACGAGGATCCGTTGATGGCGTATTGGTCTAGTTGTATTTTCTTTTCCGCTGCAGTATCTTTTCCCCGTTGTACGGGAGTTTATTGTGTTTTGACCCCTGCGTGGGTATGCGTTTGTAATTGAGTTGTATAATTTATTGAAAGACCAAATCGGTCTACTGAGTCATTTTAGCCTTGAAGGCATTGTCGAGATGTTAAATGTTGTTACCAGCCTGGTAGATCCTCGAGGAGAGGGTCTACGGCGTGTAATATCCCTGAGCGGATTGGGGGTGTTACATAAATGGTATCAGAGCTTAGGTTGTGGAAACCTAGGCTGTCGGGTCAGTGATGTCTATTGAGTTTTTGTCTCGTCGGATTTTATCTGACTGGGTCGTGTCGCGACGCGTCGTCTGAGTTGGTTTGGTGTGATTAGTATCGTGGGGCGATCATCATCTTTGTGCGACCTGTGGATGTAAGTCTCCCTTCTTTGTGTTGTGCCTCGTGTGACACGAGCTATTTTTTTATTATGAGTTAATTGACGGAATCCTCTTATGGATTTTGATTTCGTGATACGTGATTATTTGACTCCCATTTTTCGTTCATATGAGGAGTAGTGTTGCTGTCTTGTGCATGTTTGACTTTATTTCTTTTATCCGCTGCGTGAGTTCTTCTGTAATGGCTTTCGGTATTTTACCGACTGAGTTTTATTTCGAAAATCAATTCCCTTAACCGAGTTTTTGGCATTATGGCCTTGATCATTTTGGCGAAATTCTTATGACGGAATCTAGTATTTTGTAAATGGATTTTGTGAGTTTTGAAATATTACCGTCATCGGCCTTTTTGGCGTTTTTGTGAATGGTTTTTAGCTGGTGGATTCGGCGCGGGACCCACGGCGCTATATTGTTCCTTGTAATTACAGAAATTTTTGGGCATTCTAGCCCATTGAATTATTTTGAAAACCTTGAGTATCTTAGAAAATTAAAATTCGGGACGTACTTTTAAAACGAATTATTTTCTTGCGGTGTTTTCAAGGTGTTTTCTAATGCCGCAATACATTTCAAAAATTTTCCGGTTGAGGACCAAAAATATTTTTGAGGTATTTTCAAATGCAGTTGCTTAGACCCAAGGGTCGAATATTGTTGAAAGTTTTTCACTAAAGGAAAGGCGTCCTCATTTTTGTTCAAACGCAAGATGATTTTCAAAGTCTCGATAAAGGTGTTTGTACTACTTTTTGTAAAATGATACTCAAGATCAACTGTTGTTTCCAAACTATTTTCAAAAGGTGGTTCTCGTTTTTAAAACCTATGATTCCTGTTTGCGGACCGGAAATGCGTGTATGGTTTTCGAACTTTCGTTACGGTGTTAACCCCGAATTGTGATTGAATTGGTGGCGTGAGCGTCGAGCCATTCGCCACGCATATGTTTTGTTGGCCCTCTGTGAGAGGTGTGAACTGGTGTTTACTGTTTATCGCCTCGTGGTGATTTGCGTGTTGTCGCACTAGTGTGAGTTGTTAAAGCCTGTATTTTTGTGCGTTATACACATGGGTCATTGTTTCATGATGTTTGTGATTGTGTGCTGGCTGTCGTTCGGGATGTTGTAATCGTCGAACGATGCCGTTGTTGTGATTTTTGTATGCGTTGATATGCTATGCTGAGTTGGCATCTCCGGTATGTTGTTTTGCGGTGTTAGTTCCATTGTATCTAGCATTTGTATTTTCGGTATGCCGAGCCGAGGCGTTTCAACCGTGATGTGCCGGGGCATGCACGCAGAATTGTCCTTCTCGTCAAGAACACATTTCAAGTGTGGACTCGAGGGACACCAAATTCGCTTTGCGAATCGGCTACCGAGACTTTCGGAGTTCACGCTTCAAAGACAGATATCGAATCGGCTTTGAGAGGCCTTTGAAGGATGTTTCGCCATCACTGTTGTGTCGTCTCCTTGATTTCGTTATTGTGAGTAGCGGGGACGACCTTCTTTTATAAGAGGTCGAATGTAATACCCGTATTATTTTGGCTTCTATATTTTCTCTTTCTCCGCCTATCGATACACTCATGTTCGTTGATACTTTCGAACTTGTTCGTATTTCGGTTTCATCGTTCGAACGAGCCGTGATCTTGTTTTGGGTCGATCCGGTTATCGCTGTAACTTTTCCGAGTTCGGTTCGATTCTTGTGAACCTTGTTCGGAAGTAGCATCTTTGATTCTACTAATTCTTTTATTCGAAGTGGATCGGAGTTGGAACTTCGTATTTTCGATTCTCCGACTCGTTTATGTTCATTGACATTTTCGAGCTTGTCCCGCCCTTGCTTTTGTTGATCGAACGAGGGTGGTATTATTTCGGAATTACTCGTTCGTCGTTGTGACTTTTCAATTGTTATTCCCTTTCCTGTGGATCTTATGCGAGTGTGCATCTTGTTGTTTTCACCGGATCATGTTTTGTCTCGAGTCGAGATGTGAACCTCGGAGTAGTCGGTTGAACCTTATTGTTCTTCGTGATCCGAACACGATCATTCGATTTTTGTTGTCTCGATCGTTTGTTTGTTCGGTTTTGTTCTCGTTTCGTGATTGTCGAGCGTTCAGGCTCCTTCCTAATTCCCTTAAGTTCGGGAAGTTAGTCTCGTTTTCAATCTTCCAACCCTTGGGCGGTGGAATTCCGTATTTGTTCAGCGGTTGGCTCGCGTTTTGATTGATGTACCGTTGGGTTGGTCAATCCTATTGATTTTCGTTCGTTGTGTTTTGTGATTGTCCGGATAATCGACTCGATTGTATTGTCCGTTTGATGACGCTTGTCACTTGTTGATTTTATTATGTTTCTACCTGTGGCGTTGTGTTGGTCATCGTGGAGCGTGTTTTCACGCCGTATATTTCTTTGCGTTGTTTGTAACATTTCGCCGTTGGGCGTTAGTTACGCATTCTTGTGTATCTTGTTGAGTTTTTCCGTGGAATATTTCTTCCCTACTTGTTTTAAGTTTCGGACGAAACTTCTTTTAAGGAGGGTAGAATGTAATATCCGCAATTTTCGACTTCGTAAATTTCTTTTTCGGCCGAAGTCCGTTTTGACGACTCGCTCATGACCGTTTCGTCATTCCGAGAATAATTAATTCTACACTTTTTGACATCCGAGTTCGTTTCGAGTCGCTTTTGTTGAGTTCCGTGCTTTTAGCGACTTTTCCGTACTTGAGTTCGGTTCTTGCGAATCTCGCTCAAATCATTGCTTCGAGTTTCGTAAGTCCGTTTAACTTTGTTAGACGTGTTGTTAACTTCCGTTTGGTTATTCGATCACGTATCGTGATTTCCGGGCGTTTTGGGCCATTTTGTAATTTCTTGAAAGTTACGGTATCCGTATCTGTAATTGTTGTCTCGACCCGTTTCTTGGTCGCGTATGACTAATTATGGTATTACGCTTTCATTTCGAGTCGTTTATGTTGTCCGCGAACTTTTCGCCGTGTTCGCTCCGTGACGTTTTGGAAATCGGTCGCCGAGCTCGGCGGTGGCGGATCGCCGGACGGTGGCGGATCGCCGGACGACGGGCACCGCCGGACGGTGCGGCAGAACCGGCGAGCGCACGCCACGGCCGGGGCTGCGCGCGCTAACCGGCAGTGTAGCGCACGCCGCCGGGTGGCTCAGCGACGCTATCGCCCGGGCAGCGATGGGGTTTATGAGGTTCGACTCGGTCCAGATCGGCGGGTAGCGCACGCCGCCGCCGGTCGAGCGCACGCTAACCGGCAGGGGTAGCGACGCCGCCGTCCGACTAGCGACGTTACTGGATAAGTTGGTTAGTCCGGGGCTACTAGACAGCCGCTAGCGCGCGCAGCTTCCGCCGTAGCGCACGCTAGCGGGGAGTCGGGTCGACAGTTTGGTCGGCAGGGTTGGTTGGTGATGCCGGTCGTAGGGCCCTGGCCGAGGGTACTCGGCCGATACCGGCCGATAGCGCACGCTAGTCCGGGAAGGCTAGCGCACGCTAGTCTGGCCCAGTATAAATATGGCTGAGGAGTCACATTTCACTTCGTTTTTCATTTCCTTCCTTCTCCGTCCGCGAATGGCGATTCATGGGCGACGAAGCCATGTTGTTTAAAAACAAAACCATGAAGTTCTGGAGTCCATAACATCAATCAATCGTCCGTTATCATCCTTTGATCCAGCAAATCAAGGTAATCTTCCTTAGAACCCTAATTTCGTGAATTTGGGGATTTTTGCAATTTCGTCCGATTCGTTCCGTGTTGTTGATTAATTCATGATGGGTATGATTAATCTTGGTAGTATTCTTGTGTTTAACATCATTTAATCCATTGTTCTTCGTCGAATCGAAGTATATTTCTTGATTTCCTTCGAGTTGACTTTTTGGGGGATTTGTCCTCGATCTCGTTTTTCATCCGTTTTCGATGGATCGATTATGGTTAAATGATGTTGTTAAACATATTCTATGGATTGTATATCCATATTTCAACTTCGAATTCCATTTTCGTGATTTGACGGAACGAATCGTGTTCTTGGCCGTTTTGGGGGAAATCCTTGAACTTTCGTCATTCGTTCTTTGAATTCAACGGCTTTGAGTCGTGTTATGAAATTCATTTCATTGTTATTATTGTCCTTCGTAGTTTATGACGTGAGTTGGCGATCGGTGGAGTCGGCGGGTTCGTAATCGGTTCGTGTCAACCTACTTTGGTCGATTCTCCGCGTTGTTCTTATTCGAGGCAAGTACCTTGTCCATACTTTTCTTGTTTCGTGGATATGATGATTGGTGATCGTCTTGATTTGTTTGTTTGTTTGAAATGAGTTTTTCAAAAGATTTGGTTAGCCTCGTTAAAGGCCCTCTTTCAAAACCGTGTGTGTTTTGTGATTGGTGTGGTTCGTGAATAACTATGTGAATTCTATGTATATGCTTGGTGTTCATGTTGCACTTGGTATTGTGTCTGGACGTATATTATTTCATTTCGGTGCGTTGTGGATTGACGTGGTGTTTTGCTAAGTGTTTGATGCCTCTGGGCGAATTGTTTGAATATCCTTGATATGATATGTTATTTGTGTGAATGTGTGGATATGGTTTAAGGTCTACGGTGGCACATGGCATGTGATCATGTGTCCAGGATGCAACAAGTGATTGATCCAACCGTGAGAGCCTGAGATAATCTACGGTGGCACATGGCATGTGATCATGTGGCCAGGATGCAACAAGCGATTGATCCAACCGTGAGATGTGTGTGATTTGTTTCGCTAGCCACTGGGAGGGTCCTTCGAGGCCTCGAGTGGGACGTCGGTGGTAGCGTCCGGTCCTAGGCGATGCGCGTGCGTGATTATGTTTCGTTGATTTTACGTCCGTTGAGGACACGTGATGTTGGGCTCGACTCGTAAATTGTTGGTGGTTTCCTATTTGCGAAAACAAAACATTTGGGCTGTGACCCTATTGATTTTTGGAAAGAGAAGGATTTTATAATCCTAAATTGTTTTCTATTAAAACTCTCGATGGCATTTTAAACTGCTTTTGTAAATTGTTTCCTTATTTGCGATCTTTCGGTTTTGGAAATGTTTACTCAAACTCTTGCCTCGGGAAGTACTTTTCTTTATGTTTGGATCTTTGATGATTCCCGGCTATTGTTATTCGTGGAATATGAATTGTATGGCTCGTATTTTTGCACTTGTACTTGCACTAGCAAAACGGTGGAGTTTGCTAACCCCGAGTATTCGGGGTGGATGTCTATTTTGCATTCAGGTTTTGGAGCATAACACAGGGTCGGCACGTAGGATGATGAAAGATGAACGATACTAATCACACGAGGATCCGTTGATGGCGTATTGGTCTAGTTGTATTTTCTTTTCCGCTGCAGTATCTTTTCCCCGTGGTACGGGAGTTTATCAGGTTTTGACCCTGCGTGGGTATGCGTTTGTAATTGAGTTGTATAATTTATTGAAAGACCAAATCGGTCTACTGAGTCATTTTAGCCTTGAAGGCATTGTCGAGATGTTAAATGTTGTTACCAGCCTGGTAGATCCTCGAGGAGAGGGTCTACGGCGTGTAATATCCCTGAGCGGATTGGGGGTGTTACAATTATTGCCCAAGATACGAGGCTTATTGAGTCGATCATTTTGACTCTCACCTATGGTAAATCAAAGCAATAATTATATAAATACACAATTAAATATTATATACTTAGAATTAAGAAATAATAATTATCCGAGATTTTCGTTCTTCTTACAGTCAGTACAGAAGACACTATCTCACCTCGATCCAGTTCAACGTATGCAAATACGCTAATGTATGCTAATAGTGAAGACCAACTATTCTCAAGCATACACTACAACCTTTTATATAATTTGTTGTGAACTATTATATTATTTTATAAGGCACCGATTATGTTATCTTCCGTGTGACACCAACACACCACATTATCTACAATATAAAATAATTAGACATTTCATTTGCATAACCATAACGTGAATAAATATGCAAAACATGTGATTAAATGTAATTAATATTCTCATAGGTAGTAACAGGGAAATTAGGTAATACAAGCATAAAGTATGCTTTGCAGTATATAATCCTAACAATCTTCCACTTATACTCAAAGCATGCTTTTAAGTATACTACTCTATTACATAGTCTCTCATTTATCCCACTTATACTCAAAGCAATGCTGCCATACACCGTAATCCCATTCCTTCCACATGCCTTTCAAAAACTTTTGAAGGTAGGCCTTTCGTGAAAGGATCAGCAAGATTATCTTCTGATGTAACCCTGGCTACAACTACGTCTACTTCCTTTACGAAGTGTCGTATGATGTGGTACTTGCGGTTGATATGTTTACTTGTCTTGTGGGATCTTGGTTCCCTCGAATTTGCGACTGCACCAGTATTGTCACAATAAAGTGTAATACCCTTTGGCAAATCGGGAATCACATCTAAGTCCTAGGCTAAACACATAACCCAAAGTAGACTTGGACTTTTCTTTGTCCGATGAAAAATTTGAGTCAGTGTAACCCACCGGAAAAAGGTCGTCTGATTGATATACAAGCATGTACTCCCTAGTCCTTCTCAAGTACTTGAGTATGTGCTTAACAGCAATCCAGTGTCCTGGTCCTGGGTTTGACTGATATCTAGCAGCCATGCCCACGGCATGACAGATATCTGGTCTAGTGCAAAGCATAGCACACATGAGACTTCCCACAGCAGATGCATAAGGGACCATCTTCATGTCATCTATCTCCTTTTGTGTCTTAGGACACATATCCTTAGATAGTTGAATTCAATGTCTGTAAGGTAGAAAACCTTTCTTAGAATTCTCCATGCTAAACCGCTTCAGCACTGTATTGATTTATAGGATGCCTGGGATAAGCACAACATCTTTTTCTTCCGATCACGAAAGATCCTAATTCTAAGGATGTGTTCTGCTTCTCCTATATCCTTCATATCGAACTGCTCAGATAACCATACCCGTACATCCGACAATTTCTTCACGTTGTTTCCAATTAGAAGGATATCGTCTACATACAGTACAAGAAACACCAACACATTTCCATCGCATTTCTTACACACACAACTCTCACTCGGACATTGGATGAATCCATATGACTGGACAACTTCGTCAAAACGAGTGTTCCAAGATATAGATACTTGCTTAAGTCCATAAATGGATTTCTTAAGTTTGCACACCAAGTGCTCTTCTCCTTCAGCAATGAATCCCTCTGCTTGGCGCATATAGATTTCTTTGTCTAGACTCCCATTCAATAATGCAGTATTGACATCCATCTGCCAAATCTCCAGATGCAAATGCGAAGCTATAGCTAAAAGAATCCGGACTGACTTAAGCCTGGCTACCAGCGAAAAGGTTTCATCATAATCGATAGCCACTTTCTGAGTGTAACCTTTTGCAACAAGCCTCGCTTTGAAGGTTCAACCTTCCCATCACGTCCTTTCTTTCGCTTGTAGACCCATTTACTCCCACTGGCTTATACACCATCAGGTGGCTCTACTAGCTCCCACACTTGATTGGAATCCATAGATCCCATTTCTGATTCCATTGCTACTTGCCAGGAGTCAGCATCTTTATCTTGGATTGCCTCCTTATAAGTCCAGGGATCTGATTCATCTTCGACTGAGATTGAGTCTGAAGACATTCCCACGCCTATAAATCGTTCGGGCCGACGAACAACCCTCCCACTACAATGAGGCAAATCCAGAGTTGGTGTAAAAGTATCAGAATCTATACGTGGTGCAGTGTTAGTTGGCGCTTGTACGATTGGTATAGACGGAGTCTCTCCCCTCAGCTCTTCCAGAATTATCTAGCTCATGGGCTTGTGATTAATCATATAATCCTCTTCCAGAAATCGGGCATTGGTGCTAACAATGACCTTCTGATCCTAGGGACTATAGAACAAGCCACTCTTCGTTCCCTTAGGATATCCTACAAACACTCGTGCTTCTGTACGAGATGCCAACTTATCAGCTTCCTTATTCAGCACATGTGCTGGAATACCCCAAATCCGAACATGTCCTAGACTGGTTTTACGCCCACTCCACAGTTCTGTGGGTGTTTTTGGAACTGATTTCGAAGGCACTAGGTTTAGAATGTACGCCGCTATTTCTAAGGCGTATCCCCAAAATGAAATAGGTAAATCTGAATAACTCATCATTGATCTAACCATTTCTAAAAGAGTCTTATTCCTTCTTTCAGCTATACCATTTTGTTGTGGAGTTCCCAGCACGGTGAGCTGGGACGAAATCCCCTCATTCGCCAAGAAATCCAAAAACTCTCCACTAAAGTATTCGCCACCATGATTAGATCGTAGTGACTTGATACTCTTCCCATGACGCTTCTCTGTTTTAGCCTTGAAGTCTCTGAACTTGTCAAAGGCTTCAGACTTACGTCGCATCAATTAGATGTATCCATATCTCGAATAATCATCTATAAATGTGATGAAGTATTCGAAACCACCCTAGCCTGGATATTCATTGGACCATATACATCCGTATGAACCAATTCTAACACATTCTGAGCATGGTTTCCCTTGGTTTTAAAAACCCTTTTGGTCATCTTACCTTCCAGACAATATTCAAAAATTGGAAATGACTCAACTTGGAGATCATCCAATGGGCCATCATCTACCAATCTTTGAATCCTTCCAAGGTTTACATGTCCTAACCGTAAATGCCGCAGATATATTTGGTTTCTGCTGGAAGGTTCTTTTCTCTTTTTAGGTTTAGACAAAGAGTTAAGTGATTTATGCATAGGAGTTTGTGCAGTATTAACAACATATATTCCATCATTAAAAATACCTTTGCAAATATATTCACCGCTTCTTTTCTTAATTATGGCATCATCGTCAAAAGAAACTGAATAACCATCGCTTTTTCATTTAGAAACCAAAATTAAATTCATTCTAAAATCCGGTACTAATAATACATTATTGAGGACTAATAATATATCATTAATCTTTAACTGCACGACTCCCACTGCAACAGCCATAAGCCTGGAATAATCACCCCAGTTGATGGTAATCTCGCCCGCACTAAGCTGCTTGGTTACCTGAAAACCATGCGAGTCAAAGCAAACATGATCAGTGGAGCCTGAATCAACTATCCACGAAGTGGAAGAACAAGCTGCCAAACATGTTTTGACTACTAGTGCACAAGACATACCTTTCTTAAGAGCAGGGCAGGCCGCATTAAAATGTCCTTTCTGACCGCATTTGTAGCACTTTCCCTTTGGCTTTTTGTTCGCCTCGGGGTGAGGAGCCTTGCTTTTCACCTTGAGGGTTGCCGCTTGCTTCTGGCCAACCTGCTTTTTCTTCTTTCCCCATTTGGGTTTGGAAGAAGTAGCATCGGTTGCCGCAAGAATCTGATGATAACCTTGTTTGAAGAGACCTTCAGCAGATTGAACCTCTATCAGAAGTTCTGCCAAAGTATATGTCCTACGGTTCATATTTTAGTTAAGGTGGAACTGCTCAAAGCTTCTTGGTAAGCTGCCTAAGATAATATCGATGTAATACCCGTAATTTCGATTTCCGGTAATTTATTTTTCGGCAGAAGTCCATTTTCATGACTCGCTCATGACAGTTTCATCATTATGAGAATGATTAATTCTACACTTTTTGACATCCGAGTTCGTTTCGGTGCCGTTTTGTTGAGTTCCGTGCTTTTTAGCGGTTTTTCCGCACTAGAGTTCGATTTTTGCGAATCTCGTCCGAAACTATTGTTTCGACTTTCTCGTAAGTTCATTTAATGTTATTATTCATGTTGAAAGCTTAGGCTTGGTGTTTCGATCATGTATCGTGTATTTCGGACGTTTTGGGCCATTTTCGTAATTTCCCAAAGTTTAGGGTAATTACATTCTGTTGTCGAATTCCGAGCCTTCGGGTGGTCGGAATCGTGTGTTCTCTTAGTGCTCGAATTCGTCTTTGCGAGTACTTCGTAACCGTATATTATGAGATATGGCAAATGGATGTAAAGACGGCTTTCCTTAATGGATTCCTCGAGGAGGAAATCTATATGGAGCAGCCTAAAGGCTTTGTGTCCGAAGTCGATATTCAGAAAGTGTGCAAGCTTCAGCATTCCATTTATGGACTGAAGCAAGCGTCGCGTAGTTGGAACCTTCATTTTGACGAGGCAGTCAAAGAGTTTGACTTCGTGCAAAATGAGGAGGAACCTTGTGTATACAAGAGGGTTAGTGGGAGCAAGATCGCATTCTTAGTACTATATGTAGATGACATTCTACTAATAGGAAATGATGTGGGAATGCTCAGTTCTGTGAAAGCTTGGCTTTCGAGTAATTTCTCCATGAAAGACTTGGGAGAAGCTACCTATATTCTTGGTATTCGACTCTACCGGGATAGAGCGAAGAGAACAATAGGTCTTTCCCAAGACCTCTATATAGATAAAATCTTAAAGCGATTTAAGATGGATGATTCTAAAAGAGGGTTCCTACCGATGCAACATGGAATAAAACTCACCTTGAAGATGTGTCCTCAAAGTGAGGAACAACGAAAGGAAATGAGCAATATACCATATGCTTTGGCTGTGGGTAACCTTATGTATGCTATGTTGTGTAAAAGACCTGACATCGCGCATGCTGTAAGCGTGGTGAGTAGGTTTCAGGCAAACCCAGGTAGGGAACATTGGACTGCCGTAAAGAATGTTCTCAAGTACTTGAGAAGGACTAGAGATATGGTTCTGATGTATGGCGGTAGAGAATTGGATGTGGTGGGATTCACTGATTCGTACTTCCAAGGACTGAAGGACGACTCGATGTCCACTTCTGGCTACATATTTACTCTTAATGGAGAAGCAGTATCTTGGCGTAGTGCCAAGCAAAGCGCAACTGCTGATTCCACCTGTCAGTCTGAGTATCAAGCAGCCTCAGAGGCTTCCAAGGAAGGGTTCTGGATTAAGAAGTTTCTGGGAGAACTTCAAGTGATACCATGTGTTGAGCTGCCTGTTCCGCTGTACTGCGACAACGACGGAGCTGTAGCGCAGGCCAAGGAGCCGAGGTTTCACAACAGCACCAAACACATTGAGAGGAAGTATTATCTCGTAAGAGAATTAGTTCGCAAGGGATACATTGTGCTGCAAAGAGTAGACTCGGCTGACAACGTCGTCAATCCACTGACCAAGCCACTTTCTCAGACTAGCTTGGAGCGTCATCTGGAGAACATGGGTATTAGATACCATAGTGTGTGGCATTGAGTGCAAGTGGAAGATTGTTAGGAGTATGCCCTCGAATGCCACTTAGAGGATGTTGAGTGAGGGCATTGCACTTGTAATTATGTAAATCAATTATATAAGGTAATGGAAGTTTCTTTATTTACTGGTAGTTACTGGCATTCCTAACTCGTAAATATATATGTAGAAACTAGTCCGTGTATTTGAGAGCAAAACGTTCCACTCCTTATTGGATAAGGGGTTCGGCACTGGAAAGGTTCATAGCTCAAATACTTAATCGTTCGCAAGTCGATGAAACTTTACTGGGCGTTAAGTTTATGTAAAGACTTGTATGACGTTCTCTTTGACAAGGAGAGTGCCTGTCGAACACTAATGGTTAGTGGGAGCACACGTTATAGGTATGCTAATTAGATTAGTATACTCGAACCGACTCACCCTCGATTCGTCAGATGAATTTCACTCCGGGACAGTCATTGACGGAATCGAAAGGTTGTGTTAGGTATTCGTGAACCTTTGACTTGAGGATTTAGTAGGGATGTGCTTGTGACGTCAAGATTTTCATTAGAGTAGTTCGACCCTGTAAACCGGAAGGCGGGGGCCAACCTCGACGTGCATCTTGATGGGCAACTAGCAGGTCCTACTGAATACCAAGATAGAATTCTTTCTCCCGTTAGTGAGCGGGTTATATGTCCTATGCGGTTATTGGCAGATGAGATCATAAGTCTTTGGCCAAAGCATTGGAGCTAGTTGTATTAGATACACGATAGCTCGATGATCTCGATTTGCATTAACGCATGCATAGCATCAAGTACAGATAAGGTTTGACTGACCGTGACCCTATAACTTGATCGGGACATTTGAAAGAAGGGTTTATACGTTTACTGGTATTCACGACAGAATGGTTCTTGAATGATCCCAATCATTCGTTCTCAGTTGGGGTACAGTGTAGGCCGCCTGGCTCGCTAGGTGGTGCTACTACTATTTGGTTCCTCCCATTGCTGACTGAGACGGACCTACCGAGTCGCGCAATAGGATTGACGACGGAATGAATCGAGCTTATTCTCTCATAATGAATATTAGATATTGGATATCTAATTTGGGACATTAGATGTCTAAATCGGTTTATTGGATAAATTGATTTACGGCCTAAATGAATTAAATAAATTACTCGGTGATTAATTTAATTCATGAATATAATTATTTCTTGGAGAAATTAATTATATTATTTTGTATTTGATATGTTTAATTAATTGGATTAATTAATCGATATAAATACATCGAAACAGAATTGGAGTTTATCTGTTTGGACTTTCGGGAGTCCGAAATGAACCGAACTCGTCCGATTTCTAGCATGGGCCGCCCCCCACATTCCACCCACCTTCCTTGTGGACTCTTGTTCCATTCTTTAATTGATTATGATATATGGTGGGGTTAGATTCCCACATGTATGAGTTGTTGGTAGTGGTGGGGAGTTGAATAAATGAAGATGATGACAATCACTTTTATTCACTTGCTTCCAACTTGAGGATAGAGAGAGAGAGAGATAGACTTTGAGTTTAACACTCATCTTCATCTTCTTCATTCACTTCTTCTTCATTTTTCTTGGAGAAAAATTGAGAGAAAATCATTGAGAGATATATTATATACTTAGAGTGTAGTAATAAAAGCTTCATCACTTGATTCTAGCCGTAACCTTAGAGGTTAATCAAGTGTTGTTATTCCGGTCGTTTTTCCGGCGCATGACAAGTAGAGACGCGGTGCTTTCGGCGTTGGATCATTCAAGGGCTTGGAGCGGATTGAACTCGTAGAGATCAAACTAAAGCTTGGTGAATATCTCAAGAGAAGGTTACCATTTAATCAATGGACTTCGAGGGTTAGTTTCTTACGACTCTTGCTTTTCGTTTATATATTCGTATATACGTAGCTCGATGGATCCTCATAGGGATTCAGATCGAATTAATTTTCGTTTTACCGCTTCCGCTGGGCCTTCGTTTTAGGCACCGAATCCCAACAGTTACGTACGTAACACACCTTTTGGTTACGTACGTAACGGCCTGTATAAAATGGTACAGGCATTTCTGCCTTTTTGGTTACATACGTAAGGCCCTTATTGCTTACGTACGTAACACAGCTTACGTATGTTAGCAAGTAGTGGCTAACGTATGTAATGCATCCTGGGTTATAAACCAAGGAGTTGACCATTTTCGGTCATTTTTCATCTCTTCTCTCATCTCTCCGACTCCAGCGATTTCTTAGGCGAATTTCTTTGTATCTCTGGCGATTTGAAGCTTAGCCACTCCGAGCCATCATCTTCTTCGAGTTTTGGAGTATATTATCAACATCTAATCGTGTTCTTCGTCTTTAATTCGAGGTAAACTCCTAAAACCTTGTTTTGGGTAAATTGGGGGTTTTCACGTTTTCGCCCGATTCATTCCGTATGATAGATTAATTCATGATGAATATGATTAATCTTGTTGGTATTGCTGGTTTTCCTACGGATTCATGGTATATTTCGTGGTATTTTTGTAATCGAGAGGGTTTGGTTGTGGTCCACCCTCGTTGTTGTTTTCATACGAGTATACATGAATCGTAGGCGGGTTTTCGGGTGTATTCCAATTCCGTATTCGTTTAGGATTGATTGTGATTGTGTTCTTCGAATCGTTAGGTTCGTGATTGACGTTTCCTACCGTTCGTCGGTGTTTTCCTTCCGTTCGTTGTGTCGTCTATTATTCAAGGCAAGTAATTCTTGGAAACCTTTATGCTTAACGTGAAATTGTAATGTATATTTTGTGTGCTTTACTCACCTTGGGAGGGTCCGATGGGGCCTCGAGGGAATCTACGGTTTCGTCCTGGATTGATGAGTTTGTTTTGCGGCCAGCTCGGGAGGGTCCTTAGAGGCCTCGAGTGGGATTCGTTGCTTCGTCCCAGTCCTAGGTGATGTGTGTGCTTGATTTGTTTTATGAATGTGGCTAGCTCGGGAGGGTCCTTAGAGGCCTCGAGTGGGATTCGTGGCTTCGTCCCGGTCCTAGGCAAATTGATTGTGACTGTTTGTTTCCGGAAAAGACATGTCTGGTTTTGGATTTTTGAAATGACATTGATGCATGTACTATGAAATGTGTAAGCGATTGTTTTGCCTTGATTACTTGTACTAGCGTAATTGCTAACCCCTCTGGGGACCCGTTATGCGGAAATTCTTGTTATGGATTTCAGGTTATTATCATCCGGACGAGCGAGTGCTGGGACAGTATGAGGATGTTGGCCAGGGTCATTGACATATGTGTTTGAGTCCTTTTATTTCCGTTATTCCTTTCGATATGGTTGTTGTCCACTTTTGAAACTTATAGATTGTACTCGTGAGTACTTAGGCTTTTCTCTTCGGATTATGATTTGTATTCGTCAAGTTATTATGGTTGCCACTGTTGATTATTCCGCCGGTTGTACCGGGTGTGTTAATTGATTTTCAACTGGATGATATGTATTTTTACTGTGGTAAGTTGTGTATAGCCTGGTGGGTCCCATGTAGGGGTCCACGGCACTGTAATATACCTTGAATATCTTGGGGGTTTTACATAACTCGTCTGGAAATACATCGGCGTATTCTCTCACTACCCGGATATCCGCCAATGACATTGATGATTTCTAGGTCTTGGTCATATAGCACCAATAACCAACACAACCCTGATTGAGTAATTTCACTGCTTTCATCATATTGATAACTTCTCTGGAACAGCTGGGATTACTCCCCTGAAATACACACTCGACTCCATCGTCTGAAATGATAGTGACCATACGCTTACGGACACTAAGGATGGCATAATGACGATCCATCGAATCAATACCCAAAATGACATCATCTCTAGGTAAATCTACCACGATCAGGTCTGCCAACCAAACACGGCCATGAAGCTGAATCGGACAATCCTTAATCTCACTATCTCTGATAATTCTCCTACAGTCAGGTAGTCCAATGATATAAGGCTCACAAATAATAGCACTATCCGGATGAAGTCTACTCAAGCATGACTAGGAAATGAATGAATGCGATGCACCAGTATCAAAAAGGGTACACACATGTTGAGATAGAATTTCGAGGGTACATGAGATCATCCGGGCTTCCGGATCATCGGTCTTCTTCATCTCATAAATTTGGGGCTTGCCGAACCCCGAACCGGACGCTCCTATCTGATAGCTTTTGGCTCCGCCTTTGTTTGCTCCCGTCGTCTTGAATGACGCGGACTGAGTGGCCTGATTCTGAACCGCTGACTGTCTCAGGGCCTGAGATATCGCCAGAGTAGGTTTAGAGTCTCTTTGGCAAAAACAGACCTTATGCCCAGCAATCCCACAATTATGGCACGTGATAGTCAGCCTCAGACACTTGGTGCAGAAATGACCATGTTCTTCACAGTTGAAACAGGTGATGGACGAACTGGCCACTCGGGACTGAGATTCGGCGGGTTTAGGTGCCGTAAGGGGTCGATCAGAAAAAGTAGGGCCTGCATGAGGCTTCTTGAAGGTTGCGTGGCCGCCTTCGGGCTGATTACGATTCTTCGGTTTCTTGCCGGAAGATGAAGTCCGATTCTTGGAAATTTCCTTTGCAATAAGCTCATAAGCAAGAGATTTCTCGATGAATTCGGCCAACTTGGTGCAATTATGATTAAGCAATTGAAGTCTCATACGAGTTTTCAACCTCTTACTGAAATACTTGATTTTATCTGCCTCCGAGTGGATAATAGATGAGGCGAAAGGCAGTAGCTCTTGAAATTTATTGGCAATGGCGAGAACATCTTCTTCCGTTGAGGTGTTGGGACTGAGTAACTCCAACAGCTTGGCCTCCCTGATATATCTTAATTATGAAATTAATCTGAAGAGGGGCATCGTAGTATGCCCTTAATGGTATGTGCAAGTGCACAAGATGAGTGTCCGGACACACCCGCCCTTGTACCTAATTAGTCTCACGGAGGTACGTTACCATGTGCACAGTCCATTGTGTCGGTGAACCGATCACATAACTATCATGTGCCCGACTAAAAATTCCACACATCCCAACAACGAAAGGAATGAATGTCCTTTTAACCGAGTAAGAATTAACTTACTCAAAATCGGTGATGAAATATCCTGTCTTTGAAAAAATGGCCTTAATGGAGATATTGTGTAATACCCGTACTTTTTTTGACTGTTTGACCTTGCCGTTTCCCCTGTGTTAACGCTCTGTAAATGCTTGGAGATGTTGTTGATATTGTTTTTGAGTTTCGTATCTCGTTTAGTTGTTGATCATGTCGTTTAGGACCTTGCGGAAATGTTCTGGACCGGAGATATAACGCACGCTAGGCCTAGGCTAACGCACGCTAATTCTGCCTGATTAGCGCACGCTAGCTTTGAGCCGTAGCGCGCGCTAAGAAGATCAGTCAGGTCAGAACCAACATTTCAAACTGCTCTCTGGACTGGCGGATTAACGCACGCTAGAGGTTGTTAGCGCGCGCTATTCGTGGTTAGTAGCGCACGCTAACACCCGTCCGTAGCGCACGCTACCGGGCTGGTCAGCAGAGGCAGTGAAGTTACCAGATTTTCTGGACTATCAGGTAGCGTACGCTAGGCTTCGGCTAGCGCACGCTAGAGTTATGGAATAGCGCACGCTAAGTCTTAGCGCTAGCGCACGCTAAGTGTTGAGCAGGGCAGAGACAGTAAGTTCCACATTTTGGACTAGCGCACGCTAGAGACAGACGATTAGCGCACGCTAACGGAACCGGCAGAAGCCACTGGACTATCCGGTGACTTCGCTAGCGCACGCTAATGAAGGAGGCGTAGCGTGCGCTAGACTGGACATACATAAATATGGCAGTTGACTTTATTTTCGTCATTTCTCACCTTTTTCACTCCTTTTCGACGGGAATCACTCGGGAGAGGCGATCTTAGGCTTTTGGAAGCGATCTTCCTTCTAACAACAATATATTTGCTTGGAGAACAAGGATTTCTCAACATCTAATTCCTCCTAACGTCCGAATCAAGGTAAAAATCCTTAGAACCCTACCTTTTGGGAATTTTGGGGTTTTTCGTAGATTTGTCCGATTTACCCGTTTTGAAGCTTGAGAACCTTGAGATTATGATGTATATATACCGTGTGTATACTTTTCCTACGATTTTATGGTTTAGATTGTACCGTTTTCGGACTTGTGAGATTTAGAACGATTTTCCAACCTTTAGTTGATTATCCGTATATCTTTACGAATCGTAGACGGGTTTGGGGAGTTCCTTCGTGTAGTTTGAATATGGATGAGTAATTATCATACTCCTTGCTAATCGTTTAGGTGCCGGAAGCGCGTTCTTGAACCTACCGAACTCATACCCTTCCTCCGTTCGATTTCTCGATGTCTCAAAGGCAAGTATACATTTATGATTGTGCGTTCTCGACTTTGAAAGTAAGAGGAATTGATGGCATGATATGAACGAACCGTTTTTACGGCATTCATATATGTATTGTTGGCATGTAACGAACGAACCGTTTTGACGGCATTCCTACATGTAACGGCGTATGATATGAACGAACCGTTTTTACGGCATTCACATACGTCATAAGATTTTAGTTATTCCGGAATACTAGTCTTGAATTGATGAATTGACGGATTACATTTACTTTATTGTCGAGGAGTATTGTGTTTCATACTTGATATACTTGCACTAGCTATTCGACGGCTAACCCCTTTATGGGGGAAATACGTTTCATGTATTTCAGTTCCGTAAGATCGGACAGTGTACCGGTCGGCATGAAGATGGTGGGCAAGTGTGATACCGTGTTGATCTTCCAGGTTATGTTTTGAGCTTTCCATTCAAAGGTTGTTGTATCGGATTGGTTATTGAATACTCGAGTATTGTTTTTCCTCTTTCCTTGAAGCTCCTACTGTGTTTGCCAAGTATTGACTTGTGATGTAATGTCGTGAATACATTGGTTATGTTTTTGAATACCGTTGTATCGTCTTTCTTCTCATTATATGTAGACCTTCTCGGTCAAGTTTTATAGTTCCGTGTATGTTTAGCCTTGTGTGTCCCACGGCGGGCTCACGGCGCCGTAATATACCCTGAAAACTTGGGGTGTTACGAATATGGTATCGAGCTTAGGTCTATGGATACCTAGTCAGCCGGTCTTTGGGTCGAATGAGTCGTCAACTTCCCACAAGATCACTACTCGCCATCATCACAAAGGCGACCGGTACTTGTAAGACCTTTTACTCTTCTGATGTTTCCTTATTCATTATGCTTCATCTATGGATGTTCTTGAGAATCGATCACCTTAATGACGTGTGTTTGAATTGTGCTTACGTACCTTGTGTGTTCTTCAGTATGTCAGCTGGTAGGGGCCGTGGCCGTGGTCGTGGCCGTGACGAGGAAGAGAATGTGGCGCGGCCGTTTCCATCAGTTCAGTTGCGGGATCGACCAACCCCAGTTTGTCGAACTCGGTGCATCCCGACACCGAGAGTCAGCACGACCAATCAGACGGTCAGGGGAACAACGCGGACGTTGGAGTGGCGAATGCACTTCAACAATTGACTACTCAGATGACTATTTTGGCCCAAACTGTTCAGCTGAATAACCCGAACCCAAACACGGATGCCTTGCTTCAGAACGTAATCCGTATGCACCCTCCACAGTTTGGCGGTGCCACAGACCCGTTGGGCTGGGAAGACTGGCTAGCGGAATTAGAGAAGATTTTCGAAGCGGTTGATTGCCCTGAGGTGAGGAAAGTACCAATTGCTCAGTATTTCCTCACTAAGGAGGCCGCTACTTGGTGGAAGGCCATCAAGCCACAGGATCGTATTGCCTCGTGGGACGAGTTTAAGGAGCTCTTGGAGGCCGAGTTTTGTCCTTGGCCGGTACGAGAGAGCCGAATCCGAGCTTTCTTCGAGGCTAAACCACAGGATATTCCCGTTTCGCAGGCGATCGTGGAGTACAATCAACAATTGATCCATGTGAAGGATCAAGTACGTAACGAGCGTGATAAGATCCGTTATTTTGATATGCGGATGAAATTGGACTTACGACGGTACATGGCCGGATTTGCTTGTACCACGCTGAAAGAGTATCAGGACAGAGCTTTAGCCCATGATATGTTGAGCCCCGACAACGATACCGTCGAAGAACCGAAGAAACAGAAAGTCGCGGGAAATTTTTCTGGATCTAAAGGTGGCAACTTTCAGAAGTCTCAGACGACTAACCGTTTCGCCGGACAGTCGTCGCGTTCTAATAAAGGGAAGAGGGGTTACCGTTCCACTCCAGGTACCTCAAATCGCACGGTGACTTGCTATAATTGTGGCCGCCCAGGCCACTTGAATTCGGAATGCTACTTTCCACCATTAAAGTGTCACACGTGTGGACAGATGGGGCATAGAGCGGTTTATTGCTCCGAGCCGAACCAGACTTTGGACACTCGAAGCCCCAACGCCACTTGATCAAGGTATTAATCGGCAATCTTTTGGTCAACCTCGGCGGAATTTCGGCAGGGGCCGGGACGGCCGCATGCCGAGGGGGAACTCTAGCGTCGGTTCGGTACAACCACGGGTTTATGAGATGCGCCGAGCAGATGAACCCGACGCGACGGTGGCTTCAGGTACCATTCATATTCTATCTCATCCAGTCCGTGTACTTTTTGATTCGGGTGCTACACATTCTTTTATTTCCTTGGAGTGTGTACGCCGTTTCAATATAACTTGTTTGACTGCTTGCGATCCCTTCATCGTGAAGCTGCCTAGTGGGGATAGAATTGTGGGGAACCGGGATATTAGAGATTTTCCGGTGATTATATCTGGTATGGAATGGTTATCGAACCTGATTGTAGTTGATATGGAAGGCGAGGATGTAATCCTCGGTGAGGATTGGCTTGATAGTCATCAAGCGATTATGAATTACCGTACCAAGGTTATCACCATGATGACTTAAGACGGGTCTGAGTACTCATTTTTGGGGCGTAAGTCGGAACTACCCAAGTTACTTATCAGTGCCATGAAGGCCGTAAAACTTTTGAATAAAGGTTGTGCGGGCTATTGGTGTTATGCCTTGAAAATGGAAGGAAACGAAGTCGATCTCTCTTCGATTCCGGTTGTTAATGAGTATCCTGATGTTTTTCCGGATGACCTCCCGGGATTACCGCCAGATCGAGAAATAGAGTTTACCGTGGACTTAGAGCCAGATGCGGCTCCGATTTCTAAAGCACCTTACCGGATGGCACCTTCCGAAATGCAAGAATTGAAGAATCGGTTGGGAGAACTTCGGAAAAAGGGTACATCGGACCGAGCGCTTCGCCTTGGGGCGCGCTGTTCTTTTGTGAGGAAGAAGGATGGTTCACTACGTTTGTGCATTGACTACCGTGAGTGAACAAAGTAACCATCAAGAACAAGTATCCTTTGCCACGTATAGATGATTTATTTGATCAATTGCAAGGGGCCGCAGCTTTTCTCGAAAATTGATTTAAGATCCGGGTATTATCAACTCGGGGTGAGGGAGTCCGACGTTAGAAGACGGCATTTCGGACGAGATATGGGCATTATGAATTTGTAGTTATGCCTTTTGGGTTGACCAACGCTACGGCAAGATTCATGCGCTTAATGAATAAGATATTCATCGAGTACCTCGACAGTGTGTAGTCGTCTTTATTGACGACATCTTAATTTATTCACGAGATAAGGAGGAACATGCCCGACACTTGCGTTTGGTTTTAGACATTTTGAGAACCGAGCACCTCTATGCAAAATTCTCGAAATGTGAGTTTTGGTTGGAGGAAGTCATGTTTCTCGGCAATGTGATTTCGGCCGAAGGGGTTCGTAGACCCAGAAAATCGAGGCAAGTGCTAGGCCGGGCACCGCCTAAAAATGTTAAGGAGGTTCGTAGCTTTTTGGGCCTTGCTGGGTATTACCGTCGGTTTGTCGAGGGTTCTCAAACTCGCTCGACCGCTACGAAATTACTCCGTAAGACCGAAAAGTTTGTTTGACGGATGAGAGACAATGAGCTTCGATGAACTAAAGAGACGATTGACTTCAGCGCCGATTCTAACTTTACCACATGGTAGCGAAGGCTTTGCGGTTTACGGTGACGCTTCGGGTCAAGGCACAGGTTGTGTCCTTATGCGGCATGATAAGACAATAGCTTTTGCGTCACGACAATTAAAGCCTTACGAAATGAACTATCCTACTCACGATTTGGAATTAGCCGCAATTGTCTTCGCACTCAAGATTTGGCGACATTATTTGTATGGTTCGCCGTGCCGGATTTATACCGATCACAAGAGTCTGAAGTATATTTTCAGTCAGAAGGAGCTGAATATGAGACAGAGGCGTTGGTTAGAGTTGATAAAGGATTATGACTTGGAAATTCTTTACCACCCCGGAAAAGCTAATGTCGTTGCGGATGCTTTGAGCCGCAAATCGGCATCTCTTCAAATGCTCGAGGTTCTTACACCTCAGACGAAGATCCGTCAGGACTTAATTGAGCAAGGGATAGAAGTTTGGCTTCAACGAGTACAGGGGCAGCTGTGTACTCTCGAAATTACTTCGTCTTTAGTTGATGACATCAAAGGGAAGCAGTGGAGTGACCCGATGATTTCTCAACTGAAGGAAGATGTAATTAAAAGAAAAGCTCCTGGCTTTATGGTACACGAAGATAGTATTCTGAGATTTCAAGGCAGGCTTTGTGTTCCGAACGACTTAGAGTTGAGACAGAGAATTCTCCGAGAAGCGCATGCTACGCCTTACTCAATCCACCCCGGGACGAGTAAGATGTACAAAGATTTGAAGCGAAATTTTTGGTGGAATAACATGAAGAAGGATGTTACGGAGTTTGTACTACGGTGCTTGACGTGCCAACAAGTCAAGATTGAACATCAACGACCAGCGGGGTTGTTGAAACCGCTTCCCATTCCCGAGTGGAAGTGGGAAGACATTTCTATGGATTTCATCACTGGCATGCCGAGAACTCGGGCCGGAATGAATATGATTTGGGTAGTTGTCGATCGGTTGACCAAGTCTGCACACTTTTGGGGTATTAAGGATACTTGGGGGCCGGATAGACTGGCTCGAACCTTTATTGCTGAGATCGTGAGGTTACACGGTGCCCCCAAAACCATTGTTTCTGATCGAGACGGCCGTTTCGTGTCGCACTTTTGGCAGGCCGTTCATCAGGCTTTGGGTACTGAGTTGAGATTGAGCACTTCTTTTCATCCTCAGTCGGATGGTCAGACAGAGAGGACGATTCAAACGTTGGAAGATATGTTGCGGGCTTGTGCCTTAGACTGGAGTAATGATTGGGAGCTTCACTTGCCGTTGATCGAGTTTGCTTACAATAATAGTTGGCATGCGTCGATCCAAATGGCACCCTTCGAGGCACTTTATGGTAGGCGATGTAGGTCGCCATTGTGTTGGGACGAGGCTTCTGAGCTAGTTGGGACGGAGCCGGATATGTTGATGGAGACTAAGGAAAAGATTACTATTATCCGGGACCGATTATTGGCTGCCAGTCGTCGAAATCTTATGCTGATACTCGCAATCGACCCTTGGAGTTCGAAGTGGGGGATCATGTCTTGCTCAAGGTGTCGCCGACCCGTGGAGTTTTCCGCTTCGGGAAAAAGGGGAAACTTAGTCCGAGGTATATCGGACCTTTCGAGATTTTGGACAGAGTTGGAGATTTAGCTTATCGCTTGGCGTTACCTCCAGCTTTGAGTCACGTCCATAGTGTTTTTCATGTGTCTCAATTGAGAAAGTACGTACCGGATCCGAGCCACATCATCGACTACAGTGAGATTGACGTAGCCGAGGATATTACCTTTCCGGAGAGACCCGTAAAGATCCTTGAGCGTCGCGAGAAACAACTTCGGCATAAGACCATTCCACTGGTTAAAGTGCAATGGTCGAGACATGGAGTCGAGGAGGCAACTTGGGAGACGGAAGAGAAGATGCGGGTGGAATACCCCGAACTGTTTATTTCTTAAGTTTCGGGACGAAACTTCTTTTTAGAGGGGGAGAATGTAATACCCGTACTTTTTTTGACTGTTTGACCTTGCCGTTTCCCCTGTGTTAACGCTCTGTAAATGCTTGGAGATGTTGTTGATATTGTTTTTGAGTTTCGTATCTCGTTTAGTTGTTGATCATGTCGTTTAGGACCTTGCGGAAATGTTCTGGACCGGAGATATAACGCACGCTAGGCCTAGGCTAACGCACGCTAGTGCTGATTAGCGCACGCTAGCTTTGAGCCGTAGCGCGCGCTAAGAAGATCAGTCAGGTCAGAACCAACATTTCAAACTGCTCTCTGGACTGGCGGATTAACGCACGCTAGAGGTTGTTAGCGCGCGCTATTCGTGGTTAGTAGCGCATGCTAACACCCGTCCGTAGCGCACGCTACCGGGCTGGTCAGCAGAGGCAATGAAGTTACCAGATTTTCTGGACTATCAGGTAGCGTACGCTAGGCTTCGGCTAGCGCACGCTAGAGTTATGGAATAGCGCACGCTAAGTCTTAGCGCTAGCGCACGCTAAGTGTTGAGCAGGGCAGAGACAGTAAGTTCCACATTTTGGACTAGCGCACGCTAGAGACAGACGATTAGCGCACGCTAACGGAACCGGCAGAAGCCACTGGACTATCCGGTGACTTCGCTAGCGCACGCTAATGAAGGAGGCGTAGCGTGCGCTAGACTGGACATACATAAATATGGCAGTTGACTTTATTTTCGTCATTTCTCACCTTTTTCACTCCTTTTCGACGGGAATCACTCGGGAGAGGCGATCTTAGGCTTTTGGAAGCGATCTTCCTTCTAACAACAATATATTTGCTTGGAGAACAAGGATTTCTCAACATCTAATTCCTCCTAACGTCCGAATCAAGGTAAAAATCCTTAGAACCCTACCTTTTGGGAATTTTGGGGTTTTTCGTAGATTTGTCCGATTTACCCGTTTTGAAGCTTGAGAACCTTGAGATTATGATGTATATATACCGTGTGTATACTTTTCCTACGATTTTATGGTTTAGATTGTACCGTTTTCGGACTTGTGAGATTTAGAACGATTTTCCAACCTTTAGTTGATTATCCGTATACTTTACGAATCGTAGACGGGTTTGGGGAGTTCCTTCGTGTAGTTTGAATATGGATGAGTAATTATCATACTCCTTGCTAATCGTTTAGGTGCCGGAAGCGCGTTCTTGGACCTACCGAACTCATACCCTTCCTCCGTTCGATTTCTCGATGTCTCAAAGGCAAGTATACATTTATGATTGTGCGTTCTCGACTTTGAAAGTAAGAGGAATTGATGGCATGATATGAACGAACCGTTTTTACGGCATTCATAGATATATTAATGGCATATTATGAACGAACCGTTTTTACGGCATTCATATATGTATTGTTGGCATGTAACGAGCGAACCGTTTGTGGCATTCCTACATGTAACGGCGTATGATATGAACGAACCGTTTTTACGGCATTCACATACGTCATAAGATTTTAGTTATTCCGGAATACTAGTCTTGAATTGATGAATTGACGGATTACATTTACTTTATTGTCGAGGAGTATTGTGTTTCATACTTGATATACTTGCACTAGCTATTCGACGGCTAACCCCTTTATGGGGGAAATACGTTTCATGTATTTCAGGTTCCAGAAGATCGGACAGGCAGGTACCGGGTCGGCATGAAGATGGTGGGCAAGTGTGATACTGTGTTGATCTTCTAGTTATGTTTTGAGCTTTCCATTCAGTGTTGTTGTACTGGATTGGTTATTGAATACTCGAGTATTGTTTTTCCTCTTTCCTTGAAGCTCCGGCCTGTGTTTGCCGAAGTATTGACTTGTGATGTAATGTCTGTGAATACATTGGTTATGTTTTTGAATACCGTTGTATCGTCTTTCTTCTCATTATATGTAGACCTTCTCGGTCAAGTTTTATAGTTCCGTGTATGTTTAGCCTTGTGTGTCCCACGGCGGGGCTCACGGCGCTGTAATATACCCTGAACAACTTGGGGGTGTTACATATTGGTCGCTCGAACATCCTTGAATAACACAATTATCAGCTACTTGCTTAACATACGAATCAATAGCGATCATAACCAATTCAAGAGGTCGATACAATAAATCTAAACTCATTGAGGCATTTCGACAAACACCTTGAAAACAATCTACAATCCTAAACAACTAATACCATTTATATTGAAAACCAACTTCTAATGAATGATCCAATCCACCAAAACACCATAAATACAATCGATAATCCAATAGGAATACTCAAATCGATCTAATGATAATATTAAATTGCAAAACCCAATTCCAAGTCAACTTTCAAAGGGTTCTTGAGAAAAACTTCCAACAATCCGATGATAACTTGTAAAAACTCATAATCATATGTATATCCATCACAAATCATGATTATACCATCCAAAACATCATGCTCCAACTCAAAATCAAATCTAGGGTTGAAGAAATTACCTTGGATTAGGATGAAGAATCCACAAATATGTTGTTTATCCACACCACCACTTGAAGAAGATGAAAATCACTGAGTTTTGATGATGTTAAAACACCCAAAAATCGCCCACCAATCGCCCAAGGAGGAGAGGAAGAAGGAAAGTGGTGAAATGAGTTTGTTCATCACAACAAACGTAGAAATAGAAAAAATATGTACTGTGTGTCGCGGCACAGGCTGAGTGTGCTGCGGCACAGGGCCAAAAATCTGCCCAGGTGCTCGGCAGTATGCCGCGGCCCGGCCAGCAGGGGTCGCGGCCCACGGTACAGACGGGTCAGCCACCATTTGCAAAATGTGTGTGCCGCGGTGCACACTCCCTTGTGCCGCGGCGCACACCATTCGGGTCCAAAAATGACCCCGGAAGAGAATAAAAGCAATAGGATTCAATATTTGGGAACAATAACACGAAATGGAAGTGCAGAAACCCTAAAACGGTGGTTCCAAGCAATGATTACAAGGGTTTGCTCAATAATAGCATGATTTGAACAAGGAGGAGATTTGAAATGACGTCAACTCCAATGTCAACATCGACTAATGAAGCAATTACAACAATCAAGATAATATTCGTGTCTCGATTCCCAAGCAAGGTTGAAACAATGAACAATATCGATACATGACTCAATGTTACTCCGAACGGTGAACACGAATGAATGAATGTGGATGATGAATGATTATTATTAAGTGAAAAATTATAGAGTGACAATTACTGAATGAAAATAAATGAGTTCACATCCGGTTATTACACTTGTTTCATCTTGATGCGAGGATTTGGGGCGATCGCCTTGGGCTTGACCCAAATCCTCTTCTTGCTGCCTTCTTTCATACTCATTCTCCTCATCTATCATCTCATCATCTTCCAAATTCGTGGTCATGACTATCATTAACCATCTTTAACGGGGTAGTGGGCAATGGAAAATGATCTTTATCATTTTGCGTAACATAATAGTCCCATTGACATGATTTACAAATTTCATTTAGAGCATTACAGACATAGAGAGAATCATTTTGCCTATCAAAAGGTCTCGAGTCGACAAGTCAGTGTCAAAGTATAGAACTGTTGGAACGATTAGGCCTCCGATCCAAATTGTTATCCATTTTCGGTCGTAGACAATCGGCTGAAGTATTCCACCATTATAAGCAGGGTCCAGTTGAGTCACGGTCAATATATGGTGTATAATGGTAAGTTCTCGGAGCATCATTGCGC
The DNA here is from genome assembly GCA_033398695.1 of Orobanche coerulescens. Taxonomy (NCBI): domain Eukaryota; kingdom Viridiplantae; phylum Streptophyta; class Magnoliopsida; order Lamiales; family Orobanchaceae; genus Orobanche; species Orobanche coerulescens. Next base: position 98,813,279 of record CM065818.1, on the reverse strand, counting down.
TTATATCATAACGTGCAACTACCACATTAGCCATCACCCAATGAATACATCTTACAACTAGATTTCAGATAGACGGCCCTTTTTTGCTCCCTTTGCGACATAGAACCGATGCTCGCTCCTTAGACATTCGACCCAAATTATCTAAAATATAGTAACAGTGTTGCGATTAATAGCAAATTCTCTGTCACGAGAAACATGAAAAGTACGAGGGACTGATGCCATCTTATGCTCCAGCGTCCAATTCCAATCGATGTTCTCGAACAATCTTGCAACATCATCTGATATTATCATTTTCATGTTACACTCGGCAACATCTTCTTCCTGGCATGCATCTCCGGTTGAGCCCTCTAAGACGCCTTCAAGAATTGGATACCATATACGCTTGGATCCTCAATTTTTCAACTTGCCATTAATTCCTACAAAAATTCATAAATTTAATCTCACTCCAAGGCATAATTCCATGATAATTTATACAAAGCACCTAAGACTTATAAAACTTTTAAATTTAAGCCCCAATAATCAAACTCACTCACAAAAATAAATACCCCTTTCTAATTGACAACATTCTTCAACTTAAAGGATTTACAATGCCCAACACTTAATTTCTAAAATAAAACTCAAGAACACCATGTTCCTTTCTGCCTATTAAGTGTTCGAAAAATTAGATAAAAAAAACAAGAACAAAGGAATCAAATGTAAAAACATCAACCCCAATACATCACAACAACAAATTATGCAAGACTGGAGCAAATATGAGGATATCTTCCAAAATCGGACCAATTTTGAAGCTAATTAAAATTGGGTGATTTTGAGAAAACTTCCCCAAAATCAAAAATTAAATGGATGATTCTTGTTAGAGATATTAAATTTTGATAAGATATGTTTAATTTCTCGCATTCTTGCTTTAAAATCGGAAAAAATTGAAAGGGGTGATTTTAGGGTTGAAAGAGATGAAGAGAGAGTTGTGAATACGGGAAGAATGGATGAAAACTCACGATTAGTGCCTTATGTACTTACTTTAAAACAACCGTATTGCCATATGACATGGTCGTGTCTTACCTCCTTAAGTCGTGAGATACTCTATGGTAAATGATACAGCTGTTTTACGTATTGATACACCTGTTTCTGGTATGGAACTGATGAAAATGACATTCAGACACATTTTTCTGTAACTTAACCAACAAATTCAACAGAGTAGCCAAATTATTAAAAATAAAATTAAGATAGACTAGAACAAAACTAAAGACTTAGTAATCCTAGACTAGCAGACTACAAAAATAAAAATAAATCAACAAAAATGTTGGGTTGCCTCACCAATACTAAGTATAATTTCTTCATCTAGACACCTGTAAACAAGGGTTTTTATAGCTCGGTCAAAGTCAAAATGGGCACATCCTCCTTCTGGGTAGGATGATAATAGTGTTTGGTCAGGTGTCCGTTGAGTTTCAGTGGCTTGCGCGGTTTATGTCACCTTACACCAGAACCATTTGTACTCATTAGCTCAACCACTATGGTTAGTAACACTTTTTTTATCACAGACGGCCGCGACCACCTTGATTTCAATTATTCGGGAAACAATTTCAATCTAAAATTGAAAATCAACACTTAATGCCCCGACATAAACTCATGTCTCATGATCATGTTGTTGTGCCACCATTTTTCACCTGTTTATAGATCCAAAAATTCTCGTGACACTCATCCCGGAATTTCTCCATTTCGTTCAGATCTAGTAGCCTTTTTCTTTTCCTCAGCCCCGAAATCAAAATTTATCTTCACTGTGCACGACACTAAGGGGAGAATACATGACTTCCCAAATACAAGCTGGTAAGTAGATGCACCCATAGAGTGTTGTACGCAGTGTGGTAAGCCCAAAGGGAATCATCAAGCTTCAAAGACCAATCCTTCCTAGATGTACTCACCATTTTTTTTAAATTAGTTTAATCTCTTTATTCGCTGCTTCGGCCTACCCATTTTATTGTGGATGATATGCCAATGACTTCTTCGATCAGACCCCATACTTCTCAAGAAGACTATCCATAATCGTGTTCATGAAGTTTGACCCTCGATCATGTAATACCCGGTTGTAATTCGGTCATTATCATTCAGTAATTGTCACTCAGTAATTTTCACTCATTAATAATCGTTCATCATTCATATTCAATCATTGTATTCACCGCTCAGAGTATTTGTATTGTGTATCAGTTATTATTCATCTTTCTTCCTGGTTGGAGGATTGAGCCGTGTTTATCATCATTGTCATCTTCATAGTGGGATGTGTGTGAGGAATAGCGCACGCTACGTACTCTCTTTAGCGCATGCTAATTGAGTACGGGTAGCACATGCTACCTCTCAGCATTAGCGCATGCTATTGTGGTTCAGGCAGATAGTCCAATGGGCACTGGACTGCAGTTAAGTTGTAGTAGTGCACGCTATGAATGGTAAGTAGCGCGCGCTAGTAAGTTAGGATAGCGCACGCTATGCAGTTAGTATAGCATGCGCTAAGGTCGATCAAGCAGAGTCCAGTGGGTACTGGACTGATCTGGAATAATTCATAGCGCACGCTATGAGTAGATTTTAGTGTATGCCAACGATGTAGTAGCGCACGCTAAGTTTTGAGTGTAGCGCACGCTATCGCAAGCAGATCAGAGAACAGGAGTTTCTGGACTTCAGTTACTGGGCATCAGATATTTTGTTAGCGCACGCTAACATTTTAGGGTTAACGCACGATAACGAGGCAGTCAGTAGGCACTGTACTGTCCGGTTAACTCGCTAGCACACGCTAAATATCAGGGCTTAGCGTGCGCTAAACTGGAACAGTATAAATAAGACAGTCAGCCCAGGCTTCGTCATTTCTCGCATATCGTTTCGTTTTTAGGCGTTTTGGGCAATTTCGGATGTTTTGGAGAGATTTCTTCGAGCTGAATCCATCTATCATCATATTCAAGCTTATCATTCGGATTAATCATCATTTCATCCTCTCCAACACATCAAATCAAGGTAATGATCTCTTGGATCTAGAATTTCGGATTTTGAGTATTCTCCTTCCGATCTCTTCGTGTAATCTTGCTATTATGTTGGAATATGTTAGATATGGATTATATACCTTGGATACATGTATTCCTACGGATTTATTGATGTGTTTTTTGGATTTGACGAATATTTGGAGAATTAATCAAGAACACTTTAGAGTTGACATTGATATTTGGGGGTTTTCGATTAGATGTTGTCGTTAACTTGATTTGTGGATTCCTATTGGATTATTGATATCATTGGAGGTGTTTTGTTGGATTGAACTACTCATTTTGGAGTTTGGTTTCGATATAGTTGGGGTTGAATATAATCAAAGGATGAATGTTTGCTAAGTGTTTGTCTTAATGCCCCAATGAGCGGGTTGTGATCATGTTTGAATCGTTTATTAAGCGGATATTTGGTAATTTGTGTTATTCAAGGTTGTTCGAGCGACCGACATCTCTTTTAGGATGTTGTTCGAGGAAGGACTTTCTTCACCGGTATTGTGTAAGTTAATTCTTACTCGGTTAAAAGGATACTCATTCCTTTCATTGTTGTTCATTCATAATCATAACTCACTCATAATATATTAACCGTATTGAGACTTGTAATGGTCGAATAATCACTTCATTCACGAGGAACGACGGTTCCAATCATTTCATTGAGCTATCATTCATTTTACTATTATTTCATCTCGGTGAGTTATTCTTGACTTTTTCGGATTGTTATTCATTAATATTTCTTCATGGTCATTCTTGTTCATATGACCTTATGGGTTCATATTTGTGTGGCCGGGTGGGGATATGTGGAATTTTTAGTCGGGCACAAGATGGTCATGTGTTCGGGTTCACCGACAATGGACTGTGCACACGGTAACGTACCTCCGTGAGACTAATTAGGTACAAGGACGGGTGTGTCCAGACAATCGTCTTGTGCACTTGCACATACCATTACGGGCGTACTATAATGTTCCTCTTCAGCTTAATTTCATAATTAAGATATATCATGATTGTGTTTATTCAACTCTTGAGGATTGTTGTTTTGTGTAACTGACCCCGTTAGGGGATGTTGTTTTCAGGTCATGGAAAGGCTAAAGCACGGGAAGAGAACGTTGACGGCGAAGAGTCCCAGTGATAGTAGTAGGGGCCCCACTCCTTTTTCAATCATTCATGTTTCTTTATTTATATTTCCGCTGCAGATTTCCATTTTGGATATTCATTTTCATTCAGTGTTGTATGTTTTATCGTCATATAAAATATACATGTATTCTGTATTCTCCTGGGTGTGTTGTACTTGAACTCCTCATCGGAGTAATTAATGATATAATGTGGTTCAGTACTACAATTATATTGTTTAATTCATTAAGTTCCATTTGCCTGGTGGGTCCTAGTTGGGGGTCCACGACACTGTAATATCCGCCTAGTTAGGGGTGTTACAGAGTTGGTATCGGAGCGTGGTTTTGAATATTGCCTTCCGAGTCATGTCTCATTGAAATCATCGTTCATCAGACTAGTATCATTGGACTTTCGCATCACGTGTGACCTGTGCAAGAGACAAGCCCCTCAGACTAAAGAACAGTAAGATTTCTGACGCCATGGTATAATTTATGGCAATAAGAATCACTCATTCATCATTCAACAGTCAACAATCCTCAATCATCATTTTCATTTGATCATATCGATCATGTTAATTCATTAATCACTCATTTCATTTCACTGTTCAGTTCTTGGTCTTGAGGATCGTATCATTAATCTTGTTAACTTGTTCAAGTTAATCATTTCAAGAATTTCATCAGATAATCATGTCACCTCAGTTAATCATTCATGTAATCACAGTGTTAGAGCGCGTATGCTCATTTTCATCATTTCATTATGTAATCATGATGCGATATTCATGCGAGATCTATAATTATCTTGTGACTTTCCTACTTCAGTATGGAGAGGACAGGCAGAGGCCGCGGGGGAAGAGGCCGCGGTGCGGGACGAAACTCGAGATCTCGTGTGAATACATGCGCGAACGTGAGGAATAATGCTAATTTATCGAGCAGCGACGCTGCCACTCATTCACCCTGAAATGATCATTCACTGTTAGGGAGTTGTACCCGGGACATAGCTCACTCAAAAGGTGTTCGGGTTGACCCACTCGCATTTATGCAGGGCATGATGGCCCAGATGACTCAGATGGCATGCCTCATGGAGACGATGCAGAAATCAACCGCACAGAATCAACACGCTCCTCCGCCGCCACCTCAGAGGCAAGAGAGGACCGTGAGCAGTATCATTGGTGATATCTCTCGCCAAAGACCACCTACTTGTGAGGGCTCGTCTGAGCCGGCGGATATTGTTCACTGGCTGGAGCATTTCGAGAAGTTGTTTGCTATGGTGGAGTATCCCGAAGGGCACAAAGTTTCAGTTGCGGCTTACTATCTGGGTAAGTGCGCTCATTCATGGTGGTTATCATTGAAGCTCACCGACGGATCATGTACTTGGGATCAATTCAAGACTCTCATGATGGAGAGGTATTATCCGACCCCACTCATAGAGGCCAAGTTATCGGAATTACTCACTCCTGACCCCTCAGCAGATGATGATGTTCTCGCCATCGCCGAGAAATTTCAGGAGCTACTTCCTTTCGCCTCATCTATTATTCACTCTGAGGCAGATAAGATCAAGTATTTCAGCAAAAGGTTGAAACCTCGTATGCGGATGCAGTTGCTTAATCACAATTGCACCACTCTGGCCGAGTTAATCGAGAAAGCTCTTATTTATGAGCTTACTGATAAGGAGATTGCTAAGCAGCAACTTTCATCTGCTAGCAAGAAGTCAAAGAATCGTAATCAGTCTGAAGTCAGTCAGGCAACTTTCAAGAATCATCGTGCGGGCTCTACTTTCTCTGAGCGACCTCCTATGGTGCCCAGACCCGCGGAATCTCAGTCACGAGCGGACAGTTCGGCCATCACCTGTTTCAACTGTAGAGAACTTGGTCATTTCAGCACCAAGTGTCCGAGGCAGACTATCACGTGCAATAATTGTGGGATCGCTGGGCATAAGGCCCATTTTTGCTGAAGGGACTCCAAACCTACTCCGGCATCATCTCAGGCCCCGAAGCAATCATCTGGTCATAATCAGGCCACTCAGTCTGCGTCATTTAAGATGACAGGAGTAAATAAAGGCAGAGCCCATAGTCATCATACAGGAACGTCCGGTGCGGGGGCTAGCATGCCCCGAATTTATGAGATGAAGAGGACCGATGATCTGGAGGCCCGGATGATATAAGGTACACTCAAAATTCTATCTCAACCTGTGTGTACTCTCTTTGATACTGGTGCATCGCATTAATTCATTTCCGAGTCATGTTTGATTAGACTACATCTGGGTAGTGCTGCTAGTTGTGAGCCTTATGTCATTGGTCTACCTGATGGTAGAAGAATTATCGGAGATAGTGAGATTAAGGATTGTCCGATTCAGATTCATGGCCGTGATTGGTTAGCAGACCTAATCGTGGTAGATTTGCCGAGAGACAATGTCATCTTGGGTGTTGACTGGATGGATCGTCACGATGCCATCATTAGTGTCCGTAAGCGTATGGTCACTATCATTTCAGATGATGGGGTCGAATGTGTATTTCAGGGAGGAAATCCCAGCTGTTCCGGGAGAGTCATCAACTTGATGAAAGCAGTGAAATTACTCAGTCAGGGGTGTGTTGGTTATTAGTGCTATATGACCAAAACCGAGAAATCATCAATAATGTTGTAGGATATTCCGGTAGTGAGAGAATATGCCGACGTATTTCAAGATGAATTACCTAGTTTGCCTCCATAGAGAGATGTAGAATTCGCGATTGAGTTGGAGCCTGGTACGTCCCCAATATCGAAGGCACCGTATCGGATGGCCCCGACCGAAATGCTGGAACTGAAGAATCAATTGGAGGATTTGACCGAGAAAGGTTATATCCGACCGAGTGCGTCCCCGTGGGGAGCACCAGTGTTATTTGTCAAGAAGAAGGATGGTTCATTTCGTTTGTGTATCGATTATCGGGAGTTGAACAGAGTTACAATCAAGAATAAATATCCTCTACCCCATATTTATGATCTGTTGTATCAACTTCAGGGAGCTTCAGTATTTTCCAAGATTGACTTAAGATCTGGATATCATCAGTTGCGAATTCGAGAGTCGGATATCGCAAGGACGGCGTTCCGAACACGCTATGGTCATTACGAGTTTGTGGTAATGCCGTTTGGGTTAACTAATGCACCTGCAGTATTCATAGAGTTAATGTATCGGGTTTTCATTGACTATTTGGATCAGTTTGTGGTTTTCTTCATTGATGACATTTTAATTTATTCTCGTGACCGGGAGGAGCACGAATTTCACCTTCATCAGGTTCTCGACGTGTTGAGATGAGAGAAACTTTATGGAAAGTTTTCCAAATGTGAGTTCTGGATGTCCGAGGTGACGTTTCTCGGACATGTAATTTCATCAGACGGAGTACGTGTCGACCCTCAGAAGATGGAGGCTATCCGAGATTGGCAACCTCCGAAGAATGTTAAGGAAATCCGAAGTTTTCTCGGATTAGCTGGTTATTATCGGCGATTTATGGAAGGATTTTCTAAAATCGCTCAACCCATGACGAACCTTTTGCTGAAGGATAAGAAATACATGTGGTCCGATGCGTGTCAGCGGAGTTTTGAGGAACTCAAGAGTCGTTTGATTTCAGCACCTGTCCTATCCTTGTCGCAAGGGACGGAAGGATTTGTGGTTTATAGTGACGCGTCCGGACATGGTCTTGGATGTGTATTAATGCAGAACGGGAAAGTTATTGCTTATGCTTCACGACAATTGAGACCTTACGAGGTTAATTATCCGACCCATGATCTGGAGCTAGCAGCCATGGTTTTTGCATTGAAGATTTGGCGTCCTTGCCTTTATGGCATCACCTGTCAGATATTCACCGATCATAAGAGTTCGAAGTATATATTTACTCAGAAGGAGTTAAATATGCGACAAAGGCGGGGGTTGGAACTAATAAAAGATTATGATATTGAGATACTATACCACCAGAGCAAGACGAACATTGTCGCCGACGCCTTGAGTCGTAAGTCCGTTTAGGAGAAGATGCTTGCTCGTTTAACTGTTCAGAAGGAGCTTCAACAGTAATTCCTAAGATCCGAGGTCGAGGTATAGTTACAGCGAGTACAAGGGCAACTTTGTACTTTAGAGATTTCATCGCCACTTGAGGAGGCGATCAGGGAGAATCAGGGTTCGGACCCATTTTTGTTGCGCATTCGAGATGATGTGACTCAGGGGAAAGCCCCTGGATTTGTGGTCCAAGAGGATGGACTTTTGCAATTTAAGAATCGGTTATGTGTACTGGCGAATGACGAGTTGAAAAACTCGATTTTGAGAGAAGCTAATGCTACCCCTTATTTCATTCATCCGGGGTCTAGCAAGATGTACAAAGACTTGAAACAAAATTACTGGTGGAGTAATATGAAGCGAGAAGTCGCATAATTTGATTCGAGATGTTTAACCTGTCAGCAAGTCAAGATAGAACATCAGCGATTGGCGGGTATGCTGAAACCGCTCCCTATTCCAGATTGGAAGTGGGAGGATATTTCAATGGACTTCATCACGAGTTTGTCGAAGAGTCTCCATGGCATGAATATAATTTGGGTAATTGTGGATCACCTAAGTCAGCTCATTTCCTTGAGATTAAGGATACGTGGGGTCCTGAGAGACTTGCCCAGTTGTTCATCAAAAAGGTAGTGACACTGCACGGTACCCACTAAGAGTATCGTTTCTGACCGTGATGGGCGATTCGTGTCGCATTTCTGGAAATCAGTTCATCGTGCAATGGGAACTCAGCTAAATCTCAGCACAGCTTTTCATCCTCAGTCCGACGGACAATCAGAGCACACTATCCAGACATTGGAGGACATGTTGAGGGCATGCGTCCTCGATTGGAAAGACAATTGGGATGCCCAACTATAGTTGATCGAGTTCACATATAATAATAGTTGGCATGCTTAGATTAAGATGGCACCTTACGAGGCCTTATACGGTCATCATTGTCGATCTCCTTTGTGTTGGGATGACTTATCCGAATCAATAGGCACCGAGCCCGATATGCTTATAGCCGCCCGCGAGAAGGTATCTTTGATCAGGAGTTGTTTGTTGACCGCTCAGAGTCGACATAAATCATATGCAGATAATCGTCGTCGACCATTAGAGTTCGAGGCAGGTGACCACATTTTGGTAAAGGTATCCCCGAGTCGAGGTATTTTCCGTTTCGGGAAGTGGGGAAAGTTGAGTCCGAGATTCATCGGACCATTTGAGATTTTGGATCGAGTAGGAAGTCTGGCTTATCGATTGGCCTTACCTCCGGTGTTGAGCCAAATTCATAATGCATTTCACGTCTCTCAGTTGCGGAAGTATGTTGCCGACCCGAGTCACATACTTCACTTCGACGAAATCAAGATCGCGGATGATCATTCATATGAGGAGCGTCGTATACGAGTTTTAGAGCGGCGAATCAAACAGTTGAGGAACAAGAAGATTCATTTGGTTAAAATTCAGTGGTCTAGACACGGAGTCGAAGAGGCTACTTGGGAAACCGAGGATAACATGCGAGAGAGTTATCCTGAGTTGTTTGACCCTTAGTTTCGGGATGAAACTCTTTTAAGGGGGGGTGTATGTAATACCCGGTTGTAATTCAGTCATTATCATTCAGTAATTATCACTCAGTAATTGCCACTCAGTAATTTTCACTCATTAATAATCATTAATCATTCATATTCAATCATTGTATTCACCGTTCAGAGTATTTGTATCGAGTATCAGTTATTATTCATCTTTCTACCTGGTTGGGGATCGAGCCGTGTTTATCATCATTGTCATCTTCATAGTGGGCTGTGTGTGAGGAGTAGCGCACGCTACGTACTCTCTTTAGTGCGCGCTAATTGAGTAAGGGTAGCGCACGCTACCTCTCAGCATTAGTGCACGCTAGCGTTGTTCAGGCAGACAGTCTAGTGGGCACTGGACTGCAGTTAAGTTGTAGTAGCGCAAGCTACGAATGGTAAGTAGTGCGCGCTAGTAAGTTTGGATAGCGCACGCTATACAGTCAGTGTAGCGCGCGCTAAGGTCGATCAGGCAGAGTCCATTGGGTACTGGACTAGTCTGGAATAATTCATAGCGCACGCTATGAGTAGATTTTAGCGTACGCCAATGATGTAGTAGCGCATGCTGAGTTTTGGGTGTAGCGCACGCTATCGCGAGCAGATCAGAGAACAGGATGTTCTGGACTTCAATTACTGGGCATCAGATATTCTATTAGTGCACGCTAACATTTTGGGTTAACGCACGCTAACGAGGCAGTCAGTAGGCACTGTATTGTCCGGTTAACTCGCTAGCGCACGTAGAATATCAGGGCTTAGTGTGCGCTAAACTGGAACAGTATAAATAAGACAATCAGCCCAGGTTTCGTCATTTCTCGCATATCATTTCGTTTTTGGGCGTTTTGGGCGATTTCGGACGTTTTGGAGAGATTTCTTCGAGCTTAATCCATCTATCATCATCTTCAAACTTATCATTCGGATTAATCATCATTTCATCCTCTCCAACACATAAAATCAAGGTAATGATCTCTTGGATCTAGAATTTCGAATTTTGAGTATTTTCCTTCCGATCTCTTCGTGTAAGCTTGCTATTATGTTGGAATATGTTAGATATAGATTATCTACCTTGGATACTGTAACATCCCGAGATATTCTAATTACAAGAAATGTGAATATATTCCAACAATACCACAGAAATTCAAGTTACAAACCGGTTCCAGCTGATCCAAAGAGTTAATTAATACAACCATATCGAAATGATATTAATAAGACACGCGTACTCGAGTACTGAAAATGAATTAAGAAAACAAATCACAAAAACAACAAACATCACTGAGCCCCTTCGTCGTCACGTCGGTACTGTGGTTGTTTCCCCACTCCTCGGCTACCTGAACATCAAAACAAATGTCCACCCCCGAAGGGGTTAGCAAAACGATGCTAGTACAAGTATCATATTAAACAAATCGAATATACATCAACAATACATAACAAGATACACCACACGGACTTCCGCTACCAGAATTCGAAAATGCGAATCCACACGATTCCATTAACACAGCATAGGTATTCCAATGATCCAGCGCCCTCAGCATAGATCCCATGATGATCCCGTCAGACCAACACGAGGTGGAAAAACCCGTCCAACGATCCAGCGCCCTCAGCCTAGATCCCAAGATGATCCCGTCGTACCAACACGAGGTGGACATCCGATCCAGCGCCCTCAGCATAGATCGTACAACATACACAAACACAACTCATGCATACATATATGCCAAAACGCTATGTCCATCAACATGAACATACAAACACTAGATAACGAATATCATGACATTTCAACGAATAAATTCCCATGTTCAACAACATGAATAAACCACATGCATGCGCAAAATACCAATATTAACACATTACGATACTTGCCTCAAAGATGGCAAGAACTAATCACTCCAATGATCTCGACACCCGCGAAGGCCGTCTCCTTCGATCAACGTAGCAAGCTCGAACCTTAACAAAAGAGATAATAAATGATTCATCTCATGTTGTACGAACGTCTAACAATCCGGTCTACGGCCGAAAACTCTAAAAATGTAATCTGCCTGAATTACTTAGCGCACGCTCCGTACTCTACGTAATCTGTGCTAAGTCTGCCTGCTAACATACGCAAATGACCAGGTCTAGCGTATGCTAGCTATGTACTGACAGTTCTCTCTAATCAGCCGACTAACTCGACTAATGACATAACGTACGTTACGTACCAAATGTAGCATACGTTAACTCATTCCCGATAGCGCACGTTAATAAACATATCTTAGCGTGCGCTAACCGTGCATGGCAGTTTACTACTGGGCAGAAAACTTGATCTAATGGTGATGAAAATCATGAAATCTATAGTGTTAATACATGTCATCTCTGTGCATATCATGCTCATACGGTTTGTGAAAGATCTTTATGGATTAAACGACTTCGAGATACAATGATACGTATAATCACCAGAACATCATAATTCATCTTTGATATTCAAGAAAATATCCTAAGTTCAATCCATTCCATGTCCCAAAACGTATGATTCCTTTATGTAAAGACATAAGAACTTGGTAATCTCCATATACTGGTCATAATCGGTTTTGAAGCTTCATGAATATGCTAGTAGTTCAAACACTAATAGGTTCAATGGATTATACGATGAATAAGTACCGAAGCATCGAAAATATCCTTCTAACACATGATGTTCGACTACTTACACATTTAACTGACTAGATAATCCCAAATCATGATCAGAACGTCCTTCAGAACATTACTTAATATTGGTGAAGAATCACCTACCTCAAAGTAGTGAAGAACAAGGAGGAACTCGAAGAAATACAACACCGAGGGCTTGAACACCAATCTCCAATGATCTACAATCTTCAAACTCGTGCTAGGAGGGTGATATGAGAAGTTAAGGTTGGAGGAACTAACTCTCTAAGCTCAAAAATTCGGATTTGGGAAGTGAGAAGATCTGAAAAATGAAAAAGTGAGCTGTCTTATATATAGAAAAGGGTTATTAGCGCGTGCTAGTCCCTGTCCATAGCGTGCGCTAACGGTCATACGAAGCTTACTGACTTCACTATACTCAGCATTTAGCGTGCGCTATCCTCATATCCATTAGCGTGCGCTACCGCGTTGACTTGGCTTTTCCCGAAAGCCGTCCAGGTTCATCCCGACATGATCCGACCAAGATCCGCGGCTGATCTCACCTACCACCCTGTCTTAATCATGCTGACTACGTATAGTGTGCGTTAAGGTGCATAAGTAGCGTGCGCTACGAATCCAATTTAGCGTGCGCTACGCTAAGTCGATAGCGTGCGCTACTTGTGCAAAAATGACCACTTAGAAAACATTCATGCAATCATGCGCTCAACAACACCGGATCATGAAATACGGAGAATAATACTCAGATCAAAATACAAGAAATACAATATCACAAGGTTCAATTACACATCAGAAATCTCGGGTATTACATCCTCTCTCCCTAAAAAGAAGTTTCGTCCCAAAACTTATGATGAAACCAACTCCGGATATCTAGTCTTCATATTGTCCTCCATTTCCCAAGTGGCCTCTTCAATTCCGTGTCGTGACCATTGTACTTTAACTAAGGGTATTGGTTTATTCCTCAGTTGTTTGATCCGACTCTCAAGTATCTTGATTGGTCTCTCTTCGAAGGTGCCATCATTAGCTATCTCGATCTCATCGAACTCAATGATATGACTGGGATCTGGTACATACTTCCGCAATTGGGATACGTGAAACACATTGTGAATGTGACTCAGTGATGGCAGTAAGGCCAACTGGTATGCTAAATCCCCAACTCTCTCGAGGATCTCAAATGGTCCGATATATCTCGGACTTAGCTTACCTTTCCTCCCAAAATGGAAAATTCCTCGTATAGGAGACACCTTCAATAGTACGTGGTCCCCAATGTCGAACTCTAGCGGGCGACGACGCACGTCTGCATAAGACTTCTGTCGACTCTGGGCAGTCAACAGTCTTTCCCGAATCAAAGCTATCTTCTCTTGAGTCTGAACTATCAATTCCGGTTCCGTCCCGATCAAGTCCGAAGAATCATCCCAGCACAGGGTTGATCGGCATCTTCTCCCGTATAAAGCTTCAAATGGTGCCATCTTAATTGAAGCATGCCAACTATTGTTGTAGGTGAATTCAATCAACGGCAAATGAACTTCCCAATCAGTTGACCAATCCAAGGCACAAGCTCTAAGCATGTCTGTTACTGTTTGTATCGTCCTTTCGGACTGACCGTCCGTTTGAGGATGATAAGCCGTGCTAAAGTTTAGCTCGGTCCCCAAATCCCTGTGAACTGCCTTCCAGAAGTGCGACACGAAGCGACCATCTCGATCTGAAATAATGGTCTTCGGCGTCCCATGCAATCTGACTATCTCTCCAATAAATACTCGTGCCAATTTCTCGGGTCCCCATGTGTCCTTAATTCCTAGGAAATGAGCCGACTTGGTTAGTCGATCAACTATAACCCAAATCATGTTCATCCCCGTTTTGGTCCTTGGCATATTGGTGATGAAATCCATCAAGATATCCTCCCACTTCCATTCAGGGATCGGTAGCGGCTTTAACATTCCGTCCGGTCGCTGATGTTCAATCTTAACCTGCTGACACGTCAAACACTTCGAAACGTACTCTGCTACGTCCTTCTTCATATTTCCCCACCAGAAGTTTTGTTTTAGATCCTTATACATCTTACTGCTGCCCGGGTGAATAGAATAGGGCGCGCTGTGAGCTTCCTTCAGAATTGTCCGCCTCAAATCATCATCATCGGGAACACAAAGTCGAATCTGAAATCTCAGAACTCCATCATCTTGTATCATGAGTCCTGGGGCCTTTCCTTTCTTTACTTCGTCACATAACCGAAGGATCAGAGAATCGTTCAACTGCTTAGATTTGATTTCCTCGACTAGTGACGAAGTTAGTTCCATCACATATAATTGCCCTTGGATTCCTGGTGACCATACTTCAATCCCTTCGCGGATTAGTTCTCGTTGAATGCTGGTTTGCGATGTAAGTGCTTCCAACACTCGAAGAGAAATAGGTTTACGGCTTAATGCATCAGCTACTACATTTGCTTTACCCGGATGATAGAGAATTTCCAAGTCGTAATCCTTGATTAATTCCAGCCACCTTCTCTGCCTCATGTTTAATTCTTTCTGACTGAAAATGTACTTGAGGCTTTTATGATCTGTAAAGATCTGACAATGAGTGTCGTATAAATAATGTCGCCAAATTTTCAAGGCAAAGACCACAGCTGCTAACTCCATATCATGAGTCGGGTAATTAACTTCGTACGGTTTCAACTGCCGAGAAGCATAGGCAATCACCTTATCCTTTTGCATCAACACACATCCCAGACCCTGATTTGAATCGTCGCTGTATACCATGAATCCATCAGTTCCATTTGGTAATGCTAATATAGGTGCTGTCGTCAGTCTCTTCTTAAGTTCATCAAAACCAGCCTGGCATTTCTCATCCCACGTGAACTTTTGAGTTTTCTGTAACAGCTGAGTGAGTGGACGAGCAATTTTGGAAAATCCCTCTACAAAACGGCGATAATATCCAGCAAGTCCTAAGAAGCTTCGGACTTCTTTCACGTTATTAGGAGCATCCCATTCCAAGATTGCTTCGACTTTCTTCGGGTCCACCTGAACTCCGTCCACTGATATCACATGCCCAAGGAAAGTTACTTCCATAAGCCATAACTCACATTTGGAAATCTTCGCATAAAGTTGTTCATTCCTCAAGGTGCTCAAAACCACACGCAAATGCTCGGCATGCTCCCCTGTGTCTTTCGAATAGATCAAGATGTCATCAATGAAAACGACCACAAACTTATCTAGGTATTCTAAGAATACCCGATTCATCAATTGCATAAATACCGCAGGAGCATTGGTAAGTCCGAATGGCATCACCACGAATTCATAGTGCCCATACCGGGATCTCAAAGCAGATTTCGGGATATCCAATTCCTTAATTCTCAACTGATGATATCCTGATCGTAAGTCAATCTTCGAGAATACCCTTACCCCTTGCAGTTGATCAAACAAGTCGTCGATCCGAGGTATAGGATACTTGTTCTTGATCGTCACCTTATTTAGCTCCCTGTAATCAATACATAATCGGAGGGATCCATCTTTCTTCCGGACAACGAGAACGGGTCCTCCCCAAGGAGAAACGCTAGGTTGAATGTAACCCTTCTATAATAATTCCTCTAGTTGCTTCTTTAGTTCATACATCTCGGTTGGCGCCATGCGGTATGGTGCTCTGGAAATAGGAGTGGCTCCAGGCTCTAATTCGATAGTGAACTCCACTTCTCTTTGCGGAGGTAACCCAGGTAGTTCGTTAGGGAATACATCTGAGAATTCATTCACAACTGGAATAGACGAGAGCTCTACTCCTTCATCTTTTCTCATGGCATAGCACCAAAATCCATGACATCCCTGCTTCAGTAATTTCACAGCTTCCATCACTTTGATCAATTTTCCCGAGCTTCCCAGTCTCCACCCTCTGAATAAGTGTTCAGATCCGTCATCAGCAATGATAGAAATGACTCTCTTTCGGTAATTCAGAATAGTTCCATAACAGTTGAGCCAATCGTCTCCGAGAATTAAATCGTCACCATGAATGTCAACTACAATAAGATTCGATGGCCAATCTCTCCCTCCTATAGTCATTGGAAAATCTCTAGTTTCTAGGGTTCCCACAATTCTCTCTCCGCTCGGCAAACCCACAACATATGGTTCACAATCAAATAAACACGAGATTTTCAAACAATTAACACAGTTCAATGATATGAAAGAATGTGTAGCTCCGGAATCGAATAAGACACTAACTGGTTGCAAAAGGATCTGAATCGTACCTGATGCAACAACAGTGTTCTGATCGTCAGATTTCCTCATCTCGTACAGGTGCAGAGGAACGGACCCAGCACTGGATGTCTCTCTCTTTCCAACATTCTGCTGCTGAAATCCACTCTGCTGCGTCTGGTTCACACTTATTTCTTTCGGAACTGGCGCTAGAGTGTGAGTACCAAACGATCCAGTCGCCACTCCACAGAAAGCCGCATGGTGCCCCTCTTGCCCACAATCGAAACAAGTCACAGAAGATGCGGGGCAATCACGTCTAATATGCCCTGCTCGACCACAATTATAGCACTTCTTTGATGCGTCCGAAACTACTGATGTTGTCCGAAACTTATTTCCACCTCGAGAAGGATGTGGAGGTTTCCTAGATGAATAAAAGGAAGACTGGACATTGCGGGGCCCACCACTCTTGTTTTCTGAGAAGTTTCCGGTCACTTTCTGCTTCTTCGCCTCCATCGATTTCTCCACCGCCGCCTCTTTCATGTCGTAGGCCAGCGCTTTGTCTTGATACTGTCGCAACGTAGTGCACTCGAATCCGGACATGTATTGCTGAATCTCCGGCTTCATCTGCATATCGAAATGAAAAATCTTTTCTGCCTCCGTTCTGACCATGTGTCGCACACAAGTCAGCTGATGATTAAAAGTTTTGATTAAGTCTGTCACAGATGCTTCCGAACTCTGTGGTCAGAAAAACTCTCGGATTTTTCCTCCCTAACTGGACGAGGACAATACTGCGCTTCCATCATTAGTTTGAAATCCGTCCAGTCAGCATTATGATTCTCAGGTCGAATAGCTTCCCACCAGTCAAAAGCCTCCCCAGTCAGAAAATATTGGGCAATAGGAACTTTCCGGTCCTCGGGACAGTTAATACCCGCTAATATCTTCTCTAACTCCTTTAGCCAATGATCCCAAGTAAGTGCCTCAACAGATCCGTCAAATTTTGGCGGGTGCAATTTGACCACCTCAGCAAGCCATCTGTCTCCCCAGTTATCCTCGTGGTGCTGCTGTCCCATCGTCGTCTGCATGCGGTCAAGTACCTGAGCAAACTGGTTTATCTGAGCCACCACCTGTTGAAGCACTCCCGGCATGTTAGGATTCGTGTCGTCATTCGCTGATCCCTGCTGCCCTCCAGAATGGGAATCGGTTCGACTAGCCGATAATTATGGGGTAGTTGCGGAATCCTTCTGTCTCATGTTACCACGTCCGCGTCCACGTCCGCATCCGCGTCCACGTCCTCCTCTCAACATACTGTAAACACAATTTCTCAATATCCAGGACAAAATTTTCAAAATAAAGCCCGTCAAATACTCACAAAACAGAAATCAAGTAAAATGGTAGTATAAGAGATTAGGAGACTTACAACCACGGTCCACATGACGACTTTAGCTGAACAGTGATGTTACGAACGACCCGTAAATCAAATAACGTAAACAGACCCAACTAAAACCCGACTGCCAAGATATCCATGAATCTTAGCTCTGATACCATATTCTGTAACATCCCGAGATATTCAGAATAATTACAGCACCGTAAACCCTTTAAGTAAGGATTTACGAGGCTAATTAAAAGAAATGTGAATATAATCCAACAATACCACAGAAATTCAAGTTACAAACCGGTTCCAACTGATCCAAAGAGTTAATTAATACAACCATATCCAAATGATATTAATTAGACACGCGTACTCGAGTACTGAAAATGAATCAAGAAAACAAATCACAAAAACAACAAACATCACTGAGCCCCTTCGTCGTCACGTCGGTACTGTGGCTGTTTCCCCACTCCTCGGCTACCTGAACATCAAAACAAATGTCCACCCCCGAAGGCGTTAGCAAAACGATGCTAGTACAAGTATCATATTAAACAAATCGAATATATATCAACAATACATAACAAGATACATCACATGGACTTCCGCTACCGGAATCCGAAAATGCGAATCCACACGATTCCATTAACACAACATGGGTATTCCAATGCTCCAGGGCCCTCAGCATAGATCCCAAGATGATCCCGTCGGACCAACACGAGGTGGAAAAACCCGTCCAATGATCCAGCGCCCTCAGCCTAGATCCCAAGATGATCCCGTCGGACCAACACGAGGTGGACATCCGATCCAGCGCCCTCAGCATAGATCGTACAACAAACACAAACATAACTCATGCATACATATATGCCAAAACGCTATGTCCATCAACATGAACATACAAACACTAGATAACGAATATCATGACATTTCAACGAATAAATTCCCATGTTCAACAACATGAGTAAACCGCATGCATGCTCAAAATACCAATATTAACACATTACGATACTTGCCTCAAAGATGGAAAGAACTAATCACTCCAATGATCTCGACACCCTCGAAGGCCGTCTCCTTCGATCAACGTAGCAAGCTAGAACCTTAACAAAAGAGATAATAAAGGATTCATCTCACGTCGTATGAACGTCTAACAATCCGGTCTACGGCCGAAAACTCTAAAAATGTAATCTGCCTGAATTACTTAGCGTACGCTACGTACTCTACGTAACGTGCGCTAAGTCTGCCTGCTAACGTACGCAAATGACCAGGTCTAGGGTACGCTAGCTATGTACTGACAGTTCTCTCTAATCAGCCGACTGACTCGACTGATGACATAACATACGTTATGTACCAAACGTAGCGTACGTTAACTCATTCCCGATAGCGCACGTTAATATACATATCTTAGTGTGCGCTAACCGTGCATGGCAGTTTACTACTGGGCAGAAAACTTGATCTAATGGTGATGAAAATCATGAAATCTATAGTGTTAATACATGTCATCTCTGTGCATATCATGCTCATACGGTTTGTGAAAGATCTTTACGGATTAAACGACTTCGAGATACAAGGATACGTATAATCACCACAACACCATAATTCATCTTTGATCTTCAAGAAAATATCCTAAGTTCAATCCATTCCATGTCCCAAAACGTATTATTCCTTTATGTAAAGACATAAGAACTTGTTAATCTCCATATACTAGTCATAATCGGTTTTGAAGCTTCATGAATATGCTAGTAGTTCAAACACTAATAGGTTCAATGGATTATACGATGAATAAGTACCGAAGCATCAAAAATATCCTTCTAACACATGATGTTCGACTACTTATACATTTAGCTGACTAGATAATCCCAAATCATGATCATAACGTCCTTTAGAACATTACTTAATATTGGTGAAGAATCACCTACCTCAAAGTAGTGAAGAACAAGGAGGAACTTGAAGAAATCCAACACCGAGGGCTTGAACACCAATCTCCAATGATCTACAATCTTCAAACTCATGCTAGGAGGGTGATATGAGAAGTTAAGGTTGGAGGAAGTAACTCTCTAAGCTCAAAAATTTGGATTTGGGAAGTGAAAAGATCTGAAAAATAAAAAAGTGAGCTATCTTATATATAGAAAAGGGTTATTAGCGCGCGCTAGTCCCTGTCCATAGCATGCGCTAACAGTCATACGAAGCTTACTGACTTCACTGTACTCAGTATTTAGCGTGCGCTATCCTCATATCATTAGCGTGCACTACCGCGTTGACTTGGCTTTTCCCGAAACCCGTCCAGGTTCATCCCGACATGATCCGACCAAGATCCGCGGCTGATCTCACCTACCACCCTGTCTTAATCATGTTGACTATGTATAGCGTGCGTTAAGGTGCATAAGTAGCGTGCGCTACAAATCCAATTTAGCGTACGCTACGCTAAGTCGATAGCGTGCGCTACATGTGCAAAAATCACAACTTAGAACACATTCATGCAATCATGCGCTCAACAACACCGGATCATGAAATACGGAGAATAAAAATCAGATCAAAATGCAACAAATACAATATCACAAGGTTCAATTACACATCAGAAATCTCGGGTATTACAGATACATGTATTCCTACGGATTTATTGATGTGTTTTTTGGATTTGACGAATATTTGGAGAATTAATCAAGAACACTTTAGAGTTGACTTTGATATTTGGGGGTTTTCGGTTAGATGTTGTCGTTAACTCGATTTGTGGATCCCTGTTGGATTATTGATATCATTGGAGGTGTTTTGTTGGATTGAACTACTCATTTTGGAGTTTGGTTCTGATATAGTTGGGGTTGATTATAATCACAGGATGAATGTTTGCTAAGTGTTTGTCTTAATGCCCCAATGAGTTTGGATATTATTGTATCAACTTTTGAATTGGGTTGTGATCATATTTGAATTGTCTATTAAGCGGATATTTGGTCACTGGGTTATTCAAGGTTGTTCGAGCGACCGACATCTATTTTTAGTACGTTGTTCGAGGAAGTACTTTCTTCACCGGTATTGTGTAAGTTAATTCTTACTCGGTTAAAAGGATACTCATTCCTTTCGTTGTTGTTCAATCATAATCATAACTCATTCATAATGTATTAACCATACTGAGACTTGTAATGGTCGAATAATCACATCATTCACGAGGAACGACGGTTCCAATTATTTCATTGAGCAATCATTTATTTCACTATTATTTCATCTCGGTGAGTCATTCTTGACTTTGTCGGATTGTTATTCATTAATATTTCTTCATGGTCATTCTTGTTCATATAACCTTCTGGGTTCATATTGTGTGGCCGGGTGGGGATATGTGGGATTTTTATTCGGGCACATGATGGTCATGTGTTCGGGTTCACCGACATAATGGACTATGCACACGGTAATGTACCTCCGTGAGACTAATTAGGTACAAGGATGGGTGTGTCCGGACACTCGTATTGTGCACTTGCACATACCATTACGGGCATACTATGATGCTCCTCTTCAGCTTAATTTCATAATTAAGTTATATCATGATTGTGTTTATTCAACTCTTGAGGATTGTTGTTTTGTGTAAGTGACCCCTTTGGGGGACGTTGTTTTCAGGTCATGTCAAGGCTAAATCACGGGAAGAGAATGTTGACGGCGAGGAGTCCCAGTGATACTAGTAGGGGGGCCCAGTCCTTTTTCAGTCATTCATGTTTCTTTATTTATATTTCCGCTGCAGATTTCCGTTTTGGATATTCATTTTCATTCAGTGTTGTATATTTTATCTTCATATAAAATATACATGTATTCTGTATTCTCCTGGGTGTGTTGTACTTGAAACTCCTCATCGGAGTAATTAATGATATAATGTGGTTCGGTACTACAATTATATTATTTAATTCATTAAGTTTTATTTGCCTGGTGGGTTCTAGTTGGGGGTCCACGGCAATGTAATATTCGCCTAGTTAGGGGTGTTACAGATCAGTAATCAAATCTCTTAGAGTTCTAAACCAGGTGAATATGTTCTTTTTTATTTCATCACCATAGTGACATCATTTGTCAAAGAAGGAATAGCCTCTACCCAACAGGATGCATACTCGACTGCTATCAAAATATACTTGTTCCAGAATGATGAAGACAAGGGGCCCGTGAGGTCTATGCCCCAAACATCAAAAAAATCTACCCTCATTATATTTGTCATGGGAATCTCATGACGCCTTGATATGTTCCCCACTAGCTGACATCGATCGCACTATTGAATGAAGAGATAACAAGTATTGTACGAATTAGGCAAATAAAATCCACTTTTCAAAAATTTTGCAGCAGTTCGAGTTGCACCAAGTTGTCCTGATGTCGATGAAGAATGGCACTGTTGAAGAATTTTTCCCACTCTTCCTGTGGAACACACCTCCACACGATCATATCCACACATCTCTTGCAAAGTAGCGGGTCATCCCACATTATAGACCTTGACGTCATGGAGGAATTTGTTCTTTTAGTAATGAGATATGTCCGGAGGAAGTACACCTGCAACAAAAAAATTAACAATGTGGTCATACCATGGAAATTTTGTTTCAACTATAAAAAGGCGATCTTCGGGAAAGTCTTCTTAATCTACCTAATAAGGACATCTTCTATTTCTTGTATTCGAGCCAAGATATATGGTCGGTCTCTACTTTTTTACAACCCTTTCTATCTCGGATCTCCACATCGAACTCGTACAAATACATAATCCATCTAATGAAGCGAGGTTGGAGTCATTCTTGTCGAATAAGTACTTGATGGCTGCTTGGTCCGTGTGTATTACCGTCTTTGTGACAATCAAGTAGGATCGGAACTTATCAAAGGCATATACCACCACGAGCATCTCTTTCTCTGTTGTGGTGTGATTTTGTTGGGCTCCACCCAGAGCCTTGCTTGCATAATAAGCATCAAGAAATAATTCTCGCGGTGTTGCCCCAACATAGCTCCAACTGCAAAATCACTTGCATCATACATTATCAGGATGTTGAGACCAATCGGGCACTACGAGGACATGATCACTCACTAATGCCTTCTTCAAAATCTCAAATGCCTGCAAACACTCATTAAAATAAATGAAAGAATTACCTTTTTTTGAATTTAGAAAAATCACGAATAAACTTCATATAGAAACCAGTGACTTAGAAAACTCATGATGTCATTTTCAATCTTTGCAGGGCGACGTCTATGAAAGGAGATAATTTTTGCTTTATCCACCTCAAGCCCTATGTGGGCTACAACAATGCCTTCACGTACCATAACATGGCACTTTTCCAAGTTAAGTACTAGATTAGTCTCTTCGCAACGCTACAATATTAAGGTTGGATTTTGCAAAAAGTGATCAAAATAATCATCAAAGACAGAGAAATCATCCATGAACACCTCTGTGATTTTTTAGTTAAACCATAAAAATAGCCATGATATAATATTGAAAGGTGACTAGGGTATTATATAAACTAGACGGCATTATACCATAAGCATAAATTTTAGGAATGCAAAATGTCATCACTAAAGTGGAGGAGCAGCTAGCTCAGATTCTTTATGTTGGAAAAAAGGGGGAAGAAGAGATGAGAACCAAGATAAGGCCAGAGGCACTATCTATGGTCCCCATTCAATTTCCTAAGGCTGTAATTTCGAGTATATTAAAAAAGAAATATACAGATGCACCACCAGAAGTAACAGCAGCTAAGAAAAGGATAACTGGGCAAGAACCAGTTGTGCCACTTCACTGGCAAGGAAAAGAATTGTATTATGTTGAGGAATTCATTCCCGAGGAAGCTGGAAATAAATGGGGGATTGCAAAGAAGCAATTTATTGAAAATATTATCTCTGGGAAATCCTCCAAGACCCGGACTCCACTCCTCAACAAATATTTATTGACTACTGGAGATCAACTACCCAAATCTGTGGGAAATTTTGAAAAGGGTTGCTGAAGAAACATTCAATGCTTATCTAAAAATTCCTGATTTCAAACCACAGGTGCCTCCAATTGATATAAATGGGAAATAAAAGCATTGAATGTTTCCACAGTTGCTGAAGAAACATTCAATGCTTAATGATGAAGCACTTCAGAGGGAGATAAAAGCTCTGTGCATTAAGAACCAATACACCTCCCCTGAAACTCAAAGATTTGCGTCTCAGATAGTCAAGAAGATGTATGGGCTGATTCCAGTAGTTCAAAGGCCCATTGGAGCAAAGCCACTGAAGTCCCTTCCTCCAGCAAGTATTAGAGAAAGAGGAAGAGGAAGACAAAGAGGAAGAGGAAGAGGAAGATAATAATTTTATTACTATCAATCACTTGTAAATTTACTTGCAATTTTATTTTACTTGTAATTTTTCATTTCACTTGTAAAAGAGTGTACTGTAATCTTGAATATCATAAGTTTATAACAGTCGACTTGAATGACAACATCTAGTTGTCTCAAACAGACTGAGTCATTACATTTTAGTTATTTTAACTGTTTGTGTGATGATTTTACTACATTTGAACACTAAGTTTTGCCATCATCAAAATAGCGGGAATTTGTTAGGAATATTATTTTAGATTTTGATGATGTCACCCTTGTATTGATGATTACTTCAAATGTATGTACATGGAATTGTAAAGAAGAACCAAATGAGTATATATAGGCCTTTTAAAGATTAGTCTAAGTCTTGATCAAGTAATGATCACTTAGAATTTCGGCTAAGTATAGAATAAGAAAAATATCAACCGAGGTTTTGGTCAACGAAAATACTAGTCGAGGTTTGACTAAAACATTGTAGCACCTTAGATCTGAAGAAAACAGAATATCAGATGAGCTTTCAGTCATACAATAATATCAGTTGAGGTTTGACCACAAGCGAGTTCATTATCCGTCATGCTTTCAGACAAAGGAAATATAAGGCGAGTTTTACCCCAACTAAAAGCAGACCAGTTTTTAACAGGCGAGTTTAGGTCAAATGAAATATCAGCTGAGTTTGACCAGACATAATATCAGGCGAAATTTTATCAGGCGAGGTTTGGTGAAAGCATGATATCAGCTGAGGTTGACCAAAGGAATATAAGCCAACTTTCTAAAGATAGATACAGACAGTCTTTATCCAGGCAGAACATCAGAGAGGTTTGACCAACTCATCAGAAAGGTTTTACCAACATAACAGAGAGGTTTGACCAACAAAAATATCAAATGAGTTTACCTCAGACAAGATATCATCCAAGTTTTGGATATCAACTGTCCATGTCAGCAAGCGTTGAAAAGTCAACAATAACGGCTAGACTCATGCGGACATAAAAGCCAATGGACAAAGTCATTGATTCCCGAAATTTAAGGAATATATTATTTATAAAGATTCGCGCCCTGGAGAATTTCTAATTATAGTAATAAATAAAAGTGACGCAACAGGATAATACATCTTCAAACGGTCAGATTTGAAGAAAGAGACAAAGCCTTACAAATATATGAACAGATAAACAATGAAGTCCACTATCTAACAGATGGAATTGTTACAAGATGCAATGGCTATGAAGAAGCTCAAGATCGTACTATAAATATCTGAAGAAAGATTGAGCAGAAGTATGATACGAACAATACTTACAAGTGATAAAAGCAAACAAAGCAAACAAAGCAATCTATAGCATCATGAAGAGCTAGTTTCCAAAGTATTATACTGAGAAGCTCTTGAAAGTTGGAGGAGAAAAAAACTCTCGAGTATGGGTTACTTCTTTGAATGAGGTTTTTAGAAGACCAAGGTTGTAAATGCATCCACGGGTTCTTGATCGGAAGGTGATAGACATCTTGCGAGTTGTTGAGGTATCCACGAGTTTTCAATCAAGAGGTGCTAGGCAGCCAAAGGGAGTTGCAACGGCCACGGGTTTCCATTGGTTGGAAGATATTGTAATGAAGTTCATTGTAACATAATTTCACAGGTTGAAAGTTATAGTGAATTATTCCCAACTAGTTTGGAGAGAAGTGGATTAGTAGAGGATTAACCCACCTCTGAAACCACTATAAAAGTGTTGTGTGGTTTACTGCTTTATCATCATATTTAACTGCTGCATATATATTTACTGTTCCATTATAGAGTCAGCTATCTTTCTGCAAAACAAGTTTTACAGCTAACATAAGTCATCTGCATTATTATCAGCTCTGTCTTCCGCAATACTTATCTGCAGCGGAGGTTTGTTAGCTGCACGCAATCACAGCTGAAGAAACTCAACTGATATATTCAAGAAAAGATTTTAGATAGTCCATTCACCTCCCCCCCCTCTAGACTGTTCTCTGAGTATCTGTGACCAACAGGTGATATAACTGTTCGTGAGCCTTTAGAGGTAAGTGCGCCTAGCAGAACTCAGACGTTGACGACCAGGAGATACGAGTCTCTCATGAGAGTCGGGATAAACCTAGTTGCGAGAACTTATCGCCCGCCTAGAGAGTCTTAGCGGATGTTTCGAACTCGACGGCCATTGCTATAGCACTGAGAGATCGACCCTTATATTGTTAAAATAATTACCTCGTTGGAATATCCCGAATTTACCTATTTAACCTCAGAGATTACTTCTTCATTCGACCACTGATTCAGAGCATTTTTATCATTTTGAGAATTATTTGAACTCGAGAATAAAATCACGAACTACTAGGGACAAGATTGACGATGAAGGGGTCTATCGGATATAGTCATATCCTGTAACCACCCTGAAGAGTCGACTCATATAGGGTCTAATATTCAAACTTATTTCGATGTTGATTTCCAGCCTCGAAAACCTCCCTCGGTTATTTCCCTGCGATGTTACTTAGAATTGAGTTCGAAATTTTTATTATCCATCAGTACTTTTGACTTGCTTGCATCTAAAGTTTCGGGACGAAACTTCTTTTTAGGGGGAGAGGGTGTGACACCCCAGATTTTTACCCTTAAATAACTTCTAATTTTCGTTAGTGTGCGTTAGGTATACCGTTGCGTGCCCTAATCGCCTTCCTTTAGCGTGCGCTAGCCGATAGTTAGTGTGCGCTACCTGGGAGTTGGTGTCCAGAAATTGGAGTCCAGAACCTACTGTCCTCCGCCCTGCTCGAGTCTTAGCGTGCGATGTTGTGATAGCTAGTGTTTGCTACGCAACACATATAGTGTGCGCTAGCCGAAGCCTAGTGTACGTTACCTGATAGTCCAGATAGTCCAAAAAACTTACTGCCTCTGCCGACCCAGCTCGTTAGCGTGCGCTACGGACGTGTTAGCGCTCGCTACTGACCACGAATAGCGTGCTAACTGCTAGTCCATAGAGCAGAATTTGCTACTGCCTCTGCCTTGCCTGGTCCCTTAGCGCACGCTAAGGCTCAAAGCTAGCGTGCGCTACTCAAGAATTAGCCCGCGTTAGCCTAGGCCTAGCGTATGCTATCTCTCTGACCCAGAACTGTAATACTCGGATTTTCAGTATAAATTTTTCGCGTTATTTTACCTGAGATATATTGTATAGCTTGGTGTCTATACAGTATGGATAAAATAAATTGAGAACCGAGACAGTTAAACTTGTGTAATTGATGTTTTTATTGACAGTTATATTGAGGATATGTTATATCAGGTTGAACTGATTTGGCTGTCAGGTATATCGTATGAGAATATTTTTGGGTTGATTATATATGTATTCAGTTTGCCATATGCTTGTATTATGTATGTCGAGACGTCGGACATGAATGGTTGGATTTTGGCCAAGTATACAACCCTTAACGTACACTAAGCTTAAGGACTTATGTACGCTAAATTCTACATTTTACGTACATTATGCGTATGATATTACATACGTAACAAGAGGAATCGGACAGTTGGGCCCGTGGTCGGCGGCTTTCGGCGCGGATGTGGACAGGTGAGTCAACGGATGGATTTACTTACACTATACAGGGTGTATTACATACGTAATACGAGTATAATATTGTAGCAAGTCAACAAACGTATTACGTATGCAAAGGATAAAGCATTACGTACGTTACGGAGCGACTGTCCGAGTCGTGGCCGAGAGGACCTGCAGTGGCCGATCATCGTCGACAGTAACCCGCTGGATGGCCGAGCCTGGTTGGTAGTGGCTCGCGGGGGTGGCCGATCACGGTCGGCAGTGACTCGCTGGGTGCCAGGACAGGCCGATAATAGCCGTAAGGATGTGGCCGGGTACGGCCGTAAGGGCCCGTTACGTACGTAAGGTTGGTGCCGGTTATGGCCGTAAGGGTGCCGGGCGAATCGGGCAGTGAGGTAGCTATAGCCGGTTATGGCCGTAAGCCCTGGCCGATAGCGGTCATAATGGTCCGGCAGGTCCCACCTATTTTAAGGCCTGGACCGAGTCATCCGGCCATTTTCATGTTTTCTCTTCGTTCTTCACGATTTCTTCAGCAAAATGGATGGATTTGAGTAAGAACATCATATAGCAACATGTTTTTGAAGTTTGATTCATGGATAACATCATCTTCCGCCCGGATCGAAGGTAAGAACACCTAAACTCTTGGTTTCGTAGATTCTTGAGGTTTCTTGATGTTTTGGCCGATTTGATTCATTTCAAATCAAATTATTGATGGAACCTTGTTGTAATCACGGAATCATACATTACCCTTGAAGTTTTGTGGAACAAATTCGAGTATTTCTCCGTTAAATGATTAAATTGGACTATGCACACTAAGTGTTCGATAAAATGTTCCAATGAGTAGAACTTGGGAAATTCTACACGTTTTCATATGAATGGTGATTGAATTGATATTGTTGTGATGATTCTTGGTATTTAAGGGAATTCAATTAAAGGAAGATAATGAATTGATGATCAAATGTCTTGATTATGTTGTTATGATTATGGAATCGTAGTATTCTCGATGTTCTTGGTAGTTTGTTGCGATTCATGATGTTATGAGAAGTATATGTTGAAGAACATCATTATATACACCTCGAATTATGAATAAGGATTGTTTAGATGTTAGAACACATCGGATTATGTCATTTGGAGATTTTGAATGTGATGTCGGAATAAGTTGTGTTCTGAAGGAAATCTTGGATTATATGAATTGATGATCATGTTTAAGTGATGTTGGTATTTTGGATATGAATATGGAATATTCATATCCAGAACTATGTTATGTGTTTTGGTACAATATTCGTGTAGGAATACGAATGTGGTTCCGGATTTGATAAGATTATGATTCACTTTTGAGTTTAAGAATTCATACGTATTGAACAAGTGTTCAATTCGGATAATGGAAATATTTGAAAACCTTGGAATATGATTATCCATAATGTTGAATTAATCGGATCGTCCGAATTGATGATGATAATCGGTAATTGGTTTTTATTATGATTATACAAGGAGGAAACTTGTAATTGTATTTAAGATTGAATTTGGAATCGGTAAGGCTTAGAGACTTGGTTAAATTGATTATTGATATGATCTTCGGATTGTGGAATCGTATTTTGGTTTCGAATTCGTGATTGATTGGTTTGGGTTGTTTGGATTTGTATTAAATCGGGATATTGTGGAACCATTGGGTTTATTACTCGGTTATATTTATTATCGAGTTGCGACTTATATTACGGTTATGAGTTCGAAATTGTTTGAATTGTATTGTTCGGTTTTGTGTATGATCGAGATATTGTTGAGCCGTTGAGTTCGATTGGTTGGCTATATCAGTTATTGAATGTTATCAAATTGTTGTTGATTGATTACTTCATTGGTTGAGAGGTTTGATCATTGATCGTGACCGTTGTGTTGCGGTTGAGGTCGAAGAGTTTGTAGATTGCTCTTAGTTGGGGCTTAGGAGCTCGTGGACGAAGGCAATAGATTTTGGTAATGGCTTCGTGGTATCGGTATCGAGGCAAGTTTATACTTGTTCAATTTATAATATTTGATGAATGGTTTCGTTTTCATTTCATTTATAATTCGTATAGCAATGTTGTTAGAAATGTAAGTTGTCAGGATAATGGTTTGTATATCGTGCTCTGGTTTGTATTAAATCATAAGGTATATGATTTAATTGTGTTCAAGGAAGACGTGAGTTATCTTTGGTCAAGGATGTAGAATATCAGATATCGAGGATAGTTATCGTGATGACATAAGTATCGGGATAAAGGTTTATTGGTATTGATGGATGGTACCTTATTTGAGATTATTCGTATAACTGTGTATTCGTTCAGGGATGTTGTTCATGGAAAGGATGTTGTCTTCGGCTTTGAGGTAATTTAAGTATTGTTCAGTTATGAGATAATTATTTTGTTGAGTTGTTGTATATGTTGTACGTTGAGGCTTCGTATATTGAGATTCGTATTGGTTGTTCGTTGAGGGATGTTGACCCCAGGACTATTGTTGGTATTAATGGTTGTGTTTATTGTCTCATTGAGGTATGTTGATCCCAGAACTGTTGTCTGAGGTTGTTGATCATATGGATTATACTTTGGGGATTGTGATCCCAGGAGGGTTGTTTCGGATATTATCGGTCATGTCGATCTTTCATTATCCGTGTGTCTTTGTTCACTTCGGTGAGTCTTTTGATCCTTATTGGATATGTGATTCTTTGAGTTTCGTTGTCATGTTGCATCGTGACATATCTGGAGTCATATCTGCGTGCCGATTGGTTATTGTGTAGGAGTTTTAGCTGGGCACACTATGGTCATGTGTTGATATTTCCACATTGGTCTGTGCACACGAGACGTAGTTCGTGAGGCTAATTAGGTACATGTCCCACGTATATCCTGGATTCCGTATATAGGGTGGACATGTGCACGGACACATTTCTGGAGCGGGCGTACTATGATGTCCATCTTTGAGCCATATCGTTTGGTCGTTCATAGTTCCATGTATGATTGGATATGTTTGACGGTTTGCGACTGGATGTTCATATGCCCGAGGGGTATATTTCGACAGTCGGGGTTATTTATTTGAGATCCATTATTGTTGATCATTTGGAGTTTACCTTGTTGATGGTATTCTCGGTTATTGTTGGTCCTTTGTTGATCATTTAGAGTTTACCTTGTTGATGGTATTCTCGGTTATTGTTGATCCTTTGTTGATCGTGCCGGAGTTTATCATGTTGATTGTACTCTCGGTTATCGTTGATCCTTTGTTGGTCGTATTGGAGTTATCATGTCGATGATATTGTCGGTTAATTTATTGGTTGATCCGGTTATTGATCGTATGAATGTACGTCGTTGTTTCGGGACTTGTTATATTTGTCTTGTGGTAATTGATCTACAAATATGTTGTATGCTATTGGTTTATCCAGGTTGAGATTTGATTGTGTAATCCGACGGACAGGATTTGGCATGGATGAATTATTTCATGATTATGAGTTATGGTGATATTTTGAGGATTTTGATATTGTTTGAATACAATACAGTTGGTTGTGGTTGAGTTCATTTCGTCATTTGAGAATGCGAAATGTGGATTATGGTAAGGATTGCTCTGTTATGGATTGTTATGGGTTGGTAAGGTATGGCGGTAAGATTACATTGGTAGTATTCTTTCTTGTAATTACATTGGTATGTAATTATTTATGTTGATGTGATCGATATCATTGTTGAGTATTGTGGCTGACCCCGTCGTGGGCTTTATTTTTAGGTACACGGAGATCGAACTAGTAGCGGTCGTGAAGGGGTGAGCTTCCCGAGTGATACTGGTTGTGGCAAGTTTTTGAGTATCGAGTATTCTTTCTGGTTGTTTTATTCTGCTGCAATTGTGTATTTTGAACTGTGTTTTGTCCGCTGCGTGTGTATATTTCAAAATGGATTTTCGGTATCTTTATCCGCTGCGTGTGTATATTTCAAAATGGATTTTCGGTATCTTTATCTGTTGCGTGTGTATATTTCAAAATGGCTTTTCGGTATTTTTACCAACTCGTATGTTTTTCAAATGGCCTTTTTGGCATTTTGCGAACTTGGGTTATTTCGTTAAACTCTTTTTCCCAACTATTTTGTCCGTACGTTTTAAGTGGTGGCTTAACATATATTTTGAAACTGTTGAGATTTGACATTTCGCCTTGTATTTTCAAATGGTATTTTATGACGGTATTTGAGAACTATGTTTTTGGAAAATATTTGAGTATTTGCAAAATATTACCATCATCGGCCTTTTGGCGTTTTTAAACATTTTTGAAATGGTTTTGTAAACGGTTTTTAGCTTAGTGGGTTTCGGCGCGGGGCCTACGGCGCTGTAATATCCCGGATGGTTTTAGCGGTGTTACAGAAGATGGTATCGGAGCTTGGGTTTTGTAAAACGCAGACGTGTGTGTTATGTGGCTCTACCGGTACGGTTGTAGCGTGATTTTTGAAAATGAGTTTTACTGACTTTTGAATCAAATCGATTTTTGGAGTTTCCAAAATTTTGAGATTCTTTTAAAATTGCTATTTGTGATATTGGTGTGTGTTGGTATTGTGTTGAGACTTCGTATGGGAGTCGTGTGCTAGTATCACGGGAGATCATCGGCTTCACGCACCCGTAAGTATATTGGTTTGGTTATTCGCTTGTGGCGACGCTTGATTGTTTTTGTGATGAGTTGGAAATTTTGGTTGATCTGTTGTTTGTGGCAAGGTTGCAAGTGTCGAGGACGAAACTTATTTTAAGGGGGGTAGTATGCAATACCCGGATTTTCAGTATAAATTTTTCGCGTTATTTTATCTGAGATATATTGTATAGCTTGGTATCTATACAGTATGGATAAAATAAATTGAGAACCAAGACAGTTATACTTGTGTAATTGACGTTTTTGATTGACAGTTATATTGAGGATATGTTATATCAGGTTGAACTGATTTGGATGTCAGGTATATCGTATGAGAATATTTTTGGGTTGAGTATATATGTATTCAGTATGCCGTATGTTTGTATTATGTATGTTGAGTCTTCGGACAGGAACGGTTGGATTTTGGCTAAGTATACAGCCCTTAACGTACGCTAAGCTTAAGGACTTATGTACGTTAAATTCTACATTTTACGTACGTTATGCGTAAGGTATTACATACGTAACAAGAGGAATCGGACAATTGGACCCGTGGTCGGCGGCTTTCGGCGCGGATATGGACAGGTGAGTCAACAGATGGATTTACGTACGCTATATAGGGCGTATTACGTACGTAATACAAGTAAAATACTGTAGCAAGTCAACAAAAGTATTACATACGCAAAGGATTAAGCGTTACGTACGTTACAGAGCGGTTGGCCGAGTCGTGGCCGAGAGGACCTCAAGTGGCCGAGCACTGTCTTCGACTTTGAGGTAAATTAAGTATTGTTCAGTTATGAGATAATTATTATGTTGAGTTGTTGTATATGTTGTACGTTGAGGCTTCGTATATTGAGATTCGTATTGGTTTGAACTGTGTATTATCCGCTGCGTGTGTATTTTGAACTGTGTTTTATCCGCTGCAATTGTGTATTTTGAACTGTGTTTTATCCGCTGCGTGTGTATATTTCAAAATGGATTTTCGGTGTCTTGATCCACTGCGTGTGTATATTTCAAAATGGCTTTTCGGTATCTTTATCCGCTGCGTGTGTATATTTCAAAATGGCTTTTCGGTATTTTTACCAACTCGTGTGTTTTTCAAATGGCCTTTTTGGCATTTTGCGAACTTGGGTTATTTCGTTAAACACTTTTTCCCAACTATTTTGTCCGTACGTTTTAAGTGGTGGCTTAACATACATTTTGAAACTGTCGAGATTTGGCATTTTTTTCTGACTTTTGAGTGAAATCGATTTTTGGAGTTTCCAAAATTTTTGAAATTCTTTTCAAATTGCTATTTGTGATATTGGTGTGTGGTGGTATTGTGTTGAGACTTCGTATGGAATCGTGTGCTAGTATCACGGGAGATCATCGGCTTCACGCACCAGTAAGTATATTGGTTTGGTTATTCGCTTGTGGCGACGCTTGATTATTTTTGTGATGAGTTGGAAATTTTGGTTGTTCTGTTGTTTGTGTCAAGGTTGCAAGTTTCGAGGAAGAAACTTATTTTAAGGGGGGTAGTATGTAATACCCATATTTTCATTATAAATTTTTCACGTTATTTTATCTGAGATATATTGTATAGCTTGGTGTCTATACAGTATGGATAAAATTAATTGAGAACCAGCGGAAGCGGTAAAACAAAAATTAATTCGATCCTAATCCCTACGAGGATCGATCGAGCTACGTATATACAAATATCAAAACCGAATTCACAAGAGATATAGAAACTCACCTTTGTAGTCCGTTGATTAGATGGATAACCTTCTCTTGTGCTATTCCCCAAGCTTTGCTTGATCTCTACGTATCCGATCTTCTCCAAGCCCTTGAACGATCCAACGCCGAAAGCACCGCGTCTCTACTTGCCATGCACCGGAAAAACGACCGGAATAACAACACTTGATTAACCTCTAAGGTTACGGCTAGAATCAAGTGATGAAGCTTTTATTATTACACTCTAAGTGTATAATATATCTCTCAATAATTTTTCTCTAAGAAAATGTGAATGAACACAAAACAAAGTTTTCTCTTCCCTCTCTCTTGAATGAATCTGCCGTGAGTGTGCACAAGGAGAAGAGAAAGAGAGTTTTTATTTTGGTCTTCAAAATCATTCACAAGATAATGTCTCCCACAAAATCTCCTTTTTCCCTTATAATAAGAGATATGAAATCTCATATGTCACAAGTCTTCCAACAAGAAAACAAGACTATGATCAAGGTAAGAAATCAAGGTGGGGTCCGGCCTCTAGGAGAAATCTGATGAGTTCGGTTCGTTTCGGACTCCCGAGAGTCCAAACCGATAAACTCCGATTCCGTTCCGATGTATTTATATCGATCAATTAATCCAATCAATTAATCATATCAAATACATGATAACATAATTAATTTCTCCAAGAAATAATTATATTAACGAATTAAATTAATCACCCAGTAATTTTATTAATCCATTAGGCCGTAAATCAATTTATCCAATAAATCGATTTAGACATCCAATGTCCCAAATTAGATATCCAATATCTAATATTCATAATGAGAGATTAAGCTCGATTCATTCCGTCGCCCATCCTAATGCGCGACTCGGTAGGTCCGTCTCAGTCAGCAATGGGAGGAACCAAAAAGTAGTAGCACCACCTAGCCAGCCTGGTGGCCTACACTGTACCCCGACTGAGAACGAATGATTGGGATCATTCAAGAACCATTCTGTCGTGAATACCAGTAAACGTATAAACCCTTCTTCCAAATGTCCCGATCAAGTTATAGGGTCACGGTCAGTCAAACCCCATCTGTACTCGACGCTATGCATGCGTTAATGAAAATCGAGATCATCGAGCTCTCGTGTATCCAACAAAACTAGCTCCAATGCTTTGGCCAAAGACTTATGATCTCATCTGCCAGTAACCGCATAGGACATATAACCCGATCACTAACGGGAGAAAGATTTCTATCTTGGTATTCAGTAGGACCTGCTACTTGCCCGTCAAGATGCACGTCGAGGTTGACCCCCGCCTTCCGGTTTATAGGGTCGAACTACTCTAATGAAAATCTTGACGTCACAAGCACATCCCTATTAAATCCTCAAGTCGAAGGTTCACGAATACCTATCACAACCTTTCGATTCCATCATTGACTGTCCCGGAGTGAAATCCGTGTGATGAATCGAGGGTGAGTCGGTTCAAGTATATTAATCCAATTAGCATACCTATAACGTGTGCTCCCACTAACCATTAGTGTTCGACAGGCACTCTCCTTGTCAAAGAACACGTCATACAAGTCTTCACATAAACTTAACGCCCAGTCAAGTTTCATCGACTTGCGAACGATTAAGTATTTGAGCTATAAACCTTTCCAGTGCCGACCCCCTTATCCAATAAGGAGTGGAACGTTTTGCTCTCAAATACACGGACTAGTTTCTTTATGTATATTTACGAGTTAGGAATGCCAGTAACTACCAGTAAATAAAGAAAACATCCATTGCCTTATATTGATGATTTACATAATAACAAGTACAATGCCCTCACTCAACATCCTCTGAGTGGCATTCGAGGGCATACTCCTAACAATCTCCCACTTGCACTTAATGCCACACACTATGGTATCTAATACCCATGTTCTCCAGATGACGCTCCAAGCTAGTCTGAGAAAGTGGATTGGTCAGTGGATCGGCGACGTTGACGGCCGAGTCTACTCTGTGCAGCACAATGTATCCCTTGCGAACAAATTCTCTTACGAGATGATACTTCCTCTGAATATGTTTGGTGCTGTTGTGAAACCTCGGCTCCTTGGCCTGCGCTATAGCTCCGTCGTTGTCGCAAAGATAGCTAACAGCAAATTTCAGCACATGGTATCACTTGAAGTTCTCCCAGAAACTTCTTAATCCAGAACCCTTCCTTGGAAGCCTCCGAGGCTTCTTGATACTCAGCCTGACAGGTGGAATCAGCAGTCGTGCTTTTCTTGGCATTATGCCAAGATACTGCTCCTCCATTAAGAGTAAATATGTAGCCAGAAGTAGACATCGAGTCGTCCTTCAGTCCTTGGAAGTCCGAATCAGTGAATCCCACCACATCCAATTCTCCACCGCCATACATCAGAACCATATCTCTAGTCCTTCTCAAGTACTTGAGAACGTTCTTTACGGCAGTCCAATGTTCCCTACCTGGGTTTGCCTGAAAACTACTCACCACGCTTACAACATGCGCGATGTTAGGTCTTATACACAACATAGCATACATAAGGCTACCCACGGCCGAAGCATATGGTATATTACTCATTTCCTTTCGTTGTTCCTCACTTTGAGGACACATCTTCAAGGAGAGTTATATTCCATGTTGCATCGGTAGGAACCCTCTTTTAGAATCATCCATCTTAAATCGCTTTAATATCTTATCTATATAGAGGGCTTGGGAAAGGCCTATTGTTCTCTTCGCTCTATCCCGGTAGAGTCGAATTCCAAGAATATAGGTTGCTTCTCCCAAGTCTTTCATGGAGAAATTACTCGAAATCCAAGCTTTTACAGAACTGAGCATTCCCACATCATTTCTTATTAGTAGAATATCATCCACATAGAGTACTAAGAATGCGATCTTGCTCCCACTAACCCTCTTGTATACACAAGGTTCCTCTTCATTTTGCACGAAGTCAAACTCTTTGACCGCCTCGTCAAAACGAAGGTTCCAACTATGCGACGCTTGCTTTAGTCCATAAATGGAACGCTGAACCTTGCACACTTTCTGAATATCGACTTCGGACACAAAGCCTTTAGGCTGCTCCATATAGATTTCCTCCTCGAGGAATCCATTAAGGAAATCCGTCTTTACGTCCATTTGCCATATCTCATAATTGTGGTAGGCAGCTATAGCAAGCATCATGCGAATAGATTTGATCATGGCTACGGGCGAGAAGGTATCGTGGTAATCGATCCCTTCCTTCTGGGTATAACCCTTTGCCACAAGCCTAGCTCTATAGGCGTCAACCTTGCCATCCCCATCAGTCTTTCTCTTGTAGATCCACTTGTTCCCAATAGGCACTATGCCCTTGGGGCGGTCTACTAGAGTCCAGACCTGATTGACATGCATCGAGTCTATCTCAGCTTCTATAGCTTCACGCCATTTCGCGGAGTCTACATCCACCATCGCTTGGTCATAGGTCGTCGGGTCGGTCTCTTGGCTATCACTTGGAACCTCATGGAGACCCAGCTCCTCCAAGTGCACAAGCGCATACCTCTCAGGTAAATGAGACACTCTACTAGACCTACGAGGTGGTTGTACTTGTGTTTCAAAAAGTTCGGTTCCAGTTTCTTGCACAGGCATCTCCCGAGGAGTTTCATTGTATTCTTCTAAAGAAATACTTCTACCTGCTCCGCCTTCCTGAATGAACTCATCTTCCAGGAAGTGTGCTTGTAAAGCAACAATGATCTTTCGATCTTCGGGCATGTAGAATAGATATCCCATCGTCCCAGACGGGAATCCAATGAAACGTCCCTTCGCAGACCTAGCTTCCAACTTTTCCACCTTAGTCTTCTTGACATAGGCGGGACATCCCCAAATCCTAATATGATTAAGACTTGGTTTTCTTCCCTCCCACATCTCATGTGGAGTTTTAGGAACGGATTTGGAAGGACAGCTGTTTAAGATATAAGCGGCAGTCAGGAGTGTATACCCCCACAGGTAAATTGGTAAGTCAGTATAGCCCAGCATGGAATGGACCATATTTAACAAGGTCCGGTTCCTTTTTTCTGACACACCATTTAACTGAGAAGTACCTGGAGGTGTTAGTTGTGAAACTATTCCATGTTCCTTCAGGAACTCGTTAAACTCTGTACTCATATACTCGCCACCTCGGTCCGACCGAAGTGCTTTGATATGATTACCAGTTTGTTTCTCGACTAGGGCCTTGAATTCCTAGAATTTCTCAAAAGCCTCGGATTTATGTTTCATTAAGTATACATAACCATACCTAGTATGATCATCTGTAAACGTAATGAAATATTGATATCCGTCACGTGCTGATTCCAAAGCACCACAAATGTCAGTATGGATTAATCCCAGTTTACCAGCGGCTCTTTCAAAAGTCCATGTGATGGGGGACTTAGTTATTTTGCCTTTAAGGCAAGATTCACAAGTAGGAAAGGGATCCGATCCCAATGGACCCATAAGTCCATCCTTTTCCATCTTGTAAACCTTGGCCTGACCAACATGACCAAGTCTAAGATGCCATTTCAAAACTTGATTGGTTTCATCCCTACCACGTTTTCTAGTCATAGTATTCACAACTACTTTGTTGCTGAGATTTAGATGATACAATCCATTTAACAATGTAGCAGTACCCACTAGTTTATTTCTAAAATAAATTTTGCAGGAACCATCACCAATGAAAAATGAAAAGCCTTTTCGGTCCATGACCGGAATGGATACAATGTTTTTGTGCCCCTTGGGCAAAACAAGTACATCTTCTAAAGTCAAAACAAAGCCGGATTCTAAACCCAAAAGAAGTGATCCTATGTCGGTCGCCTCGACACTATGCCCGCTTCCGACTGTGATCATAACTTCTCCATTTCCAAGCTTCCTACTTTGTTCCAGATCCTGATTCACGGTACAAATATGAGAACTAGCACCGTAATCCAAGATCCAGAAGTAGAAAATACAAGAGCGTAACAACTTGTTTCCAAAACTAAAAGTTCTCAGACCAAGTGCCATGAAGAATCGGATGCCTCTAGCCCAAAGGGCCCACCACCGCACTTGAGACAAGCATCCTTCTTCTTCTTGTTCTTTGGAACCATCGGCCTTGCCCTTTCCCTTAAGGTCCTTAGCTTGTGGTCCACCGCTTCTTGGTCTTTTTCTTCTTATTCTTAGACTTCCAAGTCCGTAAGAAATCACAAGGGCGAACTCCTTCATTCGCGAGTCTTCATCCGAGACCGAGCGGTCACCAGCTTGTTCATTAGCCCACTAAGTTACATGCAATCTCATTACGCTTAAAGTTCATAACAAACCGTGAGAAGGAATCAGAAGAGATCGTAGGATAAGGTCGGTTTGGAGAGAAGTATCCATTTTAAAATCAAGAGCCTCCAATCTCTCGATCATGGATATCATTTTGAGGACGTGTTCCCAACCTTCTCACCTTCCTTCATCCTTGCACCGAACAGCTTGCTTGGATACCTCATATCTAGCGCTCACGTGCTCACCATAAAGTTTGGTTAAGTGAGATAGAATCGCCAGCAAGTCATTTTCCCATGAGCTCTCTGAAGCTCATTAGACATGGAAGCCATCATATAAGCACGGACTTTCATGTCATCCTTAACCCACTTTTCGTGGTTTTCAATCTCTTCCCGATTGGCTGGTCCGCACAGAGGCGCCGGAATGTCCGTCTCCAAGACGTATCCCAAAGGCTCTATACCGAGGACAATTATCGACATGGAGCCAATCCACAAAGTTAGGTCCCATTAAGGTGTTCTTTTCGTTAATCATGAGTGGATTCATTGTCATATTTGAGATTTGAGTCTGCATTAAGTACGATAGATTAATTAGTGACTCATTCAATTATGTTCTGAGTATAGAATTAAGGTCTTTTCTATTCTTGTTACCCAACTCCCACTATTTTTATCGGAATAACACACCCCCATGTGAAATCCGGAAGTATCGTCGCTCTACTTCATAGTGGTGATCGAGTTCTTTATAAATCTTAATAGAGGGCAACCGAACAGGTTTCTAGTCTATTAATTTTCATAAAGTGGTGTCCAACACCAACCCATCTAATGGATGATTCGATCTTCTTTTTCCCCTTGTTCACTCCCCTCAACCTATACGGTTTCTATGGTTCATGAACAAGTTAAGTTTATACCATCGACGCACATCAGTTTCACAATTGAATCTTATCCGGCAACCTATCAGGTTTCTAAGGATAAAATTTGCTCCAACCGAAGGCATCCAATGCGCTCCCGGTAATTTATCCGTCCTCCCCGAACGACTACCCCGATCACTCGGAAGCATAGCACATTCGGTTTGGATTTCAATTTCCCGAAAACTCGATAGAGGGAAGGAAAAACTTTGAAACCTTATAAACTTAATAATTTATCGTGGGAGAATTTTCGCGATTAACGTTACACTTTGCACATTAATCATTTTAGCGCGTTTGTGGCATTCATACAATATGAAAAAACCATTCACAACCTAGTTGCTACCAACATGTGGTAAAAACTCCGTAATCTAATTACAAGTCTTCGTCTTGAATCTTCATCTTCTCGAAACGGATCTTCCTCCGGTCTTCGTCATTACATATAAATTTTACATTGAAAATTGCATCCTAGATACAAATATTTCTAGTAAAATAAATAGGCTCAAAACGGCCTTTACAACCCAATCGAATAAAACGAACAATTCAAAAGTAAGTCCACGAACCACATCCCATTCAAAATAATTCGTCCAATAAATACTATATAAATGGAAAGCGTAGAGATACATTGATCTAATCAACAATACGAACCGATCCAATCGATTCACACAATCGGTAATATGATAACATTCAAAATAATTCGGTCGACCACAATAGTTCCAATTAATCGAATTTCCATTATAAAATGAAATACCATAAATAATTTTAATCATATTAAATCTAATTTAACATGAGGGAGATTAATTTTCAAGAATACACGAAAAAATCGAGCCGGGGCGAAAATGGCCTGCCATGGCCGAGTCACTACCGGCAGCCTGCCGGCCGGACACGGCCCGTGCCGAATGGCACGGTCGGGTCGTGCCTGCAGTGTCCTAGACCTTCCTGCCAGACTCGACCGTGTTGCCTGACACGGTCGGTTCTGCCTGGCAGTGGCCTGGGGACTGCCGGACACGGCCCGTGTCACCAGACACGGTCGAGTCACCCTGGTAGCTTCCTGCCCTTTGTCCGAAAAGTCATCCGACGATGATTCGGAACTCAATTTTCGACCGGATATCCAACCGAAGGCATCCAATGCGCTCCCGGTAATTTATCCGTCCTCCCCGAACGACTACCCCGTAACTCGGAAGCATAGCACATCCGGTTTGGATTTCAATTTCCCGAAAACTCGATGGAGGGAAGGAAAAACTTGAAACCTTATAAACTTAATAATTTATCGTGGGAGAATTTTCGCTATTAACGTTACACTTTGCACATTAATCGTTTAAGCGCGTTTGTGGCATTCATACAATATGAAACAACCATTCACAACCTAGTTGCTACCAACATGTGGTTCATGGACCGTTCCTAGAAAACAAAAACTCCGTAATCTAATTACAAGTCTTCATCTTGAATCTTCGTCTTCTAGAAATAGATCTTCCTCCGGTCTTCGTCATTACATATAAATTTTACATTGAAAATTGCATCCTAGTTACAAATTTTTTCTAGTAAAATAAATAGGCTCAAAACGGCCTTTACAACCCAATCGAATAAAACTAAGTCCACAAAACACAACACCATTCAAAAGCATTCATCCAATAAATACTAACTAAATGGAAAGCATAGAGATACATTGATCCAATCAATAATACGAACCGATCAAATCGATTCACACAATCGGTAATATGAAAATGTTCAAAATAATTCGGTCGATCACAAGTATTCCAATAAATCAATTTTTCCTTATAAAATGAAACACCATAAATCATTTTAATCATATTAAATCCAATTTAAAATGAGGGAAATCATTTTTAGGAATACACGAAGCAAACAAGCCCGAAACGGGTCCGAAATAGGCCGAACCGCGGCCGAAAATGCCACCAGTGTTAGGAATACTTGTTAGATTTTGATGATGTCATAAATATAAAATCAAATGTTTATTACTTGGCAAAAATGTAAGGAAGAACCAAATGAGTATCTTCCATAGGCCAAATATGTTAAGTATAAAACTTGGCCAAATGTAAAGAAGAACCAAATGAGTATCTTCTGTAGGCCAAAAATTAGTTAGGCTGAAAATCGGCTAAGTACTGAGTACAGCTAAGATCATCAGAGAGGATCAGTCGAGTCGAGTCAGAGTAGTCCTGGCTAACCTAATTTATCAGAGAAGTTTGACCAGACTGCAGCCAAGGTACCTCAGGGAAGTCACCTGATCAGATAAGTCACAAACAGTGAACAGCAGAGAGGTCCAGACTGCAGAGAAGTTAGCTGCTCATCAGCCTAGTTGAAGTCAGCCAAGTACTCCAAAGTCCACGTCAGCATGCGTTGAAAAGTCAAGTATTACGGAAAGTCACATGCAACGTGAAGAGACAAATTGGAGTGATTCCCGCTAGAGATATGATTTAAATAAATCATCCAGACCCACCTTGAAGACTTTAATCGTTTTATATTCAAAAGATTCGGCGCTCACATGCAGAAGTCTTCACAACGGTCGGAAGATAAAATAAAATAATGGGAATCCAAATTGCAACGCTCGTAAAGATTAAACAAAGAAGTCTCCCTCCAACGGACGGATTTGTTCAAAAGATTTGCAACGGCTACAAGGAAAAAGCTCAGAGATCGTGACCTATATATATCCGAAGATTTGAAACTGAGCAAGTACCGGTGCAAACATACTTTCAAGCGATCAAAGCAATCAAGCAATCTAAAGCAATCAATAGCATCGTGAATAGAGCGGTTCTAAGAGTTCATACTTAAAGAAGCTCTTAGTTGGAGAAGACAAAAACTCTTGTCTATAATCCTGAGTACGGGGTACTTCACTGGTTGAAGTAAGAGACTGTAAAGGCA
Organism: Orobanche coerulescens; assembly: GCA_033398695.1. Taxonomy (NCBI): domain Eukaryota; kingdom Viridiplantae; phylum Streptophyta; class Magnoliopsida; order Lamiales; family Orobanchaceae; genus Orobanche; species Orobanche coerulescens. The sequence continues at coordinate 98,770,290 of CM065818.1, read as the reverse complement.
TCCAAGGATCGAGGATCAAGAGGTGCAAGACAGTCAAGTGTGTACAACGGCACGGATTTCCACTGGTTGGAAGCTGTTGTAGTGTGGTTTGAATCACTGTAATATTTATCGCTGGTTGAGAATTATAGTGAATTCATCTCCAACTGGTTTGGAGAAAAGTGGATTAGTAGAGGATTACCCCACCTCTGAGACCACTATAATTGCCTGCGTTATTTACTGTTTTACTGCATCATACTTTAACTGCTGCATTCATTGTTAAGTGTTTCATTAGTTGCTTTATATTCGTCATCAGCTGACTTCCGCATATATTAAAGAACAAACGACTCCAAGTCATTTGTTTACCTTTCAGCTGAAGAAACTCACTCTTCGTGAAAAAGAGTTTAAGAGTTTCTACAAGTCTATTCACCCCCCCCCCCCCCTCTAGACTTGTACCTGGACGACTTGTGACCTACAAGTGGTATCGGAGCGGTTGGTTCATTTATTTCACGAACCAGATCTATATCAGATATATATCTTTACTCTCACTTTATAATGGAACACATGCACTCTAGACTCCCTGTGTTTTCAGTTGACGAGTATGATCTGTGGAAGATAAGGATGCAGGCACACTTATCTTCAATTCATGACGACATGTGGTGCATCATCGAGGACGGTCCATTCATCTTTGAGAAGGACAACACAGCAGAGGAGATCGCAGCAGGGAAGCCAGAGAAGATTCCTAAGAAGAGGACGGAGCTGACTCCCGAAGAAAGAAAGCTGGCCAATCTTGATAACCGGGCCAGAGATGTATTATATCAGACTCTTGACAAGTCCACCATGGTCAAGATCAAGAACTGCAAGAATGCCAAAGAAATCTGGGACACATTAGCCATAATGTGTGAAGGAACGGAGCTGATCAAGGAAACCAAGCTGTCAATTGCTATCCAAAAATTTGACAACTTTAAAATGAAGAATGGTGAATCCATAGATCAAGTGGACACAAGGTTCACTGAGATTATTAATGAGATCAACTCCCTCGGCAAAACCTATAGCAACAGGGAAATGGCATTAAAGGTTCTCAGATCTCTCAACCCCGAATGGAGCATGAAGGCCGTGGCCATGAGAGAGTCCAAGGACCTGAATAAAATAAAGATCCAGGAGCTGTTCTCTGATCTGATGGCTTATGAGTTCGAACTTCCAAGTTCATCCTCAACTGAGCCTGCAGAGAAGGGAATCGCATTTGCAATCGAGTCCCCTGCCAAGAGTCTATCTGATGTGAAGCCTCCAAATCCACTAGATTTTGAAGAAGAAATGGCGTTTATAATGCAAAGGTTCAGCAATTTTAGAAAGAACTACTCCAAGTACAAGAAAAATTATAAGGAGAATCCAAGAAGGAACCAGAAGGCTGGAAGCTGGAAAGTAGAATGCTACAACTGTCACAAAATAGGACACATCCAAATGGACTGTCCTGAGCTCAAGAAGGACGAAACCAAGAAGGAGGTGGGCAGAAAAGAAGATAGAAGAAAGGCCCTCATCGGAGAAGACCAGGAGCATGTCGAATCAAGCAGCGGATTCTTTTCTGATGAAGATGAGGAGTATGACTGCCTGATGGCAAACATAGCTGATGAAGAGGTAACTTCTAAACCCACCGGTTCAAATAATAGCTCAGCCATGTCACAAGATATGGATCTACACGAATCGGTAAATCAGTTATTTAAAGATTTCGAAACACTCAAATCTGCACACCAAACTGTATCAGCAGAGAAGACTCAGCTGCAAGATGAGAATAGGCAACTGAAAAATGATTTCGAAAAACTCAGCCTAGATTTGAATAAGATTGAGATAACTGCAGCTGACTTTAAAAACCAGGCTGACGTTAATACAGCTGAGATAAACAGAAGAGTTGGCTGATGAAGGAGAAGAAGAAGAATGAGAATAGGTAGACCAAGAAAATGATGGAGAAAATGAGGATGATGATGAAAAGGAGGATGATGATGAAGGAGAAAAAGAGGACAAGGATGATGACAATGATGATAATGATGATGATGATGGAGGAGATGCAGGAGCTGAAAAAGAAAATGAAAAAGAAAAGGATGAGAAGGAAGAAAAAGAAAATTTTGAAGAAAAGGCAAAAGAAGAGAAGGAGGAGGATCAGGAGAAAGAGGAAGAGAAAGAAGAAGAAAAGGAACCAGAGCCGGAGCCAGAGCCAATTCAAGAAGCTGCAGATAGGACTGTGGTACCTGCCCGGTACACCAGCCTAGACGCAGAGCTAGCTGAAGACTCCAGGTCAGGGACCCCAGAGAAGACTCCCTCTGACCTACCAGCTGCAGACAGAGATTTGCATTCTAGTGGTTCTTTTGCAGAAGGCTCAGGAGAGCACTCTCCATCAGCTCAGATATCTCCTGCCATGACTGAGCTGATCAGGCAAATAGTCAAAGATACAATTAGAGAGCTGCTGACGTTTCAGGTCACTACTGACCTTCAATCAATCAATGCCAAGATCGACACTCTACTGCAGAGGGATATTCCTCAGCCCCCTCCCCCTACCAACAACAGAATGCCATTTGGCATGTCTGATTGGATGAGCAAAATGGAGCAGCAATTAACTACCCTTGTTGATGCTGGCAAAAAGGGGGAACAGAGAGTTCAGGGGAAGGAAGTAATCAAGGAGAGATAAGGGCAGAGATAAGGAGCAAGAAGAAGCAAGATATCCTTCAAATTGAAGGACCCTCAAGTCTGAAGAGGAAAGGAGGAGCAGATCCAGATGAACAGGCTGACCAGCCTGAAGGCAAGAAAAGGAGGACTAGAGGAGGTTTTGGGCCTACTCTAGAATGGGAAGGAAAGGAGTTGTGGTATGTTGAGGATTTTATACCATATGAAGCCCTGCCCATGTGGGGAACTGAAAAGAAGAAATTCATCAGAGACTATTACATCTGGGAAATACTCCAGGATGATAATCTCTCCCCACAGCAGATCTTCATCAATTTCATGGAGGAAGCCCACCCAAAACTCTGGACTATTCTGAAGAAGCATGCTAAGGAACAAAACGCTTATCCTATGATTCCCTCATTTAGAGCAGAGGAAGCGCCGACCCGTCTGGACAATGAGCTTAATGAGCTAGAGCTTCAAAGAGAAATCAAGCAGTTATGTCTTGAGAATAGATTTACATCACAACAAGAACAAGACTTTGCAGCCCTTGTTATGAAGAGGAAATATGGTCTTGCTCCAGTCAAGATAAGACTAATTGGAGCCAAACCATTCAGGCCTGCCAAACAGCCTATTCGCAGAGGCAGAGGAAGAGGCAGATGACTTCATTTCTTTATACCTGTAATTTTTTATTTCTGTACCTGTAAAAACTTTCTTGTAAACTTCAATCATAATCAAGTCAGAAAAGTTTTATAACAGTCTGTTGAATGATAATTTCCAGTTGTCTCAATATTAGACTGATTTCAGTTTGTCTTGCACTTAAGTGCAGACTTGATCATTTGTTACTTGCTTAAAGTTTTGCCATCATCAAAATAGGGGGAATTTGTTAGGAATACTTGTTAGATTTTGATGATGTCATAAATATAAAATCAAATGTTTATTACTTGGCAAAAATGTAAGGAAGAACCAAATGAGTATCTTCCATAGGCCAAATATGTTAAGTATAAAACTTGGCCAAATGTAAAGAAGAACCAAATGAGTATCTTATGTAGGCCAAAAATTAGTTAGGCTGAAAATCAGCTAAGTACCGAGTACAGCTAAGATTATCAGAGAGGATCAGTCGAGTCGAGTCAGAGTAGTCCTGGCTAACCTAATTTATCAGAGAAGTTTGACCAGACTGCAGCCAAGGTACCTCAGGGAAGTCACCTGATCAGATAAGTCACAAACAAAGGAATGAGCAGAGAGGTCCAGACTGCAGAGAAGTTAGCTGCTCATCAGCCTAGTTGAAGTCAGCCAAGTACTCCAAAGTCCACGTCAGCATGCGTTGAAAAGTCAAGTATTACAGAAAGTCACATGCAACGTGAAGAGACAAATTGGAGTGATTCCCACTAGAGATATGATTTAAATAAATCATTCAGACCCACCTTGAAGACTTTAATCATTTTATATTCAAAAGATTCGGCGCTCACATGCAGAAGTCTTCACAACGGTCGGAAGATAAAATAAAATAATGGGAATCCAGCCTTGCAACGTTCAGAAAGATTAAACAAAGAAGTCTCCCTCCAACGGACGGATTTGTTCAAAAGATTTGCAACGGCTACAAGGAAAAAGCTCAGAGATCGTGACCTATATATATCCGAAGATTTGAAACTGAGCAACTACCGGTGCAAACATGTTGGAAAAATAGCTTAATTAATACCATAATTAATTAGGGTAATTAATGACATTAAATGGTATATTTGGAATCTACATTTTGTGTAGATTACTTTAGTGTATTTACTTGTTCAAGTTCATTAAGAAATGAATGAGTAATTAATGCACAAAGTTAAGTCATTTAATAGTTGGGGATGTGGTGTGGAATCCCATCCCACATTGGAGAAGTAAGGAAAAGTTGAGCTATTTATAAAGGACTTTCCATCATAAAGGAGCAATCAAGTGTGCTCCATTATGGTGCACCCTAGTTGGCTTTAATTAATTTTTAAGGCTAAAATCCGAATCCTACGAGGAAGGTGCAAAGCACCTTCCGAGTCCGAGTCCGAGCACGTGCACGTCGCACTTGTCGCAACGGGCGCTTCGTAGGCGCACTTTGCACTTCGCGTTCGTTTTGACAACTAAGATAGTGGCTCGGGTGACATGGAAGGTGACTAGGATGACACGTGGCAGTGACATGGCGGGAGTGACACACAAGCAGGCGGTTAACGGCCGAACCAATGCAATGGTTCGGACCATTCAGTGTAAACTGGACCAGCACAATGGTTCAGCTATTCTGAACCAATGCAGCCCTTCCCACCGGACCACAAGGTGTCTATCCAGTCAGAAAGACACACCGATTCGGACAGGGTGCTTTACAGGCTATAAATAAGCCCCTGCGGATGATGATTTCACACAGATAATAATCAAGATAATAATACACTCATACTAGCCTAAGTTCATACTACAAAGTCCCAAATATCCAGTAGTTCGCCCAGAATTCGATTCCTAGTACAGGGTATCGAGTTCATCGAAAAACCGTTGTATCTTGGGGACGTTTGCCGTTCAACCGTGTGTACTGTGCGGGGCAATTTCGTCTTACGGAGAGAGAGTCCAACTCTTGCCTCGGTTTACTATCATTTGTCATTTTCTACAGCATTATAATCAACAATCGTAAGACGAAATTTTTTCTGTAGAAGATGGCATCGTCAAGCAACAATGTTCATGCTCCTGCCCATGCCGAAAAACCAGAGAAGTTCTCAGGTACCGACTTCAAACGTTGGCAATCAAAAATGCTGTTCTACCTTACTACTCTCAATCTCTGTCGCTTCCTTTCCGAATCTCCTCCTGTTGTGGGGGATGATGAAACTGACACCCAGAAACGCACGGCATTGGATGCATGGCATCACAGCGACTTCTTATGTCGGAACTATATTTTGAATGGGTTGGATGACACACTTTACAGTGTTTATTCCACAATCAAAACGTCAAAAGAGTTGTGGGACTCGTTGGAGACAAAATATAAAACAGAAGATGCCGGCTTGAAAAAGTTCATCGTGGGTCGTTTTCTTGACTTCAAAATGGTGGACACCAAAACTGTTCTCGAGCAAGTGCAGGAAATACAGTTGATCCTGCACGATATTTTGGCATAAGGAATGAGCTTGTCTAAATCTTTTCAAGTTGCTGCCATAATCGAGAAGTTGCCCCCGATGTGGAAGGACTTCAAAAACTACCTCAAGCACAAACGCAAGGAAATGGGCCTTGAAGATCTAATTGTGCGACTGAGGATCGAAGAGGAAAATTGGAAGACCGATGTCAAGATGAACAAGTCATCTATGGAGGCAAAAGCAAATCTCATCGAGTCAAGCAACAACAAAAAGCAGAAATTTAACGGGAAGAAGCAAGACTCGAAGAATCAAAAGAAGATCAAAGGAGAATTCTACAACTGCGGTAAATTCGGGCATATGGCGAAAAATTGCCGCAAACCAAAGAAGGACAAGAAGAGAGATCAAGCAAATATTATCGAGAATAAGTATGTTCCCGTCGATTTGTCCAGTCTTGATCTGTGTGCAGTTGTAGATGAAATCAATATGGTTGGAATCCCAGTCGGATGGTGGGTGGACACCGGCGCTACTAAACATATTTGTGCCGATAAAACCATGTTCTCCTCATACGAGCCCGTCACCGAAGAAAGAAAATTGTACATGGGAAACTCCGCTGCCTCAAATGTTGTTGGAACTGGAGAAGTTATACTCAAGATGACGTCTGTATTGAAATTGACGCTCAAAAATGTGCTACATGTTCCAGACATCCGTAAGAATCTTGTGTCTGGCTCAGCATTGAGCAAAGCCGGATTTAGGCTAGTGTTTGAAGCGGATAAAGTTGTAATAACTAAAAATGGTCACTTTATCGGAAAAGGCTATATAGATAACGGCCTTTTCAAACTGAATGCTATCAATGTACGTGGTGGAAATGAAATAAACGATAAAGTTGTTTATTTGGTTGAGTCTCCTAATTTATGGCATAATAGATTAGGACATGCAAACCTAAATATACTACGTCGTTTAGTACATTTAGATTTATTGCCAAAAATGACTTTCGATCAACACAAAAGGTGTGAAATATGTGTTGAAGCAAAAATGGCAAAATCTCCTTTTCATTCAGTGGAAAGATCGACAAAACCTCTTGAATTGATTCACACCGATCATGCGATTTAAAACTTGTGCAAACAAGAGGTGGAAAGAATTATTTTATAACTTTTATTGATGATTGCACAAGATTTTGTTATGTGTATCTTTTGAGAAGCAAAGACGAAGCATTGAAGCTTTCAAAACATACAAAAGAAGTTGAAAATCAACTCAACACCAAAATCAAAATGATTCGAAGTGATCGAGGTGGTGAATATGTTGCACCTTTTGAAGAATATTGTCGTGAAAATGGCATTATTCATCAAACGACTGCACCTTATGCACCCCAATCGAATGGTGTTGCCGAACGAAAGAATAGAACATTGAAGGAAATGATGAATGCTATGTTGATAAGCTAGGGCCTATCACTTAACATGTGGGGAGAAGCTATTCTTTCGGCCAATAAAATTCTGAATAAATTACCCAAAAAGAAGCAAGATAAAACTCCATATGAATTATGGAAAGGAAGGAAGTCGTCCTATAAATACTTAAAAGTGTGGGGGTGCTTAGCAAAAGTTGAAGTACCGAAACCCAAGCAAGTAAAAATAGGACCAAAAACGGTTGATTGCATTTTCATAGGATATGCAAATAATAGTAGTGCACGATTTTTGGTACACAAATCTAAGTACCCGATATAAATGAGGGAATGATTATAGAATCAAGAAATGCCATATTTTTTGAAACTATATTCCCTAAGAAAGAAAATAATGAAATAAGTCCGAAAAAGAGGACTTATGATGAAATCTCGCCAAATAGTAATGGACCAACACCGGAACCAAGGCGAGGAAAAAGAATAAAAACTGCAAAAACCTTTGGTCCGGATTTTGTAGTCTATTCTTTAGAAGACGAACCAAAGACAATCAAGGAAGCATTGTCTGGTTCCGATGCCGATCTATGGAAAGAAGCTATCAATAGTGAAATCGAGTCAATCTTGAACAATCACACTTGGCACATTGTTGATCTTCCTCCGGGAAATAAACCTTTATGTTGCAAGTGGATTCTCAAGAAGAAATACAAAGGTGATAAATCTATTGACAAATACAAGGCACGTTTGGTAGCCAAAGGATACAAACAAAAGGAAGGGTATGATTACTTTGATACATATTCACCAGTTACTCGGATTACATCCATTAGAATGCTACTTGCAATTGCAGCATTGTACAATCTTGAGATACACCAAATGGATGTAAAAACGGTCTTTCTAAATGGAGATTTAGAAGATGAAATTTATATGGAACAACCCGAAGGGTTCGTGGTTCCCAGCCAAGAAAACAAAGTTTGCAAACTTGTTAAGTCTTTATACGGACTTAAGCAAGCACCCAAACAATGGCATGAGAAATTTGACCAAGTAATGATGTCAAATGGTTTCAAGATCAATGAATGCGATAAATGTGTGTACATCAAAGGTACATCTGACAATTTTGTCATTATGTGTCTATACGTTGATGATATGATAATTATGGGTAGCAACAATAAAATCATCATAGGCACTAAGGAAATGTTAAAGAAGAACTTTGACATGAAGGATATGGGATTAGCCGATGTGATTCTAGGAATCAAGATCTCCAGAACACCCGATGGAATAGTCTTATCACAATCTCACTATGTTGAGAATGTACTTAAGAAATTCAAGGCATACGATCTAACTCCGGCTAAGACACATATTGACTTAAGTTTACACTTAGCCAAAAATCGAGGAGATCCCATATCACAAACAGAATATGCTAGGATAATTGGAAGCCTAATGTACTTAGCAAATTGTACAAGGCCAGACATAGCATATTCTATTAGTAAACTGAGTCGGTTTACGAGTAATCCCGGAAAGGATCATTGGACCGCATTGACAAGAGTGTTGAGATACTTAAAACACACTGTCAATCATGGTATACACTATTCGAGATATCCAGCTGTTTTGGAAGGATATTGTGATGCCAACTGGATATCCAATACTAAAGACTCTAAATCCACAAGCGGTTATGTATTTACCATTGGTGGAGGAGCAATATCATGGAAATCTTCTAAGCAAACATGCATAGCCCGATCTACAATGGAATCGGAGTTTATTGCTTTAGACAAAGCCGGCGAAGAAGCCGAATGGTTAAGAAACTTCTTAGAAGATATTCCCTGCTGGGAAAAACCTTTGCCTCCCGTTATGATACATTGTGATAGCATGGCAGCCATAGGGAGGGCAAAGAACAGTATATATAATGGTAAGTCTCGACATATTCGTTGAAGACACAATACCATTAGACATTTGATCACAACAGGAATAATGTGTATTGACTATGTAAAGTCAAAAGACAATATAGCGGATCCGTTTACGAAAGGCATTAACCGTGATCAATTATATAATGCAGCAAGGGGAATGGGATTGAAATCCACGCATTGAGAATTTTCATAATGGTAACTCAACCAGGATGATTGGAGATCCCAAGAACTTGGTTCAATGAGACAACTAAGTTGTGAAAGTTCAAGTTAAAGCACTTGAAAATCCATTCTCGTAGCTGCTCAAGTGCAAGCCTGCAGTTTGTGGTAAAGGGTAAGCTTTTTAAAGATTTTAATGATTCCTATAGCCTTTTATAGGTGGAGTATGGCAGGATACTCTTCATAGGAGGTCACCTATATAAGTGAAGAAGTAAGGCCGCTTCATAAAATTAGTAACACTTATGAATCCAAGAAATGGTCCAAGGCCAAAATGGACACAACGTGAGAACGAAAGATATTAGATCTATTATTGTGTGTATGTTATTGTCTTGATTTACACAAAAGTTGACCGGTTCAAGACATCACGTTCACCGAGCAACGAGTAAATCCGATAGCATTACACTAAGGAAGGTTCAAGGCTAACTACCACCTATCCTGAAGCAATAATAGGTCGTCGGGACTTAGTGCATGTTGCATTTGCATTAATCATCATTCATGTGGGGGATTGTTGGAAAAATAGCTTAATTAATACCATAATTAATTATGGTAATTAATGACATTAAATGGTATATTTAGAATCTACATTTTGTGTAGATTAATTTAGTGTATTTACTTGTTCAAGTTCGTTAAGAAATGAATGAGTAATTAATGCACAAAGTTAAGCCATTTAATAGTTGAGGATGTGGTGTGGAATCCCATCCCACATTGGAGAAGTAAGGAAAAGTTGAGCTATTTATAAAGGACATTCCATCATAAAGGAGCAATCAAGTGTGCTCCATTATGGTGCACCCTAGTTGGCTTTAATTAATTTTTAAGGCTAAAATCCGAATCCTACGAGGAAGGTGCAAAGCACCTTCCGAGTCCGAGTCCGAGTCCGAGCACGTGCACGTCGCACTTGTCGCAACGGGCGCTTCGTAGGCGCACTTTGCACTTCGCTCGAACGCCTCGGAGCTATGAGTTAACGGCCGAACCAATGCAATGGTTCGGACCATTCAGTGTAAACTGGACCAGCACAATGGTTCAGCTATTCTGAACCAATGCAACCCTTCCCACCGGACCACAAGGTGTGTATCCAGTCAGAAAGACACACCGATTCGGACAGGGTGCTTTACAGGCTATATATAAGCCCCTGCGGATGATGATTTCACACAGATAATAATCAAGATAATAATATACTCATACTAGCCTAAGTTGATACTACAAAGTCCCAAATATCCAGTAGTTCGCCCGGAATTCGATTCCTAGTACAGGGTATCGAGTTCATCGAAAAACCGTTGTATCTTGGGGACGTTTGCCGTTCAACCGTGTGTACTGTGCGGGGCAATTTCGTCTTACGGAGAGAGAGTCCAACTCTTGCCTCGGTTTACCATAATTTGTCATTTTCTACAGCATTATAATCAACAGAACATACTTTCAAGCGATCAAAGCAATCAAGCAATCTAAAGCAATCAATTGCATCATGAAAAGAGCGGTTCTAAGAGTTCATACTTAAAGAAGCTCTTAGTTGGAGAAGACAAAAACTCTTGTCTATAATCCTGAGTACGGGGTACTTCACTGGTTGAAGTAAGAGACTGTAAAGGTGTTGTTGCCCAAAATATTTATCCGAAGATTAATACTGCTGGAAGACGGACAACAAACAAAAATTGCGGGAGCACTTCCGAGAGAAGATAAATAATACAAGATTTGCCGGGTTTGTTAGGCCCGGGCTTGAATGCTCTCGCGAGATGATATTAATACGAATATTCGTGGATACAAGTATTAATGAGAGAAATCTAAATACAATGAGGTTAAAAAGACTCTGTTAATCCGGCTCTTGAGCGAAGCTCGGTGTTCTTCGTCCCCGCCGATCGTCTTCCTGATGATAGAGGCCGGGAGAAGTAAGACCGAATGATAGCTCTTGCCAAGAGTTGGAGATTAGCCAAGTGCTTGATGTATTGCTTCTGTATTGCGTGTGTAATGCGAGAATGCCAGAGAGTTCAAGTTCTGGAGCCTTTGTGCGGTCAAAGTTCGGTCCCTTGGACAAGTGCTGGGAGCCATGTATATATAGGGGCAGCCGGGTCCTGTCCTCTAGCGGGCGATCGCCTTCCGGCCATTATAATAATGGGGCGATCATCCGCCGGCCAATATTATAATGGGGCGATCACCCGAGCTGTTGGGCTAAAGTCCAAGGAAGAGGCTGGCAGTCTGCCTAAAGTCCAAAGCTACAGCAGGCAGCCAGCTGGGCGGTCCAATGAGGGGCCAGCACGTGTCCGGAGTCAGTCATATGCGGCCCTACTGACAGCTTTTGGCGTCTTGTCGGCTGGTGGAGAGATTCTGCCAGGCTGTGGTCAATGGCCCGAGATTCGCGGATCTTGTCTCGGTCCTTGCACGTGGTGCCAGTCTTGAGGCTCGGCCTTTGCCGACTGGATGGCCATCGGCGCTGATCGACATGAGGCGGTCGTCTCTAGCTGGTCATCAGAGGTCGCCATCGGCCAGTGGATGAGGGTCGGCAATGGTCGGTCACCAAGGGTCGGTCGGCAGGTACCGAGGGATGGTCGTCCGCTTGTCGGTCGCCAGGAGTCGGTCTTCGAGTACCGAGTGACGATCGTATCTGAGGTGGATCGCTCGGCACCGGGACTTGTCCTGGGACCTTCGGTTGGCCGATCTAGCTCGTCCGCCGGGTCAAGGCTCAGCACTGTCGCCGACGGCAGCTTCGCCTGGCCGCCGGGCAGCTGACTCTACGCCCGACCTCCGAGGCGATCGCCGGTCGGAAGGTGTTAATTCTTGACACAACAATTTCCCCCCAGCTTGCTCCTATGTTGAAGACATGGGGCGAGGTGGTTCTTGCTGGCGATCGTGTAAGGATGAGGACGGGCGATCTTGCTGAGCTGACTTTGGATTCGGACTTGGGCTATCATGGTCGATTGGCTAGCTATCTTTCGGTCTTTCACCTGCAAATAACAACATTGGCCGATCCCCCATGGAAACTTGGTGGTTTCTCTTTGTTTGAGGAATCGTGCACAGTCGCGGAGATCGATGGACCGACTCCATGACCGTGTCTTGGTGCGCGATGACATTGAGTGTCTCGTGACCCACTTTATTTTGAGGGTCCTCTGTTAGGCTGTGCCTCGCCTCGTATTTAAACGAAGGGCGTGCGGTCTCGGTCTAGAGGAGTCCTTGCGCAGGGCAGCGTCGGATGAATCAACTCCACCTCCGCGGCTTGTTAGCTCTGCTTCCACCTTGGCCAGCCATGGAGATGGCCGACCTCGACGGTGTACGTTGAGACGGGGGTTGTGGCATGTGTCCACTGATTAATGTTGGAGAGCCCTTAGACTACGCCGGCCTCGTATTCAAACGAAGGGCAGGCGATCTCGGCCGAAAGGGTCCTTGCATGGCCGGGCGGCCTTCCATCGACCGCCAGACCATGGCTTTATGATGTGCGGTGGAGGCGATCTTATGCCTTAGTCCGTCATGTTAGATCTTTGGATCGTAAATGGCGATCGTGTCCACGGATTGCCGATGATGTAGCATGATGATCGGCGATCGGGCGGAAGATCGGCGATCGTCGCCGGGCAGCCCGATCGCTTTATTCGTAGGTCGATATCGGCGATCGGGCGGAGTTAGTCCTCATTTAAAATGGTGGATCAGAGGCGGTGAGCGAGTCCTCCAAAGACCGCTTTGGATAGTAGCGATCGGGCCGAGATCGGAGGTCGTCGCGCGGGCGCCGATCGCTCTACTCCTAGGCTAAGAAGAAGCCTTTGCCTGGACAGGAAATCTGCGGCTCTAGCCCGGAAGGCTGCGTAGGTCGTCGGTAGGGTCTTCGTGAGATGCCTGAACATAGGCGAGAAGCCCTGAAAACCTCCTAGGACCGCGTAGAGGGCGGTCTCATCATTTACGGGCTCGCCATTGAGGATGATCACGTCTACCCGGTCGATGTAGTCCGAGTCGGACTCCTCTTCTCCCTGCTTGATTTGCATCATGCGAAGGCGACCTTCTGGCCGGACGACCCTGGTGGCGAAGTGTTCCGTGAAGACGTGCGCCAGCTCGTTAAAGGAGCCAATGGACCGAGGTGGAAATGAGGTGTACCACCGGTGGGCGAGGTCATCTAGTGTCAGAGGGAACATCCGGCACCTGGTCGCGTCCGATGCCCCACACCCGGTCATGTAGATGTTGAACTTCTTCAGGTGCGTCTGGGGGTCCGATCGCCCCTCGTACATGGGTGTTTGCGGGGGAGCGATCCTGTGCTGCACGGGGGCGAGCTCGATGTCGATCGCGAGAGGCTCGCTCGGCTCGGCGATCGTCTTCATGGCGCCTGCCCCGGATTGCAGGAGCGCCTTTACGTCGTCGAGCTGACGTTGCAATGCGGCAATCGCCGCGGCTCGGTTGCTCGCCGATCGGCTTTGGGAGCGGGAGCCGAGGCGATCGTGTATCGATCTCCGGACTCCGCTGCTGCCGACCTCGGCAATTTGGCGAGGGGGAGCCAGACGGCTGGGCTGCCTTCTCGGAGCCGGGTAGGCCGAGCTCCTGGTGACGGACTCAAAGTCCGTCGTCTCGTAGGCCGGGCGCCCTGGCCGCTGTGTCGGGTCACCGCCAGCGATCGAAGACGAGGTGCCCGGCCGCCGAGCGCCTCTTCTTGCGGGCGAGAGCCTCTGGTGGTCGCTCGGCGATGTGCCTTGAGCTTCGCTGACTTCCGGCGGGAGACCGAGGGTGATAGCAGAGGCGCGTCGAGAGCACTCCGTCGCTCCCGAAGGGCGGCTATGGCCTCTTCGATCCGTTCATTGGTTCGAATCGATCGAGCGAGAGCTCGGGCCGCCGTCCGGGATGGGATCGAGCGTCTCGATCGGCGGCTACCTTCCACCATCGGCTACGGCTCGGGACGGGGCCAGGCAGGAGTCTGGCCGGTGAGTCGGCTTTCTTCGACGTGGAGGCGGAAGACATGATTTCTGAAGGATTTCTTTGAAGTGCAGTGAGTGTCACTTCAAGTATTTGCCCCGAGAACAGTGAGTGTTCTTCGGGACGGTAGGTATAAAAATTCGAGGGTTGGATTCCCTTCTTCTAGCGCCAATTGTTGTTGCCCAAAATATTTATCCGAAGATTAATACTGCTGGAAGACGGACAACAAACAACAATTGCGGGAGCACTTCCGAGAGAAGATAAATAATACAAGATTTGCCGGGTTTGTTAGGCCCGGGCTTGAATGCTCTCGCGAGATGATATTAATACGAATATTCGTGGAGACAAGTATTAATGAGAGAAATCTAAATACAATGAGTGTAAAAAGACTCTGTTAATCCGGCTCTTGAGCGAAGCTCGGTGTTCTTCGTCCCCGCCGATCGTCTTCCTGATGAGAGAGGCCGGGAGAAGTAAGACCGAATGATAGATGTTGCCAAGAGTTGGAGATTAGCCAAGTGCTTGATGTATTGCTTCTGTATTGCGTGTGTAATGCGAGAATGCCAGAGAGTTCAAGTTTTGGAGCCTTTGTGCGGTCAAAGTTCGGTCCCTTGGACAAGTGCTGGGAGCCATGTATATATAGGGGCAGCCGGGTCCTGTCCTCTAGCGGGCGATCGCCTTCCGGCCATTATAATAATGGGGCGATCGTCCGCCGGCCAATATTATAATGGGGCGATCACCCGAGCTGTTGGGCTAAAGTCCAAGGAAGAGGCTGGCAGTCTGCCTAAAGTCCAAAGCTACAGCAGGCAGCCAGCTGGGCGGTCCAATGAGGGGCCAGCACGCGTCCGGAGTCAGTCACATGCGGCCCTACTGACAGCTTTCGGCGGCTTGTCGGCTGGTGGAGAGATTCTGCCAGGCTGTGGTCATTGGCCTGAGATTCGCGGATCTTGTCTCGGTCCTTGCACGTGGTGCCAGTCTTGAGGCTCGGCCTTTGCCGACTGGATGGCCATCGGCGCTGATCGACATGAGGCGGTCGTCTCTAGCTGGTCATCAGAGGTCGCCACCGGCCAGTGGATGAGGGTCGGCAATGGTCGGTCACCAAGGGTCGGTCGGCAGGTACCGAGGGATGGTCGTCCGCTTGTCGGTCGCCAGGAGTCGGTCGCCGAGTACCGAGTGACGATCGTATCTGAGGTCGATCGCTCGGCACCGGGACTTGTCCTGGGACCTTCGGTTGGCCGATCTAGCTCGTCCGCCGGGTCAAGGCTCGGCCGCCTGGTCGCTGATCGGCAGTTCTGCCTTGGCTGCTCGGCAGTGACTCGGTCGCCCGACCTCCGAGGCGATCGCCGGTCGGAAGGTTAATTCTTGACACAACAAAAGGCATCCAAGGATCGAGGATCAAGAGGTGCAAGGCACTCAAGTGTGTACAACGGAACGGATTTCCACTGGTTGGAAGCTGTTGTAGTGTGGTTTGAATCACTGTAATATTTATCACTGGTTGAGAATTATAGTGAATTCATCTCCAACTGGTTTGGAGAAAAGTGGATTAGTAGAGGATTACCCCACCTCTGAGACCACTATAATTGCCTGCGTTATTTCTTGCTTTTCTTGCATCATACTTTAACTGCTGCATTCATTGTTAAGTGTTTCATTAGTTGCTTTATATTCGTCATCAGCTGACTTCCGCATATATTAAAGAACAAACGACTCCAAGTCATTTGTTTACCTTTCAGCTGAAGAAACTCACTCTTCGTGAAAAAGAGTTTAAGAGTTTCTACAAGTCTATTCACCCCCCCCCCCCCTCTAGACTTGTACCTGGACGACTTGTGACCTACAACCAGGCAGCATGCAGGGCTGCCCAGCGGCCCCCGAGCCCTAGGCCGCGGCCCCTTGCTTCCGGACCCCTCCCGGACCGTCCAACGGCATTTCGGGGCTAGTTTTTCAACTGGATATCCAATATATATATTCTCCAACATTCATATCTTCAATATAAAGCATATTTCCAAGAAATAAAGATTTATATTTAGACATAAACTTACGAAAAATATAACTACAACGAACGTAAAAACATATACCACGATTATGACTAAAATGATTCCAAATCATTCACCATCTAATCAAGCATTCCAAATGCTAATATCGTATATACGATCGCAAGACCTACGCTCCGATACCACTGTTGGGATTCGGTGCCTAAACCGAAGGCCCAGCGGAAGCGGTAAAACGAAAATTAATTCGATCTGAATCCCTACGAGGATCGATCGAGCTACGTATATATGAATATCAAAAACGAATTCACAAGAGATATAGAAACTCACCCTTGTAGTCCGTTGATTAGATGGATAACCTTCTCTTGAGCTATTCCCCAAGCTTTGCTTGATCTCTACGTATCCGATCCGCTCCAAGCCCTTGAACGATCCAATGCCGAAAGCACCGCGTCTCTACTTGCCACGCACTGTAAAAACAACCGGAATAACAACACTTGATTAACCTCTAAGGTTACGGCTAGAATCAAGTGATGAAGCTTTTATTATTACACTCTAAGTGTATAATATATCTCTCAATAATTTTTCTCTAAGAAAATGTGAATGAACACAAAACAAAGTTTTCTCTTCCCTCTCTCTTGAATGAATCTGCCGTGTGTGTGCACAAGGAGAAGAGAAGGAGAGTTTTTATTTTGGTCTTCAAAATCATTCACAAGATAATGTCTCCCACAAAATCCTCTTTTTCCCTTATAATAAGAGATATGAAATCTCATATGTCACAAGTCTTCCAACAAGAAAACAAGACATTGATCAAGGTAAGAAATCAAGGTGGGGGGCGACCTCTAGAAGAAATCGGATGAGTCCGGTTCGTTTCGGACTCCCGAGAGTCCAAACAGATAAACTCTGATTCCATTCCGATGTATTTATATCGATTAATTAACTCAATCAATTAATCATATCAAATACATGATAACATAATTAATTTCTCCAAGAAATAATTATATTCACGAAAGAAATTAATCACACAGTAATTTATTTAATCCATTAGGCCGTAAATCAATTTATCCAATAAATCGATTTAGACATCGAATGTCCCAAATTAGATATCCAATATCTAATATTCATAATGAGATATTAAGCTCGATTCATTCCGTCGTCCATCCTAATGCGCGACTCGGTAGGTCCGTCTCAGTCAGCAATGGGAGGAACCAAAGAGTAGTAGCACCACCTAGCTGCACTGTGGCCTACACTGCACTGATCGAGAACGAATGATTGGGATCATTCAAGAACCATTCTGTTGTGAATACCAGTAAACATATAAACCCTTCTTCCAAATGTCCCGATCAAGTTATAGGGTCACGGTCAGTCAAACCCCATCTGTACTCGACGCTATGCATGCGTTAATGCAAATAGAGATCATCGAGCTCTCGTGTATCAAATACAACTAGCTCCAATGCTTTGGCCAAAGACTTATGATCTCATCTGCCAGTAACCGCATAGGACATATAACCCAATCACTAATAGGAGAAAAAATTCTATCTTGGTATTCAGTAGGACCTGCTACTTGCCCGTCCATATGCACATCGAGGTTGACCCCCGCCTTCCGGTTTATTTGAAAATCTTGACGTCACAAGTACATCCGTACTAAATCCTCAAGTCGAAGGTTCACGAATACCTATCACAACCTTTCGATTCCATCATTGACTGTTCCGAAGTGAAATCCGTGTGATGAATCGAGGGTGAGTCAGTTCGAGTATACTAATCCAATTAGCATACCTATAACGTGTGCTCCCACTAACCATTAGTGTTCGACAGGCACTCTCCTTGTCAAAGAACACGTCATACAAGTCTTCACATAAACTTAACGCCCAGTCAAGTTTCATCGACTTATGACGATTAAGTATTTGAGCTATAAACTTTTCCAGTGCCGACCCCCTTATCCAATAAGGAGTGGAACGTTTTGCTCTCAAATACACGGACTAGTTTCTATATGTATATTTACGAGTTAGGAATGCCAATAACTACCAGTAAATAAAGAAAACATCCATTGCCTTATATTGATGATTTACATAATAACAAGTACAATGCCCTCACTCGACATCCTCTGAGTGGCATTCGAGGGCATACTCCTAACAGTTCTGTTGTTCGTGGCAAGGTTGCAAGTTTCGAGGAAGAAACTTATTTTAAGGGGGGTAGTATGTAATACCCAGATTTTCATTATAAATTTTTCACGTTATTTTATCTGAGATATATTGTATAGCTTGGTGTCTATACAGTATGGATAAAATAAATTGAGAACCAAGACAGTTATACTTATGTAATTGATGTTTTTGATTGACAGTTATATTAAGGATATGTTATATCAGGTTGAACTGATTTGGATGTCAGGTATATCGTATGAGAATATTTTTGGGTTGAGTATATATGTATTCAGTATGCCGTATGTTTGTATTATGTATGTCGAGACGTCGTATAGGAACGATTGGATTTTGGCTAAGTATACAGCCCTTAATGTACGCTAAGCTTAAGGACTTACGTACCCTAAATTCTACATTTTACGTACGTTATGCATAAGGTATTACGTACGTAACAAGAGGAATCAGACAGTTGGGCCCGTGATTGGCGGCTTTTAGCGTGGATGTGGACAGGTGAGTCAACGGATGGATTTACATACGCTATACAGGGTGTATTACATACGTAATACGAGTATAATACTGTAGCAAGTCAACAAACGTATTACGTACGCAAAGGATTAAGCGTTACGTACGTTACGGAGCGGCTGGCCGAATCGTGGCCGAGAGGACTTCAAGTGTCCGATCACTGTCGGTAGTGACCCGCTGGATGGCCGATCCTGGTCGGCAGTGACTCACGGGGGTGGCCGATCACGGTCGTCAGTGACTCGCTGGGTGCCAGGACTCGCCGATAACGGCCGTAAGGATGTGGTCGGGTACGGCCGTAAGGGCCCGTTATGTATGTAAGGTTGGTGCCCGTTACGGCCGTAAGGGTGCCGGGCGAATCGGGCAGTGAGGTAGCCATGACCGGTTACGGCCGTAAGCCCTGGCCGATAGCGGCCGTAATGGTCCGGCAGGTCCCGTCTATTTAAGGGCCTAGACCGAGTCATCCGGCCATTTTCATGTTTTCTCTTGGTTTCTTCGCGATTTCTTCAGCAAAATGGATGGATTTAAGTAAGAACATCATAGAGCAACATGTTTTGGAAGTTTGAATCATGGATAACATCATCTTCCGCCCGAATCAAAGGTAAGAACACCTAAACTCTTGGTTTTGGATATTCTTGAGGTTTCTTAATGTTTTGGCCGATTTGATTCGTTTTTACTCAGATTAGTGATGGAACCTTGTTGTAATCACGGAATCATACATTACTCTTGAAGTTTTGTGGAACAAATTTGAGTATTTCTCCGTTAAATGATTAAATTGGACTATACACCCTAAGTGTTCGATAAAATGTTTCAATGAGTAGAACTTGGGAAATTCTACACGTTTTCGTATGAATGGTGATTGAATTGATATTGTTGTGATGATTCTTGGTATTTATGGGAATTTTGTTAAAGGGAGATAATGAATTGATGATCAAATGTCTTGATTATGTTGTTATGATTATGGGATCATAGTATTCTCGATGTTCTTGGTAGTTTGTTGCGATTCATGATCTTATGAGAAGTATATATTGAAGAACATGATTATATACACCTCGAATTATGAATATGGATTGTTTAGATGTTAGAACACATCGGATTATGTCGTTTGGAGATTTTGAATGTGATGTCGGAATAAGTTGTGTTCTTAAAGAATTCTTGGATTATATGAATTGATGATCATGTTTAAGTGATATTGGTGTTTTGGATATGAATATGGAATATTCATATCTAGAACTAAGTTATGAGTTTTGGTACAATATACGAATGTTGTTCCGGGTTTGATAAGATTATGATTCACTTTTGAGTTTAAGAATTCATACGTATTGAACAAGTGTTCAATTCGGATAATGGAAATATTTGAAAACCTTGTAATATGATTATCTATAATGTTGAATTAATCAGATCGTCCGGATTGATGATGATAATCGGTAATTGGTTTTTATTATGATTATACAAGGAGGAAACTTGTAATTGAATTTAAGATTGAATTTGGAATCAGTAAGGCTTAGACACTTGGTTAAATTTATTATTGATATGATCTTCGAATTGTGCAATCGTATTGTGGTTTTGAATTCGTGATTGATTGGATTGGGTTGTTTGGATTTGTATTGAATCGGGATATTGTGGAACCGTTGGGTTTATTACTCGGTTATATTTATTATCTAGTTGCGGCTTGTATTATGGTTATGAGTTCGAAATTGTTTGCATTGTATTATTCGGTTTTGTGTATGAACGAGGTATTGTTGTGCCATTGAGTTCGATTGGTTGGCTATGTCAGTTATTGATTGTTATCAGATTGTTGTTGATCGATTACTTCATAGGTTGAGATGTTTGATCGTTGATCGTGACCGTTGTGTTGCAGTTGAGGTCTAAGAGTTCGTAGATTTCTCTTAGTCTGGGCTGAGGAGCTCGTGGATGAAGGCAATGGATTTTGGTAACGGCTTCGTGGTATCGGTATCGAGGCAAGTTTACACTTGTTCAGTTTATAATATTTGATGAATTGTTTCGTTTTCATTTCATTTATAATTCTTATAGTAGTGTTGTTAGAAATGTAAGTTGTCGGGATAATGGTTTGTATATCGTGCTCTGGTTTGTATTAAATCATAAGGTATATGATTTAATTGTGTTCAAGGAAGACGTGAGTTATCTTTGGTCAAAGATATAGGATATCGGATATCGAGGATAGTTATCGTGATGACATAAATATCGGGATAAAGGTTTATTGGTATTGAATGGATGGCACCTTAATTGAGGTTATTCGTATAACTGTGTATTCGTTCAGGGATGTTTTTCGTGGAAATGATGTTGTCTTCGGCTTTGAGGTAATTTAAGTATTGTTCAGTTATGAGATAATTATTATGTTGAGTTGTTGTATATGTTGTACGTTGAGGCTTCATATATTGAGATTCGTATTGGTTGTTCGTTGAGGGATGTTGATCCCAGGACTATTGATGGTATTAATGGTTGTGTTGATTGTCTCATTGATGGATGTTGATCCCAGAACTATTGTCTGAGGTTGTTGATCGTATGGATTATACTTTGGGGATTGTTATCCCAGGAGGGTTGTTTTGGATATTGTAGGTCGTGTCGATCTTTCATTATCCGTGTGTCTTTGTTCACTTCGGTGAGTCTTTTGATCCTTATTGGATATGTGATTCTTTGAGTTTCGTTGTCATGTTGCATCGTGACATATCTGGAGTCATATCCGCGTGCCGATTGGTTATTGTGTAGGATTTTTAGCTAGGCACACTATGGTCATGTGTTGATATTTCCACATTGGACCGTACACATGAGACGTAGTTCGTGAGGCTAATTAGGTACATGTCCCACGTATATCCTGGATTCCGTATACGGGGTGGACATGTGCACGGACACATTTTCGGATCGGGCGTACTATGACGTCCATCTTTGAGCCATACCGTTTGCTCGTTCATAGTTCCATGTATGATTGGATATGTTCGACGGTTTGCGATTGGTTGTTCATACGCTCGAGGGGTATGTTTTGACAGTCGGGGTTATTTATTTGAGATCCATTATTGTTGATCATTTGGAGTTTACCTTGTTGATGGTATTCTCGGTTATTGTTGGTCCTTTGTTGATCATTTGGAGTTTACCTTGTTGATGGTATTCTCGGTTATTGTTGATCCTTTGTTGATCGTGTCGGAGTTTATCATGTTGATGGTATTCTCGGTTATCGTTGATCCTTTGTTGGTCGTATTGGAGTTATCATGTCAATGATATTGTCGGTTGATTTATTGGTTGATCTGGTTATTGATCATATGACTGTACATCGTTGTTTCGGGACTTGTTATATTTGTCTTGTGGTAATTGATCTACAAATATGTTGTATGCTATTGGTTTATCCAGGTTGAGATTTATCCTTTTAATAACAGTTGTTTAAAAAACCGATGTTAAATTTATAGTGTACGTTAACAGTGGTGTTTTTAAATAACCGCTGTTAAAAAAAATTTCAATAGCAGGTTTATTTTTTTATTTACCGACCTACTACATAATACAATTTAAATAGTACAAAACCTCAATAATTCCAGAATATAATTATCATCAATTTACTAATACAACAACACAACTTTCATCCATCCATCAAATGCAATAACGCAAAATGTTTCATTACAACTATCTACATGTGTCAGTACCAATACAATAACGTTCCATCTAATTCAAAATAAATAAGACAACACGGTTCTCGAACTAACCAAACAAGACAATGAAGAATTCTTACGAAATCAAAGTAAAAAATCTACACATGAATGGTTCCTAACCTCCAAAAATTATTTTGCCCATTCGGTTCGAATTTCATGAATTCTGTCTATATGAAGTGTTGCAATATCATCAAATATCTGCACATATAAACATATAAATAAATAAAGTCATCAATTTAAATGATTAAGACACTTATAAACTGAAATAATTATAAAAATCTGAAATTAATCTAAAAAATTGAAATTAATTTATATAATTTAAAAAACTAAAATGAATTTAACAGAAATAAAAGTTTATCACCCACATCCATCCATCGATAATACGAGCTCGGATAATGGTCGACATCCAGTGCATGACGTAATACCCACACCCCCAACCTCCATTTTGCTTATTGCACTAAAAAGAATATGAATCTCAATTATATAAACATATATAACTAATATATATCTATACATATATGACTAAATGTATTACTTATTTTGGGATATATCCAAGTAATCGTCTGTTTAGAATTACTTGTATGCATATCCACTATCACCTTAAATGTGTAATATCCGGAATTTATACTACTGTTGTTTAATATTATTTTATCCGAGTTATATTGTACAGCGTGGAATCTGTACAGTATGGATAAAATAAATAAAGAACTGAGACATTTGTATTGGTATTATTACCGCACTTGGTTGACAGTTGTATTGGAAAACATTGCGTGTCTGGCTTATCGTACGAGAATATTGTTGGAAGATGTATATGTATTCAGTATGCCGTATGGTCGTATTCTGTATGTTGAGATGTTGGACAAGAATAGCTGAAAATGGCTAAGTATAGCCTAACTAGCGCGTGCTAATACTCATTCATAGCACATGCTAACGTGCAGGTGTAGCGCACGCTAAAGGCAAAATCATAGCGCACGCTAGCGCAAAACAGATCAAAAGGAATCTACGTGTGGATCAAGCCACTTTCGGCGCATGTGCCGACGAGTCAACGGATGTTGTAATGTAGTACTAACGCACGCTAAAACCTAAGGACTAGCGCACGCTAACTGCAGATCGGACAAAAAGGAATCTTATCCTCGTCAATGCTTTCGGCATGTTGTAATACCCTCGCCTTTAATATTGTATTTCATGATTTAAGTTAAATATTTTCGCACCATATCTGTGATGTTGTAACAAGTACCGACGAATTATGTTAAATTGGATTAATGGTCATTCATACTATATTAGTTGTTGGGTGATATTACGAGAATTCCATTTATGCTTGTACAGTACTTAACGTACGTTAACATGTATTCTTAACGTACGCTAGATAGGCCGCCTTACGTACGTAATATCAGTACGTTAACGTACGTAATGCGGAAGATCCTCCAGCAATCCGCCTTTCGGCGAGTGGGGTCGAGCAAGGGTAGGTGGTCGGGAGTCGATCGCGACAGCCAAGTCAACGGCTATTACGTACGTAATAAGCGCCGATTCCACGTGCGTAACAAACTGCGTGTTTTTAGGCGGTGAGTTTTGATGAAATTGGTTACGTGCGTAATGATCATAAGATTACGCGTAAAGGCTATAACGCACGTTAAGCACGTTCGTTAACGTCGTAATGTCGATTGATTATAAATGTAGGACTTGCCATTCACTTCCTACTCGACCTTTTCAATCTCCCGACTAAGGAACGATTCCCTTCCCTTCCAACTTCGTTTCTAAGCCTTTCTAACTTGTGTTGGAGCCTCAACACTTGATTGGTGACTTGGAGAAGCTAGAGATTGAAGTGTATTCCTTGGAGTGTTGGTGTTGTTCTTCATTTTAAGGTTGGTCTTTCTTTAACTCATATCAATCTCATGCTTATGATGATGTTAGTAGATAAATACTTCACATAATGTTAGTTTAAATTAGTGTAAACATGATAAGTTAATTGAATCATACTCAAATCAAGTGAAGATTAATTTTGAAGGTATTAGTGTTGTTTCTTGAGGTAAATAACTTCATAATATGATTGTGTTGATAATGATATACATAAAACCTGAGGTATAGCATGATAGTCGGAAGTTGATTTTAGTCTCAACACTAGGAACATGTTAGAGATGATGTCCTTAATGATTAAAAGTGAGAAAATGTTAAGATTGTCTTGAACATTCTATTGATCCTTGAAGGTTGTATGAAACCATGATTTTGGCCTTTAAAACCTTTGTGATGAAATTGTTGGAAAGATGATGTTAACCCTTTGAAGATGATCTTTGTTAAGATGGATGAAATTACTTCAAAAATCTCAAGTATCCAATGGTATAACTAGGCATTTAATAAATTCTTCAAAATAAAACAATGAATGTCGATAGGAGGAAGTTGTAATCTTCATACGTTCGAATTTATCGATTTCATTAAAGAGTGTTAATCACTACATTAATAGGTTAATAATGTTCTTAAGAGAGTTGTGTTGAATATGACGATACAAATGCGGTAGATGAGTAGCCGAATTCCATTTCATTAATCCGTGCGTGTTTAGAGACGTAAATTAAGATGATATTCTTAATTCACTAAAAACTTAAACTTATGTTTCATATAGTAATCAAGTTTTGAATGAAATCGTTTAAATAATGAAGAATGTAATTAAACACAACTTATATCATAATTGGAAGTGTCGATGATTTGAAAAGATATTTTCACGATATTACATTGATGATAAACTGGATATCAAGAATTTGACATCAAGATGAGAATATGTAATAAACATGATAAACATACGATGATTTGTAATACGAACATTAAAATGGTCGATAGGATAATCTATTTATTCAAGTAAATTTATGAATATTGTTTATGCGATAATACCATTATCATACGAATGTGTTGTTGAGTGAATTATGTTTCATTCAAGGTTGCTTGTACACGTGAGTATTGTTAGATGAGGATACCGTTCGTTTGACCATTCAAAGAAGGATTATTCGTCTACGGAATTGAGGCAAGTTATCTTGCTTGGTTATAGTGATGGTTGAATTCTTGTGATTATTATGCATTTCGTGTGTATGAAATGTTCGATAATCTATGATTTGTGATATGGTGATACCTCGATCGTATTGTCATGGTGTTGGGGATGATACCTAAATTACCGTCCTTATTACCGTTAGTCCTTTTGAGCTTTGTTGACACTTCGGTGAGTTGTTCGATTCCCGGTAAAAGTGTAATTCGTTGAGTTTCGTTGTCATGTTGCATCGTGACATCTCTCGGAGTCATATCTCGCGCGCCGATTGGTTATGTGTAGGATTTTTAGTCGGGCACTTGATGATCATGCGTGGATGTTTTCCGCATTTGATCGTGCACACGAGACGTAGTTCGTGAGGCTAATTAGGTACATCGTCCCACGTATATTCCGGATTCCGTATACGGGTGGACATGTGCACGGACACATTTCCGGATCGGGCGTCCGTGACGTCCGTCTTGAGCCATAGTATATGGTCATTCGTATATTTGATTATGTTCGACAGTTGGGACTGATTGTCTATACGCCTTCGGGGTATATTCAGTAGTCGGTGGATTTCTATGAAATCAGTATATATGAATTATATAATGTCATGAGAATTATTATCATGTATAGCTAACCCTGTGGTTTGGGGCGAAATACTTGTATTTCAGGGCGAGGAAAGGGCAAGGCACAGGAAGAGCATAATGGCGACGGAGGATTCTGATGTATGCTATTTCGGGGGCCCCGAGTCTTTTGGTTGTTCGGTTATGTTTTAAGTATGATTTTCGTTTTATTTTTGTCGGATAAATGTACTAAGTTAGGATCCTGTGTATGTTTGCTTGTATTTAAAAACATGAATAACTCATACTCCACACCGGGGTTTTGATAAATGTTGTGGTACGGTGCCACGTTGTCAGATTTTAAGTGTATATTGTGATATTGCCTGGTGGGTCCTGTGAGGGATCCACGGCACCGTAACGCCACCGCTGGGTCACATGTAAGATGGTATCGAGCGTGTGTTTTTATTTTGAGTCATTGTATGATCGAAATAGCATCAAGAAACTTCGTACACGTGTAACTGTGCAAGCGCCTGACCCGTCGAATACGGTATGTTCTCATGAACCATAATTTGATTACTGGCATGATATTGACAACGTATTGGTCTCCTTATTTATCTTGGCATCTTGCCACCATGAGGCAAAATTCATCTGTTTGAAGAGAACCTAAATTAATTATGTGATTGGAATTGTTTCGACTTAATGTTGATATGATATTGAGTGTGTAACACTTGTAGTGCCAGTGACTCTTTACAACTGCTTTGTTGGATAGGAAATTCTCGTTGTTATTAACTTAGCATGAATTATGATTGATAAATCGAATCGTACTCGTGACTTGATTCTTTCAAGATGGAAAGGAACCTTAGAGGCCGTGGCGAGGGGGACGAGGCCGCGAAGAGGCCGAATCGATACCACGAGCTAACAGACGCGAGAATGTGGAACAGAGTTCCGCAGTGCTGATTCGCCTTCTCGGGACCAATCACACCACACCGAGAGAATGCACGTGCCGATCCTTACACCGTGATGCAGGCATGATGGCCCAAATGACCCAAATGGGTCGGCCGATGGAAACTATGCAAAGGAATACTACCGGTCAACGGCAGGACAACGCCTCCGCCTGCGTACTGGCGGGATCGTGAGCCGGATTATTAGCGACATATCACGTCGGCGACCTCCAACTTTTGAAGGCTCATCCGAGCTCGCCGACATTGTACACTGGATAGAACATTTCGAGAAACTGCTCGAGATGGTGGAGTGCCCAGAGGAAAATCGAGTTGCCGTGGCGACTACTACCTTAGTAAGAGTGCCCATACTTGGTGGCTTTCTGTGAGGCTGCCGAAGGCGCGAGTACTTGGGAGGGATTTAAGACTCTTATGCTAGATCGTTACTATCCCGCACCCTCCGTAAAGCCAAACCGTCCGAATTATTAAACCCCGACCCATCGGAAGACGAAGATGTGTTAGCAATTGCCGAAAATTCCAAGCACTTCTCCCTTTTGCTACGCGGTTGTCCGTTGGGAAGCCGATAAAATCAAATATTTCCTCAAGAGGCTTAAACCCCGAATGAGGATGCAATTACTCAATCACCACTGCATTTACCTTACGGAGTTTATTGAGAAGGCTTTGGAGTATGAACTTACTGCGAAGGAGATTTCTAAGAAATGTTTCGCTTTTCCAACAAGAGATCCAGAACTGCACCCAAGGAGACAAAGAACCGGGGTATTCAAGAAACCCCACTGTACCAAATCCTTCCGAGCGGCCACCTATGGCACCGAAACGGCAGAACGCACTCTCGCAATCACCACCTGCCGTGTGTTATAACCGTGGGGACCAGGGGCATATCAGCTCCAAGTGTCCGGCCGGCCGTTACTGTCACACTTGCAAGAAGAACGGTCATCGCGCTCGCTATTGCCGGTGGACTCGGGCGTGCCCCAGCAGCATCTCTTGCTCCAGTACAGTCTTCTGTTCAGGAACGTGCTCCTCCATCCGCTTCTTACCAGACTACCGGGGCGAACAAAGGGATGGGCCGTGGAAATCAAGTTGGTACACCTGCTTCCGGGATTGCAAAACCCAGAGTTTACGAGATGAAGAAAGCCAATGATCCCGAAGCCAGCATGATTGCAGGTACTCTCGAGATCCACTCTCAGCCCGTTTGTGTTCTTTTTGATCTCGGTGCATCACACTCCTTTTTGTCTAGTTCTTGTTTGAGTCGTTTGCATTTGAATCGTTTTATAAATTGTGAACCATATGTAATTGGTCTACCCGATGGTAGAAGAATTATTGGGAGTCGTGAAGTACGTAATCGTCTGACAAGCATGAACAACCGTGAGTGGTTGTCGACTTGATTGTGGTTGATCTACCTAAAGATGATGTAATCTTGGGTATTGATCGGATGGATCGTCACGATGTCGCCCTTAGCGTCCGTAAGCGAATGGTGACCGTCACATCGGATGATGGCGTCGAGTGTATTTTTCGGGTGATAATCCCAATCATTCTCGGGAGAGTCATCGCTATGAAGGCTATGAGATTACCGAACCAGGATGCGCTTGCTATTGGTGTTACATGACTAAGACAAATTGACCGGCCAACCAAATTTATTGATATTCCAAGAGTTCAAGATTATCCAGATGTATTTCCTGACGAGCTTCCAGAATACCCCCACAATGAGAGGTGGAATTCACCATTGAGTTGGAGCCGTGGACGTCCCGCTTTGAAAGCACCATACCGTATGGCCCCGACCGAGATGCAGGAATTAAAAAGACAACTCGAAGAATTAATCGAGAAAGGGTACGTTCGACCCAAAGGCATCCCCTTGGGGAGCGCCGGTGTTATTAAATTTTAAGAAGGACGGATCGCTGCGTTTGTGTATTGATTAATGGAGCCGAACAAGGTAACAATTAAGAACAAATATCCTTTACCCCGCATCGATGATCTATTGGATCAGCTCCAAGGAGCCGCCGTATTTTCCAAGATCGACTTGAGGTCCGGGTACCACCAATTGCGGATTCGAGAGTCCGACATCCCGAAGACAGCTTTTCGCACTCGCTATGGGCATTATGAGTTCGTTGTCATGCCATTCGATCGACTAATGCACTGCAGATTCATGGAATTGATGAATCGGGTTTTTATTAATTATCCGGATCGCTTTTGTAGTCGCTTTTATTGATGATATCTTGGTCTACTCGTGATCATAAGGAGCATGAGTGTCACCTCCGCCAGGTTCTCGATGCGTTAAGGCGAGAACAACTCTATGGAAAATTTTCCAAGTGTGAATTACGGATGTCCGAAGTTATTTTTCCGGGTCATGTGATATCGGCAGAGGGAGTAAGAGTAGACCCACGAAGACGGAAGCTATCCGAGATCAAGCTACCCCAAGAACGTGAAGGAAGTTCGTAGTTTTCTCGGGTCTAGCAAAGCTATTACAGACGATTCGTGGAAGGATTTTCCAAAATTGCTCAACCGATGACTAATCTATTGAGAAAAGACAAGAAGTACTTGTGGTCGGAAGCATGTCAAGAAAGTTTTGATGAACTCAAAAGTCGATTAATTTCAAGACTGCTTTGGTACTACCTAGAGGAACGGAAGGATTCGCGATACGATGCATCGAGGCAGGCCTTGGCCGCGTGTTAATGCAGACGGAAAGTGATCGCCATGCGTCCCGCATAAGGCCCTTACGAGGTCAACTACCCGACTCATGACTTGGAGTTAGCAACCGTAGTGTTTGCTTTAAAAATCGGCGCCACTATCCGTATGGAGTTACCCGCGATTTTTACGGACCACAAGAGCCTCAAGTATATTTTTACCCGAAGGAGTTGAATATGAGACAAAGGAGATGGTTAGAGCTAATCAAAGACTATGATATCGAGATCCTTTATCATCCAGGCAAGGCAAACGTGGTTGCCGATGCCTTGAGCCGTAAGACGGTGCAGGAGCAGATGCTAGCTCGTTTGACCGCCCAGAAGGAGTTGCAATTAGAGTTCATTAGACCAGAGATTGAGGTCTAGATGCAACGCATTCAGGGACAACTGTGCATGCTTGAGATTTCACCATCCATAAATGAGACGATCAGGACGAAACAGATGTCGGACCCATTCTTATCTAGAATTCGAGGAGAAATCGATCAGGGGAAGGCCCCTGGATTTGTGGTTCACGAGGATGGACTGTTACGCTTTAAAAATTGAGTATGTGTACCAGCAGACGAAGAGTTGAGGAATACTACTCTAAAGGAGGCTCATGCTACCCCGTATTCCATACACCCGGGATCGAACAAAATGTATAAGGATTTGAAGCCGTATTATTGGTGGGGTAATATGAAACGGGAGGTTGCCGAGTTCGTTTCGAAATGCCTGACCTGTCAGCAGGTCAAGATTGAGCATCAACGACCAGCTGGCATGATGAGACCGCTTCCTATTCCCGAGTGGAAGTGGGAAGACATATCGATGGACTTTATTACTAGTTTGCCGACGAGCCGTCGAGGCATGAATACGATTTGGGTAGTTGTGGATCGATTGACTAAATCAGCCCACTTCTTGTAGATCAAGGATACTTGGGGCCCTGAGAGACTGGCCCAATTATTCATCAAAGAGATTGTGAGACTGCATGGCACCCCTAAGAGTATTGTATCAGATCGGGACGGTTCGTGTCGCACTTCGGAAGGCGGTTCATCGTGCTATGGGTACACAGCTTGAACTTCAAGACGGCTTTTCATCCTCAGACCGACGGCCGATCCGAGAGGACAATTCAAACTCTAGAGGATATGTTGAGGGCATGTGCTCTCGATTGGAAGCCCGATCGGGAAGCCCAACCGCCGTTGGTATAATTCACATACACAACACTGGCACGCCTCGATCATGATGGCACCTTATGAGGCATTATATGGTCGCCGTTGTAGGTCCCCTTTGTCCGGGAAGAATTATCTCGAATCTATTGGTACGGAACCCGATATGTTATGGCGGCCCGCGAGAAGATTTCCCGATCAAGAGCCGTCTATTAACGGCCCAAAGCCGCAAATCATATGCGTATAATCGTCGACGACCACTCGAGTTTGAAGTTGGTGACCATGTCTCGGTCAAAGTATCTCCTAATAGAGGTGTTTTCCGATTCGGGAAGAGAGGCAAATTGAGCCCAAGGTATATTGTCCGTTTGAGATCCCGGAACGAGTAGGCGACTTAGCCTATCGTTTAGCATTACCACCACTTTGAGTCGAATTCACAACGTATTCCATGTATCTCGATTAAGGAAGTATGTTGCTGATCCAAGTCACGTTATTCAATTCGACGAGGTCGATATAGCCGACGACCATTCGTATGAGGAACAACTGTGCAGATACTCGAAAGAAGAATTAAACAGTGAGGAACAAGACGATTCCCTTATTAAAAATTCAAAGGGTCAAGACATGGAGTCGAGGAAGCTACGTGGGAGATCAAGATAGCATGCGAGAGAGATACCCCGAACTGTTTACCCCTTAGTTTCGGGGACGAAACTCCTTTTAAGGGGGGGAGTATGTAATACCCTCGCCTTTAATATTGTATTTCATGATTTAAGTTAAATATTTTCGCACCATATCTGTGATGTTGTAACAAGTACCGACGAATTATGTTAAATTGGATTCATGGTCATTCATACTATATTAGTTGTTGGGTGATATTACGAGAATTCCATTTATGCTTGTATTAAGACTTAACGTGACGTTAACATGTATTCTTAACGACGCTAGATAAAGCCGCCTTACGCACGTAATATCGACGTTAACGCACGTAATGCGGAAGATCCTCCAAAGAATCCGCCTTCGCGAGTGGGGTCGAGCAAGGGTAGGTGGTCGAGTCGATCGCGACAGCCTAAGTCAACGGCTATTACGCACGTAATAACCGCCGGTTACATACGTAACAAATCGCGTGTTTTTAGGCGGTGAGTTTTGATGAAATTGGTTACGCACGTAATGATCATAAGATTACGACGTAAAGGCTATAACGCACGTTAACCACGCTCGTTAACGCACGTAATGTCGATTCGGATTATAAATGTAGGACTTGCCATTCACTTCCTACTCGACCTTTTTCAATCTCCCGACTAAGGAACGATTCCCTTCCCTTCCAACTTCGTTTCTAAGCCTTTCTAACTTGTGTTGGAGCCTCAACACTTGATTGGTGACTTGGAGAAGCTAGAGATTGAAGTGTATTCCTTGGAGTGTTGGTGTTGTTCTTCATTTTAAGGTTGGTCTTTCTTTAACTCATATCAATCTCATGCTTATGATGATGTTAGTAGATAAATACTTAACATAATGTTAGTTTAAATTAGTGTAAACATGATAAGTTAATTGAATCATACTCAAATCAAGTGAAGATTAATTTTGAAGGTATTAGTGTTGTTTCTTGAGGTAAATAACTTCATAATATGATTGTGTTGATAATGATATACATAAAACCTGAGGTATAGCATGATAGTCGGAAGTTGATTTTAGTCTCAACACTAGGAACATGTTAGAGATGATGTCCTTAATGATTAAAAGTGAGAAAATGTTAAGATTGTCTTGAACATTCTATTGATCCTTGAAGGTTGTATGAAACCATGATTTTGGCCTTTAAAACCTTTGTGATGAAATTGTTGGAAAGATGATGTTAACCCTTTGAAGATGATCTTTGTTAAGATGGATGAAATTACTTCAAAATCTCAAGTATCCAATGGTATAACTAGGCATTTAATAAATTCTTCAAAGTAAAACAATGAATGTCGATAGGAGGAAGTTGTAATCTTCGACGTCAATTTATCGATTTCATTAAAGAGTGTTAATCACTACATTAATAGGTTAATAATGTTCTTAAGAGAGTTGTGTTGAATATGACGATACAAATGCGGTAGATGAGTAGCGAATTCCATTTCATTAATCCGTGCGTGTTTAGAGACGTAAATTAAGATGATATTCTTAATTCACTAAAAACTTAAACTTATGTTTCATATAGTAATCAAGTTTTGAATGAAATCGTCGGTAAATAATGAAGAATGTAATTAAACACAACTTATATCATAATTGGAAGTGTCGATGATTTGAAAAGATATTTTCACGATATTACATTGATGATAAACTGGATATCAAGAATTTGACATCAAGATGAGAATATGTAATAAACATGATAAACATACGATGATTTGTAATACGAACATTAAAATGGTCGATAGGATAATCTATTTATTCAAGTAAATTTATGAATATTGTTTATGCGATAATACCATTATCATACGAATGTGTTGTTGAGTGAATTATGTTTCATTCAAGGTTGCTTGTACACGTGAGTATTGTTAGACGAGGATACCGTTCGTTTGAACATTCAAAGAAGGATTATTCGTCTACGGAATTGAGGCAAGTTATCTTGCTTGGTTATAGTGATGGTTGAATTCTTGTGATTATTATGCATTTCGTGTGTATGAAATGTTCTGATAATCTATGATTTGTGATATGGTGATACCCTCGATCGTATTGTCATGGTGTTGGGGATGATAGCCCCGAAATTACCGTCCTTATTACCGTTAGTCCTTTTGAGCTTTGTTGACACTTCGGTGAGTTGTTCGATTCCCTGGTAAAAGTGTAATTCGTTGAGTTTCGTTGTCATGTTGCATCGTGACATCTCTGGAGTCATATCTGCGCGCCGATTGGTTATGTGTAGGATTTTTAGTCGGGCACTTGATGATCATGCGTGGATGTTTTCCGCATTTGGATCGTGCACACGAGACGTAGTTCGTGAGGCTAATTAGGTACATCGTCCCACGTATATTCGATTCCGTATACGGGGTGGACATGTGCACGGACACATTTCGGATCGGGCGTCCGTGACGTCCGTCTTGAGCCATAGTATATGGTCATTCGTATATTTGATTATGTTCGACAGTTGGGACAGATTGTCTATACGCCTTCGGGGTATATTCAGTAGTCGGTGGATTTCTATGAAATCAGTATATATGAATTGTATAATGTCATGAGAATTATTATCATGTATAGCTAACCTGTGGTTTGGGGCGAAATACTTGTATTTCGGGCGAGGAAAGGGCAAGGCACGGGAAGAGCATAATGGCGACGGAGGATTCGATGTATGCTATTTGGGGCCCCAGTCTTTTTGTTGTTCGGTTATGTTTTAAGTATGATTTTCGTTTTATTTTTGTCGGATGAATGTACTAAGTTTGGATCCTGTGTATGTTTGCTTGTATTTAAAAACATGAATAACTCATACTCCACACCGGGGTTTTGATAAATGTTGTGGTACGGTGCCACGTTGTCAGATTTTAAGTGTATATTGTGATATTGCCTGGTGGGTCCCAGGAGGGATCCACGGCACTGTAACGGCCACTGCTTTTGGGCTGTTACAAATGTGAGGACACGGGGCAGGTGCTGACTGTAGCAAGTCAACTACGATTAGCACACGCTAAGGTCTAAGAAATTGCGTGCGCTAGACAGTGTAATTTACGTACGTTATTGCATGGGCATTACATAAGTAAGCTGATGTGCGAAACAAAATAGTCGCCTCTGGACCACGATAGCGCACGCTACTAAGGAAAAGTAGGGCACGCTAATAACAGTCAGTATATATATGATTGCAGATGTGAATTATGTTCATTCGGCCATTCTTTCCTTTATTTGGAGAGAGAGAGTTTTTAGAGAGAATTTTGAGATTCCAAACACTGAAAGATGATGATCTTTAATAAGATTAAGCTGAGGAACATGGATTAAAGTCTTGTTCTTGAAGTTGTTGATGATTCTTGGAATGAAGTTGATTATTCTCCTTCATGGTTCGTCTATACAAGGTAATCACTCTTCATCTTTGGATTTCATTTTGGACTGAATGTTGATATTCTTGAGTTGATGATTATTACATAAACAAGTTGACAAGCATGATTAGGAGATGGATTACCGGAGTATGATGATATTAATATGATTTGTGTGATTTGAATTGTGTAGTTCGTTCTCTTAAAATAAGTTGGTTAATCCTCCTTCTCCTTTGCGAATGTTGATGTCATTGCTGATGATTAATCTCTGTAATGTGAGGTTAGGGAAGTGTTGTTAGGGTTCTTGGTGTTCATGATGTTGATATTTGACGAAGAAGATGATATGTGAATATATGAATTGG
The DNA here is from genome assembly GCA_033398695.1 of Orobanche coerulescens. NCBI lineage: Eukaryota > Viridiplantae > Streptophyta > Magnoliopsida > Lamiales > Orobanchaceae > Orobanche > Orobanche coerulescens. The sequence continues at coordinate 98,735,235 of CM065818.1, read as the reverse complement.
ATTAAGAGTTGGATGATTGTGTATATGTTAAAGGATATCAGATTCGTTGTTTTGATAGCTATGAACATGGTTTAGAATCACTTAGTGTTCTTGATAATCGCCATATGTTGATCCGTATCTGAAATGCATGCAACTGCATATCATTAGCGCACGCTAGTGTTACTGTCTAGTGCACGCTAACAGGAACGACTTAGCGCACGCTACTTTGAGTGATTAACGTGCGCTAAGTAGGCAGCCAGTGCAGTATTTTCGTTTTGTAGTTGTGAATTCATTATGGTTTGAGTTGGATTGATCAGACTAGTGGTTGATCGAGATATTATTGAGTCATTGGGTTTGTGAATTGGTTATATCGATTGTTGGTTGTTATCGAACTTGTTGTTTATCGAATTACTGAGGTTGAGAATATTGATCGGTGATTATAACCGTGTGTTGCGGTCGAGCTCAAGAATGTTCGTGAATTGCATTGATCGGGGCTGAGAAGCTTGTATACGACGGCAAGGAATTGGCAACGGCTTCATCAGTATCGAGGCAAGTTATTACTTGCTCAATTTATAATATTTAATGAATTGTTTCAGTTTCATTCGTTTATAATTAGTATAGCAATGTTTATAAATCGTAATCACAGGAGATTTGGGATTATAGGTTGTATTCGAGTTTTGGCAATTTAAATCATAATGTATATGATTTACAATTGTCGTTGGTATAATTGTTATCGAGGATACATCATGGTATTGACGAAAACGTGAATTATCTATCGTCTGTGATGTTTTGGATCTGTGAATATTCAGAATAATGGTTTGTGCTGGTTTAGATATCGAGATTGCTCTCGAAGGACTCGGAGCGAGTATTTTAATCATTTCTGTCATTTTTGTTGATCATGTTGTGATACATTCGTTTATCTTTGTTGTCATGCATTGGTGTATTGTTATTGTCGTGCATTGTGTACTGTTGTTTTGTGCAGTCGTGCATTGTTGTCGTATGTCCACCATGCATTGGTCCAACGGGATCATCATGGGAATCTATAGCTGTGTGTGTTGGATCGCTGGACAGGTAATGCCACCATGTAATGGTCCGACGGGATCATCATGGGAATCTATAGATGTGTGCGCTGGATCGTTGGATTACCGTATGTGTTGTTGTTGTTGTTGTGCATATGTATATTATGGGTTGCCATAAGTATACATTGTTGTTATTGATGTGAACATATTGACGTTGTCATATGAGTATGCATTTGTCGGTCTTGTGTTAGGACCGTGTCCGTATGTTGTGTTGATCTGATCTCGGATTAGACTGACGTGATTGTCATGGTATTTCGTATCTTGAGGTATGTTTCGTATTTCTTTGGTACTTGTCTTTGATGGACAATCGATTATCGTATTGGAATTGTCGACGTTATCCGATGGATTGAATTGGCCAGAGTTGGTATAATTTCCGTATCGCGAGTTATGATAATGTTTTGAGAACCTTGGATATTGTTGAGATACCGTACAGATATTTCGGTATTATCTTAATGTGTTGTTAAGGATACGAATCGTGGATTTTCGTAAAGTTACGACGGTAAGATTAAATTGGTCGTATTCTTACTTAGTATTTCCATTGATATGTAATTATTGACATGATGTGATAGTTATCATTGTTGGATATTATGGCTGACCCCGTAGTGGGCTTTCTTTTTAGGTTCTTGGATTATCAATCTTGTAGCGGTCGTGAAGAGATGAGCTTCCTGGAGGATACTGGCTAGGGCATGTATTTCTGTACTGAGTTTCTGATCAGTTGTTGCATTCCGCCGCTAGAGTATTTTAATTATTTTTCTTTATACCCTACGTGAGTATTTTAAATGGCCTTTTGGTATCTGGTAACTTAGGTTACTTTGGCAATCGTTTTCTTAACCTATTCTGTCAATACGTGTAAGAGATAGCTTAACATATGTTTTCAAACTGTTGAGCTTTGGCATTTCGGGCCTTGTGGTTTCAAATGAGATTTTACAATGGTTTTGATAAACGAGTTTTATCAAGTCTTCGAATGTTTTAAATAGATAATACCGTCGTTAGCCCCTTGGGCATTTGTAAATGTTTGCGAAAATTTCCTCCAGCCTTGTGGGTTCCATCTCGGGGCCCACAGCGCTGAAATATTCCTGGATGGCTCTGGTAGTGTTACAGAATATGGTATCATAGCTTAGGGTGAGAAATCCTAGGCAGTCGGGTCGATTTGGGTCGTGTTTTTGTCGTGTCGTTTGAGTTGTCGATTTGATAATGTTAGAGCCCTAGATTTTTGTTGTTCACTTGGGCTTGTGCGTTATGTGATTTACCAGTATGGTACTGGGATTGTTGTGAACTTTTTCAAATGTGTGTTTTGTAAATATCCGTGTTGAGTATTTTCTAGAGTCGAGACATGTGACAGTATCACAGGGAATCATCGACTTCATGATCTGTAAGTTTTTTGATTTTTGAATTGCATTGAGATTTATTGCCGAGCTAAGTTGATACGCTTTAAGATTCAGCAGAATATTAATTGTTACAGTATAAGGCGACAGAGTTGGGACAGTATTGATGATCTTGAGAAGTTATGATTTTGGATAATATGTCGGTTAAGTTTTGGAATGGAATTGTGTATTCGGGAGAAGGTGTAACACCCCAAACTAGGCGGATATTGCAGTGCCGTGGACCCCCGACTGGGACCCACCAGGCGAATGAAAACGGATGAATTAAAATATAATTGTAGTACCGAACCACATTATATTACCAAATACTCCGATGAGGAGCTTAAGTACATAACACCAGGACAAACCAGAATACTAGTATATTTTATATGAAGATAAAATACACCACCCTGAATAAATAAACATCTCATACGGAATTTGCAGCGGAAATACAACTGAAGAGAAATAACAATTACTGAAATGGCTGAAATGACTGAAATGACTGAAATAAACGGAATGACTGGGGGCCCCTACTAGTATCACTAGGACTCCTCGCCGTCAACATGCTCTTACCGTGCCTTTGCCTTGCCGTGACCTGAAAAAAAAATCCCCAACGGGCCGGCCATACGTAACAATAATCCTCAAGGGTTGAAAATACACAATCATGATATATCTGAAGTTATGAATTATCCTTAGTTATGAATTACGCTGAAGAGGAGTATCATAGTACGCCCGTAGTGTTCTGTGCAAGTGTACAAGACGAATGACCGGACACACCCGTCCTTGTACCTAATTAGTCTCACGGAGTTAAGCTTTACCGTGTGCACAGTCCAATGTATCACTCCCGATACATGGCCATCGCGTGCCCAACTAAAAATTCCACACATCCGCACCCGGCCACGCAATATGAACCCAGAAGGTCATATGAACGAGAATGACCATAATGAATATCAATGAATAATAATAATCTGACAAAGTCAAGAATGACTCACCGATATGAAAGTAATAATGAAGTGATTGATAGTTTCAATGAAATGATTGGAACCGTCGTTCCTCGTTAATGAAGTGACTATTCGACAATTACAAGTCTCAATATGATTAATATAATGATGAATGAGTTATGATTATGAATGATCAACAACAAAAAGGAATGAATATCCTTTTAACCGAGTAAGAATTTACTTACACAACACCGGTGACAATTGTCCTTCCACGCACAACGTCCTAATTGAGATATCGGTCGCTCGAACAACCTTGAATAAATAAATATACGAATCAAACACGAATAGAACGAACTCAAAACGTCGATACGATTAAACCAAGTTCATTGGAGCATTATATCGAACACTTTGTGGCCAAACTTCGATTGATTATAACCAAACCTCAATAATACCAACATCAAATCCCCAAGAAGTGTTTCAAACCAACAAAACATCTTCAATACGATCAATAATCCATTATGAACATTCAAATTCGTGATTATAACAACGATTAATCGAAAAGCCCCAAATTCAACTCAAAATTCAAAGTGTTCTTGAATAATCCTTCAATAATCCAATGAATAATCAAACATATCCATAATCATGCGTATATCACTTCATACAACATGATCTTAACATCCAAAACATCATATCTCAACACAAATCGAAAATCCAAGAGGTTTGATGAAGATTACCTTTGAAGATTCAAGCACTTTGATCCGAAGAAAACGCGATAGATCGATGATCCGAGCTTCACAACCGAATGAAAATGATGAAATTCCAACACTCAAGTGATAGATGAAGAAAAGTTCTCCCCTCAACCTCTCTCTCTCGTAAGAAGGTGAAAAAAATGGATGAAATGAGCTGAATACGCTCAGGAAAACGCAATTATAGGGTTGACTGTCCTGTGTGCCGCGGCTCAGCCGAAGTGTGCCGCGGCACAGGGCCAAAAATATGCGCCCAGTGATCGGCAGTGTGCCGCGGCACAGCCGGCATGTGCCGCGGCACAAGGTACAGAAAGTTTGGCCGATAAGTGCCACACGAGTGTGCCGCGGCCCGGGCAGGTGTGCCGCGGTAGTGACTCAGCAGTGTGCCGCGGCCCTGCCGGCATGTGCCACGGCACAAAGTACAGAATGATCGGCTAAAAACTGGAAAATGTGTGTGCCGCGGCGCACACTCCTTGTGCCGCGGCCCACACCCCCTTGGGTCCTAAAATGATGAAAAATGACCCGGGAAGGGAATAAAAGCAATAGGAATCGATATTAGGGAACCAATAACACGTAATGGAAGTATGGAAACCCCAAAACGGTGGTTCCATGTAATGATTACAATGGTTCGTCTAACAAGAACACAATTCGAACAATGAAGAGATTAGAAATGACATGAATTCCAACGACAACATCGACTAATGAATCAATTACCACGATCAAGATAATACTCTTGTCTCGATTCCCAAGTAAGGTTGAAACAATGAACAATATCGATACACAACTCGAAGTTATACCGAACGGTGAACACGGATGAATGATTATAACGAGTGAAAATTACATAGTGACAATTACCGAACGAAATTACTGAATGATAATGACTGAATTAAGACCGGGTATTACATACACCCCCCCTTAAAAGAGTTTCGTCCCCGAAACTAAGGGTCAAACAACTCGGGATAACTCTCCCGCATACTATCCTCGGTTTCCCAAGTAGCCTCTTCGACTCCGTGTCTAGACCACTGGATTTTAACCAAAGGAATCGCCTTATTCCTCAACTGTTTGATTCGCCGCTCTAAAACTCGTATAGGACGCTCCTCATACGAATGATCATCCGCGATCTCGATTTCGTCGAACTGAAGTATGTGACTCGGGTCGGCAACATACTTCCGTAGCTGAGAGACGTGAAATACATTATGAATTCGGCTTAATGCCGGAGGTAAGGCCAAATGATAAGCTAGCTCGCCTACTCGTTCCAAAATCTCAAATGGTCCAATAAATATCGGACTCAACTTCCCCCGTTTTCCGAAACGGAAAATACCCCAACTCGGGGAAACCTTGACCAAAACGTGGTCACCTGTCTCGAACTCTAGTGGTCGACGACGATTATCTGCATAAGATTTCTGTCGACTCTGAGCGGTCAACAAACGACTCCTGATCAAAGTTACCTTCTCACGGGCAGCTATAAGTATATCGGGCTCGGTGCCGATTGACTCTGATAAGTCGTCCCAACACAAAGGAGATCGACAACGACGGCCGTACAAGGCCTCGTAAGGTGCCATCTTAATCGAAGCATGCCAACTATTATTATAGTGAACTCGATTAATGGTAGTTGGGCTTCCCAATCGTCTTTCCAATCGAGGACGCATGCCCTCAACATGTCCTCTAATGTCTGAATAGTTCTCTCTGATTGTCCGTCGGACTGAGGATGAAAAGCGGTACTGAGATTAAGCTGAGTTCCCATAGCACGATGAACTGATTTCCAAAAATGAGACACAAACCGTCCGTCACGATCGGAAACGATACTTTTAAGAGTACCGTGCAGTCTCACTATCTCTTTGATGAACAGCTGGGCAAGTCTCTCGGGACCCCACGTATCCTTAATCTCGAGAAAGTGGCTGACTTAGTTAAGCGGTCCACGATCACCCAGATCGTATTCATGCCACGACGACTCGTCGGCAAACGCGTGACAAAATCCATAGAAATATCTTCCCACTTCCATTCTGGAATAGGGAGAGGTTTCAGCATACCCGCCGGTCGCTGATGTTCAATCTTGACTTGTTGACAGGTTAAGCATCTCGAAATAAATTCCGGGACTTCTCGCTTCATGTTACTCCACCAGTAATTTTGTTTCAAGTCTTTATACATCTTGCTAGACCCCGGGTGAACGGAATAAGGGGTAGCATGTGCTTCTTTCAAAATCGAGTTTTTCAACTCGCCATTCGCCGGTACGCACAACCGATTCTTAAATCTCAAAAGTCCATCCTTCTGGACCACAAATCTGGGGGCTTTCCCCTGAGTCACATCCTCTCGAATGCGTAATAAAAATGGGCCTGAACCCTGATTCTCCCTGATCGCCTCCTCAAGTGGTGATGAAATTTCCAACGTACAAAGTTGCCCTTGCACTCGCTGAAGCCGAACCTCGATCTCGGGTCTAAGGAATTCTTGTTGAAGCTCTTTCTGAGCTGTTAAACAAGCCAGCATCTACTCCTGAACGGACTTACGACTCAAGGCGTCGGCGACAACGTTCGCCTTGCCCGGGTCGTAAAGGATCTCGATATCATAATCTTTGATTAATTCCAACCACCGTCTCTGTCGCATATTTAACTCCTTCTGAGTAAATATATACTTCAAACTCTTGTGATCAGTGAAGATCTGACAGGTGACGCCATAAAGGTAATGACGCCAAATTTTCAACGCGAACACCACGGTTGCCAACTCCAGGTCGTGGGTCGGATAATTAACCTCGTAAGGTCTCAATTGCCGTGAAGCATAAGCAATAACCTTCCCATTCTGCATGAGTACACATCCGAGACCCTTCCCGGATGCATCGCTATAAACCACAAATCCTTCCGTCCCTTGCGGCAAGGAAAGAACAGGTGCCGAAATTAACCGGCTCTTGAGTTCCTCAAAACTCCGTTGACACGCGTCGGACCACGTGTATTTCTTATCCTTTCGCAAAAGGTTCGTCAATGGTTGAGCGATTTTGGAAAATCCTTCCACAAACCGCCGATAATAACCGGCTAATCCGAGAAAGCTTCGGATTTCCTTAACATTCTTCGGAGGTAACCAATCTTGGATAGCCTCCGTCTTCTGAGGATCAACACGCACTCCATCTGATGAAATTACATGCCCGAGAAAAGTCACTTCGGACATCCAGAACTCACATTTGGAAAACTTTCCATAAAGTTGCTCTCGTCTCAACGCGTCGAGAACCTGATGAAGATGAGCCTCGTGTTCCTCTCGGTTACGAGAATAAATCAAAATGTCATCGATGAAGACAACAACAAACTGATCCAAAAAGTCGATGAAAACCCGATTCACTAACTCCATGAATACCGCAGGTGCATTAGTTAGCCCGAACGGCATAACTACGAACTCATAATGACCATAGCGTGTTCGAAATGTCGTCCTCGCGATATCCGACTCTCGAATCCGCAACTGATGATATCCAGATCTTAAATCGATCTTGGAAAATACTGAAGCTCCCTGAAGTTGATCCAAAAGATCATCAATACGGGGTAAGGGATACTTATTCTTGATTGTCACCCTGTTCAACTCCCGATAATCAATACACAAGCGAAAAGAACCATCCTTCTTCTTGACAAACAACACTGGTGCTCCCCACGGGGACGCACTCGGACGGATATAACCTTTCTCGAACAACTCCTCAAGTTGGTTCTTCAACTCCTGCATTCTGGTCGGGGCCATCCGGTACGGTGCCTTCGATAAAGGGGACGTACCGGGCTCCAACTCAATCGTGAATTCCACATCTCTCTGTGGAGGCAAACCAGGTAACTCGTCTGGAAAAACATCGGCATATTCCCTCACTACCGGAATATCCGTCAACATTACTGATGATTTCTCGGTTTCGGTCATATAGCACCAATAACCAACACACCCCTGATTGAGTAATCTCACTGCTTTCATCAAATTAATGACCTTACCAGAACATCCGGGATTACCTCCCTGAAACACACATTCGACCCCATCGTCTGAAATGATAGTGACCATACGCTTACGGACACTAATGATGTCATCATGACGATCTATCCAATCAATACCCAAGATGACGTTGTCTCTCGGCAAATCTACTACGATTAGGTCCGCTGGCCATACACGACCATGAAGTTGAATCGGACAATTCTGAATCTCACGATTTCCGATAATTCGTCTACCATCAGGTAGACCAATGACATAAGACTCACAACTAGAAGCACTTGTAACACCCCAAACTAGGCGGATATTACAGTGCCGTAGATCCCCAACTGGGACCCACCAGGCAAATGAAAATGAATGAATTACACAAGATAAATGTAGTACCGAACTACATTACAACAATAATTACTCCGATGAGGAGTTTAGTTACAACACACCAAGACAATACCGAATACTAGTGTATTTTATATGAAGATAAAATACACAACACTGAATGAAACGGAGTATTCAAATGAAAGTCTGCAGCGGAAAATAAAGGACAATAACATGAATAACTGAAAGATCGGGGCCCCCTACTAGTATCACTGGGACTCCTCGACGTCAGCGTGTTCTCCCCGTACTTTTGCCTTGCCAAGACACGAAAACAAAATCCCCAAACGGGTCGATTACAAAGAACAACAATCCTCAAGGGTTGAAAATACACAATCATGATTATATCTCAAGTTATGAAAAAATTCTTAATTATGAATTACGCTGAAGAGGAGTACCATAGTACGCCCGTAGTGTTCTGCAGGCGAGTGTACAAGACGAATGACCGACACACCCGTCCTTGTACCTAATTAGTCTCATGGTGTAACGCTTTCCGCGTGCGGTCCAATGTATCGGTGAACCCAATACATAACCATCGTGTGCCCGACTAAAAATTCCACACACACACCCGCCACGCAATATGAACCCGGAAGGTCATATGAGCGAGAATGACCATAATGAATATCAATGAATAATAATTAGACAAGGCCAAGATGACTCACCGATATGAAAGTAAATAGTGACGTGATTGATAACCCAATGAAATGATTTGGAACCGCTGCTCCTCGTGAATGAAATGATTATTCGACAATTACAGTCTCAAAATGATTAATATTATGATGAATGAATTATGATTATGAGTAATCAACAACAAAAAGGAATGAATATACTTTTAACAGAGTAAGAATTAACTTACACAAAAACGAAGAAGAATGTCCGTCCACGAACAACGTCTAATTGAGATATCGGCCGCTCGAACAACCTTGAATAAATACAATTACCAACAATCCGTTCAATACGAATCAAACACGAATATAACGAACTCAAACGTCGATACGAATAAACCAAGTTCATTGAGGCATTATATCAAACACGTTGCCAAACTCCGATTGTTTACAATCAAACCTCAATATACCAATATCAAATCCCCAAGAAGTGTTTCAAACCAACAAAACATCTTCAATATGATTAATAATCCAAGACGAATATCCGAAAATGTGATTATAACGACAATTAATCGAAAACCCCAATTTCAACTCGATATTCAAAGTGTTCTTGAATAATCCCTCAATAATCCAATGAATCCTTATACAAACTCATAATCATATACATATCCCTTCATATAACATGATTATCGCGTCAAAACATCATATCTCAACACAAAATCGAAATCCAAGATGTTGAAGAATTTACCTCTTGAAGATCCAACCAATTCGATCCGATGAAAGCGTGTAAAATCGACTATCCAAGCTTTCCAATGAATCGGGATGATGAAATCCAACACACAAGTGATTGATGATGACAAAATATCTCCCTCAAGCTTATCTCTCTCGTATGAAGGTGGAAGAAATGGAAGAAATGGTGAAATCTCAAAAAACGAATTTATAGGGTTGACTCGTCGACAGACTCGACCGTGTCCGCTTCGACACGCCGCGCGCACTGCCGGCAGGACTCGACCGTGTCCTCGCTGACACGGCCGCGCGCGAAGGGGCCTACCGATAGTGACTGTCCGATAGTGACTGCATCGCGCGCGGCGCAAGATTGACTCGACCGTGTCCCGAACACGGCCGGGCCTCAAGCGCCGGTTGGCTTATCCAGAAGGGTTCGACTGGTCGTGCTGACGACACGGCCGAGTCCTGTGGCGAGAGACTTCGGCATTTCGGACGAGTGCAGACGGCCGTGTCGGACGACACGGCCGAGTTCGGTCGGCAGTGATCGGCCAATAACTGAAAAAAATGAGCGGGTGAGCTAAAACGACCATAACTCTCTCGTCCGAACTCCGATTGACTCACCGTTTGAACCATTGGAAATCTAACTCGATGCTCTATAATATTGCAAAGATTCAGAATTTTTGGAGTTACCAAAAATTAATGGTGATCTAACAAAGTCGAACTCATAAGTGGAAAGTTGAAACAATGAACAATAACGATACACAACTCGAATTTTCTCCGAACGGTGAACACGGGTGAATGAACATGATTGATGAACGATTATAAATGAGTGAAAATCCACTGAGTGACAATCACCGAATGAAATTACTGAATGATAATGATCAATTACAACCGGTATTACATACACCCTTTAAAAGAGTTTCGTCCCGAAACTAAGGGTCAAACAACTCGGGATAACCCTCCCGCATACTATCCTCGGTTTCCCAAGTAGCCTCTTCGACTCCGTGTCCGGACCACCGAATCTTGACCAAAGGGATCGTCTTGTTCCTCAACTGTTTGATTCGCCGCTCCAATACTGTGACAGACGCTCCTCGTATGAATGATCATCCTCGATCTCGATTTCGCCGAATCAAGTATGTGACTCGGCAACATACTTCCGAATCGAGAAACATGAAACACATTATGAATTCGGCTCAACGCGGAGGTAACGCCAATCGATAAGCTAACTCGCCTACTCGATCCAAAATTTCAAACGGTCCAATGAATCTCGTACTCAACTTCCCCGTTTTCCGAAGCGGAAAATACCTCGACTGGGGATACCTTGACCAAAACGTGGTCACCGTCTCGAACTCTAGTGGTCGACGACGATTATCTCGCATATGATTGGCCGACTGAGCCGTCAACATACGACTCTTGATCAAAGCTACCTTCTCCCGGCGCTATAAGCATATCTGCCTGGCCGATTGATTCTGACAAGTCATCCCAACATAAGGGAGATCGACAACGACGACCATACAAGGCCTCGTAAGGTGCCATCTTAATGGAAGCATGCCAACTATTATTATACGTGAACTCGATCAATGGTAGTTGGGCTTCCCAATCGTCCTTCCAATCGAGGACGCATGCCCTCAACATGTCCTCTAATGTCTGTATAGTCCTCTCTCGATTGTCCGTTTGACCGAGGATGAAAGGCGATCGAGATTGAGCCGAGTTCCCATAGCACGATGAATCGATTTCCAAAAATGAGACACAAATCGTCCGTCACGATCGGAAACGATACTCTTAGGAGTACCGTGCGGTCTTACTATCTCCTTGATGAATAATCCAGGCGATCTCTCGGACCCCACGTATCCTTGATCTCAAGGAAATGAGCCGATTTAGTTAAGCGGTCCACAATCACCGGATCGTATTCATGCCACAACGACTCGTCAAACTCGTGATGAAATCCATAGAAATGTCTTCCCACTTCCATTCGGAATAGGAAGAGGTTTCAAAGATACCCGCGGCCGCCGATGTTCAACCTTGACTTGTTGGCAAGTTAAGCATCTCGAAACAAATTCGCGACTTCTCGCTTCATATTACTCCACCAAGAATTTTGTTTCAAGTCTTTATACATCTTGCTAGACCGGTGAACAGAATAAGGGGTAGCATGAGCTTCTCTCAAAATCGAGTTTTTCAACTCGTCATTCGCGACGCACAACCGGTTCTTAAACCTCAAAAGTCCATCCTCGTGGACCACGAATCGTGGGCTTTCTCGAGCCACATCCTCACGGATGCGCAACAATGAAGGGTCCGAACTCTTATTCTCTCGATTACCTCCTCAAGTGACGATGAAATCTCTAACATACAAAGTTGTCCCCGAATTCGGCGACCGGACCTCGATCTCGTCTAAGGAATTCCCGAAGCTCCTTCTGAACTGTTAAACGAGCAAGCATCTGCTCCTGAACGGACTTACGACTCAAGGCGTCGGCGACAACGTTCGCCTTGCCCGGGTGGTAAAGGATCTCAATATCATAATCCTTGATTAGTTCTAACCACCGCCTCTGTCGCATATTTAACTCCTTCTGAGTAAATATATACTTTAAACTTTTATGATCGGTGAATATCTGACAAGTGACGCCATAAAGGTAATGACGCCAAATCTTCAAAGCGAAAACCACGGTTGCTAGCTCCGGCCGTGGGTTGGATAATTAACCAGCTAATCCGAGAAAACATCGGATTTACTTAATATATTTCGGAGGTTTCCAATCTCGGATAGTCTCCATCTTCTGAGGGTCGACACGAACTCTGTCAGATGAAATTACATGCCCGAGAAAGTCACTTCGGACCTCCAGAACTCACATTTGGAAAACTTTCCATAAAGTTGCTCTCGTCTCAACACGTCGAGAACCTGATGAAGATGAACCTCGTGTTCCTCTGCCACGAATAAATCAAAATGTCGTCGATGAAGACAACAACAAACTGATCCAAAAAGTCGATGAAAACCCGATTCATTAACTCCATGAATACCGCAGGTGCAATAGTTAGCCCGAGCGGCATAACTACGAACTCATAATGACCATAGCGTGTTCGAAACGCCGTCCTCGCGATGTCCGACTCTCGGATCCGCAACTGATGATATCCAGATCTTAAATCGATCTTGGAAAATACTGAAGCTCCCTGAAGTTGATCTAAGAGATCATCATTACGGGGTAAGGGATACTACTCTTGATCATCACCCTGTTCAACTCCTGGTAATTAATACATACACGAGACGAGCCATCCTTCTCCTTGACAGATCACACTGGTGCTCCTCACGGGGATGCAATCGGTCGGCGATAACCTTTCTCGAACTACCCCTCAAGTTGAATCTTCAACTCCTGCATTCTGGTCGGGGCCATCCGATACGGTGCCTTCGATAAAGGGGACGTACCGGCTCCAACTCACTCCTGAATTCCCCTACTCTATGTGAAGGCAACCAGATAACTCGTCTGGAAATACATCGTCAATCGATGACAATGATACCACGAATGATTGAACACTTCGATTGCCCTAGAATGGTCAATCGATAAAAAGAGATACCAATAATGATTGAACAACTCGATTGCCTTAGAAAGGCCAATTGATGAAGATGATACAATGAATGTTTGAATAACTCGATTGCCTTTGAAAGGCCAATCGATGAAAATGATACAATGAATGATTGAATGACTCGATTGTCTTAGAAAGGCCAATCGATGGAAATGATGCAATGAATGATTGAATAACTCGATTGCCCTAGAAAGGCCAATCGATGAAAATGATACAATGAACGATTGAATATCTCGATTGCCTTAGAAAGGCCAATCGATGAAAATGATACAATGAATGATTGAATGACTCGATTGTCTTAGAAAAGCCAATCGATGGAAATGATACAAGGAATGATTGAATAACTCGATTGCCTTAGAAAGGACAATCGATGAGAATGATACAATGAATGATTGAATAGTTCGATTGCGGAATTTCTCTGCTTTCGTCATAATAATACTTCTTCTGGAACAACGGGGATTACTTCCCTGAAGCACACATTCGACAACCAACGACGGAAAGATAGCGACCAAACGCTAACAAATACTGAGGATAGTATCAAGACGATCAAACCAACTAATACCGAAAATTACATCGTCCTAAGATAAGTTCACCACGATTAGATCCATCAACCAATCGCGGTCATTAAGCTTAATTCGGTATGATTCCGAAAATTCTTCCATCGTCAGTAGACCAGATGGTATGAGGTCCACAAGCAATAGAACTATCCCGAAATAAGTCTATTCAAGCATGATTTGAAAATGAAAGAATGCGGTGTACCAAAGATCAAAAGGTACACACAAGTTGAAATAAAGTTACGAGTATATCCGAAATCATTCGCCACGGATCGCCGATCCTCCTCATCATATGAATCGGGACTTGCCGCCCGAACCGACGCTCCGTCTCGATAAAGATGAGCACCAACTCTATTTGCTTCCATTGCCTTAAACGACGATGACAAAGCGCCGATTCAAACGCTGGTTGCCGGGGCTCGAGATGCCACGAGCCAACTTGGAGTCCTTTCGGCAAAAACGGGCCTTATGCCCAAAATTCCCACAATTATAGCACGTGATAGACGGTTTCGATACTCGATTTGAAATGACCCGCGCTTCACAATTGAAATGATGATGGCCGAATCGCCGCCGGGAATGAGATCCCGCACGATTATGCGCCGTAGAGGTCGCCGTAAACGATAGGACTCACACGAGGCTTCTAGAAGGTTGATCGACCGCCTTGGATAGATTACGCCGTTGATTTCCTGTTGACATATGCAGTTGCTCGCCAATTTCCTTAGCACTGCTCAGACGGAGAGTTCTCTCGATTAAACAGCCAGAGTGGCGTAATGATGATTGAGCAATTGCACATGGGTCATCATGGCCTGCATAAAAGTGAGTGGATCAACCCGAACATCTTCCGATCGAGCCGAGTCCTCGCACGATTTCCCGAATGAGTGATTATTTCTGGGTTTCGATCCGCACCGCGCCTCTCCCGTGCATCCTCGACGCCTCTCCCCATACCGAAGTAGGAAGGTCGCATAATGATTATATTTCCCGCATGATTATCACGTTATGATTATGTCATGAGATGATGAAAATGAGTATACATGCTCTAACTTAGTGATTATATGAATGATTTCTCAAGTGACATGATTATCGATGAAATTCTTGAAATGATTATCTTGAATAACTTAATAAGATTGGTAATATGATCATCGAGATCGACAACCGAGTAATGAAATGAATTGAGTGATTAATGAGTTAATATGATCGTCCCGATCATTAATCGAGTAATGAAATGAATTAAGTGATTAATGAGTTAATATGATCGTCCCGATCATTAATCGAGTAATGAAATGAATTAAGTGATTAATGAGTTAATATGATCGTCCCGATCATTAATCGAGTAATGAAATGAATTAAGTGATTAATGAGTTAATATGATCGTCCCGATCACAATGAATGATGATGTTTGAGGATTGTTAATTGATGAATGATGAATGAATGACTATTGCAGAAATTATACCATGGCGTTAGAAATCTTACGCTTCTTATTCGATTGGCTCGGCATTTGCACAGTCACACGTGATGCGAAAGTCCAATGATACTAGTCCGATGACGATGATTTCAAATGAGACATGACTCTAAGGTAGTATTCAAAACCACGCTCCGATACCAACTCGTAACACCCCAAACTAGGCGGATATTACGGTCTTGTAGATCCCCAACCTGGGACCCACTGTGCAAATGAAAATGAATGAATTACACAAGATAAATGTAGTACCGAACTACATTACAACAATAATTACTCCGATGAGGAGTTTAGTTACAACACACCAGACAATATGAATACTAGTGTATTTTATATGAAGATAAAATACACAACACCGAATGAAACGGAGTATTCAAATGAAAGTCTCAGAATGGAAAATAAAGGACAATAACATGAATAATCGAAAGATCGGGGCCCCTACTAGTATCACTGACTCGACGCCGCCGTGTTCTCCCGTACTTTTGCCTTGCCAAGACCTCGAAACAAAATCCCCAAACGGTCGATTACAAAGAACAACAATCCTCAAGGGTTGAAAATACACAATCATGATTATATCTCAAGTTATGAAAAAATTCTTAATTATGAATTACGTCAAGAGGAGTACCATAGTATGCCCGTAGTATTCTCGTGCGAGTGTACAAGACGAATGACCTGACACACACACCCGCCCTGTACCTAATTAGTCTCACGGTGTAACGCTTTCCGCGTGCACGGCCCAATGTATCTGAACCCAATACATAACCATCGAGTGCCCGACTAAAAATTCCACACAGCCACACCCGGCCACGCAATATGAACCCAGAAGGTCATATGAACGAGAATGACCATAATGAATATCAATGAATAATAATTAGACAAGGCCAAGAAGACTCACCGATATGAAAGTAAATAGTGACGTGATTGATAACCCAATGAAATGATTTGGAACCGCTGCTCGTGAATGAAATGATTATTCGACAATTACAGGTCTCAAAATGATTAATATTATGATGAATGAATTATGATTATGAGTAATCAACAACAAAAAGGAATGAATATCCTTTTAACCGAGTAAGAATTAACTTACACAACAACGATGAAGAATGTCCGTCCACGAACAACGTCCTAATTGAGATATCGGTCGCTCGAACAACCTTGAATAAATACAATTACCAACAATCCGTTCAATACACGAATCAAACACGAATATAACGAACTCGAAACGTCGATACGAATAAACCAAGTTCATTGAGGCATTAAATCAAACACGTTGCGACCAAACTCTGATTGTTTACAATCAAACCTCAATATACCAATATCAAATCCCCCCAAGAAGTGTTTCAAACCAACAAAACATCTTCAATATGATTAATAATCCAAGACGAATATCCGAAAATGTGATTATAACGACAATTAATCGAAAACCCCCAATTTCAACTCGATATTCAAAGTGTTCTTGAATAATCCCTCAATAATCCAATGAATCCTTATACAAACTCATAATCATATACATATCCCTTCATATAACATGATTATCGCGTCCAAAACATCATATCTCAACACAAAATCGAAATCCAAGATGTTGAAGAATTTACCTCTTGAAGATCCAACCAATTCGATCCGATGAAAACGTGTAAAATCGACTATCCAAGCTTTCCAATGAATCAGGATGATGAAATCCGAACACACAAGTGATTGATGATGACAAAATATCTCCCTCAAGCTTATCTCTCTCGTATGAAGGTGGAAGAAATGGAAGAAATGAGCTGAAATGCTGAAAAAACGAATTTATAGGGGTTGACTTGCTCGAGACTCGACCGTGTCCGCCGACACTCGCGGCGCGCACTGCCTAAGCAGGACCGCACCGTGTCCCGCTTGACACGGCCGCGCGCCAAGGGTCCTACCGATAGTGACTGTCCGATAGTGACGGCATCGCGCGGCGCCAAGATTGACTCGACCGTGTCTTGAACACGGCCGGGCCGCCTCCGGGCGCTTCTGCTCGCTTATCCGGAAGGGTTCGACTCGGCCGTGCTGCACGACACGGCCGAGTCCTCGTGGCGTAGACTTCGCATTTCCGGACGAGTACAAGACGGCCGCAATGGACGACACACGGCCGAGTTCTTGGCGGCATGATCGCCAATAATCGAAAAAAAATGAGCGGGTGAGCTAAAACGACCATAACTCTCTCGTCCGGACTCCGATTGACTCACCGTTTGAACCATTGGAAAGCTAACTCGATGCTCTATAATATTGCAAAGATTCAGAATTTTTGGAGTTACCAAAAATTAATGGTGATCTAACAAAGTCGAACTCATAAGTGGAAAGTTGAAACAATGAACAATAACGATACACAACTCGAATTTTCTCCGAACGATGAACATGGGTGAATGAACATGATTGATGAATGATTATAAATGAGTGAAAATCCACTGAGTGACAATCACCGAATGAAATTACTGAATGATAATGACTGAATTACAACCGGGTATTACAGCACTACCCAGATGTAGTCTACTCAAACATGACTCGGAAATGAATGAATGCGATGCACCAGTATCAAAAAGGGTACACACAGGTTGAGATAGAATATCGAGTGTACCTGAGATCATCCGGGCCTCTGGATCGTCGGTCTTCTTCATCTCATAAATCCGGGGTTTGCTAATCCCGGCACCGGATGCTCCCGTCTGATGGCTAAAGGCTCCACCCTTGTTCGCTCCTGTCGTCTTAAACGACGCTGACTGAGTAGCTTGATTCTGAACGGCTGACTGCTTCGGGGCCTGAGATGACGCCGGAGTAGGTTTGGAGTCCCTACGGAAAAAACGAGCCTTATGCCCAACAATTCCGCAATTATGGCATGTGACAGACTGTCTCGGACACTTGGTGCTGACATGACCAAGATCCCCACAGTTAAAACAGGTGATGGCCGAACTGGCCACTCGTGATTGAGATTCCGCGGGCTTAGACGTCACAGGGGGTCGCTCAGAAAAAGCAGAGCCCTCACGAGGTTTCTTGAAAGTGGCCTGACCGCCGTCAGACTGATTACGGTTCTTGGACTTCTTGCTAGCAGATGAAGGTTGCTGCTTAGCAATCTCCTTAGTAGTAAGCTCATAGGTAAGAGCTTTCTCAATGAATTCGGCCAACGTAGTGCAATTATGATTAAGCAACTGTAATCTCATACGGGGTTTCAGCCTCTTGCTGAAATATTTAATCTTATCCGCCTCGGAATGAATGATAGATGAGGCGAACGGAAGATGTTCCTGAAATTTCTCGGCAATGGCGAGAACATCCTCGTCTGCTGAGGGGTCGGGAGTGAGTAATTCTGATAGTTTGGCCTCTCTCAGTGGGGCCGGATAATACCTCTCCATCATGAGAGTTTTGAACTGATCCCAAGTACATGATCCTTCGGTGGGCTTCAACGACAACCACCAAGAATGTGCGCTCTTACCCAGGTAGTAAGCCGCAACTGAAACTTTGTGTCCTTCAGGACACTCTACCATAGCAAACAACTTCTCGAAATGTTTGAGCCAATGAATAATATCCACCGGCTCAGACGAGCCCTCAAAAGTAGGTGGCCTTTGGCGAGAGATGTCGCCGATGATACTGCTCACATTCTTCTCTTGCCTCTGAGGTGGCGGTGGAGGAGCCTGTTGATTTTGATTGACTGAGTTATGCATCGTCTCCATCAGCTGTGCCATCTGTGTCATTTGGGCCATCATGCCCTGCATAAAAGCGAGTGGGTCAACCCGGACACCTTCTGACTGAGCCGTGTCCCGGGTACGACTCCCCGATAGTGAATGATCACGTCCAGGTGAATGAGTGGCAGTGTCGCTGCTCGAAGAATTAACATTATTTCTCGCATTCGCACGTGTGTTCACACGAGCTCTCAGGATTCGGCCCGCACCACGGCCTCGTCCTCCTCGTCCTCTTCTTGCTCTCTCCATACTGAAGTAGGAAAGTCACATGATGATTATATTTTCCGTATAAATATCACGTTATGATTATGACATGAGATGATGAAAATGAGCATACACGCTCTAACACAGTGATTATATGAATGATCAACTGAGGTGACATGATTATCTAATGAAATTATTGAAATGATTATCTTGAACAAGTTAACAAGATTAATGATATGATCTTCCTGATCAACAACTGAGTAATGAAATGAATTGAGTGATTAACGAGTTAACATGACCGTCCTGGTCAAAATGAAAATGATGATTAAGGATTGTTAACTGATGAATTATGAATGAATGATTCTCATTGCCAGAAATTATACCATGGCGTTAGAAATCTTACAGTTCTTTTCTTGGCCTCGATTGGCTCAAGATTCGCACAGGTCACACGTGACGCGAAAGTCCAATGATACTAGTCCGATGACAATGATTTCAAATGAGACATGACTCGGAAGGTAGTATTCAAAACCACGCTCTGATACCAACTCTGTAACACCCCAAACTAGGCGGATAGTGCAGTGTCGTGGACCCCCGACTGGGACCCACTAGGTGAATGAAAATGGATGAATTAAATAATATAATTGTAGTACCGAACCACATTATATTACCAAATACTCCGATGAGTAGCTTAAGTACATAACACCAGGACAAAACAGAATACTACTATATTTTATATGAAGATAAAATACACCACCCTGAATAAATAAACATCTCATACGGAATTTGCAATGAAATACAATCAAGAGAAATAAGAATTAATAAATGATGAAATGATCAAATAAACTAATGACTGGGCCCCTACTAGTATCACTGGACTCTCGCCACAACATGCTCTTCCGTGCCTTTCGCTTGCCGTGACTAAAACAAAATCCCCTAATGGGGCCGCCATACGTAACAACAATCCTCAAGGGTTGAAAATACACAATCATGATATATCTGAAGTTATGAATTATCCTTAGTTATGAATTACGCTGAAGAGGAGTATCATAGTACGCCCGTAGTGTTCTGTGCAAGTGTACAAGACGAATGTCCGGACACACCCGTCCTTGTTCCTAATTAGTCTCACGGAGTTAAGCTTTACCGTGTGCACAGTCCAATGTATCACTCCCGATACATGGCCATCGCGTGCCCGACTAAAAATTCCACACATCCGCACCCGGCCACGCAATATGAACCCAGAAGGTCATATGAACGAGAATGACCATAATGAATATCAATGAATAATAATAATCTTACAAAGTCAAGAATGAGTCACCGATATGAAAGTAATAATGAAGTGATTGATAGTTTCAATGAAATGACTGGAACCGCCGTTCCTCGTTAATGAAGTGACTATTCGACAATTACAAGTCTCAATATGATTAATACAATGATGAATGAGTTATGATTATGAATGATCAACAACAAAAAGGAATGAATATCCTTTTAACCGAGTAAGAATTTACTTACACAACACCGGTGACAATTGTCCTTCCACGCACAACGTCCTAATTGAGATATCGGTCGCTCGAACAACCTTGAATAAATACAATTACCAACAATCCGTTCAATATACGAATCAAACACGAATAGAACGAACTCAAAACGTTGATACGATTAAACCAAGTTCATTGGAGCATTATATCGAACACTTTGTGGCCAAACTTCGATTGATTATAACCAAACCTCAATAATACCAACATCAAATCCCCAAGAAGTGTTTCAAACCAACAAAAAATCTTCAATACGATCAATAATCCATTATGAACATTCAAATTCGTGATTATAACAATGATTAATCGAAAACCCCCAAATTCAACTCAAAATTCAAAGTGTTCTTGAATAATCCTTCAATAATCCAATGAATAATCAAACATATCCATAATCATACGTATATCACTTCATACAACATGATCTTAATATCCAAAACATCATATCTCAACACAAATCGAAAATCCAAGAGGTTTGATGAAGATTACCTTTGAAGATTCAAGCACTTTGATCCGAAGAAAACGCGATAGATCGATGATCCGACCTTCACAACCGAATGAAAATGATGAGATTCCAACACTCAAGTGATAGAGGAAGAAAAGTTCTCCCCTCAAGCTCTCTCTCGTAAGAAGGTGAAAAAAATGGATGAAATGAGCTGAATACGCTCAGGAAAACGCAATTATAGGGTTGACTGCCCTGTGTGCCGCGGCTCAGCCAAAGTGTGCCGCGGCACAGGGCCAAAAATATGCGCCCAGTGATCGGCAGTGTGCCGCGGCCCTGCCGGCATGTGCCGCGGCACAAGGTACAGAAAGTTTGGCCGATAAGTGCCACACGAGTGCCGCGGCCGGTGTGTGCCGCGGCATGACTTCAGCAGTGCCGCGGCACAAAGTACGTAATGATCGCCAAAATCGGAAAATGTGTGTGCCGCGGCGCACACTCCTTGTGCCGCGGCCCACACCCCCTTGGGTCCTAAAATGATGAAAAATGACCCGGGAAGGGAATAAAAGCAATAGGAATCGATATTAGGGAACCAATAACACGTAATGGAAGTACGGAAACCCCAAAACGGTGGTTCCAAGTAATGATTACAATGGTTCGTCCAACAAGAACACGATTCGAACAATGAAGAGATTAGAAATGACATGAATTCTAACGACAACATCGACTAATGAATCAATAACCACGATCAAGATAATACTCTTGTCTCGATTCCCAAGTAAGGTTGAAACAATGAACAATATCGATACACAACTCGAAGTTATACCGAACGGTGAACACGGATGAATGATTATAACGAGTGAAAATTACATAGTGACAATTACCGAACGAAATTACTGAATGATAATGACTGAATTAAGACCGGGTATTACAGAAGGACTGTGGATTGTTGAGAAGAACGTGTAGTCATGTAGTTCATTTTGTGATATATGGAACTGTTTTCGATCATTTGAAAATGATACTTTTCAAAATGAATGTTT
The DNA here is from genome assembly GCA_033398695.1 of Orobanche coerulescens. NCBI lineage: Eukaryota > Viridiplantae > Streptophyta > Magnoliopsida > Lamiales > Orobanchaceae > Orobanche > Orobanche coerulescens. Next base: position 98,713,009 of record CM065818.1, on the reverse strand, counting down.
TACGAATGTTTTACGGAAAATGATTTTGGGCCAAGACCCAATAGATTTTTGAAATAGTTTTATACTCAGGCCTTGGTGTCCGAAAAAGGGTTTTCTACTTTTTAAACTTCTTGTAATGCGGAACGAGATGCGGGCTGAGACCCTAATATTTCAAAAGGCTTTTTCATGTTTTCTAAAACTCCCGAGATTTGTAAAGCACTTTACCAATCGTTTATCTATTTGATTACTACCTTTTGGAGTTTTGGTTTACTTGTTCAAATGAGACTTCTCGGGTAGTCTTTCGTTGTGTTTGATTTATTGGTCATTCAATGTTTTGTCATAGCATGGTTGAGGTGATCCAGGATAGGTTAATGGTTGACGCTGCGAGTCATATGTGGAAAAGGAGTTTTTGTCGGAGTCTATACATTAAGATCTTGGAACTCTATCGTGTGGTTTTCCGATGGAGAATTTGGTTACAAACCGAATTGGTATATAGGAGTATGGATGTGGTCAATCATTTGCATAGTTTTCATTTTAAAACTTCGAAATCGTATGGATTTGAAGGAAATTGTTATCGAATACTTGACACCAGCAAGCCGATTAAATTTTTCGAAAATTGATTTTGTGGTCTTACCAAAATTTATGTTTTGCGTTTTGAAATTCTTGAAAGAACTTTCGAAAATTTGTCTTCTTGACGAGACTATATGATTTCAAACTGGTTTTGAAAATGTGATTGATATACAACGCATTTAGTGCATAGTGCATATCAGGATGAAGTTATGAGAGTGACTCACGAACTGGATGAGACATCAGTATGGTACGAGAAAAAGAGATTTGAACTTCAGTATGGTAGTTTGGTTATCCAGTGATGATCGGTTGAATTATCGGATAAGAGAAATATGCTGCGTGATGTAGATTCATGCAAAGGATGTAATTTTGGAACTTTGGATTTTGCGAAACCGGGACATATGTGCTATGTGATTCCATTGGTATGGTAGTAGTACAATTTTACCATAATGATTTTTGAATGATTCCTTTGTAAGTGTAAATTCGGGGAGGGTGACCCCATGTTGGTTGTTTTGGATATGTTTGTCGGTTTGAGATCGGTTGCTCGTATGCCGGGGAGTATGTTCACCAGTTGGGTATGTTCATTGAGATCCACTGTATGTGATTGGTGTGTCGTTTTGAGAACTTTATTCGTTCGTATATCGGTTTCTGTGGTTCTGTGTTGATCATGTTGGAGCTTACCGTGTGAGGGTATTCCCGATTATCGTTGATCGTTCGTTGGTAACATTGGAGTTTATCATGATGATGATATTTCGATTGTGTTTTGACCCCTGGTTGGTCATATTGGAGTTTATCATGTTGATGATATTCTCGGCTGCGTTTTGACCATTGGATTGGTTGTATTAGAGTTTATCATGTCGATGATGTTCTCGGTTAATTTATTGGTTGATCATCTGAACGTTCGGATTTTGTGCCGATGTTTCGGGATTTGTGCCGTTGTGTTGGGCAGTTGTTTCTCAGATGTATCGTGTATTATTGGTTTTATCGGAATTGGGACTTGATTGTACGATCAGGCAGACAGAATTTGACACGGATAGATTATTCCATCCGAAGATGATATATTTTTGTTGAGACTCCTGGAATGTGATTGTAAGCGTATTGAGGCTTTACATTGAAGTCACTTGCTAGTATCTCAGGAGATCGTCGACTTTGTGCATTTGTAAGTGTACTGTTTTGGTTATTTGTTAATGATAATGATCGATCGTTGTCGTGATGGTTTCGGAATATTTTGGTTGAACGGTTTGTTGATTTTTTCTATGACGGATTGCAAGTTTCGAGGACGAAACTTATTTTAAGTGGTGTAGTATGTAATATCCAGAATTTTTACTACTGTTGTGTAATATTATTTTATCCGAGTTATATTGTACAGCGTGGAATCTGTACAGTATGGATAAAATAAATAAAGAACTGAGACATCTGTATTTGTATTATTACCGCACTTGGTTGACAGTTGTATTGGAAAACATTGCGTGTCGGGCTTATCGTATGAGAATATTGTTGGAAGATGTATATGTATTCAGTATGCCGTATGGTCGTATTCTGTATGTTGAGATGTTGGACAAGAATAGATGAAAATGGCTAAGTATAGCCTAACTAGCGCGTGCTAATACTCATTCATAGCGCATGCTAACGTGCAGGTGTAGCACACGCTAAAGGCAAAATCATAGCGCACGCTAGCGCAAAACAGATCAAAAGGAATCTACGTGTGGATCAAGCCACTTTCGGCGCATGTGCCGACGAGTCAACGGATGTTGTAATGTAGTACTAACGCACGCTAAAACCTAAGGACTAGCGCACGCTAACTGCAGATCGGACAAAAATGAATCTTATCCTCGTCAGTACTTTCGGCATGTGAGGACACGGGGCAGGTGCTGACTGTAGCAAGTCAACTACGATTAGCGCACGCTAAGGTCTAAGAAATTGCGTGCGCTAGACAGTGTAATTTACGTACGTTATTGCATGGGCATTACGTACGTAAGCTGATGTGCGAAGCAAAAACAGTCGCCTCTGGACCACGATAGCGCACGCTACTAAGGAAAAGTAGCGCACGCTAATAACAGTCAGTATATATATGATTGCAGATGTGAATTATGTTCATTCGGCCATTCCTTCCTTTATTTGGAGAGAGGGAATTTTTAGAGAGAAGTTTGAGATTCCAAACACTGAGAGATGATGCTCTTTAACAAGATTAAGCTGAGGAACATGGATTAAAGTCTTGTTCTTGAAGTTATTGATGATTCTTGGAATGAAGTTGATTGTTCTCCTTCATGGTTCGTCTATACAAGGTAATCACTCTTCATCTTTGGATTTCATTTTGGATTGAATGTTGATATTCTTGAGTTGATGATTATTACATAAACAAGTTAACAAGCATGATTAGGAGATGGATTATCGGAGTATGATGATATTAATATGATTTGTGTGATTTGAATTGTGTAGTTCGTTTTCTTGAGATAAGTTGGTTAGTCCTCCTTCTCCTTTGCAGATGTTGATGTCATTGCTGATGATTAATCTCTGTAATGTGAGGTAAGGGAAGTGTTGTTAGGGTTCTTGGTGTTCATGATGTTGATATTTGACGAAGAAGATGATATGTGAATATATGAATTGGATTAAGAGTTGGATGATTGTCTATATGTTAAAGGATATCAGATTCGTTGTTTTGGTAGCTATGAACATGGTTTAAAATCATTTAGTGTTCTTGATAATCGCCATATGTTGATCGATATCTGAAATGCATGCAACTGCATGTCATTAGCGCACGCTAGTGTTACTGTCTAGCGCACGCTAACAGGAACGACTTAGCGCACGCTACTTTGAGTGATTAACGTGCGCTAAGTAGGCAGACAGTGCAATATTTTCGTGTTGTGGTTATGAATTCATTATGGTTTGAGTTGGATTGATCAGACTCGTGGTTAATCGAGATATTGTTGAGCCGTTGGGTTTGTGAATTGGTTATATCGATTGTTGGTTGTTAACGAACTTGTTGTTTATCGAATTACTGTGATAGATTGAGAATATTGATCGGTGATTATAACCGTGTGTTGCGATCGAGCTCGAGAATGTTCGTGAATTGCATTGATCGGGGCTGAGAAGCTTGTATACTATGGCAAGGAATTGGCAACGGCTTCATCAGTATCGAGGCAAGTTATTACTTGCTCAGTTTATAATTCGTATAGCAATGTTTATAAATCGTAATCACAAGAGATTTGGGATTATAGGTTGTATTCGAGTTTTGAGAATTTAAATCATAATGTATATGATTTACAACTGTCGTTGGTATACTTGTTATCGAGGATACATCATGGTATTGACGAAAACGTGAATTATCTACTGTCCGTGATGTTTTGGATCGGTGAATATTCAGAATAATGGTTGGTGGTGGTTTAGATATCGAGATTGCTCTCGAAGGACTCGGAGCGAGTATTTTAATCATTTCTGTCATTTGTGTTGATCATGTTGTGATACATTCGTGTATCTTTGTTGTCATGCATTAGTGTATTATTGTTGTCGTGCATTGTGTACTATTGTTTTGTGCAGTCGTGCATTGTTGTCGTATGTCCACCATGCGTTGGTCCGATGGGATCATCATAGGAAGCTATATTTGTGTGTGCTGGATCGCTGGACAGGTAATGCCACCATGTGTTGGTCCGACAGGGATCATCATGGGAATCTATAGCTGTGTGCGCTGGATCGTTGGATTACCATATGTGTTGTTGTTGTTGTGCATATGTATATTATGGGTTGCCACAAGTATACATTGTCGTTATTGATGTGAACATATTGACGTTGTCATATGAGTATGCATTTGTAGGTCTTGTGTTAGGACCGTGTCCGTATGTTGTGTTGATCTGATCTCGGATTAGACTGACGTGATTGTCATGGTATTTTGTATCTTGAGGTATGTTCCGTATTTCTTTGGTACTTGTCTTTGATGGACAATCGATTATCGTATTGGAATTGTCGACGTTATCCGATGGATTGAATTGGCCAGAGTTGGTATAATTTCCATATCGCGAGTTATGATAATGTTTTGAGAACCTTGGGTATTGTTGAGATACCGTACAGATATTTCGGTATTATCTTAATGTGTTGTTAAGGATACGAATCGTGGATTTTCGTAAAGTTACGACGGTAAGATTACATTGGTCGTATTCTTACTTAGTATTTCCATTGATATGTAATTATTGACGTGATGTGATGATTATCATTGTTGGATATTATGGCTGACCCCGTCGTGGGCTTTCTTTTTAGGTTCTTGGATTATCAAGCTTGTAGCGGTCGTGAAGAGATGAGCATCCTGGAGGATACTGGCTAGGGCATGTATTTGTGTACTGAGTTTCTGATCAGTTGTTGCATTCCGCCGCTAGAGTATTTTAATTGTTTGTCTTTATCCCCTGCGTGGATATTTTAAATGGCCTTTTGGTATTTGGTAACTTAGGTTACTTTGCCAATCGTTTTCTAAACCTATTCTGTCGGTACGTGTAAGAGATAGCTTAACATATGTTTTCAAATTGTTGAGCTTTGGCATTTCGGGCCTTGTGGTTTCAAATGAGATTTTACGACGGTTTTGATAAACGAGTTTTATCAAGGCTTCGAATGCTTTAAATAGATAATACCGTCGTTAGCCCCTTGGGCGTTTGTAAATATTTGCAAAAATTTCCTCCAGCCTTGTGGATTCCATCTCGGGGCCCACGACGCTGTAATATTCCTGGATGGCTCTGGGGGTGTTACAAAATGCGGCCATGGTACTATTGGAAAGAAGTACTAATGTATTATGAAATTAAAATAATATATTTTCCAAGTAAATGCTACAAATTAAACCTTATTTCTAGACTATGGCCTTAATATGAGAGTCGTACTTATGGCGTAGTGAGCAAAACGACACAACCCCTTTTGCGGGGACAATGACCAAAAGTTGCCAATGCTCACTGCATTAACAAACATATTACAAGCGGGGGGAGGGATTTGTTAGGAATATTTTTTGAGGTTTTGATTATGTCATCCTTATATAGGAATTTTATTTCAAAGGAATGTTTAAAGTACTTGGCATTGTAAAGAAGAACCAAATGAGTATCTTATATAGGCCTTTAAAAGATTAGGCTATGTAGTGATCATGTTGATCAGATATAATTTTGGTTAAGTATAGAACAGCATAAAATCAGTCGGGCAAAATACCAGATGAGCTTGACCAGATAAAAATATCAGTCGGGTTTTGGTCAAAGAAAATCTCAGGTACGTTTGACCAGAGGAACATCAGTCGAGTTTTGGCCAAAGACAAAATATCACCCGAGTTTGACTAAATCAGAAGTACAGTCGAACATCACCTGAAGACAATTTTGGCTAAGTATAAAACAGTCAAATATCAGTCGGGTTTGGTCAAAGGAGAATATCAGCTAAGCTTGACCAGACAAACTTTAATCGGGTTTCAGTCAAAGCAAAATATCAGCCAGGTTTGACCAAGGCATAATATCAGCCAAGTTTTTATCCATACAAAATATCAGCTATGTTTTGAACATCAGCTATGTCCACGTCAGCAAACGTTGAAAAGTCAACAAAAAGGGCAAATCACATGCAGACGTAAAAGCCAAGGAGACAAAGTGATTGATTCCCGAAATTTAAGTAATATAATATTTATTGAGATTCGCGCCTTGAAGACTTCCAAATATAGTAATCAAGAAAAATGATGCAGCAATCCTACATCTTCAAATGGTCGGACTTGAAGAAAGAGACAAAGTCGTGCAAAGAGATGAAAAGCTAAATAATGAAGTCCACTCTCCAACGGATGAATATGTTCCAAGATGCAACATCTATGAAGAGCTCAAAGATCACACTATAAATACCTGAAGAACACTTGAGCAGAAGTATGATGCGAACTATACTTACAACCAATCAAAGCAAATGAAAGTAATATACATCAATAGATCGTGAAGAGCAAGATAAAGTATGATATACTAATAAGCTCTTAAGTTGGAGAAGACAAACACCCTTGTCTTAAAAGTTTGATTACGGGGTATTTTCTTGAATGAGGTTCTTGAGAGTAAGAGGTTGTACGGCATCCACAAGTCCTTGATTGGAGGGAGATAGGCAACTTGCGAGTTGTTGAGGCATCTAAGGTTTTCGATCAAGCGGTGTTAGGCAACCAAGGAAGGAGTTACAACAGCCACGGATTTTCGCTGATTCAAAGCTGTTGTTGTAATACCCGGTTGTAATTCAGTCATTATCATTCAGTAATTTCATCGGTGATTGTCACTCAGTGGATTTTCACTCAATTATAATCATTCATCAATCATGTTCATTCACCGTGTTCACCGTTCGGAAAAACTTCGAGTGGTGTATCGTTATTGTTCATTGTTTCAACTTTCCTCATATGAGTTCGACTTTGTTAGATCACCATTAATTTTTGGTAACTCCAAAAATTCTAAATCTTTGCAATATTATAGAGCATCGAGTTAGCTTTCCAATGGTTCAAACGGTGAGTCAATCGGAGTCCGGACGAGAGAGTTATGGTCGTTTTAGCTCAACCGCTCATTTTTCGATTTTGGCGATCACCGCCGAACGAACTCTGTCGTGTCGTCCGACACGGCCCGTGCCGTACTCGTCCGGAAAGTGCCGAAGTCCGCCTCGGGACCGGCAATGCACGGCCGAGTCGAACCCTTAGGATAAGCGAGCGACGGCTGACACGCCCGACCGTGTCAAATGCAGCGCGATGCCGAGTCATCTTAGTCATTTGTCGGACGGTCATCACGGGAGGCCCTCCTAAGCTTGAGGGAGGGTTTTTCCTTCACAAATCATTTGGGTGTTTGATTTTCTTCATCTCCTTTCGATCGTGAAGCCCGGATAATCAATCTAACGCGTGTTCTTCGGATTAAAGTACTTGGATCATCAAGAGGTAATTCCTTCAACACTTTGGACTTCGATTTTGTGTTGAGATATGGTGTTTTGGACGTTATAATCATGTTATATGAAGGGATATGTATATGATTATGAGTTTGTATAAGGATTCATTGGATTATTGAGAAATTATTCGAGAACACCTTGAATATCGAGTTGGAATTGGGGATTTTCGACTAATTGTTGTTATAATCACGTTTTTGGATATTCATAACGGATTATTGATCGTATTGGAGATATTTTGTTGGTTTGAAACACTTCTTGGGGATTTTGATATTGGTATATTGAGGTTTGATTGTAAACAATCGGAGTTTGGATACAACGTGTTTGATTTAATGCCTCTATGGACTTGGTTTAGTCGTATCGACGTTTTGAGTTCGTTATATTCGTGTTTGATTCGTATATTGAACGGATTGTTGGATATTGTATTATTTAAGGTTGTTCGAGCGACCGATATCTCAATTAGGACGTTGTTCGTGGAAGGATAATTGTCGCCGGTGTTGAGTAAGTTAATTCTTACTCGGTTAAAAGGATATTCATCTCTTTTGTTGTTGTTCATTCATAATCATAACTCATTCATCATTATATTAACCGTATCAAAACTTGTTGTTATCAATTAATCATTTCACCATAAGGAGCAGCGGTTCCAATCTTTTCATTGAAATGTCATTTATTTCATTACCATTCCACCTCGGTGAGTCATTATTCATTTTCGATGTCACTTTTGTCATAACGTGGCATTAGGGTCATCTTGGCGTGCCGTTGGTATGTGTAGGATTTTCATGTCGGGCACATTATGGTCGTGTGTTGGTTGTTGGCCTCACATTGGATCGCACACGAGTCAATGTGTCTCGTGAGACCGATTAGGTACAAGACCACGCGTGTATTGATCGTTGGTGGCTTGTGCACGGACACATTTCCATCCCGGCGTAGTGTGGCGCCACCCTTTGAGTCGCATTGTTAGTTGATTCATATAGCATGTTTGATTGCGTATGTTTCGGCGAGGATATTTCAAAACTTCGATATAATCATGATTGTGTATTTTCAACCCTTGAGGATTGTTGTTCTTTGTAATCGGCCCGTTTGGGATTTTGTTTTTCGTGTCATGGCAAGGCAAACGCACGGGAATAGCATGTTGATGTCGAGGAGTCCTAGTGATACTAGTAGGGGGCCCCGATCTTTCAGTTATTCATGTTATTGTCCTTTATTTTCCGCTGCAGACTTTCATTTGAATACTCCGTTTCATTCAATGTTGTGTATTTTATCTTCATATAAAATACACTAGTATTCGGTATTGTCCTGGTGTGTTGTAATTAAACTCCTCATCGGAGTAATTATTGTTGTAATGTAGTTCGGTACTACATTTATCTTGTGTAATTCATTCATTTTCATTTGCCTGGTGGGTCCCAGTTGGGGATCTACGGCACTGTAATATCCGCCTAGTTTGGGGTGTTACAGTTGTAACTAAATTCATTATAACATGATTTCACTGGTTGAAAGTTATAGTGAATTATCTCCAACTTGTTTGGAGAGAAGTGGACTAGTAGACGATTATCCCATGTCCAAAACCACTATAAGTGTTGTGTGATTTATTGTTTTCAACATCATACTTAACTGTTGCATTCATATTAAATGTTGCATTAAAAGTCAGTTGTCTTCTGCAAAACAATTTTACAGCTGATAAATCTTAATTGCATTAAACTCAGTCGAGTTAACTTACACTACTACAAAATACCCATTTAACAGCGGACAATTAACAGCGGTTATCTTAAAACCGCTGCTAAATTTGTGCGATGGCATGGTTCGTAAATATTATGAAAAATTAACAGCGGTTAAAAAAGAAACCGTTGTTAAATTAAGAAGTTAACGGCGGTTTTTGCTAACCCGCTATTAAAATCCGCCAATTAACGGCGGTTATTAAGCAACCGCCGTTAATTTTTCCTATTTTACGGCGGTTACTTGAAAACCGCCGTTCTTTTTCCTCTTCTAACAGCGGTTACTTGAAAACCGCTGTTAATATTCCATTTAATTACGGCCCGTTTCTTTCTTTCTCTCTTTCTTTCTTCTTTTTTCCTTTCTTTCTTCCTAGGCTTCTGACTCCGCGACTTCTCACAGGCGACCCGCGACCTCCGGCGACCTCGTGACCCCCGCGACCTCCGGCGACCTCGTGACCCCCGCGAACTCCGGCGACCTCGCGACCCCCGCGAACTCCGGCGACCTCGCGACCCCCGCAACCTCCTCGGCGTTTCGCAATCGACCACCGCGAATTATTTGGTAATTATTCTGAACTCTTTTCTTTGTTCCTATTTGGTAATTTTATCTAGTCTTTTAAGGATTGTTGTGTGATGTTTAATGTGTGTGTTGTGTGTGTATGTGCATGTATAGGTGTGGCAGTGTGAGTGCGTGCAGTGTGTGTGTATTGTGTGTGGCAGTGTGTGTGTGTGTGTGTGTGTGTGTGTATTGTGTGTGTGTGTGTGTGTGGCAGTGTGTGTGTGTGTGTATTGTGTGTGGCAGTGTGTGTGTGTGTATTGTGTGTGGCAGTGTGTGTTGTGTATATTGTTTGTGTGTGGGCTTTTAATTATACCTGGATTGTTTTGGAGAATAATGTTAAAACCTCAATAAAACCACAATAATCACAAACGTGGTATTCAAATGCACATAACGGACAAAATATGTATGTGCGTGTGCACTATGTGTATGTGAGTGTGTAATGTAGTTTTACATGTTATTTTCTTCTTGTTTGTCGTATAATTTAATCGATTTAGTTGAGTGTGCGTGTTTAATTATGTGTGTTGCTTTTGACAACACTATTTTGTGGAACACGAATTATTTTGGGATAGCTTTGGTTAACTTCTTAAGGATCTTCTTCCTTTGGGATAGATGTTAACTTTCATCTTAAGGATCTTCTCCCAACAGTTCGTGCAGATAGAGTTAGCAATCTTGACAAAGCCATAAGTTGACGTAGTATACAGTTAATTCTATTTTGACAACCGTCGTTCATGTTTCTATTTTAAACAATAATTATAGGACTACCATACCTTTGTCATTCTCTCTGTCAAAACAATTTTCAAAAAGTTAGTAATCATATAGAAATGAAATTCTTCTCCTTTATACAAAACAATAGAAAATTGATGAACATAGTATGTGTAACAGAAAAGAAGGAATGGATCGAAGTTGGATGAATGCAAGTCGTGCGAGTGCGGAGTATGAGAATGGAATTGAGCAATTTCTTAAATTTGCTCGACAACATCGCTTGGAACCCGATGAACGATACTTTTGCCCTTGTGTGAAGTGTATGAATGGGAGACGACATGAGGCTGACACAATTCGTGAACATCTTGTTTGTGAGGGGATAAACACCAACTATACGGTGTGGATATGGCATGGCGAAATAGTAGATGTTCCAACTGGAAACACTCATGTAGATATAGATGGTGATCAATTTGAAGAAATGATTCGTGATGTAGGACAAGAATCATTTCAAAGAGCTCATGTTTATGATGCGTTGAAAAGTGATTCAGAGACTCCATTGTATCTGGGGTGTGAAAATTTCACACGTCTATCTGCCCTGTTGAAGCTGGTTAATTTGAAGGCAATAAATGGGTGGAGTGACAAAAGTTTCACCGAATTGCTCCAGTTGATGAATGAGATGCTACCAACAGGCAATACATTGCCTAAGCGTACCTATGAGGCGAAGAAGGTTTTGTGTCCGATGGGTATGGAGTATAAAAAAATACACGCTTGTCCCAATGATTGCATACTGTACAGAAAAGAGTTTGAAGAATTGCCTAAGTGTCCTAGATGTGGGGTATCACGATACAAAGTGAAAAATGATGGAGAGAACACACAACAAGGACCTCCCGCGAAGGTGTTATGGTATCTTCCGATTGTTCCAAGGTTCAAGCGATTGTTTGCTAATAGAGATTGTAATACCCGGTTGTAATTCATTCATTTTCATTCAGTAATTATCAGTCTGTAATTGTCACTCAGTGTATTTTCACTCAATTATAATCATTCATCAATCATGTTCATTCACCGTGTTCACCGTTCGGAAAAACTTCGAGTTGTGTATCATTATTGTTCATTGTTTCAACTTTCCTCTTATGAGTTCGACCTTGTTAGATCACCATTAATTTTTGGTAACTCCAAAAATTCTAAATCTTTGCAATATTATAGAGCATCGAATTAGCTTTCCAATGGTTCAAACGGTGAGTCAATCGGAGTCCGGACGAGAGAGTTATGGTCGTTTTAGCTCACCCGCTCATTTTTTTCGATTATTGGCGATCATCGCCGACCGAACTCGGCCGTGTCGTCCGACACGGCCGTGCCGTACTCGGCCCGTAAATGCCGAAGTCTCGCCAGACCCGACCGTGTCGCTGCACGGCCGAGTCGAACTCTTCCGGATAAGCCGAAGTCTCGCCTCAGACCCGATCAGTGTCGCTCAGCACGGCCGAGTCGAACTCTTTCCGGATAAGCGTAACCGATCGCCCAGACGCCCGACCGTGTTCCAGACACGGCCGAGTCATGCCGAAGTCCGCTTGACGGTCACTATTGAAGGCCCCTCCGCGCCGCGACCGTGTCTAGCAGACACGGCCGAGTCCTCGCCGGCCAGCAGCCGCGACCGTGTCAGCGACACGGCCGAGTCTCACATCGAGTCAACCCCTATAAATTCGTTTTTTGAGCATTTCAGCTCATTTATTTCCCTTTTCTTCACCTACAACCGAGAGAGAGAGCTTGAGGGAGGGTTTTTCCCTCACAAATCATTTGAGTGTTTTATTTTCTTCATCCTCCTTCGATCGTGTAGCTCGGATTGTGGATCTAGCACGTGTTCTTCGGATTATAGGGCTTGAATCTTCAAGAGGTAAGAACTCCTTCAACCCTAGTATGATTTTGGGGAGGGTTTGGTGGTGATCTTGTGTTTTAATTCGAATTAACCGATGTTGTTATTAGATTTTGATAGTATTCACGCGACCCATGGTTTTCTTGTTTTTGATTGGGATGAAATCCCGTTGTTATACCATTGACCAATTTCATTTCCTTATGCACTCTTGGTGTCCGATGAATTGTCCCAACGGGTAGAATTAGGATTAATTCTTACCTTTCCGCATTATTGAGACTTGTTGTATACCGTTGTTATGTTAGGAGCGGATTGGGAGGATTGTTCGGACCAAAACCTATTCCTTCGTTGTTTCCCTTGTTTCATCGCGTTCAAGGCAAGTACATGTATTACATTCCGTTATGTGCGTATCACTTTGATGCGAATGATGTAAATGGTTTTATTGAACGAATGTGATTGTTTCTCTTCCACCTGGGGATGGCGTGTGGCCTCTGGGGGCCGATACTAATGGGTACGGCCATGGAAGTGGAATTGGGTGCGTGTGTTTATGTTCTTCCACCTGGGGACGGTTCGACGGGACCTCTGGGGGCCGATACTAATGGGTACGGCCGCGGAAGTGGTTTCTCACCTGGGGACGGCCTGACGGGACCTCTGGGGGCCGATACTAATGGGTACGGTCGCGAGTTACCAAGCGTGGATAATTGTGATGTGGGAAACTTGTTAATACACTGCTTTGGTGTTAATGTGATATTCCGGAATATTGATTTTCAAAATGATTTATCCTAACGATTTATTTGTGTTGAATTGTGTATGTATATAATGTTGTGTAATTATGTACTTGCACTAGCTATTCGAATGCTAACCCCTTAAATGGGGGAAATGCGTCTTATACATTTAGTCTTGGTCGAGCTGAGGAGCTGGCATGGGATGCGCATGCAAAGGATGGGTTGGCATGATGATGATGTGGCTCGAGTCTGCATTTTTCTGTTTGTCATTGCATTTGTTGAGTACTGGAGATAGTTGGTTTATTTTTGAACATGGATTAAGTCCCCTGCGTGGGCAACATTTTGGTATTTAACTTATGTCTCATGTACTCCGTTAAAATGTTTTGGCCGAGGCCACGGCCTTATTTACTTTTTGGGTACATCTTTCATGTTATCATTGTGGTTCATGTGTCACGAGTTAGCCTGGTAGACCTCACGGGGGTCCTACGGCGTGTAATGTCCCATTTGTGAATTAGGATGTTACAATTATGATATCGGAGCTTAGGTTTTGAATACCTATGCTGTCGGTGAAATTTGGGTCTGTCAGTTGCGTCATTAGAGTCAGTCGTTGAGCCTAATATCATCATGCTACCGTCTTTTCGTGCGACCCGTGGCTGTAAGTCTCCTCGAACTCTTATATTTTTGTAATTCGTTTTCTTGCATTGTTCGGAATCGTGACTTGTGTTACCAACTTTGTAAATTGTGAATCTTTATGATCTTGTTCTTTTCTTATTCTCCTTCAGTATGTTGAGAGGTCGTGGTAGACCGGCTAGTGGACGCGGCCGAGGCCGTGGTGCTGATAATGAGGAGGGCTCACTTTCCCAATCCTCTGCGGACTCAGCCTCTCACTCAGTGCCGTCGGGTAATAATGCCGACGCCGGCTATCACAGTATTTGCCAGCTTGGTAGCCCAACTTACTCAGATAGCCTGTGGTGGACGCTTAATCCGCCCCGACACCAGGAGGAGGAGGCTAGTAAGTGGCTTCAGACGGTGACTAAGATGCACCCTCCTCGTTTCTCGGATCTTGACTCCCTGTTGGGAGAATCGCTCTTTCATTGTCCAGACCTTTGATGTCGTAGCTTGTCCCGAAGACAGGAGGGTACATATTGCCCAAGACTCCTCTGGATAAGGAAGCTGCGGAATGGTGGGAGGCCGTTGCGCCCAGAGACCGTCGGGCCACTTGGAATGAGTTCAGGGCTGCTATGGAAGCATAATATTGTCCGCCGCCAGTCAAGGAGCGCAGAATTGTAGAGTTCTTCACCGCTACACCTCAGGATGTGCCTATTTCTCGTGCCATCATTTCTTACAATCAAGATTGGGTTTCGTGAGAGATCAAGTGAGAACGGAGGCCGATAAAATCCGTTACTTCAATATGCGCATGAAGCCGCATATTAGACAGAGTATGGCGCCGCTCATGTGTGCCACTTTGAAGGAATACTGTGATCGCGCTCGCGATCGAGATGGTCATCCCTAATCGAGTCGGTTTGGAAGCTAAGAAGCGTAAGACTACCGGTGGGTTCTCGGCGAAAAGGTGGTCGATTCGAGGTCTCGCTCGCTCCTACACTGGAAGAGGCCGTTTCATCGTGCCGGATCTCGTGGTAACTGTCACCCGATCACAGACCAAGTGAGAGTTTGTTTTAATTGCGGTCGGCCGAGCACGTTGTGAAGGATTGCCCACTTCCGTTAGTTACTTGCTTTACTTGCGATGCATCGCATCGAGCTCATTGTGAGAGGGCCACCAGTGGCCGCTAGATTTTCGACTACCACCGCCGATCGGAGGGATCACGGTTCACCACCTACTCATGTTCCGGCAGGTTCGAGTCGTGGTAGAGGTCGTAGTCACCGAATCGCCGCGCAGCCGAGTTCTGGCCGAGTCCATCCCCGATTATATCGATGAGGCGCACGGAGGAGGCAGACATTCCGGTGGCGTCAGGTACCACTCAGATCCTTACTCATCCAGTTTAGTGCTTTTGATTCGGTGCTACCCACTCCTTTATTGCTTCGGATTGTGTGAATTGTATTGGCTTTAATCGCTTGTTTGAGTGTGAACCGTTTGTGGTGGGTACGCCTAGCTGGGATCGTATGGTTGGGGACCGGAAGTTAGGGATTGCCCGTGAGGATCGGAGCCGGATCGCCCTCGAATCTCATTGTTATAGACCTCAAGGGTGAGGATTTGATCCTCGGGGACGATTGGTTGGATCGTCATGGTGCTATCATGAACTATCGGACTCGTACCATCACGATAGTTGCCGAGGACGGCACCGAGCATACTCTCGTCTACCGTAGTTTGTAGATCGGGTGTGTGATTAGCGCCTTGAAGGCGATGAAACTTTTGAACCAAGGTTGTGTCCATCGGTGTTTCGCTCTGCAGGCGGAAGATGGTGGGGTTGACATATCGTCGATTCCAGTTGTTAGTGAGTATTCCGATGTATTTCCGGATGATTTACCGGGATTACCACCATATCGAGAGGTGGAGTTTCCTATTGACCTTGAGCCGAATGCGGCCCTATTTCTCGAGCACCGTACCGTATGGCACCGTCGGAGATGCTAGAGTTGAAAAATCAGTTGGGAGAGTTGTTAGACAAAGGGTATATTCGACCGAGCGCATCGCCTTGGGGTGCGCCTGTACTTTTTGTCAAGAAGAAGCATGGATCGCTTCGTTTATGCATCGATTTTCGAGAATTAAACAAGTTGACCATCAAAAATAAATACCCTTTGCCCAGGATTGACGATTTGTTTGATCAGCTTTAGGGGGTGACAGTCTTTTCGAAGATTGATTTGCGATCGGGCTACTACCAGTTGAGGATTCGGGACGTCGATATTCCGAAAGCTGCCTTCCGGACGAGATATGGCCATTACGAGTTTGTGGTTATGCCTTTCGGGCTAACCAATGCCCCAGCAGTGTTCATGCAGTTGATGAACAAAGTTTTCATTGAGTATCTAGACAAATTCGTAGTCGTTTTTATCGACGATATTCTTATCTATTCACGGAATCGAGGAGCACGCCTTACATCTCGGATTGTATTAGACACTTTGAGGACCGAGCGGTTGTACGCGAAATTCTCTAAGTGTGAGTTTGCTCGAGGAAGTGACGTTCCTCGAGCATGTGATTTCAGCAGGGAGTTCGGGTAGATCCGAGAAGATAGAGGCGTGATGGCTTGGGAGCCGCCTAAGAATGTGAAGGAGGTGAGGAGTTTTACGGGTCTTGCTTGGCTATTACCGCAGATTCGTTGAGGGATTTTCTAAGATCGCTAGACCACTCACTCGGTTGCTCCGTAAAACTCGAAGTTCAAGTGGGTGACCGCAGACAGCAGACGGCTTTGACGAGTTAAAAAGACGTCGACTACCGCACCCGTTTTAGCATTGCCTCGGGGAACAAGGATTTCGTAGTGTATAGTGATGCTTCGGGCCTTGGTCTAGGATGTGTTTTGATGCAGAGAGACAGAGTGATTGCTTATGCGTCCCGCCAATTGAAACCTTATGAAGTAAATTATCCCACGCACGATTTGGAGTTAGTCGTGGTCGCCTTAAAGATCCGGAGGCATTACCTCTATGGGTCATCGTGTAGATTTTTACGGATCACAAGAGTCTCAAGTACATCTTCACCTGTAAAGAGTTGAATATGAGGCAGCATAGGTGGTTAGAGCTAATTAAAGATTACGACCTCGAGATACTTTACCATCCGGGTAAGGCCAACGTAGTGGCTGATGCGTTGAGCCGAAAATCGATGGCTTTGCAGATGTTAGAGGTACTTACACCGCAGAGTAGGATCCAGCGAGATTTCATCTGTCAGAATATTGAGGTTTGGGTTCAGAGAGTTCAGGGCCAGTTATGTGCGTTAGAGATCACTTCGTCCTTGACTGATGATATCGTGGCAAGCAAAGATGACGATCCGTTTTTGGTCCAATTGAGGGAGGATGTGAGGAAAGGGAAAGCCCTCGGATTTGTGGTTCACGATGATGGAGTTTTGAGGTTTCGCGGACTTTGTGTACCGAGTGATATTGAGCCGAGACAAAATCTTGAGTGAAGCTCATGCTACACCTTACTCCATACATCCCGGTACGAGTAAAATGTACAAGGATGTGAGGAGCAACTACCGTGGAGTAATTTGAAGACAAAGCGTTAGTGAGTTTGTGTCGAGGTGTCTCGACCCGCCAGGTTAAGATCGAGCATCGGCGACCCGGGTCATACGACCACTTCCTATCCGGAGTGGAAATGGGAGGATATCTCTATGGATTTCATTACGGTATGCCTAAGACTGGACGGAATGAACATGATTTGGGTCGTTGTTGATCGACTAACCAAATCACCTCATTTTCTAAGTATTAAGGACACTTGGGGTCGGAGAGGCTTACGAGTGTTTGTTGCGAAATAGTGAGATTGCATGGGACCCCTAAGAGTATTGTTTCGGATCGTGATGGCGGTTCATATCACATTTTTGGCAGCCGTTCATAGAGCTTTGGGAATCGAGTTGAGACTTAGTACATCCTACCACCCTCGCAGACGGACTGATACCGAGCGGACGATCTGAGACGCTAGAGGATATGTTACGAGCCGTGCTTTAGATCGAAGGATGATTGGGAGACACACTTGCCGTTGATCGAGTTCACGTACAACAATAGTTGGCATGCCTCGATTAAAATGGCACCATTCGTAGCGTTGTATGGGAGGAGGTGCCGATCTCCGTTGTGTTGGGATGATACGCCCGAGCTAATCGGTCGAGCCCGACATGATAGTTGAGACGAGGGAGAAGGTTACCCCGATTCGTGGTAGATTGCCGATGGCCCGTAGTCGGCGAAGTCTTATGCCGATACACGTCGCCGACCGTTGGAGTTTGAGGTGGGAGATCACGTCTTGCTTAAGGTGTCGCTGACACGGGAGTTTACCGCTTGGGGAAGGGTAAACTTAGTCCGAGATATATCGGCCGTTTGAGATTTTAGATAGAGTTGAGAGCTTGCGTATCGGTTAGGCTTGCCGCCCCCGAGCCACGTGCATGACGTATTTCATGTTTCCACTTAGGAAGTACGTATCGACCCTAGCCATATTATTGATTTTGGAGAGATCGAGTTGGGCCCGACATTACCTTCGAGGAGAGGCCGATTCGGATCTTAGAGCGTCGAGTGAAGCAACTCGTGCACAAAACCATTCCTTTGGTCAAAGTGCGGTGGTCGAGGCATGGATCCGAGGAAGCCACGTGGGAAATGGAGGAGAGTATGAGGTCGAGATACCCCGAGTTATTCGTGTTGTAAGTTTCGGACGAAACTTATTTTTAGAGAGATAATGTAATACCCTTATTGTAATTCATTCATTTTCATTCAAGAATTATCGATCTGTAATTGTCACTCGGTGTATTTTCACTCAATTATAATCATTCATCAATCATGTTCATTCACCGTGTTCACCGCTCTAAAACTTCGAGTTGTGTATCATTATTGTTCATTGTTTCAACTTTCCTCTTATGAGTTCGACCTTGTTAGATCACCATTAATTTTTGGTAACTCCAAAAATTCTAAATCTTGCAATATTATAGAGCATCGAATTAGCTTTCCAATGGTTCAAACGGTGAGCCAATCGAGTCCTGACGAGAGAGTTATCGCTGCTTTAGCTCACCCGCCATTTTTTTCGATTATTGCCGATCATCGCCGACCGAACTCGGCCAGTCGTCCGACACGCGTGCCGTACTCGTCCGAAATGCCGAAGTCTCGCCTCAGACCCGACCGTGTCGCTCGCACGGCCGAGTCGAACTCTTCGGATAAGCCGAAGTCTCGCCTCGGGACTCGGCCGTGTCGCTGCAGCACGGCCGAGTCGAACTCTTCCGGATAAGCGTAACCGATCGCCCAGACGCCCGACCGTGTTCCAGACACGGCCTAGTCATGTCGAGTCCGCTTGACGGTCACTATCGGAAGGCCCTCCGCGCCGCGACCGTGTCTAGCAGACACGGCCGAGTCCTCGCCGGCCAACAAGGCCGCGACCGTGTCGAGCGGACACGGCCGAGTCTGTCACCGAGTCAACCCCTATAAATTCGTTTTTGAGCATTTCAGCTCATTTCTTTCCCTTTTCTTCACCTACAACCGAGAGAGAGAGCTTGAGGGAGGGTTTTTCCTTCACAAATCATTTGAGTGTTTTATTTTCTTCATCCTCCTTCGATCGTGTAGCTCGGATTGTGGATCTAGCACGTTTTCTTCGGATTATAGGGCTTGAATCTTCAAGAGGTAAGAACTCCTTCAACCCTAGTATGATTTTGGGGAGGGTTTGGTGGTGATCTTGTGTTTTAATTCGAATTAACCGATGTTGTTATTAGATTTTGATAGTATTCACGCGACCCATGGTTTTCTTGTTTTTGATTGGGATGAAATCCCGTTGTTATACCATTGACCGATTTCATTTCCTTATGCACTCTTGGTGTCCGATGAATTGTCCCAACGGGTAGAATTAGGATTAATTCTTACCTTTCCGCATTATTGAGACTTGTTGTATACCGTTGTTATGTTAGGAGCGGATTGGTAGGATTGTTGGGACCAAAACCTATTCCTTCGTTGTTTCCCTTGTTTCATCGTGTTCAAGGCAAGTACATGTATTACATTCCGTTATGTGCGTATGACTTTGATGCGAATGATGTAAATGGTTTTATTGAACGAATGTGATTGTTTCTCTTCCACCTGGGGATGGCGTGTGGCCTCTGGGGGCCGATACTAATGGGTACGGCCATGGAAGTGGAATTGGGTGCGTGTGTTTATGTTCTTCCACCTGGGGACGGTTCGACGGACCTGCGGGGCCGATACTAATGGGTGCGGCCGCGAAGTGGTTTCTCACCGGGGACGGCCTGACGGGACCTCCGGGGGCCGATACTAATGGGTACGGTCGCGAGTTACCAAGCGTGGATAATTGTGATGTGGGAAACTTGTTAATACACCGCTTTGGTGTTAATGTGATATTAGGAATATTGATTTTCAATATGATTTATCCTTACGATTTATTTGCGTTGATTTGTGTATGTATTTTATGTTGTGTAATTATGTTCTTGCACTAGCTATTCGAATGCTAACCCCTTAAATGGGGAAATACGTCTTATGCATTTGTAATCGGGTCGAGCCGAGGAGCCGCACGGGATGCGCATGCAAAGGATGGGTTGGCATGATGATGATGTGGCTCGAGTCTGCATTTTTCTGTTTGTCATTGCATTTGTTGAGTACTGGAGATAGTTGGTTTATTTTTGAACATGGATTAAGTCCCCTGCGTGGGCAACATTTTGGTATTTAACTTATGTCTCATGTACTCCGTTAAAATGTTTTGGCCGAGGCCACGGCCTTATTTACTTTTTGGGTACATCTTTCATGTTATCATTGTGGTTCATGTGTCACGAGTTAGCCTGGTAGACCTCACGGGGGTCCTACGGCGTGTAATGTCCCATTTGTGAATTGGGATGTTACAGAGATGATGCAAAGAATCTCACATGGCACGCAAATGAGAGAAAATGTGACGGGCTAATTCGTCATCCAGCTGATGCTGCACAATGGAAGAAAATAGATCATTTATTTCCAGATTTCGAGAGTGACGCAAGAAACCTTAGGCTTGGACTTTCCACAGATGGAATGAATCCGTTCGGTAACTTAAGCACCAAGCATAGCCCTTGGCCTGTTTTACTTGTGATATATAATCTACCTCATTGGTTATGTATGAAACGGAAGTACGTTATGTTGTCAATGATGATTTCAGGACCAAAACAACCAGGAAATGACATAGATGTTTATCTAAGTCCGTTGATTGATGACTTGAGAATGATGTGGGATGAAGGGATTTACGTGTTTGATGGTTACCGCCAGCAAAGTTTCAAGTTGCGTGCAATGTTATTTGTACGATTAATGACTTTCCTGCATATGGAAACTTGAGTGGATATAGTGTGAAGGGGCATCATGCATGTCCTATATGTGAAGAAAACACAAGCTACATCCAGTTGAAACATGGAAATAAAACAGTTTACACTCAACATCGGAGGTTTCTCAGTCGCCATCACCCGTATCGTAGATTGCGAAAAGCTTTTAATGGATTCCCAGAAAATGGACTTGCGCTGATGCCCTTAACAGGTGAGCAAGTGTACGATCGTGTGAAGAACATAAATACTATATTTGGAAAAACTAAAAAGAAGGATGCTACGACAAACATTTGGAAGAAGAGGTCAATATTTTTTGATCTTCCTTACTGGAGACATCTAGATGTTAGACATTGCATAGATGTTATGCATGTCGAAAAAAATGTTTGCGATAGTGTGATCGGCACACTTCTCAATGTTAAACACAAAACAAAGGATGGTGTCCAGGCTCGTCAAGACTTAGAGGAAATGGGTATACGTCCTCAGTTGCATCCGAAATTATTCTGTAAAAGAACTTATCTTCCCCGACATGTTATACTTTATCCAGAAGAGAGAAAATCGGCTTTTGTAATTGTTTACAAGGCATTAAAGTGCCACAAGGTTATTCGTCGAATATTAAGAGTCTTGTATCGATGCAAAATCGACATTGGCGGCTTAAAGTCTCATGAGTGTCATGTCTTGATGCAACAACTTCTATTGTGGCTATACGTGACGTCTTGCCTAAAAAAGTGAGAAATGCCATAACTCGCTTGTGTTTTTCTTCAATTCTATATGTAGCAAAGTGATTGATCCTTTGGTTTTGGATGAGTGGAAAACGAGGTCGTTGTTATCTTGTGCCAATTAGAGATGTATTTTCCTCCTTCTTTTTTGATATTATGGTTCACTTACTTGTCCATGTAGTTAGAGAGATTGAAGAGTGTGACCCGTTTATTTGCGATGGATGTTTCCGATTGAGCGATACATGAAGATTTTTAAAGGGTATAGTAAAAACCCATTTCGTCGTAAGCATCTATTATTGAGAGGTATATTGCGAAGAAGCAATCGAGTTTTGCATGATTACATGTCACAAACACCATCCGTAGGGCTTAGAAGTCTCGACATGATGGGAAACTTAATGGAAAGGGTACACGGGTGTTAAAATATTAACCAAGAATCGCGATGAGGTGCTTCAAGCACATTTGTACGCTTTGAATAACACCGATGAGGTTCTTCCGACTTGTTCCGCTCACAGAATCTTTTGAAGACAAAGAATCCCGAATGAGCGAGAAATGGTTGTTGATTGAACATAATAAGACTTTTTGAGGTGGTTTAAGGTACAAATCTCTGAAAGTGATAGCGCATCCGAAATGTTAAAATGGCTAGCTTACGTCAAGTCCGATGTCGTAACTTGGAATGGATATGATATCAATAAGTACTCATTCTATACAAAGTCACAAGATGACAAAAGTTCGATTCAAAATAGCGGAGTTACTCTTCAAGCCGAGTCCATGCACTTTTCAAGCTCGAAAGATAAAAATCCAGTTATGGCATCGACAAGTTACTATGGAGTTATTGAAGATATATGGGAACTTGATTATGTTAAGTTTAGAGTGCCTATTTTTAAGTGTAAGTGGGTTGATAATAACACGGGTGTGGTAATCGATGAACTGGGCTTTACATTGGTAGATCTTCATAAGATAGCTTACACTAACGAGCCTTTTATCATGGCATATCAAGCTAAACAGGTGTTTTATGTCAAGGATCCATGCAATGAAATATTGTCAGTGGTCATTCCGGGTAGAAGTGTGGATATTAATGAAACTGAAGAGTCAAGTTTTGACATTTGTGAGTTTATTCCTTTATCAACACGGATGCCGACTATCGTTGAAGAAAATGTAGCAGACGACATACATGCCATTCGAGATGATCATGATGAAGGCATATGGGAAAACGTTGTTATCTAGAGTCAAGTTAGATAGTTGATGATGAAGGCACAGTCGATTATGTTGAATTGTAGTATTAATGTTCAATTTTGTGACATTGTTAATGATAAAGTTGGTTTTGTTGAATTTTAGTATTAATGTTGAACGTTCTGTTATGAAGAATCAAGTTTTTATATTTTAGTAATTAAGATTATTTCATTATTTTAGTAATAAATGATCAGCTCGTACGAGTCGACTCGCGAGTCGTACAATAAAACTTACATATTAATAACACAATAAAAGCTCATAAGATAACTAATGACAATCGAGAAATGGTCCAAAAAAAAATTTTATTAATAAAATAAAACTTACAAAATTGTTGTAGAAAACTGAAAATGACTCTTAAAAACTGAAATCGAACTCAGGTCCATACTATAAAAATCGAATGTGCAGTCTGCACTTCTGAAGGTTCATCTATACTGTGATCACAGCCAATTTTAATGCAAAAAATAGTTTAGTGTAAGTAAGATTTAGCATTCGATTTTGAATTTACTAGATTTTTGTAGTTAGGACTTTAGTAATTTAGCTTGTTCTTTCATTTAGTTAGTAAATTTTAGACTGCAAATCGGGCTTACCATTCTGTCTTAGCATAACCTACTTGCTATTGTGTATCAATTTTGATAATATTCTTAAATGATTCTTCTAGCTTTTTATGCTACCACTGAAACATACGATAAATCTAAAAAAATTAGATTAAGTCAGTGGTCTTATTAAGTCAGTCGTATCATTTACTCACCATGAGCTTTCGCTTTGTGGTCTTATCACACAGGAAGTCCTGCTCTGGATTAAGTCAGTGGTAAAAGAGTGCGGGGAAAATGTCAAGAAAGAACACTTGAAAGATTATGTCCGGAAAACGCGTTGAACAGTGGTAAGGTAATGTGTTGCCTCGATAACTTGTAATTCTCAAAATATTTTTCGTTGCCTTTCATCTTGCCATTTTGCTTGGCCTTGATAACTTGTAATACATAACAAAAGGTTGTACGATTTTTGTTAATTTCTCGAACTATTTTGTTGATAGTCATCATTGTTACTTCAGTGCATATAGACAGACAGTGACCATTAGAGAAACTTTGTTAGGTCTTTCTTTTCCTATATTCGGTGACCTTTAACTAATCACCTTTTTTCTCATCAATTTTTGATGTCCTCATCTCAAGTCTTCAAAGTCCAAGTATATATACTTTTGTTAGTTTTTCATTTCAACATTCACCTTGGTTCGATATCCTTAGTGTTGACCTTCTAATCACTTAAAAATTTGTACCGTAGGTTGTTCCCAAATTTGGGCATGGAGTTCTGCGCAAAACCGATCCAAGATACACATGCCAGAGGGAATATGCGCTGAAGCACTTGCCCAGTGATCCACTATTTAAACTGGTTACTTCCCACTGTAGCTCTGACAATGCGCCATAGCTAACCCTACACTCGTCAACTCATTTGTTGGATTGTTTCAACTAAATCTTGTTCTCCCCTTTATTTGTCAAGTGTGTTTCAAATCTTTATGAAGTAGTGCCCCCTATACTATTGGAACTTGGCAAGGTATGTGACTCTGTTTCATAACGAGAAGTTGCTCGAGGTTTTCATGGGGTTTCTAAACCTTTAGTTGGCATTTGGATTTTTCGGTTACTTGAAACAATTTAGATGGCTATTGAATTGGATAGGACGTATGTAAATAAGAACGATGAATTTTATCCTTTGATGTGGAAAAGTCGAATAGTTAAATAACATCTGGGATTCACCTGTGAACCCGCTCGTTACTTTTACCCACAATTTTTGTTTCTAATCAATCTCTCACAGCTTAACTTTACATTCCAACAGCTTTTACACACTAGTTTTACCATTATCTCTCCTTCATCAACTTGTATCAGTTGTTTGCAAATTTCGAAATTTTGTAATATGGTGCCAAATTAAATTTTTGTAGGATGATTTGGAGAAGCAGTATACACAAGGTACCTTCATTCCTGAGGGACGACGGGATATATTAGCGACTGCCATTGGGAGACCCGAGCACCCTGGTCGTGTTCGTGGCATTGGTTTTGGTGTGGGTATTCGCGATTACTTTGGACGATCATGTGGATTGACGTCTTCTGTAAGTAAAGATGTGTTGGAGCAGCTAAGGAAAGAGATCACCCTTGATGTGACAAAGACTTTGAGGAAAGAGTTCGGCCAGACAATGGGTGCTAGTTCCCAGCGGCCTGTTGATATTCATACACCGGATGAGGTTACTCGTGTTAGCACGAAGGGGAGTTGTGCTGATGCTATTTCGCCCTTAGGAGAGAGGATCAGACTGGAGACACTCATCGAGTTGGATTTTATGTGGGCGAGCATCCTCCCCGTCTAGTTGCTATCGGTAGGGTTATTCAGGGCGATTCGACCCTACATTGTGCTCCTTTACCAGCTCATTTGGTTAAGGTAGTGGTTGAGGAGGCCGTAGATGCAGTAGCCGAAGTCCCCGTGGCGACCGATGAGGTGAGAGTCGTGGGGAAGCTTTAGGTGGATTTATTGCATGGCCACGAGATTTTATTTTCTCCGATTTTCAAAGGTAAAAATTTTCTTTTTCTTTTTAGTAACTACCAAACATTATTGCAAAATCAATCCTATATAAATTGATTATGATTTCTAATATGGAAAAGATTAAACGCAACCAAAATGCGTAGTAACATCCCAAAGGAATGGAAACATGTAGGAATAATAATAAATAAAAATAATAAGCCCTATTCTTTTTTTGTTTTATTGACTTTATTGGAGTATATATTTAGATAGTATATATATAAAAATATTTTAACCCTTGACATGTATTGACATGTAGAATGGGACTCTATCTTTATTTTCGTGTGATTAATCAGTTCTTTAAAAGATTTATCAGACTATGGAGTGAATGATTTGATGAATGAATATTCTTTATTCAATATAGAAGAAATTCGCACCAATTCTTCTCTTTTAATATTCAAAAATAGATATAGGTTCGGGTCATTATTAATGAGTTTATATAGTATTCAATAAATACGTTTATCCTTCATCCTTTCTGAAGTTACAATGGAAAGAAAACAAAATACATTATTTCAAATTTACTTGTATTTTACACTATACTATATGAAATAGGATATTCAGCGACCAAAGAAGGTGCTCGCTGAATGACGGGTCGAGGACCAAAGATGACATCATGAGAGACTTACTTATGGCTGCGTCGAGTATGTACAATAGCCCGATATCAGTGCCGTGGGATACAGCTATCTTTGGCTGTGGTGGTGATGATGTTCCATTGTACATCGCTCACACTGATATTTTAGAGATCGTTCAAGGAAAGGAGTGACTTAGTTTATCAGTTTTACAGCTTTGGACTATGTGAGTAATTTCCTTTATGGAATTTTTCTACATTCGTAGTATGTGTGTGTACAGTGTGTGTGTGTGTGTGTTTGTATGTGCTGTGTGTGTGCAGTGTTTGTGTGTGCAGTGTGTGTGTGTGTATGTGCAGTGTGTGTGTTTTTATTGTGTGGCAGTGTGAAGTGTGTGTGTGTGTGTGTTTGTGTGCAGTGTGTGGAGTGTTTTTTTTTATATTAATATTTTGCTTAACAAATTAGGTATTTGTCTACTATGAATGTGGGCACGATGGACGAGGTTTTGTATGGATATTTTGATCCTCAATTCATACAAAATATGGGACAGATGGGAGAGGAGATCTCGAGATATATATCGACGCGTATGCTTGAGTCGAAGAAGCAAATATACATGGGAGCTTACCATCATAAGTAAGATAAAAGATTGTAAATTTCAAAATATTTTCTTTTTAACAAAACTATTTCCTTTTTTTTACAACATACTGTAGTAATATGTTCTTTCTTTCAAATGCATTTATCTATGTAGGCATCATTGGCAACTTCTGGTCATTGTGCTAGCAAGAGGAATTATTATATGGTTTTGCTCACTACATAGTAGGCCTGACTCTCGCATTAAGGCCATACTCCAAAAGTAAGATTTTATTTATAATATATTTGCTTTAAAATTTTATATCAATGACTCAATATATTATTGTTACTTTTAATTTAAAATTTTATATCAACGACTCAATATATCACACTTGCATGGTTAAATAATTTAAACTTGTTTGAGCCTCGTACAAAAATATTGTTGAAGCTGCTTTGTCTATTGTTTAAGGGATAATAATATTTGTTTAGAGGTTCTTTTAAGAGGCATTCTTGCTCTAGACAATGTTGTTCAAGGCATCATATAAAGCTTAACCAGCTAAGTTGTTGGGAAATTGAAGACTAATAGGACCTGAATGATGTGAAAGATATTGAATATGAGGAACTATTAATCTGAAAAGTTGGAGGTGTCAAAGTTGTTGGGCAAAGTTATACGACATAACATTACTTGGCCAAAACATCTGATAAGTTTATTTTGATAATCTTTTATTTGGTTTAGTTTATTCTTTTCAATTTCAAGTACAAAAAAATTCCCCTTTCATTCAATAATGCAACATAAGGAAAGTGCAGTTAGCAGGCTTCTCAAGCAGCGACAGCAACGCCAATCTAACTCCATTATGAAACTTCTTCTCTGTTGAATTATTTTTTATGTTTGTGTTGGAACAACTGAAACTTATATGTGTAACTTTAGTTTTTGTTTAAGCTGCTTAAGATACAATGGTACTTATGCTGAATACTTTGGTTTGTTGAACACATTTAATGACTGTAATGTCCAACTGAATTATGAACAGCAATTTGATTTTCAGACAATGTATCTATTTAAGATATTGCCTTTGGGTTATAGATGTTGCATTTGCGTAAAAAATATTGTAAGATAAAGGATTGTATTATGCTGAAAATCGTGTTGCATTAAGCTACTTAATGTTACTTGAAAAGTGTTGCAGGTGCCAACAGAAATGTTGCCAACCAATAAAAACTGTTAATTTAGTCGGTGTTACAAGAGAAATAAAATGTATTGCCAACTAAAACAAAAGGTTTGCATCAATGAGTGTTCCAGTTGCCAAAAAAATGTTGCTAACAAATAAAAAACGTCAATTTAGTAAGTGTTGCATAAACATAAAATGTGTTGCAAACCAAAATAAAATGTTGCATCAATCGGTGTTGCGGTTGGGAACAAAGATGTTGCAGTTGTATTTGTGGCAACATTTCAAGCAATGTTGCATTAGATGTAAAAAGAATTGTTATAGGTTACTCTTGCAACACAAAAGACTATGTTATTGGACTCCAAATTTAAGTGTGCGTTTTGAATTGGACTCAGTGCTGCCCTCTGTGCCTCTGTGCGTATCTTTTGTGCTGCCCTCTGTAAGATCTCACCATTTTTCTGCTGCCCTCTGTGCGTATCTTTTGTTTTTCCACTTTTCGGTGTTATCATTTATGTATAAAAACACATAACAGCGTGAAACATGCTACAAGATCAGATTTTGAACTTTGTAGCATCATAGCGTATGCGATTCAGGTAAACTTCATGCTGCTATATTATGTTTATTTGTGTCTAATTTTAACATGATGAACATTCCAATCTCTTGAAGTAGAATGTTGATTACTTGCGTTTTAACATCATTTGTCTACTGTGTGTGAAGTTTGTGTGTGCTGTGTTTTTTTTTGTGCATTGTGTGTTTGTGTCAGTGTGTGTTTTTTAACTGTGTATGTTGTGTACGTTGATTTTATTTACTGAAAGCGACTCATATAATTGTGTCTTATTTTGTTTTAGTGTAATAAACAAAATGGAGGTTGAGAGTGTGGTTATTATGTTATGCACTGGATGTCGACTATCGCCCGAGCGCGTATTTTGGATGGCTGGATGGAGGTAGTATATTTTTTACTTGAAGTGCTGATAAAACTGTTTACTCTTTTACATTTAAAGTTTGTTTATTATACGTTTATATGTGCAGATGTTTGATGATGTTGGAGCACTGTCTGAAGATGTTTTTGATAAAATTCGAGTTGATTGGGGACTTTATTTCTTGGAGGTGCGAAATCGTCTCGCGACATGATTTTGGTGTTTTTGTGTGAATTATTTGTATGAATTGTACATTGGATATTTGTATGAATTATTTTGGATGAATTGGGATTTTTGTATTATCTTTTTCAATGTATTGGTAGTTCAATGAATTTGGTGTTGGTTAGTACATTGGATATTTGTATGAATTATTTTGGATGAATTGGGATTTTTGTATTATCTTTTTCAATGTATTGGTGGTTCAATGAATTTGGTGTTGGTTAGTTCTTTTCGGTGTGTTTGGATTCGATGAATTGGTGGTTTATTGATTAGTTTGATCCGATTCAGGTACTGGATTGTGCAAAATAGAAGAAAAACTGTATAAAATGATTAATATTTCAACAGCGGTTCCTCCGAAACCGCTGTTAATTCTTAAACTTAACGGCGGTTCCATAACCGCTGTGAAGTATCAGTTTAATAATGTTATTTATACCATTGTTAAATAGCACATTTAACAGCGGTTTCAGAAACCGCCGTAACATATTTAACAGCGGTTAATATAAACCGCCGTTATTTGGCAAATTCCACGGCGGTTCTATAACCGCTGTTAAGGATCAGGTTTAACAGCGGTTACCTTTAACCGCCGTTATTTGGCAAATTCAACGGCGGTTTTAAAAACCGCCGTTGATATTAACAGCGGTACATATAACAGCGGTTCCGGAACCGCCGTTAATTGGGCATTTTAACCGCTGTTAAAAGCCAGTTTTGTAGTAGTGTTAGCTGCACTATTACAGCTGTGTTATTCAAACTGTTTAGCAAAAAGATTTTACAAGTCTATTCACCGCCCCTAGACTTGTACCTGACGTATTGTGACCTACAAGTGGTATCGGAGAAGTTGGTTCAAAACACTAAACCAGATCTAAATATACTTGAGTATATTTTTTTTATCTCTCATTAATATTGGAAAACATGTAACATATGCACTCTAGACTTCATGTTTCTCTATTGATGAACATGATCTTCGTAAGATAAGACACTACGCCATATATGGGCTTTAACAACGCTTTTTTCAATGTTACAAGCAAAAGTGTAACCATATATACCTTGAAAGTGATCTAGGCCTACACTTTTTTCCGGTGTTAGCATTGCTATAAATCACTGTTACGGTAGACGTTATTCAGTCTCTACGGTAACGTTGAAGTCGGTGTAGCCATTGGTCTTTAAAAAATGTGTAGCCGTTGGTCTTTAAAAATCAATAAAAAATAGGTGAGCTCAATGATTGTCCGAATATTAGTCAATTAAATAGGCAGGCTCAATCTTTGTCCAAATATTTCAATTAAGCGGATCAAATTTCAATTATTCACTCTCAACTCTCAACTCTTTCTCTCAACTCTCTCAAGACTCAGCCCATTGACCTAAGCAAATACATTTCGTATCGTATATCTTATATATATATATATATATATATATATATAAGTAGGAAAAATAAATATAAGTTATATATATATATATAGTGGCGCGTTCTATGCAGTACCAATATTAGATGCAGTACTTTACAGTACTAATTTATGCATGAGTTTTGTACTAATTATGCATGAAATATATGCATTTCGTGCATCAAAATTTCAATGCACTAAAATATGCAATATATGCATCAAAATATCGATGCATTAAAATATTAGATTATATGCATCAAATTTTTGTGAGAATTAATGCGTTGAAATTTTTGATGCACGAAATGCATAATTAATACAAAACTCATGCATAAATTAGTACTGTAAAGTACTGCATCTAATATTGGTACTGCATAGAACGCGCCCCTATATATATATAACCTACTCTAAAAGTGTGATGGTCCAAAACGTGTTGCCAAATTAGGTGAAAGCGTGTTCTCGTTTTTTATTATTCTCAACAGGCTTGCTTCACATGCGTGCTTCAGAAACGTGGCTTCATTGTATCTTCTTCATCAGATATTGCAAATTCAGCCCCGTCGGTTTATTCTCTACTCCATGTCTCTATTTCTCCCCACCTCCCTTTTCTTTCCCCCAAAATCAAATTTTCCTTCCGTACATAAATTTATTGACAAGGTTGAAGACTCCCGAATGACATTCCTCTCCTTCCACACCGACCAGATTGACGAGGCAAAGCCAAGAGCGGTGGCATCACGTAGATTCTAGGTTGGAATTAAATTCAAAACGAATTGAGATCAGGCCTTGGTGAGTAATGGTGGTGATTAGATTTGTTATCAGGACCGATGGCGGGTTAGTGGCTACAGGGCGGGGAAGATTTCTGGTTCAGGTTTGGAATGTTGAGTTTTGAGATATGGTTTTAAGGCGGACAAGAATAGAATTAGCTCCGACTTGATTCAGGTTGGTGAGTTCATGTTTTTTTTCTGATTTTGATGGGTTCTTATCGTCACTGAGTTTGGTGGAATTTTTGGGTTAGCCTTGAGGTTTCGGGTTTATGGTTCAGGCCAATTTCGGATTGCAGTTTATCCTGATGTATTGAATCTAAGTGCTTTTGAGTAGATATTTTCAGGTGGACAGTGGATTTCATGGTATAAGGCCATACTGAATCATTATCTTCACCAGGGTATAAACACAGTGCTAAAGTGAGTTGTAAGATATCATAAATAAGTGAATAGGGTGTTTACTTTGCGGACAATGTTAAACTTGCAATATTAATCTCTATTTCTTTGTACCTTTTGCTTCTTCTGAGCTATATATTTATTTAGTTAGCTCTCAATAAATTATTGCCTTGGTTATTTTGGTATGTATGTTTTATTTCTCTCGAACCTCGTTTGTAGGTTGACATTGCCATCCCCAAAGTGTTTGTTGGTGGTCTATTGGGATCTATGCTTATTTAGTGCATGGGTCTGTGCTGCTGTCAGTCGAAGTGCTCATGAGGTTGTTAATGAAGTAAGAAGACAGTTCATTGAGAGGCCAGGAATCATGGTCAGTATCGCAATCATGTGTTTTAAGGTTTAGTGGCATGTCTTGGATCTTCCATCACCAAGGTGCATAATATTTGCTCATGTGTTTCAGGATTATAAGGAGAAACCTGATTATGGTCGTTGTGTATCTATCGTTGCATCTGCGTCTTTAAGGGAGATGATAAAGCCTGGATTTTTGGCCATTATATCACTTGTAGTTGTTGGTAAGTGTTTGCTAAATTAATTGCAAACATTTTTATTAAAAAAAATACCCAGCAAATTTAATAATAAAAACTTAATTTACTTTAAGAATTATATAAAAAAAACTTATTTAGAGAAAATATTATTCAAAAACCGGTGCTTAGTTCCATTTATTATCTTGCATGATGTGTTGGTCAGATTTTTTTCGCCTGAAGACGTACCATCAGCTCTAAATTCTAAAGGTGGAATCAAATGTTAAATAACAGACAATTTGCTTGCACGCATTCTATCTCTACTTCCTTTTAAAATATAATTCTTGTGAATAAGCATTTTCTAACTGGTTTTCCATGATTGGCTGGTCTGGTTGTTCAATGAATACAACCTTTTTTTTGTTAGGTTTTATACTCCGGGTGCTAAAGCTACTATACGAGTCATTCTCGCTTTGGGGCCAAAGTTGTAGCTTCCATGTTGATGTCCGCCACAGTTTCCGGCATCCTCATGGCTCTTATCCGCCAAAGTTTTTGTTTTGTGATGCAACTAATGGTGTCATTGGTGTGCACTCTGCTCAAAGTAAAGTTTAAGTTAATAGTAACATTCACATGTTTATATAACCATGTGGCCAATAATTGTCAGATGCATGGCCACATGGTCATTGCTGGTTTATTTCCTTTTCCTCAATAGATGCATATGAATATTAACCATATACCAGTTGTTACGTGCTGATTGTTGAGAATTATCTATAACATGGGTAGTTGAACCACTTCAGTACAGTGAATCATATTGGGGAATGAACTATAACAATAAACATGCTGGCTAAGAATGGAAAAGGGCGAAAATTTTTCAACTTCAACACTGTTTGTAAAAAATGAAATTTAGTGTAGTATGTACCATAACGTTATATTCGTTTGATTACTTACTTTATCCGATACTTCTCAGTTTTAAGATTACTGTTAGCCACACGAAGTAACTATGTATTAGCCTGTTTATGTAATATCCGCATTTTTCTTTCCCTTGTATTTTCATCTTTGGTGTATTTCTCGAATCGTAGTGCCCCTCGTGTACCTTTCAGTGTGTCCTTCCTGCCAACTGTTGAACTGTTTTCTCGTTATTGTTGTGCGGAACCGCCGTTTCGGGGTTGCCGTGGATCCATTTCGTGTTATTAGTTCCCAAATATTGATTCCTATCGTTTTTATTCTCTTTCCGGATCATTTTTATCATTTTGGGACCCAAAAGGGGTGTGGGCCGCGGCACACAAATTTCTCCAATTGTCGAGCGATGCAGACTGTGCCGCGGCACACCCATCCCGTGCCGCGGCACAGCAGCAGTGATCTGCAGCCGCGGCACACCCGTCGGCCGCGCAGACACCTGTGACATCTGCGACCATAACCCGATCAGACGGGTGCCGCGACACGCAGTATCTTGCGGACACTGCCGAAACCTGAGAATAATTTTTCGGCTGTGCCGCGGCACACAAAGCGGTCAACTGTGCAATCTCGTCCTTATTAGACGAGATCGGCCATTTTTCTCCTTCATTTCACCTGCGCGAGAGAGAGAGATCTAAGGGGGAAGAACTTCTCAAGCATTCTTCATTCGGGGGTCGATTTTCATCATCTTCCTTCGGTTGTGAGGCTCGGATAATCAATCTAACGCGTGTTCTACGGATCTTAGTACTTGAATCTTCAAAGGTAATATTTCTAGAACCCTATTTTCGATTAATTTGGGGGTTTTGGGTTTTTCTTCCGATTCGTTCCGTTTTGTTGGTGGATTCATGATGAATACGATTAATATTGTTAGTATCTTTTGCTTTCCTACGGATTCATGGATATTTTGCGGATTTTTACGGAATCGAGAGGGTTTGGTTGTGGTCCGCCCTCGTTGTTATTTTTGGTACGAATATACATGAATCGTAGGCGGGTTTCCGGGTGTATTCCATTTCCGTAATCGTCTAGAGTTGGTTGTGATTGTGTTATTCGAATCGTTAGGTTCATTTCCGCCGGTTCCTTGCGGTCGTGTTCAACTCTTCCTTTTCGTTCGTATCACCGTCTATTAACCGAGGCAAGTACCCTTATGAACTTACAATCTTGACATAGTAGTTTTGTATCAGGAATTGTGTGTGTGTATGCTCACTACGGGTTAGATCCGACGGGGTCTCGGTAGGGCTCCACGAAGCTGTGGAACCGCGAGCTTGCTTTTAACCACTGTGGGTTAGATCCGACGGGGTCTCGGCAGGGATCCACGAAGCTGTGGATCCGCGGTTAATTGTGGTGCATTTTACAAATGTGGTTTTGATTATTGGCATTTCCGGAAATGAGTGTTTTGGAACTATGATTTCTTGATTTCATGCATTGCTATATGTGTAAGATGTAAATTGTTCATTTGGTTACTTGTACTAGCGTAATTGCTAACCCCTCTGGGGATCCGTTTTGGGGAAATTCGTTTTATGAATTTGTGTCAGTTCATCGAGACGAGCTTTGGACCAGTATGCGGATGATGGCCGTGCGTGATGATTGTGCACGAGTGGTGTCTTGTTGTTTTCTATCTTTTACCTTTGTGGTCTTTAAACTAATAGAAGTACTCGAGTACTTAAGAACTTTTACTTGTCGGGATTGTATTGTTGTTTATTATGTTGTGATGGATTATGGTGTCATGTTTGGCGGTTAAGTGGGTGAATTATTTTGTTGGGCGTCTTTATGACGAGGTATTTTCTATTGTTTACGTGAGTCGATGAGTATGATGCTTGTTCGGCTGGTGGGTCCCATGTAGGGATTCACGGCGCGAATATACCTCGGATATCACGGGGTGTTACGAGAAAATGGTATCGGAGCCCTAGGTTTATGGATACCTAGGCTTGTCGGTTTATTAGGTCTTGTTGTATTTTGTTTTGCACATCATCATCATGCCATGATTAGGTACTACCAGTGCCCGTAAGTTTTCTTTCCTCTCTTCCTTATACTCTTGTATCGTACCTCTAGTTCTCGATTTGCGATCGTTCTTTTCTTGTACTTACCATCGTGTGGCTTTTGCTACTTATTTAACTCCAGTATGGATGCTGGAAGAGGTCGTGGTCGTGGTCGCGGTCGTGGTCGTGGACGCGGAAGGGGACGTGGGGCAGCCGGTGGGGCGGCCACGTCACAGTCTTGAGGCCGCGATGCGGACCGTCACAATCATGCTTCTTCTCGGGAGCGCGCCGACCTTGGTATTGCGGGCATTATGCAACAAATGGTGAACCAAATGGCGTCAATAGCTCGTGCGGTTGTAACCGGAACAAGCCCATGTTAATCGGGCGGAGCGATCATTGGCTCCAAGATGTCATCAAGATGCATCCTCCTCAGTTTTCGAGAGCT
Source organism: Orobanche coerulescens (assembly GCA_033398695.1). Classification (NCBI taxonomy): domain Eukaryota; kingdom Viridiplantae; phylum Streptophyta; class Magnoliopsida; order Lamiales; family Orobanchaceae; genus Orobanche; species Orobanche coerulescens. Next base: position 98,677,747 of record CM065818.1, on the reverse strand, counting down.
TCCGACCCGATTGGCTGGGAAGGGTGGATCAAGGAGATATCTAAAGTCTTCACTGCTACCAACTGTCCCGAGGACCGTAAAGTCCCTATTGCTCAATACTTTCTCACAGGGGACGCTACGGACTGGTGGGAGGCCGTTGGGCCCAAAGATCATCTTTGCTTCGTGGTGAGTTTCAAGAATTGATGGAGATCGAATATTGCCGTGGCCGTCGAGATGTGCTCGGGTACATGCTTTTTATGATGCTCAACCGCGGGATATCCCCGTATCTCAAGCTATTGCTGATTTTAATAAGGAGTTGGGTTATGTGAAGACCCAAGTTGTCGAGGAGAGCGACAAAATTTTCCATTTTTCCAGACGGATGAAATTGTCGATTCGGGACTATATGTCGGGGCTCGTCTGTACTACCTTGAAGGATTACCAGAGTAGGGCCCTTGCTTATGATATGTCTGTGACGGCGAGTGAGGCGGCCCGCGAGAGCAAGAAGCAGAAGTCTGCCGGGAATTTTTCGGGCCACAAAGGTGGGGGTCAGCAGAAATTCCAGTCTGCTAACTTTTCCGCTGGTGGTGGCCCTGCTCGATCCATCTGGGTTTCCCGCAGGCGGCCAGGCCCCTTCTCGAGAGGTTAAGTGTTTCAACTGTGGCACAGGGCCACATCGGTATGTTGTCCGAACCCTTTGCCGACGTGTAATCGGTGTGGCGGTCGGGTCACAAAGCCGCTTCTGTGGCCGAGAGGGAGAAAATCTTTGGTGCCGGGCTTCCATTCCAGCGCTAGGGAACCAAGTGTGAATCAGGATCGTTTGCTCCTCAATCTCCGCCGAGTCTTTGGTCGGGGAAGAGGTCGGGCACCCTCTAAGGGGGAGCTTCCGGCGGCTCGGCCCACCCGCGTGTCTATGAGATGCGAGAGCCGATGATCCGGCTCACCGTAGCGTGTGCACCGTTCATATTCTTTCTCATCCTGTCAGTGTGCTTTTCGATTCTGGTGCTACGCATTCGTTCATATCTCTGGATTGTGTGCGCCGTTTGAGTCTCGACTGTTTGACGCCTTGTGAGCCCTTCATCGTTAAGCTTCCTAGCGGTGATAGGATCGTTGGTGATCAGGAGGTTCGAGACTGTTCTGTGTTTATTTGTGAAAGGACTTGGCCCTCTAATCTTATTGTGGTGAGTATCGAGGGTGAGGATTTGATTCTTGGGGATGATTGGCTCGAGCGGCATGGTGCGATCATGAACTACCGCACGAGAATCATCACTATGTTAGCCGAGGACAAGAGAGCACTCTTTCGCGGGCGAAAGAGGAAACCAGAATTGCTATTAACGCCTCAAGGCGATGAGACTCCTGCGAAAGGGGTGTACTGGCTATTGGTGCTACGCCTTGAAGGCGGAGAGTGGTGGAGTCGAGCTTTCGTCGATTTCAATCGTTAATGAGTTTCCTGATGTTTTTCCTAACGAGTTACCGGGATTGCCACCGGAACGCGAGGTCGAGTTCGCTATAGAGTTAGAGCCGGGTGCGGCTCCTATTTCGAAGGCGCCTATCGCATGGCACCTTCAGAGATGTCCGAGTTGAAGAAGCAGTTGAGTGAGCTTCTTGAGTCGGGGTATGTTCGACCGAGCGCCTCGCCTTGGGGCGCACCGGTCCTGTTTGTGCGGAAGAAGGATGGTTCACTACGTTTGTGTATCGACTATCGCGAACTAAACAAGGTGACCATCAAAAACAAGTATCCTTTGCCGAGAATTGACGACTTGTTCGACCGGTTGCGAGTCTGCGTTATTCTCGATGTTTGATTTGAAATCGGGTTACTATCGGCTCCGGGTGAGAGAGTCCGATGTGCCAAGACGACTCTTGAACGAGATACGGACATTATGAGTTCGTAGTTATGCCTTCGGGTTGACTAATGCGGGCGGTGTTCATGCGATTGATGAACAAAGTTTTTATCGAGTATTTGGATAAGTGCGTCGTCGTCTTTATCGTGTGATATTCTTATTTATTCGAGGAATGAGGAAGAGCATGCCCATCATTTGCGGGTAGTATTAGACATTTTGAAGACCGAGCAACTCTATGCGAAGTTCTCGAAATGTGAGTTCTGGGCCGACTAAGTGATGTTTTGGGTCACGTGATTTCGGAGGGGGTCGTGTAGATCCGCGAGAAGATCGAGGCGGTATTGGATTGGGCACCGCCAAGAACGTGAGAGAGCTCCGTAGTTTCTTGGGTTTAGTGGCTACTACCGTAGGTTCGCCGAGGTTTCGAGGCGGCTCGACCACTTACCTGATTGCTCAGAAATCCGAGAAGTTCGTCTGGAATGACGAGAGGCAGTTGAGTTTTGAGGAGCTGAAGAAGCGTTTGACTTCAGCTCCGGTTTTGGTGTTGCCATGTGGCAACGAGGGATTCGCCATTTATAGCGATGCTTCGGGTCAGGGTCTTGGGTGCGTATTAATGCAGCACGGAAAGACCATTGCCTTTGCGTCGAGACAGTTGAGGCCGTACGAGCTTAACTACCGTACTCATGATTTGGAGTTAGCGGCAGTCGTATTTGCGCTCAAGATTTGGCGTCACTATCTTTTCGGCTCTACATGTCAGATTTTTACCGATCATAAAAGTCTGAAATACATATTTACTCAACGGGAGTTGAATATGAGGCAGAGGAGGTGGTTAGAGCTGATTAAGGATTATGACCTCGAAATCCTTTATCATCCGGGCAAGGCGAACGTCGTGGCCGACGCCTTGAGTCGGAAACCGGTTGCGTTGCGAACGCTTGAGATCCTTACGTCTCGCCCCGAGCTTCGGGCTTTGATCGAGTTAGATGTTGAAGTTTTGTTGCCTGGAGGTGTCGGGCAACTTTGTGCTTTAGAGATTTCGTCATCTTTGATCGATGAAATTAAGTCAAGCAATCGAGGATCCGATGATTACTCAAATCAGAGAACGTTCTTAAAGGAAAGTCTCTTGGGTTTGTGATTCACGAGGATGGTGTTTTGAGGTTCAGTCGGCTTTGTGTGCCGAACGACTCGAGTTGAGACAGAGTATTTTGCGAGAGGCCCATGCTACACCTTACTGCTCATCCCGGTTCGAGTAAGATGTACAAGGACTTGAGAAGGAACTTGGTGGAATGACATGAAGGAGGAGGTCGCGCGGTTTGTAGCAAGGTGTTTGACTTGCCGGCAAGTCAAAATCGAGCATCGGCGACCATTGGGCTTTTGCGATCACTTCCGTTAGGAATGGAAATGGGAAGATGTAGCGATGGATTTCATTACGAGTCTGCCGAGATCGAGGTCGGGCATGAATATGGTATGGGTGATTGTCGATCATCTGACCAAGTCGGCACATTTTCTGGGCATCAAGGCCACTTGGGGCCCGGTGAAGTTGGCGCCGGTGTTTATCGTGCAGCTGGTGTGGCTACCTGGTACTCCGAAGTCTATTGTGTCAGATCGTGATGGCCGTTTTGTATCGCACTTCGGCGGGCGGTGCATAAGGCGTTGGGTACCGGTTGCGTTTGAGTACCTCTTTTCATCCCGATCGGATGGACGGTCGGAACGCACTATCCAGACGTTCGAGGACTTGTTGCGTGCTGTGCTCTCGATCGAGTAGTGTCGGGAGGAACATTTGCCGATCGAATTCACGTACAACAACGGTTGGCACGCGTCGATTCGGATGGCACCGTATGAGGCACTTTATGGGCGGCGATGTCGATCACCGATTTGTTGGAATGAGGCGTCCGATTTGGTCGGACCGAGCCGATGTCGTTTTAGAGACGAGGCGGAAGATAGAATTAATTCGGGAACGGATGTTGGCGCGAGTCGGCCAAGTCGTATGCCGACGTCCGTCGTCGACCTTTGGAATTCGAGGTGGGAGACCACGTTTTGCTAAAGGTGTCGCCGACGAAGGGAGTTTTTCGTTTCGGGAAGAAAGGGAAGTTGAGTCCGAGATTTATCGGCCCCTTTGAGATCCTCGAGCGAGTAGGTGGGCTGGCATACCGCTTGGCATTACCTCCGGCCTTGAGTCATGTTCACAGCGTTTTTCATGTTTCCCAGTTGAGGAAATATGTCCCGGATCCTAGTCACGTCATCGATTATGGCGAGATTGATATTGCCGAAGATATTACTTTTGAGGAGCGTCCTTTGAAGATTTTGTAGCATCGTGAGAAGCGACTGAGGCATAAGACCATCCCTTTGGTCAAGGTGCAGTGGTCGAGACACGGTGCCGAGGAGGCAACTTGGGAAACCGAGGATAGCATGCGTGCTAGGTACCCTGAGTTGTTTGTTTCTTAAGTTTCGGGACGAAACTTATTTTTAGAGGGGTAGAATGTAATATCCGTATTTTTATTTCCCTTGTATTTTCATCTTTGGTGTATTTCTCGAATCGTAGTGCCCCTCGTGTACCTTTCAGTGTGTCCTTCCTGCCAACTGTTGAACTGTTTTCTCGTTATTGTTGTGCGGAACCGCCGTTTCGGGGTTGCCGTGGATCCATTTCGTGTTATTAGTTCCCAAATATTGATTCTTATCGTTTTTATTCTCTTTCCGGATCATTTTTATCATTTTGGGACCCAAAAGGGGTGTGGGCCGCGGCACAAGGTGTGTGCGCCGCGGCACACAAATTTCTCCAATTGTTGGTCGAGCGATGCATGCGTGTGCGCGGCACACCCATCTTGCGCACGGCCTGATGAAGTCAAGCGGCACACCGTCCGCGCACACCGTCGGTGCGCGGCACACCGTGTGACATCTGCGACCATAACCCGATCAGTCTGGTGCCGCGGTAGACACGCGGCAGCCTTCTGCCGAAACACAGGAGTAATTTTTCGGCTGTCTTTGCGGCACACTTGGCTTGCCGCGGCACCTGCGGTCAGTGTGCAATCTCGTCCTTATTAGACGAGATCGGCCATTTTTCTCCTTCATTTCACTGCGCGAGAGAGAGAGATCTAAGGGGAAGAACTTCTCAAGCATTCTTCATTCGGGGTCGATTTTCATCATCTTCCTTCGGTTGTGAGGCTCGGATAATCAATCTAACGCGTGTTCTACGGATCTTAGTACTTGAATCTTCAAAGGTAATATTTCTAGAACCCTATTTTCGATTAATTTGGGGGTTTTGGGTTTTTCTTCCGATTCGTTCCGTTTTGTTGGTGGATTCATGATGAATACGATTAATATTGTTAGTATCTTTTGCTTTCCTACGGATTCATGGATATTTTGCGGATTTTTACGGAATCGAGAGGGTTTGGTTGTGGTCCGCCCTCGTTGTTATTTTTGGTACGAATATACATGAATCGTAGGCGGGTTTCCGGGTGTATTCCATTTCCGTAATCGTCTAGAGTTGGTTGTGATTGTGTTATTCGAATCGTTAGGTTCATTTCCGCCGGTTCCTTGCGGTCGTGTTCAACTCTTCCTTTCCGTTCGTATCACCGTCTATTAACCGAGGCAAGTACCCTTATGAACTTACAATCTTGACATAGTAGTTTTGTATGAGGAATTGTGTGTGTGTGTGTATGCTCACTACGAGTTAGATCCGACGGGGTCTCGGTAGGGCTCCACGAAGCTGTGGAACCGCGAGCTTGCTTTTAACCACTATGGGTTAGATCCGACGGGGTCTCGGCAGGGATCCACGAAGCTGTGGGTCCGCGGTTAATTGTGGTGCATTTTAAAAATGTGGTTTTGATTATTGGCATTTCCGGAAATGAGTGTTTTGGAACTATGATTTCTTGATTTCATGCATTGCTATATGTGTAAGATGTAAATTGTTCATTTGGTTACTTGTACTAGCGTAATTGCTAACCCCTCTGGGGACCCGTTTTGGGGAAATTCGTTTTATGAATTTGTGTGCAGTTCATCGAGACGAGCTACTGGACCAAGATATGCGGATGATGGCCGTGCGTGATGATTGTGCACGAGTGGTGTCTTGTTGTTTTCTATCTTTTACCTTTGTGGTCTTTAAACTAATAGAAGTACTCGAGTACTTAAGAACTTTTACTTGTCGGGATTGTATTGTTGTTTATTATGTTGTGATGGATTATGGTGTCATGTTTGACCGGTTAAACTGGGTGAATTATTTTGTTGGGCGTCTTTATGACGAGGTATTTTTCTATTGTTTCTGTGAGTCGATGAGTATGATGCTTGTTCAGCCTGGTGGGTCCCATGTAGGGATTCACGGCGCAGTAATATACCTCGGATATCCTGGGGGTGTTATAGTTTATCCGATGTTGCATTAAGTTGGCTATTATCTTGTTCCCAAATGACAGATTTTTTTTAATGATAACCAATTATTTGTGCCTACAGGTTGGTCTAACGAGCCCTGGCTTTATCGGTGCTGATGTTTGCCATCTTAATCTCCACAAAACATTCTCGTTGCAATTCTCTATCGTCTTTGCGGTTCACTTGGTGAGGCGACAGGAGGCAAGCTAACCTCTCGCACAGTTACAACCTGACTCGGAGAAAAATCTTTACCCGGCTTATGATCTGATAACTCTCGATCGCTGGGTACTATTTCTGCTGCACCGTGAGGCTCAGCGCTTATTTTGCCAATATCATACACGTACATTTCCATGATGGGTTCAAAGGGACTAACGGATGCATCAAAGATAGCCATCTTGAATGCAAATTACATGGCCAAGTGTTTGGAGGTCCAACTTGTCTGTTCAATATGTATGTTTTTATAACTCATACATGCATACACATGTTTAATTCATTGTTGATAAACAAAGCATCAACCATCTTGTCGGTTATTGTTTTAGTGTTTCGTTTTCTATTTGTTTGGCTGGTTTTAAACCATCTTGACAATGTAGTTTTCTTCGTGCTAGGTCTAGTCAAGCTGAAGTTGTTACTGCCATTTGACTAGTATTTATATATAGGAGAAAAGCTTGACAGTTTTTGTAGGTACCCATACATGGCTGTCATTTTAAATTTCAGTCAGTCCTGGGCTTTGTATTGCTTAGTTCATTTTTATGCCATTACAAAAGATGAATTAGCACACATTGAGATATTATACAAGTTTTTGACGTTCAAGTCAATTGTGTTCTTAACTTGGTGGCAAGGTGTTGCAATAGATCTTTTTTATGCTATTGGTTTATTTAAAAGTCCAATCGCTCAGTCACTGCAGTTTAAGTCAAGCGTTCAGGACTTCATTATTTGTATTGAGGTAATTGTTTCATTAATATATCTATTTTCTTCTTTTTTTAAATATAAATTTTCCTGTTCTTTGCACTTTTAAATATATCTATCTGTTCACAAATGGTGAAGTTGCTTATCAATTGAGATCCATGGTTTCGACAAAGACCAGTAAATGGACCGGACCAGCTTGAGCTAGGTTTACAGCTGAAGTCGTGCCCGAGCGATTACTATGGGAAGCTTGATGGTGAGAATTAGAAACGATCTCTTGGCCTTCTTGAGTTTTCGTCTTTCCTCATGTCTTGTTATGTCATATGATATAGGGAAGAGTGCGCAAAATGAGAGGCAGGTTTCCCTTGACAAGCTGTACAGGGCTGCTCTCTTGAAGAACTGATTTGCAGACACAATCCTAAAAGCTAAAGAGAAGGCTCTACTTAGTCAGGTTTGTTACATTTTTTTGGTCGCACCTGATACCTTTTGCTTTGGTCAATCTTTAACAGTCTCGTCCCACCTGATTGCGTGTTTCATCTAACTGTCAGGATGACCAAGCAGATCTAGAGAAATTGCGACGTGAAAAGGAGGAAATTGAGATGCACAAAAGGAGAGGTACATATAAACTTTTTTTTCCGGAGGTTTTAGTGAAGCAATTTATTTGTTCAAAAAAGAAAAAGAAAATTGTAACAATTTATTATCAATGATCAGAGAAAGCCAGGTTGCAATCCGAAGCCAAGGCTGCTGAAGATGCCCGAAGGCGAGCTGAAGTAGAAGCTGCAGCTGAAGCAAAAAAGAGGAGAGAGTTCGAGAGGGAAGCAGCTCGAGAAGCGTTGCTTAAGGTAAAAATTAAGATGCCCACGTTACCTGGGGCATTTCTGTCCTTTTCTGACCTTACTCACTTCACTTGGTGTTCATCTGTAGATAGAGAAGACTGTCGAAATCAATGAAAATTCAAGGTGACCTGGTGGATACTTTTCATGAAATTTTTCTTGAGAACATTATAAGACCTGACCTGGTGGATATTTTTCACCATGCATAAACAATGAATGTATCTTGAGCTTTTTAAAACTTTGGTGACTGCTTCATATTTGTGAACATGTTACTTAATATAACATTGGTTACTCTTTTTTTTTCCTATCATGCAGTTCTACATGTTCCTTGAAACTACTCTTGTTACTTTATCGTCACTGCCACATTTTATTGCTTTCTTTAGCGACGGCAAAATTCCTGGGACTCCAGGAAGTCTTGCAACAGCTTTTCTTGCCTTTGGTAGAAGTCTTGCAACAACTTTTCTTGCCTTTGGTACAGTAATATTTCCATTTGCTTAGCCTTCCTGGTCCTTTTCTGTGCTCGGCTCATAAATATCTAATTGTTGCAGTATTAAATTTGGCATTTGCTTTGATTGTTATGGGATTCCACATTATGCACATATCATTGGTGGCTGCCAATACCACGCAAATATTATAAATGGGTTAACTACGAAGAGTATCCTTGGGCCTTGAGGCTCGACCTAATTACAAAAAAAAAAACACTCAAAATTACAAATAATATCCTTGGGCCATGGTACGTAAAACACATTAACAATAATCATTTGTAGACGTGTATACTGTGTAATATTATTATTTTCAATTAAATTGATTAATTTATATATTATTTTTAAGCTCAATTTTTTTTTGATATTGCAGGCACCCACTGGAGGTATACCAGCGCATGATAACTCTCGACTGTTGGGTAATATTTCTGCTGCACCATGGGGCTCAGCGCTTATTTTGCCAATATCATACACGTGCATTTTTCATGTGTTTTAGATTCTGTTTGATAAACCGACCCTGAGCGGCAATTTTTTTCTACTGCAGGTTTTGAATGTGTTGTTGAGATTAGCATAGATGCAAACTGTGATGAGTATCACTATTTTTTGTAACGGATGGATATACTCGGCCCTTTGGTGATTCGAATCATTGCGATAGGATCCTTAGCATCCTTATATTCATTTTGGATTTATGTTGTTATTTCAGATGGTATATGTATTTGGATGGTTGTTTGATAACCTTTTATGTATTGGGATGTTTGAATTTATTTTTAATGGGTAACTCTATTTTTAAATACCATATGTTGATTTTTAGCATTTAGAGTGTTGGTAAAAGACCTGCGAAAATGTAGTCATTGACCCCAAAAATATACTCTTTACGTGTTGGCGAAAGAATAACATAGTGTAGCCAAAGATATTAAATTGTTTAAGAAACAAGTATAGCCATAATGATAAAGGGTGTTGCCAACAATATCGAAGTGTGTCACAATTTTATGTTACAGTAGTACTAAACAGGTGTAGTCAGTCTACGGTTATACTTTTAATGGTGTCACCACATAGATAATGGTGTTGGCATATGTCTACAATAACACCTCTCAAGGTGTAGGAACAGAACCAAAAAGTGTTGGCATAGGGGTCTACAGCTACACTTTTCCGCAGTGTTACGAGAAACTATAAAAGTGTTAGCGTAGACCCCTATGGTAGCTGCCATTTTTGTAACACCCTCAAATTTGGTCAAAGTGTAGCCGTAGCCTGTTTTTTTTCTTTTACCAACACTTTTTGGGCTGTGAACACACTTTTTTAGGTGTGACTGAAGCCCATATATGCGTAGTGAGAATGCAGGCACATTTATCTTTTATACATGATGACATGTGGTGTATAATAAAAGATGAACCTTCACCTTTCTGAAGGATAATTTAGATGAAGAAATTATAGCTGGGGAACCAAAGCAGATTCCCAAGAAAGGAACAGAGCTGACCACCGAAGAAAGGAAGCGGGCCAACCTTGACAACCGAGCTAGAGATATTCTATATCAAATTCTTGATAAAGCCACCATGGTGAAAATCAAGAATTATAAAAATTCCAAGGAGATATGGGACACATTAGATGTAATGTGTGAAGGAACTAAGTTGGTCAAGGAAAATAAATAGTCAATAGCCACTCAAAAGTTTGACAATTTCAAAATGAAGAATGGAGTCTCCTATTCATCATAATCTCAATATCTCTTCTAGAAGGCTGTGAAAATTTGCTTGCATGGCACTTCGTATACCAATACTAGCAATCTCACATTAGGAGTCAACTCATTTCTTGGGAGCCAGGAGCATTGTCTCTTTTCATTACATTGGAAGAGCCTCCATGACCACGACCACGTCTGCGACTGCCACATCTGTTTCCACCATGTGAATTCATTCCATGTGGTTGGTATTGGCACGTCTAGTCCATTATTCGTCGGGGTTCTTTCCACATTTCACTTTGCCATTACTAGCCTCGAGAATTTTCTTTGTCTCGGTAGGCCTAACATTATCATACTCTAGCATATATTGATTCGCTAGTATAAGCACTTAAGTAGCGAAATTGAAAAGCTTTTTTTCTGGATCATGTCGTCTTTTGTGAGTTTCTTTTCACAAAAAAAAATAACCTTAAGGTGGAGTATATCTTTATCGAAATTGTTGACTTATTATAATAAAGCAAGTGAATTTCGTCACACTGCACGGTCAACTCGATAAATAGTATTCTCAAAATGACCCTTAAGGGCATCTCATAGTTTGTTGGGGATTTCATTTAAATATATTCCTACCATAAGTTGGGGTAATATTTCGCCTAATAACATTAGTGCGCTTGCTTTCACTTTTTAAAACGGTTCGTCGTTTGTATGAACAAAAAGTGTGGCGCTAACGTCTTAAAATCAAAATCTCATATGTGGCACTCAAATCCTTCTGAGTCTAAGATGCTGAATTTCGAACGAGTTGGATTAGCTAATCCGTAGAAAAAACATCAAAGACTTCGATATGTCTCACTTCGGTAATGTATATTAGTGAAGTAAAAACAAACAACAACTTCGCTTTTCAATTTACTGAAGTAAACAACACACATAGACTTCAGTAAATGGTACCAAACAAAAAGACAGGAGCTAGTTAGAAATTTTAAGTTCAAAAGACTTCGCTAATTTGATAATTACTGAAGTAAAAAGTGTTTAATTTTATTTTTGACGCAACATATTTACAACAGTGAAATGTTTACTTAACCTCATTTTTTTTTCAGACTCCAAAAAACCCTCGCCTTCTTCACCCGCTCAATTATTTCCTTCCCAAAAATTTTTCCCACTCCATTTCTTTTTCAATAAAAACCTGCTACCGCCTGTAGCCGCCGGCCCACCCCTCGTCCAACCCTTGAAGGAGCGTTCTCTCAATTCTTCCCTTTCGATAGCCGCTTCCTCATCGCGTCGCCCTCGTATCATTCATTGGGCGGCGGATTTTCCCCCTTTTCCTCGGCCAATCTTCATCTATATTCCCTAATCTCGTGAGAGTTTGTTTGAACGATTGTTGTTCGGAATTTCATTACCTTCCTTTCGATATTTTTAATCGAATTTATGAGTCAGTTCCTCTTTTGCCTTGGTGGTGCTCCGCCCCAGTTGACCACTTCGCCGTCTTCTATGGCGGGTATTAAAGGTATCACGGCGGAAAATTTATGCCACCAAATTATGTTTAGGTTGGGTACTTTAATTCGATTATCAAATCTGATGCGTTCGTTTTTTTAATTGTTCCTGTGTTACGATTTTTAAGTTGATATAATGGATTAATCAACCTATAATCAATATTTTACCTACTGAAATTTGTTGTTCTTGTTCATGTATTCTGTAGTAGAATCGGAAATGGCGTAGGGTTAAGGTTTCATTTTATGGTGCAGCTTTGCTTCTAAAGGTGATGGATGCAGTTCTGTTCTTACATGCGCATATGTATCAGGAATTCAAGATTTGATATGGAATCCTTTAGCATTATTTTATTCATTTTCATACAATCAAAATATTTCCTATCGGTTATTTTTTTCAGGATATCGACTTCTGAATTGTGCTATTCTTTTTAAGTGTTCCTGGTGAAGCTAATCATCTTCATGTTTTAAGAGTATGGTGGGTTGGGGCGGATAAGGTTGGGGCTCTCCGGTGATCTTGTCTGGTTGCATTATGGTGTATCCTGGATTGCCTATAGAGATTTGTATTTCTTTCTTTTTGTTGAAATCTACATCATGCCAGCTATTGATGGGTCGTCAAATTATACGTCAAGGGCATGTATTTATGTGTGTAAGAGGTATTGTTATATTCAATGTATTCGAAGTTTTAGGAGTCAGAAATCGATTGAGCTCAAGATGTTATGTTCACTATGTCTACATAGATGTCTAGATTTGCTGGATTTAATGAACCATGTCGGTGCATATATGCTTAAGTTATGAAGAATTATCACATATTGTCGCTATATGAGATAGTGCAACTAACTGCCTGCATTATATTTAGGTATTTCCGTGAAGACTCAGGAACTGTATGCAGTTGTCTTCTTGGCTCGGTACCTCGATTTGTTTACTGACTTCATTTCAGTGTATAACACTATAATGAAACTGGTGTTCATTGGAAGCTCTTTGGCAATTGTGTGGTGCATGAGGTTTCATCGAATTGTGAGGCGATCTTATGATCGTGAGCTGGACACCTTTAGGCATTACTTTCTTGTGGGAATTAGTTTTCTTTTTCATTATAGGTTGAAAAGATTAGCATGAATACACGTGGCTCATTTCATCTGTCAGATGAATGTAAACTTTTTTTTTCATGTTAGCTTCTTTTATTAATTTTACCAACAAATTTTTGCCATCATTTTTGTAGTGAAAAATGTTCATTTGCACTTTTCCGGACCTAATTTTGTCATTAGTGACTCTGGATTTCGATATTACTTATTGCACAGTGTATGCTACATATGCCTGAACTTCAATATGCTACATCCAATTGTAGAATCTCATGAGTAAATGATTTTTGGCATGAGTTTTTGCTTATCTCTAAGTGTGATTGAAGGTTTGCTGGACTCGGAGCTGGTCTTGCGTGGGGCACTCTTCAGGAATCTACAAAGAGGATCGTATTCGGTACACCCAACTCAGAAAACAACCAACATTCCTTTTCCCCATTCTTGTCTGAGAGAAACGCAGAACGTTTAGCTCTTGCCCTATGCAGAATGCGTGGAGCAGCTCTCAAATTAGGCCAAATGTTGAGTATCCAAGATGAATCTCTTGTACCTGCTCCAGTACGTAAACGAATATTCTTTTGAATTTTTATATATTTTGAAATCTGTAGAAGACATCGTAGGAAGATTACATTGTCGAATGATTGTCAGCTGACTCATGCTATGCTTTTTATATGAAGATCCTTATATGTATTAAGCAATAGGAACTAGTAGCAATCAAAGTGTCGTTGCATAAGTGCAAATTATGTAATGCAGATTAGTTCAATACTTGCCTCTTTAATCCTGATTATTTTATTTATTTTTTCTTAAACAGTTCCTTGGTTATCGAGCATTTCAGGCTGACATTTTAATATCCTTTCGAACTGTTAATTTCTAGGTTTCTGATTAATTGCTAGCTCGTATGCCCTCTCAGATCTTGGAAGCTTTGGAAATTGTCCGTTAGGGGGCAGATCGGATGCCAAGGAATCAGCTGAATTGGGTTCCAATTGGTCATCTAAGTTGATGAGTTTCGACTATGAGCCAATGGCTGCAACAAGTATAGGACAGGTAATGAAAGTCGAGCTCTGCTAATATTTTACTTGCACAAGAGGAACTCTCTCGATCATGTTTTCCTTCACCGTACCTCTCGATCCGTACATAATATTTTAGTTATGTTTGAGAGTTTTATGGAGTTGGGTATGCAGTGGACTATACTATAGTAAAAATAGCTGCTGATCTTCTTTGGATTTATATTGGTGGTTTTATTAGTTCTAGAGGTCGAGGTTTTGAAATGTGATAACCCGTGCGCTGTTTTGATCATTGTGGCCCGAAAGAAATATAAGAATCTTTGAAGGTATAGGAGTCCTTAGAGGAGGTGTGGTATAGGGCTAAGTTTAGAGCTGCATGGTGGGTCTCAAATCTCAATCATAAAGGAGTTTGGGATTTTTTATTTTGGTATTTGATTTTGTTAGAGCTTGGAGTTGTATCCAGGTATATTGCTTTGGTGTTAGTATTTGGGGTTCCTCGCCCCCTTGCTTTCTGTACTATCTTTCGTATTGACAAAATTACTTGTTTCTTATCAAAAGAAAAAGAAAAGAAAAGCAAGGGATGGGAGATTAAGTGATCATAGATTGACGTTAGTAATCTCTTAATGCTCTCAACCTGCGATTTTAGTGTTTCCTCTAGCGATTTATAGTTCCAGTTTATAATTTTTTGCAAGTATTTCACTCGTGTGAATTTTACCGAAATAATTTGTAGTGATTGCTACTAACCATCATGACCATTATTTGGATTGCTAACTATCTGTTTCATTTATGTTTTAGTGAACATGAAGCGGATTTTGGAGAAGAGAAGTACTATTATTTCAAAGAAACGTTCCTATGCAGGATTGCAGGCGGAGGTAGTATGTAATACCCGAGATTTCTGACTTGTATTTGGAACTTGTGATAATGTAATTATACTACTTTTATCTGAGTATTATTCTCCGTATTTCATAATCCGATGTTGTCGAGCGTATGATTTCGTGTATGTGATTTAGAAATTATAATTCTGCGCATGTAGCGCACGCTATCGGCTATGTGTAGCGTACGCTAACATGGACTCAATAGCGTGCGCTACAAAGGATTATTAGTGTAATACCCGGTTGTAATTCAGTCATTATCATTCAGTAATTTCATTCGGTGATTGTCACTCAGTGGATTTTCACTCATTTATAATCATTCATCAATCATGTTCTTTCACCCGTGTTCACCGTTCGGAAAAACTTCGAGTTGTGTATCGTTATTGTTCTTTGTTTCAACTTTCCACATATGAGTTCGACTTTGTTAGATCACCATTAACTTTTGGTAACTCCAAAAATTCTGAATCTTTGCAATATTATAGAGCATCGAGTTAGCTTTCCAATGGTTCAAACGGTGAGTCAATCGGAGTCCGGACGAGAGAGTTATGGTCGTTTTAGCTCACCCGCTCATTTTTGATTATTGGCGATCACTGCCGGCCGAACTTCGGCCGTGTCGTCCGACACGGCCCGTCTTTACTCGTCCGGAAATGCGAAGTCTGCCCACGAGACGGCCAGTGTAAATGCAGCGCAGACGAGTCAAACTCTTCCGGATAAGCGTAACCGATCGCCAGACGCCCGGCCGTGTTCCAGGACACGGTCGAGTCATGCCGAGTCGCTGCCGGACGGTCACTATCGGAAGGCCCCTTCGGCCGCGGCCGTGTCAAGCAGGACACGGTCGAGTCCCTGCCGGCCGATTGCGCGCCGCGGCCGTGCCGATCGGCACGGGCCGTGTCCGACAGCGATCAACCCCTATAATTTCGTTTTTAGCATTTCAGCTCATTTCTTCATTCTTTCACCTTCATACGCGAGAGAGGGTCTTGAGGAGAGATTTCTTCATCAATTATCATTTGAGTGTGTATTTTTCTTCACCTTCAATCCTTTGGGAAGCTTGAATACTCGATTAAACTCGTGTTCTTCGGATCGAAGTGGTTGGATCTTCAAGAGGTAATTTCTTCAACACCTTGGATTTCGATTCTATGTTGAGATATGATGTTTTGGACGTTATAATCATGTTATATGAAGGGATATGTATATGATTATGAGTTTGTATAAGGATTCATTGGATTATTGAGGGATTATTCAAGAACACTTTGATTATCGAGTTGAAATTGGGGGTTTTCGATTAATTGTCGTTATAATCACGTTTTCGGATATTCATTTTGGATTATTGATCTTTTGGAAGATGTTTGTTGGTTTGAAAAACTTCTTGGGGGATTTGATGGTGGCTTATTGAGATTTGATTGTAAACAATCGGAGTTTGACCACAACGTATTCGATATAATGCCCCAATGAATTTAGTTTAATCGTATCGACGTTTTGAGTTCGTTATATTCGTGTTTGATTCGTGTATTGAACGGGTTGTTGGAAGTTGTATAATTCAAGGTTGTTCGAGCGATCGATATCTCACCAGACGCGTCGTTCGTGGAAGGATAATTGTCACCGGTGTTGAGTAAGTTAATTCTTACTCGGTTAAAAGGATATTCATCCCTTTTGTTGTTGTTCATTCATAATCATAACTCATTCATCATTATATTAACCGTATCAAAACTTGTTGTTGTCAATTAATCACTTCAGTCATAAGGAACGACGGTTCCAATCTTTTCATTGAGCTGTCATTTATTTCATTACCATTCCACCTCGGTGAGTCATTATTCATTTTCGATGTCACTTTTGTTATATCGTGGCATTACGGGTCATACTGGCGTGCCGGTTGGTATGTGTTGGATTTTCATGTCGGGCACGTTTAAGTCGTGTGTTGGTTGTTGGCCTCACATTGGACTGTACACACTAGTCATATTGTCTCGTGAGACTGATTAGGTACAAGACCACACAGGTATTCGATCGATAGCCGTTGGTGGCTTGTGCACGGACACATTTCCATCCCGGGCGTAGTGTGGCGCCACCCTTTGAGCCGTACTGTTAGTTGATTCATATAGCATGTTTGATTGCGTATGTTTCGACAGGATATTTCATAACTTCAGATATAATCATGATTGTGTATTTTCAACCCTTGAGGATTGTTGTTCTTTGTAATCGACCGTTTGGGGATTTTGTTTTTCGTGTCTTGGCAAGGCAAAAGTACGGAGAACACGCCGACGTCGAGAGTCAGTGATACTAGTAGGGGCCCGATCTTTGATTATTCATGTTATTGTCCTTTATTTTCCGCTGAGACTTTCATTTGAATACTCGTTTCATTCGGTGTTGTGTATTTTATCTTCATATAAAATACACTAGTGATATTGTCTGGTGTGTTGTAACTAAATTCCTCATGAAGTAATTATTGTTGTAATGTAGTTCGGTACTACATTTATCTGTGTAATTCATTCATTTTCATTTGCAGTGGGTCCCGGTTGGGGATCTACGGCCTTTGTAATATCCGCCTAGTTTGGGGTGTTACAGAGTTGGTATCGGAGCGTGGTTTTGAATACTACCTTCCGAGTCATGTCTTATTTGAAATCATCGTCATCGACTAGTATCATTGGACTTTCGCGTCACGTGTGACTGTGCAAATGTCGAGCCAATCGACCGGAAGAAGCGTAAGATTTCTAACGCCATGGTATAATTTCGCAATAGTCATTCATTCATCATTCATCAATTAACAATCCTCAAACATCATCATTCATTGTGATTAGGACGATCATGTTAACTCATTAATCATTTAATTCATTTCATTACTCAGTTAATAATCAGGACGATCATGTTAACTCATTAATTACTCAATTCATTTCATTACTCAGTTGTCAATCTGGATGATCATATTATCAATCTTGTTAAGTTATTCAAGATAATCATTTCAAGAATTTCATCAGATAATCATGTAACTTCAGTAAATCATTCATATAATCACTAAGTTAGAGCATGTATACTCATTTTCATCATCTCATGACATAATCATAACGTGTTAATCATGCGGGTAATATAATCATTATGCGACCTTCCTACTTCAGTATGGAGAGAGCTTTCAGGGGATGCACGGAGAGAGGCCGCGGTGCGGACCGAAACCCGAGAAATAATCACTCGCTGCCGGGAAATCGTGCCCAGGACTCGGCTCGATCAGAAGATGTTCGGGTTGATTCACTCACTTTTATGCAGGCCATGATGACCCATATGCAATTGCTCAATCATCATTACGCCACAGACGGATTAATCGAGAGAACTCTCCGTATGAGCCAGTGCTAAGGAAAGTCTTGAACAACAACCTTCATTTGTCGGCAAGAAATCAACGGCGTAATCAATCCGGCGGTGATCAACCTTCAAGAAGCCTCGTGTGAGTCCTATCATTTACGAGCGACCTCTACGGCGCATAATCGTGCGGGATCTCATTCCGGCGGCGATTCGGCCATCACTGTTTCAATTGTGGGCAAGGTCATTTCAAGATCGAGTGTAAAGCCGTCTATCACGTGCTATAATTGTGGGAATTTTGGGCATAAGGCCCGTTTTTGCGAAAGGACTCCAAGTCGGCTCGGCATCTCGAGCCGGCAAGCAACGGCGTTTGAATCGGGCTTTGTCATCGTCGTTTAAGACAATGGAAGCAAATAGAGTTGGAGCTCGTATTTATCGAGACGAGGCGTCGGTTCGGGGACAGCAAGTCCCGATTCATATGATGAGGAGGATCGACGATCAGGTGGTCGAATGATTTCGTATACTCGTAATTTTATTTCAACTTGTGTGTACCTTTTGATCTTTGGTACACCGCATTCATTCATTTTCGAATCATGCTTGAATAGACTTATTTCGGGATAGTCCTATTGCTTGTGGACCTCATACCATCGGTACTGACGATGGAAGAATTTTCGGAATCATACCGAATTAAGCTTAATGATCGCGATTGGTTGATGGATCTAATCGTGGTGAATTTATCTTAAGACGATGTAATTTTCGGTCTTAGTTGGTTTGATCGTCTTGATACTATCCTCAGTGTTTGTTAGCGTTTGGTCGCTATCTTTAAAATCGTTGGTTGTCGAATGTGTGCTTCAGGAAGTAATCCGTTGTTCCAGAAGAAGTATTATTATGACGAAAGCAGAGAAATTCCGCAATCGAACTATTCAATCATTCATTGTATCATTTTCATCGATTGGCCTTTCTAAGGCAATCGAGTTATCCAATCATTCCTTGTATCATTTCCATCGATTGGCCTTTCTAAGGCAATCGAGTTATTCAATCATTCATTGTATCATTTTCATCGATTGGCCTTTCTAAGACAATCGAGTCATTCAATCATTCATTGTATCATTTTCATCGATTGGCCTTTCAAAGGCAATCGAGTTATTCAAACATTCATTGTATCATCTTCATCGATTGGCCTTTCTAAGGCAATCGAGTTGTTCAATCATTATTGGTATCTCTTTTTATCGATTGACCATTCAAGGGCAATCGAAATGTTCAATCATTCGTGGTATCATTGTCATAGATTGACGATGTATTTCCAGACGAGTTATCTGGTTGCCTTCACATAGAGTAGGGGAATTCAGGGGTGAGTTGGAGCCGGTACGTCCCCTTTATCGAAGGCACCGTATCGGATGGCCCCGACCAGAATGCAGGAGTTGAAGATTCAACTTGATGAGTAGTTCGAGAAAGGTTATCTCCGACCGATTGCGTCCCCGTGAGGAGCACCAGTGTGATCTGTCAAGGAGAATGATGGCTCGTCTCGTGTGTGTATTAATTACCAGGAGTTGAACAGGGTGATGATCAAGAGTAGTATCCTTTACCTCGTATTGATGATCTTTTAGATCAACTTCAGGGAGCTTCAGTATTTTCCAAGATCGACTTAAGATCTGGATATCACCAGTTGCGGATTCGAGAGTCGGATATCGCGAGGACAGCGTTTCGTACACGCTATGGTCATTATGAGTTCGTAGTTATGCCGTTCGGGCTAACTATTGCACCTGCGGTATTCATGGAATTAATGAATCGGGTTTTCATCGACTTTTTGGATCAGTTTGTTGTTGTCTTCATCGATGACATTTTGATTTATTCTTGTAGCCGAGAGGAACACGAGGTTCATCTTCATCAGGTTCTCGACGTGTTGAGACGAGAGCAACTTTATGGAAAGTTTTCCAAATGTGAGTTCTGGAGGTCCGAAGTGACTTTCTCGGGCATGTAATTTCATCAGCGAGTTCGTGTCGACCCTCGGAAGACGGAGACTATCCGAGATTGGCAACCTCGAAAGATATTAAGTAAATCCGATGTTTCCTCGGATTAGGTGTTAATTATCCAACCCAGCGTGAGCTAGCAACCGTGGTTTTCGCGTTGAAAATTTGGCGTCGTTACCTTTATGGCATCACCGCCGGATCTTCACCAATCACAAGAGTTGAAGTATATATTTACTCACAAGGAGTTAAATATGCGAGAGGCGGTGGTTGGAACTAATCAAAGATTTTGATATCGAGATCCTTTACCACCGGGCAAGGCGACGTTATCGCGACGCCTTGAGTCGTAAGTCCGTTCGGGAGCGGATGCTTGCTCGTTTAGCTTGATTCGAAGGAGCTTCAAGGAATTCCTTAGACCGAGATCGAGTGCAGCTTGTGAGTTCGATGTGACTTTGTATGTTAGAGATTTCATCGTCACTTGAGGAGGTAATCGGAGAGAATCGGAGTTCGAGACCCTTCATTGTTGCGCATCCGTGAAGATGTGGCTCAGGGGAAAGCCCCTGGATTCGTGGTCCACGAGGATGGACTTTTGAGGTTTAAGAACCGGTTGTGCGTACCGGCAAATGACGAGTTGAAAAACTCTATTTTGAGAGAAGCTCATGCTACCCCTTATTCTGTTCATCCGTGGTCCAGCAAGATGTACAAGGACTTGAAACAAAATTACTGGTGGAGTAATATGAAGCGAGAAGTCGCAGAATTTGTTTCGAGATGCTTAACTCACAACAAGTTAAGATTGAACATCGGCCGGCGGATATCGAAACCTCTCCTATTAGGAGTGGAAGTGGGAAGACATTTCTATGGATTTCATCACGAGTTTGCCGACGAGTCGCCGTGGCATGAATGCGATCTGGTGATTGTGGACCGCTTAACTAAATCGGCTCATTTCCTTGAGATCAAGGATACGTGGGGTCGAGAGACTTGCCCGATTATTCATCAAAGAGATAGTGAGGCGCGGTATTCCTAAAAGTATCGTTTCCGATCGTGACGACGATTTGTATCCCATTTTGGAAATCGATTCATCGTCTATGGGAACTCGGCTTAATCTCCGCCTTTCATCCTCAGTCCGACGGACAATCAGAGAGAACTATTCAGACATTAGAGGACATGTTGAGGGCATGCGTCCTCGATTGGAAAGACGATTGGGAAGCCCAACTACCATTGATCGAATTCACGTATAATAATAGTTGGCATGCTTCGATTAAGATGGCACCTTACGAGGCCTTGTACGGTCGTGTTGTCGATCTCCTTTGTGTTGAGATGACTTGTCAGAATCAATCGGCACCGAGCCCGATATGCTTATAGCCGCCCGAGAGAAGGTACCTTTGATCAAGAGTCGTATGTTGACAGCTCAGAGTCGACAGAAATCATATGCAGATAATCGTCGTCGACCACTAGAGTTCGAGACGGGTGACCACGTTTTGGTCAAGGTATTCCCGAGTCGAGGTATTTTCCGTTTCGGAAAACGGGGGAAGTTGAGTCAAGATTCATTGACCGTTTGAAATTTTGGATCGAGTAGGCGAGTTAGCTTATCGATTGGCTTTGCCTCGGCATTGAGCGAATTCATAATGTGTTTCACGTCTCTCGATTGCGAAAGTATGTTGCCGACCGAGTCAAATACTTGATTCGACGAAATCGAGATCGCGGATGATCATTCGTGCGAGGAGCGTCTGTGCGAGTGTTGGAGCGGCGAATCAAACAGTTGAGGAACAAGACGATCCCTTTGGTCAAGATTCAGTGGTCTAGACACGGAGTCGAAGAGGCTACTTGGGAAACCGAGGATAGTATGCGGGAAAGTTATCCCGAGTTGTTTGACCCTTAGTTTCGGGGACGAAACTCTTTTAAGGGGGGGTGTATGTAATACCCGGTTGTAATTTAGTCATTATCATTCAGTAATTTCATTCGGTGATTGTCACTCAGTGGATTTTCACTCATTTATAATCATTCATCAATCATGTTCTTTCACCCGTGTTCACCGTTCGGAAAAACTTCGAGTTGTGTATCGTTATTGTTCATTGTTTCAACTTTCCACATATGAGTTCGACTTTGTTAGATCACCATTAACTTTATTGGTAACTCCAAAAATTCTGAATCTTTGCAATATTATAGAGCATCGAGTTAGCTTTCCAATGGTTCAAACGGTGAGTCAATCGGAGTCCGGACGAGAGAGTTATGGTCGTTTTAGCTCACCCGCTCATTTTTCGATTATTGGCGATCATCGCCGTAGAACTTCGGTCGTGTCGTCTGGCCGTCTTTGTACTCGTCGGAAATGCCGAAGTCTCGCCACAGACGGCCGTGTCGCAGCGCGGCCGAGTCAAACTCTTCCGGATAAGCGTAACCGATCGCCAGGCGCGGCCGTGTTCGGTGACACGGTCGAGTCATCGAAGTCGGCTGTCGGACGGTCACTATCGGAAGGCCCCTTGGCGCCGCGGCCGTGTCAAGCAGGACACGGTCGAGTCCCTGCCGGCGATTGCGCGGCGCGGCCGTGCCGATCGGCACGGCCGTGTCCGATGCATACCAACCCCTATAATTTCGTTTTTTGAGCATTTCACTCATTTCTTCATTCTTTCACCTTCATACGCGAGAGGTCTTGAGGAGAGATTTCTTCATCAATTATCATTTGAGTGTGTATTTTCTTCACCTTCAATCCTTTGGGAAGCTTGAATACTCGATTAAACTCGTGTTCTTCGGATCGAAGTGGTTGGATCTTCAAGAGGTAATTTCTTCAACACCTTGGATTTCGATTCTATGTTGAGATATGATGTTTTGGACGTTATAATCATGTTATATGAAGGGATATGTATATGATTATGAGTTTGTATAAGGATTCATTGGATTATTGAGGATTATTCAAGAACACTTTGATTATCGAGTTGAAATTGGGGGTTTTCGATTAATTGTCGTTATAATCACGTTTTCGGATATTCATTTTGGATTATTGATCTTTTGGAAGATGTTTGTTGGTTTGAAAAACTTCTTGGGGGATTTGATGGTGGCTTATTGAGATTTGATTGTAAACAATCGGAGTTTGACCACAACGTATTCGATATAATGCCCCAATGAATTTAGTTTAATCGTATCGACGTTTTGAGTTCGTTATATTCGTGTTTGATTCGTGTATTGAACGGGTTGTTGGAAGTTGTATAATTCAAGGTTGTTCGAGCGATCGATATCTCAATTAGGACGTCGTTCGTGGAAGGATAATTGTCACCGGTGTTGAGTAAGTTAATTCTTACTCGGTTAAAAGGATATTCATCCCTTTTGTTGTTGTTCATTCATAATCATAACTCATTCATCATTATATTAACCGTATCAAAACTTGTTGTTGTCAATTAATCACTTCAGTCATAAGGAACGGTTCCAATCTTTTCATTGAAATCATTTATTTCATTACCATTCCACCTCGGTGAGTCATTATTCATTTTCGATGTCACTTTTGTTATATCGTGGCATTAGGTCATCTTGGCGTGCAGTTGGTATGTGTTGGATTTTCATGTCGGGCACGTTTAAGTCGTGTGTTGGTTGTTGGCCTCACATTGGGTATGCACACGAGTCATATTGTCTCGTGAGATCGATTAGGTACAAGACCACACGGGTATTCGATCGATACTCGTTGGTGGCTTGTGCACGGACACATTTCCATCCGGGCGTAGTGTGGCGCCACCCTTTGAGCCGTCTTGTTAGTTGATTCATATAGCATGTTTGATTGCGTATGTTTCGGCAGGATATTTCATAACCGGATATAATCATGATTGTGTATTTTCAACCCTTGAGGATTGTTGTTCTTTATGAATGACCCGTTTGGGGATTTTGTTTTTCAGTCTTGGCAAGGCAAAAGTACGGAGAACACGCTGACGTCGAGGAGTCCCAGTGATACTAGTAGGGGGCCCCGATCTTTCAGTTATTCATGTTATTGTCCTTTATTTTCCGCTGCAGACTTTCATTTGAATACTCCGTTTCATTCAGTGTTGTGTATTTTATCTTCATATAAAATACACTACTATTCGGTATTGTCCTGGTGTGTTGTAACTAAACTCCTCATCGGAGTAATTATTGTTGTAATGTAGTTCGGTACTACATTTATCCTGTGTAATTCATTTATTTTCATTTGCCTGGTGGGTCCCAGTTGGGGATCTACGGCACTGTAATATCCGCCTAGTTTGGGGTGTTACAATTAGCGCACGCTATGCGTGGTCAATTTGATTGTGACGTGCGGTAGGTGAGATCTGGCCGGGGGACCCCTGTCGGATCGTGTCGGGATGAAACTGGACGGCTTTCGGGAAAAGCCAAGTCAACGCCTTAGCGCACGCTACAGGTATATGCGTAGCGCACGCTAAGTGCTGAATACAGTTAAGTCAGTGAGCCGTTAGCGCACGCTTCTGGCGAGGACTAGCGCGCTAATAGCCATTTCTTATAAATAGATGACATCCTATTCGTGATTTCAGTTCTTTTTTCTCCCATAACCCGAATTCTTACACTTAGAGCATAACTTCCTTCATCCTAAACACTTCATATCAACATCCTAGCTCGTGATTGAAGATCGTATATCGTTGGAGATTGGTGTTCAAGCCTTCGGTGTTGGATTGCTTCGATTTCCTCCGTGTTCTTCACTACTTTGAGGTAGGTGATTCTTCACCGATGTTAGTAATGTTCTTAAGGACGTTTGATCATGTTTTGATAGCCAGTTATTTTGTTTATAATCGGTCATCACATGTTAGAAGGATACTTATGACGTATCGGCACTATATATCGTATGAACCTTTGAACCATCTTAGTATATGGACTCCTAAGCATTTTCAATCGATTTATGATCGATGTCGGATATTACCTAGATTGTTACGTTTTACACATTGGAATCATGCGTTTTGGAACGTAGGAATGACGGAACTTAGAATATTTCTTGAAGATCTAAGATGAATTATGATGTTGAGATGATTATCCGTATATTTGTATCTCATAATCATAGAACTTCCACAAACCTTATTAGCATGATATGCTCGAGGATGACTTGTATTATCACCATAGAATTCGTGAGTTCATCACCATTCAACCCAGTTTTTCCGTTAGCAGTATTCTGCCATGCAAGATTAGCGCACGCTAACATATGTAAGTTAACGTGCGCTATCGGGGTTAAGTTAACGCACGATACGTACGTAACGTACGTTATGAGATCACCAGAAATCAAGCGATCGTGGCTAGCGACGCTAGGCTTATACGATAGCGTGCGCTAACAGTAGCTTAGCGCACGTTACGTAGAGTACGTAGCGCACGCTAAGCAGTCCAGGCAGAATTGTTTAAATTGAGCTTTTGGGCCGTAGACCAAATTGTTAGGCCATCGTTCGACTTGAGATGATTTGTATATCATTCCTTTTGTTAAGGTTCGAGCTTGCTACGTTGATCGAAGGAGGCGGCCTTCGAGTGTGTTGATATCATTGAAGTATTTCGTTCTTGCCATCTTCGAGGCAAGTATCGTAATATGTTAATATTGGTATTTTTAGCATGCGTGTGATTATTCATGTTGTTGAACATGAGATTTATTTCGTTGAATTGTCATGATATTCGTTATCTAGTGTTTGTATGTTCATGTTGATGAACATAATGATTTGGCATATGTGTATGCATGAGTTGTGTTTGTGTACGTTGTACGATCTATCTTGAGAAGCGGCTTGGATCGGATGTCCACCTCGTGTTGGTCCGACGGGATCATCTTGGGATCTAGCCGAGGCCGGATCATTGGACGGGTTATTTCCACCTCGTGTTGGTCCGACGGGATCATCTTGGGATCTATCTTTGAGGCTGGATCATTGGAATACCCTTGTGTTAATGGAATCTTGTGGATTCGCATTGTCGGATTCCTAGCGGAAGTCCGTGTGGTGTATCTTGTTATGTATTGTTGATGCATATTCGAATTGTTTAATATGATACTTGTACTAGCATCGTTTTGCTAACCCCTTCGGGAGTGGATATTTGTTTTGATGTTCGGGTAGCCGAGGAGCAGGAAACGACCCGCGATCGACGTGACGACGAAGGGGTTCAGTGATGTTTGTTGTTGTTGGTGAATTGTTTTCTTGTTTTGATTTCAGTACTCGAGTACGCGTGTCGTATTAATATTATTTCGATATGGTTGTATAAATTACTCGTTGAACCAGTTGTTCGGTTTGTAAACTTGAATTTCTAATGATGATGATGTCTTATATTTACCTTTCTTTTAAATTAGCCTTGTAAATCCTTACTAAAAGGGTTTACGGCGCTATAATTATTCCGAATATCTCGGGGTGTTACAGAATATGGTATCGGAGCTAAGATTTATGGATATCTTGGCAGTCGGGTTTTAAGTTGGGTCTGTTTACGTTATTGATTTACGAGTCGTTCGTAACATCACTGTTCAGCCAAAAGTCGTCATGTGGACCGTGGTTGTAAGTCTCCTAATCTCTTATACTACCGTTTTACTTAATTACTGTTTTGTGAGTATTGACGGGCTTTATTTCGTAAACTTTGTCCTGGATATTAAGGAATTGTGTTTACAGTATGTTGAGACGTGGACGCGGACGCGGACGCGGTCGTGGACGCGGACGGGGTAACATGAGACAGGAGGATTCCGCAACTACCCTGGAATTATCAGCTAGTCGAACCGATTCCAATTCTGGAGGGCAGCAAGGATCGGCGAATGACGACGCAAATCCTAACATGCCGGGAGTGCTTCAACAGGTGGTGGCGCAGATAAACCAGTTCGCCCAAGTAGTCGACCGCATGCAGACGGCGATGGGACAGCAGCACCACGAGGATAACCGGGGAGACAGATGGCTTGCTGAGGTGGTCAAATTGCACCCGCCAAAATTTGACGGATCTGCTGAGGCAACTACTTGGGATCACTGGCTCAAGGAGTTAGAGAAGATATTCGCGGGTCTTAACTGTCCCGAGGCGGAAGGTCCCATTGCCCGATATTTTACATTTGGGAGGCCTTTGATTGGTGGGAAGCTATCCAGGCGAAAATCATAATGCGGAATGGACGGAATTCAAATTAATGATGGAAAGTATTGTCCTCGTCGATTAGAGAGGCAAAGATTCGAGAGTTTTTCTCACCACGAGTTCTAAGCATCTGTGATGATGTAATCAAAACTTTTAATCATCGGTGACTTGTGTGCGACACTTGGTCGAACGGAGGCGGAAAAGATTTTTCATTTCGATATGCGGATGAAGCGGAGATTCAAGATACATGTCGGATTCGAGTGTACTACGTTGCGGCGATATCAAGACAAAGCAATCGCCTACGACATGAAAGAGGCGGCGGTGGAGAAATCGGTGGAGGCAAAGAAGCGAAGATGGCCAGCGGCTTTTCGAGAGAACAAGAGTGGTGGGCCCGTAAGCCAGTCTTCCTTTTATTCGGCTAGAAACCTCCACATCCTTCTAGAGGTGGGAAGAAGTTCGGACTACATCGGCGATTAGGACGCATCAAAGAAATGCTACAAGCGTGGTCGAGCAGGCATATTCGACGTGATTGCCGCGTCTTACGTGACTTGTTACGATTGTTGACAAGAAGGGCACATGCGGCCTTTTGTGGAGTTGCTACTAGATCTTTGGTACTCGCACTCCGGCGCGATTAGAAGGAGACAAGTGTGAATCGAGCAGAGTGGATTTCAAAGTGAACGTCGGGAAGAGAGAGACATCCAGTCTTGGGTCCGTTCCTCCGCGCTGTACGAGATGAGGACATCGACGATCGAACAACTGCTTTGTTGCATCAGTGCGATTCGAGATCCTTTTGCAACTTGATTAGTGTTTTATTCGATTAGGAGCTACACATTCTTTTGTATCATTGAACTGTGTAAATCGTTTAAAGATCTCGTGCTTATCTGATTGTGAACCATATGTTGTGGGTTTGCCGAGTGGAGAGAGAATTGTGGGAACCCTAGAGGTTAGAGATTTTCCAGTATCTATAGGAGGGAGAGATTGGCCATCGAATCTTATTGTAGTTGACATCTACGGTGACGATTTAATTCTCGGAGACGATTGGCTCAACCGTTATGGAGCCATTCTGAATTACCGAGAGAGAGTCATTTCTATCATTGCGGATGACGGATCTGAACACGTATTCCGAGGATGGAGACCGGGAAGCTCGGGAAAATTGATCAAAGTGATGAAAGCAGTGAAATTACTGAAGCAAAGATGTCATGGACTTTGGTGCTACGCCATGAGGAAAGAGGAAGGAGTAGAGCTCTCGTCTATTTCGGTTGTGAAGGAGTTCTCAGATGTATTTCCGGACGAACTACCTGGGTTACCTCCGCAGAGAGAAGTGGAGTTCACTATCGAATTAGAGCCTGGAGCAGCTCCTATTTCCAGAGCACCATACCGCATGGCGCCAACCGAGATGTATGAACTCAAGAAGCAACTGGAGGAATTGTTACAGAAGGGATATATTCAACCTAGCGTTTCTCCTTGGGGAGCGCCCGTTCTCTTTGTCCGGAAGAAAGACGGATCCCTCCGACTGTGTATTGATTACAGGGAGCTCAATAAGATGACGATCAAGAATAAGTACCCTATACCTCGGATCGACGACTTGTTTGATCAACTGCAAGGGGCGAGGGTATTCTCGAAGATTGACTTGCGATCAGGATACCACCAGTTGAGAATTAAGGAATCGGATATACCGAAGTCTGCTTTCAGGTGCCGGTACGGGCATATGAATTCGTAGTGATGCCGTTTGGACTTACCAATGCTCCTGCAATGTTCATGCAATTGATGAATCGGGTATTCTTGGAATACTTGGATAAATTTGTGGTCGTCTTCATTGATGACATCTTGATATATTCAAGGGACGCAGAGGAGCATGCTGAACATTTGCATGTGGTTTTGAGCACTTTGAGGAAGGAACAGCTGTATGCAAAGCTTTCAAAATGCGAATTTTGGCTTAAGGAAGTAACTTTCCTTAGGCATGTGATATCACCGTGGAGTTCGGTGGACCAAGAAAGTCGAAGCAATGGGAATGGGAAGCTCTAATAATGTGAAAGAAGTCAGGAGTTTCTTAGGACTTGCTGGATATTATCGTCGCTTTGTAGAGGGATTTTCCAAGATCTCTCGTCCGCTCACTCAATATTACAGAAAACTCAAAAGTTTAAGTGGGATGAGAAATGCCGAGCCGCTTTTGATGAGCTTAAGAAGAGGCTGACGACACCTATTTTAGCATTGCCGGATGGAACCGATGGGTTCATGGTGTCTGTGACGCTTCAAATCGAGTGCAGGATGTGTGTTGATGCAAAGAGATAAGGTGATTGCCTATGCTTCTCGGCAGTTGAAACCATACGAGGTTAACTACCCGACTCATGATCCGGAGTTAGCAGTGTGGTCTTTGCATTGAAAATTTGGAGACATTATTTGTCCGCACTCATTGTCGGATCTTTACCGATCATAAGAGCCTCAAGTACATTTTCATCAGAAAGAATTAAACATGAGGCAGAGAAGGTGGTGGAATTGATCAAGGATTACGACTTGGAAATTCTCTATCATCCGGAAAGCAAACGTAGTAGCCGTGCATTGAGCCGTAAACTGTTTCTCTTGAGTGTTGGAAGCACTTACGTCCCAAACCGGTATTCAACGAGAACCGATCCGCGAGGATTGAAGTATGGGCACCGGGGAATCGAGGGCAACTTTATGTGATGGAACCGACTTCATCACTAGTCGAGGAGATCAAGTCTAAGCGGTTGAGCGATTCTCGATCCTTCGATTATGTGACGAAGTAAAGAAAGGAAAAGCCCGGATTCGTGTTACAAGACGATGGAGTTACGAGATTTGAGTCGACTTTGCGTTCCCAATGATGATGATCCGAGACGGACTATTCGAAGGAAGCTCACGTAGCGTACTATTATATTCACCGGGCGTGATAAGATGTATAAGGATTTAAAACAAAACTTCGGTGGGGAATATGAAGAAGGACGTGGCAGTATGTTTCGAGGTGCTTGACTTGTCGGAGTTAAGATTGAACATCGGCGACCTAGGAATGTTAAAGCCGCCCGATCCCGAATGGAAGTGGGAGGACATCTCGATGGATTTCATCACCGGTATGCCAAGGACTAGAACGGGAATGAACATGATTTGGGTTGTAGTTGATCGACTAACCAAGTCGGCTCATTTCTAGGAATTAAAGATACATGGGGACCCGAGAGATTGGCGCGAGTATTTATTGCGGAGATAGTCGGATTGCATGGGACGCCGAAGACCATTATTTCGGATCGAGATGGTCGCCGTGTCGCACTTCTCGAAAGCGATTCACGGGGCTTTGGGATGAGCTCAACTTTAGCACGGCTTATCATCCCCAAACGGACGGTCGATCAGAAAGGACTATACAAACAGATAGAAGACATGCTTAGAGCTTGTGCACTAGATTGGTCAGTGATTGGGAAGTTCACTTGCCCTTGATTGAATTCACTTATAATAATAGTTGGCATGCTTCTATCAAAATGGCACCATTTGAAGCTTTGTACGGAGAAGATGCGATCACCCCTGTGTTGGGATGACTCTTGGATTTGATCGGGACCAGGCAGGAATTGATTATTCAGACTCAAGAGAAGATAGCTTTGATTCGAGCAAGGCTGTTGACCGCCCGAGTCGACAAAAGTCTTACGCAGACGTACGTCGTCGTCCTCTAGAGTTCGACGCTGGGGACCATGTGCTATTGAAGGTGTCTCCTACTCGAGGGATTTTCCGTTTTGGGAGGAGAGGCAAGCTTAGTCCTAGATATATCGGACCATTCGGGATCCTCGAGAGGGTTGGAGATTTAGCATACTGAGTTGGCCTTACCGCCATCGCTGAGTCACGTTCACAATGTGTTTCACGTATCCCAATTGCGGAAGTATGTACCGGACCCCAGTCACGTCATTGATTTCGACGAGATCGAAATAGCTAATGATGGCACCTTCGAGGAGAGACCAATCAAGATACTTGAGAGTCGGATCAAACAATTGAGGAATAAACCAATACACTTGGTTAAAGTACAATGGTCACGACACGGAGTCGAAGAGGCCACTTGGGAAACGGAGGACAGTATGAAGGCTAGATATCCAGAGTTGTTTTCATCTTAAGTTTCAGGACGAAACTTCTTTTTAGGGAGGAAGGATGTAATACCCGAGATTTCTGACTTGTATTTGGAACTTGTGATAATGTAATTATAGTACTTTTATCTGAGTATTATTCTCCGTATTTCATAATCCGATGTTGTCGAGCGTATGATTTCGTGTATGTAATTTAGAAATTGTAATTCTGCGCATGTAGCGCACGCTATCGGCTATGTGTAGTGTACGCTAACATGGACTCAATAGCGTGCGCTACAAAGGATTATTAGCGCACGCTATGCGTGGTCAATTTGATTGTGACGTGCGGTAGGTGAGATCTGGCCGGGGGACCCCTGTCGTATCGTGTCGGGATGAACCTGGACGGCTTTCGGGAAAAGCCAAGTCAACGCCTTAGCGCACGTTACAGGTATATGCGTAGCGCACGCTAAGTGCTGAATACAGTTAAGTCAGTGAGCCGTTAGCGCACGCTACGAGCAGGGACTAGCGCGCGCTAATAGCCATTTCTTATAAATAGGACAGCATCCTATTCGTGATTTCAGTTCTTTTTTCTCCCATAACCCGAATTCTTACACTTAGAGCATAACTTCCTTCATCCTAAACACTTCATATCAACATCCTAGCTCGTGATTGAAGATCGTATATCATTGGAGATTGGTGTTCAAGCCTTCGGTGTTGGATTGCTTCGATTTCCTCCGTGTTCTTCACTACTTTGAGGTAGGTGATTCTTCACCGATGTTAGTAATGTTCTTAAGGACGTTTGATCATGTTTTGATAGCCAGTTATTTCGTTTATAATCGGTCATCACATGTTAGAAGGATACTTATGACGTATCGGCACTATATATCGTATGAACCTTTGAACCATCTTAGTATATGGACTCCTAAGCATTTTCAATCGATTTATGATCAGTAATCGGATATTACCTAGATTGTTACGTTTTACACATTGGAATCATGCGTTTTGGAACGTAGGACGAACGGAACTTAGAATATTTCTTGAAGATCTAAGATGAATTATGATGTTGAAATGATTATCCGTATATTTGTATCTCATAATCATAGAACTTCCACAAACCTTATTAGCATGATATGCTCGAGGATGACTTGTATTATCACCATAGAATTCGTGAGTTCATCACCATTCAACCCAGTTTTTCTGTTAGCAGTATTCTGCCATGCAAGATTAGCGCACGCTAACATATGTAAGTTAACGTGCGCTATCGGGGTTAAGTTAACGCACGATACGTACGTAACGTACGTTATGAGATCAGCCGAGTCAAACTGTCAGTCCGTGGCTAGCGTACGCTAGGCTTATACGATAGCGTACGCTAACAGGCAGGCTTAGCGCACGTTACGTAGAGTACGTAGCGCACGCTAAGCAGTCGAGGCAGAATTGTTTAAATTGAGCTTTTGGGCCGTAGACCAAATTGTTAGGCCATCGTTCGACTTGAGATGATTTGTATATCATTCCTTTTGTTAAGGTTCGAGCTTGCTGCGTTGATCGAAGGAGGCGGCCTTCGAGTGTGTTGAGATCATTGAAGTATTTCGTTCTTGCCATCTTCGAGGCAAGTATCGTAATATGTTAATATTGGTATTTTGAGCATGTGTGTGATTATTCATGTTGTTGAACATGAGATTTATTTCGTTGAATTGTCATGATATTCGTTATCTAGTGTTTGTATGTTCATGTTGATGAACATAATGATTTGGCATATGTGTATGCATGAGTTGTGTTTGTGTACGTTGTACGATCTATGCTGAGGGCGCTGGATCGGATGTCCACCTCGTGTTGGTCCGACGGGATCATCTTGGGATCTAAGCTGAGGGCGCTGGATCATTGGACGGGTTATTTCCACCTCGTGTTGGTCCGACGGGATCATCTTGGGATCTATGCTGAGGGCGCTGGATCATTGGAATACCCTTGCTGTGTTAATGGAATCTTGTGGATTCGCATTGTCGGATTCCTGTAGCGGAAGTCCGTGTGGTGTATCTTGTTATGTATTGTTGATGCATATTCGAATTGTTTAATATGATACTTGTACTAGCATCGTGTTGCTAACCCCTTCGGGGGTGGACATTTGTTTTGATGTTCAGGTAGTCGAGGAGCAGGGGAAAGCGACGCGATCTGATGTGACGACGAAGGGGTTCAGTGATGCTTGTTGTTGTTGGTGAATTGTTTTCTTGTTTTGATTTCAGTACTCGAGTACGCGTGTCGTATTAATATTATTTCGATATGGTTGTATAAATTACTCGTTGAACCTGTTGTTCGGTTTGTAAACTTGAATTTCCAATGATGATGATGTCTTATATTTACCTTTCTTTTAAATTAGCCTTGTAAATCCTTACTAAAAGGGTTTACGGCGCTGTAATTATTCCGAATATCTCGGGGTGTTAGATAGTACTAGTTCAGCGTGCTCAACAGGTCGGGGTGATGTTAGTGATGATGTAGCAGATGACATAGCCCTTGATTCAAACATTCACTCCTTAGTCAGGCCCTATAACAGATCATGTCAGTTTTCTTTACTTATATACTCGATCTATGCTTATTTACTTGTCTTTGTTAGAAGAGTTGTGATAGCTTGTTTGGTTAAAGTTTATACACTTGTTCACCATAATTTGGATTGCTAACTATTTCTATTCATTTATTTTGTAGTGAACATGAAACGGACTTTGGAGAAAAGAGATACAAGTAAATTAAAAAGAAACTCATATGCAGGTAGATGTAGCACTAGTTCAGGAGGCTCAGCAGTTTGGGGTGATGTTGTAGCAGATGATATGATCCTTGATTCAAACGTACTCTCCTTAGACAGGTCTTCTAACAGATCATGTACGGATTCTGGGATGCAGAAATGCAAGCCATAATCGATCAACGTGCTGCCGAAATTTTGGATTGTGTCGATCATAATATTTCTGTGGTTCATCACACTTTGTAGAAGTTATTTTTGAATGTTTGATAATGTTGTAGTATGTGTGTTACGACACATTATGCTAATATGTTTTGAATTGGTTGGAACGCATGTTATTTTTTTTAAGATGGGATGATATGAAATTGTTGGTTCTTATATTATTGAGCTCTTGCGGTTGATGGTTAGTTATAGTTGAATGTAGATTTTGACAATGGATTTTAAATTGAAAATATTAATATATATTATTGCCGAAAATACTAATATATATTATACAATAACTGAAGTAAAAAGTTTTTTATTTACTACGCCAATTATAAAATAACCGAAGTTAAAGGCATTCTTTTACTTCACTTACCCCACATTTGGATCATAATTAGGAAAAAAACCGAGATAGACTTCGATTATTAGGATATTAGACTTCGCATAAAAAACAAAGTCTAAAGTATAACTTTTACTACACGAACATAGTCTTCGGTAATTATAATGTTTTTACTTCAGATATTATCCGAAGTCTTTGATGTTTATTCTTATAGTGTAGCCATGTTTGTAAACAAGAGGAGTAAGGGAATACATTTCACATAATCATGAATTCGTCCATGATAAATTATTCAATAAAGGAATTGTTTTGTTTAGAACCAAGATATGGTCACGATTTCAATATGATTTAGGAATATATATATATATATATATGAAGTTTTGTTGTCATGGTATCTTGTAGGCAGTAGAAATTAGGCATTAATTGCATGTAATATCTTATAGATGCATGCAAAATATATGTATATTTATAAGTTAGATACATAATCATATTATATATCCATATGCAGTCACATAGGTATTTTATGGCGCAATTATGATTAATTGTTAATCTAAAAGAATGAATTAAACAATATGAACTCAAGTGGTTAATTTATTTATTTGATTTAATTAGGCATAATTAAATTAATTTATAAATCATATCATGCTATTAAATTAAATAAAAGCATATAAAATAATACACGAACAGATAGTATGGTCGAGTTCGTGTACCTTACTTCATTAGTTGGGCTAAAAAAATTGATTGAAATCTGTCGGGTCGAGCTGGACAGCAACCAAATCAGCTATTAACTGAGCCAAAAAACAGTGGGTTGGATCTACTTCAGGGTTGCGCGGGTCA
Source organism: Orobanche coerulescens (assembly GCA_033398695.1). Taxonomy (NCBI): domain Eukaryota; kingdom Viridiplantae; phylum Streptophyta; class Magnoliopsida; order Lamiales; family Orobanchaceae; genus Orobanche; species Orobanche coerulescens. The sequence continues at coordinate 98,642,839 of CM065818.1, read as the reverse complement.
GGTTGGAAAAGGTGCGAGCGGGCCGGGCGGGGGCTGGGCGCGGGCTGGGGATCTGAACGGGTTGGAGAGATCCGATCCAGTTTTCACTTCGTCCTCATGAAGCCCGCTGGTAGCAGGAGGTCATGAGTTCTGACTGAGAGGATGCCGATCGGAGTAAAGCGAGGCAGCACGCGGCTTGGATCTGTTTCTGGATAGAAATGATAAAGGACATAAATGGTCGGGCCTCTATCTGCAAGCGCGAGACCGATTTATTGAGGAGGGATTTCAGTTTTGATTGGCCGGATGGCAAGCTGCAGCAGTGATGCGACGGTGCGTGAAGAAGCTGGTGAATGGCAGATGCAGTGATGTCCGTGGTTGGGATCAGTTGGTCGCTGCCGATCTGGGGAGGCCTGGTGATGAGCGAGTTCAAGCGGCGGATTCAAGCGGCACAATGGCGCGGGGTTTAGGTGGTTTGTGGTGACCGCAAGTACAGATGTGTCGTCGGGTTCTGGACTGAAATTCAGTCCAAAAATAGAAATTTGGTTACAGGCAGCGGGTAGATGTTGACGTCGGGGCGGGGAGGGCGGAGAAGATGGAGGGACCAACTAGGTTTTCGGCCGGTGTTGACGGCGATCTGGTTTGCAGATCTGGATCGGGTAGTGGCGCGACGGAAATTAGGTTTTCCAACCGTCCTTTTTTTAAATTTTGGATTTTCTTGCTCGGTTGGTAAACTACGTGTTGATAACGTGTTTAAGTAAAAGCAAGTAAGATAAGAATTAGAGCAGAAAATGTGTATATTCTCATTGATATGGTCTCTTTAAATAGAGAGATTAGATATTCTACAATATTCTAATAGGTCTAGCCCTACACTAACTAGGATAAGCCCATTAGCATGTAGACTAAGGCACACATGTGTATTTACTTTAACATACATCTCATTTTAGGCACTTGTCCATATTAAGCCAACATATTTACCTCATCTACTCCTTAGGTTAAAAATATGAACAATTTTTTTAATTCTAATATTTATTTAAAATTCACAAAAAGAACCGAAAATTATTGAATTTCTAAAAGCTATTTAAAAAATATTATAGTTATTGTTGTCTGATATATAATCTAAAAATTAATTGAAATCAAAAAAAGTTCATTTAAATATGTGAAAATATCTAGAAATGTGGGAAGTATTTTCTGAAAAATTATTTTTCTTGAAATAACCTAACTAATTTACAAAAAAAACTTCAAAATTCAGAAAAAGTATTTCTTAATAGATTTATTTAAAAAATATTTATATAAAATATAAATATTAATTAAAAATTCATAAAAGGATTTTGTTATAAAATCTAAACTTATGCAGTAATTATTTGTTGAATATTTAAAAATTTCTTTTACAAAAATTAAAATAATTTCAAGTAATATAAGAATTCAAGTTTTATTAATATTATTTTTGTTAAAAATCTATTAATTTTTTGAAATTTTAAATGAACTTAAAATACTTGAGGGTAAAATATTTACTTAAGTCATTCACATTGTTGAATGAGGGAAAAAAATAAACACCAACACATTTTTATCCACACATATAAATTTACCCAATTAAACAAATTTACCATACATGACTTAATGAAAATATTGGTAAACAGCCCCTTAAGCTATTTAATAGTTCTCCAGTTACGAACATTGTATCCATAGATATTCAGACTCTCATGCCTTTATTTTTATTTCTTTGTTAATTTTTTATTTATTCTAGTCTACAAATAATAACAAATTTTAAATTGTTATATTTGTAAAGTATAACAGGAATTTTCGGGCTTAAGACTGTTGAATCGAGCATCTACATCAACTTTAATTCAAATATTTTATTTTATCGAGGTGGAGAAATTTACACACTTTTGTTTATTTTAGTTGCCCTACATATTATTTGTATATGTATGTGATTTGTTGGAAAAAATACAGCATTGTTTTGATAATTGCAACCATACAGAATAAAGTCTTCAAAGTCATCATTTCGCTCTAAGTATGGAAGTTGTTAGGTAATTTCATACAGTCTGTCCATATGGTGAGAGATCTTCCTGTATAGTTAGAAGTCCGTTCCTACAGCGTCTACATCATTATACATCATAGATGAATAAAGTTAGATACAGCAATCTTGTTGTAGATGTTTTACTTAAGAAAAGTAAATCACATATACAATAGGACTGAAGAAAAGCTTTAAACCGTTGTGAAATATGCATTGTTTATTCATAAAGTATTCACGGTTAAAGTAACATTTAATGCTGATAGGACAAGCATTTAATGCGGTCGAAAGACATAAGAGTTTGAGTGCACAGAAGAGCATTTAATGCAAAGTCAAAGAGAATGTCTGAAGCATTATGTGGATCGCCTTTAGTTCAAACATCCAGCAGCTGCAAATCAGAGATTATCTCAATCTCACCAACCAGCCAATGGCTACATTTATAAGGGATCTATTTCCAAGGTTATAAATAGCCCCAAGCAAGAGGACATCAAACATAAGTGATATTATCTCGTGTAATTCATCTGACAATTTGCTTTGACAATTAGAATATCAAGCTAACAAAGAGTAGTATATTTCTTGAGCATACAGCATCATCAAAAGAAAGAAATATACAATCCTCAACGCAAACAGCACATCATACAACGAACGCTCATCAAAGCATACAGCTGTTGTTTGAACTTGTTCTACCCAATGTAAACCCTATAATAATCATGTGAACGTTGACTTAGCAAACGTAGTTGTAAATAATATCTTACCATTATGAATAAAACTTCATTATGAGTACCTTAATTTTCAAATACCCCAACTACTTAATTATTAGTTTCTTAATTTCGAAATTATATACAAGTATATAAGTTAATACTTGGCACACATAATTATTAAAAATAAAATGCTAAAACGCCTAATTAATTAACTTAAGGTGTCGAATCACCTAATTGGTCAAAACCTAACTTACCCAATATTTGACTTGACCCAACATGCTTGGCTCAAGCTAACCACTAACTCAATCCATGATCTAACCTACACACTGTTAGGAATACTTGTTAGATTTTGATGATGGCATCCCTGTATTTGTAATTTATTCAAATGTAAACTCTAAGTACTTGGCATTGTAAAGAAGAACCAAATGAGTATCTTCTATGAGCCATTGATGTAGGCTAAGATTGATCTGAAGTTAATTAGTTAAAAATCGGCTAAGTATAGAACCGTTAATGTATCATATAAGTTATCAGGCGACTTTTTATCAGACGAATTTTGGTCAACAAAAATATCAGAGAGGTTTGACCAAAACACTGTAGCAGCCGAAGAGCAGACGAGTTATCATCAGGCGAAAAAAGTTCAGTCGAGTCTTGGTCAACTCAAACAGATCAGAGAAGGTTGACCACAGACAAGTTATCATCAGACAACCTATTATCAGAAGAGGTCTAGTCAAACAAAAACATCACCTGAAGTTTGACCATCAGATCAGAGAACATTCATCATATCAGAGAACATCCATTAGATCAGAGAATACCATCAGATCAGAGAGGAGTTAACCATCAAATCAGAGAACTTCTACAAAGTATATCAGAGAAGTTTCACATCGGAGAGGAATAATCGCACATCTGGTAGGTCTGACCAAGGGATATCAGATAAGTTTTTCAGACAAGTTATCAGCCAAGTTTAAGAAACTCAGTCCACGTCAGCAAGCGTTGAAGTCGACAAAAATGGAAATTCACATGCATAGGTAAGGAGACAAACCAAAAAGATTCTTGAAAAGTTAGGAATAATATATTCCTTGAGATACGCGTAATGAAGACTTATGAATATAAAAATCACGAAACACGATGCGACCAAAAGAATTCTTTCAAACGGTCGGAATTGAAAAAGGAATCAAGCCGTGCAATAGAATGATAAGATAAACAAAGAAGTCAACTCTCCAACGGACGGATTTGTTACAGAAGATGCAACGGCTATGAAGGAAGCTCAAAGAATCACACTATAAATATCTGAAGATCAGAATTGAGCAAAGTACGATGCAACCCATTCTTACAAGCAACCAAGCAATCAAAGATATCAAGAAAACTATAGCATCATGAAGAGCAAAGTTCCAAAGATCATATTCTGAGAAGCTCTTGAAGTTGGAGAAGACAAACACTCTTGTCTTAAAGTTTGAGTACGGGGTACTTTTGTAACACCCCCGTGATATACGGTGACATTACAGCATCGTACATTCTCTTTCGAAGAACCTACCAGGCTAATATATATATATATATATATATATATATATAACTCATTAAAATTAACAAAGCACAACATTCACTTAATTAAAAGGACAAATTGTCTCCAATACGACATAAATTACAAAACTAAATAACATATTGTCCCGTAGGATCACAACTGATACAACAGTCCAAAGCTGATACAACAGCACCATCCACAATAAAAACAACTCAATGACAACACATGATAGTACCCGCGCGAGTACAAAATCAAAACATACCCAAGACTTTGACAAAAATGACCACCCACTCAAAATAGTACACGATATCAATGTTGCCCACCAAGCTCATGTCCACCCTATGTTGGCTCTCTTATTGGCCCTGAACCTGAATACACAACAAGTATATCCACCCCCGAAGGGGTCAGCAAAAAGCTGGTGCAAGTACAACGATTACAGAATATGTACAAAAAATGAATTCAACAGAAATCACAATGCCATCACAAGTATTCCGGAATACAATACAATAATCATCATCACAAGAGAACCTCCCGAGTTGTACTGGCCCTGTACCCACACAGGATACACACCCCAGAGAGTCCTCGTCAGGCCCTCCCCGGTGTACAACCCAACCGAGTGATCCGTAGAACTCGAAGTCTAACAGGATCCCAGGGGACCCTTGCTGGTTTTACTCGGCTCACACAATCTCAATAAATACATGGCACAAACCGTATATTTTCTCAAAAATCACAATTTTCACATATTCACACGAATTACAATAAACGCAATCAAAGTACTTGCCTTGGTTGGAAACGATACGAGAATAAATGGAAAGATGTACGGTCCACACCCCTTCAACGATTCGATCCTAGTTCAACAAAATACCGAATCAAATACCATACTATGAAAACGGAAGGATTCACCCTAAGTTTTGCCCTTAGGGACCTTTATTCAAGCACTGTGAAGACAACATAGCTCAAATCCAAACTATGAAGGATAACTTGGGGTTTAATCCATGAACTTGGATAAAAATGAAGGATTATGATTACAACATCATAATCTAGCACAAATCTGAGCTAAAATAGATTAGAATCGTACAAAAACCCCAATATATGAAGAACTAGGGTTCAAGCGGATTTTACCTTGATTTGGACGGTGAAAGTTGATGAGATGTTAATAACTTGGTGTTAGGAACTCAAAAATGTTGTTGGATGATGAAATCCGACCAAAATCTGCACTTCCTAATGGTCAAGAACGCTCAGCCGCTGGAGGAGGAGAAGGAAGGGAAGAAAATGATGATTCTGAGCCTGCCCAGCATATATATACTGGGGGGAAACTAGCGCACGCTACGGCTAAAAATTAGCGTGCGCTAACGGGCTTGACAGGCAGTACAGAACCCACTGTCTGACTTTGGTCGTGCATGCTACTCAGAAATATTAGCGCGCGTTATCGAACGAGACTAGCGTGCGCTAAACCCGAAACATAGCGTGCACTACCTGCTATCACCCGTAGTCTAATCTGCCCTCACTGCCCTGCCGACTTAGCGTGCGCTAAGCCACTAATAGCGTGCACTAATACAATGAAATAGCGTACGTTAGTCTGACACTAGCATGCGCTAACGCCCCAGTCCAGAGTCCATAAAACTCATTGCCCAGCAGGCCTAGCGTGCGCTACTCACAAGGGTAGCGTGCGCCAGAAATGCAGTCTAGCGCGCGCTACTGCTACTGCTACTACCAGCATAAAATTCACGAAGATCAGCCAAAACGAACACAATCCGAAAATCACAAAATTCAAAGATTATCAACCATGAATGTACCAATATCAATCATCATGTCCCTCAAATTCAAATAGCCACAGTACAACAAGATAATTCCAAAACGACATAGGTGAAATACACGGTTATTACACCCTTACCTCGTAAAAAGAAGTTTCAGCCCAAAACTTAAGATTCGAAAAGCTCAGGGTAACGGGCACGCATATTTTCTTCAGTCTCCCATGTGGCTTCTTCAACTCCATGTTTAGACTATTGGACCTAAACCAACGGCACTTTCCGTCGCAACTATTTCACTCGGCGCTCCAATATGGATACCAGTTGTTCTTCATATGTGACATCATCATTAACTTCAATCTCTTGATAGTCAATAACATGGCTGGGATCAGGAACATACTTACGTAGTTGCGAAACATGGAATACATTATGAACATAACTAAGCATCGGAGGCCATGCTAGTCGATAAGCTACATCACCTACTTTGTCCAGGATCTCGAAGGGTCCAATATAACGAGGGATAAGCTTCCCCTTCTTACCAAACCGAAGAACTCCATGAGTCGGCGATACTTTTAACAACATGTGGTCTCCCGCCTAAAACTCTAACAATCGACGACGAACGTCGGATATGACTTTTGTCGACTCTGAGCGTTCAACAACCTTTGTCGAATAACTGCAACTTTCTCCCATGTTTGAACCACCTAGTCTGGTTCTACTCCAAGTAACTCATATGGCTCGTCCCAACAAATTGGCGATCTACACTGTCTTCCATATAATGCCTCAAATGGAGCCATCCCAATCGAACTATGCCAACTGTTATTGTACACAAATTTGATCAATGGTAAATGAGTCTCCCAATCTTCTTTCCAATCCAACGCACAAGCCCTCAACATGCCTTCCAGCATTTGGATCGTTCTCTCCGACTGTCCGTCCGTCTGGGGATGATAAGCGGTGCTGAAATTCAGTTTGGTACTGAGTGCTCGATGTACTGCTTGCTAGAAATGTGACACAAAACTCCCATCGTGATCAGACACTATACTCTTTGGGGTACCATGGAGTCTCACAATCTCAACAATGAATAATCGAGCCAACCTCTCCGGTCCCCAAGTATCTCTAATACCCAGAAAGTGTGCAGATTTGGTTAGCCGATCAACGGTTACCCAAATCATATTCACTCCTGTTCGTGTCCATGGCATTGCCACAATAAAATCCATCACAATGTCTTCCCACTTCCATTCCAGAATCGATAACGGTTGCAACTTACCGACAGGTTTCTGATGCTCCACTTTAATCTGCTGACAAGTCAAGTATTTCGACACAAACTCTGCTACATCTTTCTTCATGTTTGGCCACCAAAAACTTTTCTTCAAGTCCTTATACATTTTACTCGTACTTGGATGAATCAAATATGGAGTAGAATGTGCTTCTCTTAAAATCACTTGCTTTAGATCATCCCGCTTAGGTACACAAGTTCTACCTCGAAATCTAAGAACTCCGTCTTCATCGATTAAGAATCCATGAGCTTTTCCTTTAACAACGTCTTCGCAAAGCTGCATAAATGAGAGATCATCTAATTGTTTGGACTTAATATCTTCTATCACGGAGGACATAATCTAAAGGAAACATAACTGTCCTTGAGTTATATGAGGCCAAACTTCAATTTCCAAATCAATCAACTCTCGCCTGAGCTTCGGTTGAATGGTAAGTAATTCCAATTTCTGCAACACGACTGACTTGCGGCTTAATGCATCGGCAACAACGTTCACTTTAACTGGATGGTAAAGAATGTCAAGATCATAATCTTTAATCAATTCCAACCATCGCCGCTGGCACATATTAAGCTCCTTCTGCGTAAATATATACTTTATGCTCTTATGGTCCGTATACACTCGACAAGAAGAACCATATAAATAATGCTTCCATATTTTTAACGCAAAAACCACAGCGGCTAACTCCAAATCATGGGTAAGATAATTCATCTCATATGGATTTAATTGTCGAGACGCATAAGCCACTACTCTCTCATTTGGCATCAACACACATCCCAATACTTGTTTACAAGCATCACTATAAATAACGAAACTTTCCGTCCCTTGCGGTAAGGCTAGAATCGGTGACGTAGTTAATCGCTTTTTCAACTCGTCAAAACTCTTCTGACACTCATCACTCCACTCAAACTTCTATCTTCTGCAAAAGCCGAGTGAATGGTCGAGCAATTTTCGAGAATTCATCGACAAATCGACAATAATAACCAGCTAATCCAAGGAAACTCCGAACTTCCTTAACATTCCTCGGGGGTTCCCAAGCTAAGACCGCTTCAACCTTCTGAGGATCTACCCGAAATACCATCGGCTGATATAATGTGCCCAAGAAAAGCAACTTCTCTAAGCCATAACTCGCACTTAGAAAATTTAGCATAAAGCTTCTCAGCCCTCAAAATACTCAACGTAATCCTCAACTGTTCGGCATGCTCCGTTTCACTCTTAGAATAGATTAAGATATCGTCAATAAATACCACCACAAATTTATCGAGATATTCGATAAATGTTTTGTTCATAAGTTGCATAAACGCCGCCAGAGCATTTGTTAAATCGAATGGCATAACTAAAAGTTCATAATGCCCATGCCTTGTTCGAAATGCTGATCTGGGGATATCCGAATCTCGAATTTGTAGTTGGTAATATCCCAACCTTAAGTCAATCTTGGAGAAAACCGTAGCCCCTTGCAATTGATCAAATAGATCATCGATTCTTGGCAACGGATACTTGTTTTTGATAGTGAGTTTATTCAACTCACGATAGTCAATACATAGCCGTAAGGACCCATCTTTCTTCCGTGCGAACAATACCGGTGCACCCCATGGCGACACACTAGGCCGAATATAACCTTTGTCCAGCAATTCACCCAATTGTTTCTTCAATTCTAACATTTTCGATGGGGCCATTCTGCATGGTGCCTTGGATATTGGCGCCGCATTGGGCTCTAGTTCGATGATGAACTCCACTTCACGATGTGGTGTCAATCCCGACAAATCATCCAGAAATACATCTGGAAATTTATTTACAATTGGAATAGAAGATAACTGAACTCCTTCAGCTTCTGTCTTCATTGCGTAACACCAATAACCGGTACAACCTTGGTTTAACAATTTCACAGCCTTCATGGCTCGAATAATCTTCCCAGTAGTCCCGGGTTTTTATCCTTAAAAAACATATTCCACACCATCCTGATCAATGATCGAAATTATTTTTCGACGATAATCCATTACCGCTCCATGGTGATTTAACCAATTATCACCCAGAATTAAATCTTCTCCTTTCATATCTATAACAATCAAGTCTGATGGCCAATCTCTACCACCGATGGTTACAGGATAATTGACAATCTCTCGATCCCCAACTATCATTTCCCTACGTCACAGTCCGATGATAAAAGGTTCACATGCAGAGAGACCAATAAGATCCAGACGTTTCACAAAAGACAATGATATAACGGAATGAGTAGCTCCAGAATCAAATAATATATCTACCGGGTGCGTACGAATATAAACAATGCCTGACGTAGTTGCATCCTCTACGTTGCTAGTCTGCTTCATCTCATACAATCAGGGTGGAGCTGATCCAATGCTAGATGCATCCTTATGCTCGGTCTTGCCTCTACCGCGTCCGACACTTGTAGTGGGATGACTTGAGACAGTGCCGGCTGAAATAGGGGACGGCTTGGCAAGGATTTTACTCTCTCTCTCACAATAGGATGCCCGATGTCCCTGCTTTCCACACGTGAAACAAATAACAGGGCGCGATGAACAATGAGAATTGATATGACCAGGAATTCCATAGTTAAAACAAACTTTCGGCACTCCTCTGGGTTGCGGAGAACCAACAGAAGATTGCACAGAGGGGTTTACGCGATCCGTTGCCTCGAAAACTACCAGAAAATTTCAGTTTCTTCGAACTCAAAACCGTAGGAGCCGGAACTGACACCATCTCATAAGCAAGCACTCTGTTCTGATATTCCCTCAAAGTAGTACACCCAAGGCCCACCATATACTTTCGGACCTCCGGTTTCATCCTTGCATCGAAATGAAGTATCTTGTCTATCTCGTCCTTAACCTGATCTTGAACGTACACTAATTGCTTGTTGTATGTCTTGATTTCTTGGAAAATAGGAATGTCCTCTGGTTGAGCTCTGAAAAATTCACTGACTCTTGCTAACTGTACCGGCGCTGGACAATACTGAGCTTCCATCAGTTATTTAAATTCTTCCCAAGTGACGTCACAGTCTCTGGGTTTAACAACTCTCCACCAATCCGACGTGTCATCAACCGTCAGATATTGAGCAACTGGGACTCTTTTGGCTTGAGGGCAACCAATATCGTCAAAAATCTTTTCCAGCTCGACTAACCAATGATCCCAGTTGTTCTCATCACCGGAACCATCGAATCTGGGAGGGTTCATCTTCATAACTTCCTGAAGCCACCGATCCTCAACCGTCCTGCCAGTATTAATGTTCTGCACCACTTGTGCCAGTTGGTGCACCTGCGTTACGACTTGTTGAAGAACGTTAGGCCCTTCAGCCTCCGAACCTCCGTCTGAACCTCCCGAAGGGATTGGGTCTGATCTAGTCGCATAACGAGATGCTGATTCTGAAACGGACCTCTCGGACTCAGACACTACTACTCTGCCACGGCCTCGGCCGTGGCCGCATTGGCTAATAGCTCTACCTCTCGGCATAGTGAGGAATTAGAATGGTTCAGCAAAGAAATGATTACAACAGTAGATTGCACAATATCAAAGATAATTACTTCCAAAGGAAGGAAGCAATCCACATCTGAAGAGTCTTCCAGCACAGGCAACACGGGGTGGTAGCATGCCAATGATATTGTAGACAACGACTGACTCAATTTAACAGACCCAAAAACACTGACAGCCTAGGTATCCATAAACCTAAGGATCTGATACCATATTCTGTAACACCCCCGTGATATATCGTGACATTAAAGCGCCGTAGATTCTCTTTTGGAGAACCTACCAGGGTAATATATATATATATATATATATATAACTCATTAAAATTAACAAACCACAACCTTCACTTAATTAAAAGGACAAACTATCTCCAATACGACATAAATTACAAAACCAAATAACATATTGTCCTGTAGGATCACAACTGATACAACAGTCCATAGCTGATACAACAGCACCATCCACAATAAAAACAACTCAATGACAACACATGACAGTACCCGCGCGAGTACAAAATAAAAACATACCTAAGACTTTGACAAAAATGACCACCCACTCAAAATAGTACACGATATAAATGCTGCCCACCAAGCTCGTGTCCACCCTGTGCTGGCTCTCCTATTGGTCCTGAACCTGAATACACAACAGGTATATATTCCCCCAAAGGGGTCAGCAAAAAGCCGGTGCAAGTACAACGATTACAGAATATGTACAACAAATGAATATTCAATAGAAATCACAATGCCATCACAAGTATTCCGGAATACAATATAATAATCATCATCACAAGATAACCTCCCGAGTTGTACTGGCCCTGTACCCACACGGGATACACAACCCATAGAGTCCTCGTCAGGCCCTCCCCGGTGTACTACCCAACCGAGTGATCCGTAGAACTCGAAGTCTAACAGGATCCCAGGGGACCCTCGTTGGTTTTACTCGGCTCACACAATCTCAATAAATACATGGCACAAACAGTATATTTTCTCAAAAATCACAATTTTTAGATATTCACACGAAGTACAATAATGCAATTAAAGTACTTGCCTTGGTTGGAAACGATACGAGAATAATGAACGGAAAGATGTACGGTCCAAACCCCTTCAATGATTCGATCCTAGTTCAACAAAATACCGAATCAAATACCATACTATGAAGGATTCACCCTAAGTTTTGCCCTTAGGGACCTTTATTCAAGCACTAAGAAGACAACATAGCTCGAATCCAAACTATAGAGGATAACTTGGGATTTAATCCATGAACTTGGAGAAAAATGAAGGATTATGATTACAACATCATAATCTAGCACAAATCGGAGCTAAAATAGATTAGAATCGAAGATCCCAACAAAAACCCCAAAATATGAAGATCTAGGGTTCAAGCGGATTTTAACTTGATTTGGACGGTGAAAGTTGATGAGATGCTGATAACTTGGTGTTAAGAACTCAAAAATGTTGTTCGATAATGAAATTCGACCAAAATCTGCACTTTCTAATGGTCAAGAACGCTCAGCCACCGGAGGAGGAGAAGGGATGAAAATGACGATTCTGAGCCTGCCCAGCATATATATACCGGGGGGAAAGTAGCGCACCATACGGCTAAAAATTAGCATGCGCTAACGGGATTGACAGGCAGTACAGAACCCACTATCTGACTTCGGTAGGGCATGCTACTCAGAAATATTAGCACGTGTTATCGAACGAGACTAGCGCACGCTAAACCCAAAACATAGCGTGCGCTACCTGCTATCGCCTGCAGTCCAGAACAATCTGCACTCACTGCCCTGCCGACTTAGCGTTCGCTAAGCCACTAATAGCGTGCACTAATACAATGAAATAGCGTACGTTAGTCTGACACTAGCATGCGCTAACGCCCCATTCCAGAGTCCAGAAAACTCACTGCCCAGCAGGCCTAGCATGCCCTACTCACAAGGGTAGCGTGCACTACTCGCACACTGATAGCGTGCACTAGAAATGCATTCTAGCATGCGCTACTGCTATTGCTACTACTAGCATAAAATTCTCGAAGATCGGCCAAAACGAACAAAGTCCGAAAACCACAAAATTCAATGATTATCAACCATGAATATACGAGTTTCAATCATCATGTCCATAAAATTCAAATGCCACAGTACAACAATATAATTCCAAAACAACACACGTGAAATGCACGGTTATTACAACTTCTGTGAACGAGGTTCTTCATAAGTTTCGCGACTGATAAGGCATCCACAGGTTCTTGATTGGAAGGTGATAGACAGCTCTAGAGTTGTTGAGGCATCCATGGATTTTCGATCAAGAGGTGTTAGGCATTCAAGGGAGTTGCAACTGCCACGGGTTTCCACTGGTTGGAAGCTGTTGTAACTGGTTTGAATCATTGTAACATTTATCACTGGTTGAAAGTTATAGTGAATTCATATCCAACTGGTTTGGAGAAAAGTGGACTAGTAGAGGATTACCCCACATCCTAAACCACTATAAGTGCATGTGTATTTTACTGCATTACATCATACCTATTTGCTGCATTCATATTTACGGTTCTATTTAATAGTCAAATGTCTTCCGTATTTCTTAGTCTTTACAGTTGATATAAGTCACCTGCAGTGTTACCAGCTGTGCTTTCGCACTACTCATCTGCAGCTAAGGTTTGTTATATGCATATTATACGACTGAAGAAACTCACCTGATTAAGGAAAAGAGTTGAATAAGTCTATTCACTGCCCCAGACTTATTCCTGACGACTTGTGACCTACAAGTGGTATCAGATAGGTTGGTTCAGTTTTATAGAACCAGATCCATAAACTTAAGTATATATTTTAATCTCTCATATTATAATGGAACACATGCAACACATGCACTCTAGATTACCTGTATTTTCTATGGATGAATATGACCTTTGGAAAATAAGAATGCATGCTCATCTATCATCCATTCATGATGACATGTGGTGTGTTATTGAGGATGGACCGTTCATATTTGAGAAGGACAACACAGGAGAAGAAGTTGCAGCTGGGAAGCCAGATAAGATCCCCAAGAAGAGAATTGAGATGTCTCCTGAAGAAAGGAAGTTGGCCAATCTTGACAATCGGGCCATAAATGTGCTATAGCAGACTCTTGATAAGGCAACCATGGTCAAGATTAAAAATTGCAAGACTGCCAAAGAAATTTGGGACACATTAGTTGTAATGTGTGAGGGAACCGAGCTGATCAAGGAAAATGAGTTGTCAATTGCCACTCAAACATTTGAAAATTTCAAGATGATGACTGGAGAAACAACTGACCATGTGGACACAAGATTCACTGAGATTATCAATGAAATAACCTCCCTTGGAAAGACATATGGTAACAGGGAGATGGCTCTAAACATTTTAAGATCCGTCAACCCTGAATGGAGCATGAAAGTTGTGTCCATGAGAGAATAAAAGGATCTCAACAAAATAAAGATCCAAGAGTTGTTTTCTGATCTGGAGGCCTATGAATTTGAGCTGCCCTGTTCATCATCCAATGAACCAGCTAAAAAAGGGATAGCATTTGTAGCAGAATCATCTGCAAAGAGCCTAACTGAAGTCAGTCCACCCAATCCTCTGAATTTTGAAGAAGAGATGGCTTTCATCATGCAGAGGTTTAGCAATTTCAGGAAGAATTATTCCAAGTACAAGAAGAATTACAAGGACAATCCAAGGAGGAACCAGAAGGCTGGCAACTGGAAGGTGGAATGTTACAATTGCCACAAAATAGGACACATCCAGTTTGACTGTCCAGAACTCAAGAAGGATGAAGGCAAGAAAGATGTGAGCAGAAAGGAGGACAAAATAAAAGCTTTCATTGGACAAGACCAAGAGAGAGTAGAACCTAGCAGTGTATTCTTCTCTGATGATGATGAATGCTACAACTGTCTGATGGCGAATCTGGCTGATGAAGAGGTAACATCTAAACCCTCAATTTCAAATAATGACAGCTCAGACATGTCACAAGATATTGACTTACATGAATCTGTCAATCAGATCCGCAAAGACTTTGGAAAATTAAAAACTACACACTTGACTTTGACAGCTGAGAAAACACAGCTGCAAAATGAGAATAGGCAGCTGAAAAATAATTTTGAAAAACTCAGCCTAGAGTTAACAAAGATCAAATCTGAATTTGAAAAGCATGCTGAAAACAAATTGAAAAACTCAGTTGATAATACCACAGCTGAGATTAAAAGGGTAACTATTTTAAACAGTGAGAAATCAGCTGCACTTGCTCATGTCAAAGTTGAGTTTACTAAACTGTTACAGCTAAATAGTACACAAGCTAAAGAGATAACATCTCTGAAAGCGTCTATAACCATTGATAGTTTGTGTATAAACCAGAGGCCACTTTATTCAAAATCAGGACTTTGATATAACCCCAACACTCCCTCTAGTTCAAAAACCACTTTTGTCAAGGGAGAAACTTATGCCCCGACTGCTGAGCCTATAAAACTCGTATTTCAAAATAGGAAGCAGCCCAGTCAAAAGTTTAGGCAGCAGCCAAGATTTACAAGGCAGCCACCTAGACAGGAGACTAGGCAATGGCCAAGGCAAAAGCAACAGTCAAAACATTATGCAAATTATTATCAAAGACTCCCCAAAATTAGATTTTAAAATGGGAGAGGTAAGTGGAAACCTCAAGGTTATCCAAGCTTTCAAAATGAACAGGTGTGGAGACCCCAAATATTTTACAAATGGTCTCAGACAAGATTTAGGAATGGCCCACACCACAAATATTATGAGGCATATCCAGTATACAATCCTAACTAGGGATATAGACTTAGACAGCACACACCTTATAGGGGTAATCAACATAATTTTTATAACCCAAGGAGAAACCAATTCTCCAGAAAGCCTACTAACCCCAAAGGACCCACATAAATTTGGGTACATAAATCTCTGCTTATTTGATTGCAGAAAAGGTGGAAGGACTACTACCATGTCACCTCAAGTTCAACAGGAGGAGGTGAACAATGGTTTGTAGACTCTGGATGCTCAAGGCACATGACAGGGAATAAGAAGGTGCTCTCAAACTACATCAAAGAAAGAGGTCCAGATGTAACCTTTGGAGATAGCTCTCGAGGTCAGAAAAAAGGATTTGTGGAACTGCACAGAGGAAATATACCCATATCTAAAGTACATTATGTCAAATGGCTCAAATACAACCTGTTGAGCATAAGTCAATTCTGTGATGAAAAGAACCTAGTAGTCTTTACTATTTGAAAATGCATGGTGATTGATATCCTATCTGTAGAAGTGAAGATACAAGGATTCAGAAGAAGAGACGTTTACATGATAGATTAGAATACAGGCACTCCAAACACTTGTTCCCTATCAAAAACAATTGCTGATAATGGATGGCTATGGCATAAAAGATTTTGTCACCTGAATTTCAAGTCCATCAACAAAATCAGCTCCTAAAAGTTGGTCAGAGGACTTCCAGAAGAATCATTCAAGAAAGAAGCCCTCTATGATGCATGTTAGGAAGGAACGCAAACCAAAGCAATTTTCAAACCAGTTCAGCCTACCACTCTCACCACCAGAGTCTTACATCTACTTCATATGGATCTCTTTGGCCCCATCAAGCCAAGGACATTGAGTGGAAGGAAGCATGCCTTAGTAGTATTGGATGACTACTCGAGATATACATGGGTTGTTTTCCTCTATAAAAAGAGTGAAACACTAACAAAGCTTCCTGAGCTGATGAGAAAGATTCAGAATGAGAAATCCCTCTCCATCATCAAGATCAGATCAGGCAGAGGTGGAGAATTTCACAACAAGGCAATCACTGAATACAGTGATCAGAATGGAATCCAGCATGAAGTCTCTGCCACAAAAACACCTCAGAAAAATGGTGTTGCTGAAAGAAGAAACAGAACCTTGAAGGAGGCTGACAGGTCAATGATTGCTGAAGCTAACCTGCTAAAGAGTTTCTGGGCTGAAGCTGTCAACACAGCATGCCACACTCAAAACAGGAGTATGATAGTAGGGAGACATGGCAAAACTCCTTATGAGGTTTGGAATGGAAGAACACCAATTGTCACATACTTTCATATATTTGGTTTCAAGTGTTTCATCCACAACAATGGTAAAACCCAACTGAATGCCTTTGATGCTAAAACTGATGGTGGTCTCTTTATGGGATACTCACAAATAAGTAAGGCATACAGAGTATTTAATAAAAGAACATTAGTTGTGGAAGAGACACCTCATGTTGTGTTTGATGAGTCGATTGTTGAGTACAGGAAACAGGTGGAATCAATTGACAAAAAGCTCAAATCCGCCACCCTACAAGAAATTAGCATCCATGACACAGGAATGATGGACTCACCTAAAGACCCAACTGCAGATCAGCCAGAAGACCCAACTGCAGATCAGTCTGAAGACCCAACTACAGATCATATAGGATCTCTAACCGTACCTGTTCCAACTGCAGCTGATAAAGATACACCTGCAGAGCAGACATGATCGCCATCTGTAGATGACAAGACCGCAGCTGAACCAGGTGCAGTTCAAGAAGGACAGAACAAAGCTGATGCAGAGAGAGACAAAGTTCATAAAAGCAACTCAACAAGGGGAACAAACCCTGAAGATGATATCCCCAAATGGCTCAGAGATCATCCCATCCAACAAATCATTGGAAACCTAATTGGTGGAGTCAAAACCAGGCAATCTACAGAACCAGCAAGAATGGCTATGTTCTCATATTTCATGTCTCAGATGGAACCCAAAACAACTGAACATACCCTGGATGACTACTCATGGATAATTTCAATGCAAGAAGAGCTTAATCAAATTGAGAGGAACAATGTCTATGAACTAACAAACAGACCAGATCACAAGAAAGTCATAGGCACCAAATGGGTGTACAAAAACAAATGTGATGAAGATGGAGCTGTTGTTAGGAATAAAGCCAGACTCATTGCAAAAGGATATGCTCAATGTGAAGGAATAGATTTTGATGAATGATATGCACCTGTAGCAAGATTAGAAGCTATCAGACTATTCCTTGCATATGCAGCATTCAAGGATTTTGAAGTCCATCAAATGGACGTAAAAAGTGCATTTCTCAATGGAGTACTAGAAGAAGTCTATGTGGAGCAACCCCCTGGATTTGTCAAAGAAGACAAGGTATACAAGCTTCTGAAAGCTCTATATGGACTCAAGCTGGCACCAAGAGCATGGTATGAGACACTATCTGTGTTTATGGAGAAGAACGGATTCAACAAAGGACAGGTGGACAAGACACTTTTCATAGTGGAACATGATAACACATATTACTTGTTCAAATATATGTGGATGACGTCATATTTGGCTCAACCAATCCTAAGCTATGTGAAAAATTCTCAACTCTCATGCAAGGAGAATTTGAGATGATTATGATGGAAAGCTAAATTTCATTCTTGGTTTACAAGTCAAACAAGTTGACAATGGAATCTTCATCAACCAAGCAAAGTATACAAGGGACTTAATCGAAATATTCAGCATAGACTCAACCAACTCACTAAGAGTTCCCATGAGTACATTCCTACACCTTGATGCAGATCAAGGAGGCATTCCGGTGGATCCAACACACTACAGAGGACTAATTGGATCACTTTTATACCTCACTGCAAGCAGACCAGATATTTCATATGCAGTAGGAGTGTGTGCCAGATTCCAATCCAAGCCAAAGCAGTCCCACCATGAAGCATCTAAGAGGATAATCAGATACCTTAAATCCACAATCAATGTTGGTTTATTGTATCCAAAGGATGACAATTTGAACTCTCATGATATTGAGATGCAGACTTTGTAGGATGCAAGATTGACAGAAAAAGCACCAGTGGAACATGCCAGTTCCTAGGAACAAGACTCATATCATGGTTCAATAAGAAGCAATTATCTAACTCAATATCCACAATTGAGTCAGAATACTTTACTGCAGGTAGCTTTTGTGCTCAAATTCTCTGGATCAGACAACAGCTAAGGGACTACAACATCGTAGCAAATGAAGTTCCAATATGGTGTGACAACAATAGTGCAATTGCAATAACAAACAATCCAGTTCTGCACTCAAGAACAAATCACATAGATGTCAAACATCACTTTATCAGAGACCATGTGCTTAACAAGAGAGTAAAAGTGGAGAGATTCAGCACAGAGTCTCAAATTGCTGACATATTCACTAAGGCATACCAGAAGAAAGCTTTCTAGAACTTAGCAAGAATCTTCGATTACTAGATTGGGAATTTATTGCTTAATTGAAAATAAGACAAAGTTATCTGACCTGAAGAAAAGTCATCTGACCTGAAGCAGACAAGAGACGAGGAAAGCCACCTGATTAGAGCAGACAAGGAAGTCATCTGATCAGACCAGACGAGGATCCGAAGGACATACAAGAAAGTTAGTTGATATCAACTCCAGGCGACATGACTCACCTGATGCAGAAGACAAAGGAAAGCTAGCTGATCAGAAGCACAGACAAGAAAAGTCCCCTGATCAGAGCAGAGAAGGAACTGAAATCACAGCTGCATCAGAAGTCAAACGGTCAACGAGCTAAGTTTCTCATTCCTTGACCGACTTATAATTATATATTATTTATTTACACGTGGACAAAACACATGATCACACTACTTCCACGACGTCCAATCAACCTCAACCGTCACTCTTTGTTTATCAAAAATCGGACCGCCGCTTGCATATTTAATTATTAAATTTAAAAGGTCTTTTCAATTGGGTATATAATACGCGAAAATCATTTCCGAAAATCTTATCATCTTCAAGCTCAAGAATCCTAATTTTTTCAAAAGTAGAAAAATTACCTAAATATTCGCTACACTAAATCAAAACATCCTATTTGCAAAAATGGACTCAATCACCTATTTCTAGGGAGTCAACCTAAAGCTGGTGAAGGAGCGAATCATCTTCAGTATTGTTATCGACTTTGAAGGATTAATGGCAACCAACAACATGGACGAGATGGCGTATGTAATCCGAATGATGAAGAAAAATGGCATCTACCATTCTGGAAATTTACCCCAAGAATCTCCTCAAGGAAGCTGTCATCTATTTCTACAAGGAAGTATAGGTCACGTAGCACTATATCACGAGCTCAATTTTCAGAGAAAAAATCAACATCACACCACAAACCATTGTCGATGCTTTCAAAATAGAAAATTGAGGCATCACCGGCGAAGCACTGAATCAGAATCCAACTGAGACGTGGTATGAGATCAAGTTACCACAGGATACGACTAAGGTCAAACTTATGGCGAGGAAAAATGACCTTAAGAAAGAATACAAGGACATCAATAACTAAATCGTCATGGGCATGGCAGGCAGCTATGATCAACTATCATTTTCCAAATATGTGGTGATGGGAGCACTGATACAGCAGAATAGGACTAACTGGCCTGACTACATTTACAGGCAGTTAGTCAGGGAAATTAATAAAGTTAGTTGGGATGAGGGCGAAAAGAAATTCAGGCAGAAGCTGGCATATGGAACTCAAATTAGCTGGATATTGGAGTTCCTTGGAAAGGCTAAGGGAAGGGCAGACCCATTTCACCTCAGCAAGAGACTTGGTCACCTGGACCATGAAACCCAAAAAAATATAGGGGATAAGAAACAAAAGGAAACTGAGAAACTCAAGGAAATGACCTCTAAAACGTATGAGTTCAGAGGACCCTCAGACTCTAAAGTAGAGCAGTCAGATGTAGATGCTCAACACCCATCTGAAGTTATTGCAGAGGAGATGACGTCAGCTTCCCCTGCAGCTGAGATTCTGTCAAAGTCACCTGCACCTGAGAACCCACCTGCAGATAACTCTGACACAGACAACACTCCACTGTCCAAGATATTCAAGGGGAAATCACCTGTCTCAGAGGAATTCGTCCACATCCACTCCTCACCTGATCATCCATCTAAGACACAGAGAGGTCTAGTAGACTACTCTTCAGAAAAAGAAGAAGAACTACAGACCGCCACATCACCGGCTCTTGCACCAATTGCTGCACAAACTGATCAGATGTTGATGGTCATATCATCTGCACCAGCTGCACTGGAAGATCAAACTGAAGATCAACCTGCTCACTCCTCAGAGCTAGTGGCAGTGATAATTCCCCTCTTAACAATCCCAAGTGTTACTGAGGAAGAAGATGCTGAGGAAACCATTGATATACCAGAAGTTAGATATCATCTCAATCTCATGGAGAATAATCCCCTGAACCTCACCTCATATCAACTCAAAATGGTAAAACAACAATCTCTTAAATTTTCATTTGTCAAAATTTTTGAAGAGTGGAGAGAATTAAAAATACTCACCTTCACTCAATTGAGAGAGTTTGTTGAGAGGACTACCTGGGAACACCCCCAGGCTACTGAGCAACTTATCATGTTTTTATGTCAAGAGATAGATATAAAGTTGTTGCTCCAAGAGAACTGGTTCATGTCTCACTTCAAACAAAATATGGACCACTTCAACCTTCAAGTTATGAGGGCTGTATCACAAAGTGAAACCCTTGGAGAGGAAGGCCAAGTAGAAAAGAAAGAAGGAGTAGAGAAAAAAAGGAAATCATAATTGTTGAACTTGAAAAGATGAAAATATTGAAAAAATAGTAAAATAAAAGGAAGATGGAGTTGAGGAAAGGAAAGATTAGAAAGAAGAAGAAAAATTTGAAAAAGAAGTTGAAAAGATTGAAGAAGAGAAAGAGGAGAAAGAAGATGATGAAGAAAAAGATGAAGAAAAGAAGGAAGAAGAGAGAACAGAAGATGATGAGGATCATGATCGACAGTCATCTGATCGTGCTCCTGGTTCGACAAATCCTGAAGCTGTGAAGCATATAATCAGGGGGAACAGCCTGAGGAAACCCCCTCCAAAAACAAAAAGTCATCTGCAGAGAGAAAGTCTTATGCAGAGGAAGAGAGAGTCCCCTGCAGATGAGGTCTTATCAGATGATAAATCAGGAACTCCTGACAAGACCCCATCTGATCAGGCGCCAGTAGACAGGCAGGTCTCATCCGAGAAATCATTGCTCAGAGGCCAACTGCACAAGAGGATTCGGGAGAGAACTTTGTTCGTGCAGAGCCACCAGTGTATCAGCTACCTCCAAATATTACTGAGCTGATTAGAGGCATAGTAAAAGAGACTATTGCTGAGCTTCTAGCAACTGATGTTAAGCCTGAGCTAGTGTCCCTAAATGAAAAATGGACACTCTGATCAACAGGACAGAACCCTCTCCGACACCTTCAAACTCCAGAATGCCTCTTGGCATGTCTGATTTCATGCACAAGGTGGAGGAGCAGCTAGCATTTATTATTGATGCTGGCAAAAAGGGGGAAGAGAGAAGACATGAGGAAGCAATGAATAAGGGGGAATGGAGAGAAGGAATGAGGAAAAATCAACAAGACCTCCCTTTGATTCAGGCAGGTAGCTCTAGCCTAAAAATGAGAGATCTAGCTGCACCGGAAGACCCACCTACAGCCAAAAGAAAAAGGACCAGACAAGACCGAGAAGTAAGATTCCATTAGGAAGGCAAAGAACTGCAATATGTTGAGGAATTCTTGCCTGTTGAGGCAGCACCAATATGGGGAAGTGCAAGGAAGCAATTCATAGAGAAGTACTACCTCTAGGAAATACTTCAAGACAAAGATTGCTCCCCACAGGAAACTTTCATAAACTTCATGGACATGAATTTCCCCAAACTTTGGGAAATTTTGAAGAAGTATGCTGCAAGGGAATTCAATGCATATCCTATGATTCCAAGTTTCAGACCTGAAGAAGCACCTACACTCATGAATGGAGAACTTGATGATATTGCTCTTTAGGAAGAGATTAAAGAGCTATGCATTGAAAATAACTTCACATCTCCAGAACAGCAGCAATTTGCCTCCTTGGTGATCAAGAAGAAGTATAGGTTGGTCCCAGTAACAAAGACACCAATTGGATCCAAACCTTTGAAGACCCTCCCTCCAACCAAAATCAGAGGAAGAGGGAGAGAAGAGATGATTCTTTATTTGTAATATGTTTGTAATTTTCTTGTAATTTCTGTTTTCGCTTGAAATCTCTAATTTACTTGTAATTTACTTGTATTTTGTATCATTCAAGAACTGCACTGTAATGTAACATCTATAAAAAGTTTATAACAGTCGACTTTGCGCATTTGTAAGTATACGGTTTTGGTTATTCAGAATGATGATGATTGATCGTTGTCATGATGGTTTTGGGATATTTTGGTTGAACCGTATGTTTGATTGTTTTTATGACGGATTGCAAGTTTCGAGGCCGAAACTTATTTTAAGTGGTGTAGTATGTAATATTCGAAATTTCTACTACTGTTGTTTGATATTTTTTTATCCGAGTTATATTGTACAGCGTGGAATCTGTACAGTATGGATAAAATAAATAAAGGACTGATATGTCAGTATCGGTATAATTGTCGTATCTAGTCGACAGTTGCATTTGAGGATATTGTGTATCAGGTTATCGTACTTTCGATATAGAGTATATCGTATAAGAATGTTATTGGATTCAGTATATGTATTCAGTAAGTGTATATGTGTTTTCGGTATGTCGAGACAGGCGGTAACATTTGAAATTGGCTAAGTATAGAATACATAGCGTACGCTAATGCTAAAGACTTACGTACGCTAAATCACAAGAGTTACGTACGTTATGGCCAAGCGGAACGAACCATCCTTCTTCTTGACAAATAACACTGGTGCTCCCCACGGGGACGCACTCGGTCGAATATAACCCTTCTCGAACAATTCCTCAAGTTGGTTCTTTAATTCCTGCATTTCGGTCGGGGCCATCCGGTACGGTGCCTTCGATATCGGGGACGTACCAGGCTCCAACTCAATCGTGAATTCCACATCCCTCTGTGGAGGCAAACCAGGTAACTCGTCTGGAAAAACATCGGCATATTCCTTCACTACCGGAATGTCCGTCAACATTACTGATGATTTCTCAGTTTTGGTCATATAGCACTAATAACTGACACATCCCTGATTGAGTAATCTTACTGCTTTCATCAAATTAATGACCTTACCAGAACAGCCGGGATTACCTCCCTGAAACACATATTCAACCCCATCGTCTGAAATGATAGTGATCATACGCTTACGGACACTAATGATGGCATCATGACGATCCATCCAGGTAATACCCAAGATGACGTCGTCCCTCGGCAGATCTACTACGATTAGGTCCGCTGGCCATACACGACCCTGAAGCTGAATCGGACAATTCTGAATCTCACGATTTCCGATAATTCGTCCATCATCAGGTAGACCAATGACATAAGGCTCACAACTAGTAGCACTACCCAGACGTAGTCTACTCAAACATGACTCGGAAATGAATGAATGCGATGCAACAGTATCAAAAAGGGTACACACAGGTTGAGATAGAATATCGAGTGTACCTGAGATCATCCGGGCCTCCGGATCGTCGGTCTTCTTCATCTCATAAATTCGGGGCTTGCCGGCCCCCGAACCGGATGCTCCCGTCTCATAGCTCTTGGCTCCGCCTTTAGCTCCTGTCGTCTTGAACGACGCTGACTGAGTGGCCTGATTCTGCACCACCGAATGACCTGGGGCCTGAGATGACGCCGGAGTAGGTTTAGAGTCCCTATGGCAAAAACGGGCCCTATGCCCAGCAACCCCACAGTTGTGGCACGTGATACCGCTTTGACATTTGGTGCCGAAATGACTGTTTCTTCGCTTGAAACAGGTGATGGCCGAAGGCCGCTCGTGATCGAGATTCCGCGGGTTTAGGTGTCACCGGAGGACGCTCGAAAAGGTAGAGCCCGCACGTGGTTTCTTGAAAGTGGCACCGCCGCCGATCGACACGGTTCTTAGACTTCTTGCCAGCTGATGAGGGTTGTTGCTTAGCAATTTCCTTAGCAGTAAGCTCGTAAGTGAGAGCTTTCTCAAAGAACTCGGCCAGAGTGGCACAATTATGATTAAGCAACTGTAGCCGCATACGAGGTTTCAGCCTCTTGCTGAAATACTTGATCTTGTCCGCCTCAGAGTGAATGATAGATGAGGCGAACGGAAGAAGTTCCTGAAATTTTTCGGCGATGGCGAGAACATCATCATCCGCCGCAAGGTCGGGAGTGAGTAATTCCTACAACTTGGCCTCCCTGAGTGGGGCCGGATAGTACCTCTCCATCATGAGAGTTTTGAACTGATCCCAAGTACATGATCCGTCTGTGGGCTTCAACGATAGCCACCATGAATGAGCGCTCTTATCAAGATAGTAAGCCGCAACTGCAACTTTATGCCCTTCAGGGCAATCCACCATAGCAAATAACTTCTCGAAATGCTCAAGCCAATGAACAATATCTGCCGGATCAGATGAGCCCTCAAAGGTAGGTGGTCGCTGGCGAGAGATATCGCTAATGTTATTGCTTACACCCCTCTCTTGCCTCTGAGGTGGCGGCGGAGGAGCCTGTTGATTTTGAGTAGTGGAGTTATGCATCGCCTCCATTAGTTGTGCCATCTGAGTCATTTGGGCCATCATGCCTTGCATAAAGGCTAGTGGGTCAACTCGAACACCCTCCGACTGAGCTGTGTCCCGGTTTCGACTCCCTGATAGCGAATGATCACGTCCAGGTGAATGAGTGGCAGCGTCACTGCTCGATGAGTTAGCATTATTCCTGGCATTCGCATGTGTATTCACACGAGTTCTCGGGATTCGGCCCGCTCCACGGCCTCGTCCTCCACGTCCTCTTCTTGCTCTCTCCATACTGAAGTAGGAAAGTCACATGATGATTATATTTCCCGCATGAATATCACGTTATGATTATGTCATGAGATGATGAAAATGAGCATACACGTTCTAACACAGTGATTACATGAATGATTAACTGAGGCGACATGATTATCTGATGAAATTATTGAAATGATTATCTTGAACAAGTTAACAAGATTGACGATATGATCTTCAAGATCAACAACTGAGTAATGAAATGAATTGAGTGATTAATGAGTTAACATTATCGACTTGATCACAATTGAAGATGATGAATGAGGATTGTTAACTGATGAATTATGAATGAATGATTATTGCCAGAAATTATACCATGGCATCAGAAATCTTACAGTTCTTAGTCTGTTTGGCTCGGCATTTGCACAGGTCACACGTGACGCGAAAGTCCAATGATACTAGTCCGATGACGATGATTTCAAATGAGACATGACTCGGAAGGTAGTATTCAAAACCTGTCTCTGATACCAACTCTGTAACACCCCAAACTAGGCGGATATTACAGTGCCGTGGACCCCCGACTGGGACCCACCAGGCTAATGAAAATGAGTAAATTACGCAGGGTAAATGTAGTACCGAACCACATTACACAATTAATTACTCCGATAAGGAGTTTCATACAACACACCCAGGATGATACTGAATTCAAGTATATTTTATATGGAGATAAAATATACAACACTGAGTGAAATGAATATTCAAACGGAATGTCTGCAGCGGAATAAATGAAGGAAACATAAATGACTGAAAAGACTGGGGTCCCCTACTAGTATCACTGGGACTCCTCGCCGTCACCGTGCTCTCCCCGTGCTTTAGCCTTGCCATGACCTGAAAGCAAGATCACCCAACGGTCGCCATACGTAACAACAATCCTCAAGAGTTGAAAATACACAATCATGAGTTATCCACAGTTATGAAATATCCTGTCGAAACATACGCAATCAAACATGCTATATGAATCAACTAATGATACGGCTCAAAGGAATGGCGACACACTACGTCCGGGATGGAAATGTGTCCGTGCACAAGCCACAAACGAGTATCGATCGAATACACGTGTGGTCTTGTACCTAATCAGTCTCACAAAGCCATCAACTCGTGTGCACAGTCCAATGTGAGGCTACCAACCAACACACGACTATAATGTGCCCGACATGAAAATCCTACACATACCAACCGGCACGCCAGTATGACCCGGAATGCCACAATATGACAAAAGTGACAATGAAAAGGAATAATGACTCACCGATATTAAATGATAGTGAAATGAATGACAGCTTAATGAAATAATTGGAACCGTCGTTCCTTATGACTGAGGTGATTAATTGGCAATGACAAGTTTTGATACGGTTAATACAATGATGAAAGAGTTACGATTATGAATGAACAACCTCAAAAGGAATGAATATCCTTTTAACCGAGTAAGAATTAACTTACGCAATACCGATGAAGAATGTCCGTCCACGAACAACGTCCTAGATGAAATGCCGGTCGCTCGAACAACCTTGAATAACAATAATTACCAACAACCGTTCAATACACGTATCAAGCAACTAAACACGACTAACCCAAAGGTCGAAAACAACGATAATCAAACTCATAGGGGCATTCCAACGAATACGTAACCAACCACACGACTTCGAAAATGTCCAATCCCGAATATATCGAAACCAACACCAAAATGAGTATATCGAACTAACAAAACACTTCAATGATATCAATAATCCATTAGGAATCCACAATTCGAGATTACAACTACATTAATCGGAAAATCCCCAATTAACCGAAGTCAACCCCAAGGGTTCTTGAAATAATTCCGAAAATAACCATTAAATCCGTAAGAATATACTTATCCAAGGTAGATAATCCATATCTAACATATTCCAATGATAATCCAAGCCTACATGAAGAAATCGGAAGGAAAAACCCAAAAATCCGAAATTTTAGATCCAAGAGATTAATACCTTAGATTCGATGTTAAGGAGATGATGAAGTGATGATAATCCAACTCAAAGACTTGAAGATGATGATGGATGATAGAAGCTCGAAGAGAACTCTCCAAAATGCCCAAAATCGCCCGAAACCGATGAGGGAATGAGAAAGGATGATAAAATGACGAACTCAAAGCTAACTTTCCAATATATAGCCATTCCAGGTTAGCGTGCGCTAGCCCTTGTGCGTAGCGTGCGCTAACGGGTAATTTGGGTAGTCCAGTACCCACTGTCCGAACACGGTAGCGCGCGCTACGTACCTTTTTGTAGCGTGCGCTACGGTCATGCCATTAGCGTGCGTTAATACCCATTGTTAGCGTGCGCTAACGAGTTATGTGATGCCCAAGATCGGAATCCGAAACCTTCTCGTCCTTCCGATTCGATCTCGATAGCGTGCGCTACAACCAACGATTAGCGTGCGCTATAATATCGATTGCGTACGCTAAATATCACTCATAGCGTGCGCTATGCATTAATCCAGTGCAGTCCAGTAGCCACTGGACTCAACCTGATCCGTCCCTAGCGCGCGCTACTCCACATATTTAGCGTGCGCTACTACAACCCACTAGCGCGCGCTACTTACCACTTGTAGCGTGCGCTACATATAACTCACCTGCAGTCCAGTACCTTCTGGACTGCAACCAGGGTAACATTAGCGTGCGCTAATGCTGAGTGGTAGCGTGCGCTACCTGTACTCAATTAGCGTACGCTAAAAAGAGTACGTAGCGTGCGCTACTCCTCACGCACAACCCACAATGAAAATGACAACGATGATAAACACGGCACGAAACTCCAATTAGATTAATGACGAATGACGATTGATACACGATACAATTACTCTGAATGATGAATACCATGATTGAAAATGAGTGACAATTGATCATTAATGAGTGAAATTACTGAGTATCAATTACTGAATGATAAATACTGAATGATAATTACTGAATTACAACCGGGTATTACAACTCGTCCCTCAACATACCTCAAAGGTTCATTTTGAAAATTTATCAATATGCCTCAAGAAATAAATAAGTCGAGTTCTATAAAGTATTCAAATCTCGGGGGTGCTTCCTTAACATCATAGCTAATACTTGAATAATACGAACCTCGCCGGTCAAGTGTATTCCCGCACTCTCAAAGTATATAAAGGGATAAGTAACGCTCAAAACTCATTCAATGAAATAAGAATCCCATAGGCTTGCCAATCGTCTACATCTCTACCACTAGTTGTGCATGCAAATTTGGTGAATCAAAAAGGACTTTAATGGTTGTAATGTAGGCTTTTTGGTCGGGGTAGGATAAGTATGGCTTAAAGTGACTTGACTTGAGCAAATTAGAACATTATCTCAACAATCACTTCGCTCCATTAGAAGCTCAATAATCCCTTAGGATTTTGTTTCTTTCAACCCCTTGATTTTAATATCATCGCACTAAGCACTTTTGAAAGTGAAAATCACAACCTTATTCCTCCTTATTGCTCCATACATCTCGTTTCTTTTGTGTCCACCATTTTTTTTTTAGTGGTGGACAACATCATCATTAAATCACACCAATCCTCCTTCAAATTTATTTTGATAATTCATTGCATTTTGAACCAACAATCTTCCCGATTGCTACCACATCTTTTCATTCTTTTGCCAATTTGTTCTAAATAGCTCAAGTATAGGGACAAAAATTTATAATGGAACGAAAAGCTCATAATGTGGTTAACAAGAAATAGGCTTTAAGCTCAATCGGGCTAACTAGGGAAACAAATTTTTCGGGTTGGCCAAAAGGTTTGAAAGGTTGTCAAATAAAAATTGCCTTAAATCATTTTCACTCATTTGCAAACACACTTGTAGTTTCGAATAAGATACCAGGGCAAGTTCTAGAGTCTTAAAAACATGAATGGAACACTCGACAATGAAACTTGCATATTTAATGATGCACGAAGGCTCAAAAGCTCACAAGTTAGATTTGTTCATATTTCCAAGAGATTAGGCTATTTATTCAATTTCACACCCTTTTGATTATTCTACAATTTTTCCTCTTCAAATTATCCTCGATTTGTACATCAAAATAACAAAATAAATCCCGAGGCATCCAAGACAAGAGTCCATTCTTTCGAGTTTCATCAAAGTTCATCATCATCAAAACACACCAAGTTCGAAATAAAACACACCAAAATAAAACACACCAAAGTAAATAATTCAAACCAAAACATAAAACAAAATCCAAGCACACCAAAAAAGAAAAAATCAAACAAACAATGTAGGTATTTCTTGACACAATATCTCCCTCCAAACTTGAATTAAAGATTATGCACACAAAGGGGGTATAGTATTTAAACAAAAAAAAACTTTGGGTCAAGAAATACTTACAACCGGTCCTAATGATTTGGCGGAGGATAATGGCCTTGTTGGATATGCCAATCTTCCATTCGTTGTAAAATTGCTAGCATCACGTCTTGTCTTTCACGGGTTTCCTCTCGGAAAGCCTCGAACTCTTCTCGAGATACGGCATTTCTTGATTCGGCTTGTCTCGACGACTCGGGCCGATCTCTCCTTCTTTCTTCTTCCTCCCCCGATTCTCTTTCTTCTTCCGGGCCTCTCTCATACTCGAATTCCTCCTCCATTCTTTCCTCTCTCTCTTCTTCTCTCATCCTCTCGTCTCTATCCTCAAATTCCGTACGCCTAGGACGGACATTACGTGCAACATATCTTTCACTCGGAGAAATTAATCCAGCTACCTCCCGGGCCAATTTGTGCGCTTCCATGGACATTTGTAGATTTCCTATGTCCCGAATACTAGAAATAGTTGTCAAAGTTGTATTCGGGAGTAGGAAGTGATCGCCGTCATTCTGGAAAAAAATAACTCGGGAGTCGTAGTCGAGAATATTCATCAATTTCATGACTTGGACTGATAGAAGCATATTTCCCGGGAGGGGAGTTCGGTTTTCTAGAGGTACGTCAATATGAAGTGCGATAGGGGTAATTAAACCCCCTATCCAAATCTCCCCTCTTGGTTTAGTGGCAACGTCTTCGAAGTGGTCCATGATAATAGCTCCGGTTGCGGGATTTGTTCCGTCGAGTATATGAGCTAGGACATAAAGCTCTCGCTGAGTAATTGGCCCCGTTTCTTTACGGCCAAAGATAGTGCTCGCGATGACTTTGTGTAAATAGCGGAGGATAGGATTACGAAGAGATGATCCTTTCGCCGATTTTGGGATGTAGGGACGTGCACCGCTCCTCGGGTACTCAATCATTGTCCTCCAATAAGTCTCACACTCAAACCGATTGATTCGGTATTCTCCGTGCCTTCGAGCGTCATATATAGTATCCAATTCACCCGGACCCAATTTTTCGTTTTTGTTGTTGAGCCGAAATTCCAAGGTGGTCGGCTCATGCGAAATCGGGTCTCTTTTAACGGAGAGTGTGCTAAGAAATTCCAGCGTGAGACATCGGTAAGTGGGCCAATGTTGAGTCATTAACGTCGTCCAACTTATTCGTCCGAGTAGCCGCATAACATCTTCTTTTATCCCCATCGCAGTCATGCATTCATCGTCCGACCATCGAGTGGGGAGCATTTTTTTCTGCCCCAATGTCTCCCATCGTGCTAGGCGACTCGGCGGAAGCTCAATTCCATACGTCTCGGGCGTCTCGACAGCCCCTTGAGTAGGTATTCTCTCCGTTTGTTCAATTTCTGTTGTGGGCCTTCCTCTTCCTCGTTGAGTTGCGCCTCGTCCTTGGGCATTTCCTCGTCCTTGTTGAGCATTTCCTCGTCCTCTGGCCATTTTCCTACAAGAGAATTATCAATTATCAATTGTTCACACAAGCTCCGAATCACTATTTTTCGATAATACACGTACCCCCAACTTCTTACAAAACATTTTTTTCAACAATAAGTGTTTTCTTCAAAATATCCCAACCATAAATTTCAACCCCAAATGTAAGTAAAATCCCAAACATGTAATGACATCAATCATATATATCCAACATGTATGATAATCACCAACAAAATTTCAACTCCTTTAATTCATGATAAATTCCCCCCCAAAAAAAAAATCCATTCAAGAACCCTAAGTTGCTCAATAAATCATGTTCCACATAATCTGAATGCAATGAATAATTAAACCTTCCAAAATCGTGAATCATACCTTGAATTCAGAGTGAAAATTGAAGAAAAACTCAGAAAAAATCGCGACCCAAACCCGGATGTATTCGTCCGATTCTCACCCTTGAAGCTTTAGGATTGTGGAATAATGATGAACACTTTGTTTTTATGTGAGATTTGACACGGTTTTTGCCTGATTTTGCCGGATTTGATGAGATTCGAGACTAGGGTTTATGATTAGGGGAGGAGGAAAGTTTTGGGGAAGAAGATGAAGTGGACTCGGCCGTACTGCTCTTTTTATATCCCCCGACCAACACGGCAAATGACACGGCCCATGTCAAATGATACGGCCCGTGTCATACCTGCTTCATTTGTTAAAATTTAGCCGCTGTCCAACTGACCCGGCCGTGTCAAATGACACGGCCCGTGCCGTACTACGCCAGAAAGTGAAATTTGACCTGGGTACCTGACTCGACCGTGTCATATGACACGGCCCGTGTCATACCTGCTTGGATTCTCCAAATCGGCTGGCCAACGGACCCGACCGTGTCATCCGACACGGCCCGTGCCGTGCTACTCCAGAAAGTGAAAATCGACTGGTTGCACGACCCGACCGTGTTATTTGACACGACCCATGCCATGCTGTCCTGGAAAACGCAGTTTTGTCCTCGGTGTGTTTTTCCAGCGATTTGAACACCAAAATTTGAACCGGTTAGTTATACAACAAGAAAAAAAAATGCGAAAAAATTCAAAACATGAAAATAAAATTTATTGGGTTGCCTCCTAATTAGCGCTAAGTTTAACGTCTTCAGCCGGACGTTTTCATCTGAAAGTCTTTTATGGCTCGATTAAAGTTATTGCGGATACGGCTTCCTTTTGATAGGGATGATAGTAATGTTTGACTCGTTGTCCGTTAACTTTAAATAGCTCTCCGTCTCTGCTCATGAGCTCGACTATTCCGGGTGGAAGTACTTTCTTAATCACGAATGGACCCGACCATCTTGATTTCAATTTTCCGGGGAACAATTTCAGTCTTGAATTATAGAGAAGTACTTGTTGTCCCGGCATAAATTTACGTTTAACAATCATCTTATCATGCCATCTTTTAGACCTTTCTTTGTAAATTCGAGAGTTTTCGTAGCATTCATCCCGGAATTCTTCCAATTCATTTAACTCTAGCAATCTTTTCTTTCCGGCGGCCTCAAAATCTAAGTTTATTCTTTTCACCGCCCACATCGCTCTATGCTCCAATTCCAAAGGTAGGTGACATGATTTCCCAAAAATGAGTTGATAGAGCGATGTTCTCAAAGGAGTTTTATAGGCCGTACGATAAGCCCAAAGTGCATCATCGAGCTTGGATGACCAATCTTTCCGAGATGTACTCACCGTCTTTTCCAAGATTAGCTTGATCTCTTTGTTGGCCGCTTCGGCTTGTCCATTTGCTTGTGGATGATAGGCCAGTGATTTCTTTGATCGGACCCCATATTTCTGAAGAAGTTTATCCATGATTTTGTTGACAAAATGCGATCCCCGGTCACTGATTAATGCTCTTGGAGTTCGGAATCGGCAAAAGATGTTTTTCTTTAAAAATTTCATTACTATTTGAGCATCATTTGTTGGAGAACAAATTGCCTCGACCCATCGAGATACGTACTCGACCACTAGGAGAATGTACTTATTTCCGAATGATGATGAGAATGGACCCATGAAGTCGATACCCCAAACGTCAAATAGTTCAACCTCAATTACGTTGGTTAGGGGCATCTCATGACGTCTTGAAATATTTCCTACTCGTTGGCATCTATCGCATTGTTGAATGAAGAGATAGCAATCTTTGTATAGCGTAGGCCAATAAAATACGCTTTGCAACACTTTTGCAGCAGTCCGTGTTGCTCCAAAATGTCCTCCGGTTGGTGATGAATGACATTGTTGAAGAATTTCATCCCATTCCTCTTGTGGTACACATCTCCTCACGATCATGTCGGCACATCTCTTAAAAAGTAATGGATCATCCCACATATAGAACTTGATATCATGTAGGAATTTCTTCCTTTGATAATGGGATAAATCCGGGGGTAGCACACCTGCGACCAAAAAATTAACAATGTCACCAAACCACGTAAATTTAGCTTCTACCATAAAGAGCCGCTCGTCCAGAAATTCTTCTTTAATCCCTTCGATCTCCGGTTCCTCCTCCTTTTTGTACTCGAGGCGAGATAAGTGGTCGGCTACCACGTTTTCACATCCTTTTTTGTCTCGAACTTCCACGTCAAACTCTTGTAAAAGAAGAATCCATCGAATTAGGCGAGGTTTAGAGTCTTTCTTCTCAAACAAGTATTTAATAGCTGCGTGATCCGTGTGTACTATCGTCTTTGTCCCAATTAAGTATGATCGGAACTTATCAAAAGCAAATACTACGGCAAGCATTTCTTTCTCCGTTGTTGTGTAATTTTGTTGGGCTCCGTCCAATGTTTTGCTTGCATAATAAATAGCCCGAAAGAGTTTTTCACGACGTTGTCCCAACACAGCACCGACCGCATAATCACTTGCATCACACATGATCTCAAAAGGTTGAGACCAATCCGGTACCATGAGGATAGGAGCACTCACTAATGCCTTCTTTAGAGTCTCAAATGCCTGCAAACATTCGTTAGAAAGAATGAAAGAGGTATCTTTTTCAAGCAATTTACTCAAAGGTTTAGTGGTTTTTGAAAAGTCTTTTATGTATCTCCTATAAAAACCCGCATGTCCAAGGAAACTCCTAATTGCTTTCTCATTCTTTGGTGGGGGAAGTTTCTCAATGGCGACAATTTTCGCCCTATCAACCTCCAAACCGGCGGCGGACACTCGATGGCCTAGGACAATTCCTTCTTGCACCATAAAATGGCATTTCTCCCAATTCAACACGAGATTAGTGTCTTCACATCGCTGCAAAACTAAAGTAAGATTATGCAAGCAATGATCAAATGAATTTCCAAACACCGAAAAATCATCCATGAAAACTTCCATTATATTTTCGATCAAACCGTGAAATATAGCCATCATACAACGTTGAAATGTGGCTGGAGCATTACATAAACCAAACGGCATTCTACGATAAGCATAAATTCCATAAGGACATGTAAAGGCCGTTTTTTCTTGATCTTCCGGTGTTATATAGATTTGATTATACCCTGAATATCCATCAAGAAAACAGAAAAAATCATGCCCTGCCAATCTATCAAGCATTTGATCAATGAAGGGAAGAGGAAAATGGTCTTTGCGAGTAGCCGCATTTAAAGCCCTATAGTCTATACATACTCGCCATCCCGTAACTACTCTCATAGCAATTAATTCATCTTTTTCGTCTTTGGTTACGGTCATCCCTCCCTTTTTTGACACCACTTGAGTAGGACTTACCCACTCACTATCGGAAATTAGATATATCATCCCGGCATCTAAAAGTTTTAGTACTTCCTTTTTCACCACTTCTTTCATTATGGGATTAAGTCTCCGTTGATTTTGCACTTTAGGTTTAAAATTTTCTTCAAGCAAAATCCTATGCATGCATATGGAAGGACTAATTCCCTTCAAATCTGAGATAGACCATCCTATAGCCAACTTATGTGCTCTCAATACACGAAGCAATTTATCTAGTTGAGTGGATGAAAGTGAAGAGGATACAATTACCCGATTGGATTTGTTATCATCCAGAAATTCATACTTGAGGTGTTCCGGGAGGGTTTTAAGGTCCAAGCTTGGTTGAGATGAATCCGATTGAGATGAAACGGACCCCAAATTTTTGTCCATGTCGTTGGACACGTTTGATTCGTCTGTCAGTTTGATTTCTGCAACTACTTCATGCTCCCCTTTTTCTAAATCATCGAACGTATTGCTTTGCGTTTTTTCCTGTAGAGAATTCAATTCAGAAACATAATCAAACAAGTCAGAATCGTCAAACTCCAAAGTTGAATCACTAGAAAAACATGAATTCGTAAGAGCAAACTCTAACGGATCCGACGATAATGAGTGTAAGAATTTTTTTCTTTCCATACGAGCTTATATGGTCAATAACATTGCAATATTCCGTATTATCATGAAATTTCATAGCTTTGAATATGGAAAATAGAACATGCTCGTCGTTAACACGTAGTGTTAATTCTCCCCTTTCAACATCAATAAGAGCCTTTCCTGTTGCTAGAAATGGACGTCCAAGGATAAGTGGTAAATCTCCGTCTTCTTCCATATCAAGGACAACAAAATCCGCTGGAAAAATAAATTTGTCGACTTTTACAAGCACATCTTCAACAATCCCCTTGGGATGTGTTATGTATCGATTCGCCAATTGTAGCATAACCGTTGTGGTTTTCATTTCTCCGACACCTAATTTCCTGAAAATAGATAACGGCATGAGGTTAATCGAAGCACCTAAATCACACAAAGCTTTATCGAATGAGACGTTTCCAATAGTGCATGGAACGGTAAAGCTTCCGGGATCCTTAAGCTTTTGAGGCAATTTGCATTGGATAATAGCGCTACATTCTTCTGTTAGTTTAACCGTCTCATGATCTTCCATCTTTCTTTTTCTTGACATCACATCCTTCAAGAACTTTGCGTAGTTAGGCATTTGTTCCAAAGCGTCTGCAAAAGGAATATTGATATTAATTTTCTTGAAGATGTCTAAAAATTTTGCGAATTGTGCATCTAACTTTTTCTTTTTGAAACGTTGAGGGAAAGGTAGAGGAACGTTAGGAGTAGAGTTAGGAGATATTTTAAGCTTCTCAGCCCCCTTACTTGTATCATGCTTCCCTTCTTCTTTTTCAATTTCGAATTGATCCTCCTTGACTTCCTCACTTGGCATCTTTGGCCCTTCATAATTCGTTCCACTTCTTAAGGTGATCGCTTGGCACGACTCTTTTGGATTCACTTCGGTATTGCTCGGAAATTGTCCCCGTTGATGTTGACTCCCGACCACTTTAGCTAATTGTCCAATTTGAGTTTCGAGATTTTTCATTTGAGCTCCCATGGTGGTAGCTAGTTGAGTGACATGGCCTTCGATTTTGTCTAATTTCTCCTCATCTCGACTAAATCGGCTTTTCGTCTCCATCATGAAGGTAGCTAGAATATTCTCGAGATTCGACGTCGGTTTTGCTTCTTCAATTATCTCCCCATTCGATACCTTGAATCCGGCCGGTGGTTGCAAAGCATTCTTTGGATTAGCATAGCTAAAATTTTTATGATTTCGATTTGAGGGATGGTAGAAGCCCGGTGGTGGATTATTTCGGTAATTGTTGTAACTCCGATTATTAATGTAGTGTGCCTCTTCCAATGGATCGTACGGTAGTGAACTTGAACTTCCTTGAGAAACTCCCTTCGAATCACCTCCTTTTGTTAGAGCCCCCAATTGAGTAGTTAACATCGTCATTTTTGCGGTTAATGCCTTTATAGGATCCGAATCGGATATCTCAGCCACCCTTCTAATATTTGATCTTTCTGTTGGCCATTGATAGCTATTCATAGCCATTTCTTCGATCAATCCATACACTTCTTCATCACTTCTTGCTAGCAATGCCCCTCCCGCGGAAGCATCAATAAAATTTCTTGTTTCCCCCATAAGACCATTGTAGAAGAAACACATTTGTTGGTCTTCGGGGAAACCATGTCGAGGACATCTCCTTAGTAGATCTTTGAAACGTTCCCAAGCTTCATATAATGGTTCGGAATCCAATTGATGAAATTGAGTAATCTCACCTTTTAGCTTCATCGTCTTGTTTGGTAGGAAAAATTTGAACAAAAATTTTTCGCTCAGTTCTTCCCATGTCTTTATACTTCCGGGAGCTAAAGTTCCAAGCCAATTTCTTGCTTTCTCCCTCAAAGAGAATGGAAACAATCGTAAGCGTATAGCATCATCCGAGACTCCATTCATTTTGATAGTATCACATATTTGCATGAAATGAGTGAGATAGGCATGTGGATCTTCGACAGCAAATCCTCCAAATTGATTTTGTTGAACCATTGAAATTAAGGTCGGCTTCAACTCAAAATTATGAGCGTTGATGGGAACATGAGTGATTCCTCCAAAGTTTCGGTCGAGTTTCGGTCGGAATCCATCCCGAATTGATTGCACCCTAGTTGGTGGATTTTCAATCCTTCTGCCCTCGTTGTCTTGGATTACTGCATTCTCGTTTGCGTTGCCCCTTTCTACGTTGTCTCCCGCTCTCTCCATGTCTTCAAAAAGATCCCTTCTTAGTTTCCTTGAGGTAGCACTTGTTCTTCGGGCAAATGCTTCTACTTCCGAGATGAAAGTTTCAAACGGCACTCGAGATGAACGAGTGTTCATGCACTCCCTGAGTAGAAATTGTATGAGTTAAGTAACAAATAAGAAAATGTCTAAAGTAAGACTAAAAACACTTATCGTAATATCAACACAAAAATTAATTTAGTCCCCGGCAACGGCGCCAAAAATTTGTTCGCTATATTTTTAAACAATCCGCAAGTGTACGGAGTAAGTGTAGAAAGCGGCGAGCAAGGTCGTATTCCACAGAGACTAAATATTCTTATTATGTTGAGTAATAGATTATAGTGTTCCCGGTTTTATCTAGACGATCAAAAGGTAAAATTGATGATTAATGAAATAACATACAATGATCACAATAATTTAAAACGATTGAAAATATTTGAATGAATTGCAAGAGTTTAGAAAGGTAAATTCCAAGGCTAGGTTTCCGTTGATTACTAAATTTAGTCGGGATTGGTTTCAAAAGGGTCTAAGTGTGTTTCTAAAACGATGATCACAACAATATTCTAAAGTCTCTCTCGAGATGCATTAAAACGTAGATTAAACAACCTATAACAACGTCTCGCTCTATTATAAATTATCTAACTCCAAAAAATGTTCATAAGATTAGATATCATCATAGTTCATCACCGATTTCTCAATCTCGTAATTTACTACGTCAAATACTCGAAACCTATTAATGCCCTCTTCTCTCGAATTATAAGCAATTAAGTTTAACATGTAAAAACATTGATCAAGTGTCTAAACATGAATCAAACCAAGTATTTGATAAAGAAATCACACTAGATAAATATAATTATCAATCCCTCAAAATCATAGCAAATCAACGTACTCCCATGCCCGGAATCTAAAGAGTTTAGCCGGACATGGTATTGAAAGGAAGATTAATAATCATCATGTTCATGCTAAAAAACAACAAAATGAAGAAAAGATAGGAAGAAGATAAAACTCCTGGTGTGTCTTGATCGATCCTGGTTGAAGCCTTCAAATGTTCTTGAAGTGTTCTTCAAGAATTTCTTCAAAACCCCTTCTTTTTGGAATGAAAACCACTTAATCTTTTGTTATTCTCTCTCTCTAATCTCCCAACATTCAGCATATCTCCTATCATGCCCCATATCCTCCTTTTATAAAGCTAAAACAATCACTTTTTCCACACAAATCTTTCAAAAATGTCAAAAGATGATATTTCCACCGAAAAGTGACACGGCCCGTGTCAAATGACACGGCCCGTGTCATAGTATGCTCAAAAAGCCAAAACCCGCTGGACAGGGAACTCGACCGTGTCAAATGACACGGCCGAGCAAATGACACGACTGTGTCAAATGACACGGCTCGTGTCATACTCGTCTAAATAAGCAAAATGGCCCTGGAAGTGAGACCCGACTGTGTCAATATGGCACGGCCGGGCTAATGACACGGCCCGTGTCGATTGACACGGCCAGGCTCGTGTTGACTCGTTTTGACACCGTTTTGACTCCTTTTTAAGCCCGATCTCTCGTTTCCGCATTGCTTGATATGTATTGGGGTTGGAGACTTAGTTCTTGCTTGATTTATGTCCATAAAGTACCTATAAAATCAATAGAACGTACCCAAGCGTGATCGAGTCCAATAAACATAATACGAGTATAAACGACACAGATCTACACATTTTAGGATCTTAAAACCCGGAAAATCGATGTAAATATATGTGTAAAAATGAGTGTTATCAGAGTTCTAGCATTTCAGGCCTTGTCCTTTCAAATGAGATTTTACGACGGATTGTTTTTATAAGTCTTTGAATGTTTTTAAAAGATAGTACCGTCGTTAGACTATTGGACATTCGTAAATGTTTGCAAAAAATGTCTTTCAGCCTTGTGGGTTCCGTCTTAGGGCCCACGGCGCTGTAATATTCCTGGTCGGATCTGTGGGTGTTACAGAATATGGTATCGGAGCTTAGGTTGAGAAAACCTAAGCAGTCGGGTCGAGTCGAGTCGTGATTCTATTGCGTCATTTGAGTTGTCTATTGACCAATATTAGAGCCCTGGGTTTTTGTTGTTCACTCGGGCTTGTGTGTTATGTGATTTACCAGTGTGGTACTGTGGTTGTAAACTTTTTCAAAAGGCATTAACGTGTTTCTTCGGATAGAGATGTGTTGTGTTCTCAAGTTGAACTAAGTTTGCAAAATGTGTGTTTCGTAAATATCTGTGTCGAGTATTTTCTTGAGTCGAGACATGTGCCAGTATCACGGGGAATCGTCGGATTCACGATCTGTAAGTATTTGGATTTTCGAATTGCATTGACATTTATTGCCGTTCTAAGTTGATATGCTTTGAGGTTCAAAAATATATTATGCATCACAGTATAAGGTGACAGAGTTGAGACAGTATTGATGATCTTAAGAAGCCATGATTTTGGAAATCAATATGTCGGTTAAATATTGGAATGGAGTTGTGCATTTCGGAAAAATATTGTGAATAGTTGAGAAGAACATGGAGTCATGTTAGTTCATTTTGAGATATATGAACAATTTTTGAGCATTTGAAAATGATACTTTTCAAACTGAATGTTTCACAGATGTTTTATGGAAAATGATTTTTGGGCCGAGACCCAATCGATTTTAAAATAGTTTTGTAACTCAGGACTTGGAGTCCGAAAAGAGTTTTCTACTTTTTAAACTTCTTGTAATTGTAATACCCGTTATTTTCTCTTTCGGTAATTTTTCGTTCTTGGCATCTTTCTGATTTCCAGAAACTCGCTTGGGAGCGTTTTGACATTTTGATAATTTTTTGTTCTGTGTGTTTGGTCATCCGAGGTTGTTCCGGGGCTGTTTTATCCGAATCCGTGTTTT
This sequence comes from Orobanche coerulescens, assembly GCA_033398695.1. Lineage (NCBI taxonomy): Eukaryota > Viridiplantae > Streptophyta > Magnoliopsida > Lamiales > Orobanchaceae > Orobanche > Orobanche coerulescens. The sequence continues at coordinate 98,602,181 of CM065818.1, read as the reverse complement.
GGGCAACTTTTTCTGCTATTTGGTTCATTTCGTATGATGGTGGTTCGAAACTACGGTTTCGTGTTTCCTATTAGTCTGTTGAGATTTGTCATGCGTGTGTGAGCTTCGGTTCGGTTGCTTGACGTCATATTGCGATTTACGGACGTTTTGGGCTGTTTCGTAATTTCCCAAAGCTTGGGGGTGATTTCTTCTGTTATCGTATTCCGAACCTTCGGGTAGTCGGAATCGTATTTTCTTTTAACGCTTGAGTCCGTCGTTCTGAACTCTTCGTACGCATGTCCTCGTCTTCTGTTGTTGTCATCGTTTCGCGGTTTCATCGCGCTTATACTCGACGAGCTGAACTTAGCAGTTCTGGAACTGCTAAGTCATTTACGTACACTATGCTTTAAGCATAACATACGCTATCAGCATGTGCCTTACATACGTTAAGCCCTTCCCATAACGTACGTAAGGGTCTTCGCTATTTTGGACAGGGGGGTCTGGCCATCTATTACGTATGTAATCTTTTTCTGCATTACATACGTAATAGAGGTAACATACGTTATCCTTCTTGGTTAACGTACGTAACTCATGCGCAGGTATTTATATTGGAGGGTTGACCATGTTCGTCATTTTTTTCACCCTTCTTCCTTCTTCCGCGGCTGAGGCGATTGTTGGCAATCTAGGAGCGATTTTGGAGTCTTGTAACTCCAAGTTTACATCTTCCTTAAGTTCTTGGTGTTGTTTAACATCATCAATCTGTGTTCTTCATCTTCGATTTGAGGTAATCATCTTGTAAATCCTTCCTCTATATTTCATGAATCTTCGAGTTTCGGGTTGTTCTTCTTGAATCGTGTTGTTGTATATCATCAATCGTGTTCTTCCCTGTGATTTAATTCGTATTTCTTACCATATTCGGGTCCGTTTAATGTTCTTGGGGAAGTATTGAACCCCAAGTGTTCGATCTTTTGTTTCTACGAATTCTTGTCGGGGATTTCGTATATTTATCTATTCTTCTTGTGATCTACTTCATAGTAATTATATTGTTCTTGTATTTTCGACCTAGTTGGAAGATTCGTGGGTTGCCGGTCAAGCTTTTTTGTTGCTTCACGTGCATTGGATTTGAGGCAAGTACCTTGATATACGAATTGTAACTATGTGAAATCATTGTTGTCGAAGTGTATGAATTTATACGTATGTAGATATATATATATATATACTTATATGTTAAATATATGTATGTATATACGTACATTGATATATATGTCTATGTCGGTGAATGCCGAGAGATGAATGCTAACACTAGTTGACGTACTCAACTTGGATTGATGGATGAACCATACTTATAGATTTAACATAGTACTATTATATATATATATATATATATATGTTCGGTTGAGTTGCGATATAAGAGTATATGCGTAATGTTTGTGGGTTTTGCCGAAGGCTTATTGTGTTGAGTCTTGATTAATAACGTGCGTGTGATTGTTGTTTATTTGTGTGGTCGTGGACTGACGGATAAGTTATGTGAGTGGGCGTATTGATTTGATAATTGTTGCAATGATTGACTGTGTGCTTGATGTTTTGAAATAATGTGAATACTTGTTGTGAGAGACGTCATATCCGGGAGCCTCTGAGGGTGGGGTGTGTACTCCGGCCTGGTGTACGCTGCAATATGCAGCTCCATATGGTTGGTGAACGCCGGTGTTTAACCTGATGCGTGTTCAAGGGGCGGCTCTTGCGGGAGTGACGCCGGCGCGATGACATGTACAAGGGGCGGCCAACATAGTGGAGTGAATGCCGGTGCACAGGTGATTCAATGGAGGCGCCTGGCAGGCTTATTGGTAACGGATAGTTGAGTGATATCTAAGACCCCATTACCGAACAATTTTCGTATTTCAAATTCTTTCAACTCTTTTCAAAATGCTGGTCTCGATATAGACCGTGATTCGTGTTTATGAAAGTGTGTTTCAACTTGTTTTAAACGTTCGTATCAGGGTTAATTAACCAAGGACATTTGACGAGATCTCCGAGTGTTAATTAATCAGGGGTCTTGAGCAGTATTGGTCGGATGAGAGGCTGTGTATTTGTTGATGCTTGTGACGATATTCTGTGGTTTGGGTCGAGGACCTATTGAAATGTTGAAGTGATTCACTTGTGATAGTGTTCTATAAATTGGGTTGGGGACCCCGAATAACGTTGACATGGTTTTCTTCTAATTGTTTTCCACATGTTTGGTCAAGGACCCGAGAGCTTTTGAAATTAGTTTCCAAATGTATTTCCATTCGAGTTTCAAAACCCCGAAACAACCCGAGTCAATAATAACGTTTCCAAACTACCTTATCAAAATATTTTCCGAGAGTCTTTCTAACTATGTGACTATCTTACACCTTGTATACGTGAGTGTTATTCTGTGTTGACTATGGGAATGTGTGATTTGTGTTAAGGCTTCGCGGCTGTCGAGTTTTGGGTTGATATTTTTCCTATATCCTGTATGATTTGTACTTGCACTAGCAAAATTCCAATTTGCTAACCCCCGAGTTTTCGGGGGGTGGTGCCTGTTATGCGCTCAGGTTTTGGCAGCTCGAGAGCAGTCATGGGATTGGTTTGGAAGGAGATGGAAGACGATGATTCTAATCACACAAGAGTCAGAGTCTTTTTTCTTTTGGTTCATCTTGGTCGGTATTTATCATTTGACTGAGTTTTCACCCTTGCACGGGTGTAGTTTTCATTTATTTAATGGAGTTGTCATTCATCTTTGTGTTCAAGTTTATTATTGTCTTTTAGATGTGAATTTCATTAGTCTCTGAATTGTTTAATGACCTTGTCGGTCTGCTTTGTAATTAGATTGATCCCGGTCGGTCAATCATTGAGCGGTCTAATTTTGTTTAGCCTGGTAAATCCTTGCGAGAAGGGTTTACGGCGTGTAATATTTCCCGAATGGTTTTGGGGGTGTTACAAATATGGTATCAGAGCCAGGTTTGCGGAAAACCTAGGCCATTGGGTCAAGTCCATGTATCGTGTAAGTCGCGCGCATCAGAGTTGTGATTAGTATCGTGGTTCTGACATCACCTTCTGGCAATCCGTGATGGTAAGCCTCCCGATCGTAAGTCCCTTATATACGTATTTGATATTATTGTTTTAGGATATAACATGCGTATGCGATCCAAGTGAAATGGTTATGTAGTATGTTTCGGAAGTCGAGCATATTTGTCGGTTTCTGCATTTCAGTAGAATAAACCTTGAGTGTTAATTTTATCCGCTGCGTGAGTATTTTGAAATGGCTCTTGGTATCTTACAAATTGAATTTTTATTTCGTAAACCGATTCCCTAAATCGAGTTTTTGGCATTTTGGCCTTGATCGTTTTATGACGGGTTTTTTTCAAATGATTTTGAGTTTTGCAAAATATTACCGTCATCGGCATTTTTAGCGTTTTCGAATGTTTTTGAAAATGGTTTGTAGCCTAGTGGGTTCCGGCATGGGGCCCACGGCGCTGTAATGTCACGAACATTTTTTTTTTGTGGTGCTTTAAAATTTTCCTACCATTGTGACCATGATTTAATGTCGTCATGTCAAATGGTCACGTATCTCGGTGAAAAATCCTTTCGATTAAGCATTTTGGTAGAAGAGGAAAGATTTTCAAATTGTGTTATTTGGAACTCAACACTTTTGAGATATTTCAAATTAGTTACGATTCATAACAAAAATTTCTTTTATACATTACTCGAAAATAATTTTTAGAGTCATCGTATAAACTTCCTCTTCCGAAATAAAGGATAGTATTTACAAGTCTTGGGTGTAACGTGACTCGCCCTCTTTTTCAAAAAGTTGTTTTCATTAAGTGTATGCATATAATGGTCGTCCTAGTCGAAGGGCTCGAAATTGACTTCAGAAAACTTTGTGCCTTACGATATTACCGTTATTCTAAAGATGTTAACTAAACCTTGTGTTGATCATTGTAGTATACTGTACGACTGATTATTTGATAATGCTGAATGGTACTATATGTATTAGTATGTCGAGCCTTGGCGGATGTAGACGGGATGATGGAAGTAGAAGCAGCGAGGTGGTTCGTACGACAATTATTCATGTTACAGTGAAGGAATATCAAGATCGAACGATATCCTGTGAAATCTCTTCAGTGATCGAGCCCACAAGCGAAGCAAAGAGACCGAGGATATCTGGGAAATTTCTGGGTGGTGAAGAGACTAAGGCTCCCAAACCCTCACGTCGTTCGAAAGCGTCATCTTCGCGGTCGGGTGCGAACGCTGGAAATCTCAAACCAGCATCGGCGACTCTCGGTAAGAAGAGCAGGTGCTTCAACTGCAACCATCCAGGACACGTACGTGCAAATTATCCCTCTCCACTCTTAACTTGTTACCGGTGCGGGTGTGAAGGTCATCGGGAGAAACTCTGTGAGACAGTTTCCGAATTGGTAAGGAATGGTGCCCTATTGGAAAGCAGAGCAAATGACCGGAGAGTGTTTCGAAGCCCTATGTTCCTTCTGAGGATCCTAACATGGGAGAATGAATATTTTGTACTATGTCTTAATCGTTGTTGTTTCCAATAACCGTGACAGCGATCGTTTTCGTTTCATTGTTTTACGTTTCCAACTCTCGTTGCTCTAAGTTTCGAGGTCATAATGTCTTTTTAGTGCGTACATTACTTAAACTTGATTGTGTACGTTAACTTCATCTTTGTTGTGTATTGGGGTTGTATCCAATTGTTTACGTAAGTGTCCCGAATAGGAAGCTTCTAATGTTATGTTACCATACATGTGTAACATTCGGGACTTACATAGTGTATGTTGTTCGTACTTGATAATGTATGTTATGCTTGTTTGCAGACGTTATTTCCTGCATATAACGTACGTTATGTACGGCAGTTTGTGATGTTTGTGGTCTTGTACGAATCTGCTTGTTTTCATTTGTGTTTGTTGATTTAGTCTTTCACTTGATTAAATTAATAATTTTTATAAATCATATGTTGACCTAAAAATTATTCCAACAGCCTCCCTATTTTTAATGATGGCAAAACAACATTTAATTTTTTTGTACTTAAATACCTAAACATTTATGGAATCAAATTGTTCAACTTTGTTTGATTGCTTTTGTACAAGAAATTGGTGAATAACTTTCACCGAAAATAGCTCCCTCTGGTTTAAGACTATTTTCTCCCTTGTAGTATTATTTTCTCCCACTTTTTGTCATCAACAAAAAGTTTTCTATCTAAGTGGGTGTGAAAAGAGTTTTAAAGCTACTTCACACGAAAAAAATATTTTCAATATTGTGCTTTAAATGGCCTATATTTTCGCAAAAGTTTGTAAATGCCAATGAGTTTATTTTGAATAATAGTTTTGATTATCAAAAAATCACTTAAACAATAAGCTATAAGCTAGAACTAGAAGTTGCAAAACTATTTGTTTAGAAACAAAACAGAAGGAAAATCATTAATATGAGATTTAGAGATTATGAATTTGTAAGTCGATAAGTATATAATCCTGTTGGATTTTGTTGTAAAATAAAAGAGGGTCGTATCCCACGTTGAAAGAGCACAAAGAGTGGGAGGCTTCCTAATCCAATAAAAGAAGCCATCCCACATTGGAAACAAGAAAAGAACTGGAGGCTTCCTAATGCTATATAAGGAGACATTGGGTCTTTATTCCAAGTGAACCAAAATCAAATGCACTACTTCTCTTTGTATTTGATTCTTCTTAAATTCCTTTCTTGTATTCTCTAGTAGAGAGTTGGAAGAAAGGTGTAAGTTAGTCAAAGAGTTATTGTAGTAGTGCGGAAGTTGGTTTGGGGTCGAGAGAGAGAATTTGTGTGATTGTAAAAATTTATCACATAGTAGTATTTTCTCCGGTGGGGGCCGTGGTTTTTTTCTCTGGTTTTGGAGTCTCTACGTATATTTTTGTGTTATTTATTTTTCTCTATTATTGTTCTTTGGGAGGGTTGTTGGGGATCTTTGAGGCCGTTTTTTCCAACAAATCCAGGGAGTTTCTACAGTTCACCCCACTTTGTATACGGTTGACATTCATCTTATTTCATCATACTTATTAATAATCGTTGGATCAATTGTATAATTAATAAAACTAGTTGTATTAAATCATGACCGTTCATACAATATAATAATATGTACAAGAGTATCTGGATATTCAATTGAAAAATTACACTTATAACCCTTTAATTAACTTAAACAAATTTTAAGAAAATAAATCATAAAATAAATTCAAAGTGAATTATTTTTCTCATCTCATCGACATGGACGATGAGAATAGAGCAGCGATTCTCTACTCGCGATTCTCACGCACTAAACGCATTTCTTCCTTGGTCGGCGACTGTTGCCTCCGCCAGCCGCCGGCCACCCTCCTGCTTAATTTTTGCCCTTCTCTTCTTCTATTCACGTTTCATGTTCCGAATTTCAACTTGATTCCCCCCGATTCAGGTTTTGGGGATCTCTTCCTCGCGAGCTACAGCCTCGTTTCGTATCCAGATTTGGGTTTCGCTACCCGACCCAGACCCCGCCCACCCATTGATGGAGGCTTTCATATTCAAGGGGTTCAGCAGATTCCCCTTTTTCACGATTCGTGACATCATACGAAGATTCATTCCCATTCACGATCTTAGAGATATATTTTGTTTTGGGTGCGTGCTGTTAGTTTCGAAAAGGGCCTGCAATTCTTCTTATACAGATGCCTTACACACCATTCGATGTGCTACCGATCTGGAATCCGCGCCGTTCATGAAGCCGTTAAACAATGAATTTTCCTCTCTACATGTAAGTCGGCCTTCAACATCATTATTTGTGGAATATATTTGATGTGCTCTTTAGATTTATTCATTGATTCTTTTACTTTTACCCGTAGGTTTGAACGAGCATTGGATCCTATGTTAGTTCCGGAAGCACCAAAGACAATTAGCTATGCCTTTTTGAGTGCTGTAAGTTTCAAAAGCATATATATATATATATATATATATATATGGGCAATCATCCGCTAGGCATTACAGTTTAAGTACCATGATTTTTACTTAATGCAGTATGAGAGGTGGTTGGATTTTGACACTAATCCATTGTATGCTCTCATGCACGAGTCCATATACTGTCAGGTAAATTTGTTTCATGCTGCCAATGCCTGTCTCTTATTATATTATAGTCAGGCTAATTTATGTTCTTCAGAAAATCTCTTGTTTAAAAATATGGAAATATAGACAAACCTGCGATTTTGCTGAAAAATATGGAAATATAGACAAACCTGCGATCTGGAAATATAGATAAACTCGTTCATGAACCCGCGCCGTTCATGAAGCCGCGATAGTTCTGAACCGATGAGTGATGGCACTTGGCGGATTTTGCTTCACAGATATCGGCTTTGATAAGTTCTTTGGCAGTTTTGAGTGCTCGTGTGCTGCGATAGGGTCCCGGATTTTCCGGCTGAATTCAGTCTTGAGTCTTACGGAGGCACTCCCTTCGTTGATTGACGGCATTCCCGTCTTCTTATGGCAGAGGTGAATGCTAGTTAATCATTTTCTAACTCTCTATTTTCTTGTAATTTCTACTTTTTTACTGACCTAAAATAAATTTTCATACAGCATCCGGAAATGGACTTTTCAAATGCGAAGATCAGCTAAGGGAGCTGTTTTTGTATTTAAGTCAGTGGTGTTATTCACAGACCGATATTATGATTTGCATAAGTCGCTTCTTGCTCTGAGTTTTGCTGGTTTTAATTTTGAAGGACCTATCTGTCCGCCTGTTTTTTTTTCTGTTTATACTCTGCAATTTCTTTTAGATGGTTTCGGATGTTTGTGGTACTTAAAAGATTATTATAAGGTTGGTTTTTGGGGCTGCTTTCTTGGATGACTGTTTCTATGAGTTATTATTTCGACGAAATTGATCAAGTTTGAGCTTGCAGTTATTGGAACTTACACCACACGGTTGATCTTAATTTTCTATCTCGAATTGATGTTCATTTTGTTCTGCCCTTAAGGAGATTTTCCAATCCCACCTCCACTAACTTCAGCACTCCAGGGCTTGAAACACCGACTTGAAATTGCAGGATCCAGGAAAAACATGGAGAGCTGCCTGCCAAAATGGTCAATCTGTTTGAAATTTTCTGAATGTCTCCATTTATGAATGAAGTATTCTGCTCATAGAATGTGTTTGTATGACTCTCATACAAGGGGTTGCCTGTTTAAATTAGGGGTGTTATTGGACCGTGTCAGGCCCTTTTTCAAATTGAGTATGTTCAATTTCGATCAATTATGTTTACCCTCGGCCAATTATGTTCAATATCAACCAATTATGTATAATTTTAAATCGATCATGTACAATTACAACTAATTATAAATAATTGCGATCGATTATGTATAACTAGATGTCCTCCCGTGCGATGCACGCCGTAAAATATTAAGTATTTTATTATGTTAAAAATTGTGATCGAATTTTAATAATATTATAAAATTATTATAAAATGTACATGAGTCCGTATACACACACACATATACTTTATTTGATTTAGTTTCATTTATAAACTCTTATCATGTGATCTAAGGGCACATGATAGGAAAGCCGTAAATTAATTAAGCACCAACATTTATTTTTTCATATAGGACAATATGAGTGTTATATCTAATTTTATAAATAAGAAATTAAATTATGTTTATTATTATCAACTTTTATTATAGCCGACCCCGACCCCACAATATTTTGGGATTAAGGCTCTGATGATGATGTTGTTGGTGTTGTATTATCAACTTTCATTAAAAGTATACAAGCGATATTCTTACTAATATAATTTTTTTATATGATTTAACATTAATGTAATATATTTTATTATTTTATAATCAGAACAAAATAATTCTTAAAAATCAAATAATTGTTAAAAAAAAGCTATGAAAATAAACTAAAAATATATCTTTCTTCAATAGTCTTATATTTTTATATTGAAATATTTTAATCATCTAAATATATTATAAGTATATTTATATTACTTTATATATACTATATGGATGTCAAATTAAAGAGCACGAAGTAAGAATTAATTTGATATGGTTTTTTTTTTTCAAAAATAAAATTGATACATAAAAGTTATAATTGTTTAAACTATTAGGGTAAAATTAAAAGAAATAAACTAAGAGGAAGTTTTTAATTGGTAGATAGTATATAATGGAATAATCCTCTAACCCTCTCCCAAATTAAACGTCCATTTTTCTTAAGATTTTTAAAAAGAGGATTAACGTGGAGATAGATTTTTTTGCGACTCTCTTTTAATATTAAGTATAGATGTGTAAAAATTCGATATAAAATATATAAACATGACAGAAATCTATATGATCATTGTATATTTGTAATATTTATATTAATATACTAATATAATTACATATCAGTATACAGGTGAAAGAACGTCATATATTTTTGATAAATATTTAGATTAAAGTCGCACATTTTATACTTAATAATGATATTAATTCATTAGGCATAGTTATTTTACGTACTTAAAAAAAATATAATCAACTTATTATATTTATTTATATAATTTTTATTTTCATAATAAAGAAGAATCGATCAAAAAATTATTTTTAACTAATAATATATCTTTCTACTAGGAATTGTAAGTCTATCTATAATTCTTTTCCCAAATATTTTTAAAATAAAATAACTGAGTAATCTAAAATTATTATAAGAAGGTGAAAACTGAAGTAAAAATATTGATCTTATAAAAAGATAGATTTACTTCAATGAAATTATTTGGAAATTATCTAATTTTTGTATTTTATATAAAAATAATTTAAAATCAAGATATAATATAATAATTATTCAAAAACAACTTATATTCAAAAAGAAATATTTTAATTATATATATGCCTAATGAATGTTAAATCAAATATCGTAAAAAAAAGATTAATTTAAAATATTAATAATAAAAAAATAGAGTTGAGACGATAAAACTATTAACTTCTAAACATTGGGAGGAAAATAAAAAGAAAAAAGAAAAAAAAAATTTGGTTCCCATTAACTCTCATTCAAATGGTAGGAGTTAGTGTGTTTTAAAAGAAAAAGATAATTAATTCAAAAAATTCACATAAAGACACGTGTTTTGTACAACTCTCTTTTAATAGTAAAGTAGATTTTAAATTGATCATGTACTATTACAACTTAGTGTAGATAATTTCTGGAATATCCGCAATTTCGGATTTCCGGTAATTTTCATTTTTCGGCGGAGGTCCGTTTCGACGACTCGCTTTTGACCGTTTCGTCATTCTGAGAATACTTAATTCTACACTTTTTGTCATTCGAGTTCGTTTCGGTATCGTTTTGTTGAGTTTCGTGTTCTTAAATGACTTTTCCGCACTTGAGTTCGATTCTCGCGAATCTCGTCCGAAACTGTTGTTTCGAGTTTCTCGGAAGTCCATTTAATGTTATTATTCATGTTGTAAGCTTCGGTTTGGTGTTTCGATCGTGTATCATGTATTTCGGACGTGTTGGGCCATTTTCGTAAGTTCCCAAAGTTTGGGGTAATTACTTCCGTTGTCGAAATTCGAGCCCTCGGGTGGTCGGAATCGTGTGTTCTCTTAGTGTTCGGATTCGTCTTTGCGAGTACTTCGTAATCGTGTTTTCGGTTTACATTCAGGTCTGAGTTTCGGGATTTTCTGGACCGTCGGATCGACCGAGGCCTGGCCGAGTAACGGCCGTAATGGCCCGGCAGTAACGGCCGTAAGGCCGGTTACGTACGTAATAGCCTGCCGGTTACGTACGTAACATGTCCGGCAGAATCAGTCCAGAGAGTTCGGCCTTGGCCGATTACGTACGTAGGCCTTGGCCGATTACGTACGTAAGCGGCCGGCCAGGGTCGGCTATTTATAGGCCACGACTGAGTCATCCGGCCATTTCTCATCTTTTCTTCGTTCCTTCCGCGATTTTTCACCATAGATCGATGGTTTTGAGTAGAATCAACTTATATCAACATGTTTTGGAAGTTGGAATCATGGATTAACATCATCTTCCACCCGGATCGAAGGTAAGAATACCTAAACTTTTGGTTTTTGGATGTTCTTGAGGTTTCTTGGTGTTTTGGCCGATTTGCTTCGTTTTGATTCATATTATTGTTAGAACTTGATTGTAAACTCGTAATCATTCAATACCCTTGAAGTTTTTTGGAACGAATTTGAGTATTTCTTTGAATAATCGATTAAATTGGACTACGCCCTCAAAGTGTCCGATAAAATGCTTCAATGGGTAGAACTTGGGAAGTTCCATACGTTTTCGTAGAATTGTGATTGAATTGATATCGTTGTGACTTAGGAACGAATTCTTGTGAAGAAATCGAGTCGGAACCCTTCCGTTCGTTGCCTTCTTTGGGGTTCGAGCTTCCCGGTCGAACCGTGTTCTTCGGAGCGTTCGGTAGCGGTTATTAAGGCAAGTATCTTACTATACGACTTGTATCTTGCGACTAGTAATTACGTATGAGATGTATGATGACTTTGCTTGCCTTCGTAATTATGTTTCGTTTGATTTGGTTGTGTTTTCCGTAATTTGAAGGCTTTGTGATAATAGTGTTATATCAGTATACGTTGTGCCATTTGTGCAGGAATGCGACGTACATATGGGATGGTTGTACACTTGGTTGTGCAATGTATTGTGTACCGAATGTGTGTTATGTTGGTTAAATGTCGTTGATTGATGATAGTTGTTGCGAGTGTCGAGGTTGTGTTATGTGCGTGCAATGTACGATTTTGTGGTGATCAAGGTGATTGATTAATTGTGCTCATTGTTGTATGTAATGTGAATGTGAATATGTGTGTGACCGCTAAGTTCACTCGTGTTGGTTCGACGGGACCTACGAGGATTCGTGGCAGTGGACTACGGGATCAGAACTTAGTGAGGTACTGAGGTCCAATCGTCGGGTTCCGACGAGGCCTACGATAACGCATGGCGGTGGACCATGAGTTTCGAACACAAGGCGCCCAACCGGGTGAGCTCGACGGGCTTACGGTGACACGTGGCGGTGGACTACGGTGTCGGGACTGTGTGTGATTGTTGTGATTGATATAGTCCGTGCGGGTTGTTATGCCTACGAGACACGTGATGTGGATCACGGTGTCGGAATTGGTTATGTTTGGTTAATAGTCCGTGTGGGTTGTTGAACCTACGGAGACACGTGACAGTGGATCACGGTATCGGAATTGATTATGTTTGTTTAATTGTGCGTGATGTAGTCCGTGCGGGTTGTTGAACCTACGGAGACACGTGACAGTGGATCACGGTGTCATGAGCATGATACTTTTCAAATCAAAGTTTTTAAAGGAAAAGTTTTAAGAAAGAATGTTGGGCCGAGCCCCACGAGATTTATGGAAATGTTTCCCGTATTGTAAACTGTTGAATTATGAAACAAGTTTTGGGTTAAGGCCCTTAAGTTTTTCGAAAGGTTTTGTGAATCAGGACTTGAGGTCTTAAGGTTTTGAAATTCTAAAAAATTCCCGAGATGATAATCTTATTTTCGAATGCTTCATAGCTTATCTTCCCTTGTGAAAACCTCCCGGTAATATTTGATACTTGATTATTATATTTGATCACGATTATTAATTGCTTGTTACATTTCGTATGATTTGATACTTGCACTAGTAAAACAGTGGAGTTTTACTAACCCCCGAGTAATCGGGGGTGGATGTCTGTTTTGCGTCCAGGTACATGTAGATTCAGGGGAGCAGTCACAGGATTGGCACAAGAGGATGACGAGCTACGATACTAATCATGAGTCGAGAGTTGTTTTGATTTTTATTGTGTTGTCAGAGTTGATTTCAGTCTTCCGTTGTATTGTATTTCGACCCCTGTGTGGGTAATGTTATTTAAGTCAGTTTTGTCAATTGGGTTGTGTGACCTCATCGGTCTGTGTATTCACGTGTAAGTGACCATATCGGTCTGTATCATTTTATTGCTTGACCCTGGCTGGGCAAGCGTTTGGTTGTTTATGGATGTTTAGCCTGGTAGATCCTTGTGGAAAGGGTCTACGGCGTGTAATATTCCCATATGGTTTTGGGGGTGTTACATTTATGGTATCAGAGCTTAGGTTGTGGAAACCTAGGCTGTCGGGTCGAGTCACGTCGTGTATTGTCGAGTAATATGTTGTCTTGTCGTTCGAGTCGTCAGGTGACAAGTTGAGTTGTGCGTAGGCACAACGTGTCGGTTATGTTGTCGGACGAGATTAGTATCATGGGCGACCGTCACCTCCGTGCGACCTGTGGATGTAAGTCTCCTCCTTTATGCGTAATACCTGTGTATCTCGATTTTATCTTAGTGAGTTAATTGCGGTGCATAATTTTATTTACACAGTATTGTGTAATATAGTTGTGTTTAATACTTGTGGCACATAGTATGTGTATAGAACTGGGCACGTTATTGTTTTATCTTTGAACCACCGGGTGGGGTGGTATGTTGTGAAAGTTGTAAACCTTGATGGGTTTCGATAAGGTACCGACGGTAGAGTTTGTGAGAAACTCCGATGAATTATTTTGCTGTGTGTTTAAACTTGATACCACGGGATGCATTTAATTGAATTGGCGACCCTGGGTGCCATTTGAGTATGTGGTTTTAAATTCGACTATTTTTGGAATGTTGTAATTTTTGTCCGCTATGGGTAAGTTTGAGAATGTTTCCTGAAGGACTTTACAATTTGAGAATTTTGTAGAAATCGATTTTTAGAAAATATTTTGGTGGTGCGGTCAAACCATGGTTTATATGGACTTTTAAAATTTGTTAAATTTTGACAAATGGGCCGTGTATTTTCAAATGACACAATCAGACGGTATTTGAAAAATGTGTTTTGAAATACTTCGGACATTGTAAAATATTACCGTTGTTTTGGTTATGAACTAAAGGATTTTGGAAAATTTCTGTTTTGCAAAACAACTTTGGCTTCCGTAAATTAGAACGTTATGTGTTTATGTATTGAGGTTAAGTCGTGCAGTGAGTTGCTATATTATTATTCTCGTCAGAAAATCTGGGTTGTATGCCCAAGTGGAGAGATACGTTGTTAGGTATCGTTCCCCACTTCAATGACCGAGGTATTAAACAAAGTGTTTTCAAAATTTCATCCCAGCAAAATCTTTCGAACTCGCGAATTTTTTTTATATTATCATTCGAACAAATACCTCGATAAACTTGTTTTTTTTAAATATTACCGGTGTTGGACCACAATGGTATGCTTAATGTTTTAACCGTGTATGCTGAGGTATAGGTCGTTCATCTTTGTCAATGTGAACGTGTGAATATTGCATTGTGCTGCTGATTGTGGGCTTATGTCGATTATGTGAGGTTTGTTTTATCTTGTTATTCTGATTGGTTGTCCGCTCAGTATGCTAAGGGGTCGAGGTCGAGGCCGTGGTCGTGGTCGTGGTCGTAATCGGGAGCAGGAGAGGGCGACTCCCTCCTTTCCGAGCACCAATCAGATTAGTACAGATCAGGGACATTCGACTAGCGTTAATGTTGACGTTGGCGCCGCCACCATCCTTCGTCAGGTGGTTGACTAGTTAGTGCAGATGAATCAGGCCGTACGTCGGGATGAGAACCCAAATAAGGATAACGGAACTAGTAAGTGGTTACGAGATGTGATGAAGATGCAGCCGCCCCGTTTTGTGGGTTCGTCTGACTTGTTAGGTTGGGAAAACTGGCTCTTCCAGTTGGAGAGAATATTTGATGATGTAGCTTGTCCGGATGATAGGAGGGTACCCATTGCTCAGTACCTACTCGACAAAGAAGCTGCAGACTCGTGGCACGCTGTAGTGCCTGCAGATCGTACACCTACATGGGCTGAGTTTAAGACCGCCATGGAGGCAGAGTATTGCCCGTTGCCTGTTCGTGAACGCAGAATCGTTGAGTTTTTCTTGGCTACGCCCCAGGATGTGTCAATATCCCAGGCGATAGTCGATTATAATCGACAGTTGGCTTATGTTCGTGATCAAGTGAGAAGTGAAGCGGACAAGGTCCGATACTTCAATATGCGCATGAAACCCTATATCCGTGAGAGTATGGCTCCGCTCATGTGTACCACCCTGAAGGAATATCAGGACCGAGCTTTAGCCATTGAGATGGCCGTTTCTGTGACGGAATCTGGTTCAGAGAGTAAGAGACAGAAGACCTCGAGAAATTTTTCAAGAGGCCAGAGGAGTGAGATCCGTGAGCCTGTTGCTTCGCAGCTTTCCTTCCGGGAGCACTCGCTCGGCCGACTGCCTAAGAACCTTACCCTGCAGGCGAGTAAGACGATCGGTGTGAAGACTCGCTTTAATCGCAATGTAGGCCATGCGAGACAGAATTGTCGTTCGCCACCAGCTAATTGTTTTAAGTGCGGCCAACTGGGGCACCAAGCGGTGCATTGTGAGACTGTTGCCAGGATGTTCGGGAATCGGGTTTTCGTTCCTACTCGGGGAGGGCTCGGTGGTGTCCAGTGATGTAGTTGTGTATCGTACTTTGTGCTATAATTCGTGTAGAGATTGATATTTGTTGCGTGAACTTTTTGGTTTTGTTTCTATTCTATCATGATGTTTTATTTTAAGTTTCGGGACGAAACTTAATTTTAATAGGATAGAATATAATATCCGGTATTCTCGTTTTCCGTTATCTTGAATTGTTTGTGTTTTGACGTCAGACATTTTCTTATTGATGAGAATCGGAATGATTTCTATCGTAATACTCTATTTGTTTCTGTCGCATAGCCGTTTTAGTCGGGTGCGACTTATTGTCGCGTACGTTTCTTTGATTAAATATGTGCATATGATGTGGTATGTGATGCGTCGTTAATTGATCGTTATTGTTTTGAATCATTGCCGGTGGCATTGTTATGATCGTCGTGAGGCGTGTTTTCACGCTGTATATTCTTTCGCATTGCTTGTAACGTTTCGCCAATGGGCGAAAGTTATGCGTTTCTTGTGTATCTCGTTGAGGTTTCCTGTTGGGATATTGCTTCTCCCTACTTATTTTAAGTTTCGGGACGAAACTTCTTTTAAGGAGGGTAGAATGTAATATCCGCAATTTCGGATTTCCGGTAATTTTCATTTTTCGGCGGAGGTCCGTTTCGACGACTCGCTTTTGACCGTTTCGTCATTATGAGAATACTTAATTCTACACTTTTTGTCATCCGAGTTCGTTTCGGTATCGTTTTGTTGAGTTTCGTGTTCTTAAATGACTTTTCCGCACTTGAGTTCGATTCTCGCAAATCTCGTCCGAAACTATTGTTTCGAGTTTCTCGGAAGTCCATTTAATGTTATTATTCATGTTGTAAGCTTCGGTTTGATGTTTCGATCGTGTATCATGTATTTCGGACGTGTTGGGCCATTTTCGTAAGTTCCCAAAGTTTGGGGTAATTACTTCCGTTGTCGAAATTCGAGCCCTCGGGTGATCGGAATCGTGTGTTCTCTTAATGTTCGGATTCGTCTTTGTGAGTACTTCGTAATCGTGTTTTCGGTTTACATTCAGGTCTGAGTTTCGGGATTTTCCGGACCGTCGGATCGACCGAGGCCTGGCTGGCCAGGCCTGGCCGAGTAACGGCCGTAATGGCCCGGCAGTAACGGCCGTAAGGCCGGTTACATACGTAACAGCCTGCCGGTTACGTACGTAACATGTCCGGCAGAATCAGTCCAGAGAGTTCGACCTTGGCCGATTACGAACGTAGGCCTTGGCCGATTACGTACGTAAGCGGCCGGCCAGGGTCGGCTATTTATAGGCCTGGACCGAGTCATCCGGCCATTTCTCATCTTTTCATCGTTCCTTCCACGATTTTTCACCATAGATCGATGGTTTTGAGTAGAATCAACTTATATCAACATGTTTTGGAAGTTGGAATCATGGATTAACATCATCTTCCACCCGGATCGAAGGTAAGAACACCTAAACTTTTGGTTTTTGGATGTTCTTGAGGTTTCTTGGTGTTTTGGTCGATTTGCTTCGTTTTGATTCATATTATTGTTAGAACTTGATTGTAAACTCGTAATCATTCAATACCCTTGAAGTTTTGTGGAACGAATTTGAGTATTTCTTTGAATAATCGATTAAATTGGACTATGCCCTCAAAGTGTCCGATAAAATGCTTCAATGGGTAGAACTTGGGAAGTTCCATACGTTTCCGTAGAATTGTGATTGAATTGATATCGTTGTGACTTAGGAACGAATTCTTGTGAAGAACTCGAGTCGGAACCCTTCCGTTCGTTGCCTTCTTTGGGGTTCGAGCTTCCCGGTCGAACCGTGTTCTTCGGAGCGTTCGGTAGCGGTTATTAAGACAAGTATCTTACTATACGACTTGTATCTTGCGACTAGTAATTACGTATGAGATGTATGATGACTTTGCTTGCCTTCGTAATTATGTTCCGTTTGAGTTGGTTGTGTTTTCCGTAATTTGAAGGCTTTGTGATAATAGTGTTATATCAGTATACGTGTTAGGCGTTGTGCCATTTGTGCAGGAATGCGACGTACATATGGGATGGTTGTACACTTGGTTGTGCAATGTATTGTGTACCGAATGTGTGTTATATTGGTTAAATGTCGTTGATTGATGATAGTTGTTGTGAGTGTCGAGGTTGTGTTATGTGCGTGCAATGTACGATTTTGTGGTGATCAAGGTGATTGATTAATTGTGCTCATTGTTGTATGTAATGTGAATGTGAATATGTGTGTGGCCGCTAAGTTCACTCGTGTTGGTTCGACGGGACCTACGAGGATTCGTGGCAGTGGACTACGGGATCAGAACTTAGTGAGGTACTGAGGTCCAATCGTGCTGGTCTGACGAGGCCTACGATAACGCATGGCAGTGGACCATGATTTTCGGACACAGTGCGTCCAACCGGGTGAGCTCGACGGGGCTTATGGTGACACGTGGCAGTGGACTACGGTGTCAGGACTGTGTGTGTGATTGTTGTGATTGATATAGTCCGTGCGGGTTGTTATGCCTACGGAGACACGTGACAGTGGATCACGGTGTCGGAATTGGTTATGTTTGGTTAATAGTCCGTGTGGGTTGTTGAACCTACGGAGACACGTGACAGTGGATCACGGTGTCGGAATTGATTATGTTTGTTTAATTGTGCGTGATGTAGTCCGTGCGGGTTGTTGAACCTACGGAGACACGTGACAGTGGATCACGGTGTCATGAGCATGATACTTTTCAAATCAAAGTTTTTAAAGGAAAAGTTTTAAGAAAGAATGTTGGGCCGAGCCCCACGAGATTTATGGAAATGTTTCCCGTATTGTAAACTGTTGAATTATAAAACAAGTTTTGGGTTAAGGCCCTTAAGTTTTTCGAAAGGTTTTGTGAATCAGGACTTGAGGTCTTAAGGTTTTGAAATTCTAAAAAATTCCCGAGATGATAATCTTATTTTCGAATGCTTCATAGCTTATCTTCCCTTGTGAAAACCTCCCGGGAATATTTGGTACTTGATTATTATATTTGATCACGATTATTAATTGCTTGTTACATTTCGTATGATTTGATACTTGCACTAGTAAAACAGTGGAGTTTTACTAAACCCGAGTAATCGGGGTGGATGTCTGCTTAAGGCCCGTACATGCAGATTCAGGGGAGCAGTCACAGGATTGGCACAAGAGGATGACGAGCTACGATACTAATCATGAGTCGAGAGTTGTTTTGATTTTTGTTGTGTTGTCAGAGTTGATTTCAGTCTTCCGCTGTATTGTATTTCGACCCCTGTGTGGGTAATGTTATTTAAGTCAGTTTTGTCGATTGGGTTGTGTGACCTCATCGGTCTGTGTATTCACGTGTAAGTGACCATATCGGTTTGTATCATTTTATTGCTTGACCCTGGCTGGCAAGCGTTTGGTTGTTTATGGATGTTTAGCCTGGTAGATCCTTGTGGAAAGGGTCTACGGCGTGTAATATTCCCATATGGTTTTGGGGGTGTTACAATTTCGACCTATTATGTACAATTTCGACCAATTATGTATAATTTCAAATCGATCATGTACTATTAAAACTTAGTGTATGTTATTTCGACCAAATATGTACGATTTCGACCCATTATGTATAATTTCAAATCGATTATGTTCAATTTCGACCAATTATGTATAATTTCAAATCGATTTCGTTTAATGCTTTATGTCAAGTTTTTGTAAGTGCTTTTGGAAACCTAATTGCAGATACTCGATGGCATAGTATATGTATGTAGTCAGTAACGTTCTGTAGTCAGTATACTGTGCTCACAGTCTTTTTTCTGCCATCTTCACGTTTAGGTCTCTTTAAAAACTGGTCATACATATTTGCTAAAAATGTTTCAGCTTTGCAAGTTCGGGCAATAAATTAACTTATATTATCCACATGCATGCCCGAGTTGCTAACGAATCACATAACAAATGTAATACCCGGTTGTGATTCAGTTATTATCATTCAGTATTTATCATTCAGTAATTGTCACTCAGTAATTTCACTCATTAATGATCATTTGTCACTCATATTCAATCATGGTATTCATCGTTCAGAGTAATTGTATCGTGTATCAATCGTCATCCATCATCAATCTGATTGGAGTTTCGTGCCGTGTTTGTCGTCTTTGTCGTTTTCATTGTAGGCTATGCGTGAGGAGTAGCGCACGCTACGTACTCTTTCTAGCGCGCGCTAATTGAGTACAGGTAGCGCACACTACCACTCAGCATTAGCGCACGCTAATGTTACATTGGTTGCAGTCCAGAAGGTACTGGACTGCAGGTGAGTTATTAGTAGCGCACGCTACGAGTGGTAAGTAGCGCGCGCTAGTGGGTTGTAGTAGCGCACGCTAATGATTGCTGTAGCGCGCGCTAAGGACGGACCAGGTTGAGTCCAGTAGCTACTGGACTGCACTGGATTAATTCATAGCGCACGCTATGAGTTGTTTTTAGCGTACGCAATCGATATTATAGCGCACGCTAAATATTGGTTGTAGCGCACGCTACCGAGGTCAGATCAGAGGACAGACGGTTCCTGGTTTCCAGTACTGGGCATCAAATAATTCGTTAGCGCACGCTAACCATGGGTATTAACGCACGCTAATGGTATGGTTGTAGCGCACGCTACAAAAGGTACGTAGCGCACGCTACCGTTTTCGGACACTGGGTACTGGACTACCCAAAATACCCGTTAGCGCACGCTACGCACAAGGGCTAGCGCACGCTAACCTGGAATGGCTATATATTGGACAGTTAGCCCGAGTTCGTCATTTATCATTCTTTCTCTTTCCCTCATCGGTTTTAGGCGATTTCGGGCGTTTTGGAGAGTATCCTTCGAGGTGTAATCATCAATCATCATCTTCAAGCTCATCATTCGGATTAATCATTACTTCATCACCTCCTTACATCAAATCAAAGGTATTAATCTCTTAGATCTAGAATTTCGGATTTTTGGGTTTTTCCTTTCGATTTCTTCGTGTAAGCTGGGATTATCATTGGAATATGTTAGATATGGATTATCTACCTTGGATAAATATATTCCTACGGATTTAATGGGTATTTTCGGAATTATTTCAAGAACCCTTGGGGTTGACTTCGGTTAATTAGGGATTTTCCGATTGATGTGGTTGTAATCTTGAATGTGGATTCCTATTGGATTATTGGTATCATTGAAGTGTTTTGATAGTTCGGAATACTCATTTTGGTGTCGGTTTCGATATGTTCGGGATTGGATATTTTCGTAGTTGTGTGGTTGGTTTCGTATTCGTTAGAATGCCTCTATGAGTTGATTATCGTTGTATCGACCTTTGGGTTAGTCGTGTTTTGTTGCTTGATACGTGTATTGAATGGTTGTTGGTAATTATGTTATTCAAGGTTGTTTCGAGTGACCAACATTTCATTTAGGACTTTGTTCGTGGACGGACATTCTTCATCGGTGTTGTGTAAGTTAATTCTTACTCAGTTAAAAGGATATTCATTCCTTTCGTTGTTGTTCATTCATAATCATAATTCATTCATAAAGTACTAACCGTATCGAAACTTGTAATTGTCACTTCATTACTTCATCCACGAGGAACGACGGTTCCAAATATTTCATTGAGCTATCATTCATTTCACTATCATTTCATCTCGGTGAGTCATTATTGATTTTGATGTCACTTTTGTTATATAGTGGCATTCCGGGTCGCACTGGCGTGCCGGTTGGTATGTGTAGGATTTTCATGTCGGGCACATTTAAGTCGTGTGTTGGTTGGTGGCCTCACATTGGACTGTGCACACGAGTTGATGGCTTCGTGAGACTGATTAGGTACAAGACCACACGTGTATTCGATCGATACTCGTTGGTGGCTTGTGCACGGACACATTTTCATCCCGGACGTAGTGTGGCGCCATTCCCTTGAGCCATACCGTTGGTTGATTCATATAGCATGTTTGATTGCGTATGTTTCGACAGAATAATTAATAACTTCAGATATATCATGATTGTGTATTTTCAACCCTTGAGGATTTTTGTTCTGTGTAATTGACCCCGTTTGGGGATATTTTGTTTTTCAGGTCATGGCAATGCAAAGGCACGGGGAGAGCATGTTGACGGCGAGGAGTCTCAATGATACTAGAAGGGGGCCCCAGTCTTTTCAGTCATTTATTCAGTCATTTATGTTTCCTTCATTTATTCCGCTGCGGACATTCCGTTTGAATACTCATCTCATTCAGTGTTGTGTATTTTATCTTCATATAAAATATACATGTATTCTATATTATCCTGGGTGTGTTGTATGAGACTCCTCATCGGAGTAATTGATGTTGTAATGTGGTTCGGTACTACATTTACTCTGTGTAATTCATCCAGTTTCATTCGCCTCGTGGGTCCCAGTCGGGGGTCCACGGCACTGTAATATCCGCCTAGTTTGGGGTGTTACAGAGTTGGTATCGGAGCGTGGTTTTGAATACTACCCTCCAAGTCATGTCTCATTTGAAATCATCGTCATCGGACTAGTATCACTGGACTTTCGCGTCACGTGTGACCTGTGCAAATGCCGAGCCAATCAGACCAAGAACTGTAAGATTTTTAACGCCATGGTATAGTTTCTGGCAATAATCATTAATTCATAATTTATCAGTTAACAATCCTCAATCATCATTTTCATTTTGACCAGGACGGTCATGTTAACTCATTAATCACTCAATTCATTTCATTACTCAGTTGTTGATCTGGAAGATCATATCATTAATCTTGTTAACTTGTTCAAGATAATCATTTCAATAATCTCATCAGATAATCATGTCACCTCAGTTAATAATTCATGTAACCACTGTGTTAGAGCGTATGCTCATTTTCATCATCTCATGTCATAGTCTTAATGTGATATTCATGCGAAAGATATAATCATCATGTGACTTTCCACTTCAGTATGGAAAGAGCTGGCAGAGGACGAGGGGGAAGAGGCCGTGGTGCAGGCCGAAACCCGAGGACTCGTGTGAATACACGTGCGAATGCCAGGAATAATTCTAACTCATCGAGCAGTGACGCTGCCACTCATTCGCCTGGACGTGATCATTCGCTATCAGGGAGTCGTACCCGGGACACAGCTCAGTCAGAGGGTGTTCGAGTTAACCCACTGGTTTTTATGCAGGGCATGATGGCCCAAATGACTCAGATGGCACAACTAATGGAGGCGATGCATAACTCCACTACTCAAAATCAATAGGCTCCTCCGCGCCACCTCAGAGGCAAGAGAGGGGTGTAAGCAATATCATTGGCGATATCTCTCGCCAGCGACCACCTACCTTTGAGGGCTCATCTGAGCCGGCGGATATTGTTCATTGGCTTGAGCATTTCGAGAAGTTATTTGCTATGGTGGATTGCCCTGAAGGGCATAAAGTTTCAGTTGCGGCTTACTATCTTGGTAAGAGCGCTCATTCATGGTGGTTATCGTTGAAGCCCACAGACGGATCATGTACTTGGGACCAGTTCAAAACTCTCATGATGGAGAGGTACTATCCGGCCCCACTCAGGGAGGCCAAGTTGTCGGAATTACTCACTCCCGACCTTTCGGCGGATGATGATGTTCTCGCCATCGCCGAAAAATTTCAGGAACTTCTTCCGTTCGCCTCGTCTATCATTCACTCTGAGGCGGACAAGATCAAGTATTTCAGCAAGAGGCTGAAACCCCGTATGAGACTACAGCTGCTTAATCATAATTGCACCACGTTGGCCGAATTCATTGAGAAAGCTCTTACCTATGAGCTTACTGCTAAGGAGATTGCTAAGCAGCAACCTTCATCTGCTAGCAAGAAGTCCAAGAACCGTAATCAGTCTTACGGGAGTCAGGCCACTTTCAAGAAACCACGTGCGGGCTCTACTTTTTCTGAGCGACCTCCTATGGCGTCTAAACCCGTGGAATCTCAGTAACGAGCGGCCAGTTCGGCCATCACCTGTTTCAACTGTGAGGAACAGGGTCATTTCAGCACCAAATGTCCGAAACAGTCTGTCACGTGCCACAACTGTGGGATTGCTGGGCATAGGGCCCGTTTTTGCTGAAGGGACCCTAAACCCACTCCGGCGTCATCTCAGGCCTGTGACATTCGGGCGGTGCGTAATCAAAGGCCACTACCGGGCGTCATTCAAGATGACAGGAGCTAAAGGCGGAGCCAAGAGCTATCAGACGGGAGCGTCCGGTTCGGGGGCCGGCAAGCCCCGAATTTACGAGATGAAGAAGACCGACGATCCAGAGGCCCGGATGATATCAGGTACACTCGATATTCTATCTCAACCTGTGTGTATCCTTTTTGATACTGGTGCATCGCATTCATTCATTTCCGAGTCATGTTTGCGTAGACTACGTCTGGGTAGTGCTACTAGTTGTGAGCCTTATGTCATTGGTCTACCTGACGGTAGAAGAATTATCGGAAATCATGAGATTCAGAATTGTCCGATTCAGCTTCATGGCCATGTATGGCTAGCAGACCTAATCGTAGTAGATTTGCCGAGAGACGACGTCATTCTGGGTATTGACTGGATGGATCGTCATGATGCCACCATTAGTGTCCGTAAGCGTATGGTCACTATCATTTCAGATGATGGGGTTGAATGTGTTTTTCTGGGAGGTAATCCCGGCTGTTCTGGTAAAGTCATTAATTTGATGAAAGCAGTGAGATTACTCAGTCAGGGGTGTGTTGGTTATTGGTGCTATATGACCAAAAACGAGAAATCATCAGTAATGTTGACGGATATTCCGGTAGTGAAGGAATATGCCGATGTTTTTCCAGACGAGTTACCTGGTTTGCCTCCACAGAGAGATGTGGAATTCACGATTGAGTTGGAGCCCGGTACGTCCCCGATATCGAAGGCACCGTACCGTATGGCCCAGACCGAAATGCAGGAATTAAAGAACCAACTTGAGGAGTTGTTCGAGAAAGGTTATATCCGACCGAGTGCGTCCCCGTGGGGAGCACCAGTTTTATTTGTCAAGAAGAAGGATGGTTCGTTCCGCTTGTGTATTGATTACCGAGAATTGAACCGGGTGATGATCAAGAATAAATATCCTCTACCCCGTATCGATGATCTTTTAGATCAACTTCAGGGAGCTTCAGTATTTTCCAAGATCGACCTAAGATCTGGATATCATCAGTTGCGAATTCGAGAGTCGGATATCGCGAGAAGCGTTCGAACACGCTATGGTCATTATGAATTCGTGGTAATGCCGTTTGGATTAACTAATGCACCTGCGGTATTCATGGAGTTAATGAATCGGGTTTTCATCGACTTTTTGGATCAATTTGTGGTTGTCTTCATTGATGACATTTTGATTTATTCTCGTGACCGGGAGGAACACGAGTTTCACCTTCATCAGGTTCTCGACGTGTTGAGACGAGAGCAACTTTATGGGAAGTTTTCCAAATGTGAATTCTGGATGTCCGAAGTGACGTTTCTCGGACACGTAATTTCTTCAGATGGAGTTCGTGTCGATCCTCAGAAGACGGAGGCTATTCGAGATTGGCTACCTCCGAAGAATGTTAAGGAGATCCGGAGCTTTCTCGGATTAGCCGCTTATTATCGCCGGTTTGTTGAAGGATTTTCTAAAATCGCTTAACCCATGACGAATCTTTTACGGAAAGATAAGAAATACACGTGGTCCGACGCGTGTCAACAGAGTTTTGAGGAACTCAAGAGCCGGTTAACTTCAGCACCTGTTCTTTCCTTGCCGCAAGGGACAGAAGGATTTGTGGTTTATAGTGATGCATCCGGGCAGGGTCTCGGATATGTACTCATGCAGAACGAGAAAGTTATTGCTTATGCTTCGCGGCAATTGAGACCTTACGAGGTTAATTATCCGACCCACGACCTGGAGCTAGCAGCCGTGGTGTTCGCTTTGAAAATCTGGCGTCATTACCTTTATGGCGTCACCTGTCAAATTTTCACCGATCACAAGAGTTTGAAGTACATATTTACTCAAAAGGAGTTAAATATGCAACAGAGACGGTGGTTGGAACTAATCAAAGATTACGATATCGAGATCCTTTACCACCCGGGCAAGGCGAACGTTGTCGCCGACGCCTTGAGTCGTAAGTCTGTCCAGGAGCAGATGCTTGCTCGTTTAACAGTTCAGAAGGAGTTTCAGCAGGAATTCCTTAGACCCGAGATCGAGGTCTGGCTTCAGCGAGTTCAGGGACAGCTTTGTATGTTAGAGATTTCATCGTCACTTGAGGAGGCAATAAGAGAGAAGCAGGTTTCAGACCCATCATTGTTGCGCATCCGTGAGGATGTGGCTCAGGGGAAAGCCCCTAGATTTGTGGTCCACGAGGATGGACTTTTGAGATTTAAGAATCGATTATGCGTACCGGCGGATGACGAGTTGAAAAACTCGATTTTGAGAGAAGCTCATGCTACCCCTTATTCTGTTCATCTGGGGTCTAGCAAGATGTATAAGGACTTGAAACAAAATTACTGGTGGAGTAATATGAAGCGAGAAGTCGCAGAATTTGTTTCGAGATGCTTAACCTGTCAACAAGTTAAGATTGAACATCAGCGACCGGCGGGTATGCTGAAACCTCTCCCTATTCTAGAATGGAAGTGGGAAGACATTTCTATGGATTTCATCACGAGTTTGCCGACGAGTCGTCGTGGCATGAATACGATCTGGGTAATTGTGGACCGCTTAACTAAATCGGCTCATTTCCTTGAGATTAAGGATACGTGGGGTCCCGAGAGACTTGCCCAGTTGTTTATCAAAGAGATAGTGAGACTGCACGGTACTCCTAAAAGTATCGTTTCCGATCGTGACGGACGGTTTGTGTCGCATTTTTGGAAATCAGTTCATCGTGCTATGGGAACTCAGCTTAATCTCAGTACCGCCTTTCATCCTCAGTCCGACGGGCAGTCAGAGAGGACTATTCAGACATTAGAGGACATGTTGAGGGCATGCGTCCTCGATTGGAAAGACGATTGGGAAGCCCAACTACCATTGATCGAGTTCACATATAATAATAGTTGGCATTCTTCGATTAAGATGGCACCTTACGAGGCCTTGTACGATCGTCGTTGTCGATCTCCTTTGTGTTGGGATGACTTATCAGAATCAATCGGCACCGAGCCCGATATGCTTATAGCCGCCCGTGAGAAGGTAGCTTTGATCAGGAGTCGTTTGTTGGACGCTCAGAGTCGACAGAAATTTTATGCAGACAATCGTCGTCGAACACTAGAGTTCGAGACGGGTGACCATGTTTTGGTCAAAGTATCCCCGAGTCGAGGTATCTTCCATTTCGGGAGGAGGGGGAAGTTGAGTCCGAGATTCATTGGACCGTTTGAGATTTTGGATCGAGTAGGCGAGTTAGCTTATCGACTGGCTCTACCTCCGGCGTTGAGCCGAATTCAAAATGTGTTTCATGTCTCACAGTTGCGGAAGTATATTGCCGACCCGAGTCACATACTTCAGTTCGACGAAATTGAGATCGCCGATGATCATTCATATGAGGAGCGTCCTATGCGAGTTTTAGAGCGGCGAATCAAACAGTTGAGGAATAAGACGATTCATTTGGTGAAAATTCAGTGGTCTAGACACGGGATCGAAGAGGCTACTTGAGAAACCGATGATAGTATGCGGGAGAGTTATCCCGAGTTGTTTGACCCTTAGTTTCGGGGACGAAACTCTTTTAAGGGGGGGTGTATGTAATACCCGGTTGTGATTAAGTTATTATCATTCAGTATTTATCATTCAGTAATTGTCACTCAGTAATTTCACTCATTAATGATCATTTGTCGCTCATATTCAATCATGGTATTCATCGTTCAGAGTAATTGTATCGTGTATCAATCGTCATCCATCATCAATCTGATTGGAGTTTCGTGCCGTGTTTGTCGTCTTTGTCGTTTTCATTGTGGGCTGTGCGTGAGGAGTAGCGCACGCTACGTACTCTTTCTAGCGCGCGCTAATTGAGTATAGGTAGCGAACGCTACCACTCAGCATTAGCGCACACTAATGTGACATTGGCTGCAGTCCAGAAGGTACTGGACTGCAGGTGAGTTATTTGTAGCGCACGCTACGAGTGGTAAGTAGCGCGTGCTAGTGGGTTGTAGTAGCGCACGCTAATGATTGCTGTAGCGCGCGCTAAGGACGGACCAGGTTGAGTCCAGTAGCTACTGGACTGCACTGGATTAATTCATAGCGCACGCTATGAGTTGTTTTTAGCGTACGCAATCGATATTATAGCGCACGCTAAATATTGGTTGTAGCGCACGCTACCGAGGTCAGATCAGAGGACAGACGGTTCCTGGTTTCCAGTACTGGGAATCAAATAATTTGTTAGCGCACGCTAACCGTGGGTATTAACGCACTCTAATGGTATGGTTGTAGCGCACGCTACAAAAGGTACGTAGCGCACGCTACCGTTTTCGGACACTGGGTACTGGACTACCCAAAATACCCGTTAGCGCACGCTACGCACAAGGGCTAGCGCACGCTAACCTGGAATGGCTATATATTGGACAGTTAGCCCGAGTTCGTCATTTATCATTCTTTCTCTTTCCCTCATCGGTTTTAGGCGATTTCGGGCGTTTTGGAGAGTATCCTTCGAGGTGTAATCATCAATCATCATCTTCAAGCTCATCATTCGGATTAATCATCACTTCATCACCTCCTTACATCAAATCAAAGGTATTAATCTCTTAGATCTAGAATTTCGGATTTTTGGGTTTTTCCTTCCGATTTCTTCGTGTAAGCTGGGATTATCATTGGAATATGTTAGATATGGATTATCTACCTTGGATAAATATATTCCTACGGATTTAATGGGTATTTTCGGAATTATTTCAAGAACCCTTGGGGTTGACTTCGGTTAATTGGGGATTTTCCGATTGATGTGGTTGTAATCTTGAATTGTGGATTCCTATTGGATTATTGGTATCATTGAAGTGTTTTGATAGTTCGGAATACTCATTTTGGTGTCGGTTTTGATATGTTCGGGATTGGGTATTTTCGTAGTTGTGTGGTTGGTTTCGTATTCGTTAGAATGCCTCTATGAGTTGATTATCGTTGTATCGACCTTTGGGTTAGTCGTGTTTTGTTGCTTGATACGTGTATTGAATGGTTGTTGGTAATTGTGTTATTCAAGGTTGTTTCGAGTGACCGACATTTCATTTAGGACTTTGTTCGTGGACGGACATTCTTCATCGGTGTTGTGTAAGTTAATTCTTACTCAGTTAAAAGGATATTCATTCCTTTCGTTGTTGTTCATTCATAATCATAATTCATTCATAAAGTACTAACCGTATCGAAACTTGTAATTGTCACTTCATTACTTCATCCACGAGGAACGACGGTTCCAAATATTTCATTGAGCTATCATTCATTTCACTATCATTTCATCTCGGTGAGTCATTATTGATTTTGATGTCACTTTTGTTATATAGTGGCATTCCGGGTCGCACTGGCGTGCCGGTTGGTATGTGTAGGATTTTCATGTCGGGCACATTTAAGTCGTGTGTTGGTTGGTGGCCTCACATTGGACTGTGCACACGAGTTGATGGCTTCGTGAGACTGATTAGGTACAAGACCACACGTGTATTCGATCGATACTCGTTGGTGGCTTGTGCACGGACACATTTCCATCCCGGACGTAGTTTGGCGCCATTCCCTTGAGCCATACCGTTGGTTGATTCATATAGCATGTTTGATTGCGTATGTTTCGACAGAATAATTAATAACTTCAGATATATCATGATTGTGTATTTTCAACCCTTGAGGATTGTTGTTTTGTGTAACTGACCCCGTTTGGGGATATTTTGTTTTTCAGGTCATGGTAAGGCAAAGGCACGGGGAGAGCATGTTGACGGCGAGGAGTCTCAATGATACTAGAAGGGGGCCCCAGTCTTTTCAGTCATTTATTCAGTCATTTATGTTTCCTTCATTTATTCCGCTGCAGACATTCCGTTTGAATACTCATCTCATTCAGTGTTGTGTATTTTATCTTCATATAAAATATACATGTATTCTGTATTATCCTGGGTGTGTTGTATGAGACTCCTCATCGGAGTAATTGATGTTGTAATGTGGTTCGGTACTACATTTACCCTGTGTAATTCATCCAGTTTCATTCGCCTGGTGGGTCCCAATCGGGGGTCCACGGCACTGTAATATCCGCCTAGTTTGGGGTGTTACAACAAATTCCCAGTAGATATAGATGCAACACATAATTTGGTGTCTCCTAATACAGAAAAGGAGAGGTGTGGCGTTGAAACTGGCGAGCACATTACAAATGAGAAGGAAAGTAAGAAATAAAACTTTGATGGACCAAAAATTGATGGCAATTACTTTGATGATGTTACCCCACCGATGCAATCATTGTAATACCTGTAATTTCGATTTTCGGTAATTTCTTTTTTTCGGGAGAAGTCTGTTTTGATGACTCTCTCATGACCGTTTCATCATTCTGAGAATGATTAATTCTACACTTTTTGACATCCGAGTTCGTTTCGGTGTCGTTTTATTGAGTTCCGTGCTTTTTAGCGACTTTTCCGCACTTGAGTTCGATTCTTGCGAATATCGTTCGAAACTGCTGTTTCGAGTTTCCCGCAAGTCCGTTTAACTTTGTTAGACGTCTTGTGAACTTCGTTTTGGTTATTCGATCACGTATCGTGATTTTCGGGCGTTTTGGGCCATTTTTTAATTTACCCAAAGTTATGGGTATCCGTATGTGTATTTGTTGTCTCGACTCTTTTCTTGGTCGTGTATGATTAATTATTGCATTATGTTTTCATTTCGGGTCGTTGATGTTGTCCTCTAACTTTTCGTCGTGATCGTTCTATACGTTTTCGGAAATCTAGTCGTCGGATCTTGATGCCTGAGCACTGGCCGGACAGGTGCGGCCTGTAACACCCCCAAAACTGTATGGGAATGTTACACGCCGTAGACCCTTTCCACAAGGATCTACCAGGCTAAACATCCATAAACAACCAAATGCTTGCCCGGCCAGGGTCAAACAACATAATAATACAGACCGTTAAGGTCACTTACACATAAACACACAGACCGATGAGGTCACACAACTCCATTAACAGAACTGACTAAACAACATTACCCACACAGGGGTCGAAACACAATACAGCGGAAGACTGAAATAACTCTAACAATACAACCAAACTCTACCAACTCTCGACTCTTGATTAGTATCGCAGCTCGTCATCCTCTTGTGCCAATCCTATGACTGCTCCCCTGAACCTGCATGTACCTGGACGCAGAACAGACATCCACCCCCTGATTACTCGGGGGTTAGTAAAACTCCACTGTTTTACTAGTGCAAGTATAATACGATACGAAATGCAATAAGTAAATAGCAACTACGAATTTAATACGTAAATCAATTATCAAAATATTCCCGAGAAGTTTTAGAATTTCGAACTCAAGTAAGAGATATTTGAAAAGGAATACATCATCTCGGGAATTTTTAAAGCAGAAATCCTGTTGGACCTCGAGTCCCAATTTACAAATCCTTTTCGTAAACATTAGGGCCTTAGCCCGATTCTCGTTTCAAAACACACTAGATAATATATCATTATGAGTCCGAGACCCATATTTAAAATGTTATCCAAACAATTACTTCTACACGATCATTGTTCATACACATCATGTACCGAACTCCGGAGGCCTCAAACGACCCTACCCGGCCACAAACATCATTCGTACACATCATGTACCGAACTCCAGAGGTCTCGTCAGACCCTACCTGGATCACACACCTTGTTCGTATACATCATGTACCGAACTCCAGAGGCCTCGTCAGACCCTACCTGGATCACACACCTTGTTCGTACACATCATGTACCGAACTCCAGAGGCCTCGTCAGACCCTACCTGGAACACACGCACACACATCGACACGACACAACTCATAATCATCAAATCTCAAGCCATTCCACATTACACCAAAATGTATGATAAGTGTCAGTTTTGTACACTTATCCATGGTTTGTATCGATAAAATTCACCCATAATTGAGCTAGTTTACTCGTTTTTTGCTTTTAATTTATTAGTTTTAATAATTTTATTTTTATCGGATGATGATCGGATTAAATAACTGAATTACTCAAGAAAAAACATGTTTAATAAATATTCTATTTATTGAATTTTGATATATTCATGTTGTAGGGCTTTCCGAGACGAATTCGGCAGTCTTTCCGGATTCAAAATCAGAGTTATATATCAAAAGTTATCATCCGAAGAAGATCTGGGGCAAAAACGCAAAGTCTGAGGAATTCTGGGCTAAAAACATAACTATCAAAGCTTCAAATGAGCAAATTTACGAAGCCACGTTACGGCCGTAACATTCAGGGGTTACGGCCGTAAGTCACCCTAGTTACGGCCGTAACTACTGAATGTTACGGCCGTAACTCTTGACAGATTACTATGATTTGTCTAATTTTTTATACTTTTTGTGTATTATTGAGGGGATGGCTGGCATTGATCCGATCTAATGTAATAATGCTGTAGTTTTGGAGCTATTAGATGACTTTAGGTGTATAAATAGACCCCTTAGATCCTTCATCATTCATCATTCATCTTATAATTTTCCATTTTTTGTAAACTTTTCATTTTGTGTGAAGAACACACTTGTGTTCTTGAGTGATATTTGTAAGTGTGGTATAGTATATGTTGTTCAGAGAGTTTACTGCTTCTATCTCCTTTATCTACTAAGGGAGTTAGGATCAATTCTTTCTCTTGATTCAACTAAACATGACCACCAAAGCTTGTAATATGTGTAATAAACCCTTTATGGGCTAAGTTCCTTAAGTTGGGATTATAAACAAGGTTAGTCATGTTATTTATGTTTGTATAAAAGATCTATTGTGAATTACTTATTATTGTGTGTGATTTTCATTGTTTTAACAATCTTTATTTATTTGGCCAATTAATGAAGATATTTATGGTCTTCATATATTTCGAAAGAAAATATGTTTGATTAGATCAAATGATCTTCACTCTAAGTTGTTCTAGGGGATAGAAATATACCCCTAGTCCTTAGATGATTCATTGAGTTATTTTCACAAATCTTAATGCTATGTATTGAAGCCAATCAACATAGAAATATAGTGGATTGATTCAATATGTAAGGGGCGTTTTATAGTTCGAAAGAGAAACCGTCTTTTTAAGGAAAATCGAATCTACACAACATAATAAGTAAATTCATCTTATGATCTCCAATACATCTTTTATAACTAATGACGAACTAAGTTTGTAATCCCAACTATTTCATTTTATCATTAATCAATCTATTAATATTGCAATCTTTTTATTTCCTTATAATATTAGAACTATTATTGCAATTTCTTTGTAATTATTAAACCAAACTTTTTAATTGTGTATTTCACTCATCTTAAGTATCTATAAAAATAGACTAATAGTGTATAATTCAAATTATAACAAAACTTCCTTGTGGGATCGATAAACCGGACTCAAAAAGTCCACTTTACTACTTGATACGATATCGTGCACTTGCGATAGTTACACCAAAAGCGTGTCAAGTTTTTGGCGCCGTTGCCGGGGAAGTATAAGTTATATTTGAAATCTTACATTATAAACTATTTTTGTAGGTACAAATTTCTCGACGTTGTAACTTAGTACTAAATTGTGTTTGTCCGGTCAAGTGGCGGATAACGGTACTCCGTGACTATTAAAGTTGGATTTTTCAGTTTCCCACAACAACTGATATTTGTATATTTTTTTTTAATTATTTTTATTGTCTTTTTATTTTTGTTTTTTTATCATGGATGAAACATTGTTTAAAATTGAAAAAAGATTTCCCTTTCTAAGCAAAAATGCAATTTTAAAAATTTACAAGACAAGGCTTGAAAGGATGAGGTTGCTTACGAATAAAAGCATACCTTTTGACATAAGATTCATTATCGAAGCCAAAGTAAGAATAGAAGGTGAATTCACAGAAACACCAACTAGATTTTTACCAGGGCTTGGAAAAAGTTCATATGCCAAGAAACGACGAGCAAAGATTCTAGCCGTTTGCTATAAATGTGCTAGATGGAACTATAATGCAAAATATCGATCTTTAGGAATTCCATCTACAAACAGAGAAGATAAAATTCAGTTCATTGATGATGGTCTGAATAAGGAGAATTTAGATAATATCGAAATTTCTCTTGACACGCATCCTAGTGGACTTGTGTATTACGGAATTCAATGTTTGTGGAATAAATTCAAACCAGAATATGAACAACGTCTTGGGAATCGACGTTAAAAGACTCGCTTGCCAATTTGTAAGAAAATTGGATGGGAAGCTTCTCCCGACTCATAGAAGGCGTTTAGGCCGCTTTCGAACGTAAAATCGAGGAAGATGTGAGCCAAAATCACAACTACCGTACATACGCGTAAGTATCTTTTATTTTTGTCGTGTGGTGAGATTTTCGAATAAAAAATGTGATACGCGATAAAAGCTTTCATTATTCTATTGAGTAGTTGAAGCACAATCAAACGCAATCACAAACTTGTTAAACAATTTTTACCTTCTTTTTCTTCTATAATTAAACTTTCTCTTGGTTTCTTTCATTCATCCCTCAAACTTGCACTTTTCTCTGCTTTCTCTCTAAAAAAATTTTTTTCTTTTCAAAAATGGAGTCATCATCTTCAACAAAAAAATTTTACACAGTCGCATTTTGGTGGATCTAGTTCAGAAAAGAGGCATGCCTCATCAAGCCCCACAACTTGGGTCGTACCTTAGGAGTAATATGCATTCATGTATTTTACTGAGGAGGAAGTCTAGGATTAATGGGACGAGCCGTCGCCTATATGGAAGGAGTAAGAGTGTTGGGAGTAATCCCAAAACCTCTGGCTGAAAGTAAAATCACCGGGTCAACTATTGGAGATGAGTTTAGATCTGTGAATATGCAAGATCGCATAACTCACATGATAAATAATTCTGGCGCTTTTATCGCCCTTCCCGGTGGTTTTGGCACCCTTGAGGAACTTTTTCATGTGGTTACCAGAGCCCAGCTAAATGTTCATCAAAAACCAATAAGAGTGCTTAATGTCAATGGTTTCTTTGATGGTTTACTGTCTTTCATCGACTACTCTGCCGAAAAGGGTTTTATTTCCGAGCGTGCAAAACGAACCATAGTCGTTGCAACAACACCAGAAGAACTAATCGAAAAACTCAATGAATTTGTTCATCAACCAGATCTAGCTCTAGCTAAAATTGTCTGGGTAGAAGATTTTACAGTGAGAAAATGAAAAGTGGATTCATTCCTCTCCCTTTGATAACCCATGACGGACCTCTTGTATATTTACTTTCTGTCGTGTGTAATAATCGTGCTAAATGATGGCAGCTTAAGGAGTTTCTTCTTGATCTTTTGACGCGCATCTATTCACGATTTATGTATTTTTATTTCATTACTGTAATGTTTATTTCGTGTTTTGCTTTTATAAAAACTTTGATGGCAGCGTAAGGCGACTCTTCGGACTTTCTTGATGCGCATCTAAAAAATTATGTTATACTTACGAGTATATTTTATTTTCTTTTGTGTGTGCCTCGTATATTTATTCTCTTGCAGATTCTAAAAGGCGTTAGGCTCAGACATCAACTTTCTTAACAGGGAGTATTCTGCTTTTCTGCATTGATTTTTATTTTTTATTTTTTATTTTATTTTTAAACTGAGGACAGTTTTATTTTCAAGTTTGGGGGTGGTTTGTTTTAGTATTTTGGTGTGTTGTAATTTTGGTGTGGTTTGTTTAATAATTTTGGTGTGTTTTGATTGATTTGGTTATTTGCCTTAATTTTTTTTTATATATATATATATATATATTTATATATATATTTATAGTATTTTGATTTTTTAGATTTCTAGATCTGGCCATAACATCAATAAATTAGCTATATACAAGCTTCTAAAATCGTTTTAACCGGTAAAAAAAATTGTTGTATATTCCAAAAATTTTTTGAGCCTTAATCTCTCTTTCCAAGCCTTGTAATTATCATATAAAATCGAGTCATTCGTTACCTTGAGAAAAGAAGAATCAATTGGTTGATGAAAAATAAAACTGAAATTTACTTAATTTGTGGAGTTTTTGATTTTTTATGCTTAAATAAAAAATGATTTTCTCCAAAAATTCTATTCCCTAAAAAAAGGAGTCATTGGTGAAAAGAGCTACACGTTAGCAAATAACGGTGTGAAAGCTATCACCTAAAAAAATAAATGACGAAAAGGAGAAGTGTTGAGCAGCAACAGCTGCCTAATTTTGGAAGTCTTAAATTTTGCGAAAAATAAAGGACTAACCATTGTTGGTGCGTAGCTGCCGTCTCAGAAAAATTGGTGAAAAGAGCTACACGTTAGCAAATAACGGTGTGAAAGCTATCACCTTTTTACGAAAGAAAAATAATGAGATAGAAATTGTGTTAGTGAAAAGAGCTACACGTTAGCAAATAACGGTGTGAAAGCTATCACTAAAAGGGATGTAGTTTATGAGCAGATTTGAATTAATTAGCAGCTGAATTTCAATACACTCAATTTTGTGAAAATCACAATATTTGATGACGCCAATGAAATTCTTCTTCATATTGAGTCGAAAAATAAACGAGTGATCGAGAGCAACCATTAAAGGGAGTCGTGTGTATCACGAGTGGGAAAGAAATAATCAACCTATTGGGGGGAAACCTTACATTTTGGAATTACAAAATAAAAACCGTGTTTTAACTTCAAAAATATTAGTAGATTTATTTTGAATCTTGATTCATTTCTATCTACTGTATAAAGCTGGTTGTTGTTTATTAATGGCATTTTGATCTCCATTTCTCTTTTTATATTTTAATTTATGTGTGTATTAATT
Organism: Orobanche coerulescens; assembly: GCA_033398695.1. Lineage (NCBI taxonomy): Eukaryota > Viridiplantae > Streptophyta > Magnoliopsida > Lamiales > Orobanchaceae > Orobanche > Orobanche coerulescens. The sequence continues at coordinate 98,565,956 of CM065818.1, read as the reverse complement.
TTCTTATTTTTTTTTTTTTGGAGTGTGAATAATAAAGAGTCTTGCTCGGGACTAGCAAGAATTCAAGTTTGGGGGTGTGATAAGTGTCAGTTGTGTACACTTATCCATGGTTTGTATCGATAAAATTCACCCATAATTGAGCTAGTTTACTCGTTTTTTGCTTTTAATTTATTAGTTTTAATAATTTTATTTTTATCGGATGATGATCGGATTAAATAACCGAATTACTCAAGAAACAACATGTTTAATAAATATTCTATTTATTGAATTTTGATATATTCATGTTGTAGGGCTTTCCGAGACGAATTCGGCAGTCTTTCCGGATTCAAAATCAGAGTTATATATCAAAAGTTATCATCCGAAGAAGATCTGAGGCAAAACGCAAAGTCCGAGGGAATTCGCTAAAACGTAACTATCAAAGCTTCAAATGAGCAAATTTACGAAGCCACGTTACGGCCGTAACATTCAGGGTTACGTAGTAAGTCACTTCTAGTTACGGCCGTAACTCCCGAATGTTACTAGTAACTCTTGACAGATTACTATGATTTGTCTAATTTTTTATACTTTTTGTGTATTATTGAGGGGATGACTGGCATTGATCCGATCTAATGTAATAATGCTGTAGTTTTGGAGCTATTAGATGACTTTAGGTGTATAAATAGACCCCTTAGATCCTTCATCATTCATCATTCATCTTATAATTTTCCATTTTTTGTAAACTTTTCATTTTGTGTGAAGAACACACTTGTGTTCTTGAGTGATATTTGTAAGTGTGGTATAGTATATGTTGTTCAGAGAGTTTACTGCTTCTATCTCCTTTATCTACTAAGGGAGTTAGGATCAATTCTTTCTCTTGATTCAACTAAACATGACCACCAAAGCTTGTAATATGTGTAATAAACCCTTTATGGGCTAAGTTCCTTAAGTTGGGATTATAAACAAGGTTAGTCATGTTATTTATGTTTGTATAAAAGATCTATTGTGAATTACTTATTATTGTGTGTGATTTTTATTGTTTTAACAATCTTTATTTATTTGGCCAATTAATGAAGATATTTATGGTCTTCATATGTTTCGAAAGAAAATATGTTTGATTAGATCAAATGATCTTCACTCTAAGTTGTTCTAGGGGATAGAAATATATCCCTAGTCTTTAGATGATTCATTGAGTTATTTTCACAAATCCTAATTCTATGTATTGAAGCCAATCAACATAGAAATATAGTGGATTGATTCAATATGTAAGGGGCGTTTTATAGTTCGAAAGAGAAACCGTCTTTTTAAGGAAAATCGAATCTACACAACATAATAAGTAAATTCATCTTATGATCTCCAATACATCTTTTATAACTAATGACGAACTAAGTTTGTAATCCCAACTATTTCATTTTATCATTAATCAATCTATTAATATTGCAATCTTTTTATTTCCTTATAATATTAGAACTATTATTGCAATTTCTTTGCAATTATTAAACCAAACTTTTTAATTGTGTGTTTCACTCATCTTAAGTATCTATAAAAATAGACTAATAGTGTATAATTCAAATTATAACAAAACTTCCTTGTGGGATCGATAAACCGGACTCAAAAAGTCCACTTTACTACTTGATACGATATCGTGCACTTGCGATAGTTACACCAAAAGCGTGTCAATGTACAATCAAGTATGTAAACCAAAACAACACAAATATCATGATCATCACAATGACTCAACAATGACCAACCACGCCTGGCACAAACTTAGATGATTTGCACATCCAACACGATTCCACGATGTTAACTAAGTGAAGGTATTATCGTTACCATCAATTGTTCGTAATAATCAATTCATACAAAGCATATACACGAAGGTAAACCAATGCATCACAACCATAATACGACGTCCCTATTCACAAGACACAATTCGTATAGTAAAATACTTGCCTTAATAACCGCTACCGAATACTCCGAAGAACACGGTTCGACCGGGAAGCTCGGACCCCGAAGAAAACAACGAACGGAAGGGTTCCGACTCGAGTTCTTCACAAGAATTTCGTCCCTAAGTCATACCAATGATAAATCAACAATCGTACGATGGATAATAATCATACAACGCCCAATTCCCCCTCTAAGACCTTTTGTCGGACACCTTCAAGGCGTTGACTAATAACTCGACCAAAACAACGAATCGAAATGATCCAACCATGGAATAACAAGGAAAATGATAGAATACATCTAAATAATCATCAATACATCACAAATCTAAGTTATTACGGCTAAATCGGACAAAATGAACAAAAACCCCCAATTCACCCAAAAGTTGGGTTTCAAGAATTTACCTTGGATTAATGATGAAGAAAAATTGTTGGTGTTATTAATCCACACCAAGAACTTGAAGAATATGAAGTTCTCTGGGATTGATGATGCAAAAACGCCCAAAAATCGCCCACAAGATCGCCCAAGAGGAGGAGGAATGAAGGAAGAGATGAAATGAGCATTCATCTCACAAAATCCGCATAAATAGGCTGATCTGCACTGTGTGTCGTGGCCCAGCCGAAGTGTGCCGCGGCACAGGGCCGAATCTGCCCCCAGTGATCGGCAACATGCCGCGGCCCGAACGAGTGTGCCGCGGCAGTGTGCCGCGGCCCTGCCGGCATGTGCCGCGGCTCACGGTACAGAGGGGTTGGCCGATAATTGAAACATGAGTGTGCCGCGGCCCGTACGGGTGTGCCACGGCAGTGACTCGGCAGTATGCCGCGGCCCTGCCGGCATGTGCCGCGGCTCACGGTACAGGCTGCTCGGCCAAAACTGGAAAATGAGTGTCTGAGCTATTTCGACCATAACTCTCTCGTCCGGACTCCGATTGACTCACCGTTTGAACCATTGGAAAGCTAACTTGATGCTCTATAATATTGAAAAGATTCAAAATCTTTGGAGTTTCCAAGAATTTATGGTGATTTCACGAAGTCGAACTCATACTTGGAAAAGTCGTTTAATAACACTGAACTCAAGAAAACGACACCGAAACGAACTCGGATGACAAAAAGTTTAGAATTAATCATTCTCGGAATGATGAAACGGTCACAATAGAGTTTCTAAGATGGACTTCCGCCAAAAAAAGAAAATTACCGGAAATCAAAATCGCGGATATTACATACTATCCTCCTTAAAAGAAGTTTCGTCCCGAAACTTAAAACAAGTCGGGAGAAGCAATATCCCGCCAGGAAAACTCAACGAGATACACAAGAAACGCGTAACTTACGCCCAACGGCGAAATGTTACAAGCAACGCAAAGGAACATACGGCGTGAAAACACGTTCCACGACGACCAACACAATGCCACCGGCTATGATTCAAAACAACAACGAGTAATTAACAACACATCACATGCACACATTTAATCAAAGAAACGCACGCGACAACAAGTTGCACCCGACCACAACGACTATGCGGTAGAAACAAATATAGTATTACGATAGAATTCACTCTGATTCTCGTCAACAAGAAAATGTCCGACGTCAAGACACAAACAATTCAAGATAACAGAAAACGAGAATACCGGATATTACATTCTATCCTATTAAAAATAAGTTTCGTCCCGAAACTTAAAATAAAACATCATGGTAGAATACAAACAAAACCAAAAAGTTCACGCAACAAATATCAATCTCTACACGAATAACAACACAAAGTACGACCCACAACTACATCACTGGACACCACTGGGTCCTCCAGAAGTAGGAACGGGACTCCGGTCCCCTATCATCTTGGCAACAATCTCGCGATCGAACTCGATGCCCCTCGCGTCCACAATTATAACAAGTCACCGGCGGTTTCTTACAATGCGCGCGTTCATGGCCCATAACGTTACAGTTGAAACACCTAGGAGCATTACCAGAACTCAAAGACACCGGCTCGGATCTTTTAGATTCTCTAGCTGACCGAGAAGGTCCCATACTCGACTGATACGAGGTTCGAGGTTTAGGAATCCCAATTCCCTCACTTCCCGATGCTTCATCGGAAATCTTTCGCTTCTTCGCTACCGATACAGACTCTGTAGACATCATAGTCATTTCAAATGCTAAGGCTCGATCTTGATAGTCCTTCAGCATTGTACACATAAAAGGGGCCATACACTGCCGAACCTGAGGTTTTATATGCATATCAAAGTAACGAACCTTATCTGTCTCACTTCGCAGTTGATCTCGAACGTAACAAAGTTGTCGATTGTAATCGACTATTGCTTGAGGTATCGACACATCTCGGGGCATAGCCGAGAAAAACTCAACAATTCTACGTTCCTTAACAGACGGCGGACAATACTCGGCCTCCATAGCAGTCTTGAATTCAGCCCAAGTAGCGGTACGATCACTAGGCGCTACGGCCTCCCACCAGTTTGCAGCTTCCCTGTCGAGCAGGTATTGAGCAATAGGCACTCTTCTCTCATCGGGACAAGCTATGGCATCAAATGTTCTGTCCAACTGGAAGAGCCAGTTCTCCCAACCTAACGAGTCCGAAGAACCTACAAAATGGGGCGGGTGCATTCTCATCACACCTCGTAACCACATACTAGCTCCATTATCCTCATCTAGGATCCTATCCCGGTGCATGGTCTGATTCATATGTGCCAACTGGTCAACCACCTGACGAAGGATGGTGGCAGCGCCAATGTCAGCATTTTCCCCAGTTGATTGCCTCTACTCACGCGATTGGTCATCTCGACCACCTGTACTGAGCTCATTGGCGCTTGACAACGAGCGAGTCGCCCTCTCATGCACCTGATTCCGACCTCTACCACGACCACGCTCTCGACCTCTACCTCTCAGCATACTAAACGGCCACCGATCAGAACAACAAAAAAAATATCACATAATCAACATAGGGCAACAAACAGCAACACAATAAAGTATTCACTCCAAATCATCACACGAGTACTCAGACTTAACACTGTAATAATAGACTTAAATTCACAAGTAACTCGCACGGTTACACCAACAGAGGTGCACGACTTTTACCAAAGTAAACACAGTCAAGACCACATACATGTCATTAAAATCAGGCACTTGTCACATTCTTTAAAAATAAAATTTTTCCCGAGGTATTTGTTCAAATGATAATATTTTAAAATTGGTGAGTTCGAAAGATTTTGCAGAAATGAAATTTTGAAAACACTTTGATTAATACCTCGACCATTTAACCAAATCCATGGACCCATTATCAAAACTGCTCTGATTTGAAATCACTTGCACAACGATACGTTGAAATATTAAGTCCACTCTATAACCGATGTCAGCAAAATGACCTTATTAATATCTGCCAGCACACTAATCATTACCATAGATAAGCTATCATGTCCAGGATAATGTCATAGAATAATACAATTAAATTATACTATGCCGTCACAACACTCAAACACATAACATTTAAATTCCGAAAATTAGAGTCGTTTTGCAAAACATAAATTTTCCAAAAATCCTTTCGATCGTAATAAAAATGACGGTAGTATTTTGCAACGTTCAAAGTATTTTAAAACACATTTTCCAAATACTGATTGATGGTGCTATTTGAAAATACATGACCAACTTGTCACAATTCAACCGATTTCAAAATCCACACAAAGCGTTGTTTAACCGTACCATCAAAATATTTTCAAAAAAAAAAATTCGATTTCCACAAAAATGCTCAAACCAGTAGAGTCTTTCAGGAAAAACGTTTTCCAACCTACCCACAGCGGGCATATTTACAACAATCCAAAATAGTCGAACTTAGAACCACGTGCCCAAACGGGAAATGGGGTCACCAATTCAATCAAATGCATCTCATGGGCATCAAGTTAGACATACAACGAAACCATCTATCTGATTCTCTCACAAACTCTACCGTCGGTACCTTCTTTTCGGAACGATCAAAGTTTACAACTTTCACATTATACAACCCCATACGGTGGTTCAACGTCAAAACGTCAATACGTCCAGTTCAATACACATACAGTGTATCACAAGTATCAAATACAAACTCCATTACACAGCACCGTGCAGATAACATCATGCACCACAAATATCACACATATCATGAACATAGATATTATGAATAAAAGAAGAGGCTTACGTCTACAGGCCGCACGGAGATGACGGTCGCCCACGATACTAATCTCATCCTACAACATAACCGACACGTTGTGACTACGCACAACTCAACTTGTCACCCGACATCTCGAATGACAAAACTACACAATACTCGACAAATCACGACTCGACTTGACCCGACAGCCTAGGTTTCCGCAACCTAAGCTCCGATACCATAAATGTAACACCCCCAAAACCGTATGGGAATGTTACACGCCGTAGACCCTTTCCACAAGGATCTACCAGGCTAAACATCGATAAACAACCAAATGCTTGCCCGTCCAGGGTCAAACAACATAATAATACAGACCGTTAAGGTCACTTAAACATAAACACACAGACCGATGAGGTCACACAACTCCATTAACAGAACTGACTAAACAACATTACCCACAAAGGGGTCGAAACACAATACAGCGGAAGACTGAAATAACTCTAACAATACAACCAAACTCTACCAACTCTCGACTCTTGATTAGTATCGCAGCTCGTCATCCTCTTGTGCCAATCCTATGACTGCTCCCCTGAACCTGCATGTACCTGGACGCAAAACAGACATCCACCCCCGATTACTTGGGGGTTAGTAAAACTCCACTGTTTTACAAGTACAAGTATAATACGATACGAAATGCAATAAGTAAATAGCAACTACGAATTTAATACGTAAATCAATTATCAAAATGTTCCCGAGAAGGTTTAGAATTTCGAACTCAAGTAAGAGATATTTGAAAAGGAATACATCGTCTCGGGGATTTTTAAAGCAGAAATCCTATTGGACCTCGAGTCCCAATTTACAAAACATTTTCGTAAACATTAGGGCCTTAGCCCGATTCTCGTTTCAAAACACACTAGATAATATATCATTATGAGTCCGAGACCCATATTTAAAATGTTATCCAAACAATTACTGCTACACGATCATTGTTCGTACACATCATGTACCGAACTCCGGAGGCCTCAACCGACCCTACCCGGCCACAAACATCGTTCGTACACATCATGTACCGAACTCCAGAGGTCTCGTCAGACCCTACCTGGATCACACACCTTGTTCGTACACATCATGTACCGAACTCCAGGCCTCGGACCACTACCGGATCACACACCTTGTTCGTACACATCATGTACCGAACTCCGCAGGCCTCGTCGGACCCTACACCGGAACACACGCACACACATCGACACGACACAACTCATAATCATCAAATGTCAAGCCATTCCACATTACACCGAAATGTACAATCAAGTATGTAAACCAAAACAACACAAATATCATGATCATCACAACGACTCAACAATGACCAACCACGCCTGGCACAAACTTAGATGATTTGCACATCCAACACGATTCCACGATGTTAACTAAGTGAAGGTATTATCGTTACCATCAATTGTTCGTAATAATCAATTCATACGAAGCATATACACGCAGGTAAACCAATGCATCACAACCATAATACGATGTCCCTATTCACAAGACACAATTCGTATAGTAAAATACGTGCCTTAATAACCGCTACCGAATACTCCGAAGAACACGGTTCGACCAGGAAGCTCGGACCCCGAAGAATACAACGAACAGAAGGGTTTCGACTCGAGTTCTTCACAAGAATTTCGTCCCTAAGTCATACCAATGATAAATCAACAATCGTACGATGGATAATAATCATACAACGCCCAATCCCCCCTCTAAGACCTTTTGTCGGACACCTTCAAGGCGTTTACTAAGAACTCGACCAAAAAAACGAATCGAAACGATCCAACCATGGAATAACAAGGCAAATGATCGAATACATCTAAATAATCATCAATACATCACAAATCTAAGTTATTATGGTTAAATCGGACAAAACGAACAAAAACCCCCAATTCACCCAAAAGTAGGGTTTCAAGAATTTACCTTGGATTAATGATGAAGAACAATTGTTGGTGTTATTAATCCACACCAAGAACTTGAAGACTATGAAGTTCTCTGGGATTGATGATGCAAAAACGCCCAAAAATCGCCTACAAGATCGCCCAAGAGGAGGAGGAATGAAGGAAGAGATGAAATGAGCATTCATCTCACAAAATCCGCATAAATAAGCTGATCTGCACTGTGTGCCGCAGCCCAGCCGAAGTATGCCGCGGCACAGGGGCTGAATCTGCCCCCAGTGATCGGCAGAGTGCTGCGGCCCGGACGAGTGTGCCGCGGCAGTGTGCCGCGGCTCACGGTACAGAGGGGTTGGCCGATAATTGAAACATGAGTATGCCGCGGCCCGGACGGGTGTGCCGCGGCAGTGACTCAGCAGTGTGCCGCGGCCCTGCCGGCATGTGCCGCGGCTCACGGTACAAGCTGCTCGGCCAAAACTGGAAAATGAGTGTCTGAGCTATTTCGACCATAACTCTCTCGTCCGGACTCCGATTGACTCACCGTTTGAACCATTGGAAAGCTAACTTGATGCTCTATAATATTGAAAAGATTCAAAATCTTTGGAGTTTCCAAGAATTTATGGTGATTTTACAAAGTCGAACTCATACTTGGAAAAGTCGTTTAATAACACTGAACTCAAGAAAACGACACCGAAACGAACTCGGATGACAAAAAGTTTAGAATTAATCATTCTCCGAATGACGAAACTGTCACAATAGAGTTGCTAAGATGGACTTCCGCCAAAAAAAGAAAATTACCGGAAATCAAAATCGCGGATATTACACGGCCGGCACGGTCGGAAGTGCTGGGCACTGGCCGGGCAAGCACGGCAGGAACCGGCGTAGCGCACGCTACGGTCGGAAGGCTGCATGCGCTAACCGGTAGGTGTAGCGCACGTTATCGGGCGGCCCAACGTACGCTATCGGGTCTGGGCAGAGGGGTTCTGAGGTTCTGGACTCGGGTAGGATCGGCAGGTAGCGCACGCTACTGCCGGACACTGCGTACGCTACGACCGGCAGGTACCGCACGCTACGGCCGGAAGGCTGCACGTGCTACCTGGCCGAGCAGTGTCCCTGGACTGCGGCCTGGGCCGATAGCGTACGCTAGCTCGGCGGCCGAGCGCACGCTAGTCCGGCCCGGTATAAATGTGGCAGAGCAGCCTCATTTTCACTCGTTTTTCATTTCCTTTCTTTTCGATCCACGGATGGAGCTTCGGAGGTGACGAATCCATGTTGTTTAACAACAAAACCACGAAGTTCTTGAGTTCATAACATCAATCAATCATCCGTTATCATCCTTTGATCCAGCGAATCAAGGTAATCTAATCTCTTCCTAGAACACTAAATTCTTGAATTTGGGGGTTTTTGCGTTTTTGTCCGATTCGTTCCGTATTGTTGATTAATTCATGATGGGTATGATTTATCTTGGTAGTATTCTTGTGTTTAACATCATTTAATCCATTGTTCTTCGTCGAATCGAAGTATATTTCTTAATTTCCTTCGAATCAACTTTTTGGGGGATTTGTTCTCGATCTCGTTTTTCATCCATTTTTGATGGATCGATTGTGGTTAAATGATGTTGTTAAACATATTCTTTGGATTGTATATCCATATTTCAACTTGGAATTCCGTTTTCGGGTTTTGACGGAACGAATCGTGTTCTTGGCCGTTTTGGGGGAAACGCTTGAACTTCCGTCATTCGATCTTTGAATTCAATGGCTTTGAGTCGTGTTAGGGAATTGATTTCATTTTTGTTATTGTACTTCGTAGTTTATGAACGCGAGTTGGCGATCGGTGGAGTCGGCAGGTTCGTAGTTGGTTCGTGTCAACCTACTTCGGTCGATTCTCCGCGTTGTTCTTATTCGAGGCAAGTACCTTGCTCATACATTTCTTACTTTGTGAATATGATGATCGGCGATCGTCTTGGTGTGTTTGTTTGGTTGTTTGAAATGAAGTTTCAAAAGATTTCGGTTTGGCCTCGTTAAAGGGTCTCTTTCAAAACGCGTGTGTGTTGTGAACGGTGTGTTTTAGGAATTGATTATGATTTGATCATTTGGAACGTTGAAGGCTTTGATGATATTCCTGTTGTCTAAAGTTATGGAATCGTGTATTCCGTGTTTAATCTTGTTATTGTGTTTTGAAAAGTTTGATAACGGTGTCGAGTTAGTGGCCATCTCTAGTAAGTATTCTTGATGAACTTACATTCTTAGCATATTAGCATTGCATGAGTAACGTGTGTGTGTATGCTCACTATGGGTTAGATCCGACGGGGTCTCGGTAGGGGTCCACGGAGGGGTGGATCCGCGAGCTTGCTTTTAACCACTACGGGTTAGATCCGATGGGGTCTCGGTAGGGATCCACGGAGGGGTGGGTCCGCGGTTAATTGTGGTGCATTTTGCAAATGTGATTTCGATTATTGGCGTTTCGGAAATGAGTGTTTTTGAACGGCCTTCATGATTGCATGCATCGACTAAGTGTGTAAGAGGTAAGTTGTTTGTTGGCTTACTTGACTAGGATGGCACTAGAGTATTTTTTTGTTTGTGTTAAATCCTTTAATTGTGGATTTTGATGTTGGGAGACGAACCTTGTTGTCGTTCTCGTGTACTGTGAGTTGATGAGATTGTTGGGTACCAAATCGGATATTTGCGCCGTTTTATGCGGAAGCGAAAATAAATTGCGGAAAATAAATCACACAAGGATTTATAGAGGTTCGGCTGTTAACGAAGCCTACGTCCTCTCTCGATGTATCTTTTTCCTTAGGCTTAAGATCAAAACCTCTACGCCTCTCTTCTATCGGTCGAGGGATTACCGTTACAAGCTCGTCTTCTATCGGTCCGAGTAAAACCGTTTTTCCTTTTCTATTGGATAAGGAATCAACCACTCTAGCTTTCTATCGGTACTAGATAAACCTCACTAAGATAGCGATTGTGATTCTAACAATGCCGGATCCTTGATCTTAATAACAAGAATCAAATCGTATCTTTTCTTTATCGCTCGTGTATGATCTTGTGTATAACACTCAATCACTCTTAATTAAGCTCAAGAACAACAACTATAATGTTTACAATGATATAACACGTATGTATGCTTTGCTCAATGTTGTTGTATGGAATAATACCAACTCCTTGGTATTTATAGCCTTCTTCCTCCTTACTAGCCGTTGCTGCCAGTAAGGAGGAAGAAGGCTATAAATACCAAGGAGTTGGTATTATTCCATACAACAACATTGAGCAAAGCATACATACGTGTTATATCATTGTAAACATTATAGTTGTTGTTCTTGAGCTTAATTAAGAGTGATTGAGTGTTATACACAAGATCATACACGAGCGATAAAAAGAAAAGATACGATTTGATTCGGTGTTATTAGGATCAAGGATCCGGCATTGTTAGAATCACAATCGCTATCTTAGTGAGGTTTATCTAGTACCGATAGAAAGCTAGAGTGGTTGATTCCTTATCCAATAGAAAAGGAAAAACGGTTTTACTCGGACCGATAGAAGACGAGCTTGTAACGGTAACCCCTCGACCGATAGAAGAGAGGCGTAGAGGTTTTGATCTTAAGCCTAAGGAAAAAGATACATCGAGAGAGGACGAGGCTTTAACGAACCTCTATAAATCCTTGTGTGATTTATTTTCCGCAATTTATTTTCGCTTCCGCATAAAACGGCGCCAATATCCGATTTGGTACCCAACAATTGGTATCGGAGCGGTACTCCTATACGCGGCTTAACATCCGAGGAGAAAAGATCCAATGGCATTTCAAATGGCTCCCGTCGAAGGCCTTGCTCTCAACCGACCACCATTTTTTGATGGCTCAAACTTCATGACGTGGAAGAAGAAGATGTCTATATTCATCCGAGCATATGACATCGAGCTTTGGAAGGTGATTTGTCTTGGTCCGAAAATTCCAACAAATTTCAATGGTTCGCTCAAAACCTTCGAAGAATATGACGATTCCGATTGGAAAAACGACCACTACAATTGTAAGGCAACTCAACTTCTCTATTGTGCCTTAAATCCGGAAGAACACAACCGGATATCATCGTGTGATAGTGCCAAAGAAATCTGGAAAATGCTTGAGGTAACACACGAAGGTACGTCTCAAGTCAAAGAGACGAAGATAAACATGCTCCTTCATGATTATGAATTGTTCCAAATGAAGGACGACGAATCCATCTCAATTATGCTTGACCGATTTTCGGTTATCACAAATGGATTAGCATGTTACGGAAAACCACTATCGAGTAGCGAGAAAGTAAAGAAAATTCTCCGATCACTACCTCGAGAATGGGACGGTACGGTTACGGCAATAATGGAATCCAAAGATTTAAATACTCTCGATTTTAGTGCTCTCGTTGGTTCTCTTATCAACTACGAGATTGTTCTAAAATCTCGGAATGCCAAACCAAAACCGAAGGAAAAATCGATAGCCTTCAAGGCTAAGGTGCCGAGAAAGAAAGAAGAAACCCCGGTGGACGAAAGCGATGAAGAAATGGCATATTATGCCAAAAATATTAATAAGTTCCAACACTTATTAAACCGGAGGAAGAAGGACATTCAAGCGGGCGAACCTAAGAAATTCGACAACACTTGTCGATTATGTGGTAAACCAGGCCACTTTGCTAAGAACTGTCGAGTAAAGCAAAAGGAGGTTCTAATCGCAACATGGAGCGACGAAGATCCTGATGAAGATTTTCTTGAACAAAATAATCTCGCGCTCATGGCCCGGAGTTCATTCGACGATAGCGATGTCGAAAGTCAAGTAAGTAATTCCTACGACGAACTTTTTGAAGCATTCGAGTTACTACATACGGACTATCAAAATGCTTTAAATGAAATTAAGTCCCTCAAGTCTAAATATAAAACTTTGGAAATTGAAAATTCCAAAATACTTGAAAAAGGGAAATTTGTCGAAATTGATCATTCGAAATGCCTTGAAAATGAAAATATTTTAAAAAATGATCTTTTAAAAGTTCAAGATGAACTAAAAATTTTGACAAAGAAATTCTCGTGCGGCAACGATAAATTTGAACAAATGTTATGTGTTCAAAAATATACTCTAAATAAAGAGGGGTTAGGATTCAAATCACGTTCGAAAAATGAATCCGTCAATTTCAAAATACCCCGATGTGAAAAATGTTTGAAAATTGGGCATCACATTTCAAATTGCAAAAGCCCAAGACGGACGATAAAAATTAAAAAGATTTGGGTTCCTAAAGGAACAAACGTTTCAAACATCGTCTATAGTTCAAAAGAAAAACCAACTATCGGTTGGATCCCCAAAAATAAACTTTGACAAATGATATAACACGTATGTATGCTTTGCTCAATGTTGTTGTATGGAATAATACCAACTCCTTGGTATTTATAGCCTTCTTCCTCCTTACTAGCCGTTGCTGCCAGTTGACTAGCTAGCGTGCGCTACCACTTCCTTTGTAGCGTGCGCTAATAATAAAGGGTAGCGTGCGCTAATAGTAGAGTGTAGCGTGCGCTATCCATCTGCTGACTTCACTGCAGCTTACTTCGATACTAGGCTGGAATGCAGCTGACTCCTCGTTAGCGTGCGCTAACATATGTCCCTTAGCGTGCGCTAGTGCAGTCCAGATTGCAATTTTTGCGTCTTCGTCTGCTTCGCCGTTTTGCTTCGCCTCGATGTTGTTTTGTAGTTTAGCAACTTTAATCATCAAAACATGAATTAAATAATGTGTGGAATAAATATTCCAACAGAGATTTGGGGCTAAAATCTCAATGGTTTTGTAAAAGTCATTTTACGGATTTGGGGCTAAAATCCTAACAGTTTGGTAAAGGTTAGTTTACGGAAAGTAAACCTTTGGGGCGGTGACCCCTTTCGTCTTTTGGGTTGTGAAAAGTGGAATTTGATAATCCTAAATTGTTTTCTATTAAAACTCTCGATGGCATTCTAAACTGTTTTATAAATTATTTCCATTGATTTGTGATCTTTCGGTTTTGGAATGTTTTCTCAAATTCTTGCCTCGGGAAGTACTTTTCATTTCATTTGTATGTTTGAGGATTCCTGGTTATTGTTATTCGTGGAATGTGAATTGTATGACTCGTATTTTTGCACTTGTACTTGCACTAGCAAAACAGTGGAGTTTTGCTAGCCCCCGAGTATTCGGGGGGTGGATGTCTATTTTTGCATTCAGGTTTTGGAGCATAACACAGGGTCGGCACGAAGGATGATGAAAGATGATCGATACTAATCACATGAGGAACCGTACGTCGTGTATTAGTTCAGTTGTACTTTATTTTCCGCTACTATATCTTTCCCGTTGTACGAGTGTGGTTGTGTTTTGACCCCTGCGTGGGCATGAGTTGTAATCGAGTTGTATGTATTTATTGAAAGACCAAATCGGTCTACTGAGTCATTTTAGCCTTAAAGGCGATGTTTAGATGTTTGATTTTAGTTACCAGCCTGGTAGAACCTTGAAGAAAGGTTCTACGGCATGTAATATCCCTGAGCGGATTGGGGGTGTTACATAAATGGTATCGGAGCTTAGGTTGAGGAAACTTAGGCTGTCGGGTCAATTCGTGTTGTTTGAGTCTTGTTTCATCGGATTTTATTTGACTAAGTCGTGTCGCGACGCATCGTCTGAGTTTGTTGGTCGTGATTAGTATCATGGGGCGATCATTATCTTCGTGCGATCTGTGGATGTAAGTCTCCCTTCTTTGTGTTGTGCCTCGTGTGACACGAGCTATTTTTATGATTATTTGTTAAGTGACAGAATCCTCTTATGGATTTTGATTTCTTGATACGCGGTTATTTGACCCTCATATTTCGTTCATATGAGGAGTAGTGTTGCTGGATTGTGCATGTTTGACTTTATTTCTTTTATCTGCTGCGTGAGTTTTTTTGTAATGGCTTTCGGTATTTTACCGACCGAGTTTTATTTCGAAAACCGATTCCCTTAACCGAGTTTTTGGCATTATGGCCTTGATCGCTTTGGCGAAATTCTTATGATGGTATTTAGTATTTTGTAAATGGATTTTGTGAGTTTTTGAAACATTACCGTCATCGGCCTTTTTGGCGTTTTTGTAAATGGTTTTTAGCCTGGTGAGTTCCGGCGCGGGACCCACGGCGCTATAATGTTTTGTGTAATTACCTGAAATTTTTGGGCATTCTAGCCCATTGAATTATCTTTGAAAACCTTGAGTATCTTAGAAAATAAATTTCGAGACGTACTTTTAAAATGAATTATTTTCTCGTGGTACATCCAAGGTGCCACAATATGTTTCCAAATTCTTCTACCTCGAGGACCCAAAATATTTCGAGATATTTTTAATGTTTTAGAAACACTTTTACTTAGACCCGAGGGTCGAATATTCTGAAAGTTTTTACTAAGAGAAAATGTCCTCATTTTTATCAAATGTGAAATGGTTCTCCAAAGTCTCGATAACAATGTTTCACGTTTGTATTTTTTTTTGAAAGGTGATACTCAAGATCAACCGGTGTTCTTCTAAATTATTGTCAAAAATGAGATTTTCGTTTTTAAAACCTATCCATTCCCGTTTGAGGGCTGGGTATGTATGTATGATGTCCGCGTTGTCATTATGATGTTAGCTCCCGAGTATGATCGAATTGGCAGTGTGGGCGTTGAGTCGTTTTTCACACATTTATTGTGTTAGCCCTCTGTGAGAGGTGGGATGTTGGTGTTGAATGTGGCCGCCTCGTAGTGATTTCTGCGTTGTCGCGCATGTGCGAGCTATTAGAGCTTGGTGTGCATCGGTGATTATTCCGTTATGTGTCGGTTGCTTAATGTCTTGTTACATTGCTCCTGTTTTTGTGAATTTCATGGACGAGGTCGAAGGTAATACCTATACTGTTTTGACTTCTGTACTTTCTCTTCCTCCATTCTTTCAACTCGCTCGTGTTCGTTGATAAATTCGGTTTCATCGTTTGGACGAGCTGTGATCTTGTTGTGGGTCGATCTGGTTATCGTTGGGATTTTTTTCGAGTTCGGTTCGATTCTTGTGAACCTTGTTTGGAAGTGACATCACCTGGTTCTATTAGTTCTTTTATTCGAAGTGGATCGGATTTGGAACTCTTGTGTTTTCGACTCTGTCGACTCATTTATGTCCGTTGATATTTCTGAGCTTGTCGTGCCCCTTGCTTTTGTTGATCGAACGAGTGTGGTATTGTTTCGGAATAACTCGTTTGTCGTTGTGACTTTTCAATCGCTATTCCCTTTCCTGTGGATCTTATGGTAATGCATGTCTTCTAGTTCTCACCAGATCATCCTGGGAGTTGTTGTTTGAATTTTTATTATCCTTCGTGTTTCAGACATGATTGTTCGATTTTTGTCGTCTCGATCGTTTGTTTGTTCGGTTTTTGTTCTCGTTTCGTGATTGTTGAGCGTTCAGGCTCCTTCGTAATTCCCTTAAGTTCGGGAAATTGGTCTCGTTTTCGATCTTCCAACCCTTGGGCGGTGGAATTCCGTATTTGTTCAGCGATTGGCTCGCGTTTTGATTGATGTACCGTTGGGTCGGTCAATCATATTGATTTTCATTCGTTATGTTTTGTGATGGTTCGGATAATTGACTTGACTATATTATCCGTTTGATGACGCTTGTCATTTGTTGATTTTATTATGTCTCTACCGGTGGCGTTGTGTTAGTCACCGTGGAGCGTATTTTCACGCCGCATATCTCTTTGCGTTTCTTGCAGCGTTTCGCCGTCGGGTGCGAGTTTTCGGTTTTTGTGTATCTCGTCGAGTTTTCCTGGCAGGGGATATTTCTTCTCCCTACTTATTTTAAGTTTCGGGACGAAACTTCTTTTAAGGAGGGTAGAATGTAATACCCGTAATTTCGATTTCCGGTAATTTATTTTTTCGGCGGAAGTCCGTTTTGATGACTCGCTCATGACCGTTTCATCATTCTGAGAATGATTAATTCTACACTTTTTGACATCCGAGTTCGTTTCGGTGTCTTTTTGTTGAGTTCCGTGCTTTTTAGCGACTTTTCCGCACTTGAGTTCGATTCTTGCGAATATCGTTGGCTGCATTTGAGTTTCGATAAGTCCGTTTAACTTTGTTAGACGTGTTGTGAACTTCGGTTTGGTTATTCGATCACGTATCGTGATTTTCGGGCGTTTTGGGCCATTTTTTAATTTACCCAAAGTTATGGGTATCCGTATCTGTATTTGTTGTCTCGACTCTTTTCTTGGTCGTGTATGATTAATTATTGCATTATGTTTTCATTTCGGGTCGTTGATGTTGTCCGCGAACTTTTCGTCATGATCGTTCCGTACGTTTTCGGAAATCGAGTCGTCGGATCTTGACGCCTGAGCACTGGCCGGACAGATGCGGCCGGCACGGTCGGAAGTGCTGGGCACTGGTCGGGCAAGCACGGCAGGAACCGGCGTAGCGCACGCTACGGCAAGAAGGCTGCGCGCGCTAACCGGCAGGTGTAGCGCACGCTATGGGGCGGCCCAACGTACGCTATCGGGTGTGGGCAGAGGGGTTCTGAGGTTCTGGACTGGGGTAGGATCGGCAGGTAGCGCACGCTACTGCCGGACACTGCGTACGCTACGACCGGCAGGTAGTGCACGCTACGGCCGGAAGGCTGCGCGCGCTACCTGGCCGAGCAATGTCTCTGGACTGCGGCCTGGGCCGATAGCGTACGCTAGCTCGGCAGCCTAGTGCACGCTAGTCCGGCCCAGTATAAATGTGGCAGAGCAGCCTCATTTTCACTCGTTTTTCATTTCCTTTCTTTTCGATCCGCGGCTGGAGCTTCGGAGTTGACGAAGCCATGTTGTTTAACAACAAATCCACGAAGTTCTTGAGTTCATAACATCAATCAATCATCCGTTATCATCCTTTGATCCAGCGAATCAAGGTAATCTCTTCCTAGAACCCTAAATTCTTGAATTTGGGGGTTTTTGCGTTTTTGTCCGATTCGTTCCGTATTTTTTATTAATTCATGATGGGTATGATTAATCTTGGTAGTATTCTTGTGTTTAACATCATTTAATCCATTGTTCTTCGTCGAATCGAAGTATATTTCTTGATTTCCTTCGAATCGACTTTTTGGAGGATTTGTTCTCGATCTCATTTTTCATCCGTTTTTGATGGATCGATTGTGGTTAAATAATGTTGTTAAACATATTCTATGGATTGTATATCCATATTTCAACTTGGAATTCCATTTTCGGGTTTTGACGGAACGAATCGTGTTCTTGGCCATTTTGGGGGAAACACTTGAACTTCCGTCATTCGTTCTTTGAATTCAACGGCTTTGAGTTGTGTTAGGGAATTCATTTCATGGTTTTTATTGTCCTTCGTAGTTTATGAACGTGAGTTGGCGATCGGTGGAGTCGGCGGGTTCGTAGTCGGTTCGTGTCAACCTACTTCGGTCGATTCTCCACGTTGTTCTTATTCGAGGCAAGTACCTTGCTCATACATTTCTTATTTTGTGAATATGATGATCGGTGATCGTCTTGGTGTGTTTGTTTGGTTGTTTGAAATGAAGTTTCAAAAGATTTCGGTTTGGCCTCGTTAAAGGGTCTCTTTCAAAACGCGTGTATGTTGTGAACGGTGTGTTTTGGGAATTGATTATGATTTGATCATTTGGAATGTTGAAGGCTTTGATGATATCCCCGTTGTTTACAGTTATGGAATCGTGTAATCCGTGTTTAATCTTGTTATTGTGTTTTGAAGAGTTTGATAACGGTGTCGAGTTAGTGGCCATCTCTAGTAAGTATTCTTGATGAACTTACATTCTTAGCATATTAGTATTGCATGAGTAACGTGTGTGTGTGTATGCTCACTATGGGTTAGATCCGACGGGGTCTTGGTAGGGGTCCACGGAGGGGTGGATCCGCGAGCTTGCTTTTAACCACTACGGGTTAGATCCGACGGGGTCTCGGTAGGGGTCCACGGAGGGGTGGGTCCGCAGTTAATTGTGGTACATTTTGCAAATGTGATTTGGATTATTGGCGTTTCCGGAAACGAGTGTTTTTGAACGGCTTTCATGATTGCATGCATCGACTAAGTGCGTAAGAGGTAAGTTGTTCGTTGGCTTACTTGACTAGGATGGCACTAGAGTATTTTGTTGTTTGTGTTAAATCCTTTAATTGTGGATTTTGATGTTGGGAGACGAAACTTGTTGTCGTTCTCGTATACTGTGAGTTGATGAGATTTGGGGCTAAAATCCCAATAGTTTTGTAAAAGTCATTTTACGGATTTGGGGCTAAAATCCCAACAGTTTGGTAAAGGTCAGTTTACGGAAAGTAAACCTTTGGGGCGGTGACCCCTTTCGTCTTTTGAGTTGTGAAAAGTGGGATTTGATAATCCTAAATTGTTTTCTATTAAAACTCTCGATGGCATTCTAAACTGTTTTATAAATTATTTCCATTGATTTGTGATCTTTCGGTTTTGAAACGTTTTCTCAAATTCTTGCCTTGGGAAGTACTTTTCGTTTTATTTGGATCTTTGAGGATTCCTGGTTATTGTTATTCGTGGAATGTGAATTGTATGACTCGTATTTTTGCACTTGTACTTGCACTAGCAAAACAGTGGAGTTTTGCTAACCCCCGAGTATTCGGGGGGTGGATGTCTATTTTTGCATTCAGGTTTTGGAGTATAACATAGGGTCGACACGAAGGATGATAAAAGATGATCGATACTAATCACATGAGGAACCGTACGTCGTGTATTAGTTCAGTTGTACTTTATTTTCCGCTCATATATCTTTCCCATTGTACGGGTGTGGTTGTGTTTTGACCCCTGTGTGGGCATGAGTTGTAATCGAGTTGTATGTATTTATTGAAAGACCAAATCGGTCTACTGAGTCATTTTAGCCTTAAAGGCGATGTTTAGATGTTTGATTTTAGTTACCAGCCTGGTAGAACCTTGAGGAAAGGTTCTACGGCATGTAATATCCCTGAGCGGATTGGGGGTGTTACAATCATGGGGAATAGATGACGGGTATGCATCAACAGATGATGGTAGTGAGGAGCAGGAAGTAGAAAAGTGTGATGAGAGAACAAATAATAAATACACATATTTCAAATTTAGTGGAGATTCTCCCCATGTGCCCAAAGTCCCTACGACACTTGAGGCTGGAGTTAGCGCTATGGAAACCATATGGTGCCAAGTATCTCAAATTTTAAATACAGAACTTCTTGAGCAAAGCATTCTAAATGTCGGAAACTCTGCCATGCTCACTGATAATCAACTTAGGCAACAAATCAAACTCATCGAGGAACTAAAAGATTGCATTACTGAGATGCCAAAAAATATGAAGTCGACAATACGGTCCGTGATATCTGAGTTTGTCATTAAAGAGCGTCAATCTAATAGCAATAAAAGGAAAAAAAAGGCATAACAACCGCAACTTTGTTGTCTGATTGCGCAAACTCGAATGATATCTTTGAAAATATCAAGGTACTCAGATGGAATCCAACATCATCAGAAGAAGAAATTATTCAATTCCTTTTCAATGAAAAATTTTCTCAGAGGTTTGCACTTCTTACTATAGTTGAAATATTTGTTAATGCGATGGTGCATTTATAAACAAATTTGATTCTTTATTCTGTTTACCCTTCTTGAAGCACAACTGTGATCGACTACGGAAGATATCATCTTACTAGGGAAGATGTAAGAACCTTAGGACCGGAGTGTAAAATCAGGGGGACCGTGAGTATTAATTTGAAAAGTTAGTTCAATTTATTTTCCTAGTTCGTGATTTTGTTATTTCTAATTGTATTTTTCATATGTGTTTATAGATCATCGATGTTGTATCATATATGTGCGCTCTTAATGAAAGAATTAGAACATTCTTTGCGCCCAATTGGTTTTTCCCTCCAATTATGACGGTACGCATGTCAATATCTTAATATTCTATTGTGCATACCCAAACTCATCGTTGGTCATGTGTGCTATATTTTTTTTTTTTTTGGGGGGGGGGGCAGAGGCATATACTCGATGGAAAAAAAAGATGATGATACATTGTTGGATTGGTACTTTAAAGGGGATGGAAATTTCACCAATTCAGTTGAACATCTTGAACGAGTTCATTTTCCCATCCATGATCAGAAAGACCATTGGTTCTTGGTAGTAGTCGATTTTAATTTAAATGTAATTGACGTGTGTGATACAGCTCCTGATCGTAATAGTAAGGAGCAAAGGAGAAATCTTATTCAAAGAGTGGTACGACTTCTCTTTCTACTCATGTACATTTTTAATTTATTGTAGTTCATTTAAAAAAAGAAATGTATGTACTAATATTATGGTGTCATGCCTCAACTGATGCTTGTGGATGTAGGTCCAAAGATTTGACATGTTGATGCACAAATACGCTGGAAAGAACTACAAAGCGAAGGATGTAAATACTTTTCTTTATGAAGATATGAGTTGGGTACCTCGACAAAACAATGGGTTTGTAACATTTATCTAAAAAATTATTAAAATATTTGATTTTATAACTTGAAAAAATTAAATGGTTTTAATTTAAATAGGTACGATTGTGGATTATACGTTTGCTTGTTGATGCTCTTCGAAAAAGGAGTCCAATGCATTAGGACAACGGTAAATTACATATGAAATGGGTAGTTATTATGTTTATTATCTTTTACCAAAATAATGTGTTTTTTGTTCGTTATTTTTGTAGGAAGAATCTAACATGGCCCGTCAGAAATTGGCAGTGATGCTGTACAAAAATAGTGCAAACAAATTTGCTTGGAAATAAGTATACAGTGGTGCATAATTGATATATATGCACGGACTTGATGGGAGTATTTTAGCCTAAATTTAATTATTGGTGCTTCCCGAAATGTCTGTATAAATTGTGTTTATATTCTATTTCAATATGCAAATTATTTTCGGTGTGTATTACCATAATAAATTTGAGTGAGGGTATTAATATATGCAAATCTTAAACATGAGTAGTGAGAATGGCACCACAAAAATAAGGAAAATAAAATAGCAGAAAAACTGATAAAGAAGAAGAATAGAAGTTGGCGTACACCAAGAAGTAAATTAGCAAAAATAGGTTCCACAACATCTTCCAGAATGATGGGAACCAAGCATCTCCATTCTCCAGGTTGAATATTTGATATGCAACACTGAATATCTACCAGGCTTACCCTAGTGCTATTTCCCTATAACATACGAACTTGTATGGAATGCACATTACAGTTAAAAAAGTTATTTTATGTCCCCTCCAAAGATGGAAGTGACTAGTAGTATGGGCCATAGGGGGGATCAAAAAACCAAAAAAAAGAAAGAAAATGGAAATCGAAATCAAGACTAAAACTGAATGTTCATTTTGCTTTAAAAATCCAAAATCTCGACTTGGTTTAAGTTTCATGTGGAAAAACTGATACAAGAAACCTAACAGAGACAAAATTTAATATTTTACTATTATATATTCCCTTTGCCCCTTAAGTATATATATATTTTTTACCATTTTCTTCTATCCCCAAAAATAGATACTCCATTTTTAGTAAAATTACTTTATCATTCCTTTCTATAAAGTCATATGTTCTCTCCACTCAACATACTTCTTTCTACAAAGTCATACTCTCTTTCCACTCAATCATCTGTTATTGAAACCCGTACCACTCACTCAGGTGTCTATACTCAAGGGACGGAGAGAATATTATTTATAAAATTATTATACTTCAATCACTTCAATTATTAATTAAAGTATTTTGCATTTTGAAATGAATCCAATATATCCTATATATTGTTCGATTTCATGCTTAATTAGATTTTTTTTATGTTCAATGAATTAGTCTATTTTATCTTTCCAAACATAAAAAAATGCTTGGTATAATGCACTTAAACCCTTGCATCTACAAAGATGAAACATATTCAGAAAGATACAGTTTGGTACACGGGATTTTGTGGGATATTAACCCTAAAACCCGCATGATCCCACATTTGGTATGTCAACCTAAATGGAAAAATTGTAGCAAAATATAACAAATATTTATTGGATCAGCTCACTATCTGACTGGCTAATACATCACATTCTTCATATTGAAACAAATCAAGAAAATGATAAACCAAGAAAAATCAAACAACATCAAAAGAAAAATGAGCATTTAGATACTACCAACGGCAAGCACTTTGCCGGATCTGGGCTCCAACCTTGACAAGAGCCCTCATATATCTGCAACTTCTCCTGTAGAAACTGAATATAGTGTATAACCTGCACTAAAATGGATTTAATTAGAATATTCATCGAAACTCCCTGACGTAAAAAACAGGTTACATATCACTAAAATGACAGCACAGCAATAAGAAGATGCTAATCCACTGAACTTAAAATAAATCTGAAAGGCCGATGCTTGTTGAAGAGATGGATAAAGTTCCATATGCCTCAGTCGTTGGAAGATTGATGTATTCAATCGATTATGTGCGCTTTCTATGGGGAATGGTTGTTTAAAAGGATTCACAAAATGGCCTTATACTTTTTTTTTTCCACACACGCACACGAGGGAGATCGTCCCCTGTCCCGAAGACTCCCAAGAGGCCGAGCTCACCCCGATCTGTATGCAGCCACACGACTCCGATCGCCTCATACTTTTTTCTTTTTTTTTTTACATAATCAAGAACATCATTCAGGAAGAATTTAGGTGGTCTCTCAAGGTCCTTTCTTCTGTAAGAAGGACAAAACTACCAAAATGAGCAAAGTTATTACACACTCCTAGCCATAATTCCTCATACAAATTAAATACTATAAAGTGACCCCCCCCCTCCCAAAAAAAGGACTATAGTGTTGTCACTCCGCCTAACCGAAGCCTTGCATTAGACAGTCGATACCTTTCGTACGAAAATGCATACTTTTACTGAAATTTCATAACAGTCTCCTCAAAAAGTATGTCTATCAATGATCAATCCAACTCCATCCAATATCCTTCTTCAGACCCCTACTCTTCATCAACTCCCTCAATTGCTCAATCTCAGCCCACATCCCATTACTAGCATACATATTAGACAACAGAACATAAACTCCAACATTATCAGGCTCCAATTCAGACCCAATTTTTCTAAGGTCTTTTATGAATAAAATATTAATAATGAGAAAACTTGTAGAAATTTCAAGTCGTTACTAAACATATATTTTCTAAAATATTTGCGGAACTAAAAAGGATTTCGAATCTCCAATACGATCGTAAAATATGACAGTGGAAAATAATTACTAAAAATAAATTAATTGTTTCAGAGTAACTTGAGCGGAATTAAAAGAAATAATTATAGTATTAATCATATGTCGGCCTGCTCGACAACCCGTCCTCTCCATTCCGAATTAACCTGAAAATTTTACATAAAAATGGGGTGAGCTTTCTATTGCTCGTGGGAACATCACAAGTCAACAATAATCACAATACATAACGGAGGCATAGCATGAATAATTGTTATATCAACTTGAGCATGTAAACATGTGACTGCATGCACTACAACAAAAAAGGTCTTTGACAACGTTTTTTAAACGTTGTAATAGGTTTTTGACAACGTTTCTTAAAACGTTGTATTATCCGACGTTGTCTTAGGTCCATCTATATGACAACGTTCTTTAAACGTTGCGGAAACGTTGTTGTAATAGCGATTCCGTTTTTTGTTAAAAACCTTTAACAACGTTTTGTAAACGTTGTTACTAACTTCAACAACGTTTATTTAAACGTTGTAATAGGTTTTTGACAACGTTTTTTAAACGTTGTTAATAAGTTCCACAACGTTTTTTCAAACGTTGTCTTTGAGTATTCACAACGATTGTATAAAACGTTGTATAAAGTTATTTTTCTAAAAAAATATCCACCCCCAAATTCACCTATTGCACCTACTACAATTTTTTAATTTTTCTCCTATTTGCTTCACCAATAGATTTCAAAGCAAAACAAAATTGTAACAATTAGTTTACCAACACCAGTAAAAAAATTGATGTAACAAAATGCATTAAAATGGTTCACTTAATTTTCAAGCTCAAAAGACAAAACTAGCTGCATGTCAATTGAACATCATAAACAAAAAGAAAACTCATAAAACCTAAGATTCGGCCGTATTAAGCTGCAAAAAGTATAGCTACGAAAGAATCAGTTTAAAAACATATGCTTTATGTATAAGATTGATGGAGAAGAAGGAACCCGTTTCAGCCGAGGATGTAGACGAGGTCATGGCCGCAACCCTCGAGGCAGTCTATATTGAAACCAACTTGTCTGATTGTTATAGTCTACTCAAAAGAAAACCATTAGATTTTTAGGATGTGCTGTTAAACACGCTAATAACATTCATAGAGCTCCAGAAAACATAAACAGAAGTCCTAACAAGACAAAACTAGATGTAAACTTAAATTAAAAGTTCAGTAACAAAATATCATACCATAATCGACTTCTCAATCGGTGTGAGAGCCGACGCACTCAATTTTGTGGAACACCTTGTTCTCATACTCTTCGAGCCGTTTCGAATCGCTATGACAAAACGAGGGAAGGAGAGAGAAAGACAAAGTTATCCTAATGCATGCCGTGCATGTAAAATCATGAAGACAAAGATAGCAAGAATCGTACCATAATATTCGTCATCACGAACGAGCTGAGCAAACCTTGGGTGCTATTATACCTTTAAACCCCAGTGCATTATCAAAGACAGGGACCAAGCATGGAACAAAATATGACTACGGGGCTTCAAAAATAGTGTTCTAGGCGCACACACCATTAGGATACCCTCGGAAAAGGCCACTGAGATTATCAACAGTAACTATATATTTTAGTTTACTAGTTCATTATGAAATTCTCTGACAAACTGAATATTTTTAAATCATACATTTTAGTTATTTTCATAACTGACACGATCTAGAAAGTGACGCGATTATTTTCTAAACCGGTTCCGAAATAATCGATTTAGAAAGTGAGTTTTCTACATTGGTTTCTTGCAACCACTACAGCATCCAGTCATATGAAATAACTCTCACTACTACCTGCTTAGGCTGACCATTATTGCCACCTATAGTTGTCACAATTATGTGCCCCGTCTCCGTCCCATTACCATCTACTACTGCTGCTTCCATTTCCTGCAACCAAGATCAACACTAAAAATGATTATATCAGCAGGTAAAAGTTACAAACACCATAGAGAAAATCTTCGAAGATTAAACCTTCTCCACTTTCTCATCCTTGATTTTCATCTCATTGATTTCTTCTGGGAGTTTGTCCACAAGCATTGCATCGCATTTCGGCTCCTCAGCCGCAACACCAACCGTAGCCATACCTCGAAACCCAAAAATCTCACACTTGTACACTTTAGCTCAAATTAAAACTCCTCCGCTCTCAAACCCTAACACGAACCAAAAAAAAAATAATGAACACATAAATGAGAAATCAGAGACAAAATTTCACCAAATTAATCTTTATAACGAACAATGCATGACCAAAACATAACGCTAGAGTAGCATTTCATGAAGAAATTCATGAAAAAAAACAAGAGGCGCATGTAAAAGGTGTTCTAGGTATTGAACAATAATTACACATACATTCAAAATCAGGAAGAGTAAAATTAATTGTAGCCTCATATTGATATTCCTAATACTATCCTTCAACATTTGAATCTCTTTCTTCGACGCTCTATTTTCATAATGCATCATTGTTGATTTGTCCTCATCATTTCGGGTAGTGCACGTCTTCAATGGTATGAAAAACTGGATGAAAATCGCCCTGCAAAAACAGAACAACATGATATAATCGCCAAAATACTATTTTCACAAATAAAGTCATGTAAAAACGGAAAAATGGGGAAAATAGCCAAAACATAAAACTCGATTAAAAACAGAAAACAAATTCCAGAGAAAAAAATCGAACACCACCGCAAAAAATAGGAAATTTGAGTTTTCAAAACAGACAAAAATCAATATAATCGCCCAAACAGTAAATTTCCCAAGAGAAAAAACAGACAAAAAAATCGAATATAATTACAAAAACAGAAAAAATAAAAGCAAAATCGCACAGAGAAAAAAGGGAAAATAAAACTCGAATATAATTTCCAAGGTACATACTGTAAATCGAAGGAAGGTATAATTTCTCGTATAATTTCTAGGTTTTACTCATATGAAAAAACTTAAGAGAAATCGAAGGTACATACCGTAAAATCGACTTCAAATGGATCTGAATTGAAATGGAGCTTTATAATTCTTACCGATCTTGATTATGTTAGCGATTCATTCAAATGATGAATTGAGTTTTCCTTACACACCTGGAGAAAAGAGAGAGGAAATCTTCCCAAATTCTGCAGCGTAAGATAGAGACTTCTCTCTGTCCTATTTAATTATTGGTTCTCGCATGTAAAAGGTGTAAAAGATTTTAGTGAAACAATAATACAACGTTTATAAAAAAAACGTTGTAGTATTTCTTTTCACAACGTTTAACAATTAAACGTTGTAATATAATGCAACGTTTCTTCACTAAACGTTGTCTATTTCCCTTACCACAACGTTTCTTTTATAAACGTTGTCAAAAGAGAAATACTACAACGTTTTTAAAATAAATGTTGTCGAAAACATAAATGACAACGTTTTTCTAAAAACGTTGTTAAAAAAAACGTTGTCAATGCCTCTTTTTGTTGTAGTGATGTAAACATATACTGATACTTGGTATGAAAAACATGTGACTGCATGTTAATCATAAACTGATACTTGGTACGAAAAACATGTGACTGCATGTTAATCGTAAATATAACATATCACATATACAATCCAAATAAAGCAATTAAAATTGACAAGTAATAATTCCCACCTGAAATTGAGATGACTTGAATGTAAAAATGCTTGAAATATTTATGAACGTGTCTTACTCGAGCCATTGATTCTCGTAGCCTACAATTAAAGAGGCGTATATATGTAAATATTTAATCTTATAAAAATATAGTTTCATGAAAAATAAAATAAAAAGGTTTGATTTAATTTGAAAGCTTGAACTTTATTGGATCATATCCAGATTATGAAATTGGGCTGGGTTTGCATATTTGATTGGCTCAAAATTAGATGGATCGGATGGAGGAAATGGGAACTGAGTAAACAAGAAAGAAAAAGGTTTGGGCCGAAGGGGACGCTGGCCCAATTGATTGAGATTAAATCGCCATCACGGATTATTGCCCCACTCCCAATTTCTCATCTCCCCTGCAAAACGACTGCCCCTATCTTCTGTCCAGTCGATTTTTTTTTTCTTTCCAAATTCTTACTTACACCCGCCTGAAATCTGAAAATCCTTCATCCATGGAACGAAAGTCCGGCCACCGATCGGAGAGGCAGTCGTACCCTCGCCCAGGACTTCGCACTCGGGTAGTCCAGCAAATCTCCGCCTGAACCCCCCGGTGTAGGAGCGACGAAGTTGCGGTCTCCGACTCCGACTAATTCACTGCGGCGACATGAATGGAACTACCGCCGGGGTTAGGATGGCTTCGGATTAAAATGAAAGGTTGGTTCTTGATCTGATCTTGAGTTTACGATTGATGGCAGATTTTCGACGGGCCAATTCGGGCCAATGGGTTTTGAGTTGGAGAAAATGAATACGATCGGTTTGGGCTTCTACAGAAGCAGGTTTCTCCTTTTTTTTTTTTAAGGACTGTGAATTTATCCACGAGGACAGTGTGGTTTGAAAAGATTAGAGGAAGGAGAAGAAGATAGAAGAATCCATAAGTTCTTACCTTTTGTGCCTGGTGGATGAACAATTGCCTGAGGAAATTGGTGTTTGTTGTATGACTTTTAGATAAAAGAGTGAGTTTTGCTGTAAAAATGGGATTTGCTGGTGTGTGAGTGTGTGATTTCTAGCGAGGATTTCTGAACTCCAGATGGTATTTTCTTTTATAGGTTTGAGTTGTTAACTGCTCTCCCCACAATGTGTATCCCATCACCCCCACTACTCTCAACTCCCTTCCATGATGTCCACTCCCCCCAACTACGGTGGTTGCAGAAAACCTCCTTCGCACCTTCTCTTCTTTCTGATCGTGTGGGTGTGTCGTGAAGAAAGATTTGGGCCGGAAATGAAAATGATAATTGGGCTGGACATTATAATGGTTGGTTGGCCCAAAAATGAATGTATTAAAATTAATTAAAATGAACTTATAATATTTGGGCTCGATAATTAATTAACTTGGGTCTATAGTTAAATTAAAAATTCATGAATTGGGCTCACTAAATAATCATAAGCCCAGCTGATAATTTAAATTGGATTATTATTTAATATTTACTATAAAAAGATAATTAATAAATTAAGAATAAATTTCTAAATTTAGTGGGTGTTACATCCTACCCCTGTTGGAAAAATTTTCGTCCTCGAAAATAGTATACTTACCGTGAATAAGGAAATCGGGATAACGAGTTCGAATTTCTTCTTCACGCTCCCAAGTAGCTTCATCTTTGGTGTGATTTCGCCATTGAACCTTGACGAGTACTCTCTCTTTATTCCTTAATGGAATAATCTTTCTGTCGATTATCGCAACTGGTTGTTCGACATAGGTGAGATCTTTGTTCACTTCCACCGTTGAATAGTTGATCACGTGACTAGGATCGTGAACGTATTTTCTCAACTGTGAGACGTGAAAAACATTATGTACTGCTGAAAATTCCGGTGGTAATGCTAAACGGTATGCCAAATCTCCAATACGGTCGAGGATCTCAAATGGTCCGACGTATCTTGTCTCAGCTTGTTCCTCGATCCAAATCGAATGACTCCTTTAGTCGGGGCTACCTTTAGGAAGACCTTTTCGCCAATATTGAACTCAAG
The DNA here is from genome assembly GCA_033398695.1 of Orobanche coerulescens. Taxonomy (NCBI): domain Eukaryota; kingdom Viridiplantae; phylum Streptophyta; class Magnoliopsida; order Lamiales; family Orobanchaceae; genus Orobanche; species Orobanche coerulescens. Next base: position 98,536,202 of record CM065818.1, on the reverse strand, counting down.
GTCCTTCCTTCGCTTGTCGGCATAAGACTTTTGGCGATCTTGTGCTGTCTTAATCCTTTCACGAATCTTTTCTACTACACCCACGGTCTTCTCGATTATCTCGGGACCCAAAATTTTTCTTTCACCTACTTCATCCCAATAAACCGGCGATCTGCACTTTCTCCCATAAAGTGCCTCGTACGGGGCCATTCCGATCGTTGCTTGAAAACTATTATTGTATGCGAATTCTACCAAAGGTAGTAACTGTTCCAACAATTACCCATGTCCAGCACACAAGCTCTCAACATATCTTCAAGTATTTGTATCGTCCTTTCTGATTGACCGTCAGTTTGTGGGTGATAGGCTGTACTAAAATTTAATTTAGTTCCCAATGCTTCCTGCAAACTTTCCCAAAAACGTGACGTGAAACGAGTATCTCTATCCGAAACTATAGACACTGGTACTCCGTGCAGCCTTATGATCTCCTTAATATACAATTGCGCATACTGATACATTGTGAAGTTCATCTTCACTGGGATGAAATGAGCCGACTTAGTGAGGCGATCAACCACAACCCAAATCGCCTGATTTCCTCTTTCCGATCGAGGTAAGCTCACCACAAAGTCCATAGTGATGTGTTCCCATTTCCACTCTGGAATGTGGAGTGATTTTAACAAACCAATTGGGCGTTGATGTTCGGCTTTCACCTGCTGACAAATAATACATCTCCTGATGAATTCAGCCATGTTTCTCTTCAAACCTTCCCACCAAAATTTGCCTTTCAAATCTTGGTACATCTTTGTACTACCAGGATGAGCAGTATATGGTGTGTTGTGTGCTTCTTCCAAAATCGCCTTCTTCAAATCCGTATTGTCGGGCACACAAATCCTTTCCTTGTAGTATATCGTACCATCTTCTGATATACTAAATCCTTTATCCTTTCCAGCTATAACACGCTCCTTCATTTTGGTCAAGAAATTGTCTTGACCCTGACCTTCCTTGATCCTCTCTCTCAAGGTCGGTTGAACTGACAATGTCATTAAAATTGCTTCCACCGGCTTTAACAGTGTAGCCACTTCTAGGTTCATCCTTGAAAATTCACTGACCAATTTGTCTTCCTTAGTCAAAATGTAATTAAAATAAACAAAAGTGTAATAAATCCCCACACGAAATTGAGATGACTTGAATGTAAAAATGCTTGAAATATTTATGAACGTGTCTTACTCGAGCCATTGATTCTCGTAGTCTACAATTAAAGAGGCGTATATATGTAAATATTTAATCTTATAAAAATATAGTTTCATAAAAAATAAAATAAAAAGGTTTGATTTAATTTGAAAGCTTGAACTTTATTGGATCATATCCAGATTATGAAATTGGGCTGGGCTTGCATATTTGATTGGCTCAAATTAGATGGATCGGATGGAGGAAATGGGAATTGAGTAAACAAGAAAGAAAAAGGTTTGGGCCGAAGGGGACGCTGGCCCAATTGATTGAGATTAAATCGCCATCACGGATTATTGCCCCACTCCCAATTTCTCATCTCCCCTGCAAAACGACTGCCCCTATCTTCTGTCCAGTCGATTTTTTTTTCTTTCCAAATTCTTACTTACACCTGCCTGAAATCTGAAAATCCTTCATCCATGGAACGAAAGTCCGGCCACCGATCGGAGAGGCACAGACCCTCGCCTGTGACTTCGCACTGGGTAGTCCAAAGAAATCTCCGCTGAACCCCTGTAGGAGCGACGGTTGCGGTCTCCGACTCCGACTAATTCACCGCGCGACATGAATGGAACTACCGCGGGTTAGGATGGCTTCGGATTAAAATGAAAGGTTGGTTCTTGATCTGATCTTGAGTTTACGCTGATGGCAGATTTTCGACGCCAATTCGGGCCAATGGGTTTTGAGTTGAGAAAATGAATACGATCGATTTGGGCTTCTACGTATGTGTTTCTCCTTTTTTTTTTAAGGATTTGGAATTTATCCACGAGGACAAGGTGGTTTGAAAAGATTAGAGGAAGGAGAAGAAGATAGAAGAATCCATAAGTTCTTACCTTTTGTGCCTGGTGGATGAACAATTGCCTGAGGAAATTGGTGTTTGTTGTATGACTTTTAGATAAAAGAGTGAGTTTTGCTGTAAAAATGGGATTTGCTGGTGTGTGAGTGTGTGATTTCTAGCGAGGATTTCTGAACTCCAGATGGTATTTTCTTTTATAGGTTTGAGTTGTTAACTGCTCTCCCCACAATGTGTATCCCATCACCCCCACTACTCTCAACTCCCTTCCATGATGTCCACTCCCCCCAACTACGGTGGTTGCAGAAAACCTCCTTCCCACCTTCTCTTCTTTCTGATCGTGTGGGTGTGTCGTGAAGAAAGATTTGGGCCGGAAATGAAAATGATAATTGGGCTGGACATTATAATGGTTGGTTGGCCCAAAAATGAATGTATTAAAATTAATTAAAATGAACTTATAATATTTGGGCTCGATAATTAATTAACTTGGGTCTATAGTTAAATTAAAAATTCATGAATTGGGCTCACTAAATAATCATAAGCCCAGCTGATAATTTAAATTGGATTATTATTTAATATTTACTATAAAAAGATAATTAATAAATTAAGAATAAATTTCTAAATTTAGCGGGTGTTACACCTTTGAGCAGCCACTTCTCCCAAACTGATAATCCCACACTCGTTGCATGCGTTAAGCAATGCTCCCCATTACGGGACATCTCAGTAATCAACTCGCAAGCCCGGCCCAATTCCCCAGCCCGACAGAGCAAGTCAATAAGACAACTATAATGTTCTTGGCTTGCAACTAATTTATACTCACGAGTCAACGACTCAAAGTACGCCATGCCAAGATCTACGTGGCCCGTGTGGCCACAAGACGATACGACTGTCAAGAATGCACCCCAGATCCACTTGGCCCGTGTGGCCACAAGCCGATACGACTGTCAAGAATGCAACCCCGTCGGGATTAATCCATTCCGTTAGCATATTCTCGAACAAACTAATCACTTTTATGTAGTTTCCTGATTTTCCATATACTCCCAACATGGAAGTCCACAGAATAACATCCCTCCGTCTCTTCTTCACTCCATATCCCGCAAAATCAAATACTTTCTTCACTCTATCTACTAAACCACACTTTCCATACATTTCAATCAATAAACTCTGTAGAAAAACATCAGCTTCTACATCGATGACTTATTGATTAGATTAACTGAACTAGTCTGAGAATATACCAAGCCTCGACTTCAGTAGGTTGCCTTATATTTGAACCTACTAATGACAAAGATATATATCATCATTAACACAACCCTTGTGCTAATAGCTGAAAGTCTCAGTCATAGAATATACCATAAATACATCAAACTCGTCCATTGCACGTCATCTCATGAAGTGCAAGGGCAAAACACAATGTTGAAAAAGAACGCTCACCACCTGTTCAAACATCAAAGAACAAAAAAACTCACACATCCAGCCTAAACCTTTTGGTAGTCAATGATTAGTAGTTATTGTCAATAATCAAATGCAGGTATATCTTTCAAGTAATGTTCCAAGCATATTTTTTTCATATAAATGATTAGTCGTACCATTGATGTTATCCACTCGCTTATTATCCAGTTGGTTATGGTATGAAGGATATAATTGTCAAAGATAGCATAAATGTAAGAAATAAAAATAAAATATATGTACCTCAATATATCATATACCAGCGTCAAATACACAGTTTTGGAATTAATTAATAATATCCAAAACAAAAGATCACAACGGAAACCAAATTACAAGTAACAAATCCATCGAACTATGGAATTCAAAATCACAAGAACGTATATTATCGTACTACTGTAAAGATGGCTCTTTGATCAGCAGAAGTTTTAACACTGCTTTACTACTGAGAAGTAAACCACGCATCTCAGATTATCGTCATACTACAAATTTCAATACCTTAAAAAGATTTAGCAAAACAAAACAAGAAGAAAGGAGGATCATTCTCTGAATTTGTTCAAACTTTGACTAGTCTTAAGCCAATCAAGAACAAAAGTATACAGAAAAATGGAAAAGTAAAAAAAAACGAGTGAAGCGTTAATCCGAGACTGTATTCCACCCCCAAAAGTCAAACTGGTGATGATCCGTGCAGAATTGAACGAGGAATTTAAGGGAGAAGAACGAATAAATAAATACCATACCAATTACCAAAATAAAATCTCTGTCTTGAGATAGATCTAAAGAAAGTAAATTCTTTTACGAAAAATGAAAAAAAAATCCTAATAGTACTGTAAACTCGAGATGACACTAATTTAGGTTTAGATTTTCAATAAATTAAAACTAATCAAACAAACAAAGTAACAAAAACAGATGGAGGAAGTGAAAATCAAAATAATGGAATTAGAAATCTTACCAGCGGGATTTACTGAAAGTGAAAGAGTGATGCTGGGTACGGGAAATCAAGACGACAGAAAGCACCAATGTTAAGTGTGGTAAGGGAGAGGGCGGCGCCCCTTGCTGTATCAGAAGATCGAGGAGCGAGTGCTTGGGAAGAAGAGAATGCAATCGAAGGGTTTTCTGTGAGAGGATTTGCAGTGAGATATCCTGTGAGAAGATATCCTGGTAAGGGGGAGGGCGACACCCCTTTCTTTGAAGCTGGTCTGTTCCAAGCCGGAAACCCCCAGTGAAAAAGTTGGGAAGAAGAGTGAGTTCACGGGAAGAAGGAGAATGGAGTTTCTCAAAAGAGAATGCAAGCGTTTTAATTTTTAGGTTACTAGTTTTTATTTTATTTTATTTATTACAGTTATTTCTTATTTAATTAATAAGGGTACATCAGTAATTTTTTGTAATATTTTTAATTTATTCAGTACATCATATTTTTTGGATTGTACGTAATCTAATGGTGCTGATTTAGTATATACAAATGATTTTGTTAAAATATACAACCAATCAAACGGTTAATACTGAGTACATCTGATTAAGAGAATATTCACTAAGTACAAAGCGAACCGTACCCACAAATCCATAAGTCATAAGTCGTAACCTAGGAATCTATATCACATAAACAAAGTCATAAAAAATCACATTAGTCTAAGTAACATTATATCAAGACTTTATCAAATGTTGTGGTGAAGAAGTCCCGCTCCAGAACCCACACTGAACGCCGCCACCTCTTTCTCCAACCGCACCATTTCCCGGCCACCTTCTCCGGCCAACATCACCACCAGCCGACTCGCTCTCTTCCCGCCGACCTTCGCCGACACGTCCGAGTCATCAGATCCGGCATCAGTGTCGTATTCCGCATACAACAGTACTCCCCATACATGCCCGACGACGCCTCCTCCCCTCCCGGCGATTAAGACTTCCCGCGGTCATGGTTCGTAAAAAACGGGCGTCACGGATGCCCGAAAAATCTCCAGTTGTAGCTCCTACAACATCTGATAATGTTCGTCGCAAACGAGAACCATCGCCAGTACCAGCAGTTCGGATTTCGTCTCCTTCGGCATTGCATCCTCCGTCTGTCGCACATTCCGGGAATACTCCGAATAGCAAAGGATATCCTAGTTCTAGTCTTCCCGCAAACGTTGATCCGATGGCCCTGCAAGCAGCCGATGTCGCCAAGTCGCCTTCAACGCTGCCGTCGCCGTCAAAATCATCAGTTTCTGCCGTCTTTTGAAAACCTACAATTAGAAGTGGGCATCCCGTCAATTTTAGGCCCGCTTCCGAACCTGGGCTCTCCGATACATTATCAGCATCAACAGCGTCAGGGCCCCTTCCACGGGCCTACTACAGAAGCCCAATTAGACACCTGCCAGATTAGCCCATCTAAACACACTCCCAACCACCTTGGACCGGCTATAGTTTGGCCCCGTTTAATTATTAATACCCAGCCCAAACATAATGTTTTACCTGCTGATATCAACCTCACCCCTACAATTATTCCGGCCAACCTTTTATTCCACAGTCCAACCCCGTAAAACCAATTCCCCAATCCCTCCAAAATGTCCCTGGACCTATTCCTAATACCAACCCCACAATTATTTCCTCTAAGCCCAATAAGCCCAATACTATCCTAAACTACTTTCAGCCTAATAATATTAAAATAAGCGGACCCCAAATATTATCCGAGCCCCCTCCTTTAATCCTGCCAAGCCTCTATCTGGCCTATCTCTACGGACCAAACGCATGCGGCTCCACCTGCCCCATCTTCGAATGCATATACGATCCCAAATAACACAACTCCGAATTGCGGCCAAGGAACGACGACTTCCGAAACCGACCAACCAATTTCCGGCAGAAGCATTCCGCCCGGCAAGAGTATCCCGGCCACTGACCCAACTATCCCGACCCGTCCAACGGTCTCTTATGCCCAGATGGCCAGCAACCCGCCTAGTGTTGTCATTCAGCCCGGTTTGACCCAGATGACCGGTCCATCAAACAAATCCTTTAATTTTGACGGCGCTAAGCCGGCCTCTCACGCAGCACCGGTTTCAACTGACCCGAACCGTCCGGCACACACTTTTGCTCAAGATCCGAACTGCCCCTCCGACTCAATTTCAATCGAAACTACAAGGCTAAGGGCTTCCTATGCACAAACGGTTACCAATCAATACGGTCCGATACATCAGCCCAGCTTCACCCAGCAGTCCGGGTCAACATCCTACAATTTCGACGGAGTGAAGGTATGTCCTTTTGGTACTATATGCTCCGTAAATGAGAAGATGCGTGTTTCCTTTTCTACTTCTGATATGATTGCTTCAATGCTTACGAACGCACCTTGATTTTAAAATTTTCGCATGCTATTCACACCCCTCGGGATGTGTCTTCGGGTTTGACTGATATGAAACTGAGGGGTAAATTTAGTTGGAGTTGGTTGAATTATTGTCAAGTAGCGGTTAGATTTGATAACGATGAGGACTTTAGACGCATTTGGTTAGGATCTACTTGGAATTTTTCTGGATATCCTGCCCGTGTCTTTAAGTGGTCGCCTAGCTTTTCGGTTAGGACTAAGACTTCTATATGTCCGATCTGGATTAGACTTCCGGGTCTGCCTTTGCATTTATTTCATCCACGTGCATTATATACGATTGCCAAGACTGTTGGTAATCTCATTTTAGTTGATGCCCCGACGGCCACACACTCTCGACTCTCAGTCGCCCGTGTGTGTGTCGAGATTGACCTTTTAGCACCCAGAGTGCTCGAGATTGAGGTTGAGTTTGATAATCAAGTTCTTACGCAGCACATTATTTACGAGAGAACTCCATTGTATTGCTCTCTTTGTTATCATGTAGGGCACGACCCGTCCAGTTGCTACATAGTTGGCAACAAAGAACAGCCTCATCTGCCCCAGCGTCAGAAGCCTCAAGTTGCCCCTTCTCGTCAACAGAAGACGCAACCAGATCCTCCTAAAGCCGCTAAGGCTAGTACTTCACAGGCAGCCTCTAAAGGCAAGGAGCCAATCATTTGGCAGGTAGTTGCCAAAAAAGGGCCTAAGGAGACGGGAATGCTTCCCAAGGGCACGACTACTACTGGACAGCACTCATACTTTGCATCTTTGGACTCCTCTGCTAGAGAGGAGGAGGATTTAGTTGGTACTGATAATATTATTAATGTGGGTGATAAAGATAGTGTGTCGGGTAGCGATTGTAGTAGTCACGATATTAATGACGAGCGTTTTTTAGAGGACGACACAGAGTCCTCCACCGTCCCTCACTTTTCTAGACTTTTTGAGTCTACCTCCCCCCGCCATGACGGCGAGGGCTGTATCGATGCTCCGATCATCGTTGAGCCTGAGACCTTCGCCATGGTGGTCTACGAGCCTCCCCCTCCTTCCCCCTCTTATTTTCCCTCTCTATCTCAGACTGAGTTTGGTCTTAACCACACTCAATTTGAGACTTCTGATTCCAGGCTCTCTTCCTCTTCCTCGACAATGGTGCCTCACCTGACGGCACTAAAACCCCCGGTTAAGAGACGTCTCATATCTATTTCTGCTGCACATGGTGTCACGACTAGGCCTTGAGGGCTGTTGGAGAGGCCGAGCGGCAATATGATTTGGACCATTCTCCGGAGAATAGAACCGCTATGCACCGTTTTTGTGCCGAGTACCATCTTCGTCTCTCTATGGAGGAAGATTTCTGGAAACAAAAGGCGGCAGTTCGTTGGGTTTCTGAGGGCGAGCGCAACACTCGGTGTTTATTTGGCGACTTCTCATGCGACGGATCCCGACTGATGACATTCTACAGAGGAGGGGCATTTCATTGGCTTCTAGATGTTTGTGCTGCTCGCATACCCTTACCCAGACCTACCATACCGAGACTATTGTCCACTTTTTTCTGGAGAGTGATGTGGCTCGTGACGTGTGCGAGTATTTTGGCGCATGGACACATTTATCCCTACCTCATACTCAGAATATTCTTGAGCTCCTGAGTTTTTTCGCACACGGCACACACTTTAGGCACGCGATATTCATTATTCCTTGTCTGATCCTTTGGTTCATCTGGACAGAAAGGAATAGTGCAAAGCATAGGATGGTTTCTTTTCTTTCTTCTCTTGTTATTGTGCAGGTGGAGCGCCATGTTGCCTTATTGGCTGCTGCCGGGCTGATTTCCTCTGAGTTCTGGGCGGGCTGCTCGCCGCTTGATCGTTTTCAGCGAGTCTCATCTTCCCCGCTCAGACTCGTCGCCCCGTCCCCGTGGTTTGGCTTCGACCCGAGCCCCCTTGGATCAAGCTGAACACGGATGGTTCGTTTGATAGAGATACTCAGATTGCGGGTGGGGGAGGTCTGATTAGAGATCATCACGGAGAGCTCCTTATTGCTTTCCACTCCTCTTTTCAGGCCTCTTCGAGTTTTGATGCTGAGATCCAGGCGCTGGCGATTGGTTTGATTTTAGCTTCCCAGAGATCGAGACATGTTTGGATTGAGCTTGATGCTGCTGCTGTGGTGACCCTGCTATCATCTGGCCATCGGGGCTCTTGGCAGGTTCGTCACACTCTTATGCGTATCCGACACATTCTCCGAGATATTCAGTTCAAAGTCACTCATATTTTTCGGGAGGGCAACAGGCCGGCCGACTACCTCTCTGAGCTCGGCATGTCGTCCCTCGGTATTCAGACTTATACTTACGATACTGCTCCTCCATTTCTTCTCTCCCTTATTCGGATGGATCAACTTGGTTATCCTTCATTTAGATTTAGGTAGGTGTTATTTTTGATTGATTGATTGTTTGCCTATTAGTCCACACATTAGCCCACGGTTTTAGTGGTGCACCTTGTATTGCTCTAGCGGGCCATAGGCACTCTAGATTATAGGTTCCAGATTATGGCCCATTTTCGGTCATAATTTGGAGTTGATTTATATTGGTCTACGGGTCCGCATATTAGCCCATGGTTTTTGTGGTGCACTTTGTATTTCCTTAGCGGGCCGTAGATCTCTTAGATGTTTGGATCCGAATTATGGCCCATTTTTGGTCGTAATTCGGGACTGATACTTTGTATTTCTTGATTTCTTCTTATCTACAGGTTGGTGGGTCCCGCCTCAACCCACATCCACCCTGGACGTTTTTTTAAAAAAAAAACATTATATCAAGCGAACAACCTATTTAGTCAACACAATATATCCATAACAATAGTTTGTCTACATAAAGCCCACAAAAAAAATAAAAAAATAAAATATATACCATAAAGAGTTTTAGTTCAACACACACACCAAATCATAAGCAAAAGTTAGAAACATATCCTAACAAAAAATTTAAATCCCAAACAAATGACATATGCAAAATGTATAAAAATGTCGGCCATAGATCAGCGAAAGAGCATAAGCAAATATATTGCAGGATAGGATCGAACATGGAGTGTCCAAATAGTGAGAAAGATCGGTTCTGGAATCGGTTGTGAACGAACTAGGAGAAACTAGAACCTGCTGCTGGCAAAGACGCTCAAGCATAGTGTCAAGACGATCAAAGCGGGATGAAACCTGATAGAAACGAGCAATCACCATATCTGCGTGCCTGTGAAGTTTCTCTATGTGACTAAGTCTCTCAACTATCATCTCAAGCATATCTCCATGAGATGATGACTCTCCAGTATCACAATGGGCAGTCGAGGCATGATGTGATACAGTCAGCCTATCTTGAGTTCTGTCAGCTTGTGGTCCCCGAGTGATGATCATGTCCTCAGGTCGAGGCAAGGTGACACCATCGAACTGAATATCATTGTCTTAAACCGCCCGTGGTTGCTCATCATATCATAGTACGTACTCTTAATGGCCCCTTCATGAATCACATGCCGTACCAGTAAGAACAATAATATGAAACATAAGTGTTCTGAACAATATGAACACTGAAAAACAGAAGCAAAATAGATCGAGATACCTTCCGCCATAGCCATGTTTTCTAATGAGCTTCGTGTAATTCCGACGAGAATTCGAGGTTCTTCTAAGCTCTTACTATCACGCTCTGATGGTGTTGAGAATCTGACCGTGTGTAGCAAGCTTAGGGACCTTGAATCTATTTATAATCCCATTACCATCAATGGGCAATTTATGGTTATGTACATTACAACCAAACTTAATGGCATTCGTATGGAGCATCAATGGGGATATTTAATTCTTTGTAACTCCAAATGAATATATTCTTGCATTCTCTAACTTGGTCCATATATCATAAGAGAAAAATATATGAATCATGGTGACAGGTCCTCTTATGAGCGAGTATTATCTTCCATGTATTACAGTATATAATATCTCTTAACCAATAGTCTTTATGAATAAACCATACATTTATTCTAGGTCCATGTAGGTGATATTTCACAACAAATAAATGTGCACAACTATAGGAAAAATATCGAAATGTATAAGAGTTTACTTAATGAGAAACAAAAATGTACCATACAACATGAGATTCCATTACGGGACCAAGTCCCATGCTTTCTACCTGATCCTCAAATTTCTTTAGGGGTGTGCCTTATCAGCAATCATCAACTCAGTACTAATGTGTTTGATGACAACTTTTTTATCTTTAACAAGTTCTCTTATGGCTAAATGCTTGATGTCGATGTGTTTGCTTCGACTTTCACATTTGTTATTCTTAGCTATAAAGACAGTAGCTAAATTGTCACAGTACAAATTTAGTGGCCTAGAGATAGAGTCCACAACTCTAAGCTGAGATACAAAACTCTTCAACCAAACACCATGAGAAGTAGCTTCAAAACAAGATACGGACTCAGCCTTCATGGTGGAAGTAGCAGCCAGTGTCTACTTTGTGCTTCTCTAGGACACGGCTCCACCGGCTAGTATAAATATATATATCCGAGGTGGATTTTTTTTGAATCCATACAACCAGCAAAGTCAGCATCAGAATAGCCAATCACTTCCAATACATTGGTTCGCTTATACATAATCATATAGTCCTTTGTTGCTTGAAAGTATCTCATCACCTTCTTTGCAGCTTTTCAATGGTCGACACCTAGGTTACGCTGATATCTACCCAATACTCCGACAACATATGCAATGTCAGGTCTAGTACAGACCTGAGCATATACGGCTACCTACATCAGATTCATATGGGATATTCTTCATTTGTTCACTGTCAAGGTCATTTCTCGGACATTGGTCCAAACTAAGCTTGTCACCCTTTACAATGGGTGCTACACTTGGTGAACAATCTTTCATTCGAAATCTCTGTAAAACTTTGTTGATATAGGTCTCTTGAGATAAACCCAAAATGCCTCGTGACATTTCCCTGTGGATCTCAATGCCAATGACATAAGTTGCTTCACCCATATCCTTCATATCAAAGTTCTTCGAAAGAAATTATTTGACATCATATAGAATTCCATTGTCATTAGTCGCTAACAAAATATCATCCACATATAAAACAAGGAAACATATCTTACTCCCGCTGGCCTTTTGGTATACATTGATCCATGACATTCTCTTCAAAACCAAATGAAGTGATGACATCATGAAACTTTGAATACCACTGGCGGGAGGCTTGTTTCAAACTATAAATGGGCTTATTAAGTTTTCAAACTAAGTTCTCACCATCACTAGAGGAGAACCCTTCTGCTTGTTCCATAAACATCTTATGTAACTCAAAATAAAAATGAGCTACCAGTGCCATAATTGTTCGAAGATAATCCTTCTTTGATACAGGAGAAAAAGTCTTTGTATAGTCGATTCATTCTCTTTGAGTAAAGCCTTTGGCAACGAGTCTTGCCTAATATCTCTCAGTGTTGCCTTGTGAGTCTCTTTTTGTTATAAAGACCCACTTGCATCCGATGGATTTTACAAAATCAAGCAACTTAATGACATCCCAGATTCGGTTGGATGCTATAGAGTCCATCTCTTCAATCATCTCTTTATGTCATAAGTTTGATTTCTTAGAACTTACAGCTTATGAAAACGTTTCAGGCTCATTCTCGGCTCCAGTGTTGCAGTTGTAGTCCATTTCTTGTAGATACACTTCATATTCACTAGGAATTGCTGATCTCTTAGATTTAGTAGATCTTCTTAATATTGTTTCATCATTTTCTTGAGTGACTTGTTGTTCAACCTTTTCCTCAATTGGTTGTTCAACATTCTCTAGATTAACAACTTGATCTAAGGGATCAATATCATTAACTTGTGGAATTAACAACTGGTTGTCTTATACACGTTCGAATTTGAGGTGTATATATGACAATCAGTCTGTCACTTGAACTAGAAGGTTGAGCTTCATAATAGTCCATTTCATAAATTAAGTCCTGTAGTTGGTCACTCCCACTAATCAACTCATCCTCAAGAAACTTTGCATTTCTTGATTCCACAATCCCCGTACTGTGAGATGGACAATAGAACATATAACCTTTGGACTTTTCAGCATATCCAATGAAATGCCCACTAATAGTCCTAGCATCTAGCTTCTTTTCTCGTAGATTATTTTTAAATAAAATAGTCTTGTGGATTATAATTTCTCACTTCGAATGGATATGACATCCAAGATCGCTCACATAAGATGATATTATCCGCCTGGGTGCTCTCCTCCGAGTGCCATGACGCTTTTATTTCTGGAAGCCTGCGAGTAGCTTCCCAGGAGGTCACCCATCCTGAGATTGCTCTCGTCCGAGCACGCTTAACTTTGGAGTTCCCATCTACCCGAAGCGATTAAGCTCCCAAAAGGCCTCATGCTATTTGGAGGCGGGCATGCACATATAAGACACTTTGCCCCCTCTCCGCTAGCTGATGTGGGATATCACATATCCATCCCCTCGAGGACCTGACGTCCTCGCCAAGACACTCGCATCAGCCGATAGAGTGGCTCCGATACCAAATTATAATACTTTGTTTTTCACTACAAATTTAAACTTTTTAAAACACCGAGTTTACACAATAACTATAAATTTGTAGTGAAAAACGGGGTGTTACAATTTCGTATCGGAGCCACTCTACTGTCTGATGCGAGTGTGCCGACGAGGACGTCGGGCCCTTGAGGGGGGATGGATTGTGATATCCCACATCGGCTAGCGGAGAGGGGGCAAAGTGCCTAATATGTTCATGCCCGCCTCCGAATAGCATGGGGCCTTTTGGGAGCTCGCTGACTTCAGGGAGATGAGAACTCCAAAGTTAAGCGTGCTCAGGCGGGAGCCATCCCAGGATGGGTGACCTCATGGGAAGCTGCTCGTGGGCTATCGGAAATAAAATCGTGAGCGCCATCTCAGGGGAAAGTTCCTAGAGTGGACAATATCATACTTTGGCGGAGCTGTCTTGGGATGTGGCAACGAGTATCCCCAAACGCGTATATGTTAGGTTTCCAACCTTTAAATAACTCAAATGGCATCTTCAAAACAGCCTGGGTTGGAACCCGATTCAATATGTACACAACCTCGTATTTAGTGCTTTAGTCCACAAGAATTGAGTAAGTTTTCTATCACTCATCATACTTCTCACCATGTCCATTATAGTTCGGTTTCTTCTTTGTGCCAACACCATTCTGGTCTGGAGAACCAGGAGTAGTGTACTGGGCAACAATCCCATGCTCTTGAAGAAACTTCCGAAATGGTCCAAGTGCTTCTCCATTCTCAGTGTATCTACCATAATACTCTCCACCTCTATCTGATCTCACTATCTTAATTTGTTTACCCCATTATTTCTCTACTTCAGTCTTGCAAACTTTAAAGGCATCCAAAGCTTCGTCCCGAGAACGAAGTAAATAGAGATACATGTGCTGTGAGAAATCATCTATGTGTTTTGAACTACTTGCGTCCATATCAGGAAAACAAATGTCTGTATGTATGATTGCCAACAAATCTGTACTCCTTTTTGCATCCTTTTTAGACTTATTGATTTGCTTTCCCTTAATGCAATCCACACAAGTCCCAAAATCAGTAAAATCTAGATCACCTACCAACCTTTTAATTCTCAAAATGGAGATATGTCCTAATCTCCGGTGCCATAATAAAGAGTTTTCCTTCACAACACAATGCTTTAATCCAGCAGTAACATTCATGGCATCGTAAATAACATTGTTTTGCAATGTAATTGGAAAAAAGTCCATTAGACAATGTACCATAATCAACAACTTCAGATTTATTTGATAACGTGGAACCTGTATCCGAAAGTTAAAATGGAAACCAAAGGGTACAAGTCTTGAAACTAAAATTAAATTCCTAGAAAAAATTATGAACATAAAAGTCCTTTCCAAACGTAAAACAAAAACCCTTACTCAAAACCAAATTGCAAGAACCAATAGCCTCCACAAGTGAACTCATCCTCCCTTCGGAATAGATGTATTTCTCATTTCCCAATGACTTCCGAAGATTCTGCATACCCTGCAAGGTATTTGAGACATGGATTGTAGAACCAGAGTCAATCCATCATGTGTTACGACCAACATTAGTTAGATTCGATTCATAACATACAAATGAGGGTTGAGTACGTTTCTTCTTAAGACAAGTTCTGAACTTATAGCATTATACTTCATATGTCCTTTTCTTTTGAAAAGTAAACACTTTGACTCATCTTTCTTAATGTTCACATTGACCGAGATCTTGCCTTTCTCTTTAGCACGGTCCTTCTTTTTTCCTTTTGGAGAAGGTCAAGTTCACTTTCTCACCCTCTTCCATAGACAACCTTCCCTTTTCTTGAATACACATGGTCAATAATTCATTAATAGACCATTTATCCTTATGTGTGTTATAAGAAATCTTAAAAGGGCCAAATTGTTGAGGTAGAGTGCACAAAATGAAGTGAACCAGAGAGTTTTCTAACATATCAACTTCCAATGCCTTTAGTTGAGCCGCAATATCCCTCATGTGCATGAATCAATCCCTTTTAAAATAAAATTGTTTCTCGACCTTGATAGATTTCCCCATAATTTTAGCTAGCTATTAATATTTTTTTATAACAAAAGTGCCCACTTTTATTTTAGTATATCTTTGTAGCTTACTAAAGCGATGCTTATCATTGATTTAGTAGCATATAGATACGGCACAATTTTTAACACTTACTGGTGCATGATGAACAAATTAAATACTCGCAAGTGTACGAATCGCTTTTGTAGGTAGCGACAAGTAACTCCGAGGTCAATCTCACAAGGAGTTGGAAATGGTTTGAAATTCAATAATATTCGGCAAATAGTCGAATCAACAAAGGTAAAATAAAGTAAAATACACCAAAGATTTGATAGGATTACAATCACAAAACGCAGGAAATTAAAATAAACGAAATGTAAACAACACCGAATTAAAGGTCGGATAATTAAGATATTACAATTATGTGAATCATGTGGGAGTTTAGAATCACCGACACACATAATCAATTATTAGTTCCGATACTCAATGAATTAAGGTTTGGAATTATCGATTGCTCACGATTAAAAGAAATCCGTTTGATGACGGTAATTCTAAAAATCACGATTGTTCTTTTAGAAAATAAGGGAAACTCCTTTGATGAGGACGAATCTCTACTAACAATCGACTAGCTAATATCTTTGATGGGGTAATTCGCTAAAAAATTGCGGAAAAAGGTTTAGAACATTCACAGTCACTTCTATTGGGTCGTTTGATGGAGAACACCGATAAAAATTCTCGATTTTGAATAATAATAACAACTATGAAATAGGTTTGATGATCTAAATCAAAAGTTCTTATACGAAGAACAAACAAGGAGGAAGAATCCCAAACTTTACCCGGAAAATCAACAGGAACTAACAATCGAGATGATCATCTTATTCTTAAGAACACGAATCTAAGGCTGGAGATAGAATTAACATATCTTAAGATGAAGAAATCACCGAGTCAAAAAGGTAGAATCCAACTCCGGTTGTTTGTATGCCAATCCAAGGTGCTTTTCCACTTTAATGATTAATCACAAGTGACATCCAATCTTTAATGATCAAGTAGAGGTGGTCTAAGTGTGTTTAAGGAGGATATAAGGCTCTTTGGACGATCAAGGAATGAGGACGAGTGAAGGGAAACAAGAAGAAATGGAGTGTTGTCCCTTATATAAAGTTTTCTGCACATTAGCTGATTAGCACACGCTATCCGACTATCCTTAGCGCACGCTAATAAGCGTTGACTCCAAAACTGTCCAGGTTCGTCCGCGGGAATCTTATCCGGACCCACGTCCGGTTGGCGCATGTGCTAGCCGCCCAGCTCAATAATTGACTGGTTAACGCACGCTATGCTACATTCGTAGCGTACGCTAATTCTAACAGATAACGTACGTTATCACGTATTTGTATGGGAAAAATTACATGTTGCCATACTCATGTACAAGGGTTCAAATACGAGAATATCATACTTCAATTATCGATATCACAATTCTGAATAATACAGGATTCAAAATAGATGAAATACATAACAATAAATCCGGATATTACATCCTGTGGTTGCTCTCCCTCAAATCGGAATACCTGAAAAACATAACAAAATCCCCCAACGAGGGTTAGCGATGGAAATCGCTAGCAAGTAACCAGGCTATACAATTATACATCAAGAATACAACCGTTATGAAAATAACCTTTCGACAAGGTAGTAACACGATCCCCGAGTCTAGTATTTTCAAAATCATTTACTTTAAAATGGATCATGTGAATTACTCCGGAAATCACTTTAAGAGATTATTTAGAGACTTAGGGGGTCTCAGTGTAAAATCATGAAATATGAATGTTTTCCTTTTCAAAAAGGTTTTCTTTCAAAATCATATAATGATTAATTTCTCAACCAAGCCTCAAAAACAAAACCACATTCACCAATACAACCGGAATCCAAGATACAAGCATTCACAGTTCAGAGATATCGAACCAAACACCAAAATCACCTCCGTAGCCTCGACGGGACCCACCCGGATTAGCTCATCAAAAACAAACTCATACACACCCACACGTTATCTCGACATCGTACTCGCAAGTAACGATTCTCGGAGCCCTCTCCAGACCTACCCGATTAGATAACTTTGTGGTCAAAATCATAACGTCTGGCCGTACTCGCAAGTAACGCACCTCCGGAGGCCTCGACGGAACCCTACCCGGACAACATCATTCAAACACGCCCATAAGTTATCATGACATCGCACTTGCAAGTGACGATTCTCGGAGCCCTCTCCAGACCTACCCGAATTGATAACCTTATGGCCACAACATAACGTCTGGCCGTACTCGCAAGTAACGCACCGCCGAAGGCCACGCCGGGTCCCTACCCGTACAACATCTCAATTCGCTAGGATACACAACAACAACAAAGGCACAATATTCACTACAACCGCAACCACGTAACACATAAGTTAAAGCAACATAACTTCCAGAAAGGCACAACATTCACAACACACCATCATTTCGGAAAAAGGCTAACGAGCTAATAATACAAGTATTACGCGATTCCACAATTCTTCGGTTAACTACTCATTTCTAGTATCCACGTTAAGCACAAAATAACATGAAATGATTGTTATCATTCTTCATGAAACTCAAGTTTACGTTCGTAATTACTTTCATAAAAATCACATACTTAATTGAAAGTAAGTTACGATTTAATATACAATCACTGGTTTTAACTCGGTTCACACAAACTCAACCACATGGCACAAACCATATTTTCTGAAATTACCACTTTTCATAAAATCACATTTTTCACATATTCACACGAAGTACATCAAACGCAATCAAAGTACTTGCCTCAATTACAATAGTACAGGGAACGGTGAACGAAGGGATCTGCTGCTCGAACTTTCCTCAACGATTAGGTCCTAGCACAACACAGCACTATATCAAACACAAAGACGACTAAACGGAAAGGTTTACCCTAAGTTCTACTCTTAGGGACAATCAATCGGACACTATAGGGTCATCATGGATCATACATAACTACTAAGAAAACTCAAACTTAATCCGTAAACTTCAACGAAAAGCAGAGGATTATAATTAAAACATCATAATCCAGCATAATCACGACTAGATCTGGACTTTAGAGAATAAAACCTCAAGAAAACCCTAAGATATGAAGAACTCGGGTTTCAAATGATTTACCTTGATCCGGACAATAAAAGCTGTTGAGATCTTGTTAACTTTGCTCTAGGAACTCCTAAACATTGTTGGGTATTGAAATCTGGCCAAAACTTGCACTTCCTCAAGGCCCAGATCGCCACGTGAGGAGGAAAAAGAGGAAAGAAATGGCAATAACTGAACTACGCTGTCCTATTTATACTGGGCACGATTAGCGCGCTCTATGGGTAAAGTGTAGCGTGCGCTATCGGGATAAAAGGCAATCCACTGCCTTTGGATTTCTACACTGGCCGCGCTAGCGTGCGCTACCCGTAATGGTTAGGGCGCCCTACCTGTTAGTTTGTCCAAAGTCCAGAACCCTCTGCATGCACTGACTGGCCATAATGGCGTGCGCTACCATGGCCAACTAACGTGCGCTATAATTGTATGATTAGCGCGCGCTAGCAACACGCTTCAGCGCGGCGCTAACTGCTACTTCCCAACATCACCAATATGAAGTTTGGTCAGAATGAACACATCCTGGCAGGCACATAACTCGACCATCACTAACAACCAACATACCAGTTCCAACTTTGATGTACACACGATTCCAGGCACCAAACAATATAATATGGAAATTCTCAAACCAACTCCTAATGGAATACGACCAAAAATAAAATACATTATTAATAAAGTATGCGTTTATTACAGGTACATGCTTATCTGCTCTCTTGGATCCTGAAAGTGGTTAGCCATTGAATAGCTAGTAAAAGTACACAAGTATGAAATACAGTACTTCTTCCACGATAAAGTAAGCATATACTCATATCATCAATCATCGAGATATTGAATCCCATATCATTCTCATATTACCAACCTTAAGATTAGTATTCCGGAATAACTAAATCTCATACCATGCCTCATGATTAACCATGGATTCGCACTATAAGCTACGATCCCTCAGAGGACTCGAAGTCCCATCCCGGAGTGGTTAACCCAAAAATATTCAATGGATCACACTATAAGCAACAACCCCTTAGAAGACTCGAAGTCCCATCCCGGAGTGAACATATAATTTTACAAACACGATGTTCAATGGATCGCACTAAAGCAACGGCCCCTCAGAGGACTCGAAGTCCCATCCCGGAGTGAACACGTGGTCATACACATAAGATTGTTCAATGGACCGCACTATAAGCAACGATCCCTCAGAGGACTCGAAGTCCCATCCCGGAGTGAACATCTTATCAAATACATCAGAAACACTTTACTTTCAACGTCAGGAAATATAATCATAAACATATACTTGCCATTGAGACATAGTCGAGTCAAGGGTAAAGGTACACGAGCTTGAATGGTCCCTAAACGCACTTCCGGTCCTAAATGATCTGCAAGAAATACGATAATCAAGAATTAATACGCAACTTCCAAGAAGGAACTCACGAAACCCCCACTAATGATTTCCCTGATTACAATATCATGAACATAGGGTAGGGAAACACCCAACCATCTCGATTTCACAACATAATACAAACTAGGGCATGAAATCATAGGGTTGACGTCCACAAAAGTGATATTATTCACAAACTCAAGATTTCCATGGTAAAAACGGGCTTTACAACCTAATCGGACAAAAAACCCCAAAATTTCCCAAGGTAGGGTTTTCAAGAAGTATACCTTGATTTGGAAGGATGAGGAAGATCAAACGTGGTTTAATCCGAACTAATAGCTTGAAGATGATGATAAATGATGATATCCAGTCAGGATCTTCACGAAACGCTCGAAATCACCCAAGGAAGAAGATGAAGTGATAAATGGCGGAAAAGGGATATGTTGCGTCTTATATATACCAAATGATGTTTAGCGTGCGCTAACCATAAGGATAGCGCACGCTAACGGGCCACCGAGTAGTCCAGTAGCTTCTGACCTGCGTCATTAGCGTGCACTACTGATAGCATTAGCGCGCACTAACTGCTTCAATGCAGAAACACCAAACCCACTGCCTAACTCGTTAGCATGTGGTACTGGCGATGCTAGCGCGCGCTACTCAACACTAATAGCGTGCGTCAGCTCGTCGCCTAGCATGCGCTAACTGCTCGCCAGAGAATATAACCCAGCTACTTCCTATGCCATACTCGAATCTTTAGCGTATGCTACTGTGACGCTAGCATGCGCTACTAAACACGAATAGCGTGCGTTATCTCACCCCTAGAGTGCGCGATCGTCGCCCTGCAGGATGACTCCCGCCATCGCCTCGTCAAAACCAAGACATTAGCGTGCGCTACTAGCAATGCTAGAGCGCGCTACTCAACATAAATAGTGTGCGTTAGCTTACTGCTTAGCGTGCGCTAACTCCTCCTCTCAATAATACCATTGTGAAGTCCGATAAATATGAACATGATCCGAAATATACGACACTCTAAAATCAACAACATCTCAATAAGTGCTTACAAAGAGCGACAAAGGTGAACGAACATCAAAGCCAAAAATTTATGAAAAGTATGGGTATTACATTCTTCCCTTCTAAAAAGAAGTTTCGTCCTGAAACTTAAGAAATAAAAAGTCTGGGGTATCTCGATCGTATCTTCTCTTCCGTCTCCCAAGTCGCTTCCTCGACTCCATGTCTCGACCATTGCACCTTAACCAATGGAATAGTTTTGTGCCGAAGCTGCTTTTCACGACATTCAAGGATCTTCACCGGTCTCTCTGGAAAGGTAACATCATTGGCTACAATAATCTCACTATAGTTGATAACATGACTTGGGTCCGGCACGTACTTTCTCAACTGAGAAACATGAGAAACGCTATGGACGTGTCTCAAAGCTAGAGGCAACGCCAAGCGATAAGCTAAATCTCCAACCCTATCCAAAATTAAAACGGTCCGATATATCTCGGGCTAAGTTTACCCTTTATCCGAAGTGGAAAACTCCCTTTGTCGCGACACCTTGAGTAGAACATGATCTCCCGCTTCGAATTCCAAGGGTCGAGGACGAGTACCAGCATAAGATTTCTGACGGCTCTGGGCAGTCAACAACCGGTCTTGAATAATAGAAATCTTCTTCTTAGTTTCCATCAACATATCCGGTTCTGTTCCGACTAACTACGAAGCCTCATCCTAACATAATGGCAATCTACACCGCGTACCATAAAGTGCTTCAAATGGTGCCATTTTGATCGACGCATGCCAACTATTATTGTCGGCAAACTCGATCAACGGTAAATGAAATTCCCAATCATTACTCCAGTCCAGGGCACAAGCTTGCAACATATCCTCTAATGTTTGAATCGTCTGATAGGTCTAACCGTTTGACTGCGGATGCAATTACGTACTAAATTTCAATTTGGTGCCCAAGGCCTGATGGACTGCTTGTCAGAAATGTGACACGAAACAGCCATCTCGACCAGAAACAATAGTTTTAGGAGCACCATGCAATCTCACAATCTCAGCTATAAAAGTTCAAACGAATCTCTCCGGTCCCCAAGTATCCTTAATACCCAGGAAGTGTGCAGACTTAGTTAACCGATCGACAATTACCCAAATCATATTCATTCGGGCTCTAGTTCTCGGCATTCCAGTGATAAAATCCATAGAGAAGTCTTCCGACTTCCACTCGGGAATGGGAAGTGGTTTATATAACCAAATCGGACAAAAACCGCCAAAACTTCCCAAGGTAGGGTTTTCAAGAAGTTTACTGCCTTTGCCATACTCGAATCTGTAGCATACACTACTGTGACGCTAGCGCGCACTACTAAACACGAATAGCATGCGTTAGCTCACCCCTAGCGCACCGATCGCTCGTCTGCAGGAGACTGGCTATCGCCTCTGCCAAAATCAAGAAATTAGCGTGCGCTACTGGCGATGCTAGCGTGCGCTACTCAATACAAATAGCATGCGTTAGCTCACCGCTTAGCATGCGCTAACTGCTCCTCTCAATAATACCACTGTGAAGTTCGATAAATACGAACATGGTCCGAAAGATACGAAACTCTAAAATCAACAACATCTCAATAAGCGCTCACAAAGAGCGACAAAGGTGAACAAACATCAAAGCCAAAAAAAGTACGGGTACTACAGACTAGAAGCCCAAAATTAGACACCCATGTGCGAGTCATGTGCTTATTCAGCCCAATCTGACCTAATTCGGGCTCAATGGCCTAGATTTATATATTTTGAAATTATTGTCCTATATTCTGTTGGACACAAAGTATACAATAAACAGCTTAGATGGTAAAGATATAATAAACTGTACGATTTTTGAAGTTAATTGCATAGCGGAAGTCTGTTTAGTGAGTTGTTGTAAATACAGCAACTAGGTGTTTTCCTGTTGCTTGATGCGTACAGGGTTTAACAGTGGATAATTAATAAATCATAGTAGAATGAAAACAGTAAAGACAGAAGGTAGATAACACAGTTTAAAGTGGTTCGAGGTAAGTCCCTCTACGTTCACTGCATCTACACAGGAGTAAAGAGTTTATTAAAATCACTACGTATAAAACTACGTGACTTTAGCTAAACCCGTCTCTTTATCGTTCACATAGATTGCTACAGGGACTTCAGCTTTGGGCCGTTCACACAGATTGGCTTGAGCTCTTTCGACTCGCTTCTTCTCACACGGATCGAAGCTTCGTCTTCAATGCTATTCTGCCCACACAGGTCGGAATACACAAGGATCTAGTTCACACAGGGATAGTGATAAACTCAACGGTAACTTAAGGGTAGGACAATTTCAAACATCAGATATATCTATTATGAGCATTCTGTATATGATATGCTATTTGCGTTGATGACTGAGTATATTTCTTTGCTTGGATACTGCTGTATGCTCACGAAATATACTTCTCTTGCAATCGCTAGAATGTCAGAGTAAAATGTCAGAGTATGCGCGATAATGAATAACTTTTGTATTTAGTCCTCTCGCTTGGGGGTATTTATAACCATGGAAATGTATCCGTTATAAATGTAGTCGTTGCTGGTTGGTGAGATGTTGACATCTCTGATTGGCGGCTACTAAATGTTTGAATTAAAACAGGTCGCATTTAATGTTTCAGACATCCTTTCTGTCTCTGCATTAAATTCTCTTCAGAGCGTTCAAACTTGTCTCTCTTCAGCCGCATTAATTGCTGTCCTATCCGCAATAAATGTTGCTTTTAACCGTGAACACTTTATGAATAAACAATGTTTATCTCAATGGCTTAAAGCTATATTCTATCAGTCCTGTTGGATGTGTTTTACTTTTGCCAAGTAAAACACCTACAGTGTTACTGCTGTACCCATCGTACTCTCTTGTTGCTGTATGAGGTAGGCTCTGTAGGATGGACTATGTAGAAGATCTCTTTGATGTATGAGTGGGCTGTATGATGAATCCTAACAGCTTCCATACTTAACGATATTCCAACAACTTTGAGACTTCTTTGCTATATGTTGGCAATTATCAAAACATGAATATTTATCCTAACAATTTCCCCCTTTTTGATAATGCCGAAACTTCCTCTAGATACCTTCTTCTGGATACAGAGAGGCTGTCTTCAAGTCTTCTGTCGATTGATCTGATCTTCATAACTTAGTCAAGAAATTTGAACTGCTCGCAGATAAGTTCTAAAAATGAAAAAGACATAAGTGTATTGCAACTGATCTTATAATTGTCGCGTATGCACAATCTTACAGAGTAGAAACTAAACATACAACTTAATCTATAAACTGTTCGCAGACAAGTTCTTACAGCTTTGAGTATTTGAAAAGTTTGTACTTAAATAGCAAAACTACGTAATCAAACAGTAACAAAAGTAACATATATTACGAGCTGTAATCTTTCAAGAAAACAAGTTTTATTGGTTAGGATGGGAAAAATTACAAGTTCTTGAAAAAAAATACAGATAAATTCATACTACGTTGGTAAGCCTATAGAAGAAAACAAGTACAGCAAAAAATACAAACAGGCTAGCTCCTATACTGAGAATGCCTCCAAGGCCTCCGATTGTGATTATTTGCAGTTCCTTTCCACCAGTTGACTTGGGAGTCCTTGCCTCGATCCCGATATATGCTTCTTCCTTTTGGGATTGATTGAAAGCAAGTATCCAGTCTTCAGGGTGGGTGAGTCGTTCACCTTTCTGGTGCCTGGACTTCATCAGCATTTGCAGAGGGGGTCTTCCTTCTGCTAACAGCCTCGAGAATTCATTGCCACATCCTGCAGCATCTTGAATCGGTTGAAGAGGGCAGACTCCCTGATGAGCTACAGAAGTATCTCATTAGTTCATTTTTCTTCCAATTCTTCAGATCATCGATCAAGGTCACACAAGATGGCAAGAAAATCTCCGGCTTTCGCACATTGTTCTTCCAGGGGATGTTGGGATCCTGAAACTCCGATAGAGATCCAGATACTCTGTATCCTCTTGTAGGTGAGGCCAGACGTCCAATCGCAGTAGCAACACTTTCTTCCAGTGTTGTATCCATCTCTCTTTCTCTCTCCATTCTCCATCTCCGGGCAGCCTCTCTGGATTCTTCCCTCTTTTTGGCATCATCAATATCTGATACCTAGGTATGAATCTCCTGTAGGAGCTTCATAGACTCGTCCTGTTTGGTCTTCAGATCATTGACACTTTCAACCAGCTTATCAACTTTAAATGACAAATCCGATATTATGATCGTGCTGAGTCTGTCTGATCCCGATCTCTTGAAGGGCAGCAACTGTTTTGGCCTCGGTGATCCTGAGCTTCTCCTATTCTTGCCTTAGGATTTTTTCCTGATGCTGCTTAAGTTGGTTGAGCGCCTGCCATAATGCTGTAGGCATCAGGTGGAACGCGTCCTCCACATTGTTGATAGCAGATTTTAGTCTGGGGAGCTCATCCTAGGCAGTCTCTCGCATCCAGTCGAGTTCTTCCGACATCATACAGTGCTATTACGGTGTCTTGCAAGAACACTGTTTGTCGACCGATGGCTTGGAGTTGCTCGATGCAGGCTTCGGTGCGTGGGGAGCTATGGTGCGCAATTTTGGAATCCTCAGGCTCTTCAAGTTGAAGGAGAAACACACGATGATGAGGTCGTCGTGGTTTATCTTCTGGTAAGAAACCATCATCGAAATTTGATTTTGAGGTTACAGATATGGGTGATGTAGGGGCATTTTGAGGGGGAGCTTCAGAGGCAGGGGCTTCGGAAGCGGGAGCTTTAGAAGCGGGAGCTTTGGAAAGAGTTGTAGTATGTTCAATATCGGAGACAGGAGGGACTGATTCCTTTTATTGGGATTGTTCGTCATTATTTGGAAGTACAGGAGGGACTGAATCCTCCTACCGACTCTCAACTTTCGCCTGATCTGGAAGAGGGACTAAATCCTCTTCGCGGATGGCGCGGGCTATTTTTTCAGGTTGCGGGACAGGTTGGGCGTCCTGATGAGGAGCAAGTTGCTCTTCAGAGTGACAAGAGGGACTGTTCCTCCTGCTGCTGTTCTTGAGCAGCTTCTTATTGCGGGGAGAGGACTGTTGTCTGTCAGATATCCCCTGACCCTGTTGGTTCATGAATTTGGCCATTTCATCTTCCCTGGCCTCTTCATGGATGATCCTTAGACCGACTTGTAAGGCATCATCATCGTCGTCCGATTCAGGGTCGGAGTGGTAGATGGTTGATGGATCTTTGTCACTGGATTGTGACTTCCCTTTGAGTCTCGCCTTTTCCTTTGCCATGTAAAAGTCACAGGTAAGCTCGCGGCAAAAGTGATCCTCCCAGCGGATCAGGACTTCGACATTCTGGGTGTCTGTGACCTCCAGAGCAAATCCTTCCTCATTCTTCCAGTCAGCCCAGTGGTACAGGGTGTTGTACGGGCGACCCTGTAGGACTTCCACATTTGAAGCGTTCGAAAGCTTCTTCAATTTGAACCTAGAGGAGGGTTGTATTGATTATCTCAGTTGGGGAGGAACTCCGCACAGTAGTTGGGTCTACTGTGCAGATGGGATCCTCAATAGGTATGGGAGTTTGTTTCGGAGAAGGATCCCGAATAGGGGATGGTACCCTGTGGGGATAGGGACTCCGTACAGGGGTGGGTTCCCTATTAGGAGTAGCGGCTTTTGGCTCCATAGGAGCAGCCGATTCGCCGGATCCTTCCAACTTGGCAAGCAGTTGGTCATCCGTCAAAGCCGCCATTCGCTCAGGATTTGCTGTTTCAGCAGCAACTACTTCTTCTAGAGGGCTTGCACCCTGTGGGATTGGGTCAGCAATAGCAGCAGTAGGAACATCTACAGTTACCGCTGTAGTCACTGTAGCTTCGGATTTAGAAGACTTGGTCTTCTTCTTCTCTACAGCATGCAGTGACTTGCTGTCAGAGACACTTTCCTTCCTCTTCTTTTCTTCCCTCGAGACTCTCACAGTGACGTCCCTCGGGTCACTTGAGATCGGCATGCTGTTGGGTTGCGGCCGCTTAGCAATCAAGGGAGACTTGTTGAATGCGGTGGCTTTCATTCCACAAATGAATTTTGTGGGGCCAATATTCTTGGCATCGGTAGATGGCTTCACTCCGCAATGGGTAAGGATGTAGTTCAGGATGAGGCCGAATGATTTCTTGGCAGTTTTAGGTTTGGCAGCCTCTTCCTGGATCCTCTTCAGTAGTATTTGGCACCAGTTCACCTTTTCTCCGGACATGATGGCTACCATCATCCTGAAGCGTAGGTTAGTGCACATTTTGAAAGCTCCTGTCCGGTTCTCAACTACCCGACAATAGAAGTCATGAAGATACACATACGACAGGATGAAATTTTTCTTGTGGAATGATGGGTGATCGTTCTTGACATTCTCATCACTCGTGAATAGTTTTCAATAGGCAGCCAGAAGGTTTTCCGACCTGAAGGTCTCAAGTTCTTCCACTTTCAGACCATTGGACGACAGCCTATACAGTTTATCCAACAAATCTCTGTTCACAGAGGCTTCAATCCCTTGAACAATTACAGAAATATCACCTCCTTTATTCTGAGATAAGTACTTGAACGAGGTATCCAAGTAAAATTCTTCAACAATATATTCATCATACACCTCTGTAATACCCGGTTATAATTCAGTAATTATCATTCAGTATTTATCATTCAGTAATTGATACTCAGTAATTTTCACTCATTATTAATCATTTGTCACTCAGATTCAGTCATGGTATTCATCATTCAGAGTAATTGTATCGTGTATCAATCGTCATTCATCACTAATCTGATTGAAGTTTCGTGCCGTGTTTATCATCATTGTCATTTTCGTTGCGAATCGCGGCGTGAGGAGTAGCGCACGCTACGTACTCCTTTTAGCGTACGCTAATTGGGTATAGGTAGCGACGCTACCACTCGGCTTTAGCGCACGCTAAGGTTGCTGGCCGCGATCCAGAAGGTACCGGACTGCAGTGAGTTATTTGTAGCGCACGCTACGAGTGGTAAGTAGCGCGCGCTAACGGGTTGTAGTAGCGCACGCAATATATGTGGAGTAGCGCGCGCTAGGGACGGATCAGGTTGAGTCCAGGGGCTACTGGACTGCACTGGATTAATTCATAGCGCACGCTATGTGTTGTTTTTAGCGTATGCAATCGATATTATAGCGCACGCTAAATGATGGTTGTAGCGCAGGCTATCGAGGTCGTCGAGGTCGTGCGCTTCGATTCCAGATCTTGGGCATCAAATTATTCGTTAGCGCACGCTAACTATGAGCATTAACGCACGCTAATGATATGGCTGTAGCGCACGCTACAAAAAGGTACGTAGCGCGCGCTACCGTGTTCGGACAGTGGTACCGGACTACCCAAATTACTCGTTAGCGCACGCTACGCACAAGGCTAGCGACGCTAACCTCGACCGCTATAAATCGATGGTTTAGTCGACTTCGTCATTTGTCATCTTTTTCTCTTCCTCCCGCTTCTGCTTGGCGATTTGGGCGATTTAGAGAGTGTTCTTCAAGGTGTAATCATCAATCATCATCTTCAAGTCTTTGAGTTGGATTAATCATCACTTCATCATCTCCAAAACACCGAATCAAAGGTATTAATTTCGGATCTAGAATTTGGATTTTTGGGTTTTCCTTCCGATTCCTTCGTAAGCTTAGATTATCATTGGAATATGTTAGATATGGATTATCTACCTCGATAAATATATTCCTATGGATTTAATGGTTATTTTCTAATTATTTCAAGAACCCTTGAGGTTGACTTTCTTAATCGGGGATTTTCCGATTGATGTTGTTGTAATCATGAATTATGGATTCCTAATGGATTATTGATATCATTGAAAGTGTTTTGATGGTTTGAAATACTCATCTTGGAGTTGGTTTCGATATATTCGAGTTCGAATATTGTTGTATCGATGTTTGGATCGATTATGATCGCTTTTGCTTGATACGTGTATTGAACGATTGTCGGTACTTATTGCTATTCAAGGTTGTTCGAGCGACGCATTTCATTTGGGACGTTGTTCGTGACGGACATTCTTCATCGGTATTGTGTAAGTTAATTCTTACTCTGCTTAAAAGGATATTCATTCCTTTTGAGGTTGTTCATTCATAATCGTAATTCATTCATCATTGTATTAACCGTATCAAAACTTGTCATTGTCAAATAATCACCTACCATAAGGAACGACTTGCCCAATCATTTCATTAAGCGGTCATTCATTTCACCGTCATTTAATCTTGGTGAGTCATGATTCATTTTCGTTGTCACTTTTGTCATATTGTGGCATTCGGGTCACACTGGCGCGTGCAGTTGGTATGTGTAGGATTTTCATGTCGGGCACATTATAGTCGTGTGTTGGTTGGTGGCCTCACATCGACTGTGCACACGAGTTGAGGGCTTCGTGAGATCGACAGGTACAAGACCACACGGTATTCGATCGATACTCGTTGGTGGCTTGTGCACGGACACATTTACATCCCTGACGTATTGTGGCGCCATTCCTTTGAGCCGTATCATTTGTTGATTCATATAGCATGTTTGATTGCGTATGTTTCGACAGATATTGTATAATCGCGATAACTCATGATTGTGTATTTTCAACTCTTGAGGATTGTTGTTCAGAAATACCGTTGGGGATACTGCTTTTGTGTCATGGCAAGGCTAAAGCACGGGAGAGCACGGTGACGGCGAGGAGTCCTGTGATACTAGAAGGGGGCCCTACTGTTACCATTTATTCACCATTTATGTTTCCTTTATTTATTCCACGCAGACATTCCGTTTGAATACTCATTTCATTCGGTGTTGTGTATTTTATCGTCACATAAAATACACATGTATTCTATTTTATCACAGGTGTGTTGTATGAAACTCCTAATCGGAGTAATTGATGTTGTAATGTGGTTCGGTACTACATTTTACCCCGTGTAATTCATCTGTTTTCATTCGCCCGGTGGGTCCTGATGGGGTCCACAGACCGTAATATCCGCCTAGTTTGGGGTGTTACAGAGTTGGTATCGGAGCGTGGTTTTGAATACTACCCTCCAAGTCATGTCTCATTTGAAATCATCGCATCTGACTAGTATCACCGACTTTCGCGTCACGTGTAACTCCGTGCAAATGCCGAGCCAATCGCATCAAGAATCAGAAGATTTCTAATGCCATGGTATAATTTCTCGCATTAATCATTCATTCATAATTCATCGCTTAACAATCCTCAATCATCATTGTCATTTTGACCAAGACGGTCGTTAACTCTTTAATCACTCAATTCATTTCGTTATTCATTGTTGATCGTGAAGATCAAATCATTAATCTTGTTAACTCATTCAAGATAATCATTTCAAGAATTTACCGATAATCATGTCACGTCAATTAATCATTCATGTAATCGTTGTATTTGAGCGCGTATGCTCATTTTCATCATTTCATAATATAATCATAATGTGATACTCATGCGAGATATATAATCATCATATGACTTTCCACTTCAGTATGGAAAGGGTGGCAGAGGACGTGGAGGACGAGGCCGTGGAGCGGGCCGAATCCCGAGAACTCGTGCGAATACACGTGCGAATGCCAGGAATAATGTTAACTCATCGAGCGGTGACGCCGCCACTCATTCACCTCGACGCGATCATTCACTATCGTGAGCCTGACCCGGACACACCTACCGAGGGTGTTCGAGTTGACCCACCGCCTTTATGCAGGCATGATGGCCCAAATGACTCACTGGCACAACTAATGGAGGCGATGCATAACTCTACTACTCAAAATCAACAGTTCCTCCGCCGCCACCTCGAGGCAAGAGAGGGGTGTAAGCAATATCATTAGCGATATCTCTCGCCAGCGACCACCTACCTTTGAGGGCTCATCTGAGCCGGCGGATATCGTCCATTGGCTTGAGCATTTCGAGAAATTATTTGCTATGGTGGATTGCCCTGAAGGGCATAAAGTTTCAGTTGCGGCTTACTATCTTGGTAAGAGTGCTCATTCATGGTGGTTATCGTTGAAGCCCACAGACGGATCATGTACTTGGGATCAGTTCAAGACTCTCATGATGGAGAGGTACTATCCGGCCCCACTTAGGGAGGCCAAGTTGTCGGAATTACTCACTCCCGACCTTTCGGCGGATGATGATGTTCTCGCCGTCGCCGAAAAATTTCAGGAACTTCTTCCGTTCGCCTCGTCTATCATTCACTCTGAGGCGGACAAGATCAAGTATTTCAGCAAGAGGCTGAAACCCCGTATGAGACTTCAGTTGCTTAATCATAACTGTACCACTGCCGAGTTCATTGAGAAAGCTCACTTACGAGCTATCGCTAAGGAAATTGCTAAGCAACAACCCTCATCACCGGCAAGAAGTCTAAGAACCGTAATCACCTGACGGAGTCGTGCCACTTTCAAGAAACCACGTATGGCTCTACTTTTTCTCGAACGACCTCCCATGGCGTCTAAACCCGCGGAATCTCACCACGAGCGCTGGGCCTCGCCATCACCGTTTAACCGTGAAGAACAAGGTCATTTCAAGACTAAATGTCCGGCAGATCGTCACGTGCCACAATCAGGTTGCCGGGCATAGGCCCGCTTTTGCCGTAGGGACTCTAAACCTACTCCTGGCCATCTCAAGCCCCATGACATTCTGGGCCGTGCGTAATCAAAGCCACTGGGCTGCTCAAGACGACGGAGCTAATAAAGGCGAGCCAAGAGCTATCGACGGAGCATCCGCCTGTGGGCCTAAGCCCCGAATTTATGAGATGAAGAAGACCGATGATCCCGAGGCCCGAATGATCTCAGTACACTCGATATTCTATCTCAACCCGTGTGTACCCTTTTTGATACCGTGCATCGCATTCATTCATTTCCGAGTCATGTTTGAGTAGACTACGCCTTGGTAGTGCTACTAGTTGTGAGCCTTATGTCATCGCCTACCCGATGGTAGACGAATTATCGAATCGTGAGATTCGTAATCGTCCGATCTGGCCATGGTCGTGTATGGCCTGGACCTAATCGTGGTAGATTTGCCGAGGGACGACATCATCTTGGGTATTGATTGGATGGATCGTCATGATGCCATCATTAGTGTCCGTAAGCGTATGGTCACTATCATTTCGCATTTATGGGGTTGAATGTGTTTCGTGGAGGTAATCCTACTGCTCGTAAGGTCATTAATTTGATGAAAGCAAGAAGGTTACTCAATCGTGGATGTGTCGTTATTGGTGCTATATGGCCAAAACCGAGAAGTCATCAAGAATGTTAACGGATATTCGGTGGTGAGGGAATATGCCGATGTTTTTCCGCACGAGTTACTCGGGTTTGCCTCCACAGAGGGATGTGGAATTCACGATTGAGTTGGAGCCCGGTACGCCCCCGATATCTAAGGCACCGTGACGATGGCCCCGACCGAAATGCAGAATTAAAGAACCAACTTGAGGAGTTGTTCGAGAAAGGTTATATCCGACCGAAAAGGCCCCCGTGGGGAGCACCAAAGTGTTGTTTGTCAAGAAGAAGGATGGTTCATTCCGCTTATGTATTGATTATCGGGAGTCAACAGGTGACGATCAAGAATAAGTATCTCTTACCCCATATCGATGATCTTTCGATCAACTTCGTGGAGCTTCAAGATTTTCCAAGATCGACTTAAGGTCCTGGATATCATCGATTGCGGATCCGAGAGTCGGACATCGCGAGGACGGCGTTTCAACACGCTATGGTCATTATGAGTTTGTGGTTATGCCGCTCGGATTGACTAATGCACTGCGTATTCATGGAATTAATGAGTCGGGTTTTCATCGACTTTTCGACCGCTTTGTTGTCGTCTTCATCGATGACATTTTGATTTATTCTCGTGACCGGAGGAGCACGAGTTTCACCTTCATCAAGTGCTCGACGTGTTGAGACGAGAACATCTTTATGGGAAGTTTTCCAAATGTGAGTTACGGATGTCCAAGTGACTTTTCTCGACATGTAATTTCATCATACGGAGTTCGTGTCGACCCTCGTAAGACGGAGGCTATTCGAGATTGGCTACCTCCGAAGAACGTTAAGGAAATCCAAGTTTTCTGATTAGCGGGTTATTATCGGCGGTTTGTGGAAGGATTTTCTAGAATCGCTCAACCCTTAACGAACCTTTGCGGAAGGATAAGAAATACACGTGGTCCGACGCGTGTCAACGGAGTTTTGAGGAACTCAAGAGCCGGTTAATGTCAAGACTGTACTTTCCTTGCCGCAGGGACTAAGGAATTGTGGTCTATAGTGATGCGTCCGGACAGTGGTCTCGGATGTGTACTCATGCAGAACGGAAGGTTATCGCCTATGCTTCACGGCAATTGAGACCTTATGAGGTTAATTATCCGACCCACGACTGGAGCTAGCACCGTGGTGTTCGCTTTGAAAATTTGGCGTCATTATCTTTATGGCGTTACTGGCCGATATTCACCGATCATAAGAGTTTAAAGTATATATTTACTCGTAAGGAGTTAAATATGCGTCGAGACGGTGGTTGGAATTAATCAAAGATTATGATATCGAGATCCTCTACCACCCGGCAAGGCGAACGTTGTCGCCGACGCCTTGAGTCGTAAGTCCGTTCAGAGCAGATGCTTGCCCGCTTAACAGCTCGTATGGAGCTTCATAGGAATTCCTTAGACTCGAGATCGAGGTCCGGCTCAGCGAGTTCTGGGCGGCTTTGTATGTTAGAGATTTCATCGTCACTCGAGGAGGCAATTCGAGAGAATCGTGGTTCGGACCCATCATTGTTGCGCATCCGAGAGGATGTGGCTCGGGGAAAGCCCTGGATTTGTGGTCCACGAGGATGGACTTTTGAGGTTTAAGAATCGGCCGTACATGCGGCGAATGACGAGTTGAAAACTCGATTTTGAAAGAAGCTCATGCTACCCTTATTCTGCTCATCCGGGTCTAGCAAGATGTACAAGGACTTGAAACAAAATTACCGGTGGAGTAATATGAAGCGAGAAGTCGCCGAATTTGTTTCGAGATGCTTAACTCACAACAAGTTAAGATTGAACATCGGCGACGGCAGTATGTCAAACCTCTCCCTATTCCCGAATGGAAGTGGGAAGACATTTCTATGGATTTCATCACGAGTTTGCCGACGAGTCGTCGTGGCATGAATACGATCCGGGTGATCGTGGACCGCTTAACTAAATCAGCTCATTTCCTTGAGATCAAGGAGACATGGGGTCCCGAGAGACTTGCTCAACTGCTCATCAAAGAGATAGTCGATCGCACGCAGTACTCTAAAAGTATCGCTTCCGATCGTGACGGATTTGTGTCGCATTTTGGAAATCAGTTCATCGTGCTATGGGAACTCAAATTAATCTCAAGATCGCTTTTCATCCTCAACCGACTTGACAATCGAGAGGACCATTCGGACATTAGAGGACATGTTGAGAGCATGCGTCCTCGATTGGAAAGACGATTGGGAAGCCCAACTACCATTGATCGAGTTCACGTATAATAATAGTTGGCATGCTTCGATCAAGATGGGACCTTACGAGGCCTTGTATGGTCGCGTTGTCGATCTCCGTTGTGTTGGGACGACTTATCGAATCAATCGCACCGAGCCCGATATGCTTATAGCCGCCGTGAGAAGGTAGCTTTGATCGAGTCGTTTGTTGATGTTTCAGTCGACGTAAATCATATGCGTATAACCGCCGACCATTAGAGTTCGAGGCCGGTGACCATGTGTTGGTCAAGGTATCCCCGAGTTGTGGTATCTTCCGCTTTGGGAAGAGGGGAAAGTTGAGTCCGAGATTCATTGGACTGCTCGAGATTTTGGATCGAGTAGGCGAGTTAGCTTATCGATTGGCTTTACCTCCGCGTTGAGCCGAATTCATAATGTGTTTCATGTCTCTCACCGGAAGTATGTTGCCGACCCGAGCCACATACTTCGCCGACGAAATCGAGATCGCCGACGATCATTCATATGAGGAGCGTCCTATGCGAAGTTTTAGAACGATTTAATCAAACAGCTTGAGGAATAAGACGATTCCTTTGGTTAAAATTCAGTGGTCTAGACACGAGTCGAAGAGGCTACTTGGGAAACCGAGATAGTATGGAGAGTTATCCCGAGTTGTTTGACCCTTAGTTTCGGGGACGAAACTCTTTTAAGGGGGTGTATGTAATACCCTTATAATTCAAGAATTATCATTCAAGAATTGATACTCAAGAATTTTCACTCATTATTAATCATTTGTCACTCGATTCACCATGGTATTCATCATTCAGAGTAATTGTATCGTGTATCAATCGTCATTCATCACTAATCTGATTGAAGTTTCGTGCCGTGTTTATCATCATTGTCATTTTCGTTGCGAATCGTGCGTGAGGAGTAGCGCACACTACGTACTCCTTTTAGCGTACGCTAATTGGGTATAGGTAGCGCACGCTACCACTCGGCTTTAGCGCACGCTAAGGTTGCCTGGCCGCACCCGTAAGGTACTGGGCTGCAGTGAGTTATTTGTAGCGCACGCTACGAGTGGTAAGTAGCGCGCGCTAACGGGTTGTAGTAGCGCACGCAATATATGTGGAGTAGCGCGCGCTAGGGACGGATCGTGTTGAGTCCAGGGGCTACCGGATCGCATCGATTAATTCATAGCGCACGCTATGTGTTGTTTTTAGCGACGCAATCGATATTATAGCGCACGCTAAATGATGGTTGTAGCGCACGCTATCGAGGTCGCCGAGGTCGTGCGGTTCTGGATTCCGATCGGGCATCAAATTATTCGTTAGCGCACGCTAACTATGAGCATTAACGCACGCTAATGATATGGCCGTAGCGCACGCTACAAAAAGGTACGTAGCGCGCGCTACCGTGTTCGGACAGTGGGTACCGGACTACCCAAATTACTCGTTAGCGCACGCTACGCACAAGGGCTAGCGACGCTAACCTCGGACCGCTATAAATTGGACAGTTTAGTGACTTCGTCATTTGTCATCTTTTTCTCTTCCTCCCGCTTCTTGGCGATTTGGGCGATTTATAGAGAGTTCTTCAAGGTGTAATCATCAAACATAATCTTCAAGTCTTAGAGTTGTATTAAACATCACTTCATCATCTCCAAAAAACAGAATCAAAGGTATTAATTTCTTGGATAAATAATTTAGGATTTTTGGTTTTCCTTCCGATTCCTTCGTAAGCTTGGATTATCATTGGAATATGTTAGATATGGATTATCTACCTTGGATAAATATATTCCTATGGATTTAATGGTTATTATCCTAATTATTTCAAGAACCCTTGGGGTTGACTTCGGTTAATTGGGGATTTTCCGATTGATGTTGTTGTAATCATGAATTATGGATTTCTAATGGATTATTGATATCATTGAAAGTGTTTTGATGGTTTGAAATACTCATCTTGGAGTTGGTTTCGATATATTCGAGTTCGAATATTGTTGTATCGACGTTTGGATCGATTATGATCGCTTTTGCTTGATACGTGTATTGAACGATTGTCGGTACTTATTGCTATTCAAGGTTGTTCGAGCGACCGGCATTTCATTTAGGACTTTCGTGGACGGACATTCTTCATCGGTATTGTGTAGTTAATTCTTACTCGGTTAAAAGGATATTCATTCCTTTTGAGGTTGTTCATTCATAATCGTAATTCATTCATCATTGTATTAACCGTATCAAAACTTGTCATTGTCAAATAATCACCTCAGTCATAAGGAACGACGGTTCCAATCATTTCATTAAGCGGTCATTCATTTCACCGTCATTTAATCTTGGTGAGTCATGATTCATTTTCGTTGTCACTTTTGTCATATTGTGGCATTCCGGTCACATCGGGCGTGCTTGGTATGTGTAGGATTTTCATGTCGGGCACATTATAGTCGTGTGTTGGTTGGTGGCCTCACATTGGATCGTGCACACGAGTTGATGGCTTCGTGAGATCGATTAGGTACAAGACCACACGGTATTCGATCGATACTGCTTGGTGGCTTGTGCACGGACACATTTCCATCCGGACGTAGTGTGGCGCCATTCCTTTGAGCCGTATCATTTGTTGATTCATATAGCATGTTTGATTGCGTATGTTTCGACAGGATATTGTATAATCGCGGATAACTCATGATTGTGTATTTTCAACTCTTGAGGATTGTTATTCTCAGAATTGACCCGTTGGGGATACTGCTTTTGAGTCATGGCAAGGCTAAAGCACGGGGAGAGCACGGTGACGGCGAGGAGTCAGTGATACTAGAAGGGGGCCCCACTGCTCGACCATTTATGTTTCCTTTATTTATTCCGCTGCAGACATTCCGTTTGAATACTCATTTCATTCAGTGTTGTGTATTTTATCGTCACATAAAATACACATGTATTCTATTTTATCCTGGGTGTGTTGTATGAAACTCCTAATCGGAGTAATTGATGTTGTAATGTGGTTCGGTACTACATTTTACCCTGTGTAATTCATCCGTTTTCATTCGCCTGGTGGGTCCCAGTCGGGGGTCCACGGCACTGTAATATCCGCCTAGTTTGGGGTGTTACAACCTCAGCATGGCGACTGGCAAGGCGGTATAGCCCTTGCCGTTTCACTCCTAAAACAACCAATTCCATCCTCTCAAAGTCTTCTCTTTCAACATTAACTCTATCCATCACTACGGATCTGGCAAAGATTCATCCGTCGATGATTGATCCTTCTTCTTCATTAAAAGGGATGAAGTCTAAGAAGTCGACATTTTTGCAGAAGAAAATGGTGTGAAGTAACAGAGAATCGCTCGAAAAATGCAGAAAATATAGAGAATATGTAGACTATTTTGCTTGAGACTCGTTTAAATTTTCAGAAAGCGTAAAGAGTGTAAGGGAGAAAAGTACAGTCCTTTTATAGGGTGCATGAAAGTTTAGGGTTTTAACAGTGAACGGTCAGATTTAAGGGATGGGAACTGTCTTTTTAGACGAATGTACAGGATGGATTCAGGGTAACTCGTACATCTGATCCATCTATTTTTGAAATGATAACCGGTCCCACTTCTGACAGTTCGTCTCCCATTATTGCACGAAATGACGGTTTGAAATTATTAAAATCGCGGTATTTGAGGTAATATAGTCCAGATGTCTTTAAAACCATTAAGGATAAGACGTTGAAGTATAAACAAGGCACGTGGACTTAAAACGTTTTCTATAAAATAGAATAATATTATAATCCGTATCCGTGAAAATACAGCGTTCTCACTTAAAAGGTAGATACATGATTCAATTCTTACACCAATATTTGGATTAGTACTGTATTCATGGGTACTATTGTATTCCCCCTTAAGTAATGCACACGTCAGCTGTAGGAAGGTTTCATGCTTTCTTTGTCCTACAGTACTATCTGACTTGCTCTTACTGTACAGTCAATTAAAGTGGATACTGTATTCTTGGGTCTTACAGCATTCCCCCTCAATTGATGAAAAATGTAAAAGCATGCAGGGAGTCGGGCCGTAGCATTCCCAATTCTGGATGGAGCATACAAAATCTGGTTGTGCTTAGAGGTTTGTAAAGATGTCGGTCAACTGAATATCTGTATGAATTTTCTCGATCCGAACATCCTTATTCTCAACATGATTCCTGATGAAGTGATGCTTCATATTAATATGCTTAGTTCGCGAGTGCAATACAGGGTTGTGCGTTATTACAATTGCACTCATGATATCGCACATGATTGGCGTCTCTCTGGCACTGATTCCATAATCTTGTAGCTAATGTTGCATCCAGAGAATCTGCATACAGCAACTTCCAGTGACATAGTATTCCAACTCAACTTCGAGTTGGCCAATTGCTTTTTACTGAACCATGACACAAGTCTAGGTCCAAAAAAGTGACAATTACCGCTTGTGGTCTTCATATCCAGCTTACAACCTTTGAGATCCGAGTCTCTGTAGCTAAAATCGAATCCTCCTTCCTTAGGATACCACAATCCTACATCAACTATTCCTTTCACGTACTTAAGGATTCATTTGGCTGTCGTGAAATGTAACTCCTTAGGTGCGACTTGATACCGAGCACACACTCCTACAACAAATTGGATATCGGGCCTGCTAGCCATTAGGTACAGGAGTGAGCCAATAAGCTTCCTGTAGAGTGATTGATCAACCGTCTTTCTAGCTTCGTCAACACTAATTTGCACGGAAGTGCTCATGGGGGTTGGCGAGGATTTAGATTTATTTATCCCAAACTTGTTGAGCATCTCCTTGATGTACTTCTCCTGGTTCATGAAGATTACTGTAGGCAATTGCTTCACTTGCAATCCTAGGAAATAACTATAAGTTCTCCCGTCATACTCATTTCAAATTTACTTTGCATAAGATAAGATAACCTTTGACATAGAGCGAGGTTAGTTGAACCAAATATAATATCATCGACATATATTTCTACCATTAAAAGATCATCACCTTCTTGTATCTTAAAGAGGGTCTTATCCACTACGCCTTTCTCAAATCCATTGTTGATAAGGTACAGGGACAGGGTTTCATACCAAGCTCTAGGTGCTTGGTTAAGTCTATACAGAGCTTTCCGTAGTCTGTATACTAGGTCTCTGCCTTTAGTGTTGACAAACCCCAATGGTTGCTCAACATATACTTCTTCGGCAAGATCTCCACTCAGGAATTCACTTTTAACGTCCATTTGATATACTATAAAACTCTTATGGGCGGCAAAGATAAGAAATGTCCTGATTGCTTCTAGTCTGGCTACAGGGGCAAAAGTCTCATCATAATCTATGCCTTCTTCCCGTCTGTAGCTTTGTGCGACTAGACGAGATTTGTTCCTAATAACAAGTCCATTCTCATCCTTCTTATTTCTAAATACCCCTTTGGTTCCAATTACAGCTTGATGTTCTCGCTTGGGTACTAGATACCATACATTGTTTCTTTCGAAACCATTAAGCTCTTCTTCCATAGAAGTGATCTAGTGAGAATTATTTTAAGCTTTACTGGTAGAAACAGGTTCGAATTGGGATAAGAATACAGCTCGGATGCACATTGTTATTCTCCTAAGCTCAGCTTGAGATTTCTACATTGAAAAAGGAGATTTCTCAAATTCAGTTTCTTCTTGGGCACATAGTATAGTTCATTGTGCACTCTGCATTCTTCTTCGGGTAGATACACGTGCATCAATCACCTATAATCAACTCCTGTAGATGATCTCTCAACCATCTTATGTCAGGTTCTAATTCGGCATCCCATACTGCAGAAGTATCTTCAATC
Source organism: Orobanche coerulescens (assembly GCA_033398695.1). NCBI lineage: Eukaryota > Viridiplantae > Streptophyta > Magnoliopsida > Lamiales > Orobanchaceae > Orobanche > Orobanche coerulescens. The sequence continues at coordinate 98,496,160 of CM065818.1, read as the reverse complement.
GAGGGTCGCGCATCTTGTGCGCTGTAGTTTCAATTTTAGCTTATACAGCATCGGCTTCGACTACTTCTGATCTTACAGTTGTGGGATTAATCTCTAAATCTACGACAGGCTCTATTGGCGTTTGAGGGTCATCAATGGAGAGTGTTTGAATATTATGGGTTAAGTCTTCTACTCCTGTAGGATCAAAGTGAGGTTCATCGAACACTACATGGATAGATTCCTCTAATGTCAGCTTCCTTTTGTTAAAGATTCTGAAAGCTTTGCTGATAGATGAATATCCTATAAATATCCCTTCATCTGACTTTTCATCAAAGGTTTTGAGTTGATCTTTCCCATTACTCAGAACATAACATCGGCATCCAAAGATGTGAAAGTACGCAACTAATGGAGTTTTATTATTCCATAGCTCATAGGCTGTTTTGTTGTGATGCTTATTGATGATACAGCGGATTTGTGTAAAGCATGCTGTATTTGTTGCTTCTCCCCAGTACCGCTGCGGCAACTTGCTTGTGGCAATCATGGTTCTTGTTGCTTCCTTGACTGTCCTATTCTTTCATTCGGAAATACCATTTTCTTGTGGAGTCCGAGCTGTTGAGTATTCGTGTTGTATTCCATTGTCCGAACAATATTGCTCTATAAAGCGATTTGTGAATTCAGTACATCTATTGGAACGAATGGGCATGATACTCAACCCTTTATCATTATGTAGCTTTCTCAGGTGATCTGGTAACTTCGTTGTTGTTTCTTTCTTCTTGCTTAGAATGATTGTCCAAGCATACTTGGAAAAATCATCAACAATAACGAGACAATATTTCTTACCTCCCGAACTTACAAGGTCTACAGGGCCGTAGAGGTCCATGTGTAGCATATCCAAAACCCTATGAGTGGACAGGTATGATTTGCTTTTCAGGGTGGTTTTGACTTGTTTGCCTTTCTGACGTGGTCCACAGACGCTCTCTTTATGGAATGACACATCGGGTAAACCTCTAACAATTCCCTGTCTGGCAAGTTTGTTGATTGTCTTGAAGTTGATATGAGACATCCTCTTATGCCATAGCCATCTTTGATCTGCAGTGCCTTTGGCAACAAAACAAGGAACATTGGAGCTCGTAGGCTTCCAGTAAGCAATATACATATTACCCGACCTGCTTCCTATGAGAACAATTTCTTTGGTCTTGATGTCCTTCACTCTACAGTTGTTTACATAGAATTTGATCGTGAACTATTTGTCACAGAACTGGCTGATACTAAGTAGATTGTACTATAGGCCTTCAACATAGGCTACGTCAGTGACTTTGAACTTTCCTACATGTAGGGTTTCATTCCCTCTTGTTGTTCCTTTGGACTTGTCACCGAAGCGAACTTTTGGACCGCGACCTTCTACATAATCTAACAGCTTGCTGATATCTCCTGTCATGTGCCGAGAACATCCACTGTAAAAGTACCAGATGTCCTTCTCTTTGATATCATGTAAGCAGAGAATTTAAGTAGATTTAGGTCCCCTTTGATTGTTGGGTCCATGTGTGTTAGTGCCTTTAGGTACCATTATTTGCCTAACAACAATTGGTTTGCAGTAGGTTACTTCTGGTCCTGTCTTGCGATGTCTGCTTGGGGCATGTACGTAGTCGCTATAACCTTGATTATTATGCATGTAAAATCTAGGGTTATTTCAGTATAAATGCTGTCTATGAAGTGAAGCCATTTTTCTTGACCTTACAGCTTGCCTTATGGGTCTCCAGTTGGATTCGCAGAGCTGTTGATGATACTGCACAGCGACCTGCTTTCTAGATGGATGACAGGGCTCCTGTATCCAATAGTTAGGTGCACTGTACTGTTGAAAGTACTCCAGTGCTTGCCTTTGATATTTATATACAGCCTTCTTTCTGAATGGCTGTTGGCACTTTTGATATGCTCGGGGAGCATGCTGTTGATCACGTCTTACAGGTCTGGGAGGCTGAGGTTTTCGTTGTTTGTGATATGAACTTGGTGGCGGAATTGCTGCCTTTGCTGTACAAGGGGCAGTTGTAGCCTTTGCATGACTTGGAATCTCTTCAAGTACAGGAATGGGTTCCACACCCCTGGCAAATATCGTACTAGTCTTTCCCTTGTGGGAGAATGAGTCATATCCTAAGCCATGTTTGTCGTGGGCGTGTTTCCCCTTGCATAGTATTTCTTCCACCCGTCTAGAATATTTCTCAAATGATTTCATGATGGTCTCTAATTCTCTTTCTCGCTTCTCGAGAATTTTCACTTTGGCTTGGAGTAAAGCAAAATCATTTGTCTTGCTCTCATCATTACGCCATAAGTGCTCATATGCAACGCATATCTCCAGTGTTGCAAGTAAAAGTATTGCAATAGCCCTCTGATCTTTAGTCTTTTGCAATACTACCCAACTAGTGTTGCATTAGACCTGAATGCACTGTTGGAAAAGACGTTAATGCAACACCAACCTAAAGTGTTGGATTATACATGAACTTAAAGCGTTGTAATAGATTAAATTATCTTAATAATTACGAAAAATATTTTGAATATTTTTAAAAAATATCGTCAAAATTAAATTTTTTACATTAAAACAAAATAAATTATTTTAATTTGTTTAATCATTTTATAACAGGCTTTTTATAAGACCACATATAGTTTTTTACTTAAAAAATTTCGGATTAAAATTAATAAATTTAAAAATATTAAAAAAGAAAATAATTCCTTAAAATTCTAATAAATAAAATATATTATATGAATACATATATTTTTCTTTTGAAATTATAATCTAAAATTAAAATAAAAAATTGAATTTATACATTTAACTCTTTAAAATATAATAAGAAATACTCCCTCCGTCCCAGTTTAGGTCGCTCATCTTTTAATTTTAGGTGTCCCACTCTAAATTATTCGTTCCATTTTTGGTAAGTTCATGGTCCACAAAAATAATTAAAAGTTCATACAACTTTAATATTTATAATAATTTACCCGCGGGTAACGGATAGCCGCTGTCACCCGACCCTAATAGGTGCGGATTTGGTGGGCATTTGGTATCCACGGATAGCTTAGTGGTATGGAATTACTATCTATTAGGTTCGCGGGTACGGATATAGATAGTTACTATCCGTATCCATGAAACCCTATACCCGCAAAAAACATCCAAGAAATACCCACAAAATATCCGAGCAGAGCCGACCCACACTCATTATTTCAAACATTCACGCAACAAACAAAACCCTAACCCTACCTAATTACTTTAGCGGCGCCGCACACACACTGACACCCTTCGTTCTCTTCTTTGTTATCCCCCTTCAATCTGCGCCCACCCGCCGTCCCCGCAGGCCGTAGCCCCACCATAGCTGCAGACACAGCACCATGCCACCGCCGTAAACGCAGCGCCATAGAGCTTTTGCCACCGCCGCACACGCAGCGCCACAGCGCCCTGCCACCGCTGCACACGCAGTGCCGCATCGCCCCCGTCCCTACAGGTCGCAGAACCACCACCGCTGGACGGGTATTATACTACATCTCTCACGAGTTTTTTAGTATATTTTACTTCTCAGTTTTTAGTGTAACGAATAAAGGATTGCTATATAAAGGAGTGCTAGATAAATACTTTTTATAAGTCAATTAGAAAACTGAAGGATGATGAACTGTAATGCGTTTGAGATCTTGGTGTTGTTTGGGCATTCGTGATCCAGCATTGTAGAGATTAGTTTTGCTAGTTTAGTGTTTTTTGTGGGATCCCTATGAATGGTGTTGTTGTGCGTGCTTTTTTTTTGCTGCTAGAATGATTGGAGATGGTGACGCCATGGTTGTTTTGCTGAGTGGCAGGTTGCAGATACCCGACGGGTGGCGGATACCCACGGGTCGTGGGTACGGATGTGGATAGGCACTATCTGCGCCCGCCGTACCCGACTGCCATCCCTACTTCTATATGAAACAGCGGATCATGCGCTTGGGTTTTGACTGGAACACAAATGATGTATATATCATGTTGTTTGCTAAGTTAGCTATGGGAACAACTCAGATTGTTGTAAATAGCATCCACATCGAGGGTGATGTATGCATCAATTCGCATTTCTTGTGTTCTTACTAGTCTTTGGATTACTTTTTGGAATAATGCATGTTTGCCCACCTGCACTTTCGCATTTTTTGTCATTTGCCCCCTGCACTTTACTTCCTAGAGAATAAAGAAAATCAAAGTGCAGGGGGCAAATAACAAACAATATGAACAAACAATACGAAAATACAGAAGCAAATATGTTTTATTCCTTATTTTTTTTGTAAAATTTTGACGTGTTAACATTCCTTACCATTTTGTTTAAGGATAATTACAAAAAGTAAACTACCCAAGAAACCCACTTGTCTCTCTAAATTCGAAAAACACAGTGCATTTGTAAGTTACAAGAAAATAACAGGGTATTTTTGTAATTTCAGAAGAATATTTATTTTTTATTGTAATCGGGCGATACCCCCATATAGGTTTTTGAATTTAACCCTTTTGTTTTATTTTATTTAGAGCAGAGAGATAGAGAGAAAGAGACTAAATAAGGGTTAATCACAAAGTACCCTTCAGGTTTGACCTAAATATAGAAAAACCCAACCAACTTTCAGAATTCAATATTAATTGCTTAGTGTTTTGACTTTATGCATATGAATTTTATTAATTGCAGTAATGCGAAACTTAAATTTTGTTTTGTAGAGAGCCAAAGATGCTAAGAAAAAGAAGTTTACATGGAGACCGAGAACCCGTTCGCGAGCGAGTGCAGCTGCAGCTGGGAAGGAACCAAGGAACACTGGAACTGAAAATGAGAAGGAAGTGACAAGTTTATACCGTGCACCAGCTTTAAAACCAACATGCAGTAAAGTGTTTCAACAGGAAACCAATGGAGCATCTCGTGATTCCGAAATGCTTACTTAGCGCTGAGGGTGTTGCGTGCCGAATTGTTAGTATAAGATTTGTTGGATAGTAGTTGGAGTTGGTATTTTGCGTCGACTGTTTGTTGGGATGTTGGTATTTGGTACTGAATGGCAGGATGTGAATATTGGATGGTCTTTTATTTCTATGGAATGATGTACGTACGAAATGGTTATTGCAAAATTTTTATTTAAAGTGTTGCATTTATCTTTCATTTATTGTTGCATATTCTCCAATTAGTATTGCATAGTCTCAAATTAGTGCTGCATATAACAATCATATTACTGTTGGATATAAGAATAGTGTTGCATTATGTCTGGTGGGACCCACTGACGACGTGAATGAAGTGGGAACCACTGCTGACGTGGCAAAAGGGCTCACCGCTGGCGTGGATGAAGTAGGACCCACTGCTGATGTGGCCAAAGGGCCCACTGCTGATGTGTCATTGGTTTGGACCCCACTTTTCTAAACTATATTCTCCTCTAAGCCAACATTATTTTCTGTTGCATATATTTTGTTTTGTGTTGCACTATGCACATAATGCAATACCTTCCCTCTGTTGCATTAGAAAGGAAAAGTGTTGGATTAGAGGTCAAATGCCACGCAATCAGATGCAACACCCACAAAGTGTTGGATATATCAATTTCTGGCCTAAGGCAACAGAAAATGGGGCATAATGCATGAATAGGAAGCGTTGCATATGAACATTTATGGCGTAGTGCATTATGAGACTTAGCCTCATTTAGATTGTTGGCAAGTTGATGATTGCTTTCCATGAGTTTTTCAAAAGTAGTCTTGCTGTTTTCGCAATCAATAGACATATTTTCATAGTTATTCTTTAGCAAGTCATTTTCATCTTTCAGCTCGAAATTTTAGAGCTGTATGTTTTATTGTTTTAAAGTCCCATGGGCCTTGTGAATGTTTTTGAATTTATTCATCATGCTTTCAAAGGTATGTGATGCATTTACAGGAGTAGTTGAATTTGAACTTACTTCGTCATTGATGTCCTCATCATCATGCATTTCTTTAGCCATAAAGCACATATATGCTTAATCCTCGATCTCATCTTCGGGGGAGTCACTGTCAGTGATTGCCTAAAGGCACTCCTCGGTCTTGTTCGATGCGGGATGGGCTTCTGATATGCTAATCAGGGCCTTGAGCTTGTTTTTCAAGAATCGTCTTATTTCTTCCTTTTCTTGTTGCTCAGCTTCTGGCAACTTTTGCACTTTCCGATGTGGACACTTATTTGCATAATGTCCAGGCTTCCTACAGTTGTAGCATAAGTTAGAATCACCAGATGAAGGGGATTCAGTACTTACCTTGTGAAAAGGCTTAGGCCTATATGGAGTCTTTCCAGACTGTTTGATAAAGTTTTTGAACTTGTGCATCAGCAGGGCCATTTCATCTTGTGACAGGATGTCATCATCATTGTCTGCAGTCTTGTGAGCTGATTTGGATGTGCTAGGTACAGAGCTGTGTCTCCTGTCAGATACAGTGGCCAGTGCTGTAGTCTTGGCGGGTGACTCTTCGGCTTTTTCTCTCCTGTCAATATCATACTCAAAAGCTTTAAGGTCAGATAAGAGGTCAAAGGTATAAATATCGTTAAGATTATAGGATACACGCATAATTGTAGTCTTAATGTCCTATCAGGCAGAGAGTGATCTAAAGATTGTTAAATTTTTCTCCTTTTCAGTATACACTTTATTCAATGCTTCAAGTTCACCAAGAATGCCAGTGAATCTGAGGCCAAGCTCCTCAAGCGTTTTGGAGGATTTCATTTCAAAAAATTCGAACTGCTGAGTTAGTTTAGAAATTTTATTTTCTTTCAAGAGCTTAGTTCCTCGCAAATAAGCTTGACTTTCTCCCAGATTTCCTTAGCTGTCTTACATCTCTTTACTTTTGAGAATGTGCCTTTTTCGAGAGTGACAAATAGTGCATTCTTAGCAATATTGTCGAGGTTTGCACACTTGCAATCGTCCACTGTCCATTGCTCGCGCTCCTTCTCGAGCATTTCAGCATCAGGTTGTCCTTCTATCCTTGGGGAAGGATTGACCTTCATGATCTTTATTGGACCTTCTTGGAGGACGAATATCATCTCCTCGTGCATGGATGCAAGATGAGCCTCCATCCTACTCCTCCAGTCATCAAACTCGATAGTGGATAACATAGGAACTTTGTTTATAATAGATGTATCCATTTCAAGGAATAGGAAATATGATGAAAAATATAGTACAGTTTTCAAAGGTTGGTGATTTGTGGATCTGATTCAGTTAAAAATCGACTGATTCTTTTTAAAATCAACCGCTCCGATACCACTTGTGTAATATCCGCATTTTTCTTTCCCTTGTAATTTTTATTTTCGATGTATTTCTCGGTCGTAGTGACCCTCGTGTATCTTTCAGTGTATCTTTTCAGTCACCTGTTGATCTGATTCTCATTATTGTTGTGCGGAACCGCTGTTTCGGGGTTGCCGTGGATCCATTCTATGTTTTAATGCGTCTTGAGATGTTCCGTCTGACGTTTCGTTCATATTCCGGTGTTTTGGACCGTTCATATTTCGTACCTAGCGCACGCTATCTTTTCTGCATAGCGCACGCTAGAGGTCCCTTAGTAGCGCACGCTACGTTTGTTTCGTAGCGCGCGCTAGCGAGTTATCCCTGGGGGTGTCAGTTCTGTTCCCAGCCCTCTGGACTATCGGATTAGCGTACACTACTTTGTCTAGCGCACGCTAATGTCGGGAGAGTAGCGCACATTAAGTTATCCAGTAGCGTGCGCTAGCGTGGTATCGATCTTGGGCAGGTTTGCTACTGAACTCGGTCAGGTGCCCAGGTAGCGCACGCTACGTTTGTACGTTAGCGCGCGCTAACGGGTCAGGTGAGTATTGGGCAGTTAATTTCTGGACTCGGCTTGTAATACCCGGTTGTGAATTCATTTATTATCATTCAGTAACTGTCACTCAGAATTTTTTTTCACTCAGTAATAATCATTCATCATTCATATTCAGTCAACTATGTTCACCATTCGGCGTATTTTGGGATCATCACTGTTTGAGATCGAGCCGAAATTGTTGTCGTCATCATCATCATGTTTTTATTTGCAGTTTGAGAGGTAGCGCACGCTACACATTGTGGTTAGCGCGCGCTAATAAGGTGCATGTAACGCACGCAATGATTCAGTATTAGCGCACGCTAGCGCAAGTGAGGCGCATACCCGTAAGGTACCGGGCTGATTTGGGAAATTCGAGCGCACGCTACGAGTGGTAAGTAGCGACGCTAATTGTGTTGGCAACGCACGCTAAGTCACTTTAGTAGCACACGCTAACGCTGCAAGACAGAGGATGAGGTTACGGATTTCGCCGTTGGGTATCGGACATCGATTAGCGACGCTAACAATATGGAATAGCGCACGCTATCGGTAAGGTGTTAGCGCACGCTACCAAGTCGTAGCGCACGCTAACGAGGCATTTCGCACTCACCGGATCGCCAAAGAAACCGCTAGCGCACGCTAAATATCAAGTCATAGCGTGCGCTAAGCCGACAATATAAATAGGCGATTCGGTCCAACCTTTGTCATTTCTTCATTTCTCAATCATTTCGGACGAGCTCGGCGATTCGGAAAGGTCTGCTCGAGCCGCAATCATCTAGCATCATCTTCAAGCTCCTAAGTTGGATTAATCATCATCTAAATCAGTTTCATCACTCCAAATCAAGGTAATGATTCTTGGATCTAGAATTTCGGATCTTGGGTGTTTTGCTTCCGATCTCCTCGTGTTAAATCGATATTATGTTGGAATATGTTAGATATGGATTATCTATCTTGGATACATGTATTTCTACGGATTCATTGGTGTAATTTTCGGGATTTGTGAATAATTGAGGAATTGTTCAAGAACCCTTACGGGTTGACTTTGGAATTTTGGGGGTTTTCGACTAAATGTTGTTGAAATATCATTCTAAGTATTCCTATTGGATTATTGATAGTATTCATGAGTTTTTGTGGTTTTGAATCATTCATTTGGAGTTGGTTTCGGATGTAAATGAGTTTTGGTTGTAAACAATTGGAGATTGTTTACAACGCGTTTGTTTAAATGCCCCAATGAGTTTCGGGTATTGTTGAATCGATTTTTGAGTTGGTTGTGATCATGATTGATTCTTGTATTAAGAGAATTGTTGGTTTTTGTGTTGTTTAAGGTTGTTCGAGCGACCGGTAATTTCACTAAGGACGTTGATCATGGAAGTACCTTCTCGCCTTCGGTATTGAGGCAAGTTTTATACTTGTACTGGTCAATGAGCTAATGTCATCATGTATGTGTATGAATGTGTTGTATCATTCCGAGACTTAGTCTCTTCATGAATTCATTGATATCAAGAGATCGTTCGATACGATACCTTCCGGCAATTTTGCCAAATGTTATTGTTGTTCGTTAACGGCCGATTCAAGGCATTGTGATACTCATTATTAATGTCATTGTCGATAGCGGTTTCATGTATCGATGTATCGATTGTTGTTAATATAGATGTCAATTTAAGATATCGTTGAGATCATTGTTATTCTGTCGGATTGTCATTAAAGCAGACAGCCGATTTAAGGCATCGCCTACTCATTTCTCATCTTCGCCGCTTGGTAATCGATTAAAGGTGCCGAGGCATCCTTCATATCATTGTTATCGAATTGCCGTTCTCGTAAATCGAAATGTTCAATCATTCACTAAATCATTGTTATCGATTGACCTTTCTAAGGCAATCGAGGTATTCACTCATTCATCGTATCATTGTCATCGATTGCCGCTCTCGTGCAAATCAAGTGTTCAATCATCTATGGTATCATTGTTGTCGATTGACCGTTTTAGGCAATCGAGGTATTAAATCATCCACGCATCATTGTTGTCGGTTGCCGCTCTAAGGCAATCGAGGTGTTAATTTGGGATCACAAGGACGGTGTCTATCCGTGTGTTACTATCATCGTGTTGGCCGACTCAAGGCAAGACACTATCATTCATTGTGATACGGCTTCATGCCGTGGCCCGCCCTAATTGTGATACTACCGATGCCGTGGCTTCGCCCTAATTGTGATACTACCGGATGCCGTGGCTTCGCCCTAATTGTGATACGGCCGATGCCGTGGCTTCGCCCTAATTGTGATACGGCCGATGCCGTGGCTTCGCCCTAATTGTGATACTACCGGATGCCGTGGCTTCGCCCTAATTGTGATACTACCGGATGCCGTGGCTTCGCCCTAATTGTGATACTACCGATGCCGTGGCTTCGCCCTCATTGTGATACGGCTTCGTGCCGTGGCTTCGCCCTCATTATTACTGGGCCGCTTTTGACTTCGTGTGTTTGTGATATTTGTTAATTTCACGAACGGCTTTCAAGCCTTTATTATGGTTCTGGTAATTTTATCGGAGCCTTCGGGCATTGTGATTCATAATTAATTCAGTTCCGGTTTGGTTCATGTCGTTTAATTCATTGTGGTATTCTGTGATTATAATTCGCCGTTGGGCATTTATGTTCTAACCTGTCGAACAGGTATTAATAGTATGCCGTGGGCATAGTATTTCACGAATGCTCGATTCTTACCTTGGTTTGTGAGCATCTCGTATTATTATCATCATTGTACCGTTTCATTCTGCTTTTGGATGCATATCATGTTATACATGTATTTGATGTTCATTATCTGGATGACTGACCCCGTGGGGGCGGAACATGTTTTCATGTTTTAGGTGCTTGCGAGGAGAGAGTTGAGACACAGAGGCATGACGTTGGCAACGAGGCATTCGAGCGATACTAGTCCGAGTTGTTCATTGTCGGTCAGTCAGTTGGAGTGTACTCCGGCATCGTCAGTTGTTGTCATGTCGTATTACCCGAACAGATGTTCGTGGAGGTTGTTGTTTTTCATTTTGGCCATGTAGGCCACTTTTGTCGTTAAAAATTCCCTATCGGAATATTGTGTCGGATATCATGGTAGGGACTATGATTTTCCCTTGTTGTGTTAATTAATGTATTTTTAGTCATGTTCGCCTGGTGGATCTCCTGGCGTGGGGTCCACGGCACTGTAATAACCCAATAGGATTTGGGGGTGTTACAGAAATGGTATCAGAGACCTTGGGTTGTGAAATACCCTGAGATGTGAGTTATGTGGTCCTACCGACGCGGTAGTAGTGGGATTGTCAGGTTATGACAATCTTGTCAGTCAGGTTTTGTGAGTCGTAATATTAGTACGACTGCACGAGTCATTCATTCATCGCGTCGTCCGCGGTGAAGACTAGTATCGCGAGACCTCGAAGCTTCGTATGACCTGTGTAAGGACTCGATTCTCTTTATGTTCATACATTCATCATGTCATTAATTGTTCGTGCCTTGTTGAAACCTATATGTGATATTAGTGTTATGATTGATTCATGACTAATTGTTTTGGGACACGTGTGGCTTGTGTAAGCATTAAGGATCAACTCATTCATCGGTTAATAATCCTCAATCGTCATGCTGATCTTGTCGATTATGTTAATTCATTCATTACTCACCAATATCATTACTCACTAATTCATCACTCGATAATTCATTCATTACTCACCAATATCATTACTCACTAATTCATCACTCGATAATTCATTCATTACTCATCAATATCATTACTCACCAATTCATCACTCGGATAATTCATTCATCACTCACCAATATCATTACCCGTTAAGTCATCACTCGCTTAACTCATTCATCACTCGCTTAATTCATTCATCATTGATCGAATATCAATTACTCGGTTGCTTCGCTTCATCACTCAATTAACCTCATCGCTCACCTAATTCATTCATCACTCAATTAATCTCATCGTTTAGCTAATTCACTCGTCACTCACCAATCTCATTGCTCGGTTAATTCATTCCTCATTCATAATCTCATTGTTCATTAATTCATTAATCATTCACCCATCTCACGGTTGATTGTTGATCTTGAGGATCGAATTTTCAACCTTGTTAAATTGTTCAAGGTAATCATTTCAGGAATTTCATCAGGCAATCATGTTACCTCATTTGATGTTTCATACGGTCTTATCATACTCTGACGTAATGTCGACGATCATTTCATTAAATCATTAATGCATTCATTGTGTTAGAGCGTGTATGCTCATTGTTGTCACTCTGTAACGTAATCATAATACGATATTCATGCGGAATCTATAATCATGTGACTTTCCTACTTCAGTATGGATAGAGCTGTCAGAAGACGCAGGGGAAGAGGCCGCGGTGCGGGCCGGAACCCGGGATCTCGTGTGCATGCCCACACGAACGCGAGGGATATCATTAATTCATCAAACAGCGAGGCTACTCATTCATCAGCAGATAATCATTCACTGTCAGGGAGTCGTACCCGAGAGGCATCTCACTCGGAAGGTGTTCGGGTTGATCCATTCATATTTATGCAGGGCATGATGGCCCAGATGACTCAGATGACGCGGATAGTGGAGACCATGCAGACCTCGATGGGTTGTGGTCCACCGCAACAGGGATACCAGGTGCCATTTCATGGACAGACTGGAGGAGTGAATCAGATTGTTGGCGATATCTCTCGTCAGATGCCGCCTACTTTTGAGGGTTCGTCGGAACCACCGATATTGTTCATTGGCTCGAGCATTTTGATAAACTATTCTACATGGTTCTGTGTCGGAGGAGAGTAAAGTGGCAGGAGCGGCTTATTACTTGAGTAAGGGCGCTTATTCGTGGTGGCTTTCTGTGAAACCCATCGATCGTGATTGTATTTGGAGCGAGTTCAAGACTCTCATGTTAGAGAGGTATTATCCGGCTCCACTTCGTGAAGCTAAGTTGTCGATGTTTTGAACCCCGAACCCGATGGGGACGAGGGTGTTATTGTCATCGCCGAGAAGTTTCTGTGGACTACTTGATTTGCTTCACAATTATCCGTACCGAGGCGGATAAAATTAAGTATTTTAGCAAGAGGCTAAATCATAGATTGAGGATGCGGTTGTTCAACCACAATTGTAATTCACTTAGTGAGTTCATCGGGAAGGCTCTTGGAGCGAGCTTTTGATCAAGGAGCTTACTCGAAGCATCCTTCGATTTCTGAGTAAGAGGACTAGAATGCCGGCTCGTTCAGAGGGACATCGGGCTCCGCCATCCAAGGGGTCGTTTTCTAGTCGTCTTCGTGCTGGAACAACATCTTCCTCTCAGGCGACGAGTTCGACTGTTGTTTGCTTTAATCGTGATTCGGAGTCACGTTAGTACCGGTGCACGGTGCGGCTATTGTTTGTTTTCTCGTGTGGGAGGCGGGGACACCGCAGTAAATACTGCAGGGGTTCTAGCGCCAGTAAATCTCAAGAGAGCTCGAGGGCCTCGAGAGACTTCGTTACTCCAGCCCGTGCATCATCCAAGGGACCCTATCAGGCCTCTAGGGCCAGAGGTAAGGACATTCATCACCGGTTTGAACAAGGTAATTCTTGTGCGGTAATAGTATAATCATTCATTTCAGTGTCGTTCATTCATTCATATAATTCATTCATCATATATATCAATCATATGGGGACTCATAATTATCGATTAATCATTCAATTCACGAGGAACGGCGGTTCCAATCACTTCAGGAACTATCACTCATGACATTAGTAATTCACCTTGGTGAGTCATTCTAAATCCGTGTCGGATTTGTAGTCATTTATCATTCATCATTCATTTTTGCCACTTTCATTCTCGTGACCTTCTGAGGTTTCAGTTAGCGGCGAGTTCATCGTCGGATATACCTTAAATCGTTGAGATAGAGGAAATCGAGGATATGGAAGGATATTGATGTTGGGTACATTTGAGATGTAACCTTGTTTTTTTGGATGACTGTGTTAATCTATCAGTAATAATGTATCGTGACTGTGGATCATTTATTGTTGATCTATCTTATTATGATTATATTTGAGAATCTTGAGATTTGGATCATTTGTTGGGAGTTCATACCTCCGGCGTTGTGCTCGAGATTTCGTGATAATTTGAGAAATCGTTCACTGTGTTTCGAGACATAAAGTCTTGGGGACTTGGGCTTGCGGTTGATTTGGTCCCGAGGACTATTTGGGCGTTATTGTTTTCAGATCGTGATGGATAGTTCATATCCCGAGTTGTTTACCCTCGCCGAGGACGAAACTCTTTTTAAGGGGGAGTATGTAATACCGGTTGTGAATTCATTTATTATCATTCAAGAATCGTCACTTAATTTTTTTCACTCAAGAATAATCATTCATCATTCATATTCAAATAACTATGGTCACCATTCGGCGTATTTTGGGATCATCACTGTTTGAGATCGAGCCGAAATTGTTGTCGTCATCATCATCATGTTTTTATTTGCAGATTGAGAGGTAGCGCACGCTACACATTGTGGTTAGCGCGCGCTAATAAGGTGCATGTAACGCACGCAATGATTCAAGATAGCGCACGCTAGCGCAAGTGAGGCGCATACCCGTAAGGTACCGGGCCGATTTGGGAAATTCGTAGCGCACGCTACGAGTGGTAAGTAGCGACGCTAATTGTGTTGGCAACGCACGCTAAGTCACTTTAGTAGCGACGCTAACGCGTGCAAGACAGAGGACGATGAGGTTACGGATTTCGCCGTTGGGTATCGGACATCGGTTAGCGCACGCTAACAATATGGAATAGCGCACGCTATCGGTAAGGTGTTAGCGCACGCTACCAAGTCAGAGCGCACGCTAACGAGGCATTTGCACTCACCGGATCGCCAAGAAACCGCTAGCGCACGCTAAATATCAAGTCATAGCGTGCGCTAAGCCGACAATATAAATAGGGCGATTCGGTCCAACCTTTGTCATTTCTTCATTTCTCAATCATTTCGGACGAGCTCGGGCGATTCGGAAAGGTCTGTTCGAGCTGCAATCATCTAGCATCATCTTCAAGCTCCTAAGTTGGATTAATCATCATCTAAATCAGTTTCATCACTCCAAATCAAGGTAATGATTCTTGGATCTAGAATTTCGGATCTTGGGTGTTTTGCTTCCGATCTCCTCGTGTTAAATCGATATTATGTTGGAATATGTTAGATATGGATTATCTATCTTGGATACATGTATTTCTACGGATTCATTGGTGTAATTTTCGGGATTTGTGAATAATTGAGGAATTGTTCAAGAACCCTTACGGGTTGACTTTGGAATTTTGGGGGTTTTCGACTAAATGTTGTTGAAATATCGTTCTAAGTATTCCTATTGGATTATTGATAGTATTCATGAGTTTTTGTGGTTTTGAATCATTCATTTGGAGTTGGTTTCGGATGTAAATGAGTTTTGGTTGTAAACAATTGGAGATTGTTTACAACGCGTTTGTTTAAATGCCCCAATGAGTTTCGGGTATTGTTGAATCGATTTTGAGTTGGTTGTGATCATGATTGATTCTTGTATTAAGATAATTGTTGGTTTTTGTGTTGTTTAAGGTTGTTCGAGCGACCGGTAATTTCACCAAGGACGTTGATCATGGAAGTACCTTCTCGCCTTGATTGAGGCAAGTTTTATACTTGTCTTGGTCAATGAGCTAATGTCATCATGTATGTGTATGAATGTGTTGTATCATTCCGAGACTTAGTCTCTTCATGAATTCATTGATATCAAGAGATCGCTCGATACGATACCTTCGCAATTTTGCCAAATGTTATTGTTGTTCGTTAACGGCCGATTCAAGGCATTGTGATACTCATTATTAATGTCATTGTCGATAGCCGGTTCGCGGTATCGATGTATCGATTGTTGTTAATATAGATGTCAATTTAAGATATCGTTGAGATCATTGTTATTCTGCTCGGATTGTCATTAAAACCGCATGCCGATTTAAGGCATCGCCTACTCATTTCTCATCTTCGCCGGTGAATCGATTAAAGGTGCCGAGGCATCCTTCATATCATTGTTATCGAATTGCCGCTCGGGTAAATCAAATGTTCAATCATTCACTAAATCATTGTTATCGATTGACCTTTCTAAGGCAATCGAGGTATTCACTCATTCATCGTATCATTGTCATCGATTGGCGCTCGTGCAAATCAAGTGTTCAATCATCTATGGTATCATTGTTGTCGATTGACCGCTTTAGGCAATCGAGGTATTAAATCATCCGTGCATCATTGTTGTCGGTTGGCCGTCTAAGGCAATCGAGGTGTTAATTTGGGATCGCCAAGGACGGTGTCTATCCGTGTGTTACTATCATCGTGTTGGCCGACTCAAGGCAAAGACACTATCATTCATTGTGATACGGCTTCATGCCGTGGCTTCGCCCTAATTGTGATACTACCGATGCCGTGGCTTCGCCCTAATTGTGATACTACCGGATGCCGTGGCTCGCCCTAATTGTGATACTACCGATGCCGTGGCTTCGCCCTAATTGTGATACTACCGATGCCGGTGGCTTCGCCCTAATTGTGATACTACCGATGCCGTGGCTTCGCCCTAATTGTGATACGGCCGATGCCGTGGCTTCGCCCTAATTGTGATACTACCGGATGCCGTGGCTTCGCCCTCATTGTGATACGGCCGTGCCGTGGCTTCGCCCTCATTGTTACTTGGGCCGCTTTTGACTTCGTGTGTTGTGATATTTGTTAATTTCCATTGAACGGCTTTCAAGCCTTTATTATGGTTCTCGGTAATTTTATCGGAGCCTTCGGCATTGTGATTCATAATTAATTCGGTTTGGTTCATGTCGTTTAATTCATTGTGGTATTCTCGTGATTATAATTCGATTGGGCATTTATGTTCTAACTCGTCGAACAGGTATTAATAGTATGCCGTGGGCATAGTATTTCACGAATGCTCGATTCTTACCTTGGTTTGTGAGCATCTCGTATTATTATCATCATTGTACCGTTTCATTCGCTTTTGGATGCATATCATGTTATACATGTATTTGATGTTCATTATCTGGATGACTGACCCCGTGGGGGCGGAACATGTTTTCATGTTTTAGGTGCTTGCGAGGAGAGAGTTGAGACACAGAGGCATGACGTTGGCAACGAGGCATTCAAGCGATACTAGTCCGAGTTGTTCATTGTCTGGTCACTACTGGAGTGTACTCCGGCATCGTCGATTGTTGTCATGTCGTATTACCCAATGATGTTCGTGGAGGTTGTTGTTTTTCATTTTGGCCATGTAGGCCACTTTTGTCGTTAAAAATTCCCTATCGGAATATTGTGTCGGATATCATGGTAGGGACTATGATTTTCCCTTGTTGTGTTAATTAATGTATTTTTAGTCATGTTCGCCTGGTGGATCTCCTGGCGTGGGGTCCACGGCACTGTAATAACCCAATAGGATTTGGGGGTGTTACACGGCTGATGTCCAGGTAGCACACGCTATTGCTCGATAGCGCGCGCTACCGAGAGGTTATTAGCGCACGCTACGTTTCGAGTAGCACACGCTAACGCCGTAACTGCCACCGGATCGGGACGCTAATCGATGGGCTGGAGTTTCGTCCCGTTAGCGCACGCTAACTTTGGGGGATTAGCGCGCGCTAACACTCCCTGGCTATATAAACGAGGGAGTTGACCCAGATGAGCTTATCATTTTCATTTCTTCTCCTCCCCGCGGCGTAGAGCTTCTCCAGGCGAATTTCGAGCGATCTCTTCCTCCGATTATTTCAGGCATCCCCTACCTTGAGTTTTTGAAGTAGATTAACAACACCTACTTGTGTTCTTCATTCTCAATCCAAGGTAAATCTCTTAGAACCCTACTTTCGGGAGATTTGGGGATTTTGGGATTTTCGTCCGATTCATTCCGTTTTGTTGGTGGATTCATGATGAATATGATTAATCTTGATGGTATTCTTAGTTTTCCTACGGATTCATGGTATATTTCGTGGTTTTTACGGAATCGAGAGGGTTTGGTTGTGGTCCGCCCTCTTTATTATTTTTGTACGAATATACATGAATCGTAGGCGGGTTTTCGGGTGTATTCCATTTCCGTATTCGTCTAGAGTTGGTTGTGATTGCGTTCTTCGAATCGTTAGGTTCGGTTCCGTTGGTTCCTAGCGTTCGGCGGTGTTTTTCCTTCCGTTCGTTGCGTCGTCAATTATTCAAGGCAAGTATTTTTTGGAAACCTCTATGTTTAACGTGAAATGGTAATGTATATTGTGTGTGATTTGCTCACCTCGGGAGGGTCCGACGGGATCACGGAGGGAATCTATGGCTTCGTCCTGGATTCATGAGCTTGTTTCGCTAGCCAGCTCGGGAGGGTCCTTAGAGGCCTCGAGTGGGATTCGTGGCTTCGTCCCGGTCCTAGGTGACGTGTGGTGCTTGATTTGTTTTATGAATGTGGCCAGCTCGGGAGGGTCCTTAGAGGCCTCGAGTGGGATTCGTGGCTTCGTCTCGATCCTAGGCAAATTAACTGTGACTGTTTGTTTCTGGAAAAGACATGTTTGGTTTTGGTTTTTGAAATGATATTGGTGCATGTACTATGAAATGTGTAAGCGATTGAATTGCCTCCATACATGCCCGACGACGCCTCCTCCCCTCCCGGCGATTAAGACTTCCCGCGGTCATGGTTCGTATAAAACGGGCTTCACGGATGCCCGAAAAATCTCCAGTTGTAGCTCCTACAACATCTGATAATGTTCGTCGCAAACGAGAACCATCGCCAGTACCAGCAGTTCGGATTTCGTCTCCTTCGGCATTGCATCCTCCGTCTGTCGCACATTCCGGGAATACTCCGAATAGCAAAGGATATCCTAGTTCTAGTCTTCCCGCGAACGTTGATCCGATGGCCCTGCAAGCAGCCGATGTCGCCAAGTCGCCTTCAACGCTGCCGTCGCCGTCAAAATCATCAGTTTCTGCCGTCTTTTGAAAACCTACAATTAGAAGTGGGCATCCCGTCAATTTTAGGCCCGCTTCCGAACTTGGGCTCTCCGATACATTATCAGCATCAACAGCGTCAGGGCCCCTTCCACGGACCTACTACAGAAGCCCAATTAGACACCTGCCAGATTAGCCCATCTAAACACACTCCCAACCACCTTGGACCGGCTATAGTTTGGCCCCGTTTAATTATTAATACCCAGCCCAAATATAATGTTTTACCTGCTGATATCAACCTCACCCCTACAATTATTCCGGCCAACCTTTTATTCCACAGTCCAACCCCGTAAAACCAATTCCCCAATCCCTCCAAAATGTCCCTGGACCTATTCCTAATACCAACCCCACAATTATTTCCTCTAAGCCCAATAAGCCCAATACTATCCTAAACTACTTTCAGCCTAATAATATTAAAATAAGCGGACCCCAAATATTATCCGAGCCCCCTCCTTTAATCCTGCCAAGCCTCTATCTGGCCCATCTCTACGGACCAAACGCATGCGGCTCCACCCGCCCCATCTTCGAATGCATATACGATCCCAAATAACACAACTCCGAATTGCGGCCAAGGAACGACGACTTCCGAAACCGACCAACCAATTTCCTGAAGCATTCCGCGGCAAGAGTATCCCACATCGACTGACCATCCCGACCCGTCCAACGGTCTCTTATGCCTGATGGCCAAAGAACCCGCCTAGTGTTGTCATTCACGGTTTGACCAGGATGACCGGTCCATCAAACAAATCCTTTAATTTTGACGGCGCTAAGCCCTCTCACGCAAAGACTGCTTTCAACTGACCCGAACCGTCCGACACACACTTTTGCTCAAGATCCGAACTGCCCCTCCGACTCAATTTCAACCGAAACTACAAGGCTAAGGGCTTCCTATGCACAAACGGTTACCAATCAATACGGTCTGATACATCAGCCCGGCTTCACCCAGCATTCCGGGTCAACATCCTACAATTTCGACGGAGTGAAGGTATGTCCTTTTGGTACTATATGCTCCGTAAATGAGAAGATGCGTGTTTCCTTTTCTACTTCTGATATGATTACTCTAGCTGCTTCATGGGAACGCACCTTGATTTTAAAATTTTCGCATGTTATTCACACCCCTCGGGATGTGTCTTCGGGTTTGACTGATATGAAACTGAGGGGTAAATTTAGTTGGAGTTGGTTGAATTATTGTCATGTAGCGGTTAGATTTGATAACGATGAGGACTTTAGACGCATTTGGTTAGGATCTACTTGGAATTTTTCTGGATATCCTGCCAGTGTCTTTAAGTGGTCGCCTAGCTTTTCGGTTAGGACTGAGACTTCTATATGTCCGATCTGGATTAGACTTCCGGGTCTGCCTTTGCATTTATTTCATCCACGTGCATTATATACGATTGCCAAGACTGTTGGTAATCTCATTCTAGTTGATGCCCCGACGGCCACACACTCACGACTCTCAGTCGCCCGTGTGTGTCGAGATTGACCTTTTAGCACCCAGAGTTCCCGAGATTGAGGTTGAGTTTGATAATCAAGTTCTTACGCAGCACATTATTTACGAGAGAACTCCATTGTATTGCTCTCTTTGTTATCATGTAGGGCACGACCCGTCCAGTTGCTACATAGTTGGCAACAAAGAACAGCCTCCTCTGCCCCAGCGTCAGAAGCCTCAGGTTGCCCCTTCTCGTCAGCAGAAGACGCAACCAGATCCTCCTAAAGCCGCTAAGGCTAGTACTTCACAGGCAGCCTCTAAAGGCAAGGAGCCAATCATTTGGCAGGTAGTTGCCAAAAAAGGGGCCTAAGGAGACGGGAATGCTTCCCAAGGGCACGACTGCTACTGGCCAGCACTCATACTTTGCATCTTTGGACTACTCTGCTAGAGAGGAGGAGGATTTAGTTGGCACTGATGATATTATTAATGTGGGTGATAAAGATAGTGTGTCGGGTAGCGATTGTAGTAGTCACGATATTAATGACGAGCGTTTTTTAGAGGACGACACAGAGTCCTCCACCGTCCCTCACTTTTCTAGACTTTTTGAGTCTACCTCCCCCCGCCATGAAGGCGATGGCTGTATTGATGATCCGATCATCGTTGAGCCTGAGACCTTAGCCATGGTGGTCTACGAGCCTCCCCCTCCTTCCCTCTCTTATTTTCCCTCTCTATCTGAGATTGAGTTTGGTCTTAACCACACTCAATTTGAGACTTCTGATTCCAGGCTCTCTTCCTCTTCCTCGGCAATGGTGCCTCACCTGACGGCACTAAAACCCCCGGTTAAGAGACGCCTGATATCTATTTCTGCTGCACATGGTGTCACGACTAGGCCTTGAGGGCTGTTGGAGAGGCCGAGCGGCGATATGATTTGAACCCTTCTCCGGAGAATAGAACCGCTATGCACCGTTTTTGTGCCGAGTACCATCTTCGTCTCTCTATGGAGGAAGATTTCTGGAAATAAAAGGCGGCAGTTCGTTGGGTTTCTGAGGGCGAGCGCAACACCCGGTGTTTATTTGGCGACTTCTCATGCGACGGATCCCGACTGATGACATTCTACAGAGGAGGGGCGTTTCATTGGCTTCTAGATGTTTGTGCTGCTACCCTTACCCAGACCTACCATACCGAGACTATTGTCCACCTTTTTCTAGAGAGTGATGTGGCTCGTGACGTGTGGGAGTATTTTGGTGCATGGACACATTTATCCCTACCCCATACTCAGAATATTTTTGAGCTCTTGAGTTTTTTCGCACACGGCACACACTTTAGGCACGCGATATTCATTATTCCTTGTATGATCCTTTGGTTCATCTAGACAGAAAGGAATAGTGCAAAGAATAGGATGGTTTCTTTTCTTTCTTCTCTTGTTATTGTGCAGGTGGAGCGCCATGTTGCCTTATTGGCTGCTGCCGGGCTGATTTCCTCTGAGTTCTGGGCGGGCTGCTCGCCGCCTGATCGTTTTCAGCGAGTCTAAGCTTCCCCGCTCAGACTCGTCGCCCCTTCCCCATGGTTTGGCTTCGACCCGAGCCCCCTTGGATCAAGCTGAACACGGATGGTTCGTTTGATAGAGATACTCAGATTGCGGGTGGGGGAGGTCTGATTAGAGATCATCACGGAGAGCTCCTTATTGCTTTCCACTCCTCTTTTTAGGCCTCTTCGAGTTTTGATGCTGAGATCCAGGCGCTGGCGATTGGTTTGATTTTAGCTTCCCAGAGATCGAGACATGTTTGGATTGAGCTTGATGCTGCTGCAGTGGTGACCCTGCTATCATCTGGCCATCGTGGCTCTTGGCAGGTTCGTCACACTCTTATGCATATCCGACACATTCTCCGAGATATTCAGTTCAGAGTCACTCATATTTTTCGGGAGGGCAACAGGCCGGCCGACTACCTCTCTGAGCTCGGCATGTCGTCCCTTGGTATTCAGACTTATACTTACGATACTGCTCCTCCATTTCTTCTCTCCCTTATTCGGATGGATCAACTTGGTTATCCTTCATTTAGATTTAGGTAGGTGTTATTTTTGATTGATTGATTGTTTGCCTATTGGTCCACACATTAGCCCACGGTTTTAGTGGTGCACTTTGTATTGCTCTAGCGGGCCATAGGCACTCTAGATTATAGGTTCCAAATTATGGCCCATTTTCGGTCATAATTTGGAGTTGATTTATATTGGTCTACGGGTCCGCATATTAGCCCATGGTTTTTGTGGTGCACTTTGTATTTCCTTAGCGGGCCGTAGATCTCTTAGATGTTTGGACCCGAATTATGACCCATTTTTGGTTGTAATTCGGGACTAATACTTTGTATTTCTTGATTTCTTCTTATCTACAGGTTGGTGGGTCCCGCCTCAACCCACGTCCACCCTGGATGTTTTTTTTTTAAAAAAAACATTATATCAAGCGAACAACCTATTTAGTCAACACAATATATCCATAACAATAGTTTGTCTACATAAAGCCCAAAAAAAAATAAAAAAAAAAAATATATACCATAAAGAGTTTTAGTTCAACATACACACCAAATCATAAGCAAAAGTTAGAAACATATCCTAACAAAAAATTTAAATCCCAAACAAATGACATATGCAAAATGTATAAAAATGTCGGCCATAGATCAGCGAAAGAGCATAAGCAAATATATTGCAGGATAGGATCGAACATGGAGTGTCCAAATAGTGAGAAAGATCGGTTCTGGAATGGGTTGTGAACGAACTAGGAGAAACTAGAACCTGCTGCTGGCAAAGACGCTCAAGCATAGTTTCAAGACGATCAAAGCGGGATGAAACCTGATAGAAACGAGCAATCACCATATCTGCGTGCATGTGAAGTTTCTCTATGTGACTTAGTCTCTCAACTATCATCTCAAGCATATCTCCATGAGATGATGACTCTCCAGTATCACAATGGGAAGTCGAGGCATGATGTGATACAGTCGGCCTATCTTGAGTTCTGTCAGCTTGTGGTCCCCGAGTGATGATCATGTCCTCAGGTCGAGGCAAGGTGACACCATCGAACTGAATATCATTGTCTTAAACCGCCCATGGTTGCTCATCATATCATAGTACGTACTCTTAATGGCCCCTTCATGAATCACATGCCGTACCAGTAAGAACAATAATATGAAACATAAGTGTTCTGAACAATATGAACACTGAAAAACAGAAGCAAAATAGATCGAGATACCTTCCGCCATAGCCATGTTTTCCAATGAGCTTCGTGTAATTCCGACGAGAATTCGAGGTTCTTCTAAGCTCTTACTATCACGCTCTGATGGTGTTGAGAATCTGACCGTGTGTAGCAAGCTTAGGGACCTTGAATCTATTTATAATCCCATTACCATCAATGGGCAATTTATGGTTATGTACATTACAACCAAACTTAATGGCATTCGTATGGAGCATCAATGGGGATATTTAATTCTTTGTATCTCCAAATGAATATATTCTTGCATTCTCTAACTTGGTCCATATATCATAAGAGAAAAATATATGAATCATGGTGACAGGTCCTCTTATGAGCGAGTATTATCTTCCATGTATTACAGTATATAATATCTCTTAACCAATAGTCTTTATGAATAAACCATACATTTATTCTAGGTCCATGTAGGTGATATTTCACAACAAATAAATGTGCACAACTATAGGAAAAATATCGAAATGTATAAGAGTTTACTTAATGAGAAACAAAAATGTACCATACAACATGAGATTCCATTACGGGACCAAGTCCCATGCTTTCTACCTGATCCTCAAATTTCTTTAGGGGCGTGCCTTATCAGCAATCATCAACTCAGTACTAATGTGTTTGATGACAACTTTTTTATCTTTAACAAGTTCTCTTATGGCTAAATGCTTGATGTCGATGTGTTTGCTTCGACTTTCACATTTGTTATTCTTAGCTATAAAGACAGTAGCTAAATTGTCACAGTAAAAATTTAGTGGCCTAGAGATAGAGTCCACAACTCTAAGCTGAGATACAAAACTCTTCAACCAAACACCATGAGAAGTAGCTTCAAAACAAGATACAGACTCAGCCTTCATGGTGGAAGTAGCAGCCAGTGTCTACTTTATGCTTCTCTAGGACACGGCTCCACCGGCTAGCATAAATATATATATCCGAGGTGGATTTTTTTGAATCCATACAACCAGCAAAGTCAGCATCAGAATAGCCAATCACTTCCAATACATTGGTTCATTTATACATAATCATATAGTCCTTTGTTGCTTGAAAGTATCTCATCACCTTCTTTGCAGCTTTTCAATGGTCGACACCTAGGTTACGCTGATATCTACCCAATACTCCGACAACATATGCAATGTCAGGTCTAGTACAGACCTGAGCATATATGGCTACCTACATCGTATTCATATGGGATATTCTTCATTTGTTCACTGTCAAGGTCATTTCTCGGACATTGGTCCAAACTAAGCTTGTCACCCTTTACAATGGGTGCTACACTTGGTGAACAATCTTTCATTCGAAATCTCTGTAAAACTTTGTTGATATAGGTCTCTTGAGATAAACCCAAAATGCCTCGTGACATTTCCCTGTGGATCTCAATGCCAATGACATAAGTTGCTTCACCCATATCCTTCATATCAAAGTTCTTCGAAAGAAATTATTTGACATCATATAGAATTCCATTGTCATTAGTCGCTAACAAAATATCATCCACATATAAAACAAGGAAACATATCTTACTCCCACTGGCCTTTTTGTATACATTGATCCATGACATTCTCTTCAAAACCAAATGAAGTGATGACATCATGAAACTTTGAATACCACTGGCGGGAGGCTTGTTTCAAACTATAAATGGGCTTATTAAGTTTTCAAACTAAGTTCTCATCATCATTAGAGGAGAACCCTTCTGTTTGTTCCATAAACATCTTATGTAACTCAAAATAAAAATGAGCTACCAGTGCCATAATTGTTTGAAGATAATCCTTCTTTGATACAGGAGAAAAAGTCTTTGTATAGTCGATTCATTCTCTTTGAGTAAAGCCTTTGGCAACGAGTCCTGCCTAATATCTCTCAGTGTTGTCTTGTGAGTCTCTTTTTGTTATAAAGACCCACGTGCATCTGATGGATTTTACAAATTCAAGCAACTTAATGAGATCCTAGATTCGGTTGGATGCTATAGAGTCCATATCTTCAATCATCTCTTTATGCCATAAGTTTGATTTCTTAGAACTTACAGCTTAAGAAAACGTTTCAGGCTCATTCTCGGCTCCAGTGTTGCAGTTGTAGTCCATTTCTTGTATATACACTTCATATTCACTAGGAATTGCTGATCTCTTAGATTTAGTAGATCTTCTTAATATTGTTTCATCATTTTCTTGAGTGACTTGTTGTTCAACCTTTTCCTCAATTGGTTGTTCAACATTTTCTAGATTAACAACTTGATCTAAGGGATCAATATCATTAACTTGTGGAATTAACAACTGGTTGTCTTATACACGTTCGAATTTGAGGTGTATATATGACAATCAGTCTGTCACTTGAACTAGAAGGTTGAGCTTCATAATAGTCCATTTCATAAATTAAGTCCTGTAGTTGGTCACTCCCACTAATCAACTCATCCTCAAGAAACTTTGCATTTCTTGATTCCACAATCCCCGTACTGTGAGATGGACAATAGAACATATAACCTTTGGACTTTTCAGCATATCCAATGAAATGCCCACTAATAGTCCTAGCGTCTAGCTTCTTTTCTCTTAGATTATTTTTAAATAAAATAGTCTTGTGGATTATAATTTCTCACTTCGAATGGATATGACATCCCAAGACCGCTCCGCCATAGCATGATATTATCCGCTCTGGGTGCTCTCCTCTGAGCTGGCCATGACGCTTTTATTTCTGGAAGCCTGCGAGTAGCTTCCCAGGAGGTCACCCATCCTGAGATTGCTCTCGTCCGAGCACGCTTAACTTTGGAGTTCCCATCTACCCGAAGCGAGTAAGCTCCCAAAAGGCCTCATGCTATTTGTGTTAGGAGTATGCCCTCGAATGCCACTCAGAGGTTGTTGAGTGAGGGCATTGTACTTGTAATTATGTAAACCATTTATATAAGGCAAATGAATGTTTCTTTATTTACTGGTAGTTACTGGCATTCCTAACTCGTAAATAAACATATAGAAACTAGTCCGTGTATTTGAGAGCAAAACGTTCCACTCCTTATTGGATAAGGGGTCGGCCTTTGGAAAGGTTATAGCTCAAATACTTAATCATTCGCAAGTCGATGAAACTTGACTGGGCGTTAAGTTTATGTGAAGACTTGTATGACGTGTTCTTTGACAAGGAGAGTGCCTGTCGAACACTAATGGTTAGTGGGAGGACACGTTATAGGTATGCTAATTGGATTAGTATACTCGAACCGACTCACCCTCGATTCGTCACACAGATTTCACTCCGGGACAGTCAATGACGGAATCGAAAGGTTGTGATAGGTATTCGTGAACCTTCGACTTGAGGATTTAGTAGGGATGTGCTTGTGACGTCAAGATTTTCATTAGAGTAGTTCGACCCTGTAAACCGAAAGGTGGGGGTCAACCTCGACGTGCATCTTGACGGGTAAGTAGCAGGTCCTATTGAATACCAAGATAGAATTCTTTCTCCTGTTAGTGAACGGGTTATATGTCCTATGTGGTTATTGGCAGATGAGATCATAAGTCTTTGGCCAAAGCATTGGAGCTAGTTGTATTAGATACACGACAGCTCGATGATCTCGATTTGCATTAACGCATGCATAGCATCAAGTACAGATAGGGTTTGACTGAACGTGACCCTATAACTTGATCGGGATATTTGAAAGAAGGGTTTATACGTTTACTGGTAGTCACGACAGAATGGTTCTTGAATGATCCCAATCATTCGTTCTCGATTAAGTGCAGTGTAGGCCGCCAGGTGGCTAGGTGGTGCTACTCTTTGGTTCCTCCCATTCTCGATCGAGACGGACCTATCGAGTCGCGCAATAGGATTGACGATGGAATGAATAAAGCTAATTCTCTCATTATGAATATTAGATATTGGATATCTAATTTTGGGACATTGGATGTTTAAATCGATTTATTGGATAAATTGATTTACGGCCTAATGAATTAAATAAATTACTGGGTGATTCATTTAATTCATGTATATAATTATTTCTTGGAGAAATTAATTATATTATTTTGTATTTGATATGTTTAATTAATTGGATTAATTAATCGATATAAATACATCGATACGGAATCGGATTTTATCTGTTTAGACCCTCGGAAGTCCAAAACGAACCGAACTCGTCCGATTTCTAACATGGGCCGCCCCAACCCCTTCCACCCACCTTCCCATTGTCTTGTTGTTTCCTTTTTATATTAAGGAACATGACTTGTGGGGCAAAAATCATATGGGATGATTTGTTTTGCATGTGAGTGGAAATAGAATAAAGAGAGGAAGACTTCTCACCTCATTCACTTCATTCACATTGATTCCTACGTGAATAAGAGAGAGGAAAGAGAGAGAGAAGTCTACTTCATCATCTTCTTCTCTATTCATCAAGTTCTTGATTTTTTCTTGGAGAAATATTGAGAAATAAAAGAGAGATTGTGAGTTATACACTTAGAGTGTAATAATTTCATATTGAAAGCTTCATCACTTAGCTCTAGCCGTATCCTCAGAGGATAGCAAGGTGATTGTTGTTCCGGTCTTTTCTCCGGCGCGTGACAAGTAGAGACGCGGTGCTTTCGGCGTTGGATCGTTCAAGAGCTTGGAGCGGAATAGATTCGTAGAGATCAAGCAAAGCTTGGGGAATAGCTCAAGAGAAGGTTATCCATTTAATCAACGGACTACGAGGGTATGTTTTCTCGTATCTCTTGTATTTCGTTTTTGATATTCGTATATACGTAGCTCGATCGATCCTCATAGGGATTCGGATCGAATTAATTTTCGTTTTACCGCTTCCGCTGGGCCTTCATTTTAGGCACTGAATCCCAACAATTTGGAGGCGGGCATGCACATATAAGATACTTTGCCCCCTCTCCGCTAGCTGATGTGGGATATCACATATCCATCCCCCCTCAAGGGACCCGACGTCCTCGTCGGCACACTCGCATCAGCCGATAGAGTGGCTCCGATACCAAATTATAATACTCTATTTTTCACTACAAATTTAAACTTTTTAAAACACCGAGTTTACACAATAACTATAAATTTGTAGTGAAAAACGGGGTGTTACAATTTCGTATCGGAGCCACTCTACTGTCTGATGCGAGTGTGCCGACGAGGACGTCGGGCCCTTGAGGGGGGATGGATTGTGATATCCCACATCGGCTAGCGTAGAGGGGGCAAAGTGCCTAATATGTTCATGCCTGCCTCTGAATAGCATGGGGCCTTTTTGGAGATCGCTGACTTCAGGGAGATGAGAACTCCAAAGTTAGGCGTGCTCAGGCGGGAGTCATCCCAGGATGGGTGACCTCATGGGAAGCTGCTCGCGGGCTATCGGAAATAAAATCGTGAGCGCCATCTCAGGGGAAAGTTCCTAGAGTGGACAATATCATACTATGGCGGAGCTGTCTTGGGATGTGGCAACGAGTATCCCCAAACGCGTATATGTTAGGTTTCCAACCTTTAAATAACTCAAATGGCATCTTCAAAACAGCCTGGGTTGGAACCCGATTCAATATGTACACAACCTCGTATTTAGTGCTTTAGTCTACAAGAATTGAGTAAGTTTTCTATCACTCATCATACTTCTCACCATGTCCATTATAGTTCGGTTTCTTCTTTGTGCCAACACCATTATGGTCTGGAGAACCAGGAGTAGTGTATTGGGCAACAATCCCATGCTCTTGAAGAAACTCCCGAAATGGTCCAAGTGCTTTTCCATTGTCAGTGTATCTACCATAATACTCTCCACCTCTATCTGATCTCACTATCTTAATTTGTTTACCCCATTATTTCTCTACTTCAGTCTTGCAAACTTTAAAGGCATCCAAAGCTTCGTCCCGAGAACGAAGTAAATAGAGATACATGTGCTATGAGAAATCATCTATGTGTTTTGAACTACTTGCGTCCATATCAGGAAAACAAATGTCTGTATGTATGATTGCCAACAAATCTGTACTCCTTTTTGCATCCTTTTTAGACTTATTGATTTGCTTTCCCTTAATGCAATCCACACAAGTCCCAAAATCAGTAAAATCTAGATCACCTACCAACCTTTTAATTCTCAAAATGGAGATATGTCCTAATCTCCGGTGCCATAATAAAGAGTTTTCCTTCACAACACAATGCTTTAATCCAGCAGTAACATTCATGGCATCGTAAATAACATTGTTTTGCAATCTAGACCATTAGACAATGTACCATAATCAACAACTTCGGATTTATTTGATAACGTGGAACCTGACACGCTTTTAGTGTAACAATCGCAAGTGCACGATATCGTATCAAGTAGTAAAGTGGACTTTTTGAGTCCGGTTTATCGATCCCACAAGGAAGTTTTGTTATAATTTGAATTGTACACTATTAGTCTATTTTTATAGATACTTAAGATGAGTGACACACACAATTAAAAAGTTTGGTTTAATAATTGCAAAGGAATTGCAATAATAGTTCTAATATTATAAGGAAATAAAAAGATAGCAATAATAATAGATTGATTATCGATAAAATGAAATAGTTGGGATTACAAACTTAGTTCGTCATTAGTTATAAAAGATGTATTGGAGATCATAAGATGAATTTACTTATTATGTTGTGTAGATTCGATTTTCCTTAAAAAGACGGTTTCTCTTTCGAACTATAAAACGTCCCTTACATATTGAATCAATCCACTATATTTCTATGTTGATTGGCTTCAATACATAGCATTAGGATTTATGAAAATAACTCAAAGAATCATCTAAGGACTAGGGGTATATTTCTATCCCCTAGAACAACTTAGAGTGAAGATCATTTGACCTAATCAAACATATTTTCTTTCGAAACATATGAAGACCATAAATATCTTCATTTATTGGCCAAATAAATAAAGATTGTTAAAACAATGAAAATCACACACAATAATAAGTAATTCACAATAGATCTTTTATACAAACATAAATAACATGACTAACCTTGTTTATGATCCCAACTTAAGGAACTTAGCCCATAAAGGGTTTATTACACATATTACAAGCTTGTGTGGTCATTATTAGTTGAATCAAGAGAAAGAATTGATCCTAACTCCCTTAGTAGATAAAGGAGATAGAAACAATAAACTCTCTGAACAACATATGTTATACCACACTTACAAAGATCACTCAAGAACACAAGTGTGTTCTTCACACAAAAAGAAAAGTTTACAAAAAATGGAAAATTATAAGATGAAGGATCTAAGGGGTCTATTTATACACCTAAAGTCATCTAATAGCTCCAAAACTCCAGCATTATTACATTAGATCGGATCAATGCCAGCCATCCCCTCAATAATACACAAAAAGTATAAAAAATTAGACAAATCATAGTAATCTGTCAAGAGTTACTAGTAACATTCGGGAGTTACTCAGTAACTAGGTGACTTACGGCCGTAACCCCGAATGTTACTACTGTAACTCGACTTCATAAATTTGCTCATTTGAAGCTTGGATAGTTACGTTTTGGCCTGAGAATTTCTCGAGACTTTGTGTTTTTGCCCAGATCTTCTTCGGATGATAACTTTTGATATATAACTCGATTTTGAATCGGAAAAGCCGAATTCGTCTCGGAAAGCCCTACAACATGAATATATCAAAATTAAATTAAGAGAATATTTATTAAATATGTTGTTTCTTGAGTAATTCAGTTATTTAATCCGATCATCATCCGATAAAAATAAAATTATTAAAACTAATAAATTAAAAGCAAAAAATGAGTAGACTAGCTCAATTATGGGTGAATTTTATCGATACAAACCATGGATAAGTGTACAAAACTGGCACTTATCACACCCCCAAACTTGAATTCTTGCTAGTCCCGAGCAAGACTCTTTATTATTCACACTCCAAAAATAAAAATAAAAATCACTAAATTAAGAAAATTAATACACACATAAATTAAAATATAAAAAGAGAAAAGGAGATCAAAATGCCATTAATAAACAACAACCAGCTTTATACAGTAGATAGAAATGAATCAAGATTCAAAATAAATCTACTAATGTTTTTGAAGTTAAAACACGGTTTTTATTTTGTAATTCCAAAATATAAGGTTTCCCCCCCCCAAAAGGTTGATTATTTCTTTCCCACTCGTGATACACACGACTCCCTTTAATGGTTGCTCTCGATCACTCGTTTATCTTTCGACTCAATATGAAGAAGAATTTCATTGGCGTCATCAAATATTGTGATTTTCACAAAATTGAGTGTATTGAAATTCAGCTGCTAATTCAAATTTGCTCATAAACTACATCCCTTTTAGTGATAGCTTTCACACCGTTATTTACTAACGTGTAGCTCTTTTCACTAACACAATTTCTATCTCATTATTTTTCTTTTCGTAAAAAGGTGATAGCTTTCACACCGTTATTTGCTAACGTGTAGCTCTTTTCACCAATTTTTCTGAGACGGCAGCTACGCACCAACAATGGTTAGTCCTTTATTTTTCGCAAAATTTAAGACTTCCAAAATTAGGCAGCTGTTGCTGCTCAACACTTCTCCTTTTCGTCATTTATTTTTAGGTGATAGCTTTCACACCGTCATTTGCTAACGTGTAGCTCGTTTCACCAATGACTCCTTTTTTTAGGGAATAGAATTTTTGCAGAAAATCATTTTTTAGTTAAGCATGAAAAATCAAAAACTCCACAAATTAAGTAAATTTCAGTTTTATTTTTCATCAACCAATTGATTCTTCTTTTCTCAAGGTAACGAATGACTCGATTTTATATGATAATTACAAGACTTGGAAAGAGAGATTAAGGCTCAAAAATTTTTGGAATATACAATTTTTTTTACCAGTTAAAACGATTTTAGAAGCTTGTATATAGCTAATTTATTTGTGTTTTGGCCAGATCTATCTCAAAAATCAAAATACTATATATATATATATATACTAAACCTAATCAATGCCAAATAATAAAAACACACCACACAATACACTAATCAAAACATACCAAAATGAAAATCCAAATAAACATCATAGTTCAAAAACCACAAAATAAACACACAAGTATGAAAACACCCCCAAACTTATAAGTAAAACTGTCCCGAGTTTTAAAAAAATATAATAGCAAGCGAGAAAAAAAAAAACTCCCTGAAATTTTAGATTTGTGATCCTCCAGGTGTGTCGTCAGGGATGTTTAGAAAACGGAAAAGCTTTTCAAAGCACTTCCCCGTTTGTAATTGTCGCTCGAGTATTTCATTCTGATTTC
Organism: Orobanche coerulescens; assembly: GCA_033398695.1. Classification (NCBI taxonomy): domain Eukaryota; kingdom Viridiplantae; phylum Streptophyta; class Magnoliopsida; order Lamiales; family Orobanchaceae; genus Orobanche; species Orobanche coerulescens. Next base: position 98,463,568 of record CM065818.1, on the reverse strand, counting down.
TCATAATTTCAGCCTGGGATGTTTCTAATCCCTGAACTCTTTCAAGCAAATTTTCCTCAAAAGGCGTCAACTCATAACCGGCATCTTCCTCGGCCTCATATTCCTCCTCCTCGCTACTCTCCTCTTCCGGTTCCAAACGTGCCCGTTTGCTTCTCAATTGAGTACTTCGAAAAATACTACTCCGGCCGTTCAGTCGATCCCCATGTGTTAAAATATCACCCCCTGCCGAAATTTTGACTCTCTGGCTCCTGCAAATACCGGTGATAAGGCAGGGGTATGGCATCTTCTGCCTAGTCGGGACCATGCCGGCATAGTGACAAATAGTAGTGTAAATGTGAGTACCCAAATCCATTTTTACCCCCCGGCGGATAGCAAATAAACCTCGCAGGTGGCCAATGGAAACCGTCGTCAGTCGAAGTCGGGTAAATACTCCCACGCCCGCATCCATAAATACCAAGCATCATCCATTAGGTCCGCTTTGGTTGTATCGGGGTTTGATCATCCCAATACTGTCATGCAACTCGCTCACTAACGCCCAGCGTAAAACTCTATCATCCGGCACCTCTTCATTAGGTAAGATAGAAATGTCAACCGCGTTAGTACAATTAACCCCCAAAAACTTGTTAATGACATCCGGTGAAAAATTAATCGATTTCCCATTCACAGTAGTCTGATGATAAGTAGGTGACCCTACCTGCCCAATGGACTTGTTGAAAGAATTGTAAAAGTTCAGGGTCATTGTCGGGTTACCATTTGGGAGATCGGAAACGAACTTTTCCCAGCCGTTGTCTAAGAATTTTTGGATGAAAGGGGTAGTGATTGTGTCTCTATCCTCATCGCCGATGAAATCATCAAGATTGAACAATCTTTCCTTAATGCACTTTGTGTTTTGATTTCTTTGTGGCGGTGCCGGACCTTGAGATGATGAACCGACCTTTTCTTTTCCTTTTGTTGATTTCTTCGGTGCCATCCCTGAAATTTAACAAAATCAACTTCTTTTCATCACACGACTATAATCATCAAGCAAAACCAATAAAAACATAAAAAAAAATTCAAAGATTTTCGTTGTGGCATTTCGTCGGACACCTTGAGTTCATAGTTTTTTAACAAGTTTTTCTTATTCAAACTCAAATCCATAAAGCCACCACAAATCAATGAATCAAATAACCATACAAATATCAACAATACTCACAAATGAACAAGATTTAATCAACGAATCATACGGAAATAAGAATCGAAAAACAAATATGAAGAGAAAAACTAAAAACTAAAACTCAAGAATATATAAATTGAAACAAGGATTGAAAGAGAACCTGATGATTATGTGTTAATGTTGATATGTTAATGAATTGTATTGAGGAATTTGAGTTTTTTAGCAAGTAGGGATTGATAGGGGGAAAAAATCGCACTCCCGGCCGCTTGTGTCTCGTCTGGTGTGTGATAAGTGTTGTAAGGACGGTTTTTTTTATACAGAATAGTAGTTGCGGCCGTAACATATCCAAGTTACGGCCGTAAGTTGCTTTCGTTTTTCAAACAGGTTTTTATGTTACGGCCGTTTCTTTCCAGACTTACGGCCGTATGATGGTTTCGTTTTTTTTTTTTTTTGGGACCTGTTTTAAGATACGGCCGTAACATGCAGCAGTTACGGCCGTATGTAACGTTCGTTTTTTTTAGAGGCAGTTTTTAAAGATACGGCCGTAACGTACACTAGTTACGGCCGTAAGGTGCTTTCAAAAAAAAATATAATGGAACAACATACGGCCGTCTCTAATAACTTACGGCCGTATTTATTTATATTATTATTATTATATTTTTATTATTATTATATTTTTTTTTTATTTAAACAAAATTATAATTATTATATGTTTGAGAATAATGAAAGAAAGACTCCCTGGATTTCATGAACGATCTGATCCTTGCTCTTGTTGTTGAATCCTTCCGTGTTACCCCCAAACTTATTTGCGAAATAATAGAGATTGAGTTGCCTCTCAATAAGCGCTTTGTTTAACGTCCTTAGCTTGACTTTTCGTCAGATTAATTAGGTATTTCCAGCATTATGATTGACTTTGCTGTCGAGAATTCTCCTCCCAGATATGGCTTTAACCGTTAACCGTTTACTTTGAAACTCCCGTCGGTTGTATTATAAATCTCCACAGCTCCATGAGAAAACACCTCTTTGATCGTGTAAGGGCCTGTCCATCGTGATCGCAGCTTACCCGGAAACAGACGCAGTCGTGCATTAAAAAGCAGAACTTGGTCTCCTGTTTTAAAATCTCTTCTTAGAATTCTGTTGTCATGCCATCTTTTTGTTTTTTCTTTGTAGATTTTGGCATTTTCATATGAATCGAGTCGGATTTCATCCAACTCATTTAATCTCATGACAACCTTTTCTTTCCAAAACTGCTCGTCAAAGTTTAATTTTTTTATAGCCCAAAAAGCTCGATGTTCAAGTTCTACCTTGGCAGTGACAGCTTTTCCAAAAACAGACGAAATGGAGACATGCCTACCGGTGTCTTATAGTACATTTCGTAAGCCCAGAGCGCATCATCCAGCTTTTTCGACCAATCTTTCCGAGATGAGTCGACTGTCATCTCAAGTATACGTTTCAGTTCACGATTGGAAACCTCGACTTGTCCACTGGTTTGTGGGTGATAAGAGGTAGCGACACGGTGTTTTACTCCGAATTTGGTTAATAGAGCCTTAACCTGGTGATTGCAGAAATGAGATCCGCCATCACTGATAATAACTCTCGGAGTTCCGAAGCGAGTGAATATATTTTTCTTTAGAAAATTTACCACGACCTTAGCTTCGTTTGTTGGTAATGCAACAGCCTCCACCCATTTAGATACGTAGTCTACAGCTACAAGGATGTATTCATTAGAGAACGATGATGGAAAGGGTCCCATGAAATCAATTCCCCAAACGTCGAAGATTTCAACCTCAAGGATGAAATTCATTGGCATTTCATTTCTTTTTGACATGTTTCCATGTCTTTGGCACCGGTCACACTTTGAGACAAGTGTATGTGCATCTTTGAACAGAGTGGGCCAATAGAATCCTGCTTCAAGAATTTTTGTCTTTGCTTTTGAACCCCCAAAATGTCCTCAATAGTGAGAGGAATTACTTCTTTCTAATACCTTCTCCATTTCTTCTTCCGGTATGCATCTCGGATGATTTGATCAGTCCTCGTCGAACAACAGAGGATCTTCCCAGTAATAGTATTTCAACTCGGAGAAGAATTTTTTCTTTTGATGATGGGAAAAATTTGGGTGAATTATTCCACTAACAAGGAAATTAACGATGTCAGCATACCATGGTGCATTTTGTTTTTCCTGGATATTAGAGATTTGGAGCAGCTTGTTCATCCGGAAATACTTCATTTGTTTCCTTCTCTTGAGCATTGTTTTGGTCGAGTCTAGAGAGATGATCCGCCACTTGGTTTTCTGTTCCTTTTCTGTCTCTGATTTCTATGTCGAATTCTTGCATAAGTAGAACCCATCGGATTAGCCTTGACTTTGCATCTTGCTTTGTCATTAAATATTTCAAAGCTGAATGATCAGTGTAGACTATGACCTTTGATCCCAATAAGTAGGATCGAAATTTGTCAAAGGCATAAACCACTGCAAGCATCTCTTTTTCAGTTGTTGTGTAGTTCAGCTGAGCATCATTCATAGTCCTGCTAGCATAATGGATCACTTGCATCATTTTGTCCTTCTTCGGCCCAAGACGGCCCCTACGGCATAATCACTTGCATCGCACATTAAAATGAAAGGAATAGTCCAATCTGGAGAAATGATGATTGGAGCTGATGTAAGCTTATCCTTCAAAGTTGTAAAGGCCATGTGGCATTCATTTGTGAAAAGGAATGGTGTATCTTTCTCAAGCAAAGAACAGAGCGGTTTTGCTATTTTTGAGAAATCTTTTATAAACCTTCGATAGAATCCTGCATGTCCGAGAAAACTCCTTACTCCTTTCACCGAAATTGGTGGAGGAAGTTTTGTAATTACTTGGATCTTTGCCTTATCGACTTCAATTCCATGTTGTGAGATTCTATGGCCAAGTACGATTCCTTCCTGGACCATGAAGTGACATTTCTCCCAATTGAGAACTAGATTTGTGTCTTCACATCTTTCCAAGACCATGCCTAAGTGAATTAGGCATTTATCAAATGAATCTCCGAAACCGAGAAATCGTCCATGAAAACTTCAATGAATTTTTCAACCATGTCCGAGAATATTGACATCATGCATCTTTGAAATGTGGGAGCATTGCACAATCCGAATGGGATTCTTCTAGGCAAATGTTCCATAAGGGCATGTGAATGTTGTTTTCTCTTGGTCTTCTGGGGCTATTACGATTTGGTTGTACCCTGAATAGCCGTCGAGAAAACAGTAGTAAGAATGTCCCGCCAATCTATCTAGCATCTGATCAATAAATGGGAGTGGAAAATGATCTTTTCTTGTCGTCTTGTTTAGTTTCCTGTAATCAATGCACATTCTCCATCCTGTGATTGGTCGTGTTGGTATAATTTCATTGTGCTCGTTCTCTATGATCATGATTCCACTCTTTTTTGACACCATATGTACAGGGCTCACCCATGGACTATCTGAGATTGGATAAATGATTCCTGCGTCAAGTAATTTAAGAATCTCTGCCTTCACAATTTCCTTCATGTTTGGATTCAAACGTCGTTGATGCTCAATTGAAGGTTTGCAGTCATCTTCCATCAAGATTTTGTGAGTGCATATAGAGGGGCTTATTCCTCTAATGTATGCAATAGTCCATCCAATTGCTCTTTTGTGATTCCTCGATACCCTTAGTAATTTCCCTTCTTCAAGTTTGGTCAATATGTTAGATATGATGACTGGAAGTGTTGAGGAAATGCCCAAGTAAGCGTATCTCAAATGTGTGGGTAGAGGTTTGAGATCAAGTGTTGGAGCTTCTTGTAAAGAAGGGAGGGGTTTAGCGGAGCTTGTCCCCAAGTCTTCAAAATGTGAATGCTTTCTTAAGGTTGGTAGTGCTTCTAGGTAGTTAACTGTTTCGGCCAAGTGATATTCTTCTTCCATGCTGGTTAGAGAATTTGCTATACATGTCTCAAGAGGATCTTTAGATAGAATTTTCTCTAAAGACTTGTTCACCATGGCTTCAATTGTGGCTATTTTTAGACAATACTCATCTGTGGAGGGTTGATTCAAAGTTTTTAAGACATCGAAGATGACATGTTCGTCTTCCACTCTGAGAATTAGCTTTCCTTCATAGACGTCAATAAGAGCACGTCCGGTTGCGAGAAATGGTCGTCCCAAAATAATGGGAATATCTGATCTTCTTCCATGTCGAGGATGATAAAATCTGGAAATATGAATTTATCAACTTTGACGAGCACATCTTCAACTATCCCACGTGGATATTTGATTGACCGATCGGCTAATTGTAGTGAAAGCTGTTGTTGCTTTTGCTTCTCCCAAGTTCAATTTGTTGAAAATTGACAGGCATCAAGTTGATACTTGCCCCTAAATCACAAAGAGCTTTGCCAAAATTCACTTCACCAATTGTACACGGGATTGTGAAAGTTCCCGGATCTTTTAGCTTGGGTGGCAACTTCTTTTGTAGTATTGCGCTACATTCCTCTGTTAGCATGACAGTTTCGTACTCTTCAAGCCTTCGTTTGTTGGAAAGAATATCTTTCATAAATTTGGCATAGCTTGGCATTTGTGCTAGAGCATCGGCAAAAGGAATGTTGATGTGTAGCTTTTTGAAGATTTCCAAGAATTTCCCGAATTGAGCATCGAGCTTGTGATTCTTCAACCGTTGAGGAAATGGGATAGGTGGAACATAAGATTTTGTAGCAATTGGACCTTTTTGAGATGAAGGTCCTGTATCAGATTCTTTTTCTGATTCTTGATTTTGTTTAATTTTTTGTTTTTCCAGATGGTTTTCCATAGAAATTTCGGGCAACTGCACTCCACTTCTTGTTGTGATAGCTTGTACAGTTTCCCTTGGATTTACCTCGGTATTGCTAGGTAACATGCCATGAGATCTTTCTGAAAGTATTTTGGCCATTTGGCCAACTTGTGTCTCCAGATTTTTAATTAAAGCATCATTTCGTTGTTGATACTTCAGTTGTTGTTCAGCTAGCTTTGTGATTGCTTCTTCCCATCCGGGCTTCTTTTCTTGATGCGTTGGATTCAACACCTTGTTGTTGTTTGCCTAAGAAAAATTTGGATGATTTTTGTACCCTGGATTGTATGTTGGCCCGTAAGGATTGTATGCTTGCCTTTGGAAATTCTGAGCATACGCCACTTGTTCTGGTGGTGGTGTTGACTGCTCTTGTTGCACTAAGGGACATATAGTGCTGTTGTGAGTTGCTCCACAAATTTCACATGAAAAAGCTGAAATTTGTGGAGTTTGCACCGTCTTCACAGATTGAGGAGTTGAAAAAGACATTTCCTCGACTTTCTTTGATAGAGCTTCAATTTTTGCCAACATAAGTGAATAAGAATCCACTTCAAAAACACCATTTGGTTTCTTTTGGATATTTCTGTCTGGCCATCTTGCACTTTGTTCACTTATAACCTCAAAAAGATTATAAGCCTCTTTCATAGTTTTATTTCCCAGTGAGCCATTTGATGATGAATCGACATTGGCTCGGCATGAAGGTAAAATTCCAGAATAGAAGTAATTGACTTGTGCTGCCAAATTGAAACCATGGTTAGGACATTTTCGTAGCATATCTTTGTATCTCTCCCATGCTTCGTGGAATGATTCTGAATCTTGTTGACGAAATGTAGAGATTTCGTATTTGAGTTTCGCCACTTTTATTGGTGGAAAGTATTTAGTGGTGAATTTCTGGACAAATTCGGGCCAATTTGTTATGCTTCGTGGTGGCAAAGTATCTAGCCACTCTCTTGCTCTGTCCTTCAAAGTGTGCACGAAAAGTTTCATTTTGATCGCCTCGTCATTTACATTTGGATATTTGAAATTTCCACATATTTCCACAAAACGGTTAATATGGAGATATGGATTTTCGTCGGTTCTTCCATAGAATGAGTTGTTGTTGGAGAAGAGATTGATGACATCTGGGCGAATTTGAAAATTGTCCACTCCAAATGGTGGATAGATTACACTTGATTGAACGCTCAAAGATGGGGGGTTCATGAATTCCCCAAAGAGCATGTTGTCTTCATCTATTTCCGGCACAATAGGTTATTGTTGATGTTGAATGTTTTGAACATTAGGTATCCCCCCCACCGGAGGAATTCTTTCGTTATCATTTCCTTGGGGGAGACGTGGATTTAGTTCGTCCGCCATTGATGGTGAAGAAATAATGTTTTTCTTTTGTTCTCTTCGCCTTCTTCTGAATGTGGCTTCGATCTCGGGATCTAGTGAAACTAAATCGCGATTGTATGTCCTTCGCATAGACAAGAGAATCTACAACAAATAAAAAGTTGTATTTATAACAATAGTTAATAATGTAATTTTTCAAATATAACTTATACTTCCCCGGCAACGGCGCCAAAAACTTGACACGCTTTTAGTGTAACTATCGCAAGTGCACGATATCGTATCAAGTAGTAAAGTGGACTTTTTGAGTCCGGTTTATCGATCCCACAAGGAAGTTTTGTTATAATTTGAATTGTACACTATTAGTCTATTTTTATAGATACTTAAGATGAGTGAAACACACAATTAAAAAGTTTGGTTTAATAATTGCAAAGAAATTGCAATAATAGTTCTAATATTATAAGGAAATAAAAAGATAGCAATAATAATAGATTGATTATCGATAAAATGAAATAGTTGGGATTACAAACTTAGTTCGTCATTAGTTATAAAATATGTATTGGAGATCATAAGATGAATTTACTTATTATGTTGTGTAGATTCGATTTTCCTTAAAAAGACGGTTTCTCTTTCGAACTATAAAACGTCCCTTACATATTGAATCAATCCACTATATTTCTATATTGATTGGCTTCAATACATATCATTAGGATTTATGAAAATAACTCAAAGAATCATCTAAGGACTAGGGGTATATTTCTATCCCCTAGAACAACTTAGAGTGAAGATCGTTTGATCTAATCAAACATATTTTCTTTCGAAACATATGAAGACCATAAATATCTTCATTTATTGGTCAAATAAATAAAGATTGTTAAAACAATGAAAATCACACACAATAATAAGTAATTCACAATAGATCTTTTATACAAACATAAATAACATGACTAACCTTGTTTATAATCCCAACTTAAGGAACTTAGCCCATAAAGGGTTTATTACACATATTACAAGCTTGTGTGGTCATTATTAGTTGAATCAAGAGAAAGAATTAATCCTAACTCCCTTAGTAGATAAAGGAGATAGAAACAATAAACTCTCTGAACAACATATGTTATACCACACTTACAAAGATCACTCAAGAACACAAGTGTGTTCTTCACACAAAAAGAAAAGTTTACAAAAAATGGAAAATTATAAGATGAATGATGAATGATGAAGGATCTAAGGGGTCTATTTATACACCTAAAGTCATCTAATAGCTCATCCGTAGCCTCGACGGGACCCACCCGGATTAGCTCATCAAAAATAAACTCATACACACCCACACGTTATCTCGACATCGTACTCGCAAGTAACGATTCTCGGAGCCCTCTCCAGACCTACCCGATTAGATAACTTTATGGTCAAAATCATAACGTCTGGTCGTACTCGCAAGTAACGCACCTCCGGAGGCCTCGACGGAACCCTACCCGGACAACATCATTCAAACACGCCCATAAGTTATCATGACATCGCACTTGCAAGTGACGATTCTCGGAGCCCTCTCCAGACCTACCCGAATTGATAACCTTATGGCCACAACATAACGTCTGGCCGTACTCGCAAGTAATGCACCGCCAAAGGCCTCGCCGGGTCCCTACCCGGACAACATCTCAATTCGCTAGGATACACAACAACAACAAAGGCACAATATTCACTACAACCGCAACCACGTAACACATAAGTTAAAGCAACATAACTTCCACAAAAGCACAACATTCACAACACACCATCATTTCGGAAAAGGGCTAACGAGCTAATAATACAAGTATTACGCGATTCCACAATTCTTCGGTTAACTACTCATTTCTAGTATCCACTTTAAGCACAAAATAACATGAAATGATTGTTATCATTCTTCATGAAACTCAAGTTTACGTTCGTAATTACTTTCATAAAAATCACATACTTAATTGAAAGTAAGTTACGATTTAATATACAATCACTGGTTTTAACTCGGTTCACACACACTCAACCACATGGCACAAACCATATTTTCTGAAATTACCACTTTTCATAAAATCACATTTTTCACATATTCAAACGAAGTACATCAAACGCAATCAAAGTACTTGCCTCAATTACAATAGTACAGGGAACGGTGAACGAAGGGATCTGCTGCTCGAACTTTCCTCAACGATTAGGTCCTAGCACAACACAGCACTATATCAAACACATCACGACGGAAACGGAAAGGTTTACCCTAAGTTCTACTCTTAGGGACAATCAATCGGACACTATAGGGTCATCATGGATCATACATAACTACGGAAGAAAACTCGAAACTTAATCCGTAAACTTCAACGAAAAGCAGAGGATTATAATTAAAACATCATAATCCAGCATAATCACGGCTAGATCTGGACTTTAGAGAATAAAACCTCAAGAAAACCCTAAGATATGAAGAACTCGGGTTTCAAATGATTTACCTTGATCCGGACAATAAAAGCTATTGAGATCTTGTTAACTTTGCTCTAGGAACTCCTAAACATTGTTGGGTATTGAAATCTGGCCAAAACTTGTACTTCCCTGCGTCCAGATCGCCCAGCCGCCGGAGGAGGAAAAAGAGGAAAGAAATGGCAAGAACTGAACTACGCTGTCCTATTTATACTGGGCACGATTAGCACGCTCTATGGGTAAAGTGTAGCGTGCGCTATCGGGATAAAAGGCAATCCACTGCCTTTGGAAGGCGGTGCAGAACTTTCTACACTGGCCGCGCTAGCGTGCGCTACCCGTAATGGTTAGCGCACCCTACCTGTTAGTTTGTCCAAAGTCCAGAACCCTCTGCATGCACTAACCGGCCATAATGGCGTGCGCTACCATGGCCAACTAACGTGCGCTATAATTGTATGATTAGCGCGCGCTAGCAACACAGTCTAGCGTGCGCTAACTGCTACTTCCCAACATCACCAATATGAAGTTTGGTCAGAATGAACACATCCTGGCAGGCACATAACTCGACCATCACTAACAACCAACATACCAGTTCCAACTCTGATGTACACACGATTCCAGGCACCAAACAATATAATATGGAAATTCTCAAACCAACTCCTAATGGAATACCACCAAAAATAAAATACATTATTAATAAAGTATGCGGTTATTACAGGTACATGCTTATCCGCTCTCTTGGATCCTGAAAGTGGTTAGCCATCGAATAGCTAGTAAAAGTACACAAGTATGAAATATAGTACTTCTTCCACGATAAAGTAAGCATATACTCATATCATCAATCATCGATATATTGAATCCCATATCATTCTCATATTACCAACCTTAAGATTAGTATTCCGGAATAACTAAATCTCATACCATACCTCATGATTAACCATGGATTCGCACTATAAGCTACGATCCCTCAGAGGACTCGAAGTCCCATCCCGGAGTGGTTAACCCAAAAATGTTCAATGGATCACACTATAAGCAACAACCCCTTAGAAGACTCGAAGTCCCATCCCGGAGTGAACATATAATTTTACAAACACGATGTTCAATGGATCGCACTAAAGCAACGACCCCTCAGAGGACTCGAAGTCCCATCCCGTAGTGAACACGTGGTCATACACATAAGATTGTTCAATGGACCGCACTACAAGCAACGATCCCTCAGAGGACTTAAAGTCCCATCCCGGAGTGAACATCTTATCAAATACATCAGAAACACTTTACTTTCAACGTCAGGAAATATAATCATAAACATATACTTGCCATTGAGACATAGTCGAGTCAAGGGTAAAGGTACACGAGCTTGAATGGTCCCTAAATGCACTTCCGGTCCTAAATGATCTGCTAGAAATACGATAATCAAGAATTAATACGCAACTTCCAAGAAGGAACTCACGAAACCCATACTAACGATTTTCCTGATTACAATATCATGAACATAGGGTTGGGAAACACCCAACCATCTCGATTTCACAACATAATACAAAGTAGGGCATGAAATCATAGGGTTGACGTCCACAAAAGTGATATTATTCACAAACTCAAGATTTCCATGGTAAAAACGGGCTTTACAACCTAATCGGACAAAAAACCCCAAAATTTCCCAAGGTAGGGTTTTCAAGAAGTATACCTTGATTTGGAAGGATGAGGAAGATCAAACATGGTTTAATCCGAACTAATAGCTTGAAGATGATGATAAATGATGATATCTAGTCAGGATCTTCACGAAACGCCCGAAATCGCCCGAAATCGCCCAAGGAAGAAGATGAAGTGAAAAATGGCGGAAAGGGGATATGCTGCGTCCTATATATACCAAATGATGTTTAGCGTGCGCTAACCATAAGGATAGCGCACGCTAACAGGCCACCGAGTAGTCAGTAGTTTCTGACCTGCGTCATTAGTGTGCGCTACTGATAGCATTAGCGCGCGCTAACTGCTTCAATGCAGAAACACCAAACCCACTGCCCAACTCGTTAGCATGTGCTACTGGCGATGCTAGCGCGCGCTACTCAACACCAATAGCGTGCGTCAGCTCGTCGCCTAGCATGCGCTAACTGCTCGCCAGAGAATATAACCCAGCTACTGCCTATGCCATACTCGAATCTTTAGCGTATGCTACTGTGACGCTAGCATGCGCTACTAAACACGAATAGCGTGCGTTATCTCACCCCTAGAGTGCGCTGACTGCTCGTACAGAGGACAGACCCCAGTTACTGCCTCTTTCAAAACCAAGACATTAGCGTGCGCTACTAGCAATATTAGAGCACGCTACTCAACATAAATAGTGTGCGTTAGCTTACTGCTTAGCGTGCGCTAACTCCTCCTCTCAATAATACCATTGTGAAGTCCGATAAATATGAACATGATCTGAAATATACGACACTCTAAAATCAACAACATCTCAATAAGTACTTACAAAGAGCGACAAAGGTGAACGAACATCAAAGCCAAAAATTTATGAAAAGTATGGGTATTACATTCTTCCCTTCTAAAAAGAAGTTTCGTCCTGAAACTTAAGAAATAAAAAGTCTGGGGTATCTCGATCGTATCTTCTCTTCCGTCTCCCAAGTCACTTCCTCGACTCCATGTCTCGACCATTGCACCTTAACCAATGGAATAGTTTTGTGCCGAAGCTACTTTTCACGACATTCAAGGATCTTCACCGGTCTCTCTAGAAAGTTAACATCCTTGGCTACAATAATCTCACTATAGTTGATAACATGACTTGGGTCCGGCATGTACTTTCTCAACTGAGAAACATGAGAAACGATATGGACGTGTCTCAAAGCTAGAGGCAATGCCAAGCGATAAGCTAAATCTCCAACCCTATCCAAAATTAAAACGGCCCGATATATCTCGGGCTAAGTTTACCCTTTATCCGAAGTGGAAAACTCCCTTTGTCGCAACACCTTGAGTAGAACATGATCTCCCGCTTCTAATTCCAAGGGTCGACGACGAGTACCAGCATAAGATTTCTGACGGCTCTGGGCAGTCAACAACCAGTCTTGAATAATAGAAATCTTCTTCTTAGTTTCCATCAACATATCCGGTTCTGTTCTGACTAACTACTAAGCCTCATCCTAACATAATGACAATCTACACCGAGTACCATAAAGTGCTTCAAATGGTGCCGTTTTGATCGACGCATGCCAACTATTATTGTCGGCAAACTCGATCAACGGTAAATGAAATTCCCAATCATTACTCCAGTCCAGAGCACAAGCTTGCAACATATCCTCTAATGTTTGAATCGTCTGATAGGTCTGACCGTTTGACTGCGGATGAAAATACGTACTAAATTTCAATTTGGTGCCCAAGGCCTGATGGACTGCTTGCCAGAAATGTGACACGAAACAGCCATCTCGACCAGAAACAATAGATTTAGGAGCACCATGCAATCTCACAATCTCAGCTATAAAAGTTCGAACGAATCTCTCTGGTCCCCAAGTATCCTTAATACCCAGGAAGTGTGCAGACTTAGATAACCGATCGACAATTACCCAAATCATATTCATTCGGGCTCTAGTTCTCGGCATTCCAGTGATAAAATCCATAGAGAAGTCTTCCGTCTTCCACTCGGGAATGGGAAGTGGTTTATATAACCAAATCGGACAAAAACCGCCAAAACTTCCCAAGGTAGGGTTTTCAAGAAGTTTACCTTGATTTGGAAGGATGAGGAAGATCAAACGTGGTTTAATCTGAACTAATAGCTTGAAGATGATGATAAATGATGATATCCAGTGGGGATCTTCATGAAACGCCCGAAATCGCCCGAAATCACCTAAGGAAGAAGATGAAGTGATAAATGACGAAAAGGGGATCTGCTGCGTCCTATATATTCAAAATGATGTTTAGCATACGCTAACCATAAGGATAGCGCGCACTAACGGGCCACTTGAGTAGTCTAGTAGATTATAACATGTGTCGTTAGCGTGCGTTACGGATAGCATTAGCGAGTGCTAACTGCTTCAATGCAGAAACACCAAACCCAGTGCCCAACTCGTTAGCGTGCGCTACTGGCAATGCTAGCGCACTCTACTCAACACCAATAGCATGCGTCAGCTCGTCGCCTAGCATGCGCTCACTGCTCGCCCAGGGAATAGAACCCAGCTACTGCCTTTGCTATACTCGAATCTGTAGCATACACTACTGTGACGCTAGCGCGCACTACTAAACACTAATAGCGTGCATTAGCTCACCCCTAGCGCACTGACTGCTCGTCCAGAGGACAGACCCCGTTACTGCCTCTGCCAAAATCAAGAAATTAGCGTGCGCTACTGGCGATGCTAGCGTGCGCTACTCAATACAAATAGCATGCGTTAGCTCACTGCTTAGCATGCGCTAACTGCTCCTCTCAATAATACCACTGTGAAGTTCGATAAATACGAACATGGTCCGAAAGTTACGAAACTCTAAAATAAACAACATCTCAATAAGCGCTCACAAAGAACGACAAAGGTGAACAAACATCAAAGCCAAAAAAAGTACGGGTACTACAGACTAGAAGCCCAAAATTAGATACCCATGTGCGAGTCATGTGCTTATTCAGCCCAATCTGACCTAATTCGGGCTCAATGGCCTAGATTTATAGATTTTGAAATTATTGTCCTATATTCTGTTGGACACAAAGTATACAATAAACAGCTTAGATGGTAAAGATATAATAAGCTGTACGATTTTTAAAGTTAATTGCATAGCAGAAGTCTGTTTAGTGAGTTGTTGTAAATACAGCAACTAGGTGTTTTCCTGTTGCTTGATGCGTACAGGGTTTAACAGTGGATACTTAATAAATCATAGTAGAATGAAAACAGTAAAGACAGAAGGTAGATAACACAGTTTAAAGTGGTTCGAGGTAAGTCCCTCTACGTTCACTCGTACTCCACACAGGAGTAAAGAGTTTATTAAAATCACTACGTATAAAACTACGTGACTTTAGCTAAACCCGTCTCTTTATCGTTCACATAGATTGCTACAGGGACTTCAGCTTTGGGCCGTTCACACAGATTGGCTTGAGCTCTTTCGACTCGCTTCTTCTCACACGGATCGAAGCTTCGTCTTCAATGCTATTCTGCCCACACAGGTCGGAATACACAAGGATCTAGTTCACACAGGGCTAGTGATAAACTCAACGGTAACTTAAGGGTAGGACAATTTCAAACATCAGATATATCTATTATGAGCATTCTGTATATGATGTGCTATTTGCGTTGATGACTGAGTATATTTCTTTGCTTGGATATTGCTGTATGCTCACGAAATATACTTCTCTTGCAATCGCTAGAATGTCAGAGTAAAATGTCAGAGTATGCGCGATAATGAATAACTTTTGTATTTAGTCCTCTCGCTTGAGGGTATTTATAACCATGGAAATGTATCCGTTATAAATGTAGCCATTGCTGGTTGGTGAGATGTTGACATCTCTGATTGGCGGCTACTAAATGTTTGAATTAAAACAGGTCGCATTTAATGTTTTAGACATCCTTTCTGTCTCTGCATTAAATTCTCTTTAGAGCATTCAAACTTGTCTCTCTTCAGCCGCATTAACTGCTGTCCTATCCGCAATAAATGCTGCTTTTAACCGTGAACACTTTATGAATAAAAAATGTTTATCTCAATGGCTTAAAGCTATATTCTATCAGTCCTGTTGGATGTGTTTTACTTTTGCCAAGTAAAACACCTACAGTGTTACTGCTGTACCAAACGTACTCTCTTGTTGCTGTATGAGGTAGGCTCTGTAGGATGGACTATGTAGAAGATCTCTTTGATGTATGAGTGGGCTGTATGATGAATCCTAACAGCTTCCATACTTAACGATATTCCAACAACTTTGGGACTTCTTTGCTATATGCTGGCAATTATCAAAACATGAATATTTATCTTAACAATTTCCCCCTTTTTGATAATGCCGAAACTTCCTCTAGATACCTTCTTCTGGATACAGAGAGGCTTTCTTCAAGTCTTCTGTCGATTGATCTGATCTTCATAACTTAGTCAAGAAATTTGAACTGCTCGCAGATAAGTTCTAAAAATGAAAAAGACATAAGTGTATTGCAACTGATCTTATAATTGTCGCGTATGCACAATCTTACAGAGTAGAAACTAAACATACAGCTTAATCTATAAACTGTTCGCATACAAGTTCTTACAGCTTTGAGTATTTGAAAAGTTTGTACTTAAATAGCAAAACTACGTAATCAAACAGTAACAAAAGTAACATATATTACGAGCTGTAATCTTTCAAGAAAACAAGTTTTATTGGTTAGGATGGGAAAAATTACAAGTTCTTGAAAAAAATACAGATAAATTCATACTACGTTGGTAAGCCTACAGAAGAAAACAAGTAGAGCAAAAAATACAAACAGGCTAGCTCCTATACTGAGAATGCCTCCAAGGCCTCCAATTGTGATTATTTGCAGTTCCTTTCCACCAGTTGACTTGGGAGTCCTTGCCTCGATCCCGATATATGCTTCTTCCTTTTGGGCTTGATTGAAAGCAAGTATCCAGTCTTCAGGGTGGGTGAGTCGTTCACCTTTCTGGTGCCTGGACTTCATCAGCATTTGCAGCGAGGGTCTTCCTTCTGCTAATAGCCTCGATAATTCATTGCCGCATCCTGCAGCATCTTGAATCGGTTGAAGAGGGCAGACTCCCTAATGAGCTACAGAAGTATCTCATTAGTTCATTTTTCTTCCAATTCTTCAGATCATCGACTGAAGGCTGTCGGTCAGTAGGCAGCAAAATCTCAGTGGGCTTTCGCACATTATTCTTCCAGGGGATGTTGGGATCCTGAAACTCCGATAGAGAGCCAGATACTCTGTATCCTCTTGTAGGTGAGGCCAGACGTCCAATCGCAGTAGCAACACTTTCTTCTAGTGTTGTATCCATCTCTCTTTCTCTCTCCATTCTCCATCTTCGGGCAGCCTCTCTGGATTCTTCCCTCTTTTTGGCATCATCAATATCTGATACCTAGGTATGAATCTCCTGTAGGAGCTTCATAGACTCGTCCTGTTTGGTGTTCAGATCATTGACACTTTCAACTAGCTTATCAACTTTAAATGACAAATCCGATATTATGATCGTGCTGAGTCTGTCTGATCCCGATCTCTTGAAGGGCAGCAACTGTTTTGGCCTCGGTGATCCTGAGCTTCTCCTATTCTTGCCTTAGGATTTTTTCCTGATGCTGCTTAAGTTGGTTGAGCGCCTGCCATAATGCTGTAGGCATCAGGTGGAACGCGTCCTCCACATTATTGATAGCAGATTTTAGTCTGGAGAGCTCATCCTGGGCAGTCTCTCGCATCCAGTCGAGTTCTTCCGACATCATACAGTGCTATTACGGTGTCTTGCAAGAACACTATCTTTCGACCGATGGCTTGGAGTTGCTCGATGTAGGCTTCGGTGCGTGGGGAGCTATGGTGCGCAATTTTGGAATCCTCAGGCTCTTCAAGTTGAAGGAGAAACACACGATGATGAGGTCGTCGTGGTTTATCTTCTGGTAAGAAACCATCATCGGAATTTGATTTTGAGGTTACAGATATGGGTGATGCAGGGGCATCTTGAGGGGGAGCTTCGGAGGCAGGGGCTTCGGAAGCGGGAGCTTTAGAAGCGGGAGCTTTAGAAGCGGGAGCTTTGGAAAGAGTTGTAGTATGTTCAATATCGGAGACAGGAGGGACTGATTCCTTTTGTTGGGATTGTTCGTCATTATTTGGAAGTACAGGAGGGACTGAATCCTCCTACCGACTCTCAACTTTCGCCTGATCTGGAAGAGGGACTAAATCCTCTTCGCGGATGGCGCGGGCGATTTTTTCAGGTTGCGGGACAGGTTGGGCGTCCTGATGAGGAGCAGGTTGCTCTTCAGAGTGACAAGAGGGAATGTTCCTCCTGCTGCTGTTCTTGAGCAGCTTCTTATTGCGGGGAGAGGACTGTTGTCTGTCAGATGTCCCCTGACCCTGTTAGTTCATGAATTTGGCCATTTCATCTTCCCTGGCCTCTTCATGGATGATCCTTAGACCGACTTGTAAGGCATCATCATCGTCGTTCGAGTCAGGGTCGGAGTGGTGGATGGTTGATGGATCTTTGTCACTGGATTGTGACTTCCCTTTGAGTCTCGCCTTTTCCTTTGCCATGTAAAAGTCACAGGTAAGCTCGCGGCAAAAGTGATCCTCCCAGTGGATCAGGACTTCGACATTCTGGGTGTCTGTGACCTCCATAGAAAATCCTTCCTCATTCTTCCAGTCAGCCCAGTGGTACAGGGTGTTGTACGGGCGACCCTGTAGGACTTCCACATTTGAAGCGTTCGAAAGCTTCTTCAATTTGAACCTAGAGGAGGGTTGTATTGATTATCTCAGTTGGGGAGGAACTCCGCACAGTAGTTGGGTCTACTGTGCAGATGGGATCCTCAATAGGTATGGGAGTTTGTTTCGGAGAAGGATCCCGAACAGGGGATGGTACCCTGTGGGGATAGGGACTCCGTACAGGGGTGGGTTCCCTATTAGGCGTAGCGGCTTTTGGCTCCATAGGAGCAGCCGATTCACCGGATCCTTCCAACTTGGCAAGCAGTTGGTCATCCGTCAAAGCCGCCATTGGCTCAGGATTTGTTGTTTCAGCAGCAACTACTTCTTCTAGAGGGCTTGCACCCTGTGGGATTGGCTCAGCAATAGCAGCAGTAGGAACATCTACAGTTACCGCTGTAGTCACTGTAGCTTCAGATTTAGAAGACTTGGTCTTCTTCTTCTTCTCTACAGCATGCAGTGACTTGCTGTCAGAGACACTCCCCTTCCTCTTCTTTTCTTCCCTCGAGACTCTCACAGTGACGCCCCTCGGGTTTATTGAGATCGGCATGCTGTTGGGTTGCGGCCGCTTAGCAATCAAGGGAGACTTGTTGAATGCGGTGGCTTTCATTCCACAAATGAATTTTGTGGGGCCAATATTCTTGGCATCGGCAGATGGCTTCACTTCGCAGTGGGTAAGGATGTAGTTCAGGATGAGGCCGAATGATTTCTTGGCAGTTTTAGGTTTGGCAGCCTCTTCCTGGATCCTCTTCAGTAGTATTTGGCACCAGTTCACCTTTTCTCCGGACATGATGGCTACCATCATCCTGAAGCGTAGGTTAGTGCACATTTTGAAAGCTCCTGTCCGGTTCTCAACTACCCGACAATAGAAGTCATGAAGATACACATACGACAGGGTGAAATTTTTCTTGTGGAATGATGGGTGATCGTTCTTGACATTCTCATCACTCGTGAATAGTTTTCAATAGGCAGCCAGAAGGTTTTCCGACCTGAAGGTCTCAAGTTCTTCCATTTTCAGGCCATTGGACGACAGCCTGTATAGTTTATCCAACAAATCTCTGTTCACAGAGGGCTCAATCCCTTGAACAATTACAGAAATATCACCTCCTTTATTCTGAGATAAGTACTTGAACGAGGTATCCAAGTAAAATTATTCAACAATATATTCATCATACACCTCAGCATAGCGACTAGCAAGGCAGTATAGCCCTTGCCGTTTCACTCTTGAAACAACCAATTCCATCCTGTCAAAGTCTTCTCTTTCAACATTAACTCTATCCATCACTACGGATCTGGCAAAGATTCATCCGTCAATGATTGATCCTTCTTCTTCATTAAAAGGGATGAAGTCTAAGAAGTCGACATTTTTGCAGAAGAAAAGGGTGTGAAGTAACAGAGAATCGCTCGAAAAATGCAGAAAATACAGAGAATATGTAGACTATTTTGCTTGAGACTCGTTTAAATTTTCAGAAAGCGTAAAGAGTGTAAGGGAGAAAAGTATAGTCCTTATATAGGGTGCATGGAAGTTTAGGGTTTTAACAGTGAACGGTCAGATTTAAGGGATGGGAACTGTCTTTTTAGACGAATGTACAGGATGGATTCAGGGTAACTCGTACATCTGATCCATCTATTTTTGAAATGATAACCGGTCCCATTTCTGACAGTTCGTCTCTCATTATTGCATGAAATGACGGTTTGAAATTATTAAAATTACGGTATTTGAGGTAATATAGTCCGGATGTCTTTAAAACCATTAAGGATAAGACGTTAGAAGTATAAACAAGGTACGTGGACTTAAAACGTTTTCTATAAAATAGAATAATATTATAATCCGTATCCGTGAAAATACAGCGTTCTCACTTAAAAGGTACATACATGATTCAATTCTTACACCAATATTTGGATTAATACTGTATTCATGGGTACTATTGTATTCCCCCTTAATTAATGCACACGTCAGCTATAGGAAGGTTTCATGCTTTCTTTGTCCTACAGTACTATCTGACTTGCTCTTACTGTACAGTCAATTAAAGTAGATACTGTATTCTTGGGTCTTACAGCATTCCCCCTCAATTGATGAAAAATGTAAAAGCATGCAGGGAGTCGGGCCGTAGCATTCCCAATTCTGGATGGAGCATACACAATCTGGTTGTGCTTAGAGGTTTGTAAAGATGTCGGTCAACTGAATATCTGTATGAATTTTCTCGATCCGAACATCCTTATTCTCAACATGATTCCTGATGAAGTGATGCTTCATATTAATATGCCTAGTTCGCGAGTGCAATACAGGGTTGTGCGTTATTACAATTGCACTCATGCTATCGCACATGATTGGTGGCACTGATTCCATAATCTTGTAGCTGATGTTGCATCCAGAGAATCTGCATACAGCAACTTCCAGTGACATAGTATTCCAACTCAACTTTGAGTTGGCCAATTGCTTTTTACTGAACCATGACACAAGTCTAGGTCCAAAAAAGTGATAATTACCGCTTTTGGTCTTCATATCCAGCTTACAACCTTTGAGATCCGAGTCTCTATAGCTAAAATCGAATCCTCCTTCCTTAGGATACCACAATCCTACATCAACTGTTCCTTTCACGTACTTAAGGATTCATTTGGCTGTCGTGAAATGTAACTCCTTAGGTGCGACTTGATACCGAGCACACACTCCTACAGCAAACTAGATATCGGGCCTGCTAGCCATTAGGTACAGGAGTGAGCCAATAAGCTTCCTGTAGAGTGATTGATCAACCGTCTTTCCAGCTTCGTCAGCACTAATTTGCACGGAAGTGCTCATGGGGGTTGGCGAGGATTTAGATTTATTTATCCCAAACTTGTTGAGCATCTCCTTGCTGTACTTCTCCTGGTTCATGAAGATTACTGTAGGAAATTGCTTTACTTGCAATCCTAGAAAATAACTATAAGTTCTCCCGTCATACTCATTTCAAATTTACTTTGCATAAGATAAGATAACCTTTGACATAGAGCGAGGTTAGTTGAACCAAATATAATATCATCGACATATATTTCTACCATTAAAAGATCATCACCTTCTTGTATCTTAAAGAGGGTCTTATCCACTGCGCCTTTCTCAAATCCATTGTTGATAAGGTACAGGGACAGGGTTTCATACCAAGCTCTAGGTGCTTGGTTAAGTCTATACAGAGCTTTCCGTAGTCTGTATACTAGGTCTCTGCCTTTAGTGTTGACAAACCCCAATGGTTTCTCAACATATACTTCTTCGGCAAGATCTCCACTCAGGAATTCACTTTTAACGTCCATTTGATATACTATAAAACTCTTATGGGCGGCAAAGATAAGAAATGTCTTGATTGCTTCTAGTCTGGCTACAGGGGCAAAAGTCTCATCATAATCTATGCCTTCTTCCCGTCTGTAGCTTTGTGCGACTAGACGAGATTTGTTCCTAATAACAAGTCCATTCTCATCCTTCTTGTTTCTAAATACCCCTTTGGTTCCAATTACAGCTTGATGTTCTGGCTTGGGTACTAGATACCATACATTGTTTCTTTCGAAACCATTAAGCTCTTCTTCCATAGAAGTGATCTAGTGAGAATTATTTTAAGCTTTACTGGTAGAAACAGGTTCGAATTGGGATAAGAATACAGCCCGGATGCACATTGCTATTCTCCTAAGCTCAGCTTGAGATTTCTACATTGAAAAAGGAGATTTCTCAAATTCAGTTTCTTCTTGGGCACATAGTATAGTTCATTGTGCACTCTGCATTCTTCTTCAGGTAGATACACGTGCATTAATCACCTATAATCAACTCCTATAGATGATCTCTCAACCATCTTATGTCAGGTTCTAATTCGGCATCCCATACTGTAGAAGTATCTTCAATCGAGGGTCGCGCATCTTGTGCGCTGTAGTTTCAATTTTAGCTTATACAGCATCGACTTCGACTACTTCTGATCTTACAGTTGTGGGATTAATCTCTAAATCTACGACAGGCTCTATTGGCGTTTGAGGGTCATCAATGGAGAGTGTTTGAATATTATGGGTTAAGTCTTCTACTCCTGTAGGATCAAAGTGAGGTTCATCGAACACTACATGGATAGATTCCTCTAATGTCAGCTTCCTTTTGTTAAAGATTCTGAAAGCTTTGCTGACAGATGAATATCCTATAAATATCCCTTCATCTGACTTTTCATCAAAGGTTTTGAGTTGATCTTTCCCATTACTCAGATATCCTTCTCTTTGATATCCGTAAGCAGAGAATTTAAGTAGATTTAGGTCCCTTTTGATTGTTGGGTCCATGTGTGTTAGTGCCTTTAGGTACCCATATTTGCCTAACAACAATTGGTTTGCAGTAGGTTACTTCTGGTCCTGTCTTGCGATGTCTGCTTGGGGCATGTACGTAGTCGCTATAACCTTGATTATTATGCATGTAAAATCTAGGGTTATTTCAGTATAAATGCTGTCTATGAAGTGAAGCCATTTTTCTTGACCTTACAGCTTGCCTTATGGGTCTCCAGTTGGATTCCCAGAGCTGTTGATGATACTGCACAGCGACCTGCTTTCTAGATGGATGACAGGGCTCCTGTATCCAATAGCTAGGTGCACTGTACTGTTGAAGTACTCCAGTGCTTGCCTTTGATATTTACATACAGCCTTCTTTCTGAATGGCTGTTGGCACTTTTGATATGCTCGGGGAGCATGCTGTTGATCACGTCTTACAGGTCTGGGAGGCTAAGGTTTCCGTTGTCTGTGATATGAACTTGGTGGCGGAATTGCTGCCTTTGCTGTACAAGGGGCAGCTGTAGCCTTTGCATGACTTGAAATCTCTTCAAGTACAGGAATGGGTTCCACACCCCTGGAAAATATCGTACTAGTCTTTCCCTTGTGGGAGAATGAGTCATATCCTAAGCCACGTTTGTCGGGGGCGTGTTGCCCCTTGCATAGTATTTCTTCCACCCGTCTAGAATATTTCTCAAATGATTTCATGATGGTCTCTAATTTTCCTTCTCGCTTCTCGAGAATTTTCACTTTGGCTTGGAGTAAAGCAAAATCATTTGTCTTGCTCTCATCATTACGCCATAAGTGCTCATATGCAAGGCATATCTCTAGTGTTGCAAGTAAAAGTATTGCAATAGCTCTCTGATCTTTGGTCTTTTGCAATACTACCCAACTAGTGTTGCATTAGACCTGAATGCACTGTTGCAAAAGACGTTAATGCAACACCAACCTAAAGTGTTGGATTATACATGAACTTAAAGCGTTGTAATAGACTAAATTACCTTAATAATTACGAAAAATATTTTGAATATTTTTAAAAAATATCGTCAAAATTAAATTTTTTACATTAAAATAAAATAAATTATTTGAATTTGTTTAATCATTTTATAACAGGCTTTTTATAAGACCACATATAGTTTTTTACTTAAAAAAATTTCGGATTAAAATTAATAAATTTAAAAATATTAAAAAAGAAAATAATTCCTTAAAATTCTAATAAATAAAATATATTATATGAATACATATGTTTTTCTTTTGAGATTATAATCTAAAATTAAAATAAAAATTGAATTTATACATTTAACTCTTTAAAATATAATAAGAAATACTCCCTCCGTCCCAGTTTAGGTCGCTCATCTTTTAATTTTAGGTGTCCCACTCTAAATTATTCGTTCCATTTTTGGTAAGTTCATGGTCCACTAAAATAATTAAAAGTTCATACAACTTTAATATTTATAATAATTTACCCGCGGGTAACGGATAGCCGCTGGCACCCGACCCTAATAGGTGCGGGTTTGGTGGGCATTTGGTATCCACGAATAGCTTAGTGGTATGAAATTACTATCTATTAGGTTCGCGGGTACGGATATAGATAGTTACTATCCGTATCCATGAAACCCTATACCCGCAAAAAACATCCAAGAAATACCCACAAAATATCCGAGCAGAGCCGACCCACACTCATTATTTCAAACATTCACACAACAAACAAAACCCTAACCCTACCTAATTACTTTAGCGGCGGCGCACACACACTGACACCCTTCGTTCTCTTCTTCGTTCTCCCCCTTCAATCTGCGCCCACCCGCCGTCCCCGTAGGCCGCAGCCCCACCATAGCCGCATACACAGCACCATGCCACCGCCGTAAACGCAGCGCCATAGAGCTTTTGCCACCGCCGCACACGCAGCGCCACAGCGCACTGCCACCGCTGCACACGCAGTGCCGCAGCGCCCCCGTCCCTACAGGTGGCAGAACCACCACCGCTGGATGGGTATTATACTACATCTCTCACGAGTTTTTTTAGTATTTTTCACTTCTCAGTTTTTAGTGTAACGAATAAAGGATTGCTATATAAAGGAGTACTAGATAAATACTTTTTATAAGTCAATTAGAAAACTGAAGGATGATGAACTGTAATGCGTTTGAGATCTTGGTGTTGTTTGGGCATTCGTGATCCAGCATTGTAGAGATTAGTTTTGCTAGTTTAGTGTTTTTTGTGGGATCCCTATGAATGGTGTTGTTGTGCGTGCTTTTTTTTTGCTGCTAGAATGATTGGAGATGGTGACGCCATGGCTGTTTTGCTGAGTGGCAGGTTGCGGATACCCGACGGGTGGCGGATACCCACGGGTCGCGGGTACGGATGTGGATATGCACTATCCGCGCCCGCCGTACCCGACTGCCATCCCTACTTCTATATGAAACAGCGGATCATGCGCTTGGGTTTTGACTGGAACACAGATGATGTATATATCATGTTGTTTGCTAAGTTAGCTATGGGAACAACTCAGATTGTTGTAAATAGCATCCACATCGAGGGTGATGTATGCATCAATTCGCCTTTCTTGTGTTCTTACTAGTCTTTGGATTACTTTTTGGAATAATGCATGTTTGCCCACCTGCACTTTCGCATTTTTTGTCATTTGCCCCCTGCACTTTACTTCCTAGAGAATAAAGAAAATCAAAGTGCAGGGGGCAAATAACAAACAATATGAACAAACAATACGAAAATACAGGAGCAAATATGTTTTATTCCTTATTTTTTTTGTAAAATTTTGACGTGTTAACATTCCTTACCATTTTGTTTAAGGATAATTACAAAAAGTAAACTACCCAAGAAACCCACTTGTCTCTCTAAATTCGAAAAACACAGTGCATTTGTAAGTTACAAGAAAATATTAGGGTATTTTTGTAATTTCAAAAGAATATTTATTTTTTATTGTAATCGGGCGATACCCCCATATAGGTTTTTGAATTTAACCCTTTTGTTTTATTTTATTTAGAGCAGAGAGATAGAGAGAAAGAGACTAAATAAGGGTTAATCACAAAGTACCCTTCAGGTTTGACCTAAATATAGAAAAACCCAACCAACTTTCAGAATTCAATATTAATTGCTTAGTGTTTTGACTTTATGCATATGAATTTTATTAATTGCAGTAATGCGAAACTTAAATTTTGTTTTGTAGAGAGCCAAAGATGCTAAGAAAAAGAAGTTTACATGGAGACCGAGAACCCGTTCGCGAGCGAGTGCAGCTGCAGCTGGGAAGGAACCAAGGAACACTGGAACTAAAAATGAGAAGGAAGTGACAAGTTCATACCGTGCACCAGCTTTAAAACCAACATGCAGTAAAGTTTTTCAACAGGAAACCAATGGAGCAGCTCGTGATTCCGAAATGCTTACTTAGCGCTAAGGGTGTTGCGTGCCGAATTGTTAGTATAAGATTTGTTGGATAGTAGTTGGAGTTGGTATTTTGCGTCGACTGTTTGTTGGGATGTTGGTATTTGGTACTAAATGGCAGGATGTGAATATTGGATGGTATTTTATTTGTATGGAATGATGTACGTAGGAAATGGTTATTGCAAAATTTTTATTTAAAGTGTTGCATTTATCTTTCATTTATTGTTGCATATTCTCCAATTAGTATTGCATATTCTCAAATTAGTGATGCATATAACAATCATATTACTGTTGGATATAAGAATAGTGTTGCATTATGTCTGGTGGGACCCACTGGTGACGTGGATGAAGTGGGAACCACTGCTGACGTGGCAAAAGGGCCCACCGCTGGCGTGGATGAAGTAGGACCCACTGCTGATGTGGCCAAAGGGCCCACTGCCGATGTGTCATTGGTTTGGACCCCACTTTTCTAAACTATATTCTCCTCTAAGTCAACATTATTTTCTGTTGCATATATTTTGTTTTGTGTTGCACTATGCACATAATGCAATACCTTCCCTATGTTGTATTAGAAAGGAAAAGTGTTGGATTAGAGGTCAAATGCCACGCAATCAGATGCAACACCCACAAAGTGTTGGATATATTAATTTCTGGCCTAAGGCAACAGTAAATGGGGCATAATGAATGAATAGGAAGCGTTGCATATGAACATTTATGGCGTAGTGCATTATGAGACTTAGCCTCATTTAGATTGTTGGCAAGTTGATGATTGCTTTCCATGAGTTTTTCAAAAGCAGTCTTGCTGTTTTCGCAATCAATAGACATATTTTCATAGTTATTCTTTAGCAAGTCATTTTCATCTTTCAGCTCGAAATTTTAGAGCTATATGTTTTATTGTTTTAAAGTCCCATGGGCCTTGTGAATGTTTTTGAATTTATTCATCATGCTTTCAAAGGTATGTGATGCATTTACAGGAGTAGTTGAATTTGAACTTACTTCGTCATTGCTGTCCTCATCATCATGTATTTCTTTAGCCATAAAGCACATATATGCTTAATCCTCGATCTCATCTTCGGGGAAGTCACTGTCAGTGATTGCCTAAAGGCACTCCTCGGTCTTTTTCGATTCGGGATGGGCTTCTGATATGCTAATCAGGGCCTTGAGCTTGTTTTTCAAGACTCGTCTTATTTCTTCCTTTTCTTGTTGCTCAGCTTCTGGCAACTTTTGCACTTTCGGATGTGGACACTTATTTGCATAATGTCCAGGCTTCCTACAGTTGTAGCATAAGTTAGAATCACCAGATGAAGGGGATTCAGTACTTAACTTGTGAAAAGGCTTAGGGCTATATGGAGTCTTTCCAGACTGTTTGATAAAGTTTTTGAACTTGTGCATCAGCAGGGCCATTTCATCTTGTGACATGATGTCATCATCATTGTCTGCAGTCTTGTGAGCTGATTTGGATGTGCTAGGTACAGAGCTGTGTCTCCTGTTAGATATAGTGGCCAGTTCTGTAGTCTTGGCGGGTGACTCTTCGGCTTTTTCTCTCCTCTCAATATCATACTCAAAAGCTTTAAGGTCAGAGAATAGGTCAAAGGTATAAATATCGTTAAGATTATAGGATACACGTATAATTGTAGTCTTATTGTCATATCAGGTAGAGAGTGATCTAAAGATTGTTAAATTTTTCTCCTTTTCGGTATACACTTTACCCAATGCTTCAAGTTCACCAAGAATGCCAGTGAATCTGAGGCCAAGCTCCTCAAGCGTTTTGGAGGATTTCATTTCAAAAAATTCGAAATGCTGAGTTAGTTTAGAAATTTTATTTTCTTTCAAGAGCTTAGTTCCTCGCAAATAAGCTTGACTTTCTCCCAGATTTCCTTAGCTGTCTTACATCTCTTTACTTTTCAGAATGTGCCTTTGTCGAGAGTGACAAATAGTGCATTCTTAGCAATATTGTCGAGGTTTGCACACTTGCAATCGTCCACTGTCCATTGCTCGCGCTCCTTCTCGAGCATTTCAGCATCAGGTTGTCCTTCTATCCTTGGGGAAGGATTGACCTTCATGATCTTTATTGGACCTTCTTGGAGGACGAATATCATCTCCTCGTGCATGGCTGCAAGATGAGCCTCCATCCTAATCCTCCAGTCATCAAACTCGATAGTGGATAACATAGGAACTTTGTTTATAATAGATGTATCCATTTCAAGGAATAGGAAATATGATGAAAAATATAGTACAGTTTTCAAAGGTTGGTGATTTGTGGATCTGATTCAGTTAAAAATCGACTGATTCTTTTTAAAATCAACCGCTCCGATACCACTTGTGTAATATCTGCATTTTTCTTTCCCTTGTAATTTTTATTTTCGATGTATTTCTCGGTCGTAGTGACCCTCGTGTGTCTTTCAGTGTATCTTTTCAGTCACCTGTTGATCTGATTCTCGTTATTGTTGTGCGGAACCGCTGTTTCGGGGTTTCTGTGGATCCATTCTATGTTTTAATGCGTCTTGAGATGTTCCTTCTGACGTTTCGTTCATATTCCAGTGTTTTGGACCGTTCAGATTTCGTACCTAGCGCACGCTATCTTTTCTGCATAGCGCACGCTAGAGGTCCCTTAGTAGCGCACGCTACGTTTGTTTCGTAGCGCGCGCTAGCGAGTTATCCCTGGGGGTGTCAGTTCTATTCCCAGCCCTCTGGACTATCGGATTAGCGTACGCTACTTTGCCTAGCGCACGCTAATGTCGGGAGACTAGCGCATGTTAAGTTGTCCAGTAGCGTACGCTAGCGTGACTGTCCAGTACTGGACAGTTTGCTACTGAACTTGGTTAGGTGCCCAGGTAGCGCACGCTACGTTTGTACGTTAGCGCGCGCTAACGGGTCAGGTGAGTATTGGGCAGTTAACTTTTGGACTCGGCTGATGTCCAGGTAGCACATGCTATTGCTCGATAGCGCGCGCTACCGAGAGATTATTAGCGCACGCTATGTTTCGAGTAGCGCACGCTAATGGCCAGAAATCTGGCTACTGGACTGGGACGCTAACTGTATGGGATGGAGTTTCATCCCGTTATCGCATGCTAACTTTTGGGGATTAGCGCGCGCTATCACTCCCTGGCTATATAAACCACGGAGTTGACCCAGATGAGCTTATCATTTTCATTTCTTCTCCTCCCCGCAGTGTAGAGCTTCTCCAGGCGAATTTCGAGCGATCTCTTCCTCCGATTATTTCAGGCATCCCCTACCTTGAGTTTTTGAAGTAGATTAACAACACCTACTTGTGTTCTTCATTCTCAATCCAAGGTAAATCTCTTAGAACCCTACTTTCGGGAGATTTTTGGATTTTGGGATTTTCGTCCGATTCATTCCGTTTTGTTTGTGTGATGAATATGATTAATCTTGATGGTATTCTTAGTTTCCCTACGAATTCATGGTATATTTCGTGGTTTTTACGGAATAGAGAGGGTTTGGTTGTGGTCCGCCCTCGTTATTATTTTTGTACGAATATACATGAATCGTAGGCGGGTTTTCGGGTGTATTCCATTTCCGTATTCGTCTAGAGTTGGTTGTGATTGTGTTCTTCGAATCGTTAGGTTCGGTTCCATTGGTTCCTAGCGTTCGGCGGTGTTTTTCCTTCCGTTCGTTGCGTCGTCAATTATTCAAGGCAAGTATTTTTTGGAAACCTCTATGCTTAACGTGAAATGGTAATGTATATTGTGTGTGATTTGCTCACCTCGGGAGGGTCCGACGGGATCACGGAGGGAATCTATGGCTTCGTCCTGGATTCATGAGCTTGTTTCGCTAGCCAGCTCGGGAGGGTCCTCAGAGGCCTCGAGTGGGATTCGTGGCTTCGTCCCGGTCCTAGGTGACGTGTGGTGCTTGATTTGTTTTATGAATGTGGCCAGCTCGGGAGGGTCCTTAGAGGCCTCGAGTGGGATTCGTGGCTTCGTTCCAGTCCTAGGCAAATTAATTGTGACTGTTTGTTTCCGGAAAAGACATGTCTGGTTTTGGTTTTTGAAATGATATTGGTGCATGTACTATGAAATGTGTAAGCGATTGGTTTGCCTTGATTACTTGTACTAGCGTAATTTCTAACCCCTTTGGAAACCCGTTGTGGGGAAATTCTTGTTATGGATTTCAGGTTATGATCATCCGGACGAGCGAGCACTGGGACAGTACGAGGATGTTGGCCAGGGCCGTTGACATATGCATTTGGGTAATCTTATTTCTTTTGCCTACTTCGATATGGTTGTTTTCACATTATAAACTTATATAATGTACTCGCGAGTACTTAGGCTTTTTTTTCCCCTTTCGGATTGTGATTGGTCATCGCTGAAGTTACTGTAATTGTCGGTTGATGTTTATTATGCCGGTTGTACCGGATGTGTTGTTCTATGTTCTTGTTGTTAATAATTGTTTCCTTGCTAACCGAGATGGTTAGTCGAGTGGTGTTTTATTGTGTTAGCCTGGTGGGTCCCATATAGGGGTCCACGGCACTGTAATATACTCTGAATATCTCGGGGGTGTTACAACTTGTTGGCCACAAAGTATATAGTAAACAACTTAGATGGTAAAGATACAATAAGCTCTATGATTTTCAAAGTTAATTGCATAGCGGAAGTCTGTTTAGTGAGTTGCTGTAAATACAGCAACTATGTGTTTTCCTATTTCTTGGTGCGTACAGGGTTTAACAGTGTATACTTAATAAATCACAGTAGAATGAAAATAGTAAAGACATAAGGTAGATAACACACCGTTTAAAGTGGTTCGACGTAAACCCCTCTACGTCCACTGGTCCTCCACACAGGAGTAAAGAGTTTATTAAAATCAATACGTACACAACTACGTGACTTTAACTAAACATGTCTCTGTATCGTTCACACAAATTGATGCAGAGACTTCAGCTTTGGGCCATTCACACAGATTGGCTTGAGCTATTTCAACTCACTTCTTCTCACACAGATCAAATCTTCGTCTTCAATGCTATTCTTTCCACACAGGTCGGAATACGCCAGGATCTTTAGTTCACACAGGGCTAGTGATATTCTCAACGGTAAGAGTAGAACAATTTCAAAGAACAGCTTTATCGTTGATGAACGATCGTTGTATGCGATGTTGTTTGCATTGAGGACTTAGTATATTTCTTCACTTGGATACTGTTGTATTCTCACGAAATATACTTCTCTTTCAATCGCAAGAATGTCAGTTTGCTGTATGAGTGGTCTGTATGATGAATCCTAATAGCTTCCATACTTAACGATATTCCATTAACTTTGAGACTTCTTTGCTGTATGTTGGCAATTATCAAAACAGGAATATTTATCCCAACAATTTCTAAGACAGGAATTTTTTTATCCTTAAAGTACAACCTCCTAAAATTATGGTCCTAAAAATATATTGTTCCCAAATTTTGAGTATTTTGAGTTTAACATTGACCTTTGTACAATAATTGTATTTGAGAATGTATTTATTTTGGAGTATCGTACAACATCCCATAAACCATACCGACTTGGTTCAATAGTGTTAATACAATCATCCTTATTTTGTGACAAAGCTGTTTTTTGGATGTACTTTCAGTAGTTTTGGGTTTGATGTCCCATATTTGTTGCCACGGAAAGTAACACTCCCAAAATCCTATTTAGTTATTAAAGTGACATGGACCCCACACCATAAATCCACCAGGTGAACACGACTAAAATACATCAAATTGATCAAAATAAAAATCACAGTCCCTACTATGATATCCGACTTAATATTCTGATATGGAATTTCAATCTCCAAACTAAAAATTACAACAGCATCCAGGAGCCTTACTCGGATACACAAAATAACCATTGTCAAGTTAAAAGATGCTCCAACAACTAACCAACCAACATGGATCCCAAAAATAACTCGGGATTGGTATCGCTCGAATGCCTCGCCACCATCGTCATGCCCATTGTCTTAACTCCATCGAATGACTCGCCACCATCGTCATGCCCATTGTCTTAACTCCCTCCTCGCAAACAACAAAACATTTAAACATGTTCTGCCCCCACTGGGTCAGCCATACAGATAATGAGCATCAAATACATGTACGATAGGCATCCAAAGGAAAACAAAAGGTACAACAATGGAATACAAGTGCCCAATGGCGAATAATCAATATAGAACACAAACATGAATTACCCGAAGGCAAACTAGCCCAAAGCTGAAACAGATAACAACAACGATGTCCGAAGGCTCCAACTGAAACACCAATACATTGCAGATGGCATAAAATCCCTTGTCCGAAGCTACAAATAATCATAATGGTATAAAAACCCTCAAACGAAGCTGCAAATCATCACAATGGCATAAAACCCTCATCGAAGCTGCAAATCATCACAATGGCATAAAATCCCTCAGCCGAAGCTGCAAATCACTGAGATCATCCGATGACCATTCGTGTTGAATTGCAGGTGCTGGGAAACCAACTGCGACAAGTTCAAGCACCAGATTTACCCATAATGAGATTATACAATGACCATGACATACTGAACTGTATGTGTTGGGAAACCAACTACGAAGGTTCAAGCCCCAAACTTATCCATAATAAGATCATCGAAATGACCGTGACCTACTGGACGGTAGGTGTTGGGAAACCAGCCGTGAAGGTTCAAGTCCCAAACTTACCCATCGAGCACTAGCCGAGAATAGCCTCCAAAGCATAAATAATCATAAACGGTAATAATCACAAAATTACCGAGTTCACAAGAATTGTAGTGTGTTACCTTGAGTCGACCAACACGACCACAATAACTCACGGATGGGCACCATTCTCGGTGGTCCCAATTTAAATACCTCGATTGCCTTTAATCGGTCAAATCTGTAACAATGACACGATGGATGGGAACCATCCTCAATAGTCCCAAATTAATACCTCAATTTCTTTGGAAGACCAATCGATAACAACAACGATAACAGATACCTCGACGTTTTTAATCGGTCACCGACGACAAAGATGATAATTGAATACGTCAATTCCTTAATCGGCTAATAAAAACATCAATAGCAAAACACCAAGATCAGTAGCAACAATCACAATGATGTCTTAATCGAACATCAATATCAACAATAATAATCGATACATCAATACCGCGAACCGACTATCAACAATAACATTAACAACGAGTATCTAACTGCCTTGAATCGGCCATTGACGAACAGCAATAACATTTGGCATAGTTGTCGAAGGGTATTATATCGAATAATTTTCCAGATATGAACAAATCATGAAGAGACTACGTCTCGAAATGATACAACATTCATACACATAAATGATAACATAAATCTCATTGACCAGTACAAGTATAAAACTGTAACACCCCCAAGATTCATCAGGACGTTAGAGTGCCGTGAATCCCGTGTGGGACCCACAAGGCTAATTTTAAAGATTTTATAAATTCTTTTAAATAATTATTAAGCGAATAATACTACGGTAGTATAAATACGAAAACGAAATACTTTAGGAAAATAAATTCGCAAATACAGTTATTACATAATTTTGGAATCTTAAAGAGTTTACTTCAAAAGAAACGAAATGACAAGACTCCTTTCTAACACTCCTCAAGCGTGACCGGAGCCTACGGGAACGTCCTGCACATATTCAATAAATTTGCCTGACACGACGAATCGTGTCAGCCCACCTAGGTCAGACAGTATAATTTAAAGTTCATCGATAGAATAAGATAACTCCGTGGAACAACATCATAATTCGAATTGACAAGAGTTCACAGAATACTCAACATTGTCTTTTCTACCAACACATAAACTCCCAAGGTTACAACCAAGGGTCACGGAAGTATCTATATAGGAATACTCCGGACGTGGGTACCATTAAGGTTTTATCCCTCAACACATTTCCACACAGGTACCATTCAGGTTTTAGCTGTAATACCCGAGATTTTTCATTTCAGGTATAATTTAAATTTCTCTTTGTAGACCGAAAATTTCTCAACTGTCGAGCGTCAGCATTTAATTATTTCTCCCTATCGGCGATCGATTTTGTATTTAGGGCCATATGTGGTGAATTGTTGTATATCATTATTTTCATTTCGGCTCGTTGATGTGGTCCACAAGCTTTTCGTCGTGTTCGTTCCGTGCTTGGGGCATTTAATGCTTCGTAATTTGCTTGTTATCATTTTGGATCATAACCGGTACGTTATAGTTGCAATACTCGAGATGTCTATTCCGGTTATTTTCGAATTTTTCCGGTTGCACCGGTCATTTTGTTCTGCGGACGACTTTTTGGTACGACGTGATGTACCGTGTTGTGATATTCGTCGGGTACGACTTATCACTGTGGGAGTCGAGCTAATCATATGTCCTGTTTTATTATTTTTCGTCTTCTTCCGGATCGTTGTTGTGGTCCTATCGTAATTTTTGGATTGTGCCGGAATCATTTTTCAACCGGAGCTTCGCTGGCTGGACTTGTACGAAATGGCGGTGAAAACGGCGCTGCAGAGCGCCGTGTCGGATAGGACTAGTAGGCCTGCCGAGACACGGCCGAGAACCCACGTAAGATTTGTGCCGGGTGTTGCGCCGTGTCGGACACGGCCGAGACACACGCGCAGGTGTCTTGCGCCGGGTGTTACGCCGTGTTGGTCAAGTCGCGCATTGACCCGCAACACGGCGGTAGACACGGCGCTGGACTGGGCCGTTTGTTGCGCTGTGTCGGTCAGGTCGCGCGCTGGCCCGCAACACAGCGGTAGACACGGCGCTGGACTGGGCCATTTGTTGCGCCGTGTCGGTCAGGTCGCGCGCTGACCCGCAACACGGCGGTAGACACGGCGCTGGACTGGGCCGTTTGTTGCGCCATGTCCTGCACGGGTATAAATATGACGGGACAGTCGGGTTTACACCCATTGTTCTATTCCTTGTTCTTCTCTTTCCGCGGCTGGAGCTTGGGCAACACGAGGGCATGTTGTTCCACTATAAATCTACGAGATTAGTGACATATCATCAATTAATCCTTCCTTAACTTGCTCCGATCGATCGAATCAAGGTATGATCTCCTAAAATCTAGTTTTGGGGATTTTAGTTGACTTTGTCCGATTTGATCGTTTTAACTCATATTTATGTTGGGTAATCGAAGATTGAGTTGTGTTCTATCATTTTCATCATCTTTCCATGGTTTTATCATTTCCGATTCATCGTTTATATGAACTTTCGTTTGACGCCTTCAAGGTGTCTGAGAAAATGCCACAGAGAGAAATTTGGTCGTTTTGCGATGTTTTTCCTCGTGTGATTTGTTGTTTAATTGATGATAGGATATTAGGGATGAATTCCCTACAAAAAAATCAGGTGTTGAGCCTTTCCAATCGCCGTTTTCATTGGAGTTCCGGATTTCTCCAATCAACCATATTTTCCGAAGTATTCGTGAGAGATTACCAAGGCAAGTACCTTGATATACGAATTGTAACTGCGTGAAATCATTGTTGTCGAAGTGTATGGATTTATACAGATGTATAAATGTGTATATATATATATATATATGTGTGTATATATATATATATATAGATTTATATATATATATATATATATTTATTTATATGTTAATATATGTCTGTATATACATATATTGATATAAGTGCTTATGTCGGTGAATGATGAGTGATGAATACTAACACTAGTTGACGTACTCGACTTGGATTGATGGGTAAACTATATTTATTCTTATAATATAATAAGGTTATATATATATATATTCGGTTGAGTCGCAATATAGGGATATATGTGCGGTGTTGGTTGGTTATGCTTGAAGGCTTATTGTGATTGAGTTTGATTGGTAACGTGCATATTATTGTTTATTTGTGTGGATATGGACTGGCGGAGAAAATTGTGTAACTTGATGTACTGAGTTGATAATTGTTGTGACGTTTGTCTGTGTGCTTGATGTTGAATTAATGTGGATACTTGTTGTGAGAAACGTCATATTCGGGAACCTCTGAGGGCGGGGCGTGCACTCCGGCCTGGTGTATGCTACAATGTGCGGCTCCATATGGGTGGTGAACGCCGGTGTTACCTAATGCGCGCGCAAGGGGCGGCTCTTGCGGGAGTGATCGCCGGTGCGGTGACATGTTCAAGGAGCGGCCAACATAGTGGATTGAACGCCGGTACACAGGTGCACAAGGGAGGCGCCTGGCAGGCTTATTGGTTACGTGTATTTGAGTGATAGCTAAGACCCCGTTACCGAATGATGTTCGTATCTCAATTCTTTCAACTCCATTTTAAATGTTTGTCTTGATATAGACCGCGATTCGTGTTTTTGAAAGTTTGTTTCAACCTGTTTTTAAAGCGTTGGTATCAGAGTTAATTAACCAAGGAGGTTTGACGAAATCTCCGAGGGTTAATTAATCGGGGGTCTTGAGCAGGATATGTCAAATGAGAGATTGTGCCTTTGATTGTATTGTGGTGCTATTCTGTGTATTGGGTCGAGGACCCTGTGAAACGTTGAGATGATTGATCTCGTGATGATGTTATTTGGATTGGGTTGAGAACCCCGTGAGATGTTGTAATGATTTTGTTTGTGACAGTGTGCTATAAATTGGGTCGAGGATCCCGAATAATGTTGACATGTTTTCGTGCAATCATTTTCCATATCTTGGGTCGAGGACCCGAGAGCTCTTGAAATTATTTTCTAAAAGCATTCCCATTCGATTGTCAAAACCCCAAGACGGCCCGAGTCATTAATAATGTTTTCAAACTATATTATCAAAATACTTTTCCTTTTATAAAAATAGATTTTCAAACTAAATCTTTTGACTCCTTGGGCTCGTTTATAGTTTAATTGGTGTTATGATCCATATAGAGAATATGACTATGTGATTATTTTTCACCTTGTGTATACGAGTGCTATACTGTGTAGACTTTGAGAATGTATGGTTTGTGTTAGGCTTCACGATAATTGAATTTTGTGTTGTTATTGTTCGCATATCTTGTATATTATGTACTTGCACTAGCAAAATTCCAGTTTGCTAACCCTCGAGTTTTTGGGGGGTGGGTGCCTGTTATGCGCTCAGGTTTTGGCAGCTCGGGATCAGTCACAAGATTGGCTTGTAAGAAGATGGAAGACGACGATGCTAATCACACAAGAGTCAGAGTCTTTCCTTTTGTTTTCACTTTGGTCGGTATTCCCCCTTTTGGTCGAGTATTCACCCTTGCATGGGTGTAGTTTTTATTTATTAAATTGAGTTGTCATTTCTTTCTGTATTAAAGTTTATTCTTGTCATTGAGAGGTGAATTTCATTAGTTCTGAATTGTTTAATGACCTTGTCGGTCTGCTTTGTAATTAGATTGACCCCGGTCGGTCAATCATTTGAGTAGTCTATTGGAGTGTAGCCTCGTAGATCCTTGTGAGAAGGGCCTACGGCGTGTGACATTCCCGGACGTATTCTGGGGGTGTTACATTTATGTTATCAGAGCTTAGGTTTGCGAAAAACCTAGGTCGTTGGGTCAAGTCCATGTCTGGTGTAAGTCGCGCGCATCAGAGTTGTGATTAGTATCGTGGTTCCGACATCATCTTCAAGCAATCCGTGATAGTAAGTCTCCCAATCGTAAGTCCCCTTATATACGTATTTGAATATATTGTGCTAATGTGTTTAATGTGAACTAGGAATTGGAAACTTGTTAGTGATATTACTGTCTTAAAATATAATGTGCGTATTCGGTCCGAATAAAAATGGTTATGTAGTATGCTTCGGAAGTCGAGTATATTTATCGGTTTCTACATTTCATTAGAATAAAATTATGAGTGTTAATTTTATCCGCTGCGTGAGTATTTCGTCATGGCTTTTGGTATCTTGCAAACTAAGTTTAATTTCCTAAAACCGATTCCCTAAATCGAGTTTTGGTATTTTGGTCTTGCACGTTTTGACAGTATTTTGCTCTATGACAGTATCTGATATTTTATAAATGACTTTTGTGAGTATTTGAAAATATTACCGACATCGGCCTTTTTGGCATTTTGAACATTTTTTTATGATTTTTAGCCTGGTGGGTTCCGGCACGGGGCCCACGGTGCTGTAGTATCTCGAATATTTTAAAGTGGTGCTTTGAAATTTTCTAACATTGTGAAAAACCATGATTTAATGTCATCATGTCAAACGGTCACGTATCTCGGTGGAAAATTCTTTCAAAATAAACGTTTTGGTAGAAGAGGAAAGATTTTCAAAATTGTGGTATTTGGGACTCAACACTTTTGAAATATTTCAAATTAGTTACAATTCAATTTTCAATTTTCTTTTATACATCACTCGAAAATAATTTTTAGAGTCGCTATATAAACTTCCTCTTCCGAAATAAAAGACGGTATTTACAAGTCTTGGGCGCAACGTGACTAGCCTCTTTTTCAAAAATTTGTTTTCATTAAGTGCATACATATAATGATCGTCTTCGTCGAAGGACTCGAAATTGACTTCATAAAACTTTGTGCTTTACGATATTTCCATTATTCTAAGGATGCTAACTAAAAGTCGGGTGATAATTGTGGTATATTGTACGACTGATAAATTAATATTGTTGAACGGTATTATCTGCATTAGTATGTCGAGCCTCGGCAGACGTAGACGTGATGATGGGAATGGAAGCGGCGAGCTGGTTCGTACGACAACGATTCATGCTACAGTGAATGAGTATCAAAATCAAACGATATCCTATGAAATCTCCTAGTCGAGCCCACGAGCGAAGCCAAGAGACCGAGGACATCTGGGAAATTTTTGGTTGGTGAAGAGTCTAAGGCTCCCAAACCCTCACATCGTTCGAAAGCGTCATCTTCGCGGTCGGGAGTGAACGCTGGAAATCCCAAACCAGCATCGGTGACTCGCGGTAAGAAGAGAAGATGCTTCAACTGTAACTATCAGGGACACGTACGTGCAAATTGTCCCTCTCCACTCTTGACTTGTTACCGGTGCGGGTGTGAAGGTCATTGGGAGAAATATTGTGAGATCATTTCCGAACTAGCAATGAATGCTACCCTGTTGGCGAATAGAGTAAGTGACCGGAGAATGTACCGAAACCCTATGTCTCCTTCTGAGGAGCCTAACATGGGAGAATGAATATTTTGTTGTATGTCCTAAACGTTGCTGATTCCAACAATCGCGACTTCAATCGTTTTTCATTTCATTGCTTTACATTTCCATCTTTTGTTGTTCTAAGTTTCGGGATTGTAATGTTCTCTTAGACGAGGGAATGTATTTCCCGTACTCTTCTTAGTATTTTCGGTATGGGGTGTAACACCCCAAACTAGGCGGATATTACAGTGCCGTGGACCCCCGACTGGGACCCACCAGGCGAATGAAAATGAATGAATTACACAGGTAAATGTAGTACCGAACCACATTACAACATAAATTACTCCGACGAGGAGTTTTATACAACACACCCAGGATAAAATAGAATACATGTGTATTTTGTGTGACGATAAAATACACAACACTGAATGAAATGAGCATTCAAACGGAATGTCTGCAGCGGAATAAATAAAGGGAACACAAATGACTGAATAAATGATCGAATGCATCGGGCCCCTACTAGTATCACTGACTCTCGCCACCGTGTTTCTCCCGTGCTTTAGCCTTGCCGTGACTGAAAAACAATATCCCCAACGGGTCCGCCATACGTAACAACAATCCTCAAGGGTTGAAAATACACAATCATGATATATCCGAAATTATGAATTATCCTGTAAACATACGCAATCAAACATGCTATATGAATCGACTAATCAAGACGGCTCAAAGGAATGGCGCCACACTACGTCCGGATGGAAATGTGTCCGTGCACAAGCCACCAACGATCAAACACGCGTGGTCTTGTACCTAATCGGCCTCACGAGCAATCGACTCGTGTGCACACCCAATGTGAGGCCACCAACCAACACACGACTATAATGTGCCCGACATGAAAATCCTACACATACCAACCGGCACGCCAGTATGACCCGGAATGCCACAATATGACAAAAGTGACAATGAAAATGAATAATGACTCACCAAGATTGAATGATAGTGACATGAATGATAGCTCAATGAAATGATCGGAACCGTCGTTCCTTATGACTGAGGTGATTAATTGACAATGACGAGTTTTGATACGATTAATACAATGATGAATGAGTTATGATTATGAAT
Source organism: Orobanche coerulescens (assembly GCA_033398695.1). Taxonomy (NCBI): domain Eukaryota; kingdom Viridiplantae; phylum Streptophyta; class Magnoliopsida; order Lamiales; family Orobanchaceae; genus Orobanche; species Orobanche coerulescens. The sequence continues at coordinate 98,423,715 of CM065818.1, read as the reverse complement.
GAACAACGACAAAAGGAATGAATATCCTTTTAACCGAGTAAGAATTAACTTGCTCAATACCTATGATGAATGTCCGTCCACGAACAACGTCCTAAATGAAATGTCGGTCGCTCGAACAACCTTGAACAATAATAGTTACCAACAACCGATCAATACATAAATCAAATACGATCATAACCGACTCAAACATCGACACAACGATATCCGAGCTCGAATGAATCGAAACCAACTCCAAGATGAGTATTTCAAACCATCAAAACACTTTCAAGGATATCAATAATCCATTAGAAATCCATAACTCACGATTACAACAACATCAATCGGAAAATCCCCAATTAACCGAAGTCAACCCCAAGGGTTCTTGGAATAATTCCGAAAATAACCGTTTAAATCCGTAGGAATATGTTTATACAAGTTAGATAATCCATAACTAACATATTCCAATGATAATCCAAGCTTACGAAGAAATCGGAAGGAAAACCCCAAAAATCCAAATTCTAGATCCAAGAGATTAATACCTTTGATTCGATGTGATGAAGATGATGAAATGATGATCAATCGAAAGATGAGCTTGAAGATGATGATTGATGATTACACCTCGAAGAATCCTCTCCGAATCGCTCGAAATCGCCCAAAACTACCGAAGGAATGAAAAGAGATGAAAATGACGAACTCGACTAAACTGTCCCAATTTATACTCGGTCCGTGTTAGCGTGCGCTAGCCCTTGTGCATAGCGTGCGCTAACGTGTAATTTGGGCAGTCCGTAACCCCCGTCGAACACGGTAGCGCGCTACGTACCTATTTGTAGCGTGCGCTACGGCCGTACTACTAGCGTGCGCTAATATCCATTGTTAGCGTGCGCTAGCGAAATATTCGACGCCCGATCGGAGTCCAGAAACCGTCGCCCTCGATCCAACCTCGATAGCGTGCGCTACAACAACCGATTAGCGTGCGCTATAATATTGATTGCGTACGCTAAACATAACTCATAGCGTGCGCTATGAGTTAATCCGGTGCAGTCCAGTGGCCACGGGCCTCAGCCTGATCCGTCCCTAGCGCGCGCTACTCCACACATATAGCGTGCGCTACTACAACCCGTTAGCGCGCGCTACTTACCACTCGTAGCGTGCGCTACAATTATTCTCACCGGCGATCCGGTACCTTACTGGATCGGCCCAAGGTAGCCTTAGCGTGCGCTAAAGCTGAGCGGTAGCGTGCGCTACCTATACCCAATTAGCGTACGCTAAAAGGAGTATGTAGCGTGCGCTACTCCTCACGCACAGCTCGCAACGAAAATGACAATGATGATAAACATGGCACGAAACTCCAATCGATTAGTGATGAATGACGATTGATACACGATACAATTACTCCGAATGATAAATACCATGATGAATATGAGTGACAAATGATCAATGATGAATGAGATTCGAGCATCAATTCTCGAACGATAATTCGAGTGATAATTCTTGAATGATAATTCTTGAGTTACAACCGGTATTACATACACCCCCCCTTAAAAGAGTTTCGTCCCCGAAACTAAGGGTCAAACAACTCGGGATAACTCTCCCGCATACTATCCTCGGTTTCCCAAGTAGACTCTTCGACTCCGTGTCTAGACCACTGAATTTTAACCAAAGGAATCGTCTTATTCCTCAACTGTTTGATTCGCCGCTCTAAAACTCGTATAGGACGCTCCTCATATGAATGATCGTCGGCGATCTCGATTTCGTCGAACTGAAGTATGTGACTTGGGTCGGCAACATACTTCCGCAACTGAGAGACATGAAACACATTATGAATTCGGCTCAACGCCGGAGGTAAAGCCAATCGGTAAGCTAACTCGCCTACTCGATCCAAAATCTCAAACGGTCCAATGAATCTCGGACTCAACTTTCCCCTCTTCCCAAAACGGAAGATACCACGACTCGGGGATACCTTGACCAACACATGGTCACCAGCCTCGAACTCTAATGGTCGGCAGCGGTTATCCGCATATGATTTGGCCGACTCGAGCGGTCAACAAACGACTTCGATCAAAGCTACCTTCTCACGGGCGGCTATAAGCATATCGGGCTCGGTGCCGATTGATTCTGATAAGTCGTCCCAACACAACGGAGATCGACAACGACGACCATACAAGGCCTCGTAAGGTGCCATCTTGATCGAAGCATGCCAACTATTATTATACGTGAACTCGATCAATGGTAGTTGGGCTTCCCAATCTTTCCAATCGAGGACGCATGCCCTCAACATGTCCTCTAATGTCCGAATGGTCCTCTCTCGATTGCCGTCGGACCGAGGATGAAAAGCGGTGCGAGATTAAGCCGAGTTCCCATAGCACGATGAACTGATTTCCAAAATGCGACACAAACCGTCCGTCACGATCGGAAACGATACTTTTAGAGTACCGTGCGGTCGACTATCTCTTTAATGAACAAGCAAGTCTCTCGGGACCCCACGTATCCTTGATCTCAAGGAAATGAGCTGATTTGGTTAAGCGGTCCACGATCACCCGGATCGTGTTCATGCCACGACGACTCGTCGGCAAACTCGTGATGAAATCCATAGAAATGTCTTCCCACTTCCACTCGGGAATAGGAAGAGGTTTCACATACCCGCCGATGCGATGTTCAATCTTAACTTGTTGACAGTTAAGCATCTCGAAACAAATTCTGCGACTTCTCGCTTCATATTACTCCACCGGTAATTTTGTTTCAAGTCCTTGTACATCTTGCTAGACCGGATGAACAGAATAAGGGTAGCATGAGCTTCTCTCAAAATAGAGTTTTTCAACTCGTCATTCACGATACGCACAACCGATTCTTAAACCTCAAAAGTCCATCCTCGTGGACCACAAATCCAGGGCTTTCCCGAGCCACATCCTCTCGGATGCGCAACAATGATGGGTCCGAACCACGATTCTCTCGGATTTCCTCCTCGAGTGACGATGAAATCTCTAACATACAAAGCCGCCCTGAACTCGCTGAAGCCGGACCTCGATCTCGGGTCTAAGGAATTCCTGCTGAAGCTCCTTCTGAATTGTTAAACGGGCAAGCATCTGCTCCTGAACGCCCTTACGACTCAAGGCGTCGGCGACAACATTCGCCTTGCCCGGGTGGTAAAAGATCTCGATATCATAATCTTTGATTAACTCCAACCACCGTCTCTGACGCATATTTAACTCCTTCTGAGTAAATATATACTTTAAGCTCTTATGATCGGTGACTATCTCGATGTAACGCCATAAAGATAATGACGCCAAATTTTCAAAGCGAACACCACTTTGCTAGCTCCGGTCGTGGGTCGGATAATTAACCTCGTAAGGTCTCAATTGCCGTGAAGCATAGGCAATAACCTTCCCGTTCGCATGAGTACACATCCGAGACCCGTCCGGATGCATCACTATAAACCACAAATCCTTAGTCCCTGCGGCAAGGAAAGTATAGGTCTTGACATTAACCGGCTCTTGAGTTCCTCAAAACTCCGTTGACACGCGTCGGACCACGTGTATTTCTTATCCTTCCGCAAAGGTTCGTTAAGGGTTGAGCGGTCTAGAAAATCCTTCCACAAACCGCCGATAATAACCCGCTAATCCGAGAAAACTTGGATTTCCTTAACGTTCTTCGGAGGTAGCCAATCTCGAATAGCCTCCGTCTTCGAGGATCGACACGAACTCCGTCGATGAAATTACATGTCCGAGAAAAGTCACTGGACATCCAACTCACATTTGGAAAACTTCCCATAAAGTTGTTCTCGCCTCAACACGTCGAGAACTAGATGAAGGTGAAACTCGTGTTCCTCCGGTCACGAGAATAAATCAAAATGTCATCAATGAAGACAACAACAAACCGATCCAAAAGTCGATGAAGACCCGATTCATTAACTCCATGAATACCGCAGTGCATTAGTCAAACCGAACGGCATAACCACAAACTCATAATGACCATAGCGTGTTCGAACGCCGTCCTCGCGATATCCGACTCTCGAATCCGAATCGATGATATCCAGATCTTAAGTCGATCTTGGAAAATACCGAAGCTCCTGAAGTTGATCTAAGAGATCGTCAATACGGGGTAAGGGATACTTATTCTTGATCGTCACCTGTTCAACTCCCGATAATCAATACATAAGCGGAATGAACCATCCTTCTTCTTGACAAGCAACACTGGTGCTCCCCACGGGGACGCACTCGGTCGGATATAACCTTTCTCGAACAACTCCTCAAGTTGGTTCTTTAGTTCCTGCATTTCGGTCGGGGCCATCCGGACGGTGCCTTCGATATCGGGACGTACTGTGCTCCAACTCAATCGTGAATTCCACATCCCTCGTGGAGGCAAACCAGTAACTCGTCGGAAAAACATCGGCATATTCCTCACCACCGGAATATCCGTTAACATTCGATGATTTCGGTTTTGGCCATATAGCACCAATAACCGACACATCCCTGATTGAGTAACCTTACTGCTTTCATCAAATTAATGACTTTACCAGAACAGCTGGGATTACCTCCCTGAAACACACATTCGACTCCATCGTCTGAAATGATAGTGATCAAACGCTTTCGGACACTAATGATGGCATCGTGACGATCCATCCAATCAATACCCAAGATGACGTCGTCCCTCGGTAAATCTACTACGATTAGGTCCGCTGGCCATACACGACCATGAAACTGAATCGGACAATTCTGAATCTCACGGTTCACGATAATGCGTCTACCATCGGTAGGCGATGACATATGGCTCACAACTAGTAGCACTACCCACGTAGTCTACTCAAACATGACTCGGAAATGAATGAATGAGATGCACCGGTATCAAAAAGGGTACACACAGTTGAGATAGAATTTCGAGTGTACACGAGATCATTCGGGCCTCGGGATCATCGGTCTTCTTCATCTCATAAATTCGGGGCTTGCCGCCGCCGAACCGGACGCTCCGTCGATAGCTCTGCTCCGCCTTTAGCTCCTATCGTCTTGAACGACGCCGACCGAGTGCTTTGATTCTCGCACCCTGAATGACACAGGGCTTGAGATGACGCGGAGTGGGTTTAAAGTCCCTACGGCAAAACGGGCCCTATGCCCGGCAATCCTGATTGTGGCACGTGATCGCCTTGGACATTTGGTGCCGAAATGACCCTGTTCCTCACGGTTGAAACAGTGATGGCCGGCGCGCTCGCGACCGAGATTCCGCGGGTTTAGACGCCAGGAGGTCGCTCGAGAAAAGTAGAGCCCGCCGCGGTTTCTTGAAAGTGGCACGACTCCGTCAGGCCGATTCACAGTTCTTGGACTTCTTGCTAGCGACGAAGGTTCTTTGCTTAGCAATTTCCTTAGCCGTAAGCTCGTAAGTAAGAGCCTTCTCAATGAACTCGGCAGTGGTACAGGTTATGATTAAGCAAATGAAGTCTCATACGGGGTTTCAGCCTCTTCTGAAATACTTGATCTTGTCCGCTTCGAGTGAATGATAGATGAGGCGAACGGAAGAAGTTCTGAAATTTTTCGGCGATGGCGAGAACGTCATCATCCGCCGAAAGGTCGGGAGTGAGTAATTCCGACAACTTGGCCTCCCGAGTGGGGCCGGATAGTACCTCTCCATCATGAGAGTCTTGAATCGATCCCAAGTACATGTTCCGTCTCAGGCCTCAACGATAACCACCATGAATGAGCGCTCTTACCGAGATAGTAAGCCGCAACTGAAACTTTATGCCCTTCGGGGCAATCCACCATAGCAAATAACTTCTCAAAATGCTCAAGCCAGTGAACAATATCCGCCGGCTCAGATGAGCCCTCAAAAGTAGGTGGTCGCTGGCGAGAGATATCGCTAATGATATTGCTTACACCCCTCTCTTGCCTCTGAGGCGGCGGCGGAGGAGCCTGCTGATTTTGATTGACGGAGTTATGCATCGTCTCCATCAACTGAGCCATCTGGGTCATTTGGGCCATCATGCCCTGCATAAATGCGAGTGGGTCGACCCGAACACCCTCTGACTGAGCCGTGTCCCGGGTACGACTCCCTGACAGTGAATGATCGCGTCCAGGTGAGTGAGTGGCAGCGTCGCTGCTCGATGAGTTAGCATTATTCCTGGCATTTGCACGGGTATTCGCGCGAGTTCTCGGGATTCGGCCCGCTCCACGGCCTCGTCCTCCACGTCCTCTGCCAGCCCCTTCCATACTGAAGTGGAAAGTCATATGATGATTATATATCTCGCATGAGTATCACATTATGATTATATTATGAAATGATGAAAATGAGCATACGCGCTCAAATACAGCGATTACATGAATGATTAGTTGACGTGACATGATTTCTGATGAAATTACTGAAATGATTATCTTGAACAATTTAACAAGATCGATGATATGATCTTCAAGATCAACAACTGAGTAATGAAATGAATTGAGTGATTAATGAGTTAACATTATCGACTTGATCACAATTGAAATTGATGAATGAGGATTGTTAACTGATGAATTATGAATGAATGATTAATGCCAGAAATTATACCATGGCATTAGAAATCTTACAGTTCTTGGTCTGATTGGCTCGGCATTTGCACAGGTCACACGTGACGCGAAAGTCCAATGATACTAGTCCGATGACGATGATTTCAAATGAGACATGACTTGGAGGGTAGTATTCAAAACCACGCTCCGATACCAACTCTGTAACACCCCAAACTAGGCGGATATTACAGTGCCGTGGACCCCCGACTGGGACCCACCAGGCGAATGAAAATGAATGAATTACACAGGTAAATGTAGTACCGAACCACATTACAACATAAATTACTCCGACGAGGAGTTTTATACAACACACCCAGGATAAAATAGAATACATGTGTATTTTGTGTGACGATAAAATACACAACACTGAATGAAATGAGCATTCAAACGGAATGTCTGCAGCGGAATAAATAAAGGGAACACAAATGACTGAATAAATGACTGAACAGACTGGGGCCCCCTACTAGTATCACTGGGACTCCTCGCCGTCACCGTGCTCTCCCCGTGCTTTAGCCTTGCCGTGACCTGAAAAACAATATCCCCCAACGGTCGATACGTAACAACAATCCTCAAGGGTTGAAAATACACAATCATGATATATCTGAAATTATGAATTATCCTGTCGAAACATACGCAATCAAACATGCTATATGAATCGACTAATCAGTACGGCTCAAAGGAATGGCGCCACACTACGTCCGGGATGGAAATGTGTCCGTGCACAAGCCACCAACGATCAAACACGCGTGGTCTTGTACCTAATCAGTCTCACGAGCAATCGACTCGTGTGCAAAGTCCAATGTGAGGCCACCAACCAACACACGACGATAATGTGCAGGACATGAAAATCCTACACATACCAACAAGCACGCCAAGATGACCCTAATGCCACAATATGACAAAAGTGACAATGAAAATGAATAATGACTCACCAAGATTGAATGATAGTGACATGAATGATAGCTCAATGAAATGATCGGAACCGTCGTTCCTTATGACTGAGGTGATTAATTGACAATGACGAGTTTTGATACGATTAATACAATGATGAATGAGTTATGATTATGAATGAACAACGACAAAAGGAATGAATATCCTTTTAACCGAGTAAGAATTAACTTACTCAATACCGATGATGAATGTCCGTCCACGAACAACGTCCTAAATGAAATGTCGGTCGCTCGAACAACCTTGAACAATAATAGTTACCAACAACCGATCAATACATGAATCAAATACGATCATAACCGACTCAAACATCGACACAACGATATCCGAGCTCGAATGAATCGAAACCAACTCCAAGATGAGTATTTCAAACCATCAAAACACTTTCAATGATATCAATAATCCATTAGAAATCCATAACTCACGATTACAACAACATCAATCGGAAAATCCCCAATTAACCGAAGTCAACCCCAAGGGTTCTTGGAATAATTCCGAAAATAACCGTTTAAATCCGTAGGAATATGTTTATACAAGTTAGATAATCCATAACTAACATATTCCAATGATAATCCAAGCTTACGAAGAAATCGGAAGGAAAACCCCAAAATCCGAAATTCTAGATCCAAGAGATTAATACCTTTGATTCGATGTGATGAAGATGATGAAATGATGATCAATCCGAAAGATGAGCTTGAAGATGATGATTGATGATTACACCTCGAAGAATCCTCTCCGAATCGCTCGAAATCGCCCAAAACTACCGAAGGAATGAAAAGAGATGAAAAATGACGAACTCTGACTAAACTGTCCAATTTATACTCAGTCCAGGTTAGCGTGCGCTAGCCCTTGTGCATAGCGTGCGCTAACGTGTAATTTGGGTAGTCCAGAACCCCCTGTCCGAACACGGTAGCGCGCGCTACGTACCTATTTGTAGCGTGCGCTACGGCCGTACTACTAGCGTGCGCTAATATCCATTGTTAGCGTGCGCTAGCGAAATATTCGACGCCCAGTACTGGAGTCCAGAAACCGTCTGCCCTCTGATCCAACCTCGATAGCGTGCGCTACAACAACCGATTAGCGTGCGCTATAATATTGATTGCGTACGCTAAACATAACTCATAGCGTGCGCTATGAGTTAATCCGGTGCAGTCCAGTAGCCACTGGACTCAACCTGATCCGTCCCTAGCGCGCGCTACTCCACACATATAGCGTGCGCTACTACAACCCGTTAGCGCGCGCTACTTACCACTCGTAGCGTGCGCTACAATTATTCTCACCGGCAGTCCAGTACCTTCTGGACTGCAGCCAAGGTAGCCTTAGCGTGCGCTAAAGCTGAGCGGTAGCGTGCGCTACCTATACCCAATTAGCGTACGCTAAAAGGAGTATGTAGCGTGCGCTACTCCTCACGCACAGCTCGCAACGAAAATGACAATGATGATAAACATGGCACGAAACTCCAATCAGATTAGTGATGAATGACGATTGATACACGATACAATTACTCTGAATGATAAATACCATGACTGAATATGAGTGACAAATGATCAATGATGAATGAGATTACTGAGCATCAATTACTGAATGATAATTACTGAGTGATAATTACTGAATGATAATTACTGAGTTACAACCGGGTATTACATGGGGTGACTTTCATTGTTGGTAATTCATCTGTGAACCTTTCGACCATTTTAAATTGCCTTGTACTTGCTAGGTCAGTTCATCATACTTCTGGAACCTTACGTTCACGCTTTGCTCGTGATGTTTTGGGGCTGAGCATGTAATTACTTTTCCTTGATTTTTCCATCGCTCCTTACTTTAAGTTTCGGGACGAAACTTATTTTAAAGGGGGAAGAATGTAATACCCGAGATTTTTCATTTCCGGTTTAATTTGAATTTCTCATTGTAGACCGGAAATTTCTCAACTGTTGAGCGTCAGCATTTAATTATTTCTCCCTCTCGACGATCGATTTTGTATTTAGGTCCATATGTGGTGAATTGTTGTATATCATTATTTTCATTTCGGCTCGTGATGTGGTCCACGAGCTTTTCGTCGTGTTCGTTCCGTGCTTGGGGCATTTCATGCTTCATAATTTGCTTGTTATCGTTTTGGATCATAACCGGTACGTTATAGTTGCAATACTCGAGATGTCTGTTCCGGTTATTTTCGAATTTTGCCGGTTGCACCGGTCATTTTGTTCTGCGGACGAATTCTTGGTATGGCGTGATGTACCGTGTTGTGATATTCGTTGGGTACGACTTATCACTGTGGGAGTCGAGCTAATCGTATGTCCTGTTTTATTATTTTTCGTCTTCTTTCGGATCGTTGTTGTGGTCCTATCGTAATTTTCGGATTGTGCCGGAATCATTTTTCAACCGGAGCTTGTGGCGGACCTATCTGGCAGCGGTGAAAGCAGCGGCTGCCGAGCGCCGTGTCCTGCGCCGGGTCGGACAGGACTAGCAGGCCTGCCGAGACACGGCCGAGAACCCGCGCAAGATTTGCGTCGGGTGTTGCGCCGTGTCGGACAGGGACGAGACACACGCGCAGGTGTCTTGCGCCGGGTGGTGCGCCGTGTCGGTGAGGTCGCGCGTTGACCCACAACACGGCGGTAGACACGGCGCTGGACTGGGCCATTTGTTGCGCCGTGTCGGTCAGGTCGCGCGCTGACCCGCAACACGGCGGTAGACACGGCGCTGGACTGGGCCGTTTGTTGCGCCGTGTCGGTCAGGTCGCACGCTGACCCGCAACACGGCGGTAGACACGGCACTGGACTGGGCCGTTTTTTGCGCCGTGTCCTGCACGGGTATAAATATGACGGGAAAGTCGGGTTTACACCCATTGTTCTATTCCTTCTTCTTCTCTTTCGGCGGTTGGAGCTTGAGGAACACGAGGGCATGTTGTTCCACTATAAATCCACGAGATTAGTGAGTCCATATCATCAATTAATCCTTCCTTAACTTGCTCCGATCGATCGAATCAAGGTATGATTTCCTAAAATCTAGTTTTGGGGATTTTAGTTGACTTTGTCCGATTTGATCGTTTTAACTCATATTTCTGTTGGGTAATCGAAGATTGAGTTGTGTTCTATCATTTTCATCATCTTTCCACGGTTTTATGATTTCCGATTCGTCGTTTATATGAACTTTCGTTTGACGCCTTCAAGGTGTCCGGGAAAATGCCGCAGAGAGAAATTTGGTCGTTTTGAGATGTTTTTCCTCGTGTGATTTGTTGTTTAATTGACGATAGGATATTAGGGACAAATTCCCTACAAAAAAATCGGGTGTTGAGCCTTTCCGATCGCCGTTTTCATTGGAGTTCCGGATTTCTCCAATCAACCATATTTTCCGAAGTATTCGTGAGAGATTACCAAGGCAAGTACCTTGATATACGAATTGTAACTGCGTGAAATCATTGTTGTCGAAGTGTATGGATTTATACGGATGTATAAATGTGTATATATATATGTGTGTATATATATATATATCTAGATTTATATATATATATATATGTTAATATATGTATGTATATACATATATTGATATAAGTGCTTATGTCGGTGAATGATGAGTGATGAATACTAACACTAGTTGACGTACTCAACTTGGATTGATGGGTAAACTATATTTATTCTTATAATATAGTAAGGTTATATATATATATATATATATATTCGGTTGAGTCGCAATATAGGGATATATGTGCGGTGTTGGTTGGTTATGCTTGAAGGCTTATTGTGATTGAGTTTGATTGGAAACGTGCATATTATTGTTTATTTGTGTGGATATGGACTGGCGGAGAAAATTGTGTAACTTGATGTACCGAGTTGATAATTGTTGTGACGTTTGTCTGTGTGCTTGATGTTGAATTAATGTGGATACTTGTTGTGAGAAACGTCATATCCGGGAACCTCTGAGGGTGGGGCGTGCACTCCGGCCTGGTGTATGCTGCAATGTGCGGCTCCATATGGGTGGTGAACGCCGGTGTTACCTAATGCGCGCGCAAGGGGCGGCTCTTACGGGAGTGATCGCCGGCGCGGTGACATGTTCAAGGAGCGGCCAACATAGTGGAGTGAACGCCGGTACACAGGTGCGCAAGGGAGACGCCTGGCAGGCTTATTGGTTACGGGTATTTGAGTGATAGCTAAGACCCCGTTACCGAACGATGTTCGTATCTCAATTCTTTCAACTCTCTTTTCAATGTTTGTCTTGATATAGACCGCGATTCGTGTTTTTGAAAGTTTGTTTCAACCTGTTTTTAAAGCGTTGGTATCAGAGTTAATTAACCAAGGAGGTTTGACGAAATCTCCGAGGGTTAATTAATCGGGGGTCTTGAGCAGGATATGTCGAATGAGAGATTGTGCCTTTGATTGTATTGTGGTGCTATTCTGTGTATTGGGTCGAGGACCCTGTGAAACATTGAGATGATTGATCTCGTGATGATGTTATTTGGATTGGGTTGAGAACCCCGTGAGATGTTGTAATGATTTCGTTTGTGACAGTGTGCTATAAATTGGGTCGAGGATCCCAAATAACGTTGACATGTTTTCGTGCAATCATTTTCCATATCTTGGGTCGAGGACCCGAGAGCTCTTGAAATTATTTTCTAAAAGCATTCCCATTCGATTTTCAAAACCCCAAGACGTCCCGAGTCATTAATAATGTTTTCAAACTATCTTATCAAAATACGTTTCCTTTTATAAAAATAGATTTTCAAACTAAATCTTTTGACTCCTTGGGCTCGTTTAAAGTTTAATTGGTGTTATGATCCATATAGAGAATATGACTATGTGATTATTTTTCACCTTGTGTATACGAGTGCTACACTGTGTAGACTTTGGGAATGTATAGTTTGTGTTAAGGCTTCACGATGGTTGAATTTTGTGTTGTTATTGTTCGTATATCTTGTATATTATGTACTTGCACTAGCAAAATTCCAGTTTGCTAACCCCCGAGTTTTCGGGGGGTGGGTGCCTATTATGCGCTCAGGTTTTGGCAGCTCGGGAGCAGTCACGAGATTTGCTTGGAAGAAGATGGAAGACGACGATGCTAATCACACAAGAGTCGGAGTCTTTCCTTTTGTTTTCACTTTGGTCGGTATTCCCCCTTTTGGTCGAGTATTCACCCTTGCATGGGTGTAGTTTTTATTTATTAAATTGAGTGTCATTTCTTTCTGTATTAAAGTTTATTCTTGTCATTGAGAGGTGAATTTCATTAGTTCTGAATTGTTTAATGACCTTGTCGGTCTGCTTTGTAATTAGATTGACCCCGGTCGGTCAATCATTTGAGTAGTCTATTGGGGTGTAGCCTGGTAGATCCTTGTGAGAAGGGCCTACGGCGTGTGACATTCCCGGACGTATTCTGGGGGTGTTACATTTATGGTATCAGAGCTTAGGTTTGCGAAAAACCTAGGTCATTGGGTCAAGTCCATGTCCGGTGTAAGTCGCGCGAATCAGAGTTGTGATTAGTATCGTGGTTCCGACATCATCTTCAAGCAATCCGTGATAGTAAGTCTCCCGATCGTAAGTCCCCTTTTATACGTATTTGAATATATTGTGCTAATGTGTTTAATGTGAACTAGGAATTGGAAACTTGTTAGTGATATTACTGTCTTAGAATATAACGTGCGTATTCGGTCCGAATAAAAATGGTTATGTAGTATGCTTCGGAAGTCAAGTATATTTATCGGTTTCTACATTTCATTAGAATAAAATTATGAGTGTTAATTTTATCCGCTGCGTGAATATTTCGTCATGGCTTTTGGTATCTTGCAAACTGAGTTTAATTTCCTAAAACCGATTCCCTAAATCGAGTTTTGGTATTTTGGTCTTGCACGTTTTGACAGTATTTTTCTCTATGACAGTATCTGATATTTTATAAATGACTTTTGTGAGTATTTGGAAATATTACCGACATCGGCCTTTTTGGCATTTTGAACATTTTTTTATAATTTTTAGCCTGGTGGGTTCCGGAACAGGCCCCACGGCGCTGTAGTATCTCGAATATTTTAAAGTGGTGCTTTGAAATTTTCTAACATTGTGAAAAACCATGATTTAATGTCATCATGTCAAACGGTCACATATCTCGGTGGAAAATTCTTTCAAAATAAACGTTTTGGTAGAAGAGGAAAGATTTTCAAAATTGTGGTATTTGGGACTCAACACTTTTGAAATATTTCAAATTAGTTACAATTCAATTTTCAATTTTCTTTTATACATCACTCGAAAATAATTTTTAGAGTCGCTATATAAACTTCCTCTTCCGAAATAAAAGACAGTATTTACAAGTCTTGGGCGCAACGTGACTAGCCTCTTTTTCAAAAATTTGTTTTCATTAAGTGCATACATATAATGATCGTCTTCGTCGAAGGACTCGAAATTGACTTCATAAAACTTTGTGCTTTACGATATTACCATTATTCTAAGGATGCTAACTAAAAGTCGGGTGATAATTGTGGTATATTGTACGAGTGATAAATTAATATTGTTGAACGGTATTATCTGCATTGGTATGTCGAGCCTCGGCAGACGTAGACGTGATGATGGGAATGGAAGCGACGAGCTGGTTCGTACGACAATGATTCATGCTACAGTGAAGGAGTATCAAAATCAAACGATATCCTATGAAATCTCCTCAGTAGTCGAGCCCACGAGCGAAGCCAAGAGACCGAGGACATCTGGGAAATTTTTGGTCGGTGAAGAGTCTAAGGCTCCCAAACCCTCACATCGTTCGAAAGCGTCATCTTCGTGGTCGGGAGTGAACGCTGGAAATCCCAAACCTGTAATACCCGAGATTCTCGGTTCCGGTTATTTTTGAATTTTCGTCGATTGCGCCATTCATTTTGTTCTGTTGGCGATTTCTTGAGATTTTCCCCTATGTTGGGTACGGCACGATGTACCGTGTTGTGTTGTTCGTCGGGTGCGACTTATCGTTGCGTAAGTCGAGCTAATAGTATGTCTTGCATTTTTATGTGTTCGTTTTCGATTTGGAACGTTGGTGTTGTCCGTTAGTGTTTCGTTGCATGTTGAATAATTATTGTTTTGTCGAGGAGTATCATTTTTGTGCATTTTGTCGACTTTGTAAGATCACCACCGGCGCTTATAAAGTCTAAAAATTCTGAAACCTTACAAGGTGATAGAGCATCAAATTAGCTTTCCAATGGTTCAAACGGCGAGTCAATCGGAGTCCGGACGAAGGAGTTATGGCCGAAATAGCAAAGACTACACAGTGTGTAATTAGCGCACGCTAAATACATATATTAGTGCGCGCTAACGGATCTGGCAGAGGGTTCTGGACTGCATTTTACAGCCGTTAGCGCACGCTACACATACCATAGCGTGCGCTAACTGTTGACAGTATATATAAGACTGCAGAGGTCAACTTTCGTCATTTCTTCCTCCCCTTTTCTTCCTTCCGGCGATCTAGACGATCTTGAGGGCGTATAAGCATGGATTTTGGCCTCATATCATCACCCATCAATATCTTTGAGTTCCTAGTACGGATTTAACAACATCCCAACATCTTTCGCAATTTTAATTGAGGTATTTTCTTCTTAAAACCCTACTTTCGGGATAATTTGGGGTTTATCGTGATTTCATGATTCCAATCCGAAATTGTTGATTCCCTTGTTGTTATCTAGTCTTGTTTATCTTAACCCCCAGTTTGGAGTTTCGTTTTCATGTTTTTATCGGGTTGATTTATGTTCTTGAGATATTTTGGGGGTTTTCTTTTGATTTTAATTCTGGGCCGATTATGATGAATTGATCATGTAATCCTTGTTGTATTGGTTGTAATCTATGGATTAGTAACTCGTTTATCGACTTCATCTCACCCGGAACATGATTTTGGCTTTCTTGGAACGAACCCTTGAACCCTTGTAGTTTCTTAGTGTCGATTGAGATTTCGTTTAGTGTTGTTGATTTGTAGCGGTGTTATTCTCGTGGTGATTGTGTTGTTATTGATTTCTCGTGAAGGTGGTCAGTTTTTGGGGCTGTTTCGGGGCTATTTTGGGGCTGTTTCGGCCGGGCTATTTCGGGACTGTTTTGGGGCTGTTTCGGCCGGGCTGTTTCGGGACTGTTTTGGGGCTGTTTCGGCCGAGCCGCTTTCGTCGGAGTATTCACAAATTGATTTCGAGGCAAGTATCTTGCCCATACATTGCGTGTTTTGTGGATATATTAGTTAGTAATTTTCGATACATGATTTATGAATGTCTATAATTAACTTTCAAAGGAATTGATATGCTTTTCAATACTTCCTTAAAAGATGACTCGTATGATTTCGTTGTTAAATATGCTTGTCTAAGTATGTGTGGGGTATCGTTTTGTGTGATTATGACATTGTAGATTTATAGCTTAACCTTTCCTTGAGATATGTATGGAACATATGCCTATTGATGATCCTGTGTCATTGTGTCGTTCGGCGTGGTTGGATAGGTATTTTCCCTCGTTACTATGTTATTGGTACTAGCTGCATTGTTGAAATTTTAGCATGAATCATATCGTTACTTGGTCGTGAGTATATGTTGGATGAACTGGCCATTCTAGTAAGGTACCTCGACTATGTACATACTGTGATTGACCTTCGAGGCTTGTGGTTTGCAACTGTGATTTTGGAACGTGTGTGTGTGTTGTTCCTTCCACCCGGAGCGTTCGACGGGACGTCTGGGGGTCGATACTAAGGGGTACGGCCACGGAAGTGGACTTGGGTGCGTGTGTAGTTGAACTTCCACCCGGAGTGTCCGACGGGATGTCTGGGGGTCGATACTAAGGGGTACGGCCGCGGAAGTGGTTTCCCACCCGGAGCATTTGACGGGGCGTCTGGGGGCCGATACTAAGGGGTACGGTCGCGGGTTACCAGGTGTAGTTTTCATCTTGAGGATGACGTTGATGTTTTCGTTAATTGTGATATTGTCCGGAGTATCACAATGCTTTGTGCTCGGGGTCGAGAGACATTATATATCGAGTCTTGGTGCTTGGCTAGAATGGCATAGGAATAATGTGTTATGTGTAATGTATCCTTGTAAGTGAACTGAAGTGGATGATCGGGTCGTGGACCCCGTGTTTTGTGACCGGAATGGTTGGGTCGTGGACCCCGTGTTTTGTTAACGGATTTGTATTTTGGAAAATGAACTTTGCGGCTGTGACCCTAAATGGCTTTCGAGGAATTAAGAACTTTTCAATTTCTAATGTTTTCAAAACACCCGAGATTTGGAAATGCTTTCAATGTGGTTACTGGCTTCGTTTCTACTTTCAAGACTTGAACTATTTTTAACTAAAAATATCTCGGGAAGTCTTTCGTTGTATTCTCGGAATGTGTTGTGTATGGCTCGTTTTTGCACTTTATACTTGCACTAGCGAAACAGTGGAGTTTTGCTAACCCCCGAGTAATTGGGGGGTGGATATCTGTATTGTGTCCAGGTACATGCAGGTTTTCGGGAGCAAGTCACAGGATCGATACGAGGGATAATGGAAGACGAATGATACTAATCACACGAAGGCCAGTTTTGGGTTAAGTTAGTCGAAGTCCATTGTATTGTCTTTTCCGCTGTCTTACTGTTCGTTGTTGCAAGTATTTTACCATTGCGTGGGTATGAGTCTGGATGAGTTTATGTATTTTGATTTGTAAGTCAGTGACGAAAGACCAAATCGGTCTATTGGTTCGTTATTTTGATTCGTCGTTATGTAATGTAATGTGTTGTTTTGATGTCTAGCCTGATGGATCCTCACAGAGAGGGTCTGCGGCGTGTAATATTCCCGGTTCGATCTGGGGGTGTTACATTTATGGTATCAGAGCCTAGGTTGCGGAAACCTAGGCTGTCGGGTCCAGTCGTGTATTGTTGGGTCTTGTCTTGTCAGATTGAGTCTGACTGATGTCGTGTCGCGACGCGTCGTCTGGGATGTCGGTCGTGATTAGTATCATGGTGCAACCATCATCTTCGTGCGATCTGTGGATGTAAGTCTCCCTACTACATGTTGTACCACGAGCTATACGAGCCGGTGTGATTCTGTGTTATGTAGTAGTATTTGAAGGTGCATCGTGAGTAAGTGACATATATTTGTCGATTCTCATTTTGTGCTAGAATGAAGAGTGATATTGCTAAATGTATCCTTGTATGAACTATTTTTCTTGCAAGAGTAACAACCTTGGAATTTTAAGTTTTCGAAAGGCTTTCGGGGAGTCGTAATTTTTTTAAAATGTTCTCCAAGGGATGAATTATTTTTTTTGATTTTTGTATGACGATCTCAAGGTCAAAATTTTTGAGAGTTCAACTACCTATATTTCATTTTCATCTCATACTGTAAGTTTTCAAAACACGAGTTTTTAACTCAAATAAGGTCTACAAAATATACTCAAGACGTGACTCTTGCTTTTAACTTTTCGGTTTTTAATGACAATTGCCTATTGATGGTTGCTCATGAGGTGTTGTAATTATGTGAATCGATGGCTTTGAGATTCGAATATTGTTGTTGTTTATTTGTGACCTTCGATTCTAGTAATGTCATATATGTAACACCCCCAAACCATTCGGGAATATTACAGCACCGCAGACCCTCTCCGTGAGGATCTACCAGGCTAAATACAGAAAACACATTAACACTATACATGCCGACATGGCTAACTAACGAACCATTAGACCGATTTGGTCTTTTACCACAACATACACATCGACCATACATTACTCTTTCTCGTAACTCATACCCACGCAGGGGTTAACATAAATCAACAATCCCGCATAGGGGAAAGTAAACACAACGGAAAGACAAAACAAGACATCACCAAATACTCAACACCGGTCTTCATGTGATTAGTATCGCCGTATTCCATCATCCTTCGTAACGATCCTGTGAATTGCTCCCCAACAACCTTCAAATACCTAGACGCAATACAGACATCCACCCCCCGAATACTCGGGGGTTAGCAAAACTCCACTGTTTTGCTAGTGAAAGTATAAATACAAAGACAAGCCATACATATCATACTCCAAGAACATAGAAATCATGAATATACTTCCCGAGATAATTCGCTTGATCAAACAGTTTGAATTATGAAAGATAGGAAATAAAACCATTTTACATCTTACAAAACATTGTACGATCTCGGGAGTTTTGAAAGTATTTGGGGTTTAAGAATTTTCAAGCCTTTCGAAACACTTAGGGACATAGCCCAACAATCGTTTATTTCAAAATACAATTCCGATAGCAGATAACAGGGTCCACGACCCAATCATAACATTCCAATCACAACACAGGGGTCCACGACCCAAATCATCCACATCACATACTCGCAAGAATAACCCGGTGGAAATTACACCGTGTCAAACATTACCATGACAACAGTCTCACTCAACATACCACAGAGCTACAATGCACAGAGCAACCACAGGACTCACGTACTCTTACCAAATTATCACAACCAAGAGACGAATCATACACAACACATTTATTGGTGCCATTCCAGCCAAGTACGATACCATTTGAACTGCCATTCTAATCAGACGAAATATGCACCAAAGATCACAGTTCTCCAACAAAACACTTCAAAGTTAACCTTGGTACGAGACTCACGACCACCGTACCCCGCAGAGCCCCGTCGGACATCCCTGGGTGGTTAACCATAGTTCGCGATACGAAACTCACGGCAACGTATCCCTAGGGGCCTCGTCAGACCGTCCCTAGGTGAACATACACATATCATCCACAACGCCACGAGAAGCCATAATTCGAATACTAGAATATGCATACAAATGCTAGGTACTTCGCTAGAATGGCCACTATAGTCGACGTACACTCACAACTAATGTCACACAATCACAAGCAAATACCAATACCAAACAACACCAAGTGTCACAACCTCCTCACGAAGGAATAACAACTAATATCACACACATTACGTTCTTTCCGAACACGTACACATAACATTACGTAATCCCCGGCAAAGGATTACGGTCTATTAAACTCACTCAAAGTGATCGTAGCATCTTTCAACATACAAAACCAACACATATATTCCGAGAACACATATATTCACGAAGTACAAGAATTATTGTTGAAAGACAACATTTATCGAGAACATACCAATCCCTTTTTACGTTCATTAAACATTGGATTTCGCATAAAATCATTTATCAATAATTATGCCTACGAAACATGAAACGTATGGACAAGATACTTGCCTCGGTACCGCGAGCAACGAAACAACGAACGAACACGGTTGGATAGCTCTCGAACTTCCGAAAACGACCAAGAATTCGACAACCTCACGATCGCTACGAAAATAACATCACCACGGATAAATAACGTTAAACGGAATCCGAATCAACCGGAGAAACAACAAGGATCCGAGGGTTCCTTCGAAGAAATCGGAAATCAAGTCCCGGGTGATAAAATCGATATATGAGTTACAAAATCCGAAGATCATGGCCAAGACAACAAGAATACCATAATAAATTCATCAAAATCGGACAAATCGGTGAATCACGAAGAAAACCCCCAAAAATCATACAAGTAGGGTTTTAAGCAAGGAAATACCTTGATTCGGACGAAGAACACGGATTAAATGATGATTTAATCAAAAAGGAGCTTCCAAAAAGCCTTGGAATTGAGTAGAATCGACCAAGAACCCTATTTCCCGTCGCACCCGTCCGATAGCCGCAAGAAAAGTGAAGAAATGAGTAAAAACGGCCGCCTGTGCCTTATATAGCCGGCCATCCGGACACTTACGGCCAGAATCGCGGGCCTTACGGCCGTAACTCGCACTTACGGCAGTTCTTACGGCCGTGAACTGCATTCGTCCTAAGTCGCTCGCACCAGACGGCCAGAACTCTCGACTCTTACGGCCAGAATCGCATTCGTCCTAAGTCGCCGCACCCAGACGGCCAGAATCTCGACTTTACGGCCAGAATCGCATTCATCAGGCCATGCTCGCCGATCACATACGGCCGTAATCGCACCTTACGGCCGTAACTCGCCAAAGCAAGACTGCCGGCTGCCTCTGGCCGTGGCTACTCCGACGTCCGAACGACCAAACCCGAACCCGAGTAAAAACAGATACGGTTACGAAGTACTCGCAAAGACGAATCCAAGCGCTAAGAGAACACACGATTCCGACCACCCGAAGTGTCGGAATTCGACGACGGAAGTAATTACCCCAAACTTTGGGAAATTACAAAAATGGCCCAAAACGTCCGAAAATCACGATACGTGATTGAATAACCAAACCGAAGTTCACAACACATCTAACAAAGTTAAACGGACTTACGTGAAACTCGAAACAGCAGTTTCCAACGAGATTCGCAAGAATCGAACTCAAGTGCGGAAAAGTCGCCAAAAAGCACGGAACTCAACAAAACGACACCGAAACGAACTCGGATGACAAAAAGTGCAGAATTAATCATTGGAATGACGAAACGGTCATGAGCGAGTCGTCAAAATGGACTTCCGCCGAAAAAAAGAAAATTACCGAAATTCGAAATTGCGGATATTACATTCTACCCTCCTTAAAAGAAGTTTCGTCCCGAAACTTAAAACAAGTAGGGAGAAGCAATATCCCCACCAGGAAAGCTCGACGAGATACACAAAAACCGAGAACTCGCGCCCAACGGCGAAATGCTGCAAGAAACGCAAAGACACATACGACGTGAAAACACGCTCCACGACGACCAACACAACGCTACCGATAGAGACATAATAAAACCAACAAGTGACAAGCGTCATCAAACTGATAATATGGTCAAGTCAATTATCCGAACAATCATAAAACACAACGAACGAAAATCGATATGATTGACCCATCCAACGATACATCAATCAAAACGCGAGCCAGTCGCTGAACAAATAGAGAATTCCACCACCCAAGGGTTGGAAGATTGTAAACGAGACTAATTTCCCGAACTTAAGGGAATTACGACGGAGTCTGAACATTCAACAATCACGGAACAAGGTCAACAGAAACCGAACAATCAAACAATTGAATTGCAACGATCGAGACAATGACAACGATCAATCATGTATGAATCATAACGAATAACGAAAAATCGAATAGCATCCCCATAGTTCACAAATGACTCAAGACAATATATACGATCCGTGAAAACGACAAGATATGAATTCATATAAAATTCACAAGAGCGGAACCGAATTCGGAAAAGTCACAACGACAATCGATTAACCTAACAACACCGCAACTTGTTCAAACAACAAAAGTGAAAAGTAGAAAAGTCTTAAAATATCGATTTAACGCAAACGAGTCGATAGAGTCGAATAAAATGAAAGCGAAAGATATGGGTATTACACCATATCACCTTTAAAAGAGGTTTCGTCCCCGAAACCTAAACAACTAGAACGAAGTGCTAGAATAGCAACCTTCCCAAAAATCTTCTCTTGGTCCCGCATCTAATCTCCATGACTGCCTGTACCGTGATCACGACCGCGCCCTTTGCCCCTCGGCATATTAAGTAGATACTCTCTCAATACAATGGTATAACATCGCAAAATAATGTACCAAATTCCCAACTCGGCTTGATATATCACATAAGACAACTAATAGCAACTCGATAAGAAGATCCACGAGGTATCCTTTCAAATGACGTCATTTGGAAATCTTTGGATTTGCATGATTATTCAAAATAAAATTTTGAGAGTATTTTTGGTACCTCGATTTGAAATTAACCTTGTCAAAACTTTATGAATTTTAATTTTCCACAACTCGTTCAAGTTTATAAAATTTTCAGAAAAGCATTTTCGAATGACACACAAATGTATATAATTTACCACTATATCAAAATACGATCCATTACCATCAAATCCAATCACACTTCCACATCATCTGTCCACGTAATTACAGTATCACAAAAGCGACCGTCATAAGATAATTAACATCTAAAACTGAAATCCTACCTCTCAGTAATGAGGACTCTCACAACAAGTGCATTTAGGACGACTTAACGTTCACACCACCAACTTAATCACAATTTTGAGCATTATTGACCAAATAATAATGCCGACATCACTACATACCCCCGAACCGACGATCATGAAATCAAAAGGTCGAAAGCAAGAGCCACGTTTCAAGTAAATTTTTTTGTAGACCTCATTTGAGTTTTTAAAATCAAATTTTGAAAACTTGCAATGCAAGATGAAAATAAAATATAAGTAGTTAAGTTCTAAAAAATTCCTCGAGGTCATCATACGAAATCAAAAATTTTCCTTTCTTGAAGGATGTTTAAAAATAATATTTACGTGACTCTTCAAAATAATTAAATTTTGAAATATCACATCGACAAACTTTCCTCATGGGTCACACCAAACCAATACTTCAATAAAACGATTCACACAATATATACACACATTTATACACCGGTATCACTTTTCATTCTAAAGACAATACGAGAATCAAACAAGTTTGGAGTACGTATTCACCGTGCACATTTAAACTCCACATAATAACATATAATCACACAAGCTCGTATATCACGAGATGCAATAAAGTAGGGAGACTTACATCCACAGATCGCACGAAGATGATGGCCGCACCTCGATACTAATCACGACCGACACCTCAGACGACGCGTCGCGACACGACTCAGTCAGACAAAATCTGACAAGACAAGACAAGACAAGACCCAACAACACACAACCTGACCCGACAGCCTAGGTTTCCGCAACCTAAGCTCTGATACCATATTCGTAACACCCCAAACCATTCGGGAATATTACCGCAGCACTTCTCTCCGTGAGGATCTAACAGTCTAAATAAATAAAACACATTAACACTATACATGCCGACATGGCTAACTAACGAACCATTAGACCGATTTGGTCTTTTACCACAACATACACATCGACCATACATTACTCTTTCTCGTAACTCATACCCACGCAGGGGTTAACATAAATCAACAATCCCGCATAGGGGAAAGTAAACACAACGGAAAGACAAAACAAGACATCACCAAATACTCAACACCGGTCTTCATGTGATTAGTATCGCCGTCTTCCATCATCCTTCGTAACGATCCTGTGAATTGCTCCCCAACAACCTGCAAATACCAGGACGCAATACAGACATCCACCCCCCGAATACTCGGGGGTTAGCAAAACTCCACTATTTTGCTAGTGCAAGTATAAATACAAAGACAAGCCATACATATCATACTCCAAGAACATAGAAATCATGAATATACTTCCCGAGATAATTCGCTTGATCAAACAGTTTGAATTATGAAAGATAGGAAATAAAACCATTTTACATCTTACAAAACATTGTAATATCTCGGGAGTTTTGAAAGTATTTGGGGTTTAAGAATTTTCAAGCCTTTCGAAACACTTAGGGACATAGCCCAACAATCGTTTATTTCAAAATACAATTCCGATAGTAGATAACAGGGTCCACGACCCAATCATAACATTCCAATCACAACACAGGGGTCCACGACCCAAATCATCCACATCACATACTCGCAAGAATAACCCGGTGGAAATTACACCGTGTCAAACATTACCATGACAACAGTCTCACTCAACATACCACAGAGCTACAATGCACAGAGCAACCACAGGACTCACGTACTCTTACCAAATTATCACAACCAAGAGACGAATCATACACAACACATTTATTGGTGCCATTCCAGCCAAGTACGATACCATTTGAACTGCCATTCTAATCAGACGAAATATGCACCAAAGATCACAGTTCTCCAACAAAACACTTCAAAGTTAACCTTGGTACGAGACTCACGACCACCGTACCCCGCAGAGCCCCGTCGGACATCCCTGGGTGGTTAACCATAGTTCGCGATACGAAACTCACGGCAACGTATCCCTAGAGGCCTCGTCAGACCGTCCCTAGGTGAACATACACATATCATCCACAACGCCACGAGAAGCCATAATTCGAATACTAGAATATGCATACAAATGCTAGGTACTTCGCTAGGATGGCCACTATAGTCGACGTACACTCACAACTAATGTCATACAATCACAAGCAAATACCAATACCAAACAACACCAAGTGTCACAACCTCCTCACGAAGGAATAACAACTAATATCACACACATTACGTTCTTTCCGAACACGTACACATAACATTACGTAATCCCCGACAAAGGATTACGGTCTATTAAACTCACTCAAAGTGATCGTAGCATCTTTCAACATACAAAACCAACACATATATTCCGAGAACACATATATTCACGAAGTACAAGAATTATTGTTGAAAGACAACATTTATCGAGAACATACCGATCCCTTTTACGCTCATTAAACATCGATTTCGCATAAAATCATTTATCAATAATTATGCCTACGAAACATGAAACGATGGACAAGATACTTGCCTCGCATCGCGAGCAACGAAACAACGAACGAACACGGTCGGATAGCTCTCGAACTTCCGAAACGACCAAGAATTCGACAACCTCACGATCGCTACGAAAATAACATCACCACGGATAAATAACGTTAAACGGAATCCGAATCAACCGGAGAAACAACAAGGATCCGAGGTTCCTTCAAGAAATCGGAAATCAAGTCCCGTGATAAAATCGATATATGAGTTACAAAATCCAAGATCATGGCCAAGACAACAAGAATACCATAATAAATTCATCAAAATCGGACAAATCGGTGAATCACGAAGAAAACCCCCAAAATCATACAAGTAGGGTTTTAAGCAAGGAAATACCTTGATCCTGGACGAAGGACACGGATTAAATGATGATTTAATCAAAAAGGATCTTCCAAAAAGCCTTGGAATTGAGTAGAATCGACCAAGAACCCTATTTCCGCCGCACCCGTCCGATAGCCGCAAGAAAAGTGAAGAAATGAGTAAAACGGCCGCCTGTGCCTTATATAGCTTGGCCATCACGGACACTTACGCCATAACCGGCGGGCCTTACGGCCGTAACTCGGCACTTACGGCCGCATTCGGCAGCCCTTACGGCCGTAATCGCATTCGTCCTAAGTCGCTCGCACCCAGACGGCCAGAACTTCCGACTTTACGGCCAGAATCGCATTCGTCCGGAGTCGCTCGCACCAGACGGCCAGAATCCTCGACTTTACACCAGAATCTGCATTCGCTGCCATGCTCGCGATCACTTACGGTCAGAATCGCACCTTACGGCCAGAACTCGCCAAAGCAAGACTCGGGCTGCCTCTTGGCCGTGGGCTACTCCGACGGTCCGAACGACCCCGAAACCCGAACCTGAGTAAAAATACGGTTACGAAGTACTCGCAAAGACGAATCCAAGCGCTAAGAGAACACACGATTCCGACCACCCGAAGTGTCGGAATTCGACGACGGAAGTAATTACCCCAAACTTTGGGAAATTACAAAAATGGCCCAAAACGTCCGAAAATCACGATACGTGATTGAATAACCAAACCGAAGTTCACAACACATCTAACAAAGTTAAACGGACTTACGTGAAACTCGAAAAAGCAGTTTCCAACGAGATTCGCAAGAATCGAACTCAAGTGCGGAAAAGTCGCCAAAAAGCACAGAACTCAACAAAACGACACCGAAACGAACTCGGATGACAAAAAGTGCAGAATTAATCATTCTCGGAATGACGAAACGGTCATGAGCGGGTCGTCAAAATGGACTTCCGCCGAAAAAAAGAAAATTACCGAAATTCGAAATTGCGGATATTACAATATATATGTTCACAATCATGTTGCTGAAATAGAACCATTAGCGCACGCTAAGTGTGAGGCTAGCGCGCGCTAATGCAGCCTGGGTAGCACACGCTAAATATTTGTTGTAGCGCGCGTTAGTCAGTCTGGACAGAGGCTATGGAACCGCATTTTTAGCCGTCAGGTCTATGTTTTGCAGTCAATCATCTTCGACGGTATTCTATGTGTGTTGAGCGATGCAACTGTTGTGTGGGAATAAGTGGTAGGACTTTTTGTAGCGCTAGGTGATAATTGATTTTGTTTAAATTATATCTGCTGTGTGTGTGTTCGAAAACGTCACCCTGAAAATTTCATAAAGTTTCGACGATTCGATTAATCGGCGGCTCTGTGCGTACTTTGAAAATTATTTAGAATTGGCGAGCCGGCCTCGGATTCTCAAATAAAACCTCGACGGTATTTGAAAGAGTTGTTTTAAAGTACATGTAGACATTTTGTAAAATATTTTTTTGTGTAGTGTTGAGAGGATTTTCGAAAATGATTTTTGACGTATTGTTGTATTTTCAAATAATCCGAGTACATGATTTCAGAAATCTTTCACATCATAAAATCTTTATTTTCAAAAATCAATACAATTTTTATTTTCAACAATATACTGTGGAAGATAAAGAATCTTACTCGATTTAAAACTTCAAACTCGGGTATAGAAAAGTTTTCTATACTGAGCCAGTTATCGTGCGTGATCTTGAATCACTCTATAATGATGATGTTAAAATATATATATATATATTGTTTTGCAAGTGATGTCAAATGAGACGGTTAAAGTCCGTCGTTTACGGGTTTTGATGAAACAAACTGAGGTACCAAAAATACTTTCAAGATTTTATTTTGAATAGCGCACAAATCCAAGGATTTCCAAATGAAATCATTTAAAAGGATTTCTCGTGGATTTTCTTATTTAGTTTTTATCAATTACCTTATGTGTTATGTCGTGCTGGGTTGGTACTTTAGCATATTATTTTCGCGAAGTTGCGCCATCGTATCGAGTGAGAATCCGCTTAGTATGTCTAGGGACAGAGGATACGGTCGTGACCGTGGTATAGTTAGTCATGGAGATCAGATACGGGACCAAGAGGATATGGCCGGGAAAGTTGCTACTCCAGCACTTCATTTTCGTTGTTTAGGTTTCGGGGACGAAACCTCTTTTAAAGGTGATATGATGTAATATCCGCAATTTTCGATTTTCGGTAAATTTCTTTTTTTGGCAGGATTCCGTTTTAACGGATCGTCTGTGACCGTTTCTTCCTTCTGTGAATGTTTCATTCTACACTTGTTAACATCCGAGTTCGTTTCGGTGTCGTTTTGCTGAGTTCCGTGCTTTTTGGCGACCTTTCCGCATTTGAGATCGATTCTTGCGAATCCCGTTCGAAATTGTTGTTCGTATTTCCCCGTAAGTCCGTTTAACCTTGTTAGACGTTTTGTGAAGTTCGGTTTGGTTATACATTTTCTTATCGTGATGTTTCAGGCGTTTGGGGCATTTTGTAATTTCCCAAAGTTTTGGGGTGGTTGCCTTCGTATCGTCTT
The DNA here is from genome assembly GCA_033398695.1 of Orobanche coerulescens. Classification (NCBI taxonomy): domain Eukaryota; kingdom Viridiplantae; phylum Streptophyta; class Magnoliopsida; order Lamiales; family Orobanchaceae; genus Orobanche; species Orobanche coerulescens. The sequence continues at coordinate 98,396,041 of CM065818.1, read as the reverse complement.
TCCCGATCTTCAAGTTATCGGAATCATGTGTCATCTAGAGTTGCTCTGCCTGGATTGTTTCATGTTTTAAGTTTTGGGACGAAACTTATTTTAAGGAGGGTAGAATGTAATACCCGAGATTCTCGGTTCCGGTTATTTTTGAATTTTTGTCGATTGCGCCGTTCATTTTGTTCTGTTGGCGATTTCTTGAGATTTTCCCCTATGTTGGGTACGGCACGATGTACCGTGTTGTGGTGTTCAAAGTGCGACTTATCGCTGCGTAAGTCGAGCTAATAGTATGTCTTGCTTTGTTATGTGTTCTGCTGATTTGAATCGTTGGTGTTGTCCGTTAGTGTTTCGTTGCATGTTGAATAATTATTGTTTTGTCGAGGAGTATCATTTTTGTGCATTTGGTCGACTTTGTAAGATCACCACCGGCGCTTATAAAGTCTAAAAATTCTGAAACTTTACAATGTGATAGAGCATCAAATTCGCTTTCCAATGGTTCAAACGGCGAGTCAATCGGAGTCCGGACGAAGGAGTTATGGCCGAAATAGCAAAGACTACACAGTGTGTAATTAGCGCACGCTAAATACATATATTAGTGCGCGCTAACGGATCTGGCAGAGGGTTTTAGACTGCATTTTACAGCCGTTAGCGCACGCTACACATACCTTAGCGTGCGCTAACTATTGACAGTATATATAAGACTGCAGAGGTCAACTTTCATCATTTCTTCCTCCCCTTTTCTTCCTTCCGGCGATCTAGACGATCTTGAGGGCGTATAAGCATGGATTTTGGCCTGATATCATCACCCATCAATATCTTTGAGTTCCTAGTACGGATTTAACAACATCCCAACATCTTTCGCCATTTTAATTGAGGTATTTTCTTCTTAAAACCCTACTTTCGGGATAATTTGGTGTTTATCGTGATTTCATGATTCCAATCCGAAATTGTTGATTTCCTTGTTGTTATCTAGTCTTGTTTATCTAACCCCCAGTTTGGAGTTTCGTTTTCATGTTTTTATCGGGTTGATTTATGTTCTTGAGATATTTTGGGGTTTTTCTTTTGATTTTAATTCTGGACCGATTATGATGAATTGGTCATATAATCCTTGTTGTATTGGTTGTAATCTATGGATTAGTAACTCGTTTATCGACTTCATCTCACCCGGAACATGATTTTGGCTTTCTTGGAACGAACCCTTGAACCCTTGTAGTTTCTTAGTGTCGATTGAGATTTCGTTTAGTGTTGTTGATTCGTAGCGGTGTTATTCTCGTGGTGATTGTGTTGTTATTGATTTCTCGTGAAGGTGGTCAGTTTTTGGTGCTGTTTCGGGGCTATTTTGGGGCTGTTTCGGGGCTGTTTTGGGGCTGTTTCGGCCGGGCTATTTCGGGACTGTTTTGGGGCTGTTTCGGCCGGGCTGTTTCGGGACTGTTTTGGGGCTATTTCGGCCGGGCTGTTTCGGGACTGTTTTGGGGCTGTTTCGACCGAGCCGCTTTCGTCGGAGTATTCACAAATTGATTTCGAGGCAAGTATCTCGCCCATACATTGCGTGTTTTGTGGATATATTAGTTGGTAATTTTCGATACGTGATTTATGAATGTCTATACTTAACTTTCAAAGGAATTGATATGCTTTTCAATACTTCCTTAAAAGATGACTCGTATGATTTCGTTGTTAAATATGCTTGTCTAAGTATGTGTGGGGTATCGTTTTGTGTGATTATGACGTTGTAGATTTATAGCTTAACCTTTCCTTGAGATATGTATGGAACATATGCCTATTGATGATCCTGTGTCATTGTGTCGTTCGGCGTGGTTGGATAGGTATTTTCCCTCGTTACTATGTTATTGGTACTAGCTGCATCGTTGAAATTCTAGCATGAATCATATCGTTACTTGGTCGTGAGTATATGTTGGATGAACTGGCCATTCTAGTAAGGTACCTCGACTATGTACATACTGTGATTGACCTTCGAGGCTTGTGGTTTGCAACTGTGATTTTGGAACGTGTGTGTGTGTTGTTCCTTCCACCCGGAGCGTTCGAAGGGACGTATGGGGGTCGATACTAAGGGGTACGGCCACGGAAGTGGACTTGGGTGCGTGTGTGGTTGAATTTCCACCTGGAGTGTCCGACGGGATGTCTGGGGGTCGATACTAAGGGGTACGGCCGCGGAAGTGGTTTCCCACCCGGAGCGTTCGACGGGGCGTCTAGGGGCCGATACTAAGGGGTACGGTCGCGGGTTACCAAGTGTAGTTTTCATCTTGAGGATGACGTTGATGTTTTCGTTAATTGTGATATTGTCCGGAGTATCACAATGCTTTGTGCTCGGGGTCGAGAGACATTTTATATCGAGTCTTGGTGCTTGGCTAGAATGGCATAGGAATAATGTGTTATGTGTAATGTGTCCTTGTAAGTGAACTGAAGTGGATGATCGGGTCGTGGACCCCGTGTTTTGTGACCGGAATGGTTGGATCGTGGACCCCATGTTTTGTTAACGGATTTGCATTTTGGAAAATGAACTTTGGGGCTGTAACCCTAAATGGCTTTCGAGGAATTAAGAACTTTTCAATTTCTAATGTTTTCAAAACTCCCGAGATTTGGAAATGCTTTCAAAGTGGTTACTAGCTTCGTTTCTACTTTCAAGACTTGAACTATTTTTAACTAAAAATATCTCGGTAAGTCTTTCGTTGTATTCTCGGAATGTGTTGTGTATGGCTCGTTTTTGCACTTTATACTTGGACTAGCGAAACAGTGGAGTTTTGCTAACCCCCGAGTAATCGGGGGGTGGATATCTGTATTGTGTCCAGGTACATGCAGGTTTTCGGGAGCAAGTCACAGGATCGGTACGAGGGATGATGGAAGATGAATGATACTAATCACACGAAGGCCAGTTTTAGGTTAAGTTAGTCGAAGTCCATTGTATTGTCTTTTCCGCTGTCTTATTGTTCGTTGTTGCAAGTATTTTACCATTGCGTGGGTAGTCTGGATAAGTTTATGTATTTTGATTTGTAAGTCAGTGACGAAAGACCAAATCGGTCTATTGGTTCGTTATTTTGATTCGTCGGTATGTAATGTAATGTGTTGTTTTGATGTCTAGCCTGGTGGATCCTTACAGAGAGGGTCTGCGGCGTGTAATATTCCCGGTTCGATCTGGGGGTGTTACAAAACCAGCATCGGTGACTCGCGGTAGGAAGAGAAGATGTTTCAACTGTAACTGTCAGGGACACGTATGTGCAAATTGTCCCTCTCCACTCTTGACTTGTTACCGGTGCGGGTGTGAAGGTCATCGGGAGAAATATTGTGAGATAATTTCCGAACTGGCAATGAATGCTACCCTGTTGGCGAACAGAGTAAGTGACCGGAGAATGTCCCGAAACCCTATGTCTCCTTCTGAGGAGCCTAACATGGGAGAATGAATATTTTGTTGTATGTCCTAAAGGTTGCTGATTCCAACAATCGCGACTTCGATCGTTCTTCATTTCATTGCTTTACATTTCCATCTTTTGTTGTTCTAAGTTTCGGGATTGTAATGTTCACTTAGATGGGAGAATGTATTACCCGTACTCTTCTTAGTATTGTGTCGGTCAGGTCGCGCGCTGACCCGCAACACGGCGGTAGACACGGCGCTGGACTGGGCCGTTTGTTGCGCCGTGTCCTGCACGGGTATAAATATGACGGGACAGTCGGGTTTACACCCATTGTTCTATTCCTTCTTCTTCTCTTTCCGCGGCTGGAGCTTGGGGAACACGAGGGCATGTTGTTCCACTATAAATCCACGAGATTAGTGAGTCCATATCATCAATTAATCCTTCCTTAACTTGCTCCGATCGATCGAATCAAGGTATGATTTCCTAAAATCTAGTTTTGGGGATTTTAGTTGACTTTGTCCGATTTGATCATTTTAACTCATATTTCTGTTGGGTAATCGAAGATTGAGTTGTGTTCTATCATTTTCATCATCTTTCCACGGTTTTATCATTTCCAATTCGTCGTTTATATGAACTTTCGTTTGACGCCTTCAAGGTGTCTGGGAAAATGCCGCAGAGAGAAATTTGGTCGTTTTGTGATATTTTTCCTCGTGTGATTTGTTGTTTAATTGATGATAGGATATTAGGGACGAATTCCCTACAAAAAAATCGGGTGTTGAGCCTTTCCGATCTCCGTTTTCATTGGAGTTCCGGATTTCTCCAATCAACCAAATTTTCCAAAGTATTCGTGAGAGATTACCAAGGCAAGTACCTTGATATACGAATTGTAACTGCGTGAAATCATTGTTGTCGAAGTGTATGGATTTATACGGATGTATAAATGTGTGTATATATATATGTGTGTGTGTGTGTATATATATATATATATATATATATATATATATTTATATGTTACTATATGTATGTATATACATATATTGATATAAGTGCTTATGTCGGTGAATGACGAGTGATGAATACTAACACTAGTTGACGTACTCGACTTGGATTGATGGGTAAACTATATTTATTCTTATAATATAGTAAGGTTATATATATATATATATTCGGTTGAGTCGCAATATAGGGATATATGTGCGGTGTTGGTTGGTTATGCTTGAAGGCTTATTGTGATTGAGTTTGATAGGTAACGTGCGTATTATTGTTTATTTGTGTGGATATGGACTGGCGGAGAAAATTGTGTATCTTGATGTACCGAGTTGATAATTGTTGTGACGTTAGTCTGTGTGCTTGATGTTGAATTAATGTGGATACTTGTTGTGAGAAACGTCATATCCGGGAACCTCTGAGGGCGGGGCGTGCACTCCGGCCTGGTGTATGCTGCAATGTGCGGCTCCATATGGGTGGTGAACGCCGGTGTTACCTAATGCACGCGCAAGGGGCGGCTCTTGCGGGAGTGATCGCCGGTGCGGTGACATGTTCAAGGAGCGGCCAACATAGTGGAGTGAATGCCGGTACACAGGTGCACAAGGGAGGCGCCTGGCAGGCTTATTGGTTACGGGTATTTGAGTGATAGCTAAGACCCCGTTACCGAACGATGTTCGTATCTCAATTCTTTCAACTCTCTTTTAAATGTTTGTCTTGATATAGACCGCGATTCGTGTTTTTGAAAGTTTGTTTCAACCTGTTTTTAAAGCGTTGGTATCAGAGTTAATTAACCAAGGAGGTTTGACGAAATCTCTGAGGGTTAATTAATCGGGGGTCTTGAGCAGGATATGTCGAATGAGAGATTTTGCCTTTGATTGTATTGTGGTGCTATTCTGTGTATTGGGTCGAGGACCCTGTGAAACGTTGAGATGATTGATCTCGTGATGATGTTATTTGGATTGGGTTGAGAGCCCCGTGAGATGTTGTAATGATTTCGTTTGTGACAGTGTGCTATAAATTGGGTCGAGGATCCCGAATAATGTTGACATGTTTTCGTGCAATCATTTTCCATATCTTGGGTCGAGGACCCGAGAGCTCTTGAAATAATTTTCTAAAAGCATTCCCATTTGATTTTCAAAACCCCAAGACGGCCCGAGTCATTAATAATGTTTTCAAACTATCTTATCAAAATACTTTTCTTTTTATAAAAATAGATTTTCAAACTAAATCTTTTGACTCCTTGGGCTCGTTTAAAGTTTAATTGGTGTTATGATCCATATAGAGAATATGACTATGTGATTATTTTTCACCTTGTGTATACGAGTGCTATACTGTATAGACATTGGGAATGTATGGTTTATGTTAAGGCTTCACGATGGTTGAATTTTGTGTTGTTATTGTTCGTACTAGCAATATTATGTACTTGCACTAGCAAAATTCCAGTTTGCTAACCCCCGAGTTTTCGGGGGGTGGGTGCCTCTTATGCGCTTAGGTTTTGGCAGCTCGGGAACAGTCACGAGATTGGCTTGGAAGAAGATGGAAGACGACGATGCTAATCACACAAGAGTTAGAGTCTTTCCTTTTGTTTTCACTTTGGTCGGTATTCCCCCTTTTGGTCGAGTATTCACCCTTGCATGGGTGTAGTTTTTATTTATTAAATTGAGTTGTCATTTCTTTCTGTATTAAAGTTTATTCTTGTCATTGAGAGGTGAATTTCATTAGTTCTGAATTGTTTAATGACCTTGTCGGTCTGCTTTGTAATTAGATTGACCCCGGTCGGTCAATCATTTGAGTAGTCTATTGGAGTGTAGCCTGGTAGATCCTTGTGAGAAGGGCCTACGGCGTGTGACATTCCCGGACGTATTCTGGGGGTGTTACACCCCCAACACTCGACCCATTAATATTACAATTTCTAAGGGAAGATGAAAACACAAAATTCACAAATAACGACACACAATCAATCTTGGCATTTCATATATTAAATTAACATAGTCTGAGCAACATATCACTTGCCTCAACTCCGACGAGAGTAATTTACTTGCTAACACAACAAGTCGAATGTACGAATCGAGAGTTCAACCTATTACATATTCGTCGATTAATACCTCATGGTGATAATGGCGAATAGCGACAATTACCCTGTCCCGATAGAGTTCTAAACCTAGTTTGATTCATAAAATTGGAACAAAAATTCTACGTTAAATAATAATGTGAATTATTTACAATCCTCAATTCCTCGATTAGCAAATCCCTACAATACGTATTCAATACGATTTCATTTACAATAAACGTTTATTAATTTGTTAACTACTTTAGATCGAATTTTCCCAATTATGGGGTAGAGTGGTCGGACATGATTCTAGCAAGAAAAATCTTATGTGTATGACCGTCTTATCCAATTAGGCATTTCGTGATTTAGTTCATCTCAACAATTCCAACAAGTTTAATCAACGACTAACCGAATTACCAACAAAATCTACTTCACCATTAATCCAATTGCACTAATGTTTTTATAGGTGTAATCATAAGCTTGTAATTCAATACATGATTTCTACGGCGGAATACACAAGTTGCTAACTCAAGATAGCTTTGCATTCAACGATTATGATTTAACGTTAGTTTTCCCGGTTCGATTATCTTTAGGAGTGCAAAACTACCCAAGGCACCCGAAATCAAATATAATATCGCTAGAAATACCGAAATAGGTTCAAAGATTTGTTTGACTAACCTCAAACGATGAAGAACGACCGAGAACAATGAAGAACAACAAAGAATGGGGACATCACCTTCAAAAATCTCCTCCGAAGCTTGAACAATCAACTCTACTATGATAATGAAGGGCTAGGAAGGCTAGAAATCAATCAATGTAGCTGGGGGACGTTGAGAGAGAGGGGGGGGGGGAGTGTCTTTGGGTCGTGAGGAATGAAAGAGGAGATGTTATTTTATAACATCAGTATGTTCTTAACGTATGTTATGCCTTTAGGTTTACGTACGTAAGGTACTTAACGTACGTTATGTCTTACCGGATAACGTACGTAAGGTATGTTCAAAAGTTTCTGCCCAAAATGACACCCAACATTACGTACGTAATGACATAGTAGCGTACGTAAAAATTCTAACGTAACGTATGTAACACCCCTATTTTAGAGCATGCATTTATTTTATAATTTATAGAACTTATATAGCAACAACTTTTTAAAATGTCATTTAAAATAATTTGAAGGGAGATTAAATATCCTTAAGAAAAATACTGGCATAATTGCAGCGAAAATTGAAATAAAGTCAACCATTTCACAAGTAAATATAAAATAAATTCCCAATATTTCAAAATATCCATAATCTCCAACCATGATATTGAAGTCAAAGTTAAAATTTTAAATGAATGAATTAAATAAAAATTGATAAATATTATTATCACGCCACATCTTTGCCCACCACATCAATCTCCTCAACTTGAAAGATTTAAATAATGGGGTGAGCTTTCAACTTATTCAGAAGAGGGAACATTTTATTAAATTTAAATACATACGTGTTGCCAAGTAATTAAAGATTTAAAGTAATTTTATAATTAATAGTAATATATTATATTTTGATCTATCCAACATCCAACAAGAACTCTACCCAAATCAAAACTCTCTAAGCTTTAAAACTCTTACTCCCCCAAGTAAATCCTACAAGTATAAATACATAACACAAACTATCATAAATCTTTTGAAATCTATACACTACATAATACACGGCAGAAAAAAAAAAAAGATATAGAAAGCTGCTCATAACTTTTCTTCACGGCAGAATCGAGCAAGAAAGTTAGCTGCTCTTTTTACACAATTCACATCAATAATACATATTTCCTCTACAAGTCCTACTGCAAAACAGGGAGAATCAGCATCGTCCAGCCCCAAATCGAAGTTCCTGCCTGGTATTAATCCGACACCTCGACTTTCCTTTGGAAAGGTTAAACCAAATATCTAATATTTTCTTCGTGTATTTGAAGCAAAACCACGAGAAGTTCATTCCTCAAACCATTAATCCGTTCCTCGGCATTCAACATAGCCAAAATTGAAATTTGCAAATCAAACCCAACACCTCGTCCAGTCGGCCGAACCAGAAATCGGATGTCTCAACCCCAGTATAGACAAATCCAATTTCGAAATTCATCCACACACATCTACCAGTCCAGAATCGGCTAAATTCCTATCCACTCTATCTCAAACAGATTCGGGTCGAGCCCGAAACCCACCTTTGCCTGAGTTGTCGATTTGAAACCACCTCTTTAACTAGAGTCCATCAAATCCCACTTTCCAGCTCTGATTTCCGGAGACTTTTCCCCCTTCGGACCAGGTCCTCCGCCACCGCCTCCATGAGCCGTACTGTTTGTGCTTCACATTCCCTGAACCAGTAGCCAACTCAAACCAAAACCCAGTTTTGAGTCCGAACCCCTCCTCAATTGTAGTATTAAATTGAAACCTTATCTGCGTTCCTGACCCACCGCCGTCATCTTGTCCGCTGCGGTTTGAGTTGGTGCTACCGAGTGTCGAGTGTGTGTGGATTTATCTCAATCCCACAACACCAATTCAATCACCAAACATCCGATTTTTTTTCCATCCTTCCTCTTCCACTGTGTGTGAATTCGTAGGTGAAAGAGAGTTTTTGAGGGAGAGAGAGGGTCGACATGAGTGTTGAAGGGAGAAGGATAAGAAATGAGATAATCGGCTGCCCTAGTTGTGTTAAAAGGGTTTTTATACCCTTAGTTTTCAGTGAGTTTCAATGTAACCCTAGACTTTTTCCAGCCTTGTAATTTCAGTCCATTTAGTCTTCAATTCTCTCAAATTAACCCCAGCCTACTTATAATTATTCCAAATTCAGTCCTTGCGTTTTCTCAATTCTTTTAATTTGATCCCATCTAGTTTTCAATATTTAAATCAGATCTCTTTTACTCAATTATAAATTCAATAATTTATGTTAATTTATTTTGGGCGCTATATTAATATTAGAATTTAATTGTTATTTTAGGAGACGATTTGGACTGATTTCAGTGATTCAATCGCATTCGCATCTCAAACTTTCAAGGATAATCATCGTATTTCGAGGTGGGGATTTTACGCTTGTTTTATTTAATCCATGATGTTACTTGTATATATGCTTGTTTCTTGCCAAATATTTGTATGCACAAAGTTTGCATATTATTTACGTTGTAGCCTCCAATGAGTAGTAGACATATTGTGCTCAAAGTTTGCATATTGTTTACGTTGTAGCCTCCAATGAGTAGTAGGCATAATGTGCTCAAAGTTAGCATGTTAATTACGTTGTAGCCTCCAATGAGTAGTAGGCAGTATGCACAAAGTTGGCATATTAATGGCCCTCGAGCAATCACCAAGTTTAGGCATATCATATCTACTTTGCAACATGTATGTATTTAAATTTAACAAAGCGTTCCCTCCTCACTGAGCGAGTTGAAAGCTCACACCATTATTTAAACCTTTCAGGTTGAAGAGACTGGCGTTGTGGACAAAGACGTGGCGTGATAATAATATTTATCAACTTTTTATTTATTTCGTTTATTTAAAATTTTAACTTTGGCTTCAATGTCATGGTTGGAGATTATGGATGTTTTGAAATGTTGGGAATTTATTTTATATTTACTTGCGAAATGGTTGACTGTATTTTAATTTCCGCCGCAATTATGCAAGTATTTATCTTAAGGATATTTAATCTCCCTTGAAACTATTTTAAGTGACATTTTGAAAAGTTGTCGCTGCTAAGTGGCATCAGTGCGGGTCTACGGTTCTGTAGACTTGTCAAAATAATTTCTTTTTTAAACAAAAATTTCCTTTTTTGCAAGTTGTCAAAACTTTAATGGCATCTATGATTATTATCATCCACCGTCGCCACTCCACGTCAACTCTAAGGTATACATATCAAGTTATGTTTATGTTGTAATCGTAATAAAATTTTACGATTATGAGATTCAACTTATTTTTAAAATCACGTTGCAATACCATATTTATATTTTAGAGATGATATGCTATTGAGATTCATAATAAATGTTGGACATATATGTGCTTTCTTATAAATTTATAAACACGTGTAGATACGTTAATATAGCACTTCTAGAACGTCTAATGGGAGAAATTAACCCTTAGACGCGATGTATACTTTTATTCCGATCCCCTATGAGGAGATTCCTAAGAAGTCCTTGACTATAATGCACCCTAGGACCATGGCAACTCGTGGACGTGGACGCCCAGCTAACCGAGGTGCTAATAATCTCGGTGGTCAGAATGCCAACTTTGGTGATGGAGCTGGTGGTGATGGTAACGGAGGTCAAGATAACCGCAATAATAATGGGCCAACTCTTACCCAGGCACAAGTTGTGCAACAGTTCCGATGTTTCACACCACCATCATTCAATGGTCGAGAAGGACCAGCTTTTGTCGATGAATGGTTGATGTCGCTGGAGCGTACCCTTGAGCTCATTGGGTGCACCGATGCGCAAAAGATTCTTTGCGCCCAGTATCAAATGGTAGAGGATGCTGGACGCTGGAGGATGAGCTATTAGCATTTGAGGCCGGCAACCGAGCATGCTGCATTAACTTGGGATCGGTTTAAAGAATTAGTGATGGAACAGTACTATCCACAGCACTACCGAGAGAAGATGGAGAGAGATTTCTGGAAACTTGATCAAGGGAGCTTATTGGTTGAATAATACGAGAGAAAATTCAACCAAATCAGCTTCTTTGTGGAGCACATGGTGGATACTGACCGCAAGAGGGCCCTTAAGTTCCGGAGTGATTTACGCCCAAGTATTCGTCACATTATGGCTGGTCATGGGGTGCTACCGTATACCGAGATAGTGTTCCGAGCTCAAGAGGTTGAAGCTAGTCAGAACTTGAGTTCTCAACCAGCTGCTAAGTCATCTTCTGGGAAGAGAGGTTGGAATGGGAATCAATCTAAGTCGGCGGCTTCCAATAAGCAGAAGAATGTAGATGAGAAATCTGGACCGGGTGCGCCGATCACTAGGCCTGCATGCCCAAAGTGTGGTAAGAATCATGGCGGGGAGTGTTTGTATGGAAAGGGTGTCTGCTATAATTGCGGGAAGCCAGGTCACACAAGTCGACATTGTCCACAATCTAAGGGAAAAGGACAAGCATCGGGAGGTCAAGCTCAGGTCTACTCAATGAATCAGGCTGATGATAGTCCCGTCACAGTGTCAGGTATGCTATGATCTCTAATATGCCTTGCATTTGCTTTGTTTGACACTGATGCCACACACTCTTTTATGTCTGCAAAGTTTTATCATGCCACTGGTCATAGAAGCGTTAAAACTATTGAGTCTATTGAGGTTAGCTTATTGTCATGAAATACGATACTCACTAATAGGATGATTGTCGAGAATATTGAGATAGGAGGAAGGGAATTTGACGCTAGTCTGTATTTAATTAACTCGATGGATTTTGACGTGATCCTTGGTATGGACTGGCTCGATAAGACAAGATGCCGATATAAGATGCCGTGAGAGGAAGGTGATATTGAGGTGTTCTGAAGGTGAGTCGATCACCTTTTATGGTACTTAGAGGAGGGCAGTACCAAGAGTAATCACAACCATGAAGGCACTAAGAAGTCTAGGGAAGGAGGAATGTCAGGGTTACTTGGTGAGTTTCATCGACACTCGTACTAATGAGGTGTCCCCTACATACGTACCTATGGTACGAGAGTTTTTGGATGTGTTTCCAGAAGAATTGCCGGGAGTCCCACCCGACCGGCAAGTGGAGTTTAGTATTGATTTTATCCCCGGAGCAGTCCCGACATCCAAAGCGCCATATAGAATGGCTCCGAAGGAACTTCAAGAATTAAAGGTCCAAATACAAGAGCTGGTAGAGCTCGGATTTGTTCATCCTAGTCTGTCACCATGGGGTGCACCAGTGCAGTTTGTAAGAAAGAAGGATGGGCCACTTCGGATGTGTATAAATTACAGAGAGTTGAATCGACTCACGATGAAGAACAAGTACCCACTACCGAGAATCGAAGATCTATTCGATCAGTTGAGGGGAGCCGGAACCTTTTCGAAGATCGATTTGCGGTCGGGGTACCACCAACTGAAGATTAGTTTGTGATGCCATTTGGTCTGAGTAATGCACCAGCAGTCTTTATGGATTTGATGAATAGGGTGTTCCAACCTTACTTGGATAAGTTCATGATCATCTTCATAGAAGACATATTGGTGTATTCTAAGGACAAGGAACAACACCAAGATCATTTGAGGATTTCATTGGAGACACTTCGCCAGGAGAAGTTGTATGCCAAGTTCAAGAAATGTGAGTTTTGGTTAAACATAGTTGGATTCCTTGGACATGTGGTGACTTCAAAAGAAATTGAGGTAGATTCCGATAAGGTTATAGCAGTGAGTAGTTGGGGAGTACCCAAGAAATGCGAGCGAAGTTCGCAGCTTTCTGGGCCTAGCTGGCTATTATAGAAGATTTATCGAAGGATTTTCGAAAATTGCCACTCCTATGACCTAATTAACAAGGAAAGGCATGAGGTTTGAATGGAGTGACAGGTGCGAGGAAAGTTTTCAAGAGTTGAAAAGGAGACTAACCTCGGCACCAGTATTAACGATTCCTGACCCGACAGAAGACTTTGTTATTTATAGTGATGCCTCAAAGCAGGGGTTGGGTTGTGTTCCAATGCAACATGGTAAAGTAGTAGCCTATGCATCGAGACGGCTTAAACCACACGATTTGAACTATCCAACGCATGATCTGTAGTTGGCTATTGTAGTACATGCGCTGAAGATTTGGCGTCACTATCTCTACGGAGGGAAGTGTGAGATATACACGGACCATAAAAGTTTGAAATATCTTTTCACACAGAAGGATCTTAACATGAGACAAAGGCGATGGTTAGAATTGGTGAAGAACTATGATTGTACCATTCATTACCATCCGGGTAAGGCTAGTGTGGTAGCTGATGCCTTGAGTCAGAAGACTAGAGGCGAAATAGCTTGCTTGACCGATCAGGAGAGTTTGATAAAGAAGTTCTCCGAGTTGAGGATTGAGGTAGTTGAGTCTTCAAAGTGTTCGAAAGCAATCCTATCATCTTTGGTTTTGCAACCAAACTTGAGGGATAAGATTAAGGAGGCTCAACCACGTGATAAGTTCTTGTGTAAGATGAAGGATCGAGCACAAGATGGAAGTATTGAAAAATCTGCCGTTGTCGCAGACGACGTTTTTACTTATGATGGGAGGTTATGTGTTCCTAAGGATCCATCCCTTAAGTAGCAAATTCTTGAAGAAGCTCACAGTGCACCATACTCTGCTCACCCTGGAGGTACAAAGATGTACCACAGAGAGGAATGAAATGGGACATTGGTGTATTTGTGGAGATGTGTGTGATATGTCAGCAGACGAAGGCAGAACACCAACGGCCAGGAGTTTTACTTCAACCGTTAGAAATCCCAGAATGGAAATGGGAGCATATAACAATGGATTTCGTGGTTGGTCTGCCACGAACCGTGAGGAAGGACGATGCTATCTGGGTGATAGTGGATCCTTTGACGGAGTCATCTCATTTTCTACCTGTGAGGATGACTTACAGTATGGAACAATATGTGAAGATTTATATTCGGGAGATTGTGAGGTTACATGGTGTTTCAGTGTCGGTCGTCTCAGATAGAGATCCACGATTTATGTCGAAATTTTGGAAAAGTCTTCGAAGTGCATTGGGCAGTAAATTGAATTTCAGTACTGCATATCATCTTCAAGCCGATGGTCAATCTGAACGGACAATCAAGACACTTGAAGATTTATTGAGGGCGTGTGTTCTTGATACTGGTGAGAATTGGGAGAATATTTTGCCTTTAGTAGAGTTTGCTTATAACAATAGTTACCAAGCGACTATACAAATGGCCCCATATGAGGCTCTGTACGGAAGGAAATTTCGATCGCCCCTTTATTGGAGTGAGGTTGGAGAAGGAAAGATTTTGGATCCAGAATTGATCGGGCAGACTGTAGAGAATATAGCCGAAGTCAAAAGTAGAATTAAGACTTACCAGGATCGGCAGAAGTCTTATGCTGATAAACGAAGGAAAGATATCCAATTTGAGATTGGAGAAAATGTGTTCTTAAAGGTAGCGCCGATGAAAGGAGTGATACGATTCAATAAAAAGGGAAAGCTACAGCCTCGTTATATCGGACCCTTTGAGATTTTGGGTCGTATTGTTGACCTTTCTTATAGTTTGGCATTGTCGTTAGAGTTATTAGGAGTGCACAATGTCTTTCATGTCTCCATGCTGAGAAAATACGTACATGATCCTGGTTATGTATGCAATTTCCAAGAGTTGCATGTAGCCAAGAACCTGACTTATGAGGAAGTGCCTACAACTTTTGTGGAGCGTAGGGTACATCGGTTACGAAACAGAGAGGTTAAACTGGTAAAAGTTCAGTAGAGCCTTCATGGACCGAACGAAGCGACTTGGGAACGTGAAGAAGAGATCCATTCTAAGTATCCAACGTTCGCCATTGTAGGTACATGATTTAATTTTCGAGGACGAAAATTCATTTAAGAGGGGTAGGTTGTAACGCCCAGATTTTCGAGCATGTATTTATTTTATAATTTATAGAAAGCGCATGAATGATTTTAAATGTCCAACAATTTATTTACGAAATTCATTCTATTTATTAAATAAGGTCCAATTTTTTCCTTATTCTCATATCATGATTGTAGTTTATGCTCCAGGCTCGAGTCCAACTTCTCATATTATAATAGCCCACATCGATTTTACTTGATTATTCTAAATGCAATATCAAAAACCTATTATTATTCCTATTATTAATCTAACAATTTAATTTCCCATTATTATTAATATCGTAAATTAATAGGTTATTAATAAAGATTAATTAAAGCAATTTAATTAATTTAATCTGATACCACTTATGTAGCGACAACTTTTCAAAATGTCATTTAAAATGGTTTCAAGGGAGATTAAATATCCTTAAGAAAAATACTTGCATAATTACAGCGGAACTTAAAATAAAGTCAACCATTTCGCAAGTAAATATAAAATAAATTCCCAACAGTTCAAAACATCCATAATCTCCAACCATGACATTGAAGCCAAAGTTAAAATTCTAAATGAACGAAATAAATAAAAAGCTGATAGATATTATTATCACGCCACGTCTTTGCCCACCACGTCAGTCTCCTCAACCTGAAAGGTTTCAATAATGGGGTGAGCTTTGAACTCGCTCAGTGAGGAGGGAACGCTTTGTTAAATTTAAATACATACATGTTGCCAAGTAGATATGACATGCTTGAACCTGGTGATTGCTCGAGGGCCATTAATATGCCAACTTTGTGCATACTGTCTACTAGTCATTGGAGGCTACAACGTAATTAACATGCAAACTTTGAATACATTATGCCTACTACTCTTTGGAGGCTACAACGTAAATAATATGCAAACTTTGAGCACAATATGCCTACTACTCATTGGAGGCTACAACGTAAATAATATGCAAACTTTGTGCATACAAATATTTGGCAAGAAACAAGCATATATACAAGTAACATCATGCATTAAATAAAATAAGCGTAAAATCCCCACCTCAAAATACGATGATTATCCTTGAAAGTTTGAGATGCGAATGCAGTTCAAATCATAGGCTCCAAGTCCTCGTCTCCTAAAATAAAAATTAAATTCTAATATTAATATAGCGCCCAAAATTAATTGAATACTACAATTGAGGAGGGGTTCGAACTCAAAATTGGGTTTTGGTTTGAGTTGGCTACTGGTTCAGGGAATCTGAAGTACAAACAGGACGGCTCATGGCGGCGGTGGTGGAGGGCCTGGTCCGAAGGGCTAAAAGTCTCGGGAAATCAGAGCTGGAAAGTGGGATTTGATGGACTCTGGTTAAATAGGTGGTTTCAAATCGACAACTCAGGCAAATGTGGGTTTTGGGTTCAATCCGAATCTGGTTGAGATAGAGTGGATGGGAATTTAGTCGATTCTGGACTGGTAGATTTGTGTGGATGAATTTTGAAATTGGATTTGTGTATACTGGGGTTGAGACATCCGATTTCTGGTTCGGTCGGCTGGACAAGGTGTTGGGTTTGATTTGCAAATTTCAATGTTGGCTATGTTGATTGCCAAGGAACAGCTCAATGGTTTGAGGAATGAACTTCTCGTGGTTTTGCTTCAAATACACGAAGAAATTATTAGATATTTGGTTTTACATCGCCGAAGAAAAGTCGAGGTGTCGGATTAATGCCAGGTAGGTGTTAGGAGTATGCCCTCGAATACCACTCAGAGGATGTTGAGTGAGGGCATTGTACTTGTAATTATGTAAATCATAAATATAAGGCATTGGATGTTTCTTTATTTACTGGTAATTACTGGCATTCGTAACTCGTAAATATACATATAGAAACTAGTCCGTGTATTTGAGAGCAAAACGTTCCACTGCTTATTGGATAAGGGGTTGGCACTGGAAAGGTTTATAGCTCAAATACTTAATCGTTCGCAAGTCGATGAAACTTGACTGGGCGTTAAGTTTATGTGAAGACTTGTATGACATGTTCTTTGACATAGAGAGTGCCTGTCGAACACTAATGGTTAGTGGGAGCACATGTTATAGGTATGGTAACTGGATTAGTATACTCGAACTGACTCACCCTCGATTCATCACACGGATTTCACTCTGGGACAGTCAATGACGGAATCGAAAGGTTGTGATAGGTATTCGTGAACCTTCAACTTGAGGATTTAGTAGGGATGTGCTTGTGACATCAAGATTTTCATTAAAGTAGTTCGACCCTGTAAACTAGGAGGTGGGGGTCAACCTCGACGTGCATCTTGACGGGCAAGTAGCAGGTCCTACTGAATACCAAGATAGAATTCTTTCTCCCATTAGTGAGCGGGTTATATGTCCTATGCGGTTATTGACAGATGAGATCATAAGTCTATGTCCAAAGCATTGGAGCTAGCTGTATTCGATACATGAGAGCTCGATGATCTTGATTTGCACTAACACATGCATAGCATCAAGTACAGACAGAGTTTGACTGACCGTGACCCTATAACTTGATCGGGACATTTGAAAGAATGGTTTATACGTATACTAGTATTCACGACAGAATGGTTCTTGAATGATCCCAATCATTCGTTCTCAGTTGGAGTACAGTGTTGGCCGCCAGGGTTGCTAGGTGGTGCTACTACTCTTTGGTTCCTCCCATTGCTGACTGAGACGGACCTACCGAGTCGCGCAATAGGATTAACGACGGAATGAATCAATCTTATTCTCTCATTATGAATATTAGGTATTGGATCTAATTTTGGGACATTGGATGTCTAAATCGATTTATTGGATAAATTGATTTACGGCCTAATGAAATAAATTAATTACTGGGTGATTAATTCAATTCATAAATATAATTATTTCTTGGAGAAATTAATTATGTTATTTTGTATTTGATATGATTAATTAATTGGATTAATTAATTGATATAAATACATCGGAACGGAATTGGTGTTTATCTGTTTGGACTTTCAGGAGTCCGAAACGAACCTAACTCATCCCGGTTCTTCTAGATGGCCAACCCCTTCCACCAACCTTCCACTTAGTTTTTGTCTCCATTTTATAAATGGAAGACCAAAGACTTAAGAGATATGGTATCTCTTATTATAATGTGAAAGGTGATTTGGGGAGATGTTGATAAAGGAATAAATGAAGACTTCCACTCTTACTTTTAGTGAGAGTAACTCACGGATCCTTTAGCAAGAGAAAGAGAGATAAAAACATCTCCAAGTCTTCTTCGTCTTCATCACAAGTTCTTGATTTTTCTTGGAGAAAAATTGAGAGATAAATTGAGAGATAGTGAGTTATACACTTAGAGTGTTATAATCACAATCGAAAGCTTCTACAACCTTGTTCTAGCCGTATCCTTAGAGGATAACGAGGTTTAGTCATTCTGGTCGTTTCTCCGGGGCATGGCAAGTAGAGACGCGGTCCTTTCGGCGTTAGATCATCCAAGAGCTTGGAGCAGATTGGATTTGTAGATATCAAGCAAAGCTCGGGGAATAGCTCAAAAGAAGGATACCATTTAATCAACATTCTACAAGTGTATGTTTTCTCGTATCTCTTGTGTTTGGTTTAATATTCGTATATACGTAGCTCGATCGATCCTCGTAGGGATTCAGATCGAATTAATTTTCATTTTACCGCTTTCGCTGGGCCTTCGATTTAGGCACCGAATCCCAACAGTGGTATCGGAGCGTAGGTCTTGCGATCGTATATACGATATTGGCATTTGGAATGCTCGATTTGATGGTGAATGATTTGGAATCATTTTAGTCATAATCGTGGTATATGTTTTACGTTCGTTGTAGTTATATTTTCGTAAGTTTATGTCAAAATATAAATCTTAATTTCTCAGAAATGTGATTTATATTGAAGATAAATGTTGGAAAATATAGATATTGGATATCCGGTCGAGAAACGAGCCCCGAATTGCCGTTGGACGGTCCGGGAGTCGTCCGAAAGGAGGGAGCCGCGGCCCAGGGCTCGGGGGCCGCAACCCAGGGCTGTTGCAGCCCGTTGGTAATGTTTCTGGACTATGGGCCGCGGCCCAGGCCCAGGAGGTCGTGGCCCAGGGCTCCTGGGCAGCCCTACTGCTGCCCAATGTTGTTTTCGGGCGCGGTTCAGCCCATTTCGGACCCGTTTCGGGCTTATTTGCTTCGTGTATTCCTAAAAATGATTTCCCACATTTTAAATTGAATTTAATATGATTAAAATTATATATGGTGTTTAATTTTATAAGGGAAATTTATTTATTGGAATACTCGTGGTCGACCGAATTATTTTGAACGTTTTCATATTACTGATTGTGTGAATCGATTGGATCAGTTCATATTGTTGATTGGATCAATGTATCTCTATGCTTTCCATTTATATAGTATTTATTGGATGAATGCTTTTGAACGGGGATGTGTTTCGTGGACTTAGTTTTGAATCGTTCGTTTTATTCGATTGGGTTGTAAAGGCCGTTTTGAGCCTATTTATTTTACTAGAAATATTTATATTTAGGATACAATTTTCAATGAAAAATTTATATGTAATGACGAAGACCGTAGGAAGATCCGTTTTGAGAAGACGAAGATTCAAGACGAAGACTTGTAATTAGATTGCGGAGTTTTTTTTCTAGGAAAGGTCCATGAACCACATGTTGGTTGCAACTAGGTTGTGAATGGTTGTTTCATATTGTATGAATGCCACAAACGCGCTTAAATGAATTAATGTGCAAAGTGTAACATTAATCGCGAAAATCCTCCCACAACAAATTATTAAGTTTATAAGGTTTCAAGGTTTTCCTTCCCTCCATCGAGTTTTCGGGAAATTGAAATCCAAACCGGATGTTCTATGCTTCCGAGTTAACGGGGTAGTTGTTCGGGGAGGATGGATAAATTACCGGGAGCGCATTGGATGCCTTCGGTTGGAGCAAATTTTATCCCTAGAAACCTGATAGGTTGCCGGATAAAATTCAATTGTGAAACTGATTTGCGTCGATGGTGTAAACTTAACTTGTTCACGAATCATAGAAACCGTATAGATTGAGGGGAGTGAACAAGGGGAAAAAGAAGATCGAATCATCCATTAGATGGGTTGGTGTTGGACACCACTTTATGAAAATTAATAGACTAGAAACCTGTTCGGTTGCCCTCTATTAAGATTTATAAAGAACTCGATCACCACTATGAAGTAGAGCGACGATACTTCCGGATTTCAATGGGAGTGTGTTATTCCAATAAAAATAGTGGGAGATGGGTAACAAGAATAGAAAAGACCTTAATTCTATACTCAGATCATAATATAACTAGTCACTAATTAATCTGTTATACTTAATACAGACATAACTCTCAATATGACAATGAATCCACTCGCAATTCTACTCGAGAAAAACACCCTGATTTGACCTAACTTTGTGGACTGGCTCCGCAATCTGATGATTGTCCTCAGTATAGAGGCACTGGGATATGTCTTGGAGACGGACATTCCGGCGCCTCCTGTGCGGACTAGAGCCAATCAGTAAGAGATTGAAAACCACGAAAAGTGGGTTAAGGATGACATAAAAGTCTGTACTTACATGATGGATTATATGTCTAATGAGCTTCAGAGAGCTCATGAGAAAATGACTTCTGCTAGGCAGATTATATCTCACTTAACCGAGCTTTATGGTGAGCACAGCAGAACTGCTAGATATGAGATATCCAAGCAACTATTCGGTGCAAGGATGAAGTAAGGTGAAAAGGTTGGGGAACACGTCCTCAAAATGATATCCATGGTCGAGAGATTGGAGGCTCTTGATTTTAAAATGGATACTTCTCTCCAAACCGACCTTATCCTACAGTCTCTTCCTGATTCTTTCTCACAGTTTGTTATGAACTTTAACTGCAATGAGATTGCATGTAATTTAGCTGGGCTAATGAACAAACTGGTGACCGCTCAATCTCAGGTGAAGACTCCGCGGATGAAGGAGTCTGCCCTTGTGATTTCTTCTGGATCTTGGAGGTCTAAGAATAAGAAGAAAAAGACCAAGAAGCAGACCGGACCACAAGTTAAGGACTTAAGGGTAAGGGCAAGGCCCCGACGGTTCCGAAGAACAAGAAGAAGAAGGATGCCTGTCTCAAGTGTGGTGAGCTGGGCCACTGGGCTAGAACTGTCCGATTATTCATGGCACTTCAGGTACAGAACTTTTAGTTTGGGAAACAAATTGTTCTGCTACTGTATTTTCTACTTCGTGGATACTGGATTCTGGTGCTAGTTCTCATATTTGTACCGTAAATCAGGATCTGGAACAAAGTAGGAAGCTTGGAGTTGGAGAAGTTATGATCATAGTCGGAAGCAGGCATAGTGTCGAGGCGACCGGCATAGGATCACTTCTTTTGGTTTTAGAATCCGGTTTTGTTTTAACTTTAGAAGATGTACTTGTTTTACCCAAGGGGCACAAAAATATTGTATCCATTCCGGTCATGGACCGAAAAAGCTTTTCATTTTTCATTGGTGATGGTTCCTGCAAAATTTATTTCAGAAATAAACTAGTGGGTACTGCTACATTGTAAAATAAATTGTATCATCTCAATCTCAAAGAACAAAGTAGTTTTGAATTCTATGACTAGAAAACGTGGTAGGGATGAAACCAATCAAGTTTTGAAATGGCATCTTAGACTTGGTTATGTTGGTCAGACCAAGGTTTACAAGATGGAAAAATATGGACTTATGAGTCCATTGGGATCGGATCCCTTTCCTACTTGTGAATCTGGCCTTAAAGGCAAAATGACTAAGTCTGCCTTCACAGGGACTTTTGAAAGAGTCGCTGATAAACTGGGATTAATCCATACCGACGTATGTAGTGCTTCGGAAGTACCACGTGATGGATATCAATATTTCATTATGTTTACAGACGATCATACTAGGTATGTTATGTATACTTAATGAAACATAAATCCGAGGCCTTTGAGAAATTCCAGGAATTAAAGGCCCTAGTAGAGAAACAAACTGGTAATTATATCAAAGCACTTCGGTCGGACCGAGGTGGCGAGTATAAAAGTACGGAGTTTGACGAGTTCCTTAAGGAACATGGAATAGTTTCACAACTAACACCTCCAGGTACTCCTCAGTTAAATGGTGTGTCAGAAAGAAGGAACAGGACCTTGTTGAACATGGTCCGTTCCATGCTGGGCTTTACTGACTTACCGATTTACCTGTGGGGGTATGCACTCCTGACTGCTGCTTACATCTTGAATAGATGTCCTTCCAAATCCGTTCCTAAAACTCCACATGAGATGTGGGAGGGCAGGAAACCAAGTCTTAATCATATTAGGATTTGGGGATGTCCCGCCTATGTCAAGAAGACTAAGGTGGAGAAGTTGGAAGCTAGGTCCGCGAAGGGACATTTCATTGGATTCCCATCTGGGACGATGGGATATCTATTCTACATGCCTGAAGATCGAAAGATCATTGTTGCTTTACAAGCACACTTCCTGGAAGATGAGTTCATTCAGAAGGCAGAAAGGTAGAAGTATTCATTTAGAAGAATACAATGAAACTCCTCAGAGACACTGTACAAGAATCTGGAACCGATCCTTCTGAAACACAAGTACAACCACCTCATAGGTCTAGTAGGGTGTCTCATTTACCTGAGAGGTATGGGCTTGTGCACATGGAGGAGCGGGGTCTCCATGAGGTTCCAAGTGATAGCCAAGAGACCGACCCAACGACCTATGACCAGGCGATGGTGGATGTAGACTCCGCGAAATGGCGTGAAGCTATGGAAGCTGAGATAGACTCGATGCATGTCAATCAGGTTTGGACTCTAGTAGACTGCCCCAAGGGCATAGTGCCTATTGGGAACAAGTGGATCTAGAAGAGAAAGACGGATGGTGATGGCAAGGTTGACGCCTATAAGGCCAGGCTTGTGGCAAAGGGTTATACACAGAAAGAAGGGATCGACTACTGTTAGGAGTATGCCCTCCAATGCCACTCAGAGGTTGTTGAGTGAGGGCATTGTACTTATAATTATGTAAATCATTTATATAAGGCAATGAATGTTTCTTTATTTACTGGTAGTTACTGGCATTCCTAACTCGTAAATATACATATAGAAACTAGTCCGTGTATTTGAGAACAAAACGTTCCACTCCTTATTGGATAAGGGGTCGGCCTTTGGAAAGGTTTATAGCTCAAATACTTAATCGTCATAAGTCGATGAAACTTGACCGGGCGTTAAGTTTATGTAAAGACTTGTATGATGTGTTCTTTGACAAGGATAGTGCCCGTCGAACACTAATGGTTAGTGGGAGCACACGTTATAGGTATGCTAATTGGATTAGTATACTCGAACCGACTCACCTCGATTCGTCACATGGATTTCACTCCGAGATAGTCAATGATGGAATCGAAAGGTTGTGATAGGTATTCGTGAACCTTCGACTTGAGGATTTAGTAGGGATGTGCTTTTGACGTCAAGATTTTTATTAGAGTAGTTCGACCCTGTAAACCGGAAGGCAGGGGTCAACCTCGACGTGCATCTTGATGGGCAAGTAGCAGGTCCTACTGAATACCAAGATAGAATTCTTTCTCCTGTTAGTGAACGGGTTATATGTCCTATGCGGTTATTGGCAGATGAGATCATAAGTCTTTGGCCAAAGCATTGGAGCTAGCTGTATTAGATACACGAGAGCTCGATGATCTCGATTTGCATTAACGCATGCATAGCGTCAAGTACAGATAGGGTTTGACTGACCGTGACCCTATAACTTGATCGGGACATTTGAAAGAAGGGTTTATACGTATACTGGTATTCACGACAGAATGGTTCTTGAATGATCCCAATCATTCGTTCTCAGTTGGGGTAAAGTGTAGGCCGCCAGGCTGGCTAGGTGGTTCTACTACTCTTTGGTTCCTCCCATTGCTGACTGAGACGGACCTACCGAGTCGCGCATTAGGATTGACGACGGAATGAATCAAGCTAATTCTCTCATTATGTGTATTAGATATTGGATATCTAAATTTGGGACATTAGATGTCTAAATCGATTTATTGGGTAAATTGATTTACGGCCTAATGAATTAAATAAATTACTGGGTGATTAATTTAATTCATGTATATAATTATTTCTTGTAGAAATTAATTATATTATTTCGTATTTGATATGTTTAATTAATTGGATTAATTAATCGATATAAATACATCGAAACGGAATCGGAGTTTATCTGTTTGGACTTTGGGAGTCTGAAACGAACCGAACTCGTCCGTTTTTCATCATGGCCACCCTCCTCTTTTCCACCTAACTTCCCCTTGTCTTTTGTTTCCATTTTATATGGATGATATTGACATGGTGGGGATACCTCTCATGTGAATGAGTTGTATAAGTTGGTGGAAGGTGTATTAATAATTAGAGGTAGACTTGTGATTGAGTAGATATATAATATCACATATGTAATACACACCTTGGAGGAGAGAGACGTAAGAAAGTTTGAAGGAGAGAGAGAAAAAAACTTAGAGTTCATTTCTTGGTGTTCATACTTCTTCATCTTCTTCACTAACTTCTTCATTTTTCTTGGAGAAAATTGAGAGAAAATATTGAGAGAATTTTGATAAATATACTTGGAGTATATTCATCAAAATCAATAGCTTCATCACCTAGCTCTAGCTGTATCCTCGGAGGATAGCAAGGTGTTGTCAGTCCGTTCGTTTTTCCAAGTAGCGTGGCAAGTAGAGACGCGGTGCTTTCGGCGTTGGATCGTTCAAGGGCTTGAAGCGGAATAGATTCGTAGAGATCAAGCAAAGCTTGGGGAATAGCTCAAGAGAAGGTTATCCATCTAATCAACGGACTACAAGGGTGAGTTTCTATATCTCTTGTTATTCGTTTTGATATTCGTATATACGTAGCTCGATCGATCCTCGTAGGGATTGGTCGAATTAATTTTGTTTTACCGCTCACTGGCCTTCGATTTAGGAACCGAATACCAACAGTGGTATCGGAGCGTAGGTCTTGCGATCGTATATACGATATTGTCATTTGGAATGCTCAATTAGATGGTGAATGATTTGGAATCATTTTAGTCATAATCGTGGTATATGTTTTTCGTTCGTAATAATTGTATTTTTTGTAAGTTTATATCTAAATATAAATCTTAAATTTCGGGAAATATGATTTATATTGAAGATACGAAAGTCGGAAAATATTGATATTGGATATCCGGTCGAAAATCTAGCCCCGAATCGTCGTCGGACGATTTTTGGACAAAAAGGGTAATCTGGCCGAGAGTGACTCGACCATGTCTGGGTGACACGGCCGTGTCCGGCAGTGTGGCCAAGTCACCGCCAGTGCAGACTCGACCTTGTCTGGGTGACTCGGCCGTGTCCGGCGATGCCGCAAGTCATCGCCAGTGCACCGACCGTGTCTGGTGACTCGGTCGTGTCTGGCGGCATCTTCCGAGCGTGACTCGGCCATGCCAGCCCGATCGCCGGCAGTCGCCGAGTGACTCGGTCATGCTGGCCAATTTTCACCTCGGCTCGATTTTTTCGTGTATTCTTGAAAATTAATCTCCCACATGTTAAATTGGATTTAGTATAATTAAAATGATTTATGGTATTTCATTTTATAAGGGAAATTTGATTAATTGGAATATTTATGGTCGACCGAATTATTTTGAACGTTATCATATTACCGATTGTGTGAATCGATTGGATCGGTTCGTATTGTTGATTGGATCAATGTACCTCTACGCTTTTCATTTATATAGTATTTATCGGATGAATGCTTTTGAATGGGGATGTGGTTCGTGGACTTAGTTTTGAATCGTTCGTTTTATTCGATTGGGTTGTAAAGGCCGTTTTGAGCCTATTTATTTTACTAGAAATGTTTGTATCTAGGATGCAATTTTCGATGTAAAATTTATATGTAATGACGAAGACCGGAGGAAGATCCGTTTCGAGAAGACGAAGATTCAAGATGAAGACTTGTAATTAGATTACGAAGTTTTTTGTTTTCTAGGAACGGTCCATGAACCACATGTTGGTAGCAACTAGGTTGTGAATGGTTTTTTCATATTGTATGAATACCACAAACGCGCTAATATGATTAATGTGCAAAGTGTAACGTTAATCGCGAAAATTCTCCCACAATAAATAATTAAGTTTATAAGGTTTCAAGGTTTTCCTTTCCTCCATCGAGTTTTTGGGAAATTGAAATCCAAACCGGATGTGCTATGCTTCCGAGTTATCGGGGTAGTCGTTCGGGGAGGACGGATAAATTACCGGGAGC
This sequence comes from Orobanche coerulescens, assembly GCA_033398695.1. Classification (NCBI taxonomy): domain Eukaryota; kingdom Viridiplantae; phylum Streptophyta; class Magnoliopsida; order Lamiales; family Orobanchaceae; genus Orobanche; species Orobanche coerulescens. The sequence continues at coordinate 98,369,876 of CM065818.1, read as the reverse complement.
GCATTGGATGCCTTCGGTTGGAGCAAATTTTATCCCTAGAAACCTGATAGGTTGTCAGATAAGATTCAATTGTGAAACTAATTTGCGTCGATGGTATAAACTTAACTTGTTCACGAACCATAGAAACCGTATAGGTTGAGGGGAGTGAACAAGGGGAAAAAGAAGATCGAATCATCCATTAGATGGGTTGGTGTTGGACACCACTTTATGAAAATTAATAGACTAGAAACCTGTTCGGTTGCCCTCTATTAAGATTTATAAAGAACTCGATCACCACTATGAAGTAGAGCGGCGATACTTCCGGATTTTACATGGGAGTGTGTTATTCCGATAAAAATAGTGGGAGCTGGGCAACAAGAATAGAAAAGACCTTAATTCTGTACTCATAACATAATTGAATGAGTCACTAATTAATCTATCGTACTTAATGCAGACTCAAATCTCAATATGACAATGAATCCACTCGCAATTCTACTCGAAAAGAACACCTTAATGGGACCTAACTTTGTGGATTGGCTCCGCAATCTGATGATTGTCCTCAGTGTAGAGTCACTGGGATACGTCTTGGAGACGGACATTCCGGCACCTCCTGTGCGGACCCGAGCCAATCAGGAAGAGATTGAAAACCACGAAAAGTGAATTAAGGATGACGTGATAGTCCGTGCTTATATGATGGCTTCCATGTCTAATGAGCTTCAGAGAGATCATGAGAAAATGACTTCTGCTAGGCAGATTCTATCTCACTTAACCAAACTTTATGGTGAGCACAACAGAACTGCTAGATATGAGATATCCAAGCAACTGTTCGGTGCAAGGATGAAGGAAGGTGAGAAGGTTGGGAAACATGTCCTCAAAATAATATCCATGATCGAGAGATTGGAGGCTCTTGATTTTAAAATGGATACTTCTCTCCAAACCGACCTTATCCTACAGTCTCTTCCTGATTCTTTCTCACAGTTTGTTATGAACTTTAACTGCAATGAGATTGCATGTAATTTAGCTGGGCTAATGAACAAACTGGTGACCGCTCAATCTCAGGTGAAGACTCCGCGGATGAAGGAGTCTGCCCTTGTGATTTCTTCTGGATCTTGGAGGTCTAAGAATAAGAAGAAAAATACCAAGAAGCAGACCGGACCACAAGTTAAGGACTTAAGGGTAAGGGCAAGGCCCCGACGGTTCCGAAGAACAAGAAGAAGAAGGATGCCTGTCTCAAGTGTGGTGAGCTGGGCCACTAGGCTAGAACTGTCCGATTATTCATGGCACTTCAGGTACAGAACTTTTAGTTTGGGAAACAAATTGTTCTGCTACTGTATTTTCTACTTCGTGGATACTGGATTCTGGTGCTAGTTCTCATATTTGTACCGTAAATCAGGATCTGGAACAAAGTAGGAAGCTTGGAGTTGGAGAAGTTATGATCATAGTCGGAAGCAGGCATAGTGTCGAGGCGACCGACATAGGATCACTTCTTTTGGTTTTAGAATCCGGTTTTGTTTTAACTTTAGAAGATGTACTTGTTTTGCCCAAGGGGCACAAAAATATTGTATCCATTCCGGTCATGGACCGAAAAGCTTTTCATTTTTCATTGGTGATGGTTCCTGCAAAATTTATTTCAGAAATAAACTAGTGGGTACTGCTACATTGTAAAATAAATTGTATCATCTCAATCTCAGCAACAAAGTAGTTGTGAATACTATGACTAGAAAACGTGGTAGGGATGAAACCAATCAAGTTTTGAAATGGCATCTTAGACTTGGTTATGTTGGTCAGACCAAGGTTTACAAGATGGAAAAATATGGACTTATGAGTCCATTGGGATCGGATCCCTTTCCTACTTGTGAATCTGGCCTTAAAGGCAAAATGACTAAGTCTGCCTTCACAGGGACTTTTGAAAGAGTCGCTGATAAACTGGGATTAATCCATACCGACGTATGTAGTGCTTCGGAAGTACCACGTGATGGATATCAATATTTCATTATGTTTACAGACGATCATACTAGGTATGTTATGTATACTTAATGAAACATAAATCCGAGGCCTTTGAGAAATTCCAGGAATTAAAGGCCCTAGTAGAGAAACAAACTGGTAATTATATCAAAGCACTTCGGTCGGACCGAGGTGGCGAGTATAAAAGTACGGAGTTTGACGAGTTCCTTAAGGAACATGGAATAGTTTCACTACTAACACCTCAGTACTCCTCGCTTAAATGGTGTGTCGTAAAGAAGGAACAGGACCTTGTTGAACATGGTCCGTTCCATGCCGGGCTTTACCGACTTACCGATTTACTGTGGGGTATGCACTCTGATCACGCTTACATCTTGAATAGATGTCCTTCCAAATCCGTTCCTAAAACTCCACATGAGATGTGGGAGGGCAGGAAACCAAGTCTTAATCATATTAGGATTTGGGGATGTCCCGCCTATGTCAAGAAGACTAAGGTGGAGAAGTTGGAAGCTAGGTCCGCGAAGGGACATTTCATTGGATTCCCATCTGGGACGATGGGATATCTATTCTACATGCCTGAAGATCGAAAGATCATTGTTACTTTACAAGCACACTTCCTGGAAGATGAGTTCATTCAGGAAGGCAGAGCAGGTAGAAGTATTCATTTAGAAGAATACAATGAAACTCCTCAGGAGACACCTGTACAAGAATCTGGAACCGATCCTTCTGAAACACAAGTACAACCACCTCATAGGTCTAGTAGGGTGTCTCATTTACCTGAGAGGTATGGGCTTGTGCACATGGAGGAGCGGGGTCTCCATGAGGTTCCAAGTGATAGCCAAGAGACCGACCCAACGACCTATGACCAGGCGATGGTGGATGTAGACTCCGCGAAATGGCGTGAAGCTATGGAAGCTGAGATAGACTCGATGCATGTCAATCAGGTTTGGACTCTAGTAGACTGCCCCAAGGGCATAGTGCCTATTGGGAACAAGTGGATCTAGAAGAGAAAGACGGATGGTGATGGCAAGGTTGACGCCTATAAGGCCAGGCTTGTGGCAAAGGGTTATACGTAAAGAAGGGATCGACTACTGTTAGGAGTATGCCCTCCAATGCCACTCAGAGGTTGTTGAGTGAGGGCATTGTACTTATAATTATGTAAATCATTTATATAAGGCAATGAATGTTTCTTTATTTACTGGTAGTTACTGGCATTCCTAACTCGTAAATATACATATAGAAACTAGTCCGTGTATTTGAGAACAAAACGTTCCACTCCTTATTGGATAAGGGTCGCACCGGAAAGGTTTATAGCTCAAATACTTAATCGTTCGCAAGTCGATGAAACTTGACTGGGCGTTAAGTTTATGTAAAGACTTGTATGATGTGTTCTTTGACAAGGATAGTGCCTGTCGAACACTAATGGTTAGTGGGAGCACACGTTATAGGTATGCTAATTGGATTAGTATACTCGAACCGACTCACCCTCGATTCGTCACATGGATTTCACTCCGAGATAGTCAATGATGGAATCGAAAGGTTGTGATAGGTATTCGTGAACCTTCGACTTGAGGATTTAGTAGGGATGTGCTTTTGACGTCAAGATTTTTATTAGAGTAGTTCGACCCTGTAAACCGGAAGGCAGGGGTCAACCTCGACGTGCATCTTGATGGGCAAGTAGCAGGTCCTACTGAATACCAAGATAGAATTCTTTCTCCTGTTAGTGAACGGGTTATATGTCCTATGCGGTTATTGGCAGATGAGATCATAAGTCTTTGGCCAAAGCATTGGAGCTAGCTGTATTAGATACACGAGAGCTCGATGATCTCGATTTGCATTAACGCATGCATAGCGTCAAGTACAGATAGGGTTTGACTGACCGTGACCCTATAACTTGATCGGGACATTTGAAAGAAGGGTTTATACGTATACTGGTATTCACGATGAATGGTTCTTGAATGATCCCAATCATTCGTTCTCGGGGTACATAGTGTAGCCGCCAGCCGGGCTAGGTGGTTCTACTACTCTTTGGTTCCTCCCATTGCCGATCGAGACGGACCTACCGAGTCGCGCATTAGGATTGACGACGGAATGAATCAAGCTAATTCTCTCATTATGTGTATTAGATATCGATATCTAAATTTGGGACATTAGATGTCTAAATCGATTTATTGGGTAAATTGATTTACGGCCTAATGAATTAAATAAATTACTGGGTGATTAATTTAATTCATGTATATAATTATTTCTTGTATAAATTAATTATATTATTTCGTATTTGATATGTTTAATTAATTGGATTAATTAATCGATATAAATACATCGAAACGGAATCGGAGTTTATCTGTTTGGACTTTGGGAGTCTGAAACGAACCGAACTCGTCCGTTTTTCATCATGGCCACCCTCCTCTTTTCCACCTAACTTCCCCTTGTCTTTTGTTTCCATTTTATATGGATGATATTGACATGGTGGGGATACCTCTCATGTGAATGAGTTGTATAAGTTGGTGGAAGGTGTATTAATAATTAGAGGTAGACTTGTGATTGAGTAGATATATAATATCACATATGTAATACACACCTTGGAGGAGAGAGACGTAAGAAAGTTTGAAGGAGAGAGAGAAAAAAACTTAGAGTTCATTTCTTGGTGTTCATACTTCTTCATCTTCTTCACTAACTTCTTCTTCATTTTCTTGGAGAAAATTGAGAGAAAATATTGAGAGAATTTTGATAAATATACTTGGAGTATATTCATCAAAATCAATAGCTTCATCACCTAGCTCTAGCCGTATCCTCGGAGGATAGCAAGGTGTTGTCATTCCGTTCGTTTTCCAAGTAGCGTGGCAAGTAGAGACGCGGTGCTTTCGGCGTTGGATCGTTCAAGGGCTTGAAGCGGAATAGATTCGTAGAGATCAAGCAAAGCTTGGGGAATAGCTCAAGAGAAGGTTATCCATCTAATCAACGGACTACAAGGGTGAGTTTCTATATCTCTTGTTATTCGTTTTGATATTCGTATATACGTAGCTCGATCGATCCTCGTAGGGATTCAGATCGAATTAATTTTCGTTTTACCGCTTCCGCTGGGCCTTCGATTTAGGAACCGAATACCAACAGTGGTATCGGAGCGTAGGTCTTGCGATCGTATATACAATATTGGCATTTGGAATGCTCAATTAGATGGTGAATGATTTGGAATCATTTTAGTCATAATCGTGGTATATGTTTTTCGTTCGTAATAATTGTATTTTTTGTAAGTTTATATCTAAATATAAATCTTAAATTTCTGGGAAATATGATTTATATTGAAGATACGAAAGTCGGTTTATTTTGATATTTGATATCCTGTCGATAATCTAGCCCCGAATCGTCGTCGGACGACTTTTTGGACAAAAAGGGTAATCGGCCGAGAGTGACTCGACCATGTCCCGGTGACACGGTCGTGTCCTGATGTGGCCAAGTCATCGCCAGCAGACTCGACCGTGTCTGGGTGACTCGGCCGTGTCCGCGATCAGCAAGTCATCGCCAGCAGACCACATCTGGGTGACTCGGTCGTGTCCTGGCCGGCATCTTCCGAGCGTGACTCGGCCATGCCAGGCCTGACTGCCGGCAGGCTGCCGAGGGTGACTCGGTCATGCTGGCCAATTTTCACCTCGGCTCGATTTTTTCGTGTATTCTTGAAAATTAATCTCCCACATGTTAAATTGGATTTAGTATAATTAAAATGATTTATGGTATTTCATTTTATAAGGGAAATTTGATTAATTGGAATATTTATGGTCGACCGAATTATTTTGAACGTTATCATATTACCGATTGTGTGAATCGATTGGATCGGTTCGTATTGTTGATTGGATCAATGTACCTCTACGCTTTTCATTTATATAGTATTTATCGGATGAATGCTTTTGAATGGGGATGTGGTTCGTGGACTTAGTTTTGAATCGTTCGTTTTATTCGATTGGGTTGTAAAGGCCATTTTGAGCCTATTTATTTTACTAGAAATGTTTGTATCTAGGATGCAATTTTCGATGTAAAATTTATATGTAATGACGAAGACCGGAGGAAGATCCGTTTCGAGAAGACGAAGATTCAAGATGAAGACTTGTAATTAGATTACGAAGTTTTGTTTTCTAGGAACGGTCCATGAACCACATGTTGGTAGCAACTAGGTTGTGAATGGTTTTTTCATATTGTATGAATACCACAAACGCGCTAATATGATTAATGTGCAAAGTGTAACGTTAATCGCGAAAATTCTCCCACAATAAATAATTAAGTTTATAAGGTTTCAAGGTTTTCCTTTCCTCCATCGAGTTTTGGGAAATTGAAATCCAAACCGGATGTGCTATGCTTCCGAGTTATCGGGGTAGTCGTTCGGGAGGACGGATAAATTACGGAGCGCATTGGATGCCTTCGGTTGGAGCAAATTTTATCCCTAGAAACCGATAGGTTGTCGATAAGATTCAATTGTGAAACTAATTTGCGTCGATGGTATAAACTTAACTTGTTCACGAACCATAGAAACCGTATAGGTTGAGGAGTGAACAAGGGGAAAAGAAGATCGAATCATCCATTAGATGGGTTGGTGTTGGACACCACTTTATGAAAATTAATAGACTAGAAACTGTTCGGTTGCCCTCTATTAAGATTTATAAAGAACTCGATCACCACTATGAAGTAGAGCGGCGATACTTAGGATTTTACATGGGAGTGTGTTATTCCGATAAAAATAGTGGGAGCTGGGCAACAAGAATAGAAAAGACCTTAATTCGTACTCATAACATAATTGAATGAGTCACTAATTAATCTATCGTACTTAATGCGGACTCAAATCTCAATATGACAATGAATCCACTCGCAATTCTACTCGAAAAGAACACCTTAATGGGACCTAACTTTGTGGATTGGCTCCGCAATCTGATGATTGTCCTCAGTGTAGAGTCACTGGGATACGTCTTGGAGACGGACATTCCGGCACCTCCTGTGCGGACCCGAGCCAATCAGGAAGAGATTGAAAACCACGAAAAGTGAATTAAGGATGACGTGATAGTCCGTGCTTATATGATGGCTTCCATGTCTAATGAGCTTCAGAGAGATCATGAGAAAATGACTTCTGCTAGGCAGATTCTATCTCACTTAACCAAACTTTATGGTGAGCACAACAGAACTGCTAGATATGAGATATCCAAGCAACTGTTCGGTGCAAGGATGAAGGAAGGTGAGAAGGTTGGGAAACATGTCCTCAAAATAATATCCATGATCGAGAGATTGGAGGCTCTTGATTTTAAAATGGATACTTCTCTCCAAACCGACCTTATCCTACAGTCTCTTCGTGATTCTTTCTCACAGTTTGTTATGAACTTTAACTGCAATGAGATTGCATGTAATTTAGCTGGGCTAATGAACAAACTGGTGACCGCTCAATCTCAGGTGAAGACTCCGCGGATGAAGGAGTCTGCCCTTGTGATTTCTTCTGGATCTTGGAGGTCTAAGAATAAGAAGAAAAAGACCAAGAAGCAGACCGGACCACAAGTTAAGGACTTAAGGGTAAGGGCAAGGCCCCGACGGTTCCGAAGAACAAGAAGAAGAAGGATGCCTGTCTCAAGTGTGGTGAGCTGGGCCACTAGGCTAGAACTGTCCGATTATTCATGGCACTTCAGGTACAGAACTTTTAGTTTGGGAAACAAATTGTTCTGCTACTGTATTTTCTACTTCGTGGATACTGGATTCTGGTGCTAGTTCTCATATTTGTACCGTAAATCAGGATCTGGAACAAAGTAGGAAGCTTGGAGTTGGAGAAGTTATGATCATAGTCGGAAGCAGGCATAGTGTCGAGGCGACCGACATAGGATCACTTCTTTTGGTTTTAGAATCCGGTTTTGTTTTAACTTTAGAAGATGTACTTGTTTTGCCCAAGGGGCACAAAAATATTGTATCCATTCCGGTCATGGACCGAAAAAGCTTTTCATTTTTCATTGGTGATGGTTCCTGCAAAATTTATTTCAGAAATAAACTAGTGGGTACTGCTACATTGTAAAATAAATTGTATCATCTCAATCTCAGCAACAAAGTAGTTGTGAATACTATGACTAGAAAACGTGGTAGGGATGAAACCAATCAAGTTTTGAAATGGCATCTTAGACTTGGTTATGTTGGTCAGACCAAGGTTTACAAGATGGAAAAATATGGACTTATGAGTCCATTGGGATCGGATCCCTTTCCTACTTGTGAATCTGGCCTTAAAGGCAAAATGACTAAGTCTGCCTTCACAGGGACTTTTGAAAGAGTCGCTGATAAACTGGGATTAATCCATACTGACGTATGTAGTGCTTCGGAAGTACCACGTGATGGATATCAATATTTCATTATGTTTACAGACGATCATACTAGGTATGTTATGTATACTTAATGAAACATAAATCCGAGGCCTTTGAGAAATTCCAGGAATTAAAGGCCCTAGTAGAGAAACAAACTGGTAATTATATCAAAGCACTTCGGTCGGACCGAGGTGGCGAGTATAAAAGTACGGAGTTTGACGAGTTCCTTAAGGAACATGGAATAGTTTCACAACTAACACCTCCAGGTACTCCTCAGTTAAATGGTGTGTCAGAAAGAAGGAACAGGACCTTGTTGAACATGGTCCGTTCCATGCTGGGCTTTACTGACTTACCGATTTACCTGTGGGGGTATGCACTCCTGACTGCTGCTTACATCTTGAATAGATGTCCTTCCAAATCCGTTCCTAAAACTCCACATGAGATGTGGGAGGGCAGGAAACCAAGTCTTAATCATATTAGGATTTGGGGATGTCCCGCCTATGTCAAGAAGACTAAGGTGGAGAAGTTGGAAGCTAGGTCCGCGAAGGGACATTTCATTGGATTCCCATCTGGGACGATGGGATATCTATTCTACATGCCTGAAGATCGAAAGATCATTGTTGCTTTACAAGCACACTTCCTGGAAGATGAGTTCATTCAGGAAGGAAGAGCAGGTAGAAGTATTCATTTAGAAGAATACAATGAAACTCCTCAGGAGACACCTGTACAAGAATCTGGAACCGATCCTTCTGAAACACAAGTACAACCACCTCATAGGTCTAGTAGGGTGTCTCATTTACCTGAGAGGTATGGGCTTGTGCACATGGAGGAGCGGGGTCTCCATGAGGTTCCAAGTGATAGCCAAGAGACCGACCCAACGACCTATGACCAGGCGATGGTGGATGTAGACTCCGCGAAATGGCGTGAAGCTATGGAAGCTGAGATAGACTCGATGCATGTCAATCAGGTTTGGACTCTAGTAGACTGCCCCAAGGGCATAGTGCCTATTGGGAACAAGTGGATCTAGAAGAGAAAGACGGATGGTGATGGCAAGGTTGACGCCTATAAGGCCAGGCTTGTGGCAAAGGGTTATACACAGAAAGAAGGGATCGACTACTGTTAGGAGTATGCCCTCCAATGCCACTCAGAGGTTGTTGAGTGAGGGCATTGTACTTATAATTATGTAAATCATTTATATAAGGCAATGAATGTTTCTTTATTTACTGGTAGTTACTGGCATTCCTAACTCGTAAATATACATATAGAAACTAGTCCGTGTATTTGAGAACAAAACGTTCCACTCCTTATTGGATAAGGGGGTCGGCACTGGAAAGGTTTATAGCTCAAATACTTAATCGTTCGCAAGTCGATGAAACTTGACTGGGCGTTAAGTTTATGTAAAGACTTGTATGATGTGTTCTTTGACAAGGATAATGCCTGTCGAAAACTAATGGTTAGTGGGAGCACACGTTATAGGTATGCTAATTGGATTAGTATACTCGAACCGACTCACCCTCGATTCGTCACATGGATTTCACTCCGAGATAGTCAATGATGGAATCGAAAGGTTGTGATAGGTATTCGTGAACCTTCGACTTGAGGATTTAGTAGGGATGTGCTTTTGACGTCAAGATTTTTATTAGAGTAGTTCGACCCTGTAAACCGGAAGGCAGGGGTCAACCTCGACGTGCATCTTGATGGGCAAGTAGCAGGTCCTACTGAATACCAAGATAGAATTCTTTCTCCTGTTAGTGAACGGGTTATATGTCCTATGCGGTTATCGGCGATGAGATCATAAGTCTTTGGCCAAAGCATTGGAGCTAGTTGTATTAGATACACGAGCTCGATGATCTCGATTTGCATTAACGCATGCATAGCGTCAAGTACAGATAGGGTTTGACGACCGTGACCCTATAACTTGATCGGGACATTTGAAAGAAGGGTTTATACGTATCGGTATTCACGACAGAATAGTTCTTGAATGATCCCAATCATTCGTTCTCGATTAAGTGCAGTGTAGGCCGCCAGCCGGCTAGGTGGTTCTACTACTCTTTGGTTCCTCCCATTGCTGACTGAGACGGACCTACCGAGTCGCGCATTAGGATTGACGACGGAATGAATCAAGCTAATTCTCTCATTATGTGTATTAGATATTGGATATCTAAATTTGGGACATTAGATGTCTAAATCGATTTATTGGGTAAATTGATTTACGGCCTAATGAATTAAATAAATTACTGGGTGATTAATTTAATTCATGTATATAATTATTTCTTGTAGAAATTAATTATATTATTTCGTATTTGATATGTTTAATTAATTGGATTAATTAATCGATATAAATACATCGAAACGGAATCGGAGTTTATCTGTTTGGACTTTGGGAGTCTGAAACGAACCGAACTCGTCCGTTTTTCATCATGGCCACCCTCCTCTTTTCCACCTAACTTCCCCTTGTCTTTTGTTTCCATTTTATATGGATGATATTGACATGGTGGGGATACCTCTCATGTGAATGAGTTGTATAAGTTGGTGGAAGGTGTATTAATAATTAGAGGTAGACTTGTGATTGAGTAGATATATAATATCACATATGTAATACACACCTTGGAGGAGAGAGACGTAAGAAAGTTTGAAGGAGAGAGAGAAAAAAACTTAGAGTTCATTTCTTGGTGTTCATACTTCTTCATCTTCTTCACTAACTTCTTCTTCATTTTTCTTGGAGAAAATTGAGAGAAAATATTGAGAGAATTTTGATAAATATACTTGGAGTATATTCATCAAAATCAATAGCTTCATCACCTAGCTCTAGCTGTATCCTCGGAGGATAGCAAGGTGTTGTCATTCCGTTCGTTTTTCCAGCGCGTGGCAAGTAGAGACGCGGTGCTTTCGGCGTTGGATCGTTCAAGGGCTTGAAGCGGAATAGATTCGTAGAGATCAAGCAAAGCTTGGGGAATAGCTCAAGAGAAGGTTATCCATCTAATCAACGGACTACAAGGGTGAGTTTCTATATCTCTTGTTATTCGTTTTGATATTCGTATATACGTAGCTCGATCGATCCTCGTAGGGATTCAGATCGAATTAATTTTCGTTTTACCGCTTCCGCTGGGCCTTCGATTTAGGAACCGAATACCAACAGTGGTATCGGAGCGTAGGTCTTGCGATCGTATATACGATATTGGCATTTGGAATGCTCAATTAGATGGTGAATGATTTGGAATCATTTTAGTCATAATCGTGGTATATGTTTTTCGTTCGTAATAATTGTATTTTTTGTAAGTTTATATCTAAATATAAATCTTAAATTTCTGGGAAATATGATTTATATTGAAGATACGAAAGTCGGAAAATATTGATATTGGATATCCGGTCGAAAATCTAGCCCCGAATCGTCGTCGGACGACTTTTTGGACAAAAAGGGTAATCTGGCCGAGAGTGACTCGACCATGTCCTGGGTGACACGGTCGTGTCCGGCAGTGTGGCCAAGTCACTGCCAGGCAGACTCGACCGTGTCCTGGGTGACTCGGTCGTGTCTGGCAGTCTGGCCAAGTCACTGCCAGGCAGACCCGACCGTGTCCTGGGTGACTCGGTCGTGTCCTGGCCGGCATCTTCCGAGCGTGACTCGGCCATGCCAGGCCTGACTGCCGGCAGGCTGCCGAGGGTGACTCGGTCATGCTGGCCAATTTTCACCTCGGCTCGATTTTTTCGTGTATTCTTGAAAATTAATCTCCCACATGTTAAATTGGATTTAGTATAATTAAAATGATTTATGGTATTTCATTTTATAAGGGAAATTTGATTAATTGGAATATTTATGGTCGACCGAATTATTTTGAATGTTATCATATTACCGATTGTGTGAATCGATTGGATCGGTTCGTATTGTTGATTGGATCAATGTACCTCTACGCTTTTCATTTATATAGTATTTATCGGATGAATGCTTTTGAATGGGGATGTGGTTCGTGGACTTAGTTTTGAATCGTTCGTTTTATTCGATTGGGTTGTAAAGGCCGTTTTGAGCCTATTTATTTTACTAGAAATGTTTGTATCTAGGATGCAATTTTCGATGTAAAATTTATATGTAATGACGAAGACCGGAGGAAGATCCGTTTCGAGAAGACGAAGATTCAAGATGAAGACTTGTAATTAGATTACGAAGTTTTTTGTTTTCTAGGAACGGTCCATGAACCACATGTTGGTAGCAACTAGGTTGTGAATGGTTTTTTCATATTGTATGAATACCACAAACGCGCTAATATTATTAATGTGCAAAGTGTAACGTTAATCGCGAAAATTCTCCCACAATAAATAATTAAGTTTATAAGGTTTCAAGGTTTTCCTTTCCTCCATCGAGTTTTTGGGAAATTGAAATCCAAACCGGATGTGCTATGCTTCCGAGTTATCGGGGTAGTCGTTCGGGGAGGACGGATAAATTACCGGGAGCGCATTGGATGCCTTCGGTTGGAGCAAATTTTATCCCTAGAAACCTGATAGGTTGTCAGATAAGATTCAATTGTGAAACTAATTTGCGTCGATGGTATAAACTTAACTTGTTCACGAACCATAGAAACCGTATAGGTTGAGGGGAGTGAACAAGGGGAAAAAGAAGATCGAATCATCCATTAGATGGGTTGGTGTTGGACACCACTTTATGAAAATTAATAGACTAGAAACCTGTTCGGTTGCCCTCTATTAAGATTTATAAAAAACTCGATCACCACTATGAAGTAGAGCGGCGATACTTCCGGATTTCACATGGGAGTGTGTTATTCCGATAAAAATAGTGGGAGCTGGGCAACAAGAATAGAAAAGACCTTAATTCTGTACTCATAACATAATTGAATGAGTCACTAATTAATCTATCGTACTTAATGCAGACTCAAATCTCAATATGACAATGAATCCACTCGCAATTCTACTCGAAAAGAACACCTTAATGGGACCTAACTTTGTGGATTGGCTCCGCAATCTGATGATTGTCCTCAGTGTAGAGTCACTGGGATACGTCTTGGAGACGGACATTCCGGCACCTCCTGTGCGGACCCGAGCCAATCAGGAAGAGATTGAAAACCACGAAAAGTGAATTAAGGATGACGTGATAGTCCGTGCTTATATGATGGCTTCCATGTCTAATGAGCTTCAGAGAGATCATGAGAAAATGACTTCTGCTAGGCAGATTCTATCTCACTTAACCAAACTTTATGGTGAGCACAACAGAACTGCTAGATATGAGATATCCAAGCAACTGTTCGGTGCAAGGATGAAGGAAGGTGAGAAGGTTGGGAAACATGTCCTCAAAATAATATCCACGATCGAGAGATTGGAGGCTCTTGATTTTAAAATGGATACTTCTCTCTAAACCGACCTTATCCTTCAGTCTCTCCCTGATTCCTTCTCACAGTTTGTTATGAACTTCAACTGCAATGAGATTGCATGTAATTTAGCTGGGCTAATGAACAAACTTGTGACCGCTCAGTCTCAAATGAAGACTCCGTGGATGAAGGAGTCTGCCCTTGTGATTTCTTCTGGACTTCGAAAGTCTAAGAATAAAAAGAAAAAGACCAAGAAGCAGACTGGACCACAAGTTAAGGACCTTAAAGGAAATGGCAAGTCCCCGATGGTTCCAAAAGGCAAGAAGAAGAAAGATACTTGTCTCAAGTGCGGTGAGCTGGGCCACTGGGCTAGAGACTGTCCGATTCTTCATGGCACTTCAGGTACAGAACTTTTAGTTTTGGAAACAAATTGTTCGCTACTTCACGGATCTTGGATTAAGTGCTAGTTCTCATATCTGCCGTGAATCGGGATGCGGAACAAAGTAGGAAGCTTGGAGCCGGAGAAGTTATGATCACGGTCGGAAGCGGGCATAGTGTCGAGCGGCGACATAGGATCACTTCTTTTGGGTTTAGAATCCGGCTTTGTTTTGACTTTAGAAGATGTACTTGTTTTGCCCAAGGGGCACAAAAACATTGTATCCATTCCGGTCATGGACCGAAAAGGCTTTTCATTTTTCATTGGTGATGGTTCCCGCAAAATTTATTTCTAAAATAAACTAGTGGGTACTGCTACATTGTTAAATGGATTGTATCATCCAAATCTCAACAACAAAGTAGTTGTGAATACTATGACTAGAAAACATGGTAGGGATGAAACCAATCAAGTTTTGAAATGACATTTTAGACTTGGTCATGTTGGTCAGACCAAGGTTTACAAGATGGAAAAAGATGGACTTATGGGTCCATTGGGATCAGATCCCTTCCCTACTTGTGAATCTTGCCTTAAAGGCAAAATGACTAAGTCCCCCTTCACAGGGACATTTGAAAAAGACGCTGATAAACTGGGATTAATCCATACCAACGTATGTGGTGCTTTGGAAGCAGCATGCGATGGATATCAATATTTCATTACGTTTATAGATGATCATACTAGGTATGGTTATGTATACTTAATGAAACATAAATCTGAGGCCTTTGAGAAATTCCAGGAATTCAAGGCCCTAGTCGAGAAACAAACTGGTAATCATATCAAAGCACTTCGGTCGGACCGAGGTGGCGAGTATATGAGTACGGAGTTTGATGAGTTCTTTAAGGAACATGGAATAGTTTCACAACTAACACCTCCAGGTACTCCTCAGTTAAATGGTGTGTCAGAAAGAAGGAACCGGACCTTGTTGAACATGGTCCGTTCCATGTTGGGCTATACTGACTTGCCGATTTACCTGTGGGGGTATGCACTCCTGACTGCCGCTTACATCTTGAACATATGTCCTTCCAAATCCATTCCTAAAACTCCACATGGAGGGAAGGAAACCAAGTCTTAATCACATTAGGATTTGGGGATGTCCCGCCTATGTCAAGAAGACTAAGGTGGAGAAGTTGGAAGCTAGGTCCGCGAAGGGACGTTTCATTGGATTCCCATCTGGGACGATGGGATATCTATTCTACATGCCCAAAGATCGAAAGATCGTTGTTGCTTTACAAGCACACTTCCTGGAAGATGAGTTCATTCAGGAAGGCGGAGCAGGTAGAAGTATTTCTTTAGAAGAATATAATGAAACTCCTCAGGAGACACATGTGCAAGAAACTGGAACTGAACTTTCTGAAACACAAGTACAACCACCTCGTAGGTCTAGTAGGGTGTCTCATTTGCCTGAGAGGTATAGTTTTATGCACTTGGAGGAACTGGGTTTCCTCGAGGTTCTAAGTGATAAACAAGAGACCAACCCGCGACCAATGACCTAGCAATGGTGGATGTAGACTCCATGAAATGGACTGTAGCAGTCTTCATGTAGTTGGGACCTTCATTTTGACGAGACGGTCAAAGAGTTTGACTTCGTGCAAAATGAAGAGCAATCTTGTGTATACAAGAGGGTTAGTGGGAGCAAGATCACATTCTAAGTACTATATGTAGATGACATTCTACTAATAGGAAATGATGTGGGAATGCTCAGTTCTGGGAAAGCTTGGATTTCGTGTAATTCATCCATGAAAGACTTGGGAGAAGAAACCTATATTCTTGGGATTCGACTCTACCGGGATAGATCGAAGAGAATGATAAGTTTTTCCCAAGCCCTCTATATAGATTAGATCATAAAGAGGGTTCCTTCCGATGCGACATGGAATAAAACTCACCTTGAAGATGTGTCCTCATAGTGAGGAACAATGAAAGGAAATGAGTTATATACCATATGCTTCAGAAGTGGGTAGCCTTACATATGCTTTATTGTGTACAAGACCTGACATTGCGCATGCTGGAAGCATGGTAAGTAGGTTTCGGGCTAACCCAGTCAGGGAACATTAGACCGCCGTAAAGAATGTTCTCAAGTACTTTAGAAGTACTAAGAGATCTGATTCTTATATATGGTGGTGGAGTACAGAATGTGGTGGGATTCACTGTATTGGACTTCCAAGGACAGAAAGACAATTATATGTCTACTTCTGGCTACATTTACTCTTAATGGAAGAGCAGTATCTTGGCATAGTGCCTAGTATAGCGTATTCTTGATTCCACCGGTTAAATTTGAGTATAAAGCGGCCACAGAGGCCTCCAAAGGAAGGGTTAAGAAGTTACTAGGCAAACTTATCGTGACACCTTGTGCTGCTGCCAGAGCGGTAGCACAGGCCTAAGAGCCGAGGTTTCACAACAGTACCAAACATATTGAGAGAGTATCATCTCGTAAGAGTATTTGATCGCAAAGAGATACATTGTGCTGCATAGAGTAGAGTCAGCCGACTACGTCACTGATCCACTGACCAAGCCACATTCTCAGATTAGCTTGGAGCATAATCTGGAGAACATGGGTATTAGATACCATAGTGTGTGGAATTGAGTGCAAGTGGGAGATTGTTAGGAGTATGCCCTCCAATGCCACTCAGAGGTTGTTGAGTGAGGGCATTGTACTTATAATTATGTAAATCATTTATATAAGGCAATGAATGTTTCTTTATTTACTGGTAGTTACTGGCATTCCTAACTCGTAAATATACATATAGAAACTAGTCCGTGTATTTGAGAACAAAACGTTCCACTCCTTATTGGATAAGGGGGTCGGCACTGGAAAGGTTTATAGCTCAAATACTTAATCGTTCGCAAGTCGATGAAACTTGACTGGGCGTTAAGTTTATGTAAAGACTTGTATGATGTGTTCTTTGACAAGGATAGTGCCTGTAGAACACTAATGGTTAGTGGGAGCACACGTTATAGTTATGCTAATTGGATTAGTATACTCGAACCGACTCACCCTCGATTCGTCACACGGATTTCACTCCGGGATAGTCAATGATGGAATCGAAAGGTTGTGATAGGTATTCGTGAACCTTCGACTTGAGGATTTAGTAGGGATGTGCTTGTGACGTCAAGATTTTCATTAGAGTAGTTCGACCCTGTAAACCGGAAGGCGGGGGTCAACCTCGATGTGCATCTTGATG
The DNA here is from genome assembly GCA_033398695.1 of Orobanche coerulescens. Classification (NCBI taxonomy): domain Eukaryota; kingdom Viridiplantae; phylum Streptophyta; class Magnoliopsida; order Lamiales; family Orobanchaceae; genus Orobanche; species Orobanche coerulescens. The sequence continues at coordinate 98,352,691 of CM065818.1, read as the reverse complement.
GGCAAGTAGCAGGTCCTACTAAATACCAAGATAGAATTCTATCTCCTGTTAGTGAACGGGTTATATGTCCTATGCGGTTATTGGCAGATGAGATCATAAGTCTTTGGCCAAAGCATTGGAGCTAGCTGTATTAGATACATGAGAGCTCGATGATCTCGATTTGCATTAACGCATGCATAACGTCAAGTACAGATAGGGTTTGACTGACCGTGACCCTATAACTTGATCGGGACATTTGAAATAAGGGTTTATACGTATACTGGTATTCACGACAGAATGGTTCTTGAATGATCCCAATCATTCGTTCTCAGTTGGGGTACAGTGTAGGCCGCCAGGCTGGCTAGGTGGTGCTACTACTCTTTGGTTCCTCCCATTGCTGACTGAGACAGACCTACCGAGTCGCGCATTAGGATTGACGATGGAATGAATCAAGCTAATTCTCTCATTATGTGTATTAGATATTGGATATCTAAATTTGGGACATTAGATGTCTAAATCGATTTATTGGGTAAATTGATTTACGGCGTAATGAATTAAATAAATTACTGGGTGATTAATTTAATTCATGTATATAATTATTTCTTGGAGAAATTAATTATATTATTTTGTATTTGATATGTTTAATTAATTGGATTAATTAATCGATATAAATAAATCGAAACGGAATAGGAGTTTATCTGTTTGGACTTTCGAGTCAAAGCGAACCGAACTCGTCCGTTTTCATCATGGCCACCCTCCTCTTTTCCACCTAATTTCCCCTTGTCTTTTGTTTCCATTTTATATGGATGATATTGACATGGTGGGGATACCTCTCATGTGAATGAGTTGTATAAGTTGGTGGAAGGTGTATTAATAATTAGAGGTAGACTTGTGATTGAGTAGATATATAATATCACATATGTAATACACACCTTGGAGGAGAGAGACGTAAGAAAGTTTGAAGGAGAGAGAGAAAAGAACTTAGAGTTCATTTCTTGGTGTTCATACTTCTTCATCTTCTTCACTAACTTCTTCTTCATTTTTCTTGGAGAAAATTGAGAGAAAATATTGAGAGAATTTTGATAAATATACTTGGAGTATATTCATCAAAATCAATAGCTTCATCACCTAGCTCTAGTTGTATCCTCGGAGGATAGCAAGGTGTTGTCATTCCGTTCGTTTTTCCGGCGCGTGGCAAGTAGAGACGCGGTGCTTTCGGCGTTGGATCGTTCAAGGGCTTGAAGCGGAATAGATTCGTAGAGATCAATCAAAGCTTGGGGAATAGCTCAAGAGAAGGTTATCCATCTAATCAACGGACTACAAGGGTGAGTTTCTATATCTCTTGTTATTCATTTTGATATTCGTATATACGTAGCTCGATCGATCCTCGTAGGGATTCGGATCGAATTAATTTTCGTTTTACCGCTTCCGTTGGGCCTTCGATTTAGGCACCGAATCCCAACAACTACCACGATACCTTCTCGCCCGTAGCTATGATCAAGTCTATTCGCATGATGTTTGCTATAGCTGCCTACCATGATTATGAGATATGGCAAATGGACGTAAAGACGGCTTTCCTTAATGGATTCCTCGAGGAGGAAATCTATATGGAGCAGCCTAAAGGCTTTGTGTCCGAAGTCGATATTAAAAAAATGTCCAAGCTTCAGCGTTCCATTTATGGAATGAAGCAAGCGTCGCGTAGCTGGAACCTTCGTTTTGACGAGGCGGTCAAAGAGTTTGACTTCGTGCAAAACGAGGAGGAACCTGTTAAGTATCATCTCGTGAAAGAATTTGTTCGCAATGGATACATTGTGCTGCATAGAGTAGACTCATCCGACAATGTCGCTGATCTACTAACCAAGACACTTTCTCAGACTAGCTTGGAGTGTCATCTGGAGAACATGGGTATTAGATACCATAGTGTGTGGCAATGAGTGCAAGTGGGAGATTGTTAGGAGTATTGTATTTGTAATTATGTAAATCATAAATATAAGGCATTGGATGTTTCTTTATTTACTAGTAGTTACTGGCATTCCTAACTCGTAAATATACATATAGGAACTAGTTCGTTTATTTGAGAGCAAAATGTTCCACTCCTTATTGGATAAGGGGGTTGGCACTGGAAAGGTTTATAGCTCAAATACTTAATCATTCGCAAGTCGATGAAACTTGACTGGGCATTAAGTTTATGTGAAGACTTGTATGACGTATTCTTTGACATGGAGAGTGCCTGTCGAACACTAATGGTTAGTGGGAGCACATGCTACAGGTATGCTAATTGGATTATTATACTCGAACCGACTCACCCTTGATTCGTCACACGGATTTCACTCTGGGACAGTCAATGACGGAATCGTAAGGTTGTGATAGGTATTCGTAAACCTTCGACTTGAGGATTTAGTAGGGATGTGCTTGTGACATCAAGATTTTCATTAGAGTAGTTCGACCCTGTAAACTGGGAGGTGGGGTCAACCTCGACATGCATATTGACGGGCAAGTAGCAGGTCCTACTGAATACCAAGATAGAATTCTTTCTCCTATTAGTGAGCGGGTTATATGTCCTATGCGGTTATTGGCAGATGAGATCATAAGTATTTGGCCAAAGCATTGGATCTAGCTGTATTAGATACATGAGAGCTCGATGATCTCGATTTGCATTAACACATGCATAGCGTCAAGTACAGATAGGGTTTGATTGATCGTGACCCTATAACTTGATTGGGAAATTTGAAAGAAGGGTTTATACGTATACTGGTATTCACGACAGAATGGTTGTTGAATGACCCCAATCATTCGTTCTCAGTTGGGGTACACTGTAGGCCGCCAGGCTGGCTAGGTGGTGCTACTACTCTTTGGTTCCTCCCATTGCTGACTGAGACGGACCCGCCGAGTCGCGCAATAGGATTAACGACGGAATGAATCGAGCTTATTCTCTCATTATGAATACTAGATATTGGATATCTAATTTTGGGACATTGGATGTCTAAATCGATTTATTGGATAAATTGATTTACGGCCTAATGAATTAAATTAATTACTGGGTGATTAATTCAATTCATAAATATAATTATTTCTTGGACTTTCAGGAGTCCGAAATGAACCTAACTCATCCCGATTCTTCTAGATGGCCAACCCCTTCCACCAACCTTCCACTTAGTCTTTGTCTCCATTTTATAAATGGAAGACCAAAGACTTAAGAGATATGGTATCTCTTATTATAATGTGAAAGGTGGTTTGGGGAGATGTTGATAAAGGAATAAATGAAGACTTCCACTCTTACTTTTGGTGAGAGTAACTCACGGCTCCTTTAGCAAGAGAAAGAGAGAGAAAAACTTCTCCAAGTCTTCTTCATCTTCATCACAAGTTCTTGATTTTTCTTGGAGAAAATTTGAGAGATAAATTGAGAGATAGTGAGTTATACACTTAGAGTGTTATAATCACAATCAAAAGCTTCTACAACCTTGTTCTAGCCGTATCCTTAGAGGATAACGAGTCGTTCTGGTCGTTTCTCCGGCGCGTGGCAAGTAGAGACGCGGTCCTTTCGGCGTTGGATCATCCAAGAGCTTGGAGCGGATTGGATTCGTAGAGATCAAGCAAAGCTCGGGGAATAGCTCAAGAGAAGGATACAATTTAATCAACAGACTACAAGGGTATGTTTTCTCGTATCTCTTGTGTTTGGTTTAATATTCGTATATACGTTTCTCGATCGATCCTCGTAGGGATTCAGATCGAATTAATTTTCGTTTTACCGCTTCCACTGGGCCTTCGATTTAGGCACCGAATCCCAACAACAGGAACTTCGATTCGGGGCTGGACGATGCTGATTCTCCCTGTTTTTCAGTAGGACTTGTAGAGGAATTTGTATTATTGATGTGAATTGTGTAAAAAGAGCAGCTAACGTTCTTGCTCGATTCTGCCGTGGAGGAAAGTTATGAGCAGCTTTCTATATCCTTTTTTTTTTATTTTTGCCGTGTATTGTGTAGTTTATAGGTTTCAAAAGATTTATGATAATTTGTGTTATGTATTTATACTTGTAGGGTTTACTTGAGGGAGTAAGAGTTTTAAAGCTTAGTGACTTTTGATTTGTGTAGAGTTCTTGTTGGATGTTGGATAGATCAAAATATAATATATTACTATTAATTATAAAATTACTTTAAATCTTTAATTAATCGGCTTACTAGTTTCAGATTAAATTAATTAAATTGCTTTAATTAATCTTTATTAATAACCTATTAATTTATGATATTAATAATAATGGAAAATTAAATTGTTAGATTAATAATAAAAATAATAATAGGTTTTTGATATTACATTTACAATAATCAAGTAAAATCGATCTGGGCTATTATAATATGAGAACTTGGACTCGAGTCTGGAGCGTAAACTACAATCATGGTATGCGAAGAAGGGAAAAATTGGACCTTATTTAATAATTGGAATGAAATTCGTAAATAAATTGTTGGACATTTAAAATCATTCATGCGCTTTCTATAAATTATAAAATAAATATATGCTCGAAAATTGGGGCGTTACAACATACCTAATGTTCGCAACGACACGGTCTAAAACATAACGTATAAAAGTACAAGCATCGTGCGATGGAGAACAATATATAATTGCTAAAAATGAAATACATATGATTTAACAGCATGATGTAACACCCCCAAGATATTCGAGGTATATTACAGCGCCACGAATCCCTACATGCGGCCCACCAGGCTAAACGACCAAACATACTCAACAACTCATGATATCAACATAATAACTCCTCGTCATAAAGACGCCAAATGATAACAAACCACCCGGTTCAACCGGTCAGACAACAATACAATAATCCAACACAACTATAATAGACAAGTCTTTCAATCCGAACAATAAAAACTCCTAAGTACTCGAGTACTTATATTAGTTTACAAATTGATAAACGCAGCAGGAGACAGAAAACCATAAAGACACACTCATGCACAATCATCACACATACCCGTCATCCGCGTACTGGTCCAGCGTCTGTTCGTCTCGAAGAACATGACCTGAAATTCATAAAACGAATTTCTCCAAAACGGGTCCCTAGAGGGGTTAGCAATTACGCTAGTACAAGTAACCAAATGAACAACTTACATCTTACACATATAGTCAAGCATGCAATCATGAAAACATAGTTCAAAAGCACTCATTTCCGGAAATGCCATAATCAAATCACGTTGTAAAATTCACCACAATTAACCGCGGATCCACCCCTCCGTGGACCCCTACTGAGACCCCGTCAGATCTAACCCATAGTGGTTAAAAGCAAGCTCGTGGATCCACCCCTCTGTGGACCCCTACCGAGACCCCGTCGGATCTAACCCGCAGTGAGCAAACACACACACACACACCATTTCTCATGCAATCCTACTATGTCAAGATTGTAAGTTCATAAGGGTACTTGCCTCGATCAATAGACGGTGATACGAACGGAAAGGAAGAATCAAACACGACCACGAGGAACCGGCGGAAACTTATAACACTCATTTTTACACATATTTTTGCAAAGCTTTTCCAGATTTTAAGATCCTAAAATGTGTAGAATTGTGTCGTTTGTGTTCATATTGTGTTTATTGGACTCGATCACGCTTAGGTATGTTTTATTGATTTTATAGGTATTTTATGGACATTTATCAAGCAAGAACGAAGTCTCAACCCCAATACATATCAAGCAATGCGGAAACAGAAGGTCGGGCCGAAAAAGGAGGAAAAACAGAGTCAAAACGGACCAACACGGGCTCGGCCGTGTCACAGTAGTAACCGTGCCAATGTGACATGGTCGGATTTCACTGGCTCGACCGTGTCATGCGACACAGTCGCGTTGCCTAGCCAGATGCAAATGCGGTTTCTAGAGAAGTGTGACACAGGCCGTGTCACTTTTTGGTGGAAAAAGCACTTTTTGACATTTTTGCAAGATTTGAGCAAGAAAAAAAGGGTATTTTGGCTTTATAAGAAGGATCTTTGGGGAGACTTGGGGGATATTATGATTTTGAAGAGTCTTGGAGAGATTGGAGAGAGAAAAAAACACAAGATTTAGAGCTTTTCATCCAAAAAGAAGGAGATTTGAAGAAACCAAGGAAGAACACCTCAAGAACATTTGAAGGCTTGATTCGAGTTCACTCAAGACACCATCCGAGTTTTATCTTCTTCCTATCTTTTATTCATTTTGTTGTTTTATTTAGCATGAACATGATGATTATTAATCTTTCTTTCATTACCATGTCCGTCTAAACTCGTTAGATTCCGGGCATGTGAGTACGTTGATTTGCTATGGTTTTGAGGGATTGATGATTATATATATCTAGTGTGATTTCTTTATCAAATACTTGGTTTTAATTCATGGTAGAGCACTTTATCAATGTCTTTACATGTTTAACTTAATTGCTCATAATTCGAGAGAAGAGGGCATTAATAGGTTTCGAGTATTTGACGTAGTAAATTACGAGATTGAGAAATCGGTGATGAGCTATGATGATGTTTAATCTTATGAACATTTTGGAGTTAGATAATTTATAATAGACGGAGACATTGTTATAGGTTGTTTAATCTACGTTTTAATGCATCTCGAGAGAGACTTTAGAATATTGTTGTGATTATCATTTTGGAGACGCGCTTAGAACTTTTTGGAACTAATCCCGACTAAACTTAGTAATCAATGGAAACCTAGCCTTGGAATCTACCTTTCTAAACTCTTGTAATTCTCTTTAATTCGGATATTTTCTTTTATTGTCATCATTTTATTTTATTTCATTAACCATCCATTCACCTTTCGATCGCCTAGATAAAACTGGGAACATTATAATCTAGTACTAAATATAATACAAATATTTAGTCTCTATGGAATACAACCTTGCTCGTCGTTTTCTACATTTACTCTGTACACTTGCGGATTGTTTAAAAATTTAGCGACCAAGTTTTTGGCGCCGTTGCCGGGGACTAATTTTTATTAGTGTTGATATTACGATAAGTGTTTCCGATCTTACTTTAGACAAATTTTTGGTTTTGTTTTATTTTGTTACTTCCGTATTGTTTTTGGTTGTGTTGCACGATGTACATGATCACCCGCTCCTCTCTAGAACCTTTGGAAATTTTATTCCCGAAGTAGAGGCATTTGCTCGAAGAACAAGTGTTGTTGCATGGAAATTACGAAGGGATCTATCTGACGAAATGGAAAGAGCGGGAGACATGATTGCCGACATGGGCAATGATAATATAATAGCCCACAATCCAAACAACGGAGGCGTACGGGCTGAGCAGCCCACAGTTTGAATTCAATCGATTCGGGATGGATTTCAGCCGAGGCTTGACCAAAATTATGGGGGAATTTCTCGTATTCCTATCAACGCACTCAATTTTGAGTTGAAACCTTCATTAATATCGATGGTTCAACAAAATCAGTTTGGAGGATTTGCCACAGAAGACCCGCACGCCCATTTATTCCACTTTATTCAAATTTGTGATACCATCAAAATGAATGGGGTGCCGAACAATGCAATAAGATTGAAGCTATTTCCGTTTTCCTTGAGAGAGAAGGCTCGTAGTTGTTTTGGAACTCTTGCTTCGGGGAGCATTAGTACGTGGGACGAGTTGGGTGAAAAGTTCCTTTTCAAATTCTTCCCGCCCAACAAGACCATGAGATTGAAGAGCGAAATAATGCAATTCCGACAAATGGATTCAGAAATGTTATATGAGGCGTGGGAACGCTTTAAGAATTTGTTAAGACGATGTCCTCGTCATGGTTTTCCGGAAGACCAACAAATGTGTTTCTTTTATAGTGGGTTGACCGGAGAGACAAGAAATCTTGTTGACGCTTCGGCCGGAGGAGCTTTGCTAGCTACAAGTGCTGAAAAAGCATACGAATTGATCGAGGAGATGGCCATGAATAGCTATCAATGGCCTACTGAGAGAACTAATGTGCGTAGAGTGGCTGAAGTTTCAGTTTCGGATCCCATTAAGGCTTTAACTGCACAAATGTCAATTTTGACCAACCATTTGGGAGTTCTGACAAAGAGTGCAAATGAAAAATAACTCCTAAAGGAAGTGCACCACCACCCGACCCTTTGGAGGAGGCTCATTACATCAATAACCATAATTTCAATAACTATCGAAATAATCCTCATCCAGGGTTTTATCATCCTTCAAATAGGAATCACGAGAATTTTAGCTACGGGAATTCAAGAAATGTGTGGCAACCACCGACGAGATTTAAAGTGTTGAATGGTGAGGTGATAGAAGGGTCCAAGCTAAATTATAATCTAGAGAATATTTTGGCTACTTTCATGATGGAAACAAAGAGTCGGTTTACTCGAGATGAAGAATGTAACACCCCCAAAACCATAAGGGAATATTACACGCCGTAGACCCTTTCCACAAGGATCTACCAGGCTAAACATCCATAAACAACCAAATGCTTGCCCAGCCAGGGTCAAACAATAAAATGATACAGACCGATATGGTCACTTACACGTGAATACACAGACCGATGAGGTCACACAACCCAATCGACAAAACTGACTTAAATAACATTACCCACACAGGGGTCGAAATACAATATAGAGGAAGACTGAAATCAACTCTGACAACACAACAAAAATCAAAACAACTCTCGACTCATGATTAGTATCGCAGCTCGTCATCCTCTTGTGCCAATCCTGTGACTGCTCCCCTGAATTTGCATGTACCTGGACGCAAAACAGACATCCACCCCCCCTATTACTCGGGGGTTAGTAAAACTCCACTGTTTTACTAGTGCAAGTATCAAATCATACGAAATGTAACAAGCAAATAATAATCGTGAATCCAATATAATAATCAAGTATCTAAATAATCCCGGGAGGTTTTCACAAGGGAAGATAAGCTATGAAGCATTTGAAAATAAGATTATCATCTCGGGAATTTTTTAGATTATCAAAACCTTTAAGACCTCAAGTCCTGATTCACAAAACCTTTCGAAAAACCTAAGGGTCTTAATCCAAATCGTGTTTCATAACTCAGCATTTTACAATATGGGAAACGTTTATTTTCATAAAACTTTTCCTTTCAAAACTTTGATTTGAAAATAATCATGCTCATGACACCGTGATCCACTGTCACGTGTCTCCGTAGGTTCAACAACCCACACGGACTACACCACGCATAATTAAACAAACATAATCAATTCTGACACTGTGATCCACTGTCACGTGTCTCCGTAGGTTCAACAACCCGCACGGACTATTAACCAGACATAACCAATTCCGACACCGTGATCCACTGTCACGTGTCTCCGTAGGCTTAACAACCCGCACGGACTATCTCAATCACAACAATTGCACACACCGTCCTGACACCGTAGTCCACTGCCACGTGTCACCGTAAGCCCCGTCGAGCTCACCCGGTTGGACGTACTGTGTCCGAAACTCATGGTCCACTGCCATGCGTTATCGTAGGCCTCGCTGCATCAAAGACGATTGGACCTCACTACCTCACTAAGTTCTGACCCCGTAGTCCACTGCCACGAATCCTCGTAGGTCCCGTCGAACCAACACGAGTGAACTTAGCGGTCACACACATATTCATATTCACATTCACATTACATACAACAATGAGCACAATTAATCAATCACATTGATCACCACAAAATCGTACATCCCACGCACATAACACAATCTCAACACTCGCAACAACTATCGTCAATCAACGACACATAACCAACATAACACACGTTCGGTAGACAATACATTGCACAACCGAGTGTACAACCATCCCATATGTACGTCGAATCCTGCATAAATGGCACAACGCCTAACACGTATACTAATATAACACTATTATCGCAAAGCCTTCAAATTACGAAAAACACAACCAACTCAAACGGAACATAATTACGAAGGCAAGCAAAATCATCATACATATCATACGTAATTACTAGTCGCAAGATACAAGTCGTATAATAAGATACTTGCCTTAATAACCGCTACCAAACGCTCCGAAGAACACGGTTCGATCGGAAATCTCGGACCCCGAAGAAGACAACGAACGGAAGGGTTCCGACTCGAGTTCTTCACAAGAATTCGACCCTAACAACATATATTCAATAAATCATCGATCATACGAGGAAGAATAATTGTAGAACGCCCGAAAACCCCTCTATGACATTTTTCCGGACACCTTCAAGGCGTCGATCAAGAACTCGACCAAAACAACGAATCGAAACGATCCAACCATGGAATAACAAGGGAAATGATGTAATACATCTAAATAATCATCAATACATCACAAATCTAAGTTATTACGGTTAAATCGGACAAAACGAACAAAAACTCCCAATTCACCCAAATGTAGGGTTTCAAGAATTTACCTTGGATTAATGATGAAGAACAATTGTTGGTGGCATTAATCCATACCAAGAACTTGAAGAATATGAAGTTCTCTGGGATTGATGATGCAAAAACACCCAAAAATCGCCCACAAGATCGCCCAAGAGGGGGAGGAATGAAGGAAGAGATGAAATGAGCATTCATCTCACAAAATCCGCACAAATAGGTTGATCTGCACTGTGTGCTGCGGCCCAGCCTAAGTGGGCCGCGGCACAGGGTACAGGCTGCTCGGCCAAAACTGGAAAATGAGTGTCTCAGCTATTTCAACCATAACTCTCTCGTCCGGACTCCGATTGACTCACTGTTTGAACCATTGGAAATCTAACTTGATGCTCTATAATATTGAAAATATTCAAAATCTTTGGAGTTTCCAAGAATTTATGGTGATTTTACAAAGTCGACTCATACTTGGAAAAGTCGTTTAATAACACTGAACTCAAGAAAACGACATTGAAACTCGAACCTGAATACGAACCGAAGATACGGTTACGAAGTACTCACAAATATGAATCTAAGAGCTAATAGAACACACGATTCCGACCACCCGAAGGCTCGAAATTCGACAACGGAAGGTAATTACCCCAAACTTTGGGAAATTACGAAAATGGCCCAAAACGTCCGAAAATCACGATACGTGATCGAATAACCAAACCGAAGTTCACAATACGTCAAACAAAGTTAAACGGACTTATGGGAAACTCGAAACAGTAATTTCAAACGAGATTCACGAGAATCGAACTCGAGTGCGGAAAAGTCGTTAATAAACACGGAACTCAACAAAACAATACCGAAACGAACTCGGATGACAAGACGTGCAGAATTAATCATTCTCAGAATGATGAAACGGTCCCAAGCGAGTCTTCAAAACGGACCTCCGCCGAAAAAAGAAAATTACCGAAAATCTGAAATTGCGGATATTACATTCTACCCTCCTTAAAAGAAGTTTCTTCCCGAAACTTAAATCAAGTAGGGAGAAGCAATATCCCACCAGAAAAACTCAACGAGATACACAAGAACCGAAAAAATCGCGCCCAACGGCGAAATGTTACAAGCAACGCGAAAGAACATACAACGTGAAAACACGCCCCACGACGACCATAACAACGCCACCGGCAATGATTCAAAACAATAACGAGCAATATAACGACGCATCACATGCACACATTTAATCAAAGATACGCACGCAACAACAAGTCGCACCCGACCACAACGACTATGCGGTAGAAACAAATATAGTATTATGATAGAATTCACTCCGATTCTCGTCAACAAGAAAATGTCCGACGTCAAGACACAAACAATTCAAGATATGAACGAGAATACCGGACATTACATTCTATCCTATTAAAAATAAGTTTCATCCCGAAACTTAAAATAAAACATCATGGTAGAATACAAACAAAACCAAAAAGTTCACGCAACAAATATCAATTTCTACACGAATTACAGCATGAAGTACGATACACACTACATCACGGGACACCACCAGGCACTCCCCGAGTAGGATCGAAAACCCAATTCCCGAACATCTTGGCAACGGTCTCACAATGCACCGCTCGGTGATCCACTTGGCCACACTCGAAACAGTTGACTAACGGTGAACGACAATTCTTCGCAGTACGAGATCAGGCAACAACAGTCAGACAACCCCGTTCGAACAACAACGATCGAACAACAACGATCAAATAACAATGATCGAACAACAATGATCAAATAACAATGATCGAACAACAATGATCAAATAACAATGATCGAGCAACAACGATCGAATAACAATGATCGAACAATAATGATCAAATAACAATGATCGAATTACAACAGTCGAACAATGACTCCGAAGTCCCCACTTCAACTCCAGGCATTAGAAGAACTCGTAGAAAGTGAAAGATATTACTTCCAAACAAGGTTCACAACCAGTTCGAACGATGACAACTGAGACATCAAACAAGTTCAAAAAGTATCGACGAACACGTGCAAGTCGATAGAATTTAGAATGAGAAACTGCAGAAGTCAAATATAGTACGGGTATTACATCCGACCTCTTATAAAAGAAATGTCGTCCCCGCAATTCATAACAACGGAAACAAGGTAACAACACATAAAGCATCCGACAGGAAAATTTCCCATGGGTCTCTCAGAGCCGATCCTGATATCTGTGCTGAAGCGCGAACTTCGAAAGTCTCAGTAGCCAATTCGCAAAACTGAATTTGGTGTCCCTCGAGTCCGCACTTGAAACGCGTTACTGACGAGAAGGACAATTTACACGTGCATGCCCCGGCACAGCACGGTTGAAACACCCCGGCTCGGCATACCGAAAATACAAATGCTAGATACAATGGGGCATAACGTCGCAAAACAATATAGCGGAGATGCCAACTCAGCACAACAAAGAATCATAACACATATCATATACAACGATTTCCATCGTAAAGTAATACACACACAAACACTACAACAACGACGGTATCGTTCGGCGACCTCAACGGCCCGAACGATAACCAGCACGTAACTACAAACATTATGAAACAATCACACATGTACACAAACGTACAAACCCAAGCTTCAACAGCTCACACTCGTGCGACAACACGCAAATCACCACGAGGCGATAAACAGTAAACACCAATTCACACCTCTCACGGAGGGCTAGTACAACAAATGCGTGGCAACGCCTCGACGTTCATGCCACCAATTCGATCATACTCGGGAGCAAACATCATAACGACAACGCGAACATCACACATACATACCCAGCCCTCAAACGGGAATGGATAGGTTTTAAAAACAAAAACCTCCTTTTGAAAACAATTTTGGAAACACCGATTGATCTTGAGTATCACCCTTCAAAAAAAAAGTACAATCATGAAACATCATTATCGAGACTTTGGAAAACTATTTCGCATTCGATAAAAATGAGGACACTTTCTTTTCGTGAAAAACATTCGGAAATATTCGACCCTCGGGTCTAAGTAAAAGTGTTTATAAAATATTGGAAATATCTCAAAACATTTTGGTCCTCGAGGTAGAAGAATCTTGAAACATATTGTGGCACCTTGGATGTACCACGAGAAAATAATTTATTTTAAAAGTACGTCTCGAAATTTATTTTCTAAGGTACTCAAAGTTTTCAAAGATAATTCAATGGGCTAGAATGCCCAAAAATTTCAGATAATTACACGGAATATTATAGCGTCGTGGGTCCCACGCCGGAACCCACCAGGCTAAAAACCATTTACAAAATGCCAAAAAGGTCGATGACGGTAATATTTCAAAAACTCACAAAAGCCATTTACAAAATACTAAATACCGTCATAAGAATTTCGCCAAAACGATCAAGGCCATAATGCCAAAAACTCGGTTAAGGGAATCGGTTTTCGAAATAAAACTCAGCCGGTAAAATACCGAAAGCCATTACAAAAGAACTCACGCAGCGGAAAAAGGAATACAGTTCAACATGCACAATCCAATTGAATACATCTCACAGCATCTAGTTTAAACATACAACAAAACCATTCCTCGGAGTTTCTCACGAACTCAATCGTCGATACCTTATTCGAAACCCAACAAGGTTCTCAATTTTCACACCATACCACCCCTCACAGTGGTTCAAAGGTAAAACAACAATAGGCCCAGTTTTATACGTATATTATATGTCACACGTATTAAATACAACTATATTCACAACACCGTGCAAATAAAATTATGCACCGCAATTAACTCATTTAGATAAAATCATGATACACAGGTACTTCGCATAAAAGAGGAGACTTACGTCCACAGGCCGCACGGAGATCACGGTCGCCCACGATACTAATCTCATCCGACAACATGTCTGACACGTTGTGACTACGCACAACTCAACTTGTCACCTGACGACTCGAACGACAAGACAACACATTACTCGACAAACCACGACTCGACTCGACCCGACAGCCTAGGTTTCCGCAACCTATGCTCCGATACCATAAATGTAACACCCCCAAAACCATAAGGGAATATTACACGCCGTAGACCCTTTACACAAGGATCTACCAGGCTAAACATCCATAAACAACCAAATGCTTGCCCAGCCAGGGTCAAACAATAAAATGATACAGACCGATATGGCCACTTACACGTGAATACACAGACCGATGAGGTCACACAACCCAATCGACAAAACTGACTTAAATAACATTACCCACACAGGGGTCGAAATACAATATAGAGGAAGACTGAAATCAACTTTGACAACACAACAAAAATAAAAAAAAACTCTCGACTCATGATTAGTATCGTAGCTCGTCATCCTCTTGTGCCAATCCTGTGACTGCTCCCCTGAATCTGCATGTACCTGGACGCAAAACAGACATCCACCCCCCGATTACTCGGGGGTTAGTAAAACTCCACTGTTTTACTAGTGCAAGTATCAAATCATACGAAATGTAACAAGCAAATAATAATCGTGAATCCAATATAATAATCAAGTATCAGAATATTCCCGGGAGGTTTTCACAAGGGAAGATAAGCTATGAAGCATTCGAAAATAAGATTATCATCTTGGGAATTTTATAGATTATCAAAACCTTTAAGACCTCAAGTCCTGATTCACAAAACCTTTCGAAAAACCTAAGGGCCTTAATCCAAATCTTGTTTCATAATTCAGCAGTTTACAATACGGGAAACGTTTATTTTCATAAAACTTTTCCTTTCAAAACTTTGATTTGAAAATAATCATGCTCATGACACCGTGATCCACTGTCACGTGTCTCCGTAGGTTCAACAACCCACACGGACTACACCACGCATAATTAAACAAACATAATCAATTCCGACACCGTGATCCACTGTCACGTGTCTCAGTAGGTTCAACAACCCGCACGGACTATTAACCAGACATAACCAATTCCGACACCGTGATCCACTGTCACGTGTCTCCGTAGGCTTAACAACCCGCACGGACTATCTCAATCACAACAATCACACACACCGTCCTGACACCGTAGTCCACTGCCACGTGTCACCGTAAGCCCCGTCGAGCTCACCCGGTTGGACGTACTGTGTCCGAAACTCATGGTCCACTGCCATACGTTATCGTAGGCCTCGTCAGACCAGCACGATTGGACCTCAGTACCTCACTAAGTTCTGACCCCGTAGTCCACTGCCACGAATCCTCGTAGGTCCCGTCGAACCAAAACCAGTGAACTTAGCGGTCGCACACATATTCATATTCACATTCACATTACATACAACAATGAGCACAATTAATCAATCACATTGATCACCACAAAATCGTACATCCCACGCACATAACACAATCTCAACACTCGCAACAACTATCGTCAATCAACAACACATAACCAACATAACACACGTTCGGTAGACAATACATTGCACAACCGAGCGTACAACCATCCCATATGTACGTCGAATCCTGCACAAATGGCACAAAGCCTAACACGTATACTAATATAACACTATTATCGCAATGCCTTCAAATTACGGAAAACACAACCAACTCAAACGGAACATAATTACGAAGGCAAGCAAAATCATCATACATATCATACGTAATTACTAGTCGCAAGAGACAAGTCGTATAATAAGATACTTGCCTTAATAACCGCTACCAAACGCTCCGAAGAACACGGTTCGACCGGGAATCTCGGACCCCGAAGAAGACAACGATCGGAAGGGTTCCGACTCGAGTTCTTCACAAGAATTCGACCCTAACAACATATATTCAATAAATCATCGATCATACGAGGAAGAATAATCGTAGAACGCCCGAAAACCCCTCTATGACATTTTTCCGGACACCTTCAAGGCGTCGATCAAGAACTCGACCAAAACAACGAATCCAAATGATCCAACCATGGAATAACAAGGGAAATGATAGAATACATCTAAATAATCATCAATACATCACAAATCTAAGTTATTACGGTTAAATCGGACTAAACGAACAAAAACCCCCAATTCACCCAAAAGTAGGATTTCAAGAATTTATCTTGGATTAATGATGAAGAACAATTGTTGGTGTCATTAATCCACACCAAGAACTTGAAGAATATGAAGTTCTCTGGGATTGATGATGCAAAAACACCCAAAAATCGCCCACAAGATCGCCCAAGAGGAGGAGGAATGAAGGAAGAGATGAAATGAGCATTCATCTCACAAAATCCGCACAAATAGGCTGATCTGCACTATGTGCCGCGGCCCAGCCTAAGTGTGCCGCGGCACAGGGTACAGGCTGCTCGGCCAAAACTGGAAAATGAGTGTCTGAGCTATTTTGACCATAACTCCCTCGTACGGACTCCGATTGACTCACTGTTTGAACCATTGGAAATCTGACTTGATACTCTATAATATTGAAAAGATTCAAATTCTTTGGAGTTTCCAAGAATTTATGGTGATTTTACAAAGTCGACTCATACTTGGAAAAGTCGTTTAATAACACTGAACTCAAGAAAACGACACCGAAACCCAAATCTGAATACGAACCGAAGATACGGTTATGAAGTACTCACAAAGACGAATCTAAGAGCTAATAGAACACACGATTCCGACCACCCGAAGGCTCAAAATTCGACAACGGAAGGTAATTACCTCAAACTTTGGGAAATTACGAAAATGGCCCAAAACATCCGAAAATCACGATACGTGATCGAATAACCAAAACGAAGTTCACAACACATCTAACAAAGTTAAATGGACTTACGGGAAACTCGAAACAGTAATTTCAAATGAGATTCACGAGAATCGAACTCGAGTACGGAAAAATCGTTAATAAACACAGAACTCAACAAAACAATATCGAAACGAACTCGGATGACAAAAAGTGCAGAATTAATCATTCTCAGAATGATGAAACGGTCCCAAGAGAGTCGTCAAAACGGACCTCCGCCGAAAAAAGAAAATTACCGGAAATCTGAAATTGCGGATATTACAAAGAAAAGCTTGATCGGATTAAAAATCATGTGACTCAATTAGCAACCACCGTTGTAGCTCAAATGAGAAACCTAGAAACGCAAATCGGTCAATTTGCTAAGATCGTAGGAAGCCAACATCAAAAGGGCCAATTTCCAAGCAACACCGAGGAAAATGCAAAAGCATAATGCAATGCTATTTTTTCGTGCACCATGAATGAAGAGCCAACGGAATCAGAGAATGAAGACGAAGATGCAACCGTGTTGTCTAATAAAGATTATTTGATAATTTCTATTAATTAGGTGAAGAATCGGTCCGATATTAAGCATATCGAGGAGAAGAAAAATTTTGAGGTTTTCATGCAAGACATGGCTTTAAAGAAAAAAGAATTGGAGCGCCTACCAAAAAAGCTTAAAGACCCAGGGAGTTTTTCAATTTCTTGCTCTATTTCGGGTTGTTTATTAAATGTTGTATTTTGTGATCATGGTTCGAGTGTTAATATATTGCCTTTATCAATTTTCAGGACACTTGGATTAGGAGAATTAGGGCCATCTCCAGTGAACTTACAATTCATAAATCGATCTTTGGCTTACCCGAAGGGAATTGTAAAAGATGTACTTTTAAAGATCGATAAGTTCACCTTCCCCGTTGATTTCATAGTGCTTGATGATGACGGGAAGCAAAATGGTCTAGTAATACTTGGACGTCCGTTCTTAGCCACTGCTCGAGCATTAATTGATGTGGACCGAGGAGAATTGACGATAAGGACACATGATGAAGATGTCATATTTTTTATGACCTCTCGATTTGATGGACTGACTAAGGGAGAACCTCCCGATAACATTGCACTTAAGCCGGATTGTAAGAGCTCGTCGAGTGATCCGAGATAAAATGAAAAAGGCGTCTGGCTGAAGACGTTAAACTTACCACTAATTGGGAGGCAGCCCAATGGTTCTTGTTAGTTTATTTTGTTCTTATTCGCATTTTATTTTTATTTTTTGTTGATGAGGAACTGACCGGTTCAACTGTAGGTGTCCAATTCACAGGAAAAAGATTCGGAGACCAGAAGTGCACTTTCCAGGTCTGTATGACATGAGCCGTGTCATTTGACACAGTCGGGTCATGCAGACAGACCATATCTCATTTTCTGTGCAGGTACGACACAGGCCGTGTCATATGACACGGTCGGGTCAGGGGTCCAGTCAATTTTCACGTTCCACGCTAGTACGACACGGGCCGTGTCATACGATATGGTCGGGATGGTAGTCCAGGCGAAACTTGGCTTTTCTGAACAGGTATGACACGGGCCGTGTCGTTCGGGCGGTATAAATAGCTGGACATGACTGATTTCCATGCATCTTCTTCCCCAAATCTTTCTTTTTTTCCCAATCTGAAACCCTAGCCCCAAAATCCCCTACGAACCTCCTAAATGAAGCAAAATTTGTGGTAAATCTAACGTAGTAACAAGGTTTTTATCATTATTCCACAATCCAAGAGCTTCAAAGGGTAGGAATCGGACGAATTCATCAGGTTTTTTGGGTAGCAATTTTTGTCTAATTTTTCTTCAATTTTCAGTCCGAATTCAAGATATGATTCACGATTTTGGATGGTTTAATTCTTCATTACATTGAGATTGTGTGAAATATGAATTATTGAGCAATTTAGGATTCTTAAGTTGATTGTTGTTGGAATTTTTCCTGAGTATTGATGTGTTGAATTTTGTTGGTGATTTTCGTGAATTATAAGTTGGACTTATATGATTGAGAGATTGTATTACATGTTGAAATTATTGGGATGTTATATACAATGACAATTGGTTTTGAAATTTATATTTGGGGTATTTTTGAAGAAACGATTATTTTGGGGAAAATATGCAATTGGTAATAAGTTTGGGGGAGCGTATATTATCGATAAATAGTGACTTTGAGCTTTCGTGAAACAAATGATAATCAATGAATTTCTTGCAGAGAAATGGCCAGAGGTCGAGGACGAGGAAATGCCCAACAGGGACGTGGTGCGGCTCAAAGGGGATGAGGAAGACCCGCAACGGAAATTGAGCATCCGACGAGAATACCGGCTCAAGGGGCTGTCGAGACGCCCGAAACTTATGGAATTGAACTCCCGCCAAGCCGCCTAGCATGGTGGGAGATGTTGGGGCAGAAAAAAATGCTCCCCACTCGATGGCCGGACGAAGAATGCATGACGGCAATGGAAATAAAAGATGATGTCATGAAGCTGCTGGAAAGAATAAGTTGGACGACGATAATGACACGACATTGGGCCACCTACCGCTGCCTCACATTGGAATTCCTTAGCACGCTTACTGTTAAAAGAGACCCGATCCATGAGCCGACCACTTTGGAATTCCGTCTAGATAACAAGAACGAAAAACTATCTCCCGACGAATTGGATGCCATATATGACACTCGAAGGTACGGAGAATACCGAATCAATCAGTTCGAGTGTGAGACATATTGGCGGGCAATGGTTGAGTACCCGGGGAGCAATGCACATCCCTACACAAAGTCGGCAAAAGGATCCTCAATTCGCAATCCTATCCTCCGGAATATACACAAAGTAATTGCGAGCATTATCTTCGGCCGGAAAGAAATAGGGCCAATCACTCAACGAGAATTGTACGTTCTAGCTCATATGCTCGACGGGACGGATCCAGCAACCGGAGCTATATTAATGGATCATTTTGAGGATGTTGCTACTAAACCGAGAGGGGAGATTTGGATAGGGGGTTTAATTACCCCTATCGCACTTCATCTAGATGTATCACTAGAAAACCGAACTCCCCTTCCAGGAAATATGCTACTATCTGTGCAAGTCATGAAATTGATGAACATCCTGGCTTACAACTCTCATGTTATATTCCTTTAGAACGACGGCAATCATTTACTACTCCCGAATATAACTCTGACGACTATTGATAATATTCGAGATTTAGGAAATATACAAATGGCCACGGAGGTGCATAAATTGGCCCGGGAAGCAGCTGGATTGGTCTCTCCCGGTGATAGACACTTTGCTCGAAATGTTCGTCCTAGGCATACAGAAAATGAGGATAGAGTCGAGAGAATGCGAGAAGAAGATAGAGCGGAAAGAATGGAGGAGGAATTTGCTTGTGAGAGAGGCCCAGAACACGAGGGAGAGGAATTTGCTTATGAGAGAGGCCCAGGACACGAGGGAGAGAAAGAAGAAAGAGAGAGGGAACGGCCCGAGTCATCGAGATAGGCCAAATCAAGACATGCCACATCTCATTTTATGCTTAGAGAGGAGTTCGAGGCTTTCCGAGAGGAGACCCGACAGAGACAAGACGAGATACTGACCCTTTTACGATGAATGCACGATTGGCATGTCCAACAAGGCCACTTTCCTCCGCCAAATCAGTAGGACCGGTTGTAAGTATTTCTTGATCCAAAGTTTTTATTGTTTAAATACTATATAGTTTGTTTGTTTTTATTTTGATTTTTGGATTTTGGTTTTTTGTTTTGATGTGATTTTTGTTTATTTGCGTTTTTGGTGTGATTTTTTTTGAATACTTAGTGCGTTTTGTTTTTGTTTTGAACTCGGTGTGTTTAGAGTATCATGAACTTAAATGAAACTCGAAATAATGAACTCTTGTCTTGGATACCTCGATATTTACTTTGTTGTTTTGATATGCAAATCGAAGATGATTTGAAGAGGAAAAATTGTAGAATAATCAAAAGGGTGTGAAATTGAATAAATAGTTTAATACCTTGGAAATATGAACAATTCTAACTTGTGAGCTTTTGAGCCTTCGTGCATCATTAAATATGCAAGTTTCATTGTCGAGTGTACCATTCATGTTTTAAGACTCTAAACTTGCCTTGGTATCTTATTCGAAACTACAAGTTGTCAGGAATACTTGTTAGATTTTGATGATGTCATTAATTTAAAATCAAATGTTTATTAATTGGCAAAATGTAATGAAGAACCAAATGAGTATCTTCCATAGGCCAAAATGTGTTAAGTATAAAATTGGCAAAATGTAAAGAAGAACCAAATGAGTGTCTTCTATAGGCCAAAGTTAGTTAGGCTGAAAATCGGCTAAGTACTAAAGTACAGTCTAGTCCATCAGAGAAGTACAACCGACTCCAATCAGAGTAGCCCTGGTCAACTAAAAATTGTCAGAGAAGTTTGACCAGATCGGCGAGGAACCTCGGGGAAGTCACCCGATCGACAAGCCCAAACAAAGATAGCCTGAGACGACCTACTGCAGAGAAGTAAGCGCACATCACCACTCAACTACAAACCTAGTACTCCAAGTCCACGTCAGCATGCTTTGAAAAGTCAAATATTACGGAAAGCTCACATGCAACGTGAAGAGACAAATTGGAGTGATTCCCACAAGAGATATGATTTATTTAAATCATCCTGACCCACCGTGAAGACTTTAAACCTTTTATATTCAAAAGATTCTGCGCTCACATGCAGAAGTCCTCACAACGGTCGGAAGATAAAATTAAATAATGGGAATCCAAATTGCAACGTTCGAGAAAGATTAAACAATGAAGTCTCTCTCCAACGGACGGATTTGTTCAAAGATTTGCAACGGCTACAAGGAAGAAGCTCGAGAGATCGTGATCTATATATATCCGAAGATTTGAACGAGCAAACTACCGGTGCGAACATATACTCTAGCGATCAAAGCAAACAAAGCAATCTCAAGCAAACAAATAGCATCGTGAAAACGAGCAGATCCAAAAAGTTCATATTCAAGGAAGCTCTTTAGTTGGAGAAGACAAACACTCTTGTCTTTAAATCTTGAGTAAGGGGTACTTCACTGGTTGAAGTAGCATCAGTAAAGGCATCCGAGGATCGAGGATCAAGAGGTGCAAGGCGATCAAGTGTGTACAACGGCACGGAAGTCCACTGGTTGGAAGCTGTTGTAGTGTGTTGTGAATCACTGTAATCTTTATCACTGGTTGACAATTATAGTGAATTCATCTCCAACTGGTTTGGAGAAAAGTGGATTAGTAGAGGATTACCCCACCTCTGAGACCACTATAACTGCCTGTGTTATTTACTGTTTTACTGCATCATACTCTAACTGCTGCATCCATTGTTAAGTGTTTCATTAAGTTAACTTATATTCGTCATCAGCTGACTTCCGCACATATCCAAGAACAAACGACTCCTAGTCATTTGTTTGATCATCAGCTGAAGAAACTCACTCTTCGTGAAAAAGAGTTCAAGAGTTTCTACAAGTCTATTCACCCCCCCCCTCTAGACTTGTTTCTGGACGACTTGTGACCTACACAAGTGTGTGTGTGCAAATTAGTGAAAGTGATTTTAGGCGATTTTTTTAATTAGCCCTTCAAACCTTTTGGCCAACTCGAAAATTATTTCCCTAGTTAGCCCGAGTGAGCTTAAAGCCTATTTCTTGTTAGCCACATTATGAGCTTTCCGTTCCATTATAAACTTTTGTCCCTATACTTGAGCTTATTAGAACAAATTGGCAAAAGAATAAAAAGGTGTGTGGAGGCGATTGAGAAGATTGTTGGTTAAAATGCAATGATTTATAAAAATAAATTTGTCCATTTCCGTATTCGTTTAGTTCTGGTTGTGATTGTATTCTTCGAATCGTTAGGTTCATTTCTGGTCGCTAAATTTTTAAACAATCCGCAAGTGTACAGAGTAAATGTAGAAAGCGGCGAGCAAGGTCGTATTCCATAGAGACTAAATATTTGTATTGTATTGAGTACTAGATTATAATATTCTCAGTTTTATCTAAACGATCGAAAGGTGAACGGATGGTTAATAATAAAATAAAATGATGACAATAAATGAAAATATCCGAATTAAAGAGAATTGCAAGAGTTTAGAAAGGTAGATTCCAAGGGTAAGTTTCCGTTGATTACTAAGTTTAGTCGGGATTGGTTCCAAAAAGTTCTAAGCGTGTCTCCAAAATGATAATTACAACAATATTCTAAAGTCTCTCTCGAGATGCATTAAAACGTAGATTAAACAACCTATAACAACATCTCCGTCTATTATAAATTATCTAACTCCAAATTGTTCATAAGATTAAACATCATCATTGCTCATCACCAATTTCTCATTCTCGTAATTTACTACGTCAAATACTCGAAACCTATTAATGCCCTCTTATCTCGAATTATGAGCAAATAAGTTAAACATGTAAAAACATTGATCAAGTGCTCTAACATGAATTAAAACCAAGTATTTGATAAAGAAATCACACTAGATATATATATTCATCAATCTCTCAAAACCATAGCAAATCAACGTACTCCCATTTCCGGAATCTACTGAGTTTCGCCGGACATGGTAATGAAAGAAAGATTAATAATCATCATGTTCATCATGTTCATGCTAAATAAAACAACAAAATGAATAAAAGATAGGAAGAAGATTAAACTCGGATGGTGTCTTGAGTGAACTCGAATCAAGCCTTCAAATGTTCTTGAGGTGTTCTTCCTTGGTTTCTTCAAATCTCCTTCTTTTTGGATGAAAAGCTCTCAATCTTGTGTTTTTTTCTCTCTCCAATCTCTCGAAGACTCTTTAAAATCAGAATATCCCCCAAGTCTTCCCAAAGATACTTTTTATAAAGCCAAAATACCCTTTTTCGTGCTCAAATCTTGCAAAAATATCAAAAAGTGCTTTTTCCATCGAAAAGTGACACGGCCCGTGTCAAATGGCATGGCCCTGCTCTAGAAACCGCAGTTGCATCTGGCTAGGCAACCCAACCGTGTCGCATGACACGGTCGAGCCAGTGAAACCCGACCGTGTCACCTTGGCACGGTCACTCCTGTGACACGCCCGGTGTCAAATGACACGGCCGAGCCCATGTTGGTCCATTTTGACTCCGTTTTTCCTCCTTTTTCGGCTCGACCTTCGTTTCCGCATTGCTTGATATGTATTGGGGTTGAGACTTCGTTCTTACTTGATAAATGTCCATAAAATACCTATAAAATCAATAAAACGTACCCAAGCGTGATCGAGTCCAATAAACACAATACGAGCACAAACGACACAATTCTACACATTTTAGGATCTTAAAATCCGGAAAAGCTTTGCAAAAATATGTGTAAAAATGAGTGTTATCAAAATCCCCCAAACTTGAACGTTGATCGTCCCGAGCAATGCACTTCAAAATAACCATTCTTAAGGGAACTCGTCCCTCAACATACCTGAAAGGATCATTTTGAAAATTCATCAATACGCCTAAAGAAATAAATATGTCGAGTTCTATAAAGTATTCAAATCTCTGGGGTGCTTCCTTAACATCATAGCCAATACTTGGAAAATATAAACCTCACCGGTCAAGTGTATTCACTCACTCTCAAAGTGTATAAAGGGATATGTGCACGCTCAAAACTCATTCAATGAAATAAGAATCCCCATAAGCTTGTCAATCGTCTACATCTCTACCACTATTTGTTCATGCAAATTTTGTGAATCAAAAAGGACTTTACTGGTTGTAATATAGGCTTTTTGGTCGGGGTAGGATAAGTATGGCTAAAGTGACTTGACTTGAGCAAATTATAAATAAATCCCATGGTCACTTCGCTCTCTTAGAAGCTCAAAATTTTTCAGACTTTGTTTCTTTCAACCCTTTGATTTTCATATAATTGCAATAAGCGCTTTTGAAAGTGAAAATAACAACCTTATTCCTCCTTATTGCTCCATTTATTTTAGGGCCTCCTTATCGCTCCAATAAATCTTATTCCTCCTAGATTTTCAGACGCTTTTTTTTTTCTCTGCCCACTCTTTGTTTTTGTCTTTTCACGTGGTGGACAACATCATCATTATAATTGTAATACCCCGATTTTTCGGATATATTTTTTTTTTCGTTTATATATTGGATATCGTGGATGGTTAATTATGCTCAAGGACGTTGTGAACGTTTGAAAATGTTATTGAATTGAGTATATGTATTGATTTTGCGGTATGCTCGTATTTGGTATGTCATGACTTTGGACAGGAATTGTTGAAATTGGCTAAGTATGGAATTATTACGTACGTTAATAAGGTGAGATTACGTACGTAAGATTGGCATGGTTACGTACGTCAAGGCTAAGGTATTACGTACGTAACGAAGGCATCGGACGACCGAGTCTGTGAGGCGGGTGGGATCTGTTTGGCAACTTTCGGCGGAGGATGTTGTGGTGAGTCAACGTCGTGTTACGACGTTATACGGGGCGTGTTATGTACGTAACACAACCATTGTCTTGTAGCAAGTCAATCGGTATATTACGACGTTATATGGTATGGGTTACGTCGTAATGGATCGCGAATGAGACAGTGAGATGGTTACGTACGTTATGGATTTTGGATTACACACGTTAAAGTTGTTACGTACATTAAGAAAGGACACCTACGTACGTAATGAGAGTGCAATTTATATATTGAAGTGTTGCCTTTCATTTCTCTCACGATCCTTTGAGATATTTCTCTCCAAAACTCGTCCCTCTTCACTTTTAAGAGTGTTCTAAGCACTTTTAACATGATTGTGAGCTTGGAATCATGGAATTAGAGCTTAGTTATGGAACTATTGTTGATTCTTGAAGTGATTCCTTGTGTTATCCATATTCTATGAGGTTTATGTTGAAGGAAGATAATGATATGCTTTGAATATGTTGATTATGATTATGGAATCATAGAGATATTGATGTTCTTGAGGCCATATGATGACTATGATGATTTAATGATTCTTGGAATGGTGTTCAATTATTCTTTCTTCGTGGTTCGTCCATACAAGGTAATCCTCATATCCCTTTGATAGTGGCTCATTTTTTTTTCTTTTTGGATTACTACTTGGGAGGGAGTATGTTGGGAATCATGTATTTTGATGTTCGTCTTATTTTAATGAAAATGCATAAATTGGTACTTTTATCCATTGCGTGAGTATTTTTGAAATGGATTTTGGTATTTTGCCAATGAAATTTTATTTTGTAAAACCGATTCCCTAAACTGAGTTTTTGGCATTTTAACCTTGATCATTTTGACGGTATTTGGAAAATGATTTTTTTTTAGTATTTGAAAAATATTACCGTCATCGGTCTTTTTGGCATTTTTGGAATGACGTGGAAAATTGTGCTTAGCCTGGTAAATCCTTGTGAGAAGGGTTTACGGCGTGTAATATTCCCAGGAGGATCTGGGGTGTTACAATTATGGTATCATGTGATAATGTTATACGAGATTTGTTGGAATTGTAATAAGAGATTTCGGATGTTGATATGATCATTGAGATCTTCTTCATATGGTGATAAGGGTTTTGTTGCGATTCTTGAGATTGTATGAATGGCATGAAGATGATGGGCAAGTGTGATACTGTGTCTTGTCTCCGGTTATCTCTTTTGGTTTCCTCCATTCAGTGTTGTTGTACTGGAATGGATTTTTAAATACTCGAGTATTGTATTTCAGTTTCCTTGATGTTCCGACCTGTGTTGCCGAGGTATTGATTTGTGCAGTGATGTATATGGTTTCATTGTTTATGGTTTCGAATACCATTTGTATCGTCTTTCTTTCTATTGTATGTAGACCTTATCGGTCAAGTTTATAGTTCCGCGTATGTTTAGCCTTGTGGGTCCCACGGCGGGGTTCACAGCGCTGTAATATACCCTGAATAACTTGGGGGTGTTACAGAATATGGTATCGGAGCTTAGGTTTATGGATACCTAGGCTGTCGGTCTTTTGGGTCGATTGAGTCGGCATTTGCCTGATATCACTACTCTGCCATCATCACCGTGCGACCGGTACTTGTAAGTCCTCTCACTCTTCTCGTATTTTTTCTTAATCGTTTCGTTTGTAGCTTGGTATTCTTGGGAATTGGTCACTTCGAGAATGTGCGATTCGGATTATACTTACGCACGTGTGTGCCCTTCAGAATGTTGGCTGAAAGTAGGAAGAATCGTGGCTGTGATCACGGACGTGAACCCTTCCTTGAGATTTTGTTAAATTGCTAATTGCGATATTGGTGTGTAACGGTATTATGTTGAGACTTTGTTTAGGAGTCGCATGCTAGTATCACGGAGATCTTCGTCTTCGCTGCACTGTAAGTATGTTGTTCGGATTATTCGAAAATTCTTGGTTATCTTGGTGATTTTGGATTTTCCGTTGAAATGTTTGTGCGAGTGATTGCAAGTTTCGAGGACGAAACTTATTTTTAAGGGGGGTAGAGTGTAATACCCCGATTTTTCGGATATATTTTTTTCGTTTATATATTGGATATCGTGGATGGTTAATTATGCTCGAGGACGTTGTGAACGTTTGAAAATGTTATTGAATTGAGTATATGTATTGATTTTGTCGTATGCTCGTATTTGGTATGTCATGACTTTGGACAGGAATTGTTGAAATTGGCTAAGTATGGAATTATTACGTACGTTAATAAGGTGAGATTACGTACGTAAGATTGGCATGGTTACATACGTCAAGGCTAAGGTATTACGTACGTAACGAAGGCATCGGACAGAACCGAGTCCTGTGAGGCAGGTGGGATCCTGTTTCGGCAACTTTCGGCGGAGGATGTTGACAGGTGAGTCAACGTACGTGTTACGTACGTTATACAGGACGTGTTATGTACGTAACACAACCATTATCTTGTAGCAAGTCAATCGGTATATTACGACGTTATATGGTATGGGTTACGTCGTAATGGATCGCGGAATGAGACAAGTGAGATGGTTACGTACGTTATGGATTTTGGATTACACACGTTAAAGTTGTTACGACGTTAAGAAAGGACACCTACGCACGTAATGAGAGTGCAATTTATATATTGAAGTGTTGCCTTTCATTTCTCTCACGATCCTTTGAGATATTTCTCTCCAAAACTCGTCCCTCTTCACTTTTAAGAGTGTTCTAAGCACTTTTAACATGATTGTGAGCTTGGAATCATGGAATTAGAGCTTAGTTATGGAACTATTGTTGATTCTTGAAGTGATTCCTTGTGTTATCCATATTCTATGAGGTTTATGTTGAAGGAAGATAATGATATGCTTTGAATATGTTGATTATGATTATGGAATCATAGAGATATTGATGTTCTTGAGGCCATATGATGACTATGATGATTTAATGATTCTTGGAATGGAGTTCAATTATTCTTTCTTCGTGGTTCGTCCATACAAGGTAATCCTCATATCCCTTTGATAGTGGCTCATTTTTTTTTCTTTTTGGATTACTACTTGGGAGGGAGTATGTTGGGAATCGTGTATTTTGATGTTCGTCTTATTTTAATGAAAATGCATAAATTGGGTGTACTTTTATCCATTGCGTGAGTATTTTTGAAATGGATTTTGGTATTTTGCCAATCAAATTTTATTTTGTAAAACCGATTCCCTAAATCGAGTTTTTGGCATTTTAACCTTGATCGTTTTGACGGTATTTGGAAAATGATTTTTTTAGTATTTGAAAAATATTACCGTCATCGGTCTTTTTGGCATTTTTGGAATGACGTGGAAAATTGTGCTTAGCACGGTAAATCCTTGTGAGAAGGGTTTACGGCGTGTAATATTCCTGGGAGGATGCAGGGTGTTACAATTATGGTATCATGTGATAATGTTATACGAGATTTGTTGGAATTGTAATAAGAGATTTCGGATGTTGATATGATCATTGAGATCTTCTTCATATGGTGATAAGGGTTTTGTTGCGATTCTTGAGATTGTATGAATGGCATGAAGATGATGGGCAAGTGTGATACTGTGTCTTGTCTCCGGTTATCTCTTTTGGTTTCCTCCATTCAGTGTTGTTGTACTGGAATGGATTTTTAAATACTCGAGTATTGTATTTCAGTTTCCTTGATGTTCCGGCCTGTGTTGCCGAGGTATTGATTTGTGCAGTGATGTATATGGTTTCATTGTTTATGGTTTCGAATACCATTTGTATTGTCTTTCTTTCTATTGTATGTAGACCTTATCGGTCAAGTTTATAGTTCCGCGTATGTTTAGCCTTGTGGGTCCCACGGCGGGGTTCACGGCGCTGTAATATACCCTGAATAACTTGGGGGTGTTACAATAATCACACCATTCTTCCACCCGAAACCTCGCCTACGATTTATGTATATTCGTACAAGAACAACAACAAGGGCGGACCACAACCAAACCCTATCGATTACGAAAACACTACGAAATACACCATGAATCCGTAGAAAAACCAAGGATACTAACAAGATTATTCATATACAACATGAATTAATCAACAACACGGAACGAATCGGGCAATAAAATCGAAAACCCCCAATTTACCCAAAAATAGGGTTCTTAGAAGATTTACCTTGATTCGGACGGAGGAAGACGATTATGATGATGATAAACTATACTACGAACACAATACTCGATCTCCCAAGAATTTCCACGGGCAAAACTAGAAGAATCGCTCAAATCTCTCTCAGAACACTCACTGCGGACGGAAGGAAGAAAATGAAGAATGCCGCGACTGGAAGGTCAACTCAGGTTTATAAAACCTGACCTCACATTACGTACGTTAACGTACAGCCGTTAACATACGTTACGCTCCTTACGTATGTAACACACATGTGTTAGCGTACGTAATGACTCGGCAGAACAATCTGCCTAAATCGCTGATGCCGTTAGTGTACGCTACATCAGATGGCTAGCGTACGCTACAAGGAGGTCTTACGTACGTAACACCAGCATGATTACGTACGTAAGGACTCGGCCAAAACCGGGCAGACTAACTGTCCAAAACACATAAGGCCATAACGTACGTTAACACCAGGGTATTACGTACGTTATGTGCGTGTCGATAGCGCACGCTAGGAAGCATGCATAACGCACGTTATGCATGCAGCAGTTCAGCACTGCTGAACAAAGTTAGCCGCACCGGGCGGTCCGAACACGAGACACAACACAAGGACAGATTCGGTCTATCATGGCGATGGACTATTCGGTCTTAACACAATTCCTTCGGTTGATTGTTACTACCTGACATGGAATTCATCTTAGGAGGATTCTAATCATGTTTTATAACAACAAGATATCCGAACTTCGATGAATCATCATAAGGACTAGTTCCAATATCATCTCCTTCTACGAATTAACCCTTAAGTTCAATCCATTAATTCTTCACCGAAATGTTCGATCATAACATTCTCCTGAACTAAGATAATCTTAGAAAACTAAATATGATTGGTTTATAAATCTCAAGATACACTAATCAATCGTCTAATCCCTAGAGGTTTGCTCAACGATTACTACATTCAAGAGAAATCGAAAATAATTGAATTCAATCTTCTAAATCATGATGAAAGGCTCCTCAAGAATAAAACTGGTTTGGCCTACTCAAAACAGGTCCAAAACATTACTAAGATCATGCTAAATTAGTTGGTGAAGTATTACATACCTCAACAAATGGATAAACAAGGAAGAACTTGAATAAACTCAACCACCGGAAGTTTGAACACCAATCTACAAGGCCTATGCTTCCCAAGAATCGTCCCAAAAGATGATAGGGAGGATAAGAGGTGATGAAAGATCTCCAGAACACGAAAAATCGGCCAAAGGAAAGGTGAGAAATGAAATAGGGTCGAAGTCTATAAATAGAATTCTGGACATTACGTACGTTATGCAATAAACCTTACGTACGTAATAAGCTTAACGTACGTTATACCCTAACTATAGCGTACGTAGTCGCCCCACGAACTCACCGCCTCGATTTCGCCATTTCCTTACGTACGTAATCGCAAGGGTTTTACGTACGTAATATTCATGTCCTTAGCGTACGTAACACATGCACCATAACGTACGTAACCCTATGTCCAGGTTCATGCGGAAATCACACGGATCTTCCCCGGCCCCTTCCTCGGCCCCCACACGCCGACCCTTATCCGATCCCAAGTTGACTTAGCTTACGTACGTTAACCACTTTAGATAACGACGTATCTGCGATCTTAGCGCACGTTATGGACGTGCAACGACGTTAACACGCGTAAACATGCATGCGACATCGTAGATACCAAAACGTAAAGATACAAAATACGGGAAACCAACCTCCGAATAATAACATTACAAAGTTGATTCTTACAAGATAAATACACAGTAATTATCCGGGCATTACAAATATGAAGGACAATAGTATTTTTTGTTCATTGTAATGTGCACGGGAAATATTATTCTAACCTCCCATTTCCTTCTTTTGTGTTGAGTTTAATAAAAATAATAATATCTCATGTTCAATAATATTAAATTTGAAAGATATTCAAATTAAATAAAAGGAACAACTAAACTTCCAAAAAAAAAAATCTTTCCTAATGGGATCTCTAAGGGACCTCCGGCCGACCAGTTTTTCTGGAGGGACCGCCTGCAGATCTCTGGCGGCAGATCAATTTTTGTTTTTTACACCAGGCCGCCGTCCTAATTTCTGGCGGGCCACCGCGGGCGGCCCACAGTCCTCCAATGGCCGACAAGTTCTTTTTGTATACACCAGGCCACCGGCCGACAAATCTATGGCTGTCGACCAGTTATTTTTTTTATTTTTTTATTTTTTTACAAGGTCGTGGGCCTGCGTTCCGATAGGCCACCGTCCGCGGCCTTTTTTTATGTGCGACAGGCCCGCCGGCCATCGGCGGATGGCCTATTTTTTTACGCCAGGCCCGCCGGCATATTTTTCGGCAGGATCGCTGCTGATAGATACTACCAATTTCAGTACTTTAGTGGACGACCAAAATTTTTCGCGTAAGGCCAAAATTCGTTGGCTATATTATTGTGTCGTTGGCTAAAGTCCCGTAGGCCGATATCCATCGAGTAAGGTTTAGCCGATGACATCCTGGGCAAACCGTCGGCCAAGACTGTGTCTTTAACCGATGACTACTTCATGGTCAGCTAAAGTATAGTCGCCGACTAAAGTGTTAATTCTTAGCCGATAGCTAGGACTTGGCTTTGGCTAAATATCGAACTAAAAAAAGCTACACACATCTCAGCCCAACATGGACCCGCTCCGACCCGAATTTGAACCGCCAAGAACCCAACTTGCCCGCAAGAAATAAATTTCAGTATATGAGCATATTGAGACTTGAACCTGCGACCTTCCCACCCATGAAGTAGTACATTTCCAGTGAGCATTACATGTGTAAAATATTTCAAATATTTTACTATATTATGCAAACATAATTTATTTATTTGTTTATTATTAACTCTTTATGCTAATGTATTAAAATTTTATATTTATTAAATTATATATTTTATTTCAGAGAATAATTTTATTTTACCATAATAAAAAAGTCTATAAAATAAATTATTAATTGATGAAAATTTAAAAAACAAAGACTTAGAATATTCACACTTTAGCCGACAACTAGATCTATGTCGTCGGCTAAAATATGAAGTAGTCGTCGGCTAAAGTATTGGCATTTTAGCCGACGGTGTATCATCGCTGCTAAAGGTGTTGATATTTTAGCTGATGACATATTGTCATCGGCTAAAGTTTTGGTTTTTTAGCCGACGAGTCAGTCAAGGTTTAGACGACGACAGGACTTGACGTTTTCGGCTAAACTATTTCAGACGGCGACCTACTTACTCGTCGTTTAAATCATGACTTTAGAGGGTGGCCATCGTCGGCTAAAGTGCGAACTTTGATAGTGAGACCTCCGGCGGCCAGCCAATTTATTTATTTTTTTCCTAAACGATGATGTCGGCTAAAGTTCGAATTTTGATAGTGAGACCTCCGGCGGCCGGCCAATTTATTTTTTTTTCTAAACGATAGGCCCGTCGGCATACTTTCTGGCGGCTGACCATTTTTTTTGGCCTACCGGCATGCTTTCCGGCGGTCCTTAATTTTTTTCATTTTTTTACGGCAAGCCCATCGCATGCCGATAGAATTTGGGGAACCGACATTTTTTTCCTAACAAAATAATTTGATAATTTTATTATTTTAATTAAAATATGGCACCGCCATCGTGATATTATGACATGGTTATCTCTAGTATAATATGAAAGATTTTTTTTTGGTTGTAGTCAACACCTGAAAAGATCATTGTACCTCTTCGTTCTCCTCCCTATTGTGTTGAATCTAATGTAATAATAATATCAAATGTCCAATAACAATAGCATTCAAAAAATATCCTTAAAATATTAAATTAAAATGAAGTAATCTTTGGCATGGTTCTTATTTAAATTTTATTCAATTAATTAACTTTCTTTATTTAAATTTATCCAGTATAATTGTATTTTTCAATAATAAATTATCTCAAAATTATAATATATATATATATTATAGACATAAAAAGACTTTCTTTTAATATATAAATAAATAGTTACGTAGGCTGCGTTTTGTTGTCCTCATAATTTGATAGTATTGACTTTTTCCCCTTGGTAATTTGTTAATGTTCAACGCTGCTTAAATATTATCTTATATATATTAATGTAATACCCAAAGTCAAGTTGACTGATAAATTATTACATCAATATGTAATGTAATTATGGAAATTGATGTATAGTATATAAGCATGTAGCAGCATTCAGGAAACTACTCAACCTTCAAATCGAAGAGTTTCGTTTTCGTGTCTTGCTGATGTACGTCATTTCCACAATGAATTTCGTCTTCACTATTTTAAACTTTCTTCTGATCACGGCTTCTCTTGGGCGAGCTACACCGGAAAATGTGAACTCCAATTCTAATAATTTTAATGCATACTATTCCTATCTTTGGGGCTCTGACCATTTTTCAGTTAATCCCGAAGGAACACTGGTCACTCTAAAATTTGATAGCTCCTCAGGTTATAATAACTACTCTTTTTAATACGGTATATAATCAATCTTTATTTTATTTCAATGTATATAATACATTCGTTCTTTTGTAATTGCAACTTTTGGAATTCTATGCTCCCTAATATGTTGCGAATTTAACATCATACATGACTAAACTTTTTCCTTACATATAAATCACAGAAAATGGTTAGAAAAAACTGTGTGAACAGTCTATATAGAAATTCAAATGTTACAACAACAAAAGAAGCGAAGAAATATAACACCTTCTGAACAGTATAGATCCATTAATGTGTTTTATTATCTTAACATATGTTTCCTATGGTAACATACTTTGTCGTGTATCACGTGCATGTACATTTGGGATATATATATATATACACACACACACACACACGTATACAGGTGCTGGATTTAGGTCTAAGTTGGAGTATGGATACGGATTATTCACAATCAAGATGAAGATACCATGGAACAAAACAGGAGCGATTGTTACCAACTTCTATGTAATGATATCAAACTTTTTGTTGTCTATCATTATATTATCAAAAAGTTGTATTAATTAAATTTGGCTATCAACCTCTGTTTGTTATATGCATTATGTATATGCCTGGCAGTTGACTTCAGCACCAGATAATCAGGACCCTGGAAATCATTTCGAGCTTGATTATGAGTTCTTGGGAACGAATGGAACACTGCAAACCAATGTTTATGACAGAGATACGGGGCACAGGGAACAGAGTTTCGACCTTTGGTTTGATCCGAGAAAAGACTTCCACTCTTACCAAATTCTCTGGAACCCCTATCACATTGTGTGAGAATTATTTGCTTCTCTTTTTTCCAAAAAATTAAACAATAAAAGGACGTAGCATTTCATCAACATGCAATAGTATATAGTATATACTAACAAAAACCGACTACGTGATACTTTGCGGGCGAAACCGCAAAATGCAAAGTTACCACCGGGTAACGATATATAGGGGTGTGGCCATTTTAGTCCTTTTAAGTTTTAGAAATTGCGATTTTCGTCAGTACATTTTGGGTTTGTTCATACAACTTTATCCTATGGTTTTTCATCTAATCAATGATAGTTGAATTGATCATTTTTTTTTCTTTTTGGATTTCAATTTAGATTTATCATCGACGACATTCCTGTAAGAGAGTTCAAGAACAACGTGGCACAAGGAGTGGCATACCCGAATACGCCGATGCACGTTGAAGCAAGCATATGGAACGCTGATTGGGCTGGGGTGGTTGACTGGAGTCAGGTCCCTTTTATAGCCTACTATTCGGGTTTCTCTTTAGACGCTTGTGTCACGAGAGGAGTCGATATTTCATCATGTGGTTCTGAACGGTACTTCTGGAATAAAGAGCGTCAGCTCAATCCTAAGGACAAACAACTGATGGCTTCTTATAGAAGCAAGTATATGCGCTATGACTATTGTGGGAATCCGTCTACGCGAAAGAAGGAATGCTCTCTTAAATGACTGATGTGGCAAATGTTAGTCTAGAATGTCCGACGTGCCATTTAGATTGAATTTTATCCTACTTATAAATCACAATTTCATTGTAGTAATAAAAAAGGACATTTCTTTACCTACTATTTTACTATTTAATTTTATCATATAGCTATAAATAGGATAACATGGTTGGGCATTTGATGGCAATAATCACTTTTGGTCCCGTTATCATTTGTTTTTATGATCTTAATCACATGATTATATATTTTTTAATTGGTCTCTTATATGCAAAAATTATTCAAATTAAGGTCACTTTTTACCAAAAAATACTAACTTGACCTTTAAAATAAAGTGATTTTCGGTGTTCAGATGTCATTTAAATAATTAATGAATTAACAGTTAATCTCCTACTCAATCAATTGGAAGCAAATCATTAAAGATTAGTGTCACTAAGTTAATCAAAAAGCTACACTGTTATAAAATTACATATATTTCTGCATATTAAATTCATTTTAAATGTACAAACTTGTGTTGATTTAAATATTAAATACTATAAATAATAAATTTTAAATTATATTTAATAATTATAGTGTAAAAAATTTCTTAATATTAAGAACTTAAATTATAGTATATTTATTTATCCTTAAATATTTTGAAAATTGATTTAATTTGAAAGATAAATTAAATATAAGTAGGAAATATAGTATAAGGATAAATAAATATAATGTAATACATATACTGAAACAAAACATAGCTCAGTGGTTAATGACCACGCATATATGCCATCAGGCGTGGGTTCGATTCTCATGCCTCCCACTGAGCAATGTTTTAATAATATTAAGGTCCTTCTTTAGCGTCACATATGTGACGCCTTAACTTCCTATCAGCGTCACATATGTGTCGTTAATGCACTTTCCCTTTTTTTTTTGACAGCAGAGGCAGAAATAAAAAACTGGACAGCACAAACCAGCAAACAACATTGTAACCATCAATACACCATCATAAACAACATTGTAATATACAACAAGCAACATTGTAACCAAACCATTATAAACAATACACCATCGATACAACAACAAACAACAAACAATATTGTAACCATCAATACACCATAACAAACAATACACTATCAATACAGCACAAAAAAAGTATAAGAATAATAAACACAACACACCATCAACCGAACCAATAAACCAACACAACAACAAACAACATTGTAA
Source organism: Orobanche coerulescens (assembly GCA_033398695.1). NCBI lineage: Eukaryota > Viridiplantae > Streptophyta > Magnoliopsida > Lamiales > Orobanchaceae > Orobanche > Orobanche coerulescens. Next base: position 98,316,017 of record CM065818.1, on the reverse strand, counting down.
CCAAACCAACAAAGCAATATATTAAACACCATGCAACAATAACATTCTACACAAATCAAAATCACAATATAAATATAACAAGTACGATCATCAAAACATATATCTAACATGCTACACGTCAGATATTGAATGCATCAAATCATCTTCATCAAAGTCGTCGGAGTCATCATCCTCACCGTTTGCTCGAGATGATGAGGTATCTACCTTCTTCATTCCTTTGAGTAATCAACATAAGTTTACTCATATTTGAAAATTTGGACTCCATTTTCTCTCTTGACTTCTTCATCTCCTCTATATCCTTCTTCATCTCCTCGTTATCTTTTTTTAGTGCCTCGATGGTAGCCTCCAAAGACCGATCGACCTTGACAGGTCATAATAATGCTCGTGAGTCAACAAGACAACGACTTGTGGGTTGATCGATGACTTTATTTATGATGATCCCCTTTGAAATTCCCCTCACCCTTCCACCATGTCTAACTGCGCCAGCCGCCTGAGCCCACAAGTTCGGATAAAACTCATCTTCCGGATGGGGATTTGGGAAATGCAATGCCTGAACAAGCTTATTGTATCGGTCCTGTTTCAAGTAATATTTACACAAAAAGTGAACAAGCTACACAGTTTACAAATTAGGGACGTATTCGTAATACAAGTGAACAAATATAAAGCTAAACTTATGTCTTATTCTGCACTTCGGGCATCTATCCATTTGGGAGTAAAGACTCCCGACTCAGCTTCTCCCTCCTCTAGTTGAGCCTCGCTGCTGCCCTCACCAATTTTCTTTTTTTTTTCTTTTGATGTTTTTTCCATTTCTTTCATATTGGTGATGTGAGTCTTCATGAAGGCCAAATGATTAAACACTGGTGCTCTACCGGTCTCTCCCTCTCACATGCCGGTCTTTGGTACATCTCTGACGCAGTATCACTCGCCTATGCGTTAACATAAAATATTAACAATATTGATGATGACACATAATTGAAGACAACATATATTATATAATAAAACGTTTACAGAATTTATACGTACCATGGAATGAGCATGATCATATATGCTCATACTGCCTCTAGTATATGTACCCGGTGCCTTTTGCGTAATCACACTGGTACTCTCATCGTAAAGAGTGCTCCTGTTTTTAGATTTCTTAAAGGCCTCATTCTTTGTCTCTCCGGTCTCCCAACGCTTCCACATGATCTTGAACTCTTTTTCCTTCAACCACTTCTCCCGCTGACCGACTGGTTTTTGATATGCTTTATTTTTAGCGTACGTAAGCATATCAATAAACCGTCCATGGCTATATCTGTCCCAATACCATGCAATTTTCTCCTCATCCGATTTCTCCCACCTATAAAGCATCTGGACAAATAAAATAACAACTGTCAGAAAATCGAAAAACAATCAAATGTTTTTGGCACAACATCAGAACATAACAGTTTGAGTAAAATGAATGCAGTTTTAGCATCAGTTTTACCATAGATTGTAATTAAATAGCAACTGTAATAATATACCTCAAATTCCCGCCACAACTCGTTCCTTGTCCGTCGAGAGACCTGGCCCCAATGCTCTTCACCGGAGTAGTACCTCTTAAGTAAGCCGAATATATAGCTCTCGGACTTCTTCGAACTAAACCCGACTATTTTTGGCAAATGACAAATTAGTTTTCTTTCATCATACTTCTCTTTCGCCTTGGAGATCTCAGTCGGACCTCTCCCTGGTGGCTATGCTAAAACCTCTTGATCCTCGTCGTATTCAAACTCCAATGGCTCCTATGGAATAGAAATGTGATGCACTAACGGACCAGCTGATAGGGAATCAGTAGTAGGTGGCTGCAACGGTGGCTGTGTAATATCCGCAATTTTTGATTTCCGGTAATTTTCCTTTTTTAGCGAGAGTCCATTTTGACAACTCCCTTGGGACCATTTCATTATTCTAAGAATGATTAATTCTGCACTTTTTGACATCCGAGTTCGTTTCGGTGTCGTTTTGTTGAGTTCCGTGCTTTTTGGCCACTTTTCCGCACTTGAGTTTGATTCTTGCGAATCTCGTTCGAAACTGCTGTTTCGAGTTTCCCGTAAGTCCGTTGAACTTTGTTAGACGTGTTTTGAACTTCGGTTTGGTTATTCGATCACGTATCGTGATTTTCGGGTATTTTGGGCCATTTTATAATTTACCCAAAGTTGTGGGTATCCGCATTCGTAATTGTTGTCTTGACCCTTTTTTCTTGGTCGCATGCGATTAATTGTTGCATGGTATTTTGTTTCAGATCGATGATGTTGCCACGAGCATTTTGTCGTGTTCGTTCCGTGCGATTTCGGATAATCGAGTCGTCAAGTCATGGTGGTCGGGCACTGGCCGGACGGTTGCGGGCACTGGCCGGACTGGTGCGGCAGGAACCAGCGTAACACACGCTACAGCCGGAAGGTAGCGCATGCTACGGCCGGGAGGCAGCGCACGCTACGGCCGATTAGCTACGCGCGCTAGTCGGCCGAGACAGTAGGGGCAGAGAGGTTCTGGACTCGGGTGGATCGGCAGGTAGCGCACGCTACTGTCGGACACTGCACAGACCGACAGGTAGCGCACGCTACGGACGGAAGGCTGCACACGCTACCTGGACGAGCAGTCTAGTCCAGAAAGTCTCTGGATTGCGGTCGGGCCGTTAGCGCACGCTAGCTCGGCAGCCTAGCGCACGCTAGGCTGCACGAGTATAAATTTGACAGAGCAGTCACATTTTCACTCGTTTTTCATTTCCCTTTTTTTCGATCCGCGGATGGAGCTTCGGAGGAGGCGAATCCATGTTGTTGAACAACAAATCCATGAAGTTATTGAGTTCATATCATTGATTGATCATCCTATAACATCCTTTGATCCAGCGAATCAAGGTTAGATTTCCTAGAACCCTATCTTTGGAAAAATTTGGGGTTTTAGATTTTTGTCCGATTATTTCCGTATTGTTGATTAATCCATGGTGGGTATGATTAATCTTAGTAGTATTGTTGTATTTAACATCATTTAATCTATTATTCTTCGTCGAATTAAGGTATATTTCTTGATTTTCCTTCGAGTTGACTTTTTGGGAGTTTTGTTTTTGATTTCATTTTTCGGTTTTGATAAACCGATTGTTGTTTAATGATGTTATTAATCATATTCTATGGATTGTATATCCATACTTCGAGTTGGTTTAACTCGATTGACGATTTGAGTGTTCTTGGGAATCATTGAATATTTAATGTTTGATTAAATGTTTCAATGAGTTTCTTTCGATGTATAGATGTAATTCTTAGTGTTGTTGGTCTCGGTACTCGTTGTGATGTTGTTTTGTTGTTTCTACCGGAGGATTATAGGTGCTCGAGGATTCTGAGTCGATCGTCATTTTGTGTTGGTAATTCGTGCGTTGTTATCCTCGTAGTTGTTTTGCGGTGCTATCATGTGCTTGAGTTCATTCAGGAGTTCGGGGCTGCCCGACCGTATCTCATTCATCATCTCGCTTCAATCATAGTTTCGAGGCAAGTATTTTCTTATACGAGTTGTGTCCTTCAAATAGAGTTTACATGTTGGATTTACGATGGTTGGTTTATCTTCGTGACTGTGATTTGTGTGAGTTGATTTTGATTTGATTATTTTGAACGTTGAAGGTTTTAATGATGTTTCCATTGGTTTAATGTTGTGGAATCATGTATTCCGTGTTAATTGTGTTGTTGTGTTTTGAAGAGTTTGATAATGGTGTCGGATAAGTGGCCATCCCTAGTAAGTATTCTTGATGAGCTTACATTCTTAGCATATTAGTATTGCATGAGTAACGTGTGTGTGTATGCTGACTATGGGTTAGATCCGTCGGGGTCTCGGTAGGGGTCCACGGAGGGGTGGATCCGCGAGCTTGCTTTTAACCTCTATGGGTTAGATCCGATGGGGTCTCGGTAGGGGTCCACAGAGGGGTGGATCCACAGTTAATTGTGGTGTATTTCACAAATGTGGTTTGATTATGGCATTTCCGGAAATCAGTGCTTTTGAACGGTTTTCATGATTGCATGCATCGACTAAATATGTAAGAGGTAAGTTGTTCGTTTGGCTTACTTGGTTAGGATGGCACTAGAGTATTTGTCGTCTGTGTTTAAACCGTGGGTTGTGGATTTTGATGTTGGAAAACGAACCTTGATATTATTCTCTTGTACTGTGATTTGATGAGATTTGGGATGAGATCCCAACGGTTTGTAAAGGTCGTTTTATGGAAAGTGATTTTGGGCCGAGACCCGTTCATTTTGAAATGGTTATTTTTCAACTAAGGACTTAAGGTCTAACAAAGTTTCTATTTTTAAAATCCCCGAGATGAGGAATTTATTTTCATACACTTATTTGATGGTTTCTAATTAATAAAACTTCTTGGGAAGTCTTTTATAATTATTTGTCGTACCCGATTCGTGATTTCTATTTGTTTGTTACATTTCGTATGATTTCATACTTGTACTAGCAAAATAGTGGAGTTTTGCTAACCCCCACGTATTCGGGGGGTGGATGTCTGTATTGCATTCAAGTTTTGGAGCATAGCACAGGGTCAGAATGAAGGATGATGAAAGATGAACGATACTAATCACATGAAGACCCATTGATGTCGTATTGGTTTAGTTGTATTTTATTTTCCGCTGCAGTATTCTTTCCCCGTTGTACGGGAGTGTGTTGTACTCGACCCCTGCGTGGGCATGTGTTGTGATTGAGTTATATGTATTTATTGAAAGACCAAATTGGTCTACTGAGTCATTTTAGCCTTAAAGGCATTGTTGAGATGTTCGATGTTGTTACTAGCCTGGTAGATCCTTGAGGAAAGGTTCTACGGCGTGTAATATCCCTGAGCGGATTGGGGGTGTTACATAAATGGTATCGGAGCTTTGGTTGTGGAAACCTAGGCTGTCGGGTCAAGTGGTGTCTGTTGAGTTTTGTCTCGTCGGATTTTGTCTGACTGAGTCGTGTCGCGACGCGTCGTCTGAGTTTGTTGGTCGTGATTAGTATCGTGGGGCGATCATCATCTTCGTACGACCTGTGGATGTAAGTCTTCCTTCTTTGTGTTGTGCCTCGTGTGACACGAGCTATTTTTATGATTATTTGTTAAGTGATGGAATCCTTCTGTGGATTTTGATTTCACGATATGTATTTAGTCGACTCTCGTATTTGGTTTATACGAGGAGTGTCGTCGCTGTTGATGTCTTTTTTACTATTGTTTTTATCCGTTACTGATGATTTTCGAATTGATTTGCTCGTTTTACAAGTCCTCTTGTGCAAGCTTTGTGCTTATACGCGTTCGACTTGTTCACTAGCCAGTACGGGGGGAGGAGGGTCCTTAGAGGCCTTGAATGGGGTTAGTGGTTTTGTTCTGATTCCTAGGTGGTTTTCGACTGTGGTATTTTACCGTTTGTTTTCCGTTAAAAGACATGTATTGTCTTGATTTTAAACGTTTTGATGGGTGTACTAGGATGTGTTTTAGCGTACGTCGATATGTGTGAGTTTTGGGCATTCTGGCCTATTGGATTTTTGAAAACCTTGAGTATCTTAGAAAATAAATCTCGAGACGTACTTTTAAAATGGATTGTTTTCTCGCGGTACCTTCAAGGTGCCTACTAGCGCCACTGTGTGTTTCAAATTTATTCCACTTTGAGGACCAAAAATATTTTGAGATATTTTTAATGATTTAGAAATACAATTGTTAGACCCGAAGGTCGAATATTTCTAAAAAGTTTAATTTAAAGAAAGGTGTCCTCATTTTTTTTTCAAATGCAAGGTGGTTTTTCAAAGTCTCGATGACGATGTTTGTACTACTTCTTTTTATATATGATACTCGAGATCAAGTAGTGTTTTCAAATTATTTTCAAAGGTGGTTTTCGTTTTTAAAACCTATTGTTCCTATTGCGGTCCAGGAATGTATTTGTGACATTAGCGTTGTTGTTAGGATGTTGGCCCTGTGAGTTGTATTCGAATTGACGGTGTGAGCGTTGAGTCGTTTTCCACACATTTGTTGGGTTATCCCTCTGTGAGAGGTGGGATGTTGGTATTGAATGTTGTCGCCTCGTGGTGATTTCTGCGTTATTGCACATGTGCGAGCTGTTAGAGATTGATTTGGTATAACCATGTGCATCGGTAATTGTTCCGTTATGTGTTGGTTGTTTAATGTATTGTAACCTTGCTTCCATTTTTGTGAATTTCGTGGACGAGGTCGAAGGTAATACCCGTACTATTTTGACTTCTGTATTTTTTCTTTCTCTATTATTTCGACTCGCTCGTGTTCGGTGATACTTTCTGAACTTATTCTGTATTTAGGTTTTTATCGTCCGAAAGAGTCGTGACCTTGTGTCAGATCGATCTGGTTATCGCTGTGACTTTTCTGAGTTCGGTTCGATTCTTGTGAACCTTATTCAAAAGTAACACCTTTTAGTTTCTACCGGCTCTTTTAGTGCCTTGAGTAAAGTGCGAACTTCGGGGTGTTGTTCGATCACTGTTGTTCGACCGTTATTGTTTGACCATTGTTTTTCGATCGTTGTTTTCGATCGTTATTGTTCGATCATTGTTTTCGATCGGTGTTGTTCGATCATCGTTGTTCAATCATTGTTGTTCGATCATTGTTGTTTGATCATTGTTGTTCGATCCTTATTTTTCGATCGTTCTGTTTGATCATCGTGGTTGTCTGACTATTATTGCTTGATCTCGTACCACGGGGAGTGACCGTTCACCGTTAGTCAGCTGTCTCGTTTGTGGTCAATTAGGACACCGAGCCACGCATTGCGAGACAGTAACTGGGAGGTTCGGGAATCGAGCTTGCATCTCTGCTCCGAAGGGACACGGAGTTGCCTAGTGTGGTTTTCGAGAACTTCGACGCGACCGGAGATTTCCGTGATTGCCTTTGCGGATTGTTGTGCGCTTCATTCTACTGTGCATGTTTTCCTGTAATAGGCGCCTTTTGTCACTTTATGGTTTGGATAATTGACTTGATTGTGTTATCCGGTTGGTGGTGCTTGTCACTTGGTGATCGTGTTTTATCCTTGCTTGTGACGTGATGATAATTGTCATTGAGCATACTTTCGCGCTGTATGCCTCCTTACGTTCTTGTAACATTTCGCTGGTAGGTGCAAGTTGTACGGTTCTTGTGTACCTCATTGAGATGTTCCTTGTGGGATATTGCTTCTCCCTACTTATTTTAAGTTTCGGGACGAAACTTCTTTTAAGGAGGATAGTATGTATTATCCGCAATTTTCGATTTCCGGTAATTTTCTTTTTTTGGGGAGAGTCCATTTTGACGACTCTCTTGGGACCGTTTCGTCATTCTGAGAATGATTAATTCTGCACTTTTTGACATCCGATTTCGTTCCGGTGTCGTTTTATTGAGTTCCGTGCTTTTTGGCGACTTTTCCGCACTTGAGTTTGATTCTTGCGAATCTCGTTCTAAACTGCTGTTTCGAGTTTCCCGTAAGTCCGTCTAACTTTGTTAGACGTGTTTTGAACTTCGGTTTGGTTATTCGATCATGTATCGTGATTTTCGGGCATTTTGGGCCATTTTGTAATTTACCCAGAATTGTGGGTATCCGCATTCGTAATTATTGTCTTGACCTTTTTTTCTTGGTCGCGTGCGATTAATTGTTGCATGGTATTTCATTTCAGATCGATGATGTTTGCCACGAGCGTTTTGTCGTGTTCGTTCCGTGCGATTTCGGATAATCGAGTCGTCGAGTCATGGTGGTCGGGCACTGGCCGGCCGGTTGCGGGCACCGGCCGGACGGTTGCGGGCACTGGCCGGACGGGTGCGGCAGGAACCGGCGTAGCGCACGCTACGACTGGAAGGTAGCGCACGCTACGGTCGGGAGGCAGCGCACGCTACGACCGGTTAGCTGCACGCGCTATTCGGCTGAGACAGTAGGGGCAGAGAGGTTTTGGACTCGGGTGGATCGGCAGGTAGCGCACACTACTGTCGGACATTGCGCACGCTACGACCGGCAGGCTGCGCACGCTACGGCCGGAAGGCTGCGCACACTACCTGGCCGAGCAGTCTAGTCCAGGAAGTCTCTGGATTGCGGCCCGGGCCGTTAGCGCACGCTAGCTCGGCAGCCTAGCGCACGCTAGGCTGCACCAGTAGAAATGTGACAGAGAGTCGCATTTTCACTCGTTTTTCAATTCCCTTCTTTTCGATCCGCGGCTGGAGCTTCGGAGGAGGCGAAGCCATGTTGTTGAACAACAAATCCATGAAGTTCTTGAGTTCATATCATTGATTGATCATCCTATAACATCCTTTTATCCACCGAATCAAGGTTAGAGTTCCTAGAACCCTATCTTTGGGAAATTTTGGGGTTTTTGGGTTTTTGTCCGATTCGTTCCGTATTGTTGATTAATCTATGATGGATATGATTAATCTTAGTAGTATTCTTGTGTTTAATATCATTTAATCCATTGTTCTTCGTTGAATCAAGGTATATTTCTTGATTTTCCTTCGAGTTGACTTTTTGGGAGTTTGGTTCTTGATTTCGGTTTCCATTCGGTTTTGATAAACCAATTGTTGTCTAATGATGTTATTAATCATATTCTATGGATTGTATATCCATACTTCGAGTTGGTTTAACTCGATTGACGATTTGAGTGTTCTTGGGAATCATTGAACATTTAATATTTGATTAAATGTTTCAATGAGTTTCTTTCGATGTCTAGAAGTAATTCTTAGTGTTGTTGGTGTCCGTACTCGTTGTGATGTTGCTTTTGTTTTTTCTCCCGGAGGATTATAGGTGCTCGAGTGTTCCGAGTCGATCGTCATTTTGTGTTGGTAATTCGTGCGTTGTTATCCTCGTAGTTGTTTTGCGGTGCTATCATGTGCTTGAGTTCATGCAGGAGTTCGGGGCTGCCCGACCGTATCTCATTCATCATCTCACTTCAATCGTAGTTTCGAGGCAAGCATTTTCTTATACGAGTTGTGTCCTACAAATAGAGTTTACATGTTGGATTTACGATGGTTGGTTTATCCTCGTGACTGTGATTCGTGTGAGTTGATTTTGATTTGATTATTTTGAACTTTGAAGGTTTTAATGATGTTTCCATTGGTTTAATGTTGTGGAATCGTGTATTCCATGTTAATTGTGTTGTTGTGTTTTGAAGAGTTTGATAATGGTGTCGGATAAGTGGCCATCCCTAGTAAGTATTCTTGATGAGCTTACATTCTTAGCATATTAGTATTGCATGAGTAACGTGTGTGTGTGTATGCTCACTATGGATTAGATCCGACTGTAATACCCGTGATTTTCTCTTTCGATACTTTTTCTTTTTTGGCATATTTCTGGTTTCCAGAAGCTCACTTGCTAGCGTTTTGACATTTTGATAATGTTTCGTTCTGCGTGTTTGGTCATCCGAGTTGTTCCGGGGCTGTTTTACCAGAATCCGTATTTTGAGCGACTTTTCCCGCTATTTGATTCATTTAGTGTTATGATGGTTCGAAACTATGTTTTCGTGTTTCCTATAAGTCCGTTGAGCTTTATTATGCGTGCTGTGAGCTTCGGTTTGGTTGCTTGATGTCATATCGTGATTTACGGGCGTTTTGGGCTGTTTCATAATTTCCCAAAGTTTGGGGGTGATTACTTCTGTTATCGTATTTCGAACCTTCGGGTTGTCGGAATCGTACTTTATTTTAACGCTTGAATCCGTCGTTCTGCACTCTTCATATGCATGTCCTCGTCTTGTGTTGTAATTGTCGTTTCATCGTTTCGCTTCAGACGCGATTTAGCCGAACTTAGCGATTCGAACTGCTAAGTGACTTACGTACGCTATGCTATAAGCATAACGTATGTTATCATCATGCGACTTACGTACGTTAAGACCTTCCCTTTACGTACGTAAGGGTCTTCGCTATTTTGGATAGGAGGGTCTGGTTATCGATTACGTACGTAATCTTTGATGCATTACGTACGTAATACAGACAACATACGTTATTCTTCTTGGTTAACGTACGTAACTCATGCGCAGGTATTTATATACCGAGGGTTGACCGTGTTCGTCATTTTTCACCCTTTCTTCACTCCTCCTCGGCTGAGGCGATTTGTGGGCGATCTAGGGGCGATTTTGGAGTCCCGTAACTCCAAGTTTACATCTTCTTTAGTTCTTGGTGTTGAATAACATCATTAATCCGTGTTCTTCGTCTTCGATTCGAGGTAATCATCTTGTAAACCCTTCCTTTATCTTTCGTGAATCTTCAAGATTCAGGTTGTTCTTCATGAATCGTGCTGTTGTATATCATCAATCGGTTGTATTGATTCTCTCCCTATGATTTGATTCGTATTTCTTACCGTATTCGGGTTCGGATAATGTTCTTGATATTCTTTGGGAAATATTGAGCTCCAAGTGTTCGATCCTTCGCCTCTATGAATTCTTGTTGAGAATTTCGTGTGTTTTGCATCTTTCTTGCGATCGATCTTATAGTGATTATGTTATTCTTGTGTTTTCGACCTAGTTGGAAGATTCGAGGGTTTCCGATCAAGCTTTCCCATTGCTTCGCGTGCTTTGGATTTGAGGCAAGTACCTTTATATACGAATTATAACTATGTGAAATCATTGTTGCCGAAGTGTGTGAATTATATATATTTATATGTTAAATATATGTATGTATAAAGGTATATATATATATATGTAAGTATGTGTGTATATAGATATACACATACATATGTCGTGTGATTAATATCGATGCTAGTTGACGTACTCAACTTGGATTAAAGTACGAATCATATTTATAGAGATAATATAGTAAGATTTGTGTATTCGGTTGGATTTGCCGAAAACTTATTGTGTTGAGTCTTGGTTGATAACGTGTGTATTGTTGTTTATTTGTGTGGTTGGGGACTGACGGATAAATTATTTGAATTGGTGTATTGATTTGATAATTTTTGCAACGATTGGTTGTGTACTTGATGTTTGTAACAATGTGAATACTTGCTGTGAGAGACGTCGTATCCGGGAACCTCTGAGGGCGGGGTGTGTACTCCGGCCTGGTGAACGCTGCAATGTGCGGTTCCATATGTTTGGTGAACACCGGTGTTACCTAATGGGCGTGCAAGGGGCGGCTCTTATGGGAGTGATCGCCGGCGCGGTGACATGTTCAAGGGGCGGCCAACATAGTGGAGTGAACGCCGGTGCACAGATGTGCAAGGGAGGCGCCTGGCAGGCTTATTGGTTACGGATATTTGAGTGATTGCTAAGACCCCATTACCAAACGATTTTCGTTATTCAAAGTTCTTCAACTCGCTTTACAATGTTGGTCTTGATATAGACCGCGGTTCGTGTTTCTGAAAGTTTGTTTCAACTTGTTTTCAATATTGGTATCAGGGTTAATTAACCAAGGATATTTGACGAGATCTCCGAGGGTTAATTAATCGGGGGTCTTGAGCAGGATTTGTCGAATGAGAGATTGCGCCCTTGATTGTACTGTGATGATTATTCTGTGTATTGGGTCAAGGACCCCATGGGATGTTGAGATTTGGTCTTGTGATGATATTATTTGGATTGGGCCGAGAACCCCGTGAGATGTTGTAATGTTTCATTTGGGTTAGTGTTTTATAAATTGGGTCCAGAACCCCGAATAACGTTGTAAATGTTTTCTTGCAAATTGGTTTCTACATGCTGGGTCGATGACCCGAGAGCTTTTGAAGTTATTTTCTAAAAGTATTCCCATTCGATTTCCAAAACCCCAGGGCGGCCCGAGTAAATAATAACGTTCTCCAATTATCTTATTAAAATGCTTTTCCTTTATAAGAGGGGATTTTCAAACTAGATCTTTTGACTCCTTGGGCTCGTTAAAAGTTTCATTGGTGTTATGTTCCGTAAAGATAATATGACTATGTGATTATCTTTCACCTTGTGTATGCGAGTGCTATTCTGTGTTGACTATGGGAATGCATGGTTTGTATTAAGGCTTCACAGTTGTTGAGTTTTGTGTTGTTATTGTTCGTATATCTTGTATATTATGTACTTGCACTAGCAAAATTCCAGTTTGCTAACCCCCAAGTTTTTGGGGGGTGGGTGCCTGTTATGCGCTCAAGTTTTGGCAGCTCGGGAGCGGTCATGGGATTGGCTTGGAAGGAGATGAAAGACAACGATGCTAATCACATAAGAGTCAGAGTCTTTTTCTTTTGTTTTCATCTTGGTCGAGTATTCACCCTTGCATGGGTGTAGTTTTCATTTATTAATTTAGGTTGTCATTTATTTCTGTATTCAAGTTTATTATTGTCATTGAGATGTGAATGTCATTAGTCTGAATTGTTTAATGACATTGTCGGTCTGCTTTGTAATTAGATTGACCCCGGTCGGTCAATCTTTGAGTAGTCTATTGGAGTTTAGCCTGGTAGATCCTTGTGATAAGGGTCTACGGCATGTGACATTCCCGGTCCTAAGTTTGGGGGTGTTAGATATGGTATCAAAGCTTAGGTTTGCGAAAAACCTAGGCCGTTGGGTCAAGTCCATGTCCTGTATAAGTCGCGCGCGTCAGAGTTGTGATTAATATCGTGGTTCCGACATCATCTTCAGGCAATCCATGATGGTAAGCCTCCCGATCGTAAGTCCCCTTATATACGTATTTGATTATATCGTGCTAATGTGTTTAATGCGAACAAGGGGTTGGAACTTGTTGGTGATATTATTGTTTTAGGATATAACATGCGTATACGGTCCGATTGAGAATGGTTATATAGTATGCTTCGGAAGTCGAGTGTACTTACCAATTTCTACATTTTATTACAATAAATCTTTGAGTGTTAATTTTATCCGCTGCGTGGGTATTTTGCAATGGCTTTTGGTATCTTGTAAACTAAATTTTATTTCGTAAAACCGATTCCCTAAACCGTGTTTTAGCATTTTGGTCTTACATGTTTTGACGGTATTCTTATAACGGTATTTGATATGTTGGCCTTTTGGCATTTTGAACGTTTTAAAAATGGTTTTTAGCCTGGTGGGTTCCGATGCGTGGCCCACGGTGCTGTAATGTCACGAACATTTCTAAAGTGGTGCTACGAAATTTTATAATATTGTGAAAACCCATGATTTAATGTAGTCATGTCAAATGGTCACGTATTTCGGTGAAAAATCCTTCCGATTAGACATTTTGGTAGAAGAGGAAAGATTTTCAAATTGTGGTATTTGGAACTCAACACTTGAAATATTTCAAATTAGTTACGATTCAACTTTCAATTTTCTTTTATACATTACTCGAAAATAATTTTTAAAGTTATTGTATAAACTCCCTCTTCCAAATAAAGGACAGTATTTACAAGCTTTGGGCGTATCGTGACTCACTCTCTTTTTTCAAAAAAATTGTTTTCATTAAGTGCATGCATATAATGATCGTCCTCGTCGAAGGACTCGGGATTGACTTCAGAAAACTTTACGCTTTACGTTATTCTATAGATGTTAACTAAACCTTGTGTTGATAATTGTGGTATACTGTACGACTGATTACTTGATAACGCTGAACGGTACTATCTGTATTAGTTTGTCGAGCCTTGGCGGACGTAAGTGTGATGACGGAAGTGGAAGCGACAAGGTGGTTCGTACGACAACTATCCATGCTACAGTGAAGGAGTATCAAGATCAAACGATATCCTATGAAATATCCTCAGTGATCGAGCCCACGAGAGAAGCAAAGAGACCGAGGACATTGGGAAAATTTCTGGGTGGTGAAGAGACTAAGGCTCCCAAGCCCTCACGTCGTTCGAAGGCATCGTCTTCGTGGTCGGGAGTGAGCGCTGGAAATTCCAAACTAGCATCGCTGATTCTCGGTAAGAAGAGAAGATGTTTCAACTGTAACTGTCAGGGACATGTTCGTGCAAATTGTCCCTCTCCACTCTTGACTTGTTATCGGTGCGGGTGTGAAGGTCATCGGGAGAAACTCTGTGAGACAGTTTCCGAATTGGCAAAGAATGCCGCCCTAAGAGAGAGCAGAACTAGTGACCGGAAAGTGTCCCGAAACCCTATGTTTACTTCTGAAGATCCTAGCATGGGAGAATGAAGATTTAGTACTATGTTTTAATCATTGCTGTTTCAAACAATCGTGACTTCGATCGTTTTTCATTTCATTGCTTTACGTTTCCAACTCTTGTTGTTCTAAGTTTCGGGGTCGTAATATCTTTTTAGTATGTGGGAATGTATTACCCGTACTTTTCTTGATATTTTCAGTATTATGTGACCTTTCATTGTTGGTAATTCAATTGTGATCCCCTCGACGATTTTAAACTACCTTGTTTTACTTAGCCTACCATCATCCGAACGAATTTCGGAGCTGTTTTGCTAAATCTCGTGGATTATTGTGGCCTTTCCGCATCCGAATTTGATTCTTGAAGATTTTGTTTGAAACTATTGTTCCATCGCTCTCTATTTTAAGTTTCGGGACGAAACTTCTTTTAAGGAGGGTAGAATGTAATACCCGTGATTTTCTCTTTCGGTACTTTTTCGTTTTTGGCATCTTTCTGGTTTCCAGAAGCTCACTTGCGAGTGTTTTGACATTTTGATAATGTTTCGTTCTGCGTGTTTGGTCATCCGAGTTGTTCCGGGGCTGTTTTACCCAAATCCGTGTTTTGAGCGACTTTTCCCGCTATTTAGTTCATTTCGTGTGATGATGGTTCGAAACTATGGTTTCGTGTTTCCTATAAGTCCGTTGAACTTTATTATGCGTGTTGTGAGCTTCGGTTTGGTTGCTTGATGTCATATCGTGATTTACGGGCATTTTGGGCCGTTTCGTAATTTCCCAAAGTTTGGGGTGATTACTTCTCTTATCGTATTCCGAACCTTCGGGTTGTCGGAATCGTACTTTCTTTTAACACTTGAATCCTTCGTTCTGCACTCTTCATATGCATGTCCTCGTCTTGTGTTGTAATTGTCGTTTCGCGGTTTCGTCGCGCTCGTACGCGACGAGCTGAACTTAGCAGTTTTGGAACTGCTAAGTGACTTACGTACGCTATGCTATAAGCATAACGTACGTTATCATCATGCGACTTACGTACATTAAGACCTTCCCATACGTACGTAAGGGTCTTCGCTATTTTGGACAGGAGGGTCTGGTTATCAATTACGTACGTAATCTTTGATGCATTACGTACGTAATACAGGCAACGTACGTTATTCTTCTTGGTTAACGTACGTAACTCATGCGCAGGTATTTATATACCGAGGGTTGACCGTGTTCGTCATTTTTCACCCTGTCTTCACTCCTCCATAGCTGAGGCGATTTGTGGGCGATCTAGGGGCGATTTTGGAGTCCTGTAACTCCAAGTTTACATCTTTGTTTAGTTTTTGGTGTTGATTAACATCATCAATCCGTGTTCTTCGTCTTCGATTCGAGGTAATCATCTTGTAAACCCTTCCTTTATATTTTGTGAATCTTCAAGATTCGGGTTGTTCTTCATGAATCGTGTTGTTGTATATCATCAATCGGTTGTATTGATTCTCTCCCTATGATCTGATTCGTATTTCTTACCGTATTCGGGTTCGGATAATATTCTTGATATTCTTTGGGAAATATTGAGCCCCAAGTGTTCGATCCTCCGCCTCTACGAATCCTTGTTGAGAATTTCGTGTGTTTTGCATCTTCCTTGCGATCGATCTTATAGTGATTATGTTATTCTTGTGTTTTCTACCTAGTTGGAAGATTCGAGGGTTTCCGGTCGAGCTTTCCCGTTGCTTCGCGTGCTTTGGATTTGAGGCAAGTACCTTTATATACGAATTATAACTATGTGAAATCATTATTGCCGAAGTGTGTGAATTATATATATTTATATGTTAAATATATGTATGTATAAAGGTATATATATATATATATAAATATATGTAAGTATGTGTGTATATAGATATACACATACATATGTCGTGTGATTAATATCGATGCTAGTTGACGTACTCAACTTGGATTAAAGTACGAATCATATTTATAGAGATAATATAGTAAGATTTGTATATTCAGTTGAGTTACGATATAAGGATATATGTGTAATGTCGGTTAGATTTGCCGAAGACTTATTGTGTTGAGTCTTGATTGATAACGTGCGTATTGTTGTTTATTTGTGTGGTTGGGGACTGACGGATAAATTATGTGAATTGGTGTATTGATTTGATAATTGTTGCAACGATTGATTGTGTACTTGATGTTTGTAACAATGTGAATACTTGCTGTGAGAGACGTCGTATCCGGGAATCTCTGAGGGCGGGGTATGTACTCCGGCCTAGTGTACGCTGCAATGTGCGGCTCCATATGTTTGGTGAACACCGGTGTTACCTAATTCGCGTGCAAGTGGCGGCTCTTATGGGAGTGATCGCCAGCGTGGTGACATGTTCAAGGGGCGGCCAACATAGTGGAGTGAACGCCGGTGCACAGATATGTAAGGGAGATGCCTGACAGGCTTATTGGTTACGGATATTTGAGTGATAGATAAGACCCCATTACCGAACGATTTTCATAATGCAAAGTTCTTCAACTAGCTTTAAAATGTTGGTCTTGATATATGTAACACCCCCAATCCGCTCAGGGATATTACACGCCGTAGAACCTTTCCTCAAGGATCTACCAGGCTGGTAACAACAAACGAACAACTCGACGCTGCCTTTAAGTCTACAATAACTCAGTAGACCGACTTGGTCTTTCAATAAAAACATACAGTACATTAAAATTCATGCCCACGCAGGGGTCAAAATACAACAAACTCCCGTGCAATGGGGAAAATATATTACAGCGGAAATAAAATACAACTGAACCAATACAACAACGTACGGTTCCTCATGTGATTAGTATCGATCATCTTTCATCATCCTTCGTGCCGACCCTGTGTTATGCTCCCAAAACCTGAATGCAAAAACAGACATCCACCCCCCGAATACTCGGGGGTTAACAAAACTCCACTGTTTTGCTAATGCAAGAAAAAAGTGCAAAATACGAGTCATACAATTCAAATTCCACAAATAACAATAACCAGGAATCCTCAAAGATCCAAACGAAACGAAAAGTACTTCCCGAGGCAAGAGTTTGGGAAAAACATTCCAAAACCGAAAGATCACAAATCAATGAAAACAATTTATAAAACAGTTTAAAATGCCATCGAGAGTTTTAATAGAAAACAATTTAGGATTACCGAATCCTTCTGTTTCCAATACTCGAAATACGAAAGGGGTCACCACCCCGAAGGTTTATTTTCCGTAAAATGACCTTTACAAAACCGTTGGGATTTTAGCCCCAAATTACATCAAATCACAGTACACGAGAACGATAGCAAGGTTCGTTTTCCAACATCAAAACCCACAACCAAAGATTTAAACACAAACGACAAATACTCTAGTGCCATCCTATCTAAGTAAGCCAAACGAACAACTTACCTCTTACACACTTAGTCAATGCATGCAAATCATGAAAGCCGTTCAAAAACGCTCGTTTCCGGAAATGCCAATCTCAAAACACATTTGTAAAATGCACCACAATTAACCGTCGATCCACGTCTCTGTGGAACCCTACCGAGACCCCATCGGATCTAACCCGTAGTGGTTGAAAGCAAGCTCGTCGATCCACATCTCTATGGACCCCTACCGAGACCCCGTTGGATCTAACCCGTAGTGAGCATACACACATACATGTTACTCATGCAATACTAATATGCTAAGAATGTAGTTCATCAAGAATACTTACTAGAGATGGCTACTTATCCGACACCATTATCAAACTCTTCAAAACACAACAACACAATTAATACGGAATATACGATTCCACAAAATTGAACCCGTGGAAGCATCATTAAAACATTCGACGTTCAAAATAATCAAATCATAATCAATTCTCAAAACACACCGTTCACAAAACCCACACGCATTTTTGAAAGAATGCCTTTAACGAGGCCAAACCGAAATATTTTGAAACTTCATTTCAAACAACCAAACAAACACACCAAGACGATCATCGATCATTATATCCACAAAATAAGAACCTTATGAACAAGGTACTTGCCTCGATACCATGAGCAATGAAAAAAAATGAAGGGATACGGCCGGGTAGCCCTCGAATTCCCGAACACTATCTAGAACGCGATAGCACCGAAATTACGATGGAAATAACACCACACGAATCATCAAACACCAACGAGATTCAAATCGGAATCTTTGAGCACCTATAATCCTCCGGAAGGAACAATAAAACATGATTACAACGAGAATCAAGGCCGAAAACAATGGAAATCCCAACAAACTATCGAAAGGAACTCATTGGGGCATTTAATCGAACACTAAATGTTCAATAATTTCCAAGAACACTCGAATCGTCAATCGAGTTAAACAAACTCGATATATGGATATACAACCCATAGAAAACGATTAATAACATCATACTACACTTACCGATATATCAAAATTGGACTAGAATCGAAATCAAGAACAAATTCTCCAAAAAGTCAACTTGAAGGAAAATCAAGAAATATACCTTGATTCGACAAAAACACGGATTGGATGATGATATAATCAACAAGAATCTTCCAAAACGCCTTGGAATTGATTAGAATCGAGCAAGAACTCGATTTCCTGAGTCTCCCGTCACCAGCCACCGAAAAAAGGATAAAAACGAGTAAAAAATGAAGTCTGGCCGAGCCCAGGCTATATATAGCCGGCAGGGTTATGGCCGTAACCGGCAGTTCCTTACGGCCGTAACTCGGCCCTTACGACCGTACTCGGCAGGCCCTTACGGCCGTAACCAGCATTTGTCAAAATCTATCCAGCACCTGTCGGTCGCTTATGGCCGTAACCGACACCCCTTTACGGCCGTAACCGGCCTTCGTCCAGCCATGCCTGCCGAGCACGTACGGCCGTAACTCGGCCAGGCTAGGGCCTGCTCCGGTCGTGACAGGCCGTGGCCACTCCGATGGCCCGGATGACCCCGAAACCCGAGCCTGAATATGAATCGAAGATACGGTTACGATGTACTCGCAAAGATGGATCCGAGCAATAAGAGAACACACGATTCCGACCACCCAAAGTGTCGGAATTCGATAACGGAAGTAATTACCCCAAACTTTGGGAAATTACGAAAACGGCCCAAAACGTCCGAAATACACGATACACGATCGAAACACCAAACGAAAGCTCGCAACATAAATAATAATATTAAATGAACTTACGAGAAACTCGAAAAAACAGTTTCGGATGAGGTTCGCAAGAATCGAACTCAAGTGTGGAAAAGTCGTTAAAAAGCACGGAACTCAACAAAACGACATCGAAACGAACTCGGACGTCGAAAAGTGCAGAATTAAACATTCTCAAAATGACGAAACGGTCAGAAGCGAGTCGTCAAAACGGACTCCTGCGGAAAAAAGAAAATTACCGGAAATCGAAATTGCGGGTATTACATTCTACCCTCCTTAAAAGAAGTTTCGTCCCGAAACTTAAAACAAGTAGGGAGAAGAAATATATCACCAGGAATATTTCAATGAGATACACAAGAATGCGCAACTAACACCCAACGGCAAAACGTTACAAACAACGCAAAGGAATATACGGTGTGAAAACACGCTCCACGACGACCAACACAACGCCACCGGTAGAGACATAATAAAACCAACAAGTGACAAGTGTTATCAAACAGATAATACAATCAAGTCGATTATCCAAACAATAACAAAACACAACGAATGAAAATCAATACAATTGACCAACCCAACGGTACATCAATCAAAACGCGAGCCAATCGCTGAACAAATACGGAATTCCGCCGCCCAAGGGTTGGAAGATCGAAAACGAGACTAATTTCCCGAACTTAAGGGAATTACGAAGGAGTCTGAACGTTCAACCATCACGAAACGAGATCAACAAAAACCGAACAATCATGTTCGAATCACGAAGAACAATAAAATTCAAACAACAACTCCAAGGTTCACATCTCGACTCGAGACAATATATGATCTGGTGAAAACAACAAGATGTGCATTCACATAAGATCCACAGGAAAGGGAATAGTAATTGAAAAATCACAACGACAAGTGAGTTATTCCGAAACAATACCACACTCGTTCGATCAACAAAAGCAAGGGGGCAGGACAAGCTCAGGAAATGTCAACGAACATAAATGAGTCGACAGAACTGAAAATACAGAAGTTCAAAATCCGATCCACTTCGAATAAAAGAACTAGTAGAACCAAAAGATGTTACTTTCGAACAAGGTTCACAAGAATTGAACCGAACTCAGAAAAGTTACAGCGATAACCGGATCGACCCAAAACAAGATCACGGCTCGTTCGAACGATGAAACCGAAATACAGAACAGGTTCAGAAAGTATCAACGAACACGAGCGAGTCGATAGACTTGAGAAAGAGGAAATGCAGAAGTCCAAAAACAATACGGGTGTTACATTCGACCTCTTATAAAAGAAGGTCGTCCCCGCAACTCACAATAATGGAAACAAGGCAACAACACAAAAGCAGTCGACGGAAACATTTCCCATGGGCCTCTTAGAGCCGATCCTGATATCTGTACTGAAGTTCGTGCCCCAAAAGACTCGGAACCCAACTCGCAAAACTGGATCATGTGTTTCTCGGGTCCACACTTGAAATGCGTTACTGACGAGAAGGACAATTGGTACCTGCATGCCCCCGGCACACCACGGTTGAAACACCTCGGCTCGGCATACCGAATATACAAAGGCTAGATACCAAGGAATGTAACATCACAAAACAACATACGGGAGATGCCAACTCAGCTTAACATATTAATGCATACAAACATCACAACAACAACGGCATCGTTCGACGATTACAACGGCCCGAACGATAGCCAACACACAATCACAAACATCATGAAACAATCACCCATGTGCATAAACGCACAAAAATCCAAGCTTTAACAACTCATACTCATGCGACAACACGCAAATCACCACGAGGCGATAAACACTAAACACCAGTTCACACCTCTCACAGAGGCTAGTACAATAAATGCGTGGCAACGCCTCGATGTTCATGCCACCAATTCGATCATACTCGGGAGCAAACATCATAACGACAACACGAACATCATACATACATACCCAACCCTCAAACGGGAATGGATAGGTTTTAAGAACGAAAACCTCCTTTTGAAAATAATTTAGAAAACACCGGTTGATCTTGAGTATCACCTTTCAAAAAAAGTACAAACGTGAAACACCGGTTGATCTTGAGTATCACCTTTCAGAATATTTGACCCTCGGGTCTAAGTAAAAGTGTTTCTAAAATATTGAAAATATCTCAAAACATTTTGGTCCTCGAGGTAGAAGAATTTTGAAACATATTGTGGCACCTTGGATGTACCACGAGAAAATAATTCATTTTAAAAGTACGTCTCGAAATTTATTTTCTAAGATACTCAAGGTTTTCAAAGATAATTCAATGGGCTAGAATGCCCAAAAATTTCAGGTAATTACACGGAACATTATAGCGCCGTGGGTCCCGCGCTGAAACTCACCAGGCTAAAAACCATTTACAAAAACGCCAAAAGGCCGATGACGGTAATATTTCAAAAACTCACAAAAGCCATTTACAAAATACTAAATACCGTCACAAGAATTTCGCCAAAACGATCAAGGCCATGATGCCAAAAACTCGGTTAAGGGAATCGGTTTTCGAAATAAAACTCAGTCGGTAAAATACCGAAAGCCATTACAAAAGAACTCACGCAGCGGATAAAAGAAATATAGTCCAACATGCACAATCCAGCAATACTACTCATATGAACGAAATATGAGAGACCAATAACCACATATCGCGAAAACAAAATCCATAAGAGGATTCCATCAATTAACACATAATCATACCAGTAGCTCGCATCAGACGAGGCACAAACACAAAGAAAGGAGACTTACATCCACAGGTCGCACGAAGGTGATGATCACCCCACGATACTAATCACGACCAACCAACTCAGACGACGCGTTGCGACACGAATCAGTCAGATAAAATACGACGAAACAAGACTCAAACAACACGACTTGACCCGACAGCCTAGGCTTCCACAACCTAATCTCCGATACCATTTATGTAACACCCCCAATCCTCTCAGGGATATTACACGCCGTAGAACCTTTCTTCAAGGATCTACCAGGCTGGTAACAACAAACGAACAACTCGACGATGCCTTTAAGGCTACAATAACTCAGTAGACCGACTTGGTCTTTCAATAAAAACATACAACTCAATTACAATTCATGCCCACGCAGGGGTCAAAATACAACGAACTCCCGTGCAACGGGGAAAATATATTGCAGTGGAAATAAAATACAACTGAACCAATACAACAACGTATGGTTCCTCATGTGATTACTATCGATCATCTTTGATCCTCCTTCGTACCGACCCTGTGTTATGCTCCCAAAACCTAAATGCCAAAACAGACATCCACCCCCTGAATACTCGGGGGTTAGCAAAACTCCACTGTTTTGCTAGTGTAAGAACAAAGTGCAAAATACGAGTCATACAATTCAAATTCCACGAATAACAATAACCAGGAATCCTCAAAGATCCAAACGAAACGAAAAGTATTTCCCGAGGCAAGAGTTTGGGAAAAACATTCCAAAACCGAAAAATCACAAATCAATGAAAACAATTTTTAAAACAGTTTAAAATGCCATCGAGAGTTTTAATAGAAAACAATTTAGGATTACCGAATCTTTCTCTTTCCAAACTCGAAATACGAAAGGGGTCACCACCCCGAAGGTTTATTTTCCGTAAAATGACCTTTACAAAACCGTTGGGATTTTAGCCCCAAATTACATCAAATCACAGTACACGAGAACGATAGCAAGGTTCGTTTTCCAACATCAAAACCCACAACCAAAGATTTAAACACAAACGACAAATACTCTAGTGCCATCCTGGCTAAGTAAGCCAAACGAACAACTTACCTCTTACACACTTAGTCAATGCATGCAAATCATGAAAGCCGTTCAAAAACGCTCATTTTCGGAAATTCCAATCTCAAAACACATTTGTAAAATGCACCATAATTAACCGTCGATCCACGTCTCTGTGGACCCCTACCGAGACCCCGTCGGATCTAACCCGTAGTGAGCATACACACATACATGTTACTCATGCCATACTAATATGCTAAGAATGTAAGTTCATCAAGAATACTTACTAGAGATGGCCACTTATCCGACACCATTATCAAACTCTTCAAAACACAACAACACAATTAATACGGAATATACGATTCCACAACATTGAACCAATGGAAGCATCATTAAAACCTTCGAAGTTCAAAATAATTAAATCATAATCAATTCTCAAAACACACCGTTCACAAAACCCACACGCATTTTTGAAAGAAAGCCTTTAACGAGGCCAAACCGAAATCTTTTGAAACTTCATTTCAAACAACCAAACAAACACACCAAGACGATCACTGGTCATCAGATCCACAAAATAAGAACCGTATGAACAAGGTACTTGCCTCGATAGCACGAGCAATGGAAAAAAAATGAACGAATACAGTCGGGTAGCCCTCGAATTCCCGAACACTATCTAGAACGCGATATAACCGAAATTACGACGGAAATAACACCACACGAATCATCAAACACCAACGAGATTCAACTCGGAATCCTCGAGCACCTATAATTCTCCGGAAGGAACAATAAAACATGATTACAACGAGAATCAAGGCCGAAAACAATGGAAATCCCAACAAACTATCGAAAGGAACTCATTGTGGCATTTAATCGAACACTAAATATTCAATAATTCCCAAGAACACTCGAATCGTCAATCGAGTTAAACAAAGTCGATATATGGATATACAACCCATAGAACACGATTAATGACATCATACTACACCAATCGATGTATCAAAATCGGACTAGAATCGAAATCAAGAACAAATTCTCCAAAAAGTCATCTTGAAGGAAAATCAAGAAATATACCTTGATTCGACGAAGAACATGGATTGGATGATGATATAATCAACAAGAATCTTCCAAAACGCCTTAGAATTGATTAGAATCGGGCAAGAACTCGATTTCTTGAGTCTCCCGTCGCCAGCCGCCGAAAAAAAGGAGAAAAACGATTTAAAAATGAAGTCTGGCCGAGCCCAGGCTATATATAGCCGGCAGGGTTACGGCCGTAACTCGGCCCTTACGGCCGTACTCGGCAGGCCCTTACGGCCGTAACCGGCATTCGTCAAAATCTGTCCAGCACCTATCGGTCACTTACGGCCGTAACCGACACCCCTTTACAGCCGTAACCGGCCTTTGTCCAGCCATGCATGCTGAGCACGTACGGCCGTAACCGGCACCTTACGGCCGTAACTCGGCCAGGCCAGGCCCTGCTCCGGCCGTGACCGGCCGTGGCCACTCCGACGGCCCGGACGACCCCGAAACCCAAACGTGAATATGAATCGAAGATACGGTTATGATGTACTCGCAAAGACGGATCTGAGAACTAAGAGAACAAACGATTCCGACCACCAGAAGTCTCGAAATTCGATAACGGAAGTAATTACCCCAAACTTTGGGAAATTACGAAAACGGCCCAAAACATCCGAAATACACGATACACGATCGAAACACCAAACCAAAGCTCGCAACATAAATAATAACATTAAATGAACTTACGAGAAACTCGAAACAACAGTTTCAGACGAGATTCGCAAGAATCGAACTCAAGTGCGGAAAAATCGTTAAAAAGCACGGAACTCAACAAAACAACATCGAAACGAACTCGGACGTCGAAAATTGCAGAATTAAACATTCTCAAAATGACGAAATGGTCAGAAGCGAGTCGTCAAAATGGACTCCCGCGGAAAAAAGAAAATTACCGAAAATCGAAATTGCGGGTATTATAATATAGACCGCGGTTCGTGTTTCTGAAAGTTTGTTTCAACTTGTTTTCAATGTTGGTATCAGGGATAATTAACCAAGGATATTTGATGAGATATCCGAGGGTTAATTAATCGGGGGTCTTGAGCAGGATTTATCGAATGTGAGGTTGTGCCCTTGATTGTACTATGATGATTATTCTGTGAATTGGGTCGAGGACCCCGTGGGATGTTGAGATTTGGTCTCGTGATGATATTATTCGGCTTGGGCCTAGACCCCCGTGAGATATTATAATGTTTCGTTTGTGGTAATGTTTTATAAATTGGGTCGAGGACCTCGAATAACGTTGTAAATGTTTTCTTGTAAATTGTTTTCTACATGCTGGGTCGATGACCCGAGAGCTTTTGGAGTTATTTTCTAAAAGTATTCCCATTCGATTTTCAAAACCCCAGGGCAGCCCGAGTCAATTATAACGTTCTCCAATTATCTTATTAAAATGCTTTTCCTTTATAAGAGGGGATTTTCAAACTAGATCTTTTGACTCCTTGGGCTCGTTAAAAGTTTCATTGGTGTTATGTTCCTTAAAGAGAATATGACTATGTGATTATCTTTCACCTTGTGTATGCGAGTGCAATTCTGTCTTGACTATGGGAATGCGTGGTTTGTATTAAGACTTCGCGACTGTTGAGTTTTGTGTTGTTATTGTTCGTATATCTTGTATATTATGTACTTGCACTAGCAAAATTCCAGTTTGCTAACCCCCGAGTTTTTGGGGGTGGGTGCCTGTTATGCGCTCAGGTTTTGGCATCTCGGGAGCGGTCACGGGATTGGCTTGGAAGGAGATGAAAGACGACGATGCTAATCACACAAGAGTCAGAGTCTTTTTCTTTTGTTTTTATCTTGGTCGAGTATTCACCCTTGCATGGGTGTAGTTTTCATTTATTAATTTGAGTTGTCATTTATTTTTGTATTCAAGTTTATTATTGTCATTGAGATGTGAATGTCATTAGTCTGAATTGTTTAATGACATTGTCGGTCTGCTTTGTAATTAGATTGACCCCGGTCGGTCAATCTTTGAGTAGTCTATTGGAGTTTAGCCTCGTAGATCTTTGTGATAAGGGTCTACGGCATGTGACATTCCCGGTCGTAAGTTTGGGGGTGTTACACTGACGGGGTCTCGGTAGGGGTCCACGGAGGGGTGGATCCACGAGCTTGCTTTTAACCACTATGGGTTAGATCAGACGGGGTCTCGGTAGGGGTCCACGGAGGGGTGGATCCACGGTTAATTGTGGTGTATTTCACAAATGTGGTTTGATTATGGCATTTCCGGAAATGAGTGCTTTTGAACGGTTTTCATGATTGCATGCATCGACTAAGTGTGTAAGAGGTAAGTTGTTCGTTTGGCTTACTTGGATAGGATGACACTAGAGTATTTGTCATCTGTGTTTAAACCTTGGGTTGTGGATTTTGATGTTGGAAAACGAACCTTGATATTATTCTCGTGTACTGTGACTTGATGAGATTTGGGATGAGATCCCAACGGTTTGTAAAGGTCGTTTTATGGAAAGTGATTTTAGGCCGATACCCATTCATTTTGAAATAGTTATTTTTCAACTAAGGACTTGAGGTCTAACAAAGTTTCTAATTTTAAAATCCCCGAGATGAGGAATTTATTTTCAAACACTTCTTTGATGGTTTCTAATTAACAAACTTATCGGGAAGTCTTTTGTAATTATTTGTCGTACCCGATTCGTAATTTCTATTTGTTTGTTACATTTCGTATGATTTCATACTTGTACTAGCAAAACAGTGGAGTTTTGCTAACTCCCGAGTATTCGGGGGGTGGATGTCTGTATTGCATTCAGGTTTCGGAGCATAGCACAGGGTCGGCATGAAGGATGATGAAAGATGAACGATACTAATCACACGAAGACCCGTTGATGTCGTATTGGTTTAGTTGTATTTTATTTTCCGCTGCAGTATTCTTTCCCCATTGTACGGGAGTGTGTTGTACTCGGCCCCTGCGTGGGCATGTGTTGTGATTGAGTTATATGTATTTATTGAAAGACCAAATCGGTCTACTGAGTCATTTTAGCCTTAAAGGCATTGTTGAGATGTTCGATGTTGTTACCAGTCTGGTAGATCCTTGAGGAAAGGTTCTACGACGTGTAATATCCCTGAGCGGATTGGGGGTGTTACAGACTGATCGTGTGACACGGTCCTCGACATCCCCGCATATGGTCCATGGCCAATCAGTGTGTGCTGTTGTGGCGCCTATGTGATATATGGAGTAGCATGTTGCCACTGAGCTATATTTTCATTCGGTAATTGGTGTACATAAATATTATTTGTACTTACTATGAAAAATATTTATATTTATTTGCTATTAAAATAAATTAGATTATTTAAACCTTTAACATTAAATTATGCAATATATTTTATTTACTTATTTATTATATGTGATATATGGAGTATCATGTTTCCATTGAGAACTATGTAAAAAAAATATTTATATTAGTTTATTATTTAAATTAATTAGATTTTCTAAAAATTTAAAATTTTACTATTAAATTATGTAATATATTTTATTTAATTTTTTTATTATATTACAGTAGCTTAATAGTCAACATTATTAAATACTATATAAAATCATCATTATTGTGTATTGGCGTCACACATGTGATGCCATTGTTAATCAATTAAAAAAATAAAGGCGTAAAGGCGTCACATATGTAACGCCAATACATATTAAAAGAAAATTGAAGTAAAAAACATAGCTCAGTGGCCGGCGCGGGATTCGAACTAGCGCCTATGTGATATATGGAGTAGCATGTTGCCGCTGAACTATGTTTTCATTAGGTAATCATTGTATATAAATATTATTTGTACTCAGTATGAAAAATATTTATATTTATTTGCTATTAAAATTAATTAGATTATTAACCCTTAACATTAAATTATGCAATATATTTTATTTACTTATTTCTTATATGTGATGTATGGAGTAGCATGTTGCCATTGAGAATTAAGTAAGAAAAATATTAATATTAGTTTATTATTTAAATTAATTAGGTTTTCTAAATATTTAAAATTTTACTATTAAATTATGCAATATATTTTATTTTATTTTTTTATTATATAACAATAGCTTAATAGTCAATAATATTAAATACTATATAAAAACAACATTGCTTTGTATTGGCGTCACACATATGACTCCATTGTTCATTAATAAAAAAAATAAAGGCGTAATGGCGTCACATATGTGACGCCAATACATATTAAAAGAAAAAGGAAGTAAAAATAAAGCTCAGTGGCCAGCGCGGGATTCGAACCCGCGCCCATGTGATATATGGAGTAGTATGTTGCCACTGATCTATGTTTTCATTCGGTAATTATTGTACATAAATATTATTTGTACTTACTATGAAAAATATTTATATTTATTTGCTATTAAAATAAATTAGATTATTTAAACCTTTAACATTAAATTATGCAATATATTTTATTTACTTATTTATTATATATGATGTATCGAGTAGCATGTTGTCATTGAGAATTAAGTTAAAAAATATTTATATTAGTATATTATTTAGATTGATTAGATTTTCTAAATATTTAAAAATTTACTATTAAATTATGCAATATATTTTATTTAATTTTTTTATTATATTACAGTAGCTTAATAGTCAACATTATTAAATACTATATAAAAACAACATTACTGTGTATTGGCGTCACACATATGACGCCATTGTTAATTAATAAAAAAATAAAGGCGTAAAGGCGTCACATATGTGACGCCAATACATCTTATCTTATATATATAAAGATTGAGTCCTTATATTTAATATGGAGTCTTAATCACTTCATTTTTATATATAAATTTAAGGACTCAATTTATATATATATATATATATATATAAGATAAATAAAATTATATAATAAATTGAGATTAAATGTAATAATATAAAATTATAAAATCAATTATATACAATTTAGTCTTATTAAACGGTTTACCACTCAATTCATTTGATGTTAAATTGATAAAATATGTTATTGACAGTTAAAAACAAAAGGATGCATTTAATTTAAATATAGTGAAAAATATAAAAAGCTGGTTATGGATGGATAATTGAAAAGACGTGAAGTTCAGTAGCATATTTAAATCTTTTATAAATAAAATTCTCAATTTTCATCATTAAAAACTACTATAGTTAATAAAAAACAACCCCTTCAGTCTCCACTATATCTTAGCTTTCCGCACTTTAACTAATCGTCCCTTCCCCTACCCACTGTAACACCCTCAAGATATTCGAGGTATATTACAGCGCCGTGAATCCCTATATGGGACCCACCAGGCTGAACATCATCATACTCATCGACTCACATAAACGACAAAACAACACCATGTCATAAAGGCGCAAAACAGAATAATCCACCCGGTTCAACCGGTCAAACATAACATCATCAATCAACACAAACATATAGGCAACAATACAATCCGGACGAACAAGAACTCTTAAGTACTCGAGTACAACTATTAGTTCAAAAGCCACAAAAGATGAAAAGACAAAAAGACATTAAGACGTCACTTATGCATAATCATCACGCATGGCCATCATCCGTGTACTGGTCCAGCGCCCGCTCGTCCCGATGAACCTGACCTGAAATTCATAAAACGAATTTCCCCAAACCGGGTCCCCAGAGGGGTTAGCAATTACGCTAGTACAAGTAACCAGATGAACAACTTACATCTTACACATATAGTAAATGCATGCAATAAAGAAAACCGTTCGAAAGCACTCATTTCCGGAAATGCCAATATCAAATCACATTTGTAAAATTTTACCACAATTAACCGTCGATCCACGTCTCTGTGGACCCCTACCGAGACCCCGTCGGATCTAACCCGTAGTGGTTAAAAGCAAGCTCGTCGATCCACGTCTCTTGTGGACTCCTACCGATACCCCGTCGGATCTAACCCGTAGTGAGCATACACACACACACCATTTCTCATACAATACTACTATGTCAAGATTGTAAGTTCATAAGGATACTTGCCTCGATTAAATAGACGATGACACGAACGGAACGGAAGAGTTGAACACGACCGCAAGGAACCGGCGGTAATGAACCTAACGATTCGAATAACACAATCACAACCAACTCTAGACGATTACGGAAATGAAATACACCCGGAAACCCACCTACGATTCATGTATATTCGTACCAAAAATAACAACGAGGGCGGACCACAACCAAACCCTCTCGATTCCGTAAAAACCGCAAAATATCCATGAATCCGTAGGAAAACTAAAAATACTAACAGTATTAATCGTATTCATCATGAATCCATCGACAAAACGGAACGAATCGGAAGTAAAACCCAAAACCCCCAAATTAATCGAAAATAGGGTTCTAGAAATATTACCTTTGAAGATTCAAGTACTAAGATCCGTAGAACACGCGTTAGATTGATTATCCGAGTCTCACAACCGAAGGGAAATGATGAAAATCGACCCCCGGATGAAGAATGCTTGAGAAGTTATCCCCTCCTAGGTCTCTCTCTCTCTCGTGCGCAGGTGAAATGAAGGAGAAGACGGCCGATCTCGTCTAATAAGGACGAGATTGCACAGTTGACCGCTTTGTGTGCCGCGGCACAGCCGAAGTGTGCCGCGGCACAGGCCAAAAATTTACTCCCAGGTTTCGGTAGTGTGCCGCAGCACAGCCTGCGTGTGCCGCGGCACTCGGTACAGTTGGGTTTTGTTCGCAGAAGACACACGAGTGCGCCGCGGCACCGGACAGTTGTGCCGCGGCACTGGCCTGGCACTGTGCCGCGGCACCGGATGGGTGTGCCGCGGCACACAGTACAGTTTGTTCGACCAACAACTGAAGGAATTTGTGTGCCGCGGCCCACACCCCCTATTGGGTTCCAAAATGATAAAAATGATCCGGAAAGAGAATAAAACGATAGGAATCAATATTTGGGAACCAACAATACGAAATGGATCCACGGCAACCCCGAAACGGAGGTTCCGCACAACAATAACGAGAATACAGTTCAACAGTTTGACAGGAAGGACACGCTGAAAAGTACACGAGGGTCACTACGATCGAGAAATACATCAAAAACGAAAATACAAGGGAAAGAAAAAATACGGATATTACACCCACATTCCAGTATTCCACTATATATATATATCCAATGTATTGTTATGACACGCATTCAAGACAAAAATGGTTGTCACTTTCAACCTACTCTTAATAACCATTTCCCTATGTTTTTCTGTAATATCCGCATTTTTCTTTCCCTTGTATTTTCATTTCCGGTGTATTTTTCGATTGTAGTAACCCTCGTGTATCTTTCAGTGTATATTTCCTGTCATCTATTGATCTGATTCTCGTTATTGTTGTGCGGAACCGCCGTTTCGGGGTTGCCGTGGATCCATTTCGTGTTATTGTTTCCCAAATATTGATTCCTATTGCTTTTATTCTCTTCCCGGATCATTTTTCATCATTTTAGGACCCAAAGGGGGTGTGGGCCGCGGCACACATATTTTTCCAGTTTTTGGCCGAGCGGACTGTACTGTGTGCTTCGGCACATGCCGCAGACGGCACCTTTGTCAGTCGGCCGCGGCACACCCGTCCGGGCCGCGGCACACTCGTGTGGCATTTTCGGCAAATGAGTAATTTGGAACTATGCATTCTTGATTGCATGCATTTACTATATGTATAAGATGTAAGTCGTTCATTTGGTTACTTGTACTAACGTAATTGCTAACCCCTTTGGGGACCCGTTTTGGGGAAATTCGTTTTATGAATTTCAGGTCAGGTTCGTTGAGACGAGCGGGCGCTGGACCAGTATGCGGATGATGGTCGTGCGTGATGATTGTGCACGAGTGGTGTCTTATTGCCTTTTATCTTTTTACCTTTTGTGGTCTTTAAACTAATTGAAGTACTCGAGCACTTAAGAATTTTTACTCGTCTGGGTTGTATTGTTGTTTATTATGTTTGTGTCGGATTATGGTGTCATGTTTGACCGGTTGAACCGAGTGGATTATTTGGTTTGGCGTCTTTATGACGAGGTGTTATTCTGTTGTTTCTGTGAGTCGATGAGTATGATGTTTGTTCAGCCTGGTGGGTCCCATATAGGGATTCACGGCGCTGTAATATACCTCGAATATCTTGGGGGTGTTACATTTTCACTATCAAACCTCACCACAGCCCGAATACTAGAATCGAAAAGAAGCATCGCAGCCCGTCTCAAGCTAGACGAGACCAATCACGGGTCGCAAAATTGTTGGAAATCTTTGCTTCTGCTCCAATCATGCACGGGTGAGATTGTGCTATTCTTATCTCGGGTCGGACTGCTTCGAGGCCATAAGGACCATTCATAATGACTGTAGGCCATATCTGCTGGGCTTGATTGGATACACTACAGAAGAGGGTGATATTCTAGAAGGATATTGCGATGGCATTTATAAAGATTGAGTCTAATCATTAATTGTGGAGTCTTAATAACTTTATTTTTATCTATATAAATAAAATTATATAATAGATTGAGATTAAATGCAATAATATAAAATTATAAAATTAATTATGTACAATTGAGTCTTATTCAACTGTTCACCACTCAATTCATTTGATGTTAAATTGAGAAAATACATTATGGATAATTTTTTTCTAAACGGCAAAATAAATTTATTATTAAAATATGACTGAGCATAAGAAACACTCGACAGAACAAAATACACGTACATCCCGGCATACTAGGGGAATCCAAACCAGAACGGCTTAAACCCAACAAAACTGATACAAGACGAAAAATTCACGCAACACATTACTTCCCACAATACAACCAAAACCTCAACAAATACAAGTTCCTAGCATAATAAAATGATGCATTTAATTTAAATATGCTGATTGTGGATGGATAATTGAAAATACCTGAACTTCAGTAGCCTCTTTAAATGAGGATTAAATTATAGAGTAAAACATGTATACGTGGTTTATTAATTGTATTGTTTCTTTGAAGGATAAGACGCCATTATATATACAACTAGGAATTGTGCTTCATTTGTAATTTTATTTGTAACAATGTATGTTATTGTCAGTTAGTTTTTCTTTATTATCTGATTAAAAAAATTATTTGCAGTAACTCCATTTACATTAGCTTAATTTTTTTTTTTTAGGATGAAGACTCAGACTCTTTTTTTCAGAGATGAAGATTTTGAAAACAAGTGATAATTTTTCAAGTAAGAGTGTCGATCTACCTTCTACGTGACGCTCAGATGCATATTATAAGTTAGATCATTTGTCTTTGAATAGCGTGAGTGAAATTTTTTAATAGCAAAATGTTAAGAGCCAGTAATATTATAATGAATTCGAATCTTTATTTCGTCTTTTGGTTTTAGTCTAACCCGATTTCTATTGAGTGTCAAAAGACATAACATGTGAAAATTCTACTATTTGAAATTAACTTTCTTTCGTGTTTATAAACTCAACAATGATGCATGAACTCGAGGTAAGCTATAGTTGTTTGATGCTACAAATAGCTACTTTGTACCAATTTGTATATACGCATACAATGATTTGCTTTCATGCGATATCATCCGAGTTATGTCTTTGATATCATCATATTATAAGAAGATCACTTGACTACATAAAAGATCTAAGCACCTTTAGTTGAACATGTTTTTTAATAAGATCACGCAAATACATATGTAGGGTTGAAGATTTGTTTATCTAATTTTACACCTTTAGATTTGATGGTCTCCTTCTCCACATAGTTAAATCATGAGATTGCAAGGGTCAAGTACACGAGAGCTTTGGTCGAACCCGATTAGATCAAATTATGTTATAAACTCAAAACTTTATTACAAATTGTTATTTAATATGTTAAAAGGTAAAGTTTTATGCAACACTAAAGATTTGAAACTATATTGTAACCTCAAAAATTGAGTTTTATGCAATAAAAACAAAAAATTAAGTATAAACTTAACTATTCCTTAATAATCCGAGCAACTAACTTTTTTGTACCAACGGTTGTAAGCCTCCTTTAGACCTGCTTTAGTCGAGCGATGTTAAAAAGTTTCATGCAACAAACGTGAGTTTTAGAGATCTTAAACTATTTTGCAACTTCAATAAAAGACTCACATAACATAGTTAATCGATATTTTTGGTAAACCATCGAGCAACCAAATCTATTAACAACGACAACTTATTTTACAGTAAAGTGCATCGCACGATTCCGCATGCCTATACTACCAAATGTCAAGTCTTAAATCATTAATTTTTTTGTCTAACTTTTAGCAATAAAAATCAAGCTTAAACTACAATATTAATATGTGCTTTTACAAGGAAATATTGATTGTCTAAAAGATTTGAGTTTTAGACGTAAGCAAAAAATTAACTTTTATCGAAAAACAAGATCGCTGCATCGCACGGGTCTGAATGCCTCGTATTAAAAGAAAAGTGAAGTAAAAAATATAGCTCAGTGGCCGGCGCGGGATTTGAACTCGCGCCTATGTGATATATGGAGTAGCATGTTGCCACTGAACTATGCTTTCATTCGGTAATTATTGTACATAAATATTATTTGTACTCAGTATGAAAAATATTTATATTTATTTGCTATTAAAATTAATTAGATTATTAACCTTTAACATTAAATTATGCAATATATTTTATTTACTTATTTATTATATATGATGTATGGAGTAGCATGTTGCCATTGAGAATTAAGTAGAAAAATATTTATATTAGTATATTATTCAAATTAATTAGATTTTCTAAATATTTAAAATTGTACTATTAAATTATGTAATATATTTTATTTAATTTTTTTATTATATTACAGTAGCTTAATAGTCAACATTATTAAATACTATATAAAAACAGCATTATTATGTATTGGCGTCACACATTTGATGCCATTGTTAATTAATAAAAAGAATAAAGGCGTAAAGGCGTCACATATGTGACGCCAATACATATTAAAAGAAAAGTGAAGTAAAAAACATAGCTCAGTGGCCCGCGCGGGATTCGAACTCGCGCCTATGTGATATATGGAGTAGCATGTTGCCACTGAACTATGTTTTCATTTGGTAATCATTGTACATAAATATTATTTGTACTCAGTATGAAAAATATTTATCTTTATTTGCTATTAAAATTAATTAGATTATTAACCTTTAACATTAAATTATGCAATATATTTTATTTACTTATTTATTATATGTGACGAGACATCATGGCCCGTGCGATGCACGTGCTTTGTTCACCGTAAAGAATCATCGATTTTGCAAGGGTTATGCATATTTAGTTATTATGCTTAGTTTCGATCAGGGGTACTCGACTGAATAAAGGAAATTTGTTTAAGTAAGTTTTTGTGAATAGAATTATTTCAATAAAAATGCATCAAATACATGAGAGACTTTCATCACCATAACGCAATAAATGCTATTTAAAAAACAAAATTTATACTACACACAACTTAGGTTTTTTTCTTTTGTCTCTTACACCAAAATTGATGTACGAGCTTCGAGTTTTGTCTTTCATTTGTAACGATTGCGTCGTTACGTCTCCAAGTGAGTTTTGCTTGAATAACAAATTCTCCCAGATGCGTGATAATGAGGCGAGTTCCATTGCACAAACCTTGTGGTTAATATGTATTAAATGCATCAAGTCTTTAAACTTGATGCATTGTAGATGCTCTAAGTATGTATCTTAATATTTTAAGACCTCCTAAAAGTCACAAATGATTTATAATATAGTAGATGTTATCATAAATATTAAACACTTTAAAAATATAATTTGTGATTATAAATACTTACGTTTAATGATGAAACTCAACATTTATATATTAATTAAAGGACACGGTATAGTGGCTTAAACTAAATAGCCACATTAGCATCTCACTTTTAACACTCACACACCAAGATACTTTCTTTTTCATGGCTTGAGCTATTTCCACTTTTTGGGTTCAAAGCGAGATGACAAATCGTGAATGTAAAATACATGACTCTCTATTGAAAATACGTCATTATTTAGACCTTTTTAAGAAAAAAAAGGTAATATCATAACATTAAGACCTTTATTTATTGAGATTACTTACACAACTTTTGTCGAAACACAACTCTCGAATTTGAATAGTTGAAAGGATTATAATACAGATTAGTGACCTTATGAATTGATGATATTTGTACCAAAATTCAATGGCAAAATATAACCATGGTCTTAAAAATTCCTAAATCGACTTTACTACTCTTCCACTTTATTTTTCATATCTTATAGTTTTAGTATAAGATGGAAAGTTCCATCGAGACGCAATGACTCTTTTGTGTTGTGGTTCGGAGAGTCTTATTGTATTTGTTTGTTACTATGTTTGTTTGTGTAAGATAATTGACGTTAAACATATACGATCTTTCACCGTTCAATAAACCAAACATCTTTTTGTATCAAATATTTAAATATATTTTAGTTTAATTGTCCTTCTCAAGCTGAATTAGAATGACAATTTTTTCCAATACTAAAATGTGTATTTACATTTTCAGCTTTACCAAAGATAACAAACAAATAAATAAGGAAATTTGTGCATTACGGTAATTGAATGAGCCTATTTAATAAATGAACATGATAAAAAAAACTTACACATGATTATTATGTATTGACATACATGATAATAGAGTTTCTTAACTAATGTCATTAATGCTCACATTAAAACATGAAACTCATTCTTTATATATATATAGAAAAAAATTATTTGCAGTAACTCCATTTACATTAGCTTAATTTTTTTTTTTTAGGATGAAGACTCAGACTCTTTTTTTCAGAGATGAAGATTTTGAAAACAAGTGATAATTTTTCAAGTAAGAGTGTCGATCTACCTTCTACGTGACGCTCAGATGCATATTATAAGTTAGATCATTTGTCTTTGAATAGCGTGAGTGAAATTTTTTAATAGCAAAATGTTAAGAGCCAGTAATATTATAATGAATTCGAATCTTTATTTCGTCTTTTGGTTTTAGTCTAACCCGATTTCTATTGAGTGTCAAAAGACAGTAACATGTGAAAATTCTACTATTTGAAATTAACTTTCTTTCGTGTTTATAAACTCAACAATGATGCATGAACTCGAGGTAAGCTATAGTTGTTTGATGCTACAAATAGCTACTTTGTACCAATTTGTATATCTGTATACAATGATTTGCTTTCATGCGATATCATCCGAGTTATGTCTTTGATATCATCATATTATAAGAAGATCACTTGACTACATAAAAGATCTAAGCACCTTTAGTTGAACATGTTTTTTTAATAAGATCACGCAAATACATATGTAGGGTTGAAGATTTGTTTATCTAATTTTACACCTTTAGATTTGATGGTCTCCTTCTCCACATAGTTAAATCATGAGATTGCAAGGGTCAAGTACACGAGAGCTTTGGTCGAACCCGATTAGATCAAATTATGTTATAAACTCAAAACTTTATTACAAATTGTTATTTAATATGTTAAAAGGTAAAGTTTTATGCAACACTAAAGATTTGAAACTATATTGTAACCTCAAAAATTGAGTTTTATGCAATAAAAAACAAAAAAATTAAGTATAAACTTAACTATTCCTTAATAATCCGAGCAACTAACTTTTTTGTACCAACGGTTGTAAGCCTCCTTTAGACCTGCTTTAGTCGAGCGATGTTAAAAAGTTTCATGCAACAAACGTGAGTTTTAGAGATCTTAAACTATTTTGCAACTTCAATAAAAGACTCACATAACATAGTTAATCGATATTTTTGGTAAACCATCGAGCAACCAAATCTATTAACAACGACAACTTATTTTACAGTAAAGTGCATCGCACGATTCCGCATGCCTATACTACCAAATGTCAAGTCTTAAATCTGTTAATTTTTTTTTGTCTAACTTTTAGCAATAAAAATCAAGCTTAAACTACAATATTAATATGTGCTTTTACAAGGAAATATTGATTGTCTAAAAGATTTGAGTTTTAGACGTAAGCAAAAAATTAACTTTTATCGAAAAACAAGATCGCTGCATCGCACGGTCCGAATGCCTCGTATTAAAAGAAAAGTGAAGTAAAAATATAGGCTCGGTGGCGCGGGATTTGAACTCGCGCCTATGTGATATATGGAGTAGCATGTTGCCACTGAACTATGCTTTCATTCGGTAATTATTGTACATAAATATTATTTGTACTCAGTATGAAAAATATTTATATTTATTTGCTATTAAAATTAATTAGATTATTAACCTTTAACATTAAATTATGCAATATATTTTATTTACTTATTTATTATATATGATGTATGGAGTAGCATGTTGCCATTGAGAATTAAGTAGAAAAATATTTATATTAGTATATTATTCAAATTAATTAGATTTTCTAAATATTTAAAATTGTACTATTAAATTATGTAATATATTTTATTTAATTTTTTTATTATATTACAGTAGCTTAATAGTCAACATTATTAAATACTATATAAAAACAGCATTATTGTATTGGCGTCACACATTTGATGCCATTGTTAATTAATAAAAAGAATAAAGGCGTAAAGGCGTCACATATGTGACGCCAATACATATTAAAAGAAAAGTGAAGTAAAAAACATAGCTCAGTGGCCCGCGCGGGATTCGAACTCGCGCCTATGTGATATATGGAGTAGCATGTTGCCACTGAACTATGTTTTCATTTGGTAATCATTGTACATAAATATTATTTGTACTCAGTATGAAAAATATTTATCTTTATTTGCTATTAAAATTAATTAGATTATTAACCTTTAACATTAAATTATGCAATATATTTTATTTACTTATTTATTATATGTGACGAGACATCATGGCCCGTGCGATGCACGTGCTTTGTTCACCGTAAAGAATCATCGATTTTGCAAGGGTTATGCATATTTAGTTATTATGCTTAGTTTCGATCAGGGGTACTCGACTGAATAAAGGAAATTTGTTTAAGTAAGTTTTTGTGAATAGAATTATTTCAATAAAAATGCATCAAATACATGAGAGACTTTCATCACCATAACGCAATAAATGCTATTTAAAAAACAAAATTTATACTACACACAACTTAGGTTTTTTTCTTTTGTCTCTTACACCAAAATTGATGTACGAGCTTCGAGTTTTGTCTTTCATTTGTAACGATTGCGTCGTTACGTCTCCAAGTGAGTTTTGCTTGAATAACAAATTCTCCCAGATGCGTGATAATGAGGCGAGTTCCATTGCACAAACCTTGTGGTTAATATGTATTAAATGCATCAAGTCTTTAAACTTGATGCATTGTAGATGCTCTAAGTATGTATCTTAATATTTTAAGACCTCCCTAAAAGTCACAAATGATTTATAATATAGTAGATGTTATCATAAATATTAAACACTTTAAAAAATATAATTTGTGATTATAAATACTTACGTTTAATGATGAAACTCAACATTTATATATTAATTAAAGGACACGGTATAGTGGCTTAAACTAAATAGCCACATTAGCATCTCACTTTTAACACTCACACACCAAGATACTTTCTTTTTTCATGGCTTGAGCTATTTCCACTTTTTGGGTTCAAAGCAGTAGATGACAAATCGTGAATGTAAAATACGCAAC
The DNA here is from genome assembly GCA_033398695.1 of Orobanche coerulescens. Lineage (NCBI taxonomy): Eukaryota > Viridiplantae > Streptophyta > Magnoliopsida > Lamiales > Orobanchaceae > Orobanche > Orobanche coerulescens. The sequence goes on along the minus strand of CM065818.1, from coordinate 98,276,573 downwards.
AGCTCTCTATTGAAAATACGTCATTATTTAGACCTTTTTAAGAAAAAAAAAGGTAATATCATAACATTAAGACCTTTATTTATTGAGATTACTTACACAACTTTTGTCGAAACACAACTCTCGAATTTGAATAGTTGAAAGGATTATAATACAGATTAGTGACCTTATGAATTGATGATATTTGTACCAAAACTCAATGGCAAAATATAACCATGGTCTTAAAAATTCCTAAATCGACTTTACTACTCTTCCACTTTATTTTTCATATCTTATAGTTTTAGTATAAGATGGAAAGTTCCATCAGTACGCAATGACTCTTTTTCTGTTGTGGTTCGGAGAGTCTTATTGTATTTGTTTGTTACTATGTTTGTTTGTGTAAGATAATTGACGTTAAACATATACGATCTTTCACCGTTCAATAAACCAAACATCTTTTTGTATCAAATATTTAAATATATTTTAGTTTAATTGTCCTTCTCAAGCTGAATTAGAATGACAATTTTTTCCAATACTAAAATGTGTATTTACATTTTCAGCTTTACCAAAGATAACAAACAAATAAATAAGGAAATTTGTGCATTACGGTAATTGAATGAGCCTATTTAATAAATGAACATGATAAAAAAAACTTACACATGATTATTATGTATTGACATACATGATAATAGAGTTTCTTAACTAATGTCATTAATGCTCACATTAAAACATGAAACTCATTCTTTATATATATATAGAAAAAAATTATTTGCAGTAACTCCATTTACATTAGCTTAATTTTTTTTTTTAGGATGAAGACTCGGACTCTTTTTTTCAGAGATGAAGATTTTGAAAACAAGTGATAATTTTTCAAGTAAGAGTGTCGATCTACCTTCTACGTGACGCTCGGATGCATATTATAAGTTAGATCATTTGTCTTTGAATAGCGTGAGTGAAATTTTTTAATAGCAAAATGTTAAGAGCCAGTAATATTATAATGAATTCGAATCTTTATTTCGTCTTTTGGTTTTAGTCTAACCCGATTTCTATTGAGTGTCAAAAGACAGTAACATGTGAAAATTCTACTATTTGAAATTAACTTTCTTTCGTGTTTATAAACTCAACAATGATGCATGAACTCGAGGTAAGCTATAGTTGTTTGATGCAACAAATAGCTACTTTGTACCAATTTGTATATCTGCATACAATGATTTGCTTTCATGCGATATCATCCGAGTTATGTCTTTGATATCATCATATTATAAGAAGATCACTTGACTACATAAAAGATCTAAGCACCTTTAGTTGAACATGTTTTTTTAATAAGATCACGCAAATACATATGTAGGGTTGAAGATTTGTTTATCTAATTTTACACCTTTAGATTTGATGGTCTCCTTCTCCACATAGTTAAATCATGAGATTGCAAGGGTCAAGTACACGAGAGCTTTGGTCGAACCCGATTAGATCAAATTATGTTATAAACTCAAAACTTTATTACAAATTGTTATTTAATATGTTAAAAGGTAAAGTTTTATGCAACACTAAAGATTTGAAACTATATTGTAACCTCAAAAATTGAGTTTTATGCAATAAAAAACAAAAAAATTAAGTATAAACTTAACTATTCCTTAATAATCCGAGCAACTAACTTTTTTGTACCAACGGTTGTAAGCCTCCTTTAGACCTGCTTTAGTCGAGCGATGTTAAAAAGTTTCATGCAACAAACGTGAGTTTTAGAGATCTTAAACTATTTTGCAACTTCAATAAAAGACTCACATAACATAGTTAATCGATATTTTTGGTAAACCATCGAGCAACCAAATCTATTAACAACGACAACTTATTTTACAGTAAAGTGCATCGCACGATTCCGCATGCCTATACTACCAAATGTCAAGTCTTAAATCTGTTAATTTTTTTTTGTCTAACTTTTAGCAATAAAAATCAAGCTTAAACTACAATATTAATATGTGCTTTTACAAGGAAATATTGATTGTCTAAAAGATTTGAGTTTTAGACGTAAGCAAAAATTAACTTTTATCGAAAAACAAGATCGCCTGCATCGCACGGTCCGAATGCCTCGTATTAAAAGAAAAGTGAAGTAAAAATATAGCTCGGTGGCCGGCATGGATTTGAACTCGCGCCTATGTGATATATGGAGTAGCATGTTGCCACCGAACTATGCTTTCATTCGGTAATTATTGTACATAAATATTATTTGTACTCGATGAAAAATATTTATATTTATTTGCTATTAAAATTAATTAGATTATTAACCTTTAACATTAAATTATGCAATATATTTTATTTACTTATTTATTATATATGATGTATGGAGTAGCATGTTGCCATTGAGAATTAAGTAGAAAAATATTTATATTAGTATATTATTCAAATTAATTAGATTTTCTAAATATTTAAAATTGTACTATTAAATTATGTAATATATTTTATTTAATTTTTTATTATATTACGTAGCTTAATAGTCAACATTATTAAATACTATATAAAAACAAAGATTATTATGTATTGGCCACACATTTGATGCCATTGTTAATTAATAAAAAGAATAAAGGCGTAAAGGCGTCACATATGTGACGCCAATACATATTAAAAGAAAAGTGAAGTAAAAACATAGCTCGGTGGCCCATGGGATTCGAACTCGCGCTATGTGATATATGGAGTAGCATGTTGCCACCGAACTATGTTTTCATTTGGTAATCATTGTACATAAATATTATTTGTACTCGATGAAAAATATTTATCTTTATTTGCTATTAAAATTAATTAGATTATTAACCTTTAACATTAAATTATGCAATATATTTTATTTACTTATTTATTATATGTGACGAGACATCATGGCCCGTGCGATGCACGTGCTTTGTTCACCGTAAAGAATCATCGATTTTGCAAGGGTTATGCATATTTAGTTATTATGCTTAGTTTCGATCAGGGGTACTCATCAATAAAGGAAATTTGTTTAAGTAAGTTTTTGTGAATAGAATTATTTCAATAAAAATGCATCAAATACATGAGAGACTTTCATCACCATAACGCAATAAATGCTATTTAAAAACAAAATTTATACTACACACAACTTAGGTTTTTTTCTTTTGTCTCTTACACCAAAATTGATGTACGAGCTTCGAGTTTTGTCTTTCATTTGTAACGATTGCGTCGTTCGTCTCCAAGTGAGTTTTGCTTGAATAACAAATTCTCCCGATGCGTGATAATGAGGCGAGTTCCATTGCACAAACCTTGTGGTTAATATGTATTAAATGCATCAAGTCTTTAAACTTGATGCATTGTAGATGCTCTAAGTATGTATCTTAATATTTTAAGACCTCCCTAAAAGTCACAAATGATTTATAATATAGTAGATGTTATCATAAATATTAAACACTTTAAAAATATAATTTGTGATTATAAATACTTACGTTTAATGATGAAACTCAACATTTATATATTAATTAAAGGACACGGTATAGTGGCTTAAACTAAATAGCCACATTAGCATCTCACTTTTAACACTCACACACCAAGATACTTTCTTTTTCATGGCTTGAGCTATTTCCACTTTTGGGTTCAAAGCGGTAGATGACAAATCGTGAATGTAAAATACGCAATGACTCTCTCTATTGAAAATACGTCATTATTTAGACCTTTTTAAGAAAAAAAAGGTAATATCATAACATTAAGACCTTTATTTATTGAGATTACTTACACAACTTTTGTCGAAACACAACTCTCGAATTTGAATAGTTGAAAGGATTATAATTCTGATTAGTGACCTTATGAATTGATGATATTTGTACCAAAACTCAATGGCAAAATATAACCATGGTCTTAAAAATTCCTAAATCGACTTTGCTACTCTTCCACTTTATTTTTCATATCTTATAGTTTTAGTATAAGATGGAAAGTTCCATCGGTACGCAATGACTCTTTTTCTGTTGTGGTTCGGAGAGTCTTATTGTATTTGTTTGTTACTATGTTTGTTTGTGTAAGATAATTGACGTTAAACATATACGATCTTTCACCGTTCAATAAACCAAACATCTTTTTGTATCAAATATTTAAATATATTTTAGTTTAATTGTCCTTCTCAAGCTGAATTAGAATGACAATTTTTTCCAATACTAAAATGTGTATTTACATTTTCAGCTTTACCAAAGATAACAAACAAATAAATAAGGAAATTTGTGCATTACGGTAATTGAATGAGCCTATTTAATAAATGAACATGATAAAAAAAACTTACACATGATTATTATGTATTGACATACATGATAATAGAGTTTCTTAACTAATGTCATTAATGCTCACATTAAAACATGAAACTCATTCTTTATATATATATAGAAAAAAATTATTTGCAGTAACTCCATTTACATTAGCTTAATTTTTTTTTTTTTAGGATGAAGACTCAGACTCTTTTTTTCAGAGATGAAGATTTTGAAAACAAGTGATAATTTTTCAAGTAAGAGTGTCGATCTACCTTCTACGTGACGCTCAGATGCATATTATAAGTTAGATCATTTGTCTTTGAATAGCGTGAGTGAAATTTTTTAATAGCAAAATGTTAAGAGCCAGTAATATTATAATGAATTCGAATCTTTATTTCGTCTTTTGGTTTTAGTCTAACCCGATTTCTATTGAGTGTCAAAAGACAGTAACATGTGAAAATTCTACTATTTGAAATTAACTTTCTTTCGTGTTTATAAACTCAACAATGATGCATGAACTCGAGGTAAGCTATAGTTGTTTGATGCAACAAATAGCTACTTTGTACCAATTTGTATATCTGCATACAATGATTTGCTTTCATGCGATATCATCCGAGTTATGTCTTTGATATCATCATATTATAAGAAGATCACTTGACTACATAAAAGATCTAAGCACCTTTAGTTGAACATGTTTTTTTAATAAGATCACGCAAATACATATGTAGGGTTGAAGATTTGTTTATCTAATTTTACACCTTTAGATTTGATGGTCTCCTTCTCCACATAGTTAAATCATGAGATTGCAAGGGTCAAGTACACGAGAGCTTTGGTCGAACCCGATTAGATCAAATTATGTTATAAACTCAAAACTTTATTACAAATTGTTATTTAATATGTTAAAAGGTAAAGTTTTATGCAACACTAAAGATTTGAAACTATATTGTAACCTCAAAAATTGAGTTTTATGCAATAAAAAACAAAAAAATTAAGTATAAACTTAACTATTCCTTAATAATCCGAGCAACTAACTTGTTTGTACCAACGGTTGTAAGCCTCCTTTAGACCTGCTTTAGTCGAGCGATGTTAAAAAGTTTCATGCAACAAACGTGAGTTTTAGAGATCTTAAACTATTTTGCAACTTCAATAAAAGACTCACATAACATAGTTAATCGATATTTTTGGTAAACCATCGAGCAACCAAATCTATTAACAACGACAACTTATTTTACAGTAAAGTGCATCGCACGATTCCGCATGCCTATACTACCAAATGTCAAGTCTTAAATCTGTTAATTTTTTTTTGTCTAACTTTTAGCAATAAAAATCAAGCTTAAACTACAATATTAATATGTGCTTTTACAAGGAAATATTGATTGTCTAAAAGATTTGAGTTTTAGACGTAAGCAAAAAATTAACTTTTATCGAAAAACAAGATCGCTGCATCGCACGGGTCTGAATGCCTCGTATTAAAAGAAAAGTGAAGTAAAAAATATAGCTCAGTGGCCGGCGCGGGATTTGAACTCGCGCCTATGTGATATATGGAGTAGCATGTTGCCACTGAACTATGCTTTCATTCGGTAATTATTGTACATAAATATTATTTGTACTCAGTATGAAAAATATTTATATTTATTTGCTATTAAAATTAATTAGATTATTAACCTTTAACATTAAATTATGCAATATATTTTATTTACTTATTTATTATATATGATGTATGGAGTAGCATGTTGCCATTGAGAATTAAGTAGAAAAATATTTATATTAGTATATTATTCAAATTAATTAGATTTTCTAAATATTTAAAATTGTACTATTAAATTATGTAATATATTTTATTTAATTTTTTTATTATATTACAGTAGCTTAATAGTCAACATTATTAAATACTATATAAAAACAGCATTATTATGTATTGGCGTCACACATTTGATGCCATTGTTAATTAATAAAAAAAATAAAGGCGTAATGGCGTCACATATGTGACGCCAATACATATTAAAAGAAAAGTGAAGTAAAAAACATAGCTCAAGGCCCAAGGGATTCGAACTCGCGCCTATGTGATATATGGAGTAGCATGTTGCCACTGAACTATGTTTTCATTTGGTAATTATTGTACATAAATATTATTTGTACTCAGTATGAAAAATATTTATCTTTATTTGCTATTAAAATTAATTAGATTATTAACCTTTAACATTAAATTATGCAATATATTTTATTTACTTATTTATTATATGTGACGAGACATCATGGCCCGTGCGATGCACGTGCTTTGTTCACCGTAAAGAATCATCGATTTTGCAAGGGTTATGCATATTTAGTTATTATGCTTAGTTTCGATCAGGGGTACTCGACTGAATAAAGGAAATTTGTTTAAGTAAGTTTTTGTGAATAGAATTATTTCAATAAAAATGCATCAAATACATGAGAGACTTTCATCACCATAACGCAATAAATGCTATTTAAAAAACAAAATTTATACTACACACAACTTAGGTTTTTTTCTTTTGTCTCTTACACCAAAATTGATGTACGAGCTTCGAGTTTTGTCTTTCATTTGTAACGATTGCGTCGTTACGTCTCCAAGTGAGTTTTGCTTGAATAACAAATTCTCCCAGATGCGTGATAATGAGGCGAGTTCCATTGCACAAACCTTGTGGTTAATATGTATTAAATGCATCAAGTCTTTAAACTTGATGCATTGTAGATGCTCTAAGTATGTATCTTAATATTTTAAGACCTCCCTAAAAGTCACAAATGATTTATAATATAGTAGATGTTATCATAAATATTAAACACTTTAAAAAATATAATTTGTGATTATAAATACTTACGTTTAATGATGAAACTCAACATTTATATATTAATTAAAGGACACGGTATAGTGGCTTAAACTAAATAGCCACATTAGCATCTCACTTTTAACACTCACACACCAAGATACTTTCTTTTTCATGGCTTGAGCTATTTCCACTTTTTGGGTTCAAAGCGGTAGATGACAAATCGTGAATGTAAAATACGCAATGACTCTCTATTGAAAATACGTCATTATTTAGACCTTTTTAAGAAAAAAAAAGGTAATATCATAACATTAAGACCTTTATTTATTGAGATTACTTACACAACTTTTGTCGAAACACAACTCTCGAATTTGAATAGTTGAAAGGATTATAATACAGATTAGTGACCTTATGAATTGATGATATTTGTACCAAAACTCAATGGCAAAATATAACCATGGTCTTAAAAATTCCTAAATCGACTTTACTACTCTTCCACTTTATTTTTCATATCTTATAGTTTTAGTATGAGATGGAAAGTTCCATCAGTACGCAATGACTCTTTTTCTGTTGTGGTTCGGAGAGTCATATTGTATTTGTTTGTTACTATGTTTGTTTGTGTAAGATAATTGACGTTAAACATATACGATCTTTCACCGTTCAATAAACCAAACATCTTTTTGTATCAAATATTTAAATATATTTTAGTTTAATTGTCCTTCTCAAGCTGAATTAGAATGACAATTTTTTCCAATACTAAAATGTGTATTTACATTTTCAGCTTTACCAAAGATAACAAACAAATAAATAAGGAAATTTGTGCATTACGGTAATTGAATGAGCCTATTTAATAAATGAACATGATAAAAAAAACTTACACATGATTATTATGTATTGACATACATGATAATAGAGTTTCTTAACTAATGTCATTAATGCTCACATTAAAACATGAAACTCATTCTTTATATATATATAGATGTTTGGAGTAACATGTTTCCATTGAGAATTAAGTAAGAAAAATATTAATAAATAGTTTATTATTTACATTAATTAGGTTTTCTAAATATTTAAAATTTTACTATTAAATTATGTAATATATTTTATTTAATTTTTTTTTATTATATTACAATAGCTTAATAGTCAATATTATTAAATACTATATAAAAACAACATTATTGTGCATTGGCGTCACACATATGACGCCATTGTTAATTAATAGAAAAATAAAGGCGTAAAGGCGTCACACATGTGACGCCAATACATATTAAAGAAAAGTGAAGTAAAAAACAAAGCTCAGTGGCCGGCGCGGGATTCGAACTCGCGCCTATGTGATATATGGAGTACCATGTTGCCACTGAACTATGCTTTCATTCGGTAATCATTGTACATAAATATTATTTGTACTCAGTATGAAAAATATTTATATTTATTTGCTATTAAAATTAATTAGATTATTAACATTTAACATTAAATTATGCAGTATATTTTATTTACTTATTTATTATATGTGATGTATCGAGTAGCATGTTGTCATTGAGAATTAAGTTAAAAATATTTATATTAGTATATTATTTAAATTATTTAGATTTTATAAATATTTAGAAATTTACTATTAAATTATGCAATATAATTTATTTAATTTTTTTATTATATTACAGTAGCTTAATAGTCAACATTATTAAATACTATATAAAAACAGCATTATTGTGTATTGGCGTCACATATGTGACGCTATTGTTAATTAATAGAAAAAATAAAGGCGTAAAGGCCTCACATATGTGACGCCAATACATATTAAAAGAAAAGTGAAGTAAAAAACATAGCCAAGTGGACGACGCGGGATTCGAACTCGCACTTACGTGATATATGGAGTATTATGTTGCCACTGAGCTATGTTTTCATTCGGTAATCATTGTACATAAATATTATTTGTACTTAGTATGAAAAATATTTATATTTATTTGCTATTAAAATTAATTAGATTATTAACCTTTAACATTAAATTATGCAATTTTGTTTATTTACTTATTTATTATATGTGATGTATGGAGTAGCATGTTGTCATTGAGAATTAAGTAAAAAAATATTTATATTAGTATATAATTTAAATTAATTAGATTTTCTAAATATTTAAAATTTTACTATTAAATTATGTAATATATTTTATTTAATTTTTTATTATATTACAGTAGCTTAATAGTCATCATTATTAAATACTATATAAAAACAGCATTATTATGTATTGGCGTCACACATGTGATGCCATTGTTAATTAATAAAAAATAAAGGCGTAAAGGCGTCACATATGTGACTCCAATACATTTTAAAAGAAAAGTGAAGTAAAAAACATAGCTTAGTGGCCGGCGCGGGATTCGAACTTGTTGTGAGGAATCCCTCACACTAAACCGCAAGTGCACGGTGTCAATAAGTAATAAAGTGATAAGTAAAGTATCGTTCCCTCGATGACTGATTTCACTAAGTACCAAAATGTAGTCAACTCGTAATTTTATTTGAAGAACAATTATACGGAGTTTATACCTAAACTAATTGCAGAAAATAAATAATAGTACAAATAATAATAATACTAATAAGGGCGTAGGATTATGATTTTCACCTCAATCAATCAGGAATGATATTCATTCAATTCAATTCACTTTTATTCAATTGATTGTAAGCCAGGAATTCATAAATTATTTTAAAGCCTTTCCCAAAATACTACGAATTATTAACTCGATATATCCCTATTCGAATTAGATAATAAATAGCTAAAACAGTTCAAGAATTCCCACAATAAATAGGCTTCACAATTCCATGAGTATATCCCTATCTCACGAACATTACGATTCGTCTCACAAGAACTATGCCTAAATTTCATCTCCCGAATCCATAAAGACATTCAAAACAAATTAACTGTTGGCCAGACAATTAAAAAGCATTAAGAACAGTAAGAAGAACCCAATTCAATAGAATAACGAGTAAATCGAAATAATAATAAATAATCAAACTGTCATGAAATCAGCTACAATCACAATCCTACTCGAATAGATCTAAAAACTAAGATGCAGAAAAACTAAGAAAAACCGTAGGGAATCCGTGGTCTTGTCTTCGGCCACAAATCTCCTCCTCGTGTTCTTCGCCCTAGCTATCGATCCACCTCCTTTCTGCCCCCTTTCTTCAGCCCTTCAATGCTTATTTATAGTCGTCATCAGCCTCCAAAATGCGTCCGTGTGATTAGGTCGAGAACAGGCTCCAAAACGGCCCAAAACCGCGCAGAACACACCAAAACCGCCCCGTGGGCCGCGGCTCACTTAATCTGTGCCGCGGCTCACGGTGCTCAGCGCCTATGCCTGGGCGCGACATTTTCCTTCTGGGTCGCGGCTCACTTAGGCTGTGCCGCAGCTCAGAGTACAGTTTGCTCGGGACTTTTAGGCCATCTTCGTGTGCCGCGGCTCACTTGGTTTGTGCCGCGGCTCATGACCAAAAACTGCTGTTTTCGCCCGTTTTTCATCGTTTCGGCTTCCAGACTCCGTTTTCCTGCAAAACATATAAGAATAGTGCATTAAAAGCTCATTTATGCTGAATTAGGCTCAAGATGGATATAAAATAATGATATAAAAGCGCATAAAAATGCAGGAAGAGGTCGTGGTCACTTTCTGCTTCTTTGCCTCCACTGATTTCTCCACTGCCGCCTCTTTCATGTCGTAGGCCAGCGCTTTGTCCTGATACTGTCGCAACGTAGTACACTCGAATCCGGACATGTACTGTTGAATTTCCGGCTTCATCCGCCTATCGAAATGAAAAATCTTTTCTTCCTCCGTTCTGACCAAGTGTCGCACACAAGTCAGCTGATGATTAAAAGTCTTGATTATGTCTGTCACAGTTGTTTCCGAACGCTGTGGTGAGAAAAACTCTCGGATTTTTGCCTCTCTAACTGGACGAGGACAATACTGTGCTTCCATCATTAGTTTGAATTCCGTCCAATCCGCATTATGATTCTCGGGTCGAATAGCTTCCCACCAGTCAAAGGCCTCCCCAGTCAGAAAATACTGGACAATGGGAACCTTTCGGTCCTCGGGACAGTTAATACCCGCGAATATCTTCTCTAACTCCTTTAGCCAATGATCCCAAGTAAGTGCCTCAGCAGATCCGTCAAATTTTGGCGGGTGCAATTTGACCACCTCCGCAAGCCATCTGTCTCCCCGGTTATCCTCGTGGTGCTGCTGTCCCATCGCCGTCTGTATGCGGTCAACTACCTGAGCGAACTGGTTTATCTGAGCCACCACCTGTTGAAGCACTCCCGGCATGTTAGGATTGGCGTCGTCATTCGCTGATCCTGCTGCCCTCCAGAATGGGAATCGGTTCGACTAGCCGATAATTCTGGGGTAGTTGCGGAATCCTCCTATCTCACGTTACCACGTCCGCGTCCGCATCCACGTCCTCCTCTTAACATACTGTAAACACAATTTCTCAATATCCAGGACGAAATTTTCAAAATAAAGCCCGTCAAATACTCACAAAACAGAAATCAAGTAAAACGGTAGTATAAGAGATTAGGAGACTTACAACCACGGTCCATATGACGACTTTGGCTGAACAGTGATGTTACGAACGACCCGTAAATCAATAACGTAAACAGACCCAACTAAAACCCGACTGCCAAGATATCCATGAATCTTAGCTCCGATACCATATTCTGTAACACCCCGAGATATTCAGAATAATTACAGCGCCGTAAACCCTTTAAGTAAGGATTTACAAGGCTAATTAAAAGAAATATGAATATAATCCAACAGTACCACAGAAATTCAAATTACAAAACCGGTTCCAACTGATCCAACGAGTTAATTAATACAACCATATCGAAATGATATTAATAAGACACGCGTACTCGAGTACTGAAAGTGAACCAAGAAGATAAATCACGAAAACAACAAACATTACTGAACCCCTTCGTCGTCACATCGGAACTGTGGCTGTTTCCCCGCTCCTCGGCTACCTGAACATCAAAACAAATGTCCACCCCTGAAGGGGTTAGCAAAACGATGCTAGTAGAAGTATCATATTAAACAAATCTAATATGCATCAACAATACGTAACAAGATACACCACACGGACTTCCGCTACCGGAATCCGACAATGCGAATCCAAAAGATTCCATTAACACAGCAAGGGTATTCCAATGATCCAGCGCCCTCAGCATAGATCCCAAGATGATCCCGTCGGACCAACACGAGGTGGAAATAACCCGTCCAATGATCCAGCGCCCTCAGCCTAGATCCCCAGATGATCCCGTCGGATCAACATGAGGTGGACATCCGATCCAGCGCCCTCGGCATAGATCGTACAACATACACAAACACAACTCATGCATACATATATGCCAAATCGCTATGTCCATCAACATGAACATACAAGCACTAGATAACAAATATCATGACAATTCAACGAAATAAATCCCATGTTCAACAACATGAATAAACTACATGCATGCTCAAAATACCAATATTAACACATTACGATACTTGCCTCGAAGATGGCAAGAACTAAACACTCCAATGATCTCAACACACTCGAAGGCCGCCTCCTTCGATCAATGTAGCAAGCTCGAACCTTAACAAAAGAAATGATATATAATTCATCTCAAGTCGTACGAATGCCTATCAATCCGGTCTACGGCCAAAAGCTCTAAATATGTAAACTGCCTGAACTACTTAGCGTGCGCTATGTACTCTATGTAACGTGCGCTAAGTCTGCCTGTTAACATACGCAAATGACCAAGTCTAGCGTACGCTAGCTATGTACTGACAGTTCTCTCTGATCAGATGACTGACTCGACTGATAACATAACGTACGTTACGTACCAAACGTAGCGTACGTTAACTCATTCCCAATAGCGCACGTTAATATGCATATCTTAGTGTGTGCTAACCATGCATGGCAGTTTACTACTGGCAGAAAACTTGATCTAATGGTGATGAAACTCATGAAATCTACAGTGTTAATACATGTCATCTCTGTGCATATCATGCTCATACGGTTTGCGAAAGATCTTTACGGATTAAATGACTACGAGATACGAGGATACTTATTATCATCACAACACCATAATTCATCTCAATTTTCAAGGAAATATCCTAAGTTCAATCCATTTCATGTCCCAAAATGTATGATTCCATTATGTAAAGACATAAAAACTTTGATAATCTCCATATATTGGTCACAATCAGTTTGAAGCTTCATGAATATGCTAGGAGTTCAAGCACTAAAAGGTTCAATGGTTTATACAATGAAGAAGTACTGAAACATCGAAAATATCCTTCTAACACATGATGTTCGACTACTTACGAATTTAACTGACTAGATAATCCCAAATCATGATTAAAACATCCTTCAGAATACTACTAATATTGGTGAAGAATCACCTACCTCAAAGTAGCGAAGAACACGAAGAAACTTGAAGAAATCCAACACTGAGGGCTTGAACACCAATCTCCAATGATCTACAATCTTCAAACTCGTGCTAGGAGGATGATATGAGAGGTTGAGAAGGAAGTAACTCTCTAAGCTCAAAAATTCGGATTTGGGAAGTGAAAAGATCTGAATAATGAAAAAGTATGTTGTCCTATATATAGGAAATGGTTATTAGCGCGCGCTAGTCCCTATCCATAGCGTGCGCTAACGGCTATACGAAGCTTACTGACTTCACTGTACTCAGCATTTAGCGTGCGCGATCCTCATATCATTAGCGTGCGCTACCACGTTGACTTGGCTTTTCCCGAAAGCCGTCCAGGTTCATCCCGACATGATCCGACCGAAATCCTCAGCCGATCTCACCTACCACCCTGTCTTAATTATGCTGACTACGTATAGCGTGCGCTAAGGTTCATGCACAGCGTGCGCTACGGATCCAAATTAGCGTACGCTAGACTTAGTCGATAGCGTGCGCTACTTGCGCAGAATCACAATTTAGATCACATTCATGAAATCATGCGTTCAACAACACCGGATCATGAAATACGGAGAATAATACTCAGATCAAAATGCAACAATTACAATAACACAAGGTTCAAATACATATCAGAAATCTCGGGTATTACAATGAAGCTGAAAAGCCAGTGGAATCACTCTACATGAAGATTATAATATCACTCATGTACCTAACAACCACTAGGCCCTATATCTAATTTGCTGGATTATTCGATTTTGTAGGCTACAACATCTCGGATTTCAGAGTTTGCAAGCCAGATAGCAAGGGTACAAGTCGAACTTGTCACTTTCTCCAACCAATACTTGTGTCTTGGTTCAGTAAGAAGCAATTAGCCAACTCACTTTCTTCAACTGAGTCGGAATATTATGCTGCTGGAAGTTGCTGCATGCAGATCCTTTATTTGCAGTAACAGCTACAGGAATATGATGTTGAGGCTAAAGAAAATCCCCTCATATATGACACCACGAGTGCAACAGCAATCACGCACAATTATATATTGCACTTAATGACCAAGCGCATAGCCATGAAGCATCATTTCATCCGTAATCATGTGAAGAACAAGGATGTCCAAATTGAGAAAGTCCATGAAGATATTCAGATCGTCGACATCTTCTAAAAGCCTCTCAACATAACGAGATTATATATGCTCTGCAAGGAATTGGGAAGCTATAGCTAGATTAAACCCATGTAAGTATTTATGTTAGTACTCATCAATTGAGGGGAATGTTGTTAGACCCGTGAATACAGTGTCCATATATGCTAATTGTGCACACAAACTTACAAGTCATATCCTTACTGTAGGAAGAAGTGGATATAGTTCCCTTCATACAGCTGTAGTGTGCATTAAACAATGGGGAACACTCTGGGACTCTTTAATACAGCATTAATCATCAATTGCTGTAAGAATTAAATACTGTATGTACCAATTAAGGGGGAATGTTGTATTTTTGTAGATACAGCAAACATACCGTAGGATTTCAATTAATATTCTAATCATATACTATTCCATACACTTTACTTTATCAAAATCGTATTTAGTCCACGTGCTCTGTCTAAATTTATAATGATTTCATATTACTATTGAAACAGCATGAACTTTAAAAATTTGAACCAGGGGTTCCTAAGGAATCCCAACCACTGAAATATGTGACGGTGGGGGATGTAATGTGTCAGAGGTGAGATCGATATTACTTCTAAAATTGATGGATAAGACGTACAAGAATACATCCCAAACCATCTTGTACGTTGATTCAAAAACCGTTTGCATTCCTTAAATATATCCGTTCACTGAACTGTAACCTAACCATCCAGCACCTATAAAAGGGCAACTATGTTGACCTACAGACTCTTTATTGCTTTTTTCAATAGTACGAACCTACATCATCAAACTTACATATTTACGTTTTTCACAAATCTTTCACTTCTATCTTCAAAATTTTCAATGGCAACTTCACAGAAATCATCGTAATCCATGAAGAAGAAGGATTCTATGATTAACGACAGGATATTTGCTAGATCTTTTCTTTAGGAGCGGATCGTAATAGGGTCTGAAGACATGAATGGAATGAACATGATGGTTACCCATGTGAAGCAACAAGGGTTATAAAGGCTTGGGAACCTACATCATAAAAACTATGATGCATCAATCATCGATGAGTTCAACTTCGACATTGAGTTAAAGTATGAGCCTGGCAGGAAAGGCTCACCACCGACTGCTATTGTTAGCAATTGTGCAGGACAAGGAAATTTCTATCAACTGGGAGTTGTTGGAGAAACTGTACAAACTCCACTCCGATATCCTCACTCTTAAGGACTTGGAAACCTTTGGAGATGATCTAATCGACTCGTGGAAATTATTTAGTGGAAATCCTAATGTTGAGAACGCACATCCCTCTTGCCACAATAAGAATTTTGCTCTTCCTTACTTTTATCTTCATGATAAAAGTAATTTTAGAGGGTCCTTAGAAACCGCACTGGAACCTTTAAAATTTGTACTAATTTGTGTTTTAGAATGAAGACAATTATGAGCTGCCAGAAAGTGAACTGGTGTCAAGTTGTACTCAAACATCTCCAGGAAGAGGTTGTAAGACCAAAGACTGCCAAAAAATCCTTCGGTCTAATGCTGAACTATATTCTCACTAACTTAGTAGTCAAGCAATCGCCTTCTGCAAAGAAGATTCTCGCCGGAAATTTTGTAGGAGGATCTAAGCCCACTCTATATAACAAAGCCATTCTAATTGAGCACAGGCCAGATCCCAAGACCATTCCAATATCAAGTGACCCGCGAGATGTTAGTGGACATGCCACTAAGGTCAGGGCTGGAGAAGTAAAAAATAAAAAGAAGACTGTGGGCAATAAACAAAGTGTTCCCGACAGCAGCTCTCCTACAGCTGTCTAGGAAAAAAAGAACACAAGTCTCACAAGGAGACTGTGAAAATAGAAGTTGTTCGTATAGCTCCTCGGCAGGCTACAATGGCCTCTGAGGTTCCACCTACCCAACCCATACCAGCAGCTACCTTGGCGACTACATAAGTCCCTAAGAATGTTCCAATAGTGGCTGTCCCTGCAGAGGTAGATTCTTCAAAATCTGTTCCTATGGAAGAAAAACCTACTGTCCCTACATCAGTTCCTGAGCCGTCTGCGGCTATGATGGAGGAACAAGTCTTTATTAAACTTGAAGGAACTGGCTTCCCCCTTAGATCCGGCAGCCACCTCTCCTCACAGGGTGCCCACCCATGGCAGGAGTCCCTCTCTCAACAAATAATCCCATACTGTCTGGGATCCATCTCCTCAGTGGGCTCCCACGCCTATTGAGGATCCCAACTGAACATTAGTCCCAACTAATATTAGGAGTCAAACTCCCTCGGATGTAATCAATCAAACAATCTTGGCAGTCCAAATTGATTCCACATTTGAGCGCTTCAAAGAAAAGCTATAGAGTAGCCAGCCACACACACTGTACAACTAGGCGGAATGGAAAGACGAAGTGCTGTTTGTATTGGAGGTGATGGATACGAATAATGTCAAATTCTTGATTGGATGAGATGATTATTTTTGCCACGAGCTTATTGCAAACTATTATGTATAGAAAGATAGACTAAAGGGGAAGCGAACCTCTCATGAGAGTACTTGAAGCCCAGGTCACCACTCCAAACCTGACTCTGATGGTGATGACGAAACCATAGAAACAGGACTGAGAATGGGACTTAAAGAGGATCGTGAGAAGGAATTTGCAAAAATACAGGCCGCTCAAGGTCACAGGACATCTAGCTAGTCTTCCAAAAGGCCCAAGTCCCCTGTACAGGAACGAAGAGCAACCATACAGTAGGAATCAGTCCCCCGTGTAACTGTAATTGATGCTACATTGGAAGCCCATCAGGAGGAATCAATCTGTCTGCAAGAACAATATGCTCACACCATCCAATAGGAGGAATCAGTCCGTCTTGAAGAGCCAAAACCAGTTGAGACCCAACAGGAGGAATCAGTCCCTCCTATCCAACAGGCTGCAAAACTCAAACTAAAACATGAGGAATCAATCCCTTATGTCTCCTAGGCATATGAACCAGATGAGAGGATAGAGGCTACCATTCCAGAACATGTACAAAATCCTCTCCCTACAGGTTCATCAGATTCCACGCCGGATGCGACTTTCTTCCTGAGGATACTCTAACCAAACCTCAAAGTACTGTCAGTGTCATCATTGTCCAGGAAGGCGAATCCTCTCCTACTTCTCTTGGCTATCCCAACTCCCCATGTCTGGAA
The DNA here is from genome assembly GCA_033398695.1 of Orobanche coerulescens. Taxonomy (NCBI): domain Eukaryota; kingdom Viridiplantae; phylum Streptophyta; class Magnoliopsida; order Lamiales; family Orobanchaceae; genus Orobanche; species Orobanche coerulescens. Next base: position 98,258,826 of record CM065818.1, on the reverse strand, counting down.
GACCAAAAAGCACAGTTGACAACTCTTGCCACTTAGGAAGTCTTATGAGAAGATGCGGTCAAAGCCTTGTATAATATTGGTAAAGAACTCGACTGAATGTGATGCCCTGCTTTGGATGAGTTCACAATGATGCGGTAGGCTGCACTGAGGCATTTATACTTCTTTCGAATTCCATCTGCACTACCCTCCACCAATTCCAAGAACATCAGGATGTCATTCGCAAAAAGGATCAAGAGAAGATTGGTATCGCCGAAGCCACTACAATTTCCACCCTCGAGCACACAAGGGTCAAGATGAATGGCCATGATCGAAAAATTGATGATTTAAGTACAACGGTCGCTAATGTTGCCAATTTGGTGAAGGACATACGAGACAAGCAAACTAAGTTGATGGATGTCATCCTAGATATCCATGGTAAAGTCACAGATATTGACAATGCCCAAAAGGAGGAAGAGTCATGGGAGGCTGCAAGACGAGGGAAGCTGAAGAAGGAACAAAAAATAATGGTTGTGATGGATGGTATAGTCACTCAGGCGATTGGCCAACTGGCAGTACCAGGGCCAGGTCAAGTAGCTAGGGGTTATGGGATAATTAGAAATAGGACCCTAATTTTCCTTGGTAGAATTCACTCCAAAATACCCACTAAGATTCCTGTGAAAAAACACAGACAACCAACAACGAATGAACTTATAGCTTGGATTAAGAATGAGCTGATAAGGCACTTTTGTACTCATCAGAAAATTGCTTATCTTCAATCATTACAAGATGCTGGAGGCCATGGCTATTGAATTCTCCTGAATGTTTGCGTAAGGGAATTTGCTCCAACATATTTTGATTAAAGAAAGATATATGAAGGGTGATCGACCTACTCACGCAGGATACTGGATACTTGGCTATGACATGACCCTGTAAGGAAAAGGGCACTACATGGACATAGCCAAAGATATGTTAGTCAATTAATGTAAATTGACTGAGAATGATCCCTGTAGAAGATCAACCCGACAACAACATTATCTATGCTGAATCTTAGTTGTTGTATTTGTATTGCTTTTCTTATATAATTTACATTTCAGTAAGTCCAAGCATCGTAATGTCATCGATTATTAATAAAGAAATTTTCCATCTCTAAAAAGATTACAGCTCGTAATCTATATTACTATATGCATGTTGTCAATGAAACTATTTTCTAGATATCAATTTGCTAAGATGAAGCTGTAAGAACTTGTCTATGAACAGTTCATAGATTAAATTGTATTCACTAAAACTGCATGCTATAAAATTGTGCCTACGAGCTAATCATATTTATAAAGGATTTGTAATTTTAGAACATGCATGTGAGCTGTTTACATTTTATTTTATGTCTTGCGAAGATCATATCATCCAAAAGAAGACTTGAAGTTGTAATTTTACAGAAGTTTTGGCATTATTGAAAAGGGGGAAATTTTTGGGGTAAAGTACCCCAAGTGTTTTGTTAAATACACTATACATCCATCATCCTACAACAATCTTCATACAGTGCTTAGAAGACGTTCATCCAACAGAGAAATAAGGATCCAACTTATAGCAAATGAACCTGTTCTACAGCGTAATCGATGTATGCATTTTACTTAAGAAAAGTAAAATGAAAAACCACCAGGATAATACTTAGACTTTAAAACCATTATTATTTTTTTGCTTAATTTACTGTTTCCTCACCCCTTTTTTTCTAGAAAATGTCTACCTCGAAGACCTCTTCAATCCCTCTTAAGAAGAAATATTCCATCATTGACAGTCACATATTTGCCAAATCTGTTTTAATGGAGAGGATTTCCCTTGAAAGTGAAGACGAAATCAGAATGGACGTGGTTGTTGCTAGAGTAAAGCAACAAGGTCTGTACCGTCTGAGAAGTCATCATGCAGACAACTACGACGAACAGATAGTGGAGGAATTCTATCTGGATACCATGTTCAAATATTCCTCGCAGATAAAAGGCTCTGAAATCACTAATGTTATTGGGACTGTTCAAGGGATTGAGATCCCAGTGAACAAAGATCTCCTGGAGAAGATCTACATGCTGCCCTCTGACGGCCTCAAGATGGAGGGACTGGAGACCTTCGGGTCTGAAAGACTGATGTTCGAATACTGGAAGCTATTTATTGGAACTTCCATGGCCACCAACATTTATCCTTTTTGTCACAAGAAGAACTTCGCCCTTTCATACGTGTACCTTCATGATTTTTTGCGTCGTGTTGTTGAAAACAGAAATGGTGCTTTCGAAATGTGCACCAAGTTAAGATACAGAATGATGGTCGCTATCATGTCTGGTGAAAAAGTTAATTGATGCCAGATCCTCTTCAAATGTATCCAAGAAGAGGCTTCTAAGCCTGAGTCTGCCAAGAAATCATTTGGCCTAATCCTAAACGACATCCTCACTCGCTGCGGAGTGAACTAGTCTGCAGACGCCAAGAAAATTAGAAATATCTGGCGAATCGGCTGCCCTTTTGGAGCTGAAATCTGCAACTCCAATCAGGGCACCCACCCTATACAAAGTCCCACTCCCCACAGGGTACCCACCCCTATCAGGAATCCCACTTCTCCACAGGCTCCCTTACCTATCGAAAATCCCAACCGGACAGTAGACCCCACTACCGTGCGGAGTCCTCCCCAACGGATATTATCAATAACACTCTCCTTCAAGTCCAAATAGAGGAAGCCTTCGAGCGCTTCAATGTTTGGAAATTCTATAGGGTTGCCCCAGGTAACACCCTGTACAACTGGGAGGACTGGAAGGAAGAGGAGTTATTTGATTTGGAGATCATGGACACCCAAAACGTTGAGGTCCTGATCAGATGGGAAGATCACTTTTGCCTTGAGCTTATCTCAAAATATTTCATGGAAAAAGAAAAAGCCCAACTTAAAGGGAAGTCACAGTCCAGTAATAAGGCTCCATCACCAAGCCACCACTCCGACCCAGACATAGACGACGACGATGAGGCCCTACAGGCAGGTCTTCGGATGAGCCGATAATAGGCTCGAGAAGGAGAAGTTGCCAACACCCAAGCTCAACAGGGCCAGGGTACATCTAATTAACAACAACGGTCCCCGCCCCGCAATAGGAAGAAGTAGCCCATGAAGACCCGAAACAGGAGGAATCAGTCCCTCCTGTCATCAATAAAGAACCCGCTACTTCTACGCTACAGGAAGCTCATCTTGTACAAGAAGAATCTGTCAAACCGACAAAGGAAGAATAAGATGCAACCCGCACCGTCCGCCAAGAGGAATCAGTCCCTCTTCCAAAACAGGTAGAAGCTGAGAGTCGGTAGGAGTAATCAGTCCCTTAGATAGTTTCGACTACTAAAAATCAACAGAGGCAAGAAGAACCAGTCCCTTATGTCTCCCAGGCATCCCCTGCAGCTAAACCCTTCGAATACCCTACTTCCAAACAGGTTGAATATCCTATCTCTACAGGTTCCCACTCCGAATCTGATGAAGGTTTCCTTCCTGATGAAAGATCACTTAAACCTCGTCACAATGTGTTCTTAGACATCTTAGAGAACCATCTGACTCGAAGATTTCTTGCCCTGTCTCTCTGTACATATACGCACAAATTGAGCAACTCTAATCTATCGGTCGCCAAACTGTATTTCTGCAGGATGCCATCAAGGCCCTGTATGACGTCGAAATGGAGTTAGACTGGGTGCACGAAATAGCTCAGGACGAGCTCCTGAAGCTAAAAAGGGCCATAAGCACCGTGAAAGGCCCTGAATCAATTGAAACAGCATCAGGAGCGATCCTAAAGCAAGAGCAAGAGAAGCTTTGTGTTGCTGAAGCCAATACTGTCACCGCCTTTGAATACACTAGCTCAAAACTTACTGACCATGATCACAATATTGATGATCTTACAGAAGTGGTTGGGAGGCTGGTTGATATTGTCAATGATCTGAAGACCCAATAGGCCGAATCAAGGAAACTCCTTCGAGATATTCACGGCAAAGTCTCCGATCTTGATGATGCCAAAAAGGGGAAAAAGTCTAGAGAGGCTGCCATGAAGTGGAGGCTGGATAGAAAAAGATAAATAGAGGTTGTACTAGACAAAAATATTGGTACTGCTATCGGACGACTGGCCGGACCCGGGCCAGGTCAAGGAGCGAAAGGATACAGGGTAATTAGTTCTCGAGCTGAGTTCCAGGATCCCAATTTCTCATGGAAGAATATAGTATGAAAGCTGCCGAGATACTGCTCCCAAATGACCGACAACCTCCAGCAGAGGATCTGAAAGCATGGGAAAATAATGAACTTCTGAGATACTTTTGTACTATCATCAGGGAGTCCGCCATGTTCAACAGATTCAAAACACTTGAGGATGCCGCTAACGAGTTTTCTCGAGGCTACTGGTAGAAGAAAAGTTTCCCTTACAACTAAAGATGAAGCCTAAAGACTAGAGGGTGAACGGGTAACCCATCCGGAAGATTGGATCCTTACCTATGATGTCTCCCATGAAGGACGAAGTATCTATAGGGACCAATGTAGAGACTCCAGAGTGAACTGGTGGACAGGAACCGATCATGAACCCTCTCGAAAACATGGAAACATTCGCATTATAGGGACTAGCTTCTGTTAGTTATATGCTGTATTTTATCCTATCGTATGCTATTCGCTGTAATATTTATTTTTATCTTTCAAGCCCTGTAATTTTCATTCATCAATAAAATTTTGGTTCCTTGAAAGATTATGGCTTGTAATCTACTTTTACTATTTAAATGTTTTGGTTATGATGTACTGAAATATTCAACAAGTACAAACTTGTTAAATCTACAAGCTGTAAGAACTTATCTGCGAACAGGTTATAGATTAAGTTGTATTCAATCTAGATTACATTCTGTAAGATTGTGCCTGCGCGCCAATCATAAGTTAAGTCGTACTATATTTAGTCCTATAGGACTTTCATTTTAGAACTTGTCTGCGAGCAGTTCAAATATTTAGACTAAGTCATGAAGATTAGATCGTTCGAACATAATAATTGAAGACTACCTATCCGTGTCTAGGAAGTTTTGGCATTATCAAAAAGGGGGGAAATTGTTGGGATAAACACAGCCTGTTTTGATAATCGCCATCATATAGCAAGAAGTCTTCAGAGTCAGTATTTCGCTATGGAAGCTGTTAGGAAACTCCATACATCATATCCATACAGTAAGATATCTTCCTATAGAGTCCGATCCTACAATGCCTACATTATTATGCAGTAGAAGTGAAGAGAGTTGGATACATCAATCTTGTTGTAGGAGTTTTGCTTAGTAAACGTAAAACACATCTAATAGGACTGAAGAATAGCTTTAAAATATTGTGAAATAAACTTTGTTTATTCATAAAGTATTCACGATTAAAGCAACATTTATTGTTGATAGGACAACATTTAATGCGTCCGAGAGAGACAACGGCTTGAACACGCTGAAGAGCATTTACTGCAAAGTCAAATAGAATGTCTGAAGCATTAAATGGGAATTGCCTTTAATTCAAACATTCTGCAGCCTCCAATTAGAACTATCTAAATCTCACCAACCGGCCAACGGCTAAATTTACAATGGATCTATTTCCATGGTTATAGCCCCAAGCAGAGGACATCAGATACAACAACAAAAAGTGATTATCTCGCGCAATACATCTGACAATTAGCTCTGACAATCAGAATATCAGGATAAGAAAGAGCACTATATTTCCTGACCATACAACATTATCAAAGTGAAGAAATATACAGTCCTCAACACAAACAGCACAGTATACAGCAATCGCTCATCAAAGCATACATCTCCGGTTTGAACTTGTTCTACCCTATCTTCCGTTGAGATCAACCTTAGCCTTGTGTGGACTAAGCCCTTGCTAGTTCCGACCTATGTTGGAATAATGGAATTGAAGATGAAGCTTCGACCTGTGTGAGAAGAAGCAAGTCGAAAGAGCTAAAGCCAATCTTTGTGAACAGACCAAGTTGTGGTCACCGTATCAATCTATATGAAAGGCACAAAGACATGTTTAGTAAAAAGTCTTGTAGTTGTGTACGTAGTGATTTTAATAAATGTCTTACTTTTGTGTAGAGGACCAGTGGATATAGAGGGGTTTACCTCGAACCACTTATATCTGTGTGTCATTTACATTTCGTCCTTACGGCTTGCATTTATAACTGTGATTTAAAGTATATATTGTGAAAACCCTGTACGCATCAAGCAAACAGGAGAGTACCTAGTTGCTGTACTTACAGCAAATCTATATTAGTCCTCCGCTACGCAAATAACTACAAAAAACATACAGCTTATTGTATTCTCCCTTTCTAAGCTATTTACTATATACTTTGTGGCCAACAAATAGTTATAGCTTATAGCCTAAATTTTAAGCTAGAAGTTGACATTCAGAATAGGATATTTGTAACACCCCCAAAACCGACCGGGAATATTACAGCGCCGTGGGCCCCATATTGGAACCCACAAGGCTAAAATCATTTTCGCAAACGTTTAAAAATGCAAAAAGGCCCTTTGAAAGTAAACACACACACGCAGCGGATAAAAACACAGTTCAAAGAATACCGAAAGCCATTTTAAATATACACACGCAGCGGATAAAAACACAATTAATTACATTTGCAGCGGAATTAGAAAATCAGAAAAGAATACACAATCCCAACAAGCACGCCATAGCCAGTATCACCGGAAAGCTCATCCCTTCACGACCGCTACTAGCTCGAACTCCGAGTACCTAAAAGATAAAGCCCGCGACGGGGTCAGTTATAATACTCAACAATGATAACGATCACATCACAAAAACAATACATATCAATGTAATTACAAGGTGAGAATAATTCCAATGTAGTCTCACCGTAGTAACCTTACCAACCTGTCACAATCCATAACAAATCAATTCTTACCAACCCACGCCTCGTGTCCTTAGTGATGAATGAATTCAAAAGTAACCACCTGTACTGTATCCGAAACGATACCAAAATTTCCAAACTTATCATATTTCAATTATAGAATGATCTGGCCATGAATAACTTTATCGACTGGGTCGCACCATCGGATCCCAATCGATAAAACCGATATCACACGATACATCCGCAAATCAACTGCTCAAACAATGGCAAGTCCCGGATATCAATACAAAGCATGAATGCTCACACAGTCAATAATGATAAACAATCGATGCATCACAACGGAAATATCAATGACATGATATTTCCACACAAGATCGACAAAGGATCAACATGGACGAGAATACCATGATCTGGTAACTCCAACAAGATCAACGAATAATCAATAACCGAGAATACCGACAACACGGCAAATCCCAACAAGATCAATAAAAGGTCGACAACCGAGAATACCGACGACACGGTAAGGATCATTGAAGAATCAATAATCGAGAATACCGACGACACGGTAAACTCCAACAAGATCAATAAGAGTCGACAACCAGAAATACCAACGATACGATAAACTCCAATAAGATCAATAAAGGGTCGACAACCGAGAATACTGACGACACAGTAAACTCTAACAAGATCAATAAGGACCAACAACTGGGAATACCAACAATACGGTAACTCCAACAAGAGCAATAAGAAATCGACAACTGAAAACACCGACGACACGGTAAAATCCAATAGGAATAATAAGGGATCAACAACCGAGAATACCAACGGTAAGGAAAACTCCCAAACGGAATCAATAAGGATCAATAACGAACGAGACTACCAATGATAGGGGGAACTCCAAACGAGATTAATAAGGATCGATAACAAATAAGTTTACAATCGATATGGTAACTCCCAACGAGATCAGAAAAGGATCAACGGGAACAGATACACGAGAGAATAAAATCGTCAACCATATACAAATCATATATATGGGATTTCAAAGACAACCCGAATATAGAACAGATCCAATTATACATGGACTGTGAACGACCAATCAATAAGACTCAAGATGAACGTCACGATACGCTCGATCCCGACATGTGTCCGTGTACAAGCCAACCACGGGTATTGATCAGGTACCCGCCTGGTCTCGTACCTAATTAGCCTCACGAAGTACGTCTCGTGTGCACGGTTCAATATGAGGTCGAAACCAACACATGCTACACGTACCCGTCCCGAAAATCCTACACATGAACGATCAGAACGTATCTGACTCCGGATATGCCACGATACAACATGACAACAAATCTCGAAGAAACGCATATCCATCAAGGATCAGAAGACTTCCCAAAAGAGCAACAGTAACTCGATCATGAAAGACCGACACGACCACAATGTCGTATTTCCATCGAACAATGATCCACATCATGCTCAACAATGCATATAATGTTAACACATAAACCCCAAGGCAGCAGCCAAGGGTCACGGAAGCATCTCACAGGAATACCCCGGAACATAGGTGCCATATAGGTCTTATCCCCTAACACAGTTCATGCAATCACAAAATACCCCAAGGTCGCAACCAAGGGTCACGAAAGTATCCACACGGGAATACCCCGGAACATAGGTGCCATATAGGTCTTATCCCCTAACACAGTTCATGCAATCACAAAATACCCCAAGGTCGCAACCAAGGGTCACGAAAGTATCCACACAGGAATACCCCAGAACATAGGTGCCATATAGGTCTTATCCCCTAACACATCGGCCCAACAGATCACAGCTCAAAGGAAGAGCACATTACAAAACGTAACAAACAATGGTGCACACTCACCGCATGAAATATCAACACACACATGCAATAATGCAACATGATGATTATCATAATCTAACAATATTAATTTACCTCAAGCTGGAGACGCCAACCTTTCCACGACCAACCGCCCTGGACGAATACACGGTTTATCCGACAATCCAAAATGAAGTACAGTCCATAACTAATACCAAACCACCATCCCGAATTCAACATCGACACGATAACTAACCTTGATATCCAACTTCTCATGCAATAGACCAAATTATAATCCACGTTCCCATTTCCACTAGACATCCTTAAAATCATATACATTATGATTTATCTTAGTCCAAAAATACCATACATACCACCATTCCGACAATTCATATATTCCATAATACCATTGCTATATGAATCATAAATGAAATGAAAACGAAATCATTTATTAACATTATGAACTGAGCAAGCATAACTTGCCTTGATACCCATTCGACGAAGCCGCTATCAATCCCGCCGTCTTCGTCTGCAAGCTCCGCAGCACAACGGTTAACTTCAACGATCACTAAACGCAACCTAATGCAATAATCAATTAACGATACGTTCAATAACAATCAACACCGAAATGACCAACTAATCAAACTTGACGATATCTCGATCATACAAAATTAAACCATATCAACTCTTAACAATACGAACACAAGCCGAAATTCGGTGTTCAATAGTTCTACCAACATCTACAACATTATCGGTTCCGACTTCAATCTTAAATTCGGACTAACACGGCTCATTCTTGCAAATTCATAGGAATACAATTACCGGCTATCATCATGAATAATCATATACCAAAATTAACCGTAATCCTTCCAATTTACGGGCATATATCATTCAAGAATTCTTCAAGAACATGAATTAATCCATAATCACGTTTGAAGCCAACAAAACGACGTAATTCAATGTGTTCTAACATCTACCATCATCTAATCCATACTCCAAGGCATGTATCATCATATTCTCCAACATACGATCCTCCTAACATCAAGAATCGAAGCAATACTACCAACATCACCAAGAACAACATGATTCTATAATCATAGTCAACATATTCAAGGCAAAACCAACATATCATCATCTTCCTTCAACATATAGTTCATATATCCTCAAGAATCGTAACAACAATACCATAATCATCTTCATACGAAGAAGAACATCAACACTAACATCTAAATCCGAATTCAAGGAGTAGAGTTCATCAACATACCTTTTGAAGATGAATAACACAATCAAACATTTCCAAAACTCCAAGAACTCCAAGTTTCAAGCTTCCAATCATCCTTATCAAAGTCTTAACAAGGGTATGAGGGTGCGAAATGGGTTTGAGGGTGAAGAGGGACGAGTGGGAGGAGGAAATGTGTTTCCTTTCGTGAGGAAATGAAAGTCCTGTTCTTATTTTATAAACTGCGCATCTCGTTACGTACGATAAGTCCCAAAGTTAACGTACGTAAGGCCTTTAACGTACGTTATATGTCCTGTATAGCGTACGTAATCGTCATCCAGGGTTAACTATACTATTTTGTACCTTGCGTTACGTACGTAATACCATCACCATAGCGTACGTAATGTAGCAGTTGACTTCTTTGCGGTATCAACCCATATTACGTCGTAATGTGCCATGCATAGCGTACGTAATGCCGAGGTTGACTCGCTTTGTCCACATCCTGCGCCAAGCGGCCGACACTGGATCCCACTGCCGACCACGGCTCGATCTGTCTGAATTCCTTTTAACGTCGTAATGTCGTTCCTTAACGCACGTTAATCACCTTACTTACGTCGTAAGACTCCTTACATAACGTCGTAATGGTTTCCATACTTAGCCATTTCCGGCAATTCTGTCCAACGTCTCGACATAACAAATATGAACATACGGCATCACGAACACATACACGAAATCCCGAAAGTATTTTCATACAGTACGTCGATGCACGATATCCTCAATTACAAGCGTCGACCAAGTACGGCAATCATACAAATACCCATACGGTATATCCGACATCGAAAAACACATCAAGCATGTAATATCCTAGAATCAAAATAACCTCGCCGACATACCTGCATTGTCATGGTTTCCAAAATTATCCGCTCATATCGTGTCGGTCCCACTGCATGAGTACATCCCGGATAAAATAATGCGAAAAATTCATAGTGAATTTCTAGGATATTACATATACACCCACTTAAATAAGTTTCGTCCTCGAAACTCAAAATCCTGTCACAATCAGTATCTCAATGCCGAAATATCTCAAAATCACGACACCATACTCAAATAATCATCATCAAAACTGAAATACTGAAAGAACATACTTACAGGTCCGTGAAGTCGATGATCTTCCGTGATACCAGCATACGACTCCCATACAAAGTCTCAACACACTAACAACACACCGGCATCGCAATTACAGCAATTTGAAAATATTTCAAAAATTTTGAAACCTCCAAAATCGGTTTGACTCAAAAGTCAGAAAATCATTTTCAAAAGTCACGCTACTACCGCACCGGTAGAGCCACATAACACACATGCCCGGGTTTTACGAAACCTTGCTCCGATACCATTTTCTGTAACACCCCCAAAACCGACCGGGAATATTACAGCGCCGTGGGCCCCATATTGGAACCCACAAGGCTAAAATCATTTACGCAAACGTTTAAAAATGCAAAAAGGCCCTTTGAAAGTAAACACACACACGCAGCGGATAAAAACACAGTTCAAAGAATACCGAAAGACATTTTAAATATACACACGCAGCGGATAAAAACACAATTAATTACATTTGCAGCGGAATTAGAAAATCAGAAAAGAATACACAATCCCAACAAGCACGCCATAGCCAGTATCACCGGAAAGCTCATCCCTTCACGACCGCTACTAGCTCGAAGTCCGAGTACCTAAAAGATAAAGCCCGCGACGGGGTCAGTTATAATACTCAACAATGATAACGATCACATCACAAAAACAATACATATCAATGTAATTACAAGGTGAGAATAATTCCAATGTAGTCTCACCATAGTAACCTTACCAACCTGTCACAATCCATAACAAATCAATTCTTACCAACCCACGCCTCGTGTCCTTAGTGATGAATGAATTCAAAAGTAACCACCTGTACTGTATCCGAAACGATACCAAAATTTCCAAACTTATCATATTTCAATTATAGAATGATCTGGCCATGAATAACTTTATCGGTAGGTCGCACCATCGGATCCCAATCCTGATAAAACCGATATCACACGATACATCTGCAAATCAACTGTTCCGAAACAATGGCAAGTCCCGGATATCAATACAAAGCATGAATGCTCACACAGTCAATAATGATAAACAATCGATGCATCACAACGGAAATATCAATGACATGATATTTCCACACAAGATCGACAAAGGATCAACATGGACGAGAATACCATGATCTGGTAACTCCAACAAGATCAACGAATAATCAATAACCGAGAATACCGATGACACGGCAAATCCCAACAAGATCAATAAAAGGTCGACAACCGAGAATACCGACGACACGGTAAGGATCATTGAAGAATCAATAATCGAGAATACCGACGACACGGTAAACTCCAACAAGATCAATAAGAGTCGACAACCAGAAATACCAACGATACGATAAACTCCAATAAGATCAATAAAGGGTCGACAACCGAGAATACGGCGACACGATGAAACTCTAACAAGATCAATAAGGACCAACAACTGGGAATACCAACGATACGGTAACTCCAACAAGAGCAATAAGAAATCGACAACTGAAAACACCGACGACACGGTAAAATCCAATAGGAATAATAAGGGATCAACAACCGAGAATACCAACGGTAAGGAAAACTCCCAAACGGAATCAATAAGGATCAATAACGAACGAGACTACCAATGATAGGGGGAACTCCAAACGAGATTAATAAGGATCGATAACAAATAAGTTTACAATCGATATGGTAACTCCCAACGAGATCAGAAAAGGATCAACGGGAGCAGATACGAGAGAATAAAATCGTCAACCATATACAAATCATATATATGGGATTTCAAAGACAACCGAATATAGAGCAGATCGATTATACATGGACTGTGAGCGACCAATCAATAAGACTCAAGATGAACGTCACGATACGCTCGATCCCGACATGTGTCCGTGTACAAGCCAACCACGGGTATTGATCGGTACCGCTGGTCTCGTACCTAATTAGCCTCACGAATCGTCTCGTGTGCGGTTCAATATGAGGTCGAAACCAACACATGCTACGGTACCCATCCCGAAAATCCTACACATGAACGATCGACGTATCGACTCGGATATGCCACGATACAACATGACAACAAATCTCGAAGAAACGCATATCCATCAAGGATCAGAAGACTTCCCAAAAGAGCAACAGTAACTCGATCATGAAAGACCGACACGACCACAATGTCGTATTTCCATCAGACAACAGTCCACATCATGCTCAACAATGCATATAATGTTAACACATAAACCCCAAGGCAGCAGCCAAGGGTCACGGAAGCATCTCACAGGAATACCTCGGAACATAGGTGCCATATAGGTCTTATCCCTAACACAGTTCATGCAATCACAAAATACCCCAAGGTCGCAACCAAGGGTCACGAAAGTATCCACACAGGAATACCCCGGAACATAGGTGCCATATAGGTCTTATCCCCTAACACAGTTCATGCAATCACAAAATACCCCAAGGTCGCAACCAAGGGTCACGAAAGTATCCACACAGGAATACCCCGGAACATAGGTGCCATATAGGTCTTATCCCCTAACACATCGGCCCAACAGATCACAGCTCAAAGGAAGAGCACATTACAAAACGTAACAAACAATGGTGCACACTCACCGCATGAAATATCAACACACACATGCAATAATGCAACATGATGATTATCATAATCTAACAATATTAATTTACCTCAAGTCGAGACGCCAACCTTTCCACGACCAACCGCATACGGGCGAATACGGTTTATCCGACAATCCAAAATGAAGTAGTCCATAACTAATACCAAACCACCATCCCGAATTCAACATCGACACGATAACTAACCTTGATATCCAACTTCTCATGCAATAGACCAAATTATAATTCACGTTCCCATTTCCACTAGACATCCTTAAAATCATATACATTATGATTTATCTTAGTCCAAAAATACCATACATACCACCATTCCGACAATTCATATATTCCATAATACCATTGCTATATGAATCATAAATGAAATGAAAACGAAATCATTTATTAACATTATGAATCGAGCAAGCATAACTTGCCTTGATACCCATTCGACGAAGCCGCTATCAATCCCGCCGTCTTCGTGCGCAAGCTCCATGACAACGGTTAACTTCAACGATCACTAAACGCAACCTAATGCAATAATCAATTAACGATACGTTCAATAACAATCAACACCGAAATGACCAACTAATCAAACTTGACGATATCTCGATCATACAAAATCAAACCATATCAACTCTTAACAATACGAACACAAGCCGAAATTCGGTGTTCAATAGTTCTACCAACATCTACAACATTATCGGTTCCGACTTCAATCTTAAATTCGGACTAACACGGCTCATTCTTGCAAATTCATAGGGATACAATTACCGGCTATCATCATGAATAATCATATACCAAAATTAACCGTAATCCTTCCAATTTACGGGCATATATCATTCAAGAATTCTTCAAGAACATGAATTAATCCATAATCACGTTTGAAGCCAACAAAGCAGCGTAATTCAATGTGTTCTAACATCTACCATCATCTAATCCATACTCCAAGGCATGTATCATCATATTCTCCAACATACGATCCTCCTAACATCAAGAATCGAAGCAATACTACCAACATCACCAAGAACAACATGATTCTATAATCATAGTCAACATATTCAAGGCAAAACCAACATATCATCATCTTCCTTCAACATATAGTTCATATATCCTCAAGAATCGTAACAACAATACCATAATCATCTTCATACGAAGAAGAACATCAACACTAACATCAAAATCCGAATTCAAGGAGTAGAGTTCATCAACATACCTTTTGAAGATGAATAACACAATCAAACATTTCCAAAACTCCAAGAACTCCAAGTTTCAAGCTTCCAATCATCCTTATCAAAGTCTTAACAAGGGTATGAGGGTCTGAAATGGGTTTGAGGGTGAAGAGGGACGAGTGGGGAGGAGGAAATGTGTTTCCTTTCGTGAGGAAATGAAAGTCCTGTTCTTATTTTATAAACTGCGCATCTCGTTACGTACGTTAAGTCCCAAAGTTAACGTACGTAAGGCCTTTAACGTACGTTATATGTCCTGTATAGTGTACGTAATCGTCATCCAGGGTTAACTGTACTATTTTGTACCTTGCGTTACGTACGTAATACCATCACCATAGCGTACGTAATGTAGCAGTTGACTTGCTACAGTATCAACCCATATTACGTACGTAATGTGCCATGCATAGCGACGTAATGCCGAGGTTGACTACTTTGTCCACATCCTGTGCGGCGGCCGACTTGGGTCCCACTGCCGACCACGGCTCGATCTGTCTGAATTCCTTCTTAACGCACGTAATGTCGTTCCTTAATGCGTTAATCACCTTTACTTACGTCGTAAGACTCCTTACATAGCGTACGTAATGGTTTCCATACTTAGCCATTTCCGGCAATTCTGTCCAACGTCTCGACATAACAAATATGAACATACGGCATACTGAACACATACACGAAATCCCGAAAGTATTTTCATACGGTACGTCTGATGCACGATATCCTCAATTACAACTGTCGACCAAGTACGGCAATCATACAAATACCCATACGGTATATCCGACATCGAAAAACACATCAAGCATGTAATATCCTAGAATCAAAATAACCTCGCTGACATACCGGCACAACTGTCATGGTTTCCAAAATTATCCGCTCATATCGTGTCGGTCCCACTCTGTACAGTACATCCCAGATAAAATAATGCGAAAAAATTCATAGTGAATTTCTAGGATATTACAATATTAATATGAGCAAGAAACCGAAGTGCAATAAACAACACATACGGAACACATAATTTGATAAATGTAGCACTTCAACATTACATGAGACAAAAACAATTCAACATAAACCATTCAACATATTCAAACCAAAAACACACACGACATTGTTCTTAGGTAATTTATCGAAACATAATTTTTACGGATTTGGGTTTGAGGAAGAATTTGGGAAAGGGAACTAGGGATTGGTGAAGGGTATGTACCATTCAAGGAGATTTTTAACTGAATGGATTTCTTCCCTAACTTCCTTAACTTCCGTCTGAAGTGCTCGAACATCATCACGAATTTCAACTTGAGTTATCTCAATACTACACATCCTGACTATGAGATCATCTTCATCTCTCTCACTTGATGCTTCATCCATGTTTTTTTACACTTAGATTGTGTCTTACGAACAAAAGACCTGGATTGCAATTCTCTCAAAGTCAATGAACCTCATCTAGTAATCCTTTCCTTGGGAGTCAGCATTTGTGTCCCTTTGTGGACTTGGTCGTATTCCCTAAGATAGGAGAAAAGGACCCATCCTTGATTTAATATTTGGACATAATGCATTGCTTTGAGCGAAGAATCAGAAATCTCATGACCTATATGGATAGAAATGACCGTATCTTTTGACAAGTAAATTTCAGTTTCGGCAACTATCCATTCATATACGATGCTAGCGAAGTTGACTGGCTCGTCATGTAACACATGATACACAACTTTATTATCAACTCCAACAAGCTTGTGTTGAGTATTAACCTTAGGCATTAAGAATTTCGTCAACGCAACTAACAACAGATGAATATTTCCAAAGTCATTATTTTCAAATACGTCATTGGTGATGTCGATGATGGCCTTAGAGCTCAGAAATTCTTGTATATCTAATGCATTAATATCAACATCATCTTTAGTTTTTCAAGAACACACAAAACCTTCATCATTCAAAACAAATAAATCCTTCAAAATCTCAAACGAAATGACCAAACGAATTCCTCTTACCATTGAATGTACTACCCTAGATGTGGAAGAAAAATGATCAAGATGAACATTTGAATAGAATTCACGCATAAAATTAGGATATATTTCTCCCGTACATCCCACAAACTTATCAATCCCAAGTTTTGAAAAAAATTCACGAATTTTAATACCAACCCTTTCCAAACTATAAAAATTTAAATAGTAACAATCCGTGACTTGTTCTTAAGGCATAATTTTCATGAATACCTCTTCAACTTTATCGGAATCAAATTGGGCAGCGTCAAACTTAGTGTTCCTAGGGCGTTTCGTCCTTTTGTACTGTTTCTTCATTGGAACCCTTGAACCACTTGCCATCGATGTTGATATAAGGTTTGGAAGATTGTTATATAAAGAGTTGGAACTGAGATTTGATGTTTTGGTTCAGAGCTTTTTGGATAATTCTGGTCGCAGGATGTAGGGTTTATGAAATAATGAAAATGGGATTGGTCGATTTTAACTTTTAAATTTCCTGGAAACACGTTAGTGTGTGCTGCGTGTGATAGTTAGTGTGCGCTAACGGGGCTGAAATTTGAAGGGTTCTGTCTCTATTTGTTCTGTAAAGGTTCGGAGGCTGTATTAGAGCACGCTACATTATGATATTACCATGCGCGAGGGATAGGAAAAATATTTTTCATTTTTTATTTCACTTTTAAGAACAATATTAGATATGTACTCTCTAAAAATTGTCGATATGACCCATACCGAGTTGTAAGCGAATTGCGAGAAAGTTTCCTTGGGTAAGGGTTTTGTAAAAATATCTTCTAGTTGATCCTTTATACCAACAAAAAATAAACAGATATCTTTCTTCTGTACGTGATCTAATAAGAAATGAATATATGATATCAATATATTTTGTTCTACTATGCAGTATAGAGTTTTTACTAAGATTAATGGCGCTTGTACTGTCACACAAAATAGGAATATTTTTATTAAATATGCCATAATCTCGCAGTTGGTTTTTAATCCATAGGACCTGTGTGCATGCACCACCGGTATCTACATATTCAGCTTCAGCTGTAGACATTGCTACACTTGTTTGTTTTTTGTTGCTCTATGAGATTAAGCAAGAACCAATAAAATGACATGTTCCGCTTGTACTCCTTTTATCATTTTTAGAGATGCCAAAGTCGGCGTCGCTACATGTAATTAAATTGAAATCAATACAATACGGATACCATATACGTAGACCAATAATACCATTTAGGTAACGAAAATTTTGTTTACATGCAGTTAAATGTGATTCCTTAATATTAGCTTGGAAGATAGCACACAGGCATGTAGCAAGTATTATATCAGGTCTAGAAGCAGTTAAATAGAGCAAAGAGCAGCATACCTAGAAAAAGTTTTTGATCGGATGGTTTTCTATTTTCATCTTTATTAAGCTTTAGTGTTGATGACACTGGTGTGGAGATGACCTTGCTACCTTCCATCTTGAATTTTTTTGAGAATATCTTTTATGTATTTAGTTTGATGGATAAAAATTCCATCCTCGCATTGATTAATTTGGAGAACAAGAAAGAATGTTAATTCTTCCATCATGCCCATCTCCAACTCTCCCTTCTTGAGATTTGCAAATTCTGGACATAGAAAGTCACTAGTAGCTCCAGAAACAATATCGTCCACATAAATTTGATGCGCAAGAATATCTTTATTTAAACTTTTCAAAAAAAAGTGTGTTGTATATGTTACCTCGTTTATAGTCATTTGAAATAAAAAATTCAGTTAAATCATCATACCATGCTCGAGGTGCTTGCTTCAACCCGTAAAGAGATTTTTTTGAGCTTGTAGACAGACGTAATCCATTTAGGAAAGCACTTTTAACATCCATTTGAAATAATTTGATCTTCTTATGGGATGCAAATGCACGGATAAGGCGTATGGCTTCAAGTTGAGCAATAAGTGTAAAACTTTCTTCATAATCAAGGCCTTATTCTTGATTATAGCATTGGGCAACTAGACGAGATTTTTTTTACTAGGTAGCCATCTTCGTCACATTTGATTTTATGTACCCATTTAGTCCCAATAATAGTTTTATTTTCTGGTGCAAGAACCAAATTCCATACTTTGTTTCGCTCGAATTGTGCAAGTTCTTATTGCATTGCCATTATCCAATTCTCATCATTTAGTGCTTCTGAAACACTTTTGGGTTCAACCTCGGATACAAAAGCGAAATTGTAATATAGAGTTCTCCTTCGAGTTTGAACACCATCATATATGTTTTGGATTATAATATCTTTTGAATGATCTTTGATATGCCTCTATTCTATAGGCAAATCATTTTATTGAATCTCATGGTTTTTCTCGATTCCTTTTGAGGATTGTGGATCCGGGAGTGTACCTGCATCATTAAAATATTCTACCTTTCTCGGGAGTGAAATGACATCATCGAATTTGACATGGATCGATTCTTCCACTTTATTTGTTTTTAAGTTATAAATACTTTAGTCTTTGCTATTTAATGAGTATCCTAGAAAAATACCTGAGTCGGATTTTGCATCGAATTTTCTGAGGTTCTCTCTACCATTATTGAAAACAAATATTTTGCAACCGAAATGGATCAAAATAGGAAATGTTTGGTTGTTTACCCTTCCAAATTTCATACGGAGTTTTATGTTAAGCTCTAAGAATATGAACCCGATTTATAGTATAACATGCTGTAATGATAGCTTCGGCCCAAAAATATTATATAAGAGAGTATTCATTTAACATAGTTCTATACATTTCTTCCAAAGATCGAATTTTCTTTCAACAACACCGTTTTTGTAACACCCCCAAAACCGTATGGGAATATTACACGCCGTAGACCCCCTTCCACAAGGATCTACCAGGCTAAACATCCATAAACGACTAAATGCTTGTCCGGCCAGGGTCAAACAATATAATAATACAGACCGTTAAGGTCACTTACACATAAACACACAGACCGATGAGGTCACACAACTCTATCAACAGAACTGACTAACAACATTACCCAGACAGGGGTCGAAACACAATATAGCGGAAGACTGAATGAACTCTAACAATACAACCAAACTCTACCAACTCTCGACTCTTGATTAGTATCGCAGCTCGTCGTCCTCTTGTGCCAATCCTGTGACTGCTCCCCTGAATCTGCATGTACCTGGACGCAAAACAGACATCCACCCCCGATTACTCGGGGGTTAGTAAAACTCCACTGTTTTACTAGTGCAAGCATCAAATCATACGAAATGTAATAAGCAAATAATAATCATGAATCAAATATAATAATCAAGTATCAAATATTCCCGGGAGGTTTTCATAAGGGAAGGTAAGCTATGAAGCACTCGAAAATAAGATTATCATCTCGGGAATTTTTGGAATTTCAAAACCTTTCGAAAATCTTAGGGTATTAACCCAAATCTCAAATTGTATTTCAACAATTTACAGTACGAAAACATTTCCATAAATCTCGTGGGGCTCGGCCCAACATTCTTTCTTAAAACTTTTCCTTTAAAAACTTTGATTTGAAAAGTATCATGCGCATGACACCGTGATCCACTGTCACGTGTCTCCGTAGGTTCAACAACCCGCACGGACTACATCACGCACAATTAAACAAACATAATCAATTCCGACACCGTGATCCACTGTCACGTGACTCCGTAGGTTCAACAACCCACACAGACTATTAACCAAACATAACCAATTCCGACACCGTGATCCACTGTCACGTGTCTCCGTAGGCATAACAACCCGCACGGACTATATCAATCACAACAATCACACACACAGTCCTGACACCGTAGTCCACTGCCACGTGTCACCGTAAGCCCCGTCGAGCTCACCGGTTGGACGCACTGTGTCCGAAACTCATGGTCCACTGCCATGCATTATCGTAGGCCTCGTCAGACCAGCACGATTGGACCTCAGTACCTCACTAAGTTCTGATCCCGTAGTCCACTGCCACGAATCCTCGTAGGTCCCGTCGAACCAATACGAGTGAACTTAGCGGTCACACACATATTCACATTCGCATTACATACAACAATGAGCACAATTAATCAATCACCTTGATCACCACAAAATCGTATATTGCACGCACATAACACAACCTCAACACTCGCAACAACTATCATCAATCAACGACATTTAACCAACATAACACACATTCGGTACACAATACATTGCACAACCAAGTGTACAACCATCCCATATGTATGTCGCATTCCTGCACAAATGGCACAACGCCTAACACATATACTGATATAACACTATTATCGCAAAGCCTTCAAATTACGGAAAACACAACCAACTCAAACGGAACTTAATTACGAAGGCAAGCAAAGTCATCATACATCTCATACGTAATTACTAGTCGCAAGATACAAGTCGTATAGTAAGATACTTGCCTTAATAACCGCTACCAAACGCTCCGAAGAACACGGTTCGACCGGGAAGCTCGGACCCCGAAGAAGACAATGAACGGAAGGGTTCCGACTCGATTTCTTCACAAGAATTCGACCCTAACAACATATATTCAATAAATCATCGATCATACGAGGAAGAATAATCGTAGAACGCCCGAAAACCCCTCTATGACATTTTACCGATCAAGAACTCGACCAAAACAACGAATCGATACGATCCAACCATGGGATAACAAGGGAAATGATACAATACATCTAAATAATCATCAATCCATCACAATCCTAAGTTAAATCGGATTAAACGGACGAAATCAAACAAAATACCCAAAATCCCCAAAATTAGATTTCTAGAAAATCTGACCTGATTCGCTCGATCAAAGGATGTTATAGGATGGATGATTGATGATATGAACTCCAAGACTTCGTGGATTTATTGACCAACAACGTCTCTCCATGATTAGAACAACCCCAGCCGCGGAAGAGAAGGAGAAGAAGGAGAAAAATGGCAAGAAAAACGACTGATGGGCCTTAAATAGGCTGACACAGTGTGCCGCGGCCCAGCCGAAGTGTGCCGCGGCATAGGGCCAAATCTGCCGGCAGTGACTCAGCAGTGTGCCGCGGCCCTGCCGGCATGTGCCGCGGCACGCGGTACAGACGGGTCGGCCGAAGGTTGAAATGTGTATGTTCCGCGGCTCGGCCAAGTGTGCCGCGGCCCTTCCGGCAGGCTGCTCGGCCAAAACTGGAACATGTCACTGACTTAGCTATTTCGGCCATAACTCCCTCGTCCGGAATCCGATTGACTCACCGTTTAAACCATTGAAAAGATAACTCGATGCTTTATAATATTGCAAAGATTCAGAATTTTTGGAGTTCCCAAAAATTAATGGTGATCTAACAAAGTCGAACTCATACGCGGAAAAGTCGTTTAATAATATTGAACTCACGAAAATAACATCCAAAACCCGAACCTGAATACGAATCGAAGATACGGTCACGAAGTAATCGCAAAGACGAATCTAAGAGCTAGTAGAACACACGATTCCAACCACCCGAAGGCTCGAAATTCGACAACGGAATGTAATTACCCCAAACTTTGGGAAATTACGAAAATGGCCCAAAACGTCTGAAATACACGATACATTATCGAAACACCAAACCGAAGTTCACAACACGTCTAACAAAGTTAAACGGACTTACGGGAAACTCGAAACAGCAGTTTCGGACGAGATTCGCAAGAATCGAACTCAAGTGCGGAAAAGTCACCAAAAAGCACGGAACTCAACAAAACGACACCGAAACGAGCTCCGATGACAAAAAGTGCAGAATTAATCATTCTCGGAATGACGAAACGGTCATGAGCGATTCGTCTAAATGGACTTTCGACGAAAAAAAGAAATTACCGGAAATCGAAATTACGGGTATTACATTCTACCCTCCTTAAAAGAAGTTTCGTCCCGAATCTTAAAACAAGTAGGGAGAGGAAATATACCACCAGGAATATTTCAATGAGATGCACAAGAATGCGTAACTAACACCCAACGGTGAAACGTTACAAACAACGCAACGGAATGTACGGCGTGAAAACACGCTCCACGACGACCAACACGACGCCACTGGTAGAGACATAATAAAATCAATAAGTGACAAGCGTCATCAAACAGATAATATAATCGAGTCGATTATCTGAACAATCACAAAACACAACGAACAAAAATCAATACGATTGACCAACCCAACGGTTCATCAATCAAAACGCGAGCCAAACGCTGAACAAATACGGAATTCCACCGCCCAAGGGTTGGAAGATCTAAACGAGACTAATTTCTCGAACTTAAGGGAATTACGAAGGAGTCTGAACGTTCAACAATCACGAAATGAGATCAACAAAAACCGATCAATCAAACGATCGAACCACAATGATCGAGACAACAAAAATCGAACAATCACGTTCGAATCACGAAGGACAATAAAATTCAAACAACAACTCCAAGGTTTACAACTCGACTCGAGACAATATATGATTCGGTGAAAACAACATGTGCCTTCACATAAGATCCACAGAAAAGGGAATAGAAATTGAAAAGTCACAACAACAAACGAGTTATTCCGAAACAATACCACACTCGTTCGATCAACAAAAGCAAGAGGCAGGACAAGCTCAGAAAATGTCAACGAACATAAACGAGTCGACAGAGTCGAAAATACAGAAGTTCAAAATCCGATCCACTTCGAATAAAGGAACTAATAGAACCAAAAGATGTTACTTCCGAACCAGGTTCACAAGAATCGAACCGGACTCGGAAAAGTCACAACGATAACCAGATCGACCCAAAACAAGATCACAGCTCGTTCGAACGATGAAACCGAAATACATAACAAGTTCAGAAAGTATCAACAAACACGAGCGAGTCGATAGACCTGAGAAAGAGGAAATACAGAAGTCAAAACGATACAGGCATTACATTCGACCTCTTATAAAAGAAATATCGTTCCCGCAACTCACAACAACTGGAGTAAGGTGACAACACAAAAAGCAAACGACAGAAACATCTCCCATGGGCCTCTCAGAGCCGATCCTCATATCTATACTGAAGTTCGCGCCCCGAAAGACTCGGAACCCAACTCGCAAAACTGGATCCTGTGTCTCTCGGGTCCACACTTGAAAAGCGTTACTGACGAGAAGGATAATCTGCACGTACATGCCCCCGGCACAATACGTTCGAAATGCCTCGGCTCGGCATATCGAAAATACAGATGATAGATACAATGGAACATAACACCGCAAAACAACATACCGGAGATGCCAACTCAGCATAACAAAGAATCATAACACATATCATATACAACGATTACCATCGTAAAGTAATACACACACAAACACTACAACAACGACAGTATCGTTCGGAGACCTCAACGGCCCGAACGATAATCAGCACATAATTACAAACATTATGAAACAATCACACATGTACACAAACATACAAACCCAAGCTTCAACATCTCACACTCGTGCGACAACACGCAAATCGCCACGAGGCGATAAACAGTAAACACCAGTTCACACCTCTCACAGAGGGCTAGTACAATAATTACGTGGCAATGCCTCGACGTTCATGCCACCAATTCGATCATGCTCGGGAGGAACATCAAAACGACAAAGCAAAAATCATACATACATTCCCAAACGCAAACGGGAATTGATAGGTTTAAAAAAAAGAAATAAAAACCACCTTTTGAAAATAATTTAGAATAACACCGGTTGATCTTGAGTATCACCTTTCAAAAAAAGTACAAACGTGAAACATCGTTATCGAGACTTTGGAAAACCATTTCGCATTTGCGAAAAATGAGGACACTTTCTCTTAGTGGAAAACTTTCAGAATATTCGACCCTCGGGTCTAAGTAAAAGTGTTTATAAAACATTGAAAAATATCTCAAAATATTTTGGTCCTCGAGGTAGAAGAATTCTGAAACATATCGTGGCACCTTGGAAGTACCACGAGAAAATGATTCATTTTAAACGTACGTCTCGAAATTTATTTCTAGGATACTCAAGGTTTTCAAAGATAATTCAATGGGCTAGAATGCCCAAAAATCTCAGGTAATTACACGGAACATTATAGCGTTGTGGGTCCCGCGCCGGAACCCACCAGGATAAAAACCATTTACAAAAATGCCAAAAGGGCCGATGACGGTAATATTTCAAAAACTCACAAAAGTCATTTTCAAAATACTAAATACCGTCATAAGAATTTCGCCAAAACCATCAAGGCCATAATGCCAAAAACTCGATTAAGGGAATCGATTTTCAAAATAAAACTCAATTGGTAAAATACCGAAAGCCATTACAAAAGAACTCACGCATCGGATAAAAAAAAATACAGTCCAACATGCACAATCCAATTGAATATGTCTCACAGCATCTAGTTTAAACATATAACAAAACCATTCCTCGGAGTTTCTCACGAACTCAATCGTCGATACCTTTTCGAAATCCATCAAGGTTTACAACTTCCACAACATACCATACCACCCGGTGGTTCAAAGATAAAACAATAATGTGCCCAGTTCTATACACATACTATATGCCACAAGTACTAAACACAACTATATTACACAATACTGTGTAAATAAAATCATGCACCGCAATTAACTCACTAAGATAAAATCGAGATACACAGGTACTTCGCATAAAAGAGGAGACTTACATCCACAGGTCGCACGGAGGTGATGGTCGCCCACAATACTAATCTCGTCCGACAACATAACCGACACGTTGTGACTACGCACAACTCAACTTGTCACCTGATGACTCGAACGACATGACAACACATTACTCGACAAATCACGACTTGACTCGACCCGACAGCCTAGGTTTCCGCAACCTAGGCTCCGATACCATAAATGTAACACCCCCAAAACCATATGGGAATATTACACGTCGTAGACCCCCTTCCACAAGGATCTACCAGGCTAAACATCCATTAACGACTAAATGCTTGCCCGGCCAGGGTCAAACAATATAATAATACAGACCGTTAAGGTCACTTACACATAAACACACAGACCGATGAGGTGAAACAACTCTATCAACAGAACTGACTAACAACATTACCCATACAGGGGTCGAAACACAATATAGCGG
Source organism: Orobanche coerulescens (assembly GCA_033398695.1). Taxonomy (NCBI): domain Eukaryota; kingdom Viridiplantae; phylum Streptophyta; class Magnoliopsida; order Lamiales; family Orobanchaceae; genus Orobanche; species Orobanche coerulescens. The sequence continues at coordinate 98,232,983 of CM065818.1, read as the reverse complement.
AAGACTGAATGAACTCTAACAATACAACCAAACTCTACCAACTCTCGACTCTTGATTAGTATCGCAGCTCGTCATCCTCTTGTGCCAATCCTGTGACTGCTCCCCTGAATCTGCATGTACCTGGACGCAAAACAGACATCCACCCCCGATTACTCGGGGGTTAGTAAAACTCCACTGTTTTACTAGTGCAAGTATCAAATCATACGAAATGTAACAAGCAATTAATAATCATGAATCAAATATAATAATCAAGTATCAAATATTCCCGGGAGGTTTTCACAAGGGAAGGTAAGCTATGAAGCACTCGAAAATAAGATTATCATCTCGGGAATTTTTGGAATTTCAAAACCTTTCGAAAATCTTAGGGTCTTAACCCAAATCTCAAATTGTATTTCAACAATTTACAGTACGAAAACATTTCCATAAATCTCGTGGGGCTCGGCCCAACATTCTTTCTTAAAACTTTTCCTTTAAAAACTTTGATTTGAAAAGTATCATGCGTATGACACCGTGATCCACTGTCACGTGTCTCCGTAGGTTCAACAACCCGCACGGACTACATCACGCACAATTAAACAAACATAATCAATTCTGACACCGTGATCCACTGTCACGTGTGTCCGTAGGTTCAACAACCCACACGGACTATTAACCAAACATAACCATTTCCGACACTGTGATCCACTGTCACGTGTCTCCGCAGGCATAACAACCCGCACGGACTATATCAATCACAACAATCACACACACAGTCCTGACACCGTAGTCCACTGCCACGTGTCACCGTAAGCCCCGTTGAGCTCACCCGGTTGGATGCACTGTGTCCGAAACTCATGGTCCACTGCCATGCATTATCGTAGGCCTCGTCGGACCAGCACGATTGGACCTCAGTACCTCACTAAGTTCTGATCTCGTAGTCTACTGCCACGAATCCTCGTAGGTCCCGTCGAACCAACACGAGTGAACTTAGCGGTCACACACATATTCACATTCACATTACATATAACAATGAGCACAATTAATCAATCACCTTGATCACCAAAAAATCGTACATTGCACGCACATAACACAACCTCAACACTCGCAACAACTATCATCAATCAACGACATTTAACCAACATAACACACATTCGGTACACAATACATTGCACAACCAAGTGTACAACCATCCCATATGTACGTCGCATTCCTGCACAAATGGCACAACGCCTAACACGTATACTGATATAACACTATTATCGCAAAGCCTTCAAATTACAGAAAACACAACCAACTCAAATGGAACTTAATTACGAAGGCAAGCAAAGTCATCATACATCTCATACCTAATTACTAGTCGCAAGATACAAGTCGTATAGTAAGATACTTGCCTTAATAACCGCTACCAAATGCTCCGAAGAACACAGTTCGACCGGGAAGCTCGGACCCCGAAGAAGACAATGAACGGAAGGGTTCCGACTCGAGTTCTTCACAAGAATTCGACCCTAACAACATAAATTCAATAAATCATTGATCATACGAGGAAGAATAATCGTAGAACGCCTGAAAACCCCTCTATGATATTTTACCGGACACCTTCAAGGCGTCGGTCAAGAACTCGACCAAAACAACGAATCGATACGATCCAACCATGGGATAACAAGGGAAATGATACAATACATCTAAATAATCATCAATCCATCACAATCATAAGTTAAATCGGATTAAACGGATGAAATCAAACAAAATACCCAAAATCCACAAAATTAGATTTCTAGAAAATCTGACCTGATTCGCTCGATCAAAGGATGTTATAGGATGGATGATTGATGATATGAACTCCAAGACTTCGTGGATTTATTGACCAACAACATCTCTCCATGATTGGAACAACCCCAGCCACGGAAGAGAAGGAGAAGAAGGAGAAAAATGGCGAGAAAAACGACTGTTGGGCCTTAAATAGGCTGACACAGTATGCCGCAGCCCAGCCGAAGTGTGCTGCGGCATAGGGCCAAATCTGCCGGCAGTGACTCGGCAGTGTGCCGCGGCCCTGCCGGCATGTGCCGCGGCACGCGGTACAGACGGGTCGGCCGAAGGTTGAAATGTGTGTGTGCCGCGGCTCGGCCAAGTGTGCCGCGGCCCTTCCGGCAGGCTGCTCAGCCAAAACTGGAACATGTGAGTGACTTAGCTATTTCGACCATAACTCCCGCGTCCGGACTCCAATTGACTCACCGTTTGAACCATTGGAAAGCTAACTCGATGCTTTATAATATTGAAAAGATTCAGAATTTTTGTAGTTCCCAAAAATTAATGGTGATCTAACAAAGTCGAACTCATACGCGGAAAAGTCGTTTAATAATACTGAACTCACGAAAATAACATCGAAACCCGAACCTGAATACGAATCGAAGATACGGTCACGAAGTACTCGAAAGATGAATCTAAGAGCTAGTAGAACACACGATTTTGACCACCCGAAGGCTCGAAATTCGACAACGGAAGGTAATTACCACAAACTTTGGGAAATTACGAAAATGGCCCAAAACGTCCGAAATACACGATACATGATCGAAACACCAAACCGAAGTTCACAACACGTCTAAAAAAGTTAAATGGACTTATGGGAAACTCGAAACAGCAGTTTCGGATGAGATTCGCAAGAATCGAACTCAAGTGCGGAAAAGTCACCAAAAAGCACGAAACTCAACAAAACGACACAGAAACGAGCTCCGATGACAAAAAGTGCAGAATTAATCATTCTCAGAATGACGAAACGGTCATGAGCGAGTCATCAAAACGGACTTTCGCAAAAAAAAGAAATTACCGGAAATCGAAATTACGGGTATTACAGTTTTGTTGAGGGCTTTTGGGAGCTGAGAATTACTATTAATAGTATATTTATCGCACATAATTTCAAAAGGAGGGCATTCAAATTCTACACCATAGTCGGTTCGAATAGATATGATAGAAAGATTTTACTCATTTTGAACTAACCAACATCATTTAGAAAACTCCATAAATGTATCATCTTTGTGAGTGTCAAATCTAACCCATGTAAATCGAGAGAAATCATCTATAATTACCCAAGTATAATTTCAAACTACTATATCTAGATGGACCAATTAAATCCTTATGAATAAGTTCAAGAATGCGACTAGTAGATATTTCAGATTTGGGTTTGAATGTTTATCTTTTGTTCACATTAATACATGATTCACACAAGTGTTTTCGATCAAATTTTAGTTTTGGTAAACCACAAACTAAGTCATGTCTAGATATTTCTGAAATGATTGGTTAAAATGCATGTCCTAATTTTCGATGCCATAAAAATGCATTTTCATCTAAAGTCATGATACATTTTTCGTTGAAAGAACTTCCATCACAAAGATCAGCAATATAGGTATGTTTACATTTTAGTCAATAAACGGGCAACCTTGTTATTTTTTAAAGTAGTACAATGTATTTTTTTTAAAAAGAAGTTTAAATCTGTCATCACATAATTGAGATACACTAAGTAGATTATGATGTAGACCTTCAACAAATAAAACTTTATTAATAGAAGATAAAGATTTCCTACCTACCTTACCGGAGCCCATAATCTTTCCTTGATAGTGTTCTTTGATTCAAGAACCATGAGGGCGAGATTTGCGTCCAGGGACCCATCAATATCATCCTCATCATCACTCCAACAGGCGACTAACACTTTTTTATTTTTATATTTTTCGGCTTGAGGTTTGGAGGTTGATCCTCGGCATCCTTTAGCATAGTGTCCGGGTTGACCGCACTTTTGAAAATTATTGTCGAATTTCTTGGTAGGAACATAAGTAATTTCCTTTTGTTCCAGTTTAGAATCCTCACCAAGGAAGTTTTGCCTTTTCTGAATTAAACTTTTGTAACTTCTAAAATTCTGGGCGTGTAAGGCAAGTTCCTCGTCATTTTCATCCTCTAGACCTTCTTCCTCAATATCGCTATCGGATTTGAAAATGACCACTTTTTCACGAGGCGTAGGTTTGGATCCTCTAGATTTGAGCACAATCTCGTAATTAATAGTGTGAGAGCACTAAATTCAAGTTTATTGAGATCTTTGGACTCCATAATTGTCGAGACCATGGCATCCTATTCTCGAGGTAAAAAACAAAGAATTTTCTTGGCCTTATCACTGCTTGATATTGGTTTCTTGAATGAAGCGAGACCATTTGTTATAACCGATAAAAGATCAAACATGTTGGTGATTGTTCATCATCTTTCATAAAAAATAATTCGTAGTCATGAAGGAGCATATTGATTTTGGTTTCTTTGACTTGAGTCATCCCTTCGTGAGTGACTTCGAGAATCTCCCATATTTCTTTACCACTTTCATATACAGATATATGATTGAGTTCTTCGGAATTAAGAGCAAAATATAGAAATTGAGTGGCATGAGAGTTGTTGTGTATGTTTTTCCAGTCTTCATCGTTATACCCATCAAATTCTTCAACGACCCATCTTCTTTTTTGGCAATTTTAGGACCAAGAGAAATGACTTTCCATATTTTGATATCATATGCTTGGACAAAAGTAGCCATCTTTTTCTTCCAAGTCATGAAGTTGTAACCATCAAAGAATGGTGGACGGTTGAGAGCATTGCATTCGGTTTGAGCCATAAGAGCCATTTGCGGATCATTTTCCCTTTGTTGGTTAAACCAGATTAAAAGAGACCCGCTCTAATACCAAATGAAAGTGAATCATTCCACTAGAAGGGGGCTCAGATAGCAGAGATAATAAGGTGCGCTCATAACAGTCTATAACGTGCATTAGCTTGAAGTCTTTAGCCTGCGTTAGGGTAACAACATAGCGTGCATTACCTGCTTCTACTTTCAGACCTTTTTGTTCTGATTCATAACATGTGTGATCTGCATAGCATGCGTCAGATATCCTTGATAATGAGTGACCATAGCATGCACTAAGATAGTCATGTAGCTTCCGCTGTCAGCTTGTAGTTTTGGACATTTTTGTCTTGTTTCATAAACTGCCTAATCTTCATAACACGCGTTACATATCCTTGATAGCGTGTGTCCATTGTGTTCATTACGATAGTCAACTAGCATGTGCATCTGCTTGTATTTTCAGAGCTTTCTGTCTTGATTCATAATTAGACTTTTTATCCTTAGCGTGTGTTACTAGCATCGGAATACTAGCTTGATGGTAGCCGATAGCATGTGCTATTACATTTTAATAGCATGTGCTATTCCCGTCAATTGAAGACTTTTTTTTATACAATACATGTCGTTTTAATCTGAATGAGTCTTAATATTTTGATCTACTAAATATTTGTATTTATAAAATACATCATCAAAATTTATTTGTTCAATAATCTCCCCCTTTTTGATGATGACAAAACATTTAATAAAGGATACCTGCAAATTTTCATGAAGATATATTCGAATCAAAGTGGGTGCTTTGTTCGACTTTGTTAAATCTTTGTAAAATCTAAATATTTTCAGGAAGGAAAGTTTTAACATTTCTCCCCATTTTTGTCAGACTCAAAAAGGTAGAAAGCAATAACTCCCCCTGAAATGAAAGCTCCCCCTTTTAACTCTGCAAAAAATATCTTATAGCTTATATCTTAAATTTTAAGCTAGAAGCTGACATTCAGAACAGGATATTAAATATGAGCAACAAACCAAAGTGCAATAAACAACACATACGGAACACATAAGCTTGATAAATGCAGCACTTCAACATTAGTGTTAACCAGACATGACACAAAAACAATTCAACATAAACCATTCAACATATTCAAACCAAAAACACACACGACATTGTTATTAGGTAATTCACTGAAACATGAGTTTTACTGATTTGGATTTGAGGCGGAAGTTGGGAATAGGAACGAGGGATTAGTGAAGCGAATGAACCCTTCAAGGAGATTTTTTACTGAATGGACTTCTTTCTTAACTTTCTTAACTTCTGTACGAAGAGCTCGAACATCATCCCGTATTTCAACTTGAGTTTTCCCAAGACTACGCATCCTGGCTATGGGATCATCTTCATCTCTCTCACTTGATGCTTCATCCATCGTCTTTTTACCCTTTGATTGCGGCTTATAAACAAAAGACCTGAATTGCATTTCTCTCAAAGTATCTGGACCTCGTCTAGTAATCCTTTCCTCGGGATTCGGCATTCATGTCCCTTTGTGTACTTGGTCATCTTCCCTTATATAGGAGAAAAGGACCCATACTCGATTCAAAGTTCGAACATAATGCATTTCTTTGAGCGACGAATCAGAATATCATTATCTTTAGAGATAGGAACGAATGTAAATTTAGACAAGTCAACTTGATGATGTTTGCAGATTTCCGTGAGGATTGACCCGAAAGACATTCCAGCCTTCCTTGTACGAGAGGCTTACTTCATATATCGTAAAAGTTCGGCGCTGACAACTATCCATTCATATACGATGCTAGCAAAGTTGACCGGATCGTCATGGAACTAATGATACACAACTTATTTATCAACTCCAACAAGCTTGTGCTGCATATTAACCTTAAGCATTAAGCATTTCATCAACGCAACTAACAACAAATGAATATCGATTCTAAAGTTATTATTTTCAAGTACGTCATCGATGATGTCGATGACTGTAGAACCTACAAAATCTCATTGAGTTATTACAGTGCTATGGACCCCATACCAGGAAATCCACCAGGCGAACACGACTAAAACACATCAAACCGGCCAAAAAGGAAAATCACTGTCCCTACTATAATATCCGACACAATATACCGATATAGAATTTCAACGACAAGGATGGGCCTACATGGCCGAAATAAAAATTACAAACCACGAGCGTTACTCGGATACACAAAATAATAACTGTCAAGTTGGAAAATACTCCAACAGCTGACCAACCAACATGGTGCAATATCCGTACCTTTCTATTTTTAGCAGTTTATATTTTTGGCGCATGTCTATTTTTAACGACTCGCTTGTAACCATTTCGACGTTTTAAATCTATTTTGATCTTGGTGTTTTTCCATTTGGACAAGTTTCAGAGGTGTTTTTACGTATTTCGCTTTATGTCATGTTTGTCGCATGTATGTTCGATTCTCGTAAAACTCATTCGAATTCATTGATTCTTTATTTCCATGAGTCTGTATGGTTGTGTTATTCATGTTGTGAGTTTCAGTTTGATAATCCGACGTTGTATCGTGATTTTCAGACATTTGGGCCGTTTTGAAATTTCCTATAAGTTTAGGGAATTTTATCTCCTTTATCGTATTTCGAATCTCCCGGTAGTCAGAATCGTACATTCTTTCAGCACTTAACTTTAACGTCATAAATACTTCATATTTATATTATGGATTTTATCTTTGGTTGCGTTTCGACTTCATATTTTCTTGAGCAATGAACTGCATTCAGCAGTGTTGAACTGCTGCATGAATAACGTATGTTATTCATGCTTTCTTGCATGCGCTATTGATATACGTATAACGTACGTTAAACCTTAGTGTTAACGTACATTATGGTCCTCAGCGTTTTGGACTGTAGGTTCTGCCAAGTTTCTACCGAGTCCTTACGTACGTTAACTCATGGGTGTTATGTACGTAAGCTTCCTTATAGTGTACGCTAACTGTCTGATGTAGCGTACGCCATCGACTTCAGCAATTTGGGCAGATTGTTCTGTCGAGCCCTTATGTATGCTAACTCATGAGTGTTATGTACGTAAGAGGCTTAACGTACGTTAACCTCCCATGTTAGCGTACGTAACGAATAGTCAGGTATTTAATACCTGAACAGATCCAGTCGCGTCATTTTTCTTCTTTCATCCTTCCTTCTCCGCGGTTGGAGTTCTTCCAGGTGATTACGAGTGATTCTTCAAGATAAATCAGTGAGGTTTGTAATAGATTGTTTGTGGTGCTCCCAACGAAGTTTATCATCATCGTATTCATCTTCCTCCATCCGAAATCCGAGGTATTTCGATTAGAACCCTAACTTTGTCCATTTTGGGGGTTTTTCGGGTTTTGTCTTCCTTAACTCGTATCATTCGTTTGTGTTGCAATATTTCCTATTGATCGATGTTATCGGATGATTTCCAATCCATTTCCGTCGTGTCTGATCCGTGGATTGTTGATTCGGGGAGGTTTTGTGAAAACCCTCACCCGTATTGAACGTATACGTATTGTTAAGGTTGTAATTGGGGTTATGGGCGTATTCCGTTTGGTTATTGTTATTGGTTAGGACTGAGCTGTGTTAACATTTCATCTAGGAACGGACGTTGTCACTCCGGGCCATTCCTAATTGTCGTTTAATTTCCGTCTCGTCGAAAATGTCTCAGAGGCAAGTACTTTACATTTGGTTGCGTACTCTAGTATTTGAATTATGGCTTCTCGTGTATGATGTGGATGTGAATGCGTATGTTCACCCAGGGATGTTCATCTGGTCATTTTTATTCCACATATACGGTAGTACATTCATTGGTAAGAAGAATTCGTTTGGTCATTTCGTTTGCGATTTTGAAGGATTTATTTGTTTTGAATGATTAAGGTTTTGTGTATTCCAGAAAAACTAAAGATGATGATGATATTAATGCATTGGATATACAAGAATTTCTGAGCTCTAAGGCCATCATCGATATCACTGATGACGTATTTGAAAATCATCACTTTAGAAATATTCATCTGTTGTTAGTTGCGTTGACGAGATGCTTAATGCCTAAGGTTAATACTCAACACAAGCTTGTTGGAGTTGATAAAAAAGTTATGTATCGTGTGTGACATGATGATCCAGTCAACTTCGCTAGCATCGTATATGAATGGATAATTGCCAAAGCCGAACTTGTTCGATCCATGAAGTACGCCTCTCGTACAAGGAAGGTTGGAATGCCTTTTAGGTCAATCCTCACGATAATTTTCAAACATCATCAAGTTGACTTGTCAAAAGATACGGTCGCTCCTATCCCTACAGGTCATGAAATTTCTATTCTCCGCTATTGTTTTTACCGATTGGACGTTGCTTGGTGAGATTGCGATTTTGGCTAAGTATACTAGTCATAGCGTACGATACATGCATAGCTAACATATGCTACATATGGAGAGTTACATATGGCAAACCATGTTGGTTACGTACGTACATTAGGAATCAAATCGCATCCGACTTTTAGCGTGAGAGGTCGTGTAGTGATAGATCAATTTGGTTTCGGACAGCTAGGTCAACGCCCATTACATACGTAATGCATTGCTGTTAACGTATGTAATGTTGAGGTTGTTACGTATGTCTTTTTTTACAACATACGTAAGGATGATTATGTTTTGAGGTAGTAGCCTCTGGAAGGATATAGCATACGCTACGAAGTGATGATAACGTACGTAAGCCTTTTTAATGTACGTTAAGCATATAGTGTAGCGGTCGTAATGGAAAGTGCAAATTATAAAGACATGTCTTGTCTTTTATTTTTACATGATCCATTTCCGATTATTCTCTCTAGAAATCATTCATCTGCACTCCTTAGTATTTTCCAGCCCCTTCCAACGTGCTTTGGAGCTTCATAACTTAGATAGAAGCTTGGGATCTTGAAGATATTGGTGAATTCTTGAAGTGTTTGGGGGTTTTCTTCATCTTCAAGAGGTATGTTGATTAATCTTGTGTTAATCTCGAGATTATGATGATGTTGTTGATGATTACTTCATGTGTTGATGGATTGTTGGAGGATAACATGATTCTTGATGGTTTGTATGAACATATGTTGAGAACATGATGATTGTGACTTGGGGATCAATGTATTCTTGATGTTTCAAGAATACTTGGATATTATAATCATGTCTAAGAAGAGTTATGTTAAGGTTGAGATGATTAACATAGCTTTGAGATGATTATTGATATGGATGATGTTTCTTGGAGGTTATAACCATTTTAGTGGAGGATTATGATGACTTAATAGATAATTATCATAATTTTGAAATGATTAGTTTAATCTTGTTGATTAATCCGAATTCTTGAGGAGTTGGTGGTTGATGATTGTGTGTACATCATGTTTGTAGTGATCATGATGTTCTTGGGGTGATTATGATGATATTAGGTGATATTATCATAATAGGATGATTAATATGATGTTGTTCTTAATGATTCTTGTTGAATTATTCTTTGCAAGTGTTAAGAACGTTTTGATCATGTTGATCATTTATGTGATTGGAGGATGTCAGAATTCATAGTTGAGGACTATGATATTCATTTGTGTAATTTGATCGATTTGTTATCAAATCGAGGTTTTCAATTGTGTTGTTTTCGACATAGATATTGTGTTATTGAATGAATTGTATTTCATTCAAGGTTGTTCGAGTGCTTGTGATTGTCGAAGGACGTCGTTTGTCGTTTTTGGGAGGAATTCATCACCTTCAGTTTGAGTCAATTTTTATACTTGTACTGGTCAATAAGATTTATGTTATTTTTTGTGTGTATAAATATGTTTTATCGTTTCCAGACGTAGTCTCTTCATGATTTGTTGATATTAGGGAAGTTGTTCGACACAATACCCTTCGGCAATTCTAAATATTATTTTTGTCCGCCAATGGCATTTTTAAGGCATTTAGACTTTTGTTCTTATTATTGTTGTCGATATCCGGTTTGCAGTATCGATGTAGCAATTGTTATTGTTATTGATGTTCGATTTAAGACATCGTTGTGATTGTTGCTATTGATCTTGGTGTTTTATTATTGATGTTGTATTAACCAATTGAAGGTATTGACGTATTGGGTTATCATCTTTGTCTACGGAGACCGATTAGAGGTGTTGAGGCATCTGTTATCGTTATTGTTATAGATTTGGTCGATTAAAGGCAATCGAGGTACTTGAATTGGGACTATCGAGGACGGTATTATTATCGATTTGGCCGATTAAAGGCAATCAAGACATTTGAATTGGGACAATCGAGGACGGTTCCCATCTGCTTTGTCATTGTTATAGATTTGGCCGATTAAAGGTAATCGAGATATTAAATTGGGACTGTCGAGGACAGTTCCCATCCGTTATGTCATTGTTATCAATTTGGCCAATTAAGGCAATCAAGGTATTTGAATTGGGACCGCCGAGAAAGGTGCCCATCGGTGAGTTATTGTTGTCGTGTTGGCCGACTCAAGGCAGCACACGCTGTCATTCTTGTGAATTCGGTAATTTTGTCATCATTACCGCTTGTGATTATTTGTGCTTTGGAGGCTCGTCTCGGCTAGTGCTCGATGGGTAAGTTTGGGACTTGAACCTTCGCAGTTGGTTTCAGTAGATCACGGTCATTTCGATGATCTCATTTGCTGGAATATTTTATTCCATACATTAATTAGTAGTGTTTTGATGATTAAGTTGCTAAATAAAACAAAAGAACAAAGAGGCGAAGCAAAACAACGAAGCATACGAAGACGCAAAAAGCTGATCAAAATACAAAGCTAGCGTACGCTAGACATAAATGTTAGCACACGCTAACGATACCCGGCTGCAGAACAGACAAGTTTGAAGTTACCTGAAGACAAGTCATCTGGTGAAGATAGCGCACGCTACACATGAACATTAACGCACGCTACACATGAATATTAATGCACGCTATCGAAGGAATTTTACCGTTGTGAAGACATTCATACTCATAATGAAGTAAGCAATGACGAAATCATAGCGCACGCTAATGATGAGGAATAGTGTGCGCTAAGGAGTTTGAATTCAAAACAATCAATCCGTTGGGAGATGCTGAATCAAAGTCATAAAGTTGAACGGTCAGTTTTCCGAAAAATATATGGTTAGCGCACACTACATGATATGATCAACGTACGCTAATATATGTACTTAACGTACGCAAGTGGAAGAAGCTAACGTACGCTAATGGAGAAACGAAGCTACTGGACTGAAACTGGAAACAAGCTGGCGCACGCTACACGTACGCTACAGGCATTAGCGCACGCTAATGAAGAAGACTATCGCACGCTAATAAGTCAAAATAGGACAACGGCTAGTTGGTTGAATAAGGCTATAAATACCACATCCTTGGTATTAATCCATACAACAACATTGAGCAATTCATATACACTTGAGATATCATTGTAAAATTATAGTTGTTGTTCTTGATCTTAAATTGAGAGTGATTGAGTGTTATACACAAAATCATACAAGAGAGAGAAAAAGAAAAGATACGATTGGATTCAGTATTATTAAGATCAAAGATCCGGCATTGTTAGAATCGCAATCGCTATCTTAGTGAGGTTTATCTAGTGCCGATAGAAAGCTAGAGTGGTTGATTCCTTGTCTAATAGAAAAGGAAAACGGTTTAACTTGGACCGAGAAAAACACAATTAAGAGAACGGTTTTACTCGGACCGATAGATGACGAGCTTGTAATGGTAACCCCTCGACCGATAGAATATAGGTGCAGAGATTTATATCTTAATCCTATAGAAAAAGATAACAAGAGAGGACGTAGGCACGTTTGGCCGAACCTCTATAAATTCTTGTGTCATTTTATTTCCGCCCTTTATATTTACGCTTCCGCACAACGGCGCTAATACCGATATTCCTCCAATAATTGTTATCGGAGCGGTTCCTCTAATAAGCAGCTTAACATCCGAGGAGTCGATCCAAATGGCATTCAACTTGCTCCAGTCGAAGGCCTTGCTCTTAACCGACCACCATTTTTGATGGCTCAAACTTCATGACGTGGAAGAAAAAGATGTCAATATTCATCCGAGCGTATGACATAGAGCTTTGGAAAGTGATATGTCCTGGTCCGAAAATTCCTCTCAAATCCGACGGTACACTTAAATCCTTCGAAGAATATGATGACGCGGATTGGAAAAATGATCATTACAATTGTAAGGCAACTCAACTTTTATATTGTGACTTAAATCCAGAAGAACACAACCGGATATCTTCGTGTCAAAGTGCCAAAGAGATTTGGAAAATACTTGAAGTCACACATGAGGAAACGTCTCATGTTAAGGAGACAAAAATAAACATGCTCCTTCATGAGTACGAACATTTTCAAATGAAGGATGATGAATCCATCACGATCAGGCTCGACCGATTTTCGGTCATCACAAATGGATTAACATGTTTTGGAAAACCAATTTTGAGTAGTGAGAAAGTAAAGAAGATTCTCTGATCACTACCTCGAGAATGGGATGGTACAGTGATGGCAATAATGGAATCTAAAGATTTAAATAATCTTGATTTTAGTGCTCTCGTTGGTTCACTTATCAACTACGAGATAGTTCTAAACTCTCGGAACGCCAAACTGAAACCGAAGAAAAGATCAATATCCATGAAGGCTACTATGTCTAGAAAGGAAGAAATCCCGGTGGATGAAAGTGACGAAGAATCGACATATTATGCCAAAAATATTAATAAGTTCCAACACCTATTAAACCGGAGAAAGAAAGACATCAAATCGGGCAAATATAATAAATTCGACAACAACTATCGAGTATGTGGTAATCCAGGCCATTTCGCAAAGATTGCCAAGCAGCAAATCCGAAGAAGGTACTCGTTGCAACATGGAGTGACGAAGATATTGATGATGATTTCATTGATCAAAATAACCTTACATTTATGGCCCGGAGTTCATTCGACGATAGCGATGTCGAAAGCCAAGTAAGTAATTCTTACGACGAACTTTTTGAAGCATTCGAATTATTACATATGGACTATCAAAATGCTTTAAGTGAAATTAAATACCTTAAATCTAAATATAAATCAGTTGAAAAATGAGAAACGAATTAGTCAAAAATGACAAAAAAAGAAAATGGGTGAAACTAACGAAACGATCAAAGTCGAAAACTTTGAAACGTATAAATATATATATTTTTATTTTGCAGGTTTTATCCAATTCAAGGGTTGTTTTGTAATCATAAAAAAGGTGAAGATTATTGGAATATTTTATTCTATACATTAATTAATAGTGTTTTGATGATTAAGTTGCTAAACAAAACAAAACAACAAAGAGGCGAAGCAAAACAACGAAGCAGACGAAGATGCAAAAAGATGATCAAAATACAAAGCTAGCACATGCTAGACATAAACGTTAGCGCACGCTAACGATACCCGGCTGCAGAACAGACGAGTTCGAAGTTACCTGAAGACAAGTCATCTGGTGAAGATAGTGCACGCTATACATGAACATTAACGCACGCTATCGAAGGCATTTTACCGTTGTGAAGACATTCAAACTCAGAATGAAGTAAGCAATGACGAAATCATAGTGCACGCTAATGATGAGGAATAGCGCACGCTAAGGAGTTTGAATTCAAGACAATCAATCCGTTGGGAGATGCTGAATCAAAGTCATAAAGTTGAACGGACAGTTTGACAAAATCATGCAACGGATATATGGTTAGCTCATGCTACAGGGTATGATCAACATACGCTAATATGTGTACTTAACATACACAAGTGGGAGAAGCTAACGTACGCTAACGTAGAAACGAAGCTACTGGACTAAAACTGGAAACAGGCTAACGCATGCTACACGTACGCTACAGGCATTCGCGCACGCTAATGAAGAAGACTAGCGCACACTAAAAAGTCAAAACAGGCCAATGGCTAGTTGGTTGAAGAAGGCTATAAATACCACATCCTTGGTATTAATCCATACAATAGCATTGAGCAATTAATATACACTTGAGATATCATTATAAACATTATAGTTGTTGTTCTTGAGCTTAAATTGAGAGTGATTTAGTGTTATACACAAAATCATACAAGAAAGAGAAAAAGAAAAGATACGATTAGATTCGGTGTTATTAGGATCAAGGATCCGGCATTGTTAGAATCGCAATCGCTATCTTAGTGAGGTTTATCTAGTACCGATAGAAATCTAGAGTGTTTGATTCCTTGTCCAATAGAAAAGGAAAACGGTTTAACTTTGACCGACAAAAAGACAAGTAAGAGAACGGTTTTACTCAGACCGATAGAAGACGAGCTTGTAACGGTAACCCCTCGACCGATAGAAGAGAGGTGCAGAGGTTTATATCTTAAGCCTATAGAAAAAGATAACGAGAGAGGACGTAGCCACGTTTGGCCGAACCTCTATAAATCCTTGTGTCATTTTATTTCCGCACTTTATATTTACGTTATCGCACAACAGCGCTAATACCGATATTGCTCCAACATAATTATGGGTAAGTTTGGAGCTTGAACCTTCGCCGTTGGTTTCCCAACACCTATAGTTCAGTAGGTCACGGTCACTAGGTGACCTCATTATGGGTAAGTCTGGGGCTTGAACTTATCGCAGTTGGTTTTCCGGCACCTGCAATTCAGCAGGTCACGATCATTGGATGATCTAATTGATTTTCAGCTTCAGCTGAGGGATTTTATGACATTGTAATGATTTACAGCTTTGACTGAGGGCTTTTATGCCATTGTGATGATTTGCAGCTTCGACCGAGGGGTTTCATGCCATCTCTGATGTATTGGTGTTTCAGTTGGAGCCTCCGCGCATCATTGTTGTTATCTTTTCATCTTTGGACTGGTTTGCCTTTGGGTAATTCGTGTTTGTGTTCTATATTGATTATTCGCCGTTAGGCGCTTGTATTCTACTCTGTTGAGCAGAGGTTGATTGTATGCTGTGGGATAGATTTTAATGAATACTCGATTTTTACCATTGTTTGGGAGCATTTCGTATTATTGTTGTACCATTTATTTTTGTTTGGATGCATATCATGCTGTACATGTACTTGATATTCATTATCCGGATGACTGACCCCATGTGGGCATAACATGTTTATATGTTTTAGGTGTTTGTGAGGAGGGAGTTAAGACAAAGGGGCATGACGATGGCGACGAGGCATTCGAACGATACTAGTCCCGAGTTATTTTAGGTTCCATGTGTAACACCCCCAAGACGTTCAAGGCATATTACAGCGCCGTGGACCCCACCCTTTGGAATCCACCAGGCTAACACACAAACTCGACATTACGATGGTGATAAACATCATCAACATATGAACGACTTCTCAATCCAAGACATACAAATTAAGTATACCGAACCCAACAGTGTAAATCAACGTCAAAACCAACCCCAAATCGGGTACACAACAATCACAATGTTCAAAAGAAAGAAGTACTCGAGTACTGAAACAAACAACATGATTAATAGAATTTAAAAGACATGACATCAACGAACGACCATTGAACAGAATCACCCTTTCCCATCATCCTTGTACTGTCGCATGCTCGTTCGCCTCTAAGACATGTACCTGAAATACAAAAGTATTTCCCCCATTTAAGGGGTTAGCTACAACAGCTAGTGCAAGTACAATCAATTTGAACTACCATTCTAATCAGATGAAATATGCGCCAAAATCATTTTAGAAAACATTTTTATATTCCGGAATATTACGGTGCACAAGCACAAAATATAATTCTCCAACAAAACATTTCAAAGGTTAACCGTTGGTACGAGACTCACGGCCGCCGCACCCTGCAGAGGCCCCATCGGACCATCCCTAGGTGGTTAACCCCATTTCATTATAAGCAAACACACGGCACTATGTATCCCTAGAGGCCCCGTCGGACCATCTATAGGTGAACATACGCATTCACATCCACAACATACACGAGAAGCCATAATTCAAATACTAGAATACGCAACCAAATGTAAAGTACTTGCCTCTGAGACATTCTCGATGATACGGAAATTAAACGACAATTAGGAATGGCCCGAAATGACAATGTCCATTCCTAGACGAAAGGTTAACACAACTCAGTCCTAACCGATAACAATAATCAAACGGATACAACCATAACCCCGATTACAACCTTAACAATACTTATATGTTCAATACGGGCGAGGGTTTTCACAAAACCTCCCTCAATCAACAATCCACAGATTAAACACGATGGAAACGGATTGGAAATCATCTGATAACATCGATCAATAGGAAATACTGCAAAACAAATGAACGATATGAGTTAAGGAAGACGAAACCCGAAAAAACCCCAAACTGGACAAAGTTAGGGTTCTAGTCGAAATACATCGTATTTCGGATGGAGAAAGATGATTACGATGATGATAAACTTCTTTGGGAGCACCACAAACAATCTATTATGGACCCCACCGATTTATCTTGAAGAATCTCTCGAAATCGCCTGGAAGAACTCTAACCGCGGACAAGGAAGGATGAAAAGAGAAAAATGACGCGACTAGATCTGTTCAGGTATTAAATACCTGACTATTCGTTACGTATGTTAACATGGGAGGTTAACGTACGTTAAGCCTCTTATGTACGTAACACTCACGAGTTAGCGTACGTAAGGGCTTGGAAGAACAATCTGCCCAATTGCTGAGGCCGATAGCGTACGCTACATCAGACAGTTAGCGTACGCTATAAGAAAGCTTACGTACGTAACACCCATGAGTTAACGTACGTAAGGACTCGGCAGAAACTTGGCAGAACCTAATGTCCAAAACTCTGAGGACCATAACATACATTAACACTAAGGTTTAACATACGTTATACATATATCGATAGCGCACACAAGAAAGCATGAATAATGTATGTTATTCATGCAGCAGTTCAACACTGTTGAATGCAGTTCGTTGCTCAGGAAAATACGGAGTCAAAATGCAACCAAAGATAGAATCCAGAACATAAATACGAAGTATTCGCGACGACGAAGTTAAGTTCTGAAAAAAAGTACGATTCTGACTACCGGGAGATTCGAAATACGACAAAGGAGATAAAACTCCCTAAACTTATCGGAAATTACAAAACGGCCCGAACGTCCGAAAATCACGATACAACGTCGGATTATCTAACCGAAACTCACAACATGAATAACACAACCATACGGACTCATGTAAATAAAGAAACAACGAATTCAAAATAGTTTTATGAGAATTGAACATACATGCGACAAACATGACATAAAGCGAAATTACGTAAAAACACCTCTGAAACTCGTCCAAATAGAAAAACACCAAGAACAAAATAGATTTAAAATGTCTAAATGGTTACAAGAAAGTCATTAAAAATAGACATGCGCCAAAAATAGAAACTGCTAAAAATAGAAAGGTACGGATATTACATTCGCCCCCTCTAAAAAGAAGTTTCGTCCCGAAACTTAAGGATCAAAAAGTTTGGGGTATCTCGCACGCATATCCTCCTCTAATTCCCACATCGCTTCCTCCACTCCGTGCCTCAACCATTGCACCTTAACCAAGAGAATGGTTTTGCGCCTTAACTATTTATCCCGACTTTCCAAAATTCTAATTGGCCTCTCCTCAAATGTAACATCCTTCTCAATATCTACATCCCCAAAGTCGATAACGTGATTTGAGTTTGGAACATACTTCCTCAACTGGGAAACATGAAAAACACTATGCACATGGCTCAAAGACGGGGGCAATGCCAAATAGTATGCTAACTCGCCAACTCTCTCCAATATCTCGAAAGGTCCAATATATCTTGGACTAAGCTTCCCCTTTTTCCCAAAAATGGAAACTCCCTTCGATGGAGACACTCTCGACAAGACATGATCTCCTATCTCAAACTCCAAGGGTCGACGCCTAACATCCGCATAAGACTTTTGTCGACTCTGAGCCGCCAACATTCTATCTCGAATCAACTCGACTTTCTTCCTAGTCTCCAACACAAGATCCGGCTCAGTGCCAACTAAATCGGATGGCTCATACCAACATATCGGTGATCGACATCATCGGCCATAAAGCGCCTCATACGGTGCCATCTTAATCGACTCATGCCAACTATTATTTTAAGTGAACTCGATCAGGGCCACGATGTCTGAAAGGTATGCTCGGGTGCATCCATCGGTGCGAGGATGGAAAGATGTACTCAAACGCAAACATGTCCCCAATTCCTTATGTACCGCTTGCCAAAAATGTGATACAAACTGACCATCTCTCTCCGAAATAATGGTCTTTGGCATACCATGAAGTCTCACGATCTGCGAAATAAAAATACAAGCCAATTTTTCTGGACCCCAAGTGTCTTTGATGCCCAGAAAATATGCCGACTTAGTTAGTCGATCCACGATCACCACACCATGTTCATTCTCGTTTTTGTCCTCAGCAAATTTGTGACAAAATCTATAGAAACATCCTTCCACTTCCATTCGGAGCAGGAAGTGGTTTCAACAATCCGATTGGCCGTGATGCTCGATTTTGACTTGATGACAGGTCAAATATTTAGCCAAAAACTACACTACCTCATTCTTCATGTCATTCCACCAAAAATTCTTCCTCAAATCCTTATACATTTTACTCCGGCCCGGATGGACCGCGTAAGGTGATGCATGAGCCTCCCGCATAATGCCCTGCCTCAATTCCAAGTCGTTTCGAACACACAATTGTAGGCGTATTTTTATACGCTTATTTAGCATTATTTAGTATTATTTTGGCGAGTAAAATTGCATAAATGAGCTTTTAATGTCTTATTCTCGCATGTTTGACAGAAGATTGGAGTCTGGAAGCTAAAACGAGGCGAAGCAGGTAGCGGTGAATTTTGGCCGTGGGCCGCGGCACGAAAGGCAACGGGCACGAGTAGGCGCCTGTGCCGCTGAGCAGTCAGTGAGCCGCGGCCCAGACGTAACACCCAGCGCCCAGGTTTTAAATTACACGCCATGTGCCGCGGCACAGATTAAGTGAGCCGCGGCACACAAGGCGGCTTTGGTGTGCTCCGCGCGGATTTGGGCCGTTTTGAAGCCAGTTCTCGACCTACTCACATGGACGCAATTTGGAGACTGTGAGAGCTATAAATAAGGGTTTAAGACCCTAATTAATTATCTTGGAATCTTTGGAGGCTTGGGAAAAGGAGGAACACAGAAGATTATCGCAGGCGAGAGAAGCAGAAGAGATCAAAGGCGGAGGGCGGAAGCCAGAAGAACGGAGGAATCCGAGCTCTTCATCTGCGTTTGATTTTCATGCTTTTATCTATTAATTCTGTATTTTCATTATTTAGCATGTCAGGCTAAAACCCTAATCTAGGATTTTGATGAAACCTATGTTTTGACGGATTTGCTTGAGATTATCTATTTAATTCCCTTTTTGTTGAGTTTTCTCAATCGTGTTTAATGCTTTCAATTATCTGGCCAATAGTTGTATTGTTTTAATCATTCAATTCGAATCGGGAGAGGAGAGTTGGTGAGGAACTATTGGTGAGGACCGTTTTATCTTGTGAGATAGGAATATACTCATAGGAACTACGTGGCCTTTTGGAGATTTTATGCTTTTTGCCTATTGACGAATTAATTCACTTCGCCTTTAGAAAAATTTATTGACCTCGGGAGAGGCGGTAGAGTATTTTAGCAATCTTCGCCTTCAATAAATTGGGAAAATCATTAACTTCAGATAATCGAGAGTAAATCCGGATAAACCGAGGTGGATTCAGAATCCTAGACTTATTCATCATTTGATTTTCTTTCTTCAAGCGATCGTTTTTACTATTTAGTCTTTTATTAATTTTCTTTAGTAATTAATTACTACCCAAAGTTCGATTGTTCAAATAAAACTGGAATACACAAAAATCGGTAGTTAGTGATTCAGTCCTCGTGGGAACGATACTCACTCATCACTTTATTACTTGTATACGATAACGTGCACTTGCGTTTAAGAAATATCGCAACAAGTTTTTGGCGCCGTTGTCGGGGACTGAAATTTTTGCTAATATCGATTTCAGTATTTCTAGTCTTAGTTTAAACGTTTTTATTTACTTATTTTCGTGTATTTAATTTTATTTATTTATTTGGTTGTCCTTTCAGGATCTTTCGCGTAGTGCGTGAGAAAACTCGGTAACAAAGGCCTACTACCTTTGAATACCGAACTCGAGCGCACTCTTAGGAGAAAGAAGAAGGAGAAACGAGAGCTACCGACAACAGTCACTATGGCTGAAAATATCGAAATTCAAGGAGGGAATAACATTGTGCAGCAAGCTCAACCGGAAATGGCACTTCGAGATTATGCTATACCGCAAATTAACGCAAACTTTTCGGGGATTCGGCGTCCCACTATCCAGGCGAACAATTTCGAAATCAAGCCTGCTATTATTCAGATGGTGCAGGCAAGCCAATTCTGTGGATTGCCAAACGATGACCTCAACGCACATATTGCTTCTTTTCTCGAGATTTGTGACACGTTCAAGAACAATGGTGTCACCGACGATGCTATCCGATTGTGGCTTTTCCCTTTCTCTTTGAGGGATAAAGCGAAATTTTGGCTGAATTCCTTACCGTCGGGCTCGATCACGACATGGGCAGAGTTAGCGCAAGCCTTCCTTGCTAAATTCTTCCCACCTTCTAAGACGGCGAGACTGAGAAACGAGATCACCACTTTTGGCCAGTATGACATGGAATCACTCCACGAGGCGTGGGAGCGATACAAAGATTTGTTACGGAGATTCCCACATCACGGCCTTCCGGACTGGCTTCAGATTTAGGCGTTCTACAATGGTTTGAGTGCTTCCACACGCACTCTTGTGGATGCAGCAGCTGGTGGAGCTTTGATGGGAAAGACGATGGCTGAAGCACACTCATTGTTGGAAGCTATGGCCGCTAATGCTTATCAATGGCCATCCGAACGAATAACGCCGAAGCGAGTTATGGAAATTTCGAGTAATGACCTGATATCTACATTGTCAGCCCAAGTCGCAGCATTAACTCAGCAACTTCAGGCATTTTCACATGCTCCTTCCCCCGTTACCATTGAGTCTTGCAATTGGTGTAACGGATCTCACCCTAGCGCGGAGTGCCAAGTCGGAAACCCGTTCGAGCAGCCCCAAATTGAACAAGCTCAGTTCGTAGGAAACGGAAACCGGCAAAATAATTCGTACTCCAACACGTATAATCCGGGGTGGCGTAATCATCCCAACTTCTCATGGAGAAACGGACAGAACTCGAACCAGCCTCGGTTCACTCAAAACCAACAGCAGCCTCCTCCCACTCCAAAAGTTTCTCTCGAGGAAGCAATTGCGAAATTGGCAGCGAATACGAGTCAATTCATGACCCGTACAGAAGCGACATTGCAAAATCACTCCGCCTCCATTCGCAACTTGGAAGTCAGTGGGCAGTTGCTAATGTGTTGTGACCCGCCCGAGGGAGCATTGCCAAGTACAACCGAGACAAATCCTAGAGAAAGTCTAAATGCAATCAGTTTGAGAAGCGGGAAGGAAGTATGTGACCAGCCCGAGAGGAGTGAAAAGAGAAGTGAAATTGAGGAGAAGAAAAATTTAGCGATGGAGGAGTCACAAGATTGGAGACCCTCGATAACGTTTCCGGATAACCCGAAGGCATATGTGCCACCCATCCCGTTTCCGCATAGATTACAGCATAAAAAGGCGGACAAGCAATTTTCTAAGTTCCTTGACGTGTTCAAAAAGCTTCATATTAACATTCCATTTGCCGACGCGTTGGAACAAATGCCAAGCTACGTTAAATTCATGAAAGAGATCTTGTCAAAGAAAAGAAAACTCGAGGAGTTTGAGACAGTCGCCTTGACGGAGGAGTGCAGCGCGATTCTTCAGAAGAAGCTTCCACCAAAATTGAAAGATCCGGGAAGTTTCAACATACCGTGCACCATGGGGAATCTCTCTTTTAACAAGGCGTTGTGCGATCTCGGTGCTAGTATTAACCTCATGCCTCTGTCTATTTTCAAAAGGCAGGAGTTGGAGAAGCAAAGCGGCAGCGGTCTCCTTGCAATTAGCGGTCGATCTATTAAATATCCGAGGGGAGTGATTGAGGGCGTGTTAGTAAAAGTGGATAAATTTATCTTTCCGGTAGTTTTATTGTTCTCGACATGGAGGAAGATCAAGATATCCCGATTATCTTGGGACGACCATTTTTAGCGACCGGCAGAACTCTTATAGATGTGGAAAAAGGGGAATTAACTCTGCGGGTTCAAGACGAGCATGTTACTTTCCAAGTGTTCAAATCCTTGTCATGTCCGGGAGGTGTTGATAAGAGCTCCCAAAGTGAAAGTGTGGAGGCCGTTGCGAAAGAAAGACACCGAAAAAATTGTCGGTCGAAAAATTCAGATTCCATTTCAGATGGTCCAACTTTTAAGACAGATGTTGAACGAGTCGCATTTATCAAGCATGGGAACATGCAATCATCGCCATCTGACCAGCCACAATCGGAAAAGTCTGCTGCAGTCATAAGTGCGTTCGTGAAAGAGGGAAACAAGCCGGAAGTCAAACGGACGTCTAGTCATGAGAAAAATGGGTGTTTCAGAAAGTTGTTCTCGTCAAAACCTTTCCGCAAACAACATTGGGTGTTCGAACCGAAAATCGAATCATTAAGGACCGATGGTCAAAATTTTAAAAACCATATTAACGGTTCGATGAACGGGGCAGAGATCAAATGGAGTTTGCGAAAAGCGAACTGATTTTTAAATAGGTCCGGCTGAAGACTATAAACTTAGCGCTTCTCGGGAGGCAACCCGAGTTCGTAGTTGTAGATTTTTGCGTTTCTGTATTTTTCTTGCATTCTTGAATTTTTATTTTTCATCATTTTGTGCTTTGATTTGCTTTTACCTCTCGCTCTTGACGTGTTCTTCTTAAAATTCTGTGTAGGAAAAGTCCCAGGGGAGAAATTTATGCCTGAGCCGCGGCACAAGGCTTGTGAGCCGCGGCACAAGGCTTGTGAGCCGCGGCACACACAAATCGAAAGGGATAGCTAAACAATCTGTACTCTGTGCCGCGGCACAACATTACTGAGCTGCGGCACACTTGAGCCCTGAGCCGCGGCACACGGAATCTGATCCGCGGCCCACAACAAAACAAATGAGCAGGTAAAAGGGACTGTACTCGGTGCCGCGGCTCACTTGAGCTGTGCCGCGGCACACCATGCGGAATTTGAAGAGCCCAGGTATCTTATAACTCTCATTCGGCCGACTACCCAGGTAAGTTTCCCTTCCCTTTCCTCTCCCTTGCGCGCGCGATCGGCCAACATCTCCCTTCTTCTTCTTGCAATTTTCTTGCACTTTTCACAATCCAAGCAAGGTAAGTCTAAATCACTAATCTCAAATTGTTCTATGAATTTAAATGTGATGTTGTGTTATGCATTTGATGGTTGAATATGTTTATTTCTTCGTTCAAAAGTTCTATGATGGTTAAGTGGAGGATATGATGGTTTTTGGTTGATTTTTCTTGATTATTTTCGATTATGAATTAGTTGAATGTGTCGTTTGTCATGACGAATGAGTCGTGTTTTTGTTCTTGGGGATTTAATCGAGCTATTGCCATATTTGTTCTTCAATTGAACTCATGCCCTTTAAGTGTTTGATGAAATGTCTAAATGAAAAATTTTCTTTGTTAAGATAATATTTTTAATCTGTGTGCAACGTATTCGTTCTGGAATTACAGCAACCCCAACCCGTACGTCTAGTTTAAACGTTATGGTTCAATTTCATTTTTCTCTCACGGCTGTGCGATCTCGTTAAATTCTTGATTTACGGCCGGATATCCTTAGCCGAGTGATGATTATTCTCATTTTTGTTTGAGTAAGTAAACTCCGGTGTTTAATTTTTCAGGACTCTCTATGGCTAGGACTAAGAAGCTGAGCAAGAGGGCCAGGACTCAGTCATCCCCCACTCGAGTGGAAACTTCTCGTAGTCGCAACGAGTCGGAGGCGCACCAGTTTTCTGACCCGGAGATCCACAAAATCTTCAACGAGAAGATTCGGCCGCGACCTCTGATCCCGGAGAGGGGATTCACTCCAGCCCCCCAAGACGGGGAACTGCTTACCATGATAGATGAGATGGGGTGGGCCCGTTTTGCTGCACCCCCCGAGCCAGCGGTGATATCGATAGTACAGGAGTTCTATGCCAGCGCGTTATTGAAGCACATTCGAGCAGGACAGATGTTGCAGCAGTCAGACACTCGGACTCAGGTCGATGTCCGAGGTATTACGGTTGATTATTCCACAGCTGCTATTCGGAGGTTGTTTGGGCTGCCGGTGGTATATGAGACGGCTTATGACCGAGTTATGGCTAGCCTCACGAAGGAGGCTCTGCTCGAGACTATTAGGCAGCCCGACTCCGATTGGGAGCGGCGCGCACCGGGTTCTTCCACTTTCCACTTCAAGAGCTCGCGCCTCAGTCGGCTCGGGCGTGCCTGGCTATATTTTCTCTGCGCTCGTATAGACCCCACATCTCAGATCCGCACTGTTTTTCTCTCCCGCGCCCGGACACTATATGCTATCATATCCGGGCTGCGATTCGATGTGGCCCCTCTCTTGTTCCGATCTATATTCCAGTGCATTCAGGGAGGGGCCAAGACGGGGTTGAAGCACCCCTCTCTTATCTGCGCTCTGTGCCGGCAGTCGGGGCTGACGTGGTCGGACGACGAGCCGATGCTAGCTCCCCAGGCCCCGATCGACCACCGCATCATCTCACATTTTGACTAGTGGGGAGGAGCGCCGGCGCATGCTCGGGGGCGAGAATTTATACTGGGTGAGGCCCACAAAGGGTCCCCCGAGCCTCTACTGCTGACACAGGGGCAGGCAGATACCGGCCCGCCGCCCGACAGAGAGAGATTGCAGGCGATGTTCGACGAGCTGAGGGAGGATATGAGGAGAGAGAGAGGATATGAGAGAGGATATGAGGAGAGAGAGAGGATATGAGGAGAGAGAGAGAGGAGATGAGGAGAGAGAGAGAGTATGCTGGCTGCCATGAGAGAGGAGCAGCGGACGGAGAGGGAGAGCTTCATTGCTGCCGTCAGGGGTGAGATGCGAGAGCAGGCCCGTCGGGCCAATCGACGAGAGGTGATGCGTCTAGCAGCGAGGGATGCCTACCACCAGGAGCACCTTGCCGCATGGACGGCCCACATTTTGCATCCGGACGGGCCATTTATTGCACCTACTCGGCCAGCCACACCACCCTCCTCGCCGGATGATGCCGGCACCAGCTCGTGAGAGGACTGGAGGGGGGAGTACTTGACCTTCTTATTCTATTGCATATTATATTTTGTCCATTGAGGTCAATATACGTCCTAAGTTTGGGGAGGTTTACTTTCTGTCACTACATTTATTGTTGTACTTATTTCATTGCACTTTTTGTTATTTCTAGTTATCTTTTTGTCGATAGCCTTGCTTGTCATGATTTTACTCTTATTCGTGAATTTTTCATGCTTCTATTTGTGTAATACTGATGTTACGACACTGTTTTTATCTCTGAAGAAACGGTCGAGTTTTAGTCGGGTTGTAGTCAGTGATTTCTGTTTCTGCTAAGTCTTCATTTAGGTCCGAAATTTTTTCGTGATTGTAGAGGTCTTGGCGGATAAGAGAGGATACATACGTGTTTTAAAATCACCGTCGATATGTTTGGTTACATTTTTCGGTTAGCTAGTCGTCAGTTACATAAGTCACGTTGGCGCTTTGATTGAGTTTAGAGTCGGTCAGTTTTTCCCAAAAGTCGAGTTATTTTTGTTCTATGATGGGAAGTCTAGTAACCGGGGGTATTCACGTGACCCGTTGTTTACTCTCGCGTAAAACGACGACCCTGATTAGACTAGTGATTTAGAAATTTCACATGTGCCGATGATAGGGAGCCTAGTAACCGGGGGTACTCGCGTGATCCGTTGTTTACTCTCGCGTAAAACAGCGACCTTGATTCGGACATGCTGGAATTAGCTATTCGAGTTGTTTCTCCGATGTGGAGGGGAACTTAGTAACTAGAAGCATTCATGTGCCCCATGAGTGTCTTTTACGTCAAACGGTTTCCCAATACATGAGAATGGAAGTTCCACCCTAGGATTATCCCGATGAAACATCCCGAGATCCGAACCTAGTGGTCAACTCGAATCAATTTCTTGAGCATATTTATATAAGGGAATACTGTCCGAGGGTTATTTTTTTTATGAAACCCGTGAAAATTTTGCCATTAGGCTGTGGAACGGGGCAAATTAGCTCGTTTATTTTAACCTTTCATATTGATGGTCGATTAGATTCACATTCGTTAATCTTTGAGCTGGATTTTCTTCATGAACGAGTGATTAGGACTGAACTTGATTTCTTTGTGGAATCAGTGTTCTGAGTGCAGCTCGCTATTACGATACTCGTATTATTCAGAGAGAATTTCAGGATAGTATTGATTAGGTTGAGCACTATGAGTTGCACGATTATTCACGACATTCTTTTGTTGAAATTAATTCTTTTTGCTTGACGACAAGCAAAGGCTTAAGTTTGGGGGTATTTGTTAGGCGTATTTTTATACTCTTATTTAGCATTATTTAGTATTATTTTGGCGAGTAAAATTGCATAAATGAGCTTTCAATGTCTTATTCACGCATGTTTGACAGAAGATTGGAGTCTGGAAGCTAAAACGAGGCGAAACGGGCGAAAACGGCGAATTTTGGCCGTGGGCCGCGGCACAAGGCAAGTGGGCCGCGGCACAGGAAGGCAACCAAGCCGGGCACTGAGTAGGCGTACTGTGCGCGGCACACGATCAGTGAGCCTCGGCCCGGACGTAACACCTGCGCGCCTGTGTTTTAAATTACACGCCATGTGCCGCGGCACAGATTAAGTGAGCCGCGGCACACAAGGCGGCTTTGGTGTGCTCCGCGCGGATTTGGGCCGTTTTGAAGCCAGTTCTCGACCTACTCACATGGACGCGATTTGGAGACTGTGAGAGCTATAAATAAGGTTTTAAGACCCTAATTAATTATTTTGGAATCTTTAGAGGCTTGGGAAAGAGAGGAACACAGAAGATTATCGCAGACGAGAGAAGCAGAAGAGATCAAAGGCGGAGGGCGGAAGCCAGAAGAACGGAGGAATCCGAGCTCTTCATCTGCGTTTGATTTTCATGCTTTTATCTATTAATTCTGTATTTTCATTATTTAGCATGTCAGGCTAAAACCCTAATCTAGGATTTTTATGAAACCTATGTTTTGACGGATTTGCTTGAGATTATCTATTTAATTCCCTTTTTGTTGAGTTTTCCCAATCGTGTTTAATGCTTTCAATTATCTGGCCAATAGTTGTATTGTTTTAATCATTCAATTCGAATCGGGAGAGGAGAGTTGGTGAGGAACTATTGTTGAGGACCGTTTTATCTTGTGAGATAGGAATATACTCATAGGAACTACGTGGCCTTTTGGAGATTTTATGCTTTTTGCCTATTGACGAATTAAGTCACCTAGGGATAGAGTGCATTATTCGCCTTTAGAAAAACCTATTGAACTACCATTCTAATCAGATGAAATATGCGCCAAAATCATTTTAGAAAACATTTTTATATTCCGGAATATTACGGTGCACAAGCACAAAATATAATTCTCCAACAAAACATTTCAAAGGTTAACCGTTGGTACGAGACTCACGGCCGCCGCACCCTGCAGAGGCCCCATCGGACCATCCCTGGGTGGTTAACCCCAGTTCATTATAAGCAAACACACGGCACTATGTATCCCTAGAGGCCCCGTCGGACCATCTATAGGTGAACATACGCATTCACATCCACAACATACACGAGAAGCCATAATTCAAATACTAGAATACGCAACCAAATGTAAAGTACTTGCCTCTGAGACATTCTCGATGATACGGAAATTAAACGACAATTAGGAATGGCCCGAAATGACAATGTCCATTCCTAGACGAAAGGTTAACACAACTCAGTCCTAACCGATAACAATAATCAAACGGATACAACCATAACCCCGATTACAACCTTAACAATACTTATATGTTCAATACGGGCGAGGGTTTTCACAAAACCTCCCTCAATCAACAATCCACAGATTAAACACGATGGAAACGGATTGGAAATCATCTGATAACATCGATCAATAGGAAATACTGCAAAACAAATGAACGATATGAGTTAAGGAAGACGAAACCCGAAAAAACCCCAAACTGGACAAAGTTAGGGTTCTAGTCGAAATACATCGTATTTCGGATGGAGAAAGATGATTACGATGATGATAAACTTCTTTGGGAGCACCACAAACAATCTATTATGGACCCCACCGATTTATCTTGAAGAATCTCTCGAAATCGCCTGGAAGAACTCTAACCGCGGACAAGGAAGGATGAAAAGAGAAAAATGACGCGACTAGATCCATTCGGTATTAAATACCTGACTATTCGTTACGTATGTTAACATGGGAGGTTAACGTACGTTAAGCCTCTTATGTACGTAACACTCACGAGTTAGCGTACGTAAGGGCTTGGAAGAACAATCTGCCCAATTGCTGAGGCCGATAGCGTACGCTACATCAGACAGTTAGCGTACGCTATAAGAAAGCTTACGTACGTAACACCCATGAGTTAACGTACGTAAGGACTCGGCAGAAACTTGGCAGAACCTAATGTCCAAAACTCTGAGGACCATAACATACATTAACACTAAGGTTTAACATACGTTATACATATATCGATAGCGCACACAAGAAAGCATGAATAATGTATGTTATTCATGCGTGATTCAACACTGTTGAATGCAGTTCGTTGCTCAGGAAAATACGGAGTCAAAATGCAACCAAAGATAGAATCCAGAACATAAATACGAAGTATTCGCGACGACGAAGTTAAGTTCTGAAAAAAAGTACGATTCTGACTACCGGGAGATTCGAAATACGACAAAGGAGATAAAACTCCCTAAACTTATCGGAAATTACAAAACGGCCCGAACGTCCGAAAATCACGATACAACGTCGGATTATCTAACCGAAACTCACAACATGAATAACACAACCATACGGACTCATGTAAATAAAGAAACAACGAATTCAAAATAGTTTTATGAGAATTGAACATACATGCGACAAACATGACATAAAGCGAAATTACGTAAAAACACCTCTGAAACTCGTCCAAATAGAAAAACACCAAGAACAAAATAGATTTAAAATGTCTAAATGGTTACAAGAAAGTCATTAAAAATAGACATGCGCCAAAAATAGAAACTGCTAAAAATAGAAAGGTACGGATATTACATTCGCCCCCTCTAAAAAGAAGTTTCGTCCCGAAACTTAAGGATCAAAAAGTTTGGGGTATCTCGCACGCATATCCTCCTCTAATTCCCACATCGCTTCCTCCACTCCGTGCCTCAACCATTGCACCTTAACCAAGAGAATGGTTTTGCGCCTTAACTATTTATCCCGACTTTCCAAAATTCTAATTGGCCTCTCCTCAAATGTAACATCCTTCTCAATATCTACATCCCCAAAGTCGATAACGTGATTTGAGTTTGGAACATACTTCCTCAACCGGGAAACATGAAAACACTATGCACATGGCTCAAAGACGGGGGCAATGCCAAATAGTATGCTAACTCGCCAACTCTCTCCAATATCTCGAAAGGTCCAATATATCTTGGACTAAGCTTCCCCTTTTTCCCAAAAATGGAAACTCCCTTCGATGGAGACACTCTCGACAAGACATGATCTCCTATCTCAAACTCCAAGGGTCGACGCCTAACATCCGCATAAGACTTTTGTCGACTCTGAGCCGCCAACATTCTATCTCGAATCAACTCGACTTTCTTCCTAGTCTCCAACACAAGATCCGGCTCAGTGCCAACTAAATCGGATGGCTCATACCAACATATCGGTGATCGACATCATCGGCCATAAAGCGCCTCATACGGTGCCATCTTAATCGACTCATGCCAACTATTATTTTAAGTGAACTCGATCAGGGCCACGATGTCTGAAAGGTATGCTCGGACTGTCCATCGGTCTGAGGATGGAAAGATGTACTCAAACGCAAACATGTCCCCAATTCCTTATGTACCGCTTGCCAAAAATGTGATACAAACCGACCATCTCTCTCCGAAATAATGGTCTTTGGCATACCATGAAGTCTCACGATCTGCGAAATAAAAATACAAGCCAATTTTTCTGGACCCCAAGTGTCTTTGATGCCCAGAAAATATGCCGACTTAGTTAGTCGATCCACGATCACCACACCATGTTCATTCTCGTTTTTGTCCTCAGCAAATTTGTGACAAAATCTATAGAAACATCCTTCCACTTCCATTCCGGAACAGGAAGTGGTTTCAACAATCCGACTGGCCGCTGATGCTCGATTTTGACTTGATGACAGGTCAAATATTTAGCCAAAAACTACACTACCTCATTCTTCATGTCATTCCACCAAAAATTCTTCCTCAAATCCTTATACATTTTACTCCGGCCCGGATGGACCGCGTAAGGTGATGCATGAGCCTCCCGCATAATGCCCTGCCTCAATTCCAAGTCGTTTCGAACACACAATTGTAGGCGTATTTTTATACGCTTATTTAGCATTATTTAGTATTATTTTGGCGAGTAAAATTGCATAAATGAGCTTTTAATGTCTTATTCTCGCATGTTTGACAGAAGATTGGAGTCTGGAAGCTAAAACGAGGCGAAACGGGCGAAAACGGTGAATTTTGGCCGTGGGCCGCGGCACAAGGCAAGTGGGCCGCGGCACAGGAAGGCAACCAGCGGGCACCAGAGTAGACTGTACACTGTGCCGCGGAACAGTCCAGGTGAGCCGCGGCCCAGACGTAACACCCAGCGCCCAGGTTTTAAATTACACGCCATGTGCCGCGGCACAGATTAAGTGAGCCGCGGCACACAAGGCGGCTTTGGTGTGCTCCGCGCGGATTTGGGCCGTTTTGAAGCCAGTTCTCGACCTACTCACATGGACGCAATTTGGAGACTGTGAGAGCTATAAATAAGGGTTTAAGACCCTAATTAATTATCTTGGAATCTTTGGAGGCTTGGGAAAAGGAGGAACACAGAAGATTATCGCAGGCGAGAGAAGCAGAAGAGATCAAAGGCAGAGGGCGGAAGCCAGAAGAACGGAGGAATCCGAGCTCTTCATCTGCGTTTGATTTTCATGCTTTTATCTATTAATTCTGTATTTTCATTATTTAGCATGTCAGGCTAAAACCCTAATCTGGGATTTTGATGAAACCTATGTTTTGACGGATTTGCTTGAGATTATCTATTTAATTCCCTTTTTGTTGAGTTTTCTCAATCGTGTTTAATGCTTTCAATTATCTGGCCAATAGTTGTATTGTTTTAATCATTCAATTCGAATCGGGAGAGGAGAGTTGGTGAGGAACTATTGGTGAGGACCGTTTTATCTTGTGAGATAGGAATATACTCATAGGAACTACGTGGCCTTTTGGAGATTTTATGCTTTTTGCCTATTGACGAATTAATTCACTTCGCCTTTAGAAAAATTTATTGACCTCGGGAGAGGCGGTAGAGTATTTTAGCAATCTTCGCCTTCAATAAATTGGGAAAATCATTAACTTCAGATAATCGAGAGTAAATCCGGATAAACCGAGGTGGATTCAGAATCCTAGACTTATTCATCATTTGATTTTCTTTCTTCAAGCGATCGTTTTTACTATTTAGTCTTTTATTAATTTTCTTTAGTAATTAATTACTACCCAAAGTTCGATTGTTCAAATAAAACTGGAATACACAAAAATCGGTAGTTAGTGATTCAGTCCTCGTGGGAACGATACTCACTCATCACTTTATTACTTGTATACGATAACGTGCACTTGCGTTTAAGAAATATCGCAACACACAACTGGCCTTGGAATCTCAACACACCATCTTCATGAATCACGAATCCCAGGGCTTTCCCCTTCACCACAGTCTCATGGAGTTGAATAAACATCGGATCTTCTAACTGTTTCGATTTAATGTCGTCAACTAATGAAGAAGAAATCTCAAGAGTGTACAACTGTTCCCCTCTCCCCGGTAACACAACCTCAATCCAAAACTCCATTAGCTCTCGTTGGAGCCCTGACTGAACTGTGAGTAATTCAAGTGCCCGAAGAGATACTGATTTCTGACTCAAGGCATCTGCCACTACATTTGCCTTTCCCAGATGATAAAGGATCTCAAGATCGTAATCCTTGATTAACTCCAGCCACCTCCTCTGCATCATATTTAGTTCTTTCTGTGTAAAAATATATTTCAGGCTCTTGTGATCGGTGAAAATCTGACATGATGGGCCGTACAAGTAATGACGCCAAATCTTCAACGCAAACACAACTGCAGCCAACTCAAGATCGTGAGTAGGGTAATTCAACTCATACGGTTTCAACTGACGGGAAGCATAGGCAATCGTGTTCCCATGCTGCATGAGTACACATCCAAGCCCTTGGCCTGAGGCGTCGCTATAAACTGAGAAACCCTCATTACCGCACGGTAAAGCCAAGATGGAGCGGGTTGAGCTCTAAAAAACTCACTAACTCTGGCTAGTCGTACAGGCGCTAGACAATACTGTGCCTCCATAAGTTCTCTAAATTCCTCCTAAGTGACATCATGGTCCCTGGGCTTAACACCTCGCCACCAGTCCGAAGTGTCATCAACCGTCAGATATTGAGCAATTGGAACTCTCTTGGCTTCAGGGCAGCCAATACCGTCAAAGATCTTCTCCAGCTCAACTAACCAATGATCACAGTTGTTCGCATCATCGGAACCATTGAATCTGGGAGGATTCATATTCATAACTTCTTGAAGCCATTGATCCTCAGTAGTCCTGCCAGTGTTAATATTTTGCACCACTTGAGCTAATTGGTGCACTTGCGTTACAACTTGTTGAAGAACCTTGGGCACTTCAGCCTCTGCACTCCCACCTGCACCTCCCGAAGGAATTGGATCTCATCTAGCCATAGAATGATATGCCGAATCTGAAGCAGACATCTCGGATTCGGATATCGCTACTCTACCACGGCCTCGGCCGCGTTGATGTACAGCTCTACCTCTCGACATACTGAAGAATAAGAAATGGTTCAACAAGGAAACAATTACAACAATAGATTACACGATGACAAAAATAATTACTCCTGAGGGAAAGAAACAACCAACATCCGAAGAGGCTTCCAGCACAGGCAACACGGGGTGGTAGCACGCCAATGATATCATAGACAACGACCGACTCACTTTAACAGATCCAAAAATACCGATAGCCTAGGTATCCATAAACCTAAGCTCTGTTACCATATTCTGTAACACCCCCGTGATTTATGGATATATTACAGTGCCGTAGATTCATTTTGGAGAACCTACCAGGCTTAGATCAACATAGAACTCGTTAAAAATTCACAAAACCGAGTGATCTGTAGATACTCAGAGTCTAACGGATCCCAGGGGACCCTCGCTGGTTTTAGTCGGCTCGCACACACTCAGTAACCATGTGGCACAAATCACATTTTCTGAAATTACCACTTTTCACAAAATCACATTTTTTACATATTCACATGAAGTACAATAAACGAAATCAAAGTACTTGCATCGATTGGAAACGATACAAGAATAACAAATGGAAAGACGTATGGTCCGAACTCCTTCAACAATTCGATCCTAGTTCAACAAAGTACCGAATCAATTATCACACCATGGAAACGGATTCACCCTAAGTTTTACCCTTAGGGACATTTAATCAAACACTACGAAGACAACATGGTTCGGATTCAAACTACGGAAGAAAATTTGGAATTTAATCCATGAACTTCGGAAAAAAATGAAGGATTATGATTATAACATCATAATCTAACACAAATCAGAGCTAGAACGGATTAAAATTGAAGATTTTAGCAAAAGCCCCAAAATATAAAGAAATAAGGATTTAAACGAATTTTACCTTGATTCGGATGGAACTCAAGTGGAGGATGATGTTAGACACGAATCAAACTCCCCAAAATGATACACAATGATATTACTTATCAGAGTTCTCAAAATCTACCGAAGAATCGCGAAGGAGGAAGAAAAATGAAAATAATGGCTTCTAAACCCGTCACTCGGCCTTTTATAGCCGAGTGTGTTACGTCCGTAACCGGCAGGGCCTTATGGCCGTAATGGGTTCCTATCGACTACTGATCAAAATTCTAGGGCACATTATGGCCGCTACTCCTCCAGTCATTATGGTCGTAATGTTCATTATCTTATGGTCGTACTCAGCCATTCCCTTACGGCCGTAACCGGCCTCTTCCTTACAGCCGTAACCAGCATCTCCCTTACGGCCGTAACGAGTCCAGCCGAGCCACTGCACAATTTGTGCATGTGCATTGCGGCCGTAAATCGTAAAGCCTTTCAGCCTTAACGCCTACTTACGACCGTAACTCCGCATTCTTATGGCCCTAACCATCATGCCACAAATCCGACAGTAAGGCCAAAATGAACACATACCGAAAATCACAAAACTCAACGATTACCAGCCATGAACATTCCAATATTAATTCATGAATACACTCATCTCCAAATAACCATATTACAACAAGATGCATCCAAATAACACAAATAAAATACATGGATATTATACTAGAGAGCCAGGTCCCATCATAATTCCAAACATATACTCAGATAATATCACCAAGTCAGGGAGATCGTCAGACGAGGAGATATTGCAATATTTAAAGTAGCAACGGAAGAGAATGTTGTAGATCCACTTACCAAGCCTCTCTCACAAGGAATGCATGTTGAGCATGCTAGAGCGATATGACTAAAAGTTATGAATGAATGGTCCTAGTGCAAGTGGGAGATTGTTGGGAATAGTGCCCTAGGACATTCGATGTGCCTAGATTTGTAATTGTCACATTTAAATAAAGTTCTTTGATATCATTTATTTCTCGTTGATTATTATAATGTGTGCATGTTTTAATACTATAATAATCAAATAATAGTTATTCACGAATAATAAGATTATTCAAATGTCCCTGGTACAATCGCGTTGAGTAGAGACTCAAGTGATTGATATACTAGTATAAGTTTGATTGATAATTATCGGATGATTACATGTATGGTACGGATCAATCTTATGGGTATTGGTTGGAGAACCAATACTGGATAGACCCTCATTGAGATCACTGCATGGAAATGTCATACGTAAATCTCGATATAACAGTATGTCAATAAATCCTTGAACCTGAGATTATCATAGAGTCCAACATGATAACTGCTATGCCTTGATGTAATCCAACGTCATCTGAAACATGGTGATCATAAAGGTTAGCGATTGGGATTAGTGGGAGTCATGTAGAGGGCAATGAATAATCAAGATGGGGATTTGTCCCTCTCTTTAGTGAGAGAGATATCAGCTGGGCCCCTTGATAAGCAGGACTGAAGGAAATGCATGGCCATGCTCAAATCAAGAGTCATTTAATTCAATCAGTCTACTTAAGATCGAGAAAGCATTTGAACATAAATAAGTATGACAGACTCCATGACTTAGTTCAAATATGATATCGCGTGACAAAAGGGATTTGGCACGTTAAAAGATTTAATGGACTTTTAACTTATATTATTTGGGAAATCATGATGTCTTGCTAGAGGCCGCTTATGATTTATTATTTAATAAGTTATTAAATAATTGCCAACATAATATAAGCTTTTTGGGTCGCACGTCCGACAATTATAAACAAGTAGGAATAAATATCAACTGGGAACAATAAATACAATATTGGATATTATATTTATGAGTAGATTAAATAATAAGTAATATATAATATTGGATATTATATATATTGTATTATTCAATAAGTTGAGGGGTAACTAAGCAAATACTAGAGTCTTGACTCTAGGGATTACTTAGTATAAATAAGGGATATATGACAAGGAGTCCTTATAAGAAGACAACACCAAAATCCCCCCCCCCCCCCCAGTCTCTTAGAAAAATCGGCAATGTCCTTCTACAGTGGAATTTGCGGATCGGTCATCTAGTCCTCTTCCCTTAGTTGATCTTGATCAATAGTACAAACCTTCGAGTAAGGAATTTGTGTTGTACTATTTATCAATATTATTCGTAAGGATATAGCAATCCATCTTGTGGAATTATTCGTGTGTGGATCACCCAAAGAGGAAGGAGATATTCATCTGCTTTTAGTCCGGATCTAGATTTGTTCGTCGGATTAAGGCAATTCGACTAACCCTTTAATCAAACAATTAAATTACTATATGAGATCCTAAATTGGGTTTTCATATTAATTCTTTTGTTGCGTTTTACTCTTGATTTATGTATTTGATGCATGAAAAACCCAACAAAATGGCATCCCAGAAGATATTCGATGGTTGATCGAAGCACAAGTTTGATTATCTGGCGAATTTTCAAACTCATTTAAGTACATGCCAGGTACGGGTAAGAGGAATTTTGTAAAGAAATGGAGAGCAAAAAGATTAGGTGGATACTATAAATGTGCTCGGTGGACATGTGACACACGATGCAAATCGGTGGGGTTTCTATCCAAAAATCGAGAAGATAAAATAGCATTTATCAAGGATGGATTGAGTAAGGAATCTATGGATCATGATATCCAACATATCCTTGATATATATATCCCAGTGGATACGTTCATCGTGAGCTATTGGCTCTGTGGACACAATTTAAGGATGAACGGGAACGTTATAGTCATGAAAAACTAGTCTCAAAAGATCCAGTTTGTAAGTCCGTTCTGTCAAAGTTGGTATAAGGTAAATAGCAAAATATTACAAGTTGATTAATATTGTTTTCCAATATTTAAATTTCTCAGCTGCCGATCGATAACTTCATTTTCATTGAAAAATATAATATCATATCTTTCGTTTTCTTCTACAATTTTATCAAAACGAAAATAGTAAAAATAATGACTTATCTGCTGCTCATTTTTCAATGAAAATAGTAAAGTCATTTGTCTTCTAGTAAGAAGTTTGTTCTTTAAATTTGGGATCCACAGATCAGAAACTGTATATCTCATAAAAGTATTTTGAAAATCTAGTATAGAGAGATGGAATTCTCAGATTCCTCATATAGATCTCATATAATTAAAACTATATGTATTTTAGGTGGATGCAAACTGATAGGTCATATCCAGCATATAGATATGTCGTATCAATTCGTAAGAGAATTAGAAAAACACAAAATCGATATATTGTATGGTGGCAGTAATCATAGATTTTTAGGTTGTCTTTTAGAGGCTGCACAAAATGGGAGAATAAGAGTAACAAGTGTCTTACACTTTTCTATAGTTGGAACCAGTAGTATAGGGGGTTCAACTGGGTTGATGCCTCAAGCACAGTCTGTGCATGATGATATGATGTATATGGTGAATAATAGTGATGCCTTTATTGTTCTTCCAGGTGGCTATGGCACACTCAATGATATATTCAATATCACATCATGGTCTGAGCGGGACTTCCATACCAAACCTATAGGTTTGTTAAATATTAATAATTTTTTTGCAATTTGCTTGCTTTTCTGGATCGATGAGTAGATCACAAGTTTATCTCTCAACCATCAAGAGATATTCTTATATGTGCTGACACAGTTGCTGATCTAATTATAAAGTTTAAAGTATATATTTCAGTTAAGAATTTGGAAGTCAAAGCTCATCAGCCACAAACTATTGGCGCCAAACGAAAAAGAAGTTTAGACCCTTTATGGCAGAGTTACGGAGTTTTATACTCTCGAGATGCACCCCTTTTTTTATGGGTTTCATATGTATTTTCTTTTTTGCATATTGTCGAGTGTTAATTACCTTTTCTGCTAGTTTCAATATTTTCCACTTCGACTGTTTTGTGCTTCTTCCAGCAATAATAAGATCATCTTTTTGTCTTTATGCAAATACATTATTCTCACGAATATGTGACATATTCTTCATATTATTATTAATTATGGTTCCTAAAGGTTCGATGCGGGTTGTTACTCCGGCGATGCATCTCATCGATCCGAAACCTCCTGATGGAGGCTCAACGCCTTCTCCTACTTCAACATCAGACAATTTGATCCCAAAATCTTTCCTAGAGGTCACGACAGGCGCTCCAACTCCATTGCAACAAGAACTCCGTGACAAAAACAAAAAATTCGGCTTCGGAGAACACGAGGGCTTTGGGCGAGCGGATACATTCAAAGGTGTGCCGTACATCCATTTCTCCGACGAAGAAACCGAGGAGATGGCCAAGATCTGTGAATTTACCCTTATTGGGAAATTCTACTTGAGGACTCCGAATTTACGTACGATTCAAACAAAGTTCCGAGGATTTGGATTTAAGGGACCTATTTCGGTTGGTGTTATCAACGTAAAGCATATTATGATCCGTTTCACCAACGAGGATGATTATCTCTGGATGCGAACTAAACAAATAATTCGAATTGATACCTACCCTATGCGCCTGTTCAAGTGGACGCCGGATTTTTCGCCTAAGACGGAATCATCGCTCGTACCGGTGTGGATTTCATTCCCTGAACTGCCCCTTCATCTTTATCATAAGAAGGGCTTATATGGTTTGGCAAGATTGGTTGGGAACCCGCTCAAGGTGGATGATGGTACAGAGAATCGCACGCGACCGGGCCTGGCTCGTGTGTGCGTTGAACTGGATTTGATGAAACCTATCCACGAAGAAATTCTCATTGGTTTCCATGGGCATATGATCACACAAAAGGTGGTGTACGAGGATCTCCCAGACTATTGTTCTAAGTGTTATCACTTGGGGCATAATATTGCTAGATGCTTTGATGAAGCATACAAAAAGCAGTGGAGAAGAAAGATAATAAACAAAAGGAAGAGCTAAGCAAGAGGGAGGAGGTTCGACGTGGGAAAAAGAAAGTTGGGAAGGTAAGGCTCCCGAGGAGCGGCGGCAGCGAATGGCAATCAAGGGGTGTTGGCAAATCAAAGGGTGTGGTGATCAATGAGAAACACATTAACAAGGATAACGGCCAAAGAGGAACTGGTCTAGCGAGCAGATTCGACGCTCTTAATGTTGATGAAGATGTTCTATTGGAGGAACGCAAGGAGAAAGGGAGAGTGATGATCAAGGTAGAAATGAGACCGTGGCGGAGGAGTTATACGTCGATACTTGAGAAAGTCACAAAGATATTTCCAGGTGATGGGTGAAGATGATGGTTGTCGAGGAAGAAAACGTCGAGGAAACAAATTTGGTACTTGAGACCGATGGACATCGGGGACGGATATTTTCCTTGAGGACGGAGGGCACCGGGCTACGGATAGAAATACGGTGGAGGAAGGAATTGGTAACAGGCCGAATGGGGTGGAGGAGCGGCTGCCGATCGTCCCAGTGGATAAGATTTTGGAGGATGCAAGAGAACATGCCAGCATGACTACATCAAAATCTTGTGAAAACTTATGTTTGGAGGACGCACCAAGAAAACAAAAAGGTAAAAATAATGCTCTGAATCCCTCGCGTATTTTAACACGAACTTCGGCAAAGATGTCTGAGAATCCTAACCCCCCGAGTTCCTGATGGAGTGTCTTGTTTGGAATATTCGGGGTATTGGGAATGATTCCACTCATAAATCTCTGAAAAGAATTATCGAAAAAGGAAGCGAAATTATTGCAATTTTCGAACCAAGAATTGATTTAAACGTTGTTGAGATGCGGCGAATTACGGGGTATCAGAATGTTTTGGCAGCTCGATCGAACCGAGTTTGGGTTTTCTGGAATGATGGAACAGAACTTTCAATTGTCAATCAAGAGGAGCAATTCCTTGATTGTTGAATTGTTTCACCGCAGATCTCAAAGCCTGTTTTCATTACTTTCGTGCACGCTTTGTGTACTAGGGTAGGGCGTCAGGTGCTTTGGGATCATTTGAGAGAAGGAAGGCATGAGGGGGTCCCATGGATGGTGGTGGGCGATTTTAATATTATCCTGTTGGCTGAGGAGAAACGTGGAGGAGGAGCGCTTAAAATTCGCTCGATGGAGGATTTTAGCGAGTTTCTTATGGATTGTGGATTGGAAGATTGTGGCTTCCAGGGGGTGAAATTTACTTGGGAGGCGAATAGAGTCAAAGAGAGATTGGACAGAGCAGTGGTGAATTCGGCGTGGTTGGACCTTTTCTCCTCGGTGAGTGTGCGCCATTTACTTAAGCACACGTCGGATCATTGCCCACTTTTTATTTCTAATAAGGTTGAGGAGGAGGTTGGCCCGTCACCATTCCGTTTTCTGGACTGTTGGACATCTCATCACACTTTTTTGGAGGTGGTACGGGAGGCGTGGGCGGTAGATACATTTTCTACGGGCATGCTCAATCTGAAACTTAAACTTAAGAACGTTAAATTTGCTCTCAAAGCATGGAACAAGGAAGTGTTTGGTATGGTTCATGATAGAGTGTCGGGAGCAGAGAATCAGCTCCGTGCTCAAGAGGAGGCATACGAAGCAGAAGATACGGTGGAAAATCTTGTTAAACTGAAGGAATGCCAAGCGAAACTCACACTTGCGTTAAGTATCGAGGAACGGTTCTGGAAACAAAAATCAGCATGCAAATGGTTGGTTGACGGAGAACGGGGCACATCGTACTTTCATAACCTGGCCAAAAAGAAAAAGAAAAAGGGTCGAATTCATGTCATCCACAATGGAGCCCAAACATTCAATTCCTCGGCGGATATTCGGCGATCAGGTGTTGAGTTTTTTGAACAGATGTTTTCAGGGGGGCAAGCTGTTTTCTTTGATAATGATCTCGCCTGCATTTCTTCCATTTTATCGCAGGAAGACCGAGATGGGCTGGATGGTGAGCCGAGCCTGGAAGAAGTGAAAGATGTCGTTTTTAGCCTCTCTGCGGATAGCGTTGCCGGACCGGATGGATTCACAGCGCATTTTTTCCAATTTTGTTGGGATTTGATTGGACAAGATGTTCTCGCCGCTTGCAGGGATTTTTTTCTTGGGAATCCAATGCCGAAAAGCTTCACTGCTACGTCGATCATTTTAATCCCAAAAGTGGCTGGTGCGAGGGAGTGGTCTCAATTTCGACCAATTAGTCATGTAATGTCACCAACAAGGTGATGTCGAAGCTCTTGACTAGGCGGTTATCGCATATCCTCCCCAAAATTATTTCGCCTAATCAGAGTGGATTTATGCCCGGAAGAAATATTTGTGATAATATATTGCTCGCCCAGGAACTTGCACAAGCGATTGACACGAAATGTCTTGAGGGGAATGCAATGGTCAAATTGGATATGTCCAAGGCGTACGCGAGTTGATGGAATTTTCTTTGTGCGGTTCTTCGAAGTTTGGCTTCTCGTAAGATGGATTAATCGGTTTGGAATTGCATTGCGAATAATTGGTTTTCGATTATCATTAACGGAAGCGGTGGATTCTTTCACTCTTCCGGAGGAATCCAGAGGATCCATTATCACCGGCCTTATTTGTGATAGCAGCAGAGGTCCTCTCGAGGTATAAATGAGCTTTTTGAGAATAATCGCCGTATGCGGTTTTGTGATGGGGTGGATTGGTTAGTCATCTTGCATATGCGGATAGTATGGTGTTCACAAAGGCTTATGAGGGTGGCTTTGCAAAGTTAAAATTTTCTCCTCCGATATGAGGAAGTTTGGGACGACTCATTAATCGGAGTAAGAGTGTCATGATCCTCGATAACGGGTGCTGAAGAAAAATAAATAGCCGAGAGAGATGACAGGCTTCATGGTGAAAAGTCTTCCGTTAACATACCCGGAGTTCCATTGTGCAAAGGACGGCGTAAGGGGGATTTGTTTGAGGGAATTGTGGGAAAAATCCGGGCGGCTATTTCGGGATGGGATAAAACCTTCTTATCATATGGCGGACGATTGCAACTTGCTCGAGTGTCCTCTGGCCATGCCAATATATCTCTTACAAGTTATGAAGGCGCCAAAATATGTTTTTGAGAGGGTGGAGCGGTTACTTAATCGCTTTTATGGGGCTCGACTCATGAGCAAAGACGATTTCATTGGGGCTGGAAAAAAATTTGCTTGCCCAAGGAGGAAGGCGGTTTTGGGGTTCGAAGATTGGTGGATTTATCGGAGGCTTTTCAATTTAAATTGTGGTGGAAACTTCGCACGGAAAACTCGCTTTGGAGCAAATTTATGTTCCGAAAATACGCTAAGAATTCGCATATTATGGTGGCTCCATGTTACGATTATCACTCGCCCATTTGGAGAGGTTTTTGTAAAATCAGAGATAAGGCGGTGAATATATTTTCCGGGATGTCTGCAATGGTGAAGCGTCATTTTGGTATGATCACTGGATCGGTGACTGTCCTCTGGCTCATCTTTGTGTTGGCGAATTGCTGGTTCCAACGGCTAGAGTTAAGGATCTTTGGGGTGGGTCGGAAGGTTGGAGAGTTTTTGGCTTACTAATTTACTTCCTCGGGAAGTATTCACAATATTATTAATTTTTCTTTGGAGCCGGAGAAGTCGGATCGGGCGAGGATGAAGATATCAATAGATGGCTCATTTTCTACCACGTCCGCTTGGGAGGAGATTCGACAAAAGGGTGAGCCTTCGCGATTTTTCGTGCTATTTGGAACAAATTAATCACCCCGTCATTCTCCATTTTCCTTTGGAGGCTTCTGAAAAACAAACTTCCGCTTGAACTCAAAATGAAGGAGAAGGGATTTGCTTTGGCGTCGAAATGCCTGTGTTGTGGGCAATCCGAAGAGAGTTTGCGGCATTTGTTCCTCGAGGGACCAGTGGCGCGCGAGTGCAGGATTTTTCCTCAGGAATTTCGGATGAGGCGACACAGGCATGTTAGTCGCATTTGGTTGGTCTGTTGGGGAGGCGGCAATCCTTCAAAAATGCAGGCGAAGTTCGGAGTGTGCCTGCTCGTGCTTATATTTCTGTGGAGATGCCGCAATGCTGCAAAACACCAGGGAATTCCGGTGACCGCTGGTCGAGTCATCAGCCTGGTTTTTGATCATTTGAGGAAGGCTGATTTCATGAATATTTTGGATGTTCATTTTTGGAGGGGAGAACGACTGGTATGCGATCGGTGGGGGCTGAGAAGGAGAGCCGCGAGGGTGCCACAAACAAGATTGGTTATTTGGCGTTGTCCGGAAGTTGGTTGGGCAAAACTAAATTGTGACGGTGCGTCTCGGGGTAATCCGGGAGTTGCCGGGTCGGGCTATATTATCAGAGATTGGCAGGGGTTACTGGTGGCGGCGGGTTTTGGCTTTCTTGGAAAT
The DNA here is from genome assembly GCA_033398695.1 of Orobanche coerulescens. Classification (NCBI taxonomy): domain Eukaryota; kingdom Viridiplantae; phylum Streptophyta; class Magnoliopsida; order Lamiales; family Orobanchaceae; genus Orobanche; species Orobanche coerulescens. Next base: position 98,189,173 of record CM065818.1, on the reverse strand, counting down.
CAAACAAATATCTTTGCCGAACTCGATGCGGTTGTCCGGGGTTTGAAGCGGTGCCAAGACCTGGGCATCCATAAAATTTGGCTTGAAGTTGATGCTCAAGTTGTTGTCGCTATGTTCACGTCATTAAAAGGCAATTGGAAGTTGTCTGCTCTTCTCAACAACTTGGCTAACTTGAAAGAAAACTTGGAGGTCCGAGTCTCACATATTCTCCGTGAAGGAAACATGGCTGCGGACGTTCTTGCGAATTTTGGGATTGATGAGCAGAGGTCAGGGGACATTTTAGCCGCGCAAGAGGTGTCACGGCTGCTTGGGATTATTCGCCTAGATGCCTTGGAGTTTCCAAATGTTAGAATTGGTTAGAAGCTGGAGGAAGGCCACTCTTGCCCTCATCATCCATGGATCCAAGTCGAAAGCTTGGAAAGAGGATATTGAGAAGCAATTGTCGACCAATTTGAATATTGTAGTTCTTGTGATGTTAGGAAAAGGTACCGATGCTGTAGATTTATCGGAGGTTGTAGACTTGGTCAATTTTAGAGAAGTATAATTGCGGTGGTGAACTTGTAGAAGGAGTTTCGGTGCTGAAATGTGATTTCGATCAACCGATTTTACCTTGGAAAGTCGGCGGAGTTTTTATTATATTCCCATTGCATTAAGCACGGAGGAGCAAGGTGCAATGGATAAGGGAGAGTTTAACTAGCTTTCCTCAACCCCCTAATCTGACAAACCACAACGCAATATATGGACCCATAGAAGATTTATTTGTTTCAGCTAAAGAGGGAAAGGTTTTAGTATTTGAAGATGAACTCCCAGGTGATGTTTGTTCTGATATTAATGTTATTCAGAGTGATTCAAGTACTCCCCGGTGGAAGTTCGTCGAGGCATTTGACGAATCAAACGGGAGAGATGCCTGCAAGTCCGTATCTGCTTCTGTTTTGCTGCGTAAGTTAAGATGGAGTACCCTTGGCTTGCAATTTGACTGGTCTAAGCGGAGCTATAATATTTCTCTCCCTCACAAGGAGATACCTGATGATCTATGCTCCTTGGCTAAAAGGATGGCTGGACCTGCTATGCATTGTGGTATAGAATTCCGTCCAGAAGCTGCTATAGTGAATTATTTCGGATTAGGTGTTATGCTTGGTGGGCACCTTGATGACATGGAAAAAGATTGGAGTAAACCTATTGTGAGCATGAGTTTGGGCTGCAAAGCTATCTTCCTACTTGGGGGAAAATCAAGGGAAGACAAACCAACCGCAATGTTCCTTCGAAGTGGTGATGTCATATTAATGGCGGGAGAAGCTAGGGAATGCTTTCACGGGAAAATGCGTTTTATGCATTTCAAGTAATGGACAACATGAAGAACATGCATGGGAAGCTCACGCGAAGATTGATCAGCGATGATGTTATTAGGCTCGAGTTTTGGAAGCTTATTCCCCCAAAAAAAAAAACAAGTATTGTACCGATAGATAAAAAAAAAATTATATCATTATCTTTATTTTCTCCAAAAAAAAAAAAATATGTGACATATTCTTCTCCATAAACATTGTCATATCAATATGATTTCAATGATCCCACCATGTGATATAATCAATATGGGATTTATTGAGCAATTATTTTTCGGTGATAGGTTTTCATATCACTTGTCAGGTGATCACCATGTGGTGTATTTGCATGAGATTTTCTTTAATTTGATCTATTATAACTTCTAGTATGGCTTGCTCAATTTTCTCCATTCACATTTAATAATCACGGAGATCGGATATAATTTCTATCAACTGCTTCTTCTTTCCAGAGCAGGATTTGAATCATTGATCAATAACTTCTTAAGAGTAGATTTATTTCTTTCAACTGCTTCTTCAAGAGCAGGATTTACATAATCGAGCAACTACTTCTTCAGAGCAGGATTTAGGAACAATCCACCACGATGGTGATATATAATATATAAATTGCATATATGTAAAACCATCCGTCTTGTGATAATTAAACTCATCACATATGAGGTATAGTAAATATGTAAAACCATACGTCTTGTGACAAATATATTTATCACATAGAAGGTATCACCATCCATCTTGTGATAATTAAACTTGTTACATGAGAGGTATCACCATCCATCTTGTGGTAATTAAATTTATCATATAGGAGGTATCACCATCCATCTTGTGGTAATTAAACTTGTCACATGGGAGGTCACCATCCATCTTATGATAATTATACTTATCACATGGGAGGTATTGTAATATATAAATTACATAATGTAAGCTCAATAAATAGATGGTTTCATCCACCACTTGAAGATAAGTACAATAAAGTCGGGAATTAGATTACTATATATTTAACATGCTTCTTCTGGAGCAGGTTCGTCCAACCATTTTCTCAAAGTATAATAATGTGGTAATAGGTTGGATCATTAAAAGTCATCATCGACCCCAGTTGCCGGCGTCAACGCTGTCTGGTCGTCCCGTAATATTATACATATCACTTTGTAAAATTTCACTGTACAAGAATATATATCCACAAGTCCTTTTAATATTTTTGAAGGAATTAAGGTAGTAATTCATATATTTTTAATAAAATTTAGCAATAACAGATATTAAAAGAATTGTTAACGCATATCAATATTATTGTCAAATCGAAGCTCTCGTAAAATGGATCACGATGGTATCAAGAAAAATTAATTCTGATATCACATGTATCTTATATGTAAGAAAAACGAATATATGATTTAATAAATTAAAAGAATATTTTATTCTTTTAATATTTTATTTTTTATTTGTTACCTACTCTTCTTCCTCTTCCTCCCGTCTTCCTTTTTTTGCGTATTTTTTTTCTTTTTCTTTTTTTTGTTAATATAACACATATATTGGCACAGAGAAATTACCCCATGAATGGATGCAAGTAGATCTCTACTTGAATCGAAATTTTGATTAACTTTGGCTGTTAGTTATCGGCATTGGAACCGCCTCATTCAGCCACCAAGTGAACACCCAAGCCAGTACCGCCAGCATGTTCCGGCTAGCCGTGGTGTCTCCTCCGCCGCTGCCAATATCCGACTTTACGGAGAGACAAACAACGCCGCACAGCAAAGGTCCTTGTAGGATGAAGAAGGTTTTCGACGTGAAGATGGATTTTTGGGATGAATAATTCGAGCTATCTGGGCTGTGATTTGGGTCCTGGACAGGAAGAAGTGGGGCTTTCGGGTCGCCTGATTGAAATGTATCGGATCCATTCTTTTTTTTTCAACTGATGTAAAGACACCAACACGAGATCGAGACAGAGAAAGGAGAAGAGTGAATGAGTCATATGTAAACTGTGTTTGTAATAATTTGGTTTTTGGTACAAAGATTTTCTATAAGATGCAACTGTAGAGCATATTTTTATAATATTAATCAAAATGTTAGAGTCGTGCTGATAAAGTGTTATAAAACCGAAATATTATAGAGAGGATTTAGAGAAAGAATAGAGAAAAGAGAAAATGATTCTCAGGTATATTTTCATTAATAACTGAAGCCCTATTTATAGAAAAACTTCAAATGACACAAACGTAATTACATAATTACATAATTTTATGAGGAGCATAATAGTCATTCACATATTATAATATATTATCTTATTACGCACTTTCAACAACTCATAACAATTTCTACATTTTTGATAATAATATTGAAAATATACACTCTCTCCGTCCACCACCCATATGCACTCTTTTGATCGGCACGAGTTTTAATATTTGAATTGACTTAGTTGGTAGAATGTGTTGTGAGTGGAGTAAATGGACCCACTTGTGTTGTGAAAGGGTAAAAAAATTGCCAAAAATAAACAATGGATATAGATTGCGGACGGATAGAAAAGGAAATTGTTACAAATGGGTGGCGGACGGAGGGAGTATTTTACAAGCAAGTAATCAGAACAGTAGCATAACCACTAGGCTGGAGTATCCCAGCCGAATGAAAGTTCTTTCCTAGCATAATACATATAATACGTTAATATTTCTTTCTTAGTATTTTCGTGTTCGAAACAAAATTGGGGTGTGGCCGAGGTTATTGAGGATTCTCAACTCAATTCGTCAATAACGGATTCAGTTTTACGGACAACGATGTGCGACCTTCCACCCTAGTTTATAATAAAGTTTTCTAATATATATATATATATATATATATATATATATATAGGGATAGGTTCAGGTAGGAAAGCTTTTTTTTGTAGGAAATAGGAATGATTGTAAGCCATTGATCCTTGGAGATTAATGGCTCAGATTTCGTTCTGGTGTGCTAACACGAAAAACTAGGAGTGCTAACGAATTTAATTATTAGAGTCTGTAATTTGACTAATTTCACTTATGGGAAGTTCCTACAATCATGGGAAGCTCCTATGTTCATGGATTTCATATTTTAGGTTAATATATATTTTTATGAGATTTTATTTTTTTTAGTCGTTCAAATATTTTATATTTTTTGTGTATTTATTTTATTTTTTAAAAACTAACATTACCTTTTTTCTATTTGATTTGTACTTTTAAAAATCGGAACTGTTGTGCTAATCATTTATTTTGTGTGTGCTGCAAATTAGAAAACAGAGTGCAGTTCTGGTTATGTTCCAATTATGTAATTTTTTTTTGTTATGTTTTATTGTGTACAATGCAATCAATTTTAATACAATTTGTTGTGCTTTATTTTTTTGGAAGATAAATAATTTGAATTGGTATACTTTGAATTTAGGTAAATTAATGTTGTACAAGTTTCTGCTTATGTTGTGACACATGATAGGTATTATACCTTGTGTGCAACGTTGATATGAATAGTGTGCTAGGTAATATATCTTGTGGTGCTTATCGTACTAGTTTTTATAACTTGTGGTAAATTACTATTCAACAGATGTGTGCAACGTTGATATGAATAACGTGCGAGGTAATATAATTTGTGGTGCTTATCGTAACACGTGATAGATATTATACCATGTATATATCTTGGAACATATATCTTAGTGTGCTAGGTAATATATTTTGTATCAAAATTGACTGCATTGTACAAAATAAAGCATAACAAAAAATCACATAATTGGAACATAACCAGAACCGCACTCTGTTTTCCAATTTGCAGCACACACAAAATAAATGGTTAGCACAACAGTTCCGATTTTTAAAAATACAAATCAAATAGAAAAAAATAATGTTAATTTTTAAAAAAAATAGAAATAAATACACCAAAAATATAAAATATTTGAACGACTAAAAGATATGAAATCCCATAAAAAAATATATATATTAACCTAAAATATGAAAAATCCCATGAATACAGGAACTTCCCATGATTGTAGGAACTTCCCATAAGTGAAATTAGTCAAATTACATTGATACCCCCAATAATTAAATTCGTTAGCACTCATAGTTTCCCGTGTTAGCACACCAGAATATATATAGGGGTGGGTTATGGAGTGAAATGATATAAGTGTAAGAAATAGGAATGATTGTAAGCCATTGATCCTTGGAGATCAATGGCCCAGATTTCGTTCTGGTGTGCTAACACGGAAAACTATGAGTGCTAACGAATCTAATTATTAGGGGTATCAATGTAATTTGACTAATTTCACTTATGGGAAGTTCCTACAATCATGGAAAGTTCCTGTATTCATGGGATTTTTCATATTTTAGGTTTATATATATTTTTTATGGGATTTCATATCTTTTAGTCGTTCAAATATTTTATATTTTTTGTGTATTTATATCTATTTTTTTTTTTAAATTAACATTATTTTTTTCTACTTGATTTGTATTTTTAAAAAATCAGAACTGTTGTGCTAACCATTTATTTTGTGTGTGCTGCAAATTGGAAAACAGAATGCGGTTCTGGTTATGTTCCAGTTATGTGAATTTTTTGTTATGCTTTATTTTGTACAATACAGTCAATTTTGATACAAAATATATTACCTAGCACACTAAGATATATGTTCCAAGATATATATACATGGTATAATATCTATCACGTGTTACGATAAGCACCACAAATTATATTAACTCGCACGTTATTCATATCAATGTTGCACACATCCGTTGAATAGTAATTTACCACGTTATATAAACTAGTACGATAAACACCACAAGATATATTACCTAGCACACTATTCATATCAACGTTGCACAAAATGTATAATACCTATCATGTGTCACAACATAAGCAGAAACTTGTACAACATTAATTTACCTAAATTCAAAGTATACCAATTCAAATTATTTAACTTCCAAAAAAATAAAGCACAACACATTGTATTAAAATTGACTGCATTGTACACAATAAAATATAACAAAAAAACCACATAATTGGAACATAACCAGAACTACACTATGTTTTCCAATTTGCAGCACACACAAAACAAATGACTAGCACAACAGAAAAAAGATAATGTTAGTTTTTAAAAAATAAAATAAATACACAAAAAATATAAAATATTTGAACGACTAAAAAAAATAAAATCCCATAAAACTATCTTCTTTTTTTTTTTTTAAGGATATTAACCTAAAATATGAAATCCCATGAACGTAGGAACTTCCCATGATTGTAGGAACTTCCCATAAGTGATATATATAGGGATAGTTTCAGGTAGAAAAGCTTTTTTTGTAGGAAATAAGAATGATTGTAAGCCATTGATCCTTGGAGATTAATGGCCCAGATTTCGTTCTGGTGTGCTAACACGGAAAACTAGGAGTGCTAACGAATTTAGTTATGGGGGTACCAATGTAATTTGACTAATTTCACTTATGGGAAGTTCTACAATCATGGGAAGTTCCTATGTTCATGGGATTTCATATTTTAGGTTAATATATATTTTTATGGGATTTTATTTTTTTTTAGTCGTTCAAATATTTTATATTTTTTGTGTATTTATTTTATTTTTTAAAAACTAACATTATCTTTTTTCTGTTGTGCTAATCATTTTTTTTGTGTGTGCTGCAAATTGGAAAATAGAGTGCAGTTCTGGTTATGTTCCGATTATGTGATTTTTTTTGTTATGTTTTATTGTGTACAATGCAGTCAATTTTAATACAATGTGTTGTGCTTTATTTTCTTGGAAGATAAATAATTTGAATTGGTATACTTTGAATTTAGGTAAATTAATATTGTACAAGTTTCTGCTTATGTTGTGACACATGATAGGTATTATACATTCTGTGCAACGTTGATATGAATAGTGTGCTAGGTAATATATCTTGTGGTGCTTATCGTACTAGTTTATATAACGTGGTAAATTACTATTCAACAGATGTGTGCAACGTTGATATGAATAACGTGCGAGGTAATATAATTTGTGGTGCTTATCGTAACACGTGATAGATATTATACCATGTATATATATATATATCTTGGAACATATATCTTAGTGTGCTAGGTAATATATTTTGTATCAAAATTGACTATATTGTACAAAATAAAGCATAACAAAAAAATCACATAATTGGAACATAACCAGAACCGCACTCTGTTTTCCAATTTGCAGCACACACAAAACAAATGGTTAGCACAACAGTTTCGATTTTTTAAAAATACAAATCAAGTAGAAAAAATAATGTTAATTTTAAAAAAAAATAGAAATAAATACACCAAAAATATAAAATATTTGAACGACTAAAAGATATGAACTCCCATAAAAAAATATATATATTAACCTAAAATATGAAAAATCCCATGAATACAGGAACTTCCCATGATTGTAGGAACTTCCCATAAGTGAAATTAGTCAAATTACATTGATACTCCCAATAATTAAATTCGTTAGCACTCCTAGTTTTTCGTGTTAGCACACCAGAACGAAATCTGGGTCATTGATCTCCAAGGATCAATGGCTTACAATCATTCCTATTTCTTACACTTATACCATTTCACTCCATAACCCATATATATATATATATATATATATATATTTATAGTGTAACTTTATTTTTAAGAGAGTTCTGAAAATAAATCTCCCCTACATATATTTATATATATATATATATATATCGAATAGAGAAAAAATACTAAAGTAAAAATAGCCCATTTCAAATTTTAAATTTTATCAGTATTAATTGTACCAAAATTTTCATCTACCTCATTAAAATTCTGGTCCATGGTTGTCGCCACTGGCGGATCCACAGTGGGGCAAAAGGGGTCAACTGACCTCTTGAAGAAAAAAAAGATTTTTTTTAAAACAAATTATACTAAAAACAATTGATACTTTTATTTTTTTCAGTTAGTCCGCTACCTTCTTTCGTTTCATACAGGAAGAAATAATTTTACCAAGAGAGTCTTGTTTTCTCTAAAAAAAACTTCTCCTCAAAATTTCGCATAAATTTTAACCACCGTATTAAATCCAACTCGAAAGTACAAAAATTGCACATTTGCTTGGAATTTTTCTATTTCATCTTGAATAGTTGAGCCTGAAAAAATAAACAAAAATATAAAATATATATCAAAACGACTGCAACTATATTGGAGAGCGAATAATTATTCAAAAATTATTTCACTCGTGGTCGAACAATAGCTTGAATATGTGGCAATTGACTTTTATTATTGATTTTGTTACTATTTATGAATGAAACTATGATTTTTTTATCTTTCTAATATTTTTACCCTATGAAAATTTTCAAAAGTTTGTACTTTGCCCCCGTGGCCTCATAATTCTGGATCCGCCACTGGTTGCTGCCAACTCAATGTATAAAAATGTAAAGAAATTCGAAGAGAAAGAGAGAGAGAGAGAGAGAGAGAGAGAGAGAGAGAGAGAGAGTACACGCAACTGAATCAATGTAAATAAGTATCAAGGTCCTTAGGGGTATAGACTGATGGTAAGTTGCAATGTGATTGGGTGGAAACACTCCGATATCGCGGGTTCGAATCCGTGTGGTGATAATATTTTGGTGAAATATTGCAAGGTTTGTTGCTGAGTTCGTGTCTCGTTGGTCCTCTCCCTTGCAGGACTGTCATTAGTGCACATCCCTCGATTTAACACCTGCCTGATCAAGGGACATCTGATACAGGTGGAGGGAATTTCTCGTCTCTCCCCTCAATAAAAATGTAAATAAGTATCAAGGAAATTCCAGTGACCTCCATGGTACTATACTCGGTTATTTACTATTGGCATGGTTGGTCCTAGATGTGCTGCCGGGCCGAAACCGCCGGTTTCAGGCCTCGAACCGGCGGTCCTCGGTCCCCAAAACACTGGACCGAGCCCGGACCGTAAACTAGCCCGACCGCCCGTGCCGGGCTAGAAACCCGCCGGTCCAGGGCCAGGCTAAAACCGGCGGTCCCGGTCCGGGCTGCCCAGTTTTTTTTTTTAACTTTTATTATTATCATTTTTATTTTATTCTTGTATATTTATTACTTTTATGAATAGAAAATGATAATTCTTAATGTTTTGATTTTTTTTAAATATTTAAAAACTCATTAAATTGTTTAAAAATGAATAAGAAAAATTACAACAAATAAGTTTGCATTAAGAATGAGGAAAATTACAAATGAATAAGGACACAATAATTTTGCAAATGAATAAGGACACAATAATTTTGCATTAAGAATGAGGAAAATTACAACAAATAAGTTAAACACAATTTAAGGAGTTTTACACTTGAATTCTTGAAATGAAAAAATAATAATAATAAAGGACTTGAGCTCTCTACTCCACATCCGATCGATCCGTCTTGGTGAAGGCTTCATCTTCGCTCTCATTTGCATCGTCCCATTCCGGTTCTTGACCTCTAAGGTCGGCCCTACACCAATCATCGAGCAACATGGTAGCATCAATGTTCGCCGGCTTCATCCTTGATCTTCTTTGATCTATCATAAGTCCTCCGATGCTAAAGGCTTGTTCTACGGAAACGGTGGATGCCGGGACGGCAAATAACTCCTTTGCAATGATGGAGAGTATTGGGTACTCCTCTCTCTTCGACCACCACTTCAACACATCGATCGACGGACCACTATCTTCAACACCAAATACAAAACGAGTTTGCAAGAACATATCTAATTCACTATTACCTTGCCCCATTGGAAGTTCATTGCTTCTATTTTGCATCATTCCATGCATTTGTTGAACTAAAGAATCACTTTCATTCATCTCAAAAGGAAAATCACATGAAGGCATCATAGAAGAAGGCATTGTAGAAGAAGGAAACTCACTACCATGTTTTAATCTATATTCTTGAAAAATAGATCTCAAACTCTTATCAAGATCTATCTTAATTTGTGGCACGGAAGGAAGATCAAAGAAGACCCCTTCACCATCAATTACAACATCACTCAAGTCCATTTGAGCAAAAGCATCATAATAAATACCAAGCATTTGACAAACACCATCATACTTCCATTTAGGATCTAAGCACTTAGCAAGTAAGAAAACCATAGGAATCTCCCTAAAATACTTGAGCCATTTTTGAACCATAAAATAAATCACACCTTGCATGTTTGACCTACTAAAACAACTCTTAAAAGACAAGGCAATATACATGCAATGTTCCAACACTTTAATGGAAGTACAATAATAAACACCCGATAATTGTTTAGTAGTATTATGAAAAACTTTTAACAAACGATACAAATCCATACATGAATCCCAATGACTCTCATTAAGAACTAATTGCATGTTTGAGAACTCTTTCCTAAAAAAATCGCATAAATAACTCTTATACTCTAGTGTACTATTAATCATCTCATAAGTAGAGTTCCAACGATGAGATACATCTAATTTGAAACAAGTATAAAGAATACCCTTTGCACGACAATATTTTTGCCATTTTTTCCCCAAAGTTTTTGATTTGTGCAAATACTTAACGGCATTTTTAATAGGAACAACGGAATCTTAAAAAATACTAAGCGCATCTTGAACACATAAATTTAAAATATGACAAATGCATCTAGAATGAAAATATTTTCCTTCAAATGATGGTGCACATGCTTCAACAAGTTCCGGAATACTAGCGGTATTCGCCGATGCATTATCAAAACCAACGGAAAATACCTTGTTAACCAAACAATACTCATTCAAAACCGTAATAATAATTAAAGCAATATTTTGAGCCGTGTGAGGCTCTTCAAACTCCCTAAAGGCAATCAAACGTTTTTGCATAATCCATTTTGCATCAATCCAATGACAAGTAATTCCCATGTAACTATTTTTATTATAAGCATCGGTCCAAATATCGGCACAAATAGAAACTTTTTGAGACAAACGAACTAAATATTTCATTAAATCTTGTTTTTTGTCAAAGCATTGTCTCCTAATTCTCTTAAGCATTTGAGTTCTAGCTACCTTGCTAACATTGGGCCCCAAACCATCTTTATAAGAAGCTTCATACGTTATTCTATCCGCATAATTAAAAGGTTGTTTTTCCATGGCATAATATCTAGCACAAGCATCTTCATATCGATTTTTTTTCAAATTTAAATAAAGCGGAAGAAGACATACCCGTCGCCGAAGTTGAACTAGTAGTACCTCGAATTTGCGTTTGAGTAGTAGATATTCCGTACTCGGACGGATGAAACCCCTCCATGTGACTTTGTAGTGTTCCGTAGCCTCCCTTCTCGATCCATTTGTAGTGCTTTGTGCAATAGTTGCAATAAGAAATGAATCTCCTTCGACCATCGGATAAAGGAGGTTCTCCTTCGTTAATAGGAGCCAATTCTCTTTTAAAATGTTTAACGAAGATTTCGGACTTGAGAGGCTTAGGCTTACTTGTTGGCGGAGGAGGAGGTTGGTTTTGTTCGTCTTCTTCGTGCTCTTCGTCCTCTTCATGTTCATCATCATTTGTTGAGCCACGAAATTCGTATCTCGTGCTCTCCATCGTATGAACCATCTATTCAAATCGGGCATCTTTTTCGGCTTGAATTCGTTCGGCGACTTGTCTAGAAATTTCCTCTGCCAAATCGGCCCTTCTAGGCCTTTGAGGTTGAAAATTTCCTCCTCCACTTCGTTGGCCAAGTTCAATGGCCTTGCCCTTGCCCTTGTTGTTGTTGTTCTTTGAGGTAGACATGGAGATAGTAGAATAGAGAGTATAGTAGAGAGAGTAGAGATTGAATTTTTAGATAGAATTAGAGTGTGATTATTGGTGAATTTTGAGTTAGGAAGATGTAGTATTTATAGTGGGGATGGTAGGGAAAAGGGAGGATTAATGGGGAAGTTTGGGGGGATGGAAGGAGGCTGCCAACGGCTATTTTGTGGAAGGAGCCGTTGGCATGGTAGTTGGCGGCCATCGGATCGCCGCTATTTTTTCTCGAAGTTTCCAGTCTGCTTGCCCGCCTCGGCCGGCGGGCCGATGCAAACCGACGGGCCTTTTAGGATCGGTGGGCCCTAACCGCCGGTCCTCGGTCCCAATTCCCCCGACCCTAGCTCAGCCCTAGCTTTTCGGTCCCGGTCCGGTTCGGGCCCATTGACTGGCGGTCCCGGGCTAAAACCGTTGACTTAGGGCCGGTTCCGGGCCAAAATCGGCGGGCCTGAAAGTCCAGGTACGTCTAGTTGGTCCTGAAGATTTAGAGGACCAATGCGATCATTTTTTGTATTCCTAATTTTTTTAGTACAAAAAATTGGATTCGGAACCTAGCCGATGCAATGCTAGTCTCATCCGGACGTAAATATTTTTATATTACGCTAAAAGTTAGGGAATAATGTTTTTTAAGGACATTAACTTAGGAGAATTGTGTTTTAAAGACAATAATTCTACGAACTTGAAAATGTAGGACAATATGTTTTAAAATATATAAATATAGGATAATATGTTTTAAAATTTGTAATTATAGGACAATATGTTTTAAAAATCTGTAAATGTAGGACAATCGAGCCCGAAACTCACATCGTATGTCAGCCCAATTTGGGCTTATTTGGGCTCAATTGTCCGACATTTATCGATTTTAAAGCATCTTGTCCTATATTTACATATTTTAAAACATATTGTCCTACATTTTCAAGTTCTTAGAATTATTGTTCTTAAAGCACGACCCCAAGTTAATGTCCTTAAAAAACATTTTTCCCTTAAAAGTTACTACACAAGGATAATAATGGGAAGCAAAACTTACAAGCACTGTTTCGATACTAATTACATAAACTACAACATATCTACTCTTCATCTTTAACCAATTATTTTTACTTGATAGATTTCATGTTGGTGTTCCTGCACCAAAAAACACATAAAAAAGTTAAATCTCCTCTCAAATGATTTCTTCTTCCATTTTTTGAAGCAGTCATTGTTTACATTTTCAACATCAATGGTTTTTCAAAATGTTCTTTTCAATACTCAATTTGCTAATGTATTTAACCGATTATAGCATTGGTGCTTGTGATTCCAAATTTACAACTGTGAAAAATGAGACATTCAAAAGTTAAATTACATTTTACAAAGAATCAAAGCTAAATATAATTGAGATTGAATATGAATTTAAAATAAACAAAATAATTAAATAAGTTACATTATATGCAAACTGACTTTGTATGAGAACGAGATTCTGTTCTGATCAGGTTTGGAGTTTTAGAATTGGAATTCTGATTAATCATTATATATTATAAATAATATATTTGTTCTGGGAAATCCTTCCCGTATTGGTGTCTTACCTAATACTAGTTGTAGGGGGATAAGAGTTATGGAAGGTTCTAGACTCTTCCATAAGTAGTTGGATCCTGTTAGAAGTCTTACCTTAACTAGGAATCCTATGTATGGAAAGACTCTCTTTGTAATGCCTATATAAAGGCCCCTCTATTCATTGTTATCAATACAATTGATTGCTGTCTTTACTTTTCTCCTCAAACACGTTATCAGCACGTAGCTCGAACCAAAGAAAAAAAAAATTGGCCGAGCACCGCCGCCCTAGCCCAGCCATCGTCCGCCGATTCTTGCCGCCACTGCTCCGCCACGCCGTCATTGCCAGCTGCGGCTACCATCACCACCGCCGCCGCCACCCAGCCACCAGCGCGCCGCCTTGGCCGCCGAGCGCCGCCGCCGGACCTCCGCCGCCCAAAGCCGCCGGACCGCCGCCACCAGCCGCCGCCCAGAGCCGCCGGACCTCCGCCACCCAGAGCCGTCGGACCTCCGCCGCCCAGAGCCGCCGGACCTCCGCCGCCCAGAGCCGCCAGACCTCCGCCGCCCAGAGCCGTCGGACCTCCGCCACCCAGAGCCGCCGGACCGCCGCCACCAGCCGCCGCCCAGAGCCGCCCAGCCTGGGCCGCTGACGCCCAAGACTGCCTCGCCGGACCGCCGCCGCCGACCACCGCCGACTGGCCCACCACTTAGTCCGACCTGGGCCCGACTCTCGGACCAAAACCCGAACATCAACCTACCTTCTAAGCCGCCAAAATTGCGCCTCCGGTTTCACGTCGTCGCATCGAGTACCCGTGGTAGATCGAAGCACACCATGATTCAGCACGTGCCTAATTTTATAATCGAGGTAATTATCTAACTTGTCCCTATTTCAATTCTCTCATTTTGGGAATTTTTCTTTTGGGGACACGGGTTTTGGGTTCTTTATCTCCCACGCTACTTTGCGGTTGATGAGACCGCGAGAGAAGTCGGTATCTCTGCGTGTCGAAGAAAGCGTGTGACGGTCTCGGGGAGTCACGGAATTGTTGAAAAGTCGATACTTGTGGTTATTGCATACACCACGTATCTGGGTGCGATCTGATATCGCCGTTTTTTTGTCGACTTTACTAAACAACAATTAAGGGAAGTAAATCGAGTAACGGTTATGTTACACGCTTTTAAAAGCATCGATTGTGACCGTTTACATTGTCACTGAAAATCCAACAAGACTAACTTCCTCTTGTTTATATCTTGTAGATGGCACAAAGCTCCAATGTTCATCCGGAGTTCGACATCCTTGACCATCCGGTAAGGAGTACCATAGGTGGGTCTCAGACGTTCGCTTGGCGTTCGTCGGTAAGAGATTTACTACCACCATCTTTCCCTCTAACGAGCCTACCGCTCAAGAACCGAGCGAGGAAACCAAGGCTAATGCACTGATGTACTTGCGTAGACATATACATCCGTTGTTGAAAAAGTGTTATATGAACTTACAAACCCCTAAAGAACTATGGGACACACTCGAACAACGATTTAATAATGTGCATGATCAGCGCTTCCCCGAATTGCAACTTCAGTGGGAGCAAATCCAATTTTTGGATTATGCGAATGTGGAAGCCTATAATCAAGTTATCCTCGATCTTCGCGCTGATCTTGGTTTTTGTGGTGTCAAGAAGTCTGATCAAGATTTGATCGAGAAGACTCTTAACACGTTTCCCGTGGGAGCAAGTGTAATTGCTCATCAGTTGCGTGTTGCTTATGAGGAAGGGAGAATTAAGAACTTTAGTGACCTTATCTCCCACCTCGCGAAAAAAGAAAGGCACCATGAGATTATTCCCAATAGCAATGCGCGCCCAGCTGGTACGAAGCCGATTCCGGAAGTGAATCAGGCTACGCACAGGAAAGTACCACGACAAAATAGAAAAGGCAACGCTACTCAGTTTTTGCAAGCACCACGGATGCATGACTCGAGCAAGCGAGGGAAAGACGAGGTCGTCGTTCCAACATGTGGAAGAGGCAAGGTGGCTCGGCTACGGGACCTAGTGGAACCCAACCACGTGGGCCGCCTCCTGCCGCCGGGAATGGAACCACTCCAAAGGAAGGCCGGAATTGCTATACTTGCGGATCGAAGAAGCATACTTACCGCAATTGCAAAGCGCCAAAGAACATCCAAGCTTACTACAAGCACTATAAACAATATTTGACTCAAGAGTCGAATTACATGGAAGAAGATAATGAGAATATGGAGGTGAACCATATTGAGATCCAGACTGAGATCCCTCCTCTCACCATTGCGGACAAAGACCAACATATGGATGTTGCCGACTTTGACTAGTTTTACGCTTTGGTTATGTTTTGTCTTGTTTCTAGTTTCCGAGAACTACTTTGGATTTTCATGAATGTAATAAAGTTGGCCATGATGAATAAAATTCTTTTAATTGCTGTGATTGTGCAAAGATGAATTTTATTTTTCCCTTCGAAAGCATGTTTGGTTTATCACAAAATAATTGCTAGCAACGAATTGCTTGGTTAAAAATTTGATACATTGGTAGTATTTCATCAAAACTTTTGATCAAGACTAGGCGCATCCTCCTTGGTATTTGTTTATGCTTTGAGAGTTCAAACGGAATCAGTGGTTTTTAAACAGCCTTAGCTGTACCGACATTCCTACTTTCTCTGCAAGTCTACCAAGTTGGAGTTACCGAAAGGATCATTAGTAGAGATATAAATCGTAAACCAAGATGCGTTTTAAAGTATCTAAACGCTCCTATGGCCATATTTCCATAGTATTGTATCAACAATAATGCCTTTGAAAAAGGCTTAAACCTTGCTCTTTCACTCGACAATAGGAAAATACCAAAATAGCAAATGGAAACGAGCACTGAGATCTGAGTTTAATGATCCAGAAAGTGCACGACCTATGGATAGAAAGATACGGAAGTCTAGTTTCCAGAACAACTGACCGTTCGTCTATAGCCTTCTTAACGAAGAAGTTATTGCTGTTTTAGTAAACAAAGGTCAAGCTGCGCGGAAATTATTTCCAGCGATTGTGCTAACTTTGATCCTAACCAACTTGGTCGAATTTCCCCAAACTCGATGTAAATGAGTTTTCGCTATGTCTCTAATCATAAGACTAATCGAGTTTCATGTCTTATTGTAGATGTCTCGTGGCGAAATTGAGTGCCTTGCTGATAGTGGAACAACCCACACTATTCTTCGGAATAGGCAATTATTCAAGGATATTGTGCCATACATATCCTCAGTGACAATAATGATTGGTTCCTCCCAAGTAATTCAAGGGAGGGGACCTACTAATTTCTTTCTACCTAATGGTACGCATATTAATGTCACAAATGCTCTCTATGCCCCAAGAGCAAACCGAACCTTGCTAAGTTTTAGGGACATCCGTGCCAACGGTTATCACCTTGATACACATTGTGAGAATGGGACAGAATTTTTGTGTTACTCGCGGGAATGCGGAAGACGCGCGTTCTCGAGAAACTTATGAGTCTAAGTAGCGGTTTATACCGGACTACAATAAGGGTTATTGAATCCTATCTTTGTGAGTCACGAACGTGTGATTCGAAGCATACTAACTATGGCATGACCGACTCGGTCACCACAGACGCGACATGATGATTCACATTTTGAAAAACTCACATGGTCATCCGTTTTCAAGTCCAGAAACGATTGGAAGCACCACTCGATATCGGCATTGATGTGAGTGAGCTTGATACCGTATCACCGGACTAAAGATCGCACGCCCTAATAAGGTTGACGGTGCATCTCTCGTAAATCCCGAGGCTTCCGTGGCAATTTCTAATGCCCATAAATCGTTTTGTAAAGCCTGTTCACTAGCAAAGTTGATACCCTCTCCGTCCTTTGCTAAAGACTCAACACAAAATATTCGCTTCTTACAAAGAATTCAAGGGGACATATGTGGACCTATTCAACCAGTGCGGACCATTTAGATATTTTATGGTTACGGTTGATGCATCGACGCGATGGTCACACGTCGCTCTGCTATCCACAAGAAACGCCGCATTTGCTAAACTCCTAGCACAAATCATCAAGTTCTGGGCTAACCACCCCGACTTCCCAATCTCGTCATTAAGATTGGACAATCTTTGGAGAGTTTACGTCAAAGTCTTTTGACGACTATTGCATGTCGATTGGGATTGATGTTGAACATCCGTCCCCACGTTCATTCGCGAATGGCCTTGCCGAGCTATGATTAAGCGATTCTGACTTATCGCCCGAGCATTGGGATTGCGCACCAACTTGCCGATTTACGCTGGGGTTATGAAATTTTGCATGCGGCTATACTTATTCGCTTCGACCCACCGCCAATCAACCGTTTAGTGCGTACCGGTTGGTAGCTGGATATGAGCTCGATATTTCACACTTACGCATTTTTGGTTGTGCGGTATATGTGCCAATTACGCCTCCACAGCGTACTAAAATGGATCCGCAAAGACGATTAGGTATATATATTGGCTATGAATCGCCTAAAATTATCCGCTATTTGGAACCTTTGACGGAGATACATTTCTTGCAAGATTTGCAGATTGTCACTTTGATGAGACAAACTTCCCGTCATTAGGGGGAGAGAGGAATCGAACGATTCGATTGAACGCCATGAAATTGTGCGGTGTGCTCCCTCCTTTCCTCATCAAGATCCCCGCATGGCTCAATCCGAGCTAGAAGTGCAACGTATTCTTAGTCTTGAAAGTTGCGGATTCGATGCCCGACGGCTTTACCGTCTGCGAAAGTGATAAGATCTACCATTCCCGTGCGAATGTTCTGCAAGGTTGGAAGTCCCATTATAGGGCAAGGTTCAGCCGCCCAAAGGAATGATGCCACCGGCGTCAACCTTAGTGGTGGGGCCGCTTGTTGCTCTTATCCCTGCTCGAAAGAAGGGGAGGCCAGTGGGTAGAAAGGATACCGAACCTCGAAAGAGAAGAGGAACGGAGGCACAAAATCCTCTCATCATCGACACAGTGACTCCGTCACACGAGATTATCTCTGACTACGGATATGTCCTCGAATCAACAATGGAACAATCGACGGACGCGTCGGAAACTTTGTTTTAAAGAAATCTCGATGCAATGTACTAGTGAATACGTACTATTGGACAGGTCGTCCACGCTAGTCGACGATGCTTTTGCCTACTCCGTCGCTCAAGAAATTATTGAAGACGACGACGCTGAGCCGCGCTCGATTGCTGAGTGTCAACAACGAGCCGATTGGCCGAAATGGAAAGATGCAATGCAGGCTGAACTAGACTCAATGGCTAAACGTGAGGTATTTGGCCGTATCGAGCCAATACCCGTGGGCGTTAAACCAGTTGGACATAAATGGGTCTTTGTTCGTAAACGCAATGATAAGGATGAGGTCATGCGTTACAAAGCGAGACTAGTTGCCCAAGGCTTCTCGCAGCGCCCTGGCATTGACTACGAGGAGACGTATTCTCCCGTTATGGACATCATCACTTTCCGCTACTTAGTCAGTTTGGTAGTGTCCGAAAACGAACATGCGCTTATGGATGTGGTTACAGCGTATCTTTATGGGGATCTAGATACGGATATCTATATGAAAGTCCCCGAAGGGATTTCATGGCCCAAATCAAGTAGCTCTAAACCACGGAGCGCGTACGCTGTGAAATTGCGTCGTTCACTGTATGGGTTGAAACAATCCAGAAGGATGTGGTACAACCGCCTAAGTGAATACTTGGTTGGGAAGGGATACAAGAACAGTGACATCTGTCCATGCATATTCGTGAAAAGAACAGATGCAGGATTCGTGATTGTAGCCGTCTATGTAGATGACATGAATGTCATCGGTACCATAGATGAGGTCAATGAAACGGCCCGCTACCTTAAATCCGAATTCGAGATGAAAGATCTGGGGAGGACTCGATTCTGCTTGGGCTTAGAGCTAGAACATCGAGATGATGGTATACTCATTCATCAGTCTGCCTATGTCCACAAAATGCTCAGGCGATTTAGCATGGACAAGGCACATCCTCTTGCTACCCCCATGATTGGTCGAAGTCTGGAAATGAACAAGGATCCGTTTCGTCCTAAATAGGATGATGAAGAGGTATTTGGAGCAGAAACACCGTACCTTAGCGCAATCGGTGCGTTGTTTTATCTGGCTCAATGCACTCGTCCAGACATCGCATTCTCTGTGAATCTGTTAGCGAGATTTAGCTCCGCTCCCACGATAAGGCATTGGAATGGAGTAAAACACATCTTTCGATACTTGAAAGGCTCCAGTGACCTTGGATTGTTCTTTCCCTACGCAAAAGAGAGTGATATTCCGAAAGTAATTGTTGAGGTTAAGACGATGCATACCGACCGTCGATCTTCCTCTGATATTGCAGCTAAGCATGGTAGCTTGACTACCAGAAGTGCTAATGCAAGCAAGCTTACCCCTTATGCAGAGAATCCTAACGACACGTTAGTTGGATTTCTTGATGCCGGTTATCTCTCGACCCGCATAAAGGGCGTTCCCAAGCGGTTATGTGTTCACCATTGGGAATACGGCAATATCTTGGCGATCTACCAAGCGGACCACGGTTGATACTTCCTCGAACCATGCGGAGATAATTGCATTGCGAATCCGTAAGGGAGTGCATTTGGCTCAGTCGATCATAGACCATATACGAGGAACGTGTGGATTAGATCCCACTACGGCAACCCCTACTTGCATCTTTGAGGACAATGCGGCATGCATTGAGCGGATGAAGTTAGGTTTCATAAAGGGTGACAATACCAAGCATATTGCGCGAAGTTCTTCTATAATCGGCAACAGCAGAAATTGTGAATATCGAAGTGAAACAAGTGAGTTCCGATGAGAATATCGCAGACTTGTTCACTAAGTCCCCGCCAAATCTACATTTGAGAAACATGTGAGAAGCATCGGAATGTGTCGATTATCCGAGCTCAACTAAAGATGGCTCGATGGAATGAGTGTCATGTATACCTCGGGGGAGTATACTTCACATGATTCTGACATTTGTAGTTGGTGCGTTGCGCTCTTTTTCCTCACCAAAGTCTTTGTTTTTCCCACGGGGTTTTATTTGACATGGAAAGGTTTTTTACCGAGGCAACACTTTGTGCACCATGTTAGTATTAGCGTTCGACACAGGGGGAGTGTTCCGGGAAATCCTTCCCGTATTGGTGTCTTACCTAATATTAGTTGTAGGGGGATAAGAGTTATGGAAGGTTCTAGACTCTTCCATAAGTAGTTGGATCCTGTTAGATGTCTTACCTTAACTAGGAATCCTATGTATGGAAAGACTCTCTTTGTAATACCTATATAAAGGCCCCTCTATTCATTGTTATCAATACAATTGATTGCTGTCTTTACTTTTCTCCTCAAACAATATTAATATTATAAGAGTAGCCGAAAAGATTGAATCACTGATTTACTAAATATAGCTAGAATAGATTGGTGAATGGTGAGAATTGAGATAAGTACTCCCTCTGTCCCAGCCAAAGGTTGACAGAGGGTGTATATTTGGTATATTTTAGGTAATGATTGGTATAAGTAATGATGGTTAAATGTGTGGTGGAGATTGTATTGATGATTAATGAGTGGTGGAGATTAAAAAGTAAAAAGTAATTGTTTGATTTGATTGTAAAAAGTGATATATGTAAACTTACTAAAGGGACTACTTTTTGATAGAAATGTAAACCTTTGAGCGGGACGGAGGGAGTAACACAGTAGTAGGAGGAGGCTGTAGGCTACTGTCAGTTGCACACGCACAGTAGAAGACAAGAGACAATAAAACAAGAAATGTTGAAGGGAAAATAACATGAGACAAGAAAGTAGGGCAAAGTGTTGTATTATTCCATCAATGGGATCCCTTAAATAGGGTGAAGTACATACAAACAGGCCTCAGCCAAATCCTATCTAGGAAAGCCCATAAACTAACAGACTTAGGCACACAATGGGTATTATTCCTTTAACACTCCCCCTTGTGCCTAGTCTACAAGCGCATGTCATGTTGCCTCGTTAAAACCTCGTCAAGCAAAAACCCAGTGGGAAAAATGTCTTGATCGTAGGGAAAAGAGTACAGCATCTAGACACATCAAGTTTAGACTTCGTCCTTTGAATCTATCCTCTCATATGATCGTTACATTTGATCATAGCGCTACTAAGGTGACCATTCCATCGATCCCTAAAATCGTACATCTTGTTACCTCGTTAAAAACCTTTCCAAGTGATAAAAACCCTATGGGAAAAATGATCCTTGGAAGGAAAAGAGTATAACGTACGTTGTGGATGTAAGACTCCCCCTCAAGTCTACATCTCCCCCTGATTTGTACATCAATCAAGGATACTTTGAAAAACTTGTGCATGTGTCGTTTGCCTCATTAAAAACTTTGCCAAGTAACAAAACCCAGTGGGAGAAAATAAACCTTGGTCAAAGAAAAGAGTACAACATCGGTGAGTAAGTTTCTTTATGACTCACCCTTCTCCCTCTACCTTTACATTGATTTCGGGAGTTCGGAAATTCTCCGCATTCCGATACTTCTCACATGTTTTTCAAACACGGCCTTGGGCAGAGATTTGGTGAACAAATCGGCCACATTCTCCTCAGATCTGACTTGCTTTACTTGAATATTGAGGAGAGCCTGTTGTTGCTGATTATAGAAGAATTTTGGAGATATGTGTTTTGTGTTATCCCCCTTGATATACCCAAGCTTCATCTGTTCGATGCAAGCTGCATTATCTTCATATATGCATGTGGGTGCTCCAGTGACATTACTTAGTCCACTGTTACCTCGGATATGTGTAATGATAACTCTTAACCAAATACACTCACGTACCGCCTCATGCAAAGCGATAATTTCAGCGTGATTAGATGAGGTAGCTACAAGGGTTTGCTTTGTGGATCTCCAAGATATAGCAGTGTTCCCAATAGCAAATACATAGCCAGTTTGGGAACGACCTTTGTGTGGGTCGGAGAAATACCCTGCATCAGCAAATCCTACCAATACGTTCGTCGGAGTAGGTTCTATAGCATTAGCATTTACTTTAGCATTTGCCTTTACGGAAGCAGCTTCCTTTGCCTGCTTGTAGGGAAAGAATAGTCCCAAGTCAATGGTTCCTTTTAGGTATCGGAATATATTCTTGATACCATTCCAATGACGTTGCGTCGGTGCTGAACTAAATCGAGCTAGTAAGTTTACTGAGAAGGCGATGTCCGGTCGCGTACATTGAGCTAAGTATAATAGAGCGCCCATTGCACTTAAGTAGGGAATTTCAGCTCCCAAAAGCTCTTCGTCATCTTCCTTTGGACGAAATGGATCTTTCTTCGCATCCAAGCTACGACCGATCATGGGAGTGCTAACCGGGTGTGCTTTGTCCATGTTAAAGCGTCTAAGCATCTTCTGGACATAAGCAGACTGGTGGATGAGAATTCCACAGATTCTATGTTCTATCTGAATACCAAGACAGAAACGAGTCTTCCCAAGATCTTTCATCTCAAACTCAGTTTTCAAGTATTCGGTGGTTTCTTTTATTTCATCAAGAGTGCCGATTATATTCATATCGTCGACATACACTGAGATGATTGCAAATACGGAACTTGTTTTCTTTATAAAGACGCAAGGACACAGTTCATCGTTTTTGTATCCCTTTCCAATCAAGTATTCACTCAGACGGTTATACCACATCCTTCCGGATTGTTTCAAGCCGTAAAGTGAGCGTTTCAAACGGACTGAATATGCACTCTGTGGTCTGGAGTTACTTGATTTGGGCAATGAAATGCCTTCGAGCACTTTCATGTAAATCTCCGTATCTAGATCCCCATAGAGATACGCAGTGACCACGTCTATTAGCTGCATTTCCAATCCTTCTGAAATAACTAGGCTGATTAGATAGCGGAACGTAATAACGTCCATTACGGGGGAGTACGTTTCCTCGTAATCTATACCAGGGCGTTGTGAGAAACCTTGTGCAACAAGGCGAGCCTTGTACCTCAGGACTTCGTGATTCTCATTACGCTTTCTGACAAGAACCCATTTGTGTCCAACAGGCTTTACACTTGGCGGAGTTAGCACTACTGGGCCAAGTACCTTGCGTTTTGTCAGAGAGTCAAGCTCTTCCTGGATAGCTTCTTTCCATTTAGGCCAATCGGCTCTTTGTTGACATTCTTCAACAGAGCGTGGTTCGACATCATCGTGCTCTATGATTTCTTAAGCAACTGTGTATGCAAACACATCATCAATATGAGTGGTCGATCGTTCCATCAAATCAGACGCACTTTCATAATTGATCGAGATCTCTTTGTTTTCTAATGTTGAATTGATCTCCGGGGCGTCCCCCATTAATGATTCATGGACCTCAAGATGGATGTAACGATACGACCGATCCGGAAATGTGTCCATGCACAAGCCACCAAAGGGTATCGATCGAATACACGTGTGGTCTTGTACCTAATCGGTCTCACGAAGTACATCTCATCTGCACAGCTCAATGTGAGGTCGGAACCAACACATGACTACACGTGCCCATCTGAAAATCCTACACATGACCGATCACTACATAGATATGACTCCAGATATGTCACGATACAACATGACAACAAAACTCGAAGAAATGCATATCCAATAAGGATCAAAAGACTCCCAAGTGAACAACGATAGCTCGATAATGAAAGATCGACACGACCACAATATCGTGTTTCCGTCAAACAACAGTTCACATAATGCTCAACAATGCATATAATATTAACACATAAACTCCCAAGGTCGCAACCAAGGGTCACGGAAGCATCTATACAGAAATACTCCGGACGTGGGTACCATTTAGGTTTTATCCATCAACGCATCGGTCCATTAACACATAAACTCCCAAGGTCACAACCAAGGGTCACGGAAGTATCTACTCGGGAATACTCCGGACGTGGGTACCATTCAGGTTTTATCCCTCAATATATCGGCCCATTAACATTACAGTTCTAAGAAAGACAATAACACAAAATTCACCAAACAACGATGCACACTCATTACATGCAATATCAACATGCAACATACACAACAATGCACCAGGATAATTATTCTCGTAATTGAGCAATACCAAATTAACTCAAAGCCGGAGACACTAACCTTTCCATGACCAACATCCCTAGACGAGTACAAAGTTATATGAATAGTCCAAAATGAAGTACAATCCATCACTAATACCAACCCACCATCTCGAGTTCAATGTTGACATGATAAACTATCCTCGATACCCAACATCTCATATTATAGACCAAGGAAAATTCACATCTACGTTTTCACCAAACACCTTTAGATCATATACATTACAATTTAGCCCAATCCAAAGCATAATACATATACCATCATCCCGACAATTCATATTCATGATATCATTGCTATATGAATCATAAGTGAAATGAAATCAAAACCATTTATTAAACATTATGAACTGAACACGCATAACTTGCCTTGATACCGATACGACGAAGCTGTTACCAATCCCATCGTATTCATCTACAAGCTCCTCAGCCCCGACCAAGGCGATCCATGCATTCTCCAATATCAATCGCAACACAACGGTTAATAATCAATGATCACTTATCGCAACCTAATGCAATAATCAATTAACAATACGTTCGACAACAATCAACAACCGATATAATCAACCAATCAACTCAACGGTTCAACGATATCTCGATTATATACGAAACCAAACCATTTTAACTCAACAATACCAATACAAGCCAAATTTGATAATTGATCAATTCTAACAAGTGTCTCAACATTATTGATTCCGACTTCAATCTTAATTACGGATTAACAAGGTTCATCCCTGTAAATTCATAGTGTTAGGAATACTTATTAGATTTTTGATGATGCCATCTTTATATATATTCAAATGTATGTTTATTACTTGGCAAAATGTAAGAAAGAAACAAATGAGTATCTTCCATAGGCCAAATTGTGTTAAGTTAGAATACTTGGCAAAATGTAAAGAAGAACCAAATGAGTATCTTCTATAGGCCATATAAGTTAGGCGTTAAAAAATTGGCTAAGTACAAATCAGATAAGTATCTATCAGCCGAGTCTTGGTCAACTCACATGTTCAGATAAGGTTGACCATAGACGAGCTATAAAAGGCAACCTTTATCAGAGAAGTTCTGGTCAGCAATTTAAATCAGCGAAGTTGGACCAGACTGCAGTCAAGAAGAAAAGTCGAGTCATCTGAAGTCTGACCATCAGATCAGTCAAAGTTCAAATAGGCCAGAAGACTACAGACAAGTCGGCACATCAGAGAAGTCGGCAGCAGAGAAGGTTGACTGCACATTAGATAGGTTAACCTCAGAGAGATCAGTTAAGTGATTAGCCAAGTACTCCTGTCCACGTCAGCATACATTGAATAGTCAATATTTACGGAAAGTCACATACGGGCGATTAGAGACAGACTGGAGAGATTCCCGGAAAGGATATGAATTAAGTAATTCATCCAGACCCACCACTGGAGAATTTAATCTTATTATATTCAAAAGATCCGGCGCCATCACATGGAAGTCTTCACAACGGTTATGGGAATCCAGCCTTGCAACGTTCAGAAAGAAAAAACAAAGAAGTCTATTTCTCCAATGGACGGATTTGTTACTGTTTTGCAACAGCTATGAAGATATGCTCAATGATCGACACCTATATATATCCGAAGATTTGAAGTTGAGCAGTACAATGCGAACAACACTTACAAGCATTCAAAGTAAACAAAGCAATCTAAGCGAACTATAGCATCGTGAAAGAGCAGTACTCTAAGTTCATACTTGAAGAAAGCTCTTAGTTGGAGAAGACAATCACTCGTGTCTTTAAAACCTGAGTTCGGGGTACTTCACTGGTTGAAGTTCGAGAGACTGTAAAGGCATCCAAGGATCGTAGATCAAGAGGTGCAAGGCAGTCAAAGGGAGTTGCAACGGCAAGGAATTCCACTGGTTGGAAGCTGTTGTAATTGGTTGAATCACTGTAATATTTATCACTGGTTGAGAATTATAGTGAATTCATCTCCAAATGGTTTGGAGAAAAGTGGATTAGTAGAGGATTACCCTACCTCTGAGACCACTATAACTGCCTGCGTGTTTTACTGCTTTCATCATCATACTTAACTGCTGCATTCATACTTAAGTGTTCCATTGATTATTTCTGTATTCGTCATCAGCTGACTTCCGCACTTACATTAACTATAGACGACTCTAAGTCATCTGTACCATCAGCTGAGAAACTCATCCTTTGTGGAAAAGAGTTTCAATAAGTCTATTCACCCCCCTCTAGACTTATTCCTGGACGACTTGTGACCTACAAGTGGTATCAGAGACATTGGTTCAAAATTTCAAGAACCAGATCCATCTTTTGAGGATATATTTTAAGCTTTTTAGAAATGGAACACATGCATTCTAGATTACTTGTGTTTTCAGATGACGAGTATGATCTTTGGAAGATAAAGATGCAGGCACACTTATCTTCTATTCATGATGACATGTGGTGCATTATCGAAGATGGTCCTTTCATCTTTGAGAAGGACAACACTCTTGAGGAGATTGCAGCCGGGAAGCCAGAAAAGATCCAAAAGAAGAGGATGGAGCTAACAATTGAAGAGAGAAAGGTGGCCAACCTTGACAACCGGGCTAGAGACGTGCTGTATCAAACCCTTGACAAATCAACACTGGTCAAGATCAAGAACTGCAAAAATGCCAAAGAAATCTGGGACACATTAGCCTTAATGTGTGAGGGAACAGAGCTGATAAAAGAAAACAAGTTGCCAATTGCCACCCAAAAATTTGACAACTTCAAAATGAAGAATGGCGAATCCATAGACCAAGTGGACACAAGGTTCACTGAAATCATCAATGAGATTAACTCCCTAGGAAAATCATATGGGAACAGGGAAATGGCGCTAAAGGTTTTAAGAGCTCTCAATCCTGAATAGAATATGAAGGCAGTGGCCATGAGAGAATCCAAGGATATTAATAAAACAAAGATCCAAGAGCTGTTCTCTGACCTGAAGGCTTATGAGTTCGAGCTTCCAAGTTCATCATCAACCGAGCCTGCAGAGAAGGGAATAGCGTTTGCAGCCGAGTCCCCCTCCAAAAGCTTATCTGAAGTCAAGTCTTCAAATCCCCTAGATTTTGAGGAAGAAATGGCGTTCATAATGCAAAGGTTCAGCAACTTCAAAAAGAACTACTCCAAATACAAGAAGAACTATAAGGAGAACCCTAGGAGAAATCAAAAGGCTGGAAACTGGAAGGTGGAGTGTTATAATTGCCACAAGACAGGACACATACAAATCGACTGTCCTGATCTAAAGAAGGACAAAAGAAAGTAGGAGGTGAGCAGAAAAGAAGACCGAAGGAAGGCCATCATTGGAGAAGACCAAGAGCGTGTAGAATCAAGCAGCGGATTCTTCTCTGATGATGATGAAGAATATGATTGTCTGATGGCCAACCTAGCTGATGAAGAGGTAATATCTAAACCCTCAGTTTCAAATAATAACAACTCATACATGTCACAAGACATGGACTTACACGAGTCTATAAATCAGCTTCTCAAAGATTTTGAGAGATTAAAATCTACACACCAAACTGTATCAGCCGAGAAAACCCAGCTGCAAGATGAGAATGGGCAGCTGAAAAATGATTTTGAAAAACTCAGCCTATACTGAATAAAACCAAAGCTGATCTTGAAAAACAGGCCGCATTCAACTCTACAAACCAGGCTGATAATACCACAGCTGAGATAAAATGATTAACTGTTTTGAATAGTGAAAAATCAGCTGCACTTGCTCATGTCAAAGCTGAGTTTACTAAACTGACTCAGCTAACTAAAACCTAGGCGAAGGAAATAACCTCCCTGAAGGCATGTCTAACTCTGGATGAATTGTGTACGAATAAAAGTCCATTATATTCCAGATCAGGCCTTGGATATGACCCCCACACTCCCTCTAGTTCTAAAAGCACTTTCATCAAGGGAGAAACAATTGTCTCGTCTGCTGAGCCAATATACAAACCTGTATTCCAAAATAGGCAACAACCAAGTCACAGGTCTAGGCTGCAGCTAAGGTATACCAGGCAGCCACCTAGACATGAGACTAGGCAATGGCCAAGGCAGAAGCAGCAGCCCAGACAACATGCCCACTATTATCAAAGACTCACCAAAAACAGATTTCAAAATGGGAGGGGCAAGTGGAAACCTCAAGGTTATCCTAATTTTCAAAACGAACAGGTGTGGAGACCTCAAAGATTTAATAAATGGTCTCAGCCAAGATTTAGGCATGGCCCACACCATCAGTTTATGAGGCATATCCGGTACACAATCCTAATAGAGGATATAGGCCGAGACCTTACACACCTTATAGGGATAATAACAGCAACTTTCACAATCCCAGGAGAAACCAGTTCTCCAGGAAACCAACTAACCCCCGAGGACCCACACAGATTTGAGTACCTAAATCTCTGCTTGTCTGATTGCACAAAAGGTGGAAGGACTACTACCACATCTCCACAAATTCAAACACTGGAGGTGAAGAATGGTTTGTAGATTCCGGATGCTCAAGACATATGACTAGGAACAAGAAGGTGCTGACAAAATATACCAAAGAAAGAGGTCCAGACGTAACCTTTGGAGCTAGCTCTAGAGTTCAGACTAAAGTCTTTAGAGAGCTGCACAGAGGAAACATCACCATATCCAAAGTTCATTATGTCAAAGGACTCAAGTATAATCTTTTGAGCATAAGTCAGTTTTGTGATGAGAATAATCTAGTAGTCTTCACCATTGGGAAATGCATGGTGATAGATATCATATCTGGAGAAGTGAAGCTACAAGGATTCAGAAGAAGGGATGTCTATATGATAGATTGGAACACAGGAACTCCTAATACCTGTTTTCTATCTAAAACAATATCTAAGAATGGATGGCTGTGGCACAAAAGACTATGTCATCTAAATTTCAAAGCCATCAATAAGATTAGTTCTCAGAAGCTGGTCAGATGACTTCCAGAAGAAGTATTCAAGAAGGAAGCTCTCTGTGATGCATGTCAGAAAGGAAAGCAAACTAGAGCATCATTCAAGCTAGTTCAACCTACCACTCTTACAATAAGGATTTTAGATCTACTTCACATGGATCTATTTGGTCCCATCAAGCCAAGGACCTTAAGTGGCAGAAAGCACGCTCTAGTAGTAGTAGATGACTACTCAAGATACACATGGGTTGTTTTTCTCTATAAAAAGAGTGAAACACTAACCAAGTTACCTGAGCTGCTAAGAAGGATCCAGAATGAGAAACCTCTCTCAATCATCAAGATCAGATCAGATAGAGGAGGAGAATTTCTCAACAAGGCAATCACTGACTGCAGTGATCAGAATGGGATCCAACATGAAGTCTCTGCAGCCAGGATCCTCAGCAGAATGGTGTTGCTGAAAGAAGGAACAAAACCTTGAAGGAAGCTGCCAGGTCCATGATTGCAGAAGCTGACCTGCCCAAGAGGTTCTGGGTTGAAGCTGTCAACACAACATGTCACACTCAGAACCGGAGTATGATAGTAGGAATACATGGCAAAACTCCCTATGAGGTTTGGAATGCCAGAATACCAACTGTTTCATATTTTCATATTTTTGGTTGTAAGTGTTTCATCCACAACAACGGTAAAACCCAACTAAATGCCTTTGATGCTAAAACTGATGATGGTCTCTTTATGGGATACTCACAAAGAAGCAAGACATATAGAGTATTTAATAAAAGAACCTTAGTTGTAGAGGAAACACCTCATGTTGTATTTGATGAAACTACTGCTGAGTATAGGAAAAAGGTGGAGCTGATAGAGAATAAGCTCAAATCTGCCACCCTAGAAGAAGTTATTGTCCATGACACAGGAATGGTGGACTCACCTGCAGACCAGCCTGAAGACCCATCTGTAGCTAATGAAGACCCAACTGCAGATCAGATAGGACCTCAGAACCTACCTGGTCTAGTTGCTGCTGATGAAGACCAATCTGTAGCTGACAAAGATTCATCTGCAGACCAGACCAGATCCCAACCTGCAGATGACAAGACGGTAGCTGATCCAGTTGTAGATCAAGGAGATCAGAACCAAGCTGATGCAGAGAGAGAAGAAACCCACCAAAGCAAAGCTACAGGGGGAACATACCCTGAAGAAGAAGACATTCCTAAGTGGCTCAAAGATCATCCTATCCAACAAATCATTGGAAAGCTAACTGATGGAGTCAAGACAAGACACTCTACTCTACCTGTAGGAATGGCAATGTTTTCATGCTTTATGTCTCAAATTCAACCTAAGACAACAGAGCAAGCCCTGAAAGACTACTCTTGGATCAATGCTACGCAAGAGCTTAGTCAGATGGAAAGGAACAATGTTTGGAAACTAACAGACAGACCAGATCATAAGAAGGTTATTGGCACCAAATGGGTATACAAGAACAAATGCGATGAAGATGGAGCTGTTGTTAGGAATAAAGCCAAACTTGTTGCTAAAGGATATGCACAATACGAAGGGATAGATTTTGATGAAACTTATGCACCTATTGCACTACTAGAAGCCATCAGACTATTCCTTGCATATGCTGCATTCAAAGATTTCATATTCTACCAGATGGATGTGAAGAGTGCCTTCCTCAATGTAATTCTAGAAGAAGAAGTCTATGTGGAGCAACCCCCTGGTTTTGTCAAAGGAGACAAAGTCTACAAGATTTTGAAGGCCCTATATGGACTCAAGCAGGCTCCAAGAGCATGGTATGAAACATTATCCGTGTTTCTTGGGAAGAATGGTTTCAGCAAAGGCAAGGTGGATAAAACCCTATTCAGAGTGGAGCATCAAGACCATATATTATTAGTTCAAATATATGTGGATGACATCATATTTGGCTCAACCAACCCAGAGATATGTGAGAAGTTCTCAAATCTCATGCAAGGAGAGTTTGAGATAAGTATGATGGGAAAGCTTAATTTCTTTCTAGGACTGCAAGTTAAGCAGATGGAAAATGGAATTTTCATCAACCAAGCCAAATACACCAGAGATCTAATCAAGAGATTTGGAATGGAGTCAACCAAGACAACAATAATCCCTATGAGCACAAATACACACCTTGAAGCAGATGAAGAAGGCATGTCAGTGGACTCAACCCACTACGGAGGACTCATTGGATCACTTCTTTACCTGACTGCAAGCAGGCCAGACATTTCATATGCTGTAGGAGTATGTGCACGATTCCAGTCTAAACCCAAGTAGTCACACCTTGAAGCAGCTAAGAGGATCATCAAATATCTTAAGTCTACCTGTAATGTCGGGTTATGGTATCCTAAAGATGACAACTTTGAGCTGTCAGGATATTCAGATGCAGATTTTGCAGGATGTAAAATCAATAGGAAAAACACCAGTGAAACGTGCCAATTCCTAGGAACCAGACTGATATCTTGGTTTAGAAAGAAGCAAATATCTAACTCTATGTCAACAACAGAGTCAGAATATCTAGTTGCAGGTAGCTGTTGTGCCCAGATCTTGTGCATCAGACAACAACTAAGGGATTACAACATAATTGCAAATGATGTTCCAATCTGGTGCGACAACAATAGTGCAATTGCAATCACCAACAATCCTGTATTGCACTCAAGGACGAAGCACATTGATGTTAAGCATCATTTCATAAGAGATCATGTGCTTAATAAGAGAGTCAAAGTTGAAAGAGTCAGCATAGAATATCAGATTGCTGACATTTTCACCAAACCTTTACTAAAAGAAAGGTTATTGGAGCTGAGCGGGGAACTTGGATTACTAGATTGGGAATCTAGTATAGACGAGAAAGCTACCTGAAGACCAGATCAGACGAGCAAAGGAAGTTACCTGATCAGACCAGACGAAAAGACGAAGGACGAACTAAGCTGACCACAGGCATCAGACCCTACCTGAAACAGACAAGGCGAGTTACCTGATACAGAGCAGTCAAACAGTCAAACAGTCAACGATCAACCAGCTAAGTTTTCTAATTTTGACCGAGTCCTAAATATTATTATTTATCTATACATGGAAATCTCACGTTTACACGATTACACAATGACAAGCTACCACGCTTACACGTTCACACGAACCCACTAATTTAAATTTGAACCGACTCAAAAACTAATTTAATGTTCCAAACGTCGCTTCAATTTCCTTTTAAATATGGAACAATCATTTCACTTTATCTTATTCACACTTACAAACCCTAGTTTTCATAGAGCAAAAACCCCTTTCGAATTTTCATACACTCAGAAGAAATTTTTCTTGCGCAAAAATGGAAGCATACTTCAACGGAGTTAATCTGAAGGCGGTGAAGGGCCAGATTATTTTCTCTCTGGTCATCGATTTCAAAGGATTACTCGAGGCAAACCTGGACAACGACGTGCGACACCTCATCCGATCGATGAAGGCAAATGGGATCGACCCATTTCTGGATATCAGCCACAAATACCTTTTCAAAGAGGTTGTTATCGCTTTTTACAGAGAAGCCTGAGTTCTCGAATCAGGAATAAGGAGCTCAATTTGTGGAGTCCAAGTGGATATCACTCCAGAATTGGTCGGGAAAATCTTTGGGATGAAGTCTCATGGAATGGCTGTCAAAGCTCCAAAGCAGAACGCAGCCGACACGTCGCTGAAAATCAAGGTTGTTGACCAGCCGACAAAGTTGAAGCTAACTGCGAAGAGGAGTGAGCTTCGGAAGGAATATGGATATGTGTTGGATATCACCAACAAGATAGTGATGGGTATGGCTGGGAGTTACGATCAATTATCGTCAGCCAAATTCATGGTTCTGGGGGCCCTTATCCAAGATCAACCGATTGATTGGTCTGACTATATCTTCAGACAATTGGTACGAGAGGTGAACAAAGTCCAGTGGATGGACGATGAGAAAAGATTAAAAAACAAGATGGCGTTTGGAACGCAGCTCAGTTGGATTTTGGAGCAGCTTGGCGTGGCGAAGGCAAACCCTGATCCCTTCCACATCAACAAAAGGCTTGGTCACTTAGACCAAGAGACCCTGAGGAGGCTAGGCGGAGAGAGTAAAGCAGCTCAGTTGCTAAGGGAAATGTCTGTAGAGCGAACTCCCTACAGATACCCTTCGAGCTCAGGCTAGTCAGCCGAAGATCAAGCTGCAGCCGGGACCAACCTGCAGCCAGGTCTGACTCAGACTAAGACGATACCCCTATTGCCATCCATTTCAAGATAAGGGTACCAGCCCCTGGAGAACCATCATTCATAGAATCCTCACCAGAACCATCCCCTAAGAGGCCCAGGCGTCTAGAATTTGAAGAGGAGGAGCAGCCAGAGTACTTGTCTACACCTGCACCAGATCACATGGAGGATCAGCCTGCTCCTACCAGCCTGGAAACTCAGATGGTTCATGTCCTAACCCCTCATTTCATATAAGAAGAAGAAGCAGGTCTGATTATTCACATTCCAGAAGCAAACTATTCGTTCAACCTGCTTGAAAGCAATTCTTTCAACATGTTTGTAGAGAAACTTCTTCTGGTAAAACAACACACCCTTAAACATTCTTTTATATATATTTTTGAGGAATGGAAAACCATTAAATCTATTCCATTCACTCAACTTCAAGCTTTTATTGAAGGGAGTAGCTGGGAGTATCCCCAGGCAACAGAGGATCTACTCATACATTTTTGCAATGAGTCAGATCTAATTTTAATAGTCCAGGAAGACTGGTTCATGTCCAATTTTAAAACAAACATGGACCATCTCATCAACATAACAATAAGTTGCGTTTTTGATGGTACCCTCAATGAGGAAGGAGAAGTAGTTGAAAGAGAAATAAGAATTGAAGAGATAGTGGAGGAAGAAGGAGTAGAAGTTGAAGAAGAAGAAAAAATATTAGTTGAAAAACAGGAAGAAGAAGAGAGGTAGGAGAAAGAAAAAGAAGAAAAAGAAGAGAATATCATAGTTGAAGAAAAACAAACTGAAGAAGAAGTGGAAAAGACTGAAGAATTGGCAGAAGAAGATGAGGAAGAAGGATAAGAAGTTGAACAAGAAGATAATGATGATGATGATGATGAGGATAAAAGGATGATTAGGAAGAAGAGCAGGAGGAAGAAAAGGAGAAAGATGATGAGGAAGAAGAGAAGGAGGAAGAAAAGGAAGGAGATAAGGAAGAAGAGAAAGAGGATAATGAGAAGGAAGGAGAAGAGAAGGGAGAAGAGAAGAAAGGAGAGAAGGAAGAAAAAGAGGCTGAAGAAAAAGGCCAGGATGAAGCCAAAGCAGAAGAGGCGCTACACCAGCCTGGATGAAGAAGAAGAAGATGACAGGTTGGGGACCCCAGAGCAGACCCCACCTGATCAGCCGCTTGCAGACAGGAGTCTGCAGACAGGTAGGTCGACTGCAAACCTACCTGCAGGCACAGAAAGCATCAGTGAGCACTCACCTCAGCCATCACCTATCTCCCCTAGTTAAAGAATCCTTGGAAGAGCTGCTTAACGCAAGAATCTCACCTGACCTGCAAATCATAAATGCTAAGATTAACACCCTACTACAGAGGAATGCTCCTCAACCTCCTCCTCCCAACAATTCCAGAATGCCACTTGGCATGTCTGACTGGATGCACAGGGTAGAAAAGTAATTGACCATACTGGTTGATGCTGGGAAAAAGGGGGAAGGAGAGCAGGGAGAAGTAAGAGAAGTTCAGGTTTAGGAGATGAGAATGAAGAAGAGGCAAGATGTCCAATTAATTCAAGCTGGGACATCATGTCAAAGGAGGAAGGAATAAGCTGACCCTGAGCAGACTGATGATCAGCCTGCAGCCAAGAGAAGGAGGACCAGAGTTGGGAAGAGCTTATATTATAATGGGAAGGCAAATAGCTGTGGTTTGTTGAGGACTTTCTACATACCGAAGCTAGTCCAATGTGGGGATCTGCAAAGAAGCAGTTCATTGAAAAATTTTATATCTGGGAGTTATTCCAGGAGAAAAATTGCTCCCCACAGCAGACTTTTATCGACTTTATGGAATCAACATTTCCAAAGCTCTGGGCCATCTTAGTAAGACATGCAAAGGCATGGAATGCATACCCCATGGTTCCTCCCTTCAGACCTGAAGATCCTCCCACTTTGCAAAATAATGATTTGGACGAGCTTGCCTTACATAACGAGATAAGGAAGCTATGTGAAGAGCAAAAGTTCTCTTCCAAAGAAGAATAAGATTTTGCCTCTCTAGTTATCAGGAGGAAGTACGGCCTAGCACATATCAAGAAGAGACCAATCGGTGTAAAGCCTTATAGGCCTGCCAAGCAAACTGTCCGCAGAGGCAGATAAGATCTGTTTGTACTTGTATTTTTTTTATTGATTTTGAAAGACTTGTAATTTTTCTGTATTCTCAAAGCTGATATACATGTAAACAAAATAGGAGTTTTATATAAACAGTCATTTGACGACAACCTATAGTTGTCTCAAAACAAGACTGGTTTTTAGTTTGTGTCTTGCACTTATGTGCAGACCTGTGCATTTAAATAATTGCTTAAAGTTTTGCCATCATCAAAATAGGGGAAATTTTTTAGGAATACTTATTAGATTTTTGATGATGTCATCATTATATATATTCAAATGTATGTTTATTACTTGGCAAAATGTAAGAAAGAACCAAATGAGTATCTTCCATAGGCCAAATTGTGTTAAGTTAGAATACTTGGCAAAATGTAAAGAAAAAACAAATGATTATCTTCTATAGGCCATATAAGTTTGGCGTTAAAAAATCTGCTAAGTACAAATCAGATAAGTATCTATCAATCGAGTCTTGGTCAACTCACCTGTTCAGATAAGGTTGACCACAGTCGAGCTATATCAGGCAACCTTTATCAGAGAAGTTCTGGTCAGCAATTTAAATCAGCGAAGTTGGACCAGACTGCAGTCAAGAAGGAAAGTCGAGTCATCTGAAGTCTGACCATCAGATCAGTCAAAGTTCAAACAGGCCAGAAGACTACAGACAAGTCGGCACATCAGAGAAGTCGACAGCAGAGAAGGTTGACTGCACATTAGATAGGTTAACCTCAGAGAGATCAGTTAAGTGATCAGCCAAGTACTCCTGTCCACGTCAGCATACATTGAATAGTCAATATTTACGGAAAGTCACATACGGGCGATTAGAGACAGACTGGAGAGATTCCCGGAAAGGATATGAATTAAGTAATTCATCCAGACCCACACCTGAGACTTTAATCTTATTATATTCAAAAGATTCGGTGCCACCACATGAAAGTCATCACAACGGTTAGAATTGGATTAAAATATGGGAATCCAGCCTTGCAACGTTCAGTAAGAAAAAACAAAAAAGTCTATTTCTCCAACGGACGGATTTGTTACAGATTTGCATTGGCTATGGAGAAATGCTCAAGGATCGACACCTATATATATCCGAAGATTTGAAGTTGAGCAGTACGATGCGAACAATACTTACAAGCAATCAAAGTAAACAAAGCAATCTAAGCGAACTATAGCATCGTGAAAGAGCAGTACTCTAAGTTCATACTTGAAGAAAGCTCTTAGATAGAGAAGACAATCACTCGTGTCTTTAAAACCTGAGTTCGGGGTACTTCACTGGTTGAAGTTCGAGAGACTGTAAAGGCATCCAAAGATCGTAGATCAATAGGTGCAAGGCAGTCAAAGGGATTTGCAATGGCAAGGAATTCCACTAGTTGGAAGCTGTTGTAATTAGTTGAATCACTGTAATATTTATCACTGGTTGAGAATTATAGTGAGTTCATCTCTAACTGGTTTGGAGAAAAGTGGATTAGTAGAGGATTACCCCACCTCTGAGACCACTATAACTGCCTGCGTGTTTTACTGCTTTCATCATCATAATTAACTGCTGCATTCTTATTTAAGTGTTCCATTGATTATTTCTATATTCGTCATTAGCTGACTTCCGCACTTACATTAACTACAGACGACTCTAAGTCATATGTACCATCAGTTGAGAAACTCATCCTTTGTGGAAAAGAGTTTCAATAAGTCTATTCACCCCCCCTATAGACTTATTCCTGGACGACTTGTGACCTATACATAGTTAAAACCAATTACCGATTATCATTATAATAATCTTGTCAAACTCATAATCATATTCGTACTCCTATACGGATATTACACCAACAATCACATAACTTGGTTCTCAATATGAATATTCCATACTCATATCCAAAACACCAACACCTTACAGATGTTCATCATATAATTCAAGAATTCCTCAAGAACATGAATTAATCATATCCAATTAACATCACTTGTTCATAATCATCAAGATATCATAGTCCAATGTGTTATCTAACCTCTAATCTATCAAATTACCCTCATATTCCGATCAATACATACATATCATCATCTCCTTCAACATACACTTCATAATACATCAAGAATCACAACAATACTACCATATTCATCGTCATACGAAGCAAACAATGGTAACAACATCAAGAATCCGAAGTAAGGTGTAGAGTTGATCAATATACCTCAAGAACACAATCAAAAACCCCAAGAATCCACAATATCTTCATATCTCAAGCTCCACATCCATGCCTTAAAGTTCCCAATCCGTTTGGAAGAGCCAAAATCGGTCTCGGAGGGTTGAAGGGTGGAGAAACGACGTGAACATCTCAAAAAATGCCAAAGGGTCTCACACACACACACACACACACACACATATATATATATATATATAACTTCAACCATTACGTATGCTAAGTAATCCTCCTAACGTACGTAACCTTCTTTATATACGTTAACTGTCCTTGTTAGCCTACGTAACACTATTCTAGAGGCTACTGCCTCAATTCGTATCATGTATTACGTACGTAATGTCCATGCCGTAGCTTACGTAATGTAGCTGTTGACTTGCTACAGTGCGATACTTGTTTACGTACGTAATGTGCTATCCTTAACATATGTAAAGCTCGATGTTGACTCGCCTGTCCACATCCGCGCCGAAAGTTTCCGACACCGGGCCCACTCGTCGATCTCAGCTCGGACCTGTTCGATTCTCTTCATAATGTACGTTATGTACTCTACCTAACATACGTTAAGCTCTCATCGTTACGTACGTAAGCTTCTATGCTTAGGGTACTCTACGCTTGCATATTACGTACGTAAGCTCCTATGCTTAACGTACGTAATGGCTTTTATACTTAGCCATTTACAACTGTTCATGCCCGTCGTCTCAATATACCGAACATGTACACGCGACATACTGAATACATATGCTCGTTCCGATAACATTCTCATATGATACACCTGATACACGATATCCCCAAATGCAATTATCAACCAAGTACGACAATTATCCTTACACAATTGTCTCAGTCCTTAAATTATATTATCCATACTGTAATATCCTACACTGTGTAATATAACTCGGGTAAAATAATGCAAAATATTTATACTGAAATTCCGGGATATTACATTGTTGGTTCGCTAATAAATTATGCGATTGTCCTTGAATCTCGAAACACGAAGCCGAAACCGAAGGAAAGATCTATAGCTTTAAAATCTAAGAAGATGTCAAGAAATGATGAAGCTATCCTAGTTGATGACGATGATGAAGAATCGGCTTTTTATGCCAAAAACATCAATAAGTATCAAAACTTATTAAACCGGAGAAGAAGAGACCTCAACTTGCAAGTCCGAAACGAGTCAAATCGGTTCGACAATAATTGTCCAAATTGTGGAAAATCCGGTCACTTTGCGAATAATTGTCGTGACTCGACTTCTAAGAAGGAAGTACTGATAGCCACCTGGAGTGATGAGGATGAAGAATAAAATAATATTCAAAACAATCTCGCACTCATGGCAAGGAGCTCATTTGACGATAGTGACGGCGAAAGCCAGGTAAGTACCTCGTCTCATGACGAACTTTTTGATGCTTTCGAACAATTACACGTGGATTTCCAAAATCCGCTAAAAGATAATAAATCCCATAAAATTAAAAATAAATTTTTGGAAGATGAAATCTTCAAATTACAAGAAAAATTGAAATTTATTGAAATCGATCATTCTCTATGCCTTGAAAATGAAAATAATTTAAGGAATGATTTATTAAAAGTTCAAAATGAACTCAAAAATTTAATGAACAAATTTTTTCTCGGAAATGAAAAATTTGAAAAATTACTTAGTGTTCAAAAAATTTCGTTTAATAAACAAGGTTTAGGATTCAAACATAATGATAAAAATGAATCCTTAAATTTCAAACTATCCCAATGTGGTAAATATTTAAAATTCGGGCATCACATTTCAAACTGTAAAAACCCAAGACGAACAATCAAAATAAAGAAAATATGGATTCCAAAAGGAACCATAATACCAAACATCATCTATTTACCAAATAAAAATGACCAATAGTCGGTTGGATCACCAAAATTCAAAATTAATTATTTTAAAATAATAGGTATTTAACTTAGGGGGAGTTATTTTTTTAAAAGAAAAAGGGGAGATATTTTTCAGGGGGAGTTTTACCCATTTCTTTTCACATTTATTTTTTCATTAATTTTATGATTTTCATGCATTTTTTGCTAATGACAAAAAGAGTGAGAGGATGAGGAGAAAAATAAGAGAAACATATAATCGGAAGAAGAAGAGGAAATGAGAAGGTATGAAGGGAGAAGAAAACTAAAGAAAAACAAAGCCAAAAACTTTAATCTGTATATATTTTTTGTAATTTTGCAGGTATAAATTCCATCGAAGTATTGTTGTTTTGTCATCATCAAAAAGGGGGAGATTGTTGGAATATTTTATTCCACACATTCAATTTAGAGGTTTTGATGATAAGTTGCTAAACAAAGAAAAACAACAATTAATCAACAAGAAGTCGAAGACACAAAAACTGGACAGAAGAACAGTTAACGCACGCTAACACAAAGATTAGCGCATGCAAGAAAGCTACGATACCGTACGCTACGAAGTATGCATAACGTACGCTATGCATGGTAAAGTTCGAAATCAAATAAACCAATCTGTTGGATTGATTCTAGAAGGTCAAAAAGCATGCAACGGATATGTACTTTAACGTACGCTACGAGCTGTGTCTAACGTACACTGAAGCATGCGACGTAATGAAGTAGGTCATCATATCAACGGATATCTGCGGTTTATATAATGTACGCAATCAGCATGGCTTACGTACGGTACAAGGAGAATATAACGTACGCTACGATGAAAGCTAACGTACGCCACGTAAGAGGCGGAAGCTACTGGACTGAAACGAATAGAAGCTAACGTACGCTACATGGAAGTGTTACATACGCTAAAGGCATTACGTATGCTATACATGAATCATAACGTATGCCATGAACAGACCAGTGACCAACGGCTAGTCTAGGCCTTGATGCCTATAAATACCACTTCATATGGTATTCACCAAACAACAACTTCAAGCAGGACTTATATACTTCAGATATCATTATCTTTATTATTATTGTTGTAATCGAGCTTAATTCATAAGAGTTCAAGTTTCTAATTCACTCAACCAGATACAAGAGAAAAGAAAGGATTATAGATTTGATTCGGTGTTATTAGGATCGTGGATCCGGCATTGTTGGAATCATAATCTAAATCCAAGTGAGTTTTTTCTAGTACCGATCGAAAGCTAGAATGGTTGATTCCTTATCCGATATAAAAGGAAAATGGTTTATCTTGGACTGATATAAAGATAAGATTGTAACGGTTTATCTTGGACCGATAGAAGATAATATTGTAACGGTTTACCTCGGACTGATAGAAGATAAAGTGGAAAGATTTATCTTAAGCCTATAGAAAAGATATAAAGAGAGGACGTAGGCACATTGCCGAACCTCAATATATTATAGTGTTATTTACATTCCGCACTTAATCGCTTCCACAATCGCAAAAGAATTTTATATTCTTAACCGCACTATCTAAACCCCCCTTCTAGTGGCGGTACAGACCCAATATAAAGGAATGGTTTATATTAACGGTTTAAACACATTCAGCCCCGAGGTAGGACTGTAGTAATTGCCGCAGGCTAGAGTGTGAATAGAGTTATGGAGGGCTAAGGTTCGAGCGTAGCTTTTAATGGTAGAATAAGAGTAACAAATGTAGTTCGAAATTCTGAAGCCGTTAAGCAAAGATGTCAACGTCTCACCTACTAGATAGGGAGATATTGAAACTGCTGGGTTTGGTACCGCCACCTGAGAGGAGGATAATAGTGCGGCGTAGAGCTTTCAAACTCTTTTGTGATTGTGGAAGCGTATTTAAATTGCGGAAGATAAACGACACAAGATTTATAGAGGTTTGGCCAAATATGCCTACGTCCTCTCTTCGTATCTTTTTCTATAGGTTTAAGATAAACCTTTTCGCCTCGTCTTCTATCGGTCCGAGGAAAACTGTTACACTATTATCTTTTTGTCGGTCCAAGATAAACCATTTTTCTTTTCTATCGAACAAGGAATCAACCTATCTAGATTCTATTAGTACTATACAAACCTCACTTGGATTAAGATTGTGATTCTAATAATGCCGGATCATTGATCCTAATATCACCGAATCAAATCTTCAATCCTTTCTTTCCTCTCGTGTATAGTTGAGTGAATTAAACACTCGAATTCTTATCAATTTGCTTGAAGTTGTTGTATCTTGAATACCATATGAAGGGGTATTTATAGGCTTCAAGGCCTAAACTAGCCGCTGGGAACTGACTCCTCATAGACTACGCTATCCATCACCTATAGCGTCTGTTAAGCATATTGCTGTTAGGAGTATGCCCTCGAATGCCACTCAGAGGATGTTGACTGAGAGCATTGTACTTGTTATTATGTAAATCATGATCATAAGGCAATTGTTTGTTTCTTTATTTGCTGGTAGTCACTGGTATTCCTGACTCATAAATATATATAGAAACTA
Source organism: Orobanche coerulescens (assembly GCA_033398695.1). Classification (NCBI taxonomy): domain Eukaryota; kingdom Viridiplantae; phylum Streptophyta; class Magnoliopsida; order Lamiales; family Orobanchaceae; genus Orobanche; species Orobanche coerulescens. Next base: position 98,146,725 of record CM065818.1, on the reverse strand, counting down.
GTCCGTGTATTTGAGAGCAAAACATTCCGCTTCTTATTGGATAAGGGGATCGGCACCGGAAAGGTTATGGCTCAAATACTTAATTGTTCGCAAGTCGATGAAACTTGACTGGGCGTTAAGTTTATGTGAAGACTTGAATGACATGTTCTTTGACTTGGAGAGTGCTTGTCGAACACTAATGGTTAGTGGGAGCACACGTTATATGTGTGCTAATTGGATTAGTATACTCGAACCAACTCACCCTCGATTCGTCACACGGATTTCACTCTGGGACAGTCAATGACGGGATCAAAAGGTTGTGATAGGTATTCGTGAACCTTCGACTTGAGGATTTAGTAGGTATGTGCTTGTGAGGTTAAGATTTTCATTAGAGTAGTTCGACCCAGAAAACCAGAAGGTGGGGGCCAATCTCAACATGCATCGTGACAGGCAAGTAGTAGGTCCTACTGAATGCCAAGATAGAATTCTTTCTCCTGTTAGTGAACAGGTTATATGTCATATGTGGTTATTGGCAGATGAGATCATAAGTCTTTTGACAAAGCATTGGAGCTAGTTGTATTAGATACACGAGAGCTCAGTGATCTCGATTTGCATTAACTCATGCATAGCGTCAAGTACAGATAGGGTTTGACTGACCGTGACGCTATAACTTGATCGGGAAATTTGAAAGAAGGGTTTATACGTATACTGGTATTCACAACAAAGTGGTTCTTGAATGATCCCAATCATTCGTTCTCAGTTAGGGTACAGTGTAGGTCGCCAGGCTGGCTAGGTGGTGCTACTACTCTTTGGTTCCTCCCATTGCTAACTGAGACGGACCTACCGAGTCGCGCAATAGGATTGACGACGGAATGAATCGAGCTAATTCTCTCTTTATAAATATTAGATATTGGATATCTAATTTATTGGGACATTGGATGTCTAAATTAATTAATTGGACAAATAAATTTACGGCCTAATTAATTAAATAAATTACTGGTTGATTAGTTTAATTCATAGATATAATTATTTCTTGGAGAAATTAATTATATTATTTTGTATTTGATATAATTAATTAGATTAATTAATTGATATAAATACATCGGAACGGAATTGAAGTTCATCTGTGTAGACTCACGAGAGTCCGAAATGAACCTAACTCGTCCGATTCCTTCTAGATGGCCGCCCCAACCTACTCCCTTTTTAATATAGTCTTGGTCTTCACCTTAATAGGTGGAAGACAAAGATATAAAGAGATATGTTATCTATTTTAATAATAAAAGGTGACTTTAGGTAAGATAATGAAGAATATAAATTGAAGACTACACTAACTCTCAATACACTTGATACCTCACGGCTTTGAGAGAGAAAAATAGAAGAATAGTCATCATCTTCTTCATTCATATTCCTTGAGTGTTTATTGGAGAAAAATAGAGAAATAATAAGAGAGAAATTTTGATAAACATACTTGGAGTATATTCATCAAATCAAAAGCTTCTACCACCTTGCTCTAGCCGTATCCTTGGAGGATAGCAACGCATTGTCATTCCGATCATTTCTCCGACGCGTGGCAAGTAGTGACGCGGTGCTTTCATTGTTGGATCATTCAAGAACTTGGAGCGGATTGGATTCGTGGATAGCAGTTAAAGCTTGGGGAATCATCTTCAAGACGTACACCATTTAATCAACAAACTACGATGATATGATTCCTTATCTTCCTTGTTTTCGTATTATATTCATATATACGTAGCTTGATCGATCCTCGTAGAGATTCAGATTGAATTATTTTTCGTTTTACCGCTTCCGATGGGCCTTCGTTTTAGGCACCGAATCCCAATAGTGGTATCGTAAAGTAGGTCTTGCGATCGTATATAAGATATTTAGCATTTGGATGCTTGATTGGATGTTCTTATGATTTGGAATCATAATCGTATTAATTGTTGATTTTCTATTGTTCATCTAAAAATTAATTTTTCATGATTTTATGTTACAGTATAAATCTATTTTTCTTTTGAAAAACTGATTTAAATGTGTAATATAAAGATTAAAAAAATATTATTTTTGGAATTGGGGCGAAAAATGAGCTGAAAACGTAAATGGACCCGGTAGCTTGGAGCTATCCGGGCACTGCCATGCGGTCCTATTCTGTGGAGCGGTCTGGCCCTGTGCCGGACATGATCGGCATCCTGCCGGCCGCTTCCAGGCAGTGGTCGTGATCCAGGACGGCCCTACTCGATAGCCTGCTGGGCAGTACCCCGGGCTTGGCCCGGCCGTGTTTTTCGACTCCGTTTTTTATATTTCGTTCGATAATTAATTTCCCACAAATTAAATTGGATCTAATTTGACTAAGATATTATTATGCTAATTTTAGTCTTAGGGGAATTAATTTAATGAAAGATTTTCTCATCCAGAACAAGTTATAATTAACGGTTGTTTGAATTAATTTGACTAATTCGTTTGGATGGATTAATTTATATTGATTGGATTAATATTTAGATTAATTATGAATGCCATTTATTTAATGTGTTTGATATATTATTTTTGAATGGTGATGTGGTTCATGGACTTAGTTTTGAATCGTTCAATTTTATTCGATTGGGTTGTAAAGGCCGTTTTGAGCCTATTTATTTTACTAGAAATATTTGTATCTAGGATGCAATTTTTCAATGTAAAATTTATATGTAATGACGAAGACCGGAGGAAGATCCATTCGAGAAGACCGAAGACTCTTAATTAGATTACAGAGTTTTTGATTCTAGGAACGGTCCATGAACTACATGTTGATAGCAATTAGGTTGTGAATGTTTATTCATATGGTATCAATGCACAAATGCGCTTAAATGAATTAATGTGCAAAGTATAACATTAATCGCGAAAATTCTCCCACGACAAATTATTAAGTTTAAAAGGTTTCAAGGTTTTCCTTCCCTCCATCGAGCTTTTGGAAAATTGAAATCCAAACCGGATGTGCTATGCTTCCGAGTTATCGGGGTAGTCGTTCGGGGAGGATGGATAAATTACCGGGAGCACATTGGATGCCTTCGGTTGGAGCAAATTTTATCCCTATAAACGTGATAGGTTTCCAGATAAGATTTAATTGTGAAACTGATTTGTATCGATGGTATAAACTTAACTTGTTCAGGAACCATAGAAACCGTATAGGTTGAAGGGATTGAACAAGGGGAAAAAGAAGATCGAATCATCCATTAGATGGGTTGTTGGTGTTGAACACCACTTTATGAAAATTAATAGACTAGAAACATGTTCGGTTTCCCTCTATTAAAATTTATAAAGAACTCGATCACCACTATGAAGTATAGTGAACGATAATTTCGGATTTCACATGGGAGTGAGTTATTCCGATAAAAATAATTGGAGTTGGGTTAAAGAATAGATAAGACCTTAATTCTATACTCGGATCATAATTAAACGAGTCTCTAATTAACCTGTCGTACTTAATGCAGACATAACTCTCAATATGACAATGAACCCAATCGCAATTCTTCTCGAAAAGAACACCTTAATCGGACCTAACTTTGTGGATTAGCTCCACAATCTAATGATAGTCCTCAGTATAGAAGCACTGGGATACGTCTTGGATACGGACATTCGGGCGCCTCCGGTGCGGATAAGAGCCAATCAGGAAGAGATTGAAAACCACGAAAAGTGGGTTAAGGATGACGTAAAAGTACGTGCTTATATGATGGCTTCTATGTCTAATGAGCTTCAAAGAGCTCATGAGAAAATGACTTCTGCTAGGCAGATTTTATCTCACTTAATCGAGCTTTATGGTGAGCATAGTCGAACTGCTAGATATGAGATATCTAAGCAACTGTTCGGTGCAAGGATGAAGAAAGGTGAGAAGGTTGGGGACCACGTACTCAAAATGATATCTATGATCGAGAGATTGGAGGCTCTTGATTTTAAGATGGATACTTCTCTGAAGACCAACCTTATCCTACAGTCTCTCCCTGATTCCTTCTCACAGTTTGTAATGAAACTGCAATGAGATTGCGTGCAACTTAGTAGGGTTGATGAACAAACTCGTGACCGCTCGGTCTCAGATGAAGACTCCGCGGATGAAGGAGTCTGCCCTTGTGATTTCTTCTGGACCTCGGAGGTCTAAGAATAAGAAGAAATAGACTAAGAAGCAGACGGGACCACAAGTCAAGGACCTTAAGGGTAAGGGCAAGGCCCCAATAGTTCCGAAGAGCAAGAATAAAAAGGACGCTTGTCTCAAATGCGGTGAGATGGGCACTGGGCTAGAGATTGTCCCATTCTTCATGACACTTCAGGTATGGAAATTTTAGTTTTGGAAACAAATTGTTCTGCTACTATATTTTCTACTTCTTGAATACTGGATTCTAGTGCTAGTTCTCATATTTGTACCATGAATCAGGATCTGGAACAAAGTAGGAAGCTTGGAGCTGGGGAAGTGATGATTACTGTCGGAAGTGGGCATAGTGTCAAGAAAACTGACATAGGATCACTTCTTTTTGGTTTAGAATACGATTTTGTTTTGACTTTAGAAGATGTACATTTTTTCCCCAAGGGGCATAAAAACATTGTATCTATTCCGGTCATGGATCAGAAAGGCTTTTCAATTTTCATTGGTGATGGTTCCTGCAAAAGTTATTTTAGAAATAAACTAGTGGGCACTGCTACATTGTTGAATGGACTGTATCATCTAAACCTTAGTAACAAAGTCGTTGTGAATACTATGACTAGGAAGCGTGGTATGGATGAAACTAATCAAGTTTTGAAATGACATATTAGACTTGGTCATGTTGGTCAGACCAAGGTTTACAAAATGGAAAAGGATGGACTTATGGGTCCATTGGGATCGGATCCCTTTCCTATTTGTGAATCTTGCCTTAAAGGCAAAATGACTAAGTTCCCCTTCATAGGGACTTCTGAAAGAGCCGCTGATAAACTAGGATTAATCATACCGACGTATGTGGTGCTTTGGAATCAGCACGTGATGGATATCAGTACTTCATTACGTTTACAGATGATCATACTAGGTATGGTTACATATACTTAATGAAACATAAATTCGAGGCCTTTGAAAAATTCCTAGAATTTAAGGCCCTAGTCGAAAAACAAACTGGTAATCATATCAAAGCACTTCGGTCGGACCTAGGTGGCGAGTATATGAGTGCGGAGTTTGACGAGTTCCTAAAGGAACATGGAATAGTATCACAACTAACACCTCCAGGCACTCCTCAGTTAAATGATGTGTCAGAAAGAAGGAACCGGACCTTGTTGAACATGGTCCGTTATATGCTGGGCTATACTGACTTACCGATTTACCTGGGGGTATGCACTCCTGACTACTGCTTATATCTTGAATAGATGTCCTTCCAAATCCATTCCTAAAACTCCACATGAGATGTGCGAGGGCAGGAAACCAAGTCTTAATCACATTAGGATTTGGGGATGTCCCGCCTATGTCAAGAAGACTAAGGTGGACAAGTTGGAAGCGAGGTTTGTGAAGGGACCTTTCATTGGATTCCCATTTGGGACAATGGATTATCTATTCTACATGCCCGAAGATCGAAATATCATTGATGCTTTGCAAGCACATTTCCCGGAAGATGAGTTCATTCAGGAAGGCGGAGCAGGTAGAAGTATTTCTTTGGAAGAATACAATGAAACTCCTCAGGAGACACCTGTGCAAGAAATTGGAACCAAACCTTCTAAAACACAAGTATAACTACCTCGTAGGTCTAGTAGGGTGTTTCATTTACCTGAGAGGTATGGCCTTGTGCACCTGGAGGAGATGAGTCTCCATGAGGTTCCAAGTGATAGCCAAGAGACCTACCTAACGACCTATGACCAAGCGATGGTGGATGTAGACTCCGCGAAATGGCATGAAGCTATGGAAGTTGAGATAGACTCGATGCATGTCAATCAGGTCTGGACTCTTGTAGACCGCCCCGAGGGCATAGTGCCTATTGGGAACAAGTGGATCTATAAGAGAAAGACTGATTGTGATGGCAAGGTTGACGCCTATAAGGCCAGGCCTGTGGCAAAGGGTTATACCCAAAAGAAAGGAATCGATTACCACGATACCTTCTCGACCGTAGCTATGATCAAGTCTATTCGCATGATGCTTGCTATAGCTGCCTACCACGATTATGAGATATGGCAAATGTACGTAAAGATGGCTTTCCTAAATGGATTCCTCGAGGAGGAAATATATATGGAGCAGCCTAAAGGCTTTGTGTTCGAGGTCGATATTCAGAAAGTGTGCAAGCTTCAGCTTTCCATTTATAGACTGAAGCAAGCTTCGCGTAGTTGGAACCTTCGTTTGACAAGGCAGTCAAAGAGTTTTACTTCATGCAAAATTAAGAGGAACCTTGTGTATACAAGAGGGTTAGTTGGAGCAAGATCACATTCTAATTACTATATGTAGATGACATTCTACTAATAGGAAATGATGTGGGAATGTTCAGTTCTGTGAAAGCTTGCCTTTCGAGTAATTTATCCATGAAAGACTTGGGAGAGGCAACCTATATTCTTGGTATTCGGCTCTACCGGGATAGAGCGAAGAGAATGATAGGTCTTTCCCAAGCCCTCTATATAGATAAGATCTTAAAGCGATTTAAGATGGATGATTCTAAAAGAGGGTTCCTGCCGATGCGACATAGAATACTCTCCTCGAAGATGTGTCCTCAAAGTGAGGAACAACGAAAGGAAATGAGTAATATACCATATGCTTCGGCCATGGGTAGCTTTATGTATGCTATGTTGTGTACGAGACCTGACATTGTGTATGCTGTGAGCGTGGTAAGTAGGTTTCAGGCAAACCCAGGTAGGGAATATTAGACTGCCGTAAAGAACGTTCTCAAGTACTTAAGAAGGACTAGAGATATGGTTTTGATGTATGGCGATGGAGAACTGAATGTGGTGGGATTCACTGATTCGGACTTCCGAGGATAAAAAGACGATTCTATGTCTACTTCTGGCTACATATTTACTCTTAATGGAGGAGCAGTATCTTGGCATAGCACCAAGCAAAGCACGATTGCTGATTCCACCTATCAAGCTGAGTATCAAGCAGCCTCGGAGGCTTCCAAGGAAGAGTTCTGGATTAAGAAGTTTCTGGGAGAACTTCAAGTGATACCATGTGCTGAGCTGCCTGGCCCGCTATACTGCGACAACGACGGAGCTGTAGTGCAGGCAAAGGAGACGAGGTTTCACAACAGTACCAAACACATTGAGAGGAAGTATAATCTCATAAGAGAATTTGTTCACAAGGGATACATTGTGCTACATAGAGTAGACTCAACCGACAACATCGCTGATCTACTGACAAAGCCACTTTCTCAGACTAGCTTGAAGCGTCATCTGGAGAACATGGGTATTAGATACCATAGTGTGTGGCATTGAGTGCAAGTGGGAGATTGTTAGGAGTATGCCCTCGAATGCCACTCAGAGGATGTTGAGTGAGGGCATTGTAATTGTCATTATGCAAATCTTTATCATAAGGCAATTGTTTGTTTCTTTATTTACTGATAGTCACTGGTATTCCTGACTCGTAAATATATATAGAAACTAGTCCGCATATTTGAGAGCAAAACAGTCCAATCCTTATTGGATAAGAGGATCGGCACTGGAAAGGTTATGGCTCAAATACTTAATCGTTCGCAAGTTGATGAAACTGGACTGGGCGTTAAGTTTATGTGAAGACTTGTATGACGTGTTCTTTGACTTGGACAGTGCCTGTCGAACCCTAATTTTTAGTGAGAGCACATGTTATAGGTATGCTAATTAGATTAGTATACTCGAACCGACTCACCCTCGATTCGTCACACGGATTTCACTCCCGGACAGTCAATGACAGAATTGAAAGGTTGTGATAGGTATTCGTAAACCTTTGACTTGAGCATTTAGTAGGGATGTGCTTGTGACGTTAAGATTTTCATTAGAGTAGTTCGACCCAGAAAACCGGAAGGTGGGGGTCAACCTCGACATGCATCTTGACGGGCAAGTAGCAGGTCCTACTGAATGCCAAGATAGAATTCTTTCTCCTATTATTGAACAGGTTATATGTCCTATGTGGTTATTGGCAGATGAGATCATAAGTCTTTGGCCAAAGCATTGGAGCTAGTTGTATTGGATACACGAGATCTCAATGATCTCGATTTGTATTAACTCATGCATAGCATCAAGTACAGATAGGGTTTGACTGACCGTGACCCTATAACTTGATCAGGACATTTGAAAGAAGGGTTTATACGTATACTGGTATTCACGACAGAATGGTTCTTGAATGATCCCAATCATTTGTTCCCAGTTGGGGTACAGTGTAGGCCGCCAGGCTGGCTAGGTGGTGCTACTACTCTTTGGTTTCTCCCATTGCTAACTGAGACGGACCTACCGAGTCGCCCAATAGGATTGACGACAGAATGAATCAAGCTAATTCTATCTTTATAAATATTTGATATTGGATATCTAATTTATTGGGACATTGGATGTCTAAATTAATTTATTGGATAAATTAATTTACGGCCTAATGAATTAAATAAATTACTGGGTGATTAGTTTAATTCATAGATATAATTATTTCTTGGAGAAATTAATTGATATAAGTACATCGGAACGGAATTGGAGTTCATCTGTTTGGACGCGCGGGAGTCCAAAATGAACCGAACTCGTCCTATTCCTTCTAGATGGCCGCCCCAACCTACACCCCTTTTAATATAGTCTTGGTCTTCACCTTAATAGGTTGAAGACAAAGATATAAAGAGATATGGTATCTCTTTTTATAATAAAAGGTGACTTTAGGTAAGATAATGAAGAATATAAAGTGAAGACTACCCCAACTCTCAATACACTTGATACCTCACTGCTTTGAGAGAGAAAAGAGAGAAGAATAGTCATCATCTTCTTCATTCATATTCCTTGCGTTTTTCTTGGACAAAAATAGAGAAACAATAAGAGAGAAATTTTGAAAAACATACGTGGAATATATTCATCAAATCAAAAGCTTCTACCACCTTGCTCTAGCCGTATCCTTGGAGGATAGCAAGGCCTTGTCATTCCGATCATTTCTCCAGCGCGTGGCAAGTAGAGACGCGGTGCTTTCGACGTTGGATCATTCAAGAGCTTGGAGCGGATTGGATTCGTGGATAGCATTTAAAGCTTGAGGAATCATCTTCAAGATGTACACCATTTAAGCAACAGACTACGAGGGTATGATTCCTTATCTTCCTTGTTTTTGTATTATATTTGTATATACGTAGCTTGATTGGTCTTTGTCGGGTTTCGAATCGAATTATTTTTCATTTTACCTCTTCCACTGGGCCTTCGTTTTAGGCACCGAATCCCAACAATTGCGTACGTTATACTTATACGTTGCGTATGTTAACTATTGCTCTGATCAGTCCAGTAGCTTCTGACTCTTCCATTACATACATTATCACTTCTTCTAGTGTACGTTATGTCTTCACCGTAGCGTACGTTATGTAGTATACACTACGTACGTTATAGGCCATGTATCCGTTGCATGTTGGCCTACTCCATGACGTTGTCATTCCGTTCAATGGTTCCAATATTTGAATTCATATTCAAACTATCATTACGTACATTAAGCATAAATGCTTACGTATGTTATCCATGCACCGTAGCGTGCGTTATTCACTTCATGTAGCGTGCGCTGTTTCTTTGGTGATTTTCTGTCCACTCTTGTGTCTTCGACTACTTCTTGACTCGTTGTTTTTTTCTTGATTCATTGTTGTTTTTCTTTGTTTAGCAACTTATCATCAAAACCTCAATTATAAATGTATGGAATAAAATATTCCAACAATCTCCCCCGTTTTGATGATGACAAAACAACAATTCTTCGATGAGATTTACCTGCAAAAAATATATATAAAAAATATACAGATCAAAGTTTTCGGCTTTGTCCGTTTCATTAGTTCTTTTAGACTTCATTTTCTTCTCCCCATTATATTTTTTTTCTTTTTCTCGACTTTCTCGACCTTCAATCTTCTCTCCCTTTTTGTCATTAGCAAAAAGTGCATGAAATATCATAAAATCAATAATAAAATTCTTCTCCCCTATTGATAATAAAAATATGAGACAATAATGGGTAAAACTCCCTCTGAAAAATAGATCTCCTCTTAAAAAAATGATAACCCCCCTCAGTTAAATACTAATAAAAATACTAATTTATGAAATATTTTAATTTTGAATTTTGGGAATCCAACCGACTCTTGGTCGTTTTTCATTTGGTAAATAGACGATATTTGGTATGATGGTTCCTTTTGGAGTCCATATTTTCTTAATTTTTATTGTAACGCCCTAACCCAACAAGGGTAGAAGTATCACATTATGGTGCCAAATCAGAACATACAACGCAAGCAGAAGACTTCTAAACATAATAATTACAAAGGGATTCTAAGAGAACAAAAGAAATGCTAACTCTACACAATATGTAATACAAATCCCAAAGTAAATCCAATCCAAGTCTAATCGAGATGCAAATGGGCTTCTAATCCTCAGGGTAGTCCACTAAGAGCTCCTATGTACTCTTTGTAATACCCGTAATTTTGATTCCCGGTAATTTTCTATTTTTGGCGGAAGTCCGTTTTGACAACTCGCTTGGGACCGTTTCGTCACCCTGAGAATGATTAATTCTACACTTTTTGACATCCGAGTTCGTTTCGGTATCGTTATGTTGAGTTCCGTGCTTTTCAGCGACTTTTCCACACTTGAGTTCGATTCTTGCGAATCTCGTTCTAAACTGCTATTTCGAGTTTCCCATAAGTCCGTTTAACTTTGTTAGAAGTGTTGTGAACTTAGGTTTGGTTATTCGATCGCGTATCGTGATTTTCGGGCGTTATGGGCCGTTTTGTAATTTACCCAAAGTTATGGGTATTCTATCTGTATTCGTTGTCTCGACTCTTTTCTCGGTCGCGTATGATTAATTATTACATTACGCTTTCATTTCGGGTCGTTGATGTTGTCAGCGAACTTTTCGTCGTGTTCGTTAAAACGCGTTTTGGAAATCGAGTCGCCGAGCCACAGTGGTCGCACGCTGGCCGGACGATGCAGGATCCGGGACGGCCGCAGTTCTCGCCGGACGATGGCGGGCCGACAGCGAGCACGCGAGAACCGGCGTAGCGCACGCTACGGCCGGGATGCTGCGCGCGCTAGCTCGGCAGTGTAGCGCACGCTGTCGAGTCAGCCCAGCGTACGCTATCGGGCCTGGGCAGAGGGATTCTGAGGTTCTGGACTCGGGTAGAATCGGCAGGTAGCGCACGCTACTGCCGGTCGTTGCGCACGCTGACCGGCAGGGGTAGCGCACGCTGTCGGCCGACTAGCGTACGTTACCGGGATGAGCTTGCTAGTCCAGAGGCTACAGGATAGGTCGGCTAGAGCGCACAGGCTTCCGGCCGTAGCGCACGCTAGCGGGAGTCGGGCGGACGAGTCATGGTCGGCAGAACTGGTCGGTGGTGCCGGGTCATGCGGGCCATGGCCGAGAGTGCTGGGCCGATACTGGCCGATAGCGCACGCTAGTCGAGGAAGGCTAGCGCACGCTAGTTCCGACCCAGTATATAATTGACAGACCAACGACTTTTTCATCCATTTTTCATTTCATTTCTCTTCGGTCCGCGGCTGGGGTTTTGGAGGAGACGAAACCATGTTGTTGAACAACAAATCCATGAAGTTCCTGAGTTCATATCATGGATCGATCACCGTATAACATCCTTCGATCCAGCGAATCAAGGTTAGATCTCTAGAACCCTACTTTTGGGGAGATTTGGATATTTTCGCGGTTTTGTCCGATTCATTCGGTTTTGCTGAGTAATTCATGATGAATATGATTAATCTTGTTGGTACTCTTAGTTTCCCTACGGATTCATGGTATATTTCATGATTTTTACGAAATCGAGAGGGTTTGGTTGTGGTTCGCCCTCGTTGTCATTTTTTATACGAATATACATGAATCGTAGGCGGGTTTCCGGGCGTATTCCAATTCCGTATTCGTTTAGAATCTGTTGTGATGGTATTCTTCGAATCGTTAGGTTCGGTTTCGATGGTTCCTAGCATTCGTCGGTGACTTTCCGTTCCGTTCGTTGCGTCGTCGATTATTCAAGGCAAGTATACATTTATGATTGTACGTTCTCGACTTTAAAAGTATGAAATATTGATGGTATGATTATTTCTAGCCACTCCGGGACGGGCCGATGGTCCTCTGAGGGTTTTGTAGCCTCTGGTGCGATTCCACGGTTGATATGAACGAACCGTTTCTACGGCATTCATATGAAATAATGTTGGCATGTAATGAACGAACCGTTTTGACGGCATTCCTACATGTAACGGCGTATGATATGAACAAACCGTTTCTACGGCATTCACATACGTCTTGAGATTTTAGTCATTCCGGAATACTAGTCTTGAATTGATGAATTGACGGACTACATTTACTTTATTGTCGAGGAGTATTATGTTTCATACTGTTATACTTGCACTAGCTATTCGACGGCTAACCCCTTTATGGGGGAAATACCTTTTATGTATTTCAGGTTCCAGGAGAGAGGACAGGCGGGTATCGGGTCGACATGAAGATGATGGGCAAGTGTGATACTGTGTCTTGTCTCCGGTTATCTTTTTGGATTCCTCCATTCAGTGTTGTTGTACTGGAATGGATTTTAAATACTCGAGTATTGTATTTTAGTTTCCCTTGATGTTCCGGCCTGTGTTGCCGAGGTATTGATTTGTGCAGTAATGTATATGGTTTCATTGGTTATGGTTTTGAATACCATTTGTATCGTCTTTCTTTCCATTGTATGTAGACCTTCTCGGTCAAGTTTTATAGTTCCGCATATGTTTAGCCTTTTGTGTCCCACGGCGGGGCTCACGGCGCTGTAATATACCCTAAATAACTTGGGGGTGTTACAAAATATGGTATCAGAGCTTAGGTTTATGGATACCTAGGCTGTCGGTCTTTTGGGTCGATTGAGTCATCATTTGCCCACAGTATCACTACTCTGCCATCATCACAGTGCGACCGGTACTTGTAAGTCCTCTCACTCTTCTTGTATTTTCTTGACCGTTTCGTTTTTAGCTTGGTGTTCTTTAGAATTGGTCACTTTGAGAAGGTGTGATTTGGATTGTACTTCCGCACGTGTGTGCCCTTTAGAATGTTGGATGTAAGGAGAAGAAGTCGTGACTGTGATTACGGACGTGAACCCTTCCTTGAGATTTTGTCAAATTGCTAATCTCGATATTAGCGTGTATCGGTTTTGTGTTGAGACTTTGTTGGGAGTCACATGCTAGTACCACGGGAGGTCATCGACTTCACAGACCTGTAAGTATGTTGTTTGGATTATTCGATAATTCTTGGTTATCTTGGTGATTTTGGATTTATATGTTGGATAATTGTGCTTGAGGGTGATGTGAACGAATGACAATGTTGCTGAATGCGTATATGTATTCATTGTGCCGTATGATCGTTTGGTATGTCGAGATGTTGGTAGAGAATAGCGGAAAATGGCTAAGTACAGCTACGTTAGCGCACGCTACAAGGTATGCCTAGCGCGCGCTAAGATATATACTTAGCGTACGCTACGGTGCATACTTAGCGCACGCTAAGAGATTCGGTTACGTACGCTAAGGAGGACCCCTAACGTACGTAACGACTTGCTGGGTTATTTTCGGAAGGTGGCCGACAGGTAGGCCCAGGTTGATTTTTATATTCAGTTAGCGCACGCTAACGCATGTTGGTTAGCGCACGCTAACACCAGATCGCCAATAATGGAATCTTAGCTTCGGCGGGTGGACCCGGCCATGTTCGACGCGTGTCCAGATAAGGTCAACGAGTGCTTGTCGTGTAGAGCTAGCGCACGTTAAAACCGTATGATTAGCGCACGCTAATTCCATATCGGTCAAAGGAATCCCGATAATCGCGGATGCTTTCGGCATGTGGGGGCACGATACTATATCAAGTCAATGCCTGTTAGCATACACTAATGCATGGGCATTACGTACGTTAGATGAATTTCGAAGCAATGTAGTAGCTTCTGGACTGCCCGATAGCGCACGCTATCAAAGAAGGATAGCGCACGCTAGTCATGTAGCGCATGCTAAATATAAGGTCTAGCGCGCGCTAGTGATGTGTTTTATAGAGAGGATAGACGAGTGCTGAGAGGCATTTTGTCCATTCTCCTTCCTTCAGTCAATAGAGAGAACCTTGGGAAGTACTCGAAGTTCCTAAACATTGAGAGATGATTCTCTCAAACAAGATTAAGATGGAGAGCTCGGATTTAAGTATTGTTCTTGAAGTTTTTGATGATTCTTGGAATGGAGTTCAAGTTATTCTTCTTCGTGGTTCGTCCATACATGGTAGTCCTCGTATCCCTTTGATAGTGGTTCATTTTTTTTAGGATTACTACTTGGGAGGGAGTATGTTGGGAGTCGTGTATTTTGATGTTCGTCTTATTTCAATGAAAATGCATAAATTGGACTGTACTTTTATCCGCTGCGTGAGTATTTTGAAAGGACTTTTGGTATTTTGCCAACTGAATTTTATTTTGTAAAACCGATTCCCTAAACTGAGTTTTTGGCATTTTGGCCGTGATCGTTTTGACGGTATTTGGAAAATGATTTTTTCTTAATATTTGAAAAATATTGCCGTCATCGGTCTTTTTAGCATTTTTGAAATGACGTGGAAAATTGTGCTTAACCTGGTAAATCCTTGTGAGAAGGGTTTTCGGCGTGTAATAGTCCCAGGAGGATCTGGAGGTGTTACAATTGTGGTATCATGTGATAAGGTTATACGAGATTTATTGGAATGGTAATAAGATATTTCGGATGTTGATATGATTATTGAGACCTTCTTCATATGGTGATGACGGTATTGTTGCGACTCTTAAGGTTGTATGAATGGCATGACGAAGAAAATGGTAACATGGAGATATATACCTCGGATATGTTGTTCTGAATGGGATTTCGGATATTTCGTGTTCTTGAAGAACTCTTGAATTATATGAAGTGATGAATTTTTTTTTTTAGTGTTGATGTTTTGAAAATGAATATGGAATATTCATATATAGAGCTAAACTATGTGTTTGATATAATATTCGTATAGGAATACGAATGTGATCATGAGTTCGATGAGACTATTATTCATCTCCGAATTTGATAATCTTTTTAGTAGGATTATCTATTGTTTTGAACCAGTCGGATGATTCGAAATGATGACGGTCATAAGTAAATTTTAACGATGGATTTACGAGAAGGGAACCTTATAAATCCGAACTTAAGAATTGAGTTTGGAACATTTAGACCCTTATTATTGGTCCTCATTTGTTGCTGATATGATCATCATATTTCGACTCGTATTGTGGACAGGATGTGTAAGTGTCTGAGTTGGATTGTTCAGACTGTTATTAGTCGAGATATGGTGAAACGATTGAGTTTGTGGTTTGGTGGTATTGATATTGGTCGTCATCGAACCTGTTGATTATTAATCCTTCGTTTTACAATAAGATATGATGTTTGATCGTGAATTATGACTGTTGTGTTGCGGTTAAGGTTGAAGGGTTCATAGATTACTTTGTTCGGGACTGAGGAACTCGTAGATGAAAGCAACTGAATTGGTAACAGTTCGTGGCATTGATATCGAGACAAGTTTTATGCTTGTACAGGTCAACGATATTAATGTTATCGCGTAGGTGTACGAATGTGTGAATCATTTCAAGACTTGGTCTCCTTATAATTGTTTTGATACCAGGGGATCGTTTGATACAACACCCGTCGACAAATCATGCCAAGTTTTATTGTTGTTCGTAAACGGCCGATTAAAGGCATTGATGTATTCGAATTTCATCTTCATTATCGGTAACTGATTTAAGTGTGCCGAGACATCCGTTGTACCGTTGTTATCGAGTTGCCGTTCTAAGGTAACCAAAGTATTGAATTGGGACTGTCGAAGATAGTTCCCATCCGTCGAGTCGTTATCGATTGGTCGTTCGAAGACAATCGAGATATTGAATGGGGATCGCCGAGGATAGTGCCCATCTGTGAGTTATTATTGTCGTGTTGGCCAACTCAGGGCAGCACACTATTATTCTGGTGAACTCGATAACTTTGTGATCGTTGAAGGTTGAGGATTTTCCCGAACTGTTGTGTTTTGATCGTTGCTCGTGTTAATCGGTCCTTAGGGAATTCTGATCCCAGGATGGTTGTTTTGAATATCGTTGGTCGTGTCGATCTTTCATTATTCGTGTGTCATCGTTCACTTGGTGAGTCGTATGATCCGTATTGGATGTTTTATCCCTTGAGTTTCGTTGTCATGTTGTATCGTGGCATATCTGGAATCATGTCTGCATGCCGATTGGTTATGTGTAGGATTTTTAGCCAGGCACTCGATGGTCATGCGTGGATGTTTCCGCATCGACCGCACACGAGACGTAGTTCTTGAGGCTAATTAGGTACATTGTCACACGTATATTCTGGATTCCGTATACGGGGTGGACATGTGCACGGACACATTTCCGGATCGGGCGTACTCTGATGTCCCTCTTGAGCTTTATTGTTTGATCGCTCGTAGTCCATGTTGTATCGATATGTCCGACGATTTGCGATCGGGTTGTTCATACGCCGAGGGGTATGTCCGATACGTGTTGGTTTCTTTGAGATCTATTTTGTGATGATTCTGACTTTGGGGTCATTCGGCTTTCGTGCCATTGTGATGTATGGGTATTTCCGTTGGAGCCTTCGGGCATTGTGAATTTGTATCTTTTCGGCATTGGTTTGGTTTACCTTCTGGGTAATGTATTGTTGTGTTCTATATTGATGACTCGCCGTTTGGGCGTAAGTTTCGGTTCTTGTGTATCTCGTTGAGTTTTTCTGGCGGAATATTTCTTCTCCTACTGCTTTAAGTTTCGGGACGAAACTTCTTTTAAGGAGGGTAGAATGTAATACCCGTAATTTTGATTCCCGGTAATTTTCTATTTTTGGCGGAAGTCCGTTTTGACAACTCGCTTGGGACCGTTTCGTCACCCTGAGAATGATTAATTCTACACTTTTTGACATCCGAGTTCGTTTCGGTATCGTTATGTTGAGTTCCGTGCTTTTCAGCGACTTTTCCACACTTGAGTTCGATTCTTGCGAATCTCGTTCTAAACTGCTGTTTCGAGTTTCCCGTAAGTCCGTTTAACTTTGTTAGAAGTGTTGTGAACTTCGGTTTGGTTATCCGATCGCGTATCGTGATTTTCGGGCGTTATGGGCCGATTTGTAATTTACCCAAAGTTATGGGTATTCTATCTGTATTCGTTGTCTCGACTCTTTTCTCGGTCGCGTATGATTAATTATTACATTACACTTTCATTTCGGGTCGTTGATGTTGTCCGCGAACTTTTCGTCGTGTTCGTTCCGTACGTTTTCGGAAATCGAGTCGTCGAGCCCTGGTGGTTGGGCATCGGCCGACGACATGGGACTGACCGGACGGTCGCAGGTTCTGGCCGGACGATGGCGGGCACTGACCGAGCAGGCACAGCATGAACCGGCGTAGCGCACGCTACGACCGGGACGCTGCGCGCGCTAGCTCGGCAGTGTAGCGCACGTTGTCGAGTCAGCCCAGCGTACGCTATCGGGCCTGGGCAGAGGGATTCTGAGGTTCTGGACTCGGGTAGAATCGGCAGGTAGCGCACGCTACTACCGGTCGTTGCGCACGCTGACCGGCAGGGGTAGCGCATGCTGTCGGCCGACTAGCGTACGTTACCGGGATGAGCTTGCTAGTCCAGAGGCTACTGGATAGGTCGGCTAGCGCGCACAGGCTTCCGGCCGTAGCGCACGCTAGCGGGAGTCGGGCGGACGAGTCATGGTCGGCAGAATTGGTCGGTGGTGCCGGGTCATGCGGGCTATGGCCGAGAGTGCTGGGCCGATACTGGCCGATAGCGCACGCTAGTCCAGGAAGGCTAGCGCACGCTAGTTCCGGCCCAATATATAATTGACAGACCAGCGACTTTTTCATCCATTTTTCATTTCATTTCTCTTCGGTCCGCGGCTGGGGTTTTGGAGGAGACGAAACCATGTTGTTGAACAACAAATCCATGAAGTTCCTGAGTTCATATCATGGATCGATCATCGTATAACATCCTTCGATCCAGCGAATCAAGGTTAGATCTCTAGAACCCTACTTTTGGGGAGATTTGGGGATTTTCGCGGTTTTGTCCAATTCATTCGGTTTTGCTGAGTAATTCATGATGAATATGATTAATCTTGTTGGTACTCTTAGTTTCCCTACGGATTCATGGTATATTTCGTGATTTTTATGAAATCGAGAGGGTTTGGTTGTGGTCCGCCCTCGTTGTCGTTTTTTATACGAATATACATGAATCGTAGGCGGGTTTCCGTGCGTATTCCAATTCCGTATTCGTTTAGAATCTGTTGTGATGGTATTCTTCGAATCGTTAGGTTCGGTTTCGATGGTTCCTAGCATTCTTCGGTGACTTTCCGTTCCGTTCGTTGCGTCGTCGATTATTCAAGGCAAGTATACATTTATGATTGTACGTTCTCGACTTTGAAAGTATGAAATATTGATGGTATGATTATTTCTAGCCACTCCGGGACGGGCTGATGGTCCTCTGAGGGTTTCGTAGCCTCTGGTGCGATTCCACGGTTGATATGAACGAACCGTTTCTACGGCATTCATATGAAATAATGTTGGCATGTAATGAACGAACCGTTTTGACGGCATTCCTACATGTAACGGCATATGATATGAACGAACCGTTTCTACGGCATTCACATACGTCTTGAGATTTTAGTCATTCCGGAATACTAGTTTTGAATTGATGAATTGACGGATTACATTTACTTTATTGTCGAGGAGTATTATGTTTCATACTGTTATACTTGCACTAGCTATTCGACGGCTAACCCCTTTATGGGGGAAATACCTTTTATGTATTTCAGGTTCCAAGAGAGAGGACAGGCGGGTATCGGGTCGGCATGAAGATGATGGGCAAGTGTGATACTGTGTCTTGTCTCCGGTTATCTTTTTGGATTCCTCTATTCAGTGTTGTTGTACTGGAATGGATTTTAAATACTCGAGTATTGTATTTCAGTTTCCCTTGATGTTCCGGCCTGTGTTGCCGAGGTATTGATTTGTGCAGTAATGTATATGGTTTCATTGGTTATGGTTTTGAATACCATTTGTATCGTCTTTCTTTCCATTGTATGTAGACCTTCTCGGTCAAGTTTTATAGTTCCGCGTATGTTTAGCCTTGTGTGTCCCACGGTAGGGCTCACGGCGCTGTAATATACCCTAAATAACTTGGGGGTGTTACACTCTTCACTCAACACAGCTTCCAACCTAAAACCTGCCGCAGGAAAAGAAATGCGGCTGAGCTTAAAAGCTCAGTGAACAGATATATATGCAAACGAATAACTGATACGTATATAAGAATAAGAAAAGAATAATTAAGCTCCTGCTGAAAAGAATGTCATCTGTCAAATAAATAAGGGATTTACGGTCAACTGAACAAATCTCGTGAGTCAACGGAATCAAGAATATGAAGAATCAAAGGATAACAGGATATAGTGCATTGGGGCAAGCATAAGGTATAAACAAAGGTATATGATAGTGCAAGGAAATCAGAAATCTACCACGAGCCCAAACAAATCAAACCATATCATATCATAAGTAACCAAATGGAGTAGCTAGCTCCCAAAGTGTGAAGGACGTGTATTGCACACAACATCAATCACCAAACATATTAGATACAAATACAGATACAAAATAAATCTAGGATGCATCCATACGCCCCTGCAAAAGTATTAATATGCATATCTTCAACAAACAAAAAGGGACGGGATGGCACATCACTCGACCACCCTGGAGTCATGCCATTGGTGCATCAATGACACGGACATGGAACCCCCATGCCTAGTATAATGGCTCGGGTATCAAACTGAAGGATGAAAGGCAAGGTCAAAAGTTTGGCAAATGTCTAAGTCATCAGGATATCAAAATCAAAGGTCCATAACTAAAGGTTCATAATCAAAGGTTTATAATCAAAAGTTCATAGCAAAAGCTCAAATCAAAGAGTTCATATCAAATGGTTCAAAGTTTCATAGCAAAGGTTCATAATCAAAGTAGCTAAAGATCAAAAATGTGTAAGAGTAAGGAGAAACCTTAAGAGAAAGGTCAGAATATCTGTACCGATACGTAACAAACAATAATAATAGTATATAGAATCAGAACCCTTACTGAGAAAGGGTAGAATATCCGTACCTCAAACCGCTAACAAAACCATGTCATAACATAATAATAGGAAGTCACACCTTCTTCAGTGAATCTACACGAATTATAGGTTCATTTTATACTTATTAGCTCATTTAATGTCATAACGGATTCTTAATTACTTAACACCATTCATTAATGTGATTAGGGTTTCGTTATTGAAATTAGGTTAACATATGACCAATCATATCATAATTAATGTTCAAGTGCATTGTAGGGTTCAAATATATTAAATGGTATTAAAATCACAAAAATCTTAACTTCTAACAAAATTCTGGTTTTACTATGTTTTAGCCTTAACTTTATGAATTTTTATACCACACCAGTTGTCAAAATAAAAATTCAAAAACATTCTCACAAAAGCTTTAATGTCTTAAGAGTATACTTGAATTTTTCCAGATTTTATTATTAAGTGAAAATCCCTATTAAAAATCGTTTTCCCAGACCTATCCAGAAAATTAACTGCACATACATGCAGAAAGTTTGCATTTAACTAAACCATTTCAACACTTTATAAAGATCCACAAAAATTCTAGCAAGTAGCACATAACCCAAATATTACCACTGTAAAAGAAAATCTCATAACTCCTTATGGGTTGAACATGAAAAATGAAAAACACCAACTGAATTTCAGACTCGATTGCTCAGCTTTGACACTTAATCACATAATAACTAAATCAACTTCAAATCACTCCAAACCAGATGGAGAACTTATTTAAGACATTAAACTAAGTTTTCATGCCGAAATACATAACTAAACACTTATGGAACTCGAGCTATAACGCACGCATATGCAGCCTACAAGCTGTCCCGTTCAAAGACCCGTTTTAAACCATCATTAAACATGTTTTACTTATACAAACGCACACGAGACTTATATATATATCACAAGACCTGTTTTAATTATCATATTAACACACATGTTTCCAGTCTTTGATGGTCATACACACGATACACACACAACACAGAATATACGAGCCAAGTAAACACATGAAATCATACCAAACAAGCCCTACTTCTCTAGTATCAAATGCATATGTTTCTCATAAACACTTAGGGTTTTATATCAGATTTTAAAGGTACATATTAGAGATCATATTAGGTCGAATAGATCAGGTTTAGGGTCGAATTAATAAGGAGTCGAATCAGATTAGAAACATAAGTTGATTTGATTTGGTATTTACATATCGAAACATCCAATACAATTATGATTTTATGTGATCTACTATATATGTTTTACATATAATTCGTAAAGTACTTATAAAATAGGTTGTATCATGAATACGACTAGGTTTTAATGTTTCACATATTCAGATTAATTAGGGTGTCGAATAGGAAAAGAAACACAAGATTTATATGGTGATACCTTGATGGATCGATTACAGAAAAGAACAAGAATCAACCATCACGAACCAAACACTAGGTCACGAACTCATAGCCATACTCAATCACCCACGAATCAACAGCCTCAGCAACATTCGATTCGGATCAAGAACACAACAACGACTTTGGTTTGATAGGGAAAATAGTAGCAGCCTTGTATGTGTGTGTTTTTGGTTAATTGTTTCATATGAATGGAATGGGGAAGAGGAGTCAAAAGTTATACGCGTTTAATCCCAAGATTTTAGGGAGCGTGTGAGACAAATAAGGAAAGTCATCAAGAGTCTTAATTTTTGGTTTGATTGGGCATTAATATTCGGTTATGGTAGGGTGAGTAGTAACCGAAATTTATGGAATTTAGTGACAAATTTTCGGTTGTTAACATTGATTTGGAACGTGTGATAGATTACCATTTAGGAAAGTTTCTTTGGTGTACAATTATTTAATTTAAACATAGACTTAGGTTACTAATTTCTTAATTTAATTATACCATATAGTATATAGGTTAAGGTTTAAAAATGAATTATTACAAAGTATAGGGAAATTTTGAAATTAGACGTAAATTTGAGATTCGAAATTTTTGGGTTTTACATTTATCGTCCATCTTGGGCTTTTATAAATCAAAATATGATGCCCGATGTTTAATTATTTATCCCAACGGGGTATTTTCAAATTTAAGGATTCGTTTTTATAGTTTGGTTTGAATCCTAACCCCTGTTTGTTTAACGAAAATTTTTGAACGCTAAGTAATTTTTTCAAATTTCTCATTTTCGAGAGAAAATTTGTTCGTTAAATTTTTAAGTTCGTTTTGAACTTTTATAAAATTCTTTAATTTATTCTCTTTTTTAAGGCACATAGAATGATTGTTTTCAAAAACTTCCCCCTTTTCTTTCATTTTGAAAATTTCGATCTCCAATAGTTTATTTTTCGCTTTGAGGGAATTATTATCTATTAATGTAATATCCGGATTTATTACGGTGTATTTCATCTGTATTCAAACCCTGTATTATTCGGAATGGTGGTTTTGATTATTGGAGTATGATATTTCGTGCATTGATACCATTGTACATAAGTATAGAAACAGGTAAAATTGCTCATGCAACCTCGTGATAGCGCACGTTAAGAATGTATCTTAACGCGCGCTATCGGGCTATTATTAGCGCACGCTAAGCAGGTAGGAGTAACGTGCGCTAAGGACTCAATTATTGAGCGGGACAATGAAGACATGCGCCAAATGTGACATGGGTCGGATAAGATTCCCGCGGACGCACCCGGACAATTCTGAAGTCAACCATTATTAGCGCACGCTAAGGAATGCTTAGTAGCGTGCGCTAACTTGTTAAAATGCAGAATATTATAAATGGGACAACAACTCGTTTTGGCTTACATTTTACTCGTTCCTTCTGCATACTTGAGAGGCCAGAGAGCTGAGATATTCTCCTACATACTTAGAACACATATTGTTGGTGTTTATACATTGGTTATCACTTGAGAGTAATCATTGAAGAGGAATAGCACCTTGGAGTGGCATACAACCAACCGGAGTTGGATTCTACCTTACGGTTCAGTGATTTTCATCATATTAAGGTATGTTCAATCTATCTCAAGACTTAGAGTTGGATTCTAACGATTTGGATGATCATGTTAACAAGATATGGATTTTCATAGATGAATTATCCAAGTATATCATGTTTGGAATAGTGAGATGAATAAGCCTTAAATACCTTGATTATAATCATCATGATTCGAATCTTATTACACTGAATATGTGAAGAGAATCTTCTATCATTGGTAATTCGAATCTAGTAGATGACTTCATAATAATCATGGACTTGACTTTAACAATCATTATTGTTGGATAAATCTAAAGGATTGATCATGGAAAGATTTATCTAGTATAGATGGAACGTTTAAACAACTTCAGCATGATAATATTGATTGATATAAGGTGTTGATATCAACCGTTAAGCTTTTCGAATTGTCGTATGAAGATTTGAAGTCGGAATGGAATATGGTTTTAAATTGGTATGCATATCCTTGAATCCGAAGCTGTCTTTATCCGTAAAATCATTCATAAGGGTATGAACATGGTATTCATGGAAGTAACATGAATTATCACGCAAGATTTCATTGTTTCGATCATGGCAAGAACAGTTTACTACTCAGCAGTAAACTGCCATGCATAGATAGCGCACGCTATGATATGAAGTTTAACGTGCGCTATCGAGCACGAGTTAGCGTGCGCTACGTTTGGTACGTAACATACGCTAGGCCATCAGACGAGTCAGTTGGCTGGTTAGTGAAGTACTGACCATGCATAGTTAGCGTACGCTAGTCTTTGTTGTTTGCGTGCGCTATCGGGCAGACTTAACGCACGCTACGCAGAGTACTTAGCGTGCGCTAAGCAGTTCAGGTAGAATGCATTTTATGAACTTTTGGCCGTGAATCGAACTGTTAAACATTCATACGATGTGAGATAAATCCTATATCATTTCTTTTGTTAAGGTTTGGTCTCATTACGTGATTGATTGAGGAGGGCGATCTTCGAGTGTTCATTTTCGTGGAAGTGTTGCTATTGTCTTCAAATCGAGGCAAGTACTTTATTTGTTTTATGTATTGTTGTTATACATATTGTCGTGCATGTATGTCGTTGTTGTATGTCCACCTCGTGTTGGTCCGACGGGATCATCGGGGGATCTATGCTAGCGTGCGCTGGATCATCGGACGGGTTTTTCCACCACGGGTTGGTCTGACGGGATCATCGTGGGTTCTAGGCAGTGAACGCTGGATCGATGGAATTACCATGTGTATGTTATGATATCATGTTATGATTATCAGTTGTGTATGTTATGTTTGAGTTTCTCGTAGGAGAAGACTCGTTGGTACTTTGTCGTTTACGTTATTATTCTTCGTGAGATATGAATAATATGTTGTGGTACTTGTACTAGCATCGTTGTGCTAACCCCTTCGGGGGTGAACATTTTGTTTGTGTTCAGGATCCAGGAGAGCAGGGAAACAACCACGGGAACTGTATGACGACGAGGGTGCAGAGTGATGTCCCGACCGGGTTTATTTATCTGTTGTTTACTCGTTATTTCAATAAGTACTCGAGTACGAAGTCATTTGTGATGATTTGAATTTGGTGATTTATTATTGAGTTCTGTTGAACAATTGTACTATTTCTGTATTGGATCAGAACTGTTGTACCGTAATTCCGTTATTTCCATTCGTTAGTACCTTTTAATGCCTGTTCAATTCTTCAGCCTTGTAAATCCTTATGTGAAGGATTTACGGCGCTGTAATATTCCTGAATATATCGGGGGTGTTACAGAATATGGTATCGGAGCTAAGATTATGGATATCTTGGCCGTTGGGTTAAAATAGGGGTCATTTATGTCTTTTTGAGGTAACCTGCCGTGAATGACATCACTGCACTGCCTACGTCTTCATGAGAACAGTGGTTGTAAGTTCCTAAACTCTATCTCGTTCTTTACATGTTGTGTCTCTTTATATTCGAATATTAGAACGATGTTGTTTCCTGTATATTGAGTATTTATGCTTACAGTATGTTGAGAGGCGGACGTGGACGTGGTCGCGGTCGTGGACGCGGACAAAGAATTGCCGAAAGGGAGGCGTCGCCTTCTGATCAGGCTAGTCATAGCTCAGGCGAGCCGCAACAATCTATTAATAACGAACCAGATCCTGCTGTACCAGAGATCCTTCGTCAAGTGGTGAACCAGATGACTCAGTTCGCCCAAGTCGTGGACCGAATGCAAGTGGCGGTGGGACTACAACAGGGAGAGAGACAGCAAGGAATCCCAGACATGGGAAACCGAGGTGACCGGTGGCTGCAAGAGGTGGCGAAGATGCAACCACCCAAATTCGATGGTATTTCTGAGACTCCCACCTGGGATCATTGGTTGAAAGAACTGGAGAAAATCTTTGCCGGAATTAACTGCCCAGACGACCGGAGAGCCTCTATCGCTCAATATTTTCTGATAGGGGAAGCATCCGAATGGTGGGAAGCCATCCGGCCTGTAGACCATGATGCCGATTGGACAGAGTTTAGATTGATGATGGAAGCTCAGTATTGCCCTCGTCCTGTGAGGGAAGCCAAAGTTCGGGAGTTTTTCTCCGCTCAGCCTTCTGATGTGTCAGTATCCCAGGCGATTAAGACGTTTAACCAGCAGCTGGCATTTGTTCGACATCTGGTCAGAACAGATGCAGAAATGATGATCCATTTCGATATGAGGTTGAAACCAGAAATCCAGAGGTACATGTCCAGATTTAAATGTACCACACTCCGTCAATACCAAGATAAGGCGTTGGCGTATGAGATCAAGGAAGCCGCCATGGAGAAATTTTCGGAATCCAAGAAACAGAAAGTCTCCGGTACTTTTACAGAGCACAAGAACAGTGGGCCCCGTAAGGCCCAGTCATCCTTTCACTCTTTCAAGAAACCTCCGCACCCAGTTAGGAGCGGAAAGAACTTCGGAGCGACATCAACTATTACTGATGTTACCAGGAAATGCTTTAACTGCGCCCAGACAGGGCACTATCGACGGAATTGCCCCCTTCCTGCCGTGACTTGTTTTGATTGTGATGAGAGGGACATCGGGCGGTGTTTTGTGAAGAGGCTGCAAAGTCTTTTAGAGCCCGTACACCACAAATACCCGTAAGGAGGCCAAGGTATTCCACGACGCAAAGAAAGTGTTCAGATGCCTCAGAATTTTGGACGCGGGCGAGGCAGAGGACAATGGGACCGAAAGGGGACATCGAGTGCCGGATCTGCTCCCCCACATCTGTACGAGATGAGGAGAACAGACGATCAAGATGTCTTGTCGCATCGTGCAATCGGGCCCGATCCTTTCCCACCCGCTAGCGTTTTATTCGATACAGGAGCTACACATTCTTTCATATCTTTGTCTTGTGTAAATCGTTTGAATATTTCCGGTTTTCATGCTTGTGAACCTTATGTTGTTGGTTTACCGAGTGGAGAGAGGATTGTCGGAAATTTAGAAACTAGAAATTTCCTGTATCATTTGGAGGCAGAGAGTGGCTCTCAACCGATCGTGATAGAAATGCAAGGAGACGACTGATACTCGGAGACGATTGGCTTAATCGATATGGAGCAATTGTGAACTACCGAAGGAGGAATATCTCGCTGATCGCCGACGATGGTTCCGAGATTCTGCTTTGAGGGATGGAAACCGGAAGCTCAGAAAATTGATCAAGGCGATGAAAGTCACAAATTGTTGAAACAGTAATGCACTGCACCGGTGTTACGCAATGAAGAAAGAAGACGAAATTGTGGAACTTTCATCCATTCCTGTTGTGAACGAATTTCCAGATGTATTTCCTGACGAGTTACCTGGACTACCTCCACGAAGGGATGTGGAATTTACCATTGAGCTGGAACCCAGAGCTACACCGATTTCCAAGGCGCCGTATCGTATGGCACCTACTGAGATGTACGAATCAAGAAGCGGTGGAGGAGTTCTTGGACAAGGGCTATATTCAGCCAAGCTGCCACCACGGGAGCGCCAGTTCTTTTCGTCCGAAAGAAGGATGGATCGCTCCGACTGTGTATTGACTATCGAGAGCTGAACAAGATGACGATTAAGAACAAATATCCATTACCACAGATTGATGATCTGTTTGACCAGCTGCAAGGGGCAACAATATTTTCTAAAATCGATCTGAGATCAGGATACCATCAGCTGAGGATTAAGGAATCTGATGTTCCGAAATCAGCGTTCAGAACTCGCTACGGGCATTATGAGTTTGTAGTGATGCCGTTTGGTCTCACTAATGCACCTGCTGTATTTATGCAATTGATGAACCGTGTGTTCATTGAATTTTTGGATAAATTTGTGGTCGTGTTTATTGATGACATTCTGGTGTATTCTAAGAGTCCGGAAGAACATGCGCAGCATTTGCGGATTGTATTGGAACTTTTGAGAAGCGAACAATTATACGCCAAACTTTCTAAGTGTGAATTCTGGCTAAAGGAAGTAATGTTCCTCGGCCATGTAGTGTCAGCTGAAGGAGTCCGAGTAGATCCTCAGAAGATCGAAGCAATTATGGATTGGGAGCCTCCAAATAACGTGAAAGAGGTCCGAAGCTTCTTGGGACTTGCTGGATACTATCGTCGATTCGTGGAAGGGTTTTCTAAAATCTCCCGCCCACTTACTCGACTCCTGCAGAAAACTCAAAAGTTTGAGTGGAATGAATTGTGTTAGATTAGCTTTGATGAATTGAAGAAGAGATTGACGATGGCACCGATTCTATCACTTCCGCAGGGAACTGGAGGATTCATAGTTTACAGTGATGCTTCGAACCAATGACTTGGGTGCGTCTTGATGCAGAATGATAAGGTGATCGCTTATGCGTCGCGACAACTGAAACCTTATGAAGTGAGTTACCCGACACATGATTTGGAGCTAGCAGCAGTGGTTTTTGCCTTGAAGATCTGGAGGCATTATCTGTACGGGACTTACTGTCAGATCTTTACGGATCATAAGAGTCTCAAGTACATATTTAGTCAGAAAGAGTTGAACATGCGGCAAAGAAGATGGTTAGAACTAATTAAGGACTATGACTTGGAGATTTTATATCACCCAGGCAAAGCGAATGTAGTGGCCGATGCACTTAGCCGCAAGCCTGTCTCTATTCAGATGCTGGAGACGCTGACATCCCAACTTAGCCTTCAACGAGAGATGATTCGTGAAGGGATTGAAGTGTGGTTACGAAGAGTCCAAGGACAACTGTGCGTGATGGAGATAACTTCATCATTAACCGAAGAAATCAAATCTAAATGCATGATGATCCTCCGATGATTCGGTTACGTGATGAAGTGATCAAAGGAAAGGCCCCGATTCATAATTCATGATGATGGGGTTTTGAGATTTCAAAACCGACTGCTCCCGATGATGATGTTCAAATGCATAATTATGAAGGAAGCTCACGATTCGCCCTATTCTATCCACCCGGCACCAGTAAGATGTATAAGGACTTGAAGCAATTTACGTGGGGCAACATGAAGAAAGATGTAGCGGACTATGTTTCGAAATGCTTGACTTGTCAACAGGTTAAGATCGAGCATCAACGGCCTGCCGGAATGTTGAAGCCACTCCCGATTCCTGAATGGAAGTGGGAGGACATATCGATGGACTTTATCACTAATATGCCGAAAACCAGGACAGGAATGAACATAATTTGGGTGATAGTTGATCGTTTGACCAAATCAGCTCATTTTCTAGGCATTAAGGATACGTGGGGACCAGAGAGGTTGGCACGAATATTTATTTCGGAGATAGTTCGATTGCATGGTACACCGAAGACCATTGTTTCTGATCGAGACGCCCGTTTCGTGTCTCACTTTTGGAAAGCAGTTCATAAGGCCTTGGGGACCGAATTGAACTTCAGTACAGCTTATCACCCGCAGACTGACGGACAATCTGAGAGGACTATTCAAATGGTGGAAGACATGCTAAGGGCCAGTGCCTTAGATTGGTCAAACGATTGGGAAGTTCACCTACCGTTGATTGAATTTACCTACAACAATAGTTGGCATGCTTCCATTAAGATGGAACCGTTTGAGGCATTATACGGGAGGAGGTGCAGGTCACCCCTATGCTGGGACGATTCATCAGACTTGATCGGAACAGAACCAGAGTTGATCGTGCAGACTCGAGAGAAGATAGCCTTGATCCGTGAAAGGCTGTTGACCGCCCAGAGTCGCCAGAAATCCTATGCGGACGTACGCCGTCGCCCATTGGAGTTCAATACTGGAGACCATGTACTTTTGAAGGTTTCTCCTACTCGGGGAATCTTTCGTTTCGGAAGGAAAGGAAAGCTGAGTCCGAGATATATCGGACCATTTGAGATCCTCGAGAGAGTTGGGGAGTTGGCATACAGACTAGAATTGCCGCCGTCATTGTGCCATGTTCATAACGTGTTCCACGTATCCCAGTTACGGAGGTATATACCAGATCCCAGTCATATCATTGATTTCGGCGAGATCGAGGTCGCGCAGGATGGGACGTTTGAAGAAAGACCGGTCAAGATACTCGAGAGTCGAGTTAAGCAAATGAGGAACAAACCAATTGTTTTGGTCAAAGTTCAGTGGTCACGTCATGGAATGGAAGAAGCCACCTGGGAAACGGAAGCTGATATGAAGTCTAGATATCCCGAGTTATTTTCGTCTTGAGTTTCGAGACGAAACTCCTTTTTAGTAGGAGAGTATGTAATATCCGGATTTATTACGGTGTATTTCATCTGTATTCAAACCCTGTATTATTCGGATTGGTGGTTTTGATTATTGGAGTATGATATTTCGTGCATTGATATCATTGTACATAAGTATAGAAACAGGCAAAATTGCTCATGCAACCTCGTGATAGCGCACGTTAAGAATGTATCTTAACGCGCGCTATCGGGCTATTATTAGCGCACGCTATGCAGGTAGGAGTAACGTGCGCTAAGTACTCAATTATTGAGCGGGACAGCTAGCACATGCGCCAGCCGGGACATGGGTCCGGATAAGATTCCCGCGGATGCACCCGGACAATTCTGAAGTCAACCATTATTAGCGCACGCTAAGGAAAGCTTAGTAGCGTGCGCTAACTTGTTAAAATGCAGAATATTATAAATGGGACAACAACTCGTTTTGGCTTACATTTTACTCGTTCCTTCTGCATACTTGAGAGTCCAGAGAGCTGAGATATTCTCCTACATACTTAGAACACATATTGTTGGTGTTTCTACATTGGTTATCACTTGGGAGTAATCATTGAAGAGGAATAGCACCTTGGAGTGGCATACAACCAACCGGAGTTGGATTCTACCTTACGGTTCAGTGATTTTCATCATATTAAGGTATGTTCAATCTATCTCAAGACTTAGAGTTGGATTCTAACGATTTGGATGATCATGTTAACAAGATATGGATTTTCATAGATGAATTATCCAAGTATATCATGTTTGGAATAGTGAGATGAATAAGCCTTAAATACCTTGATTATAATCATCATTATTCGAATCTTATTACACTGAATATGTGAAGAGAAGCTTCTATCATTGGTAATTCGAATCTAGTAGATGACTTCATAATAATCATGGACTTGACTTTAACAATCATTATTGTTGGATAAATCTAAAGGATTGATCATGGAAAGATTTATCTAGTATAGATGGAACGTTTAAACAACATCAGCATGATAATATTGATTGATATAAGGTGTTGATATCAACCGTTAAGCTTTTCGAATTGTTGTATGAAGATTTGAAGTCGGAATGGAATATGGTTTTAAATTGATATGCATATCCTTGAATCCGAGGCTGTCTTTATCCGTAAAATCATTCATAAGGGTATGAACATGGTATTCATGGAAGTAACATGAATTATCACGCAAGATTTCATTGTTTCGATCATGGCAAGAAGGTTCGCATCGCCAAAGAAATCGCCATGCATAGATAGCGCACGCTATGCTATGAAGTTTAACGTGTGCTATCGAGCACGAGTTAGCGTGCGCTACGTTTGGTACGTAACGTACGCTAGGCCATCAGACGAGTCAGTTGGCTGGTCAGTGAAGTACTGACCATGCATAGTTAGCGTATGCTAGTCTTTGTTGTTTGCGTGCGCTATCGGGCAGACTTAACGCACGCTACGCAGAGTACTTAGCGTGCGCTAACCAGTTCAGGGAGAATGAATTTTATGAACTTTTGGCCGTGAATCGAACTGTTAAACATTCATACGACGTGAGATAAATCCTATATCATTTCTTTTGTTAAGGTTTGGTCTCGTTACATGATTGATTGAGGAGGGCGATCTTCGAGTGTTCATTTTCGTGGAAGTGTTGTTATTGTCTTCAAATCGAGGCAAGTACTTTATTTGTTTTATGTATTGTTGTTATACATATTGTCGTGCATGTATGTCGTTGTTGTATGTCCACCTCGTGTTGGTCCGACGGGATCATCGGGGGATCTATGCTAGCGTGCGCTGGATCATCGGACGGGTTTTTCCACCACGGGTTGGTCTGACGGGATCATCGTGGGTTCTAGGCAGTGAACGCTGGATCGATGGAATTACCATGTGTATGTTATGATATCATGTTGTGATTATCAGTTGTGTATGTTATGTTTGAGTTTCTCGTAGGAGAAGACTCGTTGGTACTTTGTCGTTTACGTTATTATTCTTCGTGAGATATGAATAATATGTTGTGGTACTTGTACTAGCATCGTTGTGCTAAACCCTTCGGGGGTGAACATTTTGTTTGTGTTCAGGATCCAGGAGAGCGTGGAAACAACCACTGGAACTGTATGACGACGAGGGTGCAGAGTGATATCCCGACCGGGTTTATTTATCTGTTGTTTACTCGTTATTTCAATAAGTACTCGAGTACGAAGTCATTTGTGATGATTTGAATTTGGTGATATATTATTGAGTTCTGTTGAACAATTGTACTATTTCTGTATTGGATCAGAACTGTTGTACCGTAATTCCATTATTTCCATTCATTAGTACCTTTTAATGCCTGTTCAATTCTTCAGCCTTGTAAATCCTTATGTAAAGGATTTACGGCGCTGTAATATTCCTAAATATATCGGGGGTGTTACAATTAAAGCATTTTGAAAATCCGTATGCAAAAGTTCGAAAGCATTAAATAGTTCATCGTGAGACGAGGTACTTACCTGGATTTTGTCGTCACTTTCTTCGTATGCACTCCTTGCCATGAGTGAGATATTATTTTGAATATAATCATCTTCTTCATCTTCGCCACTCCACGTGGCTATAAGCACTTCCGTCTTTGAAGTCGAGTCTCATCATTTTTTAGCAAAGTGACCTAGTTTTCCATAGTTCCGACAATTATTGTCGAATTTCTTTGACTCACTCGAGTTTATGTCTCTTCTTCGCCGGCTTAATAAGTTTTGAAACTTATTTATGTTCTTGGCTTAATATGCGGATTCTTCATCATTATTATCTACCAGGATAATTTCTTTATTTCTTGACACCTTAGCTTTTAAAGCTATCGATCTTTCTTTCAGGTTCGGCTTGGCGTTCCTTGATTTAAGAACTATCTCCTAATTATTAGCGAGTCGACAAGGGCGCTAAAATCAAGAGTATTGAGATCTTTAGACTCCATGATTGCTGTAACCGTCCCGTCCCATTCAATAGGTTGTGATCGTAAGATTTTCTTCACTTTTTCTCTACTTGTTAATGGTTTACCAAAACAAGCCAGTCCATTTATAATGACCAAAAATCGGTCGAGCATGTTCGTTATGGACTCTTCGTTCTTCATTATATAAAGCTCATAGTCATGGAGAAGCATGTTGATATTCGTCCCCTTGACTTGTGATATTCCTTCATAAGTTACCTCAAGTATTTTCGAAATCTCTTTGGCACTATCACATGATAATATCTGGTTGGGTTCTTCCAGATTTAAAGCACAATAAAGCAATTGCGTTGCTTTACAATTATAGTGGTCGCTCTTCCAATCTGTATCATCATATTCTTCAAAGCTTTTGAGAGTTCCGTTGGAATTCGTGGTAATTTTCGGACCAAGACATATAACTTTCCAGAGCTCAATATCATAGGCTCGGATGAAAATAGACATCTTCTTTTTCCACATCATAAAGTTCGATCCATCAAAAAATGGAGGTCGATTTAAGGTGAGGCCTTCAACTGGTGCAAAATGAGGCGCCATTGGATCTTTTTCTCCTCGAATGTTAAGCTGACTATATGAGATACCCGCTCCGATACCGTTGTTGGGTTTGGTACCCCCACTTGAGCGGAGTATAATAGTGCGATATAGAGTTTTCAAACTCTTTTGCGATTGTGGAAGCGTATTTAAATTGCGAAAGATAAACGACACAAGATTTATAGAGATTCGCCCAAATATGTCTACGTCCTCTCTTAGTATCTTTTTCTATAAGTTTAAGATTCTCTCGGTTCGAGCTAAACCATTACACTCTTTTTGTCGGTCCAAGATAAACCGTTTTCCTTTTCTATCGGACAAGGAACCAACCTATCTAGATTCGATTGGCACTAGACAAACCTCACTTGGATTAAGATTATGATTATAATAATGCCAGATCCTTGATCCTAATAACACCGAATCAAATCTTCAATCCTTTCTTTCCACTCGTGTATATTTGAGTGAATTACGCACTCGAATTCTTATCAATTACGCTGGATTATAACAACAATAATGAATATAACAATATCAGATGTATGTATGCTTTGCTTGAAGTTGTTGTATCCTGAATACCATATGAAGTGGTATTTATAGGCTTCAAGGCCTAAACTACCCGTTGGGCACTGACTCCTCATAGCGTACGCTATCCATCACCCATAGCGTATGTTAAGCATATTGTGCACATTATCGTTACACGTTGCATACGTTAACTGTTGCTTAGATCAGTCCAGTAGCTTCTGACTCTTCCATTACGTACGTTATCTCTTCTTCTAGCATACGTTATGTCTTCACCGTAGCGTACGTTATGTAGTATACATTACGTACGTTACAGGACATGTATCTGTTGCATGCTGACCTACTCCATGACATCATCATTCCATTCAACGATTCCAATATTTGAATTCATATTGAAACTATCATTACGTACGTTAAGCATAAAGGCTTACGTACGTCATCCATGCACCATAGCTTGCGTTGTTCACTTCATGTAGACGTGCGCTATTTCTTCAGTTATTTTCTCTCCATTCTTGTGTCTTCAACTACTTCTTGACTCGTTGTTGTTTTTCCTTGATTCATTGTTGTTTTTATTTGTTTAGCAACTTATCATCAAAACCTCTATTATGAATGTATGGAATAAAAAATTCCAACAGAAACGACTACAATTTCAAAGTCTATAAATAGACATGAATGAGGACTGGAGCACTGGCGAACTTGCACGAATCAACAAAACTAAGCTCTATGCGAGCATACAACCTACTACCCTACAACAAAGCTTAAAAGCTCTTTACGCCCTTGGCTTGATATCAACATCCTATAGAATAAACTAAAGAGATGAAAGTTGTTGTTTGGACTAGATTTTACAACACCCAGTTGTGAAGATACAATCTTGTGTAGATTGAAGTGCCAAGCAAGTTTCAGACCTGTATCGGGAGAATATGCTTTGAGGAAATCAAGCTTCAAACTTGTGTGCGAATATGAGAAGATTCAAATTTAGTTGAACACTGGTCCCAAATTATTTTACTACTTCCAAGTGTACGGTGTAGATGTAGGTAGTGGCGAGCAAGGTCAAATTCCAAATGAACTAAGGAGTTATTTTATTCAGTACTAGATAGTAGCAATTCAATTTTATTTAGACAATTGAAGTATGATTGAGTTTTAGATAATTTAATTCTAAAAATAAAAATAGTAATAAAATAACCAAGATATATTCTAAAAGGATAAACTAAGTTTAACGAAGAGATTCTAAAATCATGTTTCAGTTTATTCCTAGATTTAATGGACTAAATCTTGATTGAGGTTTTACTTATCTTTCCAATAAGATGATAACAATAGTTGTTTACGATCTCTCTCGAAACCGTGTAAACGTATAGATTAACACAAATTAACATATCCATCTAATCTGTACAATTAAACTCTATAAAAGCAAAATATCAAATACCACATAAAGCTATTGTTTTCTCAATGTAACAGTCAATTTGTGTCAAGTATCAAGGACCTAGACTTATACTTATCTCGCGAATTATGAGCAATATTGTCTAACATATAAAATCATAGGTCACGTGATAAACATGAATTAATCAAAAGATACTTGAATAAGTAATCTAAGCAAAGATGTTTAGTTAAATTTAATCACTTAAAAACCATCAGAAATAACCTACCCCCATGTCTAGGAATCAGCTGTTGATGCTAATTTGGCCATTGCCTGTCATTTGTCTCGGTTGCTGCCTAGGCTATGTTGGCTACTGTATAGATTACCTAGACTTATGCCTAAACTGTCTCGGCAAACTATCTAGACTGCTGCTGAGTCATTTAACTGGTTGCTGCTGATTTTGCAATCCCGGTCGTTTAGTCGGCTCAGCTAATTGTGCACTGGTTTCTCCCTTTATAAATATAGTTTTTGAAATTGAGGGAGTCTTTGGATCATATTCAAGGCCGGATTTTAAATATAGTGGCATTTGATTTGCACACAACCCATTCAAGGTTATGGATGTTTTTAAAGATGTTATTTCCTTGGTTTGCATACTGTCCAGCTATGTTAATTTTGAAAGTTCAGTCTCTGTATGAGTGAGCGTAGCTGATCTTTCATTGTTTTAAATTGTCGGCCAGTTTACCTCAGCTATAACTATTTCAATCGTAGTTGAGTTTTCTGAATCTTGTTCTAAAATTTTTTTGAGTTCACTTTTGTTATGTTCAAATTTGGCTGCATCTTGGCCGACTTTGTCTAGATCATTTTTCAGATGTTCCTTCTCATTTTTCAGAACTTTATTCTCATCTGACAGAGCTTGGTATGCAGTTCTTGAAATTTAAAGATCTTTAATCATTTGATTTTGAGATTTAAATAGATCAAGATCTTAATAAATTCATCGCGGTTTCCTTTGCTTCCTATACGCACAACAAAAACCTTCTGCAGGAAATAGGAATTCCAAAAGAAGAGAAGAACTAGAGACCTTTTGCCATTGGTTATTGATTTCGCCGCTTTTGTTAAATATATGAGTGTTAACTAATTTAATTTTACATTGGGTGAAAAATTATTGTGCAGTTTCTATGGAATATGTATTTGGACTTCAGAGAGGAAATTGGGGATTTTGGTGCTAATGCTTCGTACTGGGATCGATTCTGCTTTTCTTACTAAGGCTTCGTACTGGGATCTATTACACCAAACAACAGTTTCTATTGAAAGTGAAGTGGATGGAAATTTTGCTTTCCTGGGATCGATTCTGCTTTTCTTCATTAGAGGTTACAAATGAAATATCTTTTAGAATAGGAGATTGGGATATGTTTTGTTTGTATGTTATTGAGAACTCTGAATAAGAAGATGGTGATTGTCTTGTCTATATGTGCTTTTTGAGTGTTCAATAGAAGTTTTTTTATGGTAATACTATATTCTTGTATTGTATAATTCTGTAATTGCACATTTCTACAGTTGTACGATCGAACCCTTTTTTTGTGTTATATATGTTTGGTTTTTTAATATGAAATGGGAGCTTATTTAACAACAGAGTTGTGAAAAATCGGTCAGGCGCACTAGGCCGCAGTGATTATGTCCAAATCGGTTAAAAAATTGCTTTAGCCGGAGATCTAGCCTAGGTGGCCATAAATTAGCCAAAAGCGTGATAACATAAAGGGATATTTGCAACAAGTTCCATTGAGGTTGACCTAATTGCAGAACCCCCCAGCTAAGTCAAAATTACCCAAAGGCTTCGTACTTGAGGTTGAGGGATATTTACAAGTTCCCTTGAGGTTGACCTACTAGGATTTTGGTGCTAAGGCTTCGTACTATGGGAAAATTTGTTTCCTTTTATATTTCATTATTGTTTTCTATGGGAAATTGTTGTTTGGTGTAATAGGGGATTTGTTACGAGAGTAAGTGTTTTGTAATTTGCCTCAATATTGATAAGGCAAATGGTGGTTTAGTAATCTGATGTTTGTGGTGATGTTGATGATGATGTAGGTATCTGGTTGGTATTATAACAACTGTGGAAGATCATTCCTTGTTCAATTCTCATCAACGTCTCAAGGATGCTGCGAAAATCTCCTCACTTTCATTCTAAGAATCATGCTTGGCTCATTTTTGCTAGAGATCAGGTATCTACCTATTCTTTTTTGGAAATATTTAAGGTTAATGTGAGATATGGTAGTCATTATATATATATATATATATTACACATTTATAAAGCTGTTGTGACTCAGATTTATAGTTCCAAACTATCTATATTTTTAAAAATATTCATTCTTCCAATAACTAAAAGTGGGATGTAGAAAACTGAATATATTACTTGAGCAGAGCAACAAATCAACAAGTCTTCCTCTGTCACATAACATTTGTATGTATATGCTTTCGATTGTCATGTGTTCAGGTCACTTGAACGAGTGACATATCTTTGTTGTTGCAGGTTGCTCTATATTAAGAGTTTTGAGGGAGCTAATTGCTAATTTCATGGTACCATTTACAATCCATCACATGTTTCAATCATATAAAATAATTTGTGTTTATATATGGAATTGCTTGTTTTCAAGATATGTAAGAGTTGCAGTTTTCATATCTGACTGGAGAATCAAGAGAGGTAAGTAGAGACAAACATATAGTGAAGGAGTGGCAACAAAAATTATAAGTATTATTTAGTAATTAAAAATAAACCCGACTCCATATTTCATTTCAAATATTGATATATTTAATTTTCTTTTAGACCAATATTCAGCAGATGCTTAATTCTGGACATCAAGTCGAGGCAGATGCGATGGTCACTAAAGACAAGGAACATGGCAACAACTGGCTAGTGGGAAGGGGAGTTAAAGGTCCATAGAACAAGCTCCTACTCCTGCTCCTTCAGACCCCTATGTGCAGGACTTGACCACAAAAATAAAGCGTGACTTGGAAATTGAATTAGAAGCCATGGTAAACAAGAAAGTGCAGGAGAATATCACATGGGTCTTGAAAAGATTGGGAGATGCTAATCCTGATCTAAAACTGGACATCATAGGCCTTTTTCCAGCCTTGTCAAGTGAACAAGATGACAACAGTACACCTATGACACAAGATGGCACTTGTACATAGAAATCGAGATACTTAATTATGTCCAGTATTTAGAATTTTGGTCACTTGGTACTCTTGAATTAGACTTGGTAATTTGGTCTTAAATTTGACTCTAGTTATGGTGTTGTGTGTCGAATTGTTAGTATAAGATTGTTGGATAGTACTTGGAGTTGGAATTTTGCGTCGACTATTTGTTGGGATGTTGGTATTTGGTACTGAATGGCAGGGTTTGAATATTGGATGGTATTTTATTTGTATGGAATGATGTACGTAAGAAATGGTTATTGCGAAATTTTTATTTAATATGTTGCATTTATCTTCCAATTATTGTTGCATATTCTCAAGTGTTGCATATTTTTTAATTAGTGTTGCATATAACAACCATGTTACAGACGTGGCCAAAGGGTCCACTGCTGATGTGTCATTGGTTGTGGTCCCCACTATTCTAAACTGTATTCTCCTCTAAGCCAATACTATTTTCTGTTGCATATATATTTTGTTTTGTGTTGCACTATGTACATAATGCAATACTTTCCCTCTGTTGCATTAGAAAGGAAAAGTGTTGGATTAGAGGTTAAATTCCACGCTATCAGATGCAACACTCACAAAGTGTTGGGTATATCAATTTCTGGCCTAAGGCAACAGAAAATGGGGCATAATGCAACAATAGGAACCATTGTATATGAGCACTTATGGCGTAGTGTGTCTAGACTACAACATTTCGAAGACTGAGGTTTAAATGTTGCATCTTCATCAACTTGATTGGACATTAGGCAGTTTTAGTTATCTTCTTTATCGTAGAATCTGGAATTTGATTCTACAGCTTCTGGAGCTTGATGTTCTCCAATGAGAGCTTTCCCGTTATCATCCTTTCTGCCTTTGTCCTTCTTTTCATCCTCATTTTTCAGATCGGGGAAGTCGTATTGAATATGGTCAGTCTTTTGGCAGTTGTAATATTCAACCTTCCAGTTTCCATTCTTTTAGTTTCTCTTGGGGTTCTCCTTATAGATCTTCCTACAATTCGAGTATATCTTTCTAAAATTCCCGAATCTTAGCATGATAAGTGCTATTTCCTCTCCAAAGTTTATATGATTAGGATGGGTGATATTAGATGAGTTTTTACGTGGACACTCATCTGTAAATGCAACTCATTTCTCAGTTGGCTCATTTGACAATGAGCATGGCAGTTCAAACTTAAATCCCTTAAGGTCTTAAGATATTATTGAATGTTTATCTTGTTCATATGTTTTGATTCTCTCACTTCCACGACCTTCATACTCGATTATGGGGTGATAGATCTGAGCACCTTAGTGCCATTTTCCTATTGCCATATGTCTTGCCCAGAGAGTTGATCTCATTGATAGTTTATGTGGATCGGGTATCCACATTATCAGTAGTTTTGTAATATCCAGGGATAATTATTTTTCATTTCACTGTTGAGTTGTACATATTCATTTGGAATTGTACAAATGCTATTGTATTGTATCATTCGTGTTTGTTGAGGTGCGTTGGATTGTAGTTCGTTCTTTTCGGTTGAGAGTTGGTGAAAAAACTTGGTTGTCCACTTTGTTGAGCTAACGTACGTTAGCTTGTGCGCTTAACTTATGTTAGGCTTTAGGCATTACGTACGTTATGATGTTCATGGTACATACGTAATGAGTGGTAGGTGGAGGGAACCTTCCTCGGACTCGACTTTCGGATGGTGGGTCCCGGGCATCTTTGATCCGATCTTACTATTGCAGTCAATGGATCCTTACGTACGTTAAGAGGTGAGCTCTACGTATGTAATCCATGTAGCTTGCTAACATACGTAAATGGTTTTTGTTTACGTACATTAAGGTCTTCGTATTTTTGGTCAGTTGGTTCTGGAGTTAGCATTACGTACGTTAATGTTTTGGCGTAGCGTACGTAATGTCCCTTACGTACGTTAACCTTGATGTATAGCGTATGTAATGTGTTTGTCAGATTATATAACTTGGTTTCGTATTTCATTTCTTCACGAACCAAAATCATTTTTGTCCCCCTAGAATTGTCCTTCTGGACTTGTTCTTGATATTTAGCCTCTTCCAACACGATTTTGATCATCCTAACTTGCTTTGGAGCTTGGAGTTGGAAGCTTGTTGGTGCTCCTTTGGTGTTTGGAGAGTTCTTCCTGTTCTTCATTGGTAAGTTCTCTTAATCTCTTGTTCTTCACGTGATTTCCGAGTATGATGATGATGTTGTTGTTGTTTTCTTCGGGTATTGATTGATTGTGGGAGTATATCATGATTCTTGATGAGTTTTCATAACTTGCAATGAAGAACATGATGATTTTGTCTTGAGGAGTAGTTGTTCTTGATGTTTTAGAATGTTTGGAGGTAATAATAATGTCTAGGAAGGATTATGTTAAGATTGCTATATGATTAACATAATCTTGATATGATTGTTGTTGTTGTTTGTGCTTTTGGAGGGATTATAACCATTTTAGTAAGGAATTATGATGAATTATGTAATGATTATCATAATCATACAATGGTTGATTTAATCTTGTGGTTTAATCCAAATTCTTGATGAATTGGTGATGGATTATTGTTTAGATATCATGTTTGTTGAGATTATGATGTTCTTGGGGTATTGATGATGATATTAGTGATATTATCATTTTGAGATGTTTGTTTTGATGATTGTTCTTAAGTGTTTCTTGTTGAATTGATTTCACAAGTGTTAAGAACGTAATGATCATGTTAATCGATTATTGAGGTGTTGGAGGATGTTAGAATTCATAGTTGAGAACTATGATTTTTGTTTGGGGAGTTTAACCGATTCGGGATTGAATC
Organism: Orobanche coerulescens; assembly: GCA_033398695.1. Lineage (NCBI taxonomy): Eukaryota > Viridiplantae > Streptophyta > Magnoliopsida > Lamiales > Orobanchaceae > Orobanche > Orobanche coerulescens. The sequence goes on along the minus strand of CM065818.1, from coordinate 98,105,550 downwards.
GGGATTGTTTTGGTGTTGCTTTCCATTGATTTTGTGTTATTGAATGAAATGTCTTTCATTCAAGGTTGTTCGAGTGTTTGCGATCGTTGGAAGGTGCCGTTCGTCGTTTCGTGGGAGGACATTGATCGTGGAAGGGCTTTCTCGCCTTCGGTTTGAGGCAAGTTTTATACTTGTACTGGTCAATGAGATTAATGTTATCATATATGTTTATGAATGTGTTGTATCATTTCGAGACATAGTCTCTTCGTGATTTGTGGATATATGGGGATTGTTTGATGCAATACCCTTCGGCAATTATGTCAGATGATATTGTTATTCATTAACGGCCTGGTTAAGGCATCGAGACTTTTGTTGTTATTGTTGTTGTCGATAGCCGGTCCGCGGTATCAATGTATCGATTATTATTGTTGACGTTGATGTCAGTCTTAGACAATGTTGGGTCGTTGTTATCAATTGGTATTGTTGCTATTGTATTGGCCGATTGAAGGCACTTGACGTATTCAATTATCATCTCTATTTTGGGTGGTCGGTTTAAGGCACCGGGACATCTATTCTAATTGAGTCATTGTTATCGATTCGTCGTTCTAAGACAATCGAGGTATTGAATTGGGATTATCGAAGATAACTCCCATCCGTTGTGTTGTTATCGATTGGCCATTCTAAGGCAATCGAGGTATTGAATTGGGATTATTGAAGATAATTCCCATCCGGTGTATCATTGCTTATCGATTGACCGTTCCAAGGTAATCGAGGTATTGAATTGGGATTATCGAAGATAACTCTCATCCGTTGTATCATTGTTTATCGATTGACCGTTCTAAGGTGATCGAAGTATTGAATTAGGACTGTCGAAGACATTTCCCATCCGTTGAGTCGTCGTCAACGATTTACCGTTCTAAGGTAATTGAGTTGTTGAATTGGAACTGTCAAGGATAGTTTCCATCCGTTGAGTTGTTGTGATCGATTGGCCATTCCAAGGCAGCCGAGGTATTTGAATTGGGACCGCCGAGGACGGTGCCCATCCGTGAGTTATTGTTGTCTTGTTGGCCGACTCAAGGCAACACACTATTATTCTTGAAATTTGGTAATCTTGGATCGTTGCCATTTGTGATTAATTGTGTATGGAGGCTAGTTGTGGCTAGTGCTCGATGGGTAACTTTGGGGCTTAAACCTTCGTGGTTTGTTTCCCAACACCTACAGTTCAGTAGGTCACGGTCATTGGATGACCTCATTATGATACGGCTTCGTGCCATGGCCTCGGCCCTCATTGTGATACGGCTTCGTGCCGTGGATTCGGCCCTCATTGTGATACGGCTTCGTGCCGTGGCTTCGGACCTCATTGTGATACGGCTTCGTGCCGTGGCTTCGGCCCTCATTGTGATACGGCTTCGTGCCGTGGCTTCGGCCCTCATTGTGATACGGCTTCGTGCCGTGGCTTCGGCCCTCATTGTGATACGGCTTCGTGCCATGGCTTCGGCCCTCATTGTGACACGGCTTCGTGCCGTGGCTTCGGCCCTCATTGTGATGCGGCTTCATGTTGTGGCTTCGGCCCTTAGATGATACCGCTTCGGGCTGATTTAGCTTTATGCCACGGTGGTGTTTGACAGTCTCGGCTGAGTATTTTTCAGACCATTATGATATTGTGGCAGCTTTGGCTGAGTGGTTTTCAGACCATTGTGATATTGTGGCAGCTTCGGCTCAGTGGCTTTCAGGCCATTGTGATGTATTGGTATTTCTGTTGGAGCCTTTGGACATTGTGATTCGTATTTATTCCAATTCTGGTTTGGTTTACCTGTAGTTCATGGTTGTGTTCTATATTGATGATTCGCCATTGGGCACTTGTGTTCTAACCTGTTGAGCAGGTACCGATCATACGCCATGGGCATAGTATTTCACGAATGCTCGATTCTTACTTTGGTTTGTGAGCATCTCGGATTACCATTGTTGTACCATTCATTCTGCCTTTGGATGCATATCATGTTGTACATCTATTGTAACACCCCGAGATATTCGGAGTATATTACAGCGTCGTGGATCCCTACATGGGACCCACCAGGCTACAACTAGAAAACACCCCTCGACTAACCATCTCGGTTAGCGAGAACACACATTTAAATACTATAACATATAAAGATACGCCCGGAGCAACCGGCGAAATAAGCAACAGTCGACAATGTAACAATTTAAAATAATACAACACGGGGTTTGAATTGAAAAGCCTAAGTACTCGCGAGTACAGTCTATCAGTTTATAAATATAGGAAACAACCATATCGAAGTGGACAAAAGAAATAAGTAGACCCGAGTGCACATGTCAACGACCCTGGCCAACATCCTCGTACTGTCCCAGCGCTCGCTCGTCCGAATGATCATAACCTGAAATCCATAACAAGAATTTCCCCAAAACGGGTCCCCCAAAGGGGTTAGCAATTACGCTAGTACAAGTAATCAAGGCAAACCAATCGCTTACACATTTCATAGTACATGCACCAATATCATTTCAAAAACCAAAACCAGACGTGTCTTTTCCGGAAACAAATAGTCAAACAATTTGCCTAGGACCGGGATGAAACCACGAATCCCACCCGAGGCCTCTAAGGACCCTCCCGAGCTGGCCATTTCATAAAATAAATAACGCACAGGCATCGCCTAGGACCGGGACGAAGCCACGAATCCCACCCGAGGCCTCTAAGGACCCTCCCGAGCTGGCTAGCGAAACAAACTCATGAATCCAGAGTGAAGTCATAGATTCCCCCAAGGCCCCGTCGGACCCTCCCAGGGTGAGCAAAGCACACACAATATACATTACCATTTCACGTTAAGCATAAAGGTTTCCAAAAGAATACTTGCCTTGAATAATTGACGACGCAACGAACGGAAGGATAATCACCGACGAACGCTAGGAAACAATGGAACCGAACCTAATAATTCGAAGAACATAATTACAACCAACTCTAAGACGAATACGGAAATGGAATACACCCGAAAACCTGCCTACGATCCATGTATATCCGTATATAAACAACAATGAGGGTGGACCACAACCAATCCCTCTCGATTCCGCAAAAACTACGAAATATACCATGAATCCATAAGGAAACTAAGAATACCAACAAGATTAATCATAATCATCATGAATCCACCAACAAAACGGAATGAATCGGACGAAAATCCCAAAACCCCCAATTTATCGAAAAGTAGGGTTCTAAGAGATTTTACCTTGGATTAGGATGAAAGATCCGTGTTGATGTTGTTATAATACACCAAGAATTCGAGGAGGATGTTGGATGAGATGATTGGAAGAAGAAATCACCAAGAATCGCCCAAAATCGCCAAAGGAGCTCTAAGCCGCGGGGGAGGAGAAGAAATGAACGTAATACGTTCATCTGGGTCAACTCCCTGGTTTATATAGCCAGGGAGTGTTAGCGCGCGCTAATCCTCCAGGTTAGCGTGCGCTAACGAAATCTGATACCCAAGAGCGATTTCGGCCGTTAGCGTGGCGCTACTCCAAACGAAGGCGGCGCTAATAACCTCTCGGTAGCGCGCGCTATCGACCAATAGCGTGCGCTACCGGACATCGGCCGAGTCCGAAGCTAAATCACAAGACACACTGATCCGGTTAGCGCGCTTATCGACCAAACATAGCGTGCGCTAAATTGTATCGTTAGCGCGCGCTATCGACCAATAGCATGCGCTACAGGGCATCGAGAGTCCAGTGGCAACCGCCCGATCGACATCCACACTAGCGCACGCTACCGGGCGTCTCAGCGTGCGCTAACTCCCAACATTAGCGTGCGCTAGGCAACGTAGCGTACGCTAATCCACCGATCCTGCAGGATCGGAATCAAGATCGCCACTCCTGTGGCTTGCCCTCTAGCGCGCCATTTAAATGTCGTAGCGTGCGCTACTAAGTGACCCCTAGCGTGCGCTATGCAGTAAATATTGCGTGCGCTAGGTACGAGATATAAACGGTCCAAAACACCGGAATATGAACGAAACGTTAAACGGAACATCTCAAGATGCATCGAAACATAGAATGGATCCACGGCAACCCCGAATAGCGGTTCCGTACAACAATAACGAGAATCAGATCAATAGATGACGGGAAATATACACTGAAAGATACACGAGGGTCACTACAACCGAGAAATACACCGAAAAAATGAAGATACAAGGGAAAGAAAAATGCGGATATTACATTCTACCCCTCTAAAAATAAGTTTCGTCCCGAAACTTAAGAAACAAACAACTCAGGGTAGCTAGCACGCATGCTATCCTCGGTCTCCCAAGTTGCCTCCTCGACACCATGTCTCGACCACTGCACCTTGACCAAAGGGATGGTCTTATGCCTCAGTCGTTTCTCACGAAGCTCCAAAATCTTCAAAGGACGCTCCTCGAAAGTAATATCCTCGGCGACATCAATCTCACCATAATCGATGACGTGACTAGGGTCCGGGACATATTTCCTCAGCTGGGAAACATGAAAAATGCTATGAACATGACTCAAGGCTGGGGGTAACGCCAAACGATATGCTAACCCACCGACTCGCTCCAGAATCTCGAAGGGTCCAATAAATCTAGGACTCAACTTCCCCTTCTTCCGGAAACGGAAAACTCCTCTCGTCGGCGACACCTTCAGCAAAACGTGGTATCCCACCTCGAATTCTAAAGGTCGACGACGGACATCGGCATATGACTTCTGTCGACTCTGGGCAGTCAACATCCGTTCCCGAATTAATTCTATCTTCCGTTTCGTCTCTAAAACGACATCCGGTTCGGTCCCGACCAAATCGGACGCCTCATTCCAAAAAATCGGCGATCGACAACATCGCCCGTAGAGCACCTCATACGGTGCCATACGAATCGTCGCGTGCCAACTATTGTTGTACGTGAATTCGATTAATGGCAAGTGCTCCTCCCAGTCACTACTCCAGTCGAGAGCACAAGCACGCAACATGTCCTCGAATGTCTGGATAGTGCGTTCCGACTGTCCATCTGACTGGGGATGAAAAGAGGTACTCAAATGCAAACGGGTACCCAACGCCTCATGCACCGCCTGCCAAAAGTGCGATACGAAACGGACATCATGATCCGAAACAATAGACTTCGGAGTACCGTGAAGCCTCACAATCTGCGTGATAAACACACGAGCCAACTTTTTTGGACCCCAAGTGTCCTTGATGCCCAGAAAATATGCCGACTTGGTCAGACAATCAACAATCACCCATACCATATTCATGCCCGACCTCGATCTCGGCAAGCTCGTAACAAAATCCATCGATATATCTTCCCATTTCCATTCTGGAATGGGAAGTGACTGTAATAACCCAGCCGGTCGCTGATCTCGATTTTGATCTGCTGACAAGTCAAACATCTCGCTACAAACTGTGCGACCTCCTCCTTCATATCATTCAACCAGAAATTCCTCCTCAGGTCCTTGTACATCTTACTCGAACCAGGATGAACGGAATAAGGTGTAGCATGTGCCTCACGCAAAATACTCTATCTCAACTCTGAGTCGTTCGGCACACAAAGACGACTCCGAAATCTCAAAACACCATCTTCGTGAATCACAAACCCAAGAGACTCTCCCTTAAGAACGTTCTCTCGGATTTGAGTAATCATCGGATCCTCTAATTGCTTCAGCTTAATTTCATCGATCAAAGACGACGAAATCTCTAAAGCACAAAGTTGCCCGACAGCTCCAGGCAACAAAACCTCGACATCTAACTCGATCAAAGCCCGCCGAAGCTCAGACTGAGACGTAAGTATCTCAAGCATTCGCAACGCAATCGGTTTCCGACTCAAGGCATCGGCCACGACGTTCGCCTTGCCCAGATGATAAAGGATTTCGAGGTCATAATCCTTAATCAGCTCTAACCATCTCCTCTGCCTCATATTCAACTCCCGCTGAGTAAATATGTATTTCAGGCTCTTATGATCGGTAAAAATCTGACATGTAGAGCCGAAAAGATAGTGACGCCAGATCTTGAGCGCAAAAACAACTGCCGCTAACTCCAAATCATGAGTAGGGTAGTTCAGCTCATACGGCCTCAACTGTCTCGACGCAAAGGCAATGGTCTTGCCGTGCTGCATCAATACGCACCCAAGACCCTGACCCGAAGCATCGCTATAAACGGCGAACCCCTCGTTGCCACATGGCAACGCCAAAACCGGGGCTGAAGTCAAACGTTTCTTCAGTTCCTCAAAACTCGACTGTCTCTCGTCATTCCAGACGAACTTCTCGGATTTCTGGAGCAACTGTGTAAGTGGCCGAGCTAGTTTTGAGAAACCCTCGACGAACCTACGGTAGTAGCCAGCCAAACCCAAGAAACTACAGACCTCCTTCACATTTGTGGGCGATGCCCAATCCAACACTGCCTCAATTTTATGCGGATCCACACGAACTCCCTCGGCTGAAATAACGTGACCCAAAAACATCACTTCCCTCCGCCAGAACTCACATTTCGAGAACTTCGTATAGAGTTGCTCAGTCCTCAAAATGTCTAACACTATCCGCAAATGATGGGCATGCTCTTCCTCGTTCCTCGAATAAATAAGAATATCGTCAATGAAAACGACGACACACTTATCCAAATACTCGATAAAGATTTTGTTCATCAACTGCATGAACACCGCCGGCGCATTAGTTAACCCGAAAGGCATAACTACAAACTCATAATGTCCGTATCTCGTCCGAAAATCTATTTTCGGTACGTCGGACTCTCTCACCCGAAGCTGATAGTACCCCGATTTCAAATCAATCTTCGAGAATACCGCAGCTCCCTGCAACTGATCGAACAAGTCATCAATTCTCGGCAAGGGATACTTGTTCTTGATGGTCACCTTGTTTAGTTCGCGATAGTCGATACACAAACGTAGTGAACCATCCTTCTTCCGCACAAACAGGACCGGTGCGCCCCAAGGCGAGGCGCTCGGTCGAATATACCCCGACTCAAGAAGTTTGCTCAACTGCTTCTTTAATTATGTCATTTCTGAAGGTGCCATACGATACGGCGCCTTAGAAACCGGAGCCGCGCCCGGCTCTAACTCTATAACAAATTCGACCTCATGATCCGGTGGCAATCCTGACAACTCGTTAGGAAATACATCAGGAAACTCACTAACGACTAGAATCGATGAAAGCGCGACTCCACCATTCTCCGCCTTCAAGGCGTAGCACCAATAACCAGTACACCCCTTTCGTAGGAGTCTCATCGCCTTCAAGGCGTTAATAAGAAACTTCTGATTTCCCCTCCTTCGCCCCGCAAAGGAGTGCTCGGTGCCATCCTCGGCTAACATGGTGATGATCCTCGTGCGGTAGTTCATGATTGCTCCATGCCGCTCAAGCCAATCATCCCCGAGGATCAAATCCTCACCCTCGATGCTCACGACAATGAGATTAGAGAGCCAAGCCCTCTCACATATAAACACAGAACAGTCCCGGGCCTCTCGATCACCGACAATTCTATCACCGCTAGGAAGCTTAACGATGAAAGGCTCGCAAGGTGACAAACAGTCGAGACTCAAATGGCGTACACACTCTAAAGAAATGAATGAATGCGTAGCACCCGAATCGAAAAGCACACTGACAGGATGGGAATGGATATGAACGGTACCTGTCGCCACAGTAGCTGCTAGATCATCGGCCCTCCTCATCTCATAGATATGCGGCTGGGCAGAGCCGACACTGGAAGCTCCTCCCCTAGCGGGCTAACCCCGACCCCTACCTCGACTGGCACTCGGAGGTGGCGGCGGAGCAAATGAGCCCTGGTTCACACTCGGCTCCAAAGGTGCTGGACAAGAAGCCTGAGCACCAAGAAGCTTTCTTACCCGCTCACAAAAGAAGGCCTTGTGGCCCGACTGACCACAAGTGTGACAAGTTAGGGGCGGATGAGGACACTCCCGGTTCCGATGGCCCAGTTCGCCGCAGTTAAAGCATTTGACATCCCGAACGGAGGCACCGGTAGTACCCCGATAGCCCCCAGAGAAACGTGCCGAATTACCTCCAGGAATATTCACAGACTGAGACTTCTGCTGACCTCCACCTCTGTGACCCGAAAAATTTTCGGTGGATTTCTGCTTCTTACTCTCCCGAACCGCCGCACTGGCTGTCACCGACATGTCATAGGCAAGGGCTCGACTCTGATAATCCTTCAGGGTAGTACAGACGAGTCCAGACATATAGTCCCGAATGGACAGTTTCATCCTCCTGGAAAAATGGAAAATTTTGTCGCTCTCAGCGACAACTTGGGTTTTCACATAGCCCAGCTCTTTGTTGAAATCAGCAATAGCTTGGGATACGGGAATATCCCGAGGTTGAGCATCGTAGAAAGCATGGACTCGAGCCTGTCTAACTGGCCACGGGCAATATTCAGTCTCCATCAACTCCTGAAATTCGGCCCACGAAGCGTCATGATCTTTGGGCCCAACGGCCTCCCACCAATCCGTAGCGTCCCCCGTGAGAAAGTACTGAGCAATAGGGACCTTACGGTCCTCGGGACAGTTAGTAGTAGTGAAGACTTTAGATATTTCTTGATCCACCCTTCCCAGTCGATCGGGTCCGAAGCTCCCGAAAACTGAGGAGGATGCATCTTGATGACATCCTGTAGCCAGCGATCCGCTCCGCCCCGATTAGCACGAGCCTGATCGGGGTTCTCGACTACCTGAGCTATAGCCGCCATTTGGTTAACCATTTGCTGCATGACAACCTCAATACCAAGGTCGGCGCGCTCCTGAGAAGAAGCATGACTGTGACGGTCACCGGTACTGCCGGCTCCCGAAGAATGCGACGTGGCCGCCCCACCGGCTGCCCCACGTCCTCGGCCGCGTCCACGACCACGACCACGATCACGACCACGGTTTCCTCCAGCATCCATACTGGTGTTAAGAGATAACAGAAGTATATTGATGATGAGTAAGGGAGGAAAAAGCAACCACGATTCGAAAAGCGGAAATACTATGCAAGAAAACAAAAGACCAAATAAGAAAACTTACGAGCACTGGAAGTACCGAGATGCTGGCAGTGGTGTGACAATGTGCAAAACAAAACACGACTAGACCCAAATAACCAACAAGCCTAGGTATCCATAAACCTAGAGCTCTGATACCATTTCTGTAACACCCCGAGATATTCGGAGTATATTACAGCGCCGTGGACTCCTACATGGGACCCACCAGGCTACAACTAGAAAACACCCCTCGACTAACCATCTCGGTTAGCGAGAACACACATTTAAATAATATAACATATAAAGATACGCCCGGAGCAATCGGCGAAATAAGCAACAGTCGACAATGTAATAATTTAAAATAATACAACACGGGGTTTGAATTGAAAAGCCTAAGTACTCGCGAGTACAGTCTATCAGTTTATAAATATAGGAAACAACCATATCAAAGTGGACAAAAGAAATAAGTAGACCCGAGTGCACATGTCAACGACCCTGGCCAACATCCTCAGATCGTCCCCGCCGTCGTCCTGGATGATCATAACCTGAAATCCATAACAAGAATTTCCCCAAAACGAAAGGGGTTAGCAATTACGCTAGTACAAGTAATCAAGGCAAACCAATCGCTTACACATTTAATAGTACATGCACTAATATCATTTCAAAAACCAAAACCAGACATGTCTTTTCCGGAAACAAACAGTCAAACAATTTGCCTAGGACCGGGATGAAACCACGAATCCCACCCGAGGCCTCTAAGGACCCTCCCGAGCTGTCCATTTCATAAAATAAATCACGCACAGGCATCACCTAGGACCGGGACGAAGCCACGAATCCCACCCGAGGCCTCTAAGGACTCTCCCGAGCTGGCTAGCGAAACAAACTCATGAATCCAGAGTGAAGTCATAGATTCCCCCGAGGCCCCGTCGGACCCTCCCAGGGTGAGCAAAGCACATACAATATACATGACCATTTCACGTTAAACATAAAGGTTTCCAAAAGAATACTCGCCTTGAATAATTGACGACGCAACGAACGGAAGGATAATCACCGACGAACGCTAGGAATCAATGGAACCGAACCTAACGATTCGAAGAACATAATTACAACCAACTCTAAGACGAATACGGAAATGGAATACACCCGAAAACCCACCTACGATCCATGTATATCCGTATATAAACAACAATGAGGGTGGACCACAACCAATCCCTCTCGATTCCGCAAAAACTACGAAATATACCATGAATCCGTAGGGAAACTAAGAATACCAATAAGATTAATCATAATCATCATGAATCCACCAACAAAACGGAACGAATCGGACGAAAATCCCAAAACCCTCAATTTATCGAAAAGTAGGGTTCTAAGAGATTTTACCTTGGATTAGGATGAAAGATCCGTGTTGATGTTGTTATAATACACCAAGAATTCGAGGAGGATGTTGGATGAGATGATTGGAAGAAGAAATCACCAAGAATCGCCCAAAATCGCCAAAGGAGCTCTAAGCCGCGGGGGAGGAGAAGAAATGAACGTAATACATTCATCTGGGTCAACTCCCTGGTTTATATAGCCAGGGAGTGTTAGCGCGCACTAATCCTCCAGGTTAGCGTGCGCTAACGAAACAGACTACAGTCCAGTAGCCAGATTTCTGGCCGTTAGCATGCGCTACTCCAAACGTAGCGTGCGCTAATAACCTCTCGGTAGCGCGCGCTATCGACCAATAGCGTGCGCTACCTGGACATCAGCCGAGTCCAGAAGCAACTGTCAGTACACACCTGATCCGGTTAGCGCGCGCTATCGACCAAACATACCGTGCGCTAAAGTGTATCGGTAGCGCGCACTATCGACCAATAGCGTGCGCTACCTGGGCATCAGTAGAGTCCAGTGGAAAACTGCCCAGTACTGGACATCCACACTAGCGCACGCTACCGGGCGTCTCAGCGTGCGCTAACTCCCAACATTAGCGTGCGCCAGGCTACATAGCGGACGGTAATCCACCAGTCCAGAGGACTGGAATCAGCACTGCCACTCCCAGGGCTTGCCCTCTAGCGCGCGCTACGAAACAGTCGTAGCGTGCGCTACTAAGTGACCCCTAGCGTGCGCTATGCAGTAAATATAGCGTGCGCTAGGTACGAGATATAAACGGTCCAAAACACCGGAATATGAACGAAACGTTAAACGGAACATCTCAAGACGCATCGAAACAGAGAATGGATCCACGGCAAACCCGAATAGCGGTTCCATACAACAATAACGAGAATCAGATCAATAGATGACGGAAAAGATACACTGAAAGATACACGAGGGTCACTACAACCGAGAAATACACCGAAAAAATGAAGATACAAGGGAAAGAAAAATGCGGATATTACATCTATTTGATATTCATTATCTGGATGACTGACCCCATGGGGGCGGAACATGTTTACATGTTTTAGGTGCTTGCGAGGAGAGAGTTGAGACACAGGGGCATGACGATGGAGACGAGGCATTCGAACGATACTAGTCCGAGATCTTTTGGTGTTTATGTCGGTCAGACAGTTTGGAGTACTCCAGTTTTGTTCAGTCGTCATTTTTAATTATCCGAGCAAGACTCGTGGATTTTGTTGTTTTTATTTTGGCCCTGTAGGCCCATTTTTGTCATTGAAATTCCATATCGGAATATTATGTTGGATGCCATAGTAGGGACTGAGATTCCCCTTTTGGCCAGGTTGTTGTATTTTTGGTCGTGTTCGTCTGGTGGATCTCTTAATGTGGGGTCCAAGGTACTGTAATGATCCAATGGGATTTTGGGGTGTTACAGAAGATGGTATCTGAGCTTTGGGTTGTGAGATACCCTGATATGTGAGTTATGTGGCTCCACCGACGCAGTAGTAGTGGGGCTGTCAGGTTCTTTCATCGAGTCGTCGTCAGTGAAGACTAGTTTCGCAAGACCTCGAAGCTTCATATGACCTGTGCAAGGACTCAATTCTCTTTTATGTTCATACATTCATTATGTCATTGATTATACATATTTTGTTAAAAACCTGTATGTAACATTTGTGTTATGATTCATTCATAAATATTTGTTTTGGAGCGTGTGGGCTCACTATTGGCTATAATTAGCATGTTTGAGGTGATTGTTTATCTGTTGAGTATGTATACTCATGTTTTGCTATTGACTTAGCATTGTGGATTGGCCGTTGAGGCATATTTTAGCTTTGTTCATGATCGAGCGTTATTCTTTCAGTATGGAAAGAGGAACCCGAGAATGTGGCAGAGGGGGTAAAGGCTGCAGAGCAGGCCGAAACCCAGAACCACATGTTTATACGCGTACGGATGCCGAGATGGATCAGAATTCGGCCAGAGATGTGACTTATGCGACCGGTTCTCCTTCGGGACGTCATACTCGAGGATTCAATCAGACTGACATCGACCCTTTCTTGCTTATGAGGGGCATGATGGTACAAATGACTCAGATGATGGAAACCATGCAGACCTCAGTGGTTCGTGATCCACCGCAGAAGGGATCCCAGGTGACGTTTTATGGACAGGCCGGGAGAGTGAGTCAGATCGTCGGCGATATCTCTCGTTAGAGGCCGCCTACCTTTGAGGGTTCGTCGGAACCAGCTGATATTGTTCATTGTCTTGAACACTTTGATAAACTCTTCGATATGGTTCAGTGTCCGGAAGAGTGTAAGGTGGCAGTAGTGGCTTACGATTTGAGTAAGGGTGCTTATTTTTGGTGGCTTTCTGTAAAGCCCACCGATCGTAACTGTGTTTGGAGCGAGTTCAAGACTCTCATGTTAGAGAGGTATTATCCGGCTCCACTTCGTGAAGCCAAGCTGTCAGAGGTTTTGAACCCCGAATCCCTCGAGGACGAGGGTGTTATTGTTAGTGCTGAGAAGTTTCAAGGACTTCTTCAGTTTGCTTCATCTGTTATCCGTACTGAGGCGTATAAGATCAAGTATTTTAGCAAGAGGCTAAACCCACAGTTGAGAATGCAGTTGTTCAATCACAATTGTAATTCACTTGGTGAATTCATCGAGAAGGCTCTTGGAGCAGAGCTTTTGATCAAGGAACTTGCTCGGAAGGACCCTTCAGTTTATTCTGGTGAGAGGACTAGGATGCCGGTTCGTTCAGAAGGACATCGGGCTCCGACGTCCAAGTTGTCGTCTTCTAGTCGTCTTCGTGTTGGGAAAGCATCTTCTTCTCAGACGACGAGTTTGACTGTTGTTTGCAATAACTGTGATTCAGCGGGGCATGTTAGCACTCGTTGTACTGTGCCAGCTATTTTCTGTTTTCTATGTGGGAGGTAGGGACACCTTCAGAAATACTACAGAACTAGTGCCAGTAGATCTCGAGAGAGCTCACGGGCCTCGAGAGATTTCGTTACTCCAGTCCGTACTTCATCCAAGGGGTCCTATCAGGCTTCGGAAGACAGAGGTATGGACAACCAATGAGGAGCAGCGAGTTCAGATTTGGGTCTTCCTCAAGTCGATAAGATCGAGGAGTTCGATGATCTGTAGGATGTTGATTTCGGGTACATTTGAGATGTAACCTTGATTTTTATTTTCCTTGTTTTTTTTTTGAATTGATGTTTGGCTCAGTCTGTATTGTAGTATTGTGGTTGTGAACCATTTATTATTGATCTATCTTGTAATGATAGTTTTTGAGAATCTTGAGATTTGAGGTCGTCTGATGCGTTTTTCTTTCCTTTTGGTATTGTACTCGAGATTTTTGTGATAATATGGGTAATTGTTCATTGCGATTCGTGAAGCCAAGTCGTGAGGACTTGGGCATGCGATTGATACGGTCCCGAGGACTATATGTGCGTTGTTATTTTTCTTTTGTGGCGTGAGTCAGTGATTGCATGGGCGTCTGAAGCCGATGAGAATGGGGGAGTGTACACCGATGGTTATAGACATGTACAATGGGCGGCACCTGCGGGGTGTATACTCCGGTGTTACGAGTCATGCGGTTGGTACGACTTTCTGACTGGTCTCTGGCGAAGGAGTCATGATTCGAATGATCTCGCACTTAGTTGAGTGTTTTCATCACTTGTTTTTCGCCATATTCGGGCAGGGGAAAACGCGGGGACCCGGGGGGTTAGCCCGATTACTCAGGCGATGTAGTTCGCAGTGAGGAGTATTCCTGGAGATGTTGTTTTCATATCCTGATGGATTGTTCGTACCCCAAGTTGTGCGCCCTGAGTTCCGGGGACGAAACTCTTTTAAGAGGGGAGTATGCAATATCCGGGGATAATTTTTTTTCTTTTCACTGTTGAGTTGTACATATTCATTTGGAATTGTACAAATGCCATTGTATTGTATCATTCGTGTTTGTTGAGGTGCGATGGATTGTAGTTCGTTCTTTCCGGTTGAGAGTTGGTGGAATAACTTGATTGTCCACTTTATTGAGCTAACATACGTTAGCTTGTGCACTTAACGTACGTTAGGATTTAGGCATTACGTACGTTATGATGTTCATGCTACGTACGTAATGAGTGGTAGGTGGAGGGAACCTTCCTCGGACTCGACTTTCGGACGGTGGGTCCCAGGCATCTTTGATCCGATCTTACTATTGCAGTCAACGGATCCTTACGTACATGAAGAGGTGAGCTCTACGTACGTAATCCATGTAACTTGCTACTGTACGTAAATGTTTTTTGTTTACGTACGTTAAGGTCTTCGTATTTTTGGTTAGTTGGTTCTGGAGTTAGCATTACGTACGTTAATGTTTTGGCGTAGCGTACGTAATGGCCCTTACGTACGTTAACCTTGGTGTATAGCGTACCTAATGTGTTTGTCAGATTATATAACTTGGTTTCGTATTTCATTTCTTTACGAACCAAAATCATTTTTCTCTCCTTAGAATTGTCCTTCTGGACTTGTTCTTGATATTTAGCCTCTTCCAACACGATTTTGATCATCCTAACTTGATTTGGAGCTTGGAGTTGGAAGCTTGTTGGTGCTCCTTTGGTGTTTGGAGAGTTCTTCTTGTTCTTCATTGGTAAGTTCTTTTAATCTCTTGTTCTTCAAGTGATTTCCGAGTATGATGATGATGTTGTTGTTGTTTTCTTCGGATATTAATGGATTGTTAGAGTATATCATGATTCTTGATGAGTTTTTATAACTTGTAATGAAGAACGTGATGATTTTGTCTTGAGGGGGAGTTGTTCTTGATATTTTAGAATGTTTGGAGGTTATAATCATGTCTAGGAAGGATTATGTTAAGATTCCTATATGATTAACATAGTATTGATATGATTATTGTTGTTTTTTGTTTTTTGGAGGGATTATAACCATTTTGGTAAGGAATTATGATAAATTATGTAATGATTATTATAATCTTACAATGATTGATTTAATCTTGTGGTTTAATCCGAATTCTTGATGAATTGGTGATGGATTATTGTTTAGATATCATGTTTGTTGAGATAATGATGTTCTTGGGGTATTGATGATGATATTAGTGATATTATCATTTAGAGATGTGTTAGGCGTATTTTTATGCGCTTATTTATCATTAGTTTATATCCATTTTGAGCCTAAAAATGCATAAATGAGCTTTTATGCACTATTCTTATATGTTTTGCAGGAAATTGGAGTCCGGAAGCCTAAAAGACGAAAAACGGGCGAAAACTGCAATTTTTGGTCATGAGCCGCAGCACAAGGATGCTGAGCCGCGGCACACGCACGGCCCCAGCGAAGCCCCAAGCGGACTGTACCCTGAGCCGCGGCACAAGGATGCTGAGCCGCGGCCCAGGAAGAAAAATAGCGCGCCCAGGTATGCGCTGAAGGTTAGGGGCCGCGGCACAGCTTAAGTGAGCCGCGGCCCACATGGCGGTTTTGCTGAGACTTCCGCGTTTCTTTGCTGTTTTTGGAGCAGTTTTCGACCCAAATCCCCGGACGCATTTTGGAGGCTGAGGAAAGTTATAAATAGGGATTGAAGGTCATAAAAAGGGGAGATCGATCGAGAGATAGAGCGGAGACACCAGAGGAGGAGAAACGAAGAGATTTGTGGGCGACGACAAGACCACGGATCCCTTACGGTTTTTCTTAATTTTCCCGTATCTTAGTTTCTAGATCTGTTTGAGTAGGATTGTGATTGTAGCCGATTACATGACGGTTTGATTTATTTATTTTTATTTCAATTTACTCGTTATTCGTATTGAGTTGGATTTTTCTCATTGTTCTTAATGCTTTTTAATTGTCTGGCAAACAGTTGAATTGGTTTGAATGTCTTTATGGATTCGGGAGATGAAATTTAGGCATAGTTCTTGTGAGAAAAAATCATGATTGTCGTGAGATAGGGATATACTCATGGGAATTGTGAAGCCTATTTATTGTGGGGATTCATGAACTGTTTTAGCTATTAATTATCTAATTCGAATAGGGATATATCGAGTTAATAATTCTTAGTATTTTCTATCGACCTTGGGAAAGACTTTAGAATAATTTAGGAATTCCTGGCTTACAATCAATTGAATAAAGGTGAATTGAATTAAATAAAAATCACTCCTGATTGTTTGAGGTGAAAATTATAATCCTACGCCCTTATTATTATTATTTTTATTATTACTATTTTATTTTCTATTTATTTTTCTGCTATTAGTTTAGAAATAATTTCTATATAATTGTTCTTCAAATAAAATTATGAGTTGACTATATTTTGGTACTTAGTGAAATCAGTCCTCGAGGGAACGATATCTTACTTATCACTTTATTACTTGTTGACACCGTGCACTTGCGGCATAGTGTGAGGGATTTCTTCACAAGTTTTTGGCGCCGTTGTCGGGGAGTGATTTTTCGCTAATATCATTACCAAGCGACTATAATTTTAATTTGAAGTTTTTTTCTTTAGTCTCTATATTTTTATTTTTTATTATGTTTTCCTTTGATTATAGTGACCCTTGGCATTTCATAAATTTCGATAATCTTAATAATTTGCCTAATAGGGTCAGTCAGCCCCCTCCCCCGAAACAAAAGACCATGCTTGAACAATGTGTAGACGCTCTCAAAAATCCTGATAGTACCCCTCTTGAGCGAGAATGTGCACGTCGTGGTCTTGAGATTCACTATGATTATTTTTTAGCTCATAGATTTAGTAGTGAAGTTGAGGGGAAGGTTGAGAAGAAAGACATGCTGAGTTTTAGGGTCGATCCCCCAGCACCTGATAATTACCTAAAGTGTGATAAGCTTGTAGAAGAAGTTACCATTGATGATGTTTCCAAACAAATTTCATTAATTGTTCATCAAACTTCGAACAATAAGGTGAACACTTTTGTGCCTAAAATTTTATTAACGGTGCCATGCATAATTTTTCCTAAATCCATATTGGGAGAGATTGACCACATTACTTGTGATTTTGTTGAGGCTGATTCTTTGAGTTCTAATGAGGTTGTTCATGATATGACTTTATTATCTACCCATTCGAACTCTGTTTATTTTTTCATACCTTATAATTATTATATTCTTCCATCATTTTTTGGTTGTCCGCATAATTATTCTTACTCATTAATTTTGGCAACCAGACATGAACCAAAGCCTCCTTTGTGGAATAAGAGGCTTATAGATTGCAAGAAGGGGGTATCTGGCAATCTCCCTAGAAAGAAGCCACGTTAAATTTTTTGCCACATCGTGCTCAATACGTAAAATAGAGCGCTTGATGGGAGGCAACCCATCATTTTACTTGCTTTCTAGTTAGTTGTTGTTATTTGATTTTTCGTTAATAAATTTTTCCTTTGCTTTGTTTTTTCGTTTGGATTCGTGTATTCTTGTGGCCCTTATGTCTCTGATATTTTTTTTAACCCCAATGAGTTATTATCCTTCATATTCTAGTCTTTCTTGACTTAATGTCTACAGTTATTTCATGACTAGAGACTAAGTTTGGGGGTCCCTGGTGATGTTGGGCATTATTTGAAGTATGGATTGACAGACGATTCCACTCAGACATGTGATGGCATTCAAGAAGACATTTGGAATAAGATTCACTTTTCCTTATCTCTTTTATTTTCACATGAGTTTTATTATTGATGATTTTATGTGTAGTGGAATAAATTGAAGCATGCGATATTTTCTTAAATTTTCTTGGTTATGAATTGTGATTTCATCATTGCTTTATTTTTCTTGCATGCTGTTGATAGTTAAAAACGTGAATTTTTCGTGAATTTTTCGTGCTTCCGTGTGTAAAACTGATGTTACGATACTGATTTCTTTTTGAAGAAACGGTTGACTTTTGGTCGAGTTGCAGTCAGCGATTTCTGTTTTCGTTGAGTATTCATTTAGGTCCGAAATTTTTTCGTTTTTGTAGAAATTTTAGCGTATAAGAAAGGAGACATACGTGTTTTCAAATCGCCGTTTATACATTTGGTTATACTTTTTGCGTAGCTAGTCGTCCAGTAACATGAGTCTTGTTGGCACTTGGATTTAGTTTAGAGTCGGACAGTTCTTCCAACAAGTCGAGATATTATACATGTTCTATGATGGGAAGTCTAGTAACCGGGGGTATTCATGTGACCCGTTGTTTACTCTCGCGTAAAACGACAACCCTGAATAGACTAATGATTTAGAAATATCGCATTACCGATGATGGGAAGCCTAGTAACCGGGGGTATTCACGTGACCCATAGTTTACTCTCGCGTAAAACAGCAACCTTGACATGCAGGACTTGCTATTCGAGTTTTTTCTCCGCTGTAGAGGGGGACTTAGTAACTAGAAGCATCCATGTGCCCCATGAGTGTCTTTTACGTCAAACGGTTCCCCAATAAATGAGGATGGAAATCCACCCTAGGATTATCCCGATGAAACATCCCGAGATCCGAACCTAGTGGTTAACTCGAATCTTTATTATGATCATACATAAGGGAATGTTGCCCGGTGAGTAATTTTGATAATGAAACTCTTGAATTTTGCCACTAGACTATGGGACTGGGCGAATTGGCTTGTTTAATCTAACCCTTCATATTGACGGTCGGTTAAATTCACGCTTGTTAATCTTTGAGCTTGATTTTCTTCATGAACGGTTGGTTAGGACTGAAAATGATTACTTCTTGGAATCAGTGTCCGTGGATGTGACTCACTATTACGACACTCGTATTATTCTTTGAGATTTTCAGGGTAGTATTGACTGAGTTGAGCACTACGGACTTGCACGAGTATTCACGATACTTTTTGTTTAAAATTGATTTTTGCTTGAGGCCAAGCAAAGGCTCAAGTTTGGGGGTATTTGTTAGGCGTATTTTTATGCGCTTATTTATCATTAGTTTATATCCATTTTGAGCCTAAAAATGCATAAATGAGCTTTTAATGCACTATTCTTATATGTTTTGCAGGAAATTAGAGTCCGGAAGCCTAAACGACGAAAAACAGGCGAAAACAGCAATTTTTGGTCATGAGCCGCGGCACAAGGATGCTGAGCCGCAGCACACGCACGGCCCCAGCGAAGCCCCAAGCGGACTGTACCCTGAGCCGCGGCCCAGGAAGAAAAATAGCGCACCCAGGTATGCGCTGAAGGTTAGGGGCCGCGGCACAACTTAAGTGAGCCGCGGCCCACAGGGCGGTTTTGCTGAGACTTCCGCGTTTCTTTGCCGTTTTTGGAGCAGTTTTCGACCCAAATCCCCAGACGCATTTTGGAGGCTGAGGAAAGTTATAAATAGGGATTGAAGGTCATAAAAATGGGAGATCGATCGAGAGATAGAGCGGAGACACCAGAGGAGCAGAAACGAAGAGATTTGTGGGCGACGACAAGACCACGTATCCCTTACGATTTTTCTTAATTTTTCTGTATCTTAGTTTCTAGATCTGTTTGAGTAGGATTGTGATTGTAGCCGATTACATGACAGTTTGATTTATTTATTTTTATTTCAATTTACTCGTTATTCGTATTGAGTTGGATTTTTCTCATTGTTCTTAATGCTTTTTAATTGTTTGGCCAACAGTTGAATTGGTTTGAATGTCTTTATGGATTCGGGAGATGAAATTTAGGCATAGTTCTTGTGAGAAAAAAATCATGATTGTCGTGAGATAGGGATATACTCATGGGAATTGTGAAGCCTATTTATTGTGGGGATTCATGAACTGTTTTAGCTATTAATTATCTAATTCGAATAGGGATATATCGAGTTAATAATTCTTAGTATTTTCTATCGACCTTGGGAAAGGCTTTAGAATAATTTAGGAATTCCTGGCTTACAATCAATTGAATAAAGGTGAATTGAATTAAATAAAAATCACTCCTGATTGTTTGAGGTGAAAATCATAATCCTACGCCCTTATTATTATTATTTTTATTATTACTATTTTATTTTCTATTTATTTTTCTGCTATTAGTTTAGAAATAATTTCTATATAATTGTTCTTCAAATAAAATTACGAGTTGACTATATTTTGGTACTTAGTGAAATCAGTCCTCGAGGGAACGATATCTTACTTATCACTTTATTACTTGTTGACACCGTGCACTTGCGGCATAGTGTGATGGATTTCCTCACAACAAGATGTTTGTTTTGATGATTGTTTTTAAGTGATTCTTGTTGAATTGATTTCACAAGTGTTAAGAACGTAATGATCATGTTAATCAATCATTGAGGTGCTGGAGGATGTTAGAATTCATAGTTGAGAACTATGATTTTCGTTTGGGGAGTTTAACCGATTCGGGATTGAATCGGGATTATTTCGGTGTTTCTTTCCATTGATTTTGTGTTATTGAATGAATTGTATTTCATTCAAGGTTGTTTGAGTGTTTTCGATCATCGGAAGGCGCCGTCATCGTTTCGTGGGAGGACGTTGATCATGGTAGGACTTTCTCGCCTTCGGTTTGAGGTAAGTTTTATACTTGTACTGGTCAATGAGATTAATGTTATCATATATGTGTATGAATGTGTTGTATCATTTCGAGACATAGTCTCTTCATGAGTTGATATATGGGGATTGTTTGATGCAAAACCTTTCGGCAATTATGTCAGATGTTATTGTTATTCGTTAACGGCCTGGTTAAGGCATCAAGATTTTTGTTGTTATTGTTGTTGTCGATAGCCGGTCCGCGGTATCGATGTATCGATTATTATTATTGACGTTGATGTCAGTCTAAGACATCGTTGGGTCATTGTTATCAATTGGTATTGTTGCTATTGTATTGGCCGATTGAAGGCATTTGACGTATTCGATTATCATCTCTGTTTTCGGTGGTCGTTTTAAGGCACCGGGACATCAATTCTAATTGAGTCATTGTTATTGATTCGTCGTTCTAAGACAATCGAGGTATTGAATTGGGATTATCGAAGATAATTCCCATCCGTTGTGTTGTTGTTATCGATTGGCCATTCTAAGGCAATCGAGGTATTGAATTGGGATTATTGAAGATAATTCCCATCCAGTGTATCATAGTTTATCGATTGACCGTTCTAAGGTAATTGAGGGATTGAATTGGGATTATCGAAGATAACACTCATCCGTTGTATCATTGTTTATCGATTGACCGTTCTAAGATGATCGACGTATTGAATTGGGACGGTCGAAGACATTTCCCATCCGTTGATTCGTCATCATCGATTTACCGTTCTAAGGTAATCGAGGTGTTCAATTGGGACTGTCAAGGATAGTTTCCATCTGTTGAGTTGTTGTGATCGATTGGCCATTCCAAGGCAGCCGAGATATTTGAATTGGGACCTCCGAGGACGGTGCCCATCCGTGAGTTATTGTTGTCGTGTTGGCCGACTCAAGGCAGCACACTATTTTTATTGTGAATTCGGTAATCTTGGATCGTTGCCGTTTGTGATTAATTGTGTTTGGAGGCTAGTCGCGGCTAGTGCTCGATGGGTAAGTTTGGGGCTTAAACCTTCGCGGTTGGTTTCCCAACACCTACAGTTCAGTAGGTTACGGTCATTGGATGACCTCATTGTGATACGGCTTTGTGCCATGCCTTCGGCCCTCATTGTGATACTGCTTCGTGCCGTGGCTTCAGCCCTCATTGTGATACAGCTTCGTGCCATGGCTTGGTACCTCATTGTGATACGGTTTCGTGCCGTGGCTTCGGCCCTCATTGTGATACGGCTTTGTGCTGTGGCTTCGGCCCTTATTGTGATACGGTTTCGTGCCGTGGCTTCGGCCCTCATTGTGATATGTCTTCGTGCCGTGGCTTCGGACCTCATTATGATATGGCTTCGTGCCGTGGCTTCGGCCCTCATTGTGATACAGCTTCATGCCGTGGCTTCGGCCCTCAGATGATACAGCTTCGGGTTGATTTGGCTTCGTGCCACAGTGGTGTTTGACAGTCTCGGCTGAGTAGTTTTCAGACCATTATGATATTATGGCAGCTTCGGCTGAGTGGTTTTCAGACCATTGTGATATTGTGGCAGCTTTGGCTGAGTGTCTTTCAGGCCATTGTGATGTATTGGTATTTCCGTTGGAGCCTTTGGGCATTGTGATTCGTATTTATTCTAGTTTTGGTTTGGTTTACCTTTGGGTAGTTTATGGTTGTGTTCTATATTGATGATTCGCCGTTGGGCACTTGTGTTCTAACCTGTTGAGCAGGTACCGATCGTATGTCGTGGGCATAGTATTTCACGAATGCTCGATTCTTACATTGGTTTGTGAGCATCTCGTTTTACCATTGTTGTACCATTCATTCTACCTTTGGATGCATATCATGTTGCACATCTTTTTGATATTCATTATCTGTATGACTGACCCCATGGGGGTGGAACATGTTTACATGTTTTAGGTGCTTGCGAGAAGAGAGTTGAGACACAGGGGCATGAAGATGGCGACGAGGCATTCGAGTGATACTAGTCCGAGATGTTTTGGTGTTCATGTCGGTCAGACAGTTTGGAGTACTCCAGTTTTGTTCAGTCGTCGTCATTTTGTATTATCCGAGCAAGACTCATGGATGTTGTTGTATTTTTATTTTGGCCCTGTAGGCCCATTTTTGTCGTTGAAATTCCATATCGGAATATTATGTTGGATGTCATAGTAGGGACTGAGATTCCCCTTTTGGTCAGGCTGTTGTATTTTTTGTCATGTTCGCTTGGTGGATCTCCTGGTGTGGGATCCACGGAACTGTAATGACCCAATGGGATTTGGGGGTGTTACAAGTTTCTCCTGTCTTTATCTTCAAGTTACCAAACTTTTGAGTCGCAATTGATAACTTATTTTCCTTGAATAACTCAGTTCCTTCACACATATATAATGTGTCACAAATTTCCTTGCCATTTTTTTAGTTCTAAATTTTCACCAACATATGAAAGTAACTGAAATAAAATACAACAGTTCTGGGCCAATACCAAAAATACAAATATTCAAATGAAGAATTTTAATACACAACCAAATTCAACATCACAATCGGCAACGTACTCGAGTACTATTTAAAATAACACAAACAACAGACAATTGAACCCGGCCGGAACATCACTCTGCACCCTCGTCGTCATGCAGCTCCAGTGGTTGTTTCCCTGCTCTCCTAGATCCTGAACATAAACAAATGTTCACCCCCACAGGGGCTAGCACAACGATGCTAGTACAAGTACCACAATATATTATTCAACATCTTACGAAGAATAATAATAACTTAAATGACAAAATACCAACGAGTCTCCTCCTACGAGAAACTCATAAATAACATACACAATTGGTAATCACAATATGATATCACAACATACACATGGTAATTCCGATGATCCAGCATTCACTGCCTAGATCCCCTGATGATTCCATCAAACCAATACGAGGTGGAAAAACCTGTCCCATGATCCAGCGCACGCTAGCATAGATCCCCCGATGATCCCGTCGGACCAACACGAGGTGTACATACAACAACGACATTTATTCACAATATGTATAACATCAATACATAGAATAATTAAAGTACTTGCCTCGATTCGATGACAAGAATAACACTTCCACGAATATCAAAACACTCGAAGGTCACGCGTCGAATAATTAACGTACGAACATCTAACAGTCCTAACTACAGCTGAAAGTTCACAAAACGTATCCTGCCCGATCCGCGTAACATACATTACGTATCCAACGTAGCGTACGTTAAGCCTGCTCGTTAGTGTACGTAAACAACGAAGTCTAGCGTACGCTAATCATGCATTGATAGTTCCTCTCTGATCAGTCGACGGACTCGTCTGATGATATAATGTACGTTAGGTACCAAACGTAGCGTACGTTAATTATGCCCGTTAGCATATGTAAGTTATAGAGCCTAGTGTATGCTAAACACACATATGACAGTTTCTCACTGAGCAGACGACTGTCTCGATTAGTGATGAAGCGTATGAAATCCTCAGTGATTAACGTACGTTATCCTCATACATATCATGCTCATACAATGATCTTACGGATTAAAATATCTTCGAATTCAAGGATACCTATATCATAACAACACTATATTCGATCTCGATTACAATTCTCATGTGAAGTTCGGGTGATCTAAGGTTGATACGCTGTTTCCAATATTATCATTACATTCAAACTTTATCCTAAAGATGAACTTACAAATCCAACTTATAAGAAAGGATACAATCTTCGATGATTCTTTCTTAAGTCCGTTTAGCAAAAGTGATATCAACTCCAAGTCTACGATCAATATGGCAACACCATTCAATATGGATTATCCAACTCAAAACACTACTCTTATTGTTTGTCCTAACAAGGTTCCAACTATAATGTTCTCAACAAAGGTAACTTAAGCATAATCATCCCAACTTCCTAAACATGATGTTTGGTTGAATAAATCATCTATGGAACTTAATATCCTTGGTAGCATGATCATAACATCCTTAAGACTATGAATTTAAGGTTGGAGATAGCATAACATACCTTAAGATGAAGAAACTGCTCAGACAATAGGTAGAATCCAACTCCGGTTGCTTGTGTGCCAATCCAGGATGTTCTTCAACTTCAATGATCAAGTAATAGTGATATCCAATCTTCAATGATCAATTAAAGGTGTTCTAAAGGTGTATAGCTGGGAACTCTCTTGGAATTAAGTATGTTGAAGGCTAATGGAAAGAAACGAAAGGAAATGAAATGGGGTGATGTCCCATTTATAACTTTCTGACCTTAACTTACGTTAGCCTTCATGCATAATGTACGTTAGTCGCTTAATGTATGCTACCCAGTATACTTAGCGTATGCTATCGTTCAATGATAGTTAACTGTTCTCATTCTGTACTCGATTACCTACGCTACACCATCAGGTTACGTACGTAAGCAACACCTATTAGCATACGCTAGACACATACCTTAGTGTGCGTTAACACACATTGACTTCAAAACTATCCAGGTTCATCCACGGGAATCTTATCCGGACCCATCGTCCGGCTGGCGCATGTGCTAGCCGCCCAGCTCAATTATTAGCTGCCTTACATACACTACGCTTCATTCTTAGCATATGGTAACTTCGGCGAATAACGTACGTTAAGCTTCCTTCTTAGCGTACGTTATCACGTAATTACATGTGAAAATTTACATGTTGATATTATCATGCACATGGATACGAATACGGGAAATATCATACTTCGATTATTGATATCACAAATCCGAATAATACAGGGTTCAATTACAGATGAAATACTCAATAATTAATCCGGATATTACATACTCTCCTTCTAAAAAGGATTTTCGTCCCGAAACTCAAGACGAAAATAACTCTGGGTATCTGGATTTCATGCTGTCCTCCGTCTCCCAAGTGGCTTCTTCCACTCCCTGGCGCGACCACTGAACCTTAACCAAAGTGATCGGTTTGTTTCTCAATTGTTTAACTCGACTCTCGAGTATCCTGATCGGTCTCTCATCAAACGTGCCATCCTGAGCGACTTCGATCTCTCCGAAATCAATGACATGACTAGGATCTGGTATATACTTCCGTAACTGGGATACGTGGAACACGTTATGAACATGGCTCAATGACGGCGATAATGCCAACCTGTATACCAACTCTCCAACTCTCTCAAGAATCTTGAACGGTCCGATATATCTCGGACTCAGCTTTCCCTTTCTCCCGAAACGAAAGATTCCCCGAGTAGGAGAAACCTTTAAAAGTACGTGATCTCCAGTACTGAACTCTAATAGGTGACGGCGCACATCTGCATAAGATTTCTGTCGACTCTGGGCGGTCAACAGTCTTTTGCGAATCAGGGCTATCTTCTCTTATGTCTCTACGATCAATTCTGGTTCCGTTCCGATCAAGTCTGATGAATCGTCCCAACATAGGGGCGATCTGCATCTACTCCGGTATAATTCCTCAAATGGTGCCATCTTAATGGAAGCATGTCAACTATTGTTGTAGGTGAATTCAATCAACGGTAGATGAACTTCCCAATCAGTCGACCAATCTAGGGCGCAAGCTCTTAGCATGTCTTCTACCATTTGAATAGTCCTTTCGTACCATCCGTCTGTCTGCGAATGATAAGATGTGCTGAAGTTCAATTCCGTTCCCAAGGCTCTATGAACTACTTTCCAAAAATGAGACACAAAGCGACCGTCTCGGTCAGAAATAATGGTCTTCAGCATACCATGCAATCGAACTATTTCTGCAATAAACACTCGTGCCAACTTGTCTGGTCCCTAAGTGTCCTTAATGCCTAGAAAATGAGATGATTTGGTTAAACGGTCAACTATCACCCAAATCATGTTCATCCCTGTTCTGGTCTTCGGCATATTAGTGATAAAGTCCATCGAGATGTCCTCCCACTTCCATTTAGGAATCGAGAGTGGCTTCAACATTCAGCAAGTCGTTGATGTTCGATCTTAACCTGCTGACAAATCAAACATTTCGAGACATAATCCGCTACATCTTTCTTCATGTTGCCCCACCAGAAGTTCTGCTTCAGATCGTTATACATTTTACTTGTGCCCGGGTGGATAGAATAGGACGTCCTGTGAGCTTCCGTCATAATTGTTTGCTTCAAAACATCGACATTGGGAACACAAAGTCGGCTCTGGAATCTCAATACTCCATCATCATGAATTACAAATCCTGGGGCTTTTCCTTTTATCACTTCATCACGTAACTGAATCATCAGAGGATCATCTACTTGCTTAGATTTGATTTCTTCGGTTAATGACGAAGTTAGCTCCATTACGCACAATTTCCTTGGGCTCTCTGCAACCATACTTCAATTCCTTCACGAATCAATTCCCGTTGAATGCTGGTCTGGGAGGTGAGAGTCTCCAGCATTCGAATAGAAATAGGCTTGCGACTCAGTGCACCAGCCACCACGTTTGCTTTGCCTGGATGATAAAGAATCTCCAAGTCGTAGTCCTTAATCAATTCCAGCCATCTCATCTGCCGCATGTTTAACTCCTTCTGACTGAAGATATATTTGAGACTCTTGTGATCCGTAAAGATTTGATAGTGAGTCCCGTACAGGTAATGTCTCCAGATTTTCAAAGCAAAAACTACCGTTGCCAGCTCCAAATCATACGTTGGGTAATTTACTTCATAAGGCTTCAGCTGTCGTGACGCATAGGCGATCACCTTCTCATTCTGCATCAATACACACCCGAGTCCTTGGTTTGAAGCGTCACTGTAAACTATGAATCCTCCAGTTCCCTGTGGGAGTACTAAAATCAGTGCCTTCGTCAATCTCTTTTTCAATTAATCAAAGCTAGTCTGGCAGATCTCGTTCCACTCAAACTTTTAGGTTTTCTGCAGTAATCGAGTAAGTGGGCAGGTAATTTTGGAAAACCTTCCACGAACCGACGATAATACCCAACAAGTCCTAAGAAACTCCGGACCTCCTTCACATTCTTAGGAGACTTCCAATCCATAACTGCTTCAATTTTCTGGGGATCTACTCAGACTCCCCCTGCTGATACCACATGACCGAGGAACATTAATTCCTTTATCCAGAATTCACATTTAGAAAGCTTGGCGTACAATTGCTTGTTTCTCAAAAGGTCTAAAACAATCCGCAAATATTGTGCATGCCCTTCCGGGCTCTTGGAATAAACTACAATGTCGTCAATAAATACGACTATGAACTTGTACAAATACTCTATGAACACTCGGTTCATCAATTGCATGTATACAACAAGTGCGTTAGTGAGACCAAACGACATCACTACAAACTCATAGTGTCTGTCGCGAGTTCTGAACGCTGACTTTGGAACATCGGATTCCTTAATCCTCAACTGATGATATCCCGACCCCAGATCGATCTTAGAAAACACTGTTGCTCCTTGTAGCTGGTCAAACAAATCATCAATCTGTGGCAATGGATACTTGTTCTTGATCGTCATATTATTCAGCTCTCGATAGTTAATACACAATCAAAGCGATCCATCCTTCTTCCGGACGAAAAGAACTGGTGCACCCCAGGGCGAAATGCTTGGCTGGATATAGCCTTTGTCTAGTAACTCTTCCAGTTGCTTCTTCAATTCATACATCTCAGTAGGTTCCATACGATACGATGCCTTAGAAATTGGTGTAGCTCCTGGTTCCAGCTCAATGGTGAATTCTACATCTCGTCGTGGAGGTAGTCTAGGTAATTCATCAGGAAACACATCTGGAAATTCGTTCACAACAGGAATGGATGGAATTTCTACTCTTCCGTCTTCCTTCTTTATTGCATAGCACCAGTATCCAGTACAACCCTATTTCAACAATTTGAGAGCTTTCATCGCCTTGATCATCTTTCCTGAGCTTCCTGATCTCCATCCCTCGAACAGTATTTCGGAACCATCGTCAGCTATCATCGAGATATTCCTCTTTCGGTAGTTTACAATAGCTCCATATCGATTAATCCAATCATATCCGAGTATCAGGTCGTCTCCTTGTATTTCTATCACAATCAGATTTGAGGGCCACTCTCTGCCTCCAATTAATACAGGGAAATCTCTACTTTCTAATTTTCCCACAATCATCTCTCCACTCGGTAAACCCACAACATAAGGCTCTCATATGAAAATGAGAAATATTCAAACGATTTACACAAGACAAAGATATAAATGAATGCGTATCTCCTGTATCGAATAAAACGCTAACTGGCTGTGAAAAGATCTGAACATTACCTGATGCGATTGCAGCATCCTGATCGTCCGCCCTCCTCATCTCGTATAGGCGCGGAGGAACGGATCCGGCACTCGATGTCCCCTTTCAGTCGAATTGCCTTTTGCCTCGCCCGCGACCAAAATTTTGGGGCAGCTGAACACTTTGTTGCGTCTGCTGAATACTCGCTTCCTTCTGTGCTGGATGTGATGTGTGAGCTCTAAAAGATTTTGCAGCCTCCTCACAAAACACCGCACGATGTCCCTCTAGACCACAATCAAAACAAGTCACGGCAGGAAGGGGGCAATTTCGTCGGCAGTGTCCCGTCTGACCACAATTAAAACACTTCCTTGTTACATCCGTCATGGCTGATACTGTTCCGAAATTCTTTTCGCTCTTGGATGGGTGCGGAGGTTTCTTGAAATAATGAAATGATGACTGGGCCTTGTGGGGCCCACTGCTCTTGTGCACTGTGAAACTACCAGAGACTTTCTGCTTCTTGGATTCTGCAAACTTCTCCATCGCTGCTTCTTTGATTTCACACGCCAATGCTTTATGCTGATACTGATGGAGGGTGGTACATTCAAAACCGGACATGTACCTCTGAATTTCTAGTTTCATTCTCATATCAAAATGGATCATCATTTCTGCATCTGTTCTGACCACATGTCGAACAAATGCTAACTGCTGGTTAAACGTCTTAATCGCATGAGATAGTGGCACATCCGAAGGCTGCGCGGAAAAAAACTTCCGAACTTTGGCTTCCCTCACCGGACGAGGGCAGTACTGAGTTTCCATGATTAATTTAAATTCTCCCCAGTCGGCATCATGATCCACAGGCCGGATGGCTTCCCACCACTCGGACGCTTCTCCTATCAGAAAGTACTGAGCAATAGAGGCTCTCCGGTCGCCTGGGCAATTAACCCTGGCAAACATTTTCTACAGTTCATTTAACCAATGATCCCACATTGGTGTCTCAGAAAAGCCGTCGAATTTGGGTGGTTGCATCTTCGCCACCTCTTGCAGCCATCAGTCGCCTCGATTTCCCAAGTCTGGGATACCTTGCTCTCTTTATCCCTGTTGTAATCCTACTGCCACCTGTATTCTGTCCACGACCTGGGCAAACTGAGTCATCTGTTTAACCACCTGACGAAGGATTTCGGGCACATCAGGTTCGGGTTCATTGTTAATAGATTTTTGTGGCTCGCCTGAGATGTGGCTGGCCTGATTAGAAGGCGAAGCTTCTCTTTCAGCATTCCTTCGTCCGCATCCGCGACCGCGACCACGTCCAAGTCCACCTCTCAACATACTGTAAGCAAAACTACTCAATGTACAGGAAACAATATCGTTCTAATGTTCAAGTGTAAAGAGGTATAACATGTAAAGGACGAGATAGAGTTTAGGAACTTTCAACCACCGTTCGCATGAAGACGTAGGCAGTACAGTGATGTTATTCACGTCCGGTTACCTCAAAAGACATATATGACCCCTATTTTAACCCAATGGCCAAGATATCCATAATCTTAGCTTCGATACCATATTTTGTAACACCCCCGATATATTCAGGAATATTACAGCGCCGTAAATCCTTTACATAAGAATTTACAAGGTTGAAGAAATGAAAAGACAATAACAGATACTAACATATGAAAGTAACTGAAATAAAATATAACAGTTCTGGACCAATACCGAAAATACAAACATCCAAATGAAGAAGATTAATACACAACCAAATTCAACATCACAATCGACAATGTACTCGAGTACTATTTAAAATAACACAAACAACAGACAATTGAACCCGGCCGGAACATCACTCTGCACCCTCGTCGTCATGCAGCTCCAGTGGTTGTTTCCATGCTCCCGTGGATCATGAACATAAACAAATGTTCCCCCCCGAAGGGGTTAGCACAACGATGCTAGTACAAGTACCACAATATATTATTCAACATCTCACGAAGAATAATAATAACTTAAATGACAAAATACCAACAAGTCTCCTCCTACGAGAAACTGATAAATAACATACACAAATGATAATCACAACATGATATCACAACATACACATGGTAATTCCAATGATGCAGCGTTCACTACCTAGATCCCCCGATGATTCCATCAAACCAACACGAGGTGGGAAAACCCGTCCGATGATCCAGCGCACGCTAGCATAGATCCCCCGATGATCCCGTCAGACCAACATGAGGTGGACATACAACAATGACATATATGCACAACAATATGTTTAACATCACTACATAAAACAATTAAAGTACTTGCCTAGATTCGATGACAAGAATAACACTTCCATGAATATCAAAACACTCGAAGGTCATCCCTTCGATTAATCACATTGCAAAACTCGAACCTTTAAACAAAAGAAATAATATAGAGTCTATCACTCGTCGAATAATTAACATACGAGCATCTAACAATCCAAACTATGGCTGAAAGTTCACAAAACATATCCTGCCTGGTTCGCATAATGTACATTACGTATCCAACGTAGCGTACGTTAAACCTACTCGTTAGCGTAGGTAAACAACGAAGTCTAGCATACGCTAATCATGCATTGACAGTTCCTCTCTGATCAGTCGACTGACTCGTCTGATGATATAACATACGTTACGTACCAAACGTAGCGTACGTTAATTCTGCCCGTTAGCATACGTAAGTTGCAGAGACTAGCGTACGCTAAACACACATATGACAGTTTCTCACTAAGCAGACGACTGTCTAGATTGGTGATGAAGCGTACGAAATCCTCAGTGATTAACATACGTTATCTTCGTACATATCATGCTCAAACAATGATCTTACGAATTAAAACATCTTCGAATTCAAGGATACGTATATCATCACAACACTATATTCGATCTCGATTATAATTCTCATGTGAAGTTCGGGTGATCTAAGGTTGATGCACTGTTTCCAATATCATCATTACATTCAAACTTTATCCTAAAGATGAATTAACAAATCCAACTTATAAGAAAGGATACAACCTTCGATGATTCTTCAAACTCCGTACTCATATACTCACCACCTCGGTCCGACCGAAGTGCTTTGATATGATTACCAGTTTGTTTCTCAACTAGGGCCTTGAATTCCTGGAATTTCTCAAAAGCCTCGGATTTATATTTCATTAAGTATACATAACCATACCTAGTATGATCATCTGTAAACGTAATGAAATATTGATATCCGTCACGTGCTGCTTCCAAAGCACCACATACGTCGGTATGGATTAATCCCAATTTATCAGCGGCTCTTTCAAAAGTCCCTGTGCAGGGGGACTTAGTCATTTTGCCTTTAAGGCAAGATTCACAAGAAGGAAAGGGATCCGATCCCAATGGACCCATAAGTCCATCCTTTTCCATCTTGTAAACCTTGGTCTGACCAACATGACCAAGTCTAAGATGCCATTTCAAAACTTGATTGGTTTCATCCCTACAATGTTTTCTAGTCATAGTATTCACAACTACTTTGTTGCTGAGATTTAAATGATACAATCTATTTAACAATGTAGCAGTACCCACTAGTTTATTTCTGAAATAAATTTTGCAGGAACCATCACCAATGAAAAATGAAAAGGCTTTTCGGTCTATGACCGGAATGGATACAATGTTTTTGTGCCCCTTGGGAAAAACAAGTACATCTTCTAAAGTCAAAACAAAGCCGGATTCTAAACCCAAAAGAAGTGATCCTATGTCGGTCGCCTCGACACTATGCCCGCTACCGACTGTGATCATAACTTCACCATCTCCAATCTTCCTACTTTGTTCCAGATCCTGATTCACGGTACAAATTTGAGAACTAGCACCAGAATCCAGTATCCAGGAAGTAGAAAATACAGTAGCAGAACAATTTGTTTCCAAAACTAAAAGTTTTGTACCTGAAGTGCCATGAAGAATCGGACACTCTCTAGTCCAGTGGCCCAGCTCACCGCACTTGAGACAGGCGTCTTTCTTCTTGCTCTTTGGAACCGTTGGGGCCTTGACCTTGCCCTTGAAGTCCTTAACATGTGGCCCAGTCTACTTCTTTGTCATTTTCTTCTTATTCTTAGACTTCCGAAGTCTAGAAGAAATCACAAGGGCAGACTCCTTCATCCGCGGAGTCTTCATCTGAGACTGAGCGGTCACCAGTTTGTTCATTAGCCCAGCTAAGTTACATGCAATCTCGTTGTAGTTGAAGTTCATATCAAACTGTGAGAAGGAATCAGGGAGAGACTGAAGGATAAGGTCGGTTTGGAGAGAAGTATCCATTTTAAAATCAAGGGCCTCCAATCTCTCGATCATAGATATCATTTTGAGGACGTGTTCCCCAATCTTCTCACCTTCATTCATCCTTGCACCGAACAATTGCTTGGATATCTCATATCTAGCAGTTCTGCTGTGCTCACCATAAAGCTCGGTTAAGTGAGATAGAATCTGCCTAGCAGAAGTCATTTTCTCATGAGCTCTCTGAAGCTCATTAGACATGGAAGCCATCCTATAAACACGGACTTTCACGTCATCCTTAACCCACTTTTCGTGGTTTTCAGTCTCTTCCTGATTAGCTCGGGTCTGCACAGGAGGCGCCGGAATGTCCATCTCCGAGACGTATCCCAGTGCCTCTATACTAAGGACAATCATCAGATTTCGGAGCCAATCCACAAAGTTAGGTCCCATTAAGGTGTTCTTTTCGAGTAGAATTGCGAGTGGATTCATTGTCATATTGAGAGTTATGTCTGCATTAAGTATAACAGATTAATTAGTGACTTGTTATATTATGTTCTGAGTATAGAATTAAGGTCTTTTCTATTCTTGTTACCCAGCTCCCACTATTTTTATCGGAATAACACACTCCCATGTGAAATCCGAAAGTATCGTCGCTCTACTTCATAGTGGTGATCGAGTTCTTTATAAATCTTAATAGAGGGCAACCGAACAGGTTTCTAGTTTATTAATTTTCATAAAGTGGTGTCCAACACCAACCCATCTAATGGATGATTCGATCTTCTTTTTCCCCTTGTTCACTCCCCTCAACCTATATGGTTTCTATGGTTCATGAACAAGTTAAGTTTATACCATCAACGCAAATCCGTTTCACAATTGAATCTTAGCCGGTAACCTATCAGGTTTCTAGGGATAAAATTTGCTCCAACCGAAGGCATCCAATGCGCTCCCGGTAATTTACCCGTCCTCCCCGAACGACTACCCCGATAACTCGGAAGCATAGCACATCCGGTTTGGATTTCAATTTCCCAAAAGCTCGATGGAGGGAAGGAAAACCTTGAAACCTTATAAACTTAATAATTTGTTGTGGGAGAATTATCGCGATTAATGTTACACTTTGCACATTAATTCATTTAAGCGCGTTAGTGGCATTCATACCACATGAAACAACCATTCAAAACCTAGTTGCTACCAACATGTGGTTCATGGACCGTTCCTAGAAAACAAAAACTCCATAATCTAATTACAAGTCTTCGTCTTGAATCTTCGTCTTCTCGAAATGGATCTTCATCCGGTCTTCGTCATTACATATAAATTTTACATTGAAAATTGCATCCTAGATACAAACATTTCTAGTAAAATAAATAGGCTCAAAACGGCCTTTACAACCCAATCGAATAAAATGAACGATTCAAAACTAAGTCCACGAACCACATCTCCATTCAAAAGCATTCATCCAATAAATACTATATAAATGGAAAGCATATAGATACATTGATCCAATCAACAATACGAACCGATCCAATCGATTCACACAATCGGTAATATGATAACGTTCAAAATAATTCGTTCGACCATAAATATTCCAATTAATCAAATTTTCCTTATAAAATGAAGTACCATGAATCATTTTAATCATATTAAATCCAATTTAACATGCGGGAGATTAATTTTCAAGAATACACGAAAAAATCGAGCCGGGGCAAAAATGGCCTGCCATGGCCGAGTCACTGCCGGCAGCCTACCGGCCGGACACGGCCCGTGCCGAATGGCACGGTTGGGTCGTGCCGGAAGTGTCCTAGACCTTCCTGCCTGACACGGTCGAGTCACTTCCATAAGCTGCCGGCCAGACACGGCCCGTGTCGCTTGACACGGTCAGGTCTGCCTGGTAGTGGCCTGGCCAGACTGCCAGACACGGGCCGTGTCACCAGACACGAACGAGTCACCCTGGCATCTTCCTGCCCTTTCTCTGAAAAGTCGTCCGACGACGATTCAGAGCTCGATTTTCGACCGGATATCCAATATCAATATTTTTCAACATTCATATCTTCAATATAAATAATATTTCCCAGAAATTTAAGATTTATATTTAGACATAAACGTATGAAAAATATAACTACAACGAACGTAAAATATGTACCACGATTATGACTAAAATGATTCCAAATCATTCACCATCTAATCGAGCATTCCAAATGCCAATATCGTATATACAATCGCAAGACCTACGCTCCGATACCACTGTTGGGATTCGGCGCCTAAAACGAAGGCCGCAGCGGAAGCGGTAAAACAAAAATTAATTCGATCCGAATCCCTACGAGGATCGATCGAGCTACGTATATACGAATATATGAAACGAAACACAAGATGTTACGAAAAACATACCCTTGTAGTCCGTTGATTAGATGGTATCCTTCTCTTGAGCTCTTCCCCAAGCTTTGCTTGATCTCTACGAATCCAATCCGCCTCAAGCCCTTGAACGATCCAATGCCGAAAGCACCGCGTCTCTACTTGCCACGCGCCGGAAAAATGCTCAGAATGACACTCACCTCGTTATCCAACAAGGATACGGCTAGAACAAGGTGATGAAGCTTTTTATTATTACACTCTAAGTGTATAATATATCTCTCTCAATGTATCTTGAATTTTCTCCAAGAAAACTCAAAAACAAAAGCGAAGAAGATGATGAAGACTTGAAAAATGATTTTCTCTCTCACTATAACACAACTCACGGTTGGAATGGAATGTGTATCAAGTGAAGTGAGTCTTCATTATATCCTTATTTAACTCCCCAAAATCTCCTACTTTAGACAATATCACCAAGGGGTGATATTTGTCCCCTTGATTGGTCACAAGTCCACCACCCTTGAAAGTATAGCCCAAGACCAAGTAAGTGAGTAGGTGATGGGGTGGCCATCTAGAAGGAATCGGATGAGTTTGATTCGTTTCGGACTCCCGTGAGTCCAAACAGATAAACTCCTATTCCGTTCTGATGTATTTGTGTCGATTAATTAATCCAATCAATTAATCACATTAAATACATAATAATATAATTAATTTCTCCAAGAAATAATTATATTTATGAATTAAATTAATCACCCAGTAATTAATTTAATTCATTAGGCCGTAAATCAATTTATCTAATTAATCGATTTAGACATCCAATGTCCCAATTAATTAGATATCCAATATCAAATATTCATAATGAAATAATA
The DNA here is from genome assembly GCA_033398695.1 of Orobanche coerulescens. Classification (NCBI taxonomy): domain Eukaryota; kingdom Viridiplantae; phylum Streptophyta; class Magnoliopsida; order Lamiales; family Orobanchaceae; genus Orobanche; species Orobanche coerulescens. The sequence goes on along the minus strand of CM065818.1, from coordinate 98,069,184 downwards.
AGCTCGATTCATTCCGTCATTAATCCTATTGCGCGACTCGGTAGGTCCGTCTCAGTCAGCAATGGGAGGAACCAAAGAGTAATAGCACCACATAGCCAGCCTGGCGGCCTACACTGTACCCCGACTGAGAACGAATGATTGGGATCATTCAAGAACCATTCTGTTGTGAATACCAGTATATGTATAAACCCTTATTTCACATGTCCCGATCAAGTTATAGGGTCACAGTCAGTCAAACCCTATCTGTACTTGACGCTATGCATGTGTTAATGCAAATCTAGATCATTGAGCTCTCGTGTATCTAATACAACTAGCTCCAATGCTTTGGCCAAAGACTTGTGATCTCATCTGCCAATAACCGCATAGGACATATAACCCGTTCACTAATGGGAGAAAGAATTCTATCTCGGTATTCAGTAGGACATGCTACTTTCCCGTTAAGATGCACGTCGAGGTTGACCCTCGCCTTCCGGTTTACAGGGTCGAACTACTCTGATGAAAATCTTGACGTCACAAGCACATCCCTACTAAATCCTCAAGTCGAAGGTTCATGAATACCTATCACAACCTTTTGATTCCGTCATTGACTGTCCCGGAGTGAAATCCATGTGACGAATCGAGGGTGAGTCGGTTCGAGTATACTAATACAATTAGCATACCTATAACGTGTGCTCCCACTAACCATTAATGTTCGAGAGGCACTCTCCATGTCAAAGAACACGTCATACAAGTCTTCACATAAACTTAACGCCCAGTCAAGTTTCATCGACTTGCGAACAATTAAGTATTTGAGCTATAAACCTTTCCAGTGCCGACCCCTTATCCAATAAGAAGTGGAACGTTTTGCTCTTAAATACACGGACTAGTTTCTATATGTATATTTACGAGTTAGGAATGCCAGTAATTTCCAGTAAATAAAGAAACATCCATTGCCTTATATTAATGATTTACATAATTACAAGTACAATGCCCTCACTCTACATCCTCTGAGTGGCATTCGAGGGCACACTCCTAACAATAGGGTCACGATCAGTCAAACCCGATCTGTACTTGATTCTATGTTTGAGTTAATGCATATTGAGATCACTGATATCTCGTGTATCCAATAGAACTATATCCAACTGGCCAAAGACTTATGATCTCATCTGCCAATAACCACATAAGACATATACATGTTCACTTACAGGAGAAAGAATCATATCTTGGTATTTAGTAGAACCTGCTACTTGTCCATCAAGATGCACATCGAGGTTGACCCCCACCTCTCGGTATTCTAGATCGAACTACTCTAGTGCCGATCCCCTTATCTAGGAAGGAGTGGAAAGTTTTATCTTAATATACATGGACTAGTTTATATATATATATATATATATTTACAAGTCAAGAATGCAGTGACTTTTAGTAAATAAAGAAACACACAATTGCCTTCTGATAATAGTTTACATAATAACAACTACAATTCCTTCTCTTATACATCCTCTGAGTGGCATTCTGTAATACCCACGATTTTCGTTCCGGTTATTTTGGATTTTTTTTTTCGGATATTTCCCGGTTGACGAGTTCCGATATTATTTTCTCGACAACTGATTTTGGCGTTTAAGACCGTAGGTGATGATTTGTTATCCGTTGTTTTCATTTCGGACCGATGATGTTGTCCCCGAGTATTTTGTCGTGTTCGTTCCGTGCGATTTCGGAAAATCGAGTCGTCGAATCATGGTGGTCGGACACTGGCCGGACGGTTGGGGACGGTGGCCGGACGGCTGCAGTAATCGGCCGGACGAGTGCAATCGCCGGGCGGCGGCGACAGAACCGCGAGCGCACGCCACGGCCGGAAGTAGCGCACGCCACGGTCAGAGGCGCTGCACGCTATGGCGATTGGATGCGCGCTAGTCGACCGAGGCGCGGCGGGCGTAAGGTTACGGATCGGGAGATCGGCGGTAGCGCACGCCATCTGCCGGACATCAAAGACGCTACGGCCGGGCCGGCAGAGCGCACGCTACGGCCTGAAGGCTGCGCACGCTACCTGGCCGAGCCAGGAAGTCTCTGGATTGTGGCTGGGCCGACAGCGCACGTGTTCAGCACATGATGGCGGTCCCGGCCGAACATTCTCGACCATGACCGCCCGCTAGCACACGCTAGCCCGGCAGTCTAGCGCACGCTAGACTGCACCAGTATAAATATTACCGAGCAGTCCTGTTTGCACTCATTTTTCATTTTCTCCCTTTCTCTTCCGCGGCTGGGTTCTTGGAGGTGACGAAGACATGTTATTATACAACTAATCCACGAAGTTTTGGAGCTTATATCATCGATTAATCACTCCATAACATCCTTCAATCCAGCGAATCAAGGTTAGTTTTCTTAAAATCCTAGTTTTGGGAAAATTGGGGGTTTTAGCTGTTTTCGCCCGTTTGATCCGTGATAACTTATATTTGTGATTGATTGATGATTATTAAGTCATATTATACCAATTTCCTCGTTGATCCATGGTTCGATTGTTAAAGATTCTTCGTTTTGTTGAGTTCCTAATCGGTGCCTTGAAGGTGTCCGGTGAAAATCCTTAGAGGGGGGTTTTGGGCATTCTACGATTATTCTTCCTCGTACGATCGTTGATTATTGACGGTATTATGATAGGGTCAGGTTCCTTGCGAAGAACTTGAGTCGGAACCCTTCCGTTCGCCGTTTTCCGATCGGTTATGTTACCGTCGTCACGGAGGGTTGTGGGCATTCGAGGTTCTGGTTGAGCCATGTTCGTCGGAGTGTCCGGCATCGACTATCGAGGCAAGTATCTTGCCCATACATTACGTATTTTGTGAATATGATGGTTGAAAGTTGACGACGTGCTAAACAAATTGTTTACAACCATTTTTCTAAAGAATCGTTATAACTATAATCATGGTTTTATTTAAAGAGGATTCTTGTGTTCGGGAATAAATGTGCATAATTGACTATGCGTATGGGTGTCAAATATAGGATCACATTATTTTCGAGAGATGAAATTATGTGTGATTTTTGTGTTGGTATGTTAAAGTTCAATCATGTTGTTAAGATTTTGCGTGGAGTCATGCGGATGTGTGTGAATATGTGAACTTGTGTGATATTGGTTGTGTCGATTGGTGCTGCTTAGATGGTGTGTTTCTTTGTGGATAGTATAAATTTTGGGTCGTGAGTATGTGTTGGATAATATGGCCATTTTAGCAAAATACCTCGACTATATATATTGTGATTGACTCTTGAGGATTGCGGTTTTGGAAATGTGAATTGATGAGAATTGTAAGGTTTTTCTCGGGTACTCTCACTCGGGGATTGACTCGACGGGGTCACACGGGGACCTGGTGGCTTAGCGGCTGGACCGGGTCGCGAGAGTTACTTCGAGTGGGCATTCTCACCTGGGGATTGCTCGACGGGGCACACAGGGACTTGGTGGCCTTACGGAGGAACCGGAGGGCTGGACCGGGTCGCGAGAATTGCCAGAGTATTTGTACTGTTGATTAATTGTGATATGTCCGGAGTATCACAATGCTTGTTGCTCGGAGTCGAGAGACATTATATATCGAGTCTTGGTGTTTGGCTAAAATGGCATAAAAATAATGTGTTGTGTGTAATGTGTCGTTGGAAGTGAATTGAAGTGAATGAACGGGTCGTGGACCCTGTATTGATGATCGAAATGGTTGGGTCGTGGACCCTGTGTTTTGTGACTGGAATGAGTTGGGTTGTGAACCCCGTGTTTTGTTAATCGAATTTGCATTTTTGGAAAATGAATATTGGGGCGGTGACCCTAAGTGGCTTTTGAAGAATTAAGAACTTTACTATCGCAAATGTTTTCGAAAACTCCCGAGATTTGAAAATGTTTTCAAAGTGATTTCTTGTTTTGGTTTCTACTTTCAAGACTTGAACTACTTTAATTATCAAATAGCTCGGGAAGTCTTTTGTTGTATTCTCGGAATGTGTTTTGTATGGCTCGTATTTGCAATTTATACTTGTACTAGCAAAACAGTGGAGTTTGCTAACCCCGAGTATTCGGGGTGGATGTCTGTTTTGCATCCGTGTACATGCAGTTTGGGAGCAAAACACAGGATCGGGCGCGAAGGATGATGGAAGGCGAATGATACTAATCACACGAAGGCCGGTGTTGGATACGATCTGTCCCGAGTTTGTGTATAGTCTTTCTTACTCGTACTTTTGGTTTGTGAGTATATTTTACCCTTGCATGGGTATGAGTCGAGATAGAAATGTGTATTTTTGACTTGTACGTTGTGACGAAAGACCAAGATGGTCTACGGATTTGGTATTTTATCATGTCGGTATGTAATTTATTGTGTGGTTTTGATGTGCGGCTGGTGGATCCTCACGGAGAGGGTCTACGGCGTGTAATATTCTGGTTTGATTATGGGGTGTTACATTTATGGTATCGAGCTTAGGTTGCGGAAACCTAGGTCAGCCGGGTCCAATGGGTATTGTCGTGTCTTGTCTGTCGATTGTGTTTGTCTAAGTCGTGTCGACGCGTCGCGGTGATGTCGGTCGTGATTAGTATCGAGGTGCAGCCATCATCTTCGTGCGACTGTGGATGTAAGTCTCCTACTATATTGTGCCTTTTGATATACGAGCCGTATGATTTTGTGTTATGATGTGGAGTTAAAGGTGATTTGTGAGTATGTGGCCTATGTTGTTTGATTTTCGTATGATGAGCTTAAGGTCAAAATTTTTGGAGAATTCCAACTACCGATATTTTATTTTCATCTTGTATTATAAGTTTTCAAAACACGATTTTTTGAATCCAAGTGGAGTTTACAAAACGTAGACAAGACGTGACTCTCGTTTTCAACTTATCGGTTTTATGATTGTTAGTCGAGAAATACGTGATGATGTTCTTGTTGTTCGGGCAGTGATGCCAGTTTTAGATTAAAACAGTGATGTGAATGCTAAGTCGTTCGGTATGAGTTAAGATAGCTCTCTTTATTAATAGACGGGATTTCGATCCTGGATGACAGTTGTCCTTTGATGGTTGCTCGCGAAGTGTTGTAAGCTTTTGAATCGATGTCATTTAGATTCGTATGCTGTCGTTGTTCATTTGTAACTATCGGTTCTAATAATGTCGTATATATATTCGCAATCACGTGCTGAATTTGAGCTGTTAGCGCACGCTAAGTACAAGGCTAGCGCGCGCTAATGTGGCATGAGTAGCGCACGCTAAATAATTGTTGTAACGTACGTTAGTTAGCTGGGACAGAGGATGTGGAATCGCATTTTTGCCGTTAGGCCTAACTTTCTGCAGTCAGTCGTCTGTGACTGTATCCTATGTGCGTTGTCTAATGATGACAACCGTTTTGTGTGAACGTGTGTTGTGACCTTTCATTCGCACTCAGTGATAATTGATTTTGTTCGGTGAGTCAATAAATTATGTCTGTTGTGTGTGTGTGTTCAAAATGTTTTCCTAAAACTTTCATAAGTTTGTGCAAGTTGCGGGAATCAATTTTTGAAATTAATTTGACGTTGCGATTAAGCCGGCGGCTTTGTATGAACTTTGGAAATTGTTTGAAATTGCGAGCCGGCCTAGGATTCTCAAATAAAACCTCGACGGTATTGAAAAAGTTGTTTTAAAATACCTTGAACATTTTGTAAAATGTTACCGTCGTTGATTCTTGTGTAGTGTTGGGAGAATTTTCAGAAATGACTTTAACGTACTATTGTATTTTCGAATAATTTGAGTACATGATTTTCAAAAAATCTTTCACATCATAAAATATTTTTTTTTATCAAAAACCAATACGATTTCTTTTTCAAAAATATATAGTGAAAGATGAAAAATCTCACTCGATGTAAAGTTCAAACTCGGATTTGGAAATGTTAGAGTATGTAGGAATGGTTTGATGATCTTGCATGGTTAACTTGTTGATTGTTAACGGTAATGGTGATGAGTAAAGGCATGACGATTTTGATAACGCCGGTTACAAGGAATTATTATTTTGGCAAATGATTTCAAATGAGGTGGTTAGAGTATGTTGATTACAAGTTTTGATGAAATAACCCGAGGTAGCAAAAGTACTTTTAAAGTTTATTTTGAATAACATACAAATCCAATGATTTTCAAAAGATTTTCTTTAAAGGGATACCTCGTGGATTTTCCTTGTGAATTGTTATTGGTTACCTTATGTGATATGTCATGCTAAGTTGGTAGTTTAGCATATTTATTTTTGCTAAGTGGTGCAATCGTATTGAGTGAGAATCCGCTTAGTATGCCGAGGGATAGCGGACGCGACCGTGACCGCGGTACAGTTGGTTATGGAGACTAGATGCGGGACCAAGAGGATATGGCCGGGAAGGTTGATATTCAAACACTTCGTTTCGTTGTTTAGGTTTCGGGGATGAAACCTCTTTTAAAGGTGATATGATGTAATGCCCGCATTTTTCTTCTTCTTCTCGTTTCCGTTTTGTTCGACCGTATTGCGGCGATTGTGTTCGTTAATGCTTCTGACCTTGTGTTGTTTCTCTCATTTGTCATTCGAGCGAGTTCTGATATTGATCCAAATTGATGTGCATATCGTGGTGATCTTTCCATGTTCGGATCGATTTCTTGTGAACCGTGTTCGAAACTAACACCTCATGCTTCCTACAAGTTATTGATGTCTTGATTTGAGGTATGAACTTCAAAGGTTATCGTTGTTGTTCGATCATTGCTATTCGTTCGTCGTTGTCCAATCATTATCGTTTGACCTCAAAATCGTGATTATTGTTCATCTGGGCCATTTTGCGATTTCCATAAGTGTTGGGAAATTTTCTTCATATTTGATCTTCCAAATATGTGAGTTATTGGAATTTCATACCTTTCAGCGTTGGAATCTTGACTTGATTTTTGTATTGCTCGGTTTTATCAACCGCAACGATTCATGCTCGTTGCTTTTCGTAAGCATTCTTGCGTATTGAATCGGATCATAGTGGCTTTATACTGCATGGAGTTCTGGTGTGTTGTCGAGAGTCGCCTTGCTTTTGTTTTAAGTTTCGGGACGAAACTTATTTTTAGGAGGGTAGAATGTAATACCCACGATTTTCGTTCCGGTTATTTTGGATTTTTTTTCGGATATTTCCCGGTTGACGAGTTCCGATATTATTTTCTCGACAACTGATTTTGGCGTTTAAGACCGTAGGTGATGATTTGTTATCCGTTGTTTTCATTTCGGACCGATGATGTTGTCCCCAGTATTTTGTCGTGTTCGCCTGCGCGATTTCGGAAAATCGAGTCGTCGAATCATGGTGGTCGGACACGGCCGACGGTTGGGGACGGTGGCCGGACGGCCGCAGTAATCGGGCCGGACGAGTGCGATCGCCGGGCGGTTGCGACAGAACCGCGAGCGCACGCCACGGCCGGAAAGTAGCGCACGCCACGGTCGGGAGGCGCGCACGCTATGGCCGTTGGCTGCGCGCGCTAGTCGACCGAGGCGCGGGGCGAAAGGTTCGGATCGGGAGATCGGGCAGTAGCGCACGCCATCGCCGGACATCAAGACGCACGGGCCGGTAGAGCGCACGCCACGGCTCGGCGTCGCAGACGCTTACTCGCCGAGCCAGAAGTCTCGGATTGTGGTCGGGCCGGCAGCCGCACGTGTTCAAGACATGATGGCGGGCCCGCCGAACATTCTCGACCATGACCGCCGCTAGCGCACGCTAGCTCCGATCTAGCGCACGCTAGACCGCACTAAGATAAATATTACCGAGCAGTCCTGTTTGCACTCATTTTTTATTTTCTCCCTTTCTCTTCCGCGGCTGGGTTCTTGGAGGTGACGAAGACATGTTATTATACAACTAATCCACGAAGTTTTGGAGCTTATATCATCGATTAATCACTCCATAACATCCTTCAATCCAGCGAATCAAGGTTAGTTTTCTTAAAATCCTAGTTTTGGGAAAATTGGGGGTTTTGGCTGTTTTCGCCAGTTTGATCCGTGATAACTTATATTTGTGATTGATTGATGATTATTAAGTCATATTATACCAATTTCCTCGTTGATCCATGGTTCGATTGTTAAAGATTCTTCGTTTTGTTGAGTTCCTAATCGGTGCCTTGAAGGTGTCCGGTGAAAATCCTTAGAGGGGGGTTTTGGGCATTCTACGATTATTCTTCCTCGTACGATCGTTGATTATTGACGGTATTATGATAGGGTCAGGTTCCTTGCGAAGAACTTGAGTCGGAACCCTTCCGTTCGCCGTTTTCCGATCGGTTATGTTACCGCTGTCACCGTGAGGGTTGTGGGCATTCGAGGTTCTGGTTGAGCCATGTTCGCTGAGTGTCCGGCATCGACTATCGAGGCAAGTATCTTGCCCATACATTACGTATTTTGTGAATATGATGGTTGAAAGTTGACGAGACGTGCTAAACAAATTGTTTACAACCATTTTTCTAAAGAATCGTTATAACTATAATCATGGTTTTATTTAAAGAGGATTCTTGTGTTCGGGAATTAATGTGCTTAATTGACTATGCGTATTGGTGTCGAATATAGGATCACATTATTTTCGAGTGATGCCATTATGTGTGATTTTGTTGTTGGTAAGTTAAAGTTCAATCATGTTGTTAAGATTTTGCGTGGAGTCATGCGGATGTGTGTGAATATGTGAACTTGTGTGATATTGGTTGTGTCGATTGGTGCTGCTTAGATGGTGTGTTTCTTTGTGGATAGTATAAATTTTGGGTCGTGAGTATGTGTTGGATAATATGGCCATTTTAGCAAAATACCTCGACTATATATATTGTGATTGACTCTTGAGGATTGCGGTTTTGGAAATGTGAATTGATGAGAATTGTAAGGTTTTTCTCGGGTACTCTCACTCGGGGATTGACTCGACGGGGTCACACGGGGACCTGGTGGCTTAGCGGCTGGACCGGGTCGCGAGAGTTACTTCGAGTGGGCATTCTCACCTGGGGATTGCTCGACGGGGCACACAGGGACTTGGTGGCCTTACGGAGGAACCGGAGGGCTGGACCGGGTCGCGAGAATTGCCAGAGTATTTGTACTGTTGATTAATTGTGATATGTCCGGAGTATCACAATGCTTGTTGCTCGGAGTCGAGAGACATTATATATCGAGTCTTGGTGTTTGGCTAAAATGGCATAAAAATAATGTGTTGTGTGTAATGTGTCGTTGGAAGTGAATTGAAGTGATTGAACGGGTCGTGGACCCTGTATTGATGATCGAAATGGTTGGGTCGTGGACCCTGTGTTTTGTGACTGGAATGAGTTGGGTTGTGAACCCCGTGTTTTGTTAATCGAATTTGCATTTTTGGAAAATGAATATTGGGGCGGTGACCCTAAGTGGCTTTTGAAGAATTAAGAACTTTACTATCGCAAATGTTTTCGAAAACTCCCGAGATTTGAAAATGTTTTCAAAGTGATTTCTTGTTTTGGTTTCTACTTTCAAGACTTGAACTACTTTAATTATCAAATAGCTCGGGAAGTCTTTTGTTGTATTCTCGGAATGTGTTTTGTATGGCTCGTATTTGCACTTTATACTTGTACTAGCAAAACAGTGGAGTTTTGCTAACCCCCGAGTATTCGGGGGTGGATGTCTGTTTTTGCATCCAGGTACATGCAGGTTTGGGAGCAAAACACAGGATCGGCGCGAAGGATGATGGAAGGCGAATGATACTAATCACACGAAGGCCAGTGTTGGATACAGTCTGTCCGAGTTTGTGTATAGTCTTTCTTCTGTCGTACTTTTGGTTTGTGAGTATATTTTACCCTTGCATGGGTATGAGTCGAGATAGAAATGTGTATTTTTGACTTGTACGTTGTGACGAAAGACCAAGATGGTCTACGGATTTGGTATTTTATCATGTCGGTATGTAATTTATTGTGTGGTTTTGATGTGTAGCCTGGTGGATCCTCACGGAGAGGGTCTACGGCGTGTAATATTCCCGGTTTGATTCTGGGGGTGTTACACATTCGAGGGCATATTTCTAACTATCTCCCACTTGCACTCAATGCCACACACTATGGTATCTAATACATATATTCTCTAGATGAAACTCCAAACTTATCTGAGAAAGTGGCTTGGTCAGTGGATCAACGACATTGTCTTCTGAGTTTATTCTATGCAGCACAATGTATCCTCTGCGAACAAATTCTCTCAGGAGATGATATTTTCTCTCAATGTGTTTTGTACTGTTGTGAAACCTCGGCTCCTTGGCCTGTGCTACAGCTTCATCGTTATTACACAAAATCGAGCAGGCAGCTCAGTACATGATGTCACTTGAAGTTCACCCAAAAACTTCTTAATCCAAAACCCTTCCTTAGAGGCCTTTGAGGCCGCTTGATACTCAGCTTGACAGGTGGAATCAGTAGTCGCGCTCCGTTTGGCGCTACGCCAAGATACTTATCCTCCATTAAGAGTAAAAATGTAGCCATAAGTAGACATCGAGTCGTCTTTCTGTCCTAGGAAGTCTGAATCAGTGAAGCCCTTCACATTCAGTTCTCCACCACCATACATAAGAACCAGATCTCTAGTCCTTCTTAAGTACTTGAGAATGTTCTTTATGGTGGTCCAATTTTCCTTTCCTGGGTTTGCCTGAAACTTACTTACCACGCTTACAGCGTGTGCAATATCAGGTCTCGTACATAAGCATAGCATACATAAGGCTATCCATGACTAACGCATATGGTATATTACTCATTTCCTTTCGTTGTTCCTCACTTTGAGGACACATCTTCTAGGTGAGTTTTATTCCATTTCGCATCCGAAGGAACCTTCTTTTAGAATCATATATCTTAAATCGCTTTGAGATCTTTTCTATATAGAGGGCTTGGGAAAGACCTATCATTCTCTTTGCTCTATCCCGGTAGAGTCGAATCCTAAGAATATAGGTATCTTCTCCCAAGTCTTTCATAGAAAAGGTACTCGAAGGCCAAGTTTTCATAGTACTGAGCATTCCCATATCATTTCCTGTTAGTAGAATGTCATCTACATATGGTACTAAGAATACAATCTTGCTCCCACTAACCCTCTTGTACACACAAGGTTCCTCTTCATTTTGCACGAAGTTAAAACCTTTGACAGCTTCGTCAAAATGAAGGTTCCAACTACTCGAAGCCTGCTTCAGTCCATAAATAGAACGTTGAAGTTTGCACACTTTATGAATATCAACCTCGGACACAAAGCCTTTAGGCTACTCCATATAGATCTCGTCCTCGAGGAATCCATTAAGGAAAGTTGTCTTTACGTCCATCTGCCATATCTCATAATCATCGTAGGTGGCTATAGCAAAACATCATTCGAATAGACATGATCATAGCTACGGGTGAGAAGGTATCATGGTAATCGATCCCTTTTTTTTGGGTAAAACCCTGTGTCACAAGCCTGGCCTTATAGGTGTCAACCTTGCCATCCCCGTCAGCTTTTCTCTTGTAGATCGACTTGTTTCCAATAGGCACTATGTCCTTGGGGGGGGTCTACTAGAGTCCACACCTTATTGGCATGCATCGAGTCTATTTCAGCTTCGATAGATTTTCACCATTTTGCGGAGTCTACATCTACCATCGCTTGGTCATAGGTTGTGGGTTCGGTCTCTTGGCTATCACCTGGAACCTCATGGAGATCCAATTCCTCCAAGTGCACAAAGCCATACCTCTCAGGTAATTGAGACACCCTATTCGACCTACGAGGTGATTGTACTTGTGTTTTATAAAGTTTGGTTCCAACTTCTTGTACAGGTGTCTCCTGAAGAGTTTCATTGTATTCTTCCAAAGAGATACTTCTACCTGCTCCACCTTCCTAAATGAACTCATCTTCCAATAAGTGTGCTTGCAAAGCAACGATGATCTTTCGATCTTCAGGAATGTAGAATAGATATCCTGTCACACCCCCAAATATCGGGAAGGATGAGGGCGTGACAGGAGTGGTATCAGAGCCCGATTTGTAAGAAGACACTTACAACGGGCTAACTAGGATAATATTCTTTGGACTTAGATGGGGTTTCCACTTATGACGAAGTGAACACATAGAATCGAGACTTAGAGGCCTACATAATTCTTTTTGAACTCTTCGCTATTTACTTGGATAACAAAATTCATTCAAATCTCAAATCTTTCGCCAGCGACTTAAGTGGCTATGGCATTCTCAAATCATATCAATTGTTCGACATTTGTCATAATGAATAGGAATCATTCCATTCCATTGTTCAAATCACGTCACTATTTACTTGGAATAGAAGAAACTGAGTAATTTTTTTAAACTCCACTAAACTTCATTCATTCTTTACATAAAGTATTAGTGTCGTTCTCACTTACGTATCATGAGAATATTCATTGAGCCATTAAGTTCGCAATCTTGATGATTATTCATGATTGGTTGTCTTTATATTGTCTAGAATAGACCGTGACTGGTACTGACTTAGTTGTTTTATTGTTTAGATGGACTCAGCTAGGGGTAAGCAGCTGGTTTATGAGACCGAGACTGACTCTGACACTCTACGATTGATTACCAAGGAGCAGCTACGACAGGCACTGGCTCAGATTGAGAGTGTTATGAGACCCCTCGTGGATGCGGTGACATTGACTGACACCCATGAGAGACAGATCCAGCCTTTGAGAGAGGCTATCACCCGTGTGCATCAGGACATATTGATATTCCGTAGTCAGAGGAATGAGCTACTTGAGGCACTAGAGCGTATGAGACCGGAGTACTTGGAGCTAGATTGTAAAGTGGAATCCCTGGAGAGTCAGCTATGCCAAAAGGATTGGACTATTACCCAGCTTCGCAGTACCAGATTCTTCTAGATGCATAAGATCAAAATGCTGGAGAAGCGGATCCATTCCACACGTCGCAAGCCTGTGGAAACCTCAAGGTTATCCTAATTTTCAAAATGAACAGATGTGGAGACCCCAAAGATTTTATAAATGGTCTCAGCCTGGATTTAGAAATGGCACACATCAATTTTATGAGGCATATCCGGTACACAATCCTAACAGAGGATATAGGCCCAGACCTTACACACTTTATAGGGGTAATAACATCAACTTTCACAATCCCAGGAGAAACCAGTTCTCCAGCAAACCATCTAAGCCCCAAGGACCCACACAGATTTGGGTACCTAAATCTCTACTTGTCTGATTGCAGAAAAGATGGACGGACTACTACCACATCTCCATAAATTCAAATATTAGAGGTGAAGAATAGTTTGTAGATTCCGGATGCTCAAGGCACATGACCAGGAACAAGAAGGTGATATCAAATTATACCAAAGAAAGAGGTCCAGATGTAACCTTTGGAGATAGCTCTAGAGGGCAGACTAAAGGTTTTGGAGAGCTGCACAAAGGAAACATCACCATATCCAAAGTTCATTATGTTAAGGGACTCAAGTATAATCTTTTGAGCATAAATCAGTTTTGTGATGAGAAGAACCTAGTAGTCTTCTGTTGACTCAAAATGTATTTTGATGATTATTCCATTCAAAACATTTAATTAGATCAATCTCAGATCGATAGTATTTTGAAGGAGCTAAATAATGTTAGCGCACGCTACTCATCTTATAGTAGCGCACGCTATCGAGATATACATGTACAGCCCAGACAGTCAGCTGCAGCCAAGTGAAGTCACCTGATGGATAGCGCACGCAAGTCATTCAACATTAGCGCACGCTAAGTAACTAAAGTTAGCGCACGCTATACAATCAATATTAACGCACGCTATCACATTATTCCAGAAGACAGTGAGGTTTGGAAGGAAATCGGAAATGAATTTTGCGCACGCTACGTACATCAACTTACGTACGCTAAAACAAGGATATAGCGCACGTTACTACTCAGCTCTTGCGCACGCTACCGATATCACGGTCAGTAGTCCAGTAGCTACTGGACTCAATATGTCAAGGATTTTACGTGCGCTACACAGGGTAACGTACGTTACTGAAAGAAATTATTAGCGCACGCTAAGGTATAGGTATTAGCGCACGCTAAAAGGAGTCAGCATATTACCGTTTGAATTTTCTACCGTTGGAAGGCAAGAGTCAATGAAGATCCGGAAAATCTGGAAAAGTTGGATTTAATTAATGCTAGCGCACGCTATGCATACTTGCTAGCGCACGCTAATTTCAAATTTAGCCGTTGGATAAAGAGTCGTTGGAGAAACAAACGGACATTTTCAAAGTCAAGATTGAAGACTTGTTGACCAGACGTTAACGCACGCTACTGATACATGACTAGCGACGCTAGCCATACTATTTTACCGTTGCAACAGTCTTTGTGACCGTTCAGAGAAGCCAAGTCAAAGATCGATAGCGCACGCTAGAGAACATTATTAGCGCACGCTAATAACATGTTTTTTCAGCATTTGAAGGATGGCTCTCACCTATAAATACCCAAAGGACTTCGGTATCAAACACACAACTTCAAGCATTCAAGCATACAAGCATACAAGCAATCAAAGCATACTTGAGCTCAGTTTTATATCGTTTATTGCATTTCAAGTTGTGAGAAAAGAAAGATACAAGAGTGATTTTCATTGTAATATCTATTATTCTTTGTATTCTTTCATTTGATTGTAAGTGTTGCATCACTTACACTTGAGCGTAAAAGAAACAAATCAAGAGTCACTAATCCGGTGTTATTAGGATCTTTGATCCGGCATTGTTAGGATTATACTCCCATATTCGTATAGTGAGGATTATCTAGTTCCTATAGAACACTAGATAAACAAACATTTATATTGAGAGAGAGGTTGAGCTTGGACCGATAGAAGACAAGCGATTGTAACGGTTGTGAACTCGGACCGATAGAAGACGAGTCAAGATTGTGGTTGTTCTTGAGCCAATAGAAAAAGAAAGTCGGAGAGAGGACGTAGGCAAGTTGCTGAACCTCTATAAATCTTTGAGTCGTTAAATTCCGCACTATTTTATATTTATTCGCAAGAAATTTCGGTATTCCGCATTACCACTATTCAACCCCCCTTCTAGTGGTGAATTTATCTCTTCAGTTGGTATCGGAGCGGGTCTCTTTTTAAAGGTTTAACCACCTAAGAGAAAAAGATCCGCAAATGGCACTTCTTGGCCAAATTGAAGGAAATGCTCTCAACCGTCCTCCTTTCTTCGACGATTCCAATTTCATGACGTGGAAAAAGAAGATGGCAATCTTCGTTCAAGCCTATGATATTGAAATCTGGAAAGTTATTGCTCTTGGTCCTAAACTTGCTAAGAAAGAGGATGGATCGTTGAAAAAGATCGAAGAATTCAACGACGAGGATTGGAGAAACACACACGTCAACTCACGAGTTACTCAACTTCTCTATTGCGCTCTTAATCCCGAAGAACTCAATAGGATATCGTCCTATGAAAGCGCAAAAGAAATTTGGGAAATTCTCGAAGTCACTCATGAGGGAACCACTCAAGTCAAGGAGACCAAAATTAATATGCTACTCCATGACTACGAACTTTTCTCCATGAAAGACGAGGAAACGATCACAAATATGTTGGATCGATTTTCGGCTATAACAAATGGTCTTGCATCTTTCGGAAAGCCTATATCGAGCAGCGACAAAGCTAAGAAAATTCTTCGATCGTTGCCACGAGAATGGGATGCCACGGTCACCGCGATCAAGGAGTCCAAAGATCTCAACAAGCTCGAATTTAGTGCCCTCATCGGGTCACTTATCAATTATGAGATCGTTCTCAAGTCTAGAGGCACCAAACCAAAGCCTCGGGAAAGAGTAGTCACATTCAATGTTGATAGCGACGTTGAGGAAGATGTTCCCGAAGATGAAGACGACGAGGAACTCGCTCTCTATGCCAAAAACTTTAGAAGGTATAAAAACCTAATTCAAAAGAGGCGAAGTTTTCTTGGTCGGGATGGCAAACCAGAGCAAAAGAAGAGTGGCTATACTCCCATCAAGAAGTTCGACAATAATTGTCGGAAATGTGGTCAAGCCGGTCACTATGCCAAAGAATGCCGAGGATCCTCTTCAAAACCTCAAATGGAAAGATTCAAAAAGAAGGAGGTCCTAATCGCTTCTTGGAGTGATGACGAGGAGAAGATTGAAAGATCTCTAGACGCAAATCTTGCATTCATGGCACTCGACTCCGAAAGTAATATCGAGGTAAGTTCTAAACTCAATGATGACGAATATGACTCTTTTGATTTTTGTGATTCACAAGAAGTTCATCATGATGATGAGTTATTGAGTGCGTTTGAATCGTTGAATACGGAGTATGACGAGATGGTTAAATTAAACATATCTTTAAAGAGAAAAATAAAATCTCTAGAACTCGAAAATTCCTCTCTTCAAAACAAGGGCAAAACCATTGAGATCGACCATACATTATGCCTTGAAAAAGAAAATGTTTTGAAAATCGAGTTAACAAAAACTCAAAAGGAGCTAAAATATATTTTGAACAAATTTACTCTCGGAAACGAGAAATTCGAAAGGCTCCTATCTATTCAAAAATCGCCCTTGCTCAAACACGGTCTTGGTTTCGATCCTTTTAAACGGGAACAATCCCTTATCAACCTTGACAAAATAAAGAAAACCGAAACCGAGAACTCAAAAGATTCTTTCAAACGAGTTCAAAATGTTAATGCTCATTCAAAGTTAAGAACCATCAAAGTTAAGCAAATATGGGTTCCTAAAGGGACAATTGTCCCGAATGCTATAAGCATAGTTAACTTTGGAGGACCCAAACGGGCTTGGGTACCAAAATAACTGAGAAACTCTATTTTTGTAGGTACCGGCACCAAGGGAAAACAAGTGGTACATTGATAGCGGATGCTCAAGGCACATGTGCGGCTCCGAGGACTTATTTGAAGACCTCAAATATCAAGATCAAGGACATGTGACCTTTGGAGATAATCAAAAGGGAAAAATCAAAGGCATCGGCAAAGTCGGTAAGGAACCTTCTCCTTCTATCAACAAAGTATTGTTTGTTGAAGGTTTGCATCATAATCTTCTTAGCGTTTCGCAACTTTGCGATGAAGGTTTTAAAATTCTATTCGAGCAAACGCATTACACGGCATTTAGAAATAATAAAATTGCATTCATTGGTTTGAGATGTGGAAACATCTATATTGTTGATCTTAACGATAAAAGTTCATTCAATGAAAATGCCTTATTACCTTGGATGACAATGCATATTTATGGCATCGAAAATTGGGGCATACTTCTTTACCTATTATTTCTATTTTATCTAGACACGACCTTGTTCGTGGATTGCCCAAACTCAAGTTTGATAGAAAGCATTTGTGTGAATCATGCATAAAAGGGAAACATACTCGAGAATCGTTTAAACCAAAATTCGAGGTTTCCACTAGTCGCGTTCTTGAACTCGTGCATATGGATTTGATTGGACCATCTAGACATGTTAGTTTAAATGGTAAACTTTACACTTTGGTTATTGTTGATGATTTCTCTCGATTCACTTGGGTTAGATTTTTAGCACATAAGGATGATGCATTTTCCGAATTCTCTAAATGGTGTCGTTTGGTATCAAATGAGAAAAATCTCTCCATAATTTCTATTCGCACCGATCACGGAGGTGAATTTGATTGCACTCCGTTTGAACTTTTATGTGATAAATATGGTATTAATCATAACTTTTCGGCTCCTAGAACGCCTCAACAAAATGGAGTTGTTGAAAAGAAAAACCGATCTTTGGAAGAAATGTCGAGGACAAGCTTAATGAATACTCTCTTCCACGATACTTTTGGGCCGAAGCATTTTTTACGGCATGCTATGTGATTAACCGGGTTCATGTTCGTAGAACTCATCTTAAAACCCCATATGAATTATGGAAGGGCAAAAAGCCCAATATTGCTTATTTTCATCCTTTTGGTTGCAATGTATTTATTTTGAACAATGGCAAGGATAACTTAGGCAAGTTTGATGCTAAATCCGACTCCGGAATATTTCTTGGTTATTGCACTAATAGTAAAGCATATCGTGTTTATAATATTAGAACGAATAAAGTTGAAGAGTCCATACATGTTAAATTCAATGATATGATCTTACCCCCGAGAAAGGTAGAATACTTTGATGATGCAGGTACTTTTTCGGACCCCTCACCCGAAGTGAAGAAAATTTCGGAAATCGAAACGAACACAATCGTTGATTTACCGAAAGATTAGAGGCACATCAAAGACCATCCAAAGGACCTCGTGATTGGAAACATTGAAGACAGTGTTCAAACCCGAAGGAGAACCACCGAATTTATGGCTCATTGTGCTTTTGTATCCGAAATAGTTCCCAAGAATATATCCGAAGCTCTCGATGATGAAAGTTGGGTGATGGCAATGCAAGAGGAGCTTGTGCAATTCAAGCACAATAATGTATGGAATTTAGTTCCCGCTCCTAAAGATAAAACAATTATCGGAACTAAATGGGTGCATAAAATCAAGAGTGACGAAGATGGCTATCCAATTCGAAATAAATCTCGTTTGGTCGCTCAAGGATATAATCAAGAGGAAGGTCTTGATTACGAAGAAAGTTTTGCTCCCGTGGCTCGACTCGAAGCCATTCGCTTGCTATGTGCATTTGCCGCCCATAAAAATATCAAACTATTTCAAATGGATGTCAAAAGTGCATTCTTGAATGGGTATATTCAAGAAGAAGTCTACGTCAAGCAACCTCCCGGTTTTGAAGATCATCAATTTCCGGATCATGTCTACAAGCTCAACAAGGCACTCTACGGGTTGAAGCAAGCACCCCGAGCATGGTATGATCGTTTAAGTCAATTTTTAATTGCAAATGATTATAAAAGAGGCAAAGTCGATAATACCTTGTTTGTTAAAATATTGAATGATGATATACTTGTTTGCCAAATCTACGTTGATGATATTGTATTTGGAGCTACTAATGAATCTTTGTGCCAAGATTTTTCTAATCTTATGAAAGGAGAGTTCGAAATGAGTATGATGGGAGAATTAACGTTCTTCCTCGGACTTCAAATCAAGCAATGCGAAGATGGAATTTTTATCCATCAAATGAAGTACTCAAACGACCTCCTCAAGAAATTCAATATGGAAAGTAGCAAGGTGATATCTACGCCAATGTCTTCATCATTAAAGCTTGAGAAAGATGAAAATGGCAAATCCATAGATCAAAAATTATATTGAGGTATGATCGGATCTTTGTTATATTTGACTGCATCTAGGCCAGATATAATATTTGCTACATGTTTATGTGCTCGATTCCAAGCTAATCCCAAGGAATCACACTTAATTGCTTGTAAACGCATTTTTCGGTACTTGAAAGGAACTATTGGACTAGGTCTATGGTATCCTTCTTGCTTGGATTTTAATTTAATTGCATATAGTGACGCCGATTTCGGCGGATGTAAAATTGACAAGAAGAGTACTAGTGGTACATGTCATTTTGTTGGATCATGTTTAATATCTTGGGGAAGTAAAAGGCAAACCAGTGTAGCACTATCTACAGCTGAGGCCGAATATGTCGCTGCAGGGAGCGCCTGCGCTCAAGTGTTATGGATTAAAAATCAACTCCGCGACTACGGCATACATTTTGAAAATACCCCTATCCTATGTGATAACACTAGTGCAATTAATCTGAGCAAAAATCCTATGTTGCATAATAGAACCAAACATATAGATATCAGACATCATTTTTTATGTGATCATGTTCAGAAAAAAGACATCTGTTTAATTTTTGTCGGGACGAAGGACCAACTTGCTGACATTTTTAGAAAACCTCTTCCCGAAGAATCATTTAATTCCATTCGTTTACAACTAGGTATGGGACATGTAGACAACTTTTGAAATAAGCTTACTACTCAAAATATCAAAACCCTTGATTCGGTTCACTCGCTAGCGCGCACTAGCTTCACTTTCTTAACGCGCGCTAAAAACTGCCTTAGATAGTGTACGCTAATTTCACTGCCTTGCGTACACTAATTAAAAACTTTTCGAATTCCATTCTAGCTACTGGACAGTCCAATAAGCTTTTCATTTTCACCTAACGTACGCTAATTCTGTGTCCCTAGCGTACGCTAATTAAAAATCCGTTGACTATATATATCCCGTACTACCCAGAAACACAATCACACTTCCTAACGTACGCAATCGACAGAAAATTCTCTTCTTGCAAAAAACCCTAGCCGCAAATCCGATCCAAATACTGCAATTTCCTCCCTCAAAACTTCGATTCTCTTCAAAATGTCGAGCAAGAATCGAAAGGCCATGGAGAAGAACTACAAACGCCCTCGCAACAACGACTTTGACAGCACCCGATTCGTCTCCTACGTTGCATCGAAGGTATTCTTCGATATCCTTCCACAGGAGAGTTTGACAGATTGCTACTTCTTCAATTTTAGCAGCCTTGAACGGGTCAAGGTAAGCATTCGCGATTTCTTTGAGGCATTAGGAATTGCACGATTTTTTGAGTGCAAAGAGATTGTTAACCCCGAGTGTGTACGTCAATTTTATGCGAATCTGCACCTTGGTGATAGTGGTGATAATGGAGGTTTAGTGCTCGAAACCCTCGTGAACGGAACTGTGGTGAAGATTTCTTCAGAAATTCTTCACGAGTTGTTTGGGTTATCGAAAGACGGGTATGATTGTTGTGGGAAAACCATTGCCGAGGAGTCTACGGTGTCCGAGAGAGAGAGATTGATGATTTTTTGTGTTCGGAAACGGTCATCGAAGTCACGGATGACGTTTTCGAGAACAATGATTTCGGTATACACATTCGCTTGTTGTTGGCCGCTCTAACAAAATGTTTAATGCCAAAAGTCAACACCCAACACAAGTTAGTCGGTGTTGATAAGAATGTCGTGTATAGGGTGCTGAAGGATGATGGAGTGGATTTCACTGGGATTGTGATAAGCTGGATGAAAGCAAAAGGGGAGTCTTTTCGGTCGAAAAACTACATGTCGAGAACTAGGAAATCTGGACTTCCATTTGGTTCAATTCTTACGGTGATTTTTCGGAATTTTCGTGTCGACTTGTTTAATGAGGCACACGTTCCGGTGTCTCGGGGACAGAGATAAGTGACATAACCCTCAAGGCCATGCATTATGTCGAGACATTCAATCGAGGCTGGGTATTGTTTCCATATCTCCGGGATGATGACCAAGTGCCGAAGGGGACACGGATGCCTACATCGGCCGAGCGTGTGACGCACCGAGGACCCCACACGCTTAGGGAGCTGCAATCCAAGTCTTTTGTTCGTCATCCGAAGACGAAAGGAAAGCGCCCGATGAGAGATGTTGTCACGGAGGAAGAGGAAAGCGACCTTTGTGCTCGGATGCGGAGCATCGAGACCTCTCAGGCTGAAATTCGAGAGGATGTTCGGGCTCTACGTTCGGAAGTCCGGGAAATGCGCGGGTTGATCTCCGATTTCATCCGTTTCACACACCCTTCGTTTCCTTTCCCCTCGTCATCTTCCGACCCTGCTTCTTAGATTTGATGATTTTGATGCTTGGTTGTAGAATCTTATTGTTCGAATAATCTTTATGTCTCATGTCATGGAAACTCTATGTATTGCTTGAATTCCATCTTAATCATATTCGCATTTCACTTCATTTGGCATTTGTTGTTTACAAGTATTGTTGTTTACGTAATTTCACTTTGAATAATGGCATTTTCGTTGATATTTGTTATAACACAACAATTCAAGGGGAGTTCCTTTTTGTTTATGTCAAAAAGGGGGAGAATACTCCAAAAACCAAAATATACTAATATATCGAACAAGTTTACCTTGATTCGAATCATTTAAAATGTTTTTGCAGGTATTAATTAAATGTTTTGACATCATCAAAAAGGGGGAGATTGTTGACTCAAAATGTATTTTGATGATTATTCCATTCAAAACATTTAATTAGATCAATCTCAGATCGATAGTATTTTGAAGGAGCTAAATAATGTTAGCGCACGCTACTCATCTTATAGTAGCGCACGCTATCGAGATATACATGTACAGCCCAGACAGTCAGCTGCAGCCAAGTGAAGTCACCTGATGGATAGCGCACGCAAGTCATTCAACATTAGCGCACGCTAAGTAACTAAAGTTAGCGCACGCTATACAATCCATATTAACGCACGCTATCGCATTATTCCAGAAGACAGTGAGGTTTGGAAGGAAATCGGAAATGAATTTTGCGCACGCTACGTACATCAACTTACGTACGCTAAAACAAGGATATAGTGCACGTTACTACTCAGCTCTTGCGCACGCTACCGATATCACGGTCAGTAGTCCAGTAGCTACTGGACTCAATATGTCAAGGATTTTACGTGCGCTACACAGGGTAACGTACGTTACTGAAAGAAATTATTAGCGCACGCTAAGGTATAGGTATTAGCGCACGCTAAAAGGAGTCAGCATATTACCGTTTGAATTTTCTACCGTTGGAAGGCAAGAGTCAATGAAGATCCGGAAAATCTGGAAAAGTTGGATTTAATTAATGCTAGCGCACGCTATGCATACTTGCTAGCGCACGCTAATTTCAAATTTAGCCGTTGGATAAAGAGTCGTTGGAGAAACAAACGGACATTTTCAAAGTCAAGATTGAAGACTTGTTGACCAGACGTTAACGCACGCTACTGATACATGACTAGCGCACGCTAGCCATACTATTTTACCGTTGCAACAGTCTTTGTGACCGTTCAGAGAAGCCAAGTCAAAGATCGATAGCGCACGCTAGAGAACATTATTAGCGCACGCTAATAACATGTTTTTTCAGCATTTGAAGGATGGCTCTCACCTATAAATACCCAAAGGACTTCGGTATCAAACACACAACTTCAAGCATTCAAGCATACAAGCATACAAGCAATCAAAGCATACTTGAGCTCAGTTTTATATCGTTTATTGCATTTCAAGTTGTGAGAAAAGAAAGATACAAGAGTGATTTTCATTGTAATATCTATTATTCTTTGTATTCTTTCATTTGATTGTAAGTGTTGCATCACTTACACTTGAGCGTAAAAGAAACAAATCAAGAGTCACTAATCCGGTGTTATTAGGATCTTTGATCCGGCATTGTTAGGATTATACTCCCATATTCGTATAGTGAGGATTATCTAGTTCCTATAGAACACTAGATAAACAAACATTTATATTGAGAGAGAGGTTGAGCTTGGACCGATAGAAGACAAGCGATTGTAACGGTTGTGAACTCGGACCGATAGAAGACGAGTCAAGATTGTGGTTGTTCTTGAGCCAATAGAAAAAGAAAGTCGGAGAGAGGACGTAGGCAAGTTCTTTGAACCTCTATAAATCTTTGAGTCGTTAAATTCCGCACTATTTTATATTTATTCGCAAGAAATTTCGGTATTCCGCATTACCACTATTCAACCCCCCTTCTAGTGGTGAATTTATCTCTTCAGTTGGTATCGGAGCGGGTCTCTTTTTAAAGGTTTAACCACCTAAGAGAAAAAGATCCGCAAATGGCACTTCTTGGCCAAATTGAAGGAAATGCTCTCAACCGTCCTCCTTTCTTCGACGATTCCAATTTCATGACGTGGAAAAAGAAGATGGCGATCTTCGTTCAAGCCTATGATATTGAAATCTGGAAAGTTATTGCTCTTGGTCCTAAACTTGCTAAGAAAGAGGATGGATCGTTGAAAAAGATCGAAGAATTCAACGACGAGGATTGGAGAAACACACACGTCAACTCACGAGCTACTCAACTTCTCTATTGCGCTCTTAATCCCGAAGAACTCAATAGGATATCGTCCTATGAAAGCGCAAAAGAAATTTGGGAAATTCTCGAAGTCACTCATGAGGGAACCACTCAAGTCAAGGAGACCAAAATTAATATGCTACTCCATGACTACGAACTTTTCTCCATGAAAGACGAGGAAACGATCACAAATATGTTGGATCGATTTTCGGCTATAACAAATGGTCTTGCATCTTTCGGAAAGCCTATATCGAGCAGCGACAAAGCTAAGAAAATTCTTCGATCGTTGCCACGAGAATGGGATGCCACGGTCACCGCGATCAAGGAGTCCAAAGATCTCAACAAGCTCGAATTTAGTGCCCTCATCGGGTCACTTATCAATTATGAGATCGTTCTAGAGGCACCAAACCAAAGCCTCGGGAAAGAGTAGTCACATTCAATGTTGATAGCGACGTTGAGGAAGATGTTCCCGAAGATGAAGACGACGAGGAACTCGCTCTCTATGCCAAAAACTTTAGAAGGTATAAAAACCTAATTCAAAAGAGGCGAAGTTTTCTTGGTCGGGATGGCAAACCAGAGCAAAAGAAGAGTGGCTATACTCCCATCAAGAAGTTCGACAATAATTGTCGGAAATGTGGTCAAGCCGGTCACTATGACAAAGAATGCCGAGGATCCTCTTCAAAACCTCAAATGGAAAGATTCAAAAAGAAGGAGGTCCTAATCGCTTCTTGGAGTGATGACGAGGAGAAGATTGAAAGATCTCTAGACGCAAATCTTGCATTCATGGCACTCGACTCCGAAAGTAATATCGAGGTAAGTTCTAAACTCAATGATGACGAATATGACTCTTTTGATTTTTGTGATTCACAAGAAGTTCATCATGATGATGAGTTATTGAGTGCGTTTGAATCGTTGAATACGGAGTATGACGAGATGGTTAAATTAAACATATCTTTAAAGAGAAAAATAAAATCTCTAGAACTCGAAAATTCCTCTCTTCAAAACAAGGGCAAAACCATTGAGATCGACCATACATTATGCCTTGAAAAAGAAAATGTTTTGAAAATCGAGTTAACAAAAACTCAAAAGGAGCTAAAATATATTTTGAACAAATTTACTCTCGGAAACGAGAAATTCGAAAGGCTCCTATCTATTCAAAAATCGCCCTTGCTCAAACACGGTCTTGGTTTCGATCCTTTTAAACGGGAACAATCCCTTATCAACCTTGACAAAATAAAGAAAACCGAGAACTCAAAAGATTCTTTCAAACGAGTTCAAAATGTTAATGCTCATTCAAAGTTAAGAACCATCAAAGTTAAGCAAATATGGGTTCCTAAAGGGACAATTGTCCCGAATGCTATAAGCATAGTTAACTTTGGAGGACCTAAACGGGCTTGGGTACCAAAATAACTGAGAAACTCTATTTTTGTAGGTACCGGCACCAAGGGAAAACAAGTGGTACATTGATAGCGGATGCTCAAGGCACATGTGCGGCTCCGAGGACTTATTTGAAGACCTCAAATATCAAGATCAAGGACATGTGACCTTTGGAGATAATCAAAAGGGAAAAATCAAAGGCATCGGCAAAGTCGGTAAGGAACCTTCTCCTTCTATCAACAAAGTATTGTTTGTTGAAGGTTTGCATCATAATCTTCTTAGCGTTTCGCAACTTTGCGATGAAGGTTTTAAAATTCTATTCGAGCAAACGCATTACACGGCATTTAGAAATAATAAAATTGCATTCATTGGTTTGAGATGTGGAAACATCTATATTGTTGATCTTAACGATAAAAGTTCATTCAATGAAAAATGCCTTATTACCTTGGATGACAATGCATATTTATGGCATCGAAAATTGGGGCATACTTCTTTACCTATTATTTCTATTTTATCTAGACACGACCTTGTTCGTGGATTGCCCAAACTCAAGTTTGATAGAAAGCATTTGTGTGAATCATGCATAAAAGGGAAACATACTCGAGAATCGTTTAAACCAAAATTCGAGGTTTCCACTAGTCGCGTTCTTGAACTCGTGCATATGGATTTGATTGGACCATCTAGACATGTTAGTTTAAATGGTAAACTTTACACTTTGGTTATTGTTGATGATTTCTCTCGATTCACTTGGGTTAGATTTTTAGCACATAAGGATGATGCATTTTCCGAATTCTCTAAATGGTGTCGTTTGGTATCAAATGAGAAAAATCTCTCCATAATTTCTATTCGCACCGATCACGGAGGTGAATTTGATTGCACTCCGTTTGAACTTTTATGTGATAAATATGGTATTAATCATAACTTTTCGGCTCCTAGAACGCCTCAACAAAATGGAGTTGTTGAAAAGAAAAACCGATCTTTGGAAGAAATGTCGAGGACAATGCTTAATGAATACTCTCTTCCACGATACTTTTGGGCCGAAGCATTTTTTACGGCATGCTATGTGATTAACCGGGTTCATGTTCGTAGAACTCATCTTAAAACCCCATATGAATTATGGAAGGGCAAAAAGCCCAATATTGCTTATTTTCATCCTTTTGGTTGCAATGTATTTATTTTGAACAATGGCAAGGATAACTTAGGCAAGTTTGATGCTAAATCCGACTCCGGAATATTTCTTGGTTATTGCACTAATAGTAAAGCATATCGTGTTTATAATATTAGAACGAATAAAGTTGAAGAGTCCATACATGTTAAATTCAATGATATGATCTTACCCCCGAGAAAGGTAGAATACTTTGATGATGCAGTACTTTTGGACCCCTCACCCGAAGTGAAGAAAATTTCGGAAATCGAAACGAACACAATCGTTGATTTACCGAAAGATTAGAGGCACATCAAAGACCATCCAAAGGACCTCGTGATTGGAAACATTGAAGACAGTGTTCAAACCCGAAGGAGAACCACCGAATTTATGGCTCATTGTGCTTTTGTATCCGAAATAGTTCCCAAGAATATATCCGAAGAGCTCGATGATGAAAGTTGGGTGATGGCAATGCAAGAGGAGCTTGTGCAATTCAAGCACAATAATGTATGGAATTTAGTTCCCGCTCCTAAAGATAAAACAATTATCGGAACTAAATGG
This sequence comes from Orobanche coerulescens, assembly GCA_033398695.1. Classification (NCBI taxonomy): domain Eukaryota; kingdom Viridiplantae; phylum Streptophyta; class Magnoliopsida; order Lamiales; family Orobanchaceae; genus Orobanche; species Orobanche coerulescens. The sequence goes on along the minus strand of CM065818.1, from coordinate 98,042,498 downwards.
GTGCATAAAATCAAGAGTGACGAAGATGGCTATCCAATTCGAAATAAATCTCGTTTGGTCGCTCAAGGATATAATCAAGAGGAAGGTCTTGATTACGAAGAAAGTTTTGCTCCCGTGGCTCGACTCGAAGCCATTCGCTTGCTATGTGCATTTGCCGCCCATAAAAATATCAAACTATTTCAAATGGATGTGAAAAGTGCATTCTTGAATGGGTATATTCAAGAAGAAGTCTACGTCAAGCAACCTCCCGGTTTTGAAGATCATCAATTTCCGGATCATGTCTACAAGCTCAACAAGGCACTCTACGGGTTGAAGCAAGCACCCCGAGCATGGTATGATCGTTTAAGTCAATTTTTAATTGCAAATGATTATAAAAGAGGCAAAGTCGATAATACCTTGTTTGTTAAAATATTGAATGATGATATACTTGTTTGCCAAATCTACGTTGATGATATTGTATTTGGAGCTACTAATGAATCTTTGTGCCAAGATTTTTCTAATCTTATGAAAGGAGAGTTCGAAATGAGTATGATGGGAGAATTAACGTTCTTCCTCGGACTTCAAATCAAGCAATGCGAAGATGGAATTTTTATCCATCAAATGAAGTACTCAAACGACCTCCTCAAGAAATTCAATATGGAAAGTAGCAAGGTGATATCTACGCCAATGTCTTCATCATTAAAGCTTGAGAAAGATGAAAATGGCAAATCCATAGATCAAAAATTATATTGAGGTATGATCGGATCTTTGTTATATTTGACTGCATCTAGGCCAGATATAATATTTGCTAGATGTTTATGTGCTCGATTCCAAGCTAATCCCAAGGAATCACACTTAATTGCTTGTAAACGCATTTTTCGGTACTTGAAAGGAACTATTGGACTAGGTCTATGGTATCCTTCTTGCTTGGATTTTAATTTAATTGCATATAGTGACGCCGATTTCGGCGGATGTAAAATTGACAAGAAGAGTACTAGTGGTACATGTCATTTTGTTGGATCATGTTTAATATCTTGGGGAAGTAAAAGGCAAACCAGTGTAGCACTATCTACAGCTGAGGCCGAATATGTCGCTGCAGGGAGCGCCTGCGCTCAAGTGTTATGGATTAAAAATCAACTCCGCGACTACGGCATACATTTTGAAAATACCCCTATCCTATGTGATAACACTAGTGCAATTAATCTGAGCAAAAATCCTATGTTGCATAATAGAACCAAACATATAGATATCAGACATCATTTTTTATGTGATCATGTTCAGAAAAAAGACATCTGTTTAATTTTTGTCGGGACGAAGGACCAACTTGCTGACATTTTTAGAAAACCTCTTCCCGAAGAATCATTTAATTCCATTCGTTTACAACTAGGTATGGGACATGTAGACAACTTTTGAAATAAGCTTACTACTCAAAATATCAAAACCCTTGATTCGGTTCACTCGCTAGCGCGCACTAGCTTCACTTTCTTAACGCGCGCTAAAAACTGCCTTAGATAGTGTACGCTAATTTCACTGCCTTGCGTACGCTAATTAAAAACTTTTCGAATTCCATTCTAGCTACTGGACAGTCCAATAAGCTTTTCATTTTCACCTAACGTACGCTAATTCTGTGTCCCTAGCGTACGCTAATTAAAAATCCGTTGACTATATATATCCCGTACTACCCAGAAACACAATCACACTTCCTAACGTACGCAATCGACAGAAAATTCTCTTCTTGCAAAAAACCCTAGCCGCAAATCCGATCCAAATACTGCAATTTCCTCCCTCAAAACTTCGATTCTCTTCAAAATGTCGAGCAAGAATCGAAAGGCCATGGAGAATAACTACAAACGCCCTCGCAACAACGACTTTGACAGCACCCGATTCGTCTCCTACGTTGCATCGAAGGTATTCTTCGATATCCTTCCACAGGAGAGTTTGACAGATTGCTACTTCTTCAATTTTAGCAGCCTTGAACGGGTCAAGGTAAGCATTCGCGATTTCTTTGAGGCATTAGGAATTGCACGATTTTTTGAGTGCAAAGAGATTGTTAACCCCGAGTGTGTACGTCAATTTTATGCGAATCTGCACCTTGGTGATAGTGGTGATAATGGAGGTTTAGTGCTCGAAACCCTCGTGAACGGAACTGTGGTGAAGATTTCTTCAGAAATTCTTCACGAGTTGTTTGGGTTATCGAAAGACGGGTATGATTGTTGTGGGAAAACCATTGCCGAGGAGTCTACTGTGTCAGAGAGAGAGATTGATGATTTTTGTGTTCGAAGCGGTCATCGAAGTCACGGATGACGTTTTCGAGAACAATGATTTGGTATACACATTCGCTTGTTGTTGGCGCTCTAACAAAAAGTTTAATGCCAAAAGTAAACACCCAACACAAGTTAGAAAGTGTTGATAATAATGTCGTGTATAGGGTGTGAAGGATGATGGAGTGGATTTCTTTGGGATTGTGATAAGCTGGATGAAAGCAAAAGGGGAGTCTTTTCGGTCGAAAAACTACATGTCGAGAACTAGGAAATCTGGACTTCCATTTGGTTCAATTCTTACGGTGATTTTTCGGAATTTTCGTGTCGACTTGTTTAATGAGGCACACGTTCCGGTGTCTCGGGGACAGAGATAAGTGACATAACCCTCAAGGCCATGCATTATGTCGAGACATTCAATCGAGGTCGGGTATTGTTTCCATATCTCGGATGATGACCAAGTGCCGAAGGGACACGGATGCCTACATCGGCCGGCGTGTGGCCGAGGACCCCACACGCTTAGGGAGCTGCAATCCAAGTCTTTTGTTCGTCATCCGAAGACGAAAGGAAAGCGCCCGATGAGAGATGTTGTCACGGAGGAAGAGGAAAGCGACCTTTGTGCTCGGATGCGGAGCATCGAGACCTCTCAGGCTGAAATTCGAGAGGATGTTCGGGCTCTACGTTCGGAAGTCCGGGAAATGCGCGGGTTGATCTCCGATTTCATCCGTTTCACACACCCTTCGTTTCCTTTCCCCTCGTCATCTTCCGACCCTGCTTCTTAGATTTGATGATTTTGATGCTTGGTTGTAGAATCTTATTGTTCGAATAATCTTTATGTCTCATGTCATGGAAACTCTATGTATTGCTTGAATTCCATATTAATCATATTCGCATTTCACTTCATTTGGCATTTGTTGTTTACAAGTATTGTTGTTTACGTAATTTCACTTTGAATAATGGCATTTTCGTTGATATTTGTTATAACACAACAATTCAAGGGGAGTTCCTTTTTGTTTATGTCAAAAAGGGGGAGAATACTCCAAAAACCAAAATATACTAATATATCGAACAAGTTTACCTTGATTCGAATCATTTAAAATGTTTTTGCAGGTATTAATTAAATGTTTTGACATCATCAAAAAGGGGGAGATTGTTGACTCAAAATGTATTTTGATGATTATTCCATTCAAAACATTTAATTAGATCAATCTCAGATCGATAGTATTTTGAAGGAGCTAAATAATGTTAGCGCACGCTACTCATCTTATAGTAGCGCACGCTATCGAGATATACATGTACAGCCCAGACAGTCAGCTGCAGCCAAGTGAAGTCACCTGATGGATAGCGCACGCAAGTCATTCAACATTAGCGCACGCTAAGTAACTAAAGTTAGCGCACGCTATACAATCCATATTAACGCACGCTATCGCATTATTCCAGAAGACAGTGAGGTTTGGAAGGAAATCGGAAATGAATTTTGCGCACGCTACGTACATCAACTTACGTACGCTAAAACAAGGATATAGTGCACGCATTACTCAGCTCTTGCGCACGCTACCGATATCACGGTCGGTAGTCCAAAGAGCTACTGGACTCAATATGTCAAGGATTTTACGTACGCTACACAGGGTAACGTACGTTACTGAAAGAAATTATTAGCGCACGCTAAGGTATAGGCATTAGCGCACGCTAAAAGGAGTCAGCATATTACCGTTTGAATTTTCTACCGTTGGAAGGCAAGAGTCAATGAAGATCCGGAAAATTTGGAAAAGTTGGATTTAATTAATGCTAGCGCACGCTATGCATACTTGCTAGCGTACGCTAATCTCAAATTTAGCCGTTGGATAAAGAGTCGTTGGAGAGACAAACGGACATTTTCAAAGTCAAGATTGGAGACTTGTTGACCAGACGTTAACGCACGCTACTGATACATGACTAGCGCACGCTAGCCATAATATTTTACCGTTGCAACAGTCTTTCTGACCATTCAGAGAAGCCAAGTCAAAGATCGATAGCGCACGCTAGAGAACATTATTAGCGCACTCTAATAACACGTTTTTTCAGCATTTGAAGGATGACTCTCACCTATAAATACCCAAAGGACTTGGGTATCAAACACACAACTTCAAGCATTCAAGCATACAAGCAATCAAAGCATACTTGAGCTTAGTTTTATATCGTTTATTGCATTTCAAGTTGTGAGAAAAGAAAGATACAAGAGTGATTTTCATTGTAATATCTATTATTCTTTGTATTCTTTCATTTGATTGTAAGTGTTGCATCACTTACACTTGAGCGTGAAAGAAACGAATCAAGAGTCACTAATCCGGTGTTATTAGGATCTTTGATCCGGCATTGTTAGGATTATACTCCCATATTCGTATAGTGAGGATTATCTAGTTCCTATAGAACACTAGATAAACAAACATTTATATTGAGAGAGAGATTGAGCTTGGACCGATAGAAGACAAGCGATTGTAACGGTTGTGAACTCGGACCGATAGAAGACGAGTCAAGATTGTGGTTGTTCTTGAGCCAATAGAAAAATAAAGTCGGAGAGAGGACGTAGGAAAGTTGCCGAACCTCTATAAATCTTTGAGTCTTTAAATTCCGCACTATTTTCTATTTATTCGCAAGAAATTTTGGTATTCCGCATTACCACTATTCAACCCCTCTTCTAGTGGTGAATTTATCTCTTCATCTTCACCATGTGGAAATGCATGGTGATAGATATCATATCTGGATAAGTGAAGCTACAAGGATTCAGAACAAGGGATGTTTATATGATAGATTGGAACACTGGAACTGCTAATACCTGTTTTCTATCTAAGACAATAGCTGAGAATGGGTGGTTGTGGCACAAGAGACTATGTCACCTAAATTTCAAGGCTATCAACAAGATTAGTTCTCAGAAGCTGGTCAGAGGACTTCCAGAAGAAGTATTCAAGAAGGAATCTCTCTGTGATGCATGTCAGAAAGGGAAGCAGACCAGAGCATCATTTAAGCCATTTCAACCTACCACTCCTACAACAAGGATTTTAGATCTACTTCACATGGATTTATTTGGTCCCATCAAGCCAAGGACCTTAAGTGGCAGAAAGCACGCTCTAGTAGTAGTAGATGACTACTCAAGATACACATGGGTTGTTTATCTCTATAAAAAGAGTGAAACACTAACAAAGTTACCTGAGCTGCTAAGGAGGATCCAGAATGAGAAATCTCTTTCAATCATCAAGATCAGATCAGATAGAGGAGGAGAATTTCTAAACTAGACAATCACTGATTACAGTGATCAAAATGGGATCCAGCATGAAGTCTCTGTAGCCAGGACCCCTCAGCAGAATGGTGTTGCTGAAAGAAGGAACAAAACCTTCAAGGAAGCTGCCAGGTCCATGATTGCAGAAGCTGACCTGCCCAAGAGGTTCTGGGCTGAAGCTATCAACGCAGCATGTCACACTCAGAATAAGAGTATGATAGTAGGGAGACATGGCAAAACTCCCTATGAGGTTTGGAATGGCATAACACCAACTGTTGCATATTTTCATATTTTTGGTTGTAAGTGTTTCATCCACAACAACGGTAAAACCCAACTAAATGCCTTTGATGCTAAAACTGATGATGGTCTCTTTATGGGATACTCACAAATAAGCAAGGCATATAGTCTTTAATAAAAAAAACTTAGTTGTGGAAGAAACACCTCATGTTGTATTTGACGAAACTACCGCTGAGTATAGGAAAAAGGTGGAGCTGATAGAGAATAAGCTCAAATCTGCCACCCTGGAAGAAGTCATTGTCCATGACACAGGAATGGTGGACTCACCTGCAGATCAGTCTGAAGACCCATCTGTAGCTGCTGAAGATCCAACTGCAGATCAAATAGGATCACAAAACCTACCTGATCCAGTTGCTGCTGATGAAGACCTATCTGTAGCTGATAAAGACTCATATGCAGATCAGACAGGAATCCCATCTGCAGATGACAAGATGGTAGCTGATCCAATTGCAGACCAAGAAGTCCAGAACCAAGCTGATGCAGAGAGAGAAGAAACCCACCAAAGAAAATCTACAGGGGGAACAGACCCTGAAGAAGAAGACATTCCTAAGTGGCTCAAATATCATCCTATCCAACAGATCATTGGGAAGCTAACTGATGGAGTCAAGACAAGACAGTCTACTCTACCCGTAGGAATGGAAATGTTTTCATGCTTTATGTCTCAAATTGAACCTAAGACAACAGAGCAAGCCCTGGAAGACTATTCTTAGATCAATTCTATGCAAGATGAGCTTAATCAGATGGAAAAGAACAATGTTTGGAAACTAACAGACAGACCAGATCATAAGAAGGTTATTGGCACCAAATGGGTGTACAAGAACAAATACGATGAAGATGGAGCTGTTGTTAGGAATAAAGACAGACTTGTTGCTAAAGGGTATGCACAATGTGAAGGGATAGATTTTAATGAAACCTATGCACCAGTTGCAAGACTAGAAGCCATCAGACTATTCCTTGCATATGCTGCATTCAAAGATTTCATATTCTACCAGATGGATGTGAAGAGTGCCTTCCTCAATGGAATTCTAGAAGAAGAAGTCTATGTGGAGCAACCCCCTGGTTTTGTCAAAGGAGACAAAGTCTACAAGATTTTGAAGGCCCTATATGGACTCAAGGAGGCTCCAAGAGCATGGTATGAAACATTATCCGTGTTTCTTGGGAAGAATGGTTTCAGCAAAGGCAAGGTGGATAAAACCCTATTCAGAGTGGAGCATCAAGAACATATATTATTAGTTCAAATATATGTGGATGACATCATATTTGGCTCAACCAACCCAGAGATAAGTGAGAAGTTCTCAAATCTCATGCAAGGAGAGTTTGAGATAAGTATGATGGGAAAGCTTAATTTCTTTCTAGGACTGCAAGTTAAGCAGGCGGAAAATGGAATTTTCATCAACCAAGCCAAATACACTAGGGATCTAATCAAGAGATTTGGAATGGAATCAGCCAAGACAGCAAGAATTCCTATGAGCACAAGTACACACCTTGAAGCAGATGAAGAAGGCATATCAGTGGAATCAACCCGCTACGGAGGACTCATTGGATCACTTCTTTACCTGACTGCAAGCAGGCCAGACATTTCATATGCTGTAGGAGTATGTGCACGATTCCAGTCTAAACCCAAGAAGTCACACCTGGAAGAAACTAAGAGGATCATCAAATATCTTAAGACTACCATTAGTGTCGGTTTATGGTATCCTAAAGATGACAACTTTGAGCTGTCATGATATTCATATGCAGATTTTGCAGGATGTAAAATCAATAGGGAAAGCACCAGTTGAACGTGCCAATTCCTTGGAACCAGACTGATATCCTGGTTGCAAGAAGCAGATATCTAACTCTATCTCAAAAACAGAGTCAGAATATCTAGCCGCAGGTAGCTGTTGTGCCCAGATCTTGTGGATCAGACAACAGCTAAGGGATTACAACATTATTGCAAATGAAGTCCCAATTTGGTGTGACAACAATAGTGCAATTGCAATCACCAACAATCTGGTATTGCAATCAAGGACGAAGCACATTGATGTTAAGCATCATTTCATAAGAGACCATGTGCATAATAAGAGAGTCAGAGTTGAAAGAGTTAGCACAGAATATCAAATTGCTGACATTTTCACCAAACCTTTACCCGAAGAAAGGTTTTTGGAGCTGAGCAGGGAACTTGGATTACTAGATTGGGAATCTAGTACAGACGAGAAAGCTACCTGAAGACCAGATCAGACGAGCAAAGGAAGTTACCTGATCAGACCAGACGAAAAGACGAAGGACGGACTAAGCTGACCACAGGCATCAGAACCTACCTGAAGCAGACAAGGAGAGTTACCTGATGCAGAGCAGTCAAACAGTAAACATTCAATCAGGTAAGTTTTCTAATTTTGACCGAACCCTGAATATTTTATTATTATTTATCTACACATGGCAATCTCATGTTTACACGATTCCAAAATGACAAGCTAGCACGCTTACACGTTCACATGAGCCCACTAATTCAAATTTGAACCGACTCAAAAATTAATTTAATATTCCAAATGTCGCTTTAATTTCCTTTTAAATACGAAAAGTCGTTTTACTTTACCTTCTTCATGCTTACGAACCCTAATTTTCACAAGTCAAAAATCCTTTCGAATTTTCATACACTCAGAGAATTCTTCTTGCACAGAAATGGAAGCATACTTCAACAGAGTTAATCTGAAAGCGGTGAAGGACCAGATTATTTTCTCCCTGGTCATCGATTTCGAAGGATTACTTGAGGCAAACCTAGACAGCGACATACGACATCTCATCAGATCGATGAAGGCAAATGGGATCTACCCATTTCTGGATATCAGCCCGAAATACCTTTTCAAAGAGGCTGTTATCGCTTTTTACATAGAAGCCCGAGTTCTCGAATCCGGAATAAGGAGCTCAATTTGTGGTGTCTAAGTGGATATCACTCTAGAATCGTTCGGGAAAATCTTTGGGATGAAGTCCCATGGAATGGCTGTCGAAGCCCTGAAGCAGAACGCAGCCGACACATGGCTGAAAATCAAGGCTGTTGACCATCCGGAAAAGTTGAAGCTAACCGCGAAGAGGAATGAGATTCGGAAAGAATATCGCTATGTGTTGGACATCACCAACAAGATAGTGATGGATATGGCTGGGAGTTATGATCAACTATCGTCAGCCAAATTTATGGTTCTGGGGGCCCTTATCCAAGATCAACAAATTGATTGGTCTGACTATTTCTTCAGATAATTAGTACGTGAGGTGAACAAAGTCCAGTGGCTGGACGATGAGAAAAGATTAAAAAACAAGCTGGCATTTGGAACGCAGCTCAGTTGGATTTTGGAGCAGCTTGGTGTGGCGAAGGGAAACCATGACCCCTTCCACGTCAACAAGAGGCTTGGTCACTTAGACCAAGAGACCCTGAGGAGGCTAGGAGGTGAGAAGAAAGCAGCTCAGTTGCTAGGGGAAATGTCTGTAGAGCAAACTCCCTATAGATACCCTTCGAGCTTAGGCGAGTCAGCCGAAGATCAAGCTGCAGCCAAGGATCAACCTGCAGCCAGGTCTGACTCAGACTCAGACGATATCCCTATAGCCATCCATTTCAAGAGAAGGGGACCAGCCCTGGAGAACCATTGATAATCAAATCCTCTCCAGAACCATCCCGTAATAGGCCCAGACGTCTAGACTTTGCAGAGGAGCAGTAGCCAGAGTACTTATCTACACCTGCACCAGAACACGTGGAGGATCAGCCTGCTCCTACCAGCCTGGAAACTCAGATGGTTCCGGTCCTCACCCCTCATTTCATATCAAAAGAAGAAGTAGGTCTTCTTATTCACATTTCAGAAGCTAATTATTCGTTTAACCTGCTTGAACACAATTCTTTCAACCTGGCTGTAGAGCAACTTCTTCTGGTAAAACAACACGCCCTTAAACATTCTTTTATAGATATTTTTGAGGAATGGAAAACTCTTAAATATGTTCCATTCACTCAACTGCAAGCTTTCATTGAAGCGAGTAGCTGGGAGTATCCCCAGGCAACAAAGGATCTACTCATTCATTTTTGCAATGAGTCAGATCTAATTTTAATGCTCCAGGAAGACTGGTTCATGTACAATTTTAAACAAACATGGACCAGCTCATCCACATGATAATGAGTAGTGTTTTTGATGGTATCCTAAATGAAGAAGGAGAAGTAGTTGAAAAAAGAAATAAGAATTGAAGAGGTAGTGGAGGAAGAAGAAGAAGAAAAAATATTAGTTCAGGAAGAAGAAGAGAGGCAGGAAGAAGAAAATGAAGAAAAAGAAGAAAATATCATAGTTGAAGAAAAACAAACTGGAGAAGAAGTGGAAAAGATTGAAGAATTGGCAGAAGAAGATGATGAAGAAGGAAAAGAAGTTGAACAAGAAAATAATGATGCTGATGATGATGGTGCTGATGATGATGATAAAAAGGATGATGAGGAAGAGAAGAAAGATGCTGATAAAAAGAATGATGAGGAAGAGAAGAAAGATGATGAGAAAGAGGAAGAAGAGAGAGAATAAAAAGAGGAAGAAGAAAGAGAAGAGAAAGACGAAGAAGAGGAAGTGAAAGACGCTGAAGAAAGAGAATAAAAAGCAGACAAGTCTGGGGCTCCTGCCCGCTACACCAGCCTGGATGAAGAAGAAGAAGGCGATAGGTCGGGGACCCCAGAGCAGACCCCACCTGATCAGCTGCTTGCAGACAGGAGTCAGCAGACAGGTAGGTCAACTGCAAACCTACCTGCAGGCACAGAAAGCATCAGTGAGCACTCACCTCAGCCATCACCTATCTCCCCTGTGATGACTGAGCTGATCCCCAGCATAGTTAAAGAATCCTTGGAAGAGCTGCTTGCCGCAAGAATCACACCTGACCTGCACACCATAAATGCCAAGATTGACACCCTACTGCAGAGGAATGCTCCTCAACCTCCTCCTCCTCCCAACAATTCCAGAATGCCCCTTGGCATGTCTGACTAGATGCATCGAGTAGAACAGCAATTGACCATATTGGTTGATGCTGGAAAAAAGGGGGAAGGAGAGCAGGGGGATGTTAGAGAAGGTCAAGTTCAGGATCTGAGAACGAAGAAGAGGCAAGATGTCCAATTACTTGAAGCTGGGGCATTAACTGCAAAGAGGAAGGAAAAAGCTAATCCAAATCAGACTGATGATCAGCCTGCAGCCAAGAGAAGGAGGACCAGACTTGCGGAAGAGCCTACATTAGAATGGGAAGTAAAAGAGTTGTGGTTTGTTGAGGATTTCCTACCTGTCGAAGCCGGTCCAATGTGGGGAACTGCAAAGAAGCAGTTCATTGAAAAATTTTATATCTGGGAGTTACTCCAGGAGAAAAATTGCTCCCCACAGCAGACTTTTATTGACTTTATGGAATCAACACATCCAACACTCTGGGCCATCTTAGTAAAACATGAAAAGGCATGGAATGCATACCCCATGGTTCCTCCCTTCAGACCTGAAGATCCTCACACTTTGCAAAACAATGAATTGGATGAGCTAGCGTTGCAAAATGAGATAAGGAAGTTGTGTGAAGAGCATAAGTTCTCTTCCCAAGAAGAACAAGATTTTGCCGCTCTAGTTATCAGGAGGAAGTACGGCCTAGCACCTATCGAGAAAAGACCAATCGGTGCAAAGCTTGTTAGGCCTCCCAAGCAAACTGTCCGCAGAGGCAGAGGCAGATAGGACTTGTTTTGTTCTTGTATTTTTCTTGTAATTTTTGATTTTTAAAGACTTGTAATTTTTCTGTATTTATTTGTTCATTCAAAGCTGATGTACTTGTAAACAAAATAGAAATTTAATATAAATCGTCATTTGAACGACAACCTCTCATTGTCTCTAAACAAGACTGATTTTAGTTTGTGTCTTGCACTTCTGTGCAGACCTGTGCATTTGAATAATTGCTTAAAGTTTTGCCATCATCAAAATAGGGGGAATTTGTAAGGAATACTTATTAGATTTTGATGATGTCATCATTATATGTTCAAATGTAAATCTATTACTTGGCAAAATGTAAGGAAGAACCAAATGAGTATCTTCCATAGGCCAAAACTGTGATAAGTTAAATACTTGGCAAAATGTAAAGAAGAACCAAATGAGTGTCTTCTATAGGCCACATAAGTTAGGCGTTAAAAAATCGGCTAAGTTCAAATCAGATAAGTATCCATCAGCTGAGTCTTGGTTAACTCACCTATTCAGTAAGGTTGACCTCAGACAAGCTTTATCAGGCAACCTTTATCAGAGAAGTTCTGGTCAATGAATTAATCAGCGAAGTTGGACCAGACTGCAGTCAAGAAGGAAAGTCAAGTCGTCTAAAGTCTGACCATCAAATCAGTCAAGTTCAATCAGGTCAGAAGACTACAGACAAGTTGGCACATCAGAGAGGTCGACAGCAGAGAAGGTTGACTGCACATCAGATAGGTTGACCACGGAGAGACCAGTTAAGTGATCAGCCAAGTACTCAAGTCCACGTCAACATGCGTTGAATAGTCATCATTTACGGAAAGTCACATGCGGGCGATTAGAGACAGACTGGAGAGATTCCCAGAAAGAATATGAATTAAGTAAATCATTCAGACCCACCACTGGAGACTTTAAGCATATTAAAATCAAAAGATTCGGCGCATTCACATAGAAGTCTTCACAATGGTCGGAAATTGGATTAAAATATGGAAATCCAGCCTTGCAACGTTCAAAAAGAAAAAACAAAGAAGTATATCTCTCCAACGGACGGATTTGTTACAGATTTGCAACGGCTATGAAGAAATTCTCAAGGATCGACACCTATATATATCCGAAGATTTGAAGTTGAGCAATACGATGCGAACAACACTTACAAGCAATCAAAGCAAACAAAGCAATAAAAGCGAACTATAACATCGTGAAAGAGCTATACTCTAAGTTCATACTTGAAGAAAGCTCTTAGTTGGAGAAGACAATCACTCGTGTCTTTAAAACATGAGTTCGGGGTACGTCACTGGTTGAAGTTCGAGAGACTGTAAAGGTATCCAAGGATCGTAGATCAAGATGTACAGTCAAAGGGAGTTGCAACGGTAAGGAGTTCCGCTGGTTGGAAGCTGTTGTAATTGGTTGAATCACTGTAATATTTATCACTGGTTGAGAATTATAGTGAATTCATCTCCAACTGGTTTGGAGAATAGTGCATTTGTAGAGGATTACCCCACCTCTGAGACCACTATAACTGCATGTGTGTTTTACTGCTTTCATCATCATACTTAACTACTGCATTCATACTAAACTGTTCCATTGATTATTTGTTTATTCGTCATCACCTGACTTCCGCACTTACATTAACTACAGACGACTCTAAGTCATCTGTACCATCAGTTGAGAAACTCTATCCTTTGTGGAAAAGAGTTTCAGTAAGTCTAATCACCCCCCTAGACTTATTCCTGGACGACTTGTGACCTACAATGTGGTATTCCAGTTGAGGCAGAATGTTTGTTAACTCTGGATGACGGATAAGTAGCGCACGCTATAGCTCGATAGCGCACGCTATCGGGTGACTGTTAGCGCATGCTATTTTCTGTTAGCGCACGCTTACGGGTCAGAACTGCAAGTTCTGGGCCAGTTTTGACTGGTTAGCGCGTGCTAACCATAAGCCATTAGGACACGCTAACCTGTCCAGTTATATATACCCGGAGTTGATGTTGCGAAATTTCGTTAAACGCAAGTGCACATTATTGTAGACAAGTAATAAAGTGATGAGTGAGTATCGTTCCCACGAGGACTGAATCATTAAGTACCGATTTATATGTATTTTAATTTTAGTTGAACAGTCGAAATTTGGGTTGCAATTAATGACTAAAGAAAATCAATAATAAACAGAAAAACGATCGGTCGAAGAAAGAAAGTCAAATGATGAAAAAGTCTAGGATTGTAAATCCACCTAGGTTTATCCGAATTTACTCTCGATTATCTGAAGTTAATGATTTCTCCAATTTATTGAAGGCGAAGATTGCTAAAATACTCTACTGCCTCTCCCGAGGTCAATAAATTTTTCTAAAGGCGAATAACGCACTCTATCCCTAGGTGAATTAATTCGACAATAGGCAAAAAGCACAAAATCTTCAAAAGGCCACATAGTTCCTATGAGTATATTCCTATCTCACAAGATAAAACAGTTCTCAAGTTCCTCACCAACTCTCCTCTTCCGATTCGAGTTGCGTAATTAAAACAATCCAATTATTGGCCAGACAATTGAAAGCATTAAAATCGATTGGGAAAACTCAACAGAAAAAGGGAATTATATAGATAATCAAAAGCAAATCCGTCAAAACTTTGGTTTCATCAAAATCCTAGAACAGGGTTTTAGCCTGACATGCTAAAGAATAAAAATACAGAAATAATGAATGAAAGCATTGAAATCAAACGCAGATGAAGAGCTCGGATTCCTCCGTTCTTCTGGCTTCCGCCCTATGCTCTTGGTGTCTTCTGCTTCTTGTCTTGATTCCTCTCTTCCGCGATAATCCTCCTGATTCCAAGATGATAAACCCTTATTTATAATCCACTTTTGCCTCAAAAATGCATCTGTGTAATTAGGTCGAGAGCAGGCTCCAAAACGGCCCAGAAACGCGGCACTTTCTGTCAAAATCGCCCCGTGGTCCGCGGCTCACTTAATCTGTGCCACGGCTCACGGGGCACAGCGGGATGCCTGGGCGTTATTTATTTCTTCTGGTCCGCGGCTCACCATACTTGTGCTGCGGCTCAGAGTACAGTTTACTCGGGGCTCTCTGGTCAACTGCGTGTGCCGCGGCTCACTTAATCTGTGCCACGGCCCCATGCCAAAATTCGCCATTTTCGCCCGTTTTTCATCGTTTCGGCTTCCGGACTCCAATTTCCTGCAAAACATATAATAATAGTGTATTAGAAGCTCATTTATGCAGATTTAATCACAAAAAGAATACAAAATAATGATAAATAAGCGTATAAAAAATACGCCTAACAAATACCCCCAAACTTGAGCCTTTGCTTGTCCTCAAGCAAAAAATAATCAATTTCAACAAAAGAATATCGTGAATAATCGTGCAACTCATAGTGCTCAACCTAATAAATACTATCCTGAAAATCTCAAGGAATGATACAAGTATCGTAATAGCGAGCCACGTTCAGGACATTGATTCCACAAAGTAACCAATTTCAGTCCTAATCAATCGTTCATGAAGAAAATCCAGCTCAAAGATTAACAAGTGTGAATTTAATCGACCGTCAATATGAAGTGTTAAAATAAGCAAGCTAACTCGCCCAGTCCCACAGTCTAGTGGCCAAAATTTCAAGAGTTTCATCATCAAAAATAAACCTCGGATAGTATTCCCTTATATATGCTCGATAAAATGATTCGAGTTGACCACTAGGTTCGGATCTCGGGATGTTTCATCGGGACAATCCTAGGGTGGAATTCCATTCTCATGTGTTGGGGAACCGTTTGACGTAAAAGACACTCATGGGGCACATGGATGCTTCTAGTTACTAAGTTCCCCTCCACAGTGGAGAAACAACTCGAATAGCTATTCCCGCATGTCCGATTCAAGGTCGCTGTTTTACGCGAGAGTAAACAACGGGTCACGCGAAGACCCCCGGTTACTAGGTTCCCCATCATCAGCACATGCGAAATCTCTAAACCACTAGTCTAATCAGGGTCGTCATTTTACGCGAGAGTAAACAACGGGTCACGCGAATACCCCCGGTTACTAGACTTCCCATCATAGAACAAATAATATCTCGACTTTTGGGAAAACTGTCCGACTCTAAACTCACATTAAGTGCCAATACGACTTATGTTACTGGACGACTAGCTATTGGGAAAAATGTAACCAAACGTATAGGCGGCGATTTGAAAACACGTATGTCTCCTCTCTTATCCGCTAAGATTTCTACAAAAACAAAAAGAATTTCGGACCTAGATGAATACTCAACAGAAACAGATATTACTGACTACAACTCACTAAAACTCAACTGTTTCTTCCACGAGAAATCAGTATCGTAACATCAGTTCTACACAAAAAGAAGCATGAAAAATTCACGAATGCAATTAAAAACACGACAAGCAAGGCTAGCAACAAAAATAATGAAAAATAATGAAAATTGCAACAAATAAGTACAGCAATAAGTATAGCGACAAAAAGTAAAATCCCCCCAAACTTAGGACGTACATTGACCTCGATGTACACAAAATGTAATATGCAATAAAAGAAAAAGGTCAAGTACTCCCCTACAGTCTACTCATAAACTGGTGGCGGCGTCATCCGGCGAGGAGGGTGGCATGGCTGGGCGAACGGGTGGAATGAATGGCCCGTCCGGGTGCATAATGTGGGCCGTCCATGCATCAAGGTGCTCCTCGTGGTAAGCATCTCTCGCTGCCAGGCGCCTTGCCTCACGTCGGTTGGCCCGGCAGGCCTGCTCTCTCATCTCATCTCGGACGGCAGCAATGATGCTCTCCCTCTCCGTCCGCCTTTCCTCTCTCAGTGCAGCCAAAAGGCTCTCTCTCTCTCTCTCCTCATATCCTCTCTCTGTCTCCTCCTCTCCTCTCTCAACACCCGTCGAACATCGCCTGCAAGTGCTCTCTGTCGGGCGGCGGGCTGGACTCCATCTGCCCCTGCGTCAGAAGAAGAGGCTTGGGGGACTGCTCGTGTGCCTCATCAAGTAGAAATCCTCACCCCCGAGCGTGTGCTGGTGCTCCTCCCCACTGATCGAAGTGAGAAATGATGCGATGGTCGATCGGGCCCTGGGGTGATAACATCGGCTCGTCATCCGACCAAGTCATGCCTGACTGGCGGCAAAGAGCGCAAATAAGAGAGGGGTGCTTCAGCCCCGTCTTAGACCCTCCCTGAATACACTGGAAGAAAGATCGGACCAGCAGAGGGGCCACATCGAATCTGACCGCGGAAGTGATAGCATATAAAGTACGGGCACGAGAGAGTAGAACAGTGCGGATCTGCGAGGTAGGGTCAATACGTGCGCAGAAGAAGTACAACCAGGCTCGCCGACTGAGGCGCGAGCTCTTAAAATAGAAAGCCGAGGAGCCCGGAGCACGCAGCTCCCAGTCGGAACCGGGCTGTGTGAGTGTCTCGAGCAAGGCCTCCTTCGTGAGGCCACTCATAGCTCGCGTGTATGCCCTATCGTCAACCACAGGCAGCTCCAATAATCTCCATATGGTAGCCACCGAAAAATCTACTATAATGCCTCGGACATCGACCTGCGTCCGAGTGTCCGACTGCGGTATCATCTGCCCCGC
This sequence comes from Orobanche coerulescens, assembly GCA_033398695.1. Lineage (NCBI taxonomy): Eukaryota > Viridiplantae > Streptophyta > Magnoliopsida > Lamiales > Orobanchaceae > Orobanche > Orobanche coerulescens. The sequence continues at coordinate 98,025,443 of CM065818.1, read as the reverse complement.
CCGAATGTGCTTCAACAGAGCGCTCGCATAAAACTCCTGTACGATGGAGATCACCACCGGCTCAGGAGGTGCAGCGAAACGGGCCCACCCCATCTCGTCGATCATGGTCAGAAGCTCCCCATCCTGGGGGGCTGGAGTGAATCCCCGCTTCGAAATCTAAGGCCGAGGACGAATCTTTTCATTAAAGATTTTATGAATCTCCGGGTCAGAAAATTGGTGCGCCTCCGACTCGGCTCGACTATGTGAAGTTTCCCCTCGAGTGGGGGACGATTGCGTCCTGGCCCTTTTGCTAATCTTTTTGGTTCTAGCCATAGCGAGTCCTGAAAAGATAAACACCAGAGTTTACTTACTTAAGCAATAATGAGAATAACATTACTCGACTAAGGATATCCAACATGAATCAAGAATTTAACGAGCTAGCACCGCCGTGAGAGAGAAATAAAATTGAGCTTTTTACGTTTAGCATTGACGTAAGGGTTGGGGTTGCTGTAAATTCAGAAACGAATTCGTTGCACATAGTTTCAAAACATTGGCTTAACAAGTAAGAATTTCATTCAGGCATTTCATCAAACACCTTGAGTGCATACTTTTAATTGAAGAACAAATATGACTATAGCTTCATTAAATCCCCAAAAACAACAACACAAATCAATCGTCATGATGAACGACAAATATCATAAACACATCATTCATAATCGAGATATAACATTATGATCAATCAAAAACTTCATATTCCCATCTACATTCTTGATAGAATTTTGAAAAAGGAAAAACTAACAATATAATTAATCATCAAATTAATAACAAAACTTCACCTTTCAATTCATAGGGCAATTAAGAGTAGGAATTCAGAGTTACCTTGCTTAGATCTTGAAGAGTGCAAGAAGAATGCAAGAAGAAGAAGAAGAGAGGGGGTCGGCCGATCGCTTGTGCAAAGGAAGGAAAAGAGTTTACCTTGGGTCTCGGCCAGTTCGTTTTATAAAAATACCTGGGCCGTTTAAATCCCGAACGGGGGCCGCGGCACAGCTTAAGTGAGCCGCGGCCCAGAGTACAGTTAACCTGGGTGTGTATGCTATGTCGACATGTGCCCCGCCTCAGAATGCGGGTGCCTCGGCTCAGAGTGTTGATGTGCCGCGGCTCACTTGGTTTGTGCCGCGGCACAGAGTACAGTGTCCTGGGCTCATCATTTGGCAATTGGTGTGCCGCGGCTCAGTAGCAACGTGCCGCGGCTCAGGAATCAAGTGTACCGCGGCTCAGTAAGGTTGTGCCGCGGCACATAGTACAGGATGTTTAGCCTTCTCGCTCGATTTGTGTGTGCCGCGGATCACAAGCCTTGTGCCGCGGCTCAGGCATAAATTTTTCCCCTGGGACTTTTTCTACAGAATTTTCAAAGGAACACGTCAAGAACGAGAGGGATAAGCAAATCAAAGCAAAAATGATGAAAAATAAAAATTCAAAATGCAAGAAAATACTGAAACACAAAAATCTACTACTAAAACTCGGGTTGCCTCCCGAGAAGCACTAAGTTTATAGTCTTCAGCCGGACCTATTGAAAAGTCAGTTTGCTTTTCGCAAACTCCATTTGAACTCCGCCCCGTCCATCGAACCGTTAATGTGTGTTTTAAAATTTTTACCATTGGTCCTTAATTATCTAATTTTTGGTTTGGACACCCAATGTTGTTTGCAAAAAGGTTTTGACAACTTTCCGAAGCACCCATTTTTCTCATGATTTGGCCTCCGTTTTACGTCCGGCTTATTCTCCTTTTTCTCGAACGAACTTATGACAGCATCGGAATTTATTATTGATGGATGAACGGTTGATGATGACGGCATGTCCACATGCTTGAGATATGCAACTCGTTCTACATTTTTCTTAGAAGTCGGACCCTCTAAAATGGATTCTGAGTTTTTCGACCGATGATTCTTCCGGTGTGTGTCTTTCGCAACGGTATCCACACTTTCAATTTGCGAGCTCTTCTCAACACCACATGGACATGGAAAGGATTTAAATACTTGAAAAGTGACATGCTCATCTTGAACCCTTAGAGTTAGTTCCCCTTTTTCCACGTCTATGAGAGTCCGGGCGGTAGCTAAAAATGGTCTTCCCAAAATAATTGGGATGTCTTGATCCTTCTCCATGTCGAGCACAATGAAATCGGCCGGAAAGATGAATTTATCAACTTTTACTAAGACGTCCTCGATTATTCCCCTCGGATACTTGATAGATCGATCTGCTAATTACAGCGAGATTGTCGTCGGTTTTGCCTCCCCAATTCCTAGCTTCTTGAAAATAGACAGAGGCATCAGATTAATGCTAGCGCCGAGATCGCACAACGCCCTATCAAAAGAGAGGTTCCCTATGGTGCACGGTATATTGAAGCTTCCCGGATCCTTCAATTTTGGCGGAAGCTTTTTCTGAAGAATAGTGCTGCACTCTTCCGTCAATGCGATTGTCTCATACTCCTCGAGTTTTTTTTTATTTGACAAGATTTCTTTCATGAATTTCACGTAACTCGGCATTTGCTCCAAGGCGTCGGCAAATGGGATGTTAATATGCAATTTTTTGAAGACGTCGAGGAACTTAGAGAATTGCTTGTCCACCTTTTTCTGTTGTAATCGCTGCGGAAACGGGATGTAATACCCGAGATTTCTGTTAGGTAATTAGAACTTGTGATATTGTAATGATTGTACTTTTGTCTGAGTACTATTCTCCGTATTTCATAATCCGATGTTGTCGAGTGTATAATTTCGTGTATGTGTTTTAGAGATTGAAATTCTGTACATGTAGCGCACGCTACAGGCTGAGTGTAGCGTACGCTAACGGGGATTCATAGCGCACGCTACAGAGGGTTATTAGCGCACGCTATGCATGGTCAAATCGATTGAGACGTGCGGTAGGTGAGATCTGGCCGGGGGACCCTTGTCGGATTGTGTCGGATGTACCTGGACGGCTTTCGGGAAAAGCCGAGTCAACGCCTTAGCGCACGCTACAGGTATATGCGTAGCGCACGCTAAGTTCCGAGTACAGTTTAGACTGTGAGCCGTTAGCGCACGCTACGAACAGGGTCTAGCGCGCGCTAATAGCCATTTATTATAAATAGGACGGCATCCTATTCGAGATTTCAGTTTTCTGTACTCTCATTACCCGAATTCCTACACTTAGAACATAACTTCCTTCACCCCAAACACTTCATATCAACATCCTGATTCGTGATTTAAGATCGTGTATCATTGGAGATTGGTGTTCAAGCTTTCGGTGTCGGATTGCTTCATTTTCCTCCGTGTTCTTCACTACTTGAGGTAGGTGATTCTTCACCAATGTTAGTAATGTTCCTAAGGAAGTTTGAATCATGTTTGGATAGCTGGTATTTCGTTTATAATCGGTCATCACATGTTAGAAGGATATTTTCGACGTTTCGACACTTATTCATCGTATGAACCTTTGAACCATCTTAGTAGTATGAACTCCTAGCGTTTTCAAATCGATTTATGGTTAGTAATCGGAGATTACCTAGTTCGTATGTTTTACGTAAGGAATCATATGTTTTGGGACTTGGAATAATCGGAACTTGGTATATTTCGTGAAGATCTTAGAAAAGATATGTTGATGAGAGGATTATCCGTATATTTGTGCCTCATGATCATGGAACTTCCACAACCTTATTAGCATGTCGACTTGAGGATGATTTGTTGTATCAACATAGAATTCATAAATTCACCACTTTTCAACCCGATTTTCCGTTAGCGATTACGCCATGCAACGTTAGCGCACGCTAACATATGTGAGTTAACGTGCGCTATCGGGGTTGATTAACGTATTAAACGTCGTAGCGTCACGTTATGTATCGGCAGTTCAAGCGCGATTCATAACTTGCGCACGCTAGTCTTACGATAGCGTCGCTAACGGGCTGCTTAGCGCACGTTACGTAGAGTACGTAGCGCACGCTAATGATCGAGCGATTGGTTATTTTGAGCTTTTCGGCCATAGACCGAATTGTTAGGCCATCGTTCGACTTGAGATGATTTGTATATCGTTCCTTTTGTTAAGGTTCGAGCTTGTTACGTTGATCGAAGGAGGCGGCCTTCGAGTGTGTCGAGATCTTTGAAGTGTTTCGTCCTTGCCATTTTCGAGGCAAGTATCATATGTCGAGTTTGATTTATCATGCTTATGGTTTTGTTCATATTTTTGTATATGAGATGTATTTCTGGAAATTCGCGTGATATTCGTTGTTGTTTGTTCGTATTGATGAACATATTGAAATGCATATGTGTATGCATAATTGATTGATTATGGTATAAATGATCCGAGGGGGTCATGAGGATCTATCTTGAGGGCGCTGGATCGAATGTCCACCATGTGTTGGTCCGACGGGATCATCATGGGGATCTATCTTGAGGGCGCCGGCCGGACGGGTTTTCCACCATGCGTTGGTCCGACGGGATCATCATGGGGATCTATCTTGAGGCGCTGGATCATTGGATTACCATGTATTGTGTAGATGGAATCGTGAGGATTCGCATCGTTGGATTCCGTGGCGGAAGTCCGTTTGCATGTTTTATGATGCATTAATGATTTATTGTATGACGATACTTGTACTAGCATTGTCTTGCTAACCCCTTCGGGGTGGACATTGTTTTGATGTTCGGGTAGTCGAGGAGCGGGAGGCAACAGATGCAAGCGGGACGATAAGATGGCTCGGTGATGTGGTTGATGTTCTTATTATTGTGATTTGTCTTCTTGGTTCGTTTAGTAATCGAGTATGTACGTATTAATAAAGTCTTTTCGATATGGTTGTATAAGTCGGCACATTTGATCGTTTGATTCAAATCGTATGTGAATTCCAGATTCGATTGGTTTATTTTTACACTTCTTTTAAAATTAGACTTGTAAATCCTTATCTAAAGGGTTTACGGCGCTGTAATTATTCCGAATATCTCGGGGTGTTATAGAATATGGTATCAGAGCTAAGATTTATGGATATCTTGGCAGTCGGGTTAGTTGGGTCCGTTTACGTTATTGATTAGTGGTCGTTCGTAACATCACTGCTGAGCCAAAGATCGTCGTGGATTTGTGGTTGTAAGTTTCCTAATCTCGAATACTCTTGTTTTATTTAATTCACGTCTTGTAAACATTAATGAATGTACTTTGAGAAAGTTTGTCACGGATATTGAGTATTTATGTTTACGGTATGTTGAGAGGAGGTCGTGGGACGCGACGTCGTGGGACGCGACGTGGTAATGCAAGGCAAGAAGAGTCGGTATCTACCCCGAGATAGCCGCTAGTCAAACGGATTCACATTAGGGGACGGCGAGGATCGCAAATAATAATGCAGATCCTAACGTGCGGGAGTGCTTCACAGTGGTTGCCCAGATAAACCAGTTTGCTCAAGTTGTGGATCGCATGCAGACGGCGATGGGACAGCAGAATAACGTGGATAATCGGGGAGATAAATGGCTTGCCGAGGTGGTCAAATTGCATCCTCCGAAATTTGACGGTTCCACTGAGACGCTTTCGTGGGATCATTGGCTGAAGGAATTAGAAAACATTTTTGCGGGGATTAACTGTCCCAACGATAGGAAGGTTCCGGTCGCCCAGTATCTTTTGACCGGGGAGGCTTTCGACTGGTGGGAGGCCATTCGACCAGAGGAGCATAATGCCGATCGGACAAGTTGATGATGGAGGCACGATTGTCCTCGCCTGATTAGAGAGGCCCGAGTTCGGGAGTTTTTCTCACCACAAAATTCGAAGCATCTGTGACGGAAGTGATTAAGACTTTTAATCACCGGTGACTTATGTGCGCCACCTGGTCAGGACCGAGGCGGAAAGGATTTTCCATTTTGACATGCGAATGAAGCCGGAAATTCAGCAATATATGTCCGGATTTGATTGTACCACCTTGAGGCAGTATCAGGACAAGGCGTTGGCCTACGATAGGAAGGAAGCGTAGAGAGAAATCGCGGAAGCAAAGAAACGAAGGTGTCGGGCAACTTCGCGGAGAATAAGAATAGCGGGCACCGCCGGGGTGATCCTCTTTTCACTCATACAGGAGACCTCCGCATCCTAGTCGAGGAGGAAAGAAGTTCCGGCAAGACCGATCAAGCTTTTCACAGGAAGAAGTGTTACATCTGTGGCAATGCGTGACATGTTGGACGGGATTGTGTCGCGCCTGCTGTGAGCTGTTTCGAGTTTGGAGAGGAAGGACCTCTCGCAACATTTTGTGGGAATGCGACCCGATCTTTTGGTACTCGCACTCCAGCGCCCGCCGAAGGAAACAGTGTGAACCAGACGCAGAGTGGATTTCAGCAGTAACGTTGGGAAGAGAGAGGCATCCAGTCTCGGGTCCGTTCCTCCACGCCCGTATGAAATGAGGAAATCGATGATAAGAACACATTGTTGCATCAGTGCGATTCAGATCCTTTTGCAACCAGTTAGTGTCTTGTTCGATTCGGGAGCTACGCATTCTTTTATATCTTTGAACTGTGTTAATCGTTTGAACATCTCGTGCTTGTATAATTGTGAACCTTATGTTGTGGGATTACCGAGCGGAGAGAAAATTGTGGGAACACTAGAAGCTAGGGATTTCCCAGTATCTATAGAAGGAAGAGAGTGGCCATCGCATCTCATTGTAGTTGACATCTACGGTGACGATTTAATTCTCGGAGATGATTGGCTCAACCGTTATGGAGCTGTGCTGAATTACCGAGAGAGAGTCATTTCCATCATTGCTGATGACGGATCTGAACACTTATTCCGAGGATGGAGACCGGGAAGCTCGGGAAAATTGATCAAGGCAATGAGAGCCGTGAAATTGCTGAAACAGGGATGTCATGGACTTTGGTGTTATGCCATGAGGAAAGAGGAAGGAGTAGAGCTCTCGTCTATTTCAATTGTGAATGAGTTCTCAGATGTATTTCCCGACGAGCTACCAGGGTTACCTCCGCAAAGAGAAGTGGAATTCACCATCGAGTTAGAGCTTGGAGCAGCTCCTATTTCCAGAGCACCATACCGCATGGCGCCAACCGAGATGTATGAACTCAAGAAACAACTGGAGGAATTGTTGCAGAAGGGCTATATTCAACCTAGCGTTTCTCCTTGGGGAGCGCCCGTTCTCTTTGTCCGGAAGAAAGACGGATCCCTCCGACTGTGTATTGATTACAGGGAGCTTAACAAGATGATGATCAAGAATAAGTATCCTATACCTCGGATCGACGACTTGTTTGATCAACTGCAAGGGGCAAGGGTATTCTCGAAGATTGACTTGCGATCAGGATACCATCAGTTAAGAATTAAGGAATCGGATATACCGAAATCGCTTTGAGATCGATGCAGGCATTATGAATTTGTAGTGATGCCATTTGGACTTACCAATGCTCCTGCGGTATTCATGCAATTGATGAATCGGGTATTCTTGGAGTACTTGGATAAATTTGTGGTCGTTTTCATTGACGACATCTTGATATATTCGAGGGACGCAGAGGAACATGCTGAACATTTACGTGTGGTTTTGAGCATCTTGAGAAAGGAACAGTTGTATGCTAAGCTTTCTAAATGCGAATTTTGGCTTAAGGAAGTAACCTTCCTTGGGCATGTGATATCATCCGATGGAGTACAGGTGGACCCGAAGAAAGTCGAAGCAATCTTGGAGTGGGAAGCTCCTAAAAACGTGAAAGAAGTCCGAAGCTTCTTAGGACTTGCTGGATATTATCGCCGCTCTGTAGAGGGATTTTCCAAAATTGCTCGTCCGCTCACTCAGCTGTTACAGAAAACTCAAAAGTTCACGTGGAATGAGAAATGTCAGGCTGGTTTTGACGAACTTAAGAGGAGACTGACGACAGCACCTATATTAGCACTGCCAGAGGGAACTGATGGATTCATGGTATACAGCGATGCTTCAAATCAGGGTTTGGGTTGTGTGTTGATGCAGAAGGATAAAGTGATTGCTTATGCTTCTCGCAATTGAAACCGTACGAAGTTAATTATCCGACTCATGATCTGGAGCTAGCAGCTGTGGTCTTTGCCTTGAAAATCTGGCGACATTATTTGTACGGCACTCATTGTCAGATCTTTACAGATCATAAGAGCCTCAAATACATTTTCAGTCAGAAAGAATTAAACATGAGGCAGAGAAGGTGGCTGGAATTGATCAAGGATTACGACTTGGAGATTCTCTATCATCCGGGGAAAGCAAATCTAGTAGCCGATGCTTTGAGCCGAAAACCCGTTTCTCTTCGAGTGTTGGAAGCACTTACATCCCAAACCAAGATTCAACGAACCGATCCGCGAGGATTGAAGTATGGGCACCGGGAATCGAGGACAACTTTATGTGATGGAACTGACTTCATCACTAGTCGAGGAGATCAAGTCTAAACAACTGAACGATTCTCTGATTCTTCGATTATATGACGAAGTCAAGAAAGGAAAAGCCCCAGGATTCGTGATACAAGACGATGGAATTCTGAGATTTCAGAGTCGACTTTGCGTTCCCGAGGACGATGATTTGAGACGGACAATTTTGAAAGAAGCTCATAGCGCACCTTATTCTATTCACCCAGGCAGTAGTAAGATGTATAAAGATTTAAAGCAAAACTTCTGGTGGGGGAATATGAAGAAGGACGTAGCGGAGTACGTTTCAAAGTGTTTGACTTGTCAGCAGGTTAAGATTGAACATCAACGACCTGCCGGAATGTTAAGACCGCTTCCGATCCCTGAGTGGAAGTGGGAGGATATCTCGATGGACTTCATTACTAGTATGCCAAGGACTAGAACGGGAATGAACATGATTTGGGTTGTAGTTGATCGACTAACCAAGTCGGCTCATTTCCTGGGAATTAAAGATACATGGGGACCCGAGAGATTGGCACGAATATTTATTGCGGAGATAGTCGATTGACGGACGCCGAAGACCATTATTTCGGATCGATATGGTCGTTTCGTGTCACACTTCGGAAAGCAGTTCACAGGGCTTTGGGGTGAGCTCAACTTTAGCACAGCTTATCATCCCCAAACGGATGGTCAGTCTGAAAGAACTATACAGACAGTAGAAGACATGCTTAGAGCTTGTGCATTAGATTGGTCGACTGATTGGGAAGTTCACTTGCCCTTGATCGAGTTCACCTATAATAACAGTTGGCATGCTTCTATTAAGATGGCCCCATTTGAAGCTTTATACGGGAGAAGATGCCGATCGCCCCTGTGCTGGGATGATTCTTCGGATTTGATCGGGACGGAACCGGAATTGATTATTCAGACTCAAGAGAAGATAGCCTTGATTCGAGAGAGACTGTTGACTGCCCAGAGTCGACAGAAGTCTTATGCCGATGTACGTCGTCGCCCTCTAGAGTTCGACGCTGGGGACCACGTACTATTGAAGGTGTCTCCTACACGAGGGATTTTCCGTTTTGGGAGAAGAGGCAAGCTTAGTCCGAGATATATCGGACCATTTGAGATCCTAGAGAGAGTTGGGGATTTAGCATACCGGTTGGCCTTACCGCCATCGCTGAGTCATGTTCACAATGTGTTTCACGTATCCCAACTGCGGAAGTATGTACGGACCCGATCACGTCATTGATTTCGAGATCGAGATAGCTAATGATGGCACCTTCAAGAGAGACCAATCAAGATACTTGAGAGCCGGATCAAACAATTGAGGAATAAACCAATACATTTGGTTAAAGTACAATGGTCCCGACATGGAGTCGAAGAGGCCACTTGGGAAACGGAGGACGGTATGAAGGCTAAATATCCGGAGTTGTTTTCATCCTAAGTTTCGGGACGAAACTTCTTTTTAGGGAGGAAGGATGTAATACCGAGATTTACATTAGGTAATTAGAACTTGTGATATTGTAATGATTGTACTTTTGTCCGAGTACTATTCTCCGTATTTCATAATCCGATGTTGTCGAGTGTATAATTTCGTGTATGTGTTTTAGAGATTGAAATGCAGTACATGTAGCGCACGCTACAGGTGAGTGTAGCGTACGCTAACGGGGATTCATAGCGCACGCTACAGAGGGTCATTAGCGCACGCTATGCATGGTCAAATCGATTGAGACGTGCGGTAGGTGAGATCTGGCCGGGGACCCTTGTCGGATTGTGTCGGATGTACTGGACGGCTTTCGGGAAAAGCCGAGTCAACGCCTTAGCGCACGCTCTGTATATGCGTAGCGCACGCTAAGTGCCGAGTCTGATTTAGATCGTGAGCCGTTAGCGCACGCTACGAGCAGGTCTAGCGGGCGCTAATAGCCATTTATTATAAATAGGACGACATCCTATTCGAGATTTCAGTTTTCTCTACTCTCATTACCCGAATTCCTACACTTAGAACATAACTTCCTTCACCCCAAACACTTCATATCAACATCCTGATTCGTGATTTAAGATCGTGTATCATTGGAGATTGGTGTTCAAGCTTTCGGTGTCGGATTGCTTCATTTTCCTCCGTGTTCTTCACTACTTGAGGTAGGTGATTCTTCACCAATGTTAGTAATGTTCCTAAGGAAGTTTGAATCATGTTTGGATAGCTGGTATTTCGTTTATAATCGGTCATCACATGTTAGAAGGATATTTTCGACGTTTCGACACTTATTCATCGTATGAACCTTTGAACCATCTTAGTAGTATGAACTCCTAAGCGTTTTCAAATCGATTTATGGTTAGTAATCGGAGATTACCTAGTTCGTATGTTTTACGTAAGGAATCATATGTTTTGGGACTTGGAATAATCGGAACTTGGTATATTTCGTGAAGATCTTAAAAAAGATATGTTGATGAGAGGATTATCCGTATATTTGTGCCTCATGATCATGGAACTTCCACAACCTTATTAGCATGTCGACTTGAGGATGATTTGTTGTATCAACATAGAATTCATAAATTCACCTTTATTCAACCCAGTTTTTCCGTTAGCGATATTACGCCATGCAACGTTAGCGCACGCTAACATATGTGAGTTAACGTGCGCTATCGGGTTCGATTAACGTATTAAACGCACGTAGCGTGCGTTATGTATCGGCAGTTCAAGCTGGTTCATAACTAGCGACGCTAGTCTTACACGATAAGCGTCGCTATGAGCTGCTTAGCGCCGCGTTACGTAGAGTACGTAGCGCACGCTAAGCAGTCCAGGCAGATTGGTTATTTTGAGCTTTTCGGCCATAGACCGAATTGTTAGTCCATCGTTCGACTTGAGATGATTTGTATATCGTTCCTTTTGTTAAGGTTCGAGCTTGTTACGTTGATCGAAGGAGGCGGCCTTCGAGTGTGTCGAGATCTTTGAAGTGTTTCGTCCTTGCCATTTTCGAGGCAAGTATCATATGTCGAGTTTGATTTATCATGCTTATGGTTTTGTTCATATTTTTGTATATGAGATGTATTTCGGAAATTCGCGTGATATTCGTTGTTGTTTGTTCGTATTGATGAACATATTGAAATGCATATGTGTATGCATAATTGATTGATTATGGTATAAATGATCCGAGGGGTCATGAGGATCTATCTTGAGGCGCTGGATCGAATGTCCACCATGCGTTGGTCCGACGGGATCATCATGGGGATCTATCTTGAGGCCCAGGTGGGACGGGTTTTCCACCATGCGTTGGTCCGACGGGATCATCATGGGGATCTATCTTGAGAAGCTGGATCATTGGATTACCATGTATTGTGTAGATGGAATCGTGAGGATTCGCATCGTTGGATTCCGGTGGCGGAAGTCCGTTTGCATGTTTTATGATGCATTAATGATTTATTGTATGACGATACTTGTACTAGCATTGTTTTGCTAACCCCTTCGGGGGTGGACATTGTTTTGATGTTCAGGTAGTCGAGGAGCGGGGAGGCGACCACATGCAGAAGCGGGACGATGAGATGGCTCAGTGATGTGGTTGATGTTCTTATTATTGTGATTTGTCTTCTTGGTTCGTTTAGTAATCGAGTATGTATGTATTAATAAAGTCTTTTCGATATGGTTGTATAAGTCAGCACATTTGATCGTTTGATTCAAATCTGTATGTGAATTCCAGTATTCGATTGGTTTATTTTTACACTTCTTTTAAAATTAGCCTTGTAAATCCTTATCTAAAGGGTTTACGGCGCTGTAATTATTCCGAATATCTCGGGGTGTTACACGGGACGGGTGGTACATATGCCTTTGGATTGTCCGGAAACAGTATCGAGGGTCTCAAATCTTGTGATTCCTCAGTCGCTGAATTTTTCTTCTCCGCATCCTCAATTCTCTTTTTGTTTTGCCCGGGCAGCTCGCACAATTCCTTCCCACTTCTCAAACCAATGGCATTGACACTCTCTCTGGGATTCGTTTCAGTCATACTTGGCAAGGTACTTTCCGGGCGGGCTGTTAATACATTAGCAATCTGGCCCAGTTGGACTTCCAAGTTGCGGATAGAAGTGGAATGGTTCTGCAAGGTCGCCTCCGTACGGGCCATGAACTGACTCGTGCTCGCTGAAAATTTCGCCATTGCTTCTTCTAGAGAGATTTTTGGAGCGGGAGAAGCTTGTTGTTGGTGTTGAGCAAACTGAGGCTGGTTCGAGCTTTGTCCGTTCCTCCATGAGAAGTTAGGATGATTTCGCCATCCCGGATTATAAGTGTTGGAGTAAGGATTATTCTGCCGGTTCCCATTCCCCACGAACTGAGCTTGTTCCATCGACGGTTGCTCGAAAGGGTTTCCGACTTGGCACTCTGCACTAGGATGAGATCCGTTACACCAATTACATGTTTCAATGGTAACGGGGGAAGGAGCATGTGAAAAGGCTTGAATTTGCTGCGTCAATGCGGCGACTTGAGCCGAAAATGTAGAGATTGGATTGTTGTCGGAAACTCCCATAACTCGCTTCGGGATTACTCGTTCAGAAGGCCATTGATAAGCGTCGCAGCCATAGCTTCCAATAAAGAGTGTGCCTCGGCCATTGTTTTTCCCATCAATGCTCCTCCATCGGCCGCATCGACGAGAGTGCGTGTAGAAGCACTCAATCCGTTGTAAAATGTTTGTATTTGGAGCCAATCCGGTAGGACGTGGTGTTGGCATCTTCTCAGTAAATCCATGTATCGCTCCCACGCCTCGTGAAGTGACTCCATATCAAATTGCCCAAAGGTAGTGATCTCGTTCCGTAACCTCGCCGTCTTTGATGGTGGGAAGAACTTAGCTAGGAAGGCTTGCGCTAATTCCGCCCATGTAGTGATCGAGCCCGGCGGTAAAGAGTTCAACCAAAATTTGGCTGTGTCCCTCAAAGAGAAAGGGAAAAGCCTTAGACGGATCGCATCATCGGTAACACCATTGTTTTTGAAGGTGTCACAAATCTCGAGAAAAGACACAATGTGTGCATTGGGGTCATCGTTCGGCAATCCACAAAACTGGCGAGCTTGCACCATCTGAATTATAGCCGACTTGATTTTGAAATTGTTCGCCTGAATGGTTGGACGCCAAATCCCCGAAAAGTTCGTATTTATTTGCGGCATAGCATAATCGCGGAGTGCTAATGCCGGTTGAGCTTGCACCATGGGGTTTTCCGCTTCGTGATTTCCAGTGTTATCGGCCATAGTGACTTTTGATGGTATCTCTCGTTTCTCCTTCTTGCTTCTCCGAAGGGTGCGCTCGAGTTTGGTATCCAAAGGTAGTAGGCCTTCGTTACCGAATTTTCTCATGCACTAACCGGAAACTCCTGAAAGGAAAAACAAATAAATAAATAAAATTACACAAAAACTATAAAAATGTTCAAACTAAGACTAGAAATACTGAAATCGATATTAGTAAAAAAAATTAGTCCCCGGAAACGGCGCCAAAAAATTGTTGCGATATTTCGTTAAACGCAAGTGCACGTTATCGTAGACAAGTAGTAAAGTGATGAGTGAGTATCGTTCCCACGAGGACTGAATCACTAAGTACCGATTTATATGTATTCTAATTTTATTTGAACAGTCGAAATTTGGGTTGCAATTAATGATTAAAGAAAATCAATAATAAACAGAAAAACGATCGCTCGAAGAAAGAAAGTCAAATGATGAAAAAGTCTAGGATTGTGAATCCACCTAGGTTTATCCGAATTTACTCTCGATTATCTAAAGTTAATGATTTCCCCAATTTATTGAAGGCGAAGATTGCTAAAATACTCTACTGCCTCTCCCGAGGTCAATAAATTTTTCTAAAGGCGAATAATGCACTCTATCCCTAGGTGAATTAATTCGACAATAGGCAAAAAGCACAAAATCTTCAAAAGACCACGTAGTTCCTATGAGTATATTCCTATCTCACAAGATAAAACGGTTCTCACCAATAGTTCCTCACCAACTCTCCTCTCCCGATTCGAGTTGCGTAATTAAAACAATCCAATTATTGGCCAGACAATTGAAAGCATTAAAATCGATTGGGAAAACTCAACAGAAAAAGGAAATTATATAGATAATCAAAAGCAAATCCGTCAAAACTTTGGTTTCATCAAAATCCTAGAACAGGGTTTTAGCCTGACATGCTAAAGAATAAAAATACATAAATAATGAATGAAAGCATTGAAATCAAACGCAGATGAAGAGCTCGGATTCCTCCGTTCTTCTGGCTTCCACCCTCTGCTCTTGGTGTCTTCTGCTTCTTGTCTTGATTCCTCTCTTCCGCGATAATCCTCCTGATTCCAAGATGATAAACCCTTATTTATAATCCTCTTTTGCCTCAAAAACGCATCCGTGTAATTAGGTCGAGAGCAGGCTCCAAAACAGCCCAGAAACGCGGCACTTTCTGTCAAAACCGACCCGTGGGCCGCGGCTCACTTAATCTGTGCCACGGCTCACGGGGCACAGCGGGATGCCTGGGCGTTATTTATTTCTTCTGGGCCGCGGCTCACTATACTTGTGCCGCGGCTCAGAGTACAGTTTACTCGGGGCTCTCTGGTCAACTGCGTGTGCCGCTGCTCACTTAATCTGTGCCGCGGCCCCAGGCCAAAATTCGCCGTTTTCGCCCGTTTTTTATCGTTTCGGCTTCCGGACTCCAATTTCATGAAAAACATATAATAATAGTATATTAGAAGCTCATTTATGCAGATTTAATCACAAAAAGAATACAAAATAATGATAAATAAGCGTATAAAAAATACGCCTAACAGTTGATTGAGTTCAGTCATTTCCACCAATTTCTTCTCCTTCTCCACATTTGAGCGATTCTTGGGCCATTTCCGGGCGATTCAAACTCTTGTAACTCCAATCCATCATCCTTCTTGAGTCCTTGGTTTATATTAACAACACCAATACTTGCTCTTCGTCTTCAATCCGAGGTAAGCTCTTAGAACCCTACCTTTGGGTAACTGGGGGGTTTTCGAGTTTTGTCCGATTCGTTCCGTATTGTTGATTAATCCATGATGTATGTGGTTATTCTTAGTGGTATTCATGTTCTCCCTATGAGTTCATGGTAAATTTCGTGGTATTTGTGATACCGAGAGGGTTCGGTTGCGACCCGCCCTTGTTGTTGTTTTTGTACGGATTTACACGAATCGTAGGTGGGCTTTTGGGTGTCTTACATTTTCGTACTCGTTTAGAAATGGTTGTGATTGTATTCTTCGAATCATTAGGTTCGAGTTTATCGGATCCTAGCGATTGTGGTTGTTTTCCAGTTCCGTCCGTTTCGTCGTTAATTACTCAAGGCAAGTATTCTCGTGAAACCCTTATGCTTAACATGAAATGGTAATGTATATGTGTATGCTTTCACTATGCCATAAGTGTGCTCACAGGGGTAAAAAATGTTGCTGAAAGCAAAAAAACATGCTACGGTAACACTTTTTCGAAATTTGGTGGTGTTACAAAAACGGCCGCTACCATAGGGGTCTATGCCAACACTTTTTAACTTTCTGGTAACACAGGGAAAATGTGTTGCTACAGACTCCAATGCTTACACTTTTTACCTCTGTAGCAACACCAATAAAAGTGTTACTGTAGAGCAATGGCAAAACCAATATCTCTGTAGCAACACCCATAAACATGTTACTGTAGACCAATGGCAACACAACTAATTTCTACTGTAACACCAGCTGCTGAAACACATTTTTGTTTTGGCAACACCCTTTTTCATTATTGTATCTTTTATTTTGTGAACACATTTTTGTGCTGATAATAGTTTAAACCATAATAAAACCATTCAAATAAACCATAATCAAATAACCTGTCAAAGTTTTACACAAGCAAGGTTCTTCAAGCCATCCAAATAAACCACGACATCATCATCATTCGACATAAATAAACTAGTCAAAATCTAACTTAAGTACCATAGAATAACTAACTTAGTACCATCCAAAAACTATCTTCAGTACCACCGCATTAATACAATCACAATTCGAAAACAATGCGAAAGATAACATAAATACTATGAAATACTTAAATCCGGATTCTGGCCAGTCAATTTTTTCATCATCTCTCGAACTTTTTGGTCAAGTTTCTCATCCATCTCTTGTTGAAGTTTAGCCCGAATCTTTGCAGTTAGGTCTAACATTCACTGATGTGGAACGGACGTTGCACATGATGTTGAAGAAGACTTTGACTTCGATTCCTTATTCTGAATAAGCCTCTCAATTAGCCAAGATGGGGTTGTGTTCCTTGCCACCATGAACCAATTTATTAGCAGCCTCAACACCTTTTTTTATAGAGCTTTCTTAACATCAGCCTATAAAAGAACGAAATCTTTATTGAATAGGCACCCAATATTCACATCATAACTACGCCTAAAGTCTTTATTGAATATATTATATTTTGAACACACTCTAATTATCCAATTCATCTAGTATAATTAAAAGCTGAAAGAAAACAATCTGAGAAAGAGATGACTAACCTGGAACACAAGAACAGTTTATAATATCAATTCAAAATCCTATGTTTCTACTGCACAAGTAGAAGAAAAACATGTTAAAAGAAGTTTCTAGAAGTTAATAACTGAAGAGCGTACAATTAATGGTTTACTTTACCGCCTGTTTGCCAAGAAAATAAAGTTTCAAGTCCGAGTAAAGATAGGTGTATTATTCCAAAACACATTTTCAATTAGAAATATATATAGTCTCCTGTAGAGTAGTATTATAGTCTTGTGTTTGATGTTGAAAATATATTTGAATTAGAAATTGTATTGATAATTAATAACAGTTTACTCCGATTTTTTTAAGATTAATAAAAAAGACCCTATTTTTGGATAATAAAATCGCGTTTTCTTAAGTAGTTTTTTTAAATAAAAAAGTCCATGAATATGTATCCCAGTGTAGCCCCCATTAAAAAAGAAAAAAAAAGAAATCCATGTCCCCGCGTATCTCATACATATCCCCGAGGGTCCGACATGCATACTTCGACCTTTTAGAGTATGGGGGCTTCATAGTGTCTGCCATTACCTAACAAAATTTACGGTAAGCATCAAAAGACAAAAGAGCAGAAATCACAAATATAGGAAACCTTGTATAGTCTCCATGTTACCTTTCTTATAAACTCCAAGAGGCAAACCATGTATAGATAGAAGCATCTCACCACACTTTGGAAGCCGGACAGTTTTAGGTGTTATCCCAACAGACAACCTACTATTATTATAATTGTTCACCTGCAATTATAATACAGGAAACAATATCATGATACCGGAAAATGAATGAGACACAAATACTTGTATCATATGATCAATAGCAAATAATTATACTTTTATGAATGTAATAAGATCTTATGCTTCAGATGTCCCATATAGCCCACTATTATCTTCTGAATGAGGGGAAATTTGGTATAAAAAAGGATATAGTTTTCAACCAACTTCAACTCGGATGTAGCGAACAATGACAATAAGGAATTCTACTAGTTTATAAATAAATAATATATGTTTGCAGTATACAAAAACGAAATATCCATCATTCTATCAATTTCAAAAATTGCTTTGTGGAGGAGAAAATTAGAAAGCATCTTGTATTTCATAATTACTGCTTATCAGAATCTAAACCACATACATTTGGAGTTTGCAGGCCATCATTTATTTGTGAATCAGATGGCACTTCAAAGACCTGAAAAATAAAATGCATCTTGCACTAAGAAATAGAAAGCATCAAGTCATTACCATTTTTCCTCCAAAGAAAACTCGGACAACAAGTCGATACAAAAGTAGGAGCACGTTAGAAATAAAGATAACTAAAAATTGCCAAATGAGTTGAACAAGGACATACAAGACTCCTGATTTGTAGCTTATCAGCACGGAAAATGCCTATTTTAACTGCCACAATATGAAGAAAGTGCATCAAACTTTGAAATGAAAAAAAAAAAGCGAAACAAAAACAGAGAAAAAAGTGCAGCATTCAGATAATACAAAAGAATTTAGAATACCCAATTTATTTGAAAATTCAAAGCCACCGGCCATAAAAGTGATTCCATTAGAGTAATCAGGATAAGCCAACGACAGCCGATGAAAAAGAGAAGCGTGTAGTGTTTTCTCATCTGCTTGGTTTTGTCCGTGTCTCCAGTTGACCTCACACTGGCCATCCTTACTCGATTGTATAACGGATACATTTCTAAGGTTCTCCTCAAAATGCTACAGTACAAGAACCTGCAACTGTTCCCTGGTGAAACTGGATTGAAGTAGCCTTTCAATTTCCATATCCCGGATAGCCCTAATTGCAGCACTTTGACGTTCAACTAGTGAATAAAGTGTTAAAAATCTAACCATTAAATTACATATGAATTTAACTCAAGCTATATCAATCGAAGTACGAAGCCCTAACACCAAAATCCACATTTTCCTCTCCGAAGTTCAAATACATATTCCATAGAAACTTCACAATAATTTTTCACACAATGTAAATTAAATCAATTAACACTCATATATTTAACAAAAGCGGCAAAATCACTAACCAGAGACAAAAAGGTCTCTAGTTCTTCTCTTCTGTGGAATACCTATTTCCTACAGAAGGTGCTTGTTATGCGTACAGGAAGCAAAGGAAACCATGGCGGCGAACAACGGTCTGGGGAGGTGTGATCAAAATGACTCGGTCACGACGATGGAGACTATAATACTACTCTACAGGAGACTATATATTCCAAAACAAATTTCTAATTCAAATATATTTACTGCATCAAACACAAGACTATAATACTATTTCTCATTCTACATTGATTATACCAAAACATAATACTTTTACAACTTAACCATCAAACACAATCATCAATTGTAAAAAATACAAGCAACACAAAATTAAAAATAGGGTTTATACAAAATTAAACATAAAAAAAATAATCTCCAAAATTAAAAATAGGGTTTATACCTAATTGATATTGTTAAACAAGCTCCAATAATCGTGAGGAGAAGCCCCAATTGAAACCGTTGTTTAGAAGCCCCAATTCAAACACAACTGCTGCGATGACGCCATTCCTCACACTGGTCTTTGAACCATGTTGAGCGCGACCGATGCTCCGATCGACGGTGGAGAACCGACGGTACTTCATCCGTCGGACTCACGATGTGCTGGAAGAAAAAAAAATTCTCGCGATCGGCAGAGATGGAGTGAGAGAGAGTGAGATGAGGGCAACGGCGATAGGGATATTATATCTCTATCATTTTGACCAGAATTTCATTTTTATCCCTATATTTTTAATTCTTTCAATTTGGCCCCAATCAATTCTATATTATTTTTTTCAGATCTGGTCCTATAAGCCTTTAAATTAAATCAAGTCCTATCATTTTATACTTAATTTTTATGTTAGTTTCATAAAATTTATGTTTTCTTATGAGAATTTAATATTTATATATACTCCGATTTAAATTGTAGGATTCGAGAACCAAGGGCTAGATAGGATCTATTCATAAGCATCAAGCATTTTTCATTCAAGTCATCTCAATTTCAGCTTTTAAGTTCCGCAAATATTTTACAAAATGTTAGTTTCGTAACGACTTTAAATTTTTACAAGTTTTCCTTATTTTAAAAATATATTCATAAAATACTATTAGAAAAATCGAGTCGTTACAATTTTTACAGGTTTTTCCTTATTTTACGCCTATTTTCTTCCCTGTAATGCTTTTTTTAAAGCTCAACGGTAACACCTAATTTGGTGTTACCATAGATACTATGGCAATACCGGTTACTATCAACTGTAACGATAAAAAAAGTGTTTAGATCAATTTTAAGGCATCTATGCTAACACTTTTGCTTGTAACATCGAAACAAATGTTGCTGAAGGCCATTTGTGGTGTAGTGTTTGCTCACGCCAGGAGGGTCTGACGGGGCCTCAGGGGAATCTCTAATTTAGCTTATGATTCAAGAGTTTGTTGGCTAGCCAGTCCGGGAGGGTCCATATGTAATATCCGCGTTTTCTATTTTTAGTAATTTCTATTTTAGTGTATATTCGTTTCGGATAACTCGCTTGGCACTGTTTTGGAATTCTGAACCTATTTTGTTCTTGGAGTTTCTCCACTTAGACGGGTCTCGATGATGTTTTTACGTAATTTCATCTTGTAGTATAATTTGTCTCATGTGTATTCGATTCTCGTTAAACTCGTTCGATTTCGTCATTTTCTTACTTCCATGAGTTCGTATGATTGAGTAGAGCATGTTGTGAGTTTCGGATTGTTAATCCGACGTTGTGTCGTGATTTTCGGATGTTTGGGCCATTTTTGTAATTTCCTAGAAATTTAGGGAACTTGTCCCTTGTTCGACTTTGGTTGTGCACCTCAGATCGTTTTGGAGTTCCGTACTTCCATTTCGTGTTATTGTTGCCCAAATATCGATTCCTATTGCTTTTATTCTCTTTCCGGATCTTTTTTCGTCATTTCGGGACCCGAGGGGGGGTGTGGACCGCGGCACACACATTACCCAGTTGTTGGCCGAGCAGGCTGTACCGTGTGCCGCGGCACAAGGATTGTGCGCCGCGGCTTGAGCCAGTCGGTGCGCGGCACACTTGTCCGGGCGCGGCACACCCGTGTGGCACTTGCCGGCCAAAACCTCATCAGCGTGCGCGCTGCACGATCCGGCAAACGCGGCACATGCCGAGTCGAGCCGCAAAGACACTTCGAATGAGCCGCGGCACAACGAGCGGTCAGCCGATCACTGGGCGCAATTTTTGGCCCTGTGCCGCGGCACAGTTTAGCTGAGCCGCGGCACACAATGCGGTCAGCGCTATATCTGCGTTTTTATTTAGCGAAAGTCACTCATTTCCCTTCCTTCCTTCAACCGTACGAGAGAGAGTGGCTTAAGAGGGAGATTTCCTCCATCTATCACTTGAATGTGTAAATTTCTTCATCTCTTTTCGATCGTGTGGCTCGGATTGCGGATCTAACACGTGGTTTTCGGATTTGAGTGCTTGAATCTTCAAGAGGTGAGAACTCCTTTGACCCTAGTATGATTTTGGGGAGGGTTTGGTGGTGATCTTGTGTTTTAATTCGAATTAACCGATGTTGTTATTAGATTTTGATAGTATTCACGTGACCCTTGGTTTTCTTGATTTTGGTTGGGATGAAATCCCATTGTTACACCATTGACCGATTTCATTTCCTTATGCACTCTTGGTGTCCGATGAATTGTCCCAATGGGTAGAATTAGGATTAATTCTTACCTTTCCGCATTATTGAGACTTGTTGTATACCGTTATTGTGTTAGGAGCGGATTTGGGAGGATTGTTCGGACCAAAACCTACTCCTTCGTTGTTTCCCTAGTTTCATCGTGTTCAAGGCAAGTACATGTATTACATTTCGTTATGTATGTTGTGATTTTCGAAATAAATGATGAATGGTGATTTTTGGGTGCGTGAGTTGTGTTCCTTCCACCCGGAGTGTCCGACGGGATGTCTGGGGGCCGATACTAAGGGGTACGGCCGTGGAAGTGGACTTGGGTGCGTGTGTGATTGAACTTCCACCCGGAGTGTCCGACGGGATGTCTGGGGGTCGATACTAAGGGGTACGGCCGCGGAAGTGGTATCCCACCCGGAGTGTTCGACGGGATGTCTGGGGGTCGATACTAAGGGGTACGGCCACGGGATACCAGTTGTGATTTTGTGATATCGTGATGATTGAAAACTGATTTGATTGCCAATGTAGTATTCCGGAATATTTATGGCAAATGATTTCTGATTGAGACGATTGCGTAAAACCGTTTTTGTATATAATGTTGTGTAATTGTGTACTTGCACTAGCTATTCGAATGCTAACCCCTTAAATGGGGGAAATGCGTCTTATGCATTTCAGGTACCGGGAGAGCTGAGGAGCAAGCACGGGACTTGCATGCAAAGGATGGGCTGGCTTGATGATGCGGCTCGAGTCTGCATTTTTATGTTTTGTCATTGCATTGTCGAGTATTGAAGTTAGACTGTCTATTTTGAAACTTAGTTTAAGTCCCCTGCGTGGGCAATGAATTGGTATTTAACCTTTGTTCATGTATTACGTTAAAAATGTTTTGGCCGAGGCCACGACCCTAATTACTTTTGAGTGCATCATTCGGGATTACATTATGGTTTATATGTCATGTGTTAGCCTGGTAGACCTCATGAGGGTTCTACGGCATGTAATGTCCCAGTTGTGAATTGGGGTGTTACATTTATGGTATCAGAGCTTAGGTTTTGAATACCTAGGCTGTCGGTGAATTTTGGGTCTGTCAGTTGCGTCATTAGAGTCAGTCATTGAGCCTAATATCATCATGCTACCGTCTTTTCGTGCGACCCGTGGCTGTAAGTCTTCTCGAACTCTTATATTTCTGTAATTCGTTTTCTTGCGCTGTTCGGAATCGTGACTTGTGTTACCAACTTTGTGAATTGTGAATCTTTCTGATCTTGTTCTTTTCCTATTTTTTCCTTCAGTATGTTGAGAGGTCGTGGTAGACCGGCTAGGGGACGCGGCCGAGGCCGTGGTCGGGGTGCTGATAATGAGGAGGGCTCACTTTCTCAGTCCTCTGCGGACTCAGCCTCTCACTCAGTGCCATCGGGTAATAATGCCGACGCTGGCTCTTGCCGTACTTGTGATTGGTAGCCCAACTTACTCAGATAGCTCAGGGTGGGCGCCAGAATCCGCCCCCGACACCGGAAGAGGAGGCTAGTAAGTGGCTTCAGACGGTGACTAAGATGCACCCTCCTCGTTTCTCCGGATCCTCTGACTCCCTCGGTTGGGAGAATTGGCTCTTTCAGTTGTCCAGGACCTTTGATGCCGTAGCTTGTCCTGAAGACAGGAGGGTACATATTGCCCAGTACCTCCTGGATAAGGAAGCTGCGGAATGGTGGGAGGCCGTTGTGCCCAGAGACCGTCGAGCTACTTGGGAGGAATTCAAGGCTGCTATGGAAGCAGAGTATTGTCCGCCGCCAGTCAAGGAGCGCAGAATTGTGGAATTCTTCACCGCTACACCTCAGGATGTGCCTATTTCTCAGGCCATCATTTCTTACAATCAGCAGTTGGGTTTCGTAAGAGATCAAGTAAGAACGGAGGCTGATAAAATCCGTTACTTCAATATACGAATGAAGCCGCATATTAGGCAGAGTATGGCACCGCTCATGTGTGCCACTTTGAAGGAATACCAGGATCGCGCCCTAGCGATCGAGATGGCGGTTCCGGAATCAGAGTCGGTTTCGGAAGCTAAGAAGCATAAGACTACCGGTGGATTCTCGACCGGGAAGGGTGGTCAGTTTTCGAGCTCTCGTTCTGCTCCCATACCGGGGAAGAGGCCGTTCCATTAGGCCGGTGGATCTCAGGGTAACCGTTCAGTTCAGTCCGTTGCTTCTGGTGGCAGGGTTTGTTTTAACTGCAACCAATATGAGCATTTGATGAAGGATTGTCCTTTTCCCCCCGTTACTTGCTACACTTGCGGGCAGACCGGGCATCGGGCGACTCATTGTGAGAGAGCCACCAGGGCCGCTAGAGTTCCGACTACCACTACCGATCAGAGGGATCACAATACTCCAGCTACTCAGGTTCCGCAGGGTTCGGGTCGCGGTAGAGGTCGGGGACAGCCGGATCGCCGTGCAGCCTCGAGTTCGGGTTCAGTTCACCCCCGATTGTACCAGATGAGGCGCACAGAGGAGGCGGACATTCCGGTGGCGTCAGGTACCACTCAGATCCTTACTCATCCAGTTTCCGTGCTTTTTTATTCGGGTGCTACCCATTCCTTTATTGCATCGGATTATGTGAATCGTATTGGCTTTAACTACTTGTTTGAGTGTGAACCATTTGTGGTGGGTACGCCTAGCGGGGATCGTATGGTTGGGGACCGGGAAGTTAGGGATTGCCTCGTGAGGATCGGGAGCCAAGATTGGCCCTCAAACCTCATTGTTATCGACCTCAAGGGTGAGGATTTAATCCTCGGGGACGATTGGTTAGAGCGTCACGGTGCTATCATGAACTATCGGACTCGTACTATCTCGATCGTGGCCGAGGATGGCACCGAGCATACTCTCGTCGGCTGTAAGCCGGGTAGATCGGGGAGCGTGATTAGCGCCTTGAAGGCGATGAAACTTCTGAACCAGGGTTGTGTCGGCTACTGGTGTTATGCTCTGAAGGCGGAAGATGGTGGAGTTGACATGTCGTCAATTCTAGTTGTTAGTGAGTATCCCGATGTTTTCCCAGACGACTTGCCGGGGTTACCAACGCAGCGAGAGGTGGAGTTTCCTATCGATCTTGAGCCGAATGCAGCCCCTATTTCTCGAGCACCGTACCGTATGGCACCGTCGGAGATGTTAGAGTTGAAGAACCAATTGGGAGAATTGTTAGATAAAGGGTATATTCGACCGAGCGCATCGCCTTGGGGTGCGCCCGTACTTTTCGTTAAGAAGAAAGATGGGTCGCTTCGTTTATGCATCGATTATCGAGAATTAAACAAGCTGACCATCAAAAATAAATACCCTTTGCCTGTGATTGACGATTTGTTTGATCGGCTTCAGGCGGCAGTCTTTTCAAGATTGATTTGCGATCGGGCTACTACGATTGAGGATTCGGGGCGTCGATATTCCGAAAGCCTTTCGGACGAGATATGGCCATTACGAGTTTTGGTTATGCCTTTCGCTAACTAATGCCCAAGATGTTCATGCAGTTGATGAACAAAGTTTTTATTGAGTATCTGGACAAATTCGTAGTCGTTTTTATCGATGATATTCTTATCTATTCACGGAATCGGGAGGAGCACGCCTTACATCTCCGGATTGTATTAGACACTTTCAGGGCTGAGCAGTTGTACGCGAAGTTCTCTAAGTGTGAGTTTTGGCTCGAGGAAGTGACGTTCCTCGGGCATGTGATTTCAGCAGAGGGAGTTTGGGTAGATCCGCAGAAGATAGAGGCAGTGATGGCTTGGGAGCCGCCTAAGAATGTGAAGGAGGTGAGGAGTTTTCTGGGTCTTGCCGGCTATTACCGCAGATTCGTTGAGGGATTTTCTAAGATCGCTAGACCACTCACTCAGTTGCTCCAGAAAACTCAGAAGTTCGAGTGGGTGAGACAGCGGGGCGGCTTTGATGAGTTAAAGAGACGTCTGACTACCGCACCCGTTTTAGCATTGCCTCAGGGGAACGAGGATTTCGTAGTGTATAGTGATGCTTCGGGCCTTGGTCTAGGATGTGTTTTGATGCATAGAGACGGAGTGATTTCTTATGCGTCCCGCCAATTGAAACCTTATGAAGTAAATTATCCCACGCACGATTTGGAGTTAGCTGCGGTCGTTTTCGCCTTAAAAATCTGGAGGCATTACCTCTATGGGTCATCATGTAAGATTTTTACGGATCACAAGAGTCTGAAGTACATCTTCATCCAGAAAGAGTTGAATATGAGGCAGCGTAGGTGGTTAGAGCTAATTAAAGATTACGACCTCGAGATACTTTACCATCCGGGTAAGGCCAACGTAGTGGCTGATGCGTTGAGCCGAAAACCGATGGCTTTACAGATGTTAGAGGTACTTACACCGCAGAGTAGGATCCAGCGAGATTTCATCTGTCAGAATATTGAGGTTTGGGTTCAGAGAGTCCAGGGCCAGTTATGTGCGTTACAGATCACTTCGTCCTTGACTGATGATATCAAGGCGAAGAAGTATGACGATCCGTTTTTGGTCCAGTTGAGGGAGGATGTGAGGAAGGGGAATGCCCCTGGATTTGTGGTTCACGATGATGGAGTTTTGAGGTTTCGCGGCAGACTTTGTGTACCGAGTGATATTGAGCTGAGACAGATGATCTTGAGTGAAGCTCATGCTACACCTTACTCCATACATCTTGGTACGAGTAAAATGTACAAGGATGTGAGGAGCAACTACTGGTGGAGTAATTTGAAGACAGACGTTAACGAGTTTGTGTCGAGGTGTCTGACCTGTCAGCAGGTTAAGATCGAGCATCAGCGACCCGCGGGGCTGTTACGACCACTTCCTATCCCGGAGTGGAAATGGGAGGATATCTCTATGGATTTCATTACCGGTATGCCTAAGACTCGGACGGGAATGAACATGATTTGGGTCGTTGTTGATCGACTAACCAAATCAGCTCATTTTCTAAGTATTAAGGACACTTGAGGGCCGGAGAGGCTTGCACGAGTGTTTGTTGCGGAAATCGTGAGATTACATGGGACCCCTAAGAGTATTGTTTCGGATCGTGATGACCGATTCATATCACATTTTTGGCAGGCCGTTCATCGAGCTTTGGGGACTGAGTTGAGACTCAGTACGTCTTACCACCCTCAGACTGACGGACAGTCAGAGCGGACGATCCAGACGTTGGAGGATATGTTGAGGGTCTGTGCCTTAGACTGGAAGGATGATTGGGAGTCGCACTTGCCGTTAATCGAGTTCACGTACAACAATAGTTGGCACGCCTCGATTAAAATGGCACCATTTGAGGCATTATATGGGAGAAGGTGTAGATCGTCGTTGTGTTGGAATGATGCGTCCGAGCTGATTGGTACCGAGCCCGACATGATAGTTGAGACGAGAGAGAAGGTTGGCCTGATTTGCGATAGATTGTTGACGGCCCAGAGTCGGCAGAAGTCTTATGCCGATACCCGTCGCCGACCGTTGGAGTTTGAGGTGGGATACCATGTGTTGCTTAAGGTGTCGCCGACACGGGGAGTTTACCGCTTCGGTCGGAAGGGTAAACTTAGTCCGAGGTTTATTGGGCCATTCGAAATTTTGGATAGAGTTGGAGAGCTTGCGTATCGGTTAGGCTTGCCGCCGTCCCTGAGCCACGTGCATAACGTATTTCATGTTTCCCAGCTTAGGAAGTACGTATCGGACCCTAGCCATATTATTGATTTTGGAGAAATCGAGTTGGGGCCCGACATTACCTTTGAGGAGAGGCCGATTCAGATCTTAGAGCCTCGGGTGAAGCAACTCAGGCACAAAACCATTCCTTTGGTTAAAGTGCAGTGGTCGAGGCATGGATCCGAGGAAGCCACGTGGGAAACGGAGGAGAGTATGAGGTCGAGATACCCCGAGTTATTCGTGTTGTAAGTTTCGGGACGAAACTTATTTTTAGGGGGAGATAATGTAATATCCGCGTTTTCTATTTTTAGTAATTTCTATTTTAGTGTATATTCGTTTCGGATAACTCGCTTGGCACTGTTTTGGAATTCTGAACCTATTTTGTTCTTGGAGTTTCTCCGCTTAGATGGGTCTCGATGATGTTTTTACGTAATTTCATCTTGTGGTATATTTTGTCTCATGTGTATTCGATTCTCGTTAAACTCGTTCGATTTCGTCATTTTCTTACTTCCATGAGTTCGTATGATTGAGTAGAGCATGTTGTGAGTTTCGGATTATTAATCCGACGTTGTGTCGTGATTTTCGGATGTTTGGGCCGTTTTTGTAATTTCCTAGAAATTTAGGCAATTTGTCCCTTCTTCGACTTTGGTTGTGCACCTCAGATCGTTTTGGAGTTCCGTACTTCCATTTCGTGTTATTGTTGCCCAAATATCGATTCCTATTGCTTTTATTCTCTTTTCGGATCTTTTTTCGTCATTTCGGGACCCGAGGGGGGGTGTGGGCCGCGGCACAAGGATTGTGCGCCGCGGCACACACATTACCCAGTTGTTGCCTAAACAAACTGTACCGTGTGCCGCGGCACAAGGATTGTGCGCCGCGGCACACAGCCGAGTCAGTGCCGCGGCACACTTGTCCGGACCGCGGCACACCCGTGTGGCACTTGCCGGCCAAAACCTACTGTACCGCGTGCCGCGGTACAGTCCGACAGGGCCGCGGCACATGCCGAGTCTGAGCCGCGGCACACTTCGAATGAGCCGCGGCACAACGAGCGGTCAGCCGATCACTGGGCGCAATTTTTGGCCCTGTCTTGCGTACGCTTTAGCCGAGCGGCACACGACGCGGTCAGCGCAATATCTGCGTTTTTATTCAGCGAAAGTCACTCATTTCCCTTCCTTCCTTCAACCGTATGAGAGAGAGTGGCTTGAGAGGGAGATTTCCTCCATCTATCACTTGAATGTGTAAATTTCTTCATCTCCTTTCGATCGTGTGGCTCGGATTGCGGATCTAACACGTGGTTTTCGGATTTGAGTGCTTGAATCTTCAAGAGGTGAGAACTCCTTTGACCCTAGTATGATTTTGGGGAGGGTTTGGTGGTGATCTTGTGTTTTAATTCGAATTAACCGATGTTGTTATTAGATTTTGATAGTATTCACGTGACCCTTGGTTTTCTTGATTTTGGTTGGGATGAAATCCCGTTGTTACACCGTTGACCGATTTCATTTCCTTATGCACTCTTGGTGTCCGATGAATTGTCCCAACGGGTAGAATTAGGATTAATTCTTACCTTTCCACATTATTGAGACTTGTTGTATACCGTTATTGTGTTAGGAGCAGATTTGGGAGGATTGTTCGGACCAAAACCTACTCCTTCATTGTTTCCCTTGTTTCATCGTGTTCAAGGCAAGTACATGTATTACATTTCGTTATGTATGTTGTGATTTTCGAAATAAATGATGAATGGTGATTTTTGGGTGCGTGAGTTGTGTTCCTTCCACCCGGAGTGTCCGACGGGATGTCTGGGGGCCGATACTAAGGGGTACGGCCGTGGAAGTGGACTTGGGTGCGTGTGTGATTGAACTTCCACCCGGAGTGTCCGACGGGATGTCTGGGGGTCGATTCTAAGGGGTACGGCCGCGGAAGTGGTATCCCACCCGGAGTGTTCGACGGGATGTCTGGGGGTCGATACTAAGGGGTACGGCCACGGGATACCAGTTGTGATTTTGTGATATAGTGATGATTGAAAACTGATTTGATTGCCAATGTAGTATTCCGGAATATTTATGGCAAATGATTTCTGATTGAGACGATTGCGTAAAACCGTTTTTGTATATAATGTTGTGTAATTGTGTACTTGCACTAGCTATTCGAATGCTAACCCCTTAAATGGGGGAAATGCGTCTTATGTATTTCAGGTACCGGGAGAGCTGAGGAGCAAGCACGGGACTTGCATGCAAAGGATGGGCTGGCTTGATGATGCGGCTCGAGTCTGCATTTTTATGTTTTGTCATTGCATTATCGAGTATTGAAGTTAGACTGTCTATGTTGAAACTTAGTTTAAGTCCCCTGCGTGGGCAATGAATTGGTATTTAACCTTTGTTCATGTATTACGTTAAAAATGTTTTGGCCGAGGCCACGGCCCTAATTACTTTTGAGTGCATCATTCGGGATTACATTGTGGTTTATATGTCATGTGTTAGCCTGGTAGACCTCACGAGGGTTCTACGGCGTGTAATGTCCCAGTTGTGAATTGGGGTGTTACACCATAGAGGCCTCGGATGGGACCAGTGGTTTTGCCCCGGTCCTAGGCGATCCATGCGCGTGATTTATAACTATGGCCAGTCCGGGAGGGTCCATAGAGGCCTTGGATGGGATCAGTGGTTTCGCCCTGATCCTAGGCAGTTTTCGACTGTGATAGTTGACTGTTTGTTTTCCGGGAAAAGACATGTCTTGATTTTGATTTCAAAACGATTTGATGCATGTACTATGAAATGTGTAAGCGAATGGTTTGCCTTGATTACTTGTACTAGCGCAATTGCTAACCCCTTTGGGGACCCATTTTTGGGAAAATTCGTGTTATGAATTTCAGGTAGCGTTCAGCCGGTCGATCGAGCACTGGGGAAGTACGAGGATATTGGCTAATGTGGTTGACCTGTGCAAATGAGTCCTTTGTTTTAGTTGCCATTTTAAATGTTTGTTTTCAATTTGTAAATAGATAGATCGTACACGCGAGTACTCAGGTATTTTTGATTTGGAATATGGTTTGTATTACTAAATGCTATTTATGATTGTCGGTGATGTCTGGTTTACCGGTTGTACCGGGTGTTTTGTTTAATTTTCGTCTTGGTGATGTGCGTTTTCTCGCTAACTGAGATGGTTAGATGAGTGGTATTTCTTATTTAGCCTCGGGGGTCCCATGTAGGGGTCTATAGCGCTGTAATATACCCTGAATATCTTGGGGGTGTTACAGTCATTGTCAGAGTCATATGCAGGTAACTGCTCAACTGCAGGTGACTTCTCAACTGCAGGTAACTTTAGAATATCAGCTGCAGAAGGGGTTAAGTTTATCTCTTCTGTAGGTATCTCAGAGGGGTTTTGGTCGGCTGCATCAGAGCGAACTTCATCTGAATCCGAAGGCGCTCTGTAGAGAGAAGTTCTACTTGTCATCTCCCTCAAAATCTTGGCTGCTTTCCTCTGACCCCCCCCAACTTCTTCAAAGTTTATTGGTCCAGGTAACCAAGTCTTTTGCTTCCGTGGAAGGTGTCTGCAGCTCCTTTCGCCTTCCTGAGGAACTCCAAGATCCAACTGATCTGGGTTCCATAAACTAGTTTCTGCTTGAATTTCTTCTCCTCTTCATTCCATCTAACTTTGTACACTTCTCATTCTAACTGCCTGTAGATGTAGTCAGGCCAGTTAATCCTTTGCTGCTGAATAAGAGCTCCCATCACTGTGAATTTGGCAGATGATAACTGATCATAGCTGTCGGCCATGCCCATGACAATTTTGTTTGTGATGTCAAGGACATATCTGTAATCCTTTTTGAGGTCGCCTATTTTCGCCGTAAGCTTTACTTTGTTTGGCTGTTCTGGTAATTTGATTTCATACCAGATTTCAGTGGCGCTTTGCTTTAGGGCTTTGACTGCAATGCCCTATTCTCCATTTTGAAAGCGTCAGCAATGGTTTGAGGTGTGATGTTTATTTCTTCTCCGAAAATCAAGCTCTTGATACAGCATTCAGTAACTTGTCCTTCCTTGAAGAAGCGAATTACGGCTTCCTTGAATAGTTGCTTCAGGTTTATGTCAAGAAAATGGTAGATACCATACTTCTTCATCATTTAGATAGCATGTCTTATTTCGTTAGTGTCTGCTATGTTCGCCTCCAGTAATCCTTCGAAGTCAACTACGATGCTGAATATAATCTGCTCATTCACCATTTTGAGGGTAACTCCTTCAAAGTATTGGGTGGAATCCATTTCTGCAAAAATAAGGTTTTGATTAGTGCAAGGAATATTCAGAGTTTTTTCTGCTTTTGAAAACTAGGGTTATTAGAGCTTGACGATGGTAAAGATTTGTAAAATTATTTCCGCCATCTTAAATAGCCATTTTAAGAGACATTTGATTTTAATAATTAAAATAAGTAATGGCAGTCCGAATTTTGATAAATAAGAAATGATGGTTGGAGTTTATTGGACGTCGTGGAGGTAGACGTGGAAGTAGTGTTGTTATGTATTATTAGCCACGTGTAATGAAGTTAAGTATTTAAAGAAACAGAAAACTTAGCTGGTTGACTCTTTGACTTCTTGTCTGCTCTGCATCAGGTGAATCATATCGCCTGTGGTTGATGTCATATAAATTTTTTTTGTCTGGTATGATCAGGTTGCTTTCTCGCCTGGTCTCCGCATCAGGTAGCTTTTCCTCGTTTGGTCTGATCAGGTGACTTTTCCACGTCTGGTCTTCACACCAGGTAGTTTTTTCTTTGCTGGTTATGATGACTTTTTCTCCAGCTTCAGGACATGTGACTTTTCTCGTCTGTACTAGATTCCCAATCTAGTAGTCCAAGTTCACTGCTTAGCTCAAGAAACCTTTCTTCTGGTAAAGGTTTTGTGAATATCTCAGCAATTTGGTACTCTGTGCTGACTCTTTCCACTCTTACTCTCTTGTTAAGTGCATGATCTCTGATGAAATGATGTGTGACATCTATGTGCTTTGTTCTTGAGTGCAATACTGGATTATTTGTTATTGCAATTGCACTGTTGTTGTCACACCATATTGTAACTTCATTTGCTACGATGTTGTAGTCCCTTGGCTATTGTCTGATCCATAAGATTTGAGCACAACAACTACCTGCAGCTAAGTATTCTGACTCAGTTGTGGATATTGAGTTAGATACTTTTTGCTGAACCATGATATTAGTCTGGTTTCTAGGAACTGATATGTTCCGATGGTGCTTTTCCTATCAATCTTACATCCTACAAAATCTGCATCTAAATATCCTGAGAATTCAAAGTTCTCATCCTTGGGATACCATAACCAACATTGATGGTGGATTTAAGATATCTAATTATCCTCTTAGCTACTTCCAGGTGAGAGTGCTTTGGCTTGGATTGGAATCTGGCACACACTTCTACTGCATATGAAATATCTAGACTGCTTGCAATGAGGTATAAAAGTGATCCAATTAGTCCTCTGTAGTGTGCTGGATCCACTGAATTCCTCCTTCATCTGCATGAAGGTGTAGGGATGTGCTCATGGGAACTCTTAGTGATTTGGCTGAGTCCATGCCGAATCTTTTGATTAAGTCTCTTGTATATTTTGCTTGGTTGATGAATATTCCATTGTCAACTTGTTTGACTTGTAAACCAAGAAAGAAATTTAGCTTTCCCATCATACTCATCTCAAATTCTCCTTGCATGAGACTTGAGAATTTTTCACATAGCTCAGGATTGGTTGAGCCAAATATGATATCATCCACATATATTTGAACAAGTAATATGTGGTCTTCATGTTCCACTCTGAAGAGGGTCTTGTCCACCTTTCCTTTGCTGAATCCATTCTTCTTCAGAAACACAGATAGTGTCCCATACCATGCTCTTGGTGCTTGCTTGAGTCCAAATAGAGCCTTCAGAAGTTTATATACTTTGTATCATTTGACAAATCTGTGGGGTTGCTCCACATAGACTTCTTCTTCTAGTACTTCATGGAGAAAAGCACTTTTTACGTCCATTTGATAGACTTCAAAATCCTTGAATGCTGCATATGCAAGAAATAGTCTGATAGCTTCATGTCTTGCTACAGGTGCATAAGTTTCATCAAAATCTATTCCTTCACACAGGCGTATCCTTTTGCAACTAGTCTGGCTTTATTCCTAACAACAACTCCATCTTCATCACATTTGTTTTTGTATACCCATTTGGTGCCTATGACTTTCTTGTGATCTGGTCTGTCTGATAGTTCCCAGACTTTGTTTCTCTCCATTTGGTTGAGCTCTTCCTGCATTGCAATTATCCATGAGTTGTCCTCCAGTACTTGATCTGTTGTCTTTGGTTTCATTTGAGACATGAAACATGAGAACATAGCCATTCCTGCTGGTTCTGTAGATTGTCTGGTTTTGACTCCATCAGTTAGGTTTCCAATGATTTGTTGAATAGGATGATCTTTGAGCCATTTGAGGATATCATCTTCAGGGTGTGTTCCCCCTGTTGAGTTGCTTTGATGGACTTATTCTCACTCTGCATCAGCTTGGTTTTGGCCTCCTTGAACTTTCAGCTATGGTCTTGTCATCTGCAGATGGGGATCCTCTCTGCTCTGCAGGTGTTTCTTCATCAGCTGCAGTTGGAACGGGTACAATTGGGTTTCCTGTCTGATCTGCAGTTGGGTCTTCAGGCTGATCTACAGTTAGGTCTTTAGGCGGATCTGCAGTTGGGACTTCAGGCTGATCTGTAGTTGGGTCTTCAGATGAATCCATCATTCATGTGTCATGAATGATAACTTCTACTAGGGTGGCAGATTTGAGATTTTTCTCAATTGATTCTACCTGTTTCCAGTAGTCAACAGTGGACGCATCAAACACAACATGGGGTGTTTCTTTCACAACTAATGTTCTTTTATTGATACTCTGTATGCCTTACTTATTTGTGAGTATCCCATAAAGAGACCATCATCAGTTTTACCATCGAAGGCATTCAGTTGGGTTTTACCATTGTTGTGGATGAAACACTTACAACCAAATATATGAAAATATGCAACAGTTGGTGTTCTGCCATTCCAAACTTCGTAGGGAGTTTTGCCATATCTCCCTACTATCATACTCCTGTTCTGAGTATGGCATGCTGTGTTGACAGCTTCAGCCCATAAACTCTTTGGCAGGTCAGCTTCTGCAATCATGGACCTGACTGCTTCCTTCAAGGTTCTGTTTCTTCTTTCAGCAACACCATTTTGTTGTGGTGTTCTTACGGCAGAAATCTCATGCTGGATTCCATTTTGATCACTATATTCAGTGATTGCCTTGTTGAGAAATTCTCCACCTCTGTCTGATCTGATCTTGATGATGGAGAGGGATTTCTCATTCCGAAAGCAGTTCAGGTAGCATTGTTAGTGTTTCACTCTTTTTATAGAGAAAAACCACCCATGTGTATCTCGAGTAGTAATCCACTATCACTAAGTCATGCTTCCTTCCACTCAGTGTCCTTGGCTTGATAGGGCCAAAGAGATCCATATGAAGTAGATCCAAAATCCTGGTGGTGAGAGTGGTAGGCTGAACTGATTTGAATGATGCTCTGGTCTGCTTTCCTTTCTGCTATGCATCACAGAGAGCTTCTTTCTTGAATACCTCTTCTAGAAGTCCTCTGACTAGCTTTTGAGAGCTGATTTTGTTGATGGCTTTATAGTTCAGGTGACATAATCTCTTGTGCCATAACCATCCATTTTCAGCAATTGTTTTAGATAGAAAATGGTTGTTTGGGGTGCCTGTATTCCAGTCTATCATGTAGACATCTATTATTCTGAATCCTTGTAGCTTCACTTGTCAAGATAGGATATCAATCCCCATGCATTTCCAAATAGTGAAGACTACTAGGTTCTTTTTATCATTGAATTGGCTTATGCTCAATAGGTTGTATTTGAGCCCTTTGACATAATGTATTTTACTGTGCAGCTCTCCAAATTCTTTTGTCTGTCCTCTAGAACTATCTCCAAAGGTTACATCTGGACCTCTTTCCTTCTTATTTCTGTCACGTGCCTTGAGCAATCAGAGCCTACAAACCATTCTTCACCTCCTATTGTTGAACTTAAGGAGATGTGGTCGTAGTCCTTCCACTTTTTCTGCAATCAGACAAGCAGAGATTTAGGTACCCAAATTTGCGTGTGTCCTTTGGGGTTAGTGGGCTTCCTGGAGAATTCGTTTCTCCTTAAGTTATAATAATTATGCAGATTACCCCTATAAGGTGTGTGCTGTCTAGGTCTATATCCCTAGTTAGGATTGTATACTGTGGTGTGGGCCATTTCTAAATCTTGGCTGAGACCATTTATTAAACTGTTGGGGTTTTCACACCTATTCATTTTGAAAATCTGGATAACCTCGAGGTTTCCATTTACCTCTCCCATTTTGAAATTTGTTTTTGGGGAGTCTTTGGTAATAATTTGCATAATGTTTTGACTGCTGCTTCTACCTTGGCCATTGCCTAGTCTCTTGTCTAGGTAGCTGCCTTGTGAACCTTGGCTGCTGCCTAAAATTTTGACAGGGCTGCTGTCTATTTTGAAATACAGGTTTATATATAGGCTCAGCAGTCTGGACAATTGTTTCTCCCTTGACAAAAGTGGTTTTTGAACTAGAGAGAGTGTTGGGGTCATATCCAAGTCCTGATCTTCAATAAAGTGCCTCTTGTTCATACACAATTCATCCAGGGTTATAGATGCCTTTAGGGATGTTATTTCCTTAGCTTGTGTATTAGTTAGCTGTGTCAGTTTAGCAAACTCAGATTTGACATGAGCAAGTGCAGCTGATTTCTCACTGTTTAAAACAGTTAGCCTTTTAATCTCAGCTATGGTATTATCAGTTGAGTTTTTTAATTTGTTTTCAGCCTGTTTTTCAAATTCAAAATTTATTTTTGTTAGCTCTAGGATGAGTTCTTCAAAATTGTTTTTCAGCTGCCTATTCTCATCTTGCAGCAGTGTTTTCTCAGCTGTCACAGTCAAGTGTGCAGTTTTAATTTTTCAAAGTCTTTGAGGAGTTGATTGTTAGATTCATGTAACTCAATGTCTTGAGATATGTCTGAGCTGTCATTATTTGAAATTGAGGGTTTAGATGTTACCTCTTCATCATCTAGGTTGGCCATCAGACAGCTATAGTCTTCATCATCATCAGAGAACAATCCACTGCTAGATTCTACTCTTTCTTGATCTTCTCCAATGAAAGCTTTCATTTTGTCCTCTTTTCTGCCCACTTCTTTCTTGCTTTCATCCTTCTTGAGTTCTGGACAGTCAAACTGGATGTGTCCGGTTTTGTGGCAGTTGTAGCATTCCACCGTGTAGTTGCCAGCCTTTTGGTTCCTCCTTGGATTGTCCTTGTAGTTCTTCTTATACTTGGAATAATTCTTCCTGAAATTGCTGAACCTTTGCATGATGAAAGCCATCTCTTCTTCAAAATTCAAATGGCTAGGGGGACTGACTTCAGCTAGACTCTTTGCAAGTGATTCTACTGCAAATGATATCCCTTTTTCGGTTGGTTCATTAGAGGATGAACTGGGTAGCTCGAATTGATAGGCCTTTAGATCAGAAAATAGCTCCTGGATCTTTATCTGGTTGAGATCCTTTGATTCTCACATGACCAGAGCTTTCATGCTCCATTCAGGGTTGAGAGATCTAAAACTTTTAGAACCATTTCCCTATTACCATATGTATTCCTAGGGAAGTTATTTCATTGATAATCTCAGTGAATCTTGTGTCTACCTGGTCAATTGTTTCTCCAGTATTCATCTTGAAATTGTCAAATTTTGGCAATTGACAACTTATTTTCCTTGATCAGCTCTGTTTTGTCACATATTACAGCTAATGTGTCCCAAATTTCTTTGGCATTCTTGCAATTTTTAATATTGACCATGGTTGCTTTGTCAAGAGTCTGGTACAACACATCTCTTGCCGCCTGTCAAGATTGGCCAGCTTCCTTTCTTTAGGAGTCATATCTGTCCTCTTCGAGGGGATTTTCTCTGCCTTCCCTGCATCAATTTCTTCTGGTGTATTGTCCTTCTCAAATATAAAGGGTCCATCCTCAATGATGTTAGGAATACTTGTTATATTTTGATGATGTCATTAATTTAAAATCAAATGTTTATTACTTGGCAAAATGTAAGGAAGAACCAAATGAGTATCTTCCATAGGCCAAAATATGTTAAGTATAACTTGGCAAAATGTAAAGAAGAACCAAATGAGTGTCTTCTGTAGGCCAAAGTTAGTTAGGGTGAAAATCGGCTAAGTACTAAAGTACAGCCTAGTCCATCAGATAAGTACAGCCGACTCCAGTCAGAATAGCTCTGGTCAACTAAATTTATCAGAGAAGTTTGACCAGACTGCAGCCGAGGAACCTTAGGGAAGTCACCTGACCAGACAAGTCACAAACAGTGAGCAGTGAGAGAACCTACCTGCAGAGATGTAAGCTGCACATCAGCCTACTCGACTACAGCCTAGTACTCCAAGTCCACGTCAGCATGCTTTGAAAAGTCAAATATTACGGAAAGCTCACATGCAACGTGAAGAGACAAATTGGAGTGATTCCCGCAAGAAATATGATTTAATTAAATCACCCTGACCCACCGTGTAGACTTTAATCCTTTTATATTAAAAAGATTCGGCGCTCACATGCAGAAGTCCTCACAACGGTCGGAAGATAAAATTAAATAATGGGAATCCAGCCTTGCAACGTTCAGAAGATTAAACAATGAAGTCTCTCTCCAACGGACTGATTTGTTCAGATTTGCAACAGCTACAAGGAAGAAGCTCAGAGATCGTGATCTATATATATCTGAAGATTTGAAACTGAGCAACTACCGGTGCGAACATACATTCTAGCGATCAAAGCAAACAAAGCAATCTCAAGCAATCAAATAGCATCGTGAAAAGAGCAGATCTAAAAGTCCATATTTGAGGAAGCTCTTAAGTTGGAGAAGACAAACACTCTTGTCTATAATCTTGAGTACGGGGTACTTCACTGGTTGAAGTAAGAGACTGTAAAGGCATCCGAGGATCGAGGATCAAGAGGTGCAAGGTAGTCAAGTGTGTACAACGGCACGGATTTCCACTGGTTGGAAGCTATTGTATTGTGGTTGAATCACTGTAATATTTATCACTGGTTGAAAATTATAGTGAATTCATCTCCAACTGGTTTGGAGAAAAATGGATTAGTAGAGGATTACCCCACCTCTGAGACCACTATAAATTGCCTGTGTTATTTACTGTTTTACTGCATCATACTCTAACTGCTGCATACATTGTTAAGTGTTTCATTAAGATTAATTTATATTCGTCATCAGCTGACTTCCGCACATATCCAAGAACAAACGACTCCAAGTCATTTGTTTGACTATCAGCTGAAGAAACTCACTCTTCGTGAAAAAGAGTTCAAGAGTTTCAACAAGTCTATTCACCCCCCCTCTAGACTTGTTCCTGGACGACTTGTGACCTACAAGTGGTATCAGAGAGGTTGGTTCATTTTTTCTCACGAACCAGATCTATACTAGATATATATCTTATCTCTCACGTTATAATGGAACACATGCACTCTAGACTACCTGTCTTTTCAGTTGACGAGTATGATCTCTGGAAGATAAGAATGCAGGCACACTTATCTTCAATTCACGACGACATGTGGTGCATCATTGAAGACGGTCCATTCATTTTTGAGAAGGACAACACAGCCGAGGAAATCGCAGCTGGGAGGCCCGAAAAGATTCCTAAGAAGAGAACGGAGCTGACCCCCGAAGAGAGAAAGCTGGCCAATCTTGACAACAGGGCCAGAGATGTGTTATACCAAACTCTTGACAAATCCACCATGGTCAAGATCAAAAACTGTAAAAATGCCAAAGAAATTTGGGACACATTAGCTCTAATGTGTGAAGGAACGGAGCTGATCAAAGAAAACAAGTTGTCAATAGCTATCCAAAAGTTTGACAACTTTAAAATGAAGAATGGTGAATCTATAGACCAAGTGGACACAAGGTTCACTGAAATTATCAATGAAATCAACTCCCTGGGCAAAACCTATGGCAACAGGGAAATGGCACTAAAGGTCCTCAGATCTCTAAATCCCGAATGGAGCATGAAGGCTGTAGCTATGAGAGAGTCCAAAGACCTGAATAAGATAAAGATTCGTGAGCTGTTCTCGATCTAAAGGCTTATGAGTTCGAGCTTCCAAGCTCATCCTCAATCGAGCTGCAGAGAAGGGAATCGCATTTGGCACGAGTCCCCGCTAAGAACCTATTCGATGTGAAACCTCCAAATCCACTAGATTTTGAGGAAGAAATGGCTTTCATAATGCAAAGGTTCACAATTTGAAAGAACTACTCCAAGTATAAGAAAAACTACAAGGAGAATCCAAGAAGGAACCGGATAATGGGAGCCGGAAAGTTGAATGCTACAACTGTCACAAAATAGGACACATCCAAATGGATTGACCCGAGCTCAAGAAGGACGAAACCAAGAAGGATGTGGGCAGAAAGGAAGACATAAGAAAAGCTCTCATCGGAGAAGACCAGGAGCATGTCGAATCAAGAGGCGGTTTCTATTATGATGAAGACGAGTAGTATGATTGCACGATGGCAAACTTAGCCGATGAAGAGGTAACTTCTAAACCTACCGGTTCAAATAATAGCTCACCATGTCACAAGATATGGATTTACATGAATCGGTAAATCAGTTATTCAAAGATTTTGAAACACTTAAATCGCACACCAAGTCAGATCGAGAGAAGACTCACTGCAAGATGAGAATAGGCAGTGAAAAATGATTTCGAAAAACTCACCTAGATTTAAATAAGGTTGAGACAATACAATCGATTTTAAAACTGTGCAAGTGTCAATACAAATTGAGATAGACCGGCTAAATATTTTACTTAAAGAAAAGTCACCGCACTTGCTCATGCCAAAGCCGAGTTTACTAAGCGGCATGAGATAAATAAAACTCAGCGCAGGAAATAACCTCCTCAAGGCGTCTTCGACTGGGTGAATTGTGTACTTATAAAAGGTCATTATATACCAAATCAGGCCTTGGATATGATTCTCACACTCCCTCTAGTTCTGAAACCAAGTTTATCAAGGGAGAAACAATGGTCTCGACTGCTGAGCCTGTGCATAAACCGATATTCAAAAACAGGCAACAGCCAAGTCAAACGTCTATCCGCAATGTTACACTGCATACCCACCTAGACAGGCGACTAAGCGATGCCTGTGCAAAAGCGGCTGCACAACATGCCCACTATTACCAACAACTCCCCAAAAATAGATTTCATAATGGGAGGGGCAGATGGAAACCTCAAGGTTATCCTAATTACTAAAATGAACAAGTGTGGAGACCACAAAAGTTTAATAAATGGTCTCAGCCTAGATTTAGAAATGGCCCACACTATCAAAATTTTGAAGAATATCCGGTATACAATCCAACCAGGAGATTTAGACCTCGACCACAGACACCTTATAAGGGTTATAATAATAATTCCTATAATCCAAGGAGAAATCAATTCTCCAGGAAACCAACTAACCCCAAAGGACCCACACAAATTTGGGTACCTAAATCTCTGCTTATTTAATTGCAGAAAAGGTGGAAGGACTACAACCACATCTCCTCAAGCTCAAATTTTGGAGGTGAAGAATGGTTTGTAGACTCTGGATGCTCGAGGCATATGACCGGGAACAAGAAGATGCTGACCAAATATATCAAAGAAAGAGGTCCCGATGTAACCTTTGGAGATAGCTCTAGAGGACAGACAAAAGGCTTTGGAGAGCTGCACCGAGGAAACATTGTAATATCCAAAGTTCATTATGTCAAAGGGCTCAAATACAACCTCCTGAGCATCAGCCAGTTCTGTGACGAGAAGAATCTAGTAGTCTTCACCATCTTGAAGTGTATGGTGATAGACATCTTATCTGGAGAAATAAAGCTACAAGGATTCAG
Source organism: Orobanche coerulescens (assembly GCA_033398695.1). Classification (NCBI taxonomy): domain Eukaryota; kingdom Viridiplantae; phylum Streptophyta; class Magnoliopsida; order Lamiales; family Orobanchaceae; genus Orobanche; species Orobanche coerulescens. Next base: position 97,984,379 of record CM065818.1, on the reverse strand, counting down.
AAGAAGAGATGTCTACATGATTGATTGGAACACAGGAACACCTAACTCCTGTTTTCTATCCAAAATCAGTGAGAATGGATGGGTGTGGCACAAAAGACTATGTCACCCGAACTTCAAAGCCATCAACAAGATTAGCTCTCGAGTCGGTCGAGGACTTCCAAATGAAGCATTCAAAAAGGAAGCACTCGTGATGCATGTCAAGGGAAAGGTACCAAGGCATCGTTCAACCCAGTTCAGCCTACAACGCTCACAACAAGGATCTTAGATCTACTACATATGGATCTATTTGGTCCTATCAAACCAAGGACTTTGAGCGGCCGAAAGCATGCTCTTGTAATAGTAGATGATTATTCAAGGTACACTTGGATCATTTTTCTATACAAGAAAAGTGAAACCTTGACCAAGTTACTCCGAGCCGAGAAGGATCCGAATGAGAAATCCCTCTCCATAATCAAGATCAGATCAGATAGAGGAGGAGAGTTTCTCAACAAGGCGATAATCGATTTCAGCTGATCGTAATGGGATCCAAAGATGAGCTCTCTGCAGCCAGGACGCCCCAGCAGAATGGTGTTGCTGAAAGAAGGAACAGAACTCTAAAGGAAGCAGCAAGGTCCATGATTGTAGAAGCGGACCTACCCAAAAGGTACTGGGCTGAAGCTGTCAACACAGCCTGCCACACCCAGAACAGGAGTATGATAGTAGGGAGACATAGCAAAACTCCCTATGAGGTTTGGAATAATAGAACTCCTATTGTTGCTTACTTTCATGTTTTTGGTTGTAAGTGTTTCATCCACAACAACGGTAAAACACAGCTAAATGCCTTTGATGCTAAAACTGATGATGGTCTATTTATGGGATATTCCCAAAGAAGCAAGGCATATAGAGTTTTTAATAAAAGAACCTTAGTTGTGGAAGAAACACCCCATGTTGTTTTTGATGAATCTACTACTGAGTACAGGAAACAACTTGAGCAAATTGAGAACAAGCTCAAGTCAAAGAACCCTTGAAGAAGTCATTATACATGACACTGGAATGGTGGACTCACTGCAGATCACCGATGACCCAACCGCACTGATGAAGACCCAATCGCAGATCGACAGATCACCAAACCTATCTCGATCCAGCTTGTTGCGAAGAAGACCAAATGAGCCGACAAAGACTCATCTCAGCCTGTAACCAAGTCCGCAGATGACAAGGCGGTGGCTGATCCATTGGCACTGTAACCCAACCGATGCGTATAACCACGAGCAATCCAACAGGGGAACAAACCTAAGAGGACGAGATCCCCAAATGGCTCAAGGATCATCCAATTCAGCAAATTATCGGAAAGTTGATCGATGGAGTCAAGACAAGACACCAACTCTACCAAAGAGGGAATGGCGATGTTCTCATGTTTCATGTCGCAAATTGAACCCAAGACTACAGAACAAGCCTTGGAAGATTATTCATGGATTAATGCCATGCAAGAGGAATTGGAGCAGATGGAAAGAAACAAAGTTTGGGAACTAAAAGACAGACCTGATCACAAGAAAGTTATTGGCACCAAATGGGTGTATAAAAACAAGAGTGATGAAGACGGAGCTGTTGTTAGGAATAAAGCCAGACTCGTAGCAAAAGGTTATGCACAGTGTGAGGGAATAGATTTTGATGAAACTTATGCACCCGTTGCAAGATTAGAAGCCATCAGACTATTCCTCGCATATGCTGCATTCAAGGACTTTGAAGTCTACCAGATGGATGTAAAAAGTGCGTTTCTGAATGGAATCCTAGAAGAAGAAGTCTATGTAGAGCAACCCCTGTGTTTTGTCAAAGGAGACAAAGTCTATAAGCTGTTGAAGGCTCTGTATGGACTCAAGCAAGCACCAAGAGCGTGGTATGAAACACTGTCTGTGTTTCTTGAGAAAAATGGATTTTGCAAAGGGAAAGTGGACAAGACCCTATTCAGAGTGGAGCACGAAGGCCACATATTAATAGTCCAGATTTATGTGGATGACATCATATTCGGGTCAACCAATCCAGAACTATGCGAGAAATTCTCCAACCTCATGCAAGGAGAATTTGAGATGAGTATGATGGGAAAGCTTAACTTCTTTCTCGGATTACAAGTTAAGCAGATTGAAAAAGGAATTTTCATCAACCAAGCAAAGTATACCAGGGATCTTATCAAGAGATATGGAATGGAATCAGCCAAACCCGCAAGAATTCCAATGAGCACAAGTACTCACCTGGATGCAGACGAGGTAGGCATATCAGTGGACTCAACCCACTACAGAGGACTCATCGGATCTCTTCTGTACCTAACTGCAAGCAGGCCAGACATATCATATGCAGTTGGAGTGTGTGCAAGATTCCAGTCCAAGCCGAAGCAATCACACCTAGATGCAGCCAAGAGAATAATTAAGTACCTAAAGTCTACAATTAATGTTGGACTATGGTACCCCAAGGATGACAACTTCGAGCTATCACGATACTCAGATGCGGATTTCGCAGGATGCAAGATCAACAGGAAGAGCACTAGTGGAACGTGTCAATTCCTAGAAACCAGACTGATATCCTGGTTTAGCAAGAAGCAGGTTTCTAACTCCATATCCACTACAGAGTCAGAATACCTAGCTGCAGTAGTCATGCAGCATGATTCTTTGGATCAGACAACAGTTAAGGGACTATAATATTATTGCCAACGAAGTTCCTATTTGGTGTGAGAACAATAGTGCTATTGCAATAACCAACAATCCGGTTTTGCACTCAAGGACGAAGCACATTGACGTTAAGCACCATTTCATTCGAGACCATGTGCTTAACAAAAGGGTTAGAGTTGAAAGAGTCAGCAAAGACTACCAAATAGCTGACATCTTCACTAAACCATTGCCAGAAGAAAGATTCCTAGAGCTTAGCAGAGACCTTGGATTACTAGATTGGGAATCTAGTTCTGAAGCAAGTTGAAGGAAGGACGGACCCTCAGAATCAGCCTAAGCTGATGCAGGCGAAAAGACGAAGGCCGATTTAAGCAACTTAGTCATGCAGAATACCAAAGAGAAGTCAAACTCACCTGTTGCAGAGTGGTCAACAGTCAACAAAATCAGACCAGCTAAGTTCTCTAAACTGATCTCTAAATTTTTAATTATTATCTATCACATTTATAAATATTATTTTGGCTAAAATGGCATTTAAAATATACATCTTTATTAGCCAAGTGGCAATTTTAATACACGCGTCAAACGCCTATTTAATTAACCTCTACGATGGCCAACCAGAATCAACCGTCGAATTTTAAATTGGGCCACCGATTCAAATTTGAAATTCAAAAGAATATCAAAAGGCGTACCACCGTTTAAATTTATGAATAAACTAATACAAACGTCTTTTCATCTTCTTTATAAGGAAGTAAACCTTTCACTTTACTCTTTACGCTTACAGAAACCCTAGAATTTACAGAGCAAAAATACACACTAAAAAATCCTAAAATCCTTTTTGCAGAAATGGCATCTTTTGAAGGCGTAAACTTGAAGACGGTGAAGGACCAGGTCATCTTCTCCATGGTCGTCGACTTCGAAGGTTTATTAGAAGCAAATCTAGAGGACTTCGATATGCTCAATTTGATCCGGGCGATGAAGCTGAATGGAATCTACCCGTTTCTCGACATCAACCCGCAACATTTGTTCAAGGAAGATGTTGTTGAATTTTATCGTAATGCCTCTCTGATTCAGCACGGGATTAACAGCTCAGTCGGCGTAATTCCAGTCACCATAGATCGAGAGAAGATTCGTTCTGTATTCGGGATGAAACATCGCGGTTTGGCGGTCGAAGCTCTTAAACAATCACCCGCCGAAACCTGGAAAACGATCAAAGTCGAGAATATCCCAGAGAAATTGAAGTTTACAGCAAAGAGGAATGAGTTGAAGAAGATTTATCGAGTTGCTTTAGACATCACCAACAAGATAGTCATGGGGATGGCAGGCAGCTATGACCAATTGTCATCTTCAAAATTCATGGTGTTGGGTGCGTTAATCCAAGAAGAGGAAGTCGATTGGGCGGACTATATTTTCAGGCAACTTGTTCGCGAGGTGAACAAATTCGAATGGCTTGAAGGTGAGAAGAAATTCAAAACTAAGTTGGCGTTCGGAACGCATCTTAGTTGGTTTTTGGAGAAAACCGGAGTGGCTAAAGGAAACATTGACCCTTTCCACCCAAACAAGAGGCTAGGTCACATGGACCATGACAAGAAGAAAGTTGGAGTCACTGGGAGAGCAGCCCAGTTGTTGAAGGATTTGCCAGACTCTACGTATTACCCAAGATACGATTTGTCAGAGGAATCGGACCGACTCAGCTGAGATCGAATCGCAATGAGTCCGGAAACAAGTCTGACGATACTCCTATTGCCATCCGATTCAAGAGACGGGGACCAGCCACAGAAGGACCCTCTCACCTGCAGTCATCACCTGAACCCTCTCCTAAGAGGCCTAGGAAGCTGCAGTTCAGCGAGGGAGAGCAGTCTGAGCATCACGCCAGCCCATCAGTCCAATCACCAATCCATCCAGACTTGCCTGCACCAGATACTGAAACTCGGATTGTACCTGTTATTACACCTCCAGTGTACATATCCGAAGAAGAGGAAGCAGGTCTAATTATATCTATTCCTGAAGCAGATTACACTTTCAACCTTTTAGAAAATAATACTTTTAATCTCTCTATTGAACAACTTCAGCTTGTCAAACCACAAGCAGAAAAACACTCTTTTGTAAATATTTTTAAAGAGTGGAAAACTCTCAAAACCATGTCTTTTACAAACCTTCAAACTTTTGTTGAAACTAGTGGTTGGGAATATCCCCAAGCCACTGAGGATGTTCTGACTGAATTTTGCAAAGAGTCAGATTTAGCTTTACTCCTCCAGGATAACTGGTTCATGTCACATTTCAAGACAAACATGGACCACTTTATCCATTCTATAATGCTCAGTATTTTTAATGGTGTTTTTGGAGAGGAGGAGGAGGAAGTAGAAAAGGAGATTAGGATTGAAGAAGTTGATGGTGAGAATGAAATTATCAATTTGGAGGCTGAAGAAGATGATGAAGAAGAGAAAGAATCTGAAGAAAATATACCAGTTGAAAAACAAACAGAGGAGATTGAGAAGACAGAAGAAGTGGCTGATGAAGGAGATGAAGAAGAAGGAGAAGAAGTAGAGCAGGAAAAAGATGAAGAAGAGAAAGATGATGAGGATGATGAAGGTGAAGAGAAGGAGAAAGATGATGATAAAAATGATAAAAATGATGATGATAATGATGATGGAGGTGAAGGAGGAGCAGAAAATGAAAAAGAAAAGGATGAGGAAGAAGAAAAAGAAAAATCTGGAGAAGAAGAAAAGGGAGAAGAGAAAGAAAAATCTGGAGAAGAAGAAGGGAAAGAAGGAGAGAGAGAAGGAGCCAAAGAGCTGAGCGAGCTGAGGCTACTCATGAAGTCTGCAGACAGATTGTTGTACCGCCAGACACACCACCTAGACGCAGAGGCGCGAAGACTCAGTCGGGGACCGGAGAAAACCCAATCTGATCTACCAGCTGCAGCCAGGAGCCTGCAGTCTAGTGGCTCCCTTGCAGAAGGTTCAGGAGAGCACTCTCCATCAGCTCAGTTATCACCTACCATGACTGAGCTGATCAAGCAAATTATCAGAGACACTATTGGGAGCCGCTATCAACTCAGTCACTCCCGACCTTGACCATAAATGCCAAGATTGACACCCTTCTTCGAGAGAGATCCTCACCTCCTCCTCCTACCAACAAGAATGCCTTTTGGCATGTCCGATTGGATGAGCCGCATGGAACAAATTGACAACCCTTATTGATCTTTGGCAAAAAGGGGGAAGAGAGGATTCAGGGGAAGAGAGAGAAATCGAAGCAAGAAGAAGCAGGATGTCCCTCGATTGAAGGACCCTCCGCCTAAAAAGAAAGGAAGCGTAGATCGAGATGACCAGCCGACTGTAGGAAAAGAAGAAGGACCAAGCGGCTTTGAACCTACTCTTGAATGGGAAGGGATGGAGCTATGGTATGTTGAGGATTTCATCCCATTTGAAGCTCTTGAAATGTGGGGAGCTGCTAAGAAGAGGTTCATCAGAGACTATTATGTCTGGGAACTACTTCAAGATGACAAACTCTCCCCACAGGAAATCTTCATAAACTTCATGGAAGAAGTCCATCCGAATCTTTGGGCTGTTCTGAAGAAGCACGCTAAAGAGCAAAATGCCTTTCCTATGATTCCCTTATTCAGAGCTGAAGAAGCACCAGTCCGCATGGATGGTGAACTTGATGAGTTACAACTTCAGAAGGAAATCAAGCTAGTATGCCTCGAGAACAGATTCAGATCTCAGCAAGAGCAGGATTTCGCAGCACTTGTGGTGAAAAGAAAATATGGCCTTGCTCCAGTAAAGATAAGACCTATCGGAGCCAAACCATTCAAGCCTGCCAAGCAGCCTACTCGAAGAGGCAGAGGAAGAGGCAGATGATTTTAGTTATTTCTCTTACTTGTAATTTTATTTTCTGTACTTGAAACATTCTTGTAAAATTTCAATGATAAGTCAGAAAGTTTTATAACAGTCTGTTGAATGACAATTTCCAGTTGTCTCAATATTAGACTGATTTCAGTTTTTGTCTCGCACTTAAGTGCAGACTTGGTCATTTGATTTCTTACTTAGTTTTGCCATCATCAAAATAGGGGGAATTTGTTAGGAATACTTGTTAGATTTTGATGATGTCATTAATTTAAAATCAAATGTTTATTACTTGGCAAAATGTAAGGAAGAACCAAATGAGTATCTTCCATAGGCCAAAATATGTTAAGTATAACTTGGCAAAATGTAAAGAAGAACCAAATGAGTGTCTTCTGTAGGCCAAAGTTAGTTAGGCTGAAAATTGGCTAAGTACTAAAGTACAGCCTAGTCCATCAGAGAAGTACAGCCGACTCCAGTCAGAATAGCTCTGGTCAACTAAATTTATCAGAGAAGTTTGACCAGACTGCAGCCGAGGAACCTCAGGGAAGTCACCTGACCAGACAAGTCACAAACAGTGAACAGCCGAGAGGACCTACCTGCAGAGATGTAAGCTGCACATCAGCCTACTCGACTACAGCCTAGTACTCCAAGTCCACGTCAGCATGCTTTGAAAAGTCAAAGATTACGGAAAGCTCACATGCAACGTGAAGAGACAAATTGGAGTGATTCCCGCAAGAAATATGATTTAATTAAATCACCCTGACCCACCGTGTAGACTTTAATCCTTTTATATTCAAAAGATTCGGCGCTCACATGCAGAAGTCCTCACAACGGTCGGAAGATAAAATTAAATAATGGGAATCCAGCCTTGCAACGTTCAGAAGATTAAACAATGAAGTCTCTCTCCAACGGACTGATTTGTTCAGATTTGCAACGGCTACAAGGAAGAAGCTCAGAGATCGTGATCTATATATATCTGAAGATTTGAAACTGAGCAACTACCGGTGCGAAAATACATTATAGCGATCAAAGCAAACAAAGCAATCTCAAGCAATCAAATAGCATCGTGAAAAGAGCAGATCTAAAAGTCCATATTTGAGGAAGCTCTTAAGTTGGAGAAGACAAACACTCTTGTCTATAATCTTGAGTACGGGATACTTCACTGGTTGAAGTAAGAGACTGTAAAGGCATCCGAGGATCGAGGATCAAGAGGTGCAAGGCAGTCAAGTGTGTACAACGGCATGGATTTCCACTGGTTGGAAGCTGTTGTATTGTGGTTGAATCACTGTAATATTTATCACTGGTTGAAAATTATAGTGAATTCATCTCCAACTGGTTTGGAGAAAAGTGGATTAGTAGAGGATTACCCCACCTCTGAGACCACTATAAATTGCACGTGTTATTCTTATCGCTTTCTCGCATCATACTCTAACTGCTGCATACATTGTTAAGTGTTTCAATAAGATTAATTTATATTCGTCATCAGCTGACTTCCGCACATATCCAAGAACAAACGACTCCAAGTCATTTGTTTGACTATCAGCTGAAGAAACTCACTCTTCGTGAAAAAGAGTTCAAGAGTTTCAACAAGTCTATTCACCCCCCCCTCTAGACTTGTTCCTGGACGACTTGTGACCTACAAATGATATACCACATCTCTTCATGAATGGATGACAAATGAGCATGCATTCTTATTTCCAAAGGTCATATTCATCAATAGAGAATACAGGTAATCTAGAGTGCATGTGTTGTATGTGTTCCATTATACTGACAGATTAAAATATATATTCAATATATGGATCTGGTTCGGTAAAAATTGAACCAACTGCTCTGATACCACTTGTAGGTCACAAGTCATCAGGAATAAGTCTAGAGGGGTGAATAGACTTATTAAACTCTTTTTCTGAAAGTCCGGTGAGTTTCTTCAGCTGTGATTATGTGCAGGTGACTTATGTCGACTGCAGACAGATAATGCGGAAGACACAGCTGATGATAATTCATTTGACTTATGTATACTGTGTTAGGAGTATGCTCTCGAATGCCACTCAGAGGATGTTGAGTGAGGGCATTGTACTTGTAATTATGTAAAACATTTATATAAGGCAATGAATGTTTCTTTATTTACTAGCAGTTACTGGCATTCCTAACTCGTAAATATACATATAGAAACTAGTCCATGTATTTGAGAGCAAAACGTTCCACTCCTTATTTGATAAGGGGGTCGGCACTGGAAAGGTTTATAGCTCAAATACTTAATCGTTCGCAAGTCGATGAAACTTGACTGGGCGTTAAGTTTATGTGAAGACTTGTATGACGTGTTCTTTGACATGGAGAGTGCCTGTCAAACACTAATGGTTAGTGAGAGCACACGTTATAGGTATGCTAATTGGATTAGTATACTCGAATCGACTCACCCTCGATTCGTCATACGGATTTCACTCCTGGACAGTCAATGACGGAATCGAAAGGTTGTGATAGGTATTCGTGAACCTTCAACTTGAGGATTTAGTAGGGATGTGCTTGTGACATTAAGGTTTTCATAAAAGTAGTTCGACCCTATAAACCGGGAGGTGGGGGTCAACCTCGACGTGCATCTTAATGGGCAAGTAGCAGGTCCTACTGAATACCAAGATAGAATTCTTTCTCCCGTTAGTGAGCGGGTTATATGTCCTATGCGGTTATTGGCAGATGAGATCATAAGTCTTTGGCCAAAGCATTGGAGCTAGTTGTATTGGATACATGAGAGCTCGATGATCTCGATTTGCATTAACTCATGCATATCGTCAAGTACAAATAGGGTTTGACTGACCGTGACCCTATAACTTTATCGGGACATTTGAAAGAAAGGGTTTATACGTTTATTGGTATTCATGACAGAATGGTTCTTGGATGATCCCAATTATTCGTTCTCAGTTGGGGTACAGTGTAGGCCGCCAGGCTGGCTAGGTGGTGCTACTACTCTTTGGTTCCTCCCATTGCTGACTGAGACGGACCTACCGAGTCGCGCAATTGGATATCTAAATTTGGGACATTGGATGTTTAAATTGATTTATTGGATAAATTGATTTATGGCCTAATGAAATAAATAAATTACTGGGTGATTTATTTAATTCATGAATATAATTATTTTTTGGAAAAATTAATTATATTATTTTGTATTTGATATGTTTAATTAATTGGATTAATTAATCGATATAAACGCATCGGAACGGAATCGGAGTTTATCTGTTTGGACTCACCGGAGTCCGAAACGGACCGAAGTCGTTCGATTCCTTCTAGAGGCCGCCCCACCCACCTACATCCTTTTGTCTTGGTCTTTTGTCTCCACCTTAAGTGGTGGAAGACCAATGACTTATTGAGGGGACACATATCTCTTTTATTATGATAAAGGTGATTTGCTCTTTGGGAAAAAAGGGATAAGAGGAAGACTCCCACTCACTCCACATGAGGCATCCATGAGTTTGAGAGTGTAAAGGAGAGAGAAAAGAAAAAATAGTTTTTCCTAGTCTTCTTGTTCTTCTTCTTCATATTATCCTTTCTTGGATAAAATAGAGAGTGATAGAGATTAAAACACTTGGAGTGTTACAATCAAAAGCTTCATCACTTGATTCTAGCCGTAACCTTAGAGGTTAATCGAGTGTTGTCATTCCGGTCATTTTTCCGGATTGGATTCGTAGAGATCAATCAAAGCTTGGGGAATAGCTCAAGAGAAGGTTTCCATTTAATCAACGGACTACAAGGGTGAGTTTCTATATCTCTTGTGTTTCATTTATTTATTCATATATACGTAGCTCGATCGATCCTCGTAGGGATTCAGATCGAATTAATTTTCGTTTTACCGCTTCCGCTGTGCCTTCGTTTTAGGCACCGAATCCCAACATACTCATATAACTTTCTAATGGAACAATAAATATATATATGCAACAGTTATGTATGATGCTTAAAGCAGTAAATCACATAAGTACTTATAGTGGTTTTAGAGATGGGCTAATCATCTACTAGTCCACTTCTCTCCAAACTAGTTGGAGATTAATTCACTATAACTGTCAACCAGTGATAAAGGTTACAATGAATTCTTCTTTGTTTCAAGAGCTTCCAACCAGTGGAAATCCGTGCCGTTGCAACTCTTTTGACTGCCTAGAACCTCTTGATCGAAAACCTGTGGATGCCGCAACAACTGTTGAGCTATCTATCACTTTCCAATCAAGAAACTGTGGATGCCTTATCAGTCTCGAAACATCTAAAAACCTCATTCACAGAAGTACCCCATACTCATATTTTAATACAAGAGTGTTGTCTTCTCCAACTAAGAGCTTCTTTGAATATGATTTTTTAAGCTTTGCTCTTCACGATGCTATTTGTTCAGTATGATTGCTTTGATTGCTTGAATGTATTATTTGCATCGTTCTTTGCTCATTCTGATCTTCAGATATTTATAGAACGAATCTTGAGCTTCTCTTCATAGCCATTGCATCACTGTAAAAAATTTGTCCGTTGGAGAGTGGACTTATTTGTTTATCTTATCATTCCATTGCACGACTTGATTCCCTTTTTAATTCTGACCGTTAGAAAGAATCTTTTGGTCGCGCTGATTTTCTTGATTTGTATATTCATAAGTCTTCAGTATGCGGATCTCAAGGAATATTTTATTCCTAACTTTCCGGGAATCTTTTCGATTTGTCTCCTTACGTCTGCATGTAGATTTCCGTTATTGTTGACTTTCAATGCTTGCTGATGTAGACTGATTTACTTGGCTGACATCTTGTCTGAGAACTGATCTGATATCTCTTGGTCAAATCTGACAGATGTGCGGTCAACTCTCTCTGATGTAAAGCTTCTATATATAGAAGTTCTCAGCGATAAAATTCTCTGATCTGGTCTTGACTGAAGTTCTCTGTCCTGACTGAAGTTCTCTGACCTGATGGATATTCTCGGATCTGGCAGTCAAACTTCAGCTGATATTTATATTGACCATATCACGTCTGATAACTCGACTGTAGATGGATTTTGGTCAAACCTCTCTCATATTCCTGTTTAACCAATACCTGTCTGCTGTTTCACCTTCTTCAGAACTTAACTGCAGCTTGGTGTTGGTCAAACCTCTCTGATGTTTTCCGTTGACCAAAACTTGTCTAATAATGAATTTGCCTGAATACTACTCTGATATAATGGCAGTTCCATACTTGGTCGATTTTCTTAGTGATCAACTTTTGATCAAGACTTAGCCTAAATTTTAAGGCCTATAGTATATACTCATTTGATTATTCTTTACAATGCCAAGTATTTAGTGCATACATTTGAATAAATAACAATACGGGGATGACATCATCAAAATCTAACAGGTATTCCTAACATATCAGCCATCTATAATAAGTTGATAGAATGTGATAGAAGTTAGTTGTTGTTTGAAGAATTGTTGATGAAGCATGTTAATATATAAAACTAACTGAGTACATATCAAATGACAATTGTTTCTATCAGTAACTAGATTATTCTATTATTCAAGACCATCGTATACGAACAAGGTTATCATTAATAAATAGTTGTAGTATACCAAAATATGAAATTCAGTCGTCCAGTCTTACATTCTAGGAAGAACATCAAATAAAAATAAATAACATAACTTCAGAACCAAGACTCTAATCCTCTCTAGAACCCATCCTCATATCCTCCTCGGGGTCCTCCTTCGAATCCTCCTCAAAATGCATGGGGCCTGTCGGTGGAACTTCAGGGGAGTCTTTGATAAAAATGGGCATGTTGTCTGGGCTGCTGCTTCTATCTTGGCCATTGCCTAGTCTCATGTCTAGGTGGTTGCCTGGTGTATCTTGGATGCAGCCTAGACCTGTGACTTGGTTGTTGCCTATTTTGAAATACAAGTTTGTATATTGGCTCAGCAGACGAGACAATTGTTTCTCCCTGGATGAAAGTGGTTTTAGAACTAGAGGGAGTGTGGGGGTCACATCCAAGGCCTGATCTGGAATATAATGGCCTTTTATTCGTACACAATTCATCCAGGGTTAGAGATGCCTTCAGGGAGGTTATTTTCTTCGCCTGAGTTTTAGTTAGCTGAGTCAGTTTAGTAAACTCAGCTTTGACATGACCAAGTGCAGCTGATTTTTAACTATTCAAAATAGTTAATCGTTTTATCTCAGCTGTGATATTATCAGCCTGGTTTGTAGAGTTGACTGCAGCCTATTTTTCAAGATCAGCTTCGGTTTTATTCAGCTCTAGGCTGAGTTTTTCAAAATCATTTCTCAGCTGCCCATTCTCATCTTTCAGCTGGGTTCTCTCGGCTGATACAGTTTGGTGTGCAGATTTTAATCTCTTAAAATCTTGAGAAGCTGATTTACAGACTCGTGTAAGTCCATGTCTTGTGATATGTCTGAGCTATTATTATTTGAAACTGAGGGTTTAGATGTTCCCTCTTCATCATCTAGGTTGGCCATCAGACAATCATATTCTTCATCATCATCATCAGAGAAGAATCCGCTGCTTGATTCTACTCTCTCTTGGCCTTCTCCAATGAGGGCCTTCCTTCGGTCTTCTTTTCTGCTCACCTCCTTCTTGATCTCGTCCTTCTGGAGATCAGGACAGTCGATTTGAATGTGTCCTGTCCTGTGGCAATTATAACACTCCACCTTCCATCTTTCAGCGTTTTGATTTCTCCTGGGGTTCTCTTTATAATTCTTATTGTACTTGGAGTAATTCTTTCTGAAGTTGCTGAACCTTTGCATTATGAATGCCATTTCTTCCTCAAAATCAAGTGCATTTGGAGGTTTGACATCAGATAAGTTCTTGGCAGGGGACTCAGCTGCAAACGCTATTCCCTTCTCTACAGGCTCGGTTGATGATGAACTTGGAAGCTCAAACTCATAAGCCTTTAGATCAGAGAACAGCTCTTGGATCTTTATTTTGTTAAGATCCTTGGATTCTCTCAGCGCCACTGCCTTCATATTCCATTATGGGTTGAGAGATCTTAGAACCTTCAATGCCATTTCCCTGTTGCCATATGTTTTTCCCCGAGAGTTGATTTCATTAATAATCTCTGTGAATATTGTGTCTACTTCGTCGATAGACTCTCCATTCTTCATTTTGAAGTTGTCAAACTTTTGGGTAGCGATTGACAACTTGTTCTCTTTTATCAGCTTCGTTCCCTCAAACATTAAGGCTAATGTGTCCCAGATTTCTTTTGCATTCTTGCAATTCTTGATCTTGACCATTGTTGATTTGTCAAGAGTTTGGTACAGCACGTCTCTGGCCCGGTTGTCAAGGTTGGCCAGCTTTCTTTCTTCTATGGTCAGCTCCGTCTTCTTCTTTGGAATCTTTTCTGGCTTCCAGGCTGCAATCTCCTCAGGAGTGTTGTCCTTCTCGAATATGAAAGGACCATCTTCGATAATGCACCACATGTCATCATGGATAGAAGATAAGTGTGCTTGCATCCTTATCTTCCAAAGATCATACTCGTCAATTGAAAAACATGTAATCTAGAATGCATGTGTTTTATTTCTAAAATGAGCTTAAAATATATCCTCGATATATGGACCTGGTTCTTAAAATATTGAACCAACCTCTCCGATACCACTTGTAGGTCACAAGTCGTCCAGGAATAAGTCTAGAGGGGGGGTGAATAGACATATTGAAACTCTTTTTCCACAAAGGATGAGTTTCTCAACTGATGGTATAGATGACTTAGAGTCGTCTGTAGTTAATGTAAGTGCGGAAGTCAGCTGATGACGAATACAGAAATAATCAATGGAACACTTAAGTATGAATGCAGTAGTTAAGGATGATGATAAAAGCAGTAAAACACGCAGGCAGTTATAGTGGTCTCAGAGGTGGGGTAATCCTCTACTAATCCACTTTTCTCCAAACCAGTTGGAGATGAATTCACTATAATTCTCAACCAGTGATAAATATTATAGTGATTCAACCAATTACAACAGCTTCCAACCAGTGGAATTCCTTGCCGTTGCAACTCCCTTTGACTGCCTTGCACCTCTTGATCTACGATCTTTGAATGCCTTTATAGTATCTAAAACTTCAACCCATGAAGTACCCCGAACTCAGGTTTTAAAGACACGAGTGATTGTCTTCTCCAACTAAGATCTTTCTTCAAGTATGAACTTAGAGTACTGCTCTTTCACGATGCTATAGTTTGCTTTTATTGCTTTGTTTGCTTTGATTGGTTGTAAGTGTTATTCACATCGTATTGCTCAACTTCAAATCTTTGGATATATATAGGTGTCGATCCTTGAGCATTTCTTCATAGCCATTGCAAATCTGTAACAAATCCGTCCGTTGGAGAGATATACATCTTTGTTTTTTTCTTTTTGAAAGTTGCAAGGCTGGATTCCCATATTTTAATCCAATTTCCGACCGTTGTGAAGACTTCCATGTGAATGCACTGAATCTTTTGATTTTAATATGCTTAAAGTCTCCAGTGGTGTGTCTGGATGAATTACTTAATTCATATTTTTTCCGGGAATCTCTCCAGTCTGTCTCTAATCGCCCGCATGTGACTTTCCGTAAATATCAAGGTTCTAAAAAACGCTAGGCGCTAGGCGTTCGGATTGCTAACGCCTAGCGCCCAGAGGATTAATCGGGGATTAGTCGGGGATTAATCGGATTAGGCGGATTTATTAATTATTATTATAATAATTATTTTTATATATAAATAATTATATATATGTAAAGAATAAAAAACATCTAATATTTAAATATTTAAACAAACATATAATCGATCATATATTAAATTGTTAAACATTGACATAAGCATAACATAGTCCATAGTATCTCAATTCAGGAATTTATAGTACCGCTAATATAAAAAAATAAAAAAAAATATTTATCCGCCTAGGCGCCCGCCCAGCTGCCTAGGCGCCCGCCCAGCCGCCTAGGCGCCCGCCCAGCCACCTAGGCGCCCGCCCAGCTTGCCATCCTAGGCGCCCGCCCAGCCGCCTAGGCGCCCGCCCAGCCCGCCTAGGCGGCCGATTAATCACCCGACCGCCCAGGACAAACGCCCAGGGCATAATCGGAGCGCCCGGGGGCCGCCTAGGCGGCCGCCCAGGCCGATTTTTAGAACACTGGTAAATATTGACTATTCAACGCATGCTGACGTGGACTGGAGTACTTGGCTGATCACTTAACTGGTCTCTCTGTGGTCAACCTATCTGATGTGCAGTCAACCTTCTCTGCTGTCGACTTCTCTGATGTGCCGACTTGTCTGTAGTCTTCTGACCTGATTGAACTTGACTAATCTGATGGTCAGACTTCAGACGACTTGACTTTACTTCTTGACTGCAGTCTGGTCCAACTTCGCTGATTAATTCGTTAACCAGAACTTTTCTGATAAAGGTTGCCTGATAAAGCTTGTCTGAGGTCAACCTTATCTGAACAGATGAGTTGACCAAGACTCGGCTGATGGACACTTATCTGATTTGAACTTAGCCGATTTTTAACGCCTAACTTATGTGGCCTATAGAAGACACTCATTTGGTTCTTCTTTACATTTTGCCAAGTATTTAACTTATCACAGTTTTGGCCTATGGAAGATACTCATTTGGTTCTTCCTTACATTTTGCCAAGTAATAGATTTACATTTGAACATATAATGATGACATCTTCAAAATCTAATAAGTATTCCTAACACACATTAGCGCATGCTGCCACACAGCTAGCATGCGTTAAGCCCCAACTATAGCATGCACTAATCCACAGACTTAGCATGCACTAAACTGCTCGTCCAGAGAGCAAAAACAACCTAATGCCACGGTTGTACTCGAATCTAGCGCACGCTACTGGGAACATGGACGTGACTTAAAGCCGAAGGCAATGCCAAATAATATGCCAACTCGCCCACCTTATCGAGCATCTCAAAGGGGCCAATAAATCTTGGACTCAATTTTCCCTTCTTCCCAAAGGGGAAAACTCCCCTCGTCGGCGAAACCTTTAGCAAAACGTGGTCTCACACCTCGAATTTGAATGGTCGATGATGAACGTCAGCATAGGATTTCTGCCGACTCTGAGAAGTCAACATCCTCTCTTGAATCACTTCCACCTTCTTCCTCGTCTCCAAAGCGACATCCGGTTCGGTCCCAACCAAATCAGATGCCTCATTACAACAAATCGGCGATCGATATTGCGGCCCATAAAGTGCCTCATACGGTGCCATCTTGATCGATGTGTGCCAACTATTGTTATACGTTTACTCGGTCAACAGCAGATGCCCCTCCCAATCACTGCTCCAATAGAGAGCACAAGCACGCAACATATCCTCAAGTGTCTGGATAGTGCGCTCCAACTGCCCATCCGTCTGAGAATGAAAAGAAGTACTCAGACACAAATGAGTACCCAACGCCTTATGTACCACAGACTTAGCATGCACTAAATTACTCGTCCAGAGAGCAGAAGCAACCTAATGCCACTGTTGTACTCGAATCACTAGCACGCGCTACTAGTTGAATTTAGTGTGCGCTACACAACGAAGTTAGCGTGCGCTACACAACGAAATTGGTGCGTGCTAACAAGTGCAGACAGTAGTACAGACTGTTGGAATATTTGATTCCAAATATTCATTATAGAGTTTTGATGAT
Source organism: Orobanche coerulescens (assembly GCA_033398695.1). NCBI lineage: Eukaryota > Viridiplantae > Streptophyta > Magnoliopsida > Lamiales > Orobanchaceae > Orobanche > Orobanche coerulescens. Next base: position 97,967,309 of record CM065818.1, on the reverse strand, counting down.
TAAGGTGTTAAATAAAGTAAAACAACAAAGAAGCGAAACAAAACAACGAAGGAGTCGAGGACGCAAGCTGATCAAACTGCAAAGCTAGCGCACGCTACAATGAAAGTTAGCGCACGCTAACGATACCTGTCTGCAGATCAGATGAGTTCAAGGTTACCTGAAGACAAAGTCACCTGATGAAGATAGCGCACGCTACACCTGAAGCATAACGCACGCTATCGAAGCAATAAGACCGTTGTGAAGTCTTTCAAACACAATATGACGCAAACAATGATGAAATCGTAGCGCACGCTACACTTGAGGAATAGCGCACGCTAAAGTGTTTGAGTTCAAAGATAATCAATCAGTTGGGAGATTCTGAAGTAAAGTCAAGATCTACAAATGGATATATGATGCATGCAATTATGTTTTATTAGCGCACGCTAAGAAGATATGTTAGCGCACGCTAATGGATAGAGGCAGAAGCTACTGGACTGAAGTCATAAGCAGATAAAGTACGCACTCAAGACATATTAACATACATAACAGGCAATAGCGCATGCTACACGTACGCTACAGAGGATAGCGCACGCTATGAAGAAATGCTAGCGCATGCTAGCAAGTCAAAAGTGACTAACGGCTAGTTGGATGGAAATGGCTATAAATACCAAACCACTTGGTATCAAACCACACAACAACATTGAGCAAAGCATTCATACTTGAGATACTATTGTATTCATTCTAGTTGTTGTATTTGAGCTTATATTGTTTAGTGATTGAGTGTTACACACGAAATCATATAAGAGAGGAGAAAGAAAAGATACGATTGTATTTATCTATCATCTTCCTAATGCGCGAATCGGTAGGCCCATCTTAGTAAGCAATTGAAGGAACCAAAGAGTTATAGCACCACCTAGCCAGTCCCGCGGCCTACACTGTAACCTGACTGAGAACGAATGATAGAGATCATTGAAGAACCATTTTGTCGTTAATACGAGTATACGTATAAACCCTTCTTTCAAATGTCCTGATCAAGTTAGGTCACGGTCACTCAAACCATATTTGTACTTGATGCTATACCGGAGTTAATGAAAGGGCTCACTCGAACCAACCAGGCATGAAGATGTCCATGTTAATGAGAATGAAAATCCGAATTATGCTGCCATTAGAGAAAAATCGAAGAAATTGAAGGGGAAGAAAACAACAATCTGGAAGAGACCAATGTCAGAGAAAACCCAAGGTGACAAAAGTTCGATTCCGGTAGGAGAAACGGAACCACCAGACACAGTGCGCGAAGAGGTAATTACGGTAGAACTGGAAATCGCTGAGGCTTTTGACCGAGGAGATGAGCCGCAGATGGTCGAGGACTCAAGATCTGCATGTATGATTGATAGACTGGAAAACTCAGAATTGAAGATGTTAAACATGAGCCAGCCAGCCTGTTCCACCGACAGAGGTAGCAGAAGCTATGGAAGGTATTGAACTCTGATTCTTGAATATCTCTAATGCAATCCAAACCCATTAGGATGATGTCGTGGAACTGCCAAGGGTGTGGGCATCCAAGGTTTCATAATTTTATTAAGGAACATTGTGTTGATTTCAAACATGATAGCTTGTCTTTAGTCGAAACAAAGGTTAGTGGAGAGACAAATACAATTATCAGTAAGTTAGATTTCGACAAATCACATAGAGTGGAGGCTCGAGGATTTGCTGGTAGTATCTGGCTTCTATGGAACAACTATGTGTCAGTGGAGGTGCTTGTTAATCATGCTCAGGGTGGAGTATATGAATAATGTTGTTGATTGATATATTACATTTGTCTATGCTAGTCCATAACCGAATTGGAGAAGCACACTATGGGATGATCTTAGAACCATTTCTACTTCGATTGATGAAGCATGGACAATCATGGGTGACTTAAACACCATTCTTGATAGGGATGAGAAACGAAGTAGCTCGAATGTTAGGGCTGTCGGGAGCCATCAATTCCAAGATATTATTCATGATGTGTGTCTTAAAGATGCTGATTTCGTGGGGCCAAAGTATACTTGGCAAATAGGAGGGACCTATGAGCGACTGGATCTTCACCACCTAAAATCAAACAATAGACCGATTTTGCTGATGCCTAGGGGTGATGTAGGTGAACGCCAGAAAAGGCCATTCCGATACATAACTAGTTGGTTGAAACACAGAGATTTCGAGAGGGTTGTTATGAAGAATTGGGATTGGGATCAGAATATTGAAGATGCAATACCAAAACTAACTTCCAAACTTGACAAGTGGAACAAGGTATGGCAATATTTTCGCCTGCAAGAGAAGACTTATTGCCAGAATTAAAGGTGTCCATGAAAAGCTCGAAGAGAGACGGGGTTAAATTGCACAGGCTTGAACTGAGATTGAGACTGGAACTGGAACAGATCCTTGAAGATGAAGAAGCTCTCTGCCACCAAAAATCAACGAGCGATTCGTTGCATCAGGGAGACAAAAACACAAATTACTGTCATAGTTGGGCAATCCTTAAGATTAATAACAAATGGTGCTATGATGACGAGACATTTAAGTTGGCAGCTGTTAATTTTTATGGGAAGCTTTGTACAGTAGAAGGGATAATTTCGGGGTCCTACCCGATCAAAGGCTGCTTTCCACGCATCGAAGATAGGGTACTTCAGGAACTCATCCTTCTGGTAACGAAAGAAGAGGTTAAGATAGCACTTTTTGGCATGCCACCGTTAAGAGCCCCAGGTGTTGACGGGTACCACGCCCAGTTTTTTCAAGCCAATCGGGAGGTTATAGGGGACTCGATACAGAAGCTGGTCACTAGAATTTTCAATGGTTAGGACATAAAACAGGAGTTGAACATGACCTCGATTGTCATTCTGCCCAAAATACAAGGTCCTGGAACTCTAGCCTAGTTCAGACCTACAGGGTTATGTACAGTGCTCTATAAGATAATCACGACTGCTATTGTTAATAGAATGAAGTGGATTATGCCTAGGACTGTATCACATAATCAAGTGAGTTTCATAAAAGGGCGATATATTACCGACAATATCATCACAGCGCAAGAGATTACGCATACAATGTGTACAACCAAAAGGAGTAAGGCATGGATGGCAGTAAAAGTCGATCTCGAAAAAGCATACGATCGACTATGGTGGGACTTTCTCAGAGACTCGTGGATAGATGCTGGATTACCAGAGAACTTAGTGAACATAATCATGCATTGTATGGTATCATCTTCTCTTCACATATTATGGAATGGAGCTCCAACGCGACAGTTCAAACCCACAAGGGGCATACGCCAAGGTGACCCAATTTCAGCTTATCTCTTTGTCTTGGCTACGGATAGACTGGGTCACCCAATTGTGAAGGCGGTCCGTAATGATACTTGGAAGCCTTTGTTTTTAAAAAATGGATGTCCCCCAATATCCCACTTGTTCATTGCCGACGACCTCATACTTTTCAGAGAAGCTAGTATTGAGCAGGCAGGGACTATATCGGGTATCTTAGAGGAATTTAGTTACTATTTCGATCATAAAGTTAGTGCAGCAAATACGCAGATCTTCTTTTCTTAGAACATAGATCAGAGTCTCGCAGATACCATTAGCGCACAAATGGGATCTCAGACAAACCCCAGAAAATACTTGGGCGTCCCTTTATTGCACTCCAGAGTGACGACAACCACGTATTAGTTTATAACGGATAAGATACGTAGGAAACTAAGTGGCTGGGATGCGCAGCTTCTGTCACGGGCAAGAAGAATTACGCTGGAAAAATCGGTACTTATGACGATTCGTAATTTTATGCAATCAGCTCTTATTCCTGTTTCTATTTACAATGATATTGAGAAACTAGTGCGGAAATTTATTTGGGGGTCAGCATCAGAAAAAAGTCTCCCTCGTTAGTTAGTTGGGATGAGTGCTTCATGCCGAAAGAACGTGAAGGCCTGGGATTTAGAAAATTACGGGACCGGAATAGTACATTTCTCCTAAAGCTCGGCTACCAACTCGTATCGAACACCAAGGCGTTTTGGGTACAAATTCTGCGTTCTAAATATAAGATGACCGATCTTTGTCCTATACCTGTTGAAAGAAGTGAATCACCATTTATTTGGAAATCCTTAACAACTTTATGGAATGATATTAGAGATAACATGTGTTGGAAAATTTGTGACGGAAGACAAACAAAATTCTGGAATGACACTTTGGATTCTGAGTCTGGGACCTCTATGGAAATACAAGCTACCAGGAGTCGTATTTGACCAGCAGCTACATGTATGCGATCTGTCGGATAATAATGGTGGGTGGAACTGGGACGAAACTGGACGCCTGGTGGATAGAAAATGTGTTGATTGTATTTTTGTCCGATTCGTTCCGTATTTTTTATTAATCCATGATGTATATGATTAATCTTGGTGGTATTCTTGTTTTTCATACGACTTTATTGTAAGTTTCGTGATGTTTGTGAAATCGAGAGGGTTTGGTTGCGATCCGTCCTCGTCGTTGTCTTTGTACGAACTTATATGAATCGTAGGTGAGTTTTCGGGTGTATTCCATTTTCGTACTCATTTAGAAATAATTGTGATTGTATTCTTTGAATCGTTAGGTTCGGGTTCGTCGGTTCCTAGCGATCGTGGTTGATTTTCTTTTTCGTTCGTGTCGTCGTCAATTACTCAAGGCAAGTATTCTTGGAAACCTTTATGCTTAACATGAAATAGTGATGTATTTGTGTGTGTTTTGCTCACTCCGGGAGGGTCTGACGAGGCCTCGAGGGAATCCGTGACTTCACTCCGGATTCACGAGCTTGATTCAGTAGCCTGTTCGGGAGGGTCCTTAGGGGCCTCGAATGGGATCAGTGGCTTCACCCCGGTCCTAGGCGATGCTTGTGCGTGATTTGTTTTATGATATGGCCAGCTCGGGAGGGTACTTAGAGGCCTCGAGTGGGACCAGTGGCTTCACCCCGGTCCTAGGTAAATTGATTGTTGACTGTTTTCGGGAAAGACATGTCTAGTTTTGATTTTTGAAATAACTTGATGCATGTACTATGAAATGTGTAAGCGAATGGTTTGCCTTGATTACTTGTACTAGCTTGGGGACCCGTTTTGGGGAAATTCTTGTTATGAATTTCAGGTTATGTTCAGCCGGACGAGTGGGCATTGGGACAGTACGAGGATGCTGGTCAGGGTTGTTGACATGTGCAAATGAGTTTCTTTATTTACGTTGTCCATTTCGATATGGTTGTTTTCAACTTGTGAACTTATAGATTGTACTCGCGAGTACTTAGGCATTTTTACTCGGGTTATGGTTTGTATCATTAAATGTTATTTATGATTGTCGGTGATGTTTGTTTCGCCGGTTATACCGGGCATTTTATTTAATTGTCATCCTGGTGATGTGTGTTTTCTCGCTAACTGTGATGGTTAGACGAGTGGTATTTATTATTTAGTCTGGTGGGTCCTAGGTAGGGGCCCACGGCGTTGTAATATACCCTGAATATTTTGGGGGTGTTACAATTGTTGCATCCCATTCTCTGAGTAGTGAACTTAGATTTTCTGTACTATATCGAGATAAGTTTGGCAAAAAGAGGCTCCCATTTTTATAGAAGAGAACCGTCAAGCATGGCAGTGATGCTTTCATCTTCCTTCATTGGGAATATCTCATAATCATGAAGGAGCATATTTATTTTAGTTTTCTTAACTTGGATCATCTTCATGAGTAATTTCTAGTATTTTTCAAATTTCTTTTGCCGTCTCACAAGAAGAAATTATGTTGTGATCTTCTAGATTAAGAGCACATTAAAGCCTTGGAGCAGATTTACAATTGAAATGATCATTTTCTAGTCGATCTCATCATATTCTTCAAAACTCTTAAGAGAGCAGTCAACTTCTTCGGAATTGTTGGTCCAAGAACAATGACCTTCCGGATCTCGATATCATGAGTCCGAATGAAAATTGACATTTTCTTCTTCCATGTCATGAAGTTTGAATCTTCGAACAAGGGAGGATGATTTGGAGCATTTCCTTCGAAAGTGGGAATATAGGACATTTCTGGATCTTTTTTATAGCGAGTGTTAGACCTATGAAAAAGAGACTAATCTGATACCAATTGTTAGATTGGTACCGCCATTAAAAGAGGGGTTGAATAGTGCGTTGTAGAGTATTGAACTCTTTTCATATGGAAGCAAATAAAATTAGAGTAATCCAAAAAAAATTTTGAAAGTAAATGACAAGAGAAATTTATCCAGAGGTTTGTCTATCCAAAAGCCTAGTCCCCTACCTAATGTTACCGACTAGGCATTTTCTCAAAATGATTGCACTTTATAGTTTAGTGCCAACTGTTTATAATAACATTTTCAAGATTACAGCTGAACATTAATTTCTTGATTTCCTGAATCAAGAACAACCACAACTAAAACACTCTTATTTTTATGGGTTCAAGAAAACCTCACTAAAATTAGAAAGAATTTTTTTGAGTACAGTTACTCAACCTACACAATAATAGCTTAGAGTGATCCAAGAATTTATATTGAACATTGTCTGAATAATTCTTTTTGTATCAGTTATAATACGTAATTTTATCGCTCAAAGTGTATATAAAATAAGCCTAGAATCATTATGTTGGGAAAAACATTCCTATTTTGAGAATTGCCAATATATAGCAAGGTCGTCTCAAAGCAGTCAGAATTCTGTTAAGTATGAAAGCTGTTAGGACTATCCACACAGTCTGTCCTACAGAAAATAGATCTTCTACAGTCCATCCTACAGAGTCCTCATCATACATCAAAGAAACTTAAAGCGTTGGATACAGCATACAGGCTAAAGATGTTTTACTTGGGAAAAGTACAACGTATCCAACAGGACTGAACAAAAGAAGCTTTAAACCATTGTGAGATAAACATTGTTTCTTCATAAAGTATTCACGGTTAAAGCAGTATTTATTGCTGATAGGACAATATTTAATGCAGCCGGAGAGAGACAAGTCTGAATGTTCTGAAGAGCATTTAATGCAAAGACAGAAAAGATGTCTGAAGCATTAAATGCGATCTGCATTAATTCAAATATTCAGCAGCCGCCAATCAAGAGACGAACGTCACCATCTCACCGACCAACAACGACTTCATTTATAGTGGATACAATTCCAAGGTTATAAATAGCCCCAAGCAAGATGACTTCATACACACATTATTCATTATCGCGAAAGCTCTGACAGATTACTCCGACATTCTAGATTTTACAAAGAAGTATATTTCGTGAGCATACACAGTATATAAGCGAAGAAATATACCAAGTCCTCAACACAAACAGCACATCATACATCGATCGTTCTTCAATGATAAAGCTGCTGTTTGGAGATCGGTTCTACCCTTTACCATTGAGATTATCATTAACATTGTGTGGACTAAGGATCATTGCTTATTCCGGCCTGTGTGGGAAGAATAGCATATTAGGAGTATGCCCTCGAATGCCACTCAGAGGATGTTGAGTGAGGGCATTGTACTTGTTATTATGTAAATCATCAATATAAGGTAATGGATGTTTCTTTATTTACTGGTAGTTACTGGCATTCCTAACTCGTAAATATACATGTAGAAACTAGTCCGTGTATTTGAGAGCAAAACATTCCACTCCTTATTGGATAAGGGGGTCGGCACTGGAAAGGTTTATAGCTCAAATACTTAATCGTTCGCAAGTCGATGAAACTTGACTAGGCGTTGAGTTTATGTGAAGACTTGTATGACGTGTTCTTTGACAAGGAGAGTGCCTGTCGAACACTAATGGTTAGTGGGAGCACACGTTATAGGTATGCTAATTAGATTAGCATACTCGAACCGACTCACCCTCGATTCGTCACACGGATTTCACTCCGGGACAGTCAATGATGGAATCGAAAGGTTGTGATAGGTATTCGTGAACCTTCGACTTGTGGATTTAGTAGGGATGTGCTTGTGACGTCAAGATTTTCATTAGAGTAGTTCGACCCTATAAACCGGAAGGCGGGGGTCAACCTCGACGTGCATCTTGATGGGCAAGTAGCAGGTCCTACTGAATACCAAGATAGAATTCTTTCTCCTGTTAGTGAACGGGTTATATGTCCTATGCGGTTATTGGCAGATGAGATCATAAGCCTTTGGACAAAGCCTTGGAGCTAGCTGTATTAGATATACGAGAGCTCGATGATCTCGATTTGCATTAACGCATGCATATCGTCAAGTACAGATGGGGTTTAACTGACCGTGACCCCATAACTTGATCGGGACATTTGGAAGAAGGGTTTATACGTTTACTGGTATTCATGACAAAATGGTTCTTGAATGATCTCAATCATTCGTTCTCAGTTGTGGTACAGTGTAGGCCACCAGGCTGGCTAGGTGGTGCTACTACTCTTTGGTTCCTCCCATTACTGACTGAGACGGACCTACCGAGTCGCGCAATAGGATTGACGATGGAATGTATCAAGCTTATTATCTCATTATGAATATTAGATATTGGATATCTAATTTGGGACATTAGATGTTTAAATCGATTTATTGGATAAATTGATTTACGGCCTAATGAATTAAATAAATTACTGGGTGATTAATTTAATTCATAGATATAATTATTTCTTGTAGAAATTAATTATGTTGTTATGTATTTAATGTGATTAATTGATTGGATTAATTAATCGACACAAATACATCGGAACGGAATAGGAGTTTATCTGTTTGGACTCATGGGAGTCCGAAACGAACCGATCTCGTCCCGGCTCCTTCTAGATGGCCGCCCCATTTTCCCGCCTCTTTCCTTTGGTCATAGTCTCCACCTTAATTGGTGGATGACTTGAAGTATCAAGGGAACAAGATCTTTTAATTAATTCATTTTAATTATTTGGTCTTGATTTGGGAGGATTTTGTGGAGAATAAAATGAAGACTCTCATCACTTGTTTTGTAAGCCTTTCCAACATGAAAGAAGCTTTTCAAGAGAGAGAGAGAAAAACTTCTTTATCTTCATCTTCTTCTTTATGTGTTCTTGAGAGTTTTCTTAGAGAAAAATATCAAGAGATAAAATTGAGAGATAGATGATATACTTAGAGTGCTATAATCAAAAAGCTTCATCACTTGATTCTAGCCGTAACCTTGGAGGTTAACCGAGTGTTGTCATTCCGGTCGTTTCTCCGGCACGTGGCAAGTAGAGACGCGGTGCTTTCGACGTTGGATCGTTCAAGAGCTTGGAGCGGACTGGGTTCGTAGAGATCAATCAAAGCTTGGGGAATAGCTCAAGAGAAAGTTACCATTTAATCAACGGACATTAAGGATGAGTTTCTTATAACTCTTGTTTTTCATTTTTGATATTCGTATATACGTAGCTCGATCGATCCTCGTAGGGATTCGGATCGAATTAATTTTCGTTTTACCGCTTCTGTTGGGCCTTCGATTTAGGCACCGAATCCCAACAGTGGTATCGGAGCGTAAGCCTTGCGATCGTATATACGATATTGGCATTTGGAATGCTTGATTAGATGGTGAATGATTTGGAATCATTTTAGTCATAATCGTGGTATATGTTTTTACGTTCGTTGTAGTTATATTTTTCGTAAGTTTTTGTCAAAATATAAATCTTAATTTCTTGGAAATATGATTTATATTGAAGATATGAATGTTGGAGAATATAGATATTGGATATCCGGTCGAAAAACTAGCTGCGAATTGCCGTTGGACGGTCCGGGGGTGGTCCGGAAGCAGGGGGCCGCGGCCCAGGGCTCGGGGGACGCGGCCCAGGGCTGTTGCAGCCGGCCTGGGCAGGCGCTATACTAGGGGCCGCGGCCGAGGCTTCAGGGGCCACGGCCCAGGGCCACTGGGCAGCCCTGCATGCTGCCTGGTGGCGTTTTCGAGTGCGGTTCGGCCTATTTCGGACCCGTTTCGGGCTTGTTTGATTCGTGTATTCCTAAAAATGATTTCCCTCATTTCAAATTGGATTTAATATGATTAAAATGATTTATGGTATTTCATTTTATAAGGGAAAATTGATTTATTGGAATACTTGTGATCGACCGAATTATTTTGAACGTTTTCATATTACCGATTGTGTGAATCGATTTGGTCGGTTCGTATTGTTGATTGGATCAATGTATTTCTACACTTTCCATTTATTTAGTATTTATTGGATGAATACTTTTGAATGGGGATGTGGTTCGTGGACTTAGTTTTTGAATCGTTCGTTTTATTCATTGGGTTGTAAAGGCCGTTTTGAGCCTATTTATTTTACTAGAAAATTTTGTATCTAGGGTGCAATTTTCAATGTAAAATTTATATGTAATGACGAAGACCGGAGGAAGATCCATTTCGAGAAGACGAAGATTCAAGACGAAGACTTGTAATTAGATTACGGAGTTTTTGTTTTCTAGGAATGGTCCATGAACCACATGTTGGTAGCAACTAGGTTGTGAATGGTTGTTTCATATTGTATGAATGCCACAAACGCGCTTAAACAATTAATGTGCAAAGTGTAACGTTAATCGCAAAAATTCTCCCACGATAAATTATTAAGTTTATAAGGTTTCAAGGTTTTCCTTCCCTCCATCGAGTTTTCGGGAAATTGAAATCCAAACCGGATGTGCTATGCTTCCGAGTTATCGGGGTAGTCGTTCGGGGAGGACGGATAAATTACCGGGAGCCCATTGGATGCCTTCGGTTGGATCAAATCTTATCCCTAGAAACCTGATAGGTTTCCGGATAAGATTCAATTTTGAAACTGATTTGTGTCGATGGTATAAACTTAACTTGTTCACGAACCATAGAAACCGTATAGGTTGAGGGAGTGAACAAGGGGAAAAAGAAGATCGAATCATCCATTAGATGGGTTGGTGTTGGACACCACTTTATGAAAATTAATAGACTAGAAACCTGTTCGGTTGCCCTCTATTAAGATTTATAAAGAACTCGATCACCACTATGAAGTAGAGCGACGATACTTCCGGATTTCACATGGGAGTGTGTTATTCCGATAAAAATAGTGGGATTTGGGTAACAAGAATAGAAAAGACCTTAATTCTATACTCAGAACATAATTGAATGAGTCACTAATTAATCTATCGTACTTAATGCAGACTCAAATATCAATATGACAATGAATCTACTCGCAATTCTGCTCGAAAAGAATACCTTAATGGGACCTAACTTTGTGGATTGGCTCCACAATCTGATGATTTTCCTCAGTATAGAGGCACTGGGATACGTCTTGGAGACGAACATTCCGGCGCCTCCTGTGCGGACCCGAGCCAATCAGGAAGAGATTGAAAACCACGAAAAGTGGGTTAAGGATGACGTGAAAGTATGTGCTTATATGATGGCTTCCATGTCTAATGAGCTTCAGAGAGCTCATGAGAAAATGACTTCTGCTAGGCAGATTCTATCTCACTTAACCGAGCTTTATGGTGAGCATAGCAGAACTGCTAGATATGAGATATCCAAGCAATTGTTCGGTGCAAGGATGAATGAAGGTGAGAAGATTGGGGAACACGTCCTCAAAATGATATCTATGATCGAGAGATTGGAGGCCCTTGATTTTAAAATGGATACTTCTCTCCAAACCGACCTTATCCTTCAGTCTCTCCCTGATTCCTTCTCACAGTTTGTTATGGACTTCAACTGCAATGAGATTGCATGTAATTTAGCTGGGCTAATGAACAAACTTGTGACCGCTCAGTCTCAGATGAAGACTCCGCGGATGAAGGAGTCTGCTCTTGTGATTTCTTCTGGACCTCAGAGGTCTAAGAACAAGAAGAAAAAGACCAAGAAGCAAACTGGACCACAAGTTAAGGACTTTAAGGGTAAGGGCAAGGCCCCGATGGTTCCGAAGAACAAGAAGAAGAAGGATGCTTGTCTCAAGTGTGGTGAGCTGGGCCACTAGGCTAGAGACTGTCCGATTCTTCATGGCACTTCAGGTACAGAATTTTTATTTTTGGAAACAAATTGTTCTGCTACTGTATTTTATACTTCCTAGATACTGGATTCTGGTGCTAGTTCTCATATTTGTACCGTGAATCAGGATCTGGAACAAAGTAGGAAGCTTGGAGCTGGAGAAGTTATGATCACAGTCGGAAGCGGGCATAGTGTCGAGGCGACCGACAAAGGATCACTTCTTTTGGGTTTAGAATCTGGGTTTGTTTTGACTTTAGAAGTTGTACTTGTTTTGCCCAAGGTGCACAAAAACATTGTATCATTCCGGTCATGGACCGAAAAGGCTTTTCATTTTTCATTGGTGATGGTTCCTGCAAAATTTATTTCAGAAATAAACTAGTGGGTACTGCTACATTGTTAAATGGATTGTATCATCTAAATCTCAGCAACAAAGTATTTGTGAATGCTATGACTAGAAAACGTGGTAGGGATGAAACCAATCAAGTTTTGAAATGACATCTTAAACTTGGTCATGTTGGTCAGACCAAGGTTTATAAGATGGAAAAAGATGGACTTATGGGTCCATTGGGATCAGATCCCTTTCCTACTTGTGAATCTTGCCTTAAAGGCAAAATGACTAAGTCACCCTTCACAGGGACATTTGAAAGAGCTGCTGATAAACTGGGATTAATCCATACCGACATATGTGGTGCTTTGGAAGCAGCACGTGACGGATATCAATATTTCATTACGTTTACAGATGATCATACTAGGTATGGTTATGTATACTTAATGAAACATAAATCCGAGACCTTTGAGAAATTCCATGAATTCAAGGCCCTAGTCGAGAAACAAACTGGTAATCATATCAAAGCACTTCGGTCGGACCGAGGTGGCGAGTATATGAGTACGAAGTTTGACGAGTTCCTTAAGGAACATGGAATAGTTTCACAACTAACACCTCCAGGTACTCCTCAGTTAAATGGTGTGTCAGAAAGAAGGAACCGGACCTTGTTCAACATGGTCCGTTCCATGCTGGGCTATACTGACTTACCAATTTACCTGTGGGGGTATGCACTCCTAACTGCCGCTTATATCTTAAACAGATGTCCTTCCAAATTCGTTCCTAAAACTCCACATGAGATGTGGGAGGGAAGGAAACCAAGTCTTAATCATATTAGGATTTGGGGATGTCCCGCCTATGTCAAGAAGACTAAGGTGGAAAAGTTGGAAGTTAGGTCTGCGAAGGGACATTTCATTGGATTCCCGTCTGGGACGATGGGATATCTATTCTACATGCCCGAAGATCGAAAGATCATTGTTGCTTTACAAGCACACTTCCTGGAAGATGAGTTCATTCAGGAAGGCGGAGCAGGTAGAAGTATTTCTTTAGAAGAATACAATGAAACTCCTCGGGAGACACCTGTGCAAGAAACTGGAACCGAACTTTCTGAAACACAAGTACAACCACCTCGTAGGTCTAGTAGGGTGTCTTATTTACCTGAGAGGTATGGGCTTGTGCATTTGGAGGAGCTGGGTCTCCATGAGGTTCCAAGTGATAGCCAAGAGACCGACCCGACGACCTATGACCAAGCGATGGTGGATGTAGACTCCACGAAATGGCGTGAAGCTATGGAAGCTGAGACAGACTCGATGCATGTCAATCAGGTCTGGACTCTAGTAAACCGCCCCAAGGGCATAGTGCCTATTGGGAACAAGTGGATCTACAAGAAAAAGACTGATGGTGATGGCAAGGTTGATGCCTATAAGGCCAGGCTTGTGGCAAAGGGTTATACCCAAAAGGAAGGGATCGATTACCACGATACCTTCTCGCCCGTAGCCATGATCAAGTCTATTCGCATGTTGCTTGATATAGCTGCCTACCACGATTATGAGATATGGCAAATGGACGTAAAGACGACTTTCCTTAATGGATTCCTCGAGGAGGAAATCTATATGGAGCAGCCTAAAGGCTTTGTGTCCGAAGTCGATATTCAGAAACTGTGCAAGCTTCAGCGTTCCATTTATGGACTGAAGCAAGCGTCGCGTAGTTGGAACCTTCGTTTTGATGAGGCAGTCAAAGAGTTTGACTTCGTGTAAAATGACGAGGAACCTTGTGTATACAAGAGGGTTAGTGGGAGCAAGATCGCATTCTTAGTGCTATATGTAGATGACATTCTACTAATAGGAAATGATGTGGGAATGCTCAGTTCTGTGAAAGCTTGGCTTTCGAGTAATTTCTCCATGAAAGACTTGGGAGAAGCAACCTATATTCTTGGAATTCGACTCTACCGGGATAGAGCGAAGAGAACAATAGGCCTTTCCCAAGCCCTCTATATAGATAAGATCTTAAAGCGATTTAAGATGGATGATTCTAAAAGAGGGTTCCTACCGATGCAACATGGAATAAAGCTCTCCTTGAAGATATGTCCTCAAAGTGAGGACCAACGAAAAGAAATGAGTAATATACCATATGCTTCGGCCGTGGGTAGCCTTATGTATGCTATGTTGTGTACAAGACCTGACATTGCGCATGCTGTAAGCATGGTGAGTAGGTTTTAGGCAAACCCAGGTAGGGAACATTGGACTGCCGTAAAGAACGTTCTCAAGTACTTGAGAAGGACTAGAGATATGGTTCTGATGTATGGCGGTGGAGAATTGGATGTGGTGTGATTCACTGATTCGGACTTCCAAGGACTGAAGGACGACTCTATGTCTACTTTTGGCTACATATTTACTCTTAATAGAGGAGCAGTATCTTGGCGTTGCGCTAAGCAAAGCGTGACTGCTGATTCCACCTGTCAGGTTGAGTATCAAGCAGCCTTGGAGGCTTCCAAGGAAGGGTTCTGGATTAAGAAGTTTCTGGGAGAACTTCAAGTGATACCATGTGCTGAGCTGCCTGTTTCGCTGTACTGCGACAACGACGGAGCTATAGTGCAGGCCAACGAGCCGAGGTTTCACAACATCACCAAACATATTGAGAGGAAGTATCATCTCGTAAGAGAATTTGTTCGCAAGGGATACATTGTGCTGCAAAGAGTAGACTCGGCCGACAACGTCGCCGATCCACTGACCAAGCCACTTTCTCAGACTAGCTTGGAGCGTCATCTGGAGAACATGGGTATTAGATACCATAGTGTGTGGCATTGAGTGCAAGTGGGATATTGTTAGGAGTATGCCCTCGAATGCCACTCAGAGGATGTTGAGTGAGGGCATTGTACTTGTTATTATGTAAATCATCAATATAAGGCAATGGATGTTTCTTTATTTACTGGTAGTTACTGGCATTCCTAACTCGTAAATATATATGTAGAAACTAGTCCGTGTATTTGAGAGCAAAACATTCCACTCCTTATTGGATAAGGGGGTCGGCAGTGGAATGGTTTATAGCTCAAATACTTGATCGTTCGCAAGTCGATGAAACTTGACTGGGCGTTGAGTTTATGTGAAGACTTGTATGACGTGTTCTTTGACAAGGAGAGTGCCTGTCGAACACTAATGGTTAGTGGGAGCACACGTTATAGGTATGCTAATTAGATTAGTATACTCGAACCGACTCACCCTCGATTCGTCACACGGATTTCACTCCGGGACAGTCAATGATGGAATCGAAAGGTTGTGATAAGTATTCGTGAATCTTCGACTTGAGGATTTAGTAGGGATGTGCTTGTGACGTCAAGATTTTCATTAGAGTAGTTCGACCCTATAAACCGGAAGGCGGGGGTCAACCTCGACGTGCATCTTGATGCACAAATAGCAGGTCCTACTGAATACCAAGATAGAATTCTTTCTCCTATTAGTGAACGGGTTATATGTCCTATGCGGTTATTGGCAGATGAGATTATAAGTGTTTGGCCAAAGCATTGGAGCTAGATGTATTAGATACACGAGAGCTCGATGATCTTGATTTGCATTAATGCATGCATAGCGTCAAGTACAGATGGGGTTTGACTGACCGTGACCCCATAACTTGATCGGGACATTTGAAAGAAGGGTTTATACGTTTACTGGTATTCATGACAGAATGGTTCTTGAATGATCTCAATCATTCGTTCTCAGTTGGGGTACAGTGTAGGCCACCAGGCTGGCTAGGTGGTGCTACTACTCTTTGGTTCCTCCCATTGCTGACTGAGACGGACCTACCGAGTCGCGCAATAGGATTGACGATGGAATGTATCAAGCTTATTATCTCATTGTGAATATTAGATATTGGATATCTAATTTGGGACATTAGATGTTTAAATCGATTTATTGGATAAATTGATTTACGGCCTAATGAATTAAATAAATTACTGGGTGATTAATTTAATTCATAGATATAATTATTTCTTGGAGAAATTAATTATGTTGTTATGTATTTAATGTGATTAATTGATTGGATTAATTAATCGACACAAATACATCGGAACGGAATATGAGTTTATCTGTTTGGACTCATGGGAGTCCAAAACGAACCGAACTCGTCCCGGCTCCTTCTAGATGGCCGCCCCATTTCCCCTCCTCTTTCCTTTGGTCATAGTCTCCACCTTAATTGGTGGATGACTTAAAGTATCAAGGGAACAAGATCTTTTAATTAATTCATTTTAATTATTTGGTCTTGATTTGGGAGGATTTTATGGAGAATAAAATGAAGACTCTCAGCACTTGTTTTGTAAGCCTTTCCAACGTGAGAGAAGCTTTTCAAGAGAGAGAAAAACTTCTTTATCTTCATCTTCTTCTTTATGTGTTCTTGAGAGTTTTCTTAGAGAAAAATATCAAGAGATAAAATTGAGAGATAGATTATACACTTAGAGTGCTATAATCAAAAAGCTTCATCACTTGATTCTAGCCGTAACCTTGGAGGTTAATCGAGTATTGTCATTCTAGTCGTTTCTCCGGCGCGTGGCAAGTAGAGACGCGGTGCTTTAGGCGTTGGATCGTTCAAGAGCTTGGAGCGGATTGGATTCGTAGAGATCAATCAAAGCTTGGGGAATAGCTCAAGAGGAGGTTACCATTTAATCAACGGACTTCAAGGGTGAGTTTCTTATAAATCGATCGATCCTCGTAGGGATTAAGATTGAATTAATTTTCGTTTTACCGCTTCCGCTGGGCCTTCGATTTAGGCACCGAATCCCAACATAGCATTGAAGACGAAGCTTCTGTAACACCCCCAGATTTAACCGAAAATATTACAGCGCTGTGGGCCCCAAGATGGAACCCACAAGGCTAAAAGAAATTTTCGCAAACATTTACAAATGCCCTAGAGACTAACGACAGTACTATCTTTAAAACATTTTCGAAGACGTTATAAAACTCGTTTATCAAAAGCGTCGTAAAACCTCATTTTGAAAAGGGCAAGGCCCAATGGCCGGAACTCAATAGTTTAGAAAACGATTTCCAAAGTAACTCAAATTACCAGAAACAAAAGGCCATTTCAAAATACTCACGCAGCGGAAAAGACAATATTTAAAAGTACTCTAGCAACGGAATACAGCAACTTATCAGGAAACTCAATACAAAAACATGTCCTAGCCAGTATCCTCCGGGAAGCTCATCTCTCCACGACCGCTACAAGCTCGATATTTCAGGAACCTAAAAAGAAAGCCCACGACGGGGTCAGCCATAATATCCAATAATGATAACCGTCACATCACATCAATAATTACATACCAATGATAATACAAAATAAGAATACGACCAATGTAATCTTATCGTCATAACCTTACTTACTCAAATAATCCTCAATAGAATAACCATTATAACATTTCACATCTCGTACTCGATTAACCAATAAATTCGAACATAATATCTGTATTGTACCTCAGACAATACTCAAGATTCTTAAACTATCATCGCCAACTCACGATACGGAAATATACCAGTTCTGACCAATACGATTCGTCGGATAGTATCATCAAATCCCAAGACGATAATCGGTTGTCCATCAGGAGACAAATACCAAAGGAAAATACGAAACATACCTCGAGATATGAAGTGCCACGACAATCATATCTGTAACACCCCCTAACCTAGTAGCTGAACCGCAAAGGGGTTCGTGCTACTAAGTTGGGGAGTATCACGCTTTTAAACTTTGAAAACCAATAAGAAGTAGATTTGGTAATGCGAGTACTCGGGGAAATAATACAAACCGATATTATTTATTCAAAACATTACACAACCTTAAGTTTAATACATAACAAAACCATAACATAGTGATCTTATTAAAAACAAAACATAGTCTTCCAGCATAGGGGCGAAATAGATGGGGAATGGCATATGGACAAGTCTCCGACTGTCAATACTGAAGAGATAGTCAACTCCTAAACATGAGCATCATCACCTGTATCATAAGAATCTAATGAGCTAATGGCTCAGTAAGATGAGACTTCTGTAATAGCAAAGTATCACGTATCACATTTATCAACAAATAACTACTATATATATATAGTCATGTTCTTGTAAAATCCTTTCTTCGGGTACCCTTGAAGTATGATACTCGACTGATAGTGATAGGCCATGGTTTTCGGAACCTGTTCATATAATTGGCCAATAAAAGATGTATATGGGGGTTCCCATTTTTCAACCAATGGTATTAGCCGTATTCAACCTTTTTCATTCAGTGTGGGTTTCCTTGACCGACTTTCAGCCGCAAGTATTTGCCACCATGTGTTGGGTCCGCGATCCCAGCGTCCGTGCCTACCCGCCATCAATCAAGTACCATACTTCCTGTTCTTAAACATTCTTTTACATACACATGTTATGCATGATCATTCAATAACAGTCACATATGAAAATATCAATCAATATATGATCCTTATGATACAGTAAGGAAAAGCCTCATCTTACCTCAAGTCCTGTGCCTGTTGATGTGAAAAGATCAGTTTCTATGGATGGATGTGCTAAAATCCTTGAAGAAACAATCTGAAATCTCTTTGGGGACTTTTAACAAACACCTTGGAAAAACTGTTAGATTTGATCTTCCTGTTTTATCGGGCTTTCTATAGCTTTTATAATTTTTAGAAGTGAAATATGTTATGAGCGTCTTAAAGTAGAGGTTCACAGCTTCAAAATCGTATATCATTTTTTGGTAAATACGTACGTATACATATATTTATAGGAGTCCAAACTCGGCTGAAAATCAACCTTACTCGGACAGCTGGAGGCCTTATCCGGACAGCTGGCCGAGAAGGTTCTATCGGTCGTGACCGACCTTATCCGGACAGCTGGACAGCCTTATCCGTATAGTGGCCTTGAAGCTTCTGTCGGTTGTGACCGGCAGTTGTCAGTCAGCGTGTCCGGCGGTGACCGACAAATGTCCGTCAACTTGGCTCAGCCGGTTCGACCCCTTCCCGATGTCCAAATTCGATTTTCCAACCTGTTTCGGACTCGTCGGAGTTAAATCTTCGATATGCTTGAAACGGATTTTCGATAATATTAAATTAATAATTTAATATTATTTTTGCAGTATAAGTGTTCTGTAATGAAAATTTTATCGTATCAATTCGTCGAAAATTTTCGAAATTACTTTCATAAATTCTAAAATAATCCTTATAATTTATTTTGAAATCTTTTCTTTTTAAATCCTTTATTTTATGTTGGAAACATATCGGTCCAAGTATTGGACAACTTGTAAATATCGAAATCCATGATCATTAGCAAAATAAATAGCATTTAATTAAGTCTTTGAATTTTCTAGGGTATTAGAATTATTATTTTATAATCGTTTAGCACATCGATCTCCTTACTGAGAAACTGAGCTCCTCACTGCAACAAAACATCTCACAATGACTTTTATCATGTTAGAGGAGATAATTAACATGTCGTATAAAACGTAATGCGAATGGGCATAGCAGTTATTCATGCTCATGAAGTGTCTACTTGTATGCCATGCTTCCATAATGCATACTATGTAAATGCATTTAGGTATTAAATAGTTATTGGCTTAGGGGATAACCGGGCATTACAATATCAGTCTAATCCGAGATCAGATCAATGCAATACGGACACGGTCCTAATACAAGACCTACAAATGCATATTCATATGACCACGTCAATATGCTCAAAACAATAACAACAATGTATACTCAATGGAAATCCCATGATTCAGCGCCCTCAACATAGATCCCCTGATGATCCTACTAGATCAACATGAGATGGATAACCAACAATATACATATGCACAAAAACACATATAAAACCAACGATGCGAATCCACATGATTCCATCAACACAATACTGGGTAATCCAACGATCCAGCGCCCTCAGCATAGATCCCCATGATGATCCCGTCGGACCAACGCATGGTGGAAAACTTGTCCAGCGATCCAGCGCTCTCAGCATAGATCCCCATGATGATCCCGTCAAACCAACACATGGTGGACATCCGATCCAGCGCCCTCAGCATAGATCCTCATGATCCCATCGGATCATTTACAACATAATAATACAATTATGCATACACATATGCAACTCAATATGTTCATCAACATGAACAACATATGAATCAAAACATGAACGACACTATGATGAAACAACTAGGACGACTTCATGTTCAGCAACATGAATGACAACCTGCATGATCAACAACATCAAGGCTAAACCGAATCAAACTAAGATACTTGTCCCGAGTCCCTCAGGATAAATATAGATGTCAAATCATCATCAACGATTATCCTCAATGCTCGGCGATCCAACGTACCACGAACTATAGATATTCATATCCTCATCTGTATCACAACGTAACCTTGATACCCGAATATGCCGATAACCGAGATAAAACATATACATTATGATTTAACTCTCAGAATCGGAAAGACAACACGTAATCCAAATCTACAGAATTTGCAGTAATAATCATTGTTATATGCATTATAAACGAAATGAAACTGGAACCATTCATTAAACATTATAACTGAGCAAGTAATAACTTGCCTCGATACTGATACCAAGAAGCTGTTACCGAACCCATTGCCTTTGTCTAAGAGCTCCTCAGCCCCGATCAAAAGCAACACAATGATCGTAATCCTTGATCAATTATCGCAACCTAATGCAATAATCAAATGACAACACATCCGTTAATAATCAACAACCGACAAAACCAACCAATCGAACTCAACGGTTCAACAAAAACCTCGAATAAACGCAGTTTGAACAAACCAAATCAAACCATCATGAATTCATAATCACAACACAAAAATATTGCACTGTCTGCCTACTTACCGCACGTTAAATGCATAACATAGCGTGCGCTAAGTTGCTCCCGTTAGCGTGCGTTAGCCAGTAAGCTTAGCCTGCGCTAATGCTGTACAGTGGCATGCATTCCAAGCATCGACTCACATCTTGCGACTACGAATCCGAATGAAGGGAGACATAAATCTCCATATCTCTTGAAGATAAACGACCCATAATTATCACAATGATCATATCAATGTCCATATATCAATAACAACATCAACAATCAAACCGACTCAATAACAAGGATCATATCATACTCAATCTGGAATTTCACCTATTATCATGATTCGTCTCATCTAAATAGACCAATATAATTACCAAGATTCAGAAATCCATCTTAGATTGGGTTAAATGAATCAACATCCTTATAGTATGAAGAATCTTAACTAACATCCGAAACTCTTATCAAAATTCCATTGTATATCATATAACATAATCATCTGATTATCCAACATGCTCCTCACATGTAATCATCCAAGAAAAACGAACCACCATCAAAGGATACGAAAATTACCTGGATTGGATGAACCAAGAATAAGATCATTTGACTCCATTCCAAGAATCATGAATAACTTGAAGAACAAGGCTTGAATCCGTGCTCTCCATCTTAATCTTGTTAAAGATCATCATCTCACCATGTTTGGGAACCTCAAGAACCTCCCAAAGCTCTCTCTATCGACTGAAGGAGAAAAAATGGACTAAATGCATCTCAAAACCCGTCTGCCCCCTTATATAGAATACATTACTAGCGTGCGCTAACATCTCATGTTTAGCATGCGCAACAGCCTTAGCGTGTGCCAACTGACTTTATTAGCGTGCACTATCGGGGTCCAGAGGCCACTGTCTGGCTTTGTACATGTGCTTGCGTACGTAATGCCCGTGCATTAGCGTACGTAACTTTCACTGTCTAGCGTACGCAAGTCCTTTGCCCTTAGCCTGCGCTATCCGAAGTTGGCTTGCTACAGTCTGCACCTACCCCGAATATGCTCGTGACCCCACATGCCGAAAGCAACCAATAAAGCCAAGATTCCCTGTTGACCGATCTGATATTAGCGTGCGCTAACAACAGGCATTAGCGTGCGCTAATGCTTTACGACAAACATCAGTTGACTTCGTCGGCACATGCGCCGAAAGTGACTGGGTCCACACGTAGATTCCCTCTGATCTGTTCTGAACTAGCGGGCGCTATCTTTTACCATTAGCGTGTGCTAAACCTGCACGATAGCATGCGCTAGGAATGCATATTAGCGTGCGCTAATAATGCTACACTTAGCTATTTCCCGCAATTTCTGTCCAACGTCTCGACATACCAAAAACGAACATAAGACACACTGAACACAAATACTGAATCCAATAATATTCTCATACGATATACCCAATATCAAAAGTGCGATAACCTGATACACGATATTCTCAATTGTAATTGTCTACCAAATACGACAATTATACCAATACTGACATCTCAGTCCTTCATTATTTTATCCATACTATACAGATTCCATGTTGTACAACATAACTCAGATAAAATAATATTAAACAACAGTAGTAGAAATTCCGGATATTACATTCTACACCACTTAAAATAAGTTTCGGCCTTGAAACTTACAAGTCGTCATAAAAACAAACAAACATACCGTTCAACCCAAAATATCCCAAAACCATCACGACAATGATCAATCATCATCACTATAGAATAACCACAACAGCATACTTACCAATGCGCAAAGTCGACGATATCATGAGATACTAGCTATGGTCGGTCATATTTCCTTGAAACCATCACGACAATGATCAATCATCATCACTGTAACGTCTCAATACACTTTACAATCACAATTCCTTGAGTCTCAACAAAATATATCATCTTAGGATGAAACAATGTGCCCGAATCAAATTCTGTCTACCTGATTACATAATCAGGTCTCAATTCCGATAAGACGAATAATACACAATACATCTTCGAAACAACTACCCAAAACGACACGAATCCCGAGACACCGACACAAAATCCGAACGCTCAGATGATCACCAACAATGATCAACCAATAAGTCAACCGAATTTATCATCGACATGATAAATTCCAATATGACCGACCATAGGTCAAAACACAATCGAGAATATCATCAACATGATAAACTCCAATATGACCAACCAGAACCACAGAAACTGATACACGAAAGAGCAAAATTCTCAAAACGACACACCAATCACATATGGTGGATCTCAATAAACATATCTTGTTGGTGAACATACCCCTCGGCATATGAACAACCAATCACAATCTGTCGAACATATCCAATCATACATGGAGTGGGAATGACCAATCGATACTCAAAACAACCAGTATGAGGTCAACAACCCCTAATCTACACTTACAAAGAAATCATTCGAAAATCATTATGGTAAAATCGCACTACTACCATTCCAATGGAATCACATAGCACATATTGTAATACCCACGATTTTCGTTCCGATTACTTTGAATTTTTTTTTGGATATTTCCCGGTTGTCGAGTGCCGGTATTATTTTATCGACAACTGATTTTGGCGTTTATGACCGTAGGTGATGATTTGTTATCCGTTGTTTTCATTTCGGACCGATGATGCTGTCCCCGAGTATTTTGTCGTGTTCGTTCCGTGCGATTTCGGAAAATCGAGTCGTTGAATCATGGTGGTCAGACAATGGCTGGATGGTTGCGGGCACTAGCCGGACGAGTGGAGGCACTGGCCGGACGGTGCAGTTGGCCGGGCGGGGTGCGCAAGAACAGTAAGCGCACGCCATTCTGTTGGAATATAGCGCACGCTACGGCCAGGAGGCAGCGCACGCTATGGCCGGTTGGCTGCGTGCTAGTCGGCCGAGGCAGTAGGGCATTGGGGTTCTGGACTAGGGTGGATCGGCAGGTAGAGCACGCTACGACCGGCAGGTAGCGCGCGCTACGGCCGGAAGGCTGCGCACGCTACCTAGCCGAGTCAGTAGGGCAGTGAGGATTCTGGATTGCGGCCCAGGCCGATAGCGCATGCTAGCTCGGCAGCCTAGCGCACGCTAGGCTGCACCAGTATAAATATGACCGAGCAGTCCTGTTTGCACTCATTTTTCATTTTCTCCCTTTCTCTTCCGCGGCTGGATACTTTGGGAACTTGAAGGCATGTTGTTATACAACTAATCCACGAAGTTTGGGAGATCATGTCATCGATTAGTCACTCCATAACATCCTTCAATCCAGCGAATCAAGGTTAGTTTTCCTAAAATCCTAGTTTTGGGAAAAATGGGGGTTTTGGTTGATTTCGACCGTTTGATCCGTGATAACTTATATTTGTGATGGATTGATGATTATTAAGTCATATTATACCAATTTCCTTGTTTATCCATGGTTCGATTGTTAAAGATTCTTCGTTTTGTTGAGTTAGCAATCGGTGCCTTGAAGGTGTCCGGTGAAAATCCTTAGAGGGGGGTTTTGGGCGTTCTATGATTATTCTTCCTCGTACGATCATTGACTATTGACGGTATGATGTTAAGGTCAGGTTCCTTACGAATAACTTTAGTCGGAACCCTTCCGTTCGCCGTTTCCCGATCGGTTATGTTACCGTCGTTTCTGCCAGAGGGTTGTGGGCGTTCGAGGCTTCCTGGTTGAGCCATGTTCGTTGGAGTGTCCGGTATCGACTATCGAGGCAAGTATCTTGCCCATACATTACGTGTTTTGTGAATATAATGGTTGGAAATTGATGAGATGTGCTAAATGAATATTTACAACCTTTTCTCAAAAGAATCGGTATATTTACAATCATGGTTTTCTTAAAGGACGAATCTTGTGTTCGAGACTTAATGTGCTTATTTGACTATGTGTGTTAGTGTTGAGTATAGGAACTCCCTACCTTTGGATGATGTCATTATGTGTGAATATGTCGTCGGTAATTTGTGGTTAAATCCTTTTGTTATGAATTGTGCGTGGAATCATGTGGTTATCGGTGGAGATATGAGTTGTGTGATACGGGTTGTGTCGTTCGGTGTTGTTGAGATAAATGTGTTTCTTTGTGGATAGTATTATTTCTAGGTCGTGAGTATATGTTAGAATAATATGGCCATTTTAGCAAAATACCTCGACTATATATATTGTGATTGACTCTCGAGGATTTTGGTTTTGGAAATTGTGAATTGATGAGAGATGTAAGTTTTTGTCGGGTACTCTCACTCGGGGATTGACTCGACGGGGTCATACGGGGACCTGGTGGCTTAGCGGCTGGACCGGGTCGCAAGGGTTACTTCGAGTTGGCATTCTCACCTGGGATTGCTCGACGGGGCACACAGGGACTTGGTGGCTTGAGGGCCGGACCGGGTCGCGAGAATTGCCAGAATGTTTGTACTGATGAATAATTGTGATATGTCCGGAGTATCACAATACTTGGTGCTCGGGGTCTAGATACATTATATATCGAGTCTTGGTGTTTGGCTCAAATGGCATAAAAATAATGTGTTACGTGTAATGTGTTGTTGGAAGTGAATTGAAGTTGATGATCGGGTCGTGGACCCTGTATTTTGTGATTGGAATGGTTGGGTCATGGACCCTGTGTTTTGTGACTGGAATGGTGGGTCGTGAACCCCATGTTTTGTTAACGGATTTGTATTTTGGAATGAACTTTGGGGCAGTGACCCTAAGAGGGTTTTGAAGAATTAAGAACTTTGCAATTGCAAATGTTTTTAAAACTCCCGAGATTTAGAAATATTTTCAAAGTGCTTTCTTGTTTTGGTTTCTACTTTCAAGACTTGAACTATTTTTAATTAAACAAAGTATCTCGGTAAGTCTTGTGTTGTATTCTCGGAATGTGCTATGTATGGCTCGTATTTGCACTTTATACTTGTACTAGCAAAACAGTGGAGATATGCTAACCCCCGAGTATTCGAGGGTGGATGTCTGTTTTTGCATCCAGGTACATGCACGTTTGGGAGCAAAACACAGGATCGGCGCGAAGGATGATGGAAGGCAAATGATACTAATCACATGAAGGCCAGTGCTGGATGCAGTCAGTCGGAGTTTGTGTATGGTCTTTCTTCTGTCGTATTTTTGGTTTGAGAGTGTATTTTACCCGTGCATGGGTATGAGTCGAGGTAGAAATGTGCATTTTGACTTGTATGTTTGTGATGAAAGACCGAGTCAGTATTGTGATTTGGTATTTTATCATGTCGGTAAGTAATGAGTTGTGTTGTTTGGATGTCTAGCCTGGTGGATCCTCACGGAGAGGGTCTGCGGCGTGTAATATTCCCTGTTTGATTCTGGGGGTGTTACAATTTATGGTATCGGAGCCTAGGTTGCGGAAACCTAGGCTGTCGGGTCCAGTCGGGTATTGTCGTGTCTTGTTCTGTCAGATTATGTCTGTCTAAGTCGTGTCGCGATGCATCGTCTGTGATGTCGGCCGTGATTAGTATCGAGGTGCAGCCATCATCTTCGTGCGACCTGTGGATGTAAGTCTCCCTACTATATTGTGCCTTGTGATATACGAGCTTGTATGATTTTGTGTTATGATGTGGAGTTTAAAGGTGATTTGTGATTATGTGGCCTATGTTGTTTGATCCTCGTATGATGCTAGAATAAAAGTGGCGCTAACGTATATGTATATATACACACATCCTAATATAAGTCGTTTTTACAAGAGTAATGGCCTTGGTGTGGTTACGCAAAGAAAAATTCATCAATGTGATATTTTAAAAAATTACATGTTTTGGGGAGTCACGTATATTTTGTATTAAAACATCCTCCAAATGGAGGAAAAAAGTTGATTTTTGTATAATGACCTAAAGGCCGAATTTTTTTTTTGAGAATTCAAACTACCGATATTTTATTTTCATCTTGTATTATAAGTTTTCAAAACACGATTTTTGAACTCAAGTGAAGTCTACAAAATGTAGAAAAGCCGTGACTCTCGTTTTCAACTTATCGATTTTATGACTGTTAGTCGAGAAATACGTGATGATGTTCTTGTTGTTCGGGCAGTGTTGGCAATTTTAGATTAAAACTATGATGTGAATGCTGAGTCGTTCGATTTGTGTACATTGAGATAGCTCTCTTTAATAAGGGGTGAGATTTCGGTTTTTGAATGACAATTGTCTTTTGATGGTTGCTCATGAAGTGTTAAATCGATGGCTTTGAGATTCGAACGTGTTGTCGTTTATTTGTGACCATCAATTCTAGTAATGCCGTATATATATATATATATATATATATATATA
The DNA here is from genome assembly GCA_033398695.1 of Orobanche coerulescens. Classification (NCBI taxonomy): domain Eukaryota; kingdom Viridiplantae; phylum Streptophyta; class Magnoliopsida; order Lamiales; family Orobanchaceae; genus Orobanche; species Orobanche coerulescens. Next base: position 97,940,016 of record CM065818.1, on the reverse strand, counting down.
TATATATATATATATTCGCAATCACGTTGCTCAATTAGAGCTGTTAGTGCACGCTAAGCACAAGGCTAGCGCGCGCTAATGTGGCATGAATAAAGCACGCTAAATAATTGTCGTAGCGTGCGTTAGTTAGCTGGGACAGAGGATGTGGAACCGCATTTTTAGCCGTTAGGTCTAACTTTCTGCAGTCAGTCGTCTGTGAATGTATTCTATGTGCGTTGTCTAGTGATGACAACCGTTTTATGTGGACATGTGTTGTGACCTTTCATTCGCGCTAAGTGATATTTGATTTTGTTCGGTGAGTTGATAAATTATGTCTGCTGTGTGTGTGTGTGTGTTCGAAATGTTTTCCTGAAACTTTCATAAGTTTCTGCAAGTTGCGGAAAATCAATTTTTGAAACTAATTTTACTTTGCGATTAAGCCGGCGGCTTCGTATGAACTTTGGAAATTGTTTGAAATTTGCGAGCCGGCCTAGGATTCTCAAATAAAACCTCGACGGTATTGAAAGAGTTGTTTTAAAGTACCTTGAACATTTTGTAAAATGTTACCGTCGTCGATTCTTGTGTAGTGTTGGGAGAATTTTCGGAAATGACTTTTAACGTGCTATTGTATTTTCGAATAATTCGAGTACATGATTTTCAAAAATCTTTCACACAAATTTTTTTCAAAAACCAATACGATTTCCTTTTCAAAAATATATAGTGAAAGATGAAAAATCTCACTCGATGTGAAGTTCAAACTCGGATTTAGATATGTTAGAGTATGTAAGAATGGTTTGATGATCTTGCATGGTTAACTTGATTGGTTGTTAACGGTGATGATGATGCGTAGAGGCATGATGATTTTGATAACGTCGGTTACAAGGAATTATTATTTTGGCAAATGACTTCAAAGGAGACGGTTAGAGTATGTTGTTTACAAGTTTTGATGAAACAACCCGAGGTACCAAAAGTACTTTTAAAGTTTATTTTGAATAGCATACAAACCCAAGGATTTTCAAAAGATTTCCTTTAAAAGGATACCTCGTGGATTTTCTTTCCGAGTTGTTATTGGTTACCTTATGTGATATGTCATGCTAAGTTGGTACTTTAGCATATTGTTTTCGCGAAGTGGTGCAATCATATTGAGTGAGAATCTGCTTAGTATGCCGAGGGACAAAGGACGCGACCGTGACCGTGGTACAGTTGGTCATGGAAATCGGATGCGGAACCAAGAGAATATTGATGGGAAGGCTGCTATTCTAGTACTTCGTACTCATTGTTTAGGTTTCGGGGACGAAACCTCTTTTAAAGGTGATATGATGTAATACCCATATTTTTTTCACTTCCATTTTGTTCGACCGTATCGACTCGATTGTGTTCGTTGATGCTTCTGACCTTGTGTTGTTTTCACCCTTGTCATTCGAGCGAGTTCGCATATTGTTCCAAATCGATGTGTATATCGTTGTGATCTTTCCAAGTATGGATCGATTTCTTATGAATCGTGTTCGAAATTAACACCTCGTGATTCCTACAAGTTTATTGATGTCTTGATTTGAGGTGTGAACTTCATAGTTGATCGTTGTTGTTCGATCATTGCTATTTATTCGTCGTTGTACAATCATTATTGTTTGATCTCGTAGTCGTGAATATTGTACATCTGGGCCATTTTGCGATTTCCATAAGTGTTGGGAAATTGTCTTCGTATTTGATCTTCCAAATCTGTGAGTTACTGGAATTTCATACCTTTCAGCGTTGGAATCGTGATTTGATTTTTGTATTGCTCGGTTTTATCAACCGCAGCGATTCATGCTTGTTGCTTTTCGTAAGCATTCTTGCGTATTGAACCGGATCGTAATGGCTTTATACTGCATGGAGCTCTGGTGCGTTGTCGAGAGTCGCCTTGCTTTTGTTTTAAGTTTCGGGACGAAAGTTATTTTTAGGGGGGTAGAATGTAATACCCGCGATTTTCGTTCCGGTTACTTTGAATTTTTTTCCAGATATTTCCCGGTTGTCGAGTGCCGGTATTATTTTATCGACAACTGATTTTGGCGTTTATGACCGTAGGTGATGATTTCTTATCCATTGTTTTCATTTCGGACCGATGATGTTGTCCCCGAGTATTTTGTCTTGTTCGTTCCGTGCGATTTCGGAAAATCGAGTCGTCGAATCATGGTTGTCGGACACTGGCCGGATGGTTGCGGGCACTGGCCGGACGAGTGGAGGCACTGGCCGGACGGGTGCAGGCACTGGCCGGGCGGGTGCGGCAAGAACCGGCGTAGCGCACGCTACGGCCAGAAGATAGCGCACGCAACGCCCAGGAGGCAGCGCACGCTACGGGCGGTTGGCTGCGCGCGCTAGTCGGCCGAGGCAGTAGGGTAGTGGGGTTCTGGACTAGGGTGGATCGGCAGGTAGCGCACGCTACTGTCGGGCACTGCGCACTCTACGACCGGTAGGTAGCGCGCGCTACGGCCGGAAGGCTGCGCACGCTACCTGGCCGAGTCAGTAGGGCAGTGAGGATTCTGGATTGCGGCCCGGGCCGATAGCGCACGCTAGCTCGGCAGCCTAGCGCACGCTAGGCTGCACCAGTATAAATATGACCGAGCAGTCCTGTTTGCACTCATTTTTCATTTTATCCCTTTCTCTTCCGCGGCTGGATCCTTTGGGAACTTGATGGCATGTTTTTATACAAGTAATCCACGAAGTTTGGGAGATCATGTCATCGATTAATCACTCCATAACATCCTTCAATCCAGCGAATCAAGGTTAGTTTTCCTAAAATCCTAGTTTCGGGAAAATTGGGGGTTTTGGTTGATTTCGCCCGTTTGATCCGTGATAACTTATATTTGTGATGGATTGATGATTATTAAGTCATATTATACCAATTTCCTTGTTTATCCATGGTTCGATTGTTAAAGATTCTTCGTTTTGTTGAGTTAGTAATCGGTGCCTTGAAGGTGTCCAGTGAAAATCCTTAGAGGGGGGTTTTAGGCGTTCTAAGATTATTCTTCCTCGTACGATTGTTGACTATTGATGGTATGATGTTAAGGTCAGGTTCCTTGCGAAGAACTTGAGTCGGAACCCTTCCGTTCGCTGTTTCCCGATCGGTTATGTTACCGTCGTTTCCGCCGGAGGGTTGTGGGCGTTCGAGGCTTCCTGGTTGAGCCATGTTCGTTGGAGTGTCCGATATCGACTATCGAGGCAAGTATCTTGCCCATACATTACGTGTTTTGTGAATATAATGGTTGAAAATTGACGAGATGTGCTAAATGAATATTTACAACCTTTTCTCAAAAGAATCGGTATATTTACAATCATGGTTTTTTTAAAGGACGAATCTTGTGTTCGGGACTTAATGTGCTTATTTGACTATGTGTGTTAGTGTTGAGTATAGGAACTCCCTACCTTCGGATGATGTCATTATGTGTGAATATGTCGTCGGTAATTTGTGGTTAAATCTTTTTGTTATGAATTGTGCGTGGAATCATGTGGTTATAGGTGGAGATATGAGTTGTGTGATACGGGTTTTGTCATTCGGTGTTGTTGAGATAAGTGTGTTTCTTTGTGGATAGTATTAATTCTGGGTCGTGAGTATATGTTAGAATAATATGGCCATTTTAGCAAAATACCTCGACTATATATATTGTGATTGACTCTTGAGGATTTCGGTTTTGGAAGTTGTGAATTGATGAGAGCTGTAAGTTTTTCTCGGGTACTCTCACTCGGGGATTGACTCGACGGGGTCACACGGGGACCTGGTGGCTTAGCGGCTGGACCGGGTCGCAAGGGTTACTTCGAGTGGGCATTCTCACCTGGGGATTGCTCGACGGGGCAAACAGGGACTTGGTGGTTTGAGGGCCGGATCGGGTCACGAGAATTTCCAGAATGTTTGTACTGATGAATAATTGTGATATGTCCGGAGTATCACAATGCTTGGTGCTCGGGGTCGAGAGACATTATATATCGAGTCTTGGTGTTTGGCTAAAATGTCATAAAAATAATGTGTTACGTGTAATGTGTTGTTTGAAGTGAATTGAAGTTGATGATCGGGTCGTGGACCCTGTATTTTGTGATTGGAATGGTTGGGTCGTGGACCCTGTATTTTGTGACTGGAATGGTGGGTCGTGAACCCCATGTTTTGTTAACGGATTTGTATTTTGGAAAATGAACTTTGGGGCGGTGACCCTAAGAGGCTTTTGAAGAATTAAGAACTTTACAATCGCAAATGTTTTTAGAACTCCCGAGATTTAGAAATGTTTTCAAAGTGCTTTCTTGTTTTGGTTTCTACTTTCAAGACTTGAACTATTTTTAATTAAACAAAATATCTCGGGAAGTCTTGTGTTGTAATCTCGGAATGTGCTATGTATGGCTCGTATTCGCACTTTATACTTGTACTAGCAAAACAGTGGAGTTTTGCTAACCCCCGAGTATTCGGGGGTGGATGTCTGTTTTTGCATCCAGGTACATGCAGGTTTGGAAGCAAAACACAGGATGGCGCGAAGGATGATGGAAGGCAAATGATACTAATCACACGAAGGCCAGTGCTGGATGCAGTCAGTCGGAGTTTGTGTATGGTCTTTCTTCTGTCGTATTTTTGGATTGAGAGTGTATTTTACCCGTGCATGGGTATGAGTCGAGGTAGAAATGTGCATTTTGACTTGTATGTTTGTGATGAAAGACCGAGTTAGTATGTTGATTTGGTATTTTATCATGTCGGTAAGTACTGAGTTGTGTTGTTTGGATGTCTAGCCTGGTGGATCCTCACGGAGAGGGTCTGCGGCGTGTAATATTCCCTGTTTGATTCTAGGGGCGTTACAATTTATGGTATCGGAGCCTAGGTTGCGGAAACCTAGGCTGTCGGGTCCAGTCGGGTATTGTCGTGTCTTGTTCTGTCAGATTGTGTCTGTCTAAGTCGTGTCACGACGCGTCGTCTGTGATGTCGGCCGTGATTAGTATCGAGGTGCAGCCATCATCTTCGTGCGACCTGTGGATGTAAGTCTCCCTACTATATTGTGCCTTGTGATATACGAGCTTGTATGATTTTGTGTTATGATGTGGAGTTTAAAGGTGATTTGTGATTATGTGGCCTATGTTGTTTGATCCTCGTATGATGCTAGAATAAAAGTGGCGCTAACGTATATGTATATATACACACATCCTAATATAAGTCGTTTTTACAAGAGTAATGGCCTTGGTGTGGTTACGCAAAGAAAAATTCATCAATGTGATATTTTAAAAAATTACATGTTTTGGGGAGTCACGTATATTTTGTATTAAAACATCCTCCAAATGGAGGAAAAAAGTTGATTTTTGTATAATGACCTAAAGGCCGAATTTTTTTTTTTGAGAATTCAAACTACCGATATTTTATTTTCATCTTGTGTTATAAGTTTTCAAAACACGATTTTTGAACTCAAGTGAAGTCTACAAAGTGTAGAAAAGCCGTGACTCTCGTTTTCAATTTATCGATTTTATGACTGTTAGTCAAGAAATACGTGATGATGTTCTTGTTGTTCGGGCAGTGTTGCCAGTTTTAGATTAAAACTTTGATGTGAATGCTGAGTCGTTCGATTTGTGTACATTGAGATAGCTCTCTTTAATAAGAGGTGAGATTTCGGTTTTTGAATGACAATTGTCTTTTGATGGTTGCTCATGAAGTGTTAAATCGATGGCTTTGAGATTCGAACGTGTTGTCGTTTATTTGTGACCATCAATTCTAGTAATGTCGTATATATATATATTCGCAATCACGTTGCTGAATTAGAGCTGTTAGCGCACGCTAAGCACAAGGCTAGCGCGCGCTAATGTGGCATGAATAGCACATGCTAAATAATTGTCGTAGCGTGCGTTAGTTAGCTGGGACAGAGAATGTGGAACCACATTTTTAGCCGTTAGGTCTAACTTTCTGCAGTCAGTCGTCTGTGACTTTATTCTATGTGTGTTGTCTAGTGATGACAACCGTTTTATGTGGACATGTGTTGTGACCTTTCATTCGCGCTAAGTGATATTTGATTTTGTTCGGTGAGTTGATAAATTATGTCTGCTGTGTGTGTGTGTTCGAAATGTTTTCCTGAAACTTTCATAAGTTTCTGCAAGTTGCAGAAAATCAATTTTTGAAACTAATTTGACTTTGCGATTAAGCCGGCGACTTCGTATGAACATTGGAAATTGTTTGAAATTTGCGAGCCGGCCTAGGATTCTCAAATAAAACCTCGACGGTATTGAAAGAGTTGTTTTAAAGTACCTTGAACATTTTGTAAAATGTTACCGTCGTCGATTCTTGTGTAGTGTTGGGAGAATTTTCGGAAATGACTTTTAACGTACTATTGTATTTTCGAATAATTCGAGTACATGATTTTCAAAAATCTTTCACACAAATTTTTTTCAAAAACCAATACGATTTCCTTTTCAAAAATATATAGTGAAAGATGAAAAATCTCACTCGATGTGAAGTTCAAACTCGGATTTAGATATGTTAGAGTATGTAAGAATGGTTTGATGATCTTGCATGGTTAACTTGATTGGTTGTTAACGGTGATGATGATGCGTAGAGGCATGATGATTTTGATAACGTCGGTTACAAGGAATTATTAGTTTGGCAAATGACTTCAAAGGAGACGGTTAGAGTATGTTGTTTACAAGTTTTGATGAAACAACCCGAGGTACCAAAAGTACTTTTAAAGTTCATTTTGAATAGCATACAAACCCAAGGATTTTCAAAAGATTTCCTTTAAAAGGATACCTCGTGGATTTTCTTTCCGAGTTGTTATTGGTTACCTTATGTGATATGTCATGCTAAGTTGGTACTTTAGCATATTGTTTTCGCGAAGTGGTGCAATCATATTGAGTGAGAATCTGCTTAGTATGCCGAGGGACAAAGGACGCGACCGTGACCGCGGTACAGTTGGTCATGGAAATCGGATGCGGAACCAAGAGAATATTGATGGGAAGGCTGCTATTCTAGTACTTCGTACTCATTGTTTAGGTTTCGGGGACGAAACCTCTTTTAAAGGTGATATGATGTAATACCCATATTTTTTCACTTCCATTTCGTTCGACCGTATCGACTCGATTGTGTTCGTTGATGCTTCTGACCTTGTGTTGTTTTCACCCTTGTCATTCGAGCGAGTTCGCATATTGTTCCAAATCGATGTGTATATCGTTGTGATCTTTCCATGTATGGATCGATTTCTTATGAATCGTGTTCGAAATTAACACCTCGTGATTCCTACAAGTTTATTGATGTCTTGATTTGAGGTGTGAACTTCATAGTTGATCGTTGTTGTTCGATCATTGCTATTTATTCGTCGTTGTACAATCATTATTGTTTGATCTCGTAGTCGTGAATATTGTACATCTGGGCCATTTTGCGATTTCCATAAGTGTTGGGAAATTGTCTTCGTATTTGATCTTCCAAATCCGTGAGTTACTGGAATTTCATACCTTTCAGCGTTGGAATCGTGATTTGATTTTTGTATTGCTCGGTTTTATCAACCGCAGCGATTCATGCTTGCTGCTTTTCGTAAGCATTCTTGCGTATTGAACCGGATCGTAATGGCTTTATACTGCATGGAGCTCTGGTGCGTTGTCGAGAGTCGCCTTGCTTTTGTTTTAAGTTTCGGGATGAAAGTTATTTTTAGGGGGTAGAATGTAATACCCGCGATTTTCGTTCCGGTTACTTTGAATTTTTTTCCAGATATTTCCCGGTTGTTGAGTGCCGGTATTATTTTATCGACAATTGATTTTGGCGTTTATGACCGTAGGTGATGATTTCTTATCCGTTGTTTTCATTTCGGACCGATGATGTTGTCCCCGAGTATTTTGTCTTGTTCGTTCCGTGCGATTTCGGAAAATCGAGTCGTCGAATCATGGTTGTCGGACATTGGCCGGATGGTTGCGGGCACTGGCCGGACGAGTGGAGGCACTGGCCGGACGGGTGCAGGCACTGGCCGGGCGGGTGCGGCAAGAGCCGGCGTAGCGCACGCTACGGCCGGAAGATAGCGCACGCAACGTCCAGGAGGCAGCGCACGCTATGACCGGTTGGCTGCGCGCGCTAGTCGGCCGAGGCAGTAGGGTAGTGGGGTTCTGGACTAGGGTGGATCGGCATGTAGCGCACGCTACTGTCGGGCACTGCGCACGCTACGACCGGAAGGTAGCGCGCGCTATGGTCGGAAGGCTGCGCACGCTACCTAGCCGAGTCAGTAGGGCAGTGAGGATTCTGGATTGCGGCCCGGGCCGATAGCGCACGCTAGCTCGGTAGCCTAGCGCACGCTAGGCTGCACCAGTATAAATATGACTGAGCAGTCCTGTTTGCACTCATTTTTCATTTTCTCCCTTTCTCTTCTGCGGCTGGATCCTTTGGGAACTTGAAGGCATGTTTTTATACAACTAATCCACGAAGTTTGGGAGATCATGTCATCGATTAATCACTCCATAACATCCTTCAATCCAGCGAATCAAGGTTAGTTTTCCTAAAATTCTAGTTTTGGGGAAATTGGGGGTTTTGGTTGATTTCGCCCGTTTGATCCGTGATAACTTATATTTGTGATGGATTGATGATTATTAAGTCATATTATACCAATTTCCTTGTTTATCCATGGTTCGATTGTTAAAGATTCTTCGTTTTGTTGAGTTAGTAATCGGTGCCTTGAAGGTGTCCAGTGAAAATCCTTAGAGGGGGGTTTTGGGCGTTCTACGATTATTCTTCCTCGTACGATCGTTGACTATTGATGGTATGATGTTAAGGTCAGGTTCCTTGCGAAGAACTTGAGTCGGAACCCTTCCGTTCGCCGTTTCCCGATCGGTTATGTTACCGTCGTTTCCGCCGGAGGGTTGTGGGCGTTCGAGGCTTCCTGGTTGAGCCATGTTCATTGGAGTGTCCGGTATCGACTATTGAGGCAAGTATCTTGCCCATACATTACGTGTTTTGTGAATATAATGGTTGGAAATTGACGAGATGTGCTAAATGAATATTTACAACCTTTTCTCAAAAGAATCGGTATATTTACAATCATGGTTTTTTTAAAGGACGAATCTTGTGTTCGGGACTTAATGTGCTTATTTGACTATGTGTGTTAGTGTTGAGTATAGGAACTCCCTACCTTCGGATGATGTCATTATGTGTGAATATGTTGTAAGTAATTTGTGGTTAAATCCTTTTGTTATGAATTGTGCGTGGAATCATGTGGTTATCGGTGGAGATATGAGTTGTGTGATACGGGTTGTGGTGTTCGGTGGTGTTGAGATAAATGTGTTTCTTTGTGGATAGTATTAATTCTGGGTCGTGAGTATATGTTAGAATAATATGGCCATTTTAGCAAAATACCTCGACTATATATATTGTGATTGACTCTTGAGGATTTCGGTTTTGGAAATTGTGAATTGATGAGAGCTGTAAGTTTTTCTCGGGTACTCTCACTCGGGGATTGACTCGACGGGGTCACACGGGGACCTGGTGGCTTAGCGGCTGGACCGGGTCGCAAGGGTTACTTCGAGTGGGCATTCTCACCTGGGGATTGCTCGACGGGGCACATAGGGACTTGGTGGCTTGAGGGCCGGACCGGGTCGCGAGAATTGCCAGAATGTTTGTACTGATGAATAATTGTGATATGTCCGGAGTATCACAATGCTTGGTGCTCGGGGTCGAGAGACATTATATATCGAGTCTTGGTGTTTGGCTAAAATGGCATAAAAATAATGTGTTACGTGTAATGTGTTGTTGGAAGTGAATTGAAGTTGATGATCGGGTCGTGGACCCTGTGTTTTGTGATTGGAATGGTTGGGTCGTGGACCCTGTGTTTTGTGATTGGAATGGTTGGGTCGTGAACCCCATGTTTTGTTAACGGATTTGCATTTTGGAAAATGAACTTTGGGGCGGTGACCCTAAGAGTCTTTTGAAGAATTAAGAACTTTACAATCGCAAATGTTTTTAAAACTCCCGAGATTTGGAAATGTTTTCAAAGTGCTTGCTTGTTTTGGTTTCTACTTTCAAGACTTGAACTATTTTTAATTAAACAAAATATCTCGGGAAGTCTTATGTTGTATTCTCGGAATGTGTTATGTATGGCTCGTATTTGCACTTTATACTTGTACTAGCAAAACAATGGAGTTTTTCTAACCCCCGAGTATTCGGGGGTGGATGTCTGTTTTTGCATCCAGGTACATGCAGGTTTGGAAGCAAAACACAGGATCGGCGCGAAGGATGATGGAAGGCGAATGATACTAATCACACGAAGGCCAGTGTTGGATGCAGTCAGTCGGAGTTTGTGTATGGTCTTTCTTCTGTCGTATTTTTGGTTTGAGAGTGTATTTTACCCTTGCATGGGTATGAGTCGAGGTAGAAATGTGCATTTTGACTTGTATGTTTGTGATGAAAGACTGAGTTAGTATGTTGATTTGGTATTTTATCATGTCGGTATGTAATGAGTTGTGTTGTTTGGATGTCTAGCCTGGTGGATCCTCACGGAGAGGGTCTGTGGCGTGTAATATTCCCTGTTTGATTCTGGGGGTGTTACACATATGTCCCGATTTCATAAAATTCAAAGTTTCTAAAATCGCATCTTGTGCATGAATCTACAATACGCGGCATATTTCTCTCATCCGATAGATCAACCGATCATTCCTGGATAACCAAACTGCCATACTAAAGTTCGAATCTCCTTTCATAGTACCACAAGTGTGTTATCCCATTGGTGAGTCTCACTCAGAATTTCACCACGATATGCATTATGCACTAAATGCGTATGTACATCAATCACATTTTCAAAATCAGTTTGAAATCATACAGTCTCGTCAAGAAGACAAATTTTCGAAAGTTATTTCAAAAATTTCAAAACTCAAAACATAAAACCACAAAAATAATTTTCGAAAAAAATTAAATCGATTGCTTACGTCAAGTCATCGATGAATATTCTTTTCGAAAACATACATTTAAATAAAATGGAATTATGCAAATGATTAACCAGATTTAACCACATCCATACTCCTGTATACCAGTTCGGCTTGTCACCAAATCCATTGACATTCCAATGGAAACCACACGATAGAGTTCCAAAACCTCAATATATAGACTCCGATAAAAACTCCTTTTCCATATATGACTCGCAACGTCAACCATTTTTCCATCTGGATCACCTCAATTATGCTATGACAAAATATTGAATAATCAATAAATCAAACACAGCGAAAGACTTCCTGAGAGGTTTTATTTGATTATGTAAACCAAAACCCCGAAAGGCAGTAATAAAATGCATAAGCGAGTAGTAAGGTGTTTTACAAATCTCGGGAGTTTTAAGAAAACCGAAAAAGCCTTTTGAAACCTTAGGGTCTCATCTCGTATCTCGTTCCGCATTACAAGAAGTTTAAAAGTAGAAAAACCTTTTTGGACCCCAAGTCCTGAGTTACGAAACTATTTCAAAATCGATTGGGTCTCGGCCCAAAAATCATTTTCGGTAAAACATCCGTAAAACATTCATTTTGAAAAGTATCATTTTCAAATGCTCAAAAACAGTTCCATATATCATAAAATGAACTAACATGACTACATGTTCTTCTCAACCATGCACAATATTTCTCCCAAATGCACAATTCCGTTCCGAAATCTAACCGATGTATTGATTTCCAAAATCATAGTTTCTCAAATCATCAATATGTCCCAATTCTGTCACCTCATACTGTAACGTATAATATCCTGCTGAATCTCACAACGTATCAACTTAGAACAGCAATAAATCTCAATGAAATCCAAAAATCCAAATACTTACAGATCGTGAAGCCGACGATTCCACGTGATACTGGCATATGTCTCAACTCTAGAAAATACTCGACACAAATATTTTCAAAACACATGTTTTGCAAACTCAGTTCAACTTGAGAACACAACACATCTCTTTCAAGAGAATCACGTTAGCACCATTTGGAAAAGTTTACAACAATCCAAGTACCACACTGATAAATCACATAACCCATAAGCCCGGGTGAAACAACAAAAACTCGCGGCTCTAGTATTTGTCAATCGACAACTCGAATGACACAACAAGAACACGACCCAACTCGACCTAAATGCCTAGGGTTTCTCAACCTAAGCTCCAATACCATATTCTGTAACACCCCCAGATTTAACCGGAGATATTACAGCGCCGTGGGCCCCGAGATGGAACCCACAAGGCTAAAAGAAATTTTCGCAAATATTTACAAATGCCCTAGAGGCTAACGGCAGTACTATCTTTAAAACATTTTCGAATACGTTATAAAACTCGTTTATCAAAAGCGTCGTAAAACCTCATTTTGAAAAGGGCAAGGCCCAATGGCCGGAACTCAATAGTTTAGAAAACGATTTCCAAAGTAACTCAAATTACCAGAAACAAAAGGCCATTTCAAAATACTCACACAGCGGAAAAGACAATAGTTAAAAGTACTAAAGCAGCGGAATACAACAACTGATCAGGAAACTCAATACAAAAACATGTCCTAGCCAGTATCCTCCGGGAAGCTCATCTCTCCACGACCGCTACAAGCTCGATATTTCAGGAACCTAAAAAGAAAGCCCACGACGGGGTCAGCCATAATATCCAACAATGATAACCGTCACATCACATTAATAATTACATACCAATGATAATACAAAATAAGAATACGACCAATGTAATCTTATCGTTATAACTTTACTTACTCAAATAATCCTCAATAGAATAACCATTATCACATTTCACATCTCGTACTCGATTAACCAATAAATTAGAATATAATTTCTATATTTTACCTCAGACAATACTCAAGATTCTCAAACTATCATCGCCAACTCACGATACGGAAATATACCAGTTCTGACCAATACGATTCGTCGGATAGTATCATCAAATCCCAAGACGATAATCGGTTGTCCATCAGGAGACAAATACCAAAGGAAAATACGGAACATACCTCGCGATATGAAGTGCCACGACAATCATATTAGTAACACCCCCTAACCTAGCAGCTGAACCATAAAGGGGTCCGTGCTACTAAGTTGGGGAGTATCACGCTTTTAAACTTTGAAAACCAATAAGAAGTTGATTTGGTAATGCGAGTACTCACAGAAATAATACAAACCGGTATTATTTATTCAAAACATTACACAACCTTAAGTTTAATACATAACAAAACCATAACTGAGTGATCTTATTAAAAAAAAAACTAGTCTTCCAGCATAGGGGCGAAATAGCTAGGGAATGGCATATGGACAAGTCTTCGGCTGTCAATACTGAAGAGATAGTCAACTCCTAAACATGAGCATCATCACTTGTATCATAAGAATCTAATGAGCTAATGGCTCAGTAAGATGAGACTTCTGTAATAGAAAAGTATCACGTATCACATTTATCAACAAAAAAACTACTATATATATAGTCATGTTCTTGTAAAATCCTTTCTTCGGGTACCCTTGAAGTATGATACTCGACTGATAGTGATAGGCCATGGTTTTCGGAACCTGTTCATATAATTGGCCAATAAAAGATGTATACGGGGGTTCCCATACTGATTTTTCAACCAATGGTATTAGCCGTATTCAACCTTTTTCATTCAGTGTGGGTTTCCTTCACCGACTTTCAGCCGCAAGTATTTGCCACCATGTGTTGGGTCTGCTGGTCCCCCGCATCCCGTTCCTACCTGCCATCAATCAAGTACCATACTTCCTGTTCTTAAATATTCTTTTACATGCACATGTTATGCATGATCATTCAATAACAGTCACATATGAAAATATCAATCAATATATGATCCTTATGATACAGCAAGGAAAAGCCTCATCTTACCTCAAGTCCTGTGCCTGTTGATGTGAAAAGATCAGTTTCTATGGATGGATGTGCTAAAATCCTTGAAGAAACAATCTGAAATCTTTTTGGGGACTTTTAACAAACACCTTGGAAAAACTGTTAGATTTGATCTTCCTGTTTTATCGGGCTTTTTCTAGCTTTTATAATTTTTAGAAGTGAAATATGTTACCGGCATCTTAAAGTAGAGGTTCAGAGCTTCAAAATGGTATATCATTTTTGGTAAATACGTATGTATACATATATTTATAGGAGTCCAAATTCGGCTGAAAATCAACCTTACTCGGACAGCTGGAGGCCTTATCCGGACAGCTGGAGGCCTTATCCGGACAGCTGGCCGAGAAGGTTCTATCGGTCGTGACCGACCTTATCCGGACAGCTGGACAGCCTTATCCGGATAGTGGCCTCGAAGCTTCTGTCGGCCATGATCGGCAGTTGTCAGTCGGCGTGTCCGGTGGTGACCGGCAAATGTCCGTCAACTTGGCTCAGCCGGTTCGACCCCTTCCCGATGTCCAAATTTGATTTTCCGACCTGTTTCAAACTCGTCGGAGTTAAATCTTCGATATGCTTGGAACGGATTTTTGATAATATTAAAATAATAATTTAATATTATTTTTGCAGTATAAGTGTTATGTAATGAAAATTTTATCGTATCAATTCGTCGAAAATTTTCAAAATTACTTTCATAAATTCTAAAATAATCCTTATAATTTATTTTGAAATATTTTCTTTTTAAATCCTTTATTTTATGTTGGAAACATATCGGTCCAAGGATTGGACAACTTGTAAATATCGAAATCCATGATCATTAGCAAAATAAATAGCATTTAATTAAGTCTTTGAATTTTCTAGGGTATTACAATTATTATTTTATAATCGTTTAGCACATCGATCTCCTTACTGAGAAACTGAGCTCCTCACTGCAACAAAACATCTCACAATGACTTTTATCATGTTAGAGGAGATAATTAACATCTCGTATAAAACGTAATGCGAATGGGCATAGCAGTTATTCATGCTCATGAAGTGTCTACTTGTATGCCATGCTTCCATAATGCATATTATGTAAATGCATTTAGGTATTAAATAGTTATTGGCTTAGGGGATAACCGGGCATTACAATATCAGTCTAATCCGAGATCAGATCAATGCAATACGGACACGGTCCTAACACAAGACCTACAAATGCATATTCATATGACCACGTCAATATGCTCAAAACAATAACAACAATGTATACTCAATGGAAATCCCATGATCCAGCGCCCTCATCATAGATCCCCTGATGATCCTACTACATCAACATGAGATGGATAACCAACAATATACATATGCACAAAAACACATATAAAACCAACGATGCGAATCCACATGATTCCATCAACACAATACTGGGTAATCCAACGATCCAGCGCCCTCAGCATAGATCCCCATGATGATCCCGTCGGACCAACGCATGGTGGAAAACTTGTCCAGCGATCTAGCGCCCTCAGCATAGATCCCCATGATGATCCCGTCGAACCAACGCATGGTGGACATCCGATCCAGCACCCACATCATAGATCCTCATGATCCCATCGGATCATTTACATCATAATAATACAATTATGCATACACATATGCAACTCAATATGTTCATCAACATGAACAACATATGAATCAAAACATGAACGACACTGTGATGAAACAACTAGGACGACTTCATGTTCAGCAACATGAATGACAACCTGCATGATCAACAACATCAACGCTAAACCGAATCAAACTAAGATACTTGTCCCGAGTCCCTGAGGAGAAATCTAGATGTCAAATCATCATCAACGATTATCCCCAATGCTCGGCGATCCAACGTACCACGAACTTTAGATATTCATATCCTCATCTGTATCACAACGTAACCTTGATACCCAAATATGCCGATAACCGAGATAAAACATATACATTATGATTTAACTCTCAGAATCGTAAAGACAACACGTAATCCAAATCTACAGAATTTGCAGTAATAATCATTGTTATATGCATTATAAACGAAATGAAACTGGAACCATTCATTAAACATTATAACTGAGCAAGTAATAACTTGCCTCGATACCGATACCACGAAGCTGTTACTGAACCCATTGCCTTTATCTACGAGCTCCTCAGCCCCGATCAAAAGCAACACAACGATCATAATCCTCGATCAATTATCGCAACCTAATGCAATAATGAAATGACAACACATCCGATAATAATCAACAACCGACAAAACCAACCAATCGAACTCAACAGTTCAACAAAAACCTCGAATAAACGCAGTCTGAACAAACCAAATCAAACCATCATGAATTCATAATCACAACACAAAAATATTGCACTGTCTGCCTACTTAGCGCACGTTAAACGCATAACGTAGCGTGCGCTAAGTTGCTCCCGTTAGCGTGCGCTAGCCAGTAAGCTTAGCGTGCGCTAATGCTGTACAGTGACATGCATTCCAAGCATCGACTCACATCTTACGACTATGAATCCGAATGAAGGGAGACATAAATCTCCATATCTCTTGAAGATAAACGACCCCATAATTATCACAATGATCATATCAATGTCCATATATCAATAACAACATCAACAATCAAACTGACTCGATAACAAGGATCATATCATACTCAATCTGGAATTTAACCTAGTATCATGATTCATCTCATCTAAACCGACCAATATAATTACCAAGATTCAGAAATCCATCTTAGATTGGGTTAAATGAATCAACATCCTTATAGTATGAAGAATCTTAACTAACATCCGAAACTCTTATCAAAATTCCATTGTATCTCATATAACATCATCATCTGATTATCCAACATGCTCCTCACATGTAATCATCCAAGAAAAACGAACCACCATCAAAGGATACGAAAATTACCTGGATTGGATGAACCAAGAATAAGAACATTTGACTCCATTCCAAGAATCATGAATAACTTGAAGAACAAGTCTTGAATCCATGCTCTCCATCTTAATCTTGCTAAAGATCATCATCTCACTGTGTTTGGGAACCTCAAGAACCTCCCAAAGCTCTCTCTATCGACTGAAGGAGAAAAAATAGACTAAATGCATCTCAAAACCCGTCTGTCCTGTTATATAGAATACATTACTAGCGTGCGCTAACATCTCATGTTTAGCGTGCGCAACAGCCTTAGCGTGCGCTAATTGACATTGTTAGAGTGCGCTATCGGGGTCCAGAGGCCACTGTATGGCTTTGTACATGTGCTTGCGTACGTAATGCCCATGCATTAGCGTACGTAACTTACACTATCTAGCGTACGCAAGTCCTTTGCCCTTAGCGTGCGCTATCTAAAGTTGACTTGCTACAGTCTGCACCTACCCCGAATATGCTCGTGACCCCACATGCCTAAAGCAACCAATAAATCCAAGATTCCCTATTGACCGATCTGATATTAGCGTGCGCTAACAACAGGCATTAGCGTGCGCTAATGCTTTACGACAACCATCAATTGACTTCGTCGGCACATGCGCCGAAAGTGACCGGGTCCACACGTAGATTCCCTCTGATCTGTCCTGAACTAGCGTGCACTATCTTTTACCATTAGCGTGCGCTAAACCTATACGATAGCGTGCGCTAGGAATGCATATTAGCATGCGCTAATAATGCTACACTTGCCATTTCCTGCAATTTCTGACCAACGTCTCGACATACCAAAAACGAACATAAGACACACTGAACACAAATATTGAATCCAATAATATTCTCATACGATATACCTAATATCAAAAGTGCGAGAAGAAGCAAGTCGAAAGAGCTCAAGCTAATCTGTGTGAACGGCCCAAAACTATAGTCCCTGTATCAATCTGTGTGAACGATACAGAGACAGGTTTAGTTAGTGTCACATAGTTGTGTATGTAATAATTTTGATAAACTCTTTACTCCTGTGTGGAGGACCAGTGGACGTAGAGTGGTTACCTCGAACCATTTTCAACTGTGTGTTATTTACTTTCTATGTTTACTATTTTCAGTCCATTGTGATTTATATAGTATACACTTTTAAACCCTGTACGCATCAAGCAAACAGGAGAACACCTAGTTGTTGTATTTACAGCAACTCACACAACATACTCCCGCTAAGCAAATTAACTTCGAAAAATGTGCAAATTATTATACTCTTACTTCCTAAGCTGTTTATTGTATACTTAGTGGCCAACAAGTGGTATCAGAGTGACTGATTCTAAAAAGAATCAGTCGGGTTTTAACTGAGTCAGATCCACAGATCACTCGCCTTTGAAAACCATATCAATTTTCATCATCTTTCCTATTTCTCAATGGATACCTCAATGATGAAGAAGGTTCCTATATTCTCCATTAATGAGTTTGATGACTGGAGAATTAGGATGAAAGCTCATCTTGTAGCCATGCACGAGGAAATGATATTCGTCATCCAAGACGGTCTAATAAAGATAATGAAGGTCAATTATGCCGCAAAGATAGAAGGACAACCTCACGCTGAAATGCTCGAGAAGGAGTGCAAGCAATGGACAGCTGACGATCGCAAGCATGCGAATCTTGATAATATAGCTAAGAATGCGTTTTTTTTCACTCTCGACAAAGGCACATTCTCAAAGGTAAAGAGCTGTAAGACAGCTAAAGAAATATTGGAGAAACACAAGCTTATTTGCGAGGGTACTGAGCTCTCGAAAGAAAATAAATTTCCAAACTTACTCAGCAATTTGAATCTTCTGAAATGAAATCTTCCGAAATGCTTGAAGAGCTTGACCTTGGATCCACTGGGATTGTCGGTGAACTTGAAGCATTAGGTAAAGTGTATACCCATAAGAAGAAAAATTTAAAAATCTTTAGATCACTCCCTGCCCGATGGAACATTAAGACTACAGTTATACGTGTATCCTGTAATCTTAATGGTATTTCTACCTTTGACCTCTTTTCTGACCTCAAAGCCTTTGAGTATGATATTGACAGGAGAGAAAAGGCTGAAGAGTCACCTGCCAAGACTACAACACTAGCCATTGTATCTGACAGGAGACACAGCTCTGCACCCATCACATCCAAATCCGCATACAAGATCGTAGACAGCGATGATGACATCATGTCACAAGATGAAATGACCCTGCTTATGCACAAGTTCAAAAAGTTCATCAAACATTCTAGAAAGACTCCATACAAGCCTAAGCCTTTTCACAAGGTAAGTTATGAATCTCCCTCTGGTGATTCTGACCTATGCTATAACTGTAGGAAAACCGAAAATTATGAAAATAAGTGTCCACATCCGAAAGTACAAAAGTTGCCAGAAGCTGAGCAATAAGAAAAGGACGAAAGAAGGCGCGTCTGCAAAAAAAAGCTTCAGGCCCTGATTGGTGAATTAGAAGCCCCGCCAGCATTGAACATGACCGAGGAATGCCTTCAGGCTATCACTGACAGTGACTCCTCCTCCGACGATAGTGAAGATAAAGCATATATGTGCTTTATGGCCAAAGAAATACAGGACGATGAGGATAGCGATGATGAAGTAAGTTCTAATTCAACTACTCCTGTAAATGCATCTCATACCTTCGAAAAAATGTTGAATAAATTCAAAAACATTCAAAAAGACCCATGATACTTTAAAACAAGAAAGCATACAGATCAAAATTTCAAACTTAGAGCTAAAAGTTGAAAATGACTTGTTGAAAAATAACTATAAAAATATGTCTATTGATTGCGAAAACAGCAAGGTCACACTTGAAAAACTCATGGAAAGCAATCATCAACTTGCCCACAATCGAAATGAGATTAAGTCTCATAATGAGAGCAAGACAAATGATTTTGCTTTACTCGAAGCCAAAGTAAAAACTCTCGAAAAGCGAGAAGGAGAATTAGAGACCATCCTGAAATCGTTTGATCAATCATCTAAACGGATGGAAGAAATTCTAAGCACTGGGCAACAAGCTCATGATAAAAGTGTCTTAGGATACAACTCATTCTCCCATAAGGGAAAGTCTAGTACGATATTCGTCAGGAGTGTGCAACTCATTCCTGTACCTAAGGAAATCCCAAGTCCAGCAAAGGCTGCAACTGCCCCTCGTACAGACAAGGCTGCGATTCCTCCACCAAAATCATATCACAAACAGCGGAAACCTCAGCCTCCAAGACCTATAAGGCGTATTCAACAACATGCTCCCCGAGCATATCAAAAGCCCCAACAGCCATCTAGACAGAAGGTTGTATCCAAATATCAAAGGAAAACACCGCACTACTATCAATAATACAGTGGGCCTAGATATTAGACATAAGAGTCCCGTTATCCGTCAAAGAAGCAGGTCGCCGCGCAGTATGAACAACAGCTCTGGGAATCCAACTGGAGACCCAGATGACAAGCTGTAAGATCTAAGAAAATAGCTCCACCTCATAGACGACAATTATACTGGAACTATAACCCTAAATTTCACATGCATAATTATAAAGGTTACAGCGACTACGTGCCTGCCCCACGTAGACAATGCAAAACTGGACAAAAAGTAACGTACAGCAAATCTACTGCTGTCAGGCAAATTTGGGTACCAAAAGGCACTAACGTACATAGACCCAATAATCAAAGGGGACCTAAATCTACTTAATTTCTTTCCTTAAAGGATATCAAATAGAAGGACATCTGGTACTTTGACAGTGGATGTTCTCGGCGCATGACAGGAGATGTAAGCAAACTGTCGGATTATGTAGAAGGTCGCGGTCCAAAAATCACTTCGGTGACAAGTACAAAGGAAGAACAAGAGGGAAGGGAACCATGCTTGTAGGAAAGTTCAAAGTCACCGATGTAGCCTATGTTGAAGGCCTACAATACAATCTACCTAGTATTAGCCAGTTCTGTGACAAACAGTTCTCGGTGAAATTCTATATAGACCACTATAGATTGAAGGACATCAAGACCAAGAAAATAGTCCTCACAGGATGTGGGTCAGGTAACATATATATTGCTGACTGGAAGCCTACGAGCTCTACTGTTCCTTGTTTTGTTTCCAAAGGCACTTCAGATCAAAGCTGGTTGTGGCACAAGAGGATGTCACACATCAACATCGAGGCGATCAACAAACTAACCATATAAGGAATGGTTAGAGGTTTGCCCGATGTGTCATTCCATAAAGACAGTGTTTGCGAACCCTTTCATAAAGGCAGAAAAGTCAAAATCACCCTGAAAAGTAAATCATACCGATCCACCCGCAGGGTTCTGGACATGCTACACATGGATCTCTATGGCCCTGTAGACACTGTAAGCTTGGGAGATAAGAAATACTGTCTCGTTATTGTTGATGATTTTTACAGGTATGCTTGGATAATTTTTCTTAGTAAGAAGAAAGAAACCACAACGAAGTTACCTGAGCACCTGAGAAAGATTCAGAATGAGAAAAGGTTGAGTATCGTGTCCATTATTTCCGACAGAAGTATTGAATTCACAAATCGCTTTATAGAGCAATATTGTTCGGACAATGGAATACAACACAAATACTTAAGGGCCCGGACTCCTCAGCAAAATGGTGTTACGGAGCGAAAGAATAGAACACTCAAAGAAGCAACAAGAACCATGATTGCAGCAAGCAAGTTGCCACAACGGTTCTGGGGCGAAGCAACCAAAATAGTGTGCTATACACAAAATCGCGGTATAATCAACAAGCATCACAACAAAATAACCTATGAGGTATGGAATAATAAAACTCCTTTAGTTACATACTTTCATATCTTTGGATGCAGGTGTTATGTTCTGAATAATGGGAAAGATCAACTCAAGACCTTCGATGAAAAGTCTGATAAAGGGATATTTGTAGGATACTCCTCTATCTGCAAAACTTTCAGAATCTTTGACAAAAGGAAGCTGACAATAGAGGAATCTATCTATGTAGTGTTCGATGAACCTCATTTTGATCCTACAGGAGTAGAATACTTAACCCAGGATATTCAAACACTCTCCATTAATGACCCTCAAACTCCTATAGTGCCTGTCGTAGACTTGGAAATTAATCCCGCAGCTGTAAGATTAGAAGTAGTCGAAGTCGATGCTATACAAGCTGAAGCTAAAACTACAGCACCACAAGATATAGTACAGGATGCCGATAGAACCTGATAGGAGATGGTTGAGAGATGACCCACAAGAATTAATTATAGGAGATATTGATGCTGGTGTATCTACCCGAAGAAGAATACAGAGTACACAAGGAACTGTACTGTATGCGTAAGAAGAAGCCGATTATGAGAAATCAACATTTCGTGTACGGAAATCTCAAGCTGAACTTAGGAGACTAGATATGTGCACCCTAGATATATTCTTAGCTCAATCCGAACCTATTTCTACCAATGAAGCCTTGAATAATTCGCATTGGATAACTTCTGTGGAAGAAGAGCTTAATGGTTTCGAAAGAAATAATGTGTGGTATCTAGTACCCAGGCAACAACATCAAGCCGTAATTGGAACTAAATGGGTATTTAGAAACAAGAAGGATCAGAATAGACTTGTCATCAGGAACAAATCCTGTCTAGTCACACAAGGGTACAGATAGGAAGAAGGCATAGATTACGATAATACCTTTACCCCTGTAGCTAGATTAGAACCCATCAGGATATTCCTAGCTTTTGCCACCCATAAGGGCTTTATAGTATATCAAATAGATGTTCAGAGCGTATTCCTGAATGGAGACCTCGCCGAAGAAGCCTATGTTGAACAACCACCAGGGTTTGTCAACACTGAAGGCGGAGACTTAGTATACAGGCTACGGAAAGCACTATGTGGACTTAAGCAAGCACCTAGAGCTTAGTATGAAACCCTGTCCCTGTCTAACTAATAATGGATTTGAGAAACAAAAATCTATTCAAAATACAGGAAGGAGATGACCTGCTAATGGTACAAATATATGTTGATGATATTATATTTGGTTCTACTAACCTTGATATATGTCAAAGGTTCTCTCATCTCATGCAAAGTAAATTTTAAATGAGTATGATGGGAGAACTTAGTTATTTCCTAGGATTACAGGTGAAGCAATTGCCTACATGAATTTTCATCAACTAGGAGAAGTACAACAAGGAGATACTCAACAAGTTTGGTATTAACAACTACAAATCCTCGTCAACCCCCATGAGCACTTACGTGCAAATTAGTGCTGATGAAGCTGGATAGCCAGTTGATCAATCACTCTACAGGAAGCTTATTGGCTCACTCCTATACCTAACGGCTAGCAGGCCCGATATCCAGTTTGCTGTAGGAGTGTGTTCTCGATATCAAGTAGAACCTAAGGAGTCACACTTCACAACAGCCAAATGAATCCTTAAATACATGAAAGGGAGAGTTGATGTAGGATTGTGGTATCATAAGGAAGAAGGATCCGATTTGGTTGGCTACAGCGACTCGGATCTCGGAGGCTGCAAGTTGGACAGGAAGGGTACAAGCGGTACTTGTCACTTTCTTGGACCTAGACTTGTGTCGTGGTTCAGTAAGAAGCAATTGGCCAACTCGTTTTCTACAACTGAGTCAGAATACTATGCCACTGGAAGTTGCTGTATGCAGATTCTCTAGATGCAGCAGCAATTACAAGATTATGAAATCAGTGCCATAGATATGTTAATCATGTACGATAACATGAGTGCAATTGTAATAACGCATAACCCTGTATTGCACTCGTGAACTAAGCATATTGATATGAAGCATCACTTCATCAAGAATCATGTTGAGAATAAGGATGCTCGGATCGAGAAGATTCATACTGACATTCAGTTGGCCAACATCTTTACAAAACCTCTCAACACAACTAGATTCTGTATTCTTCATCAAGAATTGGGAATGCTACAGCCTGACTCCCTATAAGTTTTTACGCTTTTACTCATTAATTGAGGGGAAATGCCGTGAGACCCAAGAATACAGTATCCACATTAATTAACGGTACACTCAGAACCAGTCAAATAATAATAGGATAGTGAAGGCATGAAACCTTCCTACAGATGATGTGTACATTAATTAAGGGGGAATACAGTACGCCCCATAAATGTAGTATTAATCCAAATATTGGTGTAAGAATTGAATCCTCTATGTACCTTTTAAGGGGGAACGCTGTATTGATTCGCGGATATAGCAAATACACTGTAGGATGTCAATTAAATATTATATTACTATATTTATTCAGAAAACGTTTTAAGTCCACGTGCCATGTTTACATTTCAAACGTTTTTATCCTTTAATGCTTTAAAGACACCTGGTCTTCTATATCTCAAATACCGTGATTTTAATAATTTCAAACCACCGTTTCATGCAATAAGGGAAGCCGAACTGTCAGAAGTGGGACCAGTTATCATTTAAAAAACAGATGGATAAGACATACATGTTACTCTAAATCCATACTGTATGTTCATTTTAAAAGGACGGTTCCCATCCCTTAAATCTGACCATTCACTATATGAAACCCTAATCTTCCCTGCACCCTATAAAAGGACTGTATTTTGCTCCCTTAGACTCTTTACACTTTCTGCAATTTTAAATGAGTCTCAAGCAAAATAGTCTACATACTCGCTGTATTTTCTGCAACTTTCTGCAGCTTTCTTCAAAACCTTTTTCTGCGAAAATGTCCACTTCCCAGACTTCCTCCCTCTCCATGAAGAAAATAGAAACTATCATCGACGGAATCATCTTTGCCAGATCTGTAGTTATGGAAAGAATTAATCTCGAATGAGAAGACTTCGTTGGGATGGAACTGGTTGTTTCAAGGGTGAAACAACAAGGGCTATAGCACCTTGCCAGTCGACATGCTGACTTATATGATGAGTACATTGTGGAAGAATTCTATTTGGACACCTCATTTAAGTACTCATCTCAGAGAAAAGGAGGAGAAATTTTTGAGATATCTGCAACTGTTCAAGGGATTCAAGTCTCTCTGAACAAAGACTTGCTGGAAAAGCTTTACAGGCTGTCGTCTGATGGCCTGAGAATGGAAGAACTGGAGACCTTCTGGTCGGATAAATTGTTTACAGCCTACTGTAGGTTGTTCACCGGAGATGAGAATGCACAGAATGTTCATCCCTCATGCCACAAGAAGAACGTCTGCCTGCCCTATGTCTACCTCCATGACTTTTGTGCCCGGGTTGTTGAGAACCGGACAGGAGCCTTTGAGATGTGCACTAACGTTCACTTTCGGATGATCGTAGCCATCATATCCAGAGAAAAGGTTAACTGGTGCCATATTTTGTTGAAGAGGATTCAGGAGGAGGCTGCCAAACCTGAGACTTCAAAGAAATCATACGGCCTCATTCTGAACTATATCCTTTCAAACTGCAGATAAGCAATTTGCCGAATCCAAAAAGATTGGCCCCAGAAATTCATTAGCGCAATAAAGGCCACTGTATTCAACAATTCACCCGTGATTGCTAAGAGGCTGCATCCTCCAGAAATGCCCATGTCAAGTTACCCAAGGGACGTCACTGTGGATCTCGAGCGAGGAGAAGAAAAGAAAGAGAAGTGTCTCTCACCCAATAATACTCTCCTTCAGATACAAGTCGAGAAAGCGTATGAACGCAGTAATGTAGGATTCTTCAGTTTAGAAATTACCTGCGAGCAGTTCACTTTTCTAGACTTAGTCCTGAAGATCAGATCAATCGGACAGAAGTCTCGAAGATAGCCTCTCTATATCTAGATGAAGACATCTAAAGGAAAGTTTTAGCATTATAAAAAATGTGGGAATTGTTGGGGAAAACATTCCTATTTTGATAATTGCCAACATACAGTAAGGTAGTATCAAAGGAGTCAGAATTCTGTTAAGTATGTGTTAGGCGTATTTTTATACGCTTATTTATCATTATTTTGTATTATTTTGGCAAGTAAAATTGCATAAATGAGCTCTTAATGCCTTATTCGTGTATGCTTGACAGGAGATTGGAGTCCGGAAGCTAAAACGAGGCAAAACGGGCGAAAACGGCGAATTTTGGACGTGGGCCGCGGCACACGCAGAGGACCAGCAGGCACCAGAGTAGACTGTACTCTGAGCTGCGGCATAGACATGGTGAGCCGCGGCACAGAAGAAACACACAGCGCCCAGGTTTTAATTTGCACGCCATGTGCCGCGGCACAGATTAAGTGAACCGCGGCACACAGGGCGGTTTTGGCGTGCTCCGCGCGGGTTTGGGCCATTTTGAAGCCAGTTCTCGACCTAATCACACGGACGCGATTTGGAGGCTTCTGGGAGCTATAAATAAGGGTTGAAAGCCTTAATTAAAGGGTTCTGATTTTTGGAGAGCTGGGGGAAGATCGATAAATCTTGGCGGAGGAAAGCAGAAGACATCAAGAGCAGAGGGCGGAAGCCACAAGAACAGAGGAATCCGAGCTCTTCATCTGCGTTTGATTTTCATGCTTTTAATTATTAATTCTGTATTTTCATTATTTAGCATGTCAGGCTAAAACCCTTGTTCTAGGATTTTGATGAAACCTAAGTTTTGACGGATTTGCTTTAGATTATCTATATAATTCCCTTTTCTATTGAGTTTTCCCAATTGATTTTAATGTTTTCAATTGTCTGGCCAATAATTGGATTTTTTTAATTACCTTACTCGAATCGGGAGAGGAGAGTTGGTGAGGAACTATTGGTGAGGACTGTTTTATTCTGTGAGATAGGAATATACTCATAGGAACTACGTGGCCTTTTGGAGATTTTATGCTTTTTGCCTATTGACGAATTAATTCACCTAGGGATAGAGTGCGTTATTCGCCTTTAGAAAAATCTATTGACCTCGGTAGAGGCGGTAGAGTATTTTAGCAATCTTCGCCTTCAATAAATTGGGAAAATCATTAATTTCAGATAATCGAGAGTAAATTCGGATAAACTAAGGTGGATTCATAATCCTAGAATTATTCATCATTTGATTTTACTTCTTTGATCGATCGTTTATACTGTTTAGCCTTTATTAATTCTTTTAGTAATTAATTGCAACCCAAAGCTCGATTGTTCAAATAAAACTAGAATACATAAAAATCGGTAGTTAGTGACTCAGTCCTCGTGGGAACGATACTCACTCATCACTTTATTACTTGTCAACGATAACATGCACTTGCGTTAACGAAAAATCCGCAACAAGTTTTTGGCGCCGTTGCCGGGGACTGAAATTTTTACTAATATCGATTTCAGTATTTCTAGTCTTAGTTTGGACATTTTTTTTCTTATTTTCGTGTATTTTATTTTATTTTATTTGTTCTTCCTTTCAGGATATTTTGCGTAGTGAATGAGAAAATTTGGTAACGAAGGCCTACTACCTTTGGATACCGAACTCGAGCGCACTCTTCGAAGAAACAAGAAGGAGAAACGACAGTTACCAGCAAAAGTCAACATGGCCGATAATATCGAAAATCACGGAGGAAATAATATTGTGCAGCAAGCCAACCGGAAAAGGCACTTCGAGATTATGCTATGCCGCAAATTAACGCAAACTTTTCGGGGATTCGGCGTCCCACCATTCAGGCGAACAACTTCGAAATCAAGCCTGCAATTATTCAGATGGTACAATCGAGCCAGTTCTGTGGTTTGCCGAACGATGACCCCAACGCACACATCGCGTCTTTTCTCGATATTTGTGACACGTTCAAGAACAATGGTGTCACTGACGATGCTATCCGTTTACGGCTTTTCCCTTTTTCTTTGAGGGACAAAGCCAAATTCTGGTTGAATTCTTTACCGCCGGGCTCGATCACGACATGGGCGGAATTAGCGCAAACCTTCCTTGCTAAATTCTTCCCACCTTCAAAGACGGCGAGGTTACGGAACGAGATCACTACTTTTGGTCAATATGATATGGAGTCGCTCCACGAGGCGTGGGAGCGATACAAAGATTTGCTAAGAAGATGCCCGCATCATGGCCTTCCGGACTGGCTTCAGATTCAGACGTTCTATAATGGTTTGAGTGCTTCTACACGCACTCTCGTGGATGCAGCAGCTGGAGGAGCCTTAATGGGAAAAACTATGGCTGAAACACATTCTTTGTTGGAAGCTATGGCCGCAAATGCATATCAATGGCCAGCCAAACGAGTAAATCTGAAGCGAGTCATGGAAATCTCGAATAATGATCCGATCTCTGCACTTTCATCTCAAGTCACCGCTTTGACGCAACAACTTCAAGCATTTTCACATGGTCCTTCTCCCGTTACCATTGAGTCTTGCAATTGGTGTAACGGATCTCACCCTAGCGCGGAGTGCCAAGTCGGAAACCCATTCGAGCAACCCCCAACTGAACAAGCTCAGTTCGTAGGAAACGAAAACTGACAAAATAATCCGTACTCCAACACGTATAATCCGGGATGGCATAATCATCCCAACTTCTCATGGAGAAACGGACAGAACTCGAACCACCCTCCGTTCGCTCAAAACCAACAGCAGCCTCCTCCCGCTCCAAAATTTCTCTCGAGAAAGCAATTGCGAAATTGGCAGCGAATACGAGTCAATTCATGACCCGTACAGAAGCAACATTGCAAAATCATTCTGATTCCATTCGCAACTTGGAAGTCCAACTGGGCCAGATTGCTAATGTGTTGACAGCCCGACCGGAGGGAGCATTGCCAAGTACGACCGAGACAAATCCTAGAGAAAGTCTAAATGCGATCAGTTTGAGAAAGGAGAAGGAGGTATGTGATCATCCCGAGAGGAGTGAAAAGAGAAGTGAAATTGAGGAGAAGAAAAATTTAGCGATAGAGGACTCACAAGATTGGAGACCCTCGATAACGTTTCCGGATAATCCGAAAGCATATGTGTCACCCGTCCCGTTTCCGCAGAGATTACAACAGAAAAAAGCGGACAAGCAATTCTCTAAGTTCCTCGACGTGTTCAAGAAGCTTCATATTAACATTCCATTTGCCGACGCATTGGAGCAAATGCCGAGATACGTTAAATTCATGAAGGAGATCTTGTCAAAGAAAAGAAAACTCGAGGAGTTTGAGACAGTCGCCTTGACGGAGGAGTGCAGCGCGATTCCTCAGAAAAAGCTTCCGCCAAAATTGAAGGATACGGGAAGTTTCAACATACCGTGCACCATGGGGAATCTCTCCTTTAATAAGGCGTTGTGCGATCTCGGTGCTAGTGTTAACCTCATCCCTCTGTCTATTTTCAAAAAGCTGGGAATTGGAGAAGCAAAGCCGACGACGGTCTCCATGCAACTAGCGAATCGATCTATTAAGTATCCGAGGGGAGTGATTGAGGATGTGTTAGTAAAAGTCGATAAATTTATCTTTCCAGCGGATTTTATTGTTCTCGACATGGAGGAAGATCAAGATATCCCGATTATCTTGGGACGACCATTTTTAGCGACCGGCCGAACTCTTATAGATGTGGAAAAAGGGGAATTAACTCTGCGGATTCAAGACGAGCATGTCACTTTCCAAGTGTTCAAATCCTTTTCATGTCCGGGAGGTGTTAATAAGAGCTCACAAAGTGAAAGTGTGGAGGCCGTTGCGAAAGAAAGACACCGAAAAAATCATCGGTCGAAAAACTCAGATTCCGTTTCAGATGGTCCAACTTTTAAGAAAGATGTAGAACGAGTCGCATTTCTAAAGCATGTGAACATGAAATCATCGCCATCTGACCAGCCACAATTGGAAAAGTCTGCTGCTGTCATAAGTTCGGTCATGAAAGAGGAAAATAAGCTGGAAGTCAAACGGACGTCTAGTCATGAGAAAAACGGGTGTTTCAGAAAGTTGTTCTCGTCAAAACCTTTCCGCAACCAATGTTGGGTGTCCGAACCGAAAATCGAATCGTTAAGGACCGATGGTCAAAATTTTAAAACCCCTATTAATGGTTCGATGAACGGGGCGGAGATCAAATGGAGTTTGCGAAAAGTGAACTGATTTTTAAATAGGTCCGGCTGAAGACTATAAACTTAGCGCTTCGCGGGAGGCAACCTGAGTTCTTAGTTGTAGATTTTTGCGTTTCAGTATTTTTCTTGCATTTTTGGATATTTATGTTTCATCATTTTTTGCTTTGATTTGCTGTCCATCTCGTTCTTGACGTGTTCTTCCAAAAGGGAGAAATTTATGCTTGAGCCGCGGCACAAGGCTTGTGAGCCACGGCACACACAAATCGAAAGGGAGAGCTAAACTTTCTGTACTATGTGCCGCGGCACACTTGACCCCTGAGCCGCGGCACATGAAAGCTGAGCCGCGGCCCACGACAAAACAAACGAGCAGGTAAAAAGGGACTGTACTCTGTGCCGCGGCTCACTTAAGCTGAGCCGCGGCACACCTTGCGGAATCTGAACAGCCCAGGTAGTTTGTAACTCTCATTCGGCCGACCACCCCAGGTACACTTCCCTTCCCTTCTTTGCGCGCGCGATCGGACGACCTTCATCTCCCTTCTCCCTCTTGCAATTTTTCTTGCACTCTTCACAATCCAAGCAAGGTATGTCTGAATTTGTAATCTCAATTGTTCTATGAATCGAAAGGTGAAGTTGTGTTATTCATTTGAGGATTGATTATGTTCTTTCTTTCCTTCAAAATTCCTATCAAATTGAGTTGATGACATGATGGTTTTTGATCGATTTTTAATGGTTATTTTTTATTATGACTGAGTTGAATATGTCGGTTGTCATGACGAATGATTAGTGTTGTTGTTGTTGGGGATTTAATCGAGCTATTATCTTATTTGTGCTTCAATTGAACTCATGCCCTTTAAGTGTTTGATGAAATGTCTGAATGAAAAATTGTCTTTGTTAAGGTAATATTTTGAATCTATGTGCAACGTATTCGTTCTGGAATTACAGCAACCCCAACCCTTACACCAAGTTTAAACGTTAAAGTTCAAATTTTATTTTTATCTCACGACTGTGCTATCTCGTTAAATTTGTGAATTACGGCTGGATATCCTTAGCCGAGTGATGACTATTCTCGTTATTGTTCGAGTAAGTAAACTCCAGTGTTTAATTTTTTTTCAGGACTCGCTATGGCTAGGACTAAGAAACTCAGCAAAAGGGCCAGGACTCAGTCGTCCCCCACTCGAGGGGAAACTTCTCGTAGTTGCGCCGAGTCGGAGGCACACCAATTTTCTGACCCGGAGATCCATAAAATCTTCAACGAGAATATTCGACCTCGACCTATGTTGGTCCCCTTTTTAAGTATACTCGATACAGCTTGGAAAATATTTAAGCAACAGGCTGTATGGTTTTCGAATCTGAGTGCGTAGTGGAAGTCTTTAATATAGTAAGTTTCCATCGATACAGCAACTCGGTCTATTCTCCTTTTAGCTTGGAGCGTGCAGGGTTTTACAGTGTATACTTGTATAAAATACAGTTATGAAAACAGTAACGGCGAAAGGTAAATAACACAGTATTTAAGTGGTTCGAGGTAAACCCCTGTACGTCCACTGGTCCTCCACACAGGAGTAAAACGTTTATTATAAATACTGCGTACACAACTATGTATTTATAATCAAACCTATCCTTATATCGTTCACACAGATAGATACAAAGACTGTCGCTTTCAACCGTTCACACAGATTTGGTTAAAGCTTCCTTCTTGACAAGCTTCTTCACACACAGTTCCAAAGCTTCGTCCTTATTCGCCCCACACAGGTCAGAATAACTTGTTGAGTTCACACAGAGCTCAGTTTTTACACAAGGTAAAAGGTAGCTAACCAGGTAAGAACAGCAGTTTTGAATATGAAGTTCTTGAGCAGATGATGACTGTTCTTGAGGTTGAGCACTGTATATCTCTTTGGTTCTTAATTTGCAGAAAGCTTCTGGAGATATGTTTTGCTCTGATGTATATAATGATAGCTTCTTCACTTGGTAACTTCGGTGTGTGTCTATTCTAATCTTCAACGCTCTTATGAGATATATATATAGTCTTCTGAATAATATATCCGTTGAGATAGATCCGTTGGGCAAGATTCCGTGACAACTTGAATAGTTGACTTGAAAGGACCAGGATCCGGATATTGTGGGATTTGAAGATCTCTGACAGCTTCAGTATTTAAATACTTTTATCCTTTCGGTATTTAAATACTTCTTTATCAAACGGTACTTGACTTTAGTGAATACTAAAGATTCCTTTTAAGACGGTCTTCTGTCCTGTTCCGATGTGAATGCTATATCCACTAGTGCTGTAGCCATATTGGAATAGTCTGGCGCTGTATGGAAGGGTGCTGTATTGAGGTTTCGAGACAGCTTCCATACTTGGCGCTTTATTTAGACTTTGTTTTTGTATCTTGGTAGCGTGAAAGCTTTGCTGTATACTGGCGCTATGATAAGGTCTTCGATACAGGATTGCAACTTCAACCGGCTTTCGATACAGGGCTTGCTATATCAAGCTTTTGTTGTTTGGCAATTATCAAAACAATATTATTTATCCCAACAACCTATGATCCCGGAGAGGGGATTCACCCGAGCTCCCCAGGACGGGGAGCTGCTGACCATGATAGACGAGATGGGGTGGGCCCGATTCGCTGCACCCCCCGAGCCAGCAGTGATATCGATAGTGCAGGAGTTCTATGCCAGCGCGTTATTGAAGCACATTCGGGTAGGCCAGATGTTGCAGCAGTCAGACACTCGGACTCAGGTTGATGTCTGAGGTATTACGGTGGATTTTTCTGTAGCTGCTATTCGGAGGTTATTTGAGCTGCCAGTGGTAGATGAGACGGCTTATGCGCGAGTTATGGATAGCCTCACGAAGGAGGCTCTGCTCGAGACTCTTACGCAGCCCGACTCCGACTGGGAGCAGCGCGCACTGGGTTCTTCCACTTTCTACTTTAAGAGCTCGCGCCTCAGTCGGCTCGGGCGTGCCTGGCTATATTTTATCTGCGCTCGTATAGACCCCACCTCTCAGATCCGCACTGTTTTTCTCTCCCGAGCCCGGACATTATATTCTATCACCTCCAGGCTGCGATTCGATGTGGCTCCTCTCCTGGTCCGATCTATCTTTCAGTGTATTCAGGGAGGGGCCAAGACGGGGCTGAAGCACCCCTCGCTTATTTGCGCTCTGTGCCGGCAGTCGGGGATGACGTGGTCGGACGACGAGCCGATGCTAGCTCCCCAGGGCCCGATTGATCACCGCATCATTTCTCATTTCGATCAGTGGGGAGGAGCGCCGGCACACGCTCGGGGGCGAGGATTTTTACTTGATGAGGCCCACCAGGGGTCCCCCGAGCCTCTTCTGCTGACACAGGAGCAGGCAGATGCCAGCCCGCCGCCCGACAGAGAGCACTTGCAGGCGATGTTCGACGGGCTGAGAGAGGATATGAAGAGAGAGAGAGGATATGAGGAGAGAGAGAGGAGATGAGGAGAGAGAGAGAGAGCCTTCTGGCTGAGATGAGA
Source organism: Orobanche coerulescens (assembly GCA_033398695.1). Lineage (NCBI taxonomy): Eukaryota > Viridiplantae > Streptophyta > Magnoliopsida > Lamiales > Orobanchaceae > Orobanche > Orobanche coerulescens. The sequence continues at coordinate 97,906,926 of CM065818.1, read as the reverse complement.
GAGGAGAGGCGGACGGAGAGGGAGAGCATCATTACTGCCGTCAGGGATGAGATGCGAGAGCAGGCCCGCCGGGCCAACCGGCGTGAGGCGAGGCGTCTGGCAGCGAGGGACACCTACCACCAGGAGCACCTTGCCGCATGGACGGCCCACATTTTGCACCCGGACGTGCCATTTATTGCACCTGCTCGCCCAGCCACACCACCCTCCTCGCCGGATGACGCCGGCACCAGCTCGTGAGAGGACTGGAGGGGAGTACTTGACCTTTCACTTTTATTGCATATTATATTGTGTCCATTAAGGTCAATGTACATCCTAAGTTTGGGGGGGTCTATTTCTGTTGCTACATTTACTGCTGTACTTGTTTCGTTGCACTTTTTGTTATTTTTAGTTATCTTTTTGTCGATAGCCTTGCTTGTCATGATTTTACTCTTATTCGTGAATTTTTCGTGCTTCTATTTGTGTAATACTGATGTTACGACACTGTTTTTCTCTCTGAAGAAACGGTCGAGTTTTAGTAGAGTTGTAGTCAGTGATTTCTGTTTCTGCTAAGTCCTCATTTAGGTTCGAAATTTTTTCGTGATTGTAGAGGTCTTAGCGGATAAGAGAGGATACATACGTGTTTTAAAATCACCGTCGATATGTTTGGTTACATTTTTCGGTTAGCTAGTCGTCCAGTAACATAAGTTGTGTTGGCACTTTCTTTGAGTTTTAGAGTCGGACAGTTTTTCCCCAAAAGTCGAGATAATTTTTGTTCTATGATGGGAAGTTTAGTAACCGGGGGTATTCACGTGACCCGTTGTTTGCTCTCGCGTAAAACGATGACCCTGATTAGACTAGTGGTTTAGAGATTTCGCATGTACCGAAGACGGGAAGCCTAGTAATCGGGGGTATTCACGTGACTCGTTGTTTACTCTCGCGTAAAACAGCGACCTTGATTCGGACATGCGGGAATAGCTATTCGAGTTGTTTCTCCGCTGTGGAGGGGAACTTAGTAATTAGAAGCATCCATGTGCCCCATGAGTGTCTTTTATGACAAACGGTTTCCCAATACATGAGAATGGAAGTTCCACCCTAGGATTATCCCGATGAAATATCCCGAGATCCGAACCTAGTGGTCAACTCGAATCAATTTCTTGAGCATATATATAAGGGAATACTATCCGAGGATTATTTTTTGATGAAACTCGTAAATTTTTTGCCATTATACTGTGGAACGGGGCGAATTAGCTTGTTTATTTTAACCTTTCATATTGACGGTCGATTAAATTCACATTTGTTAATCTTTGAGCTGGATTATCTTCATGAACGAGTGATTAGGACTGAACTTGGTTACTTTGCGGAATCAGTGTTCTGAGTGTAGCTCGCTATTACGATACTCGTATTATTCAGAGAGAAATTCAGGATAGTATTGATTAGGTTGAGCACTATGAGTTGCACGATTATTCATGATATTCTTTTGTTGAAATTAATTCTTTTTGCTTGAGGACAAGCAAAGGCTCAAGTTTGGGGGTATTTGTTAGGCGTATTTTTATACGCTTATTTATCATTACTTTGTATTATTTTGGCAAGTAAAATTGCATAAATGAGTTCTTAATGCCTTATTCGTGTATGTTTGACAGGAGATTGGAGTCCGGAAGCTAAAACGAGGCAAAACGGGCGAAAACGGCGAATTTTGGCCGTGGGCCGCGACACACGCAGAGGACCAGCAAGCACCAGAGTAGACTGTACTCTGAGCCGCAGCACAGACATGGTGAGCCGCGGCACAGAAGAAACACATAGCGCCCAGGTTTTAATTTGCACGCCATGTGCCGCCGCACAAATTAAGTGAGCCGCGGCACACAGGGAGGTTTTGGCGTGCTCCGCGCGGGTTTGGGCCGTTTTGAAGCCAGTTCTCGACCTAATCACACGGACGCGATTTGGAGGCTTCTAGGAGCTATAAATAAGGGTTGAAGGCCTTAATTAAAGGGTTCTGATTTTTGGAGAGCTGGGGGAAGATCGATAAATCTTGGAGGAGGAAAGCAGAAGACATCAAGAGCAGAGGGCGGAAGCCAGAAGAACGGATGAATCCGAGCTCTTCATTTGCGTTTGATTTTCATGCTTTTAATTATTAATTCTGTATTTTCATTATTTAGCATGTCAGGCTAAAACCCTTGTTCTAGGATTTTGATGAAACCTAAGTTTTGACGGATTTGCTTTAGATTATCTATATAATTCCCTTTTCTATTGAGTTTTCCCAATTGATTTTAATGCTTTCAATTGTCTGGCCAATAATTGGATTGTTTTAATTACCTTACTCGAATCGGGAGAGGAGAGTTGGTGAGGAACTATTGGTGAAGACCGTTTTATTCTGTGAGATAGGAATATACTCATAGGAACTATGTGGCCTTTTGGAGATTTTATGCTTTTTGCCTATTGACGAATTAATTCACCTAGGGATAGAGTGCGTTATTCGCCTTTATAAAAATCTATTGACCTCGGGAGAGGCGGTAGAGTATTTTAGCAATCTTCGCCTTCAATAAATTGGGAAAATCATTAATTTCAGATAATCGAGAGTAAATTCGGATAAACTGAGGTGGATTCATAATCCTAGAATTATTCATCATTTGATTTTCCTTCTTTGATCGATCGTTTATACTGTTTAGCCTTTATTAATTCTTTTAGTAATTAATTGCAACCCAAAGTTCGATTGTTCAGATAAAACTAGAATACATAAAAATCGGTAGTTAGTGACTCAGTCCTCGTGGGAACGATACTCACTCATCACTTTATTACTTGTCAACGATAACGTGCACTTGCGTTAACGAAAAATCCGCAACAGTATGGAAGCTGATAGGACTATCTATACAGTCCATCCCTACAGCAAAGAGATCTTCTACAGTCCATCCTAAAGAGTCCTCATCATACAACAAAGCGACTTAACGCATTGGATACAACATATAGGCTGAAGATGTTTTACTTAGGAAAAGTAAAACGTATCCAACAGGACTGAACAAAAGAAGCTTTTAACCATTGTGAGATAAACATTGTCATAAAATATTCACGGTTAAAGCAACATTTATTCCTGATAGGACAATATTTAATACAGCCGCAGAGAGACAAGTCTGAACGCTTTGAAGAGCATTTAATGCAAAGACAGAAAGGATGTCTGAAGCATTAAATGTGATATGCTTTAACTCAAACATTCAGCAGCCACCAATCAAGAGACGGACGTCAACATCTCACTAACCAACAATAGCTACATTTATAACGGATGAAATTCCAAGTTTATAAATAGCCCGAAGTAAGAGGACTTCATACACATATTATTCATTATCGCGAAAGCTCTGGCAGATTACTCTGACATTCTAGCGATTACAAAGAAGTATATTTCGTGAGCATATAGCAGTATCTAAGTGAAGAAATATACCAAGTCTTCAATGTAAACAGCATAGCATACAACGATCGTTCTTCAAATATAAAGCTGTTGTTTGAAGATCTATTCTACCGTTTACCATTGAGATTCCTGTGTGGACTAAAGATCCTTGCGTATTCCGACTTGTGCGGGAAGAATAGCATTGAAGATGAAGCTTCGATATCTATGAGAAGAATCAAGTCGAAAGAGCTCAATCAATCTGTGTGAACGACCCAAAGCTACAATCCCTGTATCAATCTGTGTGAACTATACAAAGATGGGTTTAGTTAAAGTCACGTAGTTATGTACGTATTGATTTTAATAAACTCTTTACTCTTATGTGTAGGACCAGTGGACGTAGAGGGGTTTACCTCAAACCTCTTTAAACTTTATGTTATTTACTTTCTATCTTTATTGTTTTCAGTCTATTGTGATTTATCTAGTATCACTGTTAAAACCGGTACGCATCAAGCAAATAGGAGAACACCTAGTTGTTGTATTTACAGCAACTCACACAACATACTTCCGCTATGCAAATTAACTTCGAAAAACGTACAGCTTATTATACGCTAACTTCCTAAGCTGTTTATTATATACTTAGTGGGGAACACATTAAGTGATACCCTTGTGTTTGCAATGAATTATTGTCTATTAACTCCTCAAAAAACCATCTATTTATAGCCTTTAGGAGCCAAGTGACCATTATCATATTTCTCCTCATTAATGTACATTACACAGTGTCTCTTGCGTACGTTAATGGCATAGCGGTCTTAATCATCTGATTGTAGCAGGAGTAAGATCAGTCCAGTGACATCCAGTAACTTATGCGTTTTATGTTGCGTACGCTATACTCTGTGAGTTGCATACATTAGATATGTCATCAATTAGTCATTGGATGGTTGACCTTGTAGATGTTAGGAATATGCCCTCGAGTGTCATTCAGAGAATGTATGAGAGAGACTATTGCACTTGTTATTATTTAAATTCTTATTAAAATGCAATCGGTTGTTTCTTTATTTACTGGTAGGTAGTGGCATTCCCGACTCGTAAATATATATATATATATATATATATATATATAGAAACTCGTCCGTGTATTTGAGAGCAAATATACCACTCCTTGTTAGATAAGGGGATTGTCACTGGAAGTGTTTATGGCTCAAATACTTAATTGTTCGCAAGTTGATGAAACTTAATTTGGCGTTAAGTTTATGAGAAGACTTGTATAACGTCTTCTTTGACTTGGAAAGTGTTTGTCGTCACTAATGGTTAGTGGAAAAACACGTTGTAGGTATGCTAATGTGATTAGTATACTCGAACTGACTCACTTTCGATTCGTCACATGGATTTCACTCCGAGACAGTTAATGACGAAATCGAGAAATTGCGATAGGTATTTGAGAAACTTTGACTTGAGGATTTAGTAGGGATGTGCTTGTGACGTTAAGATTTTCACTAGAGGAGTTCGACCCAGAAAACCGAAAGGTGGAGGTCAACCTCGACATGCATCTTGACGGGCAAGTAGAAAGTTCTACTAAATACCAAGATAGAATTCTTTCTCCTGTAAGTGAACTGGTATATGTCCTATGTGGTTATTGGCAGCTAAGATCATAAGTCTTTGGCCAAAGCATTGGAGCTAGTTGTATTAGATACACGAGAGCTCCGTGATCTCGATTTGCATTAAATCCGGCATAACATTAAGTACAGATAGGGTTTGACTGACCGTGGCCCTGTAACTTGATCGAGACATTTGAAAGAAGGGTTTATATGTATTCTGGTATTCACGACAGAATGGCTCTTGAATGATCCATATCATTCGTTCTTAGTAAGGTTATAGGGTAGGCCGCGGGACTGGTAAACCAAACCAAACCAAACATACCCAGTTTATCCCGCTCAGAGCAGGGTCTGGGGAGGGTAAGATGTACGCAGACCATGCCCCTACTTATTACGGTAGGAAGGCTGTTTCCATGCAGACCATGCCGCGGGACTGGTAGGTGGTACTATAACTCTTTGGTTCCTGCCATTGCTTACTGAGACGGACCTACCGAGTCGCGCATTAGGGAAACGACGAAATAATCTGAACTGGACCTCTTATTGTGAATTTTAGACATTGGATGTCTTATTTAATTTATTGGATAAAATAAACCGGTCTAGTGAATTAAATAAGTTAATAGGTAATTAATTTAGTTCATTAATAATTATTTCTTAGAGAAATAATATTTTAATATAATTAATTAATTGAATAACGAATTGTATTAATTTTATTTGAGAAGAACGAAGGTGTATCAGTCGGACTAGACATACGATGATCCGTTTTATGGATCGAAATGAACCAATTCCTCCTCAATCATGTCTTGGCCGCCGCCCCCACTACCATGAAGCTTCATGGTAGTTTTTTTTGTCCATGGTTGCCTAATGGTTCCAAAATGTGGGGTTGAGAATCATTTACTTTGTGAATTATTTGTTAAAGGGATTTTGGTATTATGTGTGGACCTTACTTATTTAAACTAACACCACCATAATCATCCTCACACTTTTGAAGAGGAAAAGTCGGCCACATTGAGAAGAGTGAGAATGTTCATTTTGTTCAACTTGATATACTCTTAGAGTGACAAAGAAAATCAAGAATAAAAATATATCACTTGGAGTGATCATAAGAAAATCAAGAACAAAATATATATCACTTGGAGTGACCATATTCTTGAGAGATAAATTCATACTACTCTTTTCTAGCGGTATCTTAGAGGATAATTGAGTGAGTAGTTATTCTGATCATCTCCCTGCACGTGGCTGGTAGAGACGTGGTGCTCTTGGCGTTTGGATCATCCAGGACTTATCAAATAGGATTTGTGGTCATCGGCATCAAAATTAGCATTCAATCAAAGGACTACAAGGGTATGTTTTCATATCTTAACTCTTGTCCATTTATATTCGTATATATGATCCATCATCGGTCCTCTTTAGGGGTTCGGTTAAAATTGTTTTTGCTTCCGTTGCACCTTCGTTTTAGGAACCGAATCTCAACAGTGGTATCAGAGCCAGGTCTTCCGATCGTATATACGATATTTGGCATTTGGAATGCTTGATTGAATGATTTATGATTTGGAAATGTTTTAATCATTTTATATGTTTAATTGTCGCTGTAGTTGTATTTTTTGTAAATTTATATCAAAATATAAAACTTCAAAATATCTTGGAAATACGATTTAATTGATGATATGAAAGTTGAAAAATATTGATATTAGATATCGGGTCAAAATCGAGCCCTGGGATGTCGTTGGACGGACAATAGTCAAATTTCTGGGCTGTTGGAAACAAACACAGCCATGTCATTGGCTGTGTTACTCGCCAGATTGTTTGACATGGCCGTGTAATCCCAGTGACACGCCGTGTCACTTTTTAGACTTGTTTGAGACTCAATTTTTTCGTGTATTCCAAAAAATTAATTTACCGCATTTTAAATTGTGTTTAATTTGATTAAAATGGAATATGGTATTTTGTTTTAAAAGGGAAAATTGATTTGTTGGAATAATTATGATTGACTGTATTACTTTGAACAAATTAATATTACTGATTATGTGAATTGATTAGATTAATTCTACTAAATAGTAAATTTTATACATTGGTTGGATCAAAATATCAAATTACTCATTTAAAACAAAATCTATTTATTTAGTATTTACTAGATGAATGCATGTGAATGGTGATGTAGTTCATGAACCTAGTTTTGAATCGTTTATTTTATTCGATTGAGTTGTAAAGGCCGTTTTGAGCTCATTTATTTTACTAGAGAAATTTGTATAATAGGATTGTAATATCCTAGAATTTCACTATGAATTTTTCATATTATTTTATCAGGGATGTACTGTACAGAGTGGGACCGACACGATATGAGTGGATAATTTTGGAAACTGTGACAGTCGTGCCAGTATATCTATCAAGGTTATTTTGATTCTAGGATATTACATGCTTGGTGTGTTTTCGATGTCGGATATACCGTATGAGTATTTGCATGATTTCCGTACTTGGTCGACAGTTGTAATTGATGATATCGTGCATCAGACGTACCGTATGAGAATATTTTTGGGATTTCGTATATGTGTTCAGTATGTCGTATGTTCATATTTTTTATGTCGAGACGTTGGACAGGAATTGATGGAAATGGCTAAGTATGGATCTGTTAACGTACGTTAAAACTTTGAGATAACATACGCTAAGTGGTACGTGTTACGTACGTTATGCGTAAGGTATTACGTACGTAACAAGAGGAATCAGACAGTTGGGCTCAGTGTCGGTAACTTTCAGTGCGGATGTGGATAGGTGAGTCAACGGATGGAGTTACGTACGTTATACAGGGTGTATTACATACGTAATACGAGTATAATACTATAGCAAGTCAACGTACGTATTACGTACGCAACGGAATAAGTGTTACGTACGTTATGGGGCGATTGGCCGAGTCGTGGCCGAGAGGACCTGTAGTGGCCGAGCATGGTCGACAGTGACTCGCGGAGATGGCCGATCACGGTCGGCAGTGACTCGCTGGGGGCTAGGACTGGCCGATTACGTACGTAGGCTGTGGCCGGTTACGGCCGTAAGGGCCGGTTACGTACGTAAGGACCTGCTGGTTACGTACGTAAGGCTGTCGGCCAAACTGGACAGTAAGATAGGCCACGGCCGGTTACGTACGTAAGCCCCAGCCGGTTACGTACGTAAGGTGCCGGCAGGTCTCGGCCTATATAAGGCCTGGACCGAGTCATCCTTGCCATTTTTCATTTTTCTTCGTTCCTTCCGCGATTTGTTCAGCAAAGATGATGGTTTTGAGTAGAATCAACTTATAACAACATGTTTTGGAAGTTGGAATCATGGATTAACATCATCTTCCACCCGGATCGAAGGTAAGAACACCTAAACTTTTGGTTTTTGGATGTTCTTGAGGTTTCTTGGTGTTTTGGCCGATTTGCTTCGTTTTGATTCATATTATTGATAGAACTTGATTGTATACTCGTAATCATTCAATACTCTTGAAGTTTTGTGGAACGAATTCGAGTATTTATTTGAATAATCGATTGAATTGGACTATGCCTTCAAAGTGTTCGATGAAATGTCTCAATGAGTAGAACTTGGAAAATTCTACACGTTTTCGTATGAATGATGGTTGAATTGATATTGTTGTGATGATTCTTGGTATTTACGAGAATTTTGTTAAGGAAAGATAATGAATTGGTGATCAAATGATTCGATTATGTTGTTATAATTATGGAATCGTAATATTCTCGATGTTCTTGGTAGTTTGTTGCGATTCATGATGTTATGAGAAGTATATATGTTGAAGACATTGTTAGGACTATTGAACACCGAATTTCGGCTTGTGTTCGTATTATTAAGGGTTGATACGGTTTGGTTTCGTATGATCGAGATGTCGTTGAACCATCGAGTTTGATTAGTTGGTCATTTCGGTTGTTGATTGTTATTGAACGTATCGTTAATTGATTATCGCATTAGGTTACGTTTAGTGATCGTTGAAGTTAACCATTGTGCTTCGGACGAGTCGGGGCTGAGGAGCTTGTAGATGAAGATGGCGGGATTGATAGCGGCTTCGTCGAATTGGTATCAAGGCAAGTTATGCTTGCTCAGTTCATAATGTTAATAAATGATTTCGTTTTCATTTCATTTATGATTCATATATCAATGGCATTATGGAATATATGAATTGTCGGAATGGTGGTATGTATGGTATTTTTGGACTAAGATAAATCATAATGTATATGATTTTAAGGATGTCTAGTGGAAATGGGAACATGAATTATAATTTGGTTTATTGCATGAGAAGTTGGATATCAAGGTTAATTATCGTGTCGATGTTGAACTCGGGATGGTGGTTTGGTATTAGTTATGAACTATACTTCATTTTGGATTGTCGGATAAACCGTGTATTCGTTCAGGGCGGTTGGCCGTGGAAAGGTTGGCATCTCCAGCTTGAGGTAAATTAATATTGTTAGATTATGATAATCATCATGTTGCATTATTGCATGTGTGTGTTAATATTTCATGCGGTGAATGTGCACCATTATTTTTTACGTTTTGTGACGTGCTCTTTCTTTGAGCCGTAATTTGTGGGGCTGATGTGTTGGGCATATAACCTATATGATACCCGAATGGAAATTTGTTAGGGGATAAGACCTAAATGGCACCTATGTCCGGAGTATTCCTGAGTAGATGCTTCCGTGACCCTCGGCTGCTGCCTTGGGAGTTTATGTGATATTGTCCGGAGTATTCCTGAGTAGATGCTTCCATGACCCTTGGCTGCTGCCTTGGGAGTTTATGTGCTATTATTATATGCATTGTTGAGCATGCTATGAACTGTTGTCTGACGGAATACGACATTGTGGTCGTGTCGGTCTTTCATGATCGAGTTATTGTTTCCCTCTTGGAAAATCTTCTGATCCTTGTTGGATATACGTTTCTTCGAGATTGGTTGTCATGTTGTATCGTGGCATATCTGGAGTCAGATACGTTCTGATCGTTCATGTGTAGGATTTTCGGGACGGGCACGTGTAGCATATGTTGGGTTCGACCTCATATTGAACCGTGCACACGAGACGTACTTCGTGAGGCTGATTAGGTACGAGACCAGACGTGTATTGATCAATACCGTGGTTGGATTGTACACGGACACATGTCCGGATCGAGCGTATCGTGGCGTCCATCTTGAGTCTTATTCATTGGTCGTTCACAGTCCATGTGTAATTGGATCTGTTCGATATTTGGATTGTCTTTGAAATCCTGTATATCTGATTTGTATATGGTTGACGATTTTATTCTGTCGTGTATCCGTCGCCGTTGAACCTTTACTAATCTCGTTCGGAGTTACCATATCGATGGTCAACTCATTGATATCGATCCTTTATAAATCTCGTTTGGAGTTCACCCTGTCATTGGTAATCTCGTTCGTTATTGATCCTTATTGATTCCGTTTGAGAGTTCTCATCGTTGGTATTCTTGGTTATTAGTTCTTGATTGATGTTATTGGAGTTTACCATGTCGTCGGTATTCTGGGTTGTCGATTTCTTATTGGTCTTGTTGGAGTTTATCGTATCGTCGGTATTCTCGGTTATTGATTCTTCATTGATCCTTACCGTGTCGTCGGTATTCTCGATTATTGATTCTTCGTTGATCCTTACCGTGTCATCGGTATTCTCAGTTGTCGACCTTTTATTGATCTTGTTGGGATTTGCCGTATTGCCGATATTTTCGGTTATTGATTCTTCATTGATCTTGTTGGAGTCACCGTGTCGTCAGTATTCTCGGTTATTGATTCTTCATTGATCTTGTTGGAGTTACCACATTATGGTATTCTCATTCGTGGTTGATCCTTTGTCGATCTTGTGTGGAAATATCATGTCATTGATATTTCCGTTGTGATGCATTGATTGTTTATCATTATTGATTGTGTGAGAATTCATGCTTTGTATTGATATCCAGGACCAGCCACTATTTCAGGATAGTTGATTTGCAGATGTATCGTGTGATATCGGTTTCTATCAGTGTTGGGATCCAATTGTGCGACCCAGCCAGCAGAATTGAACTTGGCCAGATTATTCTATACTCGAGATATGTTTATGTTTGGACATCTTGGTAGTGTTTCGGATACAGTATAGGTGATTACTTTTGAATTCGTTCATTACTTAGGGACGCGGGACGTGGATTATGGTAAGAACTGATTTGATATGGATTGTGATGGATTAGTAAGGTTACACTGGATTTATCATTGCCTTATGATTACATTGATATGTATTGTTTTTGAGATGTGATCGTTATCATTGTTGAGTATTATGGCTGACCCTGTCGTGGGCTTTATCTTTTAGGTACTCGGAGTTCGATCTAGTAGCGGTCGTGAAGGGATGAGCTTTCCGGTGATACTGGCTATGGCGTGATTGTTCGGATTGTGTATTCTTTTCTGGTTTTTCTAATTCCGCTGCAAATGTATTTAATTATGTGTTTAATCCGCTGCGTGTGTATATTTTAAAATGGCTTTCGTTATTCTTTGAATTGTGTTTTCATCCGCTGCGTGTGTGTGTACTTTCAAAGGGCCTTTTTGCATTTTTAAACGTTTGCGAAAATGATTTTAGCCTTGTGGGTTCCAATATGGGCCCCACGGCGCTGTAATATTCCCGGTCGGTTTTGGGGGTGTTACAGAAGATGGTATTGGAGCTTGGGTTTCGTAAAACCCGGGCGTGTGTGTTATGTGGCTCTACCGGTGCGGTAGTAGCGTGACTTTTGAAAATGATTCTCTAACTTTTGAGTCAAACTGATTTTGGAGGTTTCAAAATTTTTGAAATATTTTCAAATTGCTGTATTTGCGATGCGGGTGTATTGTTAGTGTGTTGAGACTTTGTATGGGAGTCGTATGCTGGTATCACGGAAGATCATCGACTTCACGGACCTGTAAGTATGTTCTTTTAGTTATTTCAGTTTTGATGATGATTATTTGAGTATGGTGTCGTGATTTTGAGATATTTCGGGATTGAGATACTGATTATGACAGGTGTTGAGTTTCGAGGACGAAACTTATTTAAGTGGGTATATATGTAATATCCTAGAATTTCACTATGAATTTTTCACATTATTTTATCTGGGATGTACTGTACAGAGTGGGACCGACACGATATGAGTGGATAATTTTGGAAACCGTGACAGTCGTGCCAGTATGTCTATCGAGGTTATTTTGATTCTAGGATATTACATGTTTGGTGTGTTTTCGATGTTGGATATACCGTATGAATATTTGTATGATTTCCGTACTTGGTCGACAGTTGTAATTGAGGATAACGTGCATCAGACGCACCGTATGAGAATATTTTTGGGATTTCGTATATGTGTTCAGTATGTCGTATGTTCATATTAGTTATGTCGAGACATTGGACAGGAATTGCTGGAAATGGCTAAGTATGGATCTGTTAACGTACGTTAAGACTTTGAGATAACGTACGCTAAGTGGTACGTGTTACGTACGTTATGCGTAAGGTATTATGTACGTAACAAGAGGAATCGGACAGTTGGGCCCGGTGTCGGCAGCTTTCGGCGTGGATGTGGACAGGTGAGTCAACGGATGGAGTTACGTACGTTATACAGGGTGTATTACGTACGTAATATGAGTATAATACTGTAGCAAGTCAACGTACGTGTTACGTACGCAACGGAATAAGTGTTACGTACGTTACGGGACGGCTGGCCGAGTCGTGGCCGAGAGGACCTGTAGTGGCCGAGCATGGTCGACAGTGACTCGCGGGGATAGCCGATCACGGTCGGCATTGACTCGCTGGCGGCTAGGACTGGCCGATTCCGTACGTAGGCTGTGGCCGGTTACGGCCGTAAGGGCCGCTTACGTACGTAAGGACCCGGCGGTTACGTACGTAAGGCTGTCGGCCAAACTAGATAGTAAGGTAGGCCACGGCCGGTTACGTACGTAAGCCCCGGCCGGTTACATACGTAAGGTGCCGGCAGGTCTCGGCCTATATAAGGCCTGCACCGAGTCATCCTTGCCATTTTTCATTTTTCTTCGTTCCTTCCGCAATTTCTTCAGCAAAGATGATGGTTTTGAGTAGAATCAACTTATAACAACATGTTTTGGAAGTTGGAATCATGGATTAACATCATCTTTGTAATATCCACAATTTTCAATTTCCAGTAATTTCTTTTTTTCAGCGGAAGTCCGTTTTGACGACTCGCTCATGACCGTTTCATCATTCTGAGAATGATTAATTCTGCACTTTTTGACATCCGAGTTCGTTTTGGTGTCGTTTTGTTGAGTTCCGTGCTTTTTAGCGACTTTTCCGCGCTTGAGTTCGATTCTTGCGAATCTCGTTCGAAACTGCTGTTTCGAGTTTCCTGTAAGTCCGTTTAACTTCGTTAGACGTGTTGTGAACTTCGGTTTGGTTATTCGATCACGTATCGTGATTTCCGGGCGTTTTGGGCCATTTTGTAATTTCTTAAAAGTTGCGGGTATCCGTATCTGTAATTGTTGTCTCGACCCGTTTCTTGGTCGCGTATAATTAATTATTGCATTATGTTTTCATTTCGGGTCGTTGATGTCGTCCGCGAACTTTTCGTCGTGTTCGTTCCGTGCGTTTACGGAAATCGAGTCGTCGAGCCCTGGTGTTCGAGCACTGGCCGGACGGTTGCGGGACTGGCCGGACGATTGCGGGCACCGGCCGGACGGGTGCGGCAGGAACCGGCATAGCGCACGCTATCGGCTGGCCTAACGCACGCTATCGGGTCTGGACAGTGGAGTCCAGGGGTTCTGGAATCGGTCAGGCTCGGCAGGTAGCGCACGCTACTGTCGGGCATTGCGCACGCTACGACCGACAGGTAGCGCGCGCTACGGCCGGAAGGCTGCGCATGCTACCTGGCCGAGTCAGTAGGGCAGTGTGGGCACTGGACTGCGGCCTGGGCCGATAACGCATGCTAGCTCGGCAGCCTAGCGCGCGCTAGTCCGACCCAGTATAAATGTGACAGAGCAGTCACATTTCCTCTCGTTTTTCATTTCCTCTCTTTCTCTTCCGCGGCTGGAGCCTTGGGGATTCCGAATCCATGTTGTTGAACAAAAAACCCACGAAGTTCTTGAGTTCATAACATCAATCAATCATCCGTTATCGTCCTTTGATCCAGCGAATCAAGGTAATCTTCCTTAGAACCCTAATTTCGTGAATTTGGGGGTTTTTGCATTTTTGTCCGATTCGTTCCGTGTTTTTGATTAATTCATGATGGGTATAATTAATATTGGTAGTATTCTTGCGTTTAACATCATTTAATCCATTGTTCTTCGTCGAATCGAAGTATATTTCTTGATTTCCTTCGAATCGACTTTTTGGGGGATTTGTTCCCGATCTTGTTTTCCATCCGTTTTTGTTGGATAGATTGTGGTTAAATGATGTTGTTAAACATATTCTATGGATTTATATCCATATTTCAACTTGGAATTCCGTTTTCGTGTTTTGTCGGGACGAATCGTGTTCTTGGCCGTTTTGGGGAAAACACTTGAACATTCGTCGTTCGTTCTTTGAATTCAACGGCTTTTAGTCATGCTATGGAATTCATTTTCATTGTTGTTATTGTCCTCCGTATTTTATGACCGCGAGTTGGCGATCGGTGGAGTCGGCGGGTTCGTAGTCGGTTTGTGCCAACCTACTTCGGTCGTTTCTCCGCGTTGTGGTTGTTCGAGGCAAGTACCTTGCCCATACTATTCTTCTTTTGTGGATATGATAATTGGTGATCATCTAAATGTGTTTGTTTGGTCATTTGAAAATTATTTTTAAAAGATTCGATTAGCCTTGTTAAAGGCTCTCTTTCAAAACGCGTGTGCTTTGTAAGTGTGTGGGTTGTAAGTGACTACGTGTATCCTTTGGATATATTTGGAGTTGATGTGGTGTTTGATAATGTGTGTGTACGTATATGGCTTCATTGCAGTGTATTGCGATTTTGACATGATGTGATGTTAGTTGTTATTCCTTTGAAAGGAGGTTGCGATGCTTAATGTTGTTTTGTTTCATAATCGATTATTGTTGTGTGCTTATTATACGTGATGTGCCTCCGGGTAGGATTATTGAATCTCCGGGATCCATACTTGCTAGTATGGGTCGGGCCAGACCGTAGGGTTATCCAATCCGGGTATGTCTTGCGGGGACTCCGAGGTTCGTGGCTTGTTAGCCCGATGCCGGGATAACTAGTGGGGTTATCATCGGGTATGTCTTGCGGGGACTCCGAGGTTCGTGGCTTGTTAGCCCGATGCCGGGATAACTTATGGTTGTGATATGTGTGTGATTTGTTTAGCTAGCCAGCTCGGGAGGGTCTTTCGAGGCCTCGGGCGGGATCAATGGTATTACCCTGTTCCCAAGGCGATGCATGTGTTGTGATTTATTTAGCTAGCCAGCTCGGGAGGGTCCTTTGAGGCCTCGGGCGGGATCAATGGTATTACCCTGTTCCCAAGGCGATGCGCGTGCGCGATTATGTTTTGTTGATTTTTATGTCCGTCGAGGACACGCGATGTTGGGCTCTGGCCCTGTAAATTGTTATCGGTTTTCTATTTGTGAAAACAAAACCTTTGGGCTGTGACCCCTGTTGATTTTTGGAAAGAGAAGGATTCGGAAATCCTAAATTGTTTTCTATTAAAACTCTCGATGGCATTTTAAACTGTTTTATAAATTATTTCCCTTGATTTGTGATCTTTCGGTTTTGGAATATTTTACCAAACTCATGCCTCAGGAAGTGCTTTTCGTTACGTTTGGAACTCTGAAGATTCCTGGTTATTGTTATTCGTGGAATGTGGTATGGCTCGTATTTGCACTTTGTTCTTGCACTAGCAAAACAGTGGAGTTTTGCTAACCCCCGAGTATTCGGGGGGTGGATGTCTATTTTTGCATTCAGGTTTTGGAGCATAGCACAGGGTCGGCACGAAGGATGATGAAAGATGAACAATACTAATCACACGAGGACCCGTTGATGTCATATTGGTCTAGTTGTATTTTCTTTTCCGCTACAGTATCTTTTCCCCGTTGTACGGGAGTTTATCGTATTTTGACCCCTGCGTGGGTATGTGTTTGGAATTGAGTTGTATGTTATTATTGAAAGACCAAATCGGTTTACTGAGTCATTTTAGCCTTAAAGGCGATGTTTAGATGTTTGATTTTAGTTATCAGCCTGGTAGATCCTCGAGGAAAGGGTCTACGGCGTGTAATATCCCTGAGTGAATTGGGGGTGTTACATAAATGTATCGGAGCTTAGGTTGTGGAAACCTAGGCTGTCGGGTTAGTGGTGTCTATTGAGTTTTGTCTCGTCGGATTTTGTCTGACTGAGTCGTGTCGCGACGCGTCGTTTGAGTTTGTTGGTCGTGATTAGTATCGTGGGGCGATCATCATCTTCGTGCGACCTGTGGCTGTAAGTCTCCCTTCTTTGTGTTGTGTCTCGTGTGACACGAGCTATTTTTATGATTATTTGTTCAGTGACGGAATCCTCTTATGGATTTTCATTTCTTGATATGTGATTATTTGACCCTCATATTTCGTTCATATGAGGAGTAGCGTTGCTGGATTGTGCATGATTGACTTTATTTCTTTTATCCGTTGCGTGAGTTCTTTTGTAATGGCTTTCGATATTTTACCAACTGAGTTTTGTTTCGAAAACCGATTCCTTTAACCGAGTTTTTGGCATTATGGCCTTGATCGCTTTGGCGAAATTCTTATGACGGTATTTAGTATTTTGTAAATGGCTTTTGTGAGTTTTTGAAATATTACCGTCATCAGACTTTTTGGCGTTTTTGTAAATGGTTTTTAGCCTGGTGGGTTCTGGCGTGGGGCCCACGGCGTTATAACATTCCATGTAATTACCTGAAATTTTTGGGCATTCTAGCTCATTGAATTATCTTTGAAAACCTTGAGTATCTTAGAAAATAAATTTCGAGACGTACTTTTAAAATGAATTATTTTCTCGTGGTACATACAAGGTGCCACAACATGTTTCAAAATTCTTCTACCTCGAGGACCAAAATGCTTTGAGATATTTTCAATGTTTTAGAAACACTTTTATTTAGACCCGAGGGTCGAATATTTTGAAAGTTTTCACTAAGAGAAAGTGTCCTCATTTTTATCAAATGCGAAACGGTTCTCCAAAGTCTCGATAACGATATTTCACGTTTGAATTTTTTTTTTTTGAAAGGTGATACTCAAGATCAACCGGTGTTCTTCTAAATTATTTTCAAAATGAGGTTTTCGTTTTGAAAACCTATCCATTCCCGTTTGAGGGCTGGGTATGTATGTATGATGTTCGCGTTGTCATTTTGATGTTTGCTCCCGAGTATGATTGAATTGGCGGTGTGAGCGTTGAGTCGCTTTCCACACATTTGTCGTGTTAGCCCTCTGTGAGAGGTGGGATGTTGGTGTTGAATATTGTCTCCCCGTAGTGATTTCTGAGTTATCGCTCGTGTGAGAACTGTTAGAGCTTGTTTGGTACGACCGTATGCATCGGTGATTATTCCTTTATGTGTCGGCTGTTTAATGTATTGTTACCTTGCTTCTGTTTTTGGGAATTTTGTGGGCGAGGTTGAAGGTAATACCCGTACTATTTTGACTTTTGTAATTTCTCTTTCTCCATTCTTTCAACTCGCTCGTGCTCGTTGATACTTTCTGAACTTGTTCTGTATTTTGGTTTCATCATCCGAACGAGTTGTGATCTTGTTGTGGGTCAATCTGGTTATCGCTGTGACTTTTTCGAGTTCGATTCGATTCTTGTGAACCTTGTTCGGAAGTGACATCATTTGATTCTATTAGTTCTTTTATTCGAAGTGGATCAGATTTGGAATTCCTGTGTTTTCGACTCTGTCGACTCATTTATGCTCATTAACATTTTCTGAACTTTCCCTATCCCTTACTTTTGTTGATCGAACGAGTGTGGTATTGTTTCGGAATAACTCGTTTGTCGTTGTGACTTTTCAATCGCTATTCCCTTTCCTGTGAATCTTATGGGAATGCATGTCTTGTTGTTCTCACCAGATCATCCTGGGAGTTGTTGTTTGAATTTTATTATCCTTCGTGTTTCGGACATGATTGTTCGATTTTTGTTGTCTCGATCATTTGTTTGTTCGGTTTTTGTTCTCGTTTCGTGATTATTGAGCGTTCAGGCTCCTTCCTAATTCCCTTAAGTTTGGGAAATTAGTCTCATTTTCGATCTTCCAACCCTTGGGCAGTGGAATTCCGTATTTGTTCAGCGATCGGCTCGCGTTTTGATTGATGTACCGTTGGGTTGGTCAATCGTATTGATTTTCGTTCATTGTGTTTTGTGATTGTTCGGATAATTGACTTGATTGTATTATCCATTTGATGACGCTTGTCACTTGTTGGTTTTATTATATCCCTAACGGCGACGTTGTGTTGGTCGTCGTGGAGCGTGTTTCCACACCGTATATTCCGTTGTGTTGTTTGTAATGTTTCGCCGTTGGGCGTTAGTTACGCGTTTCTTGCGTATCTCGTTGAGTTTTCCTGGTGGGATATTGCTTCTCCCTACTTGTTTTAAGTTTCTGGACGAAACTTCTTTTAAGGAAGGTAGAATGTAATATCCGCAATTTTCGATTTACGGTAATTTCTTTTTTTCAGCGGAAGTCCATTTTGACGACTCGCTCATGACCGTTTCGTCATTCTGAGAATGATTAATTCTGCACTTTTTGACATCCTAGTTCGTTTCGGTGTCGTTTTGTTGAGTTCCGTGCTTTTTAGCGACTTTTCCGCGCTTGAGTTCGATTCTTGCGAATCTCATTTGAAACTACTGTTTCGAGTTTCCTGTAAGTCCGTTTAACTTCGTTAGATGTGTTGTTAACTTCGGTTTGGTTATTCGATCACGTATCGTGATTTCCGGGTGTTTTGGGCCATTTTGTAATTCCTTAAAAGTTACGGGTATCCGTATCTATAATTGTTGTCTCGACCCGTTTCTTGGTCGCGTATAATTAATTATTGCATTATGTTTTCATTTCGGGTCGTTGATGTCATCCGCGAATTTTTCGTCGTGTTCGTTCCGTGCGTTTAAGGAAATCGAGTCAACGAGCCCTGGTGTTCGAGCATTGGCCGGACGGTTGCGGGACTGGCCGGACGATTGCGGGCACCGGCCGGACGGGTGCTGCAGGAACCGGCGTAGCGCACGCTACGGCCGGAAGGCTACGCGCGCTAACCGGCAGGTGTAGCGCACGCTATCGGCTGGCCTAACGCACGCTATCGGGTGCAGGCGGTGGAGTCCGTGGGTTCGAATCGGTCGAGGCTCGGGCAGTAGCGACGCCATCTTGCCGGGCATTGCGCATGCTACGACTGGCAGTAGCGCGCGCTACGGCCGGAAGGCTGCGCACGCTACCTGGCCGAGTCAGTAGGGCAGTGTGGGCACTGGACTGCGGCCTGGGCCGATAGCGCACGCTAGCTCGGCAGCCTAGCGCGCTAGTCCGGCCCAGTATAAATGTGACAGAGCAGTCACATTTCCTCTCGTTTTTCATTTCCTCTCTTTCTCTTCCGCGGCTGGAGCCTTGGGGATTCCGAATCCATGTTGTTGAACAACAAATCCACGAAGTTCTTGAGTTCATAACATCAATCAATCATCCGTTATCGTCCTTTGATCCAGCGAATCAAGGTAATCTTCCTTAGAACCCTAATTTCGTGAATTTGGGGGTTTTTGCATTTTTGTCCGATTAGTTCCGTGTTGTTGATTAATTCATGATGGGTATGATTAATCTTGGTAGTATTCTTGCGTTTAACATCATTTAATCCATTGTTCTTCGTCGAATCGAAGTATATTTTTTGATTTCCTTCGAATCGACTTTTTGGGGGATTTGTTCCCGATCTCGTTTTCCATCCGTTTTTGTTGGATATATTGTGGTTAAATGATGTTGTTAAACATATTCCATGGATTATATATCTATATTTCAACTTGGAATTCTGTTTTCGTGTTTTGTCGGGACGAATCGTGTTCTTGGCCGTTTTGGGGAAAACACTTGAACATTCGTCGTTCGTTCTTTGAATTCAACGGCTTTGAGTCATGCTATGGAATTAATTTTCATTGTTGTTATTGTCCTCCGTAGTTTATGACCGCGAGTTGGCGATCGGTGGAGTCGGCGGGTTCGTAGTCGGTTCGTGCCAACCTACTTCGGTCGTTTCTCCGCGTTGTGGTTGTTCGAGGCAAGTACCTTGCCCATACTATTCTTGTTTTGTGGATATGATAATTGGTGATCGTCTAAATGTGTTTGTTTGGTCGTTTGAAAATTATTTTTAAAAGATTCGATTAGCCTTGTTAAAGGCTCTCTTTCAAAACGCGTGTGCTTTGTAAGTGTGTGGCTTGTAAGTGACTACGTGTATCCTTTGGATATATTTGGAGTTGATGTGGTGTTTGATAATGCGTGTGTACGTATATGGCTTCATTGCAGTGTATTGCGGTTTTGACATGATGTGATGTTAGTTGTTACTCCTTTGAAAGGAGGTTGCGATGCTTAATGTTGTTTCGTTTCATAATCGATTATTGTTGTGTGCTTATTATATGTGATGTGCCTCCGGGTAGGATTGTTGAATCTCCTGGATCCATACTTGCTAGTATGGGTCGGGCGAGACCGTAGGGTTATCCAATCCAGGTATGTCTTGCGGGGACTCCGAGGTTCGTGGCTTGTTAGCCCAATGCCGGGATAACTAGTGGGGTTATCATCGGTAATGTCTTGCGGGGACTCCTAGGTTCGTGGCTTGTTAGCCCGATGCCGGGATAACTTATGGTTGTGATATGTGTGTGATTTGTTTAGCTAGCCAGCTCGGGAGGGTCCTTCGAGGCCTCGGGCGGGATCAATGCTATTACCCTGTTCCCAAGGCGATGCATGTGTTGTGATTTGTTTAGCTAGCCAGCTCGGGAGGGTCCTTTGAGGCCTCGGGAGGGATCAATGGTATTACCCTGTTCCCAAGGCGATGCGCGTGCGCGATTATGTTTTGTTGATTTTTATGTCCGTCGAGGACACGTGATGTTGGGCTCTAGCCCTGTGAATTGTTATCGGTTTTCTATTTGCGAAAACAAAACCTTTGGGCTGTGACCCCTGTTGATTTTTGGAAAGAGAAGGATTCGGAAATCCTAAATTGTTTTCTATTAAAACTCTCGATGGCATTTTAAACTGTTTTATAAATTATTTCCCTTGATTTGTGATCTTTCGGTTTTGGAATATTTTACCAAACTCATGCCTCGGGAAGTGCTTTTCGTTACGTTTGGAACTTTGAAGATTCCTGGTTATTGTTATTCTTGGAATGTGAATTGTATGGCTCGTATTTGCACTTTGTTCTTGCACTAGCAAAACAGTGGAGTTTTGCTAACCCCCGAGTATTCAGGGGGTGGATGTCTATTTTTGCATTCAGGTTTTGGAGCATAGCACAGGGTCGGTACGAAGGATGATGAAAGATGAACGATACTAATCACACGAGGACCCGTTGATGTCGTATTGGTCTAGTGGTATTTTCTTTTCCACTACAGTATCTTTTCCCCATTGTACGGGAGTTTATCGTATTTTGACCCCTGCGTGGGTATGTGTTTGGAATTGAGTTGTATGTTATTATTGAATGACCAAATCGGTCTACTGAGTCATTTTAGCCTTAAAGGCGATGTTTAGATGTTTGATTTTAGTTATCAGCCTGCTAGATCCTCGAGGAGAGGGTCTACGGCGTGTAATATCCCTGAGTGATTTGGGGGTGTTATTCCACCCAGATCGAAGGTAAGAACACCTAAAGTTTTGGTTTTTGGATGTTCTTGAGGTTTCTTGGTGTTTTGGCCGATTTGCTTCGTTTTTATTCAGATTATTGATAGAACTTGATTGTATACTCGTAATCATTCAATACTCTTGAAGTTTTGTGGAACGAATTCGAGTATTTATTTGAATAATCGATTGAATTGGACTATGCCTTAAAGTGTTCGATGAAATGTCTCAATGAGTAGAACTTGGAAAATTCTACACGTTTTCGTATGAATGATGGTTGAATTGATATTTTTGTGATGATTCTTGGTATTTACGAGAATTTTGTTAAGGGAAGATAATGAATTGGTGATCAAATGATTCGATTATGTTGTTATGATTATGGAATCGTAATATTCTCGACGTTCTTGGTAGTTTGTTGCGATTCATGATGTTACGATAAGTATATATGTTGAAGACATTGTTAGGACTATTGAACACCGAATTTCGGCTTGTGTTTATATTGTTAAGGGTTGATACGGTTTGGTTTCGTATGATCGAGATATCGTTGAACCATCGAGTTTGATTAGTTGGTCATTTCGGTTGTTGATTGTTATTGAACGTATCGTTAATTGAATATTGCATTAGGTTGCGTTTAGTGATCGTTGAAGTTAACCGTTGTGCTGCGGACGAGTCGGGGCTGAGGAGCTTGTAGATGAAGATGGCGGGATTGATAGCGGCTTCGTCGAATTGGTATCAAGGCAAGTTATGCTTGCTCAGTTCATAATGTTAATAAATGATTTCGTTTTCATTTCATTTATGATTCATATAGCAATGGCATTATGGAATATATGAATTGTCGGAATGGTGGTATGTATGGTATTTTTGGACTAAGTTAAATCATAATGTATATGATTTTAAGGATGTCTAGTGGAAATGGGAACGTGAATTATAATTTGGTCTATTGCATGAGAAGTTGGATATGAAGGTTAATTATCGTGTCGATGTTGAACTCGGGATGGTGGTTTGGTATTAGTTATGGATTGTACTTCATTTTGGATTGTCGGATAAACCGTGTATTCATTCAGGGCGGTTGGTCGTGGAAAGGTTAGCGTCTCCAGCTTGAGGTAAATTAATATTGTTAGATCATGATAATCATGATGTTGCATTATTGCATGTGTGTGTTGATATTTCATGCGGTGAATGTGCACCATTGTTTGTTACGTTTTGTGACGTGCTCTTTCTTTGAGCCGTAATTTGTGGGGCCGATGTGTTGGGGATAAAACATGTATGGTACCCGAATGGAAATGTCTTAGGGGATAAGACCTAAATGGCACCTATGTCGGGACTATTCCTGAGTAGATGCTTCCGTGACCCTCGGCTGCTGCCTTGGGAGTTTATGTGATATTGTCCGGAGTATTCCTGAGTAGATGCTTCCGTGACCCTTGGCTGCTGCCTTGGGAGTTTATGTTCTATTATTATATGCATTGTTGAGCATGATGTGAACTGTTGTCTGACGGAATACGACATTGTGGTCATGTCGGTCTTTCATAATCGAGTTATTGTTTCCCTCTTGGAAAATCTTCTGATCCTTGTTGGATATACATTGCTTCGAGATTGGTTGTCATGTTGTATCGTGGCATATCTGGAGTCAGATACGTTCTGATCGTTCATTTGTAGGATTTTCGGGACGGGCACGTGTATCATATGTTGGGTTCGACCTCATTGAACCGTGCACACGAGACGTACTTCGTGAGGCTAATTAGGTACGAGACCAGACGTGTATTGATCAATACCCGTGGTTGGCTTGTACACGGACACATGTCCGGATCGAGCGTATCGTGGTGTCCATCTTGAGTCTTATTGATTGGTCGTTCACAGTCCATGTATAATTAGATCTGTTCGATATTCGGATTGTCTTTGAAATCCCGTATATATGGTTTGTATATGGTTGACGATTTTATTCTCTCGTGTATCCATCGCCGTTGATCCTTTACTAATCTCGTTCGGAGTTACCATATCGATGGTCAACTCATTGATATCGATCCTTTATAAATCTCGTTTGGAGTTCACCCTGTCATTGGTAATCTCGTTCGTTATTGATCCTTATTGATTCCGTTTGAGAGTTCTCATCGTTGGTATTCTTGTTTATTAGTTCTTGCTTGATGTTATTGGAGTTTACCGTGTCGTCGGTATTCTCGGTTGTCGATTTCTTATTGGTCTTGTTGGATTTTATCGTATCGTCGGTATTCTCGGTTATTGATTCTTCATTGATCCTTACCGTGTCGTCGGTATTCTCGGTTATTGATTCTTCGTTGACCCTTACCGTGTCATTGGTATTCTCAGTTGTCGACCTTTTATTGATCTTGTTGGGATTTGCCATATTGCCGGTATTTTCGGTTATTGATTCTTCATTGATCTTGTTGGAGTTACCGTGTCGTCGGTATTCTCGGTTATTGATTCTTCATTGATCTTGTAGGATTTACCACATTATGGTATTCTCATTCGTGGTTGATCCTTTGTCGATCTTGTGTGGAAATATCATGTCTTTGATATTTCCATTGTGATGCATTGATTGTTTATCATTATTGATTGTGTGAGCATTCATGCTTTGTATTGATATCCGGGACCTGCCATTGTTTCGGGACAGTTGATTTGCAGATGTATCGTGTGATATCGGTTTCTATCAGTGTTGGGATCCAATTGTGCGACCCAGCTAGCAGAATTGAACTTGGCCAGATTATTCTATACTCTAGATATGTTTATGTTTGGAAATCTTGGTAGTGTTTCAGATACAGTACAGGTGATTACTTTTGAGTTCGTTCATTACTTAGGGACGCGGGACGTGGATTATGGTAAGAACTAATTTGATATGGATTGTGATGGACCAGTAAGGTTACAATGGATTTATCCTTGCCTTGTGATTACATTGATATGTATTGTTTTTGTGAAGTGATTATTATCATTGTTGAGTATTATGGCTAATCCCGTCATGGGCTTTATCTTTTAGGTACTCGGAGTTCGAGCTAGTAGCGGTCGTGAAGGGATGAGCTTTCCGGTGATACTGGCTATGGCGTGATTGCTCGGATTGTGTATTCTTTTCTGGTTTTTCTAATTCCGCTGCAAATGTATTTAATTATGTGTTTAATCCGCTGCGTGTGTATATTTTAAAATGGCTTTCGGTATTCTTTGAATTGTGTTTTCATCCGCTGCGTGTGTGTGTACTTTCAAAGGGCCTTTTTGCATTTTTTAACGTTTGCGAAAATGATTTTAGCCTTGTGGGTTCCAATATGGGGCCCACGGCGCTGTAATATTCCCGGTCGGTTTTGGGGGTGTTATAAGGATGCAATTTTTCAATGTAAAATTTATATGTAATGATGAAGACCGGAGGAATATCCATTCGAGAAGACGAAAATTCAAGACTCAAGACAGGTTATTAGATTACGATGTTTTTGTTCTTAGGAACGGTTTATGAACTACATGTTGGTAGCATCTAGGTTGTGAATATTTTCTTCATATGGTATGAATACCCACAAATGCGCTTAAACGAATTAATTACAAAGTGTAACATTAATCGCAAAAATCCTCCCATGACAAAATATTAAGTTTAAGGTTTCAAGTTTTTCCTTCGCTCCATCGAGCTCTTGGAAAATTGATTCAAACCGGATGTGCTATGCTTCCGAGTTATCGGGGTAGTCGTTCATGGAGGGTCGATAAATTCGGAGAGTGCATTGGATGCCTTGGGTTGGAGCAAATTTTATCTATATAAACACGTTTGGTTGCCGGATAAGATTTAATTGTGAAACTGATCGGTGTCGATGGTATAAACTTAACTTGTTCAGTAACTATAGAAACTGTATAGGTTTAGGAGAGTAAAAAAAAGGAAAAAGAAGATCGAATAATCCATTAGATGAGTTGGTGTTGGACACCACTTTATAAAGATTAATTTACTGGAAACCTGTTCGATTGCCTTCTATTAAAATTTATAAACAACTCCATCACCACTATGAAGTAAAGTGAACAAATACTTCTGAGTTTCATTAGGGAGTGTTTTATTCCGATAAAAGTAGTGGGAGCTGGGTTAAAAGACTAGAAAAGTCCTTAATTCTAAACTCACACCATAATCAAACGAGTCACTAATCAATCTGTCATACTTGATGCAGACAAAAAATATCAACTCTCAAAATGACAATGAACCCACTCGCAATTCTACTCGAAAAGAACAACTTAATCGGACCAAACTTTGTAGATTAGCTCCGCAATCTGATGATTGTCCTCAGTATGGAGGTGCTGGGATACGTCTTAGAAATAGACATTACGGTGGCTCCGGTGCGGACCAGGGCCGGTCAGGAAGATGTTGAAATCAACAAAAATTAGGTTAAGGATGACATTAGAGTCCGTGGATATATGATAGGCTCTATGTCTAATGAGCTTTAGAGAGCTCATGAGAAAATGACTTCTACTATGCAGATTTTATCTCACTTAATCCAGTTTTATGGTTAGCACAATCGAACTGCTAGATATGAGATTTCTAAGCAGCTCTTTGGTGCCAGGATGAAAGAATGTGGAAACCAAATCCTCAAAATGATCTCTATGTTCTATATATTAGAGGCTCTTGATTTTAGGATGCATACTTCTCTTCCGACCGACCTTATCCTGCAATCTCTTCTTGATTCCTTCTCACAGTTTGTTATGAACTTCAACTGCAATGAGATTGCTTGCAATTTAGCAGGGTTGATGAACAAACTTATAACCACTCAGTCTCATATTAAGACTCCGCGAGTGAAGGAGTCTGCCCTTATGATTTCTTCAGGATCTCAGATTTCCAAGAATAAGAAGAAAACAACCAAGAAGCAGATGGGCTCACAAGGTAAGTTTCCTAAGGGTAAGGGCAAGGCCCGATCATTTCTAAGAGAAATAAGGTGAAGACGGACGTATGTCTCAAATGCGGTGAGCTGGGCCACTGGGCAAGAGACTGTCCAATCCTTCATGGGGCTTCAGGTACGAAACTTTTAGTTTTGGAAAAGAATTTTTCTGCTACCGTACTTTCTACTTCTTGGATACTGAATTCAGGTGATAGTTCTCACATTTATACCATGAATCAGGATCTGGAACAAAGTAGGAAACTTGGAGATGCGAAAGTGAAAGTTACTGTCGGAAGCGGGCATAGTGTCACAACAACTAACATAGGATCAATTCTTTTGGATTTAGAATTCGACTTCGTTTTAATGTTTTATGATGTACTTCTTTTGCCCCAGGGGCATAAAAATATTGTATCTATCCTGATCATGGATCAGAAAGGCTTTTCATTTTTCATTGGTAATAGTACTTGCGAAATTTATTTTGGAAATAAATTAGTAGACACTGCTACATTGTTAAATGGACTGTATCATCTAAACCTAAGTAAAAAAGTCATTGTGAATACTGTGACTAAGTGGTAGCGATGAAACTAATCAAGCTTTGAAATGGCATCTTAGACTTGGTCATGTTGGTCAAACCAAGGTTTACAAAATAGAAAAATATAGACTTACGGGCCCATGGGGATTGGATCCCTTTCCAGGGACTTTTGAAAGAGCCATTGATAAACTTGGATTAGTCCATACAGACCTATGTGATACTTTGGAAGCAACATGTTATCGATATCAATTCTTCATTATGTTCATGGAGGATCATACTAGGTATGGTTATGTGTACTTGATGAATCATAAATCTGAGGCCTTTGAGAAATTCCAGGAATTTAAGGCCCTAGTTGAAAAGCAAACTGGTAATCATATAAAAGCACTTCGGTCGGACTGAGGTGGCGAGTATATGAGTATAGAGTTTGACGATTTCCTAAAGGAGCACAGAATAGTGTCACAACTTACACCTCCAGGAACTCCTCAGTTAAATGGTGTGTCGAAAAGAGGGCACCGAACCTTGTTGGACATGGTTCATTCCATGCTTAGCTACACCGAATTACCAATTTACCTGTGGGATTATGCGCTGCTTACTGGTGCTTATATCTTGAACAGATGTCCTTCCAAGTTTGTCCTTAACACTCCATATGATATGTGGGAGGGTAGGAAACCAAGTCTTAATCATATTAAGATTTGGGGATGTCCCGCATATATCAAGAAGACTAAGGTGGAGAAGTGGGAAGCAAGGTCAGTGAAGGGATGTTTCATTGGATTCCCATCTGGGACGATGGGTTAATCTGTTCTACATGCCTGAAGACAGAAAGATCATCATTTCGTTGCAAGCACACTTCCTGTGAGATGAGTTCATTCAGTAAGGTGTGCATGTAGAAGTATTTCTTTAGAAGAATACAATGAAACTACAAGAAGTTGGAACCGAACCTTCTGAAACACAAGTACAACCACCTCGCAGGTCTAGTAGAGTATCTCATTTACCTAAGAGGTATGGTTTTATGCAGTTAGAGTAACTTGGTCTACATGATGCTCCGGGTGATTGCTACGAGACTGACCCTGCGACCTATGACCAAGCGATGGTGGATGTAGACTCCACAAAATGGCAGAAAGCTATGGAAGCTGAGATAGACTCGATGCATGCCAATCAGGTGTTGACTTTAGTAGACCGCCCCAAGGACATAGTGCCTATTGGGATCTAGTACATTTACAAGAAAAAGACTAATGAGAATGGCAAGGTTGACACCTATAAGTCCAGACTTGTGGCAACGGGTTATTCCCAAAGGTATCAATTACCACGATACCTTCTCGCCCGTAGTTATGATCAAGTCTATTCAAATGATGCTTGCTATAGATGCCTACCATGATTACGATATATGGCTAATGGACGTAAGGACGGATTAAAGGCACAAGGTTCCTCGAGAAGGAGATCTATATGGAGCAGCCTAAAGGCTTTGTGTTTGAGGTCGATATTCATAAAGTGTGAATGCTTCAGGATTCCATTTATGTACTGAAGTAGGCTTCGCGTAGTTGGAACCTTCATTTTGATGAGGTTGTCAGGATTTGAATTCGTACATAATAAAGAGGAACCTTGTGTATACAAGAGGGTTAGTGGGAGCAAGATCACATTCTTTGTACTATATGTAGATGACATTATACTAATAGGAACTAATGAGGAACAATGAAAGGAAACAAGTACTATACCATATGCTTCGGCTGTGGGAAGACTTATGTATGCTATGCTGTGTACGAGACCTGACATTAATTGCACACGCTGTGAGCGTGGTAAGTAGGTCTCAGGAAAACCCAGGAAAGGAGCATTGGACCACCATAAAGAACATTATCAAGAACTTAAGAAGGACTAGAGATCTGATTTTTATGTATGGTGGTGAAGAACTGAATGTAACAGCCTTCACTAATTCAGAATTCCAAGGACATAAAAATAACTCGATGTCTACTTTTGGTTACATTTGTACTCTTAATGGAGGAGCAGTATCTTGGAGAAGCGCCAAGCAAACCGCGACTGCTGATTCCACCTGTCAGGCTGAGTATCAAGCGACCTCGGACGACTCAGAGGAAGGGTTTTGGATTAAGAAGTTTCTTGGTGAACTTCAAGTGATACCATGCGCTGAACTGCCTATTCTAATTTTCTGTGATAACGACGGAGCTGTAGCACAGGATAAGGAGCCGAGGTTTCACAACAGTACAAAACACATTGAGAGAAAGTATCATCTCGTGGGAAAATTTGTTCGCAAAGGATACATTGTGCTGTATAGAGTAGATCCAGAAGACAATGTCGTTGATCCAATGACCAAGCCACTTTACCAGATGAGCTTGGAGCGTCATCTGGAGAACATGGGTAGTCCATCATAAGTTATTAGTGTAATAACCGTGTATTTCATGTGTGTTATTCTAGATGTATCTGGTTGTACTGTGGTTATTTGTATACGAGGGTATTGGCGATTGATATTAGAATGTTCTTGGTTGGTAACTATTGAGTTTTGTAATTTCGGTTTGCGTTCGTTCTGGCCAGAATTCGCGAATTTTATGCTGAGTCTTGTGCATTAGCGCACGTTAGGCCTGCTGGACAGTGAGCTTTCTGGACTCTGGACTGAGGTATTAACGCATGCTAATGGCAGACTAGTGTACACTATTATTGATCTGTTAGCGTACGTTACAGGGTTGTAATGAGCGCTAGGACGGCAGGACAGTAAGGGAAGAATGTTTCTGGACTGCGGGTGATAGCAGGTAGCGCACGCTATTTTTCTAAGTTAGCGAATGCTAGTGTCGATAGATAACGCGCGTGAATATATATGGGTAGCGCACGCTATCGGAGTCAGACAGTAGGTTTTGGACAGTCTTTTTGTTCAACACTGCACCGCCTTTCAGCCCGTTAGTGTTAGGAGTATTCCCTCGAATGCCACTCAGAGGATGTTGAGTGAGGGCATTGTACTTGTAATTGTGTAAATCATTAACATAAGGCAATGGATGTTTCTTTATTTACTGGTAGTTACTGGCATTCCTAACTCGTAAATATACATATAGAAACTAGTCCGTATATTTGAAAGCAAAATGTTCCACTCCTTATTGGATAAGGGGGTCGGCATTGGAAAGGTTTATAGCTCAAATACTTAATCGTTCGCAAGTCACTGAAACTTGACTGGGCGTTAAGTTTATGTGAAGACTTGTATAACGAGTTCTTTGACATGGAGAGTGTCTATCGAACGCTAATGGTTAGTGGGAGCACACGTTATAGGTATGCTAATTGGATTAGTATACTCGAACCGACTCACCCTCGATTCATCGCACGGATTTCATTCCGGGACAGTCAATAACGGAATCGAAAGGTTGTGATAGGTATTCGTGAAGCTTCGACTTGAGGATTTAGTAGGGATGTGCTTGTGACGTCAAGATTTTTATTAGAGTAGTTCGACCCTGTAAACCGGGAGGCGGGGGTCAACCTCGACGTGCATCTTGACGGGCAAGTAGCAGGTCCTACTGAATACCAAGACAGAATTCTTTCTCCCATTAGTGAGCGGGTTATATGTCCTATGCGGTTATTAGCAGATGAGATCATAAGTCTTTGGCCAAAGCATTGGAGCTAGTTGTATTGGATACACGAGAGCTCGATGATCTCGATTTGCATTAACGCATGCATAGCGTCAAGTACACATAGGGTTTGACTGACCGTGACCCTATAACTTGATTGGGACGTGTGAAAGAAGGGTTTATACATATACTGGTATTCACGACAGAATGGTTTTTGAATGATCCCAATCATTCGTTCTCAGTTGGGGTACAGTGTAGGCCGCCAGGCTGGCTAGGTGGTGCTACTACTCTTTGGTTCCTCCCATTGCTAACTGAGACGGACCTACCGAGTCGCGCAATAGGATTGACGACGGAATGAATCGAGCTTATTCTCTCTTTGTAAATATTAGATATTGGACATCTAATTTATTGGACATTGGATGTCTAATTAATTTTTGGGACATTGGATATCTAAATTAATTTATTGGATAAATTAATTTACGGCCTAATGAATTAAATAAATTACTGGGTGATTAGTTTAATTCATAGATATAATTATTTCTTGGAGAAATTAATTATATTATATTGTATTTAATATGATTAATAAATTGGATTAATTAATTGATATAAATACACCGGAACGGAATTGAAGTTTATCTGATTGGACTCTCGGGAGTCCAAAACGAATCGAACTCATCCTGTTGTTCTAGAAGGCTGCCCCACCTACTCCTTTTCTTCATGGTCTTGGTGTCCACCTTAATGGGTGGAAGACCAAAGAAAATAAGTGATTTTGATATCTCATTTAATAAAAGATAGGTGACTTTGGTGAAATGATGAAGAATAAATTGTGAAGAATTTATTTCTCTTCTAAGACTTGGATACTCACGGTTCTTAGCAAGAAGAGAGAGAAAGGAAATTGTTTTCTAGTCTTCATTACTTGACCTTCAATTCATCATTACTTTTCTTAGAGAAAAATTGAGAAAATAAAGAGAGAAAATTTATTTTTTCACTTGGAGTGATATAAATAAATTTTGTGAAGTTCTGACTACTTTGTTCTAGCCGTGTCCTTGGAGGACAACGAAGTGGAAGTCGTTCCGATCGTTTTTCCGGCGCATGGCAAGTAGAGGCACGGTGCTTTCCATTTAATCAACGGACTACAAGGGTGAGTTTCTAATATCTTTTGTGATTTCGTTTATATATTCGTATATACGTAGCTCGATCGATCCTCGTAGGGATTCAGATCGAATTAATTTTCGTTTTATCGTTTCTGTTGGGCCTTCGTTTTAGGCACCGAATCCCAACAGTGGTATCAGAGCATAGGTCTTGCGATCGTATATACGATATATTGCATTTGGAATGCTTGACTAAATGATTAGTGATTTGGAATCACAACCGTTTAATTCGTTGTTTTAATTGCTCATCGAAAATTTAATTTTTCCATGTTTTTATGTTACTATATAAATCAGTTTTATTTATTAAAACTGAATTATATGGGTAATATTAAAACAAAAAAAATATAATTTTTGAAATCGGGACGAAATAGAGTTGGAAAATCACCGCCTAGAGGGCCGCCCGGTTTGCCTAAGGGTGGCCGGGACTGCCGCCGGTAGCTTGTTTCTCGCATCGGCGATCAGCCTCGGCTAAGGACCGGCTGTGATGCCGCACCATGGGCTAGGCCCGGGCGATTTTATTTCGATTCCGTTTTGTGTTTATGTTTCGTTATAATAATTTCTGGCAAATTAAATTGGATTTAATTTGACTAAATAAAATACTTGGTGTTTTATTTTGAGGAAATTTATTATTGTGAAATACTTATCACCTGGTTTATACGAATAAATTAAAATTACCATGCTTGTGAAGATGGTTATTTATTTATATTGGTTGGATCAATATATTTAATGTGTAATCCATTTATTTAGTATTGATGGATGCTTTTGAATGGGGATGTGGTTCATGGATCTAGTTTTGAATCGTTCAGTTTTATTCAATTAGATTGTAAAGGCCGTTTTGAGACTATTTATTTTACTAGAAATATTTGTATCTAGGATGCAATTTTCAATGTAAAATTTATATGTAATGACGAAGACCGGAGGAAGATCCGTTTCGAGAAGACGAAGATTCAAGACGAAGACTTATAATTAGATTACAGAGTTTTTGTTTTCTAGGAACGGTCCATGAACCACATGTTGGTAGCAACTAAGTTGTGGATGGTTGTTTCATATTGTATGAATGCCACAAACACGCTTAAATGAATTAATGTGCAAAGTGTAACATTAATCGCGATAATTCTCCCACAACAAATTATTAAGTTTATAAGGTTTCAAGGTTTTCCTTCCCTCCATCGAGCTTTTGGGAAATTGAAATCCAAACCGGATGTGCTATGCTTCTGAATTATCGGGGTAGTCGTTCGGGGAGGATGGATAAATTACCGAGAGTGCATTGGATGCCTTCGGTTGGAGCAAATTTTATCCCTAGAAACCTGATAGGTTGCCGGATAAGATTCAATTGTGAAACTGATTTGCGTTGATGGTATAAACTTAACTTGTTCACGAACCAAAGAAACCGTATAGG
Organism: Orobanche coerulescens; assembly: GCA_033398695.1. NCBI lineage: Eukaryota > Viridiplantae > Streptophyta > Magnoliopsida > Lamiales > Orobanchaceae > Orobanche > Orobanche coerulescens. Next base: position 97,873,809 of record CM065818.1, on the reverse strand, counting down.
TTGATGGGAGTGAACAAGGGGGAAAAGAAGATCGAATCATCCATCAGATGGGTTGATGTTGGTCACCACTTTATGAAAATTAATAGACTAGAAACCTGTTCGGTTGCCCTCTATTAAGATTTATAAAGAACTCGATCACCACTATGAAGTAGAGCGGTGATACTTCCGGATTTCACATGGGAGTGTGTTATTCCGATAAAAATAGTGGGAGCTGGGTAAAAAGAATAGAAAAGACCTTAATTATATACTCAGAACATAATTAAATGAGTCACTAATTAATCTGTCGTACTTAATGCAGACACAAATCTCAATATGACAATGAATCTACTCTCAATTCTACTCGAAAAGAACACCTTGATGGGACCTAACTTTGTGGATTGGCTCCACAATCTGATGATAGTCCTCAGTATAGAGGCACTGGGATACGTGTTGGAGACGGATATTCCGGCGCCTCCAGTGCGGACAAGAGCCAATCAGGAAGAGATTGAAAACCACGAAAAGTGGGTTAAGGATGACGTGAAAGTCCGTGCTTATATGATAGCCTCCATGTCTAATGAGTTTTAGAGAGATCATGAGAAAATGATTTCTGCTAGGCATATTCTATCTCACTTAACCGAGTTTTATGGTGAGCACTGCAGAACTGCTAGATATGAGATATCTAAGCAACTGTTCGGTGCAAGGATGAAGGAATGTGAGAATGTTGGGGAACACGTCCTCAAAATGATATCCATGATCAAGAGATTGGAGGCTCTTGATTTTAAAATAGATACTTCTCTCCAAACCGGCCTTATCCTAAAGTCTCTCCCTGAATCCTTCTCACAGTTTGTTATGAACTTCAACTACAATGAGATTGCGTGTAACTTAGTTGGGCTAATCAACAAACTGGTAACCGCTCAGTCTCAGATGAAGAATCCGCGGATGAAGGAGTCCACCCTTGTGATTTCTTCTGGACCTCGAAGGTCTAAGAATAAGAAGAAAAAGACCAAGAAGCAGACTGGACCACAAGTTAATGACCTTAAGGGTAAGGGCAAAGCCCCAACGGTTCTGAAGAACAAGAAGAAGAAGGATGCATGTCTCAAGTGCGGTGAGCTGGGCCACTGGGCTAGAGACTGTCCAATTCTTCATGGCGCTTCAGGTACAAAACTTTTAGTTTTAGAAACAAATTGTTCTGCTACTGTACTTTCTACTTCCTGGATACTGGATTCTGGTGCTAGTTCTCATATTTGTACCGTGAGTCAGGATCTGGAATAAAGTAGGAATCTTGGAGCTGGAGAAGTTATGATCACAGTCGGAAGCGGGCATAGTGTCAAGGCAACCGACATAGAATCACTTCTTTTGGGTTTAGAATCCGGCTTTGTTTTGACTTTAGAAGATGTACTTGTTTTGCCCAAGGGGCATAAAAACATTGTATTAATTCCGGTAATGGACCAAAAAGGCTTTTCATTTTTCATTGGTGATGGTTCCTGCAAAATTTATTTCAGAAATAAACTAGTGGGTACTGCTATATTGTTAAATAGATTGTATCATCTAAATCTTAGTAACAAAGTAGTTGGGAATACTATGACTACAAAACGTGGTAGGCATGATACCAATTAAGTTTTGAAATGGCATCTTAGACTTGGTCATGTTGGTCAGACCAACGTTTACAAAATGGAAAAAGATAGACTTATGGGTTCATTGGGATCGGATCCCTTTCCTACTTGTGAATCTTGCATTAAAGGCAAAATGACTAAGTCCCCCTTTACAGGGACTTTTGAAGGAGCCACTGATAAACTGGGATTAATACATACCACCGTATGTGGTGCTTTGGAAGCAGCACGTGACGGATATCAATATTTCATTATGTTTACAAATGATCATGCTAGGTATGGTTATGTATACTTAATGAAACATAAATCTGAGGCCTTTGAGAAATTCCAGGAATTCAAGACAAACTATTAATCTTATCAAAGCACTTCGGCAGACTGAGGTGGCGAGTAAATGAGTATGGAGTTTGACGAGTTCCTTAAGGAACATGGAATAGTCTCAAAACTAACACCTCCAAGTACTCCTCAGTTAAATGGTGTGTTAGAAAAGAAGGAATCGGACCTTGTTGAACATGGTCCGTTCCACGCTGGGCTATACTGACTTACCAATTTACCTGTGGGGGTATGCACTCCTGACTGCCGCTTACATCTTGAACAGATGTCCTTCCAAATCCGTTCCTAAAACTCTACATGAGATGTGGGAGGGCAGGAAACCAAGTCTTAATCATATTAGGATTTGGGGATGTCCCGTCTATGTCAAGAAGACTAAGGTGGAAAAGTTGGAAGCGAGGTCCGCGATGGGATGTTTCATTGGATTCCCGTCTGGGACGATGGGGTATCTATTCTATATACCCGAAGATCGAAATATCATTGTTGCTTTACAAGCACACTTCATGGAAGATGAGTTCATTCAGGAAGGCGGAGCAGGTAGAAGTATTGCTTTAGAAGAATACAATGAAGCTCCTCGGGAGACACCTGTGCAAGAAACTGGAACCGAACCTTCTGAAACACAAGTACAACAACCTCGTAGGTCTAGTAGGGTGTCTTATTTACCTGAGAGGTATGGGCTTGTGCACTTGGAGGAGCTGGGTCTCCATGAGGTTCTAAGTGATAGCCAAGAGACCGACCCAACAACCTATGACCAAGCGATGATGGATGTAGACTTCGCGAAATGGAGTGAAGCTATGGAAACTGAGATAGACACGATGCATGTCAATCAGGTCTGGACTCTAGTAGACCGCCCCAAGGGCATAGTGCCTATTGGGAATAAGTGGATCTACAAGAGAAAGACTGATGGTGATGGCAAGGTTGACGCCTATAAGGCCAGGCTTGTGGCAAAGGGTTATACCCATAAAGAAGGGACCGACTACCACGATACCTTCTCGCCCGTAGCTATGATCAAGTCTATTCGCATGATGCTTGCTATAGCTGCCTACCACGATTATGAGATATGGAAAATGGACGTAAAGACGACTTTCCTTAATGGATTCCTCGAGAAGGAAATATATAAGGAGCAGCCTAAAGGCTTTGTGTCCGAAGTCGATATTCAGAAAGTGTGCAAACTTCAGCGTTCTATTTATGGACTGAAGCAAGCGTCGCGTAGTTGGAATCTTCGTTTTGACGAGGCGGTCAAAGAGTTTGTCTTCGTGCAAAATGAAGAGGAACCTTGTGTATACAAGAGGGTTAGTGGGAGCAAGATCGCATTCTTAGTACTATATGTAGATGACATTCTACTAATAGGAAGTGATGTGGGAATGCTCAGTTCTGTGAAAGCTTGGCTTTCGAGTAATTTTTCCATGAAAGACTTGGGAGAAGCTACCTATATTCTTGGTATTCGACTCTACCGAGATAGAGCGATGAGAACAATAGGTCTTTCCCAAGCCCTCTATATAGATAATATCTTAAAGCGATTTAAGATGGATGATTCTAAAATAGGGATCTTACCAATGCGACATGGAATAAAACTCTCCTTGAAGATTTGTCCTCAAAGTGAGGAACAACGAAAGGAAATGAGTAATATACCATATGCTTCGGCCGTGGGTAGCCTTATGTATGCTATGTTGTGTACGAGACCTGACATTGCGCATACTGTAAGCGTGGTGAGTAGGTTTTAGGCAAACCTAGGTAGGGAACATTGGACTGCCATAAAAAATGTTCTCATGCACTTAAGAAGGACTAGAGATATGGTTCTGATGTATAGCGGTGAATAATTGGATGTGGTGGGATTCACTGATTCGGACTTCTATAGACTGAAGGACAACTCGGTGTCTACTTCTGGATACATATTTAGTCTTAATGGAGGAGCAGTATCTTAGCGTAGCGCCAAGCAAAGCACAACTGCTGATTCCACTTGTCAGGCTGAATATCAAGCAGCCTCGGAGGCTTCTAAGGAAGGGTTCTGGATTAAGAAGTTTCTGGGAGAACTTCAAGTGATACCATGTGCTGAGCTACCTGTTCCGATGTACTGCGACAACGACGGAGATATAGCGCAGGCCAAGGAGCTGAGGTTTCACAACGGCACCAAATATATTGAGAGGAAGTATCATCTCGTAAGAGAATTTGTTCGCAAAGGATATATTGTGCTGCATAGAGTAGACTCAGCCGACAACGTCGCTGATCCATTGACCAAGCCACTTTCCCAGACTAGCTTGTAGCGTCATCTGGAGAACATGGGTATAGATACCATAGTGTGTGGCATTGAGTGCAAGTGGGAGATTGTTAGGAGTATGCCCTCGAATGCCACTCAGAGGATGTTGAGTAAGGGTATTATACTTGTAATTGTGTAAATCATTAATATAAGGCAATGGATGTTTCTTTATTTACTGGTAGTTACAAGCATTCCTAACTCGTAAATATACATATAGAAACTAGTCCGTGTATTTGAGAGCAAAACGTTCCACTCCTTATTTGATAAGGGGATCGGCACTGGAAAGGTTTATATCTCAAATACTTAATCGTTCGCAAGTCGATGAAACTTGACTGGGCGTTAAGTTTATGTGAAGACTTATATAACATGTTCTTTGACATGGAGAGCGCCTGTCGAACGCTAATGGTTAGTGGGAGCACACGTTATAGGTATGCTAATTGGATTAGTATACTCGAACCGACTCACCCTCGATTCATCGCATTGATTTCACTCTCGGACAGTCAATGACGGAATCGAAAGGTTGTGATAGGTATTCGTGAACCTTCGACTTGAGGATTTAGGAGGGAGAACTATGATAGTGAAGTAAATATAGTCCTATCGTTTTGAACCAAATTATATTAAATTCTAACCTAGTCCCAAATAATTTGATTTTTGATTGGTTATAATAATTGCAACAAATAACATTAATTTTTAAGTAGATTTTAGATAAATTGATTTTAAATAATCTACTAGGGTTTAGAATCCACCAATGTCTATTTATTATTTATTTTATATTTTAATTCCAAGAAATTCAGGGAATAGATTCAGAAATCAATCTCACTATTTCCCTATAGATTTAACAATAAGTACAAAATTATAATTCAAATATAGATTTTCCTTCGCTTGAAAAATGTAATTTCTAAGCATTATATGTATCCAATTTAATGGAAAACAAATAATCAAAGAAATTAACTAATATCAATAATCACAAAGCAATGGGGAATTTATAACTATAAAAAATATGTGATTGTTAAAGGAATAATACCCGTTGTGTGCCTAAGTCTGTTAGTTTATGGGCTTTCCTTGTTAGGGTTTGGTTAAGGCCTATTTGTATATATTTCTCCCTATTTAAAGGGATGTCATCAATGGAATAATACAACAAACTTTTGCCCTACTTTCTGTCTCAGTTATTTTCCCTTCAACACGTTATCAGCACGTAGTTCCCAGCTGAGCAAGAATTTTTTTTCCTCCCGATTTTCTGCAAAATTCCGTCCGAATTTCCAAAAAAAAAAAGAGAAATCGAAAAAACCTAGCAGCAGTAGTCCGCCGCCACCCCCTGCCCTACAAACCGACCGGTCACCTTCCTTCCCCGGTCGGTCATCGGAACTCAACCATCGCCGTCCAACCAATCCAGCCCTAACCCCCGATCGCGAACCACCGCGAGTGATCACCTTCCTCTTCCCCCAACGTCCGACGCCGCACAACCCCCCGAAGCCGCCGCCAACCTCCAACCTGAAATCTCTGCCACACCTCTGCTCCGATTTCAATCGCCCGTCCACTGCAACTTGTCTGCCTTCCCTTGCAACCCGTTCGGATCCGATCGTGTCCCCTTCAGTCTGCGGCGCTCTTTAGATTCCTCCAGCCAGTTTGTAAGGTCCGACCCAGCTCTAGTACATCCCGACCCGGTTGCTGACCTAGACCCAGACCCGGTTGCTGACCCGGCCCGACCCGCTCGGCAGTCCCATTTTTTTTTTCTCCAGTCCGTTTTTCTGCCTCTATTCACACGAAGTAAAGTACACAATACGAACCCTACTATCTGCAATGTGTAATTTTTAGACTGTTTATATATCTTTGATTACATATTATACTCCGAATTTATTTATGCCTATTAAATCAATTAAAAGTATGATGCATTAATAATTTTAATTAAATTAAAATGAATTGCTTATAGCAACTTCAATTAAAATAAATTCACGTTGAATTAATAATTATTGCGGCATAAGACACCTCTTTGACTGCATTTATACGTGTTTAGATATATTCATAGGGCTATGTGATTATATCTATAATTATATATACTTGGCATGCATCATTAGTTATGGCATGTGTATTAGGTTCATCATTAGTATAACCTAGAGGACTTATTTCTACTGTCTATATCAACTGATAAAGTAATTTCATCGGTAACCCCAATAGCATCGAAAGTAATTTTGACCATATCTTGGTTCTGAAAAATAATAACTCTCCACATTATTGAAAATTTTATCATGGAAAGTACTCATGATATACTCTGAAAATTCATTTCCCTTTTTTTTTCTTATCTCAAGATGGCTGATCCAACTCGTCCTGAATTTGACATCTTGGACTCAGAAGGACTTGAGTACCATAGATGAGTTTCTGACGTAGAGACCACTTTTGTCGCTAAGGATTATAGTGCTACTATCTTTGAAAAAGCAGGCGAAATACCGTCTCACAAAACCAAAGCTAGTGCATTAATGTTCCTTAGGCGACATATCGACCCCAGCCTAAGATGGGAATATCTGCAGTTGAAATCCCCGAAAGAACTATGGGATGCCCTTAAGGGCCAATTTGGGATGAAATCACAGAACTGACCGTGCAGTGGAATGAAATCCACTTGCTCGACTATAAACGGATCAACGATTTCAACAAAGGTATGCTCCGTCTCAAAACATGCCTAAATTTATGTGGGAAGGACATCACAGAAGATGACATGATCCAGAAAACTTTTTTCACCTTCCCTATTTCCGCTCGTATACTAGCGAACCAGTATAGGCTGGAGTATGATAATAAACGTATCACTACCTTCAGTAAGCGAATCAACCTGCTGCAAGTGGCTGAGAGGCATAACGAAGTGTTAGTGAGCAATAATGCAAGTCGTTTGGGACAAAGAAAATTCCCAAGGCCAATTATGGCAAAGTGAAGGATAGAAACTACCCCAATGAATAGGGGACTGGACATGATAGGCTTCGTGGTCAAGGACGTGGGGGTTCTTCCAATGTAATGCGAAGACTTGGTGCTCCCGGCTCTACTAGCTAAGGGAACCAAAAAGCACCTCCCCATCCTATCGCATCTACGGCTCGAGTTGTCAATGAACCGTGCTATCATTGTGGAGATGTTGGACATGGTACAAGAACTGCCATGCAAGCAAGCAAGTCGCATCTCACTACAAGAAATATAGAGAGTCCAAAGAAAGGAGAACTCACTGTATGGAAGAATATGATCTAGACAAGTCCCGCTATGTCAATTTCACAGTCACCAATCGTCGAATTGAGTCATACGAGCCACAGTCTATAGACTGAATCTTAGTATTATGTTTACTTTCTCATTTACATTTGGTATAGTTGCCTCAAGACGACTCTGTTGGTGTTCTATTTTCAATAATGGCCTGATGCAATGTTGTTTCACGAACAAGATATTAATATTCCTCATGTTAGATTCTTAGCTTTATTCCAAAGTACTGAATATTGCTTGAATGCTAATGGTTGGAAATTTCACTCTTTTCTAAGGAATGAATTGAGTAGAACTTGAATGTTCTTAGAATTAGGCTTCTATTCATCGAATTAGTCGCCTTCTAAACCTCGGTAACTACGATGATTGGTTCCTCCAAACTCATCAAATGGCGAGGTAATGCCCAATTTTGATGCCTAAACTAGTATCATTGGACTTTCGCGTCACGTGTGACCTGTGCAAATGCCGAGCCAATCAGACCGAAAGAACTGTAAGACTTCTAACGCCATGGTATAATATCTGGCAATAATCATTCATTCATAATTCATCAGTTAACAATCCCCAAACATCATTTTCATTTTGATCATGTTGATCATATTAACTCATTAATCACTCAGTTCATTTCATTACTCAGTTCAGTTATTGATCTTGAGGATCATATCATTAATCTTGTTAACTTGTTCAAGATAATCATTTCGAGAATTTCATCAGATAATCATGTCACCTCAGTTAATCATTCATGTAATCATTGTGCTAGAGCGCGTATGCTCATTTTCATCATTTCATGACCTAATCATAATGTGATATTCATGCGAGAGATATAATTATCATGTGACCTTCCTACTTCAGTATGGAGAGAGCAGGCAGAGGACGTGGGGGACGAGTCCGCAGTGCGGGCCGAAACCCGAGAGCTCGTGTGAATACACGTGCGAACGCAAGAAATAATGCTAACTCATCGAGCAGCGACGCTGCCACTTATTCACCTGGACGTGATCATTCACTATCGGGGAGTCGTACCCGGGACACAGCTCAGTCAGAAGGTGTTCGGGTTGACCCACTCGCTTTTATGCAGGGCATGATCGCCCAAATGACTCAGATGACACAACTGATGGAGACGATGCATAACTCAGCTAATCGAAATCAACAGGCTCCTTCGCCGCCACCTCAGAGGTAAGAGAGGAGTGTGGGCAGTATCATCGACGACATCTCTCGCCAAAGGCCACCTACTTTTGAGGGCTCATCTGAGTCGGCGGATATTGTTCATTGGCTTGAACATTTCGAGAAGTTATTTGCTATGGTATAGTGTCCCGAAGGAAACAAAGTTTCAGTTGCGGCTTACTACCTGGGTAAGAGCGCTCATTTTTGGTGGTTGTCGTTGAAGCCCACCGACGGATCATGTACTTGGGATCAATTCAAGACTCTCATGATGGAGAGGTATTATCCGGCCCCACTCAGGGAGGCCAAGATATCAGAATTACTCACTCCCGACCCCTCAGCGGGTGAGGATGTTCTCGCCATTGCCGAGAAATTTCAGGAACTTCTTATGTTCGCCTCATCTATCATTCACTCCGAGGCAGATAATATTAAGTATTTCAGCAAGAGGCTGAAACCCCGGATGCGGATGCAGTTACTTAATCATAATTGCACCACTCTGGCCGAATTCATTGAGAAGGTTCTTACTTATGAGCTCACTGCTAAGGAGATTGCTAAGCAACAACCTTCATCTGCTAGCAAGAAGTCCAAGAATCTTAATCAGTCTGAGGGAAGTCAGACAACCTTCAAGAAGCCTCGTGCGGGCACTACTTTATCTGAGCGACCTCCTGTGGCGCCTGCAGCCGGAATCGCGATCCGAGTGGCTTGATTCGGCCATCACCTGTTTTAACTGTGGGGATCTTGGTCATGTCAGCACCAAGTGTCCGAGGCAGACTATCACGTGTCATAACTGTGGGACTGCTGGGCATAAGGCCCATTTTTGCCGAAGGGACTCCAAACCTACTCCGGCGTCATCTCAGGCCCCGAAGCAGTCAGCTGTTCATAATCAGGCCACTCAGTCAGTGTCGTTCAAGACGACGGTAGCAAACAAAGATGGAGCAAAGAGCTATCAGACGGGAGCATTCGGTTCGGGGGCCGGAAAGCCCCGAATTTATGAGATGAAGAAGACCGACGATCTGGAGGCCCGGATGATCTCAGGTACACTCTATATTATATCTCATCCTGTGTACCCTTTTTGATACTGGTGCATCGCATTCATTCATTTTCGAGTTATGTTTGAGTAGACTACGTCTGGGTAGTGCTACTAGTTGTGAGCCCTATGTCATTGGTCTACCTGACGGTAGAAGAATTATCGGTAATCGTGAGATTCAGAATTGTCCGATTTAGTTTCATGGCCGTGTATGGATAGCAGACCTAATAGTTGTGGATTTACCGAGAGACGACGCCATCTTGGGTATTGATTGGATGGATCGTCACGATGCCATCATTAGTGTCCGTAAGCGTATGGTCACTATCATTTCAGACGATGGGTCGAATATGTTTTTCAGGGAGGTAATCCCGGATGTTCTGGTATGGTCATTAACTTGATGAAAGCAGTGAAATTACTCAGTCAGAGGTGTGTTGGTTATTGGTGCTATATGACCAAAACCGAGAAATCACCAATAATGTTGACGGATATTCCAGTAGTGAGAGAATATGCCGATGTATTTCCAGACGAGTTACCTGGTTTGCCTCCACAGAGAGATGTGGAATTCACGATTAAGTTGGAGCCCGGTACGTCCCCGATATCGAAGGCACCGTACCGGATGGACCTGATCGAAATGCAGGAGTTGAAGAATCAACTTGAGGAATTGTTCGAGAAAGGTTATATCCGACCGAGTGCGTCCCCGTGGGGAGCACCAGTGTTGTTTGTCAAGAAGAAGGATGGTTCATTTCGCTTGTGTATTGATTATCAGGAGTTGAACAGGGTGACGATCAAGAATAAGTATCCTCTACCCCGTATTGATGACCTCTTAGATCAACTTTAGGGAGCTTCAGTATTTTCCAAGGTCGACTTGAGATCTGGATACCATCAGTTACGAATTCGAGAGTCGGATATCGCAAGGACAATGTTTCATACACGCTATGGTCATTATGAGTTCGTGGTAATGCCGTTTGGGTTAACTAATGCGCCTGCGGTATTCATAGAGTTAATGAATCGGGTTTTCATCGACTTTTTGGATCAGTTTGTGGTTGTCTTCATTGATGACATTTTGATTTATTCTCGTGACCGAAAGGAGCACGAGGTTCACCTTCATCAGGTTCTCGACGTGTTGAGACGAGAGCAACTTTATGGAAAGTTTTCCAAATGTGAGTTTTGGATGTCCGAAGTGACGTTTCTCGGGCATGTAATTTCATCAGACGGAGTGCGTGTTGATCCTCATAAGACGGAGGATATCCAAGATTGGTTACCTCCGAAGAATGTTAAGGAAATCCGAAGCTTTCTCGGATTAGCCGGTTATTATCGACGGTTTGTGGAAGGATTTTCTAGAATAGCTCAACCATTGACGAACCTTTTGCGAAAGGATAATAAATACACGTGGTCCGACGCGTGTCAACAGAGTTTTGAGGAACTCAAGAGCCGGTTGAGTTCAGCACCTGTAATTTCCTTGCCATAAGGGACGGAAGAATTCGTGGTTTATAGTGACGCGTCCGGACACGGTCTCGGATGTGTATTAATGCAGAATGGGAAGATTATTGCCTATGCTTCACGGCAATTGAGACCTTACGAGGTTAATTATCCGACCCACGACCTGGAGCTAGCAGCCGTGGTTTTCGCGTTGAAGATTTGGCGTCATTACCTTTATGGCGTCACCTGTCACATATTCACCGATCACAAGAGTTTGAAGTATATATTTACTCAGAAGGAGTTAAATATGCGACAGAGGGGGTGGTTGGAACTAATCAAAGATTATGATATCGAGATCCTGTACCACCCGGGTAAGGCAAACATGGTTGTCGATGCCTTGAGTCATAAGTCCGTGCAGGAGCAGATGCTTGCTCGTTTAACAGTTCAGAAGGAGCTTCAGCAGGAATTTCTTAGACCCGAGATCGAGGTCTGGCTTCAGCGAGTGCAAGGGCAACTTTGCATGTTAGAAATTTCATCGCCACTTAAGGAGGCAATCAGAGTAAATCAGGGTTCAGACCCATCATTGTTGCGCATCCGTGAAGACGTGGCTCAGGGGAAATCCCCTAGATTTGTGGTCCACGAGGATGGACTTTTGCGATTTAAGAATCGGTTATGCGTACCGGCGATTGACGAGTTGAAAAACTCGATTTTGAGAGAAGCTCATGCTTCCCCTTATTCCGTTCATACGGGGTCTAGCAAGATGTACAAGGACTTGAAACAAAATTACTGGTGGAGTAATATGAAGCGAGAAGTCGCAGAATTTGTTTCGAGATGCTTAACCTGTCAGCAAGTCAAGATTGAACATCAGCGACCGACGGGTATGCTGAAACCTCTCCCTATTCCAGAGTGGAAGTGGGAAGACATTTCTATGGATTTCATCACGAGTTTGCCGACGAGTCGTCGTGGCATGAATACAATCTGGGTAATTGTGCACCGTTTGACTAAGTCAGCTCATTTCCTTGAGATTAAGGATACGTGGGGTCCCGAGAGACTGGACCAGTTGTTCATCATAGAGATAGTGAGATTGCATGGTACTCCTAAAAGTATCATTTCCGATCGTGACGGACGGTTCGTGTCTCATTTCTGGAAATCAATTCATCGTGTTATGGGAACTCAGCTTAATCTTAGCACCACTTTTCATCCTAACTCCGACGGACAATCAGAGAGGACTATTCAGACATTGGAGGACATGTTGAGGGCATGCGTCCTCGATTAGAAAGACGATTGGGAAGCCCAATTACCGTTGATTGAGTTCACGTATAATAATAGTCGGCACGCTTCGATTAAGATGGCACCTTACGAGGCCTTGTACGGTCGTCATTTCCGATCTCCTTTGTGTTGGGACGACTTATCAGAATCAATCGGCACCAAGCCCGATATGCTTATAGCCGCCTGTGAGAAGGTTGCTTTGATTAGGAGTCGTTTGTTGAGAGCTCAGAGTCGACAGAAATCATATGCAGATCATCGTCGTCGACCACTAGAGTTCGAGACAGGTGACCACGTGTTGGTCAAGGTATCCGAAGCCGAGGAATTTTCCATTTCGGAAAACGGGGAAAGTTGAGTCCGAGATTCATTGGACCATTTGAGATTTTGGATCGAGTAGGCGAGTTAGCTTATCGATTGGCTTTACCTCCGACGTTGAACCAAATTCATAATGTGTTTCATGTCTCTCAATTGTGGAAGTATGTTTTCGACCTGAGCCACATACTTCAGTTCGACGAAATCGAGATCGCGGATGATCATTCGTATGAGGAGCATCCTATACGAATGTTAGAGTGGCGAATCAAACAGTTGAGGAACAAGACGATTCCTTTGGTCAAGATTCAGTGGTCTAGACACGGAGTCGAAGAGGCTACTTGGGAAACCGAGGGGAGTATGCGGGAGAGTTATCCCGAGTTGTTTGACCCTTAATTTTGGGGACGAAACTCTTTTTAAGGGGGGGGGGGTATGTAATACCCGATTGTAATTCATTCATTATCATTCAGTATTTATCAGTCAGTATTTGTCACTCAGTAATTTTCACTCATTAATAATCAATCATCGTTCATGATTCATTTATTTGCATTCATTGTTGGCATGTTGTAACCGTGTATCAGTTACTGATCGTCATTTCATCTCCGTTTGAGTGTCAGAACGGGAGTATTATTATTATCATCACGATTGGTAGCCTTGTGTTGGAAGTATCATCTTTGGAATGTGTTGGACTTGTTCACTTTCGCATACGTATGGTATGTCGGATCATTCATAAATCGTAACGAGAAATCGGAGTTGTCGGATTTTCATCTTCTCCAGCAACGAGTTACAGCCGTAAGGATTTTCGGATACGGCCGTAACAGGCGTTCGTTTTCAGGCCATTTTGGACGAACGGGACTTACGGCCGTAAGGGTTGCGGCATACGGCCGTAAGTTGAGCAGGTAAGGCCGTAAGTCTTGGCCGGTTACGACTGTACGTGTCGAGCAGGGTGCCCAGGCATTTTTGGCCGAAGGCAAGATACGGCCGTAAGATGGGCAGGATACGGCCGTAAGGAGTGTTCGTATTTTTCAAGATGTGTCAGAAGAGAAGGACTTACGGCCGTAAGGGTTGCGTCATACGGCCATAAGATGAGGCAAGTACGACTGTAAGGCTTGGCCGGATACGGCCGTACGTTGCAGCAGGGTACCTGGTCAGTTTCGACGAAGGGGGCTTACGCCCGTAAGTTTGGCCGGATACGGCCGTATCGGTCGAGTTATGCCCGTAAGGTGTGCGGGTACGGTCGTATGGATGTCGGCAGGTGTTTTGGACGAGGGCGAGTTACGCCCGTAAGTCAGTTGCGGGTACGGCCGTATGGCTGTCGGCAGTTTCTGGACGAATCCGAGTTACGGCCGTACGAGCTAGATGGTTACGGCCGTAAGGCCATTGACCTGGGATGTTACGGCCATAAGTAGGCCGAGTTACGGCCGTAACTTCCAGCAAGGACTTGAATGGGACTTTCAGTTCATTTTGTCATTTCTTTCACCTTGTTCCGAGAGAGAGAGCTTTAGGGAGAGATTTTCTATCATCAATCACTTGGGTGTTAGATTTTATTCATCTCCATTCGATCGTGAATCTCGGATAGTCGATCTAACGCGTGTTCTTCGGATCAAAGTGCTTGGATCTTCAAGAGGTAATTTCTTCAACATCTTGGATTTCGATTTTGTATTGAGATATGATGTTTTGGACATTAAAATCATGTTTTATGAAGTGATGTACGCATGATTATGGACATGTATGATTATTCATGGATTATCGAAGGATTATTCAAGAACACTTTGAATATTAAGTTGGATTCGGGGGTTTTCGATTAATTGTTGTTGAAATCATGAATTTGGATATTCATATTGGATTATTGATCGTATTGAAGATGTTTTGTTGGTTTGAAACACTTCTTGGGGGTTTGATGTTGGTATTATTGAGGTTTGGTTGTAAACAATCAAAGATTGGCCACAACGTGTTTGATTTTATGCCCCAATGAACTTGGTTTAGTCGTATCGACGTTTTGAGTTCGTTATATTCGTGTTTGATTAGTATGTTGAACGGATTGTTGGTAATTGTGTTATTCAAGGTTGTTCAAGCGACCGACATCTCATTTAGGACGTTTGTTCGTGGAAGGACAATTGTCACCAGTGTTGTGTAAGTTAATTCTTACTCGGTTAAAAGGATATTCATTCCTTTTGTAGTTGTTCATTCATAATCATAACTCATTCATCATTGTATTAACCATATTGAGGCTTGAAATTGTCGAATAATCACTTCATTCACGAGGAACGACGGTTCCAATCATTTCATTGAGCTATCAATCACTTCACTATTATTTTCATCTCGGTGAGTCATTCTTGACTTTTTCGGATTATTATTCATTGATATTCATTATGGTCATTCTCGTTCATATGACCTTCTGGGTTCATATTGCGTGGCCGGGTGCGGATGTGTGGAATTTTTAGTCGAGCACGCGATGGTCATGTATTGGGTCACCGATACATTGGACTATGCACACGGTAACGATTACCTCCATGAGACTAATTAGGTACAAGGACGGGTGTGTCCGGTCATTCATCTTGTACACTTGCACAGAACATTACGGGCGTACTATGATGCTCCTCTTCAACTTAAATCATAACTAAGGATATTTCATAACTAAGGATATATCATGATTTTGTATTTTCAACCCTTGAGGATTGTTGTTCTGTGTAACTGACCCCGTTAGGGGATATTGTTTTCAGGTCACGGCAAGGCAAAGGCACGGGAAGAGCATGCTGACGGCGAGGAGTCCCAGGGATACTAGTAGGGGGCTCCAGTTCTTTCAGTCATCCTTGTTTCTCTTCATATGTATTTCTGCTGCAAATTCCGTTTGAGATGTTTATTTATTCAGGGTGGTGTATTTTATCTTCATATAAAATATACTAGTATTCTGTATTGTCCTGATGTATTGTACTTAAACCTCTCATCGGAGTATTTGGTAATATAATGTGGTTCGGTACTACAATTATATTATTTAATTCATCAGTTTTCATTCGCCTGGTGGGTCCCAGTCGGGGGTCCACAACACTGTAATATCCGCCTAATTTGGGGTGTTACAGCTGGTGCCGAAGCAACTACCATAAAGTATGTGTTGGTATGAATTGCTTATGTTTTGGAAATCGACTATGCAAACCCCAGTTGGCTACCTCATCGAATCACGACAACATTCTTGCTTTGCATGAGTCAGTCCATGAGTGTACGTGATTGAGAACTATCATTCTACACTTGTGGGGAACTAGTGGTTAAGTACCATCACTGATGAGCATACTTACATTTATGAACATGATGTAACTTATAAATCCTCTTGATTGATGGAATGATCATAATGGGAAATATGTGAGATATAATGGAACATACTTACATATGTTGCACTCTCCTTAGACCAAGGTTTATTTTTCCCACTGGGTTTTGTTACTTGGCAAGGTTTTTAACGAGGCAACGGTATATGAATGTAAGCATTAGGGGGAGCTAAAGATTTTTCCAACTTCCGAGATTGATGCCAAGATCACAAGGAAATGATGATTATAAAGAAACTTAATCACATGTGTTGTACTCTTTTCTTTGACCAAGGTTTATTTTCTCCTATTGGGTTTTGTTACTTGGCGAAGTTTTTAATGAGGCAATAACTACTTGATTGATGTACAAATCCGGGGGAGATGTGGACTTGAGGGGGAGTCTTACATCCACAACATACGTTATACTCTTTTCCTTCCAAGAATTCTTTTTCCCACAGGGTTTTTATCACTTGGAAAGGTTTTTAACGAGGTAATAAGATGTACAATTTTAGGGATCGATCGAATGGTCACCTTAGTAGTACTATGATCAAATGTAACGATCATATGAGAGGATAGATTCAAAGGACGAAGTCTAAACTTGATGTGTCTAGATGTTGTACTCTTTTCCCTACGATCAAGACATTTTTCCCACTGGGTTTTTGCTTGACGAGGTTTTAACGAGGCAACATGACATGCGCTTATAGACTAGGCACAAGGGGGAGTGTTAAAGGAATAATACCCGTTGTGTGCCTAAGTCTGTTAGTTTATGGGCTTTCCTAGTTAGGGTTTGGTTAAGGCATGTTTGCATGTATTTCTCCCTATTTAAAGGGATGTCATCAATGGAATAATACAACAAACTTTTGCCCTACTTTCTGTCTCAGTTATTTTCCCTTCAACAGTGATATAATTGATGAAAAAATATTCCACTATTGAAGCGAAAATCATAATCGTTAAAAATATTTATGTGGAATTATTATATAAATATTAATAATAATATAGACATGGTTTCATCATAACCCCAGTAAAAGAAAATTACTCACTCATAATAACAACACAAATAAATAAATATTTCATAATATTATTACTTAAATATAAATTTATTACACAATATTTTTATTTCTCCCTTTTACAATACTTTCTCTATTTTCTTTTTTCTCCTCCTTTTTTCTCCTCCCAAAACACTACACATTCATCCCCTATTTATACTACTTCAAAATCAATAAAATAATAATTTTTAAAAATTTTAAATCCCCTACTCAATAATGCACGGCTGCCAAGTGATGCTGATGTCATGGATGACATCAGCAGAGAGTTGAATTTTCGGTCCAATCGGGTGTTGACACGTGGCACAATATGATCCGTCTATTTAATTGTCCTTAGAACGGTCATAACTTCTTCATACGAACTCGGATGAATTTTTTTTTAAACGATCATCGCGACGAGATGAATAAAATGAGACCAGTCGTGACTATATTAGAATTTTGGAAAAATATCGTCCTTGAACCAATTGATCTATCTTGTACCGGTTGGTTAACCTGCAGATATAATTTAATTCCAATTAATTATCCAAAAATGACACAAAATTATAGAAAGTTCTGAAAAATGAAATAATATAAATATATAGTAAAACGAATAAATTCTCACACAAAACACACAATTATATACATAAAATACTAATAAAAATATTACTCAAAATATACCAAACAGTCTCTCCATTATATGGTGGAATTTGCGGGACCTTTAGCTTTTCGGGGAGAGGCTCCTCCAAAACGCTAGATTCGAGGGGATCTCGTGACTGTCAAGTCATCCTAAATTTGGGGACGACTAGTGTTGTAATACCCGGATTTTCAGTATAATTTTTTCGCGTTATTTTATCTAAGATATACTGTATAGTTTGGTATCTATACAGTATGGATAAAATAAATTGAGGACCGAGACAGTTATACTGGTGTGATTATCGTTTTGATTGACAGATATATTCAGGATATGTTGTATCAGGTTGAACTGATTTGGATATCAGGTAAACCGTATGAGAATATTTTTGGGTTGAGTATATGTGTATTCAGTATGCCGTATGTTCGTATCCAGTATGTCGAGACATCGGACAGGAACAGTTAAATTTTTGGCTAAGTATAAAAGCCATTACGTACGTTAAGCCTTGGAGCTTACGTACATAAAATGTGTTAGCTTACGTACGTTGTATAGTGTACATAACGTACGTAACAAGAGGAATCAGGCAGGACCGAGTTGTGATCGGGTAGTGGGGCCCGTGGTCGGCGGCTTTCGGTGCGAATGTGGACAGCTGAGTCAACGGATGGATTTACGTATGTTATACAGGGTGTATTATGTACGTAATACGAGTATAATACTGTAGCAAGTCAACGTACGTATTACGTACGCAACGGAATAATTGTTACGTACGTTACGGGGCGGCTGGCCGAGTCGTGGCCGAGAGGACCTGTAGTGGCCAAGCATGGTCGGCACTGACTCGCTGGGGGCAAGGACTGGCCGATTACGTACGTAAGGCTGTGGCCGGTTACGGCCGTAAGTGCCCGTTACGTACGTAAGCAGCTGCCGGTTACGTACGTAAGGCTGTCGGCCAAACTGGGCAGTAGGGTAGGCCACGGCCGGCTACGTACGTAAGGACCCGCCGGTTACGTACGTAACGTGCCGGAAGGTCTCGGCCTATATAAGGCCTGGACTGAGTCATTCGACCATTTTCATGTTTTCTCTTCGTTTCTTCGCGATTTCTTTAGCAAAATAGATGGATTTGAGTAAGAACATCTTATAACAACATGTTTTGGAAGTTGGAAAAATGGATTAACATCATCTTCCTCCCTGATCGAAGGTAAGAACACCTAAACTTTTGGTTTTTGGATATTCTTGAGGTTTCTTGGTGTTTTGGCCGATTTGCTTCGTTTTGATTCAGATTGTTTATTGAACTTGATTGTAAACTCTTAATCATTCAATACTCTTGAATTTTTGTGGAACGAATTTGAGTATTTCTTTGAATAATCGATTGAATTGGACTATGCCTTCAACGTGTTCGATGAAATGTCTCAATGAGTAGAACTTGGAAAATTCTACACGTTTTCGTATGAATGGTGATGGAATTGATATTGTTGTGATGATTCTTGGTATTTACCGGAATTTTGTTAAGGTAAGTTAATGAATTGGTGATCAAATGATTCGATTATATTGTTATGATTATGGAATCGTGGTATTCTCGATGTTCTTGGTGGTTTGTTGCGATTCATGATGTTATGAGAAGTATATATGTTGAAGGACATGATTATATATACCTTGAATTGTGAATAAGTATTGTTTAGAGGTTAGAACACATCGAATTATGTCGTTTGAGGATTTTGAATGTGATGTCGGAATAAGTTGTGTTCTTAAGGAACTCTTCGATTATATGAATTGATGAATATGTTTAAGTGATGTTGGTGTTTTGGATATGAATACGGAATATTCATATCTAGAACTAAGTTATGTGTTTTGGTACAATATTCGTATAGGAATACGAATGTGATTCCGAGTTTGATGAGATTATGATTCACTTTTGAGTTTGAGAATTTATACGTATTGAACAAGTGTTCAATTCGGATAATGGAATTATTTGAATCCTTTGAATATGGTTATCTATAATGTTGAATTAATCGGATCGTCCAGATTGAATTGGTTTAATTAAGATTATACAAGGAGGAAACTTGTAATCGTATTTAAGATTGAATATGGAATCGGTAATGCTTAGACTTGGTTAAATTGATTATTGATATGATCTTCGGATTGTGGAATCATATTATGGTTTTGAATTCGTGATTGATTGGTTTGGATTGTTTGGATTTGTGTTTAATTGGGATATTGTAGAACCATTGTGTTTCTCGGTCGGTTATTGATTGTTATTTGTGATCATTGAGTTACGGCTTACATTGTGGATATGAGTTCGCATTTGTTGGGTTGGATTATTTGGTTTTATGTATATGATCAAGGTATTGTTGAGCCGTTGAGTCGCTTGGTTGGCTATGTCGGTTATTGATTTTTATCGAATGTGTGTTAATCAGTTATTGCAATAGGTTGATATGTTTTGGTCGTGGATTATGACCGTTGTGTTGCGGTTGAGGCTAAAGAGTTCGTAGATTGCTTTTGGTCGGGGCTGAGGAGCTCGTAGACGAAGGCAATGGATTTGGTAATGGCTTCGTGGTATCGGTATCGAGGCAAGTTTCTACTTGTTCAGTTTATAATATTTGATGAATGGTTTCGTTTTCATTTCATTTATAATTCGTATAGCAATGTTGTTAGAAATGTAAGTTGTCGGGATAATTGTTTGTATATCGTGCTCTGGTTGTATTAAATCATAAGATATATGATTTAATTGTGTTCAAGGAAGACGTAAGTTATCTTTGGTCAAGGATATAGAATATCGGATATCGAGGATAGTTATCGTGATGACATAAATATCGGGATAAAGGTTTATTGGTATTGAATGGATGGTACCTTATTTGAGATTATTTGTATAATTGTGTATTCGTTCAGGGATGTTGTTCGTGGAAAGGATGTTGTCTTCGGCTTTGAGGTAATCTAGGTATTTGTTCAGTCATGTGGATAATTAGTATGTTGAGTTGTTGTATATGTGAGGTTTCGTGTAATGAGTTTCGTATCGGTTATTCGTTGAGGGATGTTGATCCCAGGACTGTTGTATTGAGATCGTAGATCATATTGGTCATTCATTTGGGGATGATGATCCCAGGATTGATGTTTTGAATATTCATTAGTCGTATCGACTTTTCATTGTCAGTCTGTTGTTGTTCACTTCGGTGAGTCTTTTGATCCTTATTGGATTTGTGATTCTTTGAGTTTCATTGTCATGTTGAATCGTGAAATATCTGGAGTCATATCTGCGTACCGATCAGTTATGTGTAGGATTTTTAGGGCGGGCACATATAGACGTGTGATGGGGTCATGTCCTGACATTGGGTTGTGCACACGAGAAGATTACTTCGTGAGACTGATTAGGTACAAGACCACACATGTATTTGATCAATACACGGGGTGGCTTGTGCACGGACACATTTCCGGATCGGGCGCACTGTGACGTCCATCTTTGAGCCATATTGTTTTGGTCGTTCATAGTCCATGTATGATTGTATATGTTCGATAGTTTGCAACTGGTTGTTCATACGACCGAGGGGTATGTTCGACAGTCGAGGTTATTTCTTTGAGATCCATTATATTTGTTCGTGTTGGAGTTTACCATATTGATGGTATTCTCAGTCGTTGTTGATCTTTTATTGGTCGTGTAGGAGTTTACCATGTTGATGGTATTCTCGGTCATCGTTGATCCTCGTTGGTCATGTTGGAGCTGATCATGTTGATGAGATTTTTGGTCGCTGTTGATTCTTTGTTGGTCTTGCTTGGAGTTTGTCATGTTGGTGATATTCTCAGTTGACGTATCGGTTGATCTGGTTATTGATCGTATGAATGTTTGGGTTGTGCATCGATGTTTCGGATTTGTTATCATTATCATGTGATAGTTGATCTACAGTATGTTGTGTATTATTGGTTTATCCAGGTTGAGATTTGATTGTGTAATACGACGGACAGGAGTTGGCACAGATTGGATTATTTCCACACTTATGAGTTATGACGATGTTTTGAGGATTGTTGGTATTTTTGGAATACAGTACAGATTATTGTTGTTGAGTTCATTTCGTCATTTGAGAATGCGAAATATGGATTATGGTATGGATTGATTTAGTATGGATCGCTACAAATTGGTAAGGTTATAACGGTAATATTACTTTGGTAGTATTCTTACTATATTATTACATTGGTATGTAATTATTTATGTTGATGTGATCGATATCATTGTTGAGTATTGTGGCTGACCCCGTCGTGGGCTTTATTTTTAGCTACTCATAGATCGAGCTAGTAGTGGTCGTGAAGGGATGAGCTTCCCGGTTAATACTGGCTGTGGCATTTATTCGAGTATTGAGTATTTATTTCTGGTTGTTTTATTCCGCTGCAAATGTGTATTTTGAACTGTATTTTTTATCCGCTGCGTGTGTATTTCAAAATGGCTTTTCAGTATTTTTACCAACTCGTGTGTACTTTTAAAATGGCCTTTTGGCATTTTTCGAACTTGGGTTATTTTGTCAAACCCTTTTTCCTAAACTATTTTATCGGTACGTATAAGTGGTAGCTTAACGTACATTTTGAACTGTCGAGATTTGGCATTTCGCCTTGTATTTTCAAATGGTGTTTTATGACGGTGTTTGAGAACTATGTTTTTGAAAAATATTTGAGTATTTGCAAAATATTACCGTCATCGGCCTTTTGGCGTTTTTAAACATTTTTGAAATGGTTTTGTAAACGGTTTTTAGCCTGGTGGGTTCCGGCGCGTGGCCCACGGCGCTGTAATATCCCGGATGGTTTTGGGGGTGTTACAGAAGATGGTATCGGAGCTTGGGTTTTGTGAAAACCGGGCGTGTGTGTTATGTGGCTCTACCCATACGGTAGTAGCGTGACTTTTGAAAATTATTTTTCTGACTTTTGAGTCAAACCAATTTTTGGAGGTTCCAAAATCTTTGAGATATTCTCAAAATTGCTATTTGCGATATTGGTGTGTGTTGGTATTGTGTTGAGACTTTGTATGGGAGTCATGTGCTAGTATCATGGGAGATCATCGGCTTCACGCACCTGTAAGTATGTCATTTTGGTTATTCGATTGTGGCGACGATTGATTGTTTTTGTGATGAGTTGGAAATTTTGGATTTATCTGTTGTTGGCGACAGGTTGCAAGTTTCGAGGACGAAACTTATTTTAAGGGGGTAGTATGTAATATCCGGATTTTCAGTATAAATTTTTCGCATTATTTTATCTAAGATATACTGTATAGTTTGGTATCTATACAGTATGGATAAAATAAATTGAGGACCGAGACAGTTATACTGGTGTGATTATCGTTTTGATTGACAGATATATTCAGGATATGTTGTATCAGGTTGAACTGATTTGGATAGAATATTTTTGGGTTGAGTATATGTGTATTTAGTATGCCGTATGTCGAGTCGTCGGACAGGAACAGTTGATTTTTTGGCTAAGTATAAAAGCCATTACGTACGTTAAGCCTTGGTGCTTACGTACGTAAAATGTGTTAGCTTACGTACGTTATATAGTGTACATAACGTACGTAACAAGAAGAATCAGACAGGACCGAGTTGTGATCGGATAGTGGGGCCCGTGGTCGGCGGCTTTCGGCGCGGATGTGGACAGCTGAGTGAACGGATGGATTTACGTACGTTATACAGGGTGTATTACGTACGTAATACGAGTATAATACTGTAGCAAGTCAACGTACGTATTACGTACGCAACGGAATAAGTGGTACGTACGTTACGGGGCGGCTAGCCGAGTCGTGGCCGAGAGGACCTGTAGTGGCCGAGCATGGTCGGTAGTGACTCGCTGGGATGGCCGATCATGGTCGGCAGTGACTCGCTGGGGGCAAGGACTGGCCGATTACGTACGTAAGGCTGTGGACGGTATGGCGCCTTATGAAGCCTTATATAGCAGAAAATATAGGTCACCACTTTATTGGGATGAAGTGGGTGAGAAATATTTTAGGGCCGGACACAGTCAGCGAGATGATTGAGATTATCCACAAGATACGACAGAGAATACAAGAGGCCCAGACTCGACAGAAGTCAAACGCCAATACATGCCGAACTGAATTGCATTTCGAGAGTGGGGATAAGGTTTTCCTCAAGATTTCCTTCTAAGGGAATAATCAGGTTTGGCATTAAAGGCAAGCTTAGGCCACGTTTTATAGGGCCATATGAGATTCTTGAGAGGATCGGCCCAGTTGCTTATAGGTTGGCTCTGCCACCTAGTCTTGGGAATGTTCACAATGTTTTCCATGTTTCTCAGCTGAGGAAGTATGTATTTGATCCCAAGCATGTGGTTCATCAGAGTGACAGTTCTTAGTCACGATACGAGTTATGTAGAGAGGCCTGAAGCTATTTTAGACTATAAGGTTCAAGAAATGAGGAATAAGTCGATTCCTTTGGTGAAAGTATTATGGAGTCACCACGATCAGGAAGAAGTTACGTGGGAACTCGAAAGCAAGATGAGGGAGAAATACCCAGAACTTTTTAATAAGGTATGTAAATTTCGGGACGAAATTTCTTGTTAGAGGGGTAGGATGTAATGCCCCGGTCTTTTATATGCATGAATTATTACGACATCAAGTGCGACATTAGGGTTTCGCATTCACAAATAATAAAATTCTGACTAATGAAGTAAGTTTAGAACTATTTGCACGTTTTAAATTCAGAAATCGGATGTTCGGTTAACCGGCTGGGTTATTTTCCGAATTTGATTTTTATGTTTCAATAGACAGAATCGTGATTCCGTCGCCTCCTATATACACTATTTTTATGCTATGAGTACGATTTTCAAGAGTTTACTTCTCGAATTTTGGATATATTTCAATAGACAGAATCGTGATTCTGTCGCCTCCTATATACACTAGTTTAATGTTATAATGTTTTGTATGTTGTCTCTAAGTTGATTTCAAGGTTCTTGAAAGTGTTTAGAACAAGTTGTAATCATGTCTTGATTTTTTTTTCATGTTGGCCGAAACTTCTAGGGATTTATAACCCAATCATATGTTGTTTCTTATGATTTTCTTACACAATATGTTGCTATATGATGATACGATGCTATGTTGAATTTATGGGATTTTTATAAAATGTTGGGTGTTTTGAAAGTAAGGAAGAATCATGCTTAGTTCTTGATATGTTGATATATGTTCAAAAGTGACTTGATGATTATGATGATATATGAAAGGAGTACATGATATGTTTTTGTTAGATTTTTATAAAATGTTTTGAAAATTTATTTGAAAACAATAGCATGAAGTTAGATTTATGAAGTTGGAAAATGTGTTGGTAATATTTGATGTAGTTAAGGAGCATGTTATGTATTGAGGATTTTAAAAGTCATGTTTAGGTCATTTGTATGTTAGGACCAAAACCTTGATTATCAACATGAGTGTATGTTAAGTGTGTTTTTTGATGTTGGAAACAATTGATGCTTGATGATACTTGATGCTAATGATGTTTGAAGGTTTAATGTTGGAAAAATAAAAATGAGTTAGTAGTCATGTTTTCGAAAGAAAAGATTATGAAATGGAGTTCGTAATGTCGAGAAGCATGCTTGTATGTCCACTCCTATATCTGTTATAAGTATGATATGCATGATTAGAGTTTACATGTTTAGGGTTTTTGATGCTAGAAACGAGCTCTAGGGTTTATATGATGTTTTTCCCATTTTAAGGGGAAGTTGGAAGTTTCATTACACTTCACAGAAACGGTTATAACATTCTCCACGTTTAATATTTTTGAAATCTGTAAAATAGACATGAAACTAGACTTCACTGGATTTCCAGTGGTATAAGATACACTATATAGTTCTTATTGTGTATTAACAGAATGCTAATTCTTTCCAGCCTTGATGCACATTATGTTATGTTTATGTTAAGTGTTTGATGTTGGTTTTTGAATCAAGGAATGTGTAATCGAGTATCAGTTACCGTTGTTAGTATCTTTATATGTTATATGGTCAGTTAGGTTCTCTAAGAGAATCATAGCTTTTATTATTTAAACTTGAGTCGAATGCAAAACTCTAAAGTCCAAACATGTAGATCGAGTCCGTTGTCCGCTAGACTTTGTTAAGCTCGATCGACCGCTAAACTTAGTTGTTTCTGATGAAAGCTGGAGCAGCAGACTAAAGCGTAAGGAAGAGACGAGAATCATTTTACTTGCGTTTATTACTTGTCAGGTGGGCTTTCTATACGAAAATGATTTGAGCTTTGCTCTATCTTGATGAAATGTTTTACAAGCAAATTATGATTTCAAATGATTATGATGCATAAAAACTTTTATGTGGATTCTTATGAACCTATCACTGTTGGCTTGCCAACCTATGAAATGATTGGATCCTGAGCTAGACAAAGGTTGCTGGCCAGGGTTAGTTTACACAGTACTCGGGATTGTGAGCTCTCTTCGGAGTGGCCGATCTCGGGGAGTAACGTTCGCGGGAGGCAGCCACCTTCCCCGGCGTAAATTATGGATATGGTGAATCTGATGATATATGCTATGAAATGAAATGATTTAGTAAACATGGGATTTTTCCTAAAACCCCCGTGTGTTACTGCTTATATGCATGATGACAAATACGAAAACATGTTTTATGTTTTGGCAATATGTTCACGGAGTACGTTGTACTCAGCCCTGTATATCTTTAAAATGTGCAGGTTGAGTAGGGTATGTGACGGAGGGTGTTGAGTGAAAGTCTTTTGTTTACGATCAATGTTAAGCCCTGGTTACATATCTTCATATATGTAACCAACCATGTTTTTCCGCTGCAAACACTCTTTATGATTTTCCTTTCTAAGTATGCCGATTGTAATATGCTATGATGCCTTTTTCTAAACTTCAAGGCGAATATTATAACTATGTATTCTACTTTGGATTCTAAGTCATTATCACGGTATTGACTCCCCTTCATGATACCTTGATAGGTCATTCATGGAAATCCACCCATATTCCTTATGAAACGTATGCTTCCCCCTTTCTTCCCCCCTTCTTAATTCTGACCCTGAGTCACGCTCCGGCTGTGCCGTCCTTAGGGATAAGGGGCCGTGACAACACCAGCATTCTCAAAAATCTCTGTTAGAATAGAACCATATGGCAATCCCGATTTTCTTTGCCGGTTCAACTTCATATAACCTTTCTTGTGGAATATCATTCCTTTTTCCTTGAACCATTTCATCACAACTCGAGAGAAATTGACTTGATTATCATTCCGAATGTGATAAATGATTTCCATATCGATGTTAACGAGACGTTTGGTCATTCACTTTTGGCATAAGACTTCTAGTAATATCATCGTGAAGAAGTCGGATATTTAGGCCAAAGTCATTATTTTCAAATTTGTCAGAATTCACTTCAATAACAGCTTTAGATGTTTGGAAGTCTCGAACGGTGAATTCGTTTAAAGTTTCATGTTCCCAATCCTACATGTTGATAATAACATCTTCCTCATCTGGAATCAGATTTTCGGTACAAATTACACCTTCGTTAGGCAGCCCAAAAATTTCTGACAGTTTTGCAGCATCAAAAGAGATTGGTTTCCCTTGAACAAGCGAATTTATAACAACAAACCTATCCGAATCATAAGACGTAGAGAAATTTGCATAAAATTCACGGACACAATCAACGTATAATGGAAGAGCAAGACTCACAAATATATTTATTCCAAGCATATCAAAAAACTCCTCTATATCAATACCAATAGATTTCAAAGATTCGAAATTGAAATGGTGACTGGGCGTTACCTCTTCATCAATCAAAATCTCTTTGAACACTTTTGTTGCCTGGGAGTTTCGGAAACGGGGACCGTAGGCCAGAGTGGATGAAGATTAGGATGTATCTCCTCGTCTTTTATTCCCGGTTTCTTGTAGTCATGATGTTGGAGGTCGATATAATGGATGAAATCGGTGGAATCGATCGGTTTTGTGGAGGATTATGGAGAGAGGCGATCGGAATTAGGTTATATGATTTGGGGGAAGTGAGAAAGAAATGACAGGTCAGGAATTAGTTAAAGCACGTTACGTACGTAATGACCTATTACATTCGTAAATAAAGGTTAATAACGTACGTTATAAGATAATATAGCATACATAATGACATACCCGAACAATCTGCCCAAATTTCTGTGATGCATAGCGTACGTAACCTGGACCTTCGTTGCGTACGTAATACCTTTTACGTACATAATCCTTTGAATATAGCGTCCGCAACCCTGAATAGTGATATTCTTCTGATGATATCCATTCGTTTTCCATGATCATTTTTGTTGTATATGATGAATATGCAAAATTAAAATGGATCAACATGTCCTATTCCTAAATTTATGCGAATGAAGTTGACAGCATCTTCGAGTAATGATTTTGTAAAAATGTCCGCCAATTGTTCATTAGTACCAACAAATTAGAGACGCACATTCCCGTTTTGTACATGGTCACGAATAAAATGGTGACGAATTTCAATATGTTTTGTCATACTATGCAATATGGGGTTTGTAACATCCCCAAAACCGTATGGGAATATTACACGCCGTAGACCCCTTTCCACAAGGATCTACCAGGCTAAACATCCATAAATAACCAAATGCTTGCCCGGCCAGGGTCAAACAATATAATAATACAGACCGTATGGTCACTTACACGTGAATACACAGACCGATGAGGTCACACAACTCAATCAACAAAACTTACTTAAACGACATTACCCACACAGGGGTCGAAATACAGTACAGCGGAAGACTGAAATCAACTCTGGCAACACAACAAAAATCAGAACAACTCTCGACTCATGATTAGTATCGTAGCTCGTCATCCTCTTGTTCCAATCCTGTGACTGCTCCCCTGAATCTGCATGTACCTGGACGCAAAACAGACATCCACCCCCCGATTACTCGGGGGTTAGTAAAACTCTACTGTTTTACTAGTGCAAGTATCAAATCATACGAAATGTAACAAGCAATTAATAATCGTGATCAAATGTAATAATCAAGTATCAAATATTCCCGGGAGGTTTTCACAAGGGAAGATAAGCTGTGAAGCATTCGAAAATAAGATTATCATCTCGGGAATTTTTAGAATTTCAAAACCTTAAGACCTCAAGTCCTGATTCACAAAACCTTTCGAAAAACCTAAGGGCCTTAACCCAAAACTCGTTTCATAATTCAACAGTTTACAGTACCGGAAACATTTCCATAAATCTCGTGGGGCTTGGCCCAACATTATTTCTTAAAACTTTTCCTTTAAAAACTTTGATTTGAAAAGTATCATGCTCATGACACCGTGATCCACTGTCACGTGTCTCCGTAGGTTCAACAACCCGCACGGACTACATCACGCACAATTAAACAAACATAATCAACTCCGACATCGTGATCCACTGTCACGTGTCTCCGTAGGTTCAACTGTAATATCCGCATTTTTCTTGGCCTTGTATTTTTATTTTCGGTGTATTTCTTGATTGTAGCGACCCTCGTGTATCTTTCAGCGTAACTTTTCCGTCATCTATTGATCTGATTCTCGTAATTGTTGTGCGGAACCGCCCTTTCGGGGTTGCCGTGGATCTATTCTATGCTATGATGCGTTTTGAGGTGTTCCGTTTGATGTTTCGTTCGTATTCTGGTGTAGTTGACCATTTATGTTCTGTATCTAGCGCACGCTAATGTCGGGAGACTAGCGCACGTTAAGTTGTTCAGTAGCGCGCGCTAGCGTGACTGTCCAGTACTGGACAGTTTACTACTGAACTCGATCAGGTGCTGGTTAGCGCACGCTACGCTTGTATGGTAGCGCACGCTAACGGGTCAGGTGAGTTTTGGGCAGTTGGCTACTGGACTCGGCTGATGTCCAAGTAGCGCACGCTATTGGTCGATAGCGTGCGCTACCAAGAAGTTATTAGCGCACGCTACGTTTCGAGTAGCGCACGCTAACGGCCAATTACCTGGCTACTGGACTGGGACGCTAACGGTAGGGTTTGGAATCTTATCCCGTTAGCGCACGCTAACCTTGAGGTTTTAGCGTGCGCTAACACTCCCAGCTATATAAACCAGGAGTTGGAGATAATCATAAATTCTCATTTCTTCCTCTCTCCGCGGCGAAGGCGATCCAGAAGCGATTTTCTTGGCGATTTCTTCCTCCAATCATCTCATCCAACATCCTTCTTGAGTTCTTGGAGTATTATATCAACATCAACACGAATCTTTCGTCCTAATCCACGGTAAATCTCTTAGAACCCTACTTTTGGATAATTTGGGGGTTTTGGGATTTTCTTCCGATTCGTTCCGTTTTGTTGGTGGATTCATGATGATTAAGATTAATCTTGTTGATATCATTAGTTTTCCTACGGATTCATGGTATATTTCCATAGCTTTGTGAAATCGAGAGGGTTTGGTTGTGGTCCGCCCTCGTTGTTATTTTTATTCGAATATACATGCATCGTAGGCGGGTTTCCGGGTGTATTCCATTTCCATAACCGTTTAGAAGTGGTTGTGCTATTCGAATCGTTAGGTTCATTTTCGTCGGTTCCTCGCGTTCGTGCTTGATTCTTCCGTTCTGTTCGTGTCGTCGTCTATTTAATCGAGGCAAGTATCCTTATGAACTTACAATCTTGACATAGTAGTTTTGTATGAGAAATTGTGTGTGTGTGTATGCTCACTACGGGTTAGACTCGACGGGGTCTCGGTAGGGCTCCACGAAGCTGTGGAACCGCGAGCTTGCTTTTAACCACTGTGGGTTAGATCCGACGGGGTCTCGGCAGGGATCCACGAAGCTGTGGGTCCGCGGTTAATTGTGGTGCATTTTTACAAATGTGGTTTGACTATTGGCATTTCCGGAAATGAGTGTTTTGAAACTATGATTTCTTGATTGCATGCATTACTATATGTGTAAGATGTAAATTGTTCATTTGGTTACTTGTACTAGCGTAATTGCTAACCCCTCTGGGGACCCGTTTTGGGGAAATTCGTTTTATGAATTTCAGGTCAGGTTCATCGAGACGAACGGGTGCTGGACGAGTATGCGGATGATGGCCGAGCGTGATGATTGTGCACGAGTGATGTCTTAGTGTCTTCTACCTTTTCATATTTTGTGGTTTTGTTTGAACTAATAGAAGTACTCGAGTACTTAAGAACTTTTACTCGTCTGGATTGTATTGTTGTTTATCGTGTTTGTGTCAAATGATGATGTTATGTTGATCGGGTGAACCGGGTGGATTATTCTGTTTTGCGTCTTTATGACGTGGTGTTATGTTGTTGTTTCTGTGAGTCGATGAGTATGATCCGTTCGGCTGGTGGGTCCCATATCGGGATTCACGGCGCTGTAATATACCTCGAATATCTTGGGGGTGTTACAGAAAATGGTATCAGAGCACTAGGTTCATGGATACCTAGGCTTGTCGGTTTATTGGGTCTTGTGGTGTTTTGTTTTGCACATCATCGTCACGCTGCCATGATTCCGGTACTACCAGTGTCCGTAAGTTTTCCTTCCTCTGTTCGTTAATTCCTTGTATCGTACCCTTGATTCTCGACTTGTGATTGTTCTTTTCTTGTACTGACCCTCGTATGGCTTTTGCTACTCATTTAACTCCAGTATGGATGCTGGAAGAGGTCGTGGTCGCGGTCGTGGTCGTGGACGCGGCCGGGGACGTGGGGCAGCCGGTGGGGCGGCCACGTCACAGTCTTCGGGAGCCGGCAGTACCGGCGACCGTCATAGCCATGCTTCTTCCCAGGAGCGTGCCGATCTTGGTATTGCGGTCGTTATGCAGCAAATGGTGAATCAAATGGCGGCGATAGCCCAGGCGGTTCAGAACCCGGATCATGCCCTCGCTAATCGGGGCTGAGCGGATCGTTGGCTCCAAGATGTTATCAAGATGCATCCTCTTCAGTTTTCGGGAGCTTCAGACCCGATTGGCTGGGAAGGGTGGATCAAGGAGATATCTAAGGTCTTCGTTGCCACTAACTGTCCCGAGGACCGTAAAGTCCCTATTGCTCAATACTTTCTCACAGGGGACGCTACGGACTGGTGGGAGGCCGTTGGGCCCAAAGGCCATGCTGCTTCGTGGGCTGAGTTTCAAGAGTTAATGGAGACTCAGTATTGCCCGTGGCCAGTCAGACAGGCTCGAGTACATGCTTTTTATGATGCTCAACCGCGGGATATCCCCGTAGCTCAAGCTATTGCTGATTTTAATAAGGAGTTGGGTTATGTGAAGACCCAAGTTGTCGAGGAGAGTGACAAAATTTTCCATTTCTCCAGACGGATGAAGTTGCCGATTCGGGACTATATGTCGGGGCTCGTATGCACTACCTTGAAAGATAACCAGAGCAGGGCCCTTGCTTACGATATGTCTGTGACGGCGAGTGAGGCGGTCCGCGAGAGTAAAGCGTAAGTCACGGAATTTTCGGGCCACAAGGTGGGGGTCGGCGAAATTTGACCGCTAACTTTTCCGTGGTGGTGGCCCGGCTCGATCTACTGGGTTTCCCGTAGGGCTGCGGTGCCCCTTTTCGAGAGGTGAAGTGCTTTAGCGTGGCGGCGGGGCCACATCGGTCGTATTTGTCGAACCCTTTTTGACGTGTCAGTGTGGCGGCCCGGGTCACAAGGCGGCTTCTGTCCGAGAGGAGAAAATCCTTGGTGCCGGGCTTCCATTCCAGTGCCTAGGGAACCAAGTGTGAATCGAGGATCGTTTGCTCCTCAATCTCCGCCGAGTGCTAGTCGGGGGAGAGGTCGGGGTCAGCCCTCTAAGGGGGGAGCTTCCAGTGTCGGCTCAGCCCACCCGCGTGTCTATGAGATGCGGAGAGCCGATGACCCAGCGGCTACCGTGGCGACAGGTACCGTTTATATTCTTTCTCATCCTGTCAGTGTGCTTTTTGATTCCGGTGCTACGCATTCGTTCATATCTTTGGATTGTGTACGCCGTTTGAGTCTCGACTGTTTGATACCTTGTGAACCCTTCATCGTTAAGCTTCCTAGCGGTGATAGGATCGTTGGTGATCAGGAGGTTCGAGACTGTTCTGTACTTATTTGTGAGAGGACTTGGCCCTCTAATCTTATTGTCGTGGATATTGAGGGTGAGGATTTGATTCGCGGGGATGATTGGCTCAAGCGGCATGGCGCAATCATGAACTACCGCACGAGGATCATCACCATGTTAGCCGAGGATGGCACCGAGCACTCCTTCGCGGGGCGAATGAGGGGAAATCAGAAAATCGTCATTAATGCCTTGAAGGCGATGAGTCTCCTGCGAAAGGGGTGTACTGGTTATTGGTGCTATGCCTTGAAGGCGGAGGATGGTGGAGTCGAGCTTTCGTCGATTCCAGTCGTTAATGAGTTTCCTGATGTATTTCTTGACGAGTTACCGGGATTGCCACTGGATCGTGAGGTTGAGTTTGCTATAGAGTTAGAGCCGGGCGCGGCTCCTATTTCGAAGGCGCCCTATCGCATGGCACCTTCAGAGATGTCCGAGTTGAAGAAGCAGTTGAGTGAGCTTCTTGAGTCGGGGTATGTTCGACCGAGCGCCTCGCCTTGGGGCGCACCGGTCCTGTTTGTGCGGAAGAAGGATGGCTCACTACGTTTGTGTATCGACTATCGCGAACTAAACAAGGTGACCATCAAGAACAAGTATCCTTTGCCGAGAATTGATGACTTGTTCGACCAGTTGCAGGGAGCTACGGTATTCTCGAAAATTGATTTGAAATCGGGGTACTATCAGCTCCGGGTGAGAGAGTCCGATGTGCCGAAAACAGCCTTTCGGACGAGGTACGGACATTATGAGTTCGTAGTCATGCCTTTCGGGTTAACTAATGCGCCGGCGGTGTTCATGCAGTTGATGAACAAAGTTTTTATCGAGTATTTGGATAAGTGCGTCGTCGTCTTTATTGACGATATTCTTATTTATTCAAGGAATGAGGAAGAGCATGCCCATCATTTTCGGGTAGTATTAGACATTTTGAGGACCGAGCAACTCTATGCAAAGTTCTCGAAATGTGAGTTAAGGTGAAGGAAGTGATGTTTTAGGTCACGTGATTTCACCGAGGGGGTTCGTGTGGATCCGCAGAAGATTGAGGCCGTGTTGGATTGGGCACCGCCCAAGAATCGAAGGAGCTCCGTAGTTTCTTGGGTTTGGTGGATACTACCGTAGGTTCGTCGAGGGTTTCTCGAAGCGGCTCGGCCACTTACGCGATTACTCCAGAAATCCGAGAAGTTCGTCTGGAATGACGAGAGGCAGTCGAGTTTTGAGGAACTGAAGAAGCGTTTGACTTCAGCCCCAGTTTTGGCGTTGCCATGTGGCAACGAGGGTTTTGCCGTTTATAGCGATGCTTCGGGTCAGGGTCTTGGGTGCGTATTGATGCAGCACGGCAAGACCATTGCTTATGCATCGAGGCAGTTGAGGCCGTACGAGCTTAACTACCCTACTCATGATTTGGAGTTAGCGGCAGTCGTTTTTGCGCTAAAGATTTGGCGTCACTATCTTTTCGGCTCTGCATGTCAGATTTTTACCAATCATAAAAGTCTGAAATACATATTTACTCAGCGAGAGTTGAATATGAGGAAGAGAAGGTGGTTAGAGTTGATTAAGGATTATGACCTCGAAATCCTTTATCATCCGGGCAAGGCGAACGTCGTGGCAGACGCCTTGAGTCGGAAACCGGTTGCGTTGCGAACGCTTGAGATCCTTACGTCTCAGTCTGAGCTTCGGCGGGCTTTGATCGAGTTAGATGTTGAAGTTTTGTTGCCTGGAGCCACCGGGCAACTTCGTGCTTTAGAGATTTCGTCGTCTCTGATCGATGAAATTAAGCTGAAGCAATCATAGGATCCGATGATTACTCAAATCCGAGAGAACGTTCTTAAAGGAAAGTCTCCTGGGTTTGTGATTCACGAGGATGGGGTTTTGAGGTTCCAGAGTCGGCTTTGTGTGCCGAACGACTCAGAGTTGAGGCAGAGTATTTTACGGGAGGCCCATGCTACGCCTTATTCCGTTCATCCTGGTTCGAGTAAGATGTACAAGGACCTGAGAAGAAATTTCTGGTGGAATGATATGAAGGAGGAGGTTGCACAGTTTGTAGCGAGATGTTTGACTTGTCAACAGGTCAAAATCGAGCATCAGCGACCGGCTGGGTTGTTACAGTCACTTCCCGTTCCGGAATGGAAATGGGAAGATATATCGATGGACTTCGTTACGAGTTTGCCGAGATCGAGGTCGGGCATGAATATGATATGGGTGATTGTTGATCGTCTGACCAAGTCGGCACATTTTCTGGCCATCAAGGACACTTGGGGCCCGGAGAAGTTGGCTCGTGTGTTTATCGCACAGATTGTGAGACTTCACGGTACTCCGAAGTCTATTATTTCGGATCGCGACGGCCGTTTTGTATCGCACTTCTGGAAGGCAGTGCATAAGGCGTTGGGTACCCGTTTGCGTTTGAGTACCTCTTTTCATCCCCAGTCAGATGGACAGTCGGAACGCACTATCCAGACGTTCGAGGATTTGTTGCGTGCTTGTGCCCTCGATTGGAGTAGCGATTGGGAGGAACATTTGCCATTGATCGAATTCACGTACAACAACAGTTGGCACGCGTCGATTCGGATGGCACCATATGAGGCACTTTATGGGCGGCGATGTCGATCACCAATTTGTTGGAATGAGACGTCCGATTTGGTAGGGACCGAGCCGGACGTCGTTTTAGAGACGAGGCGGAAGATAGAAGTAATTCGAGAATGGATGTTGACTGCCCAGAGTCGACAGAAGTCGTATGCCGACGTCCGTCGCCGACCTTTGGAATTCGAGGTGGGAAACCATGTTTTGCTAAAAGTGTCGCCGAGGAAGGGAGTTTTTCGTTTCGGGAAGAAGGGGAAGTTGAGTCCGAGATTTATTGGACCCTTTGAGATTCTCGAGCGAGTCGGTGAGTTGGCATACCGTTTGGCATTACCTCCAGCCTTGAGTCATGTTCATAGTGTTTTTCATGTTTCCCAGCTGAGGAAATATGTCCCGGACCCTAGTCACGTCATTGATTATGCTGAGATTGATGTCGCCGAGGATATTACTTTTGTAGAGCGCCCTTTGAAGATTTTGGAGCGTCGCGAGAAACGATTGAGGCATAAGACCATACCTTTGGTCAAGGTGCAATGGTCGAGACACGGTGTCGAGGAGGCAACTTGGGAAACCGAGGATAGCATGCGTGCTAGGTACCTCGAGTTGTTTGTTTCTTAAGTTTCGGGACGAAACTTATTTTTAGAGGGGTAGAATGTAATATCCGCATTTTTCTTCCCCTTGTATTTTTATTTTCGGTGTATTTCTTGATTGTAGCGACCCTCGTGTATCTTTCAGTGTAACTTTTCCGTCATCTATTGATCTGATTCTCGTAATTGTTGTGCGGAACCGCCGTTTCGGGGTTGCCGTGGATCTATTCTATGCTATGATGCGTTTTGAGGTGTTCCTTTTGATGTTTCGTTCGTATTCTGGTGTAGTGGACCGTTTATGTTCTGTATCTAGCGCACGCTAATGTCGGGAGACTAGCGCACGTTAAGTTGTTCAGTAGCGCGCGCTAGCGTGACTGCCGATCGGGCAGGTTTACTCCGAACTTGATCGAGTCTTTGGTTAGCGCACGCTACGCTTGTATGGTAGCGCACGCTAACGGGTCAGGTGAGTTTTGGGCAGTTAGCTACTGGACTCGGCTGATGTCCAAGTAGCGCACGCTATTGGTCGATAGCGTGCGCTACCAAGAAGTTATTAGCGCACGCTACGTTTCGAGCGCACGCTAACGCCACCACAGCTCGGACTGTGACGCTAACGGTAGGGTTTGGAATCTTTTCCGTTAGCGCACGCTAACCTTGAGGTTTTAGCGTGCGCTAACACTCCAACTATGTAAACCAGGAGTTGACCGAGATAATCATAAATTCTCATTTCTTCCTCTCTCCGCGGAAGCGATCCAGAAGCGATTTTCTTGGCGATTTCTTCCTCCAGTCATCTCATCCAACATCCTTCTTGAGTTCTTGGAGTATTATATCAACATCAACACGAATCTTTCGTCCTAATCCACGGTAAATCTCTTAGAACCCTACTTTTGGATAATTTGGGGGTTTTGGGATTTTCTTCCGATTCGTTCCGTTTTGTTGGTGGATTCATGATGATTATGATTAATCTTGTTGATATCATTAGTTTTCCTACGGATTCATGGTATATTTCCATAGCTTTGTGAAATCGAGAGGGTTTGGTTGTGGTCCGCCCTCGTTGTTATTTTTATTCGAATATACATGAATCGTAGGCGGGTTTCCGGGTGTATTCCATTTCCATAACCGTTTAGAAGTGGTTGTGATTGTGCTATTCGAATCGTTAGGTTCATTTTCGTCGGTTCCTCGCGGTCGTGCTTGATTCTTCCGTTCCGTTCGTGTCGTCGTCTATTTAATCGAGGCAAGTATCCTTATGAACTTACAATCTTGACATAGTAGTTTTGTATGAGAAATTGTGTGTGTGTATGCTCACTACGGGTTAGACTCGACGGGGTCTCGGTAGGGCTCCACGAAGCTGTGGAACCGCGAGCTTGCTTTTAACCACTGTGGGTTAGATCCGACGGGGTCTCGGCAGGGATCCACGAAGCTGTGGGTCCGCGGTTAATTGTGGTGCATTTTTACAAATGTGGTTTGACTATTGGCATTTCCGGAAATGAGTGTTTTGAAACTATGATTTCTTGATTGCATGCATTACTATATGTGTAAGATGTAAATTGTTCATTTGGTTACTTGTACTAGCGTAATTGCTAACCCCTCTGGGGACCCGTTTTGGGGAAATTCGTTTTATGAATTTCAGGTCAGGTTCATCGAGACGAACGGGTGCTGGACCAGTATGCGGATGATGGCCGAGCGTGATGATTGTGCACGAGTGATGTCTTAGTGTCTTCTACCTTTTCATATTTTGTGGTTTTGTTTGAACTAATAGAAGTACTCGAGTACTTAAGAACTTTTACTCGTCTGGATTGTATTGTTGTTTATCGTGTTTGTGTCAAATGATGATGTTATGTTGACCGGGTGAACCGGGTGGATTATTCTGTTTTGCGTCTTTATGACGTGGTGTTATGTTGTTGTTTCTGTGAGTCGATGAGTATGATGTTGTTCAGCCTGGTGGGTCCCATATAGGGATTCACGGCGCTGTAATATACCTCGAATATGTTGGGGGTGTTACATCAACAACCCACACGGACTATTAACCAAACATAACCAATTCCGACACTGTGATCCACTGTCACGTGTCTCCGTAGGCATAACAACCCGCACGGACTATATCAATCACAACAATTACAAACACAGTCCTGACACCGTAGTCCACTGCCACGTGTCACCGTAAGCCCCATCGAGCTCACCCGGTTGGACGCACTGTGTCCGAAACTCATGGTCCACTGCCATGCGTTATCGTAGGCCTCGTCAGACCAGCACGATTGGACCTCAGTACCTCACTAAGTTCTGATCCCGTAGTCCATTGCCATGAATCCTCGTATGTAACACCCCAAACTAGGCGGATATTACAGTGCCGTAGATCCCCAACTGGGACCCACCAGGCAAATCAAAATGAATAAATTACACAGGATAAATGTAGTACCGAACCACATTACAACAATAATTACTCCGATGAGGAGTTTAGTTACAACACACCAGGACAATACCGAATACTAGTGTATTTTATATGAAGATAAAATACACAACACTGAATGAAACGGAGTATCCAAATGAAAGTCTGCAGCGGAAAAATAAAGGACAATAACATGAATAACTGAAAGATCGGGGCCCCCTACTAGTATCACTAGGACTCCTCGACATCAACATGCTATTCCCGTGCGTTTGCCTTGCCATGACCTGAAAAACAAAATCCCACCGGGGTCGATTAAACAGAACAACAATCCTCAAGGGTTGAAAAATACACAATCATGATTTAATCGAAGTTATGAAATATCCTTAGTTATGAATTACGCTGAAGAGGGGTATCATAGTACGCCCGTATTGTTACGTGCAAGTGTACAAGACGAATGACCGGACACACCCGTCCTTGTACCTAATTAGTCTCACGGAGGTAATCTGTTACCGTGTGCACAGTCCAATGTATCACTCCCAATACATGGCCATAACGTGCCCGACTAAAAATTCCACACATCCGCACCCGGCCACGCAATATGAACCCAGAAGGTCATATGAACGAGAATGACCATAATGAATATCAAGGAATAATAATAACCTGACAACGTCAAGAATGACTTACCGAGATGAAAGTAATAATGAAGTGATTGATAGATTCAATGGAATGATTGGAACCGCCATTCTTCGTTAATGAAGGGATTATTCGGTAATTACAAGTCTCAATATGATTAATACAATGATGAATGAGTTATGATTATGAATGATCAACAACAAAAGTAATGAATGTCCTTTTAACCGAGTAAGAATTAACTTACACAATACCGGTGACAATTATCCTTCCACGAACGACGTCCTAATTGAGATATCGGTCGCTCGAACAACCTTGAATTATACAATATCCAACAACCCGTTCAATATACGAATCAAACACGAATATAACGAACTCAAAACGTCGATACGATTAAACTAAATTCATTGGGGAATTATATCGAATACGTTGTGGCCAAACTCCGATTGTTTACAATCAAACCTCAATATACCAATATCAAATCTCCCAAGAAGTGTTTCAAACCAACAAAACATCTTCAATATGATTAATATCCGAAAACGTGATTACAACGACAATTAATCGAAAACCCCCAATTTCAACTCGATATTCAAAGTGTTCTTGAATAATCCCTCAATAATCCAATGAATCCTTATACAAACTCATAATCATATACATATCCCTTCATATAACATGATTATAACGTCCAAAACATCATATCTCAACACAAAATCGAAGTCCAAGGTGTTGAAGGAATTACCTCTTGAAGATCCAACCACTTCGATCCGAAGAACACGAGTTTAATCGAGTATCCAAGCTTCCCAAATGATTGAAGGTGATGAAAAATACACACTCAAATGGTAATTGATGAAGAAAATTCTCCCTCAAGCTTATCTCTCTCGTAAGAAGGTGGAAAAGATGGAAAAAATGAGCTGAAATGCTCAAAAAACCAATTTATAGGGGTTGACTACCCTGCCGGACACGGCCCGTGCCGATCGGCACGGTCGTGTCGCACAGCTGGCCGACAGGGACTCGACCGTGTCCTACTTGACACGGTCGCGGCGCGGAGGGCCTTCCGATAGTGACCCGTCCGACAGCGACTCGGCATGACTCGACCGTGTCCTGGGACACGGTCGGGCGTGTGGGCAGTCGGATTTGGCTTAACCGGAAGAGTTCGACTCGGCCGTGCCAAACGACACGGTCGAGTCCTGTGGGCAGATACTTCGGCATTTCCGGACGAGTACGACACGGGCCGTGTCGGACGACACGGCCGAGTTCGGTCGGCAGTGATTGGCCAAAACTGAAAAAATGAGCGGGTGAGCTAAAACGACCATAACTCTCTCGTCCGGACTCCGATTGACTCACCGTTTGAACCATTGGAAAGCTAACTCGATGCTCTATAATATTGCAAAGATTTAGAATTTTTGGAGTTACCAAAAATTAATGGTGATCTAACAAAGTCGAACTCATATGAGGAAAGTTGAAACAATGAACAATAACGATACATTGAAGTTTTTAGAGCGGTGAACACGGTGAATGAACATGATTGATGAATGATTATAATTGAGTGAAAATACACCGAGTGACAATTACAGATGATAATTCTTGAATGAAAATGAATGAATTACAACCGGGTATTACATACACCCCCCCTTAAAAGAGTTTCGTCCCCGAAACTAAGGGTCAAACAACTCGGGATAACCCTCCCGCATACTATCCTCGGTTTCCCAAGTAGCCTCTTCGACTCCGTGTCTAGACCACTGAATCTTGACCAAAGGAATCGACTTATTCCTCAACTATTTGATTCGCCGCTCCAACACTCGTACAGGACGCTCCTCGTACGAATGCTCATCCGCGATCTCGATTTCGTCGAACTGAAGTATGTGACTCGGGTCGGCAACAAACTTCCGCAACTGAGAGACATGAAACACATTATGAATTCGGCTCAACTCCGGAGGTAACGCCAATCGATAAGCTAACTCGCCTACTCGATCCAAAATTTCAAACGGTCCAATGAATCTCGGACTCAACTTCCCCGTTTTAGAAGCGGAAAATACCTCGACTCGGGGATACCTTGACCAAAACATGGTCACCCGTCTCGAACTCTAGTGGTCGGCGACGATTATTTGCATATGATTTCGCCGACTACGAGCCATCAACATACGACTCTTGATCAAAGCTACCTTCTCCCGGGCGGCTATAAGCATATCGGGCTCGGTGCCGATTGATTCTGACAAGTCATCCCAACACAAAGGAGATCGACAACGACGACCGTACAAGGCCTCGTAAGGTGCCATCTTAATGGAGACATGACAACTATTATTATATGTTAACTCGATCAGTGGTAGTTGGCTTCCCAATCGTCCTTCCAATCGAGAACGCAAGCCCTCAACATGTCCTCTAATGTCTGAATAGTTCTCTCTGATTGTCCGTCGGACTGAGGATGAAAGGCAGTACTGAGATTAAGCTGAGTTCCCATAGTACGATGAAATGATTTCCAACATGAGACACGAATCGTCCGTCACGATCAGAAACGATACTCTTAGGGGCACCGTGAAGTCTCACTATCTCCTTGATGAACAACTGGGCCAGTCTCTTGGGACTCCACATATCCTTGATTTCAAGGAAATGAGATAAATTAGTAAAGCAGTCCGCGATCGCTCAGATCGTATTCATGCCACGACGACTCGTCGGCAATTCGTGATGAATTCCATAGAAATGTCTTCCCACTTGCATTCTGGAATAGGGAGCGGTATCAGCATACTCGCCGGTCGCTGATGTTCCATCTTGACTTGTTGACAGGTTAAGCATCTCGAAACAAATTCTGCGACTTCTCGCTTCATATTACTCCACCAGTAATTTTGTTTCAAGTCCTTGTACATCTTCTTTGGACCGGATGAACAGAATAAGGGGTAGCATGAGCTTCTCTCAAAATAGAGTGTTTCAACTCGTCATTCGCCGGTACGGACAACCGGTTCTTAAACCTCAAAAGTCCATCCTCATGGATCACGAATCCAGGGGCTTTTCCCTGAGCCACATCCTCTCGAATGCGCAACAATGCTGGGTCTGAACCCTGATTCTCCCTGATTGCATCCTCAAGAGATGATGAAATCTCTAACATACAAAGTTGTCCCTGAACTCGCTGAAGCCAGACCTCGATCTCGGGTCTAAGGAATTCC
Organism: Orobanche coerulescens; assembly: GCA_033398695.1. Taxonomy (NCBI): domain Eukaryota; kingdom Viridiplantae; phylum Streptophyta; class Magnoliopsida; order Lamiales; family Orobanchaceae; genus Orobanche; species Orobanche coerulescens. The sequence continues at coordinate 97,831,952 of CM065818.1, read as the reverse complement.
TGTTGGAGCTCCTTCTGTTCTGATATACGTGCATGCTTCTGCTCCTGAACGGACTTTCGACTCTAGGCGTCGGCGTCAAAGTTCGCCTTCCCGGGTGGTAAAGGATCTCGATATCATAATCTTTGATTAATTCCAACCACCGCATCATCGCATATTTAACTCCTGTGAGTAAATATATACTTCAACTCTTGTGATTGGTGAAGATCGGCGGGTGATGCCATAAAGGCAACGACGCCAAATCCCAACGCGAAAACCACGTTTGCTAGCTCCGGTCGTGGGTTGGATAATTGACCAACTAATCCGAGGAAACATCGGATTTACTTAATATTATTGGGAGGTTTCCTATTTCGGATAGTCTCCGTCTTCGAGGGTCGACACGAACTCGCCGGATGAAATTACATTCCCGAGAAAGTCACTTGGACCTCTAGAACTCACATTTGGAAAACTTTCCATAAAGTTGCTCTCGTCTCAACACATCGAGAACACGATGAAGATGAACCTCGTGTTCCTCTCGGCTACGAGAATAAATCAAAATGTCGTCGATGAAGACAACAACAAACTGATCCAAAAGTCGATGAAAACCCGATTCATTAACTCCATGAATACCGCAGTGCAATAGTTAGCCCGACGGCATAACTACGAACTCATAATGACCATAGCGTGTACGAAGCGCTGTCCTCGCGATATCCGACTCTCGAATCCATGGCTGGTGATATCCGGATCTTAAGTCGATCTTGGAAAATCTGAAGCTCCACGAAGTTAATCTAAAAGATCATCAATACGAGGTAAAGGATACTACTCTTGATCATCACTCTGTTCAACTCCTGGTAATTAATACACACACGAGACGAGCCATCCTTCTCCTTGACAGATCACACTGGTGCTCCTCACGGGGACGCAATCGGTCGAAGATGACCTTCCTCGAACTATTCCTCAAGTTGAATCTTCAACTCCTGCATTCAGTCGGGGCCATCCGATACGGTGCCTTCGATAAAGAGGACGTCTGGCTCGACTCCAACTCACTCCGAATTCCCTTACTCTATGTGAAGGCAACCGGATAACAAATGCGGAAATACACCGTCAATCGATGACAATGATACCACGAATGATTGAACATTTCGATTGCCCTAGAATGGACAATCGATAAAAAGAGATACCAATAATGATTGAACAACTCTATTGCCTTAGAAAGGCCAATCGATGAAGATGATACAATGAATGTTTGAATAACTCGATTGCCCTAGAAAGGCCAATCGATGAAAATGATACAATGAATGATTGAATAACTCGATTGCCTTAGAAAGACCAATCGATGGAAATGATACAAGGAATGATTGAATAACTCGATTGCCTTAGAAAGGCCAATCGATGAAAATGATATAATGAATGATTGAATAGTTCGATTGCGGAATTTCTCTGCTTTCGTCATAATAATACTTCTTCTGGAACAACGGGGATTACTTCCCTGAAATGCACATTCGACAACTAACGACGGAAAGATAGCGACCAAACGCTAACAAACACTGAGGATAGTATCAAGACGATCAAACCAACTAATACCGAAAATTAAATCGTCCTAAGATAAACTCACCACGATTAGATCCATCAATCAATCGCGGTTGTTAAGCTTAATTCGGTATGAATCCGAAAATTCTTCCATCGTCAGGTAGACCGATGGTATGAGGTCCACAAGCAATAGGACTATCCCGAAATAAGTCTATTCAAGCATGATTCGAAAATGAATGAATGCGGTGTACCAGCATCAAAAGGTACACACAAGTTGAAATAAAATTACGAGTATACCTGAAATCATTCGGGCCACCGGATCGTCGATCCTCCTCATCATATGAATCTGGGACTTGCCGGCCCCCGAACCGGACGCTCCCGTATGATAAATACGAGCTCCAACTCTATTTGCTTCCATTGTCTTAAACGACGATGACAAAGCAGTCTGATTCTGAAACGCTGGTTGCTTCGGGGCCTGAGATGCCGCCGGAGCCGACTTGGAGTCCTTTCGGCAAAACGGGCCTTATGCCCAAAATTCCCACAACTAGCACGTGATAGACGGTTTGAGACACTCGGTCTGAAATGACCGGCGTTCCACAATTAAAACAGGTGATGGCGAGGCGGCGCTCGGGAATGAGATCCCGCGATTATGCGCCGTAGGAGGTCGCTTAGAAACGATAGGACTCACACGAGGCCTTCTTGCGAGTTGGTGACCGCCTTCGGATAGATTACGCCGTTGATTTCCTGTTGACATATGCGGGTTCCGCTCGGCAATTTCCTTAGCGGTGGCTGCACGGAGAGTTCTCTCGATTAATCCGGTCAGAGTGGCGCAATGATGATTGAGCAACCGCACATGGGTCATCATGGCTGCATAAAAGTGAGTGGATCAACCCGAACATCTTTTGATCGAGCCGAGTCACAGGCACGATTTCCGGCAACAGTGATTATTCTCGGGTTTCGGTCCGCATCGCGCCTCTTCTCGTGCATCCTGACAGCTCTCTCCATACGGAAGTAGGAAGGTCGCATAATGATTATATCTCCCGCATGATTAGCACATTATGATTATGTCATGAGATGATAAAAATGAGTATACATGCTCTAACTTAGTGATTATATGAATGATTTCTTGAAGTTACATGATTATCTCGATGAAATTCTTAAAATGATTATCTTGAATAACTTAACAAGATTGATAATATGATCATCCAGTTGACAACCGAGTAATGAAATGAATTGAGTAATTAATGAGTTAACATGATCGTCACGATCATTAGCGAGTATTGAAATGAATTAAGTGATTAATGAGTTAATATGATCGTCACGATCATTAATCGAGTATTGAAATGAATTAAGTGATTAATGAGTTAATATGATCGTCCTGATCATAATGAATGATGATGTTTGAGGATTGTTAAATGATGAATGATGAATGAATGACTATTGCCAGAAATTATACCATGGCGTTAGAAATCTTACAGTTCTTCCGGTCTGATTGGCTCGGCATTTGCACAGGTCACATGTGACGCGAAAGTCCAATGATACTAGTCTGATGACGATGATTTCAAATGAGACATGACTCGGAAGGTAGTATTCAAAACCACGCTCTGATACCAACTCTGTAACACCCCAAACTAGGCGGATATTACAGTGCCGTAGATCCCCAACTGGGACCCACCAGGCAAATGAAAATGAATAAATTACACAGGATAAATGTAGTACCGTACCACATTACAACAATAATTACTCCGATGAGGAGTTTAGTTACAACACACCAGGACAATACCGAATACTAGTGTATTTTATATGAAGATAAAATACACAACACTAAATGAAACGGAGTATCCAAATGAAAGTCTGCAGCGGAAAAATAAAGGACAATAACATGAATAACTGAAAGATCGGGGCCCCCTACCAGTATCACTAGGACTCCTCGACATCAACATGCTATTCCCGTGCGTTTGCCTTTCCATGACCTGAAAAACAAAATCCCCAGCCGGGGTCAGTTAAATAGAACAACAATCCTCAAGGGTTGAAAAATACACAATCATGATTTAACTGAAGTTATGAAATATCCTTAGTTATGAATTACGCTGAAGAGGGGTATCATAGTACGCCCGTAGTGTTCTGTGCAAGTGTACAAGACGAATGACCGGACACACCCGTCCTTGTACCTAATTAGTCTCACGGAGGTAATCTGTTACCGTGTGCACAGTCCAATGTATCACTCCCAATACATAGCCATAACGTGCCCGACTAAAAATTCCACACATCCGCACCCGGCCACGCAATATGAACCCAGAAGGTCATATGAACGAGAATGACCATAATGAATATCAAGGAATAATAATAACCTGACAACGTCAAGAATGACTTACCGAGATGAAAGTAATAATGAAGTGATTGATAGATTCAATGGAATGATTGGAACCGCCATTCTTCGTTAATGAAGGGATTATTCGGTAATTACAAGTCTCAATATGATTAATACAATGATGAATGAGTTATGATTATGAATGATCAACAACAAAAGTAATGAATGTCCTTTTAACCGAGTAAGAATTAACTTACACAATACCGGTGACAATTATCCTTCCATGAACGACGTCCTAATTGAGATATCGGTCGCTCGAACAACCTTGAATTATACAATATCCAACAACCCGTTCAATATACGAATCAAACACGAATATAACGAACTCAAAACGTCGATAGGATTAAACTAAATTCATTGGGGCATTATATCGAATACGTTGTGGCCAAACTCCGATTGTTTACAATCAAACCTCAATATACCAATATCAAATCTCCCAAGAAGTGTTTCAAACCAACAAAACATCTTCAATATGATTAATAATCCAAGACGAATATCCGAAAACGTGATTACAACGACAATTAATCGAAAACCCCCAATTTCAACTCGATATTCAAAGTGTTCTTGAATAATCCCTCAATAATCCAATGAATCCTTATACAAACTTATAATCATATACATATCCCTTCATATAACATGATTACTACGTCCAAAACATCATATCTCAACACAAAATCGAAGTCCAAGGTGTTGAAGGAATTACCTCTTGAAGATCCAACCACTTCGATCCGAAGAACACGAGTTTAATCGAGTATCCAAGCTTCCCAAATGATTGAAGGTGATGAAAAATACACACTCAAATGGTAATTGATGAAGAAAATTCTCCCTCAAGCTTATCTCTCTCGTAAGAAGGTGGAAAAGATGGAAAAAATGAGCTGAAATGCTCAAAAAACCAATTTATAGGGGTTGACTACCCTGCCGGACACGGCCCATGCCGATCGGCACGGTCGTGTCGCCTGGTGGCGGCGAGGGACTCGACCGTGTCACGCTTGACACGGTCGCGGCGCGGAGGGCCTTCCGATAGTGACCCGTCCGGCCGACTCGGCATGACTCGGCCGTGTCACGGGACACGGTCGGGCGTGTGGCGATCGGATTTCGCTAACCGGAAGAGTTCGACTCGGCCGTGCGAACGACACGGTCGAGTCACGTGGCGAATACCCGGCATTTCCGGACGAGTACGGCACGGGCCGTGTCGGACGACATGGCTGAGTTCGGTCGGCAGTGATCGGCCAAAACTGAAAAAATGAGCGGGTGAGCTAAAACGACCATAACTCTCTCGTCCGGACTCCGATTGACTCACCGTTTGAACCATTGGAAAGCTAACTCGATTAATGGTGATCTAACAAAGTCGAACTCATATGAGGAAAGTTGAAACAATGAACAATAACGATACACAATTCGAAGTTTTTCCGAACGGTGAACACGGTGAATGAACATGATTGATGAATGATTATAATTGAGTGAAAATACACTGAGTGACAATTACAGACTGATAATTACTGAATGAAAATGAATGAATTACAACCGGGTATTACATCGTAGGTCCCGTCGAACCAACACGAGTGAACTTAGCGGTCACACACATATTCACATTCACATTACATACAACAATGAGCGCAATTAATCAATCACCTTGATCACCACAAAATCGTACATTGCACGCACATAACACAACCTCGACACTCGCAACAACTATCATCAATCAACGACATTTAACCAGCATAACACACATTCGGTACACAATACATTGCACAACCAAGTGTACAACCATCCCATATGTACGTCGCATTCCTGCACAAATGGCACAACGCCTAACACGTATACTGATATAACACTATTATCACAAAGCCTTCAAATTGCGGAAAACACAACCAACTCAAACGGAACATATTTACCAAGTCAAGCAAAGTCATCATACATCTCATACGTAATTACTAGTCGCAAGATACAAGTCGTATAGTAAGATACTTGCCTTAATAACCGCTACCAAACGCTCCGAAGAACACGGTTTGACCGGGAAGCTCGGACCCCGAAGAAGACAATGAACGGAAGGGTTCCGACTCGATTTCTTCACAAGAATTCGACCCTAACAACATAAATTCAATAAATCATCGATCATACGAGGAAGAATAATCGTAGAACGCCCGAAAACCCCTCTATGACATTATACCGGACACCTTCAAGGCGTCGGTCAAGAACTCGACCAAAATAACGAATCGATACGATCCGACCATGGGTTAACAAGGGAAATGATACAATACATCCAAATAATCATCAATCCATCACAATCTTAAGTTAAATCGGATTAAACGGGCGAAATCGAACAAAATACCCAAAATCCCCAAAATTAGATTTCTAGAAAATTTGACCTGATTCGCTCGATCAAGGGATGTTATAGGATGAATGATTGATGATATGGACTCCAAAACTTCATGGATTTGTTGACCAACAACATCTCTCCATGATAGGAACAACTCCAGCCACGGAAGAGAAGTGGAAGAAGGAGAAAAATGGCGAGAAAAACGTCTGCTGGGCCTTAAATAGGCTGCACAGTGTGCCGCGTGTTGTTGCCCAAAATATTTATCCGAAGATAAATACTGCTGGATGACGGACAACAAACAACAATTGCGGGAGCACTTCCGAGAGAAGATAAATAATACAAGATTTGCCGGGTTGGTTAGGCCCGGGCTTGAATGCTCTCGCGAGATGATATTAATACGAATATTCGTGGATACAAGTATTAATGAGAGAAATCTAAATACAATGAGTGTAAAAAGACTCTGTTAATCCGGCTCTTGAGCGAAGCTCGGTGTTCTTCGTCCCTTCCGATCTTCTTCTTAATGAGAGAGGCCGGGAGAAGTAAGACCGAATGATAGCTGTTGCCAAGAGTTGGAGATAGCCAAGTGTTATGTATTTTGCTTCTGTATGGTGTGTGAAATGCGAGAATGCAGAGTCAGAATCCAAGTGCAGGCTGCCTTCTTTATATAGGGGTTGAGATGCCTTGTCTCCTAGTGGGCGATCGCCTTTCGGCCATTAATGTAATGGGGCGATCGTCCTAAAGGTCACATGGGTCATCTGCGCAAAAGTCTAAGGCTACGGTGGTAGCAGGTGTGCCCAATGAGGAGCCGGCCACGCGTCGGAAATCTTCACAGGAGGTCCCACTTTGTTACTTTCGGCGGACTTTGTCAGTAGGCAAGGTAGGTGACAGGCTGTGGTCACCAGTCTTGTCCGTCAGCTCCTTTTGCAGGTCTGCGGCCCTGTTGGTAGGTGAGGTAGGTGACAGGTCTGTCAGCGCCTTTTGTGGATCTGCACGTGGGTGCTGTCCTGTGGCTCGGCCTCGGCCGACTGGATGGCCATCGGCCCAGATCGTTATGAAGCGGTCGTCTCTAGCTGGACACCGAGGGTCGTCCTCGGCCAGTCACTGAGGGTCGGCAGTGGTCGGTCACCAAGGGTCGGTCGGCAAGGCGCCGAGAGATGATCGTCCATAAGTCGGTCGCCAGAAGTCGGTCGCCAGGCGCCGAGAGATGATCGTATTGGATGTCGATCGCTCGGCAAGGACTTGTCTCGGGACCTTGGTGGCCGATTTAGCTTGTCCGCTGGGTTAAGGCTCGGCCGCCTGGTCGCTGATCGGCAGATCTGCCTTGGTCGCTCGGCAGTGACTCGGTCGCCCGACCTCCTAGGCGATCGCCGGTCGAAAGGTGTTAATTCTTGACAAAACACCGCGGCCCAGCGGGAGTGTGATAAGTGTCATTTTTGTACACTTATCCATGGTTTGTATCGATAAAATTCACCCATAATTGAGCTAGTCTACTCGTTTTTTGCTTTTAATTTATTAGTTTTAATAATTTTATTTTTATTGGATGATGATCGGATTAAATAACTGAATTACTCAAGAAACAACATGTTTAATAAATATTCTCTTTATTGAATTTTGATATATTCATGTTGTAGGGCTTTTCGAGACGAATTCGGCAGTCTTTAGGATTCAAAATCGAGTTATATATCAAAAGTTATCATCCGAAGAAGATGCGGGGCAAAAACGCAAAGTCCGAGGAATTCTGGGCTGAAAACGTAACTATCAAAGCTTCAAAAGAGCAAATTTACGAAGCCACGTTACGGCCGTAACATTCGGGAAGTTACGGCCGTAAGTCACCTCGATTACGGCCGTAACTCACAATGTTACGGCCGTAACTCTTGACAATTGCTATGATTTGTCTAATTTTTATACTTTTTGTGTATTATTGAGGGGATGGTGGCATTGATCCGATATAATGTAATAATGCTGTAGTTTTGGAGCTATTAGATGACTTTAGGTGTATAAATAGACCCCTTAGATCCTTCATCATTCACCATTCATCATATAATTTTCCATTTTCTTGTAAACTTTTCTTTTTGTGTGAAGAACACACTTGTGTTCTTGAGTGATCTTTGTTAGTGTGGTACAACATATGTTGTTCAGAGAGTTTATTGTTTCTATCTCCTTTATCTACTAAGGGAGTTAGGATCAATTCTTTCTCTTGATTCAACTAAACATGACCACCAAAGCTTGTAATATGTGTAATAAACCCTTTATGGGCTAAGTTTCTTAAGTTGGGATTATAAACAAGGTTAGTCATGTTATTTATGTTTGTATAAAGATATATTATGAATTACTTATTATTGTGTGTGATTTTCATTGTTTTAACAATCTTTATTTATTTGGCCAATTAATGAAGATATTTATGATCTTCATATGTTTGAAAGAAAATATGTTTGATTAGATCAAATGATCTTCACTCTAAGTTGTTCTAGGGGATAGAAATATACCCTAGTCCTTAGATGATTCATTGAGTTATTTTAACAAATCCTAATGCTATGTATTGAAGCCAATCAACATAGAAATATAGTGGATTGATTCAATATGTAAGGGCGTTTATAGTTCGAAGAGAAACCGTCTTTTTAAGGAAAATCGAATCTACACAACATAATAAGTAAATTCATCTTATGATCTCCAATACATCTTTTATAACTAATGACGAACTAAGTTTGTAATCCCAACTATTTCATTTTATCGATAATCAATCTATTATTATTGCTATCTTTTTATTTCCTTATAATATTAGAACTATTATTGCAATTTCTTTGCAATTATTAAACCAAACTTTTTAATTGTGTGTTTCACTCATCTTAAGTATCTATAAAAATAGACTAATAGTGTATAATTCAAATTATAACATAACTTCCTTGTGGGATCGATAAACCGGACTCAAAAAGTCCACTTTACTACTTGATACGATATCGTGCACTTGCGATAGTTACACAAAAAGCGTGTCAAGTTTTTGGCGCCGTTCTTGGGAAGTATAAGTTATATTTGAACTCTTACATTATAAACTATTTGTGTAGGTACAAATTTCTCGACGTTGTAACTTAGTACTAAATTGTGTTTGTCCGGTCAATTTGCGGTTTACGGTACTCCGTGACTATTAAAGTCGGATTTTTCAGTTTCCCACAACAACTGATATTTGTATATTTTTTTTTTTTTTTTTTTATTTTCATTGTCTTTTTATTTTTTATCATGGATGAAACATTGTTTAAAATTGAAAAAAGATTTCCCTTTCTAAGCAAAAATGCAATTTTAAAAATTTACAAGACAAGGCTTGAAAGGATGAGGTTGCTTACGAATAAAAGCATACCTTTTGACATAAGATTCATTATCGAAGCCAAAGTGAGAATAGAAGGTGAATTCACAGAAACACCAACTAGATTTTTACCAGGGCTTGGAAAAAGTTCATATGCCAAGAAACGACGAGCAAAGATTCTAGCCGTTTGCTATAAATGTGCTAGATGGAACTGTAATGCAAAATGTCGATCTTTAGGAATTCCATCTACAAACAGAGAAGATAAAATTCAGTTCATTAATGATGGTCTGAATAAGGAGAATTTAGATAACATCGAAATTTCTCTTGACACGCATCCTAGTGGACTTGTGTATTACGGAATTCAATGTTTGTGGAATAAATTCAAACCAGAATATGAACAACGTCTTGGGAATCTGACGTTAAAAGACCCTGTTTGCCAATTTGTAAGAAAATTGGATGGGAAGCTTCTCCCGACTCATAGAAGGCGTTTAGGCCGTTTCGAACGTAAAATCGGAGGAAGATGTGAGCCACAATCACAACTCGTACATACGCGTAAGTATCTTTTATTTTTGTCGTGTGGTGAGATTTTGAATAAAAATGTGATACGCGATAAAAGCTTTCATTATTCTATTGAGTAGTTGAAGCACAATCAAACGCAATCACAAACTTGTTAAACAATTTTTATCTTCTTTTTCTTCTATAAATAAACTTTCTCTGGTTTCTTTCATTCATCCCTCAAACTTGCACTTTTCTCTGTTTCTGTCTAAAATTTTTTTTTCTTTTCAAAAATGGAGTCATCATCTTCAACAAAAATTTTACAGTCTGCATTTTGGTGGATCTAGTTCGGAAAAGAGGCATGCTTCAGAAGCGACCCACAACTTGGGTCGTACCTTAGGAGAAAAATGCATTCATGTAGTTTACGGAGGAGGAAGTCTAGGATTAATGGGGCGAGCTGCATCGCCTATATGGAAGGAGTAAGAGTGTTGGGAGTAATCCCAAAACCTCTGGTGAAAGTAAAATCACCGGGTCAACTATTGGAGATGAGTTTAGATCTGTGAATATGCAAGATCGCATAACTCACATGATAAATAATTCTGGCGCCTTTATCGCCCTTCCCGGTGGTTTTGGCACACTTGAGGAACTTTTTCATGTGGTTACCAGAGCCCAGCTAAATGTTCATCAAAAACCAATAGGAATGCTTAATGTCAATGGTTTCTTTGATGGTTTACTGTCTTTCATCGACTACTCTGCTGAAAAGGGATTTATTTCCGAGCGTGCAAAACGAATCATAGTCGTTGCAACAACACCAGAAGAACTAATCGAAAAACTCAATGAATTTGTTCCTCAACCAGATCCAGCTCTAGCTAAAATTGTCTGGGTAGAAGATTTTACCGTGAGAAAACGAAAAGTAGATTCATTCCTCTCCCTTTGATAACCCATGTCGAACCCCTTGTATTTTTACTTTTTGTCGTGTGTAATAATCGTGCTAAATGATGGCAGCTTAAGGAGTTTCTTCTTGATCTCTTGACGCGCATCTATTCACGATTTATGTATTTTTATTTCATTACTATAATGTTTATTTCGTGTTTTTCTTTTATAAAAACTTTGATGGCAGCGTAAGGCGACTCTTCGGACTTTCTTGATGCGCATCTAAAAAATTATGTTATACTTACGAGTATATTTTATTTTCTTTTGTGTGTTCCTCGTATATTTATTCTCTTGCAGATTCTAAAAGGCGTTAGGCTCAGACATCAACTTTCTTAACAGGAGTATTACCTTTTACGCATTGATTTTTATTTTATTTTTAAACTGAGGACAGTTTTATTTTCAAGTTTGGGGGTGGTTTGTTTAGTATTTTGGTGTGTTGTAATTTTGGTGTGGTTTGTTTAATAATTTTGGTGTGTTTTGGTTGATTTGGTTATTTGCCTTAATTTTTTTTTTATATATATATATTTATATATATATATATATTTATAGTATTTTGATTTTTGAGATTTTTAAATCTGGCCATAACACCAATAAATTAGCTTTATACAAACTTCTAAAATCGTTTTAACCGGTAAAAAAATTGTATATTCCAAAATTTTTTGAGCCTTAATCTCTCTTTCCAAGCCTTGTAATTATCATATAAAATCGAGTCATTCGTTACCTTGAGAAAAGAAGAATCAATTGGTTAATGAAAAATAAAGCGAAATTTACTTAATTTGTGGAGTTTTGAATTTTCATGCTTAACTAAAAATGATTTTACGCAAAAATTCTATTCCCTAAAAAAGGAGTCATTGGTGAAAAGAGCTACACGTTAGCAAATAACGGTGTGAAAGCTATCACCTAAAAAAATAAATGACGAAAAGGAGAAGTGTTGAGCGACAGCAATGCTAATTTTGGAAGTCTTAAATTTTGCGAAAAATAAAGGACTAACCATTGTTGGTGCGTAGCTGCCGTCTCAGAAAAATTGGTGAAAAGAGCTACACGTTAGCAAATAACGGTGTGAAAGCTATCACCTTTTTACGAAAAAAAAATGAGATAGAAATTGTGTTAGTGAAAAGAGCTACACGTTAGCAAATAACGGTGTGAAAGCTATCACTAAAAGGGATGTAGTTTATGAGCAGATTTGAATTAATTAGCGGCTGAATTTCAATACACTCAATTTTGTAAAAATCACAATATTTGATGACGCCAATGAAATTCTTCTTCATATTGAGTCGAAAAATAAACGAGTGATCGAGAGCAACCATTAAAGGGAGTCGTGTGTATCACGAGTGGGAAAGAAATAATCAACCTTTTGGGGGGAAAACCTTACATTTTGGAATTACAAAATAAAAACCGTGTTTTAACTTCAAAAATATTAGTAGATTTATTTTGAATCTTGATTCATTTCTATCTACTGTATAAAGCTGGTTGTTGTTTATTAATGGCATTTTGATCTCCTTTTCTCTTTTTATATTTTAATTTATGTGTGTATTAATTTTCTTTTTTTTTTTTTTATTATTTTTATTTTTATTTTTGGAGTGTGAATAATAAAGAGTCTTGCTCGGGACTAGCAAGAATTCAAGTTTGGGGGTGTGATAAGTGTCATTTTTGTACACTTATCCATGGTTTGTATCGATAAAATTCACCCATAATTGAGCTAGTCTACTCGTTTTTTGCTTTTAATTTATTAGTTTTAATAATTTTATTTTTATTGGATGATGATCGGATTAAATAACTGAATTACTCAAGAAACAACATGTTTAATAAATATTCTCTTTATTGAATTTTGATATATTCATGTTGTAGGGCTTTTCGAGACGAATTCGGCAGTCTTTCCGGATTCAAAATCGAGTTATATATCAAAAGTTATCATCAGAAGAAGATGCGGGGCAAAACGCAAAGTCCGAGGAATGCAGGCTGAAAACGTAACTATCAAAGCTTCAAAAGAGCAAATTTACGAAGCCACGTTACGGCCGTAACATTCGGAAGTTACGGCCGTAAGTCACCTCGATTCTGGCCGTAACTCACAGAATGTTACGTAGTAAGTCTTGTGATTGCTATGATTTGTCTAATTTTTATACTTTTTGTGTATTATTGAGGGGATGGTGGCATTGATCCGATATAATGTAATAATGCTGTAGTTGTGGAGCTATTAGATGACTTTAGGTGTATAAATAGACCCCTTAGATCCTTCATCATTCACCATTCATCATATAATTTTCCATTTTCTTGTCAACTTTTCTTTTTGTGTGAAGAACACACTTGTGTTCTTGAGTGATCTTTGTTAGTGTGGTACAACATATGTTGTTCAGAGAGTTTATTGTTTCTATCTCCTTTATCTACTAAGGGAGTTAGGATCAATTCTTTCTCTTGATTCAACTAAACATGACCACCAAAGCTTGTAATATGTGTAATAAACCCTTTATGGGCTAAGTTTCTTAAGTTGGGATTATAAACAAGGTTAGTCATGTTATTTATGTTTGTATAAAGATATATTATGAATTACTTATTATTGTGTGTGATTTTCATTGTTTTAACAATCTTTATTTATTTGGCCAATTAATGAAGATATTTATGATCTTCATATGTTTGAAAGAAAATATGTTTGATTAGATCAAATGATCTTCACTCTAAGTTGTTCTAGGGATAGAAATATACCCCTAGTCCTTAGATGATTCATTGAGTTATTTTCACAAATCCTAATGCTATGTATTGAAGCCAATCAACATAGAAATATAGTGGATTGATTCAATATGTAAGGGCGTTTATAGTTCGAAGAGAAACCGTCTTTTTAAGGAAAATCGAATCTACACAACATAATAAGTAAATTCATCTTATGATCTCCAATACATCTTTTATAACTAATGACGAACTAAGTTTGTAATCCCAACTATTTCATTTTATCGATAATCAATCTATTATTATTGCTATCTTTTTATTTCCTTATAATATTAGAACTATTATTGCAATTTCTTTGCAATTATTAAACCAAACTTTTTAATTGTGTGTTTCACTCATCTTAAGTATCTATAAAAATAGACTAATAGTGTATAATTCAAATTATAACATAACTTCCTTGTGGGATCGATAAACCGGACTCAAAAAGTCCACTTTACTACTTGATACGATATCGTGCACTTGCGATAGTTACACAAAAAGCGTGTCAGAGTGTGCCGCGGCTCAGCCGGCGTGTGCCGCGGCACCCGGTACAGTCGGTTTGGCCGAAAAATGCCACAGAGTGTGCCGCGGCCCTCCCAGCATGTGCCGCGGCCCTACGGTACGGCCTGCTCGGCCGGAAGCTGCCGATCACTACTGGTCGTGACTCGGCCAGGAGCTGCCGATCACTACCGGCCGTGACTCGGCCAGTACCGGCCTGGGCCCAGATTGCCCGGCCATGTCGGCCGGGGCCAACTCCGACGGCCCGAACGACCCTGAAACCCGAACCTGAATACGAATCGATGATACGGTTACGACGTACTCGCAAGGACGAATCTAAGAGCTAAGAGAACACACAATTTCGACCACCCGAAGGCTCGGAATCCGACAACGGAAGTAATTACCCAAAACTTTGGGAAATTACGAAAATGGCCCAAAACGTCCGAAAATCACGATACGCGATCTAAACACCAAACCAAAGCTTGCAACAAGAATAATAACATTAAATGAACTTACGAGAAACTCGAAACAACAGTTTCGGACGAGATTCGCAAGAATCGAACTCAAGTGCGGAAAAGCGTCTAAAAAGCTCGGAACTCAGTAAAACGATACCGAAACGAACTCGGATGACAAAAAGTGCAGAACTAAATATTCTCAGAATGACAAAACGGTCAAAAGCGATTTGTCGAAACGGACCTCCGCCGAAAAATGAAAATTACCGGAAATCCGAAATTGAGGATATTACATTCTACCCTCCTTAAAAGAAGTTTCGTCCCGAAACTTAAAATAAGTAGGGAGAAGCAATATCCCAACAGGAAACCTCAACGAGATACACAAGAAGCGCATAACTTTTGCCCATTGGCGAAACGTTACAAGAAATGCGAAAGAATATACAGCGTGAAAACACGCCCCACGACGACCATAACAACGCCACCGGCAATGATTCAAAACAATAACAATCAATTAACGACGCATCACATACCACATCATATACACGCATTTAATCAAAGAAACGTACGCGACAACAAGTCGCACCCGACTAAAACGGCTATGTGACAGAAACAAATAGAGTATTACGATAGAAATCATTCCGATTCTCATCAACAAGAAAATGTCTGACGTAAAAACACAAACAATTCAAGATAACGGAAAACGAGAATACCGGATATTACATTCTATCCTATTAAAATTAAGTTTCGTCCCGAAACTTAAAATAAAACATCATGATAGAATAGAAACAAAACCAAAAAGTTCACGCAACAAATATCAATCTCTACACGAATTACAGCACAAAGTACGATACACAACTACATCACTGGACACCACCGGGCCCTCCCCGAGTAGGAACGAAACCTCGATTCCCGAACATCCTGGCAACGGTCTCACAATGCACCGCTTGGTGCCCCAGTTGGCCGCACTTAAAGCAATTAACCGGTGGCGAACGACAATTCTGTCTCGCATGGCCTACACGACTGCAGTTAAAGCAGGTCTTCACACTGATCGTCTTACTCGCCTCTGCGGTAAGGTTCTTAGACTGGTCAACCGAACGAGGAGTGCTCCCAGAAGGAAACGGCGAAGCAACAGGCTCACAAATCTCACTCCTCTGGCCTCTTGAAAAATTTCTCGAGGTCTTCTGTCTCTTACTCTCTGGACCAGATTCCGTCACAGAAACGGCCATCTCAATGGCTAAAGCTCGGTCCTGATATTCCTTCAGGGTGGTACACATGAGCGGAGCCATACTCTCACGGATATGGGGTTTCATGCGCATATTGAAGTATCGGACCTTGTCCGCTTCACTTCTCACTTGATCACGAACATAAGCCAACTGTCGATTATAATCGACTATCGCCTGGGATATTGACACATCCTGGGGCGTAGCCGAGAAAAACTCAATGATTCTGCGTTCACGAATAGGCAACGCGCAATACTCTGCCTCCATGGCAGTCTTAAACTCAGCCCATGTAGGTGTACGATCTGCAGGCACTACAGCGTGCCACCAGTCTGCAGCTTCTTTGTCGAGTAGGTACTGAGCAATGGGTACCCTCCTATCATCCGGACAAGCTACAACATCAAATATTTTGTCCAACTGGAAGAGCCAGTTTTCCCAACCTAACAAGTCAGACGAACCCACAAAACGGGGCGGCTGCATCTTCATCACATCTCGCAACCACTTACTAGTTCCGTTATCCCTATTTGGGTTCTCATCCCGACGTACGGCCTGATTCATCTGCACTAACTGGTCAACCACCTGACGAAGGATTGTGGTGGCGCCAACGTCAACATTAACGCTAGTCGAATGTCCCTGATCTGTACTGAGCTGATTGGTACTCGACAAGGAGGGAGTCGCCCTCTCCTGCTCCCGATTACGACCGCGACCACGACCACGGCCACGGCCTCGACCCCTTAGCATACTGAACGGACAACCAATCAGAATAACAAGATAGAACAAACCTCACATAATCGACATAAGCCCACCATCAGCAGCACAATGCAATATTCACACGTTCACATTGACAAAGATGAACGACCTATACCTCAGCATACATGGTTAAAACATTAAGCATACCATTGTGGTCCAACACCGGTAATATTTAAAAAAAAACAAGTTTATCGAGGTACTTGTTCGAATGATAATATAAAAAAAATTCGCGAGTTCGAAATATTTTGCTGGGGTGAAATTTTGAAAGCACTTTGTTTAATACCTCGGTCATTTAACTAAAACCATGTATCTCAACATTTAGAAAACACTAAAACATTCTCCGGCGAGCACAACAACACTACAAACTTATCACAACCACTTAGCCCCAACACATGGACATAAGAATTTCAAAATCCCAAAAACCAAAAATCGTTCTGCAAAATAAAGATTTCCCGAAATCCTTTAGTTCATAAACAAAACGACGGTAATATTTTACAATGTCCGAAGTACTTCAAAACACATTTTTCAAATACCGTCTGATGGTGTCATTTGAAAATACACGGCCCATTTGTCAAAATTTACAAATTTTAAAAATCCATATAAACCGTGGTTTGACCGAACCACCAAAATATTTTCCAAAAATTGATTTCTACAAAAATTCTCAAACTGTAAAGTCCTTCAGAAAATATTCTTAAAGTTACCCATAGCGGACAAAAATTACAACATTCCAAAAACAGTCGAATTTAAAACCACATACTCAAATGGCAACCAAGGTCGCCAATTCAATCAAATGCATCTCGTGGTATCAAGTTTAAACACACAGCAAAATCATTCATCGGAGTTTCTCACAAACTCTACCGTTGATATCTTCACAGAACCCATCAAGGTTTACATCTTTCACACCATACCACCCCACACGGTGGTTCAAAAGTAAAACAACAATACGCCCATCTATACTCATACCATGTGTAATACCCGAGATTTCTATGTAATTGGAACTTGTGAAATAATTGTACTTTTGTCTGAGTACTATTTTCCGTATTTCATAATCCGATGTTGTCGAGCGTTTAAATTCGTGGTTGTGATTTAAAGATGGTAAATCTGCGCATCTAGCGCACGCTACCGGATATGTTTAGCGTGCGCTAACGTGGATTCATAGCGCACGTTACTGAGGGTCTTTAGCGCACGCTATGCGTGGTCAATTTGATTGAGACGTGCGGTAGGTGAGATCTAGCCGGGGGACCCCTGTCGGATCGTGTCGGATGTACCTGGATGGCTTTCGGGAAAAGCCGAGTCAACGCCTTAGCGCACGCTACAGGTATATGCGTAGCGCACGCTAAGTTCCGAGTACAGTTTAGACTGTGAGCCGTTAGCGCACGCTACGAACAGGGTCTAGCGCGCGCTAATAGCCATTTATTATAAATAGGACAGCATCCTATTCGTGATTTCAGTTCTCTCTACTCTCATTACCCGAATTCCTACACTTAGAACATAACTTCCTTCACCCCAAACACTTCATATCAACATCCTAGTTCGTGATTGAAGATCGTATATCATTGGAGATTGGTGTTCAAGCTTTCGGTGTTGGATTGCTTCATTCTCCTCCGTGTTCTTCACTACTTTGAGGTAGGTGATTCTTCACCTATGTTAGTAATGTTTTTAAGGACGTCTGATCATGTTTTGTTAGCCAGTTATTTCGTTTATGATCGGTCATCACATGTTAGAAGGATACTTTTGACGTATCGGCACTATTTATCGTATAAACCTTTGAACCATCTCAGTTTGTGGACTCCTAAGCGTTTTCAAATCGATTTATGATCAGTAATCGGAGATTTCCTAGTTCGTATGTTTTACGTAAGGAATCATATGTTTTGGGACTTGAAATAATCGGAACTTAGTATATTTCGTGAAGATCTTAGAAAAGATATGTTGTTGAGATGATTATCCGTATAAGTTGTACCTCATGATCATGGAACTTCCACAAACCTTTTTCTTAGCATGACATGCTTGAGGATGACTTGTTGTATCAACATAGAATTCATGAATTCACCACCTTTCAACCCAGTTTTTCCGTTAGCAGTATTCTGCCATGCAACGTTAGCGGACGCTAACATATGTGAGTTAACTTGCGCTATCGGGGTTCAGTTAACGTACAAAACGTACGTAGCGTACGTTATGTATCGGTCGGTTCAAACTGTCAGTTCGTAACTAGCGCACGCTAGTCTTACACGATAGCGTACGCTAACAGGCCTGCTTAGCGCACGTTACGTAGAGTATGTAGCGCACGCTAAGCAGTCCAGGCAGATTGTTTATTTTGAGCTTTTCGGCCGTAGACCGAATTGTTAGGCCATCGTTCGACTTGAGATGATTTGTATATCATTCCTTTTGTTAAGGTTCGAGCTCGTTACGTTGATCGAAGGAGGCGGCCTTCGAGTGTGTTGAGATCATCGAGGTGTTTCGTCCTTGCCATTTTTGAGGCAAGTATCATATGTCGAGTTCGATTTATCATGCTTGTGGTTTTGTTCATATTGTTGAATATGAGATGTATTTCGGGAAATTATAGTGATATTCGTTGTTGTTTGTTCGTATTGATGAACATATTGAAATTCATATGTGTATGCATAATTGATTGATTATGGTATAAATGATCCGAGGGGGTCATGAGGATCTATGCTGAGGGCGCTGGATCGAATGTCCACCATGCGTTGGTCCGACGGGATCATCATGGGGATCTATGCTGAGGGCGCTGGATCGTTGGATGGGTTTTCCACCATGCGTTGGTCCGACGGGATCATCATGAGGATCTATGCTGAGGGCGCTGGATCGCTGGATTACCTTGTATTGTGTTGATGGAATCGTGAGGATTCGCATCGTTGGATTCCGGTGGCGGAAGTCCGTTTTGCATGCTTTATGATGCTTTGATGATTTATTGTATGATGATACTTGTACTAGCATTGTTTTGCTAACCCCTTCGGGGGTGGACATTGTTTTGATGTTCAGGTAGCCGAGGAGCGGGGAGGCAAACACAGTACCGACAGGACGATGGAATGGCTCAGTGATGTGATTGATGTTATTGTTATTATGATAGGTCTTCTTGGTTCGTTTAGTACTCGAGTACGTCTGTTTTAATAAAGTCATTTCGATATGGTTGTATAAGTTAACTCATTTGATCGGTTGAATCAAATCTGTATTTGAACTTCAGTTGTTCGATTGTATTGTTTTTACACTTCTCCTAAAATTAGCCTTGTAAACCCCTTATCTAAAGGGTTTACGGCGCTGTAATTATTCCGAATATCTCGGGGTGTTACAGAATATGGTATCGGAGATAAGATTTATGGATATCTTGGCAGTCGGGTTAGTTGGGTGCATTTACGTTATTTGATTATTGGTCGTTCGTAACATCACCGCCGAGCCAAAGATCGTCGTGTGGATTTGTGGTTGTAAGTTTCTAATCTCGAATACTCGCTTTATTTAATTCACGTCTTGTAAACATTAATGGATGTACTTTGAGAAAGTTTGTCACGGATATTGAGTATTTATGTTTACGGTATGTTGAGAGGAGGTCGTGGACGCGACGCGGTCGTGGACGCGACGTGGAAATGCGAGGCAAGAAGAGTCGGTATCTACTCCGAGAGATAGCCGCTAGTCAAACGGATTCACATTCCGGGGACGGCAGGATCGACAAATAATAATGCATCCTAACGTGCGAGTGCTTCACAGTGGTTGCCAGATAAACCAGCTTGCTCAAGTTGTGGATCGCATGCGACGGCGATGGGACACAGAATAACGTGGATAATCGGGAGATAAATGGCTTACCGAGGTGGTCAAATTGCATCCTCCGAAATTTGACGGTTCCGCCGAGACGCTTTCGTAGGATCATTGGTGAAGGAATTAGAGAAGATTTTTATGGGATTAAGCGTCCCAACGATAGGAAGGTTCCTGGCCGCCAAGATCTTTTGACCAGGGAGGCTTTCGATCGGGTGGGAGGCCATTCGACTGCAGGAGCACAATGTTGATCGGACGGAATTCAAAGTGATGATGGAGGCACAAGATTGCCTGTTAGGAGTATGCCCTCGAATGCCACTCGAGGTTGTTGAGTGAGGGCATTGTACTTGTAATTATGTAAACCATTTATATAAGGCAATGAATGTTTCTTTATTTACTGGTAGTTCTTGGCATTCCTAACTCGTAAATAAACATATAGAAACTAGTCCATGTATTTGAGAGCAAAACGTTCCACTCCTTATTGGATAAGGGGTCGGCCTTCGAAAGGTTATAGCTCAAATACTTAATCGTTCGCAAGTCGATGAAACTTGGTAGGCGTTAAGTTTATGTGAAGACTTGTATGACGTGTTCTTTGACATGGAGAGTGCTGTCAAAAACACTAATGGTTAGTGGGAGCACACGTTATAGGTATGCTAATTGGATTAGTATACTGAACCGACTCACCCTCGATTCGTCACATGGATTTCACTCGGACGACCAATGACGGAATCGAAAGGTTGTGATAGGTATTCGTGAACCTTCGACTTGAGGATTTAGTAGGGATGTGCTTGTGACGTCAAGATTTTCATTAGAGTAGTTCGACCCTGTAAACCGGAAGGCGGGGGTCAACCTCGACGTGCATCTTGACAGGCAAGTAGCAGGTCCTACTGAATACCAAGATAGAATTCTTTCTCCCGTTAGTGAGCGGGTTATATGTCCTATGCGGACATTGGCAGATGAGATCATAAGTCTTTGGCCAAAGCATTGGAGCTAGTTGTATTAGATACACGACAGCTCGATGATCTCGATTTGCATTAACGCATGCATAGCGTCAAGTACAGATATGGTTTGACTGACCGTGACCTTATAACTTGATCAGGACATTTGAAAGAAGGGTTTATACGTATACTGGTATTCACGACATAATGGTTCTTGAATGATCCCAATCATTCGTTCTCAGTCGGGGTACAGTGTAGGCCACCAGGTTGGCTAGGTGGTGCTACTACTCTTTGTTTCCTCCCATTGCTGACTGAGACGGACCTACCGAGTCGCGCATTAGGATTGACAACGGAATGAATCGAGCTAATTCTCTCATTATGAATATTAGATATTGGATATCTAATTTTGGAACATTGGATGTTTAAATCGATTTATTGGATAAATTGATTTACGGCCTAATGAATTAAATAAATTACTGGGTGATTAATTTAATTTATGAATATAATTATTTCTTGGAGAAATTAATTATGTTATTTTGTATTTGATATGTTTAATTAATTGGATTAATTAAACGACATAAATACATCGGAACGGAATATGAGTTTATCTGTTTGGACTCACGGGAGTCCGAAACGAACCGAACTCGACCGTTTTCTAGCATGGGACAACCCCCCACTTATTACCATGTGCGTGTATTGACTTGTCCCCATCACGGTTTTGGAATCTCATGTGATTGAGGGGACAAGTATCATATACATTATATGGGGAATCAAATCATGATATATGTATTTGTTTTCATGTGGGTTGAATAAGAATATATAGAAGACTTTGATCTCTCATCCTAACAACACTTCTTGGCATTTACGTATCATTGAGTTTGAGAGAGAGAGAGAAAATTGTTTTCTCTTTAGTCATCTTCTTCTTCAACCTTGTTCTTGTTTTTCTTAGAGAAAAATATCAAGACATAAAGAGAGAGTAAGATTAAAACACTTAGAGTGTAGTAATCTTTACATATATAGCTTGATCACCTAGCTCTAGCCGTATCCTCGGAGGATAGCAAGGTGTTGTCATTCCGTTCGTTTCTCCGGCGCGTGGCAAGTAGAGACGCGGTGCTTTCGGCGTTGGATCGTTCAAGAGCTTGGGGAATAGCTCAAGAGAAGGTTACCATTTAATCAACGGACTTCGAGGGTTAGTTTCTTACGACTCTTGCTTTTCGTTTATATATTCGTATATACGTAGCTCGATCGATCCTCGTAGGGATTCGGATCGAATTAATATTCGTTTTACCGCTTCCGCTGGGCCTTCGTTTTAGGCACCGACTCCCAACAGTGGTATCGGAGCGTAGGTCTTGCGATCGTATATACGATATTAGCGTTTGGAATGCTTGATTAGATGATGAATGATTTGAAATCATTTTAGTCATAATCGTGGTATATATATTTTTACGTTCGTTGTAGTTATATTTTTCGTAAGTTTGTGTCTAAATATAAATCTTAATTTCTTGGAAATATGATTTATATTGAAGATATGAATGTTGAAAAATATTGATATTGGATATCCGGTCGAAAATCGAGCTCCGAATCGTCGTCGGACGATTTTTCGGACAAAGGCGAGTTCTTTGCCAGGTGACTCGGCCGTGTCCGGTGACACGGGCCGTGTCGGCGATCCCAGAGCCCTGCCAGCGGACCCGACCGTGTCGGAGACACGGGCCGTGCCCGGCCAGTGCCGATCGTGATCGGCCATGCTAGGCATGTCTGTAGGCATCTTTGCCGTGATGACTTCGGCATGGCAGCCAATTTCGCCCGGCTCGATTCTTTCGTGTATTCTTGAAAATTAATCTCCCGCATGTTAAATTGGATTTAATATGATTAAAATGATTTATGGTATTTCATTTTATAAGGAAATTTGATTAATTGGAATATTTATGGTCGACCGAATTATTTTGAACGTTATCATATTACCGATTGTGTGAATCGATTGGATCGGTTCGAATTGTTGATTGGATCAATGTATCTCTACGCTTTCCATTTATATAGTATTTATTGGATGAATGCTTTTTGAATGGGGATGTGGTTCGTGGACTTAGATTTGAATCGTTCGTTTTATTCGATTGGGTTGTAAAGGCCGTTTTGAGCCTATTTATTTTACTAGAAATGTTTGTATCTAAGATGCAATTTTCAATGTAAAATTTATATGTAATGACGAAGACCGGAGGAAGATCCATTTAGAGAAGACGAAGATTCAAGACGAAGACTTGTAATTAGATTACGAAGTTTTTGTTTTCTAGGAACGGTCCATGAACCACATGTTGGTAGCAACTAGGTTGTGAATGGTTGTTTCATATTGTATGAATGCCACAAATGCGCTAATATGATTAATGTGCAAAGTGCAACGTAAATCGCGAAAATTCTCCCACAATAAATTATTAAGTTTATAAGGTTTCAAGGTTTTCCTTCCCTCCATCGAGTTTTCGGGAAATTGAAATCCAAACCGGATGTGCTATGCTTAGAGTTATCGGGTAGTCGTTCGGGAGGACGGATAAATTAGGAGCGCATTGGATGCCTTTCGGTTGGAGCAAATTTTATCCCTAGAAACCCGATAGGTTGCAGGATAAGATTCAATTGTGGCGATTTGCGTCGATGGTATAAACTTAACTTGTTCACGAACCATAGAAACCGTATAGGTTGAGGGGAGTGAACAAGGGGAAAAAGAAGATCGAATCATCCATTAGATGGGTTGGTGTTGGACACCACTTTATGAAAATTAATAGACTAGAAACCTGTTCGGTTGCCCTCTATTAAGATTTATAAATAACTCGATCACCACTATGAAGTAGAGCGACGATACTTCCGGATTTCACATGGGAGTGTGTTATTCCGATAAAAATAGTGGGAGCTGGGTAACAAGAATAGAAAAGACCTTAATTCTATACTCAGAACATAATATAACAAGTCACTAATTAATCTGTTATACTTAATGCAGACATAACTCAATATGACAATGAATCCACTCGCAATTCTACTCGAAAAGAACACCTTAATGGGACCTAACTTTGTGGATTGGCTCCATAATCTGATGATTGACCTAAGTATAGAGGCATTGGGATACGTCTTGGAGACGGACATTCCGGCGCCTCCTGTGCGGACCCGAGCCAATCAGGAAGAGATTGAAAACCACGAAAAGTGGGTTAAGGATGACGTGAAAGTCCGTGCTTATATGATGGCTTCCATGTCTAATGAGCTTCAGAGAGCTCATGAGAAAATGACTTCACGCTGGCGATTCTATCTCACTTAACCGAGCTTTATGGTGAGCACAAGTGAATGCTAGATATGAGATATCCAAGCAAGCTGTTCGGTGCAAGGATGAAGGAAGGTGAGAAAGTTGGGGAACACGTCCTCAAAATGATATCCATGATCGAGAGATTGGAGGCTCTTGATTTTAAAATGGATACTTCTCTCAACCGACCTTATCCTACGGTCTCTCCCGATTCCTTCTCACGGTTTGTTATGAACTTCAACTGCAATGAGATTGCATGTAATTTAGTGGGCTAATGAACAAGCGGTGACCGCTCGGTCTCGGATGAAGACCCACGGATGAAGGAGTGCACTTGTGATTTCTTACGGACTTCGGAAGTCTAAGAATAAGAAGAAAAAGACCAAGAAGCGGTGGAACACAAGCTAAGGACCTTAAGGGAAAGGGCAAGGCCCGATGGTTCCAAAGAACAAGAAGAAGAAGGATGCTTGTCTCAAGTGCGGTGAGTTAGGCCACCTGGGCTAGAAGCATTCGATTCTTCATGGCACTTCGTCTGAGAACTTTTAGTTTTGGAAACAAATTGTTACGCTCTTGTATTTTCTACTTCTGGATCTTGGATTACGGTGCTAGTTCTCATATTTGTACCGTGAATCAAGATCTGGAACAAAGTAGGAAGCTTGGAGCTGGAGAAGTCATGATCACAGTCGGTAGCGGGCATAGTGTCGAGGCAACCGACATAGGATCACTTCTTTTGGATTTAGAATCCGGCTTTGTTTTGACTTTAG
Organism: Orobanche coerulescens; assembly: GCA_033398695.1. NCBI lineage: Eukaryota > Viridiplantae > Streptophyta > Magnoliopsida > Lamiales > Orobanchaceae > Orobanche > Orobanche coerulescens. Next base: position 97,806,671 of record CM065818.1, on the reverse strand, counting down.
AAGATGTACTTGTTTTGCCCAAGGGGCACAAAAACATTGTATCCATTCCGGTCATGGACCGAAAAGGCTTTTCATTTTTTATTGGTGATGGTTCCTGCAAAATTTATTTTAGAAATAAACTAGTGGGTACTGCTACATTGTTGAATGGAATGTATCATCTAAATCTCAGCAACAAAGTAGTTGTGAATACTATGACTAGAAAACGTGGTAGGGATGAAACCAGTCAAGTTTTGAAATGGCATCTTAGACTTGGTCATGTTGGTCAGACCAAGGTTTACAAGATGGAAAAAGATGGACTTATGGGTCCATTGGGATCGGATCCTTTTCCTACTTGTGAATCTTGCCTTAAAGGCAAAATGACTAAGTCCCCTTCACGAGGACTTTTGAAAGAGCCGATAAATCGGGATTAATCCATACCGACGTATGTGGTGCTTTGGAAGCAAAGACGTGACGGATATCAATATTTCATTACGTTTACAGATGATCATACTAGGTATGGTTATGTATACTTAATGAAACATAAATCCGAGGCCTTTGAGAAATTCCAGCAATTCAAGGCCCTAGTCGAGAAACAAACTGGTAATCATATCAAAGCACTTCGGTCGGACCGAGGTGGCGAGTATATGAGTACGGAGTTTGATGAGTTTCTGAAGGAACATGGAATAGTTTCACAACTAACACCTCGAGGTACTCCTCAGTTAAATGGTGTGTCAGAAAGAAGGAACCGGACCCTGTTGAACATGGTCCGTTCCATGCTGGGCTATACTGACTTGCCGATTTACCTGTGGGGGTATGCACTTATTGCCGCGTATATCTTGAACAGATGTCCTTCTAAATCCGTTCCTAAAACTCCACATGAGATGTGGGAAGGAAGGAAACCAAGTCTTAATCATATTAGGATTTGGGGATGTCCCGCTTATGTCAAGAAGACTAAGGTGGAAGAGTTGGAAGCTAGGTCTGCGAAGGGACGTTTCATTGGATTCCGTGCAGGACGATGGGATATCTATTCTACATGCCCGAAGATCGAAGGATCGTTGTTGCTTTACAAGCACACTTCTGGAAGATGAGTTCATTCGGAAGGCGGAGCGGGTAGAAGTATGTCTTTAGAAGAATACAATGAAACACCTCGAGAGACACTGTGCAAGAAAGCTGAACCGAACTTTCAAACACAAGTACAACCACCTCGTAGGTCTACTAGGGTGTCTCATTTACGATAGGTATGGGCTTGTGCACTTGGAGGCTGGGTCTCCATGAGGTTCCAAGTGATAGCCAAGAGACCGACGACGACCTATGACCAAGCGATGGTGGATGTAGACTCGCGAAATGGCGTGAAGCTATGGAAGCCGAGATAGACTCGATGCATGTAAATCAGTCTGGACTCTAGTAGACCGCCCCAAGGGCATAGTGCCCATTGGGAATAAGTGGATCTACAAGAGAAAAGCGATGGTGATGGCAAGGTTGACGCCTATAAGGCCGGACTTGTGGCAAAGGGTTATACCCGGAAGGAAGGGATGGATTACCACGATACCTTCTCGCCCGTAGCCATGATCAAGTCTATTCGCATGATGCTTGCTATAGTGCTGCCACGATTATGAGATATGGCAATTGGACGTAAAGACGGCTTTCCTTAATGGATTCCTCGAGGAGAAATCTATATGGAGCAGCCTAAAGGCTTTGTGTGCGAAGTCGATATTCGAGAAAGTGTGCAAGCTTGACATTCCATTTATGGACTGAAGCAAGCGTCGCGTAGTTGGAACCTTCGTTTTGACGAGGCGGTCAAAGAGTTTGACTTCGTGCAAAATGAAGAGGAACCTTGTGTATATAAGAAAGTTAGTGGGAGCAAGATCGCATTCTTAGTACTATATGTAGATGACATTCTACTAATAGGAAAGGATGTGGGAATGCTCAGTTCTGTGAAAGCTTGGCTTTCGAGTAATTTCTCCATGAAAGACTTGGGAGAAGCAACCTATATTCTTGGTATTCGACTCTACCGGGATAGAGCGAAGAGAACAATAGGCCTTTCCCAAGGCCTCTATATAGATAAGATCTTAAAGCGATTTAAGATGGATGATTCTAAAAGAGGGTTCCTACCGATGCAACATGGAATAAAACTCACCTTGAAGATGTGTCCTCAAAGTGAGTAACAACGCAAGGAAATGAGTAATATACCATATGCTTCGGCCGCGGGTAGCCTTATGTATGCTATGTTTTGTATGTAACACCCCAAACTAGGCGGATATTACAGTGCCGTGGACCCCCGACTGGGACCCACCAGGCGGATGAAAATGAATGAATTACACAGGGTGAATGTAGTACCGAACCACATTACAACATTAATTACTCCGATGAGGAGTTTCATATAACACACCCAGGATAATACAGAATACATGTATATTTTATATGAAGATAAAATACACAACACTGAATGAAACGGAATAACCAAGTGAAAATCTGCAGTGGAAAATAAATGACAATAATAGGAATGACTGAAAGGATTTTGGGCCCCCTACTAGTATCACTAGGACTCCTCGACATCAACATGCTATTCCCGTGCGTTTGCCTTGCCATGACCTGAAAAACAAAATCCTCAAACGGGGTCAGTTACAAAGAACAACAATCCTCAAGGGTTGAAAAATACACAATCATGATTTAACTGAAGTTATGAAATATTCTTAGTTATGAATTACGCTGAAGAGGAGTATCATAGTACGCCCGTAATGTTCTGTGCAAGTGTACAACACCCGTCCGTGTACCTAATTAGTCTCACGGTGTAACGCTTTCCCGTGTGCACGGTCTAATGTATCGGTGAACCCAATACATAACCATCGTGTGCCCGACTAAAAATTCCACACAGCCACACCCGGCCACGCAATATGAACCCAGAAGGTCATATGAACGAGAATGACCACACTGAATATCAATGAATAATAATTCGACAAGGCCAAGAATGACTCACCGAGATGAAAATATTAGTGAAGTAAATGACAGCTCAATGAAATGATTGGAACCGTCGTTCCTTATGACTGAAGTGATTAATTGACAATAACAAGTTTTGATACGGTTAATACAATGATGAATGAGTTATGATTATGAATGAACAACAACAAAAGGGATGAATATCCTTTTAACCGAGTAAGAATTAACTTACTCAACACCGGTGATAATTATCCTTCCACTAACAACGTCCTAATGTAGATACCGGCCGCTCGAACAACCTTGAATTATACAATATCCAACAACCCGTTCAATATACGAATCAAACACGAATATAACGAACTCAAAACGTCGATACGATTAAACTAAATCCATTGAGGCATTAAATCAAACACGTTGCGGCCAAACTCCGATTGTTTACAATCAAACCTCAATATACCAATATCAAATCCCCCAAGAAGTGTTTCAAACCAACAAAATATCTTCAATATGATTAATAATCCAAGACGAATATCCGAAAACGTAATTACAACGACAATTAATCGAAAACCCCCAATTTCAACTCGATATTCAAAATGTTCTTGAATAATCCCTCAATAATCCAATAAATCCTTATACAAACTCATAATCATATACATATCCCTTCATATAACATGACTATAATGTCCAAAACATCATATCTCAACACAAAATCGAAGTCCAAGGTGTTGAAGGAATTACCTCTTGAAGATCCAACCAATTCGATCCGATGAAAACGTGTAAAATCGACTATCCAAGCTTCCCAAATGATTGAAGGTGATGAAAAATACACACTCAAATGATAATTGATGAAGAAATCTCTCCCTCAAGCTATTCTCTCCCGGTTGCAGGTGGAAGAGATGGAAGAAATGAGCTGAAATGCTCAAAAAACGAATTTATAGGGGTTGACTCGGCTGACAGACTCGACCGTGTCCGCCTGACACGGTCGCGGCCTTGTGGCAGCGAGGACTCGGCCGTGTCTGCCTTGACACGGACGCGGCGTGGAGGTCCTTCCGATAGTGACCGGTCCGATAGTGACTTCGGCATGACTCGGCCGTGTCACGGAACACGGTCGGGCGTGTCAGCGATCGGTCAGCTTATCCGGAAGAGTTCGACTCGGCCGTGCTGGGCGACACGTTCGGTCTGAGGCGAAACCGGCATTTCGGACGATGCACGGCAGGCCGTGTCGGACGACACGGCCGAGTTCGGTCGGCGATGATCGGCCGAAAAAAAAATGAGCGGGTGAGTTAAAGCGAACATAACTCTCTCAGGACTCGATTGACTCACCGTTTGAACCATTGGAAAGCTAACTCGATGCTCTATAATATTGCAAAGATTTAGAATTTTTGGAGTTACCAAAAATTAATGGTGATCTAGCAAAGTCGAACTCATATGAGGAAAGTTGAAACAATGAACAATAACGATACACAACTCGAAGTTTTTCCGAACGGTGAACACGGTGAATGAACATGATTGATGAATGATTATAAATGAGTGAAAATCCACTGAGTGACAATCACCGAATGAAATTACTGAATGATAATGACTGAATTACAACCGGGTATTACATACACCCCCCCTTAAAAGAGTTTCGTCCCCGAAACTAAGGGTCAAACAACTCGGGATAACTCTCCCGCATACTATCCTCGGTTTCCCAAGTAGCCTCTTCGACTCCGTGTCTGGACCACTGAATCTTGACCAAAGGGATCGTCTTGTCCCTCAACTGTTTGATTCGCCGCTCCAATACTCGTACAGGACGCTCCTCGTACGAATGATCATCCGCGATCTCGATTTCGTCGAACTGAAGTATGTGACTCGGGTCGGCAACATACTTCCGCAACTAAGAGACATGAAACACATTATGAATTCGGCTCAATGCCGGAGGCAAAATCAATCGATAAGCTAACTCGCCTACTCGATCCAAAATTTCAAACGGTCCAATGAATCTCGGACTCAACTTCCCCCGTTTTCCGAAACGGAAAATACCTCGACTCGGGGATACCTTGACCAAAACGTGGTCACCCGTCTCGAACTCTAGTGGTCGACAGCGATTATACGCATATGATTTGCCGATTAAAGTGTCAACATACGACTCTTGATCAAAGCTACCTTCTCCCGGGTGGCTATAAGCATATCGGGCTCGGTGCCTATTGATTCTGACAAGTCATCCCAACACAAAGGAGATCGACAACGACGACCGTACAAGGCCTCGTGAGGTGCCATCTTAATGGAGACATGTCAACTATTATTATACGTGAACTCGATCAGTGGTAGTTGGGCTTCCCAATCGTCCTTCCAATCGAGGACGCATGCCCTCAACATGTCCTCTAATGTCTGCATAGTTCTCTCTGATTGTCCGTCGGACTGAGGATGAAAGGTGGTACTGAGATTGAGCTGAGTCCCCATAGCACGATGAAATGATTTCCAACATGAGACACGAATCATCCGTCACGATCAGAAACGATACTCTTAGGGGCACCGTGAAGTCTCACTATCTCCTTGATGAACAACTGGGCTAGTCTCTTGGGACTCCACATATCCTTGATTTCAAGGAAATGAGCTAAATTAGTAAAGCAGTCCGCGATCGCTCAGATCGTATTCATGCCACGACGACTCGTCGGCAATTCGTGATGAATTCCATAGAAATGTCTTCCCACTTCCACTCCGGAATAGGGAGAGGTTTCAGCATACCCGCCGGTCGCTGATGTTCAATCTTGACTTGTTGACAGGTTAAGCATCTCGAAACAAGTTCTGCGACTTCTCGCTTCATATTACTCCACCAGTAATTTTGTTTCAAGTCCTTGTACATCTTGCTGGACCTTGGATGAACAGAATAAGGGGTAGCATGAGCTTTTCTCAAAATCGAGTTTTTTTAAACTCATCATTCGCCGGTACACACATCCGATTCTTAAATCTCAAAAGTCCATCCTCGTGGACCACGAATCCAGGGGCTTTCCCCTGAACCACATCCTCACGAATGCGCAACAATGCTGGGTCTGAACCCTTATTCTCCCTGATTGCATCCTTAAGAAATGATGAAATCTCTAACATATAAAGCTGTCCCTGAACTCGCTGAAGCCAGACCTCGATCTCGGGTCCAAGGAATTCCTGCTGAAGCTCCTTCTGAACTGTTAAACGAGCGAGCATCTGCTCCTGAACGGACTTACGACTCAAGGCGTCGGCGACAACATTCGCCTTGCCCGGGTGGTAAAGGATCTCGATATCAAAATCTTTGATTAGTTCCAACCACCGCCTCTGTCGCATATTTAACTCCTTGTGAGTAAATATATACTTTAAACTCTTATGATCGGTGAATATCTGACAGGTAACGCCATAAAGGCAACGACGCCAAATCCCCAACGCGAAAACCACGGCTGCTAGCTCCAGGTCGTGGGTTGGATAATTAACCAGCTAATCCGAGGAAACATCGGATTTACTTAATATCTTACGGAGGTAGCCAATCTCGGATAGTCTCCATCTTCTGAGGGTCGACACGAACTCTGTCAGATGAAATTACATGCCCGAGAAAGTCACTTCGGACCTCCAGAACTCACATTTGGAAAACTTTCAATAAAGTTGCTCTCATCTCAACACGTCGAGAGCCTGAAGAAGATGAACCTCGTGTTCCTCTCGGCTAAGAGAATAAATCAAAATGTCTTCGATGGAGACAACAGCAAACTGATCCAAAAGGTCGATGAAAACCCGATTCATTAACCCCATGAATACCGCAGGTGCAATAGTTAGCCCGAACGGCATAACTACGAACTCATAATGACCATAGCGTGTACGAAACGCTGTCCTCGCGATATCCGACTCTCGAATCCGCAACTGGTGATATCCAGATCTTAAGTCGATCCTGGAAAATACTGAGGCTCCCTGAAGTTGATCTAAAAGATCATCAATACGGGGTAAAGGATACTACTCTTGATCATCACCCTGTTCAACTCCTGGTAATTAATACACACACGAGACGAGCCATCCTTCTCCTTGAAGATCACACTGGTGTTCCTCACGGGGACGCAATCGGTCGGAGATAACCTTTATCGAACTACTCCTCAAGTTGAATCTTCAACTCCTGCATTCTGGTCGGGGCCATCCGATACGGTGCCTTCGATAAAGGGGACGTGCCGGCTCCAACTCACTCCTGAATTCCCCTACTCTATGTGAAGGCAACCAGATAACTCGTCTGGAAATACATCGTCAATCGATGACAATGATACCACGAATGATTGAACATTTCGATTGCCCTAGAATGGTCAATCGATAAAAAGAGATACCAATAATGATTGAACAACTCGATTGCCTTAGAAAGGCCAATCGATGGAAATGATGAAATGAATGATTGAATAACTCGATTGCCCTAGAAAGGTCAATCGATGAAAATGATACTAGGAATGATTGAATAACTCGATTGCCCTAGAAAGGCCAATCGATGAAAATGATACAATGAATGATTGAATGACTCGATTGTCTTAGAAAGGCCAATCGATGGAAATGATGCAATGAATGATTGAATAGTTCGATTGCGGAATTTCTCTGCTTTCGTCATAATAATACTTCTTCTGGAACAACGGGGATTACTTCCTTGAAGCACACATTCGACAACTAACGACGGAAAGATAGCGACCAAACGCTAACAAACACTGAGGATAGTATCAATACGATCAAACCAACTAATACCGAAAATTAAATCGTCCTAAGATAAATTCACCACGATTAGATCCATCAATCAATCGCGGTCGTTAAGCTTAATTCGGTATGATTCCGAAAATTCTTCCATCGTCAGGTAGACCGATGGTATGAGGTCCACAAGCAATAGGACTATCCCGAAATAAGTCTATTCAAGCATGATTCGAAAATGAATGAATGCGGTGTACCAGCATCAAAAGGTACACACAAGTTGAAATAAAATTACGAGTATACCTAAAATCAATCGGGCCACCGGATCGTCGATCCTCCTCATCATATGAATCTGGGACTTGCCGGCCCCCGAACCGGATGCTCCCGTCTGATAAATACGAGCTCCAACTCTATTTGCTTCCATTGTCTTAAACGACGATGACAAAGCGATCGGATTCAAAGCTTTGGTTGCTTGAGTGCGAGATGACGCCGAAGCCGACTTGGAGTCCTTTCGGCAAAAACGGGCCCTATGCCCCGCAATTCCACAGTTATGGCATGAGACAGTCTGCCTCGGACACTTAGCACTCACATGACCCTGTTCTCCACAGTTGAAACAGGTGATGGCCGAACTGGCCGCTCGGGATTGAGATCTCGCACAATTATGGGCCGAAGGAGGTCGCTCAGAAACGATAGGACCCACACGAGGCTTCTTGAAGGTTGACTGACCGCCTTCGGGTTGATTACGCTTCGTTGATTTCTTGCTGACAGATGAAGGTTGTTGTTCAGCACTTTCCTTAGCAGCCGTCTCATACGGGAGAGTTCGCTCGATTAATCCGGTCAGAGTGGCGCAATGATGATTGAGCAACTGCACATGGGTCATCATGGCCTGCATAAAACTGAGTGGATCAACCCGAACATCTCCTGATCGAGCCGAATCCTGGGCACGATTTCCCGACAGCGAGTGATTATTTCCCGGGTTTCGGCCCGCACCGCGGCCTCTCCCCGTGCATCCCATGACAGCTCTCCCCATACTGAAGTAGGAGTCGCATAATGATTATATTTCCCGCATGATTAGCACGTTATGATTATGTCATGAGATGATGAAAATGAGTATACATGCTCTAATTTAGTGATTATATGAATGATTTACTGAAGTTACATGATTATCTGATGAAATTCTTGAAATGATTAACTTGAATAACTTAACAAGATTGATAATATGATCATCCAGATTGACATCTGAGTAATGAAATGAATTGAGTAATTAATGAGTTAACATGATCGTCCTGATTATTAACTGAGTAATGAAATGGATTAAGTGATTAATGAGTTAACATGATCGTCCTAATCACAATGAATGATGATGTTTGAGGATAGTTAATTGATGAATGATGAATGAATGACTATTGCCAGAAATTATACCATGGCGTTAGAAATCTTACAGTTCTTTGATGCGATTGGCTTGGCATTTGCACAGGTCACACGTGACGCGAAAGTCCAATGATACTAGTCTGATAACGATGATTTCAAATGAGACATGACTCGGAAGGTAGTATTCAAAACCACTCTCCGATACCAACTCTGTAACACCCCAAACTAGGCGGATATTACAGTGCCGTGGACCCCCGACTGGGACCCACCAGGCGGATGAAAATGAATGAATTACACAGGGTGAATGTAGTACCGAACCACATTACAACATTAATTACTCCGATGAGGAGTTTCATATAACACACCCAGGATAATACAGAATACATGTATATTTTATATGAAGATAAAATACACAACACTGAATGAAACGGAATAACCAAGTGAAAATCTGCAGCGGAAAATAAATGACAACAATAGGAATGATGAAAGGATTTTGGGCCCCCTACTAGTATCACTAGGACTCCTCGACATCAACATGCTATTCCGTGCGTTTGCCTTGCCATGACACGAAAAACAAAATCCCCAAACGGGGTCGATTACAAAGAATAACAATCCTCAAGGGTTGAAAAATACACAATCATGATTTAATGAAGTTATGAAATATTCTTAGTTATGAATTACGTGAAGAGGAGTATCATAGTACGCCCGTAATGTTCTGTGCAAGTGTACAACACCCGTCCGTGTACCTAATTAGTCTCACGGTGTAACGCTTTCCCGTGTGCACGGTCTAATGTATCGGTGAACCCAATACATAACCATCGTGTGCCCGACTAAAAATTCCACACAGCCACACCCGGCCACGCAATATGAACCCAGAAGGTCATATGAACGAGAATGACCACACTGAATATCAATGAATAATAATTCGACAAGGCCAAGAATGACTCACTGAGATGAAAATATTAGTGAAGTAAATGACAGCTCAATGAAATGATTGGAACCGTCGTTCCTTATGACTGAAGTGATTAATTGACAATAACAAGTTTTGATACGGTTAATACAATGATGAATGAGTTATGATTATGAATGAACAACAACAAAAGGGATGAATATCCTTTTAACCGAGTAAGAATTAACTTACTCAACACCGGTGATAATTATCCTTCCACGAACAACGTCCTAATTGAGATACCGGTCGCTCGAACAACCTTGAATTATACAATATCCAACAACCCGTTCAATATACGAATCAAACACGAATATAACGAACTCAAAACGTCGATACGATTAAACTAAATCCATTGAGGCATTAAATCAATCACGTTGCGGCCAAACTCCGATTGGTTACAATCAAACCTCAATATACCAATATCAAATCCCCCAAGAAGTGTTTCAAACCAACAAAATATCTTCAATATGATTAATAATCCAAGAAGAATATCCGAAAACGTAATTACAACGACAATTAATCGAAAACCCCCAATTTCAACTCGATATTCAAAATGTTCTTGAATAATCCCTCAATAATCTAATGAATCCTTATACAAACTCATAATCATATACATATCCCTTCATATAACATGATTATAATGTCCAAAACATCATATCTCAACACAAAATCGAAGTCCAAGGTGTTGAAGGAATTACCTCTTGAAGATCTAACCAATTCGATCCGATGAAAACGTGTAAAATCGACTATCCAAGCTTCCCAAATGATTGAAGGTGATGAAAAATACACGCTCAAATGATAATTGATGAAGAAATCTCTCCCTCAAGCTATTCTCTCTCGGTTGCAGGTGGAAGAGATGGAAGAAATGAGCTGAAATGCTCAAAAAATGAATTTATAGGGGTTGACTCGGTTGTGACTCGGCCGTGTCCGCTGACACGGTCGCGGCGTGCGGTGGCCGGCGAGACTCGGCCGTGTCTGCTGACACGGTCGCGGCGCGAGGGCCTTCCAATAGTGACCGTCAAGCGGCTGACTTCGGCATGACTCGGCCGTGTCTGGAACACGGTCGGGCGTGTCAGCGATCGGTTACGCTTATCCGGAAGAGTTCGACTCGGCCGTGCACGACTGCAGTCGAGTCTGAGGCGAAACCGGCATTTCGGACGAAATGCAGCGGCAGGCCGTGTCGGACGACACGGCCGAGTTCGGTCGGCGATGATCGCCAAAGCGAAAAATGAGCGGGTGAGTTAAAACGACCATAACTCTCTCGTCCGGACTCCGATTGACTCACCGTTTGAACCATTGGAAAGCTAACTCGATGGTCTATAATATTGCAAAGATTTAGAATTTTTGGAGTTACCAAAAATTAATGGTGATCTAGCAAAGTCGAACTCATATGAGGAAAGTTGAAACAATGAACAATAACGATACACAACTCGAAGTTTTTCCGAACGGTGAACACGGGTAAATGAACATGATTGATGAATGATTATAAATGAGTGAAAATCCACTGAGTGACAATCACCGAATGAAATTACTGAATGATAATGACTGACTTACAACCGGGTATTACAGTGTACAAGACTTGACATTGCGCATGCTGTAAGCGTGGTGAGTAGGTTTCAGGCAAACCCAGGTAGGGAACATTGGACTGCTGTAAAGAACATTCTCAAGTACTTGAGAAGAACGAGAGATATGGTTCTTATGTATGGCGGTGGAGATTTGGATGTGGTGGGATTCACTGATTCGGACTTCCAAGGACTGAAGGACGACTCGATGTCCACTTCTGGCTACATATTTACTCTTAATGGAGGAGCAGTATCTTGGCGTAGTGCCAAGCAAAGCGCGACTGCTGATTCCACACAGCCGGTGAGTATCAAGCGGCCTCGGAGGCTTCCAAGGAAGGGTTCTGGATTAAGAAGTTTCTGGGAGAACTTCAAGTGATACCATGTGCTGTGCTGCATGTGCTAGCACTTGCCAAGGAGCCGAGGTTTCACAACAGCACCAAACATATTGAGAGGAAGTATCATCTCGTAAGAGAATTTGTTCGCAAGGGATACATTGTCTTGCATAGAGTAGACTCGGCCGACAACGTCGCCGATCCACTGACCAAGCCACTATCTCAGACTAGCTTGGAGCGTCATCTGGAGAACATGGGTATTAGATACCATAATGTGTGGCATTGAGTGCAAGTGGGAGATTGTTAGGAGTATGCCCTCTAATGCCACTCAGAGGTTGTTGAGTGAGGGCATTGTACTTGTAATTATGTAAACCATTTATATAAGGCAAATGAATGTTTCTTTATTTAATGGTAGTTACTGGCATTCCTAACTCGTAAATAAACATATAGAAACTAGTCCATGTATTTGAGAGCAAAACGTTCCACTCCTTATTGGATAAGGGGGTCGGCACTGGAAAGGTTATAGCTCAAATACTTAATCGTTCGCAAGTCGATGAAACTTGGTAGGCGTTAAGTTTATGTGAAGACTTGTATGACGTGTTATTTGACATGGAGAGTGCACATCGAACACTAATGGTTAGTGGGAGCACACGTTATAGGTATGCTAATTGGATTAGTATACTCGAACCGACTCACCCTCGATTCGTCACATGGATTTCACTCGGGACGATCAATGATGGAATCGAAAGGTTGTGATAGGTATTCGTGAACCTTCGACTTGAGGATTTAGTAGGGATGTGCTTGTGACGTCAAGATTTTCATTAGAGTAGTTCGACCACCGTAAGCCGGAAGGCGGGGTCAACCTCGACGTGCATCTTGACGAGCAAGTAGCGAGTCCTATCGAATACCAAGATAGAATTCTTTCTCCCGTTAGTGAGCGGGTTATATGTCCTATGCGGTTATTGGCAGATGAGATCATAAGTCTTTGGCCAAAGCATTGGAGCTAGTTGTATTAGATACACGAGAGCTCGATGATCTCGATTTGCATTAACGCATGCATAGCGTCAAGTACAAATATGGTTTGACTGACCGTGACCCTATAACTTGATCGGGACATTTGAAAGAAGGGTTTATACGTATACTGGTATTCACGACAGAATGGTTCTTGAATGATCCCAATCATTCGTTCTCGATCGAGTGCAGTGTAGGCCACCAGGCTGGCTAGGTGGTGCTACTACTCTTTGGTTCCTCCCATTGCTGACTGAGACGGACCTACCGAGTCGCGCATTAGGATTGACAACGGAATGAATCGAGCTAATTCTCTCATTATGAATATTAGATATTGGATATCTAATTTTGGAACATTGGATGTTTAAATCGATTTATTGGATAAATTGATTTACGGCCTAATGAATTAAATAAATTACTGGGTGATTAATTTAATTCATGAATATAATTATTTCTTGGAGAAATTAATTATGTTATTTTGTATTTGATATGTTTAATTAATTGGATTAATTAAACGACATAAATACATCGGAACAGAATAGGAGTTTATCTGTTTGGACTCACGGGAGTCCGAAACGAACCGAACTCGACCGTTTTCTAGCATGGGCCAACCCCCCACTTATTACCATGTGTGTGTATTGACTTGTCCCCATCATGGTTTTGGAATCTCATGTGATTGAGGGGACAAGTATCATATACATTATATGGGGAATCAAATCATGATATATGTATTTGTTTTCATGTGGGTTGAATAAGAATATATAGAAGACTTTGATCTCTCATCCTAACAACACTTCTTGGCATTTACGTATCATTGAGTTTGAGAGAGAGAGAGAAAATTGTTTTCTCTTTAGTCATCTTCTTCTTCAACCTTGTTCTTGTTTTTCTTAGAGAAAAATATCAGGACATAAAGAGAGAGTAAGATTAAAACACTTAGAGTGTAGTAATCTTTACATATATAGCTTCATCACCTAGCTCTAGCCGTATCCTCGGAGGATAGCAAGGTGTTGTCATTCCGTTCGTTTCTCGTGGCGTGGCAAGTAGAGACGCGGTGCTTTCGGCGTTGGATCGTTCAAGAGCTTGGGGAATAGCTCAAGAGAAGGTTACCATTTAATCAACGGACTTCGAGGGTTAGTTTCTTACGACTCTTGCTTTTCGTTTATATATTCGTATTTACGTAGCTCGATCGATCCTCGTAGGGATTCGGATCGAATTAATTTTCGTTTTACCGCTTCCGCTGGGCCTTCGTTTTAGGCACCGACTCCCAACATTGTCCTCGTCCAGTTAGAGAAGCCCGAGTTCGGGAGTTTTTCTCACCAAAAAATTTGGAAGCATCTGTGACGGACGTGATTAAGACTTTTAATCACCAGCTGACTTATGTGCGCCACTTGGTCAGGACCGAGGCGGAGAAGATTTTTCATTTTGACATGCGAATGAAGCCGGAAATTCAGCAGTATATGTCCGGATTTGAATGTACCACCTTGCGACAGTATCAGGACAAGGCGTTGGCCTATGATATGAAGGAGGCGGCGGTAGAAAGCGGCGGAAGCAAAGAAAGCGAGAAGGTGTCCGCAACTTCACGGAGGATAAGAGTAGTGGACCTCGCAAGGGTCGGTCCTCTTTTCATTCATCCAGAGACCTCCGCATCCTTCTCGAGGTGGAAAGAAGTTCCGGCGGCAGGAGTGTTTGACGCAGAAAGAAGTGTTACAAGCGTGGCAAGGCGGGACATGTTCGGCGTGATTGTTTCGCGCTGCTTTGTGACTGTTTCGAGTGTGGACGGGGAAGGACATCGCGCAACATTTTGTGGGAATGCGACCCGATCTTTTGGTACTCGCACTCCGGCTCCGATCCCGAAGGAGACGAGTGTGAACCAGACGGCAAAGTGGATTTCAGCGAGATAGCCCAGGAAGAGAGAGGCATCCAGTCTTTGGGTCCGTTCCTCCACGCTGCATTTGAAATGAGGAAATCGATGATCGAACACAGTGTTGCATCGGGTAAGATTCGAATCCTTTTGCAACCATTAGTGTCTTGTTCGACTAGAGCTACGCATTCTTTTATATCTTTGAACCGTGTTAATCGTTTGAAAATCTCGTGCTTGTATAATTGTGAACCTTATGTTGTGGGATTACCGAGCGGAGAGAAAATTGTGGGAACCTTAGAAGCTAGGGATTTCCAGTATCTATAGAAGGAAGAGATTGGCCATCGAATCTTATTGTAGTTGACATCTACGGTGACGATTTAATTCTCGGAGATGATCGGCTCAATGATTATGGAGAGTGTCTTTGAATTACCGAGAGAGAGTCATTTCCATCATTGCTGATGACGGATCTGAACACTTATTCCGGGGATGGAGACCGGGAAGCTCGGGAAAATTGATCAAGGCAATGAAAGCCGTGAAATTACTGAAGCAGGGATGTCACGGACCTTGGTGCTATGCCATGAGAAAAGAGGAAGGAGTAGAGCTCTCGTCTATTTGATTGTGAATGAGTTCTCGGATGTATTTCCTAACGAACTACAGGTTACCTCGCGAGAGGAGTGGAATTCACTATCGAACTAGAGCACAGGCAGCTCCTATTTCCAGAGCACCATACCGCATGGCGCCAACCGAGATGTATGAACTCAAGAAGCAACGGGAGGAATTGTTACAGAAGGGCTATATCCAACCTAGTGTTTCTCCTTGGGGAGCGCCCGTTCTCTTTGTCCGAAAGAAAGACGGATCCCTCCGACTGTGTATTGATTACAGGGAGCTCAACAAGATGACGATCAAGAATAAGTATCCTATACCTCGAATCGACGACTTGTTTGGTCAACTGCAAGGGGCAAGGGTATTCTCGAAGATTGACTTGCGATCAGGATACCACCAGTTGAGAATTAAGGAATCGGATATACCGAAATCTGCTTTCAGATCCCGGTATGGGCATTATGAATTCGTAGTGATGCCGTTTGGACTTACCAATGCTCCTGCAGCATTCATGCAATTGATGAATCGGGTATTCTTGGAATACTTGGATAAATTTGTGGTCGTCTTCATTGATGACATCCTGATATATTCGAGGGACGCAGAGGAACATGCTGAACATCTACGTATGGTTTTAAGCACCTTGAGGAAGGAACAGCTGTATGCAAAATTTTCAAAATGCGAGTTCTGGCTTAAGGAAGTAACTTTTCTTGGGCATGTGATATCAGCCGACGGGGTTCAGGTGGACCCGAAGAAAGTCGAAGCAATCTTGGATTGGGAAGCTCCTAAAAACGTGAAAGAAGTCCGAAGCTTCTTAGGACTTGCTGGATATTATCGCCACTTTGTAGAGGGATTTTTCAAAATTTCTCGACCGCTCATCCGGCTGTTACAGAAAACTCAAAAGTTCATGTGGAATGAGAAGTGCAGTGGTTTGTGAACTTAAGAGGAGGTGGCAGCGGCACCTATATTAGCGCCGCGAGAGGCCCGATGGATTCATGGTATACATCGACGCTTCGAATCAGGGTTTGGGTTGTGTGTTGATGCAGAAGGATAAAGTGATTGCTTATGCCTCTCGACAATTGAAACCGTACGAGATTAATTACCCGACTCATGATTTGGAGCTAGCAGTTGTGGTCTTTGCCTTGAAAATTTGGCGACATTATTTGTACGGCACTCATTGTCAGATCTTTACAGATCATAAGAGCCTCAAGTACATCTTCAGTCAGAAAGAATTAAACATGAGGCAGAGAAGGTGGCTGGAATTGATCAAGGATTACGACTTGGAGATTCTCTATCATCCGGGGAAAGCAAACGTAGTAGCTGATGCTTTGAGCCGTAAACCTGTTTCTCTTCGAGTGTTGGAAGCACTTACGTCCCAAACCAGTATTCAACGGGAACTGATCCGCGAGGGGATTGAAGTATGGGCAACAGGAATCCAAGGGCAACTTTATGTGATGGAACTGACTTCATTACTAGTCGAGGAGATCAAGTCTAAACAATTGAACGATTCTCTGATCCTTCGATTATGTGACGAAGTAAAAGAAGGAAAATCCCCAGGATTCGTAATACAATATGATGGAGTTCTGAAATTTCAGAGTCGATTTTGCGTTCCCGATGATGATGATTTGAGACGGACAATTTTGAAGGAAGCTCATAGCGCGCCCTATTCTATTCACCCAGGCAGTAGTAAGATGTATAAGGATCTAAAGCAAAACTTCTGGTGGGGGAATATGAAGAAGGACATAGCAGAGTACGTTTCGAAGTGTTTGACTTGTCAGCAGGTTAAGATTGAACATCAGCGACCTGCCGGAATGTTAAAGCCGCTTAGATCCACGAATGGAAGTGGGAGGATATCTCGATGGATTTCATCACTAGTATGCCAAGGACTAGAACGGGAATGAAAATGATTTGGGTTGTAGTTGATCGACTAACCAAGTCGGCTCATTTCCTGGGAATTAAAGATACATGGGGACCCGAGAGATTGGCACGAATATTTATTGCGGAGATAGTCAGATTTCACGGGACGCCGAAGACCATTATTTCGGATCGAGATGGTCGTTTCGTGTCACACATCTGGAAGGCAGTTCACAGGGCTTTGGGGACTGAGCTCAACTTTAGCACAGCTTATCATCCCCAAACGGATGGTCAGTCTGAAAGAACTATCTGCATGAGAGGACATGCTTAGAGCTTGTGCATTAGATTGGTCGACTGATTGGGAAGTTCACTTGCCCTTGATCGAGTTCACCTATAATAACAGTTGGCATGCTTCTATTAAGATGACCCCATTTGAAGCTTTATACGGGAGAAGATGCCGATCACCCCTGTGTTGGGATGATTCTTCGGATTTGATCGGGACGGAACCAGAATTGATTATTCAGACTCAAGAGAAGATAGCTTTGATTCGAGAGAGACTGTTGGCGCCCAGTCGACAAAGTCTTATGCGGATGTACGTCGTCGCCCTTTAGAGTTCGGCGCAGGAGACCATGTACTATTGAAGGTGTCTCCTACACGAGGATTTTCCGTTTTGGGAGGAGAGGCAAACTTAGTCGAGATATATCGGACCATTCAAGATCCTCGAAAGAGTGGGAGATTTAGCATACGAGTTGGCCTTACCGCCATCGGCGAGTCACGTTCACAATGTGTTTCACGTATCCCAAGCTGCGGAAGTATGTCGGACCCGATCACGTCATTGATTTCGACGAGTTGAAATAGCTAATGATGGCACCTTGAAGAAAGACCAATCAAGATACTTGAGAGCCGGATCAAACAATTGAGGAATAAACCAATACACTTGGTTAAAGTCTGATAGTCACGACATGGAGTCGAAGAGGCCACTTGGGAAACGGAGGATATGAAGACTAGATATCGAGTTGTTTTCATCTTAAGTTTCGGGACGAAACTTCTTTTTAGGAGGAAGGATGTAATACCGAGATTTCTATGTAATTGGAACTTGTGATATTGTAATAATTGTACTTTTGTCAGTACTATTTTCCGTATTTCATAATCCGATGTTGTCGAGCGTTTAAATTCGTGGTTGTGATTTAAAGATGGTAAATCTGCGCATCTAGCGCACGCTAGGATATGTTTAGCATGCGCTAACGTGGATTCATAGCGCACGCTGCGAGGGTCTTTAGCGCACGCTATGCGTGGTCAATTTGATTGAGGCGTGCGGTAGGTGAGATCGGCGGGGACCTGTCGGATCGTGTCGGATGTACACAGGCGGCTTTCGGGAAAAGGCTGAGTCAATGCCTTAGCGCACACTACGGGTATATGCGTAGCGCACGCTAAGTGCCGAGTACGATTTAGGCGTGGCCGTTAGCGCGCACGCTACGAAGAGGGTCTAGCGCGCTAATAGCCATTTATTATAAATAGAATGACATCCTATTCGTGATTTGATTCTCTCTACTCTCATTACCCGAATTCCTACACTTAGAACATAACTTCCTTCACCCCAAACACTTCATATCAACATCCTAGTTCGTGATTGAAGATCGTATATCATTGGAGATTGGTGTTCAAGCTTTCGGTGTTGGATTGCTTCATTCTCCTCCGTGTTCTTCACTACTTTGAGGTAGGTGATTCTTCACCGATGTTAGTAATGTTTTTAAGGACGTCGATCATGTTTTGTTAGCTTGATTATTTTGTTTATGATCGGTCATCACATGTTAGAAGGATACTTTTGACGTATCGGCACTAAATATCGTATGAACCTTTGAACTATCTCGGTTTGTGGACTCTAGCGTTTTCAAATCGATTTATGATCAGTAATCGGAGATTTCCTAGTTCGTATGTTTTACGTAAGGAATCATATGTTTTGGGACTTGAAATAATCAGAACTTAGTATATTTCGTGAAGATCTTAGAAAAGATATGTTGTTGAGATGATTATCCGTATAAGTTGTACCTCATGATCATGGAACTTCCACAAACCTTTTTTTTAGCATGACATGCTTGAGGATGACTTGTTGTATCAACATAGAATTCATGAATTCACCACCTTTCAACCCAGTTTTTCCATTAGCAGTATTCTGCCATGCAACGTTAGCGCACGCTAACATATGTGAGTTAACGTGCGCTATCGGGGTTCAGTTAACGTACAAAACGTACGTAGCGTACGTTATGTATCGGCCGGTTCCATGGTTCTAAAAAACGCTAGGCGCTAGGCGTTCGGATTACTAACGCCTAGCGCCCAGAGGATTATTCGGAGATTAATCGGGGATTAATCGGACTAGGCGGATTTATTTTTTTTTATTATTTTAATTATTTTATATATGTAAAATTATATATATGTAAAATAATTAAAAATAATTAAAATTTAATCATTTAAACAGATATATAATCAATTATATATTAAATTTGAAATATTTATATAGATATCAAGGAGTCCATAATATCCATAATATCTCAATTTAGGAATTTATAGTACTATTGGAACAAAATAAAAAAACCAAAAAGTATAACCGTCTAGGCATCCACCTAGTCGCCCATGTAGTTATCAAATTTGAAACATTGATATAGGTATAAAGTAGTCTATAGTATCCATAGTATCTTAACTTGCCTTCATAGGCACCACTTGTTGACTAGGCAACCGATTAATCACCCAAACGCCCGATCTGGCGCTAGGCTATAATCGGGCAGCGAGAGGACCTTCTAGGGATTAATCGGAGGATTAATCGGCCTGGCGAGATTTTAGAACAACGGCGGTTCAAAGCTGTCCGATTCGTAACTAGCGCACGCTAGTCTTACACGATAGCATACGCTAACGGGCACCTTAGCGCCGCGTTACGTAGAGTCGTAGCGCACGCTAAGCGATCGAGCGGATTGTTTATGTTGAGCTTTTCTGCCGTTGTCAGAATTGTTATGCCATCGTTCTTCTTGAGATGTTTTGTTTATCATTCCTTTTGTTAAGGTTCGAGCTCGTTACGTTGATCGAAGGAGGCGGCCTTGAGTGTGTTGAGATCATCGAGGTGTTTCGTCCTTGCCATTTTGAGGCAAGTATCATATGTCGAGTTCGATTTATCATGCTTGTGGTTTTGTTCATATTGTTGAATATGAGATGTATTTCGAAATTATAGTGATATTCGTTGTTGTTTGTTCGTATTGATGAACATATTTAAATGCATATGTGTATGCATAATTGATTGATTATGGTATAAATGATCGAGGGTCATGAGGATCTATCTTGAGGCGCTTGGATCGAATGTCCACCATGCGTTGGTCCGACGGGATCATCATGGGGATCTATCTTGAGGCGCTGGATCGTTGGACGGGTTTTCCACCATGCGTTGGTCCGGGATCATCATGGGGATCTATCTTGAGGCTGGATCATTTGGATTACCTTGTATTGTGTTGATGGAATCGTGAGAATTCGCATCGTTGGATTCCGGTGGCGGAAGTCCGTTTTGCATGCTTTATGATGCTTTGATGATTTATTGTATGATGATACTTGTACTAGCATTGTTTTGCTAACCCCTTCGTGTAACACCCCCAATCCGCTCAGGGATATTACACGCCGTAGAACCTTTCCTCAAGGATCTACCAGGCTGGTAACAACAAACGAACAACTCGACAATGCCTTTAAGGCTAAAAAGACTCGATGAACCGATTTGGCCTTTCAATAAATACATACAACTCAATTACAATACATGCCCACGCAGTCGAATACAACACACTCCGTACAACGGGGAAAGAATCTTGCGGCGGAAATAAAATACAACTAAACCAATACGACATCAACGGGTCCTCGTGTGATTAGTATCGTTCATCTTTCATCATCCTTCATGCCGACCATGTGCTCTTCTCCAAAACACGAATGCAATCTGAGACATCCACCCCGAATACTGGGGTTAGCAAAACTCCTTTGTTTTGCTAGTGCAAGTATAAAATACAGCAGGCCATACATATCATACTCCACGGAACATGTTAATCATAAACATACTTCGAGGTAAATCACTTAATCAAAGCGGTTAAATCGAAAGATAGGGGTAAACCCGATATACATCTTGTGAAAACATTTTACGATCTCGGGAGTTTTGAAAACATTTGGGATTGTAAGAATTCTCAAACCTTTCAAAAACATTTAGGGACACGGCCAAAAGTCATTTTCCCAAAGCGTAAATTCGATAACAACAAATGGGGTCCACGACCCGATCATACCATAACAACTTTGTTTCCGAGAGATTATTCGCGTCCGTGCTAGCAAGCCACGGACCTCGGATGCTCCGTAGAACAAACCCGAGTGAATAATCCACAGGAAACTATATCAAATCACATGTCACCGTAACGCTTGATCACGTGACTACAAGCACATATACGTACATAATCAAACCACAACCATAAGTTATCCGTCATCGCGATAACAAGCCACGAACCTCTGAGTCACAGCACGACAAACCAGATGATAACCCAACAAGTTATCTCGTCATCTAGCTAAAAAGACAAGAACCTCGGAGTCCCCGCAAGAAATACCGGATTGGATAACCTACGGTCACGCCCGACCCATACTAGCAAGTATGGATCCGGAGATTCAACAATCTGCCGGAGGCACATCACATACATCAAGCACACAACAATAATCACTTATCAAGCCAAACAACATTAAGCATCACAAACTCCTTTCAAGGAGTAACAACTAATATCACACACATTACGTTCTTACCGAACAAGTACATAATAACAATACGTAATCCCCGGCAAAGGATTACGGTCTATCAAACTCACTCGAAATGATCATATTATCTTTCAACATACAAAACCAGCACACATATTCCGAGAACACATATTCACGAAGTATACGAATTATCGTTGAAAGACAACATTTATCGAGAACATACCGATCCCTTTTTACGTTCATTAAACATTTGGATTTCGTATAAAAATCATTTATCAACAATTATGCCTATGAAACATGAAACGTATGGGAAAGATACTTGCCTCGATACCACGAGCACGGAACCACGAACGGATACGGCTCAACCGGGAAGCTTCGGAACGCCCGATGCTAACGAAAATTAAGACGACAACGAATGGAAGGGTTCAACACGGTTTCTTCACAAGAAACTCGACTCTAACAACAATATAATCAATAAATCATCGATCATACGAGGAAGGATAATCGTAGAACGCCCGAAAACCCCTCTAAGACATTCTACCGGACACCTTCAAGGCGTCGATCAAGAACTCGACCAAAACAACGAATCGATACGATCCAAGCATGGAATAACAAAGGAAAAGATATAAAACATCTAAATAATCATCAATCCATCACAATCCTAAGTTAAATCGGATTAAAACGGATGAAAACAACCAAAGCACCCAAATTCCCCAAAACTAGATTTCTAGGAAATCTGACCTGATTCGGTAGATCGGAGGATGTTATAGGATGGATGATTGATGATATGAACTCCAAGACTTCATGGATTGATTGTCTAACATCCTTCCATGATTACAACACCTCCAGCCGCGGAAGAGAAGGAAAACCGAGTGAAAATGGCTGAAGAAAACGTCTGCAGGGCCATAAATAGAGCCTGGTGTCGCGGCCCGGCGGAGTGTGCCGCGGCACGAGCCCAAAAATGGCTCCCGGTGGTCGGCGGTGTGCATGGCTCGGCAGTGTGCCGCGGCACCGTCTGATCGGTTTGGCGAAAAATGCCACGAGTGTGCAGCGGCCCTGCCCGGCATGTGCGCGGCCCACATTGCTCGGCGAGCTGCCGAAACGCTGCCGGCCGTGACTCGGCGAAGCTGCCGAGCACTACCGGCCGTGACTCGGCGATCTGGGCCCAGGTTGCCGGCCATGACTCGGCCGGGGCGACTCCGACGGCGAACGACCCGAAATCCGAACACGAATACGAATCGATGATACGGTTCTGACGTACTCGCAAAGACGAATCTAAGAGCTAATAGAACACACAATTCCGACCACAGAAGGCTCGGAATTCAACAACGAGTAATTACCCAAAACTTTGGGAAATTACGGAAATGGCCCAAAACGTCCAGAAAATCACGATACGCGATCGAAACACCAAACCAAAGCTCGCAACATGAATAATAACATCAAATGAACTTACGAGAAACTTGAAACAACGGTTTGGACGAGATTCACAAGAATCGAGCTCAAGTGCGGAAAAGTCGCTAAAAGCTCGGAACTCAACAAAAGCGATACCGAAGCGAACTCGGATGACAAAAAGTGCAGAATTAATCATTCTCGAAATGGCGAAGCGGTCATGAGCGAGTCGTCAAAGCGGACTTCGCCGAAAAAAGAAATTACCGGAAATCGAAATCACGGGTATTACATTCTACCCTCCTTAAAAGAAGTTTCGTCCCGAAACTTAAAATAAGTAGGGAGAAGCAATATCCACTGTCAGGAAGACTCGACGAGATACACAAAAACCGAAAACTCGCGCCCGACGGCGAAACGTTGCAAGAAACGCAAAGAGACATATGACGTGAAAACACGCTCCACGACGACCAACACAACGCCACCGATAGAGACACAGTAAACCAACAAGTGACAAGCGTCATCAAACAGATAATACAATCAAGACGATTATCCGAACAATCGCAAAACATAACGAACAAAAATCAACACGATTGACTAACCTAACGGTACATCAATCAACACGCGAGCCAATCGCTGAACAAATACGGAATTCCACCGCCCAAGGGTTGGAAGATCAAAAACAAGACTAATTTCCTGAACATAAGGAAATTAGGAAGGAGTCTTGAACGTTCAACAATCACGAAACGAGATCAACAAAAACCGAACAATCATACGATCGAACCACAACGATCGAGACAACAAAAATCGAACAATCACGTTCGAAATACGAAGGATAATAAAATTCAAACAACAACTCCAAGGTTCACATCTCGACTCGAGACAATATATAATCCGGTGAAAACAACAGGATGTGCATTCATATAAGATCCACAGGGAAGGGAATGGCAATAGAAAAGTCACAACGACAAACGAGTTATTCCGAAACAATACCACCCTCGTTCGATCAACAAAGGCAAGGGACAGGGAAAGCTCAGAAAATGTCAACAAAAGATGAAAATACAGAAGTTCAAATCCGATCCACCTCGAATAAAATAAACTAGTAGAACCAAAAGATGTTACTTCCGAACAAGGTTCACAAGAATCGAACCGGACTCAGAAAAGTCACTGCGATAACCAGATCGACCCAAAACAAGATCACAGCTCGATTGAACGATGAAACCGGAATACAGAACAAGCTCAGAAAGTATCAACGAACACGAGCGAATCGATAGAATTGAGAAAGAGAAAATGCAGAAGCCAAAAATAATACGGGTATTATATTCGACCTCTTCTAAAAGAAAGTCGTCCCCGCAACTCACAATAACGGAAACAAGGTAACAACACAAAAAGCAACCGACAGAAAAATCTCCTATGGTGTAACACCCCAAACTAGGCGGATATTACAGTGCCGTGGACCCCCGACTGGGACCCACCAGGCGAATGAAAAAGGATGAATTACACAGGGTAAATGTAGTACCGAACCACATTACAACATCAATTACTCCGATTAGGAGTTTCATACAACACACCCAGGATAAAATAGAATACATGTGTATCTTATGTGACGATAAAATACACAACACTGAATGAAACGAGTATTCAAACGGAATGTCTGCAGCGGAATAAATAAAGGAAACATAAATGGTGAATAAGTGGTGAGCAGTGGGGCCCCTTTCTAGTATCCAGGACTCCTCGGCGTCGGCGTGTTCTCCCGTGCCTTTGCCTTGCCAAGACACGAAAAACAAAATCCCCAAAGCGAATTGATTACAGAACAACAATCTGAATGGTTGAAAAATACACAATCATGATTTAAGCGGAAGTTATGAAATATCTTTAGTTATGAATTCTGTTGAAGAGGAGGTATCATAGTACGCCCGTAGTGTTACGTGCAAGTGTCTGAGGCGAATGACCGGACACACCCGTCCTTGTACCTAATTAGTCTCACGGAGGTAATGCATTACCGTGTGCACGATCGATGTATCACTCCCAATACATGGCCATAACGTGCCCGACTAAAAATTCCACACATCCGCACCTGGCCACGCAATATGAACCCAGAAGGTCATATGAACGAGAATGACCGTAATGAATATCAATGAATAAATAATAATCTGACAAAGTCAAGAATGACTCACCGAGATGAGAGTAATAATGAAATGAATGATAGCTCAACGAAAAGATTGGAACCGTCGTTCCTTATGGTAAGTGATTAATTGACAATAACAAGTTTTAATATGATTAATACAATGATGAATGAGTTATGATTATGAATGATCAACAACAAAAGGTATGAATATCTTTTTAACCGAGTAAGAATTAACTTACTCAACAACGATGAAGAATGTCCGTCCACGAACAACGTCCTAATTGAGATATCGGTCGCTCGTACAACCTTGAATAAATATAATTACCAACAATCCGTTCAATATACGAATCAAACACGAATATAACGAATTCAAAACGTCGATACTATTAAATTAAGTTCATTGGGGCATAATATCGAACACGTTGCGTCCAAACTCCGATTGTTTACAATCAAACCTCAATATACCAATATCAAATCCCCCAAGAAGTGTTTCAAACCAACAAAACATCTCCAATACGATCAATAATCCGTTATGAATATCCAAAAACGTGATTATAACAACAATTAGTCGAAAATCCCCAATTCCAACTCGATATTCAAGGTGTTCTTGAATAATCCCTCAATAATCCAATGAATCCTTATACAAACTCATAATCATATACATATCCCTTCATATAACATGATTATAACGTCCAAAACATCATATCTCAACACAAAATCGAAGTCCAAAGTGTTGAAGGAATTACCTCTTGAAGATTCAAGTACTATAATCCGAAGAACACGCGTTAGATTGATTATCCGGGCTTCACGATCGAAAGGAGATGAAGAAAATCAAACACTCAAATGATTTGTGAATGAAAAACCCTCCCTCAAGCTCTGTCTCTCGGTTATAGGTGAAGAAAAGGGGAAAAAATGAGCTGAAATGCTCAAAAAATGAATTTATAGGGGTTGACTACCCTGCCGGACACGGCCCGTGCCGATCGGCACGGTCGTGTCGCATACCGCCGACAGGACTCGGCCGTGTCCCGCTTGACACGGTCGCGCGCGGAGGGCCTTCCGACGATGACCCGTCCGACAAATGACTCGGCATGACTCGGCCGTGTCACAGGACATGGTGAAGCGTGCTGGCATCGGTTCTCGCTTATCCGAAGAGTTCGACTCGGCCGTGCCAAACGACACGGTCGAGTCTGTGGGCGATACTTCGGCATTTCCGGATGAGTACGGCACGGGCCGTGTCGACGACACGACCGAGTCCGGCGGTGATCGCCAAAAGTGAAAAATGAGCAGTGAGCTAAAGCGACCATAACTCTCGTCCGGACTCCGATTGACTCACCGTTTGAACCATTGGAAAGCTAACTCGATGCTCTATAATATTGCAAAGATTTAGAATTTTTGGAGTTACCAAAAATTAATGGTGATCTAACAAAGTCGAAGTCATATGAGGAAAGTTGAAACAATGAACAGTAACGATACACAACTCGAAGTTTTTCCGAATGGTGAACACGGTGAATGAACATGATTGATGAATGATTATAATTGAGTGAAAATACACTGAGTGACAATTACAGACTGATAATTACTGAATGAAAATGAATGAATTACAACCGGGTATTACATACACCCCCCCTTAAAAGAGTTTCGTCCCCGAAACTAAGGGTCAAACAACTCGGGATAACTCTCCCGCATACTATCCTCGGTTTCCCAAGTAGCCTCTTCGACTCCGTGTCTGGACCACTGAATCTTGACCAAAGGAATCGACTTATTTCTCAATTGTTTGATTCGCCGCTCTAAGACTCGTATAGGACGCTCCTCATATGAATGGTCGTCGGCGATCTCGATTTCGTCGAAGTGCAGTATGTGACTCGGGTCGGCAACATACTTTCGCAACTGAGAGACATGAAACACATTATGAATTCGCCTCAAAGCCGGAGGTAAAGCCAATCGATAAGCTAACTCGCCTACTCGATCCAAAATTTCAAACGGTCCAATGAATCTCGGACTCAACTTCCCCCGTTTTCCGAAACGGAAAATACCTCGACTCGGGGATACCTTGACCAAAACGTGGTCACCGTCTCGAACTCTAGTGGTCGGCGACGATTATCTCGCATATGATTTCGCCGACTGAGCCGCCAACATACGACTCTTGATCAAAGCTACCTTCTCTCGCGGCTATAAGCATATCGGGTTGGTGCCGATTGATTCGACAAGTCATCCCAACACAAGGGAGATCGACAACGACGACCGTACAAGGCCTCGTAAGGTGCCATCTTAATGGAAGCATGCCAACTATTATTATACGTGAACTCGATCAATGGTAGTTGGGCTTCCCAATCGTCCTTCCAATCGAGGACGCATGCCCTCAACATGTCCTCTAATGTCTGTATAGTCCTCTCTACGATTGTCCGTCTGACCGAGGATGAAAGGCGATCGAGATTGAGTGAGTTCCCATAGCACGATGAACTGATTTCCAAAAATGAGATACAAATCGTCCGTCACGATCGGAAACGATACTCTTAGGAGTACCGTGCAGTCTTACTATCTCCTTGATGAATAACTGGGCCAGTCTCTCGGGACACCACGTATCTTTGATCTCAAGGAAATGAGCTGATTTAGTTAAGCGGTCCACAATCACCCAGATCGTATTCATGCCACGACGACTCATCGGCAAACTCGTGATGAAATCCATAGAAATGTCTTCCCACTTCCACTCTGGAATAGGAAGAGGTTTTAACATACTCACGGCCGATGTTCAATCTTGACTTGTTGTGAGTTAAGCATCTCGAAACAAATTCTGCGACTTCTCGCTTCATATTACTCCACCAGTAATTTTGTTTCAAGTCCTTATACATCTTGCTAGACCCCGGATGAACAGAATAAGGGGTAGCATGAGCTTCTCTCAAAATCGAGTTTTTCAACTCGTCATTCGCCGGTACGCACAACCGGTTCTTAAACCTCAAAAGTCCATCCTCGTGGACCACGAATCCAGGGGCTTTCCCCTGAGCCACATCCTCACGAATGCGCAACAATGCTGGGTCTGAACCCTTATTGTCCCTGATTGCATCCTCAAGAGATGATGAAATCTCTAACATACAAAGCTGTCCCTGAACTCGCTGAAGCCAGACCTCGATCTCGGGTCTAAGGAATTCCTGTTGGAGCTCCTTCTGAATTGTTAAACGAGCAAGCATCTACTCCTGAACGGACTTACGACTCAAGGCGTCGGCGACAATGTTCGCCATGCCCGGGTGGTAAAGGATCTCAATATCATAATCCTTGATTAGTTCTAACCACCGCCTCTGTCGCATATTTAACTCCTTATGAGTAAATATATACTTTAAACTCTTATGATCGGTGAATATCTGGCAGGTAACGCCATAAAGATAATGACGCCAAATTTTCAAAGGAAACACCACGGCTACTAGCTCCAGATCGTGAGTCGGATAATTAACCTCGTAAGGTCTCAATTGCCGTGAAGCATAAGCAATAACCTTCCCATTTTGCATGAGTACACATCCGAGACCCTGTCCGGACGCATCACTATAAACCACAAATCCCTCCGTCCCCTGCGGCAAGGAAAGTACAGGTGCTGACATTAACCGGCTCTTGAGTTCCTCAAAACTCCGTTGATACGCGTCGGACCACGTGTATTTCTTATCCTTCCGCAAAAGGTTCGTCAGTGGTTGAGCAATTTTGGAAAATCCTTCCACAAACCTCCGATAATAACCGGCTAATCCGAGAAAGCTTCGGATTTCCTTAACATTCTTCGGAGGTAACCAATCCTGGATAGCCTCCGTCTTCTGAGGATCAACACGCACTCCATCTGATGAAATTACATGTCAGAAGCGTCACCGGACATCCGTAACTCACATTTGGAAAACTTTCCATAAAGTTGCTCTCGTCTCAACACGTCGAGAACACGATGAAGATGAACCTCGTGTTCCTCTCGGTTACGAGAATAAATCAAAATGTCATCGATGAAGACAACAACAAACCGATCCAAAAAGTCGATGAAGACCCGATTCATTAGCTCCATGAATACCAGTGCATTAGTTAGCCCGAGCGGCATAACTACGAACTCATAATGACCATAGCGTGTTCGAAACGCCGTCCTCGCGATATCCGACTCTCGAATCCGCGGTGATGATATCCAGGATCTTAAGTCGATCTTGGAAAATCTTGAAGCTCCGAAGTTGATCCAAAAGGTCATCGATACGGGGTAAAGGATACTTATTCTTGATTGTCACCCTATTCAACTCTCGATAATCGATACACGAAAAGAACCATCCTTCTTTTTGACAAAGCGGCCAGTGCTCCCCACGGGACGCACTTTTCGGTCGGATATAACCTTTCTCGAACAATTCCTCAAGTTGATTCTTCAACTCTCGCATTTCGGTCGGGGCCATTCGCACGGTGCCTTCGATATCGGGGCGTACCGGGCTCCAACTCAATCGTGAATTCCACATCCCTCTGTGGAGGCAAACCAGTAACTCAAATGCGGAAATACATCGACATATTCCCTTACTACCGGAATATCCGACAACATTATCGATGATTCCTCGGTTTTGGTCATATAGCACCAATAACCGACACATCCTCGATCGAGTAATCGCCTTGCTTTCATCAAATTAATGACCTTACGAGCAGTAGGGATTACCTCCCGAAATACACATTCAACCCCATCGTAAAAATGATAGTAATCATACGCTTACGGACACTAATGATAGCATCATGACGATCCATCCAATCAATACCCAAGATGGCGTCGTCTCTCGGCAAATCTACCACGATAAGGTCCGGCCATACACGACCATGGCCGAATCGGACAATCACGAATCTCCCGACACGATAATTCGTCTACCATCGGGTAGACCAATGACATAAGGCTCACAACTAGTAGCACTATCCGAAGTAGTCTACTCAAACATGACTCGGAAATGAATGAATGCGATGCACGGTATCAAAAAGGGTACACACGAGGTTGAGATAGAATATCGAGTGTACACGAGATCATTTGGGCCTCGGGATCATCGGTCTTCTTCATCTCATAAATCCGGGTTTGCTAGTCCAAGACCGGACGCTCCGTCTGCGACTATAGGATCCACCTTTAGTCGCTCCGTCGTTTTAAACGACAGCGATTGAGTGGCTCGATTACGGCAGATTGTTTCGGGCCCGAGATGACGCTGAGTAGGTTTGGAGTCCTACGGCAAAACGGGCCTTATGCCCAACAATTCCCAGATTATGACACGTGATGCATGTCTCGGACACTTAGTGCCGACATGACCAAGATCCCCATGATTATAACAGGTGATGGTCGAACCGCCGCTCGTGGCCGAGATTCCGCGGTTTAGGCGTCACGGAGGTCGCTCGAAAAGCGAGCCCGCACGAGGTTTCTTGAAGGTTGTCGACCGCCTTGATCGATTACGATTCTTCGATTTCTTGCTAGCAGCGAAGGTTGCCGCTAGCAATTTCTTTAGCGATGGTGATAGGTAAGAGCTTTCTCAATGAATTCGGCCAACGTGGTGCAATTATGATTAAGCAATTGTAATCTCATACGGGATTTCAGCCTCTTGCTGAAATACTTAATCTTATCCGCCTCGGAATGAATGATAGATGAGGCGAACGGAAGAAGTTCTGAAATTTCGGCAATGGCGAGAACATCCTCGTCTGTTGAGGGTCGGGGGTGAGTAATTGACAGCTTGGCCTCTCCGAGTGGGGCCGGATAATATCTCTCCATCATGAGAGTCTTGAACTGCTCCCAAGTACATGATCCTTCGGTGGGCTTCAACGACAACCACCAAGAATGTGCGCTCTTACCTGTAGTAAGCCGCAATGAAACTTTGTGTCCTTCGGGACACTCTACCATAGCAAACAACTTCTCGAAATGCTCGAGCCAATGAATAATATCCGCCGGCTCAGACGAGCCCTCGAAAGTAGGTGGCCTCTGGCGAGAGATGTCGCCGATGATATTGCTCACGTTCCTCTCTTGCCTCTGAGGTGGCGGCGGAGGAGCCTGTTGATTTTGATTGACTGAGTTATGCATCGTCTCCATTAGTTGTGTCATCTGAGTCATCTAGGCCATCATGCCCTGCATAAAGGCGAGTGGATCGATCCGAACACCTTCTGACTGAGCCGTGTCCCGAGTACGACTCCCCGAAAGTGAATGATCACGCCCTGGTGAATGAGTGGCAGCATCACTGCTAGATGAGTTAACATTATTCCTCGCGTTCGCACGTGTGTTCGCACGAGTTCTCGGGATTCGGCCCGCACCACGGCCTCGTCCTCCGCGTCCTCTTCTTGCTCTCTCCATACTGAAGTAGGAAAGTCACATGATGATTATAATCCCCGCATGAATATCACATTATGATTATGTCATGAGATGATGAAAATGAGTATACATGTTCTAACTTAGTGATTATATGAATGATTTACTGAAGTGACATGATTATCTGATAAAATTCTTGAAGTGATTATCTTGAATAACTTAATAAGATTGATAATATGACCATTCAGATCGACAACTGAGTAATAAAAGGAATTAAGTGATTAATGAGTTAATATGATCGTCCTGATCACAATGAATGATGATGTTTGAGGATTGTTAATTGATGAATGATGAATGAATGATTATTGCCAGAAATTATACCATGGCATTAGAAATCTTACAGTTCTTTCGGTCTGATTGGCTCGGCATTTGCACAGGTCACACGTGACACAAAAGTCCAATGATACTAGTCTGATGACGATGACTTCAAATGAGACATGACTCGGAAGGTAGTATTCAAAACCACGCTCCGATACCAACTCTGTAACACCCCAAACTAGGCGGATATTACAGTGCCGTGGACCCCCGACTGGGACCCACCAGGCGAATGAAAAAGGATGAATTACACAGGGTAAATGTAGTACCGAACCACATTACAACATCAATTACTCCAATTAGGAGTTTCATACAACACACCCAGGATAAAATAGAATACATGTATATCTTATGTGACGATAAAATACACAACACTGAATGAAACGAGTATTCAAACGGAATGTCTGCAGCGGAATAAATAAAGGAAACATAAATGACTGAATAAGTGGTGAGCATCGGGCCCCTTTCTAGTATCAGGGACTCCTCGGCGTCGGCGTGTTCTCCCGTGCCTTTGCCTTGCCAAGACACGAAAAACAAAATCCCCAAACGGGGTCGATTACGAACAACAATCCTCAAGGGTTGAAAAATACACAATCATGATTTAATGAAGTTATGAAATATCTTTAGTTATGAATTACGTTGAAGAGGGGTATCATAGTACGCCCGTAGTGTTACGTGCAAGTGTACAAGACGAATGACCGGACACACCCGTCCTTGTACCTAATTAGTCTCACGAGGTAACTGCTACCGTGTGCACGATCCAATGTATCACTCCCAATACATGGCCATAACGTGCCCGACTAAAAATTCCACACATCCGCACCCGCCACGCAATATGAACCCAGAAGGTCATATGAACGAGAATGACCGTAATGAATATCAATGAATAAATAATAATCTGACAAAGTCAAGAATGACTCACCGAGATGAGAGTAATAATGAAATGAATGATAGCTCAACGAAAAGATTGGAACCGTCGTTCCTTATGACTGAAGTGATTAATTGACAATAACAAGTTTTAATATGATTAATACAATGATGAATGAGTTATGATTATGAATGATCAACAACAAAAGGTATGAATATCCTTTTAACCGAGTAAGAATTAACTTACTCAACAACGATGAAGAATGTCCGTCCACGAACAACGTCCTAATTGAGATATCGGTCGCTCGTACAACCTTGAATAAATATAATTACCAACAATCCGTTCAATATACGAATCAAACACGAATATAACGAATTCAAAACGTCGATACTATTAAATTAAGTTCATTGGGGCATAATATCGAACACGTTGCGTCCAAACTCCGATTGTTTACAATCAAACCTCAATATACCAATATCAAATCCCCCAAGAAGTGTTTCAAACCAACAAAACATCTCCAATACGATCAATAATCCGTTATGAATATCCAAAAACGTGATTATAACAACAATTAGTCGAAAATCCCCAATTCCAGCTCGATATTCAAGGTGTTCTTGAATAATCCCTCAATAATCCAATGAATCCTTACACAAACTCATAATCATATACATATCCCTTCATATAACATGATTATAACGTCCAAAACATCATATCTCAACACAAAATCGAAGTCCAAAGTGTTGAAGGAATTACCTCTTGAAGATTCAAGTACTATAATCCGAAGAACACGCGTTAGATTGATTATCCGGGCTTCACGATCGAAAGGAGATGAAGAAAATCAAACACTCAAATGATTTGTGAATGAAAAACCCTCCCTCAAGCTCTCTCTCTCGGTTATAGGTGAAGAAAAGGGGAAAAAATGAGCTGAAATGCTCAAAAAATGAATTTATAGGGGTTGACTACCCTGCCGGACACGGCACGTGCCGATCGGCACGGTCGTGTCGCACAGCTGGCCGACAGGGACTCGACCGTGTCCTGCTTGACATGGTCGCGGCGCGGAGGGCCTTCCGACAGTGACCCGTCCGACAGCGACTCGGCATGACTCGACCGTGTCCTGGGACACGGTCGGGCGTGCCGGCAGTCGGTTCTGGCTTATCCGGAAGAGTTCGACTCGGCCGTGCCAAACGACACGGTCGAGTCCTGTTGGTAGATACTTCGGCATTTCCGGACGAGTACGGCACGGGCCGTGTCGGACGACACGACCGAGTCCGGTCGGCAGTGATCGGCCAAAAGCTGAAAAATGAGCGGGTGAGCTAAAACGACCATAACTCTCTCGTCCGGACTCCGATTGACTCACCGTTTGAACCATTGGAAAGCTAACTCGATGCTCTATAATATTGCAAAGATTTAGAATTTTTGGAGTTACCAAAAATTAATGGTGATCTAACAAAGTCGAAGTCATATGAGGAAAGTTGAAACAATGAACAGTAACGATACACAACTCGAAGTTTTTCTGAACGGTGAACACGGTGAATGAACATGATTGATGAATGATTATAATTGAGTGAAAATACACTGAGTGACAATTACAGACTGATAATTACTGAATGAAAATGAATGAATTACAACCGGGTATTACATATGGGCCTCTTAGAGCCGATCCTGATAACTGCGCTGAAGCGCGAACTCCGAAAGTCTCGGTAGCCAATTCGCAAAATTGAATTCGATGTCCTCGAGTCCACACTTGAAATGTGTTACCGACGAGAAGGACAATATACACGTGCATGCCCCGGCACATCACGGTTGAAACGTCTCGGCTCGGCATACCGAAAATACAAATGCTCGATACAATGGAACAAAACACCGCAAAACAACATACCGGAGATGCCAACTCAGCATAACATATCAACGCATACAAAAATCACAACAACGGCATCGTTCGACGATTACAACATCCCGAACGATAGCCAGCACACAATCACAAACATCATGAAATAATCACCCATGTGTATAACGCACAAAAATCCAAGCTTTACCAACTCACACTAGTGCGACAACACGTAAATCACCACGAGGCGATAAACAGTAAACACCAGTTCACACCTCTCACAGAGGGCTAACAAAACATATGCGTGGCGAACGACTCAACGTTCACACCACCAATTCAATCACAATTCGGAGGCTAACACCCTAACAACAATACAAACATCATACACACTTTCTCCGATCAAAAGCAGGAAATGATGGGTTTTAAAATGAAAACCACCTTTTGAAGACAGTTTGGAAACACCAGTTGATCTTGAGTATCATTTTACAAAAAGTTGAACAAACATCATTTTTGAGACTTTGAAAATCATCTTGCGTTTGAACAAAAATGAGGACACCTTTCTTTTAGTGAAAACTTTCAGAATATTGGACACTTGGGTCTAAGCAACTGCATTTCTAAAAATAATTGAAAATATCTCAAAATATTTTGGTCCTCAATTGGAATAATTTTGAAACATATTGCGGCACTAGAAGGCACCTTGAAAGAAATCTTTGAGAAAATAATTCGTTTTAAAAGTACGTCTCGAATTTTAATTCTCTAAGATACTCAAGGTTTTCAAAATAATTCAATGGGCTAGAATGCCCAAAAATTTCGAGTAATTACGAGAACATTATAGCGCCGTGGTCCCACGGAACACACCAAACTAAAAACCATTTACAAAAATGCCAAAAAGGCCGATGACGGTAATATTTCAAAACTTACAAATGCCATTTACAAAGTATTAAATACCATCGTAAGGATTTTGCCAAAACGATCAAGGCCATAATGCCAAAAACTCGGGTTAAGGGATCGGGTTTCGAAATAAAACTCAGTCGCTAAAATACCGAAAGTCATTACAAAAGAACTCACGCAGCGGATAAAAGAAATACAGTTCAACATGCACAATCCAGCAACACTACTCCTCATATGAACGAAATATGAGAGTCAAATAACCACATATCACAAAATCAAAATCCATAAGAGGATTCCGTCACTTAACCAATAATCATAAAAATGGCTCGTGTCACACGAGGCACAACACAAAGAAGGGAGACTTACATTCACAGGTCACACGAAGATGATGATCGCCCACGATACTAATCACGACCAACAAACTCAAACGACGCGTCGCGACACGACTCAGTCAGACAAAATCCGACGAGACAAAACTCAATAGACACCACTGACCCGACAGCCTATGTTTCCACAACCTAAGCTCTGATACCATTTATGTAACACCCCCAATCCGCTCAGGGATATTACACGCCGTAGAACCTTTCCTCAAGGATCTACCAGGCTGGTAACAACAAACGAACAAATCGACAATGCCTTTAAGGCTAAAAAGACTCAGTAGACCGATTTGGCCTTTCAATAAATACATACAACTCAATTACAATACATGCCCATGCAGGGGTCGAATACAACACACTCCGTACTGGGAAATATCTTGCTGGAAATAAAATACAACTAAACCAATACGACATCAACGGGTCCTCGTGTGATTAGTATCGTTCATCTTTCATCATCCTTCATGCCGACCCTGTGCTCTTCTCCAAAACCTGAATGCAATACAGACATCCACCCCCCGAATACTCGGGGGTTAGCAAAACTCCACTGTTTTGCTAGTGCAAGTATAAAATACGAAAACGAGCCATACATATCATACTCCATGGAACATGTTAATCATAAACATACTTCCCGAGGTAAATCACTTAATCAAAACGGTTAAATCGAAAGATAGGGGTAAACCCGATATACATCTTGTGAAAACATTTTACGATCTCGGGAGTTTTGAAAACATTTGGGATTGTAAGAATTCTCAAACCTTTCAAAAACATTTAGGGACACAACCCAAAAGTCATTTTCCCAAAACGTAAATTCGATAACAACAAATGGGGTCCACGACCCGATCATACCATAACAACTTTGTTTCGAGAGATTATTCGCGTCCGTGCTAGCAAGCCACGGACCTCGGATGCTCCGTAGAACAAACCCGAGTGAATAACCCACGGAGAAACTATATCAAATCACATGTCACCCATGCTTGATCACGTGAATAGAAGCTCATATACGTACATAATCAAAACACAACCATAAGTTATCCCGGCATCGCGCTAACAAGCCACGAACCTCGGAGTCCCCGCAAGACATACCCGATGATAACCCCACAAGTTATCTCGTCATCGGGCTAACAAGCCACGAACCTCGGAGTCCCCGCAAGACATACCCGGATTGGATAACCCTACGGTCACGCCCGACCCATACTAGCAAGTATGGATCCCGGAGATTCAACAATCCTACCCGGAGGCACATCACATACATCAAGCACACAACAATAATCACTTATCAAGCCAAACAACATTAAGCATCACAAACTCCTTTCAAGGAGTAACAACTAATATCACACACATTACGTTCTTACCGAACAAGTACATAATAACAATACGTAATCCCCGGCAAAGGATTACGGTCTATCAAACTCACTCGAAATGATCATATTATCTTTCAACATACAAAACCAGCACATATATTCCGAGAACACATATTCACGAAGTATACGAATTATCGTTGAAAGACAACATTTATCGAGAACATACCGATCCCTTTTTACGTTCATTAAACATTTGGATTTCGTATAAAAATCATTTATCAACAATTATGCCTATGAAACATGAAACGTATGGGCAAGATACTTGCCTCGATACCACGAGCACGGAACCACGAACGGATACGGCTCAACCGGGAAGCTTCGGAACGCCCGATGCTAACGAAAAGGAAGACGACAACGAATGGAAGGGTTCAACACGGTTTCTTCACAAGAAACTCGACCCTAACAACAATATAATCAATAAATCATCGATCATACGAGGAAGGATAATCGTAGAACGCCCGAAAACCCCTCTAAGACATTCTACCGGACACCTTCAAGGCGTCGATCAAGAACTCGACCAAAACAACGAATCGATACGATCCAAGCATGGAATAACAAAGGAAAAGATATAAAACATCTAAATAATCATCAATCCATCACAATCCTAAGTTAAATCGGATTAAAACGGATGAAAACAACCAAAACACCCAAATTCCCCAAAACTAGATTTCTAGGAAATCGGCTGGTCGGTAGATCGGAGGATGTTATAGGATGGATGATTGATGATATGAACTCCAAGACTTCATGGATTGATTGTCTAACAACATCCTTCCATGATTACAACACCTCCAGCCGCGGAAGAGAAGGAAAACCGAGTGAAAATGGCTGAAGAAAACGTCTGCAGGGCCATAAATAGGCTGCACAGTGTGCCGCGGCCCAGCGGGAGTGTGCCGCGGCACAGGCCCAAAAATGGCTCCCAGTGGTCGGCAGTGTGCCGCGGCTCGGCCGGAGTGTGTCGCGGCACCAGTCTGATCAGTTTGGCGAAAAATGCCACGAGTGTGCGGCCTGCCCGGCATGTCTGCGCGGCCCACTGCTCGGCGAAGCTGCCGAAACCTGCCGGCCGTGACTTCGGCAAGAAGGCTGCGAGCACTCTGGTCGTGACTCGGCGATCGGCTACAGGCCAGTTGCCGGCCATGACTCGGCCGGGGCCAACTCGACGGCCGAACGACCCGAAATCCGAACACGAATAC
Organism: Orobanche coerulescens; assembly: GCA_033398695.1. Lineage (NCBI taxonomy): Eukaryota > Viridiplantae > Streptophyta > Magnoliopsida > Lamiales > Orobanchaceae > Orobanche > Orobanche coerulescens. The sequence goes on along the minus strand of CM065818.1, from coordinate 97,768,150 downwards.
GAATCGATGATACTGATTCTGACGTACTCGCAAAGACGAATCTAAGAGCTAAGAGAACACACAATTCCGACCACCCGAAGGCTCGGAATTCAACAACGGAAGTAATTACCCAAAACTTTGGGAAATTACGGAAATGGCCCAAAACGTCCGAAAATCACGATACGCGATCGAAACACCAAACCAAAGCTCGCAACATGAATAATAACATCAAATGAACTTACGAGAAACTTGAAACAACAGTTTCGGACGAGATTCACAAAAACGATAAAAAGCTCGGAACTCAACAAAACGATACCGAAACGAACTCGGATGACAAAAAGTGCAGAATTAATCATTCTCGAAATGACGAAACGGTCATGAGCGAGTCGTCAAAACGGACTTCCGCCGAAAAAAAGAAATTACCGGAAATCGAAATCACGGGTATTACACTTCGGGGGTGGACATTGTTTTGATGTTCAGGTAGCCGAGGAGCGGGGAGGCAAACACAGTACCGACAGGACGATGGAATGGCTCAGTGATGTGATTGATGTTATTGTTATTATGATAGGTCTTCTTGGTTCGTTTAGTACTCGAGTACGTCTGTTTTAATAAAGTCATTTCGATATGGTTGTATAAGTTAACTCATTTGATCGGTTGAATCAAATCTGTATTTGAACTTCAGTTGTTCGATTGTATTGTTTTTACACTTCTCCTAAAATTAGCCTTGTAAACCCCTTATCTAAAGGGTTTACGGCACTGTAATTATTCCGAATATCTCGGGGTGTTACACCATGTACCACAAGTATTAAACACAACTACATCACACAATACTGTGTAAACAAAATCATGCACCGCAATTAACTCACTATGATAAAATCGAGATACACATGTATTACGCATAAAGGAGGAGACTTACATCCACAGGTCGCACGGAGGTGACAGTCGCCCACGATACTAATCTCATCCGACAATATAACTAACACGTTGTGACTACGCACAACTCAATTTGTCACTGACGACTCGAACGACAAGACAACATATTACTCGACAAATCACGACTTGACTCGACCCGGCAGCCTAGGTTTCCGCAACCTAAGCTCCGATACCATAATTGTAACATCCCCAAAACCGTATGGGAATATTACACGCCGTAGACCCCTTTCCACAAGGATCTACCAGGCTAAACATCCTAAATAACCAAATGCTTGCCCGGCCAGGGTCAAACAATATAATAATACAGACCGTATGGTCACTTACACGTGAATACACAGACCGATGAGGTCACACAACTCAATCAACAAAACTTACATAAACGACATTACCCACACAGGGTGAAATACGATGCAATGGAAAGTGAAATCAACTCGACAACACAACAAAAATCAGAACAACTCTCGACTCATGATTAGTATCGTAGCTCGTCATCCTCTTGTGCCAATCATGTGTTGCTCCCTGAATCTGCATGTACTGACGCAAGCAGGACATCCACCCCGATTACTTGGGGGTTAGTAAAACTCCTTTGTTTTACTAGTGCAAGTATCAAATCATACGAAATGTAACAAGCAATTAATAATCGTGATCAAATGTAATAATCAAGTATCAAATATTCCGGGAGGTTTTCACAAGGGAAGAAAAGGCATGAAGCATTCGAAAATAAGATTATCAACTCGGGAATTTTTAGAATTTCAAAACCTTAAGACCTCAAGTCTGATTCACAAAACCTTTCGAAAAACCTAAGGGCCTTAACCCAAAACTCGTTTCATAAGTCAACGGTTCTGATCTGGAAACATTTCCATAAATCTGGTGGGGCTTGGCCCAACATTATTTCTTAAAACTTTTCCTTTAAAAACTTTGATTTGAAAAGTATCATGCTCATGACACCGTGATCCACCATCACGTGTCTCCGTAGGTTCAACAACCATACGGACTACATCACGCACAATTAAACAAACATAATCAACTCCGACACCGTTATCCATCACGTGTCTCCGTAGGTTCAACAACCATACGGACTATTAACCAAACATAACCAATTCCGACACCGTGATCCACATCACGTGTCTCCGTAGGCATAACAACCCGCGGACTATATCAATCACAATAATCACACACAGTCCACGACACCGTAGTCCATGCCACGTGTCACCGTAAGCCCCATCGAGCTCACTGGTTGGGCGCCGTGTCCGAAACTCATGGTCGGCTGCCATGCGTTATCGTAGGCCTCGTCGGACCCGGCCACGATTGGACCTCGGTACCTCACTAAGTTACGATCCCGTAGTCCACTGCCACGAATCCTCGTAGGTCCCGTCGAACCAACACGAGTGAACTTAGCGGTCACACACATATTCACACTCACATTACATACAACAATGAGCGCAATTAATCAATCACCTTGATCACCACAAAATCGTACATTGCACGCACATAACACAACCTCGACACTCGCAACAACTATCATCAATCAACGACATTTAACCAACATAACACACATTCGGTACACAATACATTGCACAACCAAGTGTACAACCATCCCATATGTACGTCGCATTCCTGCACAAATGGCACAACGCCTAACACGTATACTGATATAACACTATTATCACAAAGCCTTCAAATTGCGGAAAACACGACCAACTCAAACGGAGCATATTTACGAAGTCAAGAAAAGTCATCATACATCTCATACGTAATTACTAGTCGCAAGATACAAGTCGTATAGTAAGATACTTGCCTTAATAACCGCTACCAAACGCTCCGAAGAACACGGTTTGACCGGGAAGCTCGGACCCCGAAGAAGACAATGAACGGAAGGGTTCCGACTCGAGTTCTTCACAAGAATTCGACCCTAACAACATAAATTCAATAAATCATCGATCATACGAGGAAGAATAATCGTAGAACGCCCGAAAACCCCTCTATGACATTATACCGGACACCTTCAAGGCGTCGGTCAAGAACTCGACCAAAATAACGAATCGATACGATCCGACCATGGGTTAACAAGGGAAATGATACAATACATCCAAATAATCATCAATCCATCACAATCTTAAGTTAAATCGGATTAAACGGGCGAAATCGAACAAAATACCCAAAATCCCCAAAATTAGATTTCTAGAAAATCGGCTGATTCGCTCGATCAAGGGATGTTATAGGATGGATGATTGATGATATGAACTCCAAAACTTCATGCATTTGTTGACCAACAACATCTCTCCATGATAGGAACAACTCCAGCCGCGGAAGAGAAGTGGAAGAAGGAGAAAAATGGCGAGAAAAACGTCTGCTGGGCCTTAAAGAGGCTGCACAGTGTGCCGCGGCCCAGCGGGAGTGTGCCGCGGCACGAGCCCAAAATGGCTCCCGGTGGTCGGCGGTGTGCATGGCTCAGCCAGGCGTGTGCCGCGGCACCGTGTCTGATCGGTTTGGCGGAAAAATGCCACAGAGTGTGCCGCGGCCCTGCCAGCATGTGCCGCGGCCCTACGGTACGGCCTGCTCGGCCGAAAGCTGCCGATCACTACCGGCCGTGACTCGGCCAGGAGCTGCCGATCACTACCGGCCGTGACTCGGCTAGTACCGGCCTGGGCCGAGATTGCCCGGCCATGTCGGCCGGGGCCAACTCCGACGGCCCGAACGACCCCGAAACCCGAACCTGAATACGAATCGATGATACGGTTATGACGTACTCGCAAGGACGAATCTAAGAGCTAAGAGAACACACAATTCCGACCACCCGAAGGCTCGGAATCCGACAACGGAAGTAATTACCCAAAACTTTGGGAAATTACGAAAATGGCCCAAAACGTCCGAAAATAACGATACGCGATCGAAACACCAAACCAAAGCTTGCAACAAGAATAATAACATTAAATGAAGTTACGAAAAACTCGAAACAACAGTTTCGGACGAGATTCGCAAGAATCGAACTCAAGTGCGGAAAAGCGTCTAAAAAGCTCGGAACTCAGCAAAACGATACCGAAACGAACTCGGATGACAAAAAGTGCAGAATTAAATATTCTCAGAATGACGAAACGGTCAAAAGCGAGTTGTCGAAACAGACCTCCGCCGAAAAATGAAAATTACGTTAATCCGAAATTGCGGATATTACAGGGTTTTCGCTCAAATTTATGACACTCGTATTATCACAAAAAATAGGTGTATTTTTTAGCTCAATGCCATAATCTAGTAATTGATTTTTAATCCACAAAACCTGTGCACATCCACTCCCCGCAGCCACATATTCTGCTTCAGCTGTGGAAGTAGCGACACTAGTCTGTTTCTTACTACCCCATGAAATTAGACATGAACTCACGAAATGACAAGTTCCAGTGGTGCTTTTTCTATCAATTTTGCATCCATCGAAATCATCATCACTATATGCAAAAAGTTCAAAATCAATGCTTGATGGATACCACGGACCTAAGCCAACAGTACCTTTTAGATATCGAAAAATTTGTTTGCAAGCAATAAGATGAGATTATTTAGGATTAGCTTGAAATCTAGCACAAAGACAGGTAGCGAACATAATGTTCGGTCTAGATGCAGTTAAATAAAGCAGAGAACCAATCATACCTCGATACTGTTTCTGGTCAACAGATTTACCTTTCTCATCTTTTCCGAGTTTAAGAGTGGAAGACATAGGAGTAGAAATTTCTTTGCACCCTTCCATCTTAAATTTCTTTGAGAGCTCATTGACGTACTTGGATCGGTGAATGAATATTCCGTCATTGAGTTGCTTAATCTGGAGTCCGAGAAAGTATTTCAACTCTCCGATCATACTCATTTCGAATTCTCCCTTGATAAGATTGGAAAATTCTAGGGACAGAGATTCGTTAGTTGCACCAAAAACAATATCATCGACGTAAATTTGACAAATAAGCATATTATTACTAAAGTTCTTGATAAATAGGGTATTATCAACGTTACCTCTTTTATACCCATTAGAAATAAGAAAAGTGCTTAGACGTTCATACCATGCTCTCGGAGCTTGTTTTAATCTATAGAGAGTTTTATGGAGCTTGTAAACATGATCCGGATGATCATAGTCTTCAAAACCTGGCGGTTGCTTGACGTACACTTCCTACTGGATGACACCGTTTAAAAACGCACTTTTTACATCCATTTGATGGAGTTTGATCTTCTTGTAGGCGGCAAAAGCACACAAAAGGCGGATAGCTTCAAGACGGGCAACAGGAGCGAAGGTTTCATCATAATCCAACCCTTCCTCTTGATTATATCCTTGAGCAACCAATCTTGATTTATTCTTCACTGGAGACCATTATCGTCGGTTTTTACTTTATGAATCCATTTTGAGCAACCAATTCCCATACTTTGTTTCTTTAATTGATTGAGCTCTTCTTGCATAGCAATAGCCCAATTTTCGTCATTTTTGGCTTCGTCTATGTTCTTTAGTTCTGTAAGAGAAATGAATGCAACATTAGTTAAGCAATCATTCACATTCTCCTTGTCCGAACACCATCATCGATTTTCCCAAGAATTTGCTTCATAGGATGATCTTTCACATTAGCCCATTCTTTAGGAAGGTTGAAAGGATTCTCCTCCTGCTTTAATTCAAGCTTCTCTAATTCCTTCGTTGCTTCTAACACTTCATTAGCTTGAACCATACCTGCATCATCATCAAAAACAACCTTTCTCGGGGGTAAAACTATATCATCGAATTTTACATGAATCGACTCTTCTACTGAGCCTCTTCTACAATTAAAAACACGATAAGCTTTACTATTAGTCGAATAACCTAAAAATATACCAATATCCGATTTAGAATCAAATTTTCCCAAATTATCCTTACCATTATTATGAATAAATACTTTACAACCAAACGGATGAAAGTAAGATAAATTGGTCTTTTTACCTTTGAATATCTCATATGGAGTCATCATCTTGTTTCTCCGAAGATGGACTCGGTTAATAACATAACATGCGGTATTAACGGATTCGGCCCAGAAATATTTTGGTAGCCCATATTCATTGAGCATTGTTCGGCTCATTTCTTCTAAAGAGCGATTCTTCCTCTCAACAACTCCATTTTGTTGAGGTATCCAAGGTGCCGAAAAGTTGTGCCCAATACCATATTTACCGCACCAATCTTTAAAATCATTTGACTCGAATTCTCCACCGTGATCGGATCTAATGGCGATAATTGGTAACTCTTTTTCTTTCTGGGTAACCTTATACCACTTAACAAACTCATTAAACGCATCACTTTTATTTGTTAAGAATTTTACCCAAGTAAATCTATAAAAATCATCAACAAGAACTAATGTATAGATTTTACCATTTAAGCTGGCATGCCGAGATGGTCCAATCAAATCCATATGAATTAATTCAAGAATACAGCTAGTGGAAATTTCATTTTGGGTTTCAACGAGCCTCTAGCATGTTTTTCTTTAATACAGGCCTCACAAATGTGGTCTTTTCTGAAATTTAATTTTGGTAGACCACGGACAATATCATTTTTGGCCAATTTTGAAAGTAGAGGTAAAGAGGCATGACCCAATCTTTGGTGCCAAATAACAGCATTTTCATCATAAGAAAGTAAGCATTTCTCATTAAAAGAAGATTCATCTTGAAGATCAACAATATAAATATTTCCATAACGCAATCCAATAAAAACAATATGGTCTTTTCTCATTGTCGTGCAATGTGTAATTTCAGAAATTAGTTTGAGACCAGTATCACATAATTGGGAAACACTGAGAAGATTATGAAAAAGACCATCAACAACAAGAACATTTTCTATAGTTGGTAAAGGTTTCTTACCTATTTTACATGTTCCTTTTATTTGGCCCTTTTATTATCACCAAAAGTTACACAGCCTCGATCTTTCTTTTTCAGCTCAGTGAAGAGATGTTTGTTCCCACTCATGTGATTTGAACATCCACTATCAACATATCATTTATTTGATAATGTTGTTTCCCTTACTTGTACCTCATCTTCTCCATCGATGTCTTCAGATGCGCGGGCCATTAAAGCAAGATTGGTTTGAACTTATGGTTCATCATCCTCATCATCATCGCTCCATGTGGCAACATAGACTTCTTTCTTGTAACACCCCGAGATATTCGGAATATGTTACAGCGCCGTAGACCCCTACATGGGACCTACCAGGCTACAATAGAAAAACTCCACTCGACTAACCATCTTGGTTAGCGTTGATACACAATTAAATAACATGACATATAAAGATACGCCCGGAGCAACCGGCAAAATAAGCATCAACCAACAACATGACAATTTAAAGCAATACAATACGGAGTTTGAAACAAAAAGCCTAAGTACTCGCGAGTACAATCTATAAGTTTAAAACTGTGGGAACAACCATATCAAAATGGACAAAGGAAATAAGTAGACCCAAATGCACATGTCAACGACCCTGACCAACATCCTCGTACTGTCCTGGTGCTCGCTCGTCCGGATAATCATAACCTGAAATCCATAACAAGAATTTCCCCAAAACGGGTCCCCAAAGGGGTTAGCAATTACGCTAGTACAAGTAATCAAGGCAAACCAATCGCTTACACATTTCATAGTATATGCACCAATATCATTTCAAAAACCAAAAACCAGACATGTCTTTTTCCGGAAAACATACAGTCCACAATTAGCCTTGAGAACAGGGCGGCAGCATACATTCTCACTCGAGGCCTCATAGGGACCCTACCGAGTTGGCTACAATTACAGAAAAACAAAACCACGCACACGCTATGCCGTGAGAACAGGGCGGCAGCATACATTCTCACTCGAGGCCTCACAAGGACCCTAACGAGTTGGCTAGCGGTACGAAACTCGTGAAATCCAGGGCGGCAGCATAGATTTCCCTCCTTGACCCCGTAGGGCCAAAAGTAGGTGAGTTACACACAAGTAATATACATCACCATTTCATGTTTTGCTTAAAGTTTTCCAAAAATACTTGCCTCGATTAATGAGCGGTGGCGAGCGGAGCGGAAGAATCAAGCACGGCCGTGAGGAAGCGAATGAACCTAACGATTCGATTAACACAATCACAACCAACTCTAGGCGATTACGGAAATGGAATACACCGGAAACCCGCCTACGATTCATGTATATTCATACCAAAATAACAACGAGGGCGGACCACAACCAAACCCTCGATTCCGTAAAAATCCACAAAATATCCATGAATCCGTAGGAAAACTAAAGATACTAACAATATTAATCGTATACATCATGAATCCACCAACAAAATGGAACGAATCGGAAGAAAAACCGAAACCCCAAATTAATCGAAAATAGGGTTTTAGAATATTACCTTAGGAGATTCAAGTACCAAGATCCGTAGAACACGCGTTAGATTGATTGCCGGGCTTCACTCTAGAAGAAAAATGGTGAAAATCGACCCCAAAGGATAAGGATGAAGAACTCTTCCCTCTCTCTCACTCTCTCTCGCAGCTGCAGTGAAAATGAGGAAGAAGGCGGTCGATTTCGTCTATTAAGGACGAGTTCTTGATTGGCCGCTTCGTGTGCGCGGCACGAGGCCAAATTTACTCGAGGTTTTGGCATTGTGCGCGGCACGGCTGCGTGTGCCGCGGCACCAGTCTGATTGGGTTTTGGTCGCGAGAAGACACGAGTGTGCGCGGCACCGGCAGCATCTTTGCGGCACCGGATGGGTGTGCCGCGGCACAGTCTGATTAAATCGGCCGACAACTGAAGAAATTTGTGTGCCCCGGCGCACACACCTTGTGCCGCGGCCCACACCCCCTTATGGGTTCCAAAATGATAAGAATGATCCGGAAAGAGAATGAAACGATAGGAATCAATATTTGGGGACTAATAACACGAAATGGATCCACGGCAACCCCGAAACGGCGGTTTCGCACAACAATAACAAGAATACAGTTCAACAGTTGACAGGAAGGACACACTGAAAGGTACACGAGGGTCACTATGACCGAGAAATATACCAAAAATAAAAATACAAGGGAGAGAAAAATACCAGATATTACATTCTACCCCTCTAAAAATAAGTTTCGTCCCGAAACTTAAGAAACAAACAACTCAGGGTACCTAGCACGCATGCTATCCTCGGTTTCCCAAGTTGCTTCCTCGACACCGTGTCTCGACCACTGCACTTTGACCAAAGGGATGGTCTTATGCCTCAGTCGTTTCTCACGATGCTCCAAAATCTTCAAAGGACGCTCCTCAAAAGTAATATCTTCAGCAATATCAATCTCGCCATAATCGATGACGTGACTAGGATCTGGAACATATTTCCTCAGCTGGGAAACTTGAAAAATGCTATGAACGTGACTAAAGGCCGGGGGTAACGCCAAATGGTATGCTAACCCACCGATCCGCTCGAGAATCTCGAAGGGTCTAATAAATCTCGGACTCAACTTCCCCTTCTTCCCGAAACGGAGAACCCCTCTCGTCGGCGACACCTTCAGCAGAACGTGGTCTCCCACCTCGAATTCTAAAGGTCGACGACGGACATCGGCATATGACTTCTGTCGACTCTGGGCCGTCAACATCCGTTCCCGAATTAATTCTATCTTCCGCCTCGTCTCTAAAACGACATCCGGCTCGGTCCCGACCAAATCGGACGCCTCATTCCAACAAATCGGCGATCGACATCGTCGCCCATAAAGTGCCTCATACGGTGCCATCTGAATCGACACGTGCCAACTGTTGTTGTACTTGAATTCGATCAATGGCAATTGCTCTTCGATCGCTACTCGATCGAGGCACAAGCACGCAACATGTCCTCGAATGTCTGGATAGTGCGTTGTATCCATCGATTGGGGATGAAAAGAGGTACTCAAGTGCAAACGGGTACCTAACGCCTTATGCACCTTTGCCAAAGTGCGATACAAAGCGGCCATCACGATCCGAAACAATAGACTTCGGAGTACCGTGAAGTCTCACAATCTGCGCGATAAACACACGAGCCAATTTCTCCGGGCCCCAAGTGTCCTTGATGCCCAGATAATGTGCCGACTTGGTCAGACGATCAACAATCACCCAAACCATATTCATGCCCGATCTCGATCTCGGCAAACTCGTAATGAAATCCATCGATATATCCTCCCATTTCCATTACGGAGCGGAAGTATCGCAATAACCCGGTAGGTCGCTAATGCTCGATTTTGACTTGTTGGCAAGTCAAACATCTCGCCACAAACTGTGCGACCTCCTCCTTCATATCATTCCACCAGAAGTTCCTCCTCAGGTCCTTGTACATCTTACTCGAACCCGGATGAACGGAATAGGGTGTGGAATGGGCCTCACGCAAAATACTCTGTCGCAACTCTGGATCGTTCGGCACACAAAGCCGACTCTGGAATCTCAAAACACCATCCTCGTGACTCACAAACCCAGGAGACTTTCCCTTAAGAACGTTCTCTCGGATTTGAGTAATCATCGGGTCCTCTAATTGTTTCAGCTTAATTTCATCGATCAAAGACGACGAAATCTCTAAAGCACAAAGTTGCCCGACAGCCCCAGGCAACAAAACCTCAACACCAAACTCATTGAAAGCCCGCGAAGCTCGAGGCCAAGGGCGTGAGGACCTCAAGCGTTCGCAACGCAATCGGTTTCCGACTCGGGCGTCGGCTCTGACGTTCGCCTTGCCGGATGATAAAGGATTTCGAGGTCATAATCCTTAATCAGCTCTAACCACCTCCTCTGCCTCATATTCAACTCCCATGAGTAAATATATATTTGAGACTTTTATGATCGGTAAAAATCGGCATGCGAGCCGAAAAGATAGTGACGCCAAATCTTGAGCGCAAAAACAAGCGCCGCTAACTCCAAATCATGAGTAGGGTAGTTAAGCTCATACGGCCTCAAGCTGTCTCGGCGCATAGGCAATGGTCTTGCCGTCTTTGCATCAATACGCACCCAAGACCACGGCGAAGCATCGCTATAAGCGGCGAATCCCTCGTTGCCACACGCAACGCCAAAGCCGGGCTGAAGTCAAACGCTTCTTGACTCCTCGAAACTCATTGCCTCTCATCGGTCAGACGAACTTCTCGGATTTACGGAGCAAGCTGTGTAAGTGGCCGAGCTAGTTTTGAGAAACCCTCGGCGAACCTACGGTAGTAGCCCAAACCCAAGAAACTACGGACCTCCTTCACATTTGTAGGCGATGCCCAATCGACCTTGCATCAATCTTCTGCGGATCCACTCGAACTCCCTCGGTGAAATCACGTGACCCGAAACATCACTTCCTTCACCCGAACTCACATTTCGAGAACTTCGCATAGAGTTGCTCGGCCCTCAAAATGTCTAACACTATCCGCAAATGATGGGCATGCTCTTCCTCATTCTTGAATAGATAAGAATATAAATCAATGAAATGACGACACACTTATCCAAATACTCGATAAAGACTTTGTTCATCAATTGCATGAACACCGCCGGCGCATTAGTTAACCCGAAGGCATAACTACAAACTCGTAATGTCCGTATCTCGTCCAGAAAATTTGTTTTCGGCACGTCGGACTCTCTCACCCGGGTGATAGTACCCCGATTTCAAATCAATCTTGAGAATACCGCGGCTCCACATCGATCGAACAAGTCATCAATCCTCGGCAAAGGATACTTGTTCTTGATGGTCACTTTGTTTAATTCGCGATAATCGATACACAAACGTAGTGAACCATCCTTCTTTCGCACAAACAGGACCGGTGCACCCCAAGGCAAGGCGCTCGGTCGAACATACCCTGACTCAAGAAGCTCACTCAACTGCTTCTTCAACTCTGACATCTCTGAAGGTGCCATGCGATACGGCGCCTTTGAAATCGGAGCCGCGCCCGGCTCTAATTCTATAACAAACTCAACCTCACGATCCGGTGGCAATCCTGGTAACTCGTCAGGAAGTACATCAGGAAACTCACTAACGACTAGAATCGACGAAAACTCGACTCCACCATTCTCCGCCTTCAAGACGTAGCACCAATAACCAGTACACCCCTTTCGCAGGAGTTTGACCGCCTTCAAGGCGTTAATAACAAACTTCTGGTTTCTCTTTCGCCCCGCGAAAGAGTGTTCAGTACCGTCCTCGGCTAACATAGTAATAATCCTCGTGCGGTAGTTCATGATTGCACCATGCCGCTCGAGCCAATCATTCCCGAGAATTATATCCTCGCCCTCGATACTCACAACAATAAGATTAGAGAGCCACGCCCTCTCACAAATGATCACGAGCAGTCCGGACTTCTCGATCACCAGCGATTCTATCACCGCTAGGAAGTTTAACGATGAAAGGCTCGCAAGGTGACAAGCGGTCGAGACTCAAGCGGCGTACACACTCTAGATAAATGAATGAATGCGTAGCACCAGTCAAAAAGCACACCGACGGGATGGAAATGAATATGAGCGGTGCACTGTCGCCACGATGGCTTCTTTGGATCATCGGCTCTCCTCATCTCATAGATACGCGGTGAGCGAGCCGACATGGAAACTCCACCCTAGCGGGCTGACCCGACCCTTACCTCGGCCGGCACTCGGTGGAGGCGGCGAACAAATGAGCCACTGGTTCACACTCGGCTCCAACGGTTTGGTTGAGAAGAAGAGCAGGCGACTGAAGGTGATTGATCTGCTCATAAAAGGGGCCTTGTGGCCTGTCACAAGTATGATGAGTAAGCTTCGGACGAGAACATTGCCGGCTCCTATGACCACTGCACACCACGGTTAAAACATGTGGGTTCACGAGCGGAGGTTCGCGGCACCCAGCTCCCAGAGAAAGCAGGCGAACCGCCGTTGAAATATTTGCGGCTTGAGATTTCTGCGGCCTCCACTCTTGGGACGAGAAAAATTTCCGACCAACCACGCTTCTTGCTCTCACGAGCCAAATCGCTAGCCGTCACCGACATATCATAAGCGAGAGCTCGACTCGATAATCCTTCAAGGTAGTACGAGGCAGGCCGGACATATAGTCCCGAATGGGCGGCTTCATCCTCTGGAAAAATGAAAAATTTTGTCGCTCTCGGCGACAACTTGGTCTTCACATAACCCAACTCCTTGTTAAAGTCGGCAATGGCACGAGATACGGGGATATCCCGTGGTTGAGCATCATAGAAAGCATGCACTCGAGCACATCGACCGGCCACGGACAATATTCGGTCTCCATCAATTCTTGGAATTCGGCCCACGAAGCAACGTGATCTTTGGGACCAACGGCCTCCCACCAATCATAGCATCTCCCGTGAGAAAATATTGAGCAATAGGGACCTTACGGTCCTCGGGGCGATTGGTAGCGGTGAATACTTTGGATATCTCCTTGATCCACCCTTCCCGGCCCGATCGGGTCGAAGCTCCGGCGAGGAGGATGCATCTTGATGACATCCTGAAGCGGCGATCCGCTCGCCCGATTAGCATGGGTCTGGTTGGGGTTACGGACCACACGAGCTATAGCCGCCATTTGGTTAACCATTTCTTGCCTGCGGCCGCAATACCAAGATCGGCGCGCTCTGAGAAGTAGCATGGCGTGGCGGTCACCGTCTGCCGGCTCCCGAAGAATGCGGCGTGGCCGCCCAGCGCCCCACGTCCGGCGCGTCCACGACCACGACCACGACCATGGTTTCCTCGGCATCCATGCGATGTTGAGAGATAACGAAGTATATCGATGATGAGTAAGGAGGAAAAGCAACTACGATTCAAAAGTGAAAATACAATGCAAGAAACGAAAGAGCCGAATAAGAAAACTTACGAGCCTTTGGAAATCTTGGGATCTTTGGCGGCGGTGTGACAATGTGCAAAACAAAACACGACTAGACCCAAATAACCAACAAGCCTAGGTATCCATAAACCTAGAGCTCCGATACCATTTTACGTAACACCCGAGATATTCGGAATATGTTCTGTAGCGTAGACCCCTACATGGGACCTACCAGGCTACAATAGAAAAACTCCACTCGACTAACCATCTTGGTTAGCGTTGATACACAATTAAATAACATGACATATAAAGATACGCCCGTAGCAACCGGCAAAATAAGCATCAACCAACAACATGACAATTTAAAGCAATACAATACGGAGTTTGAAACAAAAAGCCTAAGTACTCGCGAGTACAATCTATAAGTTTAAAACTGTGGGAACAACAAAATCAAAATGGACAAAGAAAATAAGTAGACCCAAATGCACATGTCAACGACCCTGACCAACATCCTCGTACTGTCCTGGTGCTCGCTCGTCCGGATAATCATAACCTGAAATCCATAACAAGAATTTCCCCAAAACGGGTCCCCAAAGGGGGTAGCAATTACGCTAGTACAGGTAATCAAGGCAAACCAATCGCTTACACATTTCATAGTATATGCACCAATATCATTTCAAAAACCAAAAACCAGACATGTCTTTTTCCGGAAAACATACAGTCCACAATTAGCCTTGAGAACAGGGCGGCAGCATACATTCTCACTCGAGGCCTCATAGGGACCCTACCGAGTTGGCTACAATTACAGAAAAACAAAACCACGCACACGCTATGCCGTGAGAACAGGGCGGCAGCATACATTCTCACTCGAGGCCTCACAATGACCCTAACGAGTTGGCTAGCGGTACGAAACTCGTGAAATCCAGGGTGGCAGCATAGATTTCCCTCCTTGACCCCGTCGGGCCAACACAAGGTGAGTTACACACAAGTAATATACATCACCATTTCATGTTAAGCTTAAAGGTTTCCAAAAATACTTGCCTCGATTAATAGACGGTGATGCGAACGGAACGGAAGAATCAAGCACGACCGTGAGGAACCGACGAATGAACCTAACGATTCGAATAACACAATCACAACCAACTCTAGACGATTACGGAAATGGAATACACCCGGAAACCCGCCTACGATTCATGTATATTCATACCAAAATAACAACGAGGGCGGACCACAACCAAACCCTCCCGATTCCGTAAAAATCCACAAAATATCCATGAATCCGTAGGAAAACTAAAGATACTAACAATATTAATCGTATACATCATGAATCCACCAACAAAACGGAACGAATCGGAAGAAAAACCCGAAACCCCCAAATTAATCGAAAATAGGGTTTTAGAATATTACCTTAGGAGATTCAAGTACCAAGATCCGTAGAACACGCGTTAGATTGATTACCCAAGCCACTACCGAAGAAAAATGGTGAAAATCGACCCCCAAAGGATAAGGATGAAGAACTCTTCCCCTCTCTCTCACTCTCTCGCTGTGCAGTGAAAATGAGGAAGAAGACGGTCGATTTCGTCTATTAAGGACGAGTTGCGCAGTTGACCGCTTCGTGTGCCGTGGCACAGCCGAAGTGTGCCGCGGCACAGGCCGAAAATTTACTCCCAGGTTTTGGCATTGTGCCGCGGCACAGCCTGCGTGTGTCGCGGCACCCGGTACAGTTGGGTTTTGGTCGCAGAAGACACACGAGTGTGCCGCGGCACCGGACAGGTGTGCCGCGGCACCGGCCTGGCACTGTGCTGCGGCACCGGATGGGTGTGCCGCGGCACACAGTACAGTTCGTCCAACCGACAACTGAAGAAATTTGTGTGCCCCGGCGCACACACCTTGTGCCGCGGCCCACACCCCCTTATGGGTTCCAAAATGATAAGAATGATCCGGAAAGAGAATGAAACGATAGGAATCAATATTTGGGGACTAATAACACGAAATGGATCCACGGCAACCCCGAAACGGCGGTTTCGCACAACAATAACAAGAATACAGTTCAACAGTTGACAGGAAGGACACACTGAAAGGTACACGAGGGTCACTATAACCGAGAAATATACCAAAAATAAAAATACAAGGGAGAGAAAAATACCGGATATTACATTTCTTTCTGAACTTCTCATGAGGTTTTTTTGATGAACTCATAGGCGCAGCAGCACGACAATCTTTAGCAAAATGACTTGGAACACCGCACCTTCGACAAGTATTGTCGAACCTTTTAATTTGTGGGAAGTGAATCTTTTTGGATTCATCCCTCGGTTCCTGTTTGATAACTCTTCGGCGCCTTTGTAAAAGATTTTTGAATTATGTTTTTAACATAAAAGGCCATTTCTTCATCTTCTTTCTCGGTCGGTTCATCTTCTAGAGCACTATCCTCCTTGGCTTTGAAGGCGGTCGGCCTTTTTCTTTCTTTAGGCTTTGGTTTTGAATTTCGAGATTTAATAACAATCTAATAATTGATAAGGGATCCAATGAGCGCACTGAATTCCATGGTGTTTAGATCTTTCGACTCCATGATAGCCGTAACAGTATCATCCCATTCTCTTGGTAGTGATCGAAAAATTTTCTTAGCTTTATCACTACTTGAGATCGGTTTGCCAAATGAGGCTAGCCCATTTGTGGTAGCCGAGAAACGGTCAAGCATAGTAGTAATGCTTTCTTCTTTTTTCATAATGAAGAGTTCATAATCGTGAAGAAGCATATTGATTTTTGTTTCTTTGACTTGACTCGTACCTTCATGAGTAATCTCGAGCATCTTCCAAATTTCTTTGGATGTCTCGCATGAAGAGATTCTGTTGTGATCCTCTGGATTAAGAGCACAGTAAAGCAGCTGAGTAGCTTTACTATTGAAATAATCATTCTTCTGGTCGGTATCATCGTACTCTTCAAAACTTTTGAGCGAGCCATCCTTCTTTTTAGGAATAGTAGGTCCAAGAGAGATGACCTTCCAAATTTCGATATCGTGGGCTCGGATGAAAATAGACATTTTCTTCTTCCATGTCATAAAGTTTGAACCATCGAAGAAAGGAGGGCAATTGAGAACGTTGCCTTATAGAAAGGAGGGTGATTGAGACATCTCTGATACCAAGTTTTAGATTGGTACCACCACTAGGGGGTGTTGAATAGTGCGGATTAGAGTTTAGAACTCTTTTTGTACGGAAGCTGTTTATCGGAGTAAAAGGAATGGAGAAAAGAAAGAACACATAAATTTGTTCGAGAGGTTCGGCTATTAATGAAGCCTACGTCCCCTACCTAGTATTATCGACTAGGACTTTTCTAAAAACCTTGAATCCACTTTCTAGTTTAGTGCCAACTCTTACAATAGCACTTTCAAGATTAGTGCCGAATTGTAACACTCCCTAACTTAGCAGCTGAAGCGCAAAAGGAGTCCGTGCTACTAAATTGGGGAGTATCACGCTTTTATACTTTGAAAACCAAAATCAAAAATTTGGTAAAAGCAAGAACTCAGGAAAATAACGCAAACTGGTATTATTTTGTTGAAAACATTGCATAACCTTGAATTTAATACATACAGAAAACCATAACAGAGCGATCTTATTTTAAGGGGGTAGTATGTAATACCCGGATTTTCAGTATAAATTTTTCGCATTATTTTATCTAAGAAATACTGTATAGTTTGGTATCTATACAGTATGGATAAAATAAATTGAGGTCCGAGACAGTTATACCGGTGTGATTATCGTTTTGATTGACATATATATTCAGGATATGTTGTATCAGGTTGAACTGATTTGGATATCAGGTAAACCGTATGAGAATATTTTTGGGTTGAGTATATGTGTATTCAGTATGCCGTATGTCGAGACGTCGGACAAGAACAATTGAATTTTTGGCTAAGTATAAAAGCCATTACGTACGTTAAGCCTTGGTGCTTACGTAAGTAAAATGTGTTAGCTTACGTACGTTATATAGTGTACATAACGTACGTAACAAGAAGAATCAAACAGGACCGAGTTGTGATCGGATAGTGGGGCCCGTGGTCGGCGGCTTTCGGCGCGGATGTGGACAGCTGAGTCAACAGATGGATTTACGTACGTTATACAGGGTGTATTACGTATGTAATACGAGTATAATACTGTAGCAAGTCAACATACGTATTACGTACGCAATAGAATAAGTGTTACGTACGTTCCGGGGCGGTTGGCCGAGTCGTGGCCGAGAGGACCTGTAGTGGCCGAGCATGGTCGGCAGTGACTCGCTGGGATGGCCGATCATGGTCGGTAGTGACTCGCTGGGGGCAAGGACTGGCCGATTACGTACGTAAGGATGTGGCCGGTTACGGCCGTAAGTGCCCGTTACGTACGTAAGCAGCTGCCGGTTACGTACGTAAGGCTGTCGGCCAAACTGGGCAGTAGGGTAGGCCACAGCCGGCTACGTACGTAAGGACCCGCCATTTACGTATGTAACGTGCTGGCAGGTCTCGGCCTATATAAGGCCAGGACCGAGTCATCCGACCATTTTCATGTTTTCTCCTCGTTTCTTCGCGATTTCTTCAGCAAAATGGATGGATTTGAGTAAGAACATCTTATAGCAATATGTTTTGGAAGTAAGAATCATGGATTAACATCATCTTCCTCCCGAATCGAAGGTAAGAACACCTAAACTTTTGGTTTTTGGATATTCTTGAGGTTTCTTGGTGTTTTGGCCGATTTGCTTCATTTTGATTCAGATTGTTGATTGAACTTGATTGTAAAGTCTTAATCATTCAATACTCTTGAAGTTTTGTGGAACGAATTCGAGTATTTCTTTGAATAATTAATTGAATTGGACTATGCCTTCAAAGTATTCGATGAAATGTCTCAATGAGTAGAACTTGGAAAATTCTACACGTTTTCGTATGAATGGTGATGGAATTGATATTGTTGTGATGATTCTTGGTATTTACGGGAATTTTGTTAAGGGAAGATAATGAATTGGTGATCAAATGATTCGATTATATTGTTATGATTATGGAATCGTGGTATTCTCGATGTTCTTGGTGGTTTGCTGCGATTCATGATGTTATGAAAAGTATATATATTGTGTAATATCCGCAATTTTCGATTTCCGGTAATTTCTTTTTTTTTTCTTTTTTTTTCAGCGGAAGTCCGTTTTGATGACTCGCTCATGACCGTTTCATTATTCTGAGAATGATTAATTCTACACTTTTTGACATCCGAGTTCGTTTCGGTGTCGTTTTGTTGAGTTCCGTGCTTTTTAGCGACTTTTCCGCACTTGAGTTCGATTCTTGCGAATCTCGGTGGCTAATCATTTTGAGTTTCCCGTAAGTTCGTTTAACTTTTTTATACGTGTTGTGAACTCCAGTTTGGTTATTCGATCACGTATCGTGATTTTCGGGCATTTTGGGCCATTTTGTAATTTACCCAAAGTTACGGGTATCCGTATCTGTAATTGTTGTCTCGACCCATTTCTTGGTCGCGTATGACTAATTATGGTATTATGTTTTCATTCCGGGTCGTTGATGTTGTCCGCAAACTTTTCGTGTCGTTCGCCGTGACGTTGGAAATCGAGTCGCCGACCCACGTGTTCGAGCACCGCCGACGGTTATGGATCGCCGGACGATTGCGGGCACCGGCCGGACGGGTGCGGCAGGACTCGGCGTAGCGCACGCTACGGCCGGAAGGCTGCGCGCGCTAACCGTGTAACACCCTCAAGATATTCGAGGTGTATTACAGCGCCGTGAATCCCTATATGGGACCCACCAGGCTGAACAGCATCATACTCATCGACTCACAGAAACAACAACATAACACCACGTCATAAAGACGCAAAACAGAATAATCCACCCGGTTCACCCGGTCAACATAACATCCTCATTCGACACAAACACGATAAACAACAATACAATCCAGACGAGTAAAAGTTCTTAAGTACTCGAGTACTTCTATTAGTTCAAAAGCCACAAAAGATGAAAAGACAAAAAAAGACATTAAGACGTCACTTATGCACAATCATCACGCATGACCATCATCCGTAATCGTCCAGCCTTTCGTCTCCGATGAACGACTGAAATTCATAAAACGAATTTCCCCAAAACGGGTCCCCAGAGGGGTTAGCAATTACGCTAGTACAAGTAACCAAATGAACAATTTACATCTTACACATATAGTAATGCATGCCATCAAGAAATCATAGTTTCCAAAACACTCATTTCCGGAAATGCCAATATCAAATCACATTTGTAAAAATGCACCACAATTAACCGCGGACCCACAGCTTCGTGGATCCCTGCCGAGACCCCGTCGGATCTAACCCACAGTGGTTAAAAGCAAGCTCGCGGTCCCACAGCTTCGTGGAACCCTACCGAGACCCCGTCGAGTCTAACCCGTAGTGAGCATACACACACACAATTTCTCATACAAAACTACTATGTCAAGATTGTAAGTTCATAAGGATACTTGCCTCGATTAAATAGACGACGACACGAACGGAACAGAAGAATCAAGCACTACCGTGAGGAACCGACGAGAATGAACCTAACGATTCGAATAGTACAATCACAACCACTTCTAAACGATTATGGAAATGGAATACACCCGAAAACCCGCCTACGATTCATGTATATTCATACAAAAATGACAACGAGGGTGGACCACAACCAAACCCTCTCGATTTCGCAAAACCATGAAAATATACCATGAATCCGTAGGAAAACTAATTATACCAACAAGATTAATCATATTCATCATGAATCCACCAACAAAACGGAACGAATCGGAAGGAAATCCCAAAACCCCCAAATTATCCAAAGGTAGGGTTCTAAGAGATTTACCGTGGATTAGGACGAAAGATTCGTGTTGTTGTTGATGTAATACTCCAAGAACTCAAGAAGGATGTCGGATGAGATGATTGGAGGAAGAAATCGCCAAGAGAATCGCTTCGGGATCGCCTTCGCCGCGGAGAGAGGAAGAAATGAGATTTTGTGATTATCTCGGTCAACTCCCTGGTTTATATAGCCAGGGAGTGTTAGCGCACGCTAAAACCTCAAGGTTAGCGTGCGCTAACGGGATAAGATTACAAACCCTACCGTTAGCATCCCAGTCCAGTAGCCAGGTTTTTGGCCGTTAGCGTGCGCTACCATACATGCGTAGCATGCGCTAATAACCTCTCAGTAGCGCGCGCTATTGACCAATAGCGTGCGCTACCTGAACATCAGCCGAGTCCAGTATCCAAATGCCCAAAACTCACCTGACCCGTTAGCGTGCGCTACCATACAAGCGTAGCGTGCGCTAACTAGCATCTGATTGAGTTCGTGAGTAAACCGCCCAAGATCGACGGTTACACTAGCGCGCCATCGAACAACTTAACGTGCGCTAGTCTCCCGACATTAGCGTGCGCTAGACAAGATAGCGTGCGCTAATCCGATAGTCCGCAGGCCTCGGGAGTTGAATCGCCACCCCGTGGTTCACTCGCTAGCGCGCCATTTAAGTAAACGTAGCGTGCGCTACAAAGGAACTTCTAGCGCGCGCTATGCAGAAAAATTAGCGTGCGCTAGGTACAGAACATAAACGGTCCAATACACCAGAATACGAACGAAACATCAAACGGAACACCTCAAAACGCATCATAGCATAGAATGAATCCACGGCAACCCCAAAACGGCGGTTCCGCACAACAATTACGAGAATCAGATCAAAAGATGACGGAAAAGTTACACTGAAGGATACACGAGGGTCACTACAATCGAGAATTACACCGGAAATACAATTACAAGGGAAAGAAAAAAATGCGGATATTACATTCTACCCCTCTAAAAATAAGTTTCGTCCCGAAACTTAAGAAACAAACAACTCGGGGTACCTAGCACGCATGTTATCCTCGGTTTCCCAAGTTGCCTCCTCGACACCGTGTCTCGACCACTGCACCTTGACCAAAGGTATGGTCTTATGCCTCAATCGTTTCTCACGATACTCCAAAATCTTCAAAGGGCGCTCATCGAAAGTAACATCTTCGGCGACATCAATCTCACCATAATCGATGATATGACTAGGATCCGGGACATATTTCCTCAACTGGGAAACATGGAAAACGCTATGAACATGACTCAAGGCCGGAGGTAACGCAAAACGGTATGCCAACCCACCTACTCGCTCGAGGATCTCAAAGGGGCCGATAAATCTCGGACTCAACTTCCCTTTCTTCCCGAAACGAAAAACTCCCTTCGTCGGCGACACCTTTAGCAAAACGTGATCTCCCACCTCGAATTCCAAAGGTCGACGATGGACGTCGGCATACGACTTCGCCGACTGGGCGCCAACATCCGTTCCCGAATTACTTCTATCTTCCGCCTCGTCTCTAAAACGACATCCGGCTCGGTCCCGACCAAATCGAACGCCTCATTCCAACAAATAGGTGATCGGCATCGCCGCCCATAAAGTGCTTCATACGGTGCCATCCAAATCGACGCGTGCCAACTGTTGTTGTACGTGAATTCGATCAGCGGCAAATGTTCCTCCAAGTCACTACTCCAATCGAGAGCACAGACACGCAACAAGTCCTCGAACGTCTGGATAGTGCGTTCCGATTGTCCATCTGACTGGGGATGAAAAGAGGTACTCAAATGTAAACGGGTACCCAACGCCTTATGCACCGCCTGCCAGAAGTGCGATACAAAACGGCCGTCACGATCCGAAACAATAGACTTCGGAGTACCGTGAAGTCTCACAATCTGCGCGATAAACACACGAGCTAACTTCTCCGGGCCCCAAGTGTCCTTGATGCCCAGAAAATGTGCCGACTTGGTCAGACGATCAACAATCACCCATACCATATTCATGCCCGACCTCGATCTCGGCAAACTCGTAACGAAATCCATCGATATATCTTCCCATTTCCATTCCGAACGGAAGTGATCGCAATAACTTGACGGTGGCCGATGCTCGATTTTGACTCACGACAAGTCAAACATCTCGCTACAAACCGTGCGACCTCATCCTTCATATCATTCCACGAAATTTCTTCTCGTGTCCTTGTACATCTTACTCGAACCAGGATGAACGGAATAAGGTGTAGCATGGGCCTCCCGTAAAATACTCTGCCTCAACTCTGAGTCGTTCGGCACACAAAGCCGACTCTGGAATCTCAAAATACCATCCTCGTGAATCACAAACCCAGGAGACTTTCCCTTAAGAACGTTCTCTCGGATTTGAGTAATCATCGGATCCTCTGATTGCTTCAGCTTAATTTCATCGATCAAAGATGATGAAATCTCTAAAGCACAAAGTTGCCCGACAGCTCCCGGCAACGAGACCTCAATGTCTAACTCGATCAAAGCCCTCCGAAGCTCACACTGAGACGTAAGAATCTCAAGCGTTTGCAACGCAACTGGTTTCCGACTCAAGGCGTCGGCCACGACGTTCGCCTTACCCGGATGATAAAGGATTTCGAGGTCATAATCCTTAATCAACTCTAACCACCTCCTCTGCCTCATATTCAACTCTCGCTGAGTAAATATGTATTTCAGACTTTTATGATCGGTAAAAATCTGACATGTAGAGCTGAAAAGATAGTGACGCCAAATCTTGAGCGCAAAAACGACTGCCGCTAACTCCAAATCATGAGTAGGGTAGTTCAGCTCATACGGCCTCAACTGTCTCGACGCATAGGCAATGGTCTTGCCGTGCTGCATTAATACACACCCAAGACCCCGACCCAAGCATCGCTATAAACGGCAAAACCCTCGTTGCCACATGGCAACGCCAAAATCGGGCTGAAGTCAAACGCTTCTTGATTCCTCAAAACTCGATCGCTCTCGTCATTCCAGACGAACCTCTCGGATTCTGGAGCAAGCTGCGTAAGTGGCCGAGCCGCCGAGAAACCTCGACGAACCTACGGTAGTAGCCACCAAACCCAAGAAACTACGAGCTCCTTCACATTCTTGGGCGGTGCCCAATCCAACACTCGCTTCAATCTTCTCGCGGATCCACACGAACCCCCTACCGAAATCACGTGACCTAAAAACATCACTTCCTTCAGAACTCACATTTCGAGAACTTTGCATAGAGTTGCTCGGTCCTTAAAATGTCTAATACTATCCACAAATGATGGGCATGCTCTTCCTCATTCCTCGAATAAATAAGAATATCACAATAAAGACGACGACGCACTTATCCAAATACTCGATAAAAACTTTGTTCATCAATTGCATGAACACTACCGCGCATTAGTTAACCCGAAAGGCATGACTACGAACTCATAATGTCCGTACTCGTCCGAAAGGTCAAGCTGCACATCGGACTCTCTCACCCGAGTCGATAGTACCCCGATTTCAAATCAATTTTCGAGAATACCGCAGCTCCCTGCAACTGATCGAACAAGTCATCAATTCTCGGCAAAGGATACTTGTTCTTGATGGTCACCTTGTTTAGTTCGCGATAGTCGATACACAAACGTAGTGAACCATCCTTCTTCCGCACAAACAGGACCGGCGCGCCCCAAGGTGAGGAACTCGGTCGAACATACCCCGACTCAAGAAGCTCACTCAACTGCTTCTTCAACTCGGACATCTCTGAAGGTGCCATGCGATAGGGCGCCTTCGAAATAGGAGCCGCGCCCGGCTCTAACTCTATAGCAAACTCAACCTCACGATCCAGTGGCAATCCCGGTAACTCGTCAGGAAATACGTCAGGAAACTCATTAACGACTGGAATCGACGAAAGCTCGACTCCACCATCCTCCGCCTTCAAGGCATAGCACCAATAACCAGTACACCCCTTTCGCAGGAGACTCATCGCCTTCAAGGCATTAATGACGTTTCCCCTCTTTCGCCCCGCGAAAGAGTGCTCGGTGCCGTCCTCGGCTAACATAGTGATGATTCTCGTGCGGTAGTTCATGATCGCACCATGCCGCTCGAGCCAATCATCACCAAGAATCAAATCCTCACCCTCGATACTCACAACAATAAGATTAGAGGGCCAAGTCCTCTCACAAATAAGTACAGAGCAGTCTCGAACCTCCTGATCACCAACGATCCTATCGCCGCTAGGAAGCTTAACAATGAAGGGCTCACAAGGCGTCAAACGGTCGAGACTCAAACGGCGCACACAATCCAGAGATATGAACGAATGCGTAGCACCGGAATCAAAAAGCACACTGACAGGATGAGAAAGAATATAAACGGTACCTGTCGCCACGGTAGCCGCTGGATCATCGGCTCTCCGCATCTCATAGACACGCGGGTGGGCTGAGCCGACACTGGAAGCTCCCCCCTTAGAGGGCTGACCCCGACCTCTCCCCCGACTAGCACTCGGCGGAGATTGAGGAGCAAACGATCCCTGATTCACACTTAGTTCCCTAGGCGCTGGAATGGAAGCCCGGGCACCAAGGATTTTCTCCCTCTCAGCACAGAAAGCAGCTTTGTGACCCGACTGGCCACACTGATTACACGTCAGCAAAGGGTTCGGCAAACACGACTGATGTGGCCCTGCTGGCCACAGTTAAAGCATTTCACCTCTCGAGAAGGGGCACTGGCAGACCTACGGGGAAACCCAGTAGATCGAGCTGGGCCACCACCAGCGGAAAAGTTAGCAGACTGAAATTTCTGCTGACCCCCACCTTTGTGGCCCGAAAAATTCCCGGCGGACTTCTGTTTCTTACTCTCGCGGGCCGCCTCACTCGCCGTCACAGACATATCGTAAGCAAGGGCCCTGCTCTGGTAATCTTTCAAGGTAGTGCATATATAGTCCCGAATCGGCAACTTCATCCGTCTGGAGAAATGGAAAATCTTGTCACTCTCCTCGACAACTTGGGTCTTCACATAACCCAACTCCTTGTTAAAATCAGCAATAGCTTGAGCTACAGGGATATCCCGTGGTTGAGCATCATAAAAAGCATGTACCCGAGCTCGTCCGATCGCCACGGCAATATTCGATCTCCATCAACTCTTGAAACTCACCCACGAAGCAAAGATGGTCTTTGGGCCCAACGGCCTCCCACCACCCGTAGGCCCCGGTGAGAAAATATTGAGCAATAGGGACTTTACGGTCCTCGGGACGCTTAGTGGCAACGAAGACCTTAGATATCTCCTTGATCCACCCTTCCTGCCCAATCGTGTCCGAAGCTCCCGAGAACCGAGGAGGATGCATCTTGATAACATCTTGGAGCCAACGATCCGCTCCGCCCGATTAGCATGGGCCCGATCCGGTTCTCGAACCGCCCGAGCTATTGCCGCCATTTGGTTCACCATTTGTTGCATAACGGCCGCAATACCAAGATCGCACGCTCCGAGAAGAAGCATGGCTATGACGGCCGCCGCATCGCGGCCTCAAGACCGTGACGTGGCCGCCCACCGATCGCCCCACGTCCCTGGCCGCGTCCACGACCACGACCGCGACCACGACCTCTTCCAAAGATCCATACCGGAGTTAAATAAGTAGCAAAAGCCATACGAGGATCGACAAGAAAAGAACAATTACAAGTCGAGAATCAAGGGTACGATACAAGGAATTAATGAACAGAGGAAGGAAAACTTACGGACACTGGTAGTACCGGAATCATGGCAGCGTGACGATGATGTGCATAACAAAACACCACAAGACCCAATAAACCGACAAGCCTAGGTATCCATAAACCTAGTGCTCTGATACCATTTTCTGTAACACCCTCAAGATATTCGAGGTGTATTACAGCGCCGTGAATCCCTATATGGGACCCACCAGGCTGAACAACATCATACTCATCGACTCACAGAAACAACAACATAACACCACGTCATAAAGACGCAAAACCGAATAATCCACCCGGTTCACCCGGTCAACATAACATCCTCATTCGACACAAACACGATAAACAACAATACAATCCAGACGAGTAAAAGTTCTTAAGTACTCGAGTACTTCTATTAGTTCAAAAGCCACAAAAGATGAAAAGACAAAAAAAGACATTAAGACGTCTTATGCACAATCATCACGCATGACCATCATCCGTGTACTGGTCCAGCGCCCGCTCGTCCCGATGAACCTGACCTGAAATTCATAAAACGAATTTCCCCAAAACGGGTCCCCAGAGGGGTTAGCAATTACGCTAGTACAAGTAACCAAATGAACAATTTACATCTTACACATATAGTAATGCATGCCATCAAGAAATCATAGTTTCCAAAACACTCATTTCCGGAAATGCCAATATCAAATCACATTTGTAAAAATGCACCACAATTAACCGCGGACCCACAGCTTCGTGGATCCCTGCCGAGACCCCATCGGATCTAACCCACAGTGGTTAAAAGCAAGCTCGCGGTCCCACAGCTTCGTGGAACCCTACCGAGACCCCGTCGAGTCTAACCCGTAGTGAGCATACACACACACAATTTCTCATACAAAACTACTATGTCAAGATTGTAAGTTCATAAGGATACTTGCCTCGATTAAATAGACGACGACACGAACGGAACGGAAGAATCAAGCACTACCGTGAGGAACCGACGAGAATGAACCTAACGATTCGAATAGTACAATCACAACCACTTCTAAACGATTATGGAAATGGAATACACCCGAAAACCCACCTACGATTCATGTATATTCATACAAAAATGACAACGACGGTGGACCACAACCAAACCCTCTCGATTTCGCAAAACCATGAAAATATACCATGAATCCATAGGAAAACTAATTATACCAACAAGATTAATCATATTCATCATGAATCCACCAACAAAACGGAACGAATTGGAAGGAAATCCCAAAACCCCCAAATTATCGAAAGGTAGGGTTCTAAGAGATTTACCATGGATTAGGACGAAAGATTCGTGTTGTTGTTGATGTAATACTCTATGAGATGATTGGAGGAAGAAATCGCCAAGAGAATCGCTTCGGGATCGCCTTCGCCGCGGAGAGAGGAAGAAATGAGATTTTGTGATTATCTCGGTCAACTCCCTGGTTTATATAGCCAGGGAGTGTTAGCGCACGCTAAAACCTCAAGGTTAGCGTGCGCTAACGGGATAAGATTACAAACCCTACCGTTAGCGCCCCACCAAGAGCTGTGTTTTTCGCCGTTAGCGTGCGCTACCATACATGCGTAGCGTGCGCTAATAACCTCTCGAGCGCGCTATTGACCAATAGCATGCGCTACGAACATCACCGAGTCCAAGAGCCAAATGCCCAAAACTCACTCGACCTGCTAGCGTGCGCTACCATACAAGCGTAGCGTGCGCTAACTAGCATCCGATTGAGTTCGAGTAAACCGCCCAAGATCGGACATACACTAGCGCGCGCCATCGAACAACTTAACGTGCGCTAGTCTCCCGACATTAGCGTGGCGCTAGACAAGATAGCGTGCGCTAATCGATAGTCCGAGGCACGGGAGTTGAACCGCCACCCCTGTGGTTCACTCGCTAGCGCGCGCTACGAAGTAAACGTAGTGTGCGCTACAAAGGAACTTCTAGCGCGCGCTATGCAGAAAAATTAGCGTGCGCTAGGTACAGAACATAAACGGTCCACTACACTAGAATACGAACGAAACATCAAACGGAACACCTCAAAACGCATCATAGCATAGAATGAATCCACGGCAACCCCGAAACGGCGGTTCCGCACAACAATTACGAGAATCAGATCAAAAGATGATGGAAAAGTTACACTGAAGGATACACGAGGGTCACTACAATCGAGAATTACACCGGAAATACAATTATAAGGGAAAGAAAAAAATGCGGATATTACAAACCGGCAGGTGTAGCGCACGCTATCGGCTGGCCTAACGCACGCTATCGGGTCTGGACAGTGGAGTCCTGGGGTTCTGGAATCGGTCAGGCTCGGCAGGTAGCGCACGCTACTGTCGGGCATTACGCACGCTACGACCGGCAGGTAGTGCGCGCTACGGCCGGAAGGCTGCGCACGCTACCTGGCCGAGCAGTCTAGTCCAGTAGGTCAATGGATTGCGGCCTGGGCCGATAGCGCACGCTAGCTCGGCAGCCTAGCGCGCGCTAGTCCGGCCCAGTATAAATGTGACAGAGCAGTCACATTTCATCTCATTTTTCATTTCCTTCCTTCTCCGTCCGCGGCTGGCGATTCATGGGTGACGAAGCCATGTTGTTTAACAACAAATCCATGAAGTTCTTGAGTTCATAACATCAATCAATCATCCGTTATCATCCTTTGATCCAGCGAACCAAGGTAATCTTCCTTAGAACCCTAATTTCGTGAATTTGGGGGTTTTTGCATTTTTGTCCGATTCGTTCCGTGTTGTTGATTAATTCATGATGGGTATGATTAATCTTGGTAGTATTCTTCTGTTTAACATCATTTAATCCATTGTTCTTCGTCTAATCGAAGTATATTTCTTGATTTCCTTCGAGTTGACTTTTTGGGGGATTTGTCCTCGATCTCGTTTTTCATCCATTTTTGATGGATCGATTGTGGTTAAATGATGTTGTTAAACATATTCTGTGGATTGTATATCCATATTTCAACTTGGAATTCCATTTTTGGGTTTTGACGGAACGAATCGTGTGCTTGGCCGTTTTGGGGGAAACGCTTGAACTTTCGTCATTCGTTCTTTGAATTCAACGGCTTTAAGTCGTGTTAGGGAATTCATTTCTTTGTTGTTATTGTCCTTCGTAGTTTATGAATGCGAGTTGGCGATCGGTGGAGTCGGCGGGTTCGTAGTCGGTTCGTGTCAACCTACTTCGGTCGATTCTTCGCGTTGTTCTTATTCGAGGCAAGTATCTTGCCCATACATTTCATATTTCTTAGGCATAATTATTGATAAATGATTTTATGCGAAATCCAATGTTTAATGAACGTTAAAAAGGATCGGTATGTTCTCGATAAATATTGTCTTTCAACGATAATTCGTATACTTCGTGAATGGATATGTTCTCGGAATATGTGTGTTAGTTTCGTACGTTGAGAGACGTTATGATCGCATTGAGTGAATATAATAGACCATAATCGTTTGCCGAGGATTGTACATTGAATTGTGTATTTGTTCGGTGGGTATTCGACATGATGTGATGTTAGTCATTAGTCATTTGAAAGGAGGTTGTGATGCTTAGTGTTGCTTGTCTTGATAATCGATTGTTGGTGTGTGCTTGTTGTATGTGATGTGCCTCCGGGTAGGATTGTTGAATCACCGAGATCCATACTTGCTAGTATGGGTCGGGCGTGACCGTAGGGTTATCCAAATCGGGTATGTCTTGCGGGGACTCCGAGGTTCGTGGCTTGTTAGCCCGATGCCGAGATAACTTGTGGGGTTATCATCGGGTATGTCTTGCGGGGACTTCCGAGGTTCGTGGCTTGTTAGCACGATGCCGGGATAACTTATGGTTGTGGTTTGATTATGTAAGTATATGTGCTTTTAGTCACGTGACTGAGGTTACGGTGACATGTGATTTGATATAGTTTCCCTGTGGGTTATTCACTCGGGTTTGTTCTACGGGAGCATCTGAGGTCCGTGGCTTGCTAGCACGGGACGCGAATAATCTGTGGAAACAGGTTGTTATGGTATGATCGGGTCGTGGACCCCACTTGTTGTTATCGAATTTATGTTTTGGGAAAATGACTTTTTGGGCGGTGTCCCTAAATGTTTTCGAAAGGCCTGAGAATTCTTAAATCCCAATGTATTCAAAACTCCCGAGGTCGTAAAATGTTTTTTCACAAGATGTATATCGGGCTTACCCTATCTTTCGATTTAATCGTTTGATTAAGTGAATCACCTCGGGAAGTATGTTTATGATTAACATGTTTCGTGGAGTATGATATGTATGGCTCGTTTTCGTATTTTATACTTGCACTAGCAAAACAGTGGAGTTTTGCTAACCCCCGAGTATTCGGGGGGTGGATGTCTATTTTTGCATTCAGGTTTTGGAGCATAACACAGGGTCGGCACGAAGGATGATGAAAGATGAACGATACTAATCTCACGAGGATCCATTGATGTTGTATTGGTCTAGATGTATTTTCTTTTCCGCTGCAGTATCTTTTCCCCGTTGTACGGGAGTTTATTGTATTTTGACCCCTGCGTGGGTATGTGTTTGTAATTGAGTTGTATATTTTTATTGAAAGACCAAATCGGTCTACTGAGTCATTTTAGCCTTGAAGGCATTGTCGAGATGTTAAATGTTGTTACCAGCCTGGTAGATCCTCGAGGAGAGGGTCTACGGCGTGTAATATCCCTGAGTGGATTGGGGGTGTTACATGTTGAAGTACATGATTATATATACCTTGAATTGTGAATAAGGATTGTTTATAGATTAGAACACATCGAATTATGTCGTTTGAGGATTTTGAATGTGATGTCGGAATCAGTTGTGTTCTTAAGGAACTCTTGGATTATATGAATTGATGAATATGTTTAAGTGATGTTGGTGTTTTGGATATGAATATGGAATATTCATATCTAGAACTAAGTTATGTGTTTTGGTACAATATTCGATTAGGAATACGAATGTGGTTCCGAGTTTGATGAGATTATGATTCACTTTTGAGTTTGAGAATTTATACGTATTGAACAAGTGTTCAATTCGGATAATAGAATTATTTGAATCCTTTGAATATGGTTATCTATAATGTTGAATTAATCGGATCGTCCGGATTGATGATGATAATCGGTAATTGGTTTAATTATGATTATACAAGGAGGAAACTTGTAATCGTATTTAAGATTGAATATGGAATCGGTAATGCTTAGACTTGGTTAAATTGATTATTGATATGATCTTCGGATTGTGGAATCGTATTGTGGTTTTGAATTCGTGATTGATTGGTTTGGATTGTTTGGATTTGTGTTTAATCGGGATATTGTAGAATCGTTGTGTTTGTTGATCTGTTATTGATTGTTATTTGTGATCATCGAGTTACGGCTTACATTGTGGATATGAGTTCGTATTTGTTGAGTTGGATTATTTGGTTTTATATATATGATCAAGGTATTGTTGAGCCGTTGAGTCGCTTGGTTGGCTATGTCGGTTATTGATTTTTATCGAATGTGTGTTAATCGGTTATTGCAATAGGTTGATATGTTTTGGTCATAGATTATGACCGTTGTGTTGCGGTTGAGGCTAAAGAGTTCGTAGATTGCTTTTGGTCGGGGCTGAGAAGCTCATAGACCAAGGCAATGGATTTGGTAACGGCTTCGTGGTATCGGTATCGAGGCAAGTTTCTACTTGTTCAGTTTATAATATTTGATGAATGGTTTCATTTTCATTTCATTTATAATTCGTATAGCAATGTTGTTAGAAATGTAAGTTGTCGGGATAATTGTTTGTATATCGTGCTCTGGTTGTATTAAATCATAAGGTATATGATTTAATTGTGTTCAAGGAAGACGTAAGTTATCTTTGGTCAAGTGTTGGTCCCCTTTCTAAAAATTAAACTCGATACAGCCTGGGAAATGTTTAAGCAACAGGCTGTATGGTTTTCGAGTCTGAGTGCGTAGCAGAAGTCTCTTTTAAAACAGTAAGTTGCCGTCGATACAGCAACTCGGTTTGATCTCCTGTTAGCTTGGTGCGTACAGGGTTTTGTTGTGTATACTTGAATAAATCACAGTTATGAAAACAGTAACGGCGAAAGGTAAATAACACAGTATTTAAGTGGTTCGAGGTAAACCCCTCTACGTCCACTGGTCCTCCACACAGGAGTAAAACGTTTGTTATAAATACTGCGTACACAACTATGTATCTATAATCAAACCTATCCTTGTATCGTTCACACAGATTGATACAAAGAATGTCGCTTTCAACCGTTCACACAGATTGGTTAAAGCTTCCTTCTTGACTAGCTTCTTCACACACAGTTCCAAAGCTTCGTCCTCTTATTCGTCCCACACAGGTCAGAATAACTTGTTGAGTTCACACAGAGCTCGGTTTTTACATAAAGGTAAAAGGTAGGTAACCGGGTAAGAACAGCAGCTTTGAATATGAAGTTCTTGAGCTGATGATGGCTGTCCTTGATGTTGAGCACTGTATATCTCTCTTGATCTGAATTGCAGAAAGTTTCTGGAGATATGTTTTGCTCTGATGTATATAATAATAGCTTCTTCACTTGGTGATTGAAATCGTATATTGATTGCTTCTCTTGATTGCTTCTTTTACTTGTTGATCTTCAAATTCTGGGGATATATATAGCATTCTTTGGATATATCCGTTGATATAGATCCGTTGGGAAAGATTTGATAGTTGACTTGAATAGACCAGGATCCGGATATTGCGGGATTTGAAGATCTCTGACAGCTTCAGTATTTAAATACTTTATCCTTGGGTATTTAAATACTTCTTTATCGAACGGTACTTGACTTTAGTAAATATCAAAGATTCCTTTCCAAACGGTCTTCAGTCCTATTTCGATGTGACTGCTGTATCCACTTGTGCCGTAGGCTTAAAGGAATAGTCAGGCGCTGTATGGAAGGGTGCTGTATTGAGATTCGAGGCAGCTTCCATACTTGGCTTTTTGTTGCTGTATCTTGGTGGCGCGAGAACTTGCTGTATGCTGGCGCTATGAGAAGGTCTTCGATACAGGATTGACAACTTCAACTGGCTTTCGATACAGGGCTTGTTGTATCAAGCTTTGTTGTTTTTGGCAATTATCAAAACATCATTTATCCCAACAATTTCCCCCTTTTTGATAATTTCCAAACCTTCTTTCCAAAATCCCTTGATCATGCCAAAGCTTCTAAAAACAATTTCCCCTTATTTTTCGATAACCACTTGATGGTACAATGAGAAGACTTCGATACAGGAAATATTTAATCCCGTCAGTTTCTCTCTCTTTGATAGTTTCTTGAGCAGGCTTCTTGATCTTCTGTCAAATGATCTGGTCTTCAGCACTTAATCTAAAAGAAATGTGAACTGCCGCAGGCAAGTTCTAAAATGATAGCATCTAATAGGGAAGTGTATTACATTTTAAGCTTATGATTGGCGCGCAGCACAATCTTACATTTGATCTAGTTGAGTACAATGAACCTATGAACTGCTCATGACGAGTTCTTACAGCAATACACAATAAAATAAATTTATCAATCATAATTGATGTCCTGTTGTGAAAATAGTATAGTGTTCTTCCTTAAGAGGTACATACAGGATTCAATTTATGTTCGGATTAACGCTGTATTCATGGGTCGTACTGTATTCCCCCTTAATTATTGCACACGTCAGCTGTAGGATACATAGTTCTTTGTTCACTACAGTCTTTGTATTGACGATTACGAGTGTACAGATATTTAACGTTGAATCCTTGTATTCTTGGGTCTTACAGCATTCCCCCTCACTTAATGAGTAAAAGTATGGAAAACTTACAGGGATTTCTGGCTGTGGTGTTTCCCGATGGTGCCTTTTGGTACCCAAATTTGCCGGGCAACAATTTGTTTGTTGTAGGCTACTTTTGGTCCATTATATCGATATCTACGTGGGGCAGGCACGTAGTCGTTGTAATCATTGTAATGTATGAAAAATCGAGAATTATAGTTGTTATTCCAGTACGATTGTCGTCTCGGAGGTGGAGCCATTTTCTTTGGCCTAACATCTTGCCTTCTGGGTCTCCAGTTGGATTCCCAACGATGTTGTTGATACTGAACGGGCACTTGCTGTCTTGATGGATAACGGGGCTCCTGTATCCAATACCTCGGCGAGCTGTACTGATAGTACTGTTGTACGGGCCTTTGTTGGTTGGATACAGCCTGCTGGCGTTTATGATATGCTTGTGGAGCATCTTTGTTGAGTCATATACGAGTGGTATTGGTTCCACTGTCTTGAATAGTAGAGTTGCGGGGGTGGAATGGCAGTTTTTCCTGTTCGCGGTGCAACGGGTTCCTTCACAGGGCTCGGAACTTCTTTCGATACAGGGATGGATTCCTCACTCCTAACGAATACCGTACTAGATTTTTCTTTGTTGGAGAACGAGTTGTACCCTAAGCCACGTTTATCATGAGCATGTTGCCCAGTGCTTAGGATCTCTTCCATTCTTTTAGAGGATTTCTCGAAAGATTTCAAGATTGTCTCTAATTCTCCTTCACGTTTCTCGAGAGATTTTACTTTGGCTTCGAGTAGAGCCAAATCATTTGTCTTGCTTTCAAGATGAGACTTAGTCTCATTTAGATTATGAGCAAGTTGATGATTGCTCTCCATGAGTTTTTCTAAATTGACTTTGCTGTTTTCGCAATCAACTGACATATTTTCATAATTATTCTTCAGCAAGTCATTTTCTTCTTTCAGCTCTAAGTTAGAAATTTCAAGCTGTATGTTTTCTCCTTTCAATATCTCATGGGCCGTTTGAATGTTATTGAATTCATTCAGCATATTTTCAAAGGTATGAGATGCATTTATGGGAATAGTTGAGGTAGAGCTTACCTCATCATCATCGCCGTCTTCATTTTCTTCTTTTACTTCGGCCATAGAGCACACATAGGCTCTATCCTCTAGCTCATCATCAGACGAATCACTATCAGTGACCACCTGAAGACATTCTTCGGTCTTTCTTGATGCGGGCGGAGCTTTTAATTCTCCAATGAAGGCTTTGAGTTTGTTCTTCATCCTGTTTCTCCAGTCATCAAACTCGTTAATGTGAAACATAGATATCTTATTAGTCATAAAGGTATCCATATTAGAAGATGGGAATTACAAGGACTGTTTTCGAAAATAAGTATTTTTGAGGATCTGATTCAGTTAAAAATGCGACTGATTCTTTTTAGAATCAACCGCTCTGATACCAATTGTTGGTCCCCTTTCTAAAAATTAAACTCGTCTGACTGGGAAATGTTTAAGCAACAGTCGTATGGTTTCAGTCCGAGTGCGTAGCGAAGTCTCTTTTAAAGCGATGAAGTTGCCGTCGTCTGACAACTCGGTTTGATCTCCTGTTAGCTTGGTG
Source organism: Orobanche coerulescens (assembly GCA_033398695.1). NCBI lineage: Eukaryota > Viridiplantae > Streptophyta > Magnoliopsida > Lamiales > Orobanchaceae > Orobanche > Orobanche coerulescens. The sequence goes on along the minus strand of CM065818.1, from coordinate 97,732,660 downwards.
CGTACAGGGTTTTGTTGTGTATACTTGAATAAATCACAGTTATGAAAACAGTAACGGCGAAAGGTAAATAACACAGTATTTAAGTGGTTCGAGGTAAACCCCTATACGTCCACTGGTCCTCCACACAGGAGTAAAACGTTTGTTATAAATACTGCGTACACAACTATGTATCTATAATCAAACCTATCCTTGTATCGTTCACACAGATTGATACAAAGAATGTCGCTTTCAACCGTTCACACAGATTGGTTAAAGCTTCCTTCTTGACTAGCTTCTTCACACACAGTTCCAAAGCTTCGTCCTCTTATTCGTCCCACACAGGTCAGAATAACTTGTTGAGTTCACACAGAGCTCGGTTTTTAAATAAAGGTAAAAGGTAGGTAACCGGGTAAGAACAACAGCTTTGAATATGAAGTTCATGAGCTGATGATGGCTATCCTTGATGTTGAGCACTGTATATCTCTCTTGATCTGAATTGCAGAAAGTTTCTGGAGATATGTTTTGCTCTGATGTATATAATAATAGCTTCTTCACTTGGTGATTGAAATCGTATATTGATTGCTTCTCTTGATTGCTTCTTTTACTTGTTGATCTTCAAATTCTGGGGATATATATAGCATTCTTTGGATATATCCGTTGATATAGATCCGTTGGGCAAGATTTGATAGTTGACTTGAATAGACCAGGATCCGGATATTGCGGGATTTGAAGATCTCTGACAGCTTCAGTATTTAAATACTTTATCCTTGAGTATTTAAATACTTCTTTATCGAACGGTACTTGACTTTAGTAAATATCAAAGATTCCTTTCCAAACGGTCTTCAGTCCTATTTCGATGTGACTGCTGTATCCACTTGTGTTGTAGGCTTAAAGGAATAGTCAGGCGCTGTATGGAAGGGTGCTGTATTGAGATTCGAGGCAGCTTCCATACTTGGCTTTTTGTTGCTGTATCTTGGTGGCGCGAGAACTTGCTGTATGCTGGCGCTATGAGAAGGTCTTCGATACAGAATTGACAACTTCAACTGGCTTTCGATACAGGGCTTGTTGTATCAAGCTTTGTTGTTTTGGCAATTATCAAAACATCATTTATCCCAACATCAAGGATATAGAATATCGGATATCAAGGATAGTTATCGTGATGACAAAAGTATCGGGATAAAGGTTTATTGGTATTGAATGGATGGTACCTTATTTGAGATTATTTGTATAATTGTGTATTCGTTCAGGGATGTTGTTCGTGGAAAGGATGTTGTCTTTGGCTTTGAGGTAATCTAGGTATTTGTTCAGTCATGTGGATAATTAGTATGTTGAGTTGTTGTATATGTGAGGTTTCGTGTAATGAATTTCGTATCGGTTATTCGTTGAGGGGTGTTGATCCCAGGACTGTTGTATTGAGATCGTAGATCATGTTGGTCATTCATTTGGGGATGATGATCCCAGGATTGATGTTTTGAATATTGATTAGTCGTGTCGACTTTTCATTGTCAGTCTGTTGTTGTTCACTTCAGTGAGTCTTTTGATCCTTATTGGATTTGTGATTCTTTGAGTTTCGTTGTCATGTTGCATTGTGACAAATCTGGAGTCATATCTGCGTACCGATCGGTTATGTGTAGGATTTTCAGGGCGGGCACATATAGACGTGTGATGGGGTCATGTCCTCACATTGGGCTGTGCACACGAGAAGATTACTCCGTGAGACTGATTAGGTACAAGACCACACGTGTATTTGATCGATACACGGGGTGGCTTGTGCACGGACACATTTCCGGATCGGGCGCACTGTGACGTCCATCTTTGAGCCATATTGTTTTGGTCGTTCATAGTCCATGTATGATTGGATATGTTTGACAGTTTGCGACCGGTTGTTCATACGCCCGAGGGGTATGTTCGACAGTCGAAGTTATTTCTTAGAGATCCATTATATTTGTTCGTGTTGGAGTTTACCATATTGATGGTATTCTCAGTCGTTGTTGATCTTTTATTGGTCGTGTCGGAGTTTACCATGTTGATGGTATTCTCGGTCATCGTTGATCCTCGTTGGTCATGTTGGAGCTGATCATGTTGATGAGATTTTTGGTCGCCGTTGATTCTTTGTTGGTCTTGCTTGGAGTTTGTCATGTTGGTGATATTCTCAGTTGACGTATTGGTTGATCTGGTTATTGATCGTATGAATGTTTGGGTTGTGCATCGATGTTTCGGATTTGTTATCATTATCATGTGATAGTTGATCTACAGTATGTTGTGTATTATTGGTTTATCCAGGTTGAGATTTGATTGTGTAATCCGACGGACAGGTGTTTAGTATATTTTGAGTAATATTTTTATTAGTATTATATATATATAATTGTGTGTTATGTGATAATTTAGTCGTTTTACCATATATTTATATTATTTCATTTTGTTAGAATTTTCTATAATTTTGTGTCATTTTTGGATAATTAATTGGAATTAAATTATATCTGCAGGTTAACCAACCGGTACAAGACAGATCAATTGGTTCAAGGGAGATATTTTTATAAAATTCAAATATAGTCACGACTGGTCTCATTTTATTCGTCTCATCGAGACGATCGTTTTAAAAAAAATTCATCCGAATCTGAGTTCGTATGAAGAAGTTTTGACCGTTCAAAAGACAATTAAATAGATGGACCATATTGTGCCACGTGTCAACACCGATTGGACCAGAAATTCTACTCTGTGCTGATGTCATCCATGACATCAGCACCCCTTAGCAGCTGTGAAATAATTGGGGGTGGGATTTTAAAATGTTAAAAATTATTATTTTATTAATTTTGTAGTAGTATAAATAGGGGATGAATGTGTAGTGTTTTGGAGAGGAGAAAAAAGGAGAAAAAATAGAGAGATATTATTGTAAGGGAGAGAAATAAAAATATTATGTAATAAAATTATATTTGAGTAATAATATTATGGAATATTTATTTTATTGTGTTGTTATTATGAGTGAGTAATTTTCTTTTACTGGGGTTATGATGAAACCATGTCTATATTATCATTAATATTTATATAATAATTCCAAATAAATATTTTTAACGATTATGATTTTTGCTTCAATAGGGGTATATTATTTCATCAATTATATCACGTATTTTTGATAGTTATAAATTCCCCATTGCTTTGTGATTATTGATATTAGTTAATTTCTTTGATTATTTGTTTTCCATTAAATTGGATACATATAATGCTTAGAAATTATATTTTTCAAGTGAAGGAAAATCTATATTTGAATTATAATTTTGTACTTATTATTAAATCTATAGGGAAATAATGAGATTGATTTCAGAATCTATTCCCTGAATTTCTTGGAATTAAAATATAAATTAAATAATGTATGGACATTGGTGGATTCTAAACCCTAGTAAATTATTTAAAATCAATTTATCTAAAATCTACATAAAAATTACTAGTTATTTAATGTAATTATTATAACATTCCAATATCAAATTATTTGGGACTAGGTTAGAATTTAAGATGTATATCTATATCTATATCTATATATATATATAAGAGGTTGAAAATCACGGCACCATTTTCTTGAGAAAACGTTAGTGAAAAAATCATTTTTGGGATGTTTCACTGGTTTTGATAATGGATTTGGATGAAGGTGTATTGGATTCAGTACACAACACCCTTTTTGTGAGTTTTGAGACTTAGAGCAATCCTTATATATACGCTCTATATTTTTTGTTGTGTGGTCAAACATATTGTGTTCATTCTAGAACTTGCTCATTTATACATTTCGAGACTATATTCATAAACTCTTGCATTAAGATGAAAAAGGCAATTAGGATTAACCCCTTGTTGGCTTATATTTTTCCACCCATTATATTTTATCCTTAGAAGCCCCATTGAGTCTGAGCCTATTTCTTTGATCAAGCTCATTACTTTAGCCATTATCCATTCTTGTTGATGACTCAACCATTTGCACCCTCTAATCAAAGATTTAATTGTGAACTAGATGTGTGACAAATAGGGACCGATGTTCATAAGAGTATTGTGGAGATTAAGAGCTTTTATTGAAACTGAAAGAGTGTGAAGTATATTGGAGTATTGAACCGAATAAAAAATATAAATAAAGGCCAAAAAAAACGGGAGGTCAAGTGCGAAAATCATCACTATATATACATAAAATAGCACTTGAACTATCCCTTGAGTGATACATAATTCCTTCCAGAAGATCCATTGTATACTTTTTCTTACAAATCCTACCCATACCTAAAGCCACGTTACAACCAAAAGAAAGACCTTTTGATTTATGCATGAGTTTATTTTTAAGTAGTGGAGATTTGATTTTTGACCAAGCATATGGTAATGACATATTATGCTTTGATATGAGTGAACTCTTCTCCAATATCCCGTATATACACTTGAGTGAAGAGTGATATCCACCGTGAGGGTATTGAATCTTTTGGCATTCGATTCTCAATGAAGTTGTTAGAATTTGGTGCGGCATCCTATTTTTTTCTCTGATCTCACGTGGGTCATGATCACTTGTTCTCTCTTGATATTGGTTTTGTCGTGATTTTTTTCAGTATATGAGTATTATAACTCGGGTATAAGATTTTCCCGAGGACGTGCAAAAGATAAGTGTGGGGGAATTTGTTTAGTATATTTTGAGTAATATTTTTATTAGTATTTTATATATATAATTGTGTATTATGTGATAATTTAGTCGTTTTACCATATATTTATATTATTTCATTTTGTTAGAATTTTCTATAATTTCGTGTCATTTTTGGATAATAAATTGGAATTAAATTATATCTGCAGGTTAACCAACCGGTACAAGACAGATCAATTGGTTCAAGGGCGACATTTTTACAAAATTCAAATATAGTCACGACTAGTCTCATTTTATTCGTCTCGTCGAGACGATCGTTTTAAAAAAAATCATCCGAATCCGAGTTCGTATGAAGAAGTTATGACCGTTCGAAGGACAATTAAATAGACGGACCATATTGTGCCACGTGTCAACACCCGATTGGACCATAAATTCAACTCTGTGCTGATGTCATCCATGACATCAGCACCCCTTAGCAGCCGTGAAATAATTGTGGGTGGAATTTTAAAATGTTAAAAATTATTATTTTCTTAATTTTGTAGTAGTATAAATAAGGGATGAATGTGTAGTGTTTTGGAGAGGAGAAAAAAGGAGAAAAATAGAGAGATATTATTGTAAGGGAGAGAAATAAAAATATTGTGTAATAAAATTATATTTGAGTAATAATATTATGGAATATTTATTTATTTGTGTTGTTATTATGAGTGAGTAATTTTCTTTTACTGGGGTTATGATGAAACCATGTCTATATTATTATTAATATTTATATAATAATTCCAAATAAATATTTTTAATGATTATGATTTTCGCTTCAATAGGGGAATATTATTTTATCAATTATATCACGTATTTTTGATAGTTATAAATTCCCCATTGCTTTGTGATTATTGATATTAGTTAATTTCTTTGATTATTTGTTTTTCATTAAATTGGATACATATAATGCTTAGAAATTACATTTTTCAAGCGATGGAAAATCTATATTTGAATTATAATTTTGTACTTATTGTTAAATCTATAGGGAAATAGTGAGATTGATTTCAGAATCTATTCCCTGAATTTCTTGGAATTAAAATATAAATTAAATAATAAATGGACATTGGTGGATCCTAAACCCTAGTAAATTATTTAAAATCAATTTATCTAAAATCTACTTAAAAATTACTAGTTATTTAATACAATTATTATAACATTCCAATATCAAATTATTTGGGACTAGGTTAGAATTTAATTTAAATTTGGTTCAAAACGATAGGAATAATTTGACTTCACTATTATAGTCCTCCCTGTGGAATCGACCTTGCACCGCATATCTACATCGAACAAATCCTGCGCTTACGAGTGTTAGACTAAAGAATCAACAAACAACAGGAGTTGGCACAGATTGGATTATTTCCACACTTATGAGTTATGACGATTGTTAGGCGTATTTTTATGCGCTTATTTATCATTATTTTATATCCATCTTGACCCTAAATCAGCATAAATGAGCTTTTAATGCACTATTATTATATGTTTTGCAGGAAATTGGAGTCCGGAAGCTCGAACGACGAAAAACGGGCGAAAACGGCAATTTTTGGCCTGGGGCCGCGGCACAAGACAAGTGAGCCGCGGCACACGAAGACAACCAGCGAGCCCCGATTGGACTGTATTGTGAGCCGCGGCACAGGAGGAAAATGCAGCGCCCAGGCATCTCACTGAGCAGTAGGGGCCGCGGCCAACCGGGCGGTTTTGCTGAATATTCCGCGTTCCTGGGCCGTTTTTGGAGCCTATTCCCAACCCAATTCTCGGACGTGTTTTGGAGGCTGAGGACGGCTATAAATAAGCATTGAAGGTCAGAAAGAGATCCATCCAGGAGAGATCGATCGATAGACGTCGCGGGACAGAAGAACACAAGAGGAGGAGATTTGTGGGCGACGACAAGACCACGGATCCCTACGGTTTTTCTTAGTTTTTCCGTATCTTAGTTTCTAGATCTGTTTGAGTAGGGTTGTGATTGTAGCCGATTACATGACGGTTTGATTTATTTATTATTATTTCAATTCATTCGTTATTCTATTGAATTGGATTTTTCTCATTGTTCTTAATGCTTTTTAATTGTCTGGCCAACAGTTGAATTGTTTTGAATGTCTTTATGGATTCGGGAGATGAAATTTAGGCATAGTTCTTGTGAGAATAATCATGATTTTCGTAAGATAGGGATATACTCATGGGAATTGTGAAGCCTATTTATTGTGGGGATTCTTGAACTGTTTTAGCTATTAATTATCTAATTCAAATAGGGATATATCGAGTTAATAATTCGTAGTATTTTCTATCGACCTTGGGAAAGGCTTTAGAATAATTTAGGAATTCCTGGCTTACATTCAATTGAATAAAAGTGAATTGAATTGAATAAAAATCATTCCTGATTGTTTGAGGTGAAAATCATAATCTTACACCCTTATTATTATTATTATTATTATTATTTTTTTTTTTTTCTGCAATTAGTTTAGTAATAAATTCTATAAAATTGTTCTTCAAATAAAATTACGAGTCGACTATATTTTGGTACTTAGTGAAATCAGTCCTCGAGGGAACGATATCTTACTCATCACTTTATTACTTGTTGACACCGTGCACTTGCGGCATAGTGTGAGGGATTTTCTCACAACATATTTTTGGCGCCGTTGCCGGGGACTGATTTTTTTTCGCTAATATCAATACCAAGCGACTCTAATTTTAATTTGAAGTTTTTTTTTTAGTCTCTATATTTTTATTTTTTCATTATGTTTTCCTTTGATTATCGTGACCCTTGGCATTTCATAAATTTCGATGTTCTTAATAATTTGCCAAATAGGGTCAGTCAGCCCCCTCCCCCAAAACAAAAGACCATGCTTGAACATTGTGTAGACGTTCTCGAAAATCCTGATGGTACGCCTCTTGAGCGAGAATGTGCACATCGTGGTCTTGAGATTCACTATGGTTATTTTCCAGTTCATCTATTTAGTAGTGAAGTAGAGGGGGAGGTTGAGAAGAAAGACATGTTGAGTTTTAGGGTCGATCCCCCAGCACCTGATAATTACATAAAGTGTGATGAGCCTGTAGAAGAAGTTACCATTGATGATGTTTCCAAAGAAATTTCATTAACTTGTCATCAAACTTCGACTAATAAGGTGAACACTTTTGTGCCAAAAAATTTATTAACGGTGCCACGCATAATTTTTCCTAAATCCATAATGGGAGAGATTGACCCCATTACTTGTGATTTTGTTGAGGCTGATTCTTTGAGTTCTAACGAGGTTGTTCATGATAAGTCTTTATTATTTACCCATTCGAACTCTGCTTATTTTTTCGTGCCTTACAATCATTATATTCTTCCATCATTTTTTTATTGTCCGCATAATTATTCTTACTCATTATTTTTGGCAACCGGGCACGAACCAAAGCCTCCCTTATGGAATAAGAGGCGTATAGATTGCAAGAAGAGTGGGCATTTGGCAATCTCCCTAAAAAGAAGCCACGTTAAATGTTTTTTCCAAGTCGTGCTCAAGACGTAAAACAGAGCGCTTGATGGGAGGCACCCATCATTTTTACTTGCTTTCTAGTTATTTAATTTTTCGTTAATAATTTTTTCTTTGTTTTGTTATTTCGTTTGGATTCGTGTATTCTTGTTGGCCCTTATTTCTCTAATATTTTTATATAACCCCAATGAGTTATTATTCTTCATATTCTAGTCTTTCTTGATTTAATGTCTATTGTTATTTCATGACTAGAGACTAAGTTTGGGGGTTCCTGGTGATGTTGGGCATTACTTGATGGATTGACAGACGATTCCACTTAGACATGTGCTGGCGTTCAAGAATACATTTGGAATAAGTTTCACTTTTCCTTGTCTCTTTTATTTTCACATGAGTTTTATTGTTGATGATTCTATGTGTAGTGGAATAAGTTGAAGCATGCGATAATTTTCTTAAATTTTTTGGTTATAAATTGCGATTTCGTCATTGCTTTATTTTTCTTGCATGTTGAAGATGGTTTTTGCAAACATGAATTTTTCGTGAATTTTTCGTGCTTCCGAGTGTAAGATTGATGTTACGATACTGATTTCTCTTTGAAGAAACGGTTGAGTTTTAGTCGAGTTGCAGTCAGCGATATCTGTTTCTGTTGAGTATTCATTTAGGTACGAAATTTTATCGTTTTTGTAGAAATCTTAGCAGATAAGAAAGGAGACATACGTGCTTTCAAATCGCCGCCTATACGTTTGGTTATACTTTTCGGTTAGCTAGTCGTCCAGTAACATAAGTCGTGTGGGCACTTAAAGTGAGTCGGACAGTTTTTCCCAAAAAGTCGAGATATTATGCATATTCTATGATGGGAAGTTTAGTAACCGGGGGTATTCACGTGACCCGTTGTTTACTCTCGCGTAAAACGACGACCCTGAATAGATTAATAATTTAGAAATATCGAATTACCGATGATGGGAAGCCTAGTAACCGGGGGTATTCACGTGATCTGTTGTTTACTCTCGCGTAAAACAGCAACCTTGACATGCGGGAATTGCTATTCGAGTTTTTTTCTCCACTGTAGAGGGGGACTTAGTAACTAGAAGCATCCATGTGCCCCATGAGTGTCTTTTATGTCAAACGGTTCCCCAATATATGAGAATGGAAATCCACCCTAGGATCATCCCGATGAAAATATCCCGAGAGCCGAAACCTAGTGGTTAACTCGAATCATATTATTGATCATACATAAGGGAATACTATCCGAGGATTAATTTTGACAATGAAACTCTTAAATTTTTGCCACTAGACTGTGGGACTGGGCGAGTTGGCTCGTTTATTTTAAATCTTCATATTGGCGGTTGGTTAAATTCATGCTTGTTAATCTTTGAGCTTGATTTTCTTCATGAACGATTGACTAGGACTGAAATTGGTTACTTAGTGGAATTAGTGTCCTGGATGTGACTCACTATTACTGTAACACCCCGAGATATTCGGAATAATTATAGCGCCGTAAACCCTTTAGATAAGGGGTTTACAAGGCTAATTTTAGGAGAAGTGTAAAAACAATACAATCGAACAACTGAAGTTCAAATACAGATTTGATTCAACCGATCAAATGAGTTAACTTATACAACCATATCGAAATGACTTTATTAAAACAGACGTACTCGAGTACTAAACGAACCAAGAAGACCTATCATAATAACAATAACATCAATCACATCACTGAGCCATTCCATCGTCCTGTCGGTACTGTGTTTGCCTCCCCGCTCCTCGGCTACCTGAACATCAAAACAATGTCCACCCCCGAAGGGGTTAGCAAAACAATGCTAGTACAAGTATCATCATACAATAAATCATCAAAGCATCATAAAGCATGCAAAACGGACTTCCGCCACCGGAATCCAACGATGCGAATCCTCACGATTCCATCAACACAATACAAGGTAATCCAGCGATCCAGCGCCCTCAGCATAGATCCCCATGATGATCCCGTCGGACCAACGCATGGTGGAAAACCCCGTCAACGATACGGCGCCTCGGATAGATCCCCATGATGATCCCGTCGGACCAACGCATGGTGGACATTCGATCCAGCGCCCTCAGCATAGATCCTCATGACCCCCTCGGATCATTTATACCATAATCAATCAATTATGCATACACATATGCATTTCAATATGTTCATCAATACGAACAAACAACAACAAATATCACTATAATTTCCCGAAATACATCTCATATTCAACAATATGAACAAAACCACAAGCATGATAAATCGAACTCGACATATGATACTTGCCTCAAAAATGGCAAGGACGAAACACCTCGATGATCTCAACACACTCGAAGGCCGCCTCCTTCGATCAACGTAACGAGCTCGAACCTTAACAAAAGGAATGATATACAAATCATCTCAAGTCGAACGATGGCCTAACAATTCGGTCTACGGCCGAAAAGCTCAAAATAAACAATGCTGGATCGCTTAGCGTGCGCTACGTACTCTACGTAACGTGCGCTAAGCAGGCCTGTTAGCGTACGCTATCGTGTAAGACTAGCGTGCGCTATTTACGAACTGACAGTTTGAACCGGCCGATACATAACGTACGCTACGTACGTTTTGTACGTTAACTGAACCCCGATAGCGCACGTTAACTCACATATGTTAGCGTGCGCTAACGTTGCATGGCAGAATACTGCTAACGGAAAAACTGGGTTGAAAGGTGGTAAATTCATGAATTCTATGTTGATACAACAAGTCATCCTCAAGCATGTCATGCTAAAAAAAAGGTTTGTGGAAGTTCCATGATCATGAGGTACAACTTATACGGATAATCATCTCAACAACATATCTTTTCTAAGATCTTCACGAAATATACCAAGTTCCGATTATTTCAAGTCCCAAAACATATGATTCCTTACGTAAAACATACGAACTAGGAAATCTCCGATTACTGATCATAAATTGGTTTGAAAACGCTTAGGAGTCCACAAACTGAGATGGTTCAAAGGTTCATACGATAAATAGTGCCGATACGTCAAAAGTATCCTTCTAACATGTGATGACCAATCATAAACGAAATAACTGGCTAACAAAACATGATCAGACGTCCTTAAAAACATTACTAACATCGGTGAAGAATCACCTACCTCAAAGTAGTGAAGAACACGGAGGAGAATGAAGCAATCCAACACCGAAAGCTTGAACACCAATCTCCAATGATATACGATCTTCAATCACGAACTAGGATGTTGATATGAAGTGTTTGGGGTGAAGGAAGTTATGTTCTAAGTGTAGGAATTCGGGTAATGAGAGTAGAGAGAACTAAAATCACGAATAGGATGCTGTCCTATTTATAATAAATGGCTATTAGCGCGCACTAGACCCTGTTCGTAGCGTGCGCTAACGGCTCACAGTCTAAACTGTACTCGGCACTTAGCGTGCGCTACGCATATACCTGTAGCGTGCGCTAAGGCGTTGACTCGGCTTTTCCCGAAAGCCGTCCAGGTACATCCGACACGATCCGACAGGGTCCCCGGCCGAGATCTCACCTCTTGCCGCGTCTCAATCAAATTGACCACGCATAGCGTGCGCTAAAGACCCTCAGTAGCGTGCGCTATGAATCCACGTTAGCGCACGCTAAACATATCCGGTAGCGTGCGCTAGATGCGCAGATTTACCATCTTTAAATCACAACCACGAATTTAAACGCTCGACAACATCGGATTATGAAATACGGAAAATAGTACTCAGACAAAAGTACAATTATTACAATATCACAAGTTCCAATTACATAGAAATCTCGGGTATTACATCCTTCCTCCCTAAAAAGAAGTTTCCTCCCGAAACTTAAGATGAAAACAACTCCGGATATCTAGTCTTCATACTGTCCTCCGTTTCCCAAGTGGCCTCTTCGACTCCATGTCGTGACCATTGTACTTTAACCAAGTGTATTGGTTTATTCCTCAATTGTTTGATCCGGCTCTCAAGTATCTTGATTGGTCTTTCTTCGAAGGTGCCATCATTAGCTATTTCGATCTCGTCGAAATCAATGACGTGACTGGGGTCCGGTACATACTTCCGCAGTTGGGATACGTGAAACACTTTGTGAACGTGACTCAGCGATGGCGGTAAGGCCAACCTGTATGCTAAATCTCCGACTCTCTCGAGGATCTCGAATGGTCCGATATATCTCGGACTAAGTTTGCCTCTCCTCCCAAAACGGAAAATCCCTCGTGTAGGAGACACCTTCAATAGTACATGGTCTCCTGCGTCGAACTCTAAAAGGCGACGACGTACATCTGCATAAGACTTTTGTCGACTCTGGGCAGTCAACAGTCTCTCTCGAATCAAAGCTATCTTCTCTTGAGTCTGAATAATCAATTCCGGTTCCGTCCCGATCAAATCCGAAGAATCATCCCAACACAGGGGTGATCGGCATCTTCTCCCGTATAAAGCTTCAAATGGGGCCATCTTAATAGAAGCATGCCAACTGTTATTATAGGTGAACTCGATCAAGGGCAAGTGAACTTCCCAATCAGTCGACCAATCTAATGCACAAGCTCTAAGCATGTCCTCTACTGTCTGTATAGTTCTTTCTGATTGACCATCCGTTTAGGGATGATAAGCTGTGCTAAAGTTGAGCTCAGTCCCCAAAGCCCTGTGAACTGCCTTCCAGAAGTGTGACACGAAACGACCATCTCGATCCGAAATAATGGTCTTCGGCGTCCCGTGCAATCTGACTATCTCCGCAATAAATATTCGTGCCAATCTCTCGGGTCCCGATGTATCTTTAATTCCCAGGAAATGAGCCGACTTGGTTAGTCGATCAACTACAACCCAAATCATGTTCATTCCCGTTCTAGTCCTTGGCATACTAGTGATGAAATCCATCGAGATATCCTCCCACTTCCATTCAGGGATCGGAAGCGGCTTTAACATTCCGGCAGGTCACTGATGTTCAATCTTAACCTGCTGACAAGTCAAACACTTCGAAACGTACTCTGCTACGTCCTTCTTCATATTCTCCCACCAGAAGTTTTGCTTTAGATCCTTATACATCTTACTACTGCCTGGGTGAATAGAATAGGGCGCGCTATGAGCTTCCTTCAAAATTTTCCGTCTCAAATCATCATCATCGGGAACGCAAAATCGACTCTGAAATCTCAGAACTCCATCGTCTTGTATTACGAATCCTGGGGCTTTTCCTTCTTTTACTTCGTCACATAATCGAAGGATCAGAGAATCGTTCAATTGTTTAGACTTGATCTCCTCGACTAGTGATGAAGTCAGTTCCATCACATAAAGTTGCCCTTGGATTCCTGGTGCCCATACTTCAATCCCCTCGCGGATCAGTTCCCGTTGAATACTGGTTTGGGACGTAAGTGCTTCCAACACTCGAAGAGAAACAGGTTTACGGCTCAAAGCATCAGCTACTACGTTTGCTTTCCCCGGATGATAGAGAATCTCCAAGTCGTAATCCTTGATCAATTCCAGCCACCTTCTCTGCCTCATGTTTAATTCTTCGATCAAGATGTACTTGAGGCTCTTATGATATGTAAAGATCTGACAATGAGTGCCGTACAAATAATGTCGCCAAATTTTCAAGGCAAAGACCACAGCTGCTAGCTCCAGATCATGAGTCGGGTAATTAATCTCGTACGGTTTCAATTGCCGAGAGGCGTAAGCAATCACTTTATTCTTCTGCATCAACACACAACCCAAACCCTGATTCGAAGCGTCAGTATACCATGAATCCATCGATTCCCTCTGGCGGTGCTAATATAGGTCGCCGTCGGCCTCCTCTTAAGTTCGTAAACCGACTGGCACTTCTTATTCCACATGAACTTTTGAGTTTTATGCAATTTGGGTGAGCGGTCGAGCAATTTTGGAAAATCCCTCTACAAAGCGGCGATAATATCCAGCAAGTCCTAAGAAGCTTCAGACTTCTTTCACGTTTTTAGGAGCTTCCCAATCCAAGATTGCTTCGACTTTCTTCGGGTCCACCTGAACCCCGTCGGCTGATATTACATGCCCAAGAAAAGTTACTTCCTTAAGCCAGAACTCGCATTTTGAAAATTTTGCATACAGCTGTTCCTTCCTCAAGGTGCTTAAAACCATACGTAGATGTTCAGCATGTTCCTCTGCGTCCCTCGAATATATCAGGATGTCATCAATGAAGACGACCACAAATTTATCCAAGTATTCCAAGAATACCCGATTCATCAATTGCATGAATACTGCAGGAGCATTGGTAAGTCCAAACGGCATCACTACGAATTCATAATGCAATGCGTCTGGGATCCGAAGCGATTTGGTATATCCGATTCCTTAATTCTCAACTGGTGGTATCCTGATCGCAAGTCAATATTCGAGAATACCCTTGCCCCTTGCAGTTGATCAAACAAGTCGTCGATCCGAGGTATAGGATACTTATTCTTGATCGTCATCTTGTTGAGCTCCCTGTAATCAATACACAGTCGGAGGGATCCGTCTTTCTTTCGGACAAAGAGAACGGGCGCTCCCCAAGGAGAAACACTAGGTTGGATATAGCCCTTCTGTAACAATTCCTCCAGTTGCTTCTTGAGTTCATACATCTCGGTTGGCGCCATGCGGTATGGTGCTCTGGAAATAGGAGTTGCTCCAGGCTCTAGTTCGATAGTGAATTCCACTCCCCTCTGCGGAGGTAACCCAGGTAGTTCGTTAGGAAATACATCTGAGAACTCATTCACAACTGAAATAGACGAGAGCTCTACTCCTTCCTCTTTTCTCATGGCATAGCACCAAAGTCCGTGACATCCCTGCTTCAGTAATTTCACGGCTTTCATTGCCTTGATCAATTTTCCCGAGCTTCCCGGTCTCCATCCCCGGAATAAGTGTTCAGATCCGTCATCAGCAATGATGGAAATGACTCTCTCTCGGTAATTCAAAGACTCCATAATGGTTGATCCAATCATCTCCGAGAATTAAATCGTCACCGTAGATGTCAACTACAATAAGATTCGATGGCCAATCTCTTCCTTCTATAGATACTGGGAAATCCCTAGCTTCTAAGGTTCCCACAATTTTCTCTCCGCTCGGTAATCCCACAACATAAGGTTCACAATTATACAAGCACGAGATTTTCAAACGATTAACACAGTTCAAAGATATAAAAGAATGCGTAGCTCCCGAGTCGATCAAGACACTAGCTGGTTGCAAAAGGATCTGAATCGTACTGATGCAACGGTGTGTTCCGATCATCGATTTCCTCATTTCGTAAAGGCGTGGAGGAACGGACCCGGACTGGATGCCTCTCTCTTCCCAAAGATTCTGCTGTGAAATTCACTTTCTTTGCGTCTGGTTCACACTCGTCTCCTTGGACCGGAGCCGGAGTGCGAGTACCAAAAGATCGGGTCGCATTCCCACAAAATGTTGCGCGATGTCCTTCTGTCCACACTCGAAACAGTCACGGCAGCGCGAAACAATCACGTCGAACATGTCCCGCCTTGCCACGGTTGTAACACTTCTTTCCTGCGTCAAAGCGATCGGTCTTGCCGAACTTCTTTCCACCTCGAGAAGGATGCGGAGGTCTCTGGATGAATGAAAAGAGGTGACCCTTGCGAGGTCTGCTACTCTTATCCTCCGTGAAGTTGCCGGACACCTTCTGTTTCTTTGCTTCCGTCGCTTTCTCTCTGCCGCCTCCTTCATATCATAGGCCAACGCCTTGTCACGATACTGTCGCAAGGTGGTACATTCAAATCTGGACATATACTGCTGAATTTCCGGCTTCATTCGCATGTCAAAATGAAAAATCTTCTCCGCCTCGGTCCTGACCAAGTGGCGCACATAAGTCAGCTGGTGATTAAAAGTCTTAATCACGTCCGTCACAGATGCTTCCAAATTTTGTGGTGAGAAAAACTCCCGAACTCGGGCTTCTCTAACTGGACGAGGACAATACTGTGCCTCCATCATCACTTTGAATTCCGTCCAGTCAACATTGTGCTCCTCTGGTCGAATGGCCTCCCACCAGTCGAAAGCCTCCCCGGTCAAAAGATACTGGGCGACCGGAACCTTCCTATCGTTGGGACAATTAATCCCCGCAAAAATCTTCTCTAATTCCTTCAGCCAATGATCCCACGAAAGCGTCTCAGCGGAACCGTCAAATTTCGGAGGATGCAATTTGACCACCTCGGTAAGCCATTTATCTCCCCGATTATCCACGTTATTCTGCTGTCCCATCGCCGTCTGCATGCGATACACAACTTGAGCAAACTGGTTTATCTGGGCAACCACTTGCTGAAGCACTCCCGGCACGTTAGGATCTGCATTATTATTTGCCGAACCCTGCTGTCCCCCGGAATGTGAATCCGTTTGACTAGCGGCTATCTCTGGAGTAGATACCGACTCTTCTTGCCTCGCATTTCCACGTCCGCGTCCACGACCGCGTCCGCGTCCACGACCTCCTCTCAACATACTGTAAACATAAATACTCAATATCCAGGACAAACTTTCTCAAAGTACATCCATTAATGTTTACAAGACGTGAATTAAATAAAACAGTAGTATTCGAGATTAGGAAACTTACAACCACAGTCCACACGACGATGCTGGCTCAGCAGTGATGTTACGAATGACCAATAATCAAATAACGTAAACAGACCCAACTAACCCGACTGCCAAGATATCCATAAATCTTAGCTCCGATACCATATTACGTAACACCTGAGATATTCGAATAATTACAGCGCCGTAAACCCTTTAGATAAGGAGTTTACAAGGCTAATTTTAGGAGAAGTGTAAAAACAATACAATCGAACAACCGAAGTTCAAATCTGATTTGATTCAACCGATCAAATGAGTTAACTTATACAACCATATCGAAAGGACTTTATTAAAACAGCCGTACTCGAGTACTAAACGAACCAAGAAGACCTATCATAATAACAATAACATCAATCACATCACTGAGCCATTCCATCGTCCTGTCGGTACTGTGTTTGCCTCCCCGCTCCTCGGCTACCTGAACATCAAAACAATGTCCACCCCGAAGGGGTTAGCAAAACAATGCTAGTACAAGTATCATCATACAATAAATCATCAAAGCATCATAAAGCATGCAAAACGGACTTCCGCCACCGGAATCCAACGATGCGAATCCTCACGATCCCATCAACACAATACAAGGTAATCCAGCGATCCAGCGCCCTCAGCATAGATCCCCATGATGATCCCGTCGGACCAACGCATGGTGGAAAACCCGTCCAACGATCCAGCGCCCTCAGCATAGATCCCCATGATGATCCCGTCGGACCAACGCATGGTGGACATTCGATCCAGCGCCCTCAGCATAGATCCTCATGACCCCCTCGGATCATTTATACCATAATCAATCAATTATGCATACACATATGCATTTCAATATGTTCATCAATACGAACAAACAACAACGAATATCACTATAATTTCCCGAAATACATCTCATATTCAACAATATGAACAAAACCACAAGCATGATAAATCGAACTCGACATATGAGACTTGCCTCAAAAATGGCAAGGACGAAACACCTCGATGATCTCAACACACTCGAAGGCCGCCTCCTTCGATCAACGTAACGAGCTCGAACCTTAACAAAAGGAATGATATACAAATCATCTCAAGTCGAACGATGGCCTAACAATTCGGTCTACGGCTGAAAAGCTCAAAATAAACAATCTGCCTGGACTGCTTAGCGTGCGCTACGTACTCTACGTAACGTGCGCTAAGCAGGCCTGTTAGTGTACGCTATCGTGTAATACTAGCGTGCGCTAGTTACGAACTGATAGTTTGAACCGGCCGATACATAACGTACGCTACGTACGTTTTGTACGTTAACTGAACCCCGATAGCGCACGTTAACTCACATATGTTAGCGTGCGCTAACGTTGCATGGCAGAATACTGCTAACGGAAAAACTAGGTTGAAAGGTGGTGAATTCATGAATTCTATGTTGATACAACAAGTCATCCTCAAGTATGTCATGCTAAAAAAAAGGTTTGTGGAAGTTCCATGATCATGAGGTACAACTTATACGGATAATCATCTCAACAACATATCTTTTCTAAGATCTTCACGAAATATACCAAGTTCCGATTATTTCAAGTCCCAAAACATATGATTCCTTACGTAAAACATACGAACTAGGAAATCTCCGATTACTGATCATAAATCGATTTGAAAACGCTTAGGAGTCCACAAACTGAGATGGTTCAAAGGTTCATACGATAAATAGTGCCGATACGTTAAAAGTATCCTTCTAACATATGATGACCGATCATAAACGAAATAACTGGCTAACAAAACATGATCAGACGTCCTTAAAAACATTACTAACATCGGTGAAGAATCACCTACCTCAAAGTAGTGAAGAACACGGAGGAGAATGAAGCAATCCAACACCGAAAGCTTGAACACCAATCTCCAATGATATACGATCTTCAATCACGAACTAGGATGTTGATATGAAGTGTTTGGGGTGAAGGAAGTTATGTTCTAAGTGTAGGAATTGTAATGAGAGTAGAGAGAATCAAATCACGAATAGATCTTTGTCCTATTTATAATAAATGGCTATTAGCGCGCGCTAGACTGCTCGTAGCGTGCGCTAACGGCTCACGCCTAAATCAGACTCGGCACTTAGCGTGCGCTACGCATATACCCGTAGCGTGCGCTAAGGCGTTGACTCGCTTTTCCCAAAGCCGCCTGTACATCCGACACGATCCGACAGGGGTCCCCCGGCCAGATCTCACCTACCGCACGTCTCAATCAAATTGACCACGCATAGCGTGCGCTAAAGACCCTCAGTAGCGTGCGCTATGAATCCACGTTAGCGCACGCTAAACATATCCGGTAGCGTGCGCTAGATGCGCAGATTTACCATCTTTAAATCACAACCACGAATTTAAATGCTCGACAACATGGGATTATGAAATACGGAAAATAGTACTCAGACAAAAGTACAATTATTACAATATCACAAGTTCCAATTACATAGAAATCTCGGGTATTACAATTACGATACCTATACTATTCTTTGAGATTTTCAGGGTAGTATTGATTAAGTTTAACACTATGGCTTTGCACGATCATTCACGATTCTTTTTATTTGAAAATTGATTTTTGCTTGAGGACAAGAAAAGGCTCAAGTTTGGGGGTATTTGTTAGGCGTATTTTTATGCGCTTATTTATCATTATTTTATATCCGTCTTGAGCCTAAATCAGCATAAATGAGCTTTTAATGCACTATTCTTATATGTTTTGCAGGAAATTGGAGTTCGGAAGCTCGAACGACGAAAAACGGGCGAAAACGGCAATTTTGGCACTGGGCCGCAGACAAGACAAGTGAGCCGCGCACACGAAGACACCCAATGAGCCCCGAGTGGATCAGACTATGAGCCGCGGCATGCCTTAAGTGAGCCGCGGCCCAGAGGAAAATGCGCCTGTGCATCTCACCGAGCAGGGGCCGCGGCACAGATTAAGTGAGTCGCGGCCCACCGGGCGGTTTTGCTGAATATTCCGCGTTCCTGGGCCGTTTTTTGAGCCTATTCCCAACTCAATTCCCGGACGTATTTTAGAGGCCGAGGACGGCTATAAATAAGCATTGAAGGTCAGAAAGAGATCCATCCAGGAGAGATCGATCGATAGACGTCGCGGGACAGAAGAACACAAGAGGAGGAGATTTGTGGGAGACGACAAGACCACAGATCCCTACAGTTTTTCTTAGTTTCTCCGTATCTTAGTTTCTAGATCTGTTTGAGTAGGGTTGTGATTGTAGCCGATTACATGACGGTTTGATTTATTTATTATTATTTCAATTCATTCGTTATTCTATTGAATTGGATTTTTCTCATTGTCCTTAATGCTTTTTAATTGTCTGGCCAACAGTTGAATTGTTTTGAATGTCTTTATGGATTCGGGAGATGAAATTTAGGCATAGTTCTTGTGAGAATAATCATGATTTTCGTAAGATAGGGATATACTCATGGGAATTGTGAAGCCTATTTATTGTGGGGATTCTTGAACGGTTTTAGCTATTAATTATCTAATTCAAATAGGGATATATTGAGTTAATAATTCGTAGTATTTTCTATCGACCTTGGGAAAGGCTTTAGAATAATTTAGGAATTCCTGGCTTACATTCAATTGAATAAAAGTGAATTGAATTGAATAAAAATCATTCCTGATTGTTTGAGGTGAAAATCATAATCTTACACCCTTATTATTATTATTATTATTATTATTATTATTTATTTTTCTGCAATTAGTTTAGTAATAAATTCTATAAAATTGTTCTTCAAATAAAATTACGAGTCGACTATATTTTGGTACTTAGTGAAATCAGTCCTCGAGGGAACGATATCTTACTCATCACTTTATTACTTGTTGACACCGTGCACTTGCGGCATAGTGTGAGGGATTTTCTCACAACATATTTTTGGCGCCGTTGCCGGGGACTGATTTTTTTTCGCTAATATCAATACCAAGCGACTCTAATTTTAATTTGAAGTTTTTTTTTAGTCTCTATATTTTTATTTTTTCATTATGTTTTCCTTTGATTATCGTGACCCTTGGCATTTCATAAATTTCGATGTTCTTAATAATTTGCCAAATAGGGTCATTAAACCCCCCCCCCCCCCCCCCCAAAACAAAAGACCATGCTTGAACATTGTGTAGACGTTCTCGAAAATCCTGATGGTACGCCTCTTGAGCGAGAATGTGCACATCGTGGTCTTGAGATTCACTATGGTTATTTTCCAGTTCATCTATTTAGTAGTGAAGTAGAGGGGGAGGTTGAGAAGAAAGACATGTTGAGTTTTAGGGTCGATCCCCCAGCACCTGATGTAACACCCCCAGATTTAACCGGAAATTATTACAGCGTCGTGGGCCCCGAGATGGAACCCACAAGGCTAAAAGAAATTTTCGCAAACATTTACAAATGCCCAAGAGGCCAACGACGGTACTATCTTCAAAAATTCACAAAGACTTATAAAATCCATTTATCAAAAACCGTCGTAAAAACTCATTTGAAATCGCAAGGCCAAACAGCCGACACTCAAAAATTTAGAAAACGATTTCCAAGGTAACCTCAGTTACTAGATACCAAAAGAGCATTTCAAAATACTCACGCAGCGGAAAAAGACCAACCAAGAAGATACTCTAGCAGCGGAATACAAGAACCAATTGAGAAACTCAATGCACACAACCTGTCCTAGCCAGTATCCTCCGGGAAGCTCATCTCTTCACGACCGCTACAAGCTCGATACTCCGAGAACCTAAAAAGAAATCCCACGACGGGGTCAGCCATAATATCCAACAATGATATCAATCACATCACATCAATAATACATA
This sequence comes from Orobanche coerulescens, assembly GCA_033398695.1. NCBI lineage: Eukaryota > Viridiplantae > Streptophyta > Magnoliopsida > Lamiales > Orobanchaceae > Orobanche > Orobanche coerulescens. Next base: position 97,711,227 of record CM065818.1, on the reverse strand, counting down.
CCAATGAGAATACAGAATAAGAATACGACCCATGTAATCTTACCGCCATAACTTTACTTACTCAAGTAATTCTCATCAGAATAACCATTATCACATTTTACATCCTGTACTCGATTAACCAATAAACTCGAACATAATATCTGTATTATACCTCAAACAATACTCAAGATCCTCAAACTATCATAACCAACTCACGATACGGAAATCTACCATTTCTGACCAATACGATCCATCGAATAATATCATCAAATCCCAAGACGATAACCGATTGTTAACCAAAGACAAGACCAAAGCAAATATGGAACATACCTCGAGATATGATGTGCCACGATAATCATATCAGTCTAATCCGGGATCAGAACAATGCAATACGGATAAGGTCCTAACATAAGACCTACAAATGCATACTCATATGACCGCGTCAATATGATCATAACAATAACAATCATGTATACTCAATGGAAATCCGACGATCCACGCCTCAAGATAGATCCCACGATGATCCTACGATCAACACTAGGTGGATAACCAACAATATACATATTCACAACAACACATGATAAAATCAATTATTCTAATTCACAAGATTCCATCAACAAAATACTGGTAATCCAACGATCCAAGCTTCTCAAAGATAGATCCCCATGATGATCCCATCGAACCAACGCATGGTGGAAAACTCCGTCCAACGATCCGGCCTCAAAGATAGATCCCCATGATGATCGCGTCGAACCAACGCATGGTGGACATTCGATCCAGCGCCCTCAGCATGGATCCTCATAATCCCATCGGATTATTTACACAACATAAACAACACAATATGCATATACATATGCAAATCAACATGTTCATCAACATGAACAACATAACATGCACGATAACATGACAATTTACTAGAACGACTCCATGTTCAACAACATGAAAGAAAATGTACGAGACCAAAATAAATAACACTAAACCATAATCAATATGGAATACTTGCCCCGAGTCCTTCGGGAGCAACCTCGATGTCCAATCATCACCGACGATTATCCTCAATGCTCGGCGATCCAAACGTACGATGAACTATAGATACTCATATCCTCGTCTTTACCATAATGTAACCTAGATATTCGAACATACCAATAACTGAGATAAAGCATATACATTATGATTTACCTCTAATCGAAAGAACGATATGCGATCCGAATACCCAAAGTTCACAATAATAATCATCGCCATATGCATTATAAACGAAATGAAATCAAAACCATTCATTAAATATTATAATCGAGCAAGTAATAACTTGCCTCGATACCGATACGATGATGATGAAGTCGCTACAGTCATAATGCCTTTGTCTACGAGCTCCTCATCCGATCAAAAGAACTACAATGGACATACTCGAAAACGACCTAAATATCCGGATATAATCACCTATCAATAGTCTCAACCTATCAAGAAATCAAATAACACATATCCGATAACAATCAACAACCGATAAAACTAACTAATCGAACTCAACGGTTCAACACAACCTCGAATAAACACAATGTAACCAACCAAGTCAAACCATCACGAATTCATAATCAAAACACAAAATATCGCATCTGTCGCCTACTTAGCGCACGTTAATCGCATAACGTAGCGTGCGATAAGTTGTCGCGTTAGCGTGCGCTTGACTTTAAGCTTAGCGTTCGATAATGCTTTACTGTGGCTTGAATTCCAAACATCGACTCACATCTTGCGACTACGAAACCGAATGAAGGAAGACATAAATCTCCATATCTCTTGAAGATAAACGACCACATAATTATCACCATGATCATGTCAATGTCTATATATCAATAACAACATCAACAATCAAACCGACTCGATAACAAGGATCGTATCATGCTAACTGAATTCAACCTAGTATCATGATTCATCTCATCTATATCAACCAATATAATTACCAAGATTCAGAAATCCTTCTTAGATCGGGTTAAATGAATCAACATCCTTATGGTATGAACAATCTTAACTAACGTCCGAAACTCTTATCAAAATTCCATTGAACATCATCATATGATTATCCAACATGCTCCTTGCATGAAATCATCCAAGAAAAACGAACCACTAACGAAGGAATACGAAGATTACCTAGTTTAGATGAACCAAAAAGAAGAACATTAGAACTCCATCCAAAGAATCATGAACAACTTGAAGAACAAGGCTTGAATCCAAGCTCTCAATCTAATGTTGTTAAAGATTATCATCTCACGGTGTTTGGGAACCTCCAGAACCTCCCAAAGCTCTCTCTATCGACTGAAGGAGAAAGAATGGACTAAATGCATCTCAAAACCCGTCTGTCCCCTTTTTATAAAGTATATTACTAGCGTGCGCTAAACCTTATGTTTAGCGTGCGCAACAGCCTTAGCGTGCGCTACCTGACTTTGTTAGCGTGCGCTATCGAAGCCCAGAGGCTACTCCCTTGCTTCGTAAACTAGCTTACGTACGTAATGCCCATGCATTAACGTACGTAAAACATCCTGCTTAGCGTACGCAAGTCATTTACCTTTAGCGTGCGCTAATACAAGTTGACTTGCTACAGTCTACACCTACCACGAAGATGCTCGTGACCCCACATGCCGAAAGCAACCAATAAAGCCAAGATTCCCTGTTGACCGATATACAGTTAGCGTGCGCTAATCAACATGCATTAGCGTGCGCTAACACTACATTACAACATCCGTTGACTTATCAGAACGTGCGCCGAAAGTGGCCTGGTCCACGCGTAGATTCCTTCCGATCGGACTGCATTAGCGTGCGTTATCTTATATCCGTAGCGTGCGCTAAACCTGCACGATAGCGTGCGCTACTCATGATTATTAGCGTGCGCTAATAGTGTTACACTTAGCCAATTTCAGCTATTCTTGTCCAACGTCTCGACATATCAAAAACGAACATAAGACACAGTGAACACAAACACTGAATCCAATAATATTCTTAAATACAATTGTCGACCAAATACAACAATTATACCAATACTGACATCTCAGTCCTTCATTATTTTATCCATACTGCATGCATTCCACGCTGTACAACATAACTCGGATAAAATAATATTAAACATCGATAGTAGAAATTCGGATATTACATTCTACACCACTTAAAATAAGTTTCGTCCTCGAAACTTGCAATCCGTCATAAAACAAACAAACATACCGTTCAACCCAAAATATCCCAAAACCATCACGACAATGATCAATCATCATCACTATAGAATAACCACAACAACATACTTACCAATGCGCAAAGTCGAGGATCTCCTGAGATACTAGCTAGTGACCTCACTGTAAAGTCTCAATACACTTTACAATCACAATTCCTTGAGTCTCAACAAAATATATCACCTTCGGATGAAGCAATCTGCCCAAATCAAATTCTGTCTGCCTGATTCCATAATCAAGTCCCAATTCCGATAAGATGAATAATACACAATACATCTGCGAAACAACTGCCCAAAACAACGATACGAATCCCGAAACATTGACACAAAATCCGAACGCTCAGATGATCACCAACAATGATCAACAATCAACCGAATTTATCATCGACATGATAAATTCCAATATGACCTACCAGAGGTCAAAACACAATCGAGAATATCATCAACGTGATAAACTCCAACACGATCAACACAGAACCACATAAACAAATATACGAAAGAATAACATTCTCAAAATGACACACCAATCACATACAGTGTATCTCAATAAACATACCCGTCTGGTGAGCATATCCCTCGGCGTACGAACAACCAATCACAACCCGTCGAACATATAAAAATTATACATGGAGTGGGAACAACCAATCGATACTCAAAACAACCAGCATGAGGTCAACAACCCCAAATCTGCACTTACAAAGAAATCATTCGAAGATCACTATGGTAAAGTCGAGCTACTACCATACCAAAGTTCGGATCTCTATTCATCGTACCATAGGAATGTCATAACCAGTTCATGAGTCACACTCGCAACTTCACTATGTTATGTACTATGCACCAAATGCGTATGTATATCAATCATACTTTCAAAACCAGTTTGAAATCATATAGTCTCGTCAAGAAGACAATTTTTTTGAAAATTCTTTCAAGAGTTTGAAAATTCAAAACATAAATTTTCGTAAGACCACGAAATCAATTTTAAAAATTAAATCGGCTCACTGGTGCCAAGTTCTCGATCAAAATTCTTTTCGAATATGCACGATTAAATAAAATGGAATTTATGAAAATGCTTGTGCATATTCGTACTCCTGTATACCACTTCGGCTCGTCACCAATATCCACTGATATTTCATCGGGAAACCACACGATAGAGTTCCAAAATCTCAAATATAAACTCCGACTAAAAACTCCTTTCCACATATGACTCGCAACGTCAGTCATTAACCCATCCTGGATCACCTTAAATATGATATGACAAAATATTGAAACGAATCAATACAGCGAAAGACTTCCCGAGAAGTTTCATTTGAACAAGTAAACCAAAGCCTCGAAAGGCGGAAATAACATAAGTAAACGATTGGTAAAGTGTTTTACAGATCTCGGGAGTTTTAGAAAACAAGAAAAAAAAAACCTTTTGAAACATTAGGGTCTCAGCCCGTATCTCGTTCCACATTAGAAGAATTTTAAAAAGTAGAAAACTCTTTTCGGACTCCAAGTCCTGAGTTACAAAACTATTTCAAAATCTATTGGGTCTCGGCCCAAAAATCATTTTCCGTAAAACATCCGTAAAACATTCATTTTGAAAAGTATTATTTTCAAATGCTCAAAAGTAGTTTCATATATCACAAAATGAATTTACATGCTACATGTTCTTCTCAACCATGGACAATATTTCTCCCCAAATGCACAATTCCGTTCCAAAATCTAACCAACATACTGATTTCCAAAATCATAGTTTCTCAAGATCATCAATCCTGTCCCACTCTGACATCTCATACTGTAACGCATGATATCTGCTGAATCTCAAAACATATCAACATAGAACGGCAATAAATCTCAATGAAATTCAAAAATCCAAATACTTACAGATCGTGAAGCCGACGATTCCCCGTGATACTGGCACATGTCTCGACTCTAGAAAATACTCGACATGGATATTTTCAAAACACACGTTTGCCAAATCAGTTCGACTCAAGAACACAATACATCTCATTCCAAAGAATCTCGTTAATGCCATTTGGAAAAGTTATAACAAGCCTAGTACGATACTGGCAAATCACATCACGCACAAGCCTGAGCGAACAATAAAAACTCACGGCTCTAATATTCGTCAATCGACAACTCGAATGACGTGACAAAAACATGACCCAACTCGACCCAAATGCCTAGGTTTTCTCAACCTAAGCTCCGATACCATATTCTGTAACACCCCCAGATTTAACCGGAAATTATTACAGCGCCGTGGGCCCCGAGATGGAACCCACAAGGCTAAAAGAAATTTTCGCAAACATTTACAAATGCCCAAGAGGCCAACGACGGTACTATCTTCAAAAATTCACAAAGACTTATAAAATCCATTTATCAAAAACCGTCGTAAAAACTCATTTGAAATCGCAAGGCCAAACAGCCGACACTCAAAAGTTTAGAAAACAATTTCCAAGGTAACCTCAGTTACTAGATACCAAAAGAGCATTTCAAAATACTCACGCAGCGGAAAAAGACCAACCAAGAAGATACTCTAGCAGCGGAATACAAGAACCAATCGAGAAACTCAATGCACACAACATGTCCTAGCGAGTATCCTCCGGGAAGCTCATCTCTTCACGACCGCTACAAGCTCGATACTCCGAGAACCTAAAAAGAAATCCCACGACGGGGTCAGCCATAATATCCAACAATGATATCAATCACATCACATCAATAATACATACCAATGAGAATACAGAATAAGAATACGACCCATGTAATCTTACCGCCATAACTTTACTTACTCAAGTAATTCTCATCAGAATAACCATTATCACATTTTACATCCTGTACTCGATTAACCAATAAACTCGAACATAATATCTGTATTGTACCTCAAACAATACTCAAGATCCTCAAACTATCATAACCAACTCACGATACGGAAATCTACCATTTCTGACCAATACGATCCATCGAATAATATCATCAAATCCCAAGACGATAACCGATTGTCCACCAAAGACAAGACCAAAGCAAATATGGAACATACCTCGAGATATGATGTGCCACGATAATCATATCACCAATCCGGATCAGAACAATGCAATACGGATAAGGTCCTAACATAAGGCCTACAAATGCATACTCATATGACCGCGTCAATATGATCATAACAATAACAATCATGTATACTCAATGGAAATCCGACGATCCAGCGCCCTCAGGATAGATCCCACGATGATCCTACAGATCAACACGAGGTGGATAACCAACAATATACATATGCACAACAACACATGATAAAATCAATGATGCGAATTCACAAGATTCCATCAACACAATCTTTAGTAATCCAACGATCCGGCGCCTCAAAGATAGATCCCCATGATGATCCCCGAACCAACGCATGGTGGAAAACTCCCAATGATCCAGCCCTCAAAGATAGATCCCCATGATGATCCCGTCGAACCAACGCATGGTGGACATTCGATCCAGCGCCCTCAGCATGGATCCTCATAATCCCATCGGATTATTTACACAACATAAACAACACAATATGCATACACATATGCAAATCAACATGTTCATCAACATGAACAACATAACATGCACGATAACATGACAATTTATCGGGACGACTCCATGTTCAACAACATGAAAGAAAATGTACGAGACCAAAATAAATAACACTAAACCATAACCAATATGGAATACTTGCCCCGAGTCCTTCGGGAGCAACCTCGATGTCCAATCATCACCGACGATTATCCTCAATGCTCGCGATCCAAACGCACGATGAACTATAGATACTCATATCCTCGTCTTTACCATAATGTAACCTAGATATTCGAACATACCAATAAGCGAGATAAAGCATATACATTATGATTTACCTCCTTAATCGAAAGAACGATATGCGATCCGAATACCCAAAGTTCACAATAATAATCATCGCCATATGCATTATAAACGAAATGAAACTGAAACCATTCATTAAATATTATAACGGAGCAAGTAATAACTTGCCTCGATACCGATACGATGATGATGAAGCTGCTACCAGTCATAATGCCTTTGTCTACGAGCTCCTCAGTCCCGATCAAAAGCAATACAATGGATATACTCGAACACGACCGCAATATCCGGTTATAATCACCGATCAATAGTCTCAACCTATCGAAGAAATCAAATAACACATATCCGATAACAATCAACAACCGATAAAACTAACCAATCGAACTCAACGGTTCAACACAACCTCGAATAAACACAGTCAGAACCAACCAAGTCAAACCATCACGAATTCATAATCAAAACACAAAAATACTGCACTGTCTGCCTACTTAGCGCACGTTAAATGCATAACTTAGCGTGCGCTAAGATGTCCCGTTAGCGTGCGCTAGCCAGTAAGCTTAGCGTGCGCTAATGCTTTACAGTGGCATGCATTCCAAACATCGACTCACATATTGCGACTACGAAACCGAATGAAGGAAGACATAAATCTCCATATCTCTTGAAGATAAACGACCACATAATTATCACCATGATCATGTCAATGTCCATATATCAATAACAACATCAACAATCAAACCGACTCGATAACAAGGATCGTATCATGCTAAATCTGGAATTCAACCTAGTATCATGATTCATCTCATCTATATCAACCAATATAATTACCAAGATTCAGAAATCCTTCTTAGATCGGGTTAAATGAATCAACATCCTTATGGTATGAAGAATCTTAACTAACGTCCGAAACTCTTATCAAAATTCCATTGAACATCATCATATGATTATCCAACATGCTCCTTGCATGAAATCATCCAAGAAAAACGAACCACTAATGAAGGAATACGAAGATTACCTGGTTTAGATGAACCAAAAAGAAGAACATTAGAACTCCATCCAAAGAATCATGAACAACTTGAAGAACAAGGCTTGAATCCAATCTCTCAATCTAATGTTGTTAAAGATTATCATCTCACGGTGTTTGGGAACCTCCAGAACCTCCCAAAGCTCTCTCTATCGACTGAAGGAGAAAGAATGGACTAAATGCATCTCAAAACCCGTCTGTCCCCTTTTTATAAAGTATATTAGTAGCGTGCGCTAAACCTTATGTTTAGCGTGCGCAACAGCCTTAGCGTGCGCTACCTGACTTTGTTAGCGTGCGCTATCGAAGCCCAGAGGCTACTGCCTTGCTTCGTAAACTAGCTTACGTACGTAATGCCCATGCATTAACGTACGTAAAACATCCTGCTTAGCGTACGCAAGTCGTTTACCTTTAGCGTGCGCTAATACCAGTTGACTTGCTACAGTCTACACCTACCACGAAGATGCTCGTGACCCCACATGCCGAAATCAACCAATAAAGCCAAGATTCCCTGTTGACCGATATACAGTTAGCGTGCGCTAATCAACATGCATTAGCGTGCGCTAACACTACATTACAACATCCGTTGACTTATCAGAACGTGCGCCGAAAGTGGCCTGGTCCACGCGTAGATTCCTTCCGATCGGACTGCATTAGCGTGCGTTATCTTATATCTGTAGCGTGCGCTAAACCTGCACGATAGCGTGCGCTACTCATGATTATTAGCGTGTGCTAATAGTGTTACACTTAGCCAATTTCAGCTATTCTTGTCCAACGTCTCGACATATCAAAAACGAACATAAGACACACTGAACACAAACACTGAATCCAATAATATTTTTAAATACAATTGTCGACCAAATACAATAATTATACCAATACTGACATCTCAGTCCTTCATTATTTTATCCATACTGTACAGATTCCATGCTGTACAACATAACTCGGATAAAATAATATTAAACATCAGTAGTAGAAATTCCGGATATTACACCTGATAATTACATAAAGTGTGATGAGCCTGTAGAAGAAGTTACCATTGATGATGTTTCAAAAGAAATTTCATTAACTTGTCATCAAACTTCGACTAATAAGGTGAACACTTTTGTGCCAAAAATTTTATTAACGGTGCCACGCATAATTATTCCTAAATCCATAATGGGAGAGATTGACCCCATTACTTGTGATTTTGTTGAGGCTGATTCTTTGAGTTCTAACGAGATTGTTCATGATAAGTCTTTATTATTTACCCATTCGAACTCTGCTTATTTTTTCGTGCCTTACAATCATTATATTCTTCCATCATTTTTTATTGTCCGCATAATTATTCTTACTCATTATTTTTTTGCAACCGGGCACGAACCAAAGCCTCCCTTATGGAATAAGAGGCGTATAGATTGCAAGAAGAGTGGGCATTTGGCAATCTCCCTAAAAAGAAGCCACGTTAAATGTTTTTGCCACGTCGTGCTCAAGACGTAAAATAGAGCACTTGATTGGAGGCACCCATCATTTTTACTTGCTTTCTAGTTAGTTGTTTTTATTTAATTTTTCGTTAATAATTTTTTCTTTGTTTTGTTATTTCATTTGGATTCGTGTATTCTTGTTGGCCCTTATTTCTCTAATATTTTTATATAACCCCAATGAGTTATTATTCTTCATATTCTAGTCTTTCTTGATTTAATGTCTATTGTTATTTCATGACTAGAGACTAAGTTTGGGGGAAGCTGGTGATGTTGGGCATTACTTGAAGGATTGACAGACGATTCCACTTAGACATGTGTTGGCGTTCAAGAAGACATTTGGAATAAGTTTCACTTTTCCTTGTCTCTTTTACTTTCACATGAGTTTTATTGTTGATGATTCTATGTGTAGTGGAATAAGTTGAAGCATGCGATAATTTTCTTAAATTTTCTTGGTTATAAATTGCGATTTCATCATTGCTTTATTTTTCTTGCATGCTGTTGGTGGTTTTTGCAAACATGAATTTTTCGTGAATTTTTCGTGCTTCCGAGTGTAAGATTGATGTTACGATACTGATGTAACACCCCCAAATCCCATTAGGTTATTACAGTGCCGTGGACCCCACATTAGGTGATCCACCAGGCGAACACGACTAAAATACAACAAACTGACCAAAATCGGAAATCACAGACCCTACTATGACGTCCGACATACTATTCCGATATGGAATTTCAACGACAAGAATGGGCCTATATGGCCAAAATAAAAATACAACAACATCCCCGAGCCTTTATCGAATAATACAAAACGACAACGACTGAACAAAAATGGAGTACTCCAACTGTCTGACCAACATGAACACCAAAATATCTCGGACTAGTATCGCTCGAATGCCTCGTCGCCATCGTCATGCCCCTGTGTCTCAACTCTCTCCTCGCAAGTACCTAAAACATGAAAACATGTTCCGCCCCGACGGGGTCAGTCATCCAGAATAATGAATATCAAAGACATGCACAACATGATATGCATCCAAAGGCAGAATAAACAGTACAACAATGGTAGTACGAGATGCTCACAAACCAAAGTAAGAATCGAGCATTCGTGGAATACTATGCCCATGGCATACGATCAATATCTGCTCAATAGGTTAGAACATAAGTGCCCAACGGCGAATCATCAATATAGAACACAACAATACATTACCCGAAGGTAAATCAAACCAACGCTGAAATAAATAAGGATCACAATGCCCGAAGGCTCCAACGGAAATACCGATACATCACAATGGCCTGAAAGCCCTCAGCCGAAGCTGCCAAAATATCACGATGGCCTGAAAGCCGAACAGCCCGAAGCTGTAAATCATCACAATACAGATCTCAAAGAAACAAACCTGATTGTCGAACATACCCCTCGGGCGTATGAACGCTTAATCACAAAACGTCGAACACATTCACACATTTAAATGGACTATGAACGAACAAAATTGTATGGCTCAATGATGGACATCACAGTACGCCCGATCCGGAAATGTGTCCGTGCACATGTCCACCCCGTATACGGAATCCAGAAATATATGTGGGACAATGTACCTAATTAGCCTCACGAACTACGTCTCATGTGCACGGTCCAATGCGGAAACATCCACGCATGACCATCGTGTGCCTGGCTAAAAATCCTACACAATAACCAATCGGAACGCAGATATGATTCCGGATATGTCACGACACAACATGACAACGAAACTCAAAGGATAACACATCCAATACGGATCATACGACTCACCAAGTGAACGATGACACACGAATAATGAAAGATCGACACGACCAACGATATTGAAAACAACCATCCTGGGATCAAAATCCCTAAGGACCGATTAACACGAGCAACAATCACAACACAACAATTCGGGAATCCTCAATCCTCAACGATTAGAAAATTTCCGAGTTCACAAGAATAATAGTGTGTTGCCTTGAGTCGGCCAACACGACAATAAAAATTTAACGGATGGGAACTATCCTCGACAGTCCCAATTCAATACTTCGATTACCGTAGAACGGCCAATCGATAACAACGATACAACGGATGAGAATATTTTTGACAACGGATGGAAATTATATTTGATAATCCCAATTCAATATATCGATTACCTTTAGAGCGGACAATCGATAATAATTATACAACGGATGGGAATCATCTTTGATAATCCCAATTCAATATATCGATTACCTTTAGAGCGGACAATCGATAATAATTATATAACGGATGGGAATTATCTTTTTGACAACGGATGGGAATTATCTTTGATAATCCCAATTCAATATATCGATTACCTTTAGAGCGGACAATCGATAATAATTATACAACGGATGGGAATTATCTTTTTGACAACGGATGGGAATTATCTTTGATAATCCCAATTCAATATATCGATTAACTTCAGAACGGTTAACCGATAACAATTATACAATGGATGTCTCGGCACCTTTAATCGGTTACTGATAACGAAGATGATAATCGAATACGTCAATGCCTTCAATCGGCCAAAACGACATCAATAGAAAAACACTGATATCAATAACGAAGATTCCCAAAAAATATCTTGATGGAACATCAATCAATAACAACAATCGATACGTCGATGCCGCGAACCGGCTATCAACAACAATATCTCAAAGGAACATCAATCAATAATAATAATCGATATGTCGATACCGCGAACCGGCTATCGACAAATATATTACCAACAAGTATCGCAATGCCTTAAATCGGCCATTTACGAACAACAATAATATTTGGCATAATTTGCCGAAGGGTATCGTATCAAACAATCCCCTGATATCAACAAAATCATAAAGAGACCAAGTCTCGAAATGATACACACATTCATACACATACATGATAACATTAATCTCATTGACCAGTACAAGTATAAAACTTGCCTCAAACCGAAGGCGAGAAAGTCCTTCCACGATCAACGTCCTACCACGAATCGATCAACGACGTCCTCCGACAATCACAAGCACTCGAACAACCTTGAATGAAATACAATTCATTCGATAACACGATATCGACCGAAAACAATATAATAGATAACTCCGATTCCAACACGAACACATACTATACTCGTATTTATCCGTATACACACACACATATATATAATATACATACATCACATATATATATATACAACTCACAATATCTATATATATATATATATAAATATATATATATATATACTCACTGCATAATATATATATACAACACACACACACCGCACGTCATATATATATATATATATATATATATATTTACACCACACTTCACAATTTATATATATATATATATATATATGTACAACACACACCACTGCACACTATATATATATATATACATAGTACACCACACACACAATATATATATATATAACACAACTTTATATATTATATATATATACACAGAACACACACCAAACACACACACACACACACACACACATATATATATATATATATATAACAGTACACACCATTCACACACATATATATATATATATATACATACCTGTACACACACAACACACAACACACAACACAAAGACTTACCCGGAAAAATCGATCGGCCGGGCAACCTTCGCCGGAATCCGGTCAGAAAACAACTCTCCTGCTGGAACTCGGCCGCCGGAAAAACTGACCCGCCGGACTTCGTCCAACTCCAGCCCATTTCCGTCCATGGCCGGTTTTCACCATCTCCGCCTGCAACTCCTCGCCGGAAGTATGTCAAACCTCCATTCCGTCGTCCGTTCCGGATAAAAACCACCTCCGGTCGCCGGAAACAATGGAACCGCATCCATGGCCGGAGACCATGAAGAGCGCCGGTGCCTGAGCTCCGTCTCGCCGGAAATCAGAACAGCTCGACCGGATTTGCAGCCTTCCGATTTGGAAATTCCGACCAGGCCGCCGCCGAGCTCCGGTCGTGAGCCGCCTGCCGTCGCCGAACTTCAGTCATCGCCGGACACGTCAGTCCTACCTCCGGTCATCAACTCCAGTCCGTCGCCGGAAAATGGAGAAGCCGGCCGCCCGTCCTCAAGCTTTACCTCGTCGGAAGAAAGAAAAAAAAAAGACAAGGGCGCAGAGAAGAGAGGGAACGAGAGAGAGAGGACAAGAGAGAGAGAAGATGATATAGTGAAGGGAAGGAGAGAAAGGTAAGCTGCGGGGATAATATATATATATATATAGATATATACATAACATGAATAATCACGTGAGGGAGAGAATCACAAGTTGACAACATATATATATATATATATATAAATGATACCTCAAAGATACCCTCGCCCCGAAAGTTGACCACGAGGAAGGTTCCCACCACCTACCACGCATTACGTACATAACTTCAGGGTGTAACGTACGTAATCGCAACAAAGTAGCGTACGTAATGCTACATAGGTAGCGTACGCTATGGCTATAAACTTAGCCAAAATTCCAAACTCGCCAAACAACAACCAAACGACGAAACCAAACCGTCGACCAGAATAAATATTTCGATCCCGAAATATTCTAATACAATATACATTGTATCGGTCCAAACAACAATACTTGTACAATTCCAACTGAATACGTACAACTCAACAGTAACACGAAAAAAAAAAAAATTACCCCCGGATATTACATACTCCCCCCCTTAAAAAGAGTTTCGTCCCCGAAACTCAGGGCGCACAAGTTGGGGCACGGACTATCCATCAGGATAAGAAAACAACATCTCCAGGAATACTCCTCAATACGAGCAATTCTGCCTGAGCAACTGGGCCGACCCCACGGGTCCCCACGTCTCCTCTACCTGAACAAGGCGAAAAAAAAATCAAGTGATAAAGACACTCAACCAAGTGTGAGATTAGCCGAATCATGACTCTCCTGCTAGAGACCAGCTAGGAAGTCGTACTAACCGCATGACTAGTAACACTGGCGTACACGTACCGCGAATACCGCCCATTGTACATGTCTACGATCATCGGTGTACACTTCCCCGTTCTCGTCAGCATCGAACGCCCATGTAAACACGGACTCGCACCACAAAAGAAAATAACAATGCACGAATAATCCTCGGGACCATATCAATCGCGCACCCAAGTCCTCACGACTTGATGTCTCGAATCACAATGAACGATTACCCAGATCATCACAAAAATCTTGGGTACAGGACCAAAAGAAAAGAAAATCACATCAAATGACTCAAGTGTCAAGATTCTCAGATACAATGATAACAAGATAGATCAATAATAAATGGTTCACAACCGCAATATTAAAATACAGACCGAGTCAAACATCAATCCGAGAGACAACAAAAATACAAATCAAGGCTACATCTCAAATGTACCCGGAATCAACATCCTCCAGATCATCGAGTTCCTCGATCCCATCGACTCGAGGAAAACCCAAATCTGAACTCGATACTCCCGCTCGGGTGTCCATACCTCTGGCTCCCGAAGCCCGATATGACCCCTTGGAAGAAGTACGAACTGAAGCAACAAAATCTCTCGAGGCCCGTGAGCTCTCTCGAGATTTACTGGCACTAGAACTCCTGCAGTATTCTGAAGGTGTCCCTGCCTCCCACACAGAAAATAAATAATAGCTGGCATCGTACATCAAGTACTCACATGCCCCGCTGAATCACAATTAAAACAAACAACAGTCGAACTCGTCGCCTGAGAAGAAAATGCTTTCCCAGTACGAAGCCGACTAGGAAATGACCTCTTGGACGTCGGAGCTCGATGTCCCTCTGAACGAATCGGCATCCAAGTCCTCTCACCAGAAGAAACTGAAGGATCCTTCTGAGTAAGCTCCTTGATCGAAAGCTCTGCTCCAAGAGCCTTCTCTATGAATTCGCCAAGTGAGTTACAATTGTGATTGAACAACTGTATCCTCAACTGCGGGTTCAACCTCTTGTTAAAATACTTGATCTTATCCGCCTCAGTACGGATAACAGATGAAGTAAACTGAAGAAGTCCTTGAAACTTCTCAGCAATAACAATAACACCCTCGTTCTCGACGGATTCGGGGTTCAAAACCTCCGACAACTTGGCTTCACGAAGTGGAGCCGGATAATACCTCTCTAACATGAGAGTCTTGAACTCGATCCAAACACAATCACGATCGGTGGGTTATCGAGCACGACTCCGAAAATGATTCGCCAGCCACCAAAGTATTGGTACGAGGTTTCGGGTTTTGGCCCACTCTGCGGCCTCTACCCCCTCTGTTACGTCCTCTTTCCAGACTGAAAGAATAACGTTCAATCATGACCACAGCTCAAATACGCCTCAACGGCCAGAATGCTAGGTCAACGCAAAACACGAGTATACATACTCAACAGATAAAGGATCACATCGATCGCGCTAATCATAGCCGATACAGAGTCCACATGCTCCAAAGCAAATAATCATAAATAAATCGCACCCGATCGTCACATACAAGTGTCAACAAAACAGGTTTAATCAATGACATAATGAATGTATGCACATAAAAGAGAATAGAGTCCTTACACAGGTCATACGAAGCTTCTAGGTCTTGCGATACTAGTCTTCACTGACGACGACTCGATGACGGAATGACTCATACAGTCGTCCAACTATCACGACTCACAAAACCCGACTGTCCAGATTGTCATAACCTGACAGCCCCGCTACTACCGCCTTAGTAGAGCCACATAACACACAAGTCAGGGTATCTCACAACCCAACGTCTCCGATACCATCTTCTGTAACACCCCCAAATCCCATTGGGTTATTACAATGCCGTGGACCCCACATCAGGTGATCCACCAGGCGAACACAACTAAAATACAACAAACTGACCAAAATGGGAAATCACAGACCCTACTATGACGTCCGACATACTATTCCGATATGGAATTTCAACGACAAGAATGGGCCTACATGGCCAAAATAAAAATACAACAACATCCCCGAGCCTTGCTCGGATAATACAAAACGACAACGACTGAACAAAAATGGAGTACTCCAACTGTCTGACCAACATGAACACCAAAATATCTCGGACTAGTATCGCTCGAATGCCTCGTCGCCATCGTCATGCCCCTGTGTCTCAACTCTCTCCTCGCAAGTACCTAAAACATGAAAACATGTTCCGCCCCCACGGGGTCAGTCATCCAGAATAATGAATATCAAATACATGCACAACATGATATGCATCCAAAGGCAGAATAAACAGTACAACAATGGTAGTACGAGATGCTCACAAACCAAAGTAAGAATCGAGCATTCGTGGAATACTATGCCCATGGCATACGATCAATACCTGCTCAATAGGTTAGAACATAAGTGCCCAACGGCGAATCATCAATATAGAACACAACAATACATTACCCGAAGGTAAATCAAACCAACGCTGAAATAAATAAGGATCACAATGCCCGAAGGCTCCAACGGAAATACCGATACATCACAATGGCCTGAAATCCCTGAGCCGAAGCTGCCAAAATATCACGATGGCCTGAAAGCCGAACAGCCCGAAGCTGTAAATCATCACAATACAGATCTCAAAGAAACAAACCTGACTATCGAACATACCCCTTGAGCGTATGAACGCTTAATCACAAAACGTCGAACACATCCACACATTTAAATGGACTATGAACGAACAAAATTGTATGGCTCAATGATGGACATCACAGTACGCCCGATCCGGAAATGTGTCCGTGCACATGTCCACCCTGTATACGGAATCCAGAAATATACGTGGGACAATGTACCTAATTAGCCTCACGAACTACGTCTCGTGTGCACGGTCCAATGCGGAAACATCCACGCATGACCATCATGTGCCTGGCTAAAAATCCTACACAATAACCAATCGGAACGCAGATATGATTCCGGATATGTCACGACACAACATGACAACGAAACTCAAAGGATAACACATCCAATACGGATCATACGACTCACCAAGTGAATGATGACACACGAATAATGAAAGATCGACACGACCAATGATATTGAAAACAACCATCCTGGGATCAAAATCCCTAAGGACCGATTAACACGAGCAACAATCACAACACAACAATTCGGGAATCCTCAATCCTCAACGATTACAAAATTACCGAGTTCACAAGAATAATAGTGTGCTGCCTTGAGTCGGCCAACACGACAATAACAATTTGACGGATGGGAACTATCCTCGACAGTCCCAATTCAATACTTCGATTACCGTAGAATGGCCAATCGATAACAACGATACAACGGATGAGAATATTTTTGACAACGGATGGAAATTATATTTGATAATCCCAATTCAATATATCGATTAGCTTTAGAGCGGACAATCGATAATAATTATACAACGGATGGGAATCATCTTTGATAATCCCAATTCAATATATCGATTACCTTTAGAGCGGACAATCGATAATAATTATATAACGGATGGGAATTATCTTTTTGACAACGGATGGGAATTATCTTTGATAATCCCATTTCAATATATCGATTACCTTTAGAGCGGACAATCGATAATAATTATACAACGGATGGGAATTATCTTTTTGACAACGGATGGGAATTATCTTTGATAATCCCAATTCAATATATCGATTACCTTCAGAACGGTTAACCGATAACAATTATACAATGGATGTCTCGGCACCTTTAATCGGTTACCGATAACGAAGATGATAATCGAATACGTCAATGCCTTCAATCGGCCAAAACGACATCAATAGAAAAACACTGATATCAATAACGACGATTCCCAAAAAATATCTTGATGGAACATCAATCAATAACAACAATCGATACGTCGATGCCGCGAACCGGCTATCAACAATAATATCTCAAAGGAACATCAATCAATAATAACAATCGATATGTCGATACCGCGAACCGGATATCGACAAATATATTACCAACAAGTATCGCAATGCCTTAAATCGGCCATTTACGAAAAACAATAATATTTGGTATAATTTTCCGAAGGGTATCGTATCAAACAATCCCCTGATATCAACAAAATCATAAAGAGACCAAGTCTCGAAATGATACACACATTCATACACATACATGATAACATTAATCTCATTGACCAGTACAAGTATAAAACTTGCCTCAAACCGAAGGCGAGAAAGTCCTTCCACGATCAACGTCCTACCACGAATCGATCAACGGCGTCCTCCGACAATCACAAGCACTCGAACAACCTTGAATGAAATATAATTCATTCGATAACACGATATCGACCGAAAACAATATAATAGATAACTCCGATTCCAACACGAACACATACTATACTCGTATTTATCCGTATACACACACATATATATAATATACATACATCACATATATATATACAACTCACAATATCTATATATATATATATATATATATATATACTCACTGCATAATATATATATACAACACACACACACACCGCACATCATATATATATATATACACCACACTTCACAATTTATATATATATATATATATATATATATATATATATGTACAACACACACCACTGCACACTATATATATATACATATTACACCACACACACAATATATATATATAACACAGCTTTATACATTATATATATATATACACAGAACACACACCAAACACATATATATATATATAACAGTACACACCATTCACATACCTGTACACACACAACACACAACACACAACACAAAGACTTACCCGGAAAAATCGATCGGCCGGGCAACCTTCGCCGGAATCCGGTCAGAAAACAACTCTCCTGTTGGAACTCGGCCGCCGGAAAAACTGACCCGCCGGACTTCGTCCAACTCCAGCCATTTCCGTCCATGGCCGGTTTTCACCATCTCCGCTTGCAACTCCTCGCCGGAAGTATGTCAAACCTCCGTTCCGGACAAAAACCACCTCCAGTTGCCGGAAACAATGGAACCGCATCCATGGCCGGAGACCATGAAGAGCGCCGGTGCCTGAGCTCCGTCTCGCCGGAAATCAGAACAGCTCGACCGGATTTGCAGCCTTCCGATTCGGAAATTCCGACCAGGCCGCCGCCGAGCTCCGGTCGTGAGCCGCCTGCCGTCGCCGAACTTCAATTGTCGCCGGAGACGTCAGTCCTACCTCCGGTCGTCAACTCCAGTCCGTCGCCGGAAAATGGAGAAGCCGGCCGCCCGTCCTCAAGCTTTACCTCATTGGAAGAAAGAAAAAAAAAAGACGAGGGCGGAGAGAAGAGAGGGAACGAGAGAGAGAGAGGACAAGAGAGAGAGAAGATGATATAGTGAAGGGAAGGAGAGAAAGGTAAGCTGCGGGGATAATATATATATATATATATACATAACATGAATAATCACGTGAGGGAGAGAATCACAAGTTGACAACATATATATATATATATATATAAAAATGATACCTCAAAGATACCCTCGCCCCGAAAGTTGACCACGAGGAAGGTTCCCACCACCTACCACGCATTACGTACGTAACTTCAGGGCGTAACGTACGTAATCGCAACAAATTAGCGTACGTAATGCTACATAGGTAGCATACGCTATGGCTATAAACTTAGCCAAAATTCCAAACTCGCCAAACAACAACCAAACGACGAAACCAAACCGTCGACCAGAATAAATATTTCGATCCCGAAATATTCTAATACAATATACATTGTATCGGTCCAAACAACAACACTTGTACAATTCCAACTGAATACGTACAACTCAACAGTAACACGAAAAAAAAAAATTACCCCCGGATATTACAACTGATTTCTCTTTGAAGAAACGATTGAGTTTTAGTCGAGTTACAGTCAGCAATATCTGTTTCTGTTGAGTATTCATTTGTAATATCCGGAATTTCTACTACTATTGTTTGATATTATTTTATCCGAGTTATATTGTACAGCGTGGAATCTGTACAGTATGGATAAAATAAATAAAGGACTGAGATGTCAGTATCGGTATAATTGTCGTATTTGGTCGACAGTTGCATTTGAGGATATCGTGTATCAGGTTATCGTACTCTCGATATAGAGTATATCATATAAGAAAGTTATTGGATTCAGTATATGTATTCAGTAAGTGTATATGTGTTTTCAGTATGTCGAGACAGGCGGTAACAGTTGAAATTGGCTAAGTATAGAATACTTAGCGTACGCTAATGTTGAAGACTTACGTACGCTATATTGGTTGTGTTACGTACGTTATGGCTAAAGCATTACGTACGTAACGAGGGAATCGGACAGGACCGAGTCATGGTCGGCAGGTGGGACCCGGTGTCGGCGGCGGATGTGGACAAGCGAGTCAACCCCGGCCATTACGTATGCTACGAGAAGTGTATAACGTACGTTAAATGGAGTTTCACTGTAGCAAGTCAATGTACGTAATGAAGGAAATGTTACGTACGTAATCAATTGGATGAAACTGGTCAGTTAATTTTGGAAATGAGATTACGTACGCTATTAAGGACTCTTAGAGTACGCTAAGTGCATTACGTACGTTAATGTTGGTGGTTAACGTACGTAAAGATCGATGCAGTTTATAAAATGAAAGTTCGTCTTTCATTTCTCCTGATCATTTCACTTCGTTCTTCCGTCCTTCTTCACTTCTAAATGTGTTCTAAACACTTTTAAGTCGATTGTGAGCTTGGAGGCATGGATTAGAAGCTTGGATATGAAGATATCAATGATTCTTGAAGGGTTGGTTGGGTTATTCATGTTCTTGAGGTATGTTGTTGAATTCTTCACTTTGATTTCGTATTTTGGTATTGTTATCCGTATATGATTCGTATGAAGAGGATTAAGATGTTGTTGTTTAGATTCTTGAGGTTATATGAATTATATGTTGAAGGAAGATGGTGATATGATGGTTTATACCTTGAATATGTTGATTATGATTATGAAATCATAGAGTTCTTGATGTTCTTGGTATTATTATCCGTATTTGATCCATATGATGATGATTAGTTAGTTGTTGCTGCAATCCTTGAGGTTATGTAGAGTGTATATTGAAGAATACGATGATTCATGACTTGGATTACGAATTGGAAGATTATCTTCATGTTAAAGGATATCGAATTATGTCGTTGTAATGATTATGAACATGAGTTCGAATCCCTTAGTGTTCTTGAGGAACTTTTGATGAATGTAACATAGCAAGACGATCGTATATTGAATTATCGATATTTTTAGATATGAAGATCGAATATTCTTTGGTTGTAGTGGTAGAATTTGTATGTTCTTAATGAAATACGAATCATGATATCAATTTGGAATTCGAAAAGATTGTGATTGTTCGTCGAATATGATTTCCTTTACGCTCGTACCCGTAATCGCATTGTGGTTGTGGATTCGTAATTGTTTGAATTGGATTATTCGGAATTGTGTTAATCAGGATAATTGTGAAATCGTTGAGTTTATCGATCGATGATATTGATTAGTAATTATCGGATTTCGGTTCATATGATGGATATGAATTCGTAAAATAGTTTGAGTTATACTATTTGCTTTTGTATATGATTGAGGTATCGTTGAATCGTTGAGATGATTTGGTTGGTCGTGTTGGTTGTTAATAGTTATCGGATATATGTTATTTGATTACTTCGATAGGTTGAGATTATTGATCGGTGATTATAACCGGATGTTGCGGTCGTGTTCGAGTACGTTCGTGAATTGCTTCGGTCGGGGCCGAGGAGCTCGTAGACGAAGGCAATGGGATTGGTAGCGGCTTCCTCATCGTCGTATCGGTATCGAGGCAAGTTATTATTTGCTCAGTTTATAATATTTAATGAATGGTTTCAGTTTCATTCGTTTATAATTCGTATAACAATGTTTATAAATCGTAATCACAGGAGAGTTGAGATTATAGGTTGTATTTGAGTTTTGGGAATTAAATCATAATGTATATGATTTACATTCTTGTTGGCATACTTGGTATCGAGGATACATCATGGTATAGACAAAGGCGTGAATTATTTACCATCCGTGACATTTCGGATCGTCGAATATTCAGAATAATGGTTCGTGATGGTCTGGACATCGAGATTGCTCTCGAAGGACTCGGGGCAAGTACTCTAATCATTTTTGTCATTTCATGTCGATCATGTTGTGATACATGCGTGTATCATTGTTGTCATGCATTGTGTATCATTGTTATATGCATTTGTGCATTGTTGTTGTATGTCCACCTCGGGTTGGTCCGACGGGATCATCGGGGGATCTATGCTAGCGTGCGCTGGATCAATGGACGGGTTTTCCACCTTGGGTTGGTCTGACGGGATCATCGTGGGATCTAGGCAGTGAACGCTGGATCATCGGATTACCTACGTGTTGTTATTGTACATATGTATATTATGGGCTTGCCATAAGTATACATTGTCGTTATTGTTGTGATCATATTGACGTTGTCATATGAGTATGCATTTGTAGGTCTTGTGTTAGGGCCATGTCCGTATGTTATGTTGATCTGATCTCGGATTAGACTGACGTGATTCTCATGGTATTTCGTAATCTTGAGGTATGTTCCGTATTTCCTTGGTACTTGTATTTGATGGACAATCGATTATCGTATTGGAATTGTCGATGTTATCCGATGGATTGAATTGGCCAGAGTTGGTATAATTTCCGTATCGCGAGTTATGATAATATTTTGAGAACCTTTAGTATTGTTGAGATACCGTACAGATATTGCGGTATTATTTTAATGTGTTGTTAAGGATACGAATCGTGGATTCTCGTAAAGTTACGATGGTAAGATTACATTGGTCGTATTCTTACTTAGTATTTCCATTGATATGTAATTATTGACGAGATGTGATGATTATCATTGTTGGATATTATGGCTGACCCCGTCGTGGGCTTTCTTTTTAGGTTCTTGGATTATCAAGCTTGTAGCGGTCGTGGAGAGATGAACTTCCCGGAGGATACTGGCAAGGGCATGTATTTGTGTTTTGATTTTCTGATCAGTTGTTGTATTCCGCTGTTAGAGTATTTTAATTGTTTGTCTTTATCCGCTGCGTGAGTATTTTTAAATGGCCTTTTTGGTATCCGGTAACTTAGGTTACTTTGGCAATCATTTTCTAAATCTATTCTGTCGGTACGTGTAAGTGATAGCTTAACGTATGTTTTTAAACTGTTGAGTTTTGGCATTTTGGGCCTTGTGATTTCAAATGAGTTTTTACGACGGTTTAATAAACGAGTTTTATAAATCTTCGAATGTTTTTAATAGATAATACCGTCGTTAGCCTCTTGGGCGTTTGTTAATGTTTGCGAAAATTTCCTTCACCCTTGTGGGTTCCATCTCGGGGCCCACAGCGCTGTAATATTCCCGATCAGATCTGGGGGTGTTATAGAATATGGTATCAGAGCTTAGGTTGTGAAAACCTAGGCAGTCGGGTCGAGTTGGGTCGTGCTTTTGTCGTGTCATTCGAGTTGTCGGTTGACAAGTGTTTGAGCTCTGGGTTGTTGTTGTTCACTCGGGCTTGTGCGTTATGTGATGTACCAGTGTGGTACTGGGATTGTTGTAACTTTTTCAAATGGTGTTAACGTGTTTCTTCAGATAGAGTTTTGTTGTTTTCTCGAGTTGAACTGAGTTTGCAAAATGTGTTTTTTGAAAATATCTGTGTCGAGTATTTTCTTGAGTCGAGACATGTGCCAGTATCACGGGGAATCGTCGGATTCACAATCTGTAAGTATTGGATTTTTGAATTGCATTGAGATTTATTGTCGTTCTAAGTTGATATGTTCTGAGGTTCAGAAAGATATTATGCGTTACAGTATAAGATGACAGAGTTGGGACAGGATTGATGATCTTGAGAAGTTATGATTTTGGAAATCAATATGTCGATTAAGTTTTGGAACGGAGCTATGCATTTGGGAGAAATATTGTGGATTGTTCAGGAGAACATGTAGTCATGTTAGTTCATTTTGAGATATATGAAGCTTTTTGAGCATTTGAAAATGATACTTTTCAAAATGAATGTTTTACGGATGTTTTACCGTAAATGATTTTTGGGCCGAGACCCAATAGATTTTTGAAATTGTTTTATAACTCAGGACTTGGGGTCCGAAAAAAGAGTTTCCTACTTTTTAAACTTCTTGTAATGCGGAACGAGATACGGGCTGAGACCCTAATATTTCAAAAGACTTTTCTGTTTTCTTAAAAACACCCGAGACTTGTAAAACACTTTAGCAATCATTTATCTATGTCGTTCCTGCCTTTCGGGGTTCTGGATTACTTGTTCAAAAGAAACTTCTCGGGAAGTCTTTCGCTGTGTTGATTTGTTTCAATGCATTGTCATAGCATAATTGAGGTGATCCAGGATGGAAAATGATTGACGTTGCGAGTCATATGTGGAAAAGGAGTTTTTAGTTGGAGTTTATATATTGAAAATTTCGGAACTTTATCGTGTGGTTTTCCGATGGGATAGCGAACCGAATTGGTATACAGTAATATGGATGTAGTCCAGCATTTGCATAATTTTCATTTGAAACTTCGAAATCATGTAGAATCGAAGTAAACTATTATTGAATACTTGGTACCAGCGAGCCGATTTAATTTTTTTCGAAAATTGATTTCGTGGACTTACGAAAATTTATGTTTTGAGTTTTGAAATTTTTGAAAGAACTTTCGGAAATTTTTCTTTTGACGAGACTATATCATTTCAAACTGTTTTTGAAAATATGATCGATATAAATACGCATTTAGTGCATAATGCATATCATGATGGAGTTATGAGTGTGACTCACAAACTGGATAAGGCATCAGTACGGTACGATGAATAAAGATTCGAACTTCAGTATGGTAGTTGGTTATCTAGGGATGATCGGTTGATTGATCGGATAAGAAGAATATGCTACAGGATGTAGAATTCATGCACAGGATGTAATTTTGGAATTGTGGGTTTTGTGAAACTGAGACATTGGAGATGGTGACCCCATGCTGGTTGCTTTGAATATTGAGTGGTCGTTCCCACTCCATATAGGATTGGATATGTTCGCCAGTCGGGTATGTTTATTGAGATCTACTATATGTGATCGGTGTGTCGTTTTGAGAATTTTGCTTTTTCGTATATCTGTCTCTGTGGTTCGGTGTTCATCGTGTTGGAGCTTACCGTTTAAAAGTATCCTCGATTATCGTTGACCGTTCGTTAGTCGTATTGGAGTTTATCATGTTGATGATATTCTCGATTGTGTTTTGACCTCTGGTTGGTCATATTGGAGTTTATCCTGTTGATGATATTCTCGATTGTGTTTTGACCTCTAGTTGGTCATATGGGAATTTATCATGTTGATGATAAATTCGGTTGATTTATTAGTTGATCATTTTTGGTGATCATCTGAACGTTCGGATTTTGTGTTGATGTTTCGGGATTCGTGTCGTTGTTTTGGGCGGTTGTTTCGCATATGTATTGTGTATTATTCGTCTTATCGGAATTGGGACTGATTGTGTAATCAGGCAGACACTGATTGTGTAATCAGGCAGACAGGATTTTGATACGGGCAGATTGTTTCATCTGAAGATGATATATTTTGTTGAGACTCATGGAATTGTTATTGTAAGCGTATTGAGGCTTTATAGTGAAGTCACTTGCTAGTACCTCAGGAGATCTTCGACTTGGCGCATATGTAAGTGTACTGTTTTGGTTATTCGTTAATGATGATGATTGATCGTTGTTGCGATGGTTTCGGAATATTTTGGTTGAACGGTTTGTTGGTTTTTCTATGACGGATTGCAAGTTTCGAGGACGAAACTTATTTTAAGTGGTGTAGAATGTAATATCCGGAATTTCTACTATTGTTGCTTGATATTATTTTATCCGAGTTATATTGTACAGCGTGGAATCTGTACAGTATGGATAAAATAAATAAAGGACTGAGATGTCAGTATCGGTATAATTGTCGTATCTGGTCGACAGTTGCATTTAAGGATATCGTGTATCAGGTTATCGTACTCTCGATATAGAGTATATCATATAATAAAGTTATTGGATTCAGTATATGTATTCAGTAAGTGTATATGTGTTTTCAGTATGTCGAGACAGGCGGTAACAGTTGAAATTGCCTAAGTATAGAATACTTAGCGTACGCTAATGTTGAAGACTTACGTACGCTATATTGGTTGTGTTACGTACATTATGGCTAAAGCATTACGTACGTAACGAGGGAATCGGACAGGACCAAGTCATGGTCGGCAGGTGGGACCCGGTTTCGGCGGCGGATGTGGACAGGCGAGTCAACCCCGGCCATTACGTATGCTACGAGAAGTGTATAACGTACGTTAAATGGAGTTTCACTGTAGCAAGTCAACGTACGTATTACGTACGTAATGAAGGAAATGTTACGTACATAATCAATTGGACGAAACAGGTCAGTTAGTTTTGGAAATGAGATTACGTACGCTATTAAGGACTCTTAGCGTACGCTAAGTGCATTACGTACGTTAATGTTGGTGGTTAACGTACGTAAAGATCGATGCAGTTTATAAAATGAAAGTTCGTCTTTCATTTCTCCTGATCATTTCACTTCGTTCTTCCGTCCTTCTTCACTTCTAAATGTGTTCTAAACACTTTTAAGTCGATTGTGAGCTCGGAGGCATGGATTAGAAGCTTGGATATGAAGATATCAATGATTCTTGAAGGGTTGATTGGGTTATTCATGTTCTTGAGGTATGTTGTTGAATTCTTCACTTTGATTTCGGATTTTGGTATTGTTATCCGTACATGATTCGTATGAAGAGGATTAAGATGTTGTTGTTTAGATTCTTGAGGTTATATGAATTATATGTTGAAGGAAGATGGTGATATGATGGTTTATACCTTGAATATGTTGATTATGATTATGAAATCATAGAGTTCTTGATGTTCTTGGTATTATTATCCGTATTTGATCCGTATGATGATGATTAGGGAGTTGTTGCTGCAATCCTTGAGGTTATGTAGAGTGTATATTGAAGAATACGATGATTCATGACTTGGATTACGAATTGGAAGATTATCTTCATGTTAAAGGATATCGAATTATGTCGTTGTAATGACTATGAACATGAGTTCGAATCCCTTAGTGTTCTTGAGGAACTTTTGATGAATGTAACATAGCAAGACGATCGTATATTGAATTATCGATATTTTTAGATATGAAGATCGAATATTCGTTGGTTGTAGTGGTAGAATTCGTATGTTCTTAATGAAATACGAATCATGATATCAATTTGGAATTCGGAAAGATTGTGATTGTTCGTCGAATATGATTTCCTTTACGCTCGTACCCGTAATCGCATTGTGGTTGTGGATTCGTAATTGTTTGAATTGGATTATTCGGAATTGTGTTAATCAGGATAATTGTGAAATCGTTGAGTTTATCGATCGATGATATTGATTAGTAATTATCGGATTTCGGTTCATATGATGGATATGAATTCGTAAAATAG
Organism: Orobanche coerulescens; assembly: GCA_033398695.1. Lineage (NCBI taxonomy): Eukaryota > Viridiplantae > Streptophyta > Magnoliopsida > Lamiales > Orobanchaceae > Orobanche > Orobanche coerulescens. Next base: position 97,683,313 of record CM065818.1, on the reverse strand, counting down.
TTTGAGTTATACTATTTGCTTTTGTATATGATTGAGGTATCGTTGAATCGTTGAGATGATTTGGTTGGTCGTGTTGGTTGTTAATAGTTATCGGATATATGTTATTTGATTACTTCGATAGGTTGAGATTATTGATCGGTGATTATAACCGGATGTTGCGGTCGTGTTCGAGTACGTTCGTGAATTGCTTCGGTCGGGGCCGAGGAGCTCGTAGACGAAGGCAATGGGATTGGTAGCGGCTTCGTCATCGTCGTATCGGTATTGAGGCAAGTTATTACTTGCTCAGTTTATAATATTTAATGAATGGTTTCAGTTTCATTCGTTTATAATTCGTATAGCAATGTTTATAAATCGTAATCGCAGGAGAGTTGAGATTATAGGTTGTATTTGAGTTTTGGGAATTAAATCATAATGTATATGATTTACATTCTTGTTGGCATACTTGGTATCGAGGATACATCATGGTATAGACAAAGGCGTGAATTATTTACCATCTGTGACATTTCGGATTGTCGAATATTCAGAATAATGGTTCGTGATGGTCTGGACATCGAGATTACTCTCGAAGGACCCGGGGCAAGTATTCTAATCATTTTTGTCATTTCATGTCGATCATGTTGTGATACATGCGTGTATCGTTGTTGTCATGCATTGTGTATCATTGTTATATGCATTTGTGCATTGTTGTTGTATGTCCACCTCGGGTTGGTCCGACGGGATCATCGGGGGATCTATGCTAGCGTGCGCTGGATCAACGGACGGGTTTTCCACCTCGGGTTGGTCTGACGGGATCATCGTGGGATCTAGGCAGTGAACGCTGGATCATCGGATTACCTACGTGTTGTTATTGTACATATGTATATTATGGGCTTGCCATAAGTATACATTGTCGTTATTGTTTTGATCATATTTGTAATATCCGCGTTTTCTATTTTCGGTAATTTCTATTTTTGATGTATGTTCGTTTCGGACAACTCGCTTAGCACTGTTTTGGAATTCTGAATCTATTTTGTTCTTGGAGTTTTTCCGTTTGGTCGAGTTTCGAGGATGCTTTCGCATAATTTCATTTTGAATTATATCATGCCGCATGTGCGTTCGATTCTCGTAAAACTTGTTCGTTTTCGTTGTTTCTCGATTCATATAAGTTGATATGGTTGAGTTGGTCGTGTTGGAACTTTCGGTTTGCTAATCCGACGTTGTATTGCGATTTTTCGGGCACTTGGGCCGTTTTTGTAATTTTCATAAGTTTGGGGAATTTCGCTTCGTTTGCTTCATTTGAGACTCTCTAGTGATCGGGATTATATTTTCTTTCAAAACTCAGCTTCGTTGTTTTGGATACCCCATGTTTATACTTTTGATTCTATCCTTGTGTTGCGTTTCGTCGTTGTATCGACTGGCCGAGCTAAGTGATTAGCGATCTTTGAATCGCCGCATGCATAACGACGTTATGCATGCTCTTTACGACGTTATATAGGTATCATAACGCACGTTATATCCCATTGGTAACGACGTTATGGTTTCGCAGAAAGTGTCCAGATTGTTCGTTACGACGTTAACTCGAGAGGGGTTACGACGTAACCTTCATAACGCACGTTAACAATAGGCGTTAACGCACGTAACTCGCCGAGTCTTTTAATTCCCGACTTATTTTGGTCGACTTATTTCACTCCTTTTCTTTCTTTCGCGACGTGAGCTTCCTTTGGCGATTTCAAGCGATTCATCCGGCAATCCGTAGGAACCTTCTAAAGATCGATTTTTGCGTCCCAAGCAAGGTTTATCATCATCATAATCATCCTCCATCCGTCCGAATCGAGGTATACATCGATGAACCCTAGTTTTTGGGGATTTCGGATTTTTGGCATAATTCTTCCTTTTAATCCGCTTTTGGCTTGACGACTTGTTGGATTACGATTGTGTAGTCGTAAATCCCTTGTTTCGATATAGTTTAACGGATTTAACCTAGTAATTTCTTCATGGTTAGATTATAGCCATCGTGGACTTCGTATTTTCCGACAAATCGTTCCAAGGGGTAGAATTAGGATTAATTCGTACCTTTCCGCATTATTGAGACTTGTGTATACTGTTATTGTGTTAGGAACGGATTTGGGAAGATTGTTCGGACCGAAACCTATTCCTTCATCGTTTCCTTCGTTTCGTTTCATTCAAGGCAAGTACATGTATTACATTCCGTTATGTGCATATGATTTTGATGCGAATGATGTATATGGTGTTATTGAACGAATGTGATTGTTTCTCTTCCACCTGGGGATGGCGTGTGGCCTCTGGGGGCCGATACTAATGGGTACGGCCATGGAAGTGGAATTGAGTGCGTGTGTTGATGTTCTTCCACCTGGGGACGGTTCGACGGGACCTCTGGGGGCCGATACTAATGGGTACGGCCGCGAAGTGGTTTCTCACTGGGACGGTCCGACGGACCTGCGGGACCGATACTAATGGGTACGGTCGCGAGTTACCAAGCGTGGATAATTGTGATGTGGGAAACTTGTTGATATCTTGTTTTGGTGTTAATGTGATATTAGAATATTGACTTTCAAAATAATTTTCCTAATGATTTATTTGCGTTGAATTGTGTATGTATATAATGTTGTGTAATTATGTACTTGCACTAGCTATTCGAATGCTAACCCCTTAAATGGGGGAAATGCGTCTTATGCATTTAGTCTTGAAATCGAGGAGCCGTACGGGATGTGCATGCAAAGGATGGGTTGGCATGATGATGATGTGGCTCGAGTTTGCATTTTTCTGTTTTGTCATTGCATCTGTTGAATACTGGAGATAGTTGGTTTATTTTTGAACATGGTTTAAGTCCCCTGCGTGGGCAACATTTTGGTATTTAACTTATGTCTCTTGTACTCCGTTAAAATGTTTTGGCCGAGGCCACGGCCTTATTTACTCTTTGGGTACATCTTTCATGTTATCATTGTGGTTCATGTGTCACGAGTTAGCCTGGTAGACCTCACGGGGGTTCTACGGCGTGTAATGTCCCATTTGCGAATTGGGATGTTACAATTATGGTATCAGAGCTTAGGTTTTGAATACCTAGTCAGTGGTGAAATTTGGGTCTGTCGGTTGCATCATTAGAGTCGGTCGTTGAGCCTAATATCATCATGCTACCGTCTTTTCGTGCGACCCGTGTTGTAAGTCTCCTCGAACTCTTATATTTCTGTAATTCGTTTTCCTGCATTGTTCAGAATCACCAACTTTGTGAATTGTGAATCTTTCTGATCTTGTTCCTTTCTTATTCTTCTTCAGTATGTTGAGAGGTCGTGGTAGACCGGCTAGGGGACGCGGCCGAGGCCGTGGTCGTGGTGCTGATAATGAGGAGGGCTCACTTTCCCCTCCTCGCGGACTCGGCCTCTCACTGGGCCGTCGGTAATAATGCCGACGCTGGCTATCACAGATTTCAGCTTGGTAGCCCAACTTACTCGTATAGCTCAGGTGGACGTCGAATCCGCCCCGACACCGAAGAGGAGGCTAGTAAGTGGCTTCAGACGGTAACTAAGATGCACCCTCCTCGTTTCTCGGATCTTCCGACTCCCTCGGATGGGAGAATCGCTCTTTCGGTTGTCCAACCTTCGATGCCGTAGCTTGTCCCGAGGACAGAGGGTACACATTGCCCAGTACCTCCCGGATAAGGAAGGCTGCGGAATGGTGGGAGGCCGTTGCGCCAGAGATCATCGGGCCACTTGGGATGAGTTCGGGCTGCTATGGAAGCGTAATATTGTCCGCCGCTACCAAGGAGCGCAGAATTGTAGAGTTCTTCACCGCTACACCTCGGGATGTGCCTATTTCTCGTGCCATCATTTCTTACAATCGTGATTGGGCTTCGTGAGGGATCAAGTGAGAACGGAGGTGATAAAATCCGATACTTCAACATGCGCATGAAGCCGCATATTAGGCGAGTATGGCGCCGCTCATGTGTGCCACTTTGAAGGAATACTGTGATCGCGCTCGCGATCGAGATGGCCGTCCCTAATCGAGTCGGTTTCGAAGCTAAGAAGCAGAGGACTACCGGTGGGTTCTCGGCCGGTAAAGGTGGTCGATTCGAGGTCTCGCTCGCTCTCCTACACAGGGAAGAGGCCGTTTCATCGTGCCGGTGGATCTCGTGGTAACTGCTCGATCTGTTGCACCAAGGGAGAGTTTGTTTTAATTGCGGTCGGCCGAGCACGTTGTGAAGGATTGCCCACTTCCGTTAGTTACTTGCTTTACTTGCGATGACCGGGCATCGAGCGGCTCATTGTGAGAGGGCCACTGTGGGCCGCTAGATTTACGACTACCACCGCCGATCGTAGGGATCTCGGTTCACCAGCCTACTCATGTTCCGCAGTGGTTCGAGTCGTGGTAGGGGTCGGAGTCACCGACCGCCGCGCCAGCCGAGTTCGGCCTCACCCATCCCCGATTATATCGATGAGGCGCACGGAGGAGGCAGACATTCGGTGGCGTCAGTACCACTCGATCCTTTCTCATCCGGCCAAGATTTTTGATTCGGTGCGACCCATTCCTTTATAGCTTCGGATTGTGTGAGTCGTATTGGTTTTGACCGCTTGTTTGAGTGTGAGCCGTTCGTAGTGGGTACGCCCATGGGATCGTATGGTTGGGAACCGGAAGTTAGGGATTGCCCGGTGAGGATCGGGAGCCGGATTGCCTCGAATCTCATTGTTATAGACCTTAAGGGTGAGGATTTGATCCTCGGGACGATCGGTTGGATCGTCATGGTGCTATCATGAACTATCGGACTCGTACCATCACGATAGTTGCCGAGACGCACCGAGCATACTCTCCTACCGTAAGCCGGGTAGATCGGGGTGTGTGATTAGCGCCTTGAAGGCGATGAAACTTTTGAACCAAGGTTGTGTCGCCATCGGTGTTTCGCTCTGCAGGCGGAAGATGGTGGGGTTGACATATCGTCGATTCCAGGTTGTTAGCGAGTACCGATGTATTTCGGATGACTTGCGGGATTACCACCACATCGAGAGGTGGAGTTTCCTATTGACCTTGAGCCGAATGCCCCTATTTCTCGAGCACCGCACCGTATGGCACCGTCGGAGATGCTAGAGTTGAAGAATCGATTGGGAGAGTTGTTAGATAAAGGGTATATTCGACCGAGCGCATCGCCTTGGGGTGCGCTGTACTTATTGTTAAGAAGAAGGATGGATCGCTTCGTTTATGCATCGACTATCGAGAATTAAACAAGCTAACCATCAAAAATAAATACCCTTTGCCCAGGATTGACGATTTGTTTGATCAGCTTCAGGGGGCGACAGTCTTTTCGAAGATTGATTTGCGATCGGGCTACTACGATTGAGGATTCGGGACGTCGATATTCCGAAAGCCGCCTTTCGGACGAGATATGGCCATTACGAGTTTGTGGTTATGCCTTTCGGGCAACTAATGCCCCCAAAGATGTTCATGCAGTTGATGAACAAAGTTTTTATTGAGTATCTGGACAAATTCGTAGTCGTTTTTATTGACGATATTCTTATCTATTCACGGAGTCGAGAGGAGCACGCCTTACATCTTCGGATTGTATTAGACACTTTGAGGGCTGAGCAGTTGTACGCGAAGTTCTCTAAGTGTGAGTTTTGGCTCGAGGAAGTGACGTTCCTTGGGCATGTGATTTCAGCAGAGGGAGTTCGGGTAGATCCGCAGAAAATAGAGGCAGTGATGGCTTGGGAGCCGCCTAAGAATGTGAAGGAGGTGAGGAGTTTTCTGGGTCTTGTCGGCTATTACCGTAGATTCGTTGAGGGATTTTCTAGGATCGCTAGACCACTCACTCGATTACTCGAGAAAACGAAGTTCGAGTGGACTACGAGATAGGCGGTGATGCTTTGACGAGTTAAAGAGACGTTTGACTACCGCGCCCGTGTTAGCATTGCCTCGGGGAACGAGGATTTCGTAGTGTACGGTGATGCTTCGGGCCTTGGTCTAGGATGTGTTTTGATGCAGAGAGACAGAGTGATTGCATATGCGTCCGCTTGATTGAAACCTTATGAGGTGAATTACCCCACGCACGATTTGGAGTTAGCTGCGGTCGTTTTCGCCTTAAAGATCTGGAGGCATTACCTCTATGGGTCGTCGTGTAAGATTTTTACCGACCACAAGAGTTTGAAGTATATCTTCAGTCAGAAGGAGTTAAATATGAGGCAGCGTAGGTGGTTAGAGCTAATTAAAGATTACGACCTCGAGATACTTTACCATCCGGGTAAGGCTAACGTGGTGGCGGATGCGTTGAGCCGTAAGCCGATGGCGTTGCAGATGTTAGAAGTACTTACACCGCAGAGTAGGATCCAGCGAGATCTTATTTGTCAGAATATTGAGGTTTGGGTTCAGAGAGTTCAGGGCCAGTTATGTGCATTAGAGATCACTTCGTCCTTGACTGATGATATCAAGGCGAAACAGTATGATGATCCGTGTTTGGTCCAGTTAAGGGAGGATGTGAGGCAGGGGAAAGCCCCTGGATTTGTGGTTCAGGATGATGGCGTTCTGAGATTTCGCGGCAGACTATGTGTACCGAATGATATTGAGCTGAGACAGAAGATCTTGAGTGAAGCTCATACCACGCCTTACTCCATACATCCTGGTACGAATAAAATGTACAAGGATGTGAGGAGCAACTACTGGTGGAGTAATTTGAAGACAGACGTTAGCGAGTTTGTGTCGAGGTGTTTGACTCACAAAGGTTAAGATCGAGCATCGGCGAATTCGGGGTTTTTGCGACCACTTCCTATCCTGAGTGGAAATGGGAGGATATTTCTATGGATTTCATTACTAGTATGCCTAGGGCTCGGAATGGAATGAACATGATTTGGGTTATTGTCGATCGACTGACCAAATCAGCTCATTTCCTGGGTATTAAGGACACTTGGGGCCCGGAGAGACTAGCACGAGTATTTATTGCAGAGGTCGTGAGATTGCATGGGACTCCTAAGAGTATTGTTTCGGATCGTGATGGCCGGTTCGTGTCACATTTCTGGCAGGCCGTTCATCGAGCTTTGGGGACTGAGTTGAGACTCAGTACATCTTATCACCCTCAGACTGACGGACAGTCAGAGCGGACGATCCAGACGTTAGAGGATATGTTGAGAGCCTGTGCCCTAGAATGGAAGGATGATTGGGAGTCGCACTTGCCGTTTATTGAGTTCACGTACAACAATAGTTGGCACGCCTCGATCAAAATGGCGCCATTTGAGGCGTTGTATGGGAGGAGGTGTAGATCGCCGTTGTGTTGGGACGATGCGTCCGAGCTGATTGGTACCGAGCCCGATATGGTAGTTGAGACGAGAGAGAAGATTACTCTGATTCGGGATAGATTGTTAACGCCCAGTCGGCGAAGTCTTATGCCGACACGCGTCGCCGTCCGTTGGAGTTTGAGGTGGGAGATCATGTTTTGCTTAAGGTGTCGCCGACACGGGAGTTTACCGCTAGTAGGAAGGGTAAACTTAGTCCGAGGTTTATTGGGCCGTTTGAGATTTTAGAGAGAGTGGGAGAGCTTGCCTATCGGCCAGGCTTACCGCCCCCGAGCCACGTTCATAACGTATTTCATGTTTCCTACCTTAGGAGGTACATATCGGACCTAGCCATATTATCGATTTTGGAGAGATCGGGTGGGACCCGACCTTACCATCGAGGAGAGGCCGATTCAGATTTTAGAGCGCCGGTGAAGCAACTTCGTCATAAAACCATCCCTCTCGGTTAAAGTTCAATGGTCGAGACATGGGTCCGAAGAAGCCACATGGGAGACGGAGGAGAGTATGCAAATGAGATACCCCGAGTTGTTCGCGTTGTAAGTTTCGGACGAAACTTATTTTTAGGGAGATAATGTAATATCCGCGTTTTCTATTTTCGGTAATTTCTATTTTTGATGTATGTTCGCTTTGGACAACTCGCTTAGCAATCGCTTTTGGAATTCTGAATCTATTTTGTTCTTGGAGTTTTTCCGTTTGGTCGAGTTTCGAGGATGCTTTCGCATAATTTCATTTTGAATTATATCATGCCGCATGTGCGTTCGATTCTCGTAAAACTTGTTCGTTTCGTTGTTTCTCGATTCATATAAGTTGATATGGTTGAGTTGGTCGTGTTGGAACTTTCGGTTTGCTAATCCGACGTTGTATTGCGATTTTCGGGCACTTGGGCCGTTTTTGTAATTTTCATAAGTTTGGGGAATTTCGCCGTTTGCTTCATTTGAGACTCTCTAGTGATCGGGATTATATTTTCTTTCAAAACTCAGCTTCGTTGTTTTGGATACCCCATGTTTATACTTTTGATTCTATCCTTGTGTTGCGTTTCGTCGTTGTATCGACTGTCCGAGCTAAGTGATTAGCAAGGTCTTTGAATCTGCATGCATAACGACGTTATGCATGCTCTTTACGACGTTATATAGGTATCATAACGCACGTTATATCCCATTGGTAACGACGTTATGGTTTCGCAGAAAGTGTCCAGATTGTTCGCTACGACGTTAACTGAGAGGGTTACGACGTAACCTTCATAACGCACGTTAACAATAGGCGTTAACGCACGTAACTCGCCGTCAGTCTTTTAATTCGACTTATTTTGGTCGACTTATTTCACTCCTTTTCTTTCTTTCTCGCGACGTGAGCTTCCTTTGGGCGATTTCAAGCGATTCATCCGGCAATCCGTAGGAACCTTCTAAAGATCGATTTTTGCGTCCCAAGCAAGGTTTATCATCATCATAATCATCCTCCATCCGTCCGAATCGAGGTATACATCGATGAACCCTAGTTTTTGGGGATTTCGGGATTTTTGGCATAATTCTTCCTTTTAATCCGTTTTGGCTTGACGACTTGTTGATTACGATTGTGTAGTCGTAAATCCCTTGTTTCGAGATAGTTTAACGGATTTAACCTAGTAATTTCTTCATGGTTAGATTATAGCCATCGTGGACTTCGTATTTTCCGACAAATCGTTCCAAGGGGTAGAATTAGGATTAATTCGTACCTTTCCGCATTATTGAGACTTGTGTATACCGTTATTGTGTTAGGAACGGATTTGGGAAGATTGTTCGGACCAAACCTATTCCTTCATCGTTTCCTTCGCTTCGTTTCATTCAAGGCAAGTACATGTATTACATTCCGTTATGTGCATATGATTTTGATGCGAATGATGTATATGGTGTTATTGAACGAATGTGATTGTTTCTCTTCCACCGGGATGGCGTGTGGCCTCGGGGCCGATACTAATGGGTACGGCCATGGAAGTGGAATTGAGTGCGTGTGTTGATGTTCTTCCACAGGGACGGTTCGACGGGACCTGCGGGGCCGATACTAATGGGTACGGCCGCGGAAGTGGTTTCTCACTGGGACGGTCCGACGGACCTCCGGGACCGATACTAATGGGTACGGTCGCGAGTTACCAAGCGTGGATAATTGTGATGTGGGAAACTTGTTGATATCTTGTTTTGGTGTTAATGTGATATTAGGAATATTGACTTTCAAAATAATTTTCCTAATGATTTATTTGCGTTGAATTGTGTATGTATATAATGTTGTGTAATTATGTACTTGCACTAGCTATTCGAATGCTAACCCCTTAAAGGGGGGAAATGCGTCTTATGCATTTCAGGTACTGGTCGAGCTGAGGAGCTGGCACGGGATGTGCATGCAACGGATGGGTTGGCAGGATGATGATGTGGCTCGAGTCTGCATGTTTCTGTTTTGTCATTGCATACATTGAATCTTTGGAGATAGTTGGTTTATTTTTGAACATGGTTTAAGTCCCCTGCGTGGGCAACATTTTGGTATTTAACTTATGTCTCTTGTACTCCGTTAAAATGTTTTGGCCGAGGCCACGGCCTTATTTACTCTTTGGGTACATCTTTCATGTTATCATTGTGGTTCATGTGTCACGAGTTAGCCTGGTAGACCTCACGGGGGTTCTACGGCGTGTAATGTCCCATTTGCGAATTGGGATGTTACAATATTGACGTTGTCATATGAGTATGCATTTGTAGGTCTTGTGTTAGGGCCATGTCCGTATGTTATGTTGATCTGATCTCGGATTAGACTGAGGTGATTCTCATGGTATTTCGTAATCTTGAGGTATGTTCCGTATTTCCTTGGTACTTGTCTTTGATGGACAATAGATTATCGTATTGGAATTGTCGATGTTATCCGATGGATTGAATTGGACAGAGTTAGTATAATTTCCGTATCGCGAGTTATGATAATGTTTTGAGAACCTTGAGTATTGTTGAGATACCGAACAGATATTTCGGTATTATTTTAATGTGTTGTTAAGGATACGAATCGTGGATTCTCGTAAAGTTACGACGGTAAGATTACATTAGTCGTATTCTTACTTAGTATTTCCATTGATATGTAATTATTGACGAGATGTGATGATTATCATTGTTGGATATTATGGCTGACCCCGTCGTGGGCTTTCTTTTTAGGTTCTTGGATTATCAAGCTTGTAGCGGTCGTGGAGAGATGAACTTCCCGTAGGATACTGGCAAGGGCATGTATTTGTGTTTTGAGTTTCTGATCAGTTGTTGTATTCCGCTGTTAGAGTATTTTAATTGTTTGTCTTTATCCGCTGCGTGAGTATTTTTAAATGGCCTTTTTGGTATCCGGTAACTTAGGTTACTTTGGCAATCATTTTCTAAATCTATTCTGTCGGTACGTGTAAGCGATAGCTTAACGTATATTTTTAAACTGTTGAGTTTTGGCATTTTGGGCCTTGTGATTTCAAATGAGTTTTTATGACGGTTTGATAAACGAGTTTTATAAATCTTCGAATGTTTTTAATAGATAATACCGTCGTTAGCCTCTTGGGCGTTTGTTAATGTTTGCGAAAATTTCTTTCAGTCTTGTGGGTTCCATCTCGGGGCCCACGGTGCTGTAATATTCCCGATCGGATCTGGGGGTGTTACATCATTTAGGTCCGAAATTTTATCGTTTTTGTAGAAATCTTAGCAGATAAGAAAGGAGACATACGTGTTTTCAAATCACCGCCTATACGATTGGTTATACTTTTCGGTTAGCTAGTCGTCCAGTAACATAAGTTGTGTGGGCACTTAAAGTGAGTTTAGAGTCGGACAGTTTTTCCCAAAAAGTCGAGATATAATGCATATTCTATGATGGGAAGTTTAGTAACCGGGGGTATTCACGTGACACGTTGTTTACTCTCGCGTAAAACGACGACCCTGAATAGATTAATAATTTAGAAATATCGAATTACCGATGATGGGAAGCCTAGTAACCGGGGGTATTCACGTGACCCGTTGTTTACTCTCGCGTAAAACAGCAACCTTGACATGCGGGAATTGCTATTCGAGTTTTTTTCTCCGCTGTAGAGGTGGACCTAGTAACTAGAAGCATCCATGTGCCCCATGAGTGTCTTTTATGTCAAACGGTTCCCCAATATATGAGAATGTAAATCCACCCTAGGATCATCCCGATGAAAATATCCCGAGAGCCAAAACCTAGTGGTTAACTCGAATCATATTATTGATCATACTAAGGGAATACTATCCGAGGATTAATTTTGACAATGAAACTCTTAAATTTTTGCCACTAGACTGTGGGACTGGGCGAGTTGGCTCGTTTATTTTAACCCTTCATATTGGCGGTTGGTTAAATTCATGCTTGTTAATCTTTGAGCTTGATTTTTTTCATGAACGATTGATTAGGACTGAAATTGGTCACTTAGTGGAATCAGTGTCCTGGATGTGACTCACTATTACGATATCTATACTATTCTTTGAGATTTTCAGGGTAGTATTGATTAAGTTTAACACTATGGCTTTGCACGATCATTCACGATTCTTTTTATTTGAAAATTGATTTTTGCTTGAGGACAAGCAATGGCTCAAGTTTGGGGGTATTTGTTAGGCGTATTTTTATGCGCTTATTTATCATTATTTTATATCCATCTTGAGCCTAAATCAGCATAAATGAGCTTTTAATGCACTATTCTTATATGTTTTGCAGGAAATTGGAGTCTGAAAGCTCGAACGACGAAAAACGGGCAAAAGCGGCAATTTTTGGCCTGGGGCCGCGGCACAAGACAAGTGAGCCGCGGCACACGAAGACAACCAGCGAGCCCCGAGTGGACTGTACTGTGAGCCGCGTCATAGCTTAAGTGAGCCGCGGCCCAGGAGGAAAATGCAGCGCCTAGGCATCTCGCTGAGTAGTAGGGGCCGCGGCATAGATTAAGTGAGTCGCGGCCCACCGGGCAGTTTTGCTGAATATTCCGCGTTTCTGGGCCGTTTTTGGAGCCTATTCCCAACCCAATTCCCGGACGCGTTTTGGAGGCTGAGGACGGCTATAAATAAGCATTGAAGGTCAGAAAGAGATCCATCCAGGAGAGATCGATCGATAGACGTCACAGGACAGAAGAACACAAGAGGAGGAGATTTGTGGGAGACGACAAGACCACGGATCCCTACGGTTTTTCTTAGTTTTTCCGTATCTTAGTTTCTAGATTTGTTTGAGTTGGGTTGTGATTATAGCCGATTACATGACAGTTTGATTTATTTATTATTATTTCAATTCATTCGTTATTCTATTGAATTGGATTTTTCTCATTGTTCTTAATGCTTTTTAATTGTCTGGCCAACAGTTGAATTGTTTTGAATGTCTTTATGGATTCGGGAGATGAAATTTAGGCATAGTTCTTGTGATAATAATCATGATTTTCGTGAGATAGGGATATACTCATGGGAATTGTGAAGCCTATTTATTGTGGGGATTCTTGAACTGTTTTAGCTATTAATTATCTAATTCAAATAGGGATATATCGAGTTAATAATTCGTAGTTTTTTCTATCGAACTTGGGAAAGGCTTTAGAATAATTTAGGAATTCCTAGCTTACATTCAATTGAATAAAAGTGAATTGAATTGAATAAAAATCATTCCTGATTGTTTGAGGTGAAAATCATAATCCTACACCCTTATTATTATTATTATTATTTATTTTTCTGCAATTAGTTTAATAATAAATTCTATAAAATTGTTCTTCAAATAAAATTACGAGTCGACTATATTTTGGTACTTAGTGAAATCAGTCCTCGAGGGAACGATATATGTGCACTTGCGGCATAGTGTGAGGGATTTCCTCACAACAAGTTTTTGGCGCCGTTGCCGGGGACTGATTTTTTTTTCGCTAATATCAATACCAAGCGACTCTAATTTTAATTTGAAGTTTTTTTTAGTATCTATATTTTTATTTTTTCATTATGTTTTCCTTTGATTATCGTGACCCTTGGCATTTCATAAATTTCGATGTTCTTAATAATTTGCCAAATAGGGTCAGTCAGCCCCCTCCCCCAAAACAAAAGACCATGCTTGAACATTGTGTAGACGTTCTCGAAAATCCTGATAGTACCCCTCTTGAGCGAGAATGTGCACATGGTGGTCTTGAGATTCACTATGGTTATTTTCCAGTTCATCTATTTAGTAGTGAAGTAGAGGGGGAGGTTGAGAAGAAAGACATGTTGAGTTTTATGGTCGATCCCCCAGCACCTGATAATTACATAAAGTGTGATGAGCCTGTAGAAGAAGTTACCATTGATGATGTTTCCAAAGAAATTTCATTAACTTGTCATCAAACTTCGACTAATAAGGTGAACACTTTTGTTCCAAAAATTTTATTAACGGTGCCACGCATAATTTTTCCTAAATCCATAATGGGAGAGATTGACCCCATTACTTGTGATTTTGTTGAGGCTGATTCTTTGAGTTCTAACGAGGTTGTTCATGATAAGTCTTTATTATTTATCCATTCGAACTCTGCTTATTTTTTCGTGCCTTACAATTATTATATTCTTCCATCATTTTTTGATTGTCCGCATAATTATTCTTACTCATTATTTTTGGCAACCGGGCACGAACCAAAGCCTCCCTTTTGGAATAAGAGGCGTATAGATTGCAAGAAGGGGGCATTTGGCAATCTTCCTAGAAAGAAGCCACATTAAATGTATTTGCCACATCGTGCTCAAGACGTAAAACAGAGCGCTTGATGGGAGGCAACTCATCATTTTTACTTGCTTTCTAGTTAGTTGTTTTTATTTGATTTTTCATTAATAATTTTTTCTTTGTTTTGTTATTTCGTTTGGATTCGTGTATTCTTGTTGGCCCTTATTTCTCTAATATTTTTATATAACCCCAATGAGTTATTATTCTTCATATTCTAGTCTTTCTTGATTTAATGTCTATTGTTATTTCATGACTAGAGACTAAGTTTGGGGGTTCCTAGTGATGTTGGGCATTACTTGAAGGATTGACAAACGATTCCACTTAGACATGTGCTGGCGTTCAAGAAGACATTTGGAATAAGTTTCACTTTTCCTTGTCTCTTTTATTTTCACATGAGTTTTATTGTTGATGATTCTATGTGTAGTGGAATAAGTTGAAGCATGCGATAATTTTCTTAAATTTTCTTGGTTATAAATTGCGATTTCATCATTGCTTTATTTTTCTTGCATGCTGTTGGTGGTTTTTGCAAACATGAATTTTTCGTGAATTTTTCGTGCTTCCGAGTGTAAGATTGATGTTACGATACTGATTTCTCTTTGAAGAAACGGTTGAGTTTTAGTCGAGTTGCAGTCAGCGATATCTGTTTCTGTTGAGTATTCATTTAGGTCCTAAATTTTATCGTTTTTGTAGAAATGTTAGCAGATAAGAAAGGAGACATACGTGTTTTCAAATCGCCGCCTATACGTTTGGTTATACTTTTCGGTTAGCTAGTCGTCCAGTAACATAAGTCGTGTGGGCACTCAAAGTGAGTTTAGAGTCAGACAGTTTTTCCCAAAAAGTCGAGATATTATGCATATTCTATGATGGGAAGTTTAGTAACCGGGGGTATTCACGTGACCCGTTGTTTACTCTCGCGTAAAACGACGACCCTGAATAGATTAATAATTTAGAAATATCGAATTACCGATGATGGGAAGCCTAGTAATCGGGGGTATTCACGTGACCCGTTGTTTATGTAACACCCCAAACTAGGCGGATATTACAGTGCCGTAGATCCCCAACTGGGACCCACCAGGCAAATGAAAATGAATGAATTACACTGGATAAATGTAGTACCGAACTACATTACAACAATAATTACTCCGATGAGGAGTTTAGTTATAATACACCAGGACAATACCGAATACTAGTGTATTTTATATAAAGATAAAATACACAACACTGAATGAAACGGAGTATTCAAATGAAAGTCTGCAGCGGAAAATAAAGGACAATAACATGAATAACTGAAAGATCGGGGCCCCCTACTAGTATCACTGGGACTCCTCGACGTCAGCGTGTTCTCCCGTACTTTTGCCTTGCCAAGACACGAAAAACAAAATCCCCAAACGCCGGATTACAAAGAACAACAATCCTCAAGGGTTGAAAATACACAATCATGATTATATCCGAAGTTATGAAATATCTGTCGAAACATACGCAATCAAACATGCTATATGAATCAACTAACAAGACGGCTCAAAGGGTGGCGCCACACTACGCCCGGATGGAAATGTGTCCGCACAAGCCACCAACGAGTATCGATCGAATACCCGTGTGGTCTTGTACCTAATCGCCTCACGAGACAATATGACTCGTGTGCACACCCAATGTGAGGCCAACAACCAACACACGACTTAAACGTGCCCGACATGAAAATCCAACACATACCAACCGCACGCCAAGATGACCGGAATGCCACGATATAACAAAAGTGACATCGAAAATGAATAATGACTCACCGAGGTGGAATGGTAATGAAATAAATGACAATTAATGAAAAGATTGGAACCGTCGTTCCTTATGACTGAAGTGATTAATTGACAACAACAAGTTTTGATACAGTTAATATAATGATGAATGAGTTATGATTATGAATGAACAACAACAAAAGGGATGAATATCCTTTTAACCGACTAAGAATTAACTTACACAATACCGGTGACAATTATCCTTCCACGAACAACGTCCTAATTGAGATATCGGTCGCTCGAACAACCTTGAATTATACAATATCCAACAACCCGTTCAATATACGAATCAAACACGAATATAACGAACTCAAAACGTCGGTACGATAAGACCAAGTTCATTGGGGCATTATATCGAACACTTTGTGGCCAACTTCAATTGTTTATAACCAAACTTCAAAAATACCAACATCAAATCCTCAAGGAGTGTTTCAAACCAACAAAACATCTCCAATACGATCAATAATCCATTATGAATATCCAAAATCGTGATTATAACGACAATTAATCGAAAACCCCCAATTTCAACTCGATATTCAAAGTGTTCTTGAATAATCCCTCAATAATCCAATGAATCCTTATATAAACTCATAATCATATACATATCCCTTCATATAACATGATTATAACGTCCAAAACATCATATCTCAACATAGAATCGAAATCCAAGGTGTTGAAGAAATTACCTCTTGAAGATCCAACCACTTCGATCCGAAGAACACGAGTTTAATCGAGCATCCAAGCTTCACAACCGAATGAAAATGATTAAAAACCACACTCAAGTGATAGGTGAAGAGAATCTTCTCCCTCAAGCCTCTCTCTCTCTCTCGTAAGAAGGTGGAAAAAAATGGAAGGAATGGGCTGAAATGCAAAAAAAAACGAATTTAAAGGGGTTGACTGCCCTGCCGGACACGACCCGTGCCGATCGGCACGGTCGCGGCGCGCAACTGGCCGGCAGGGACTCGACCGTGTCCTTCTTGACACGGTCGCGGCGCATAGAGCCTTCCGATAGTGACGGTCGGGCGTCTGGGCAGTCGGTTCTGGCTTATCCGGAAGAGTTCGACTCGGCTGTGCCAGACGACACGATCGAGTCCTGTGGGCAGAGACTTCGGCATTTCCGGACGAGTACGGCACGGGCCGTGTCGGACGACACGGCCGAGTTCGGTCGGCAATGATCGGCCAATAACTGAAAAATGAGCGGGTGAGCTAAAACGACCATAACTCTCTCGTCCGGACTCCGATTGACTCACCGTTTGGACCATTGGAAAGCTAACTCGATGATCTATAATATTGCAAAGATTCAGAATTTTTGGAGTTACCAAAAATTAATGGTGATCTAACAAAATCGAACTCATAAGCGGAAAGTTGAACAATGGACAATAACGATACACAACTCGAAGTTTTTCCGAACGGTGAACACGGGTGAATGAACATGATTGATGAATGATTATAAATGAGTGAAAATCCACTGAGTGACAATCACCGAATGAAATTACTGAATGATAATGACTGAATTACAACCGGGTATTACAGTTTACTCTCGCGTAAAATAGCAACCTTGACATGCGGGAATTGCTATTCGAGTTTTTTTCTCCGCTGTAGAGGGGGACTTAGTAACTAGAAGCATCCATGTGCCCCATGAGTGTAACACCCCCGATTGATTCAGGAATATTACAGCGCCGTAAATTCTTTACATAAGGATTTACAAAACATTAACAGGTACAAATGAATGGAAGTAACGGAATTAAGATACAACAGTTCTGACCAAATACTGAAAATACAATTGTTAAACAGAAACTTATTAATACATCACCAAATTCAAATTCATGATAAATGACTACGTACTCGAGTACTTATTGAAATAACTAACAAACAACAGTCAAATAAACCCGGCCGGAACATCACTCTGCACCCTCGTCGTCATGCAGCTCCAGTGGTTGTTTTCCCGCTCTCCTGGATCCTGAACATAAACAAAATGTTCACCCCCGAAGGGGTTAGCACAACGATGCTAGTACAAGTACCACAACATATTATTCATATCTCACGAAGAATAATAACGTAAACGACAAAAACACCAACGAGTCTTCTCCTACGAGAAACTCATAAATGACATACACAACTGATAATCACAACAAGATATCATAACATACACATGGTAATTCCGACGATCCAGCGTTCACTGCCTAGAACCCACGATGATCCCGTCAGACCAACCTGTGGTGGAAAAACTCGTCCGATGATCCAGTGCATGCTAGCATAGATCCCCCGATGATCCCATCGGACCAACACGAGGTGGACATACAACAACGACATACATGCACGACAATATGTATAACATCAATACATAAAACAAATAAGGTACTTGCCTCGATTCGAAGACAAGAACAATACTTCCACGAAAACGAACACTCGAAGGTCTCCCCCCTCAATCAATCACCTAACAAGCTCGAACCATAACAAAAGAAATAGTATAGAATTATCTCACGTCGTATAAATGTCTAACAATTCGATTTACGGCCAAAAGTTCATAAAATGTAATCTGCCTGAAATTCTTAGCGCACGTTAAGTACTCTGTGTAGCGTGCGTTAAGTCTGCTCGATAGCGCACGCAAACAACAAAGCCTAGCGTACGCTAACTATGCATGGTCAGTACTTCACTGATCACCCGATTGACTCGTCTGATGGCCTAACGTACGTTACGTACCAAACGTAGCGTACGTTAACTCATGCTCGATAGCGCACGTTAATCTACATAGCTTAGCGTGCGCTAACTGTGCATGTCAGTTTACTACTGGGCAGTAGACTGATCTCAACCTGATCAAACCAAATGAAATCTTCAGTCTTAATTCATGTTACCTCCATGAATATCATGTTCATACGGTTATGAATGATCTTACGGATAACAACAACTTCGGATTCAAGAATATGTATACTATTATGAAACCATATTCCATTTCGATTACAATTCTTGTTGCGATATTTCTTACACGCAAGTGCACGTTATCGTTTACAAGTAATAAAGTGATGAGTGAGTATCGTTCCCACGAGGACTGAATCACTAACTACCGATTTTTATGTATTCTAGTTTTATTCGAACAATCGAATTTGGGTTTTGCAATTAATTACTAAGAGAATTATTAAAAGACTAAATAATGAAAACGATCGCTTGAGAAAAGAAAGTCAAATGATGAATAAGTCGAGGATTCTGAATCCACCTCGGTTTATCCGAATTTACTCTCGATTATCTGAAGTTAGTAATTTTACCAATTTATTGAAGGCGGAGATTGCTAATATATTCTACCGCCTCTCCCGAGGTCACTAGATTTTTCTAAAGGTGAATAATGCACTCTATCCCTAGGTGAATTAACTCGTCAATAGGAAAAAAGCATAAAATCTCCAAAAGGCCACGTAGTTCCTATGAGTATATTCCTATCTCACAGAATAAAATAGTCCTCACCAATAGTTCCTCACCACTTCTCCTCTCCCGATTCGAATTGAATGATTAAATCAATACAACTATTGGCCAGATAATTGAAAGCATTAAACACGATTGGGAAAACTCAATAAAAAGGTAATTAATTAGATAATCCCAAGCAAATCCATCAAAACGTAGGTTTCATCAAAATCCTAGATTAGGGTTTTAGCCTGACATACTAATAAATGAAAATACATAATAAATGAATGAAAGCATTAAAATCAAACGCATATGAAGCTCGGATTCCTCCGTTCTTCGGCTTCCGCCCTCTGCTCTTGAAGTCTTCTGCTTCTCTTCTTCTTCTGCCGTCTCTCCTCTCTGATTCCAAGCTTAAGATCCACCGATTCCAGAGATCCCCAAGATTAGGGTCTTAAACCCTTATTTATAGCTTTAAACAGTCTCCAAATCGCGTCCGTGTGAGTAGGTCGAGAACTGGCTTCGAAACGGCCCAAATCCGCGCGGAAAACACAAAAACCGCCTAGTGTGCCGCGGCGCACTAAATCTGTGCCGCGGCACATTGCCTTGTTTGGATGCACGGCGTCATTTAATTCTTCGTGCCGCGGCTCACTGGGTGTGCCGCGGCACAGAGTCTGTTTACTCTGTGCTCGCTCGTTGTCTTCTGTGCCGCGGCCCTGCTTCCATGTGCCGCGGCTCATAGCCAAAATTTGCCGTGCTACCGTCTCGCCTCATTTTAGCTTCCGGACTCCAATCTCCTGACAAACATACAAAATCAAGGCATTAAAAGCTCATTTAAGCAAAAATCACTCTCCAAAATAATACAAAATAATGATAAATAAGCGTATAAAAATACGCCTAACAAATACCCCCAAACTTAAACCTTTGCTTGTCCTCAAGCAAAAAAGAAACAAATTAAATAAAAGAATCTCATGAAAAATCGTGCAACACGTAGTGCTCTACCTAATCAATACTATCCTAAAATTCTCTCTGAATAATACGAGTATCGTAATAGCGAGCTACACTCAGAACACTGATACTACAAAGTAACCAAGTTCAGTCCTAATTGCTCGTTCATGAAGAAAATTTAGCTCAAAGATTAACAAAACGTGAATCAAATCGACCGTCAATATGAAAAGTTAAAATAAACGAGCTAAATTCGTCCCGTTCCACAGTCTAATGGCAAAATTTTCACGAGTTTCATAAAAATAATCCCCGGACAGTATTCCCTTATATATATGCTCAAGAAATTGATTCGAGTTGACCACTAGGTTCGGATCTCGGAATGTTTCATCGGGATAATCCTAGGGTGGAACTTCCATTCTCATGTATTGGGAAACCGTTTGACGTAAAAGACATTCATGGGCACATGGATGCTTCTAGTTACTAAGTTCCCTTCTACAGCGGAGAAACAACTTGAATATATAATTCCCCCATGTCCGAATCAAGGTCGCCGTTTTACGCGAGAGTAAACAACGGGTCACGTGAATACCCCCGGTTACTAGGCTCCCTATCATTGGCACATGTGAAATCTCTAAATCACTAGTCTAATCAGGGTCGTCGTTTTACGCGAGAGTAAACAACGGGTCACGTGAATACCCCCGGTTACTAGACTTCCCATCATAGAACAAATATTATCTCGACTATTGGGAAAAACTGACCGATTCTAAACTCAGTCTAAGTGCCAACACGACTAATGTAACTGGACGACTAACTAACCGAAAAATGTAACCAAGCGTATCGACGGTGATTTTAAAACACGCATGTATCCTCTCTTATACGCCAAGACCTCTACAATCACGAGAAAAATTTCGGACCTAAATGAATACTAAGCAGAAACCGAAATCACTGACTACAACGCGACTAAAACTAGACCGTTTCTTCAGAGAGAAAAACAGTGTCGTAACATCAATATCACACAAATAGAAGCACGAAAAATTTATGAATAGCGAAAAGTTAAGACAATCAAGGCTATCGAAAAAAAATAACGCGAAGTGCAACAAAAACAGTACAGCAATGAATGTAGCAACAGAAAGTAAACCCCCCCCCCCAAACTTAGGACGTACATTGACCTCAATGGACAAAATATGATATGCAATAAAAGTAAAAGGTCAAGTACTCCCCTCCAGTCCTCTCATGAACTGGTGCCGGCATCATCCGGTGAGCTTGCACGCTTCTTGACTACATCATGCGGAGCGTGAATAATTGAGCTTGCATCATCAAAGAGGAAGTTAAATACGAGCTCTCCAGTTTAACATGATGTAAGGGTTGGGGACAATGTAACTCGATAAAATGATTCGTTACATACAATTTGAAAATGCCTGGCTTACCAATTTTTCATTGCTGCAATTTATCAGACACTTTGTGTGCACAAGTTAAAATGAAGAACAAGAATTTTGATGGTTAACTCCAAATCCCAAAAATAATAACACAGATAATAACCATGAATAACAACAACTATTATCACCAATTCGTTCATAAATACCAATTCCTTCACAATCAATAACCAAATTCCCCATATTCCAACTCCATTTTAGAGACAACATTGAAGAACAACTAGCAATATATAACTTCCATTCTTTTCAAATCAAGTATCACTTATGATTGAGAAATCAAGAATTACCTGAAGAATTTTAGAAGGAGACTAAGAGAATGGTGTCTATTGACCTCATTGTGCGAAGGAGAGAAGAAAGGAAGGAAGGGAGGGAGGTACCTTGTGCAGGTCGATCGACTGTATGAGGCCTACATGGGTGTTCTTATTTTGCGACGGGGGCCGCGGCACAATATAAGTGAGCCGCGGCCCAAGGTACAGTCGGCCTGGGACTCTTTGCAATACCGCCGGGTGCCGCGGCTCACTGTAGGCGTGCCGCGGCTCAACATGTTAGTGTGCCACGGCTCATTTGCCCCGTGCCGCGGCACAAAGTACAGTCTCCTGGGCGTTTCTTGAACATTTGGTGTGCCGCGGCTCAGGGTATGTGTGCCGCGGCTCAGTGACCTGATGTGCCGTGGCTCAGTAAGATCGTGCCGCGGCACAGAGTACAGTTTGTTTGGCTATGTTTCATCAACCGGTGCGTGCCGCGGCTCACTTTTATTGTGCCGCGGCCCATCATTGAATTCCTCCCCTTGGCTGATTCCTGCACAGAATTTTTAAACGAAAACATCAAGACGAGAGGGAAGGACGGATCAAAGAAGAATGACGACAAATAAAGACTCTAAAAATGCAAGAAAACAATAACGATTCTACAACTAATACTCGGGTTGCCTCCCAAGGAGCGCTAAGTTTATAGTCTTCAGCCGGACTATTCTCGCATTCATCCGGCGGTGGATAAGGCGACACTCGTTTTCTGCGTGTCTATTGGATTTCCCAAGTATGCCTTCAACCGTTGTCCATTAACTTTGAATTTTCAGGCATCTTTTTGTACTTCTACCGCACCATGTGGAAATACTTGAACTACGGTGAACGGTCCCGACCATCGTGAACGTAATTTCCCGGGAAATAACTTTAAGCGAGAGTTAAATAGCAACACCTCTTGTCCCGGGACAAATTCTCTCTGCGTGATGTGCTTATCATGCCAAATCTTTGTCCGCTCCTTATAAAGTTTCGCATTTTCGTATGAGTCGTGGCGAATTTCTTCCAACTCGTTCAGCTGCAAACAACGCTTTTCACCAGCAGATTTCAGATCAAAGTTTAGTTTCTTTATCGCCCAGTAGGCACGATGTTCCATCTCGACGGGTAAATGGCAACCTTTCCCATAGACCAATCTGTAGGGCGACATTCCGATAGGTGTTTTATACGCAGTCCGGTACGCCCAAAGTGCATCATCGAGTTTAAATGACCAATCTTTTCGAGACGAGCTGACCGTCTTTTCTAGAATCCATTTCAGCTCTCGATTTGATATCTCGACTTGACCGCTCGTCTGAGGATGGTATGCTGTAGCAACACGATGAGTGACTCCGTATTTTCTCAAAACCGCATCAAGAAATTTGTTGTCGAAGTGTGACCCACCATCACTGATAATAGCACGTGGAGTCCCAAAGCGTGTGAAGATATATTGTTTAATAAACTTGATTACGACACTGGACCCATTCGTAGGTAGTGCCACCGCTTCAACCCATTTTGAGACATAATCTACGGCCACCAAAATATAGAGATTCTTATTTGATGGAGGAAATGGACCCATGAAGTCAATCCCCCATACATCGAACAATTCAACTTCAAGTATGGTATTCAGCGGCATTTTGTGTCGTCTTGAAATTTTTCCCGTCCGTTGACACCGATCACATGCGGACACAAAGGAGTGAGCATCCTTGAATAAGGACGGCCAATAGAACCCCGATTGTAAGACCTTCGCTGCTGTTCTATTTCCACTAAAATGTCCATCGTAGGGCGATGCATGGCAATGGTTAAGCACACTGTGGATTTCCTCATCCGGAATACATCTACGAATAATTTGATCGGGGCATCTCTTGAAAAGAAAAGGATCGTCCCACAAATAATACTTAGCGTCCGAGATTAACTTCTTCTTTTGATGGCGTGAGAGGTCGTTCGGAATTGTTTTACTTGCCAAGTAGTTCACTAGATCAGCATACCAAGGCGCGTGTTTTGAATCCAACTTGTAGAGCTGCTCGTCGGGGAAGGTTTCTATAATTTTTGGCTGACTTTCTCCCTTCTCGAGGGGACTCTCTAATCGTGAAAGGTGATCGGCTATAACATTTTCAGTCCCTTTCTTGTCCCGAATCTCCAAGTTGAATTCTTGAAAGAGTAGCACCCACCGAATCAACCTTGGTTTGGCATCCTTCTTCTCCAAAAGGTATTTTATTGCTGAATGGTCGGTCCACACTATCACTTTCGTTCCCAGTAGATACGCTCGGAATTTATCAAATGCAAAGATCACCGCCAACAATTCCTTCTCCGTTGTGGCATAAGTTCTTTAGGCGTCATCGAGTGTTCGGATCGCATAGTATATGACATGGAACACCTTCCCTCGTCTCTGCCCCAAAACAGCCCCAATGGCATAGTCGCTTGCATCACACATTAACTCGAACGGAAGGTCCCAATCCGGAGCGACTATCACCGGTGCCGTGCTTAGAGCTTTCTTCAATAAATCGAAACTTTCTTTACACGACTCGTCAAAAGTAAATGGAGCATCCTTCATGAGTAGATTGCACAGCGGCTTCGTGATCTTCGAAAAATCCTTAATAAATCGGCGATAGAAACCGGCATGTCCCAAAAAACTTCTAATCCCCTTGACCGAAGTGGGCGGAGGCATCTTCTCAATTGTTTCAATTTTCGCTCGGTCGATTTCAATTCCATGTGAGGATATTCGATGGCCAAGCACAATGCCCTCCTGCACCATAAAATGACACTTCTCCCAATTCAAGACCAAATTTGTCTCTTCGCATCTTTTCAAGACTTTCTGCAAATTTTTCAAACATATGTCAAACGAATCTCCAAAAACAGAAAAATCATCCATAAAAATCTCAATACACTGTACTACCATGTCAGAAAAAATAGCCATCATACACCGTTGAAAAGTAGCCGGCGCATTACATAATCCAAAAGGCATGCGTCTATAAGCGAAAATGCCGTAAGGACATGTAAACGTCGTTTTCTCTTGGTCTTCGGGGGCTATGTAAATTTGATTATACCCCGAGTAACCATCGAGAAAGCAATAGAATTCGTGTCCGGCTAATCTATCTAACATCTGATCAATAAAAGGTAAGGGAAAATGATCTTTTCTAGTGGCCTTATTTAATTTCCTATAATCTATGCACATACGCCACCCCGTGACAATCCTAGTGGGAATTAATTCATTATTATCGTTTTGAACAACCGTTATCCCACCCTTTTTCGACACAACTTGGACCGGACTTACCCACTTGCTATCAGAAATCGTAAAGATCATACCTGCGTCGAGGAGTTTTAAAACCTCGACTTTTACCACCTCCTTCATGTTTGGATTCAACCGGCGTTGATGCTCCACGGATGGTTTGCAGTCTTCCTCCATCAAAATCTTGTGCATGCAAATTGACGGGCTGATCCCTTAATATCCGCAATAGACCATCCAAGAGCAGATTTGTACTCCCTCAAAACTCTTAATAATTTCGCCTCTTGATCCCCCGCTAAAGTGGCCGAAAGAATAACTGGAAGGGAGTCATCGGGCCCCAAAAATGCATATTTTAAATGAGGCGGCAGCTTCTTGAGTTCCAACTTTGGAGGTTTTTCGATCGATGGGGTTGGTCGAGTTAGTGAACTTCCGAGCTCCTCGAATGGTTTACGAATGAAAATTGGCGGGGAAGCATCCATGTGGCGTACGTAGGCTGCATGCTCTGCATTTAGTTCGGAAACAGCCCCAGTCAAAACGGATTCCAATGGATCAGGTGGATAATTTTCTCGAAAAGTTCTACTCACGCACGATTGAATGACGTCAACTTGGAAACAATTTTCAGCATCACTCGGATATTTTACGGATCGAAAGATATTGAATGTTACTTGCTCCTCTTGAACACGTAGAGTCAGCTTCCCCTTTTCCACATCGATCAAAGTTCGGCCGATCGCCAAGAATGGTCTTCCCAAGATAATCGGGATATCTTGATCTTCCTCCATATCGAGCACAATAAAATCCGCTGGAAAGATAAATTTGTCAACCTTTACTAACACGTCCTCTATTACTCCCTGCGGATATTTGATAGATCGATCCGCTAATTGCAAGGAGACCGTCGTCGGCTTGGCTTCCCCAATGTCCAGCTTTTTAAAAATAGAAAGGGGCATAAGATTGATGCCGGCTCCGAGATCGCATAGAGCTCTTTCAAAAGACGAATTTCCGATGATGCAAGGGATGGTAAAACTTCCCGGATCTCTCAATTTAGGTGGGAGCTTCTTTTGTAAAATAGCGCTGCACTCCTCCGTTAAAGCGACCGTCTCATATTCCTCGAGCTTTCTTTTGTTTGACAAGACTTCTTTCATGAATTTAACATAACTTGGCATTTGTTCCAACGCGTCGGCAAATGGAATGTTAATGTGAAGCTTTTTGAACACGTCAAGGAATTTTGAAAACTGCTTGTCCAGTTTTTGCTTTTGGAAACGCTGTGGGAATGGAATTTGAGGAGTGGGCTGAGTAGTCGATACTGCCTTTGGCTTAGGTGCCTCATCCTTTTCCTTCTCGTTTTGCTCGATCGGCTGTCTTTGTTATTGATAGGCTTGCCTTTCAACTCCTTTCCACTTCGTAATTTGATTGCTTGCACGTTTTCCTTGGGTTTCATTTCAGCTGCGCTGGACGATGCACCTTGAGACCGAGAAGACAAGAGATTAGCAATCTGCCCCATTTGTGTTTCCATATTTCGGATGGAGGTAGAGTGATTTTGGAGGGTCGTTTCGGTGCGGGTCATGAATTGGCTCGTGTTAGCCGGCAATTGAGCAAGAGCATCTTCCAATGATACCTTTGGTGATTGAGGGGGCTGCTGTGGGGGCTGCGCGAAGTGAGCTTGTGGAGGTTTTAAAGCTTGCCCGTTCCTCCACGAATATTTTTGTTGATTTCGCCACCCTTGATTATAAGTGCTGGGGTAAGAGTTATTTTGTCGATTTCCATTTCCCACAAATTGAGCTTGCTCCATCGGATGTTGCTCGAACGGGTTTCCAACTTGACACTCCGCGCTAGGGTGGGATCCGTTACACCAATTTCAAGTCTCAATAGAAACGGGGGAAGGAGCATGAGAAAATGCTTGGAGCTGCTGTGTCAAGGCGGCGACTTGAGCTGACAATGTGGATATTGGACTATTACTAGAAACTTCCATAACTCGCTTCGGCGTTATTCTTTCAGATGGCCATTGATATGCATTTGCGTCCATAGCTTCCAACAACGAATGTGCCTCGGCCATAGTCTTTCCCATCAAAGCCCCACCGGCGGCTGCATCCACGAGAGTGCGGGTAGAGGCACTCAATCCATTGTAAAACGTCTGAATTTGAAGCCAGTCTGGAAGGCCGTGATGTGGGCATCTCCATAACAAATCTTTATATCGTTCCCATGCCTCGTGGAGCGATTCCATATCATACTGACCGAAAGTGGTGATCTCGTTTCTCAATCTCGCCGTCTTAGAAGGTGGGAAGAATTTGGCAAGGAAGGCTTGCGCTAACTCTGCCCATGTTGTGATCGACCCCGGTGGTAAGGAATTTAACCAAAATTTCGCTTTATCCCTCAAAGAGAAAGGGAAAAGCCGTAGTCGGATAGCATTGTCGGTGACACCATTATTCTTGAACGTGTCACAAATCTCAAGGAAAGAAGCAATATGAGCGTTTGGGTCGTCATTCGGCAATCCAAAGAATTGGCTCGCCTGCACCATCTGAATGATCGCAGGCTTGATCTCGAAATTGTTGGCTTGGATAGTGGGACGCCGAATTCCCGAAAAATTAGCATTAATTTGCGGCATGGCATAGTCTCGAAGTGCCATTTCCGGTTGAGCTTGCTGCACAATATTATTTCCTCCTTGAATTTTGATATTTTCGGCCATGTTGACCATTGTCGGTGGCTCTCGTTTCTCCTTCCTCTTTCTCCTAAGAGTGCGCTCGAGTTCGGTATCCAAAGGTAGTAGGCCTTCGTTACCGAGTTTTCTCATGCACTACACGAAAGATCCTGAAAGGAAAAACAAATAAATAAAATAAAATACAAAAAAATAATAAAACAAAACGTTCAAACTAAGACTAGAAATACTGAAATCGATATTAGTAAAATTTCAGTCCCCGGCAACGGCACCAAAAACTTGTTGCGATATTTCTTACATGCAAGTGCACGTTATCGTTTACAAGTAATAAAGTGATGAGTGAGTATCGTTCCCACGAGGACTGAATCACTAACTACCGATTTTTATGTATTCCAGTTTTATTCGAACAATCGAATTTGGGTTTTTGCAATTAATTACTAAGAGAATTATTAAAAGACTAAACAGTAGAAATCGATAGCTTGAAGAAAAGGGAATTAAATGATGAATAAGTCTAGGATTCTGAATCCACCTCGGTTTATCTGAATTTACTCTCGATTATCTGAAGTTAGTAATTTTCCCAATTTATTGAAGGCGGAGATTGCTAATATATTCTACCGCCTCTCCCGAGGTCACTAGATTTTTCTAAAGGCGAGTAATGCACTCTATCCCTAGGTGAATTAACTCGTCAATAGGCAAAAAGCATAAAATCTCCAAAAGGCCACGTAGTTCCTATGAGTATATTCCTATCTCACAGAATAAAACGGTCCTCACCAATAGTTCCTCACCAATTCTCCTCTCCCGATTCGAATTGAATGATTAAATCAATACAACTATTGGCCAGATAATTGAAAGCATAAAACACGATTGGGAAAACTCAATAAAAAGGTAGTTAATTAGATAATCCCAAGCAAATCCATCAAAACGTAGGTTTCATCAAAATCCTAGATTAGGGTTTTAGCCTGACATACTGATAAATGAAAATACAGAATAAATGAATGAAAGCATTAAAATCAAACGCAGATGAAGCTCGGATTCCTCCGTTCTTCGGCTTCCGCCCTCTGCTCTTGAAGTCTTCTGCTTCTCTTCCTCTTCTGCCGTCTCTCCTCTCTGATTCCAAGCTCAAGATCCACCGATTCCAGAGATCCCCAAGATTAGGGTCTTAAACCCTTATTTATAGCTTTAAACAGTCTCCAAATCACGTCCGTGTGAGTAGGTCGAGAACTGGCTTCGAAACGGCCCAAACACAAAAACCGCCTAGTGTGCCGCGGCGCACTAAATCTGTGCCACGGCACATTGCCTTCAACTGGATGCCTGGGCGTCATTTAATTCTTCTGTGCCGCGGCTCACCTGGGCTGTGCCACGGCACAGAGTACAGTTTACTCTGTGCTCACTCGTTGTCTTCCTGTGCTGCGGCTCATAGCCAAAATTTGCCGTTTTCGCCCGTCTCGCCTCATTTTAGCTTCCGGACTCCAATCTCCTGACAAACATACAAAATCAAGGCATTAAAAGCTCATTTAAGCAAAAATCACTCTCCAAAATAATACAAAATAATGATAAATAAGCGTATAAAAATACGCCTAACATTTCTTCATGCGATAATTCGGAAGGCTTAATGGTCGATATCAACACCTTTATATCAATCAAAAACTATCATTCTGTAGTTTGATTAACATTCCATCTTTACAAGATAAATCCTTCCATGATCAATCTTTTAGATTCATCTAACAATAATGATGTTAAAGTCAAGTCCATGATTGCTATGAAAACACCTACTAGATTCGGATTACCAATGATAGAATCTTCCTCTACTTGTTCATTGTAATAAGATTCGAATCATGATGTTCATAATCAAGGTACTTAAGGCATAATCACACTACAACATTATAGGCCTATTGCGACACACGCTCATGCGACAGTGTCACTGAACTACCACACTTATGCTTCTAGTGTCATATATTTGCATCATTTATGCGTCACATACATATTGTGTCGTAGTTTAGTGACACACGCGCGACACTCCTGTTTATGTCTCGAAATTACGACAATTTATTTGCGAAACCTCCATCAAATGTCATAATTATACCACATTTTTAGAACAGTGTTGCATCTAGTGTCGTATATTTACGTCACTTGTGTGTCACATACATATTGCGTCGTAGTTTAGTGACACACGCACGACACTCGTTTTGTGTCTCAAAATTGAGACAATTTATTTGTGACACCTCCATCAAATGTCATAATTATACCACATTTTTAGAACAGTGTTGCATCTAGTGTCGTATATTTACGTCACTTGTGTGTCACATACATATTGCGTCGTAGTTTAGTGACACACGCACGACACTCGTTTTGTGTCTCAAAATTGAGACAATTTATTTGCGACACCTCAATCACATGTCATAATTATACCACATTTTTAGAATAGTGTTACATGTGCGCTACTCCTCACACACAGCACACTAAGAAATGACAATGATGGTAAATACCGCACGATTCTCCAATTAGATTGATGATGAATGACGATTGATACACAATACAATTACTCTGAACGGTGTACACAATGATTGAATATGAATGACAATAGATCATTAACGAGTGAAATTACTGAGTGATAATGACTGAATGATAAATACTGAATGATAATTACTGAATTACAACCGGGTATTACAGAAGGCGCAGTGGAAGCGAAAAACACAAGTGTAACACGAATCCTTCAAGAGGATCGATCATGCTATGAATATACGAATATGAAACGAACAAAAGGGAAGATATGGAATCATACTTTTGTAGTCTATTGATTTAATCGTTGAGAAGATCCCGGAGACCGCAAATCCGATTTGATAAGTCCTTAATGATGTCCCTTACAAATCCAATCCGCAAAAAGCTCTTGGATGATCCAACGGCGAAAGCACCGCGTCTCTACTAGCCACGCGCCAGGAGATGACCGAAACAACAAATTACTCAATTATCCTCTAAGGGTACGGCTAGAAAAAAGTGATTGGAATTTGTTTCTCTCAAGAATTTGATCACTCTAAGTGATATTTTATTTGTACTTGGTTTTCCTTTTTCTCTCTAAGACCAACTCTCATCTCTCTCTTAAAATGACCAACTCTCATCTCTCTCTTAAAATGGACGTGTGATAGCAAGTGATGGAGAATCCACTTGGTGTGTTGGAATGATTAGATATATAAAGATATATCATCAAAATCTCGACAACACACCACAAGCCTAACATATAAAATGACCTCAATCATGTTCAACAACCCTACATGAGATATCATGTCTTAGCAAAACAACAAAGACATATATGAGAACATGGGGGGGCATATCAAATAAATAAGGAGGTTGGTTCGTTTCGATCCGTGAAATGGACCGTCGTATGTCTAGTCCGACTAATGCACTATGGTACGTCTCAAATAAAATAAATATAATTAATTAATCTAATTAATCAGTTATATTAAAAATTATTTTCCAAGAAATAATTATTCATGAATTAAATCAATTACCCAGTAATTATTTAATCCGCCAGACCGATTCAATTTATCCAATAAATTGAATAAGACATCCAATGTCTAAAATTCACAATGAGAGATACGATTCGAATTATTCCGTCAGCTTCCTAATGCGTGACTCGGTAGGTCCGTATCAGTAAGCAATGGGAGGAACCAAAGAGTAGTAGCACCACCTAGCCAGCCTCGCGGCCTACACTGTATCCTTATTGACAACGAATGATGGGGATCATTCAAGAACCATTATGTAGTGAATACCGGTAATCGTATAAACCCTTCTTTCATATGTCCCGATCAAGTTATAAGGCCACGGTCAGTCAAACTCTATTTTTACTTGATTCTATGCCAGAGTTAATGCAAATCGATATCACATAGCTCTTGTGTATCTAATACAACTAGCTCCAATGCTTTGGCCCAAGACTTATGATCTCATCTGCCAATAGATGCATAGGACATATACTTGTTCACTTACAGGAGAGAAAATCCTTTCTTGGTATTTAGTAGAACCTGTACTTGCCCGTCAAGATGCATGTCGAGGTTGACCCCCACCTTCCAGTTTTCTGGGTCGAACTACTCTAGTGAAAATCTTAACATCACAAGCACATCCCTACTAAATCCTCAAGTCGAAGGTTCACGAATACCTATCACAACCTTTTGATTATGTCATTAACTGTTCTGGAGTGAAATCCGTGTGACGAATCAAGGGTGAGTCAGTTCGAGTATACTAATCTCATTAGCATACCTATAACATGTGCTCCCACTAACCATTAGCGATCGACAGGCACTCTCCAAGTCAAAGAACACATTATACAAGCCTCCACATAAACTTAACGCCCAGTCAAGTTTTATCGACTTGCAAATGATTAAGTATTTGAGCCATAAGCCTTTACAGTGCCGATCCCCTTATCTAATAAGGAGTCAGGAATGCCAGTGACTACCAGTAAATAAAGAAACATACAATTGCCTTCTGATAATGCATTACATAATAACAAGCCCAATGCCCTCACTCTAACATCCTCTGAGTGGCATTCGAGGGCATACTCCTAACAATCTCCAACTTGCACTCAATGCCACACACTATGATATCTAATATCCATGTTCTCCTACCATTAGAATTGAATAGATTAATTTTTATATTAATTGGATTAATATATTAATTGATTATTTAATTTTAATGCCATTTCATATTAATTGGATTAATATTGTAGAAATTGAATGGATTAATTTCACATATTAATTGGATTAACATATATATATATATATATATATTAAATTAATTATTTAATTTTATTGCCGTTACATGTTGTATGTAATGCCTTATGTGATGGTGATATAGCTCGTGGACTTAGTTTTTGATTTGTTCAGTTCGATTGGGTTGTAAAGGCCATTTTGAGCTTATTCATTTTGACTAGAAAATTTTATAATATGATGCATTTTTCCATGATGTAATTATTTTTTGGCTATGACGAAGAACGAAGACCGAAGACAACCGACCGAGAAGACGAAGAATCAAGACTCTAATTTTTATTTTCTTTATTGGGTCATTTGATTGGCCCGATACTTAAGAAAAAGGTCTATGAGCTATATGTTGGTAGTAACTAGGTTGATATTTACTGTTTTTCATTTTGAATGATTGACAAACACAAACGCACTTATAATTGAATTAATGTGCAAAGTATAACATTAATCGCGAAATTCTCCCGACAAAGTATAAACCAATTCTGTGATGAGAACAACCTAGTAGTCTTCACAAGATGGAAATACATGATGATTTATCTCCTAACTAGAGAAGTGAAACTACAAGGATTTAGAAGAAGAGATGTTTATATGATAGAATGGAAATCAGGAGCACCAAACACTTGTTTCTTATAAAAAATAATTGCTGAGAATAGATGGCTCTGGCACAAGAGATTATGTCACCTGAACTTCAAAGCCAATAACCAGATAAGTTCTCAAAAGTTAGTCAGAGGACTTCCAGCAGAAGCATTCAAGAAGGAGAGTATTTGTGATGAAGCTAATCTAAGAAAGTGGCTTTGTCAATAGATCAGCGACGTTGTCGGGTGAGTATACTCTATGCAGCACACTATATCCTTTGCGAACAAATTCTCTTACAAGATGATACTTCCTCTCAATGTGTTTGGTACTGTTGTGAAACCTCGGCTCCTTGGCCTGCGCTACAGCTCCGTCATTGTTGCAGAAAATCGGAACAGGCAGCTCAACACATGGTATCACTTGAAGTTCTCCCAGAAACTTCTTAATGCAAAACCCATCCTTAGAAGCCTTCGAGTCTGCTTGATACTGAGCCTGACAGGTAGAATCAACAGTCGCGCTTTGCTTAGCGCTACGCCAAGATACTGCTCCTCCATTAAGAGTAAATATGTAGCCAGAAGTGGACATCACATCGTCTTTCTATCCTTGAAAGTCTGAATCAGTGAAGCCCATCACATTCAGTTCTCCACCGCCATACATAAGAACCAGATCTCTAGTCCTTCTCAAGTACTTGAGAACGTTCTTTTTGTGTGTCCAATGTTCCCTACCTGGATTTGCCTGAAACCTACTTACCATGCTCATAGTATGCACAATGTTAGGTCTCGTACACAACACTGCATACATAAGGCTACCCACGGCCGAAGCATATGGTATATTACTCATTTACTTTCGTTGTTCCTCACTTTGAGGACACATCTTTGAGGAGAGTTTTATTCCATGTCGCATATAAGTCAAACTCTTTGACTGCCTCGTTAAGACGAAGGTTCCAACAATGCGAAGCTTGCTTTAGTCCATAAATGTAACGCTGAAGATTGCACACCTTATGAATATCGACCTTGGACACAAAGCCTTTAGGATACTCCATATAGATTTCCTCCTCGAGGAATCCCATTAAGGAAAGCCGTCTTTACGTCAATCTGCCATATCTCATAATCGTGGTAGGAAGCTATAGCAAGCATCATGCGAATAGACTTGATCATAGGTACGAGCGAGAAGGTATCATGGTAATAGATCCCTTCTTTATGGGTATAACTCTTTGCCACAAGCCTGGCCTTATAGGTGTCAACCTTGCCATCCCCATCAGTCTTTCTCCTATAGATCCACTTATTCGCAATAGGCACTATGCCCTTAGGGCGGTCTACTAGATCCCACACCTGATTGACATACATCGAGTCTATCTCAGCTTCCATAGCTTCCCGCCATTTCGAGGAGTCTACATCCACCATCGCTTGGTCATAGGTCATTGGGTTGATCTCTTGGTTATCACCTGGAACCTCATGGAGACCTAGCTCCTCCAAGTGTATAAAACCATACCTCTCAGGTAAATGAGACACCCTACTAGACCTACGAGGTGGTTGTACTTGTGTTTCAGAAGTTTCGGTTCTAATTTCTTGTATAGGTGTCTCATGAGGAGTTTCATTGTATTCTTCCAAGGATATACTTCCACTTGCTCCCCCTTCCTGAATGAACTCATCTTCCAGGAAGTGTGCTTGCAAAGCAACAATGATCTTTTGATCTTCGGGCATGTAGAATAGATAACCCATCGTCCCATATAGGAGTCCAATGAAACATTCCTTCACGGACCTAGCTTCCAGTTTCTCCACCTTAGTCTTCTTGACATAGGCGGGACATTATCAAATCCTAATATGATTAAGACTTGGTTTCCTACCCTCCCACATCTCATGTGGAGTATTAGGAATGGATTTGGAAGGACATATGTTCAATATATAAGCACCAGTAAGCAGCACATAACCCCACAGGTAAATAAGTAAGTCGGTGTAGCTAAGCATGGCGTGGAGGTGTGAGTTGTGACATTATTCCGTGTTCCTTAAGGAACTCGTCGAACTCTGGACTCATATACTTGCCACCTCGATCTGACCGAAGTGCTTTAATATGATTACCAGTTTGATTTTTGCCTAGGGCCTTAAATTCCTGAAATTTCTCAAAGGCCTCGGATTTGTGTTTCATTAAGTACACATAACCATACCTAGTATGATCATCTGTGAACGTAATGAAATATTAATATCCGTCACGTGATGCTTCCAAAAGCACCACACACGTCAGTATGGACTAATCCAAGTTTATTAGCGCTTTTTTCAAAAGTCCCTGTGAAGGGGGACTTAGTCATTTTGTCTTTAAGGCAAGATTCACAAGTTGATCCGATCCCAATGGACCCATAAGTCTAATTTTTTTCATTTTGTAAACCTTGGTGTGACCAACATGACCAAATCTAAGATGCCATTTCAAAACTTGATTAGTTTCATCCCTACCACGCTTCCTAGTCATAGTGTTCACAACAACTTTGTTACTTATGTTTAGATAATACAGTCCATTCAACAATGTGGCAATACCTACTAATTTATTTCGAAAATAAATTTTGCAAGAACCATCACCAATGAAAAATGAAAAGCCTTTTCCGATCCTAGACCAAAATGGATACAATGTTCTTATACCCCTTGGGCAATACAAGTACTTCATTTAACGTTAAAACAAAGCCATATTCCAAACCCAAAAGAAGTGATCCTGTATCAGTCGCTTCGACATTATGTCCGCTTCCGACAGTAATCATCACTTACCTAGCTCCAAGTTTCCTACTTTGTGCCAGATCCTGATTCATGGTACAAATATGAGAACTAGCACCTGAATCCTGTTAGGAATATGCCCTCGAATGCCACTCAGGGGATCAGAGAGTAGGGGCATTGTACTTGTAATTATGAATAATTAATAAAAAGGTAATACAATTCTTTCACTGTTTATTGTAATTCAAATGCATTCTTGATTTGGTAAACATTGAAGTGAAGTCCATGTAAATAAATCGAACATTTAATTCTCATTATGGGATAAGAGAAAATGCACTGGAAGTGTTTAAAGTTTATTTACATAAATCGTTCGCAAGTCAATAAACTTAAATGGGCATTAAGTTTTAACAAGACTTGGATAAATGATGCTAGGACATGTACATGTCTTGATAGCATAGTTATAAGTATATTGATGGGACCAGTATACTCGAACATGACTCATACTCGATTCAGTCACACGGTATTCACTCTCGGAGAGTCGATGACGAATCAAAAGGTTGTGATAGTATACGTGGACCTTTGACTTGAGGTTTCAGTAGAAGATGTGCTTGTGACGTTTAGTTTGTCATTAGAGTAGTTAGACTTATTTGCTTAATTGCTGAGTCAACCTCGAAGTGCGGACTATACGGACAGGTAGCAATCTTTACTGTATGCCAAAAAAGGATTCTATCTCCTGTTAGTGAGCAGGCGAATGTCCTATACGGTTAATGGCAAATAAGATCATAAGTCTTTGGCCAAAGCATTCTGATATAGTCGTATTAGATACACTATTAATCAGTCGGTCTTGATTTGCATTAACACATGTATAGAGTCTAGTCAACAGTAGGGTTTGACTTTACCGTGACCCGAAGACTTGATCGAGACATCTGATGAAGGGTCTATACGTATATAGTATTCATGACATAATGGTTCTGGAATGATCCCTTCATTCGTTCTAAGTCGGGGCTTACAGTGCGGCCCGCTACGCTGGCTAAGTGCTGCCCGCACTCATCGGTTCCTCCCAATGCTGGCTGAGACGGACCTATGGAGTCTCGCATCAGGAGCGTTGACGGATAAATGTGAATTTATTATCTCTCTAATTATATTAGATATTGGACATCTAATTATAATTTATTAGATAAATTAAATAGCGGTCTTATAAATTAAAATTAAGTTACTCGGTAATTAATTTAATTCATAAATTATATTTCTTAGAGAAATACATTTGTATTTGATATAATTAATTAATTAGATTAATTAATTAATATAAATACATTGATGATTAAACGGAGTGTATTTAATGGAGTCGTTTGACGAACGTCCAGTACATGAGCCGAGTGGCTCGGATCGTTTTCTAGGAAACTTCCCTGTAGGCCGCCCCCTTGGCATGGCATGATGATGATCATGTGTGTGGGGACTCACTTAGAGTTGGGATTCCCACATTATTGTTAATGATAGTTGTAAAGGAATTTTTATTCCTTTATAATATCATATCATCACATCACAACTACTACACATATAATACAACTTGAGAAGTGAAAGTGGGTGTATGGTGTTGTGTTTCAGCCGTGAGACATCTTGAGGGAGAGAGAGATTTTTATTTTTTCTTGTTTTTCCATTTTGAGTTGAGAAAAATTAAGAAAGAAAATAAGATATAAATTCCTATATGTTTCAGGAGAAAGTAAAAAGAGTGTAAATAGAGTCAATCAATTGTATTCATAACACTGATAGAGGCATTACAATGAGAGTCCTTCCATACATAGGATTCCTAGATAAGGTAAGACATCAAATAGGATCCTACTACCTCTAGAAGGATCTAGAACCTTCCATCTATGTATCTACAATCAGTATTAGGTAAGACACATCACGGGAATAATAATTCCCGGAACACTCCCCCTGTGTCAAGCACTAATACAACAATGGTGCAGAAGATGTTGCCTTCGTAAAAACCTATTCCAAGCCAAAACAAAACCCCATGGGAAAAATAAAGGCTTGGTGAGGAAAAGATTGCAACGCACCAAGATAACATGTCATGTATACTCCCCCTGATGTATACATAACGACTCCCCCTGATGAGTACCTCAAATCATAGGAGTCAGATGCCAAGTTGCCCTCACAACTATACCAAGGAAAAACCCAGTGGGAAAAATACCTCTTGGTCTAAGTTGAACAGAAGTACAACGCATCATTGTATGGATGTTCTCATAGGTCGCCTCGTTAAAAACCTTACTAAGTGAAAACCCAATGGGAAAAAACAAACCTTGGTCTAAGGACAAAAAGAGCGCGACACATCTAAAGTGCAAAGTCGCTAAAGACTTATCAAGTTTTCTAAAGTCTTGACCTCCATGCACGAAATCAGTCATAACTTCTTCGATTCAATAGGTATCAATGTGTAACACCCGAACCCGAAAAGGGCCAAAATGTAACATTATGGTGACAATCAGAACATACTAACGCAAGCGGAAGACTTTATTATCAAATAAATACTGAGTCAAGTAAAACAACGACTTCCAAAGTATCATCTTGATAAAGTCTCAATGAAAGAAATAATCCAAAACATAAGTCTGAAATGAAATAAAGTTCCAAAATGCTAAATCTTAAAATACTCCATAAATGGGAATCTAAACATGGGTAGGTCCTCTACCTCCTACTCTCAACGCTCATGCCCAACATCCCGCTTATTACCTACCGCAGAGAAAAGAAAATGCGGCTGAGCTAACGCTCAGTGAACAGATATAATTAATGAGAGGTAATAAGCATAAACGAAAGAATAGTGAATGAATCTAAGAGAACCTGCTGAACAAGATGTCAAAGGAAATACGGAACAAACGATGAAAGAGTCAAAACTTAAACAAACGGAAATATGGGACGAATGTCAAGCATAAACAAAGGAAAAATGCCCAAGTAACAAACAAATAACAAATCGTACAAAGGAGTCTAGATCTCCACATGTACTAATGTGAAATGGGGTGTATTGCACACACACAAGTCCATTCACCAAATTCTAAACATAACTGAGTACCTAGGATGCATCCATACGCTCCCTGCAAAACAGATATACATATGCCAAGTTCTAGACTCACCATACATACAATATACACAGGCCAAGTGCGCTATAGCAATATAAACAAATGGGAACGCCGTGGATAAAGTCACACCACCACAGATAGTGTCAATACCATTGGTGCATCAATGGCAAGGTCATGGAACCCCCATGACTGGTTAAACAAATATGGGCAACATAAATAGGCAAATGATGTATATAATAATCGTGAGGGAGAATTTCTAATTGTCCATTAAGATGATGACTATGGAAATGAATATAGCATCAAGAAATAATCAAACGAACAACAAAGAAAATAAGGATCAATAGCATCGAATAACCAACATCGGGAAGAGTAAAGTCATGAGAAACTCTTACTGAAAGAGGGCGGAATATTTGTACCTTAGGAAATGAAAGCAATAGGAAAATGAACACAAGGAAAGGTGGATTACTCCTTCTTCACTGAATCTACACGAAATTATAATCATACATTACTTATACGTACATTAAAATTATAACGGATTCATTACTCCAAAGTTACTTATTAATAGGTTAAGGGTTTTATATGTGAATCTCGTTCCATTTTATTATGATTTTTAAAGCATAACAACTAAGGTTAGGGGGTT
This sequence comes from Orobanche coerulescens, assembly GCA_033398695.1. Classification (NCBI taxonomy): domain Eukaryota; kingdom Viridiplantae; phylum Streptophyta; class Magnoliopsida; order Lamiales; family Orobanchaceae; genus Orobanche; species Orobanche coerulescens. The sequence goes on along the minus strand of CM065818.1, from coordinate 97,643,933 downwards.
TTACAATTTTTACTAGTGATTACCACATGAGTTAAGCACCTCCCTAAATTTTTCCAGATTTTATTTCTAAGTACAAGTATCATTTTAAAAATCGTTTTCCAAACTTGTCCAGAAACTGTACTGCAGGTATACCCCAAAAGTTTTGCATTTATCAACATAGTTAAACCTTTCAGAAAAATCTACAAAAATTACAAAAAGTCCCTTATAACTCAGATATTACCTATGTAAAATAAGAGCTCTTAACTCTTTATAGATTTCACATGAAAAATCACATAGTTCGACTGAAATAATTTTTTGAAAATACTGTTTTAACATACGCTCACATAAAATTCAGAAACATGACCAAATCGACTTCAATTCACTCCAAACCAGTTAGTTCAGTTAGTAATCTCTTTAAAATTAGTTTTGGACTCACGAAACTCAGAAAATGCTTTGTTATCATCAAGATTCACCCTGCTCAATCCGATCCAAAAACTGGACAACATACTTTGAAACAGAAACAGCAAAACCTTAATCCCGTAAAATTTAAAAACATGACCAATATAACTACGATTTCCTTCAAACCAATTGGAAAACTTAACTAAGACATTAAACTAGGTATTCATGCAAAGAAACAGATTTAAACCATCATATATCACGATTTATCACGTTTACAAATTCAGGCATATGTGCTGTCCAAATTTCAGAAATCATTTAAACCCTAATTCATTTAATCCTCTTAAATCCAATTAAATGACAATTAAAAGGCTCATATTTTACATGTGATTAGGCCTCTTTATGATTTAAATAAAACACAAAACATTCAGCCATAACTATGATTCATTTAGTCACAAAAATCGAATCAAAGTTCACAAAATTAAAGACATGCGATAACACACATATTAGGCCGATTGGTTCTATTTTCGTAAGGCTTTATTCTTGATCTTTAACCATGTTTTCTTATGATTAAATACAGATTATATGAGGTATCAAATGGTGTCAAAACATCAAGCAATAGGCTCAGCATAAATCAAAATAAAATTGAATCAAAAAGGGTTAAAACCTCCTTTTCTTTGTTTATCTTTTAGCCGATTAGTATTAGGTTTTTAGGGCTTGTTTATACATGAATAAGGGATCAAAAGAATGAATCGATACCACAAGAGAAGCATACCGAATGGGCTGAGATAAGGAGGGCCAAAAATCAGACAACACCAAGACCAAAAACCGAATCGAAACCCCTTTTTTCGAACGAATTCACCACGCCAAATCGCCAAGAGGGAACCACAATCGAATACTCTCCTTTGCACCACTTGGTTTCGAGACAGAAAGGAAAAGAAACTCTCCAGCTGTCGTGGTGTATATAGGGTTTATGTTGGTGAGATGTGTGTTAATGTTAATTGTGGGGAGGGTTTTAAACGTGTGGGGAGGGTTTTAAAAATGGAAGCTCGACATTAGGGGAGTAATTGGTGGGATCAAAATGAAGACTTAACCAAAATAACACAATCACGAATCTAGACATATTGAAAGTTCCCATACGTTTGACATCATATTATGTACATTTTAATATATCATAAATTTTATTAATCATACAAACGTTTATTGTTCAAGTATTAAAGAATAATTATTTAGGTTATAATATAATGCGAAGTCTTAGATTATTATTCGTCTTTCAAAAGTTTCAAATTAGAGGATATTTTAGGTATTTAATAAGTTTAAAATTTTGGATTTTACAACTCTTCCCCTCTAAAAGAGAATTTCGTCCGTGAAATTGAAATGAAAATGAAATGGAGACATACCAGACTACGAAAAGAAACGAGGGTCGCTTGTTCGCATCGATTCCTTGGTTTCCCAGGTAGCTTCACGCTCTGGGTGATTCTTCCAAAGAATTTTCACAAACGGAATGACTTTGTTTCTCATGACTCTTTCCTGACGGTCTAAAATAGTCTCAGGTTCTTCAACAAATGATAAGTCATCACGGATCTGATCCAACGGATATGAAACCACATGAAGCGGATGATAATTGTAGCCTCTTAGAAGAGACACATGGAAAACATCATGCACATGAGATAGCTGGGGGGTAACGCCAACCGATACGAAACTTCACCAACACGCTCTAAGATTTCAAACGGCCCGATGAAACGAAGACTCAACTTCCCCTTAATACCAAAGCATTTAACACCTCTGCACGGTGATACCTTAAGGAAAACGTGATCTCCAACATTAAATGCTAGGTCCTTCCTATGACGATCTGCATAACTCTTCTTTCGTGCTCTTGCTTCTTTGAGTTTCTCCTTAGCAATAGCAACCTTCTCGTTAGTTACCTCAATCAATTCAGGACCTTCGATATGTCTTTCTCCAACTTCGTTCCAACAGATAGGTGCTCTACACTTCTGTCCATACAATAGTTCAAATGGGGCACCTTTGATACTGGCATGCCAACTGTTGTTATAAGCAAACTCCACCAGACATAAGTATTCATCCCAATTACCCGTCCATTCGAGAGCACAAGACCTCAGCATATCTTCCAAAGTCTGAATTGTCCGCTCAGTTTGACCATCAGACTGAGGGTGAAAAGTCGTGCTGAACATGAGTCTAGTTCCCCACACCTTTTGCAAACCCTTCCAGAAACGAGAAGTAAAATGCGGATCTCTATCGGATACAATAGCTGCAGGTGTACCATGTAGTCGAACCATCTCTTGTCGAAAAATCTCTGCCAACCTGCTAACTGGATAATCTTTACGAATAGGCAAAAAGTGAGCTGACTTGGTTAAACGATCAACCACAACCCAAATAGCCTCATGCTTCTTCTGTGTGCGAGGTAATCCTGTCACAAAGTCCATGGAAATTTGATCCCACTTCCAAGTAGGAATATCCAAAGGCTGTAAAAGACCACTAGGACGTTGATGCTCAATCTTCACTTGCTGACATGTCAAACACTTGGCCACAAATGTAGCCACATCCTGCTCCATCCCATTCCACCAGAAGTTCTGTTTCAAATCTCTATACATCTTGGTTGAACCAGGATGAATAGTGAACGGAGAACTGTGTGCTTCAGACAACACAGCTTCCGGAATAGAAGAATCATTAGGAACACATAAACGATCACCATACCATACAATTCCATCACCATCAACACGAAATTCCATCTGTTTACCTTCCTCCAAGTTCTGAATTATAGACCACAATTCACCATCATCTTTCTGAGCTTCCTTAACCCGAAGTATAAGGTTAGGTTCAACCTTCAAACTCGCTCAATAACCATCATACCCACGAACACATAGTTCTACCTCCATAAGTTCCAAGTCGTTGATAATCTTTGGTGCGATATCAAGACTAGCCAGAATTCAAGACTTCCGACTAAGAGCATCAGCAACAACATTCGCCTTGCCTGGATGATATTGGATGTTCGCGTCGTAATCCTTAAGAAATTCCAACCAACACCTTTGTCTCATATTCAGCTCCTTCTGAGTAAAGATATACTTGAGGCTCTTATGATCAGTGAAGATGTCACATGTCTCTCTATATAGATAATGCCTCCAAATTTTCAGGGCAAACACCACCGCTGCCAACTCTAAATCATGAGTGGGATAATTAGTCTCATAAGGTTTCAGCTGTCTTAATGCATAGGCGATAACCTTTCCATGTTGCATCAGTACACATCCAATACCTTTCTTTGAAGCATCGCTGTAGATTTGGTAACCACTGGATCCAGAAGGTAAAGTAAGTATAGGAGCAGAAACTAATCTCTTCTTCAGTTCCTCAAAACTCTTCTCCCATTCTTCATCCCAGCCAAATTTCTCACCTTTCCTCATAAGTTTGGTCAACGGTAAGGCCAAGCGTGAGAATCCTTCCACAAATCTCCTATAATAACCCGCAAGACCAAGAAACTTCTAACTTCTGTCACAGTCGTCGGTCTCGGCCATTTAGTGATAGCCTCAAACTTTGCAGGATCCATGGTAATACCATCTGCAGATACGATGTGACCCAAGAATGCCACCTGTCCCAACCACAATTCACACTTGGAAAACTTAGCATACAGCTTCTTTTGACATAAAGTCTCCAACACAATACGAAGATGCTCTTCGTGTTCCTTCTTCGTTTTCGAATAAACAAGGATGTCGTCAATGAATACAATAACGAATTTGTCCAAGAATTCGTGGAAGACACTATTCATTAAATCCATGAACACAGCTGGAGCATTGGTTAAACCAAATGGCATCACCAAGAATTCATAATGGCCATAGCGAGTACGGAATGCAGTCTTAGGAACATCTTGCTCCTTCACCCTTAGTTGATGATAGCCAGATCTCAGATCAATCTTGGAAAAGAACTTCTTGCTCCTTCACCCTGAAGTTGATCAAAAAGGTCGTCGATGCGAGGTAATGGGTAACGGTTTCTGATCGTGATACGGTTGAACTCACGGTAGTCAATACACAGTCTCATACTACCGTCCTTTTTCTTCACAAATAGAACAAGAGCACCCCATGGAGATACACTCGGACGAATGAATCCACGTTCCAAAAGTTCTTGAAGTTGTTCCTTCAATTCCTTCAACTCAATAGGAGCCATACGATAAGGAGCTTTCGAAATAGGTTCAGCACCAGGAATCAACTCAATGCTGAATTCAACTTCACGTTCAGGAGGTATTCCCGGAAGCTCTTCTGGAAATACACCAGAAAAATCTCGGACAACGGGATGATTCTCAAGGCGAGGTTCATTCGCAAAAGTATCCTTGATTGAAACTAGGAAACCCTCACAACCGTGTGAGATCAAGGTACGGGCTTTCAAAGCCGAAATGATTTTCAAAGACTTAACAAGTCGAGAACCCTGATAAATGAATTCGGGATTACTGACATCACCAAAGATGACACGTTTGGTATGACAATCAATCGTGGCTCGATGTTCTGTCAACTAATCCATGCCTAGGATGATATCGAAGTCGCACATCTCTAAAGGAAATAGATTGGCAGAACGAATTTTGTCGTCAAAACGTAAGGGACAGTTTTTAAATTCATGCTAATAATTACTTGATTCTTCATAGGGGTGTATATAGATAAGGCATAGTCAAGTAATGTAGATGGGATTGTAATATGATTAGCAAATGAAACAGATACCAGAGAATGAGTTGCACCAGTATCAAATAAGACAAAAATATCTCGACCAAACATATATAAGGTTCCCGTAACGGTACCTGCAGCAGTCGCCGCCTGATCTCTGGTCAAAGCAAACACCCGACCTTTAGCAGCTGGCTGTTTCCCATTACCCTTTCCATTATTCTTCGGACATTCACGAGCTTGATGTCCTATTACACCACAAGAAAAGCAACCTCCAGTGACTCTGTGACACGGTTTTCCTGGATGCAGCTTCCCACATGTAGCACATGGAGGAGAAGTAGCCTGATTAGGAAACCTCTTCTGATTAGAAGGACCAGAACCGGACCCAGACCCAGAAGCACGGTTGAAATGCTGACCACGGTCACGCCCAAACCTCTGACTGTTATCACCCCGTCTATCAAAGTTTCTCTGATCCTGCACCTTCGGGGTATTCACTGGAGTAGGTGACAAAGTCGGCCAAATCCTGTCACCTTCTATGTTCCTCTTATTACTGTTCTTGGACCTCTCTCGAAGAATCTCAATGTTACTGTTGGGATTCCACAGAAAATAAACGCGGCGGAAGAATAAACGGAATCCCTAAGAGGATCGATCAAGTAACGTATATACGAAAAGAAATACGAAGATCAAGGAATCAAAGTCCCATACCTTTGATGTCTCTGAAAAACCTTCATATGATGATGATGATGAAGAGCCCTTCGTTCCAAACACCGAAAGTACGGTGCCTCTACTTCACACACCGGAACTTGACGGAAAAATCAGCAAACTTCCTTTCTCTAAGAATGCGGCTAGGGATGCTTGTAGGAATTTTTTCTCTCGATCTTTTCTACTAATAACTTGTCTCTAAGATCAAGTATATGCTGTAGAAAATTTTTCTCACTCTTTAAAAAACGAAATATTCACTTGGGGAAGGAAGAAGGAGACTTTTATGATTGAAAAGACTTTCTTTTTACAATAATAACAAGCCTCACATGTAGAAGATGCTTTTCAAAGCATCTCTACACCTCACATGATCCCACAAGTGTATAATATAATGAGAGAGAGACAAAGTAGAGAGGAGGGGGCCTTATAGGGAATCTTCCAAGAAACGGGTCGAGTTAATCCGGCTCGTGTATTGGATGTTCGTTAAATGAATCCCTCGTGAATCGGATGTCCGTCAAACGAATCCGTTTTATTTCCAATGTGTTTATACTAATTCATTAATCTAATTAATTAGTTATATCAAACACAAATATACATTTCTCTAAGAAATATAATTTATGAATTAAAGTAATCACCCAGTAACTTACTTACAATTCATAAGACCGCTATTTGATTTATCCGATAAATCACTAATATCTAATATTATAAGAGAGATTATTAATTCATATTTATCCGTCAATGATCTTGTTGCGCGACTCCGTAGGTTCGTCTCAGCCGGCATTGGGAGGAATTAATGAGTGCGGCAAGACTTAGCCAAATTAGCGGCCGCATCAGTAAACCCCGATCGAGAACGAATGAACGAATCATTCCAGAACCATTATGTCATGAATACCATATACGTATAGACCCTTCATCAGATGTCCCGGTCAAATCTTCGGGTCACGGTAAAGTCAAACCCTACTGTTGACTAGACTCTATACATGTGTTAATGCAAATCAAGACCGACTGATTAATAGTGTATCTAATACGACTATATCAGAATGCTTTGGCCAAAGACTTATGATCTTATTCGCCATTAACCGTATAGGACATTCGCTGCTCACTAACAGGAGATAGAATCCTTTCTTGGCGTACGGTAAAGATCGCTACCGCCCGTATAGTCCGCACTTCGAGGTCGACTCAGCAATTAAGCAAATGAGTCTAACTACTATAATGACAAACTAAACGTCACAGGCACATCTTCTACTGAACCCTCAAGTCAAAGGTCCACGTATACTATCACAACCTTTCGATTCGTCATCGACTCTCCGAGAGTGAATACCGTGTGATCGAATCGAGTATGAGTCGTGTTCGAGTATCTGTCCCACCAATATACTCATAACTATGCTATCAAGACGTGCACACGCCCTAGCATCGATTATACAAGTCTTATTAAAACTTAATGTCCTGTTAAGTTTTATCGACTTGCGAACTAGTTAAGCATTCGAGCTCTAAACACTTCTAGTGCCTATCTCCTTATCTCCATAAGAAGTAGAATGTTCACTCTCAACTGCAAGGACTATTATTCTATATACCAAATCACAATGCCAGTGATATACAATAATATAGAAATAATAATTGCCTTATTAAATATAATATTCATAATTACAATACAATTGCTCTCACTCTCTCATCCTCTGAGTGGCATTCGAGGGCATATATTCCTAACAATCTCCCACTTGCACTCAATGCCACAAACTATGGTATCTAATACCCATACTCTCTAGATGTCTCTCTAAGACATTCTGAGATAGTGGCTTGGTAAGCGGATCAGCAACGTTATTTGGTGTGTCTACTCTCTGCAGTGTAACATTCCCATCCCGAACCATTTCTCTAACAAAATGATATTTTCTCGCAATATGTTTGGTGTTGTGGTGAGCCCTAGGCTCCTTAGCCTGTGCAACAGCTCCGTCGTTGTCACAAAACAGTGTCACGGGCTTCTCTGCATTAGGAACCACTTGAAGTTCCTCAGTGAACTTCTTTATCCAAAAAGCTTCTTTAGCAGCCTCCGTGGCTGCCTGATATTCGTCTTGACATGTAGAGATAGCAGTCGAACTTTGCTTGGCACTTCTCCAAGAAACTGCCCCACCATTCAGCGTAAAGATATACCCTGATGTGGACATCTGAGCATCCATGTATCCCGAAAAATCTGAGCCTGTATAACCCATCACTCTTAGTTATCCACCGTCGTATGTAAGAACCATGTCTTTAATGCTCCTTAGGTACTTAAGAATGTTCTTTACAGCAGTCCAATGTTCCTGCCCTGGATTTGACTGAAACCGACTTACTACGCTCACAGCATAGGCAATGTCTGGTCTAGTGCAAATCATTGCATACATAAGGCTACCTACTGCCGAAGCATAAGGTACCTTGCTCATTTCCTTTCTATCTTCCTCACCTTGAGGACACATCTCTAAGGAAAGTTTTTCACCATGTTGCATAGGTAGAAACTCTCTTTTAGAATCTTCCATCCTAAATCGCTTCAGGATCTTTTCTATCTAGAGGGCTTGGGAAAGACCTAACATTCTTTTCGCTCTATCCCGGTAGAGACGAATACCCAGAATATAGGTAGCTTCTCCCAAGTCTTTCATTGAGAACTCTTTAGAAAGTCAAGCTTTCACAGAACTGAGCATTCCTACATCGTTTCCTATAAGTATAATGTCATCTACATATAGTATTAAAAACGCAATTTTGCTCCCACTAACCTTCTTGTAAATACAGGGCTCTTCTTCATTTTGGACAAAATCAAACTCTTTAAAACGAAGATTCCAACTCCGTGAAGATTGCTTCAGTCCATAAATGGCACGCTGAAGTTTGCATACTTCATGAATATTGGTTTGAGATATGAATCCCTTAGGCTGTTCCATGTAAATCTCCTCCTCGAGGAAACCATTTAGGAGTGCCGTTTTCACATCCATTTGCCATATTTCATAATCTAAGTGGGCTGCTATAGCAAGCATCATGCGAATAGACTTAATCATAGCTACAGGCGAGAAAGTCTCGAAGTAATCGATTCCTTCTCTTTGGGAATAATCCTTTGCCACAAGCCTGGCCTTATAGGTATCAACCTTGCCATCACCACCAGTCTTTCTCTTATAGATCCATTTGTTTCCAATAGTCACTATGCCTTTAGGACGATCTACTAAAGTCCAGAACTGATTAGCATGCATTGAGTCTATCTCAGCTTCCATAGCTTCTTGCCACTTGGTGGAGTCAACGTCTACCATCGCTTGGTCGTACGTAGAAGGATCATTCTCTTGACTACTTTCTGTCATCTCATGGACACCCAGTTCCTCTTGATGCAGATAGCCATACCTCTCAGGTATTTGAGAAATTCTACTAGACTTGCGAGGTTGTGTTTGTATTTCAGAAGGTTGGGTTCTAATATCTTGCATAGGTGTCTCATTTGGTGTTTCTTTTATTTCTTCCAAAGAAATATTTCTACTCCCTCCTTCTTGAATAAACCGATCTTCCAGAAGTGTGCTTGTATAGCAACGATGATCCTATGATCTTCGTGCATGTAGAATATATATCCCATGGAATCCCTGGATATCCTATGAAACGACCTTTCTGCACCTAGTTTCCAATTTCTCTACTTTAGTCTTCTTGACATAAGCAGGGCATACCCAAATCCTAATGTGATTAAGAATTGGTTTCCTACCTCTCCACATCTCATGGATAGTCTTAGGAACGGATTTGGAAGGACATCTGTTCAAGATATGCACAGCAGTAAGGAGTGTGTAACCCCACAGATAAATCGGTAGATCAGTATAGTTAAGCATGGAGCGAACAATGTCCAACAAGGTTCGTTTCCTTCTTTCTGATACACCATTTAATTGTGGAGTTAGCTAGAGGAGTGAATTGTGACACTATTCCTAGTTCTTTTAAGAACTCATCAAATTCGGTACTCATGTACTCACCACCTTGGCCCGATCAAGAGTCTTAACACGGTTACCTGTTTGATTTTCAACTAGGGCTTTAAATTCCTTGAATTTATCAAAAGCTTCAGACTTATGTTTCATTAAGTACACAAATCCATACCTGGTATGGTCATCAGTGAATGTAATGAAATATTGAAAACTGTCTCGTGCCACTTCAAAAGGGCCACATACGTCGGTATGGATCAATCCAAGTTTTTCAGCAGCTCTTTCAAAAGTCCCTGTGAAGGGTAACTTAGTCATTTTGCCTTGAAGGCAAGATTCACAAGTTGGATAGGGATCTGATCCCAATTGACCTGTAAGCCCATCTTTCTCCATTTTATGAACCTTGGTCTGACCGATATGACCAAGTCTAAGATGCCACTTTAGTGCTTGGTTCGTTTCATCCCTACCATGCTTCCTAGTTATAGTGTTCACAGTTGTTTTATTCTTTAAATTTAAATAGTATAAACCATTTAATAATGTAGCAGTACCAACCAATTTATTTCTGAAATAAATACGACAGGACCCATCTCCAATAAAGAAGTGAAATCCCTTTCGGTCCATGACCGGAATTGATACAATATTCTTGTGCCCCTTGGGCAAAACAAGTGCATCATCTAAATTAAGAATAAAACCAGATTCTAAATCCAACATAAGGGATCCGATATCAGAAGCCTCGACACTATGCCCACTTCTGACGGTGACCATCACCTCCCCAGAACCCAACTTCCTACTTCATTCCAGATCCTGATTCATTGTACAAATGTGAGAACTCGCACCAGAATCAAGTATCCAAGAAGTAGAATATACAGTTACAGAACAATTTGTTTCTAAAACCAGTAGTTCTGTACCTGAAGGCGCATTACGGTCAAGCTTTGGACAGTACCTCTTCCAGTGGCCTAGCTCACCGCAGTTGAGGCATACATCCGTTTTCTTGGCCCCCTTGCTCTTTTGAACCATTGGGGCCTTGCCCTTTCCCTTGTCGATCTTGGCTATTGGACCTAACTGCTTCTTGTTCTTTTTCTTCTTATTCTTGGACTTCCAAGTCCCAGAAGAAATCACAAGTGCAGCTACCTTTCCATTTGTCTTCATCTGAGACTGGGCAGTCGTCAGTTTGTTCATTAGCCCAGCTAAGTTACATGCAATCTCATTGCAGTTGAAGTTCATGACAAATTGTGAAAAGGAGTCAGGAAGTGACTGCAGGATAAGGTCAGTTTGGAGAGATGCATGCATCTGAAAATTAAGAGCTTCCAATCTCTCAATCATCGAGATCATCTTGAGGACATGGTCCCCAACCCTCTCTCCTTCCTTCATCCTGGTGCCGAATAATTGCTTTGATATCTCATATCTAGCAGTTCGGCTATGCTCTCCATACAGCTCAGCCAGGTGCGCTAATATGGCTCGTGAAGACGTCATCTTTTCATGGGCACGTTGAAGCTCATTGGTCATTGAGCCTAACATGTACCCTCGCACTCTTATGTCGTCTTTTACCCATTTCTCATGGGCATCGACATCTTCCTGATTGGATCGGGTTCTTGCAGGAGCCGCTGGGATGTCCGCCTCTAAGATGTATCCCAGCATTTCCATAGTTAGGACAATCCTCAAGTTCCGAAGCCAGTCCACATAGTTCGGACCAGTCATGACGTTCTTTTCAAGTAGTATAGCGAGTGGGTTCATTGTCATATTGAGAGTTTTGTTAACTGCAGAGAATAATTTGAGATTCGTTAGTGTTTGTTTAATTATGATCCGAGTAAAGAATTTAAGGACTTTCTTTATTCATAACTCGGCTCCCACTATTTTATCGGCATTTACACACTCCCATGTTAAATCCGGAAGTCTTGGGTGACTTTATAGTGGTGATCGATTTCTTTACAAAGTTTAATAGAGGGCAACCCATACGGTTTATATTCTATTATTCTTTATAAAGTGGTGTCTAATACCAACTCATCTAATGGATTATTCGATCTTCCTTTACCCCTAGTTCACTTGCCCTCGGCCCATTCGGTTTCTATGGCTCGTTGAACTATCTAAGTTTAAACCGTCAACTCCTATTGGTCTGACAATTGAATCTTACCCGGAAATCCATACGGTTTATAGGGGTTTGATTTGTCACAACCAAAGGCATCTAATGCACTCTAGGAATTTATCAACTTTCCCCAAAAATATTACCCCGACATACTCGGAAGAATAATATTCCGGTTTAGATTTCAATTTTCCATGAGTTCGACGGAGGGTAGGAAACCTCGTAACCTTTGTAACTTAGTGTTTATAAGTGGGAGTATTAACGCGATTATATGTTACACTTTGCACATTAATCCGTTTATAAGCGCGATTTGTGGTTTGTCAATCATTCAAAATGAAAAACAATAAATAGCAACCTAGTTACTACCAACATATAGCTCATGGACTTTTTCCTAAGTATTGGGCCAAGCCAAATAAAGAAAGGAAAAATACAGTATTGATTCTTCGTCTTCTAGTCGGTCGTCTTCGGTCTTCGTCATAGCCATATGAATAATTACATCATTGAACAATACGTCCTATTATACATATTTTCTAGTAAAAATAAATAGGCTCAAAATGGCCTTTACAACCATATCGAATCGAACAAATCAACAACTAGGTCCACGAGCTATATCACCATCACATAAGGCATTCCATACAACATGTAACAGTAAATGAAATTAAATAATCAACTAATATATTAATCTAATTAATATAAAAACTAATCTATTTAATTTCTACAATATTAATCAAATTAATATTTATAATCGTCATTTTAATCAGTTCAAAGTAATCCGGCCAAAACAATATTCTCGTCTAATAATTTCCCTTAATAAAAAATATTCCAAATATTTTATTAAATCCATTTAAATCCAATTTAAATTTCGGAAATTATTACAACGAAATATAAACACAAAAATGGAGTCCCGGAAAATCCAGTATCAGGCCCAGCCCACAACCCGATTCAAAATCGGGCCAAAAACCCGAGAACCGCCCGGACCGAGTCACTCTCGGCCACTGACCGGCAGGCTGGCCGAGCTGCTACAGTAGACTACCGAGTCACTCTCGGCCGGCCAGGCAGCAGTCCAGTAAGCTGCTGCCGGGAGCTGCGTCTTCGTGCGGTATTCGTGTTTAACCCCCGTTTTTCTTATTTTTTCGACTCGCTTCCAAAACGAAAAAGTTTCTTAACTTCATGAAGAACTTATAAATCAACAAAAATCAAAATTTTCAGATTAATAATTCACATAAAATAGTCGAAACTTGACTTACTACGAACGATTAAATTTCTTCGATTATATCTATTATGATTCTAAATCATAAACATCATCAAATAACATTCTAAATGCAAAGATGATCGTATATACGATATACTTGACCTCACTCCGATACCACTATTGGGATTCCACAGAAAATAAACGCAGCGGAAGAATAAACGGAATCCCTAAGAGGATCGATCAAGTAACGTATATACGAAAAGAAATACGAAGATCAAGGAATCAAAGTCCCATACCTTTGATATCTCTGAAAAACCTTCGTATGATGATGATGATGATGATGATGAAGAGCCCTTCGTTCCAAACACCGAAAGCACGGTGCCTCTACTTCACACGCCGGAACTTGACGGAAAAATCAGCAAACTTCCTTTCTCTAAGAATGCGGCTAGGGAAGCTTGTAGGAATTTTTTTTCTCGATATTTTCTACTAATAACTTGTCTCTAAGATCAAGTATATGCTGTAGAAAATTTTTCTCACTCTTGGAGCTCTCTAAAAAACGAAATATTCACTTGGGGAAGGAAGAAGGAGACTTTTATGATTGAAAAGACTTTCTTTTTACAATAATAACAAGCCTCACATGTAGAAGATGCTTTTAAAAGCATCTCTACACCTCACATGATCCCACAAGTGTATAATAAAATGAGAGAGAGACAAAGTAGAGAGGAGGGGGGGCCTTATAGGGAATCTTTCAAGAGACGGGTCGAGTTAATTTGGCTCGTGTATTGGATGTTCGTCAAATGAATCCCTCGTGAATCGGATGTCCGTCAAACGAATCCGTTTTATTTCCAATGTGTTTATACTAATTAATTAATTCAATTAATTAGTTATATCAAACACAAATATACATTTCTCTAAGAAATATAATTTATGAATTAAAGTAATCACCCAGTAACTTACTTACAATTCATAAGACCGCTATTTGATTTATCCGATAAATCACTAATATCTAATATTATAAGAGAGAATATTAATTCATATTTATCCGTCAATGATCCTGTTGCGCGACTCCGTAGGTTCGTCTCGGCCGGCATTGGGAGGAATCAATGAGTGCGGGCAGCACTTAGCCAGCCTAGCGGGCCGCACTGTAAACCCCGACTGAGAATGAATGAACGAATCATTCCAGAACCATTATGTCATGAATACCATATACGTATAGACCCTTCATCAGATGTCCCGGTCAAATCTTCGGGTCACGGTAAAGTGTTGACTAGACTCTATACATGTGTTAATGAAATCAAGACCGACTGATTAATAGTGTATCTAATACGACTATATCAGAATGCTTTGGCCAAAGACTTATGATCTTATTCGCCATTAACCGTATAGGACATTCGCCTGCTCACTAACAGGAGATAGAATCCTTTCTTGGCGCACAAAAGATCGCACTCGCCCGTATAGTCCGCACTTCGAGGTCGACTCAGCAATTAAGCAAAGGAGTCAAACTACTCTAATGACAAACTAAACGTCACAGGCACATCTTCTACTGAACCCTCAAGTCAAAGGTCCACGTATATTATCACAACCTTTCGATTCGTCATCAACTCTCCGAGAGTGAATACCGTGTGACTGAATCGAGTATGAGTCGTGTTCGAGTATACTGGTCCCACCAATATACTTATAACTATGCTATCAAGACGTGCACACGTCCTAGCATCAGTTATACAAGTCTTATTAAAACTTAATGTCCTGTTAAGTTTTATCGACTTGCGAACTAGTTAAGCATTCGAGCTCTAAACACTTCTAGTGCCTATCTCCTTATCTTCATAAGAAGTAGAATGTTCACTCTCAAATGCAAGGACTATTATTCTATATACCAAATCACAATGCCAGTGATATACAATAATATAGAAATAATAATTTCCTTATTAAATATAATATTCATAATTACAATACAATTGCTCTCACTCTCTCATCCTCTGAGTGGCATTCGAGGGCATATATTCCTAGCAGTTACGAGCCGCGTTCGCCACATGGGCGACATCTGTGAACTCTGTGTTCACAATACCATCAAGAATCCAATCGTTCAATGCCCATTTAAAATTCTTGGCCTGCTCTTCATGTGTACCAGCCTTAGCCCCCAAAAACCCAGCCAAACGAAGGAATCTCTTCATGAACTCACCGGTAGTTTCATCCTCCAACTAACGGATAGTATGATACTCACGTTCATACTTTTGCTGTTCTGATCTAGGGAAGTACTGCAAAAAGAAAGCATCACGAAACTCCTGCCAAGTCATAGCTGCAACAAAAACATCTCCACCCTTAGCCTGCTTGAATGCCTTCCACCAACTCAAGGCATCACCCTCCAGCTTATAGCTAGCCAGCCTAGCTTTGAATTCATCCGCACAACCTAACACCTCGAAAATCTTCTCCACATGCGTAATCCAGTTCTCAGCATCGACTGGAGTGTTAACAGTGCTGAATGATTTGTGTTTTTGCTTCCCAAAACGCTCTAGCCAAACATGCATAGTGGGGTGAACATCCCCACCAGAACCACCAGAAGTCCCTGTCTGACGAATCTCGTTAGTAATCCTGACAGTGAGATCCGGTAACAAGGCTTGAACAGCCGCAGCAACAGCCACGTTAAAAGCAGCTTCATCACTTCCAGATGAGGTAGTAGTACGAGTATTCACCATCTAAAAGATCAATAAACGAAACAGCGAAGACAAGATTAGAGGCTAAGATCAAAATGTAAAGGAAAACGGTTAAAGCAGAAAGAAGCCTAATGTCTACCCAATCCTCACAGGTCATAACCTAAGCTCTACAGGTCGAACCTAGAGCTCCGATACCATAATTGTAACACCCGAACCCGATAAGGGCCAAAATATAACATTATGGTGACAATCAGAACGTACTAACGCAAGCGGAAGACTTTATTATCAAATAAATACTGAGTCAAGTAAAACAACGACTTCCAAAGTATCATCTCGACAAAGTCTCAATGAAAGAAATAATCCAAAACATATGTCTGAAATGAAATAAAGTTCCAAAATGCTAAATCTTAAAATACTACATAAATGGGAATCTAAACATGGGTAGGTCCTCTATCTCCTACTCTCAACGCTCATGCCCAGCATCCCGCTTATTACCTGCCGCAGAGAAAAGAAAATGCGGTTGAGCTAACGCTCAGTGAACAGATAGAATGAGAGGTAATAAGCATAAACGAAAGAATAGTGAATGAATCCAAGAGAACCTGCTGAACAAGATGTCAAAGGAAATACGGAACAAACGATGAAAGAGTCAAAACTTAAACAAAGGGAAATATGGGACGAATGTCAAGCATAAACAAAGGAAAATGCCCAAGTAACAAACAAATAACAAATCGTACAAAGGAGTCTAGATCTCCACATGTACTAATGTGAAATGGGGTGTATTGCACACACACAAGTCCATTCACCAAATTCTAAACGTAACTGAGTACCTAGGATGCATCCATACGCTCCCTGAAAAACAGATATACATATGCCAAGTTCTAGACTCAGCATACATACAATATACACGGGCCAAGTGCGCTATAGCAATATAAACAAATGGGAACACCGTGGACAAAGTTACACCTCCACAGATAGTGTCAATACCATTGGTGCATCAATGGCAAGGTCATGGAACCCCCATGACTGGTTAAATAAATATGGGCAACATAAATAGGCAAATGATGTATATAATAATCGTGAGGGACAATTTCTAATTGTCCATTAAGATGACGACTATGGAAATAAATATAGCATCAAGAAATAATCAAACGAACAACAAAGCAAATAAGGATCAATAGCATCGAATAACCAACATCGGGAAGAATAAAGTCATGAGAAACTCTTACTGAAAGAGGGCGGAATATCTGTACCTTAGGAAATGAAAGCAATAGGAAAATGAACACGAGGAAAGGTGGATTACTCCTTCTTCACTGAATCTACACGAAATTATAATCATACGTTACTTATACGTTCATTAAAATCATAACGGATTCATTACTCCAAAGTTACTTACTAATAGGTTAAGGATTTTATATGTGAATCTGGTTCCATTTTCTTATGATTTTTAAAGCATAACAAATAAGGTTCTGAGATTTTAAAATTTTTACTAGTGATTATCACATGAGTTAAGCACATCTCTAAATTTTTCCAGATTTTATTTCTAAGTGCAAGTATCATTTCAAAAATCGTTTTCCCAAATCTGTCCAGAAACTGTACTGGAGGTATACCCCAAATGTTTTGCATTTATCAATATAGTTAAACCTTTCATAAAAATTTACAAAAAATACAGAAAGTCCCTTATAACACATATATTACCACTGCAAAATAATAGCTCTCAACTCTTTATATATTTCACATGAAAAATCACACAATTCGACTGAAATAATTTTCTGAAAATACTGTTTTAACATACGCTCACATAAAATTCAGAAACATGACCAAATCGACTTCAATTCACTCCAAACCAATTGGATCAGTTAGTAATCTCTTTAAACTTAGTTTTGGACTCACGAAACTCAGAAAACGCTTAGTTATAATCAAGATTCACACTGCTCAATCCGATCCAAAAACTGGACAGCATACTTTGAAACAGAAACAGCACAACCTTAATCCCGCAAAATTTAAAAACATGACCAATATAACTCCGATTTCCTTCAAACCAATTGGAAAACTTAACTAAGACATTAAACTAGGTATTCATGCAAATAAACAGATTTAAACCATCATATATCATGATTTCTCACATTTACAAATTCAGGCATACGTGATGTCCAAATTTCAGAAATCATTTAAACCCTAATTCATTTAATCCTCTTAAATCTAATTACATGACAATTAAAAGGCTCATATTTTACATGTGATTAGGCCTCTTTATGACTTAAATAAAACACAAAACATTCAGCCATAACTATGTTTCATTTAGTCACAAAAATCGAATCAAAGTTCACAAAATTAAAGACATGCGATAACACACATATTAGGCCGATTGGTTCTATTTTCGTAAGGGTTTATTCTTGATCTTTTAGCCATGTATTCTTATGATTAAATACAGATTATATGAGGTATCAAATGGTGTCAAAACATCAAGCAATAGGCTCAGCACAAATCAAAATAAAACTGAATCAAAAAGGGTTAAAACCTCCTTTTCTTTGTTTATCTTTTAGCCGATTAGTATTAGGTTTTTAGGGCTTGTTTATACATGAATAAGGGACCAAAAGAATGAATCGATACCACAAGAAAAACATACCGAATGGGCTGAGATAATGAGTGCAAAAACTCAGACAACACCAAGACCAAAAACCGAATCAGAACCCCTTTCTTCGAACGAATTCACCACGCCAAATCGCCAAGAGGGAACCACAATCGAATACTCTCCTTTGCACCACTTGGTTTCGAGACAGAAAGGAAAAGAAACTCTCCAGCCGTCGTGGTGTATATAGGGTTTATGTTGGTGAGATGTGTGTTAATGTTAATCGTGGGGAGGGTTTTAAACGTGTGGGGAGGGTTTTAAAAATGGAAGCTCGACATTAGGGGAGTAATTGGTGGGATCAAAATGAAGACTTAACCAAAATAACACAATCACGAATCTAGACATATTGAAAGTTCCCATACGTTTGACATCATATTATGTACATTTTAATATATCATAAATTTTATTAATCGTACAAACGTTTATTGTTCAAGCATTAAAGAATAATTATTTAGGTTATAATATAATGCGAAGTCTTAGATTATTATTCGTCTTTCAAAAGTTTCAAATTAGAGGGTATTTTAGGTATTTAATAAGTTTAAAATTTTGGGTTTTACACAACGAAACTGTAAGAACTTATGAAAACTAGACACCCATAGCTTTTCATTCACATACAGTACGTAACCTGGATCGACCTGAGCAGATCACAAAGCTCTATCGAAGTTGACTCAGCAAATTACCGGACATATCTTGTCCTACTTTGCAACAATAGTCATATGTCACTCAACATGATGGATGTGATCAAATGGTTGGTTTCCTTGGAGAGTAGACACAAACCTTTCCAATGGCACCAATTTCACCATTTTCCAACAAGCTAGCTGCCCTGTAGGTCATATGGAAGATAGACCAATACATTCTAGGCAGATTCGAGTATCAGTTTTCAAGTGTCCTTTTTATCGAGATAGAGCGAGCTTCAAGCTTCTTGTCAATCACAGACATTACGTGAGCGCATCCTAGGCCATCATCACAGTGGCTTTACCGGATTATTACGAATAAGTACATCGAGTCAAACATGAGTAAATAATACCATACTTTTCAAGACTGCATCATCACTTAAGTGAGCCAAGTCTTATAATGACTTCGACTAATCATTGGGAATCATATAGGCATTACTTTATCGTCTCTTAGGGAAACCATCCCTTAGATTTCCTTAAACCGATTGATGAATATGCATCATCAAGTGTCCCCAAGATCCTTTCATTCTTAACTTTGGATTTAGCGGAATCTCTTAGTCTCACAAGAGTACATCACTATAAACCCTTAATTTTACACACAAAAGCTTCATATCTCTTCCAAATCAAGTATATACTTAGTATGCGTTCCCGACAATCACTTGTCGATGCGCTCCGTGGTCAGGAGCCACTTGATTTGAGTCTGATCCACCATGAGATCCTTCCATCACTTAACTTAGTTCCCACTAAGATAAGATTTAACCACAAGCTGCACGTCAGTTTTTGGAAAACTATCTAACTGAAAAGATAGTGGATGCTATAACACCCATTACGATAGCACAACTAAGTTTCGTGTCATCATAGTAGATTCCAGTGCGTTCATAAGAAACCTCATGCCATGAGGTGAGTTTAACTCATTCTCTCACTCGCTTTGACAAAGTATACGGATAGATCTTATCTTTGGAGTGTCGGCACCACTTCAACAAAGGGCTATCATTTTGTTTATACTGAAATCGCATATGTTTCCATTTTAGGCCAAGGCTACAACGTTGTAGATTTTCAACGAAGTATGGTTCGATTAAACTCACATTCCATATCCTCATGAACCGACTTTATTCATAGAGTACTCTTTATGGATTGACATTCATTGAGGCGTCCCCCAATGATGGCTATAATCCAGAATCACATGAGACGGATGAGTTCATTTGATCATATGATCAAGTTTCATGTACCAATCTCGAATACATTCTTAGCGAGAGTATTTATCGAACCAAGTGGCATCCCAATACTCTATAAGATCCACGGCCTAGTAACACCATCTACCACAATTTGTGGTGTTACCATATCACCATTCATAGGTGACGAACGTCCATGACCGGACACAATCCTTGCAGACATGTTTGCAGCATGTATTTAATCTCGTAACTTTAGGGAACTTGGTGAGGTACAGTAGGGACAAACTACGACAATTCCAAGTCGTTCTACTTGAACATGATCGTTCGCATCTCCCCCTAACGACGGGAGGACTGGCTCATCAAAGTGACTTACGAGATTGTCTGCCAAGGTATATTTTAAGCAGACTATGAATGAAAGCGCATGTCATACTCATCATTTATAACCCGTCATAATGCGTTGTGGTGACACATTTTGGCACATGAACATGTGGACGATAAAGGTTTTCAGTCTTAACACAATCCAGTTAACAAAATGCATATGGTTACACTTGTAACTTAGCATTTGAATGATGATAGGTATAGGTGAATATGACATGTTGACCGATGCTACATAATTGTAGCTACTGGTCTTGAGAATCCAACAAAACTGCCACCATGCACCACCGGGATCGAACATGAAGAAACAATTGAACCGATGATAGGCCGTTGGTCTTATTGAACCTCTAGTGCTTTCTTGAAAAGTTCACTCCCTTCACCAGCCCCAAACACCTCAAAATTTCATGAGCATGTATAAACGGGTGTTTAGGATTCCAAAATCATCAACCTTGTGGTAAAAAACCGGTCGAAATGGCATCGAATTGGTCGTTCGGACGGCTGGTGGTATGTGAAAACTTCATTTAAGTGGTTCACCTCCTTACAAGTCTCCAAATGGCATCAAAATTTGTGAGAAGGTAGCCTTAGATGTTAGGAAGTACTTGTTAAAATTTCACTTTGAGACTTGATCTAAAAGTGGGTGAACCGACCTTTACAATGACTGGTCCGCAAGTTGGACAACCATAAACTCAGGTTTCATCAACTTATCAATCATTGTCAAAGAAACAACATAACATATAATGCTATTACTTGAGTACGACCATTTGTGAACACCATCATAGCATCATAAGCCACCCAGGCTAATACTTATGATCATGCAAGGACTCGGTGAAAAGGGAGGACTCAGCACCATGCTTATGCGAGTCGCTACATTATTTTCTTTAGCATAGAAGGGTGTCGTCTCCTAATCGTGCCAAAGAATAGGCTTTAGTAAATGAATATGGATAAGAAGGATCATCGGGGGGGAGGGGTATTTAGAGTCACACATGCTTATGAAAGCAAGACGTGGATGACATAAATATCATCATCGGTCATGAGCCCTGCTCACGACTCCACCAACATACTTTGGTGTCTTTGATCTAACTAGTTTCTTTGTTCAAAGAAAATGATGTCCATGACAATACAGTGGTATATGGATAATCAAACTGTCCAAACTCCGGACTATTAAAGCCTAAATGTGTCAATGTCCCAATACATCTTCTGGTTACAAAAACCAATGCAAGCCGGACCATATTGACTCATGAATATTTTTCCTTTTCACATATCCAATACAAGTGATGCATAAGATTTTATTTCTCACAAATCACAATGATATGCTTTGAGTGATACACTTTGGCATATATGTCATCGAGTCATAACACGGTTCAATTGTTACGGAACATATGTGACTAGAAAACACCATTCGACGTTCAACAACTTGAGCATTATACCACTCATTGATTGTGATGACCTAGTCATCATAGTCTCAATGGATTTATGAGCATAGCGAACACTCTAACAACATAGAGACTTTATACCAGATACGATCAAAATGATCTATCATATTGAGTGTATAACATGGCAAGGTTATATGCCTAAGGGGCAAAATTACGACACAAGTATGGTGTAACACTACCATGCACACACTCGACCTTCTTATAAGGGTGCGTATTTTGGGCTTCCCCAAGGAAACTGTTTTTCAACATTTGAAAGATGATAGTTTAGCGTACAACGCATACCAAAAACTGCATCATCAATGGCAAATTCGGCCAAAAAGAGGTTGAAAAACGTGTGTCATAAGACCACTTACAAATTCAAGATGGGAACCAAGTTGGTTGGGACAAAAGTTAGCACAATTGCTGGAAATAAGATTCCGACAGCTTGACCTTTGTTCACTTAAACAGGGATAACTCCCTTGTTAGGAAATCTATGGACGAACGGTCAGATGTTCTGGAAACTAGACTTCCGTATCTTTCTATCCATATATTTTGCACCAGACGGATCATTAAACACAGATCACAGTGCATGTTTAAATTAGTTGTTTAGTATTTCCCATGTTTAGTGAGAAAACAAGGTTGAGACCATATCCAATGGCATAAGTGTTGATGCAAAAACATGGCAGTGATAGCCATATGTGCGTTTAAACGCAGCAGGGTGTTCGATTTCTTATCTCGACTGATGATCCTTTCGGTAACTCCAACTTGGGATACTTGCAGAGAAAGTAGGAATGTCGGTACAGATAAGGCTGTTTAAAAACTACTAATTCCATTTGAACTTTCAAAACATAAACAAATATCAAGGACGATGCGCCTAGTCATGATCAAAGTGTAGACAAAATCCACCAAAGTGCATCAAATCAACCAAGAATTTTAATTCTCAGTTTGCAAGTATACGTCATAATAGCCATGTTATATGGATGCAGCGCGGTGCATCAATATTAAGCATTTTGAACCATGAGACATAATGAATATACCATAACCAACTCGTCTTGATCATCCAATAAGATCGACTAAACATAGTCAAATGTATAAGGCACATGCCTTTACAAATACTTGGAAAATTATTCGGACCTATAGTCACACGAACTATAATTGAGGTCAACGAATTCATGTATTTACCGCAATATGCCATTGCTTTACATGTTAAAATTCATGAGAATTACTCTTACACTCTCTCATATATTATATTACAAGGAGACGTTGCATGTCTACACCCACATGCAATATTTTATTTTAATAAGATGAAAGATGGAGTTTTCCAAGTATGGGATGGGGTCAAGACCAACGTGATGGTCGCTCAATTCATCGTGACAAATCCGTCACAAATCGATTTTAACCACGACATATCCATCGCAATCGATATTTGTCCCATTTGTACATCACAATTCCGTGACTAAGCATGAACAAGTCATAACTTTACCGTTACCGACAATATTCATTTTATTCAATTGTTGGTTTAAAATCGACAAAACGGCGACGTCAAATCGCACCCAAAACGTGGTGTATGCAACAACCACAAATATCAACTTTCAACAATTATCCGTGACTCCCCCAGAACCGTCACACAGTTTACGTCAACATACGAGAGTGATACCACCTCTCATAGTCTCATCCACCGCAAAGTAGCGTGGAAGATAAAGAACCCAATTCCCCAATTCCCAAAAAAAATTCCCAAAAGAGAGATTAAAAAACGGGAACTTTAATAAAATCTTACGGGTACTTGGTTTCATATTTGCTTTTATCCTTGAACGGGAGCTTCTCTCCATATGAGCAATATTTTCATGGTACTTGATTCCATATTTAATTTGATCCTTGAATGGGATAATAAATATGGCTTCTCTCCATATTTTGCACATCATCATGAGCAACATGTTTTCCTATATGCACGTAAAACATAAATATGGTAAGATTCATAAGTGTACAAATCAATGAACAAATGAATCATTAAGTAGGAAAAAATGAAGAGTTGAGAAACGCCTGGATAGGGATACTGGGCTGGATAATTCGGCCGGAAAAGGACTCGGGCGCGGCGGTGCAGCAGCTCGGTATTGGATGAGGTCGGATCTCCAAATTTCTTCGTAAAAATCTGCTTCTGTTCGGTGGCAGATTCAGTAATCAATATTACTCAAAATCCGATCTGCACCGTTGAATATACAGATATTTGTGTTGGGAAGTTGCTGTCAAAATTTCACACCGATCCGACGGTTAACGAATCAGGAAACATGATTTTAGTACGATTGCGCTGTGCAGAAAATTTACGCGCGAAAAATTCTCGTCTCTCGATTTTTTTTTTCGTTGGACGATCCGACGGTGCTTCGATCAGATCGGGTTGGATCAATTCAAGAACCGGATTAACTCAGCAATTCGGGTCAGCAATCGGGTTTGTCCTTCTGGATCGCCAGTCGGGTTCGGGAGCTGGACGAGCTGCACCAATTGGCCGGCTTCTGGCGGGAATTAGGATCGGATCCTCTGTCAGATCTAGCCTGCTTCAAAACGATTACGTCTTCAACAACAAGAGAATTTCCTTCATTACTCTCCTGTGTGTGGCTAAGAATCAGATCCAGGCTTCAATTCACAGCAAGAGTTTATCGAATTATTTGAATCCTCTGTCCAGAAACAGAGATCTTCGCACAACGTGTTCCTGGACGCGCCTCCTATTGATTGGGTTTTGGTGAGTGTCGATGTGGCTGAGGGTTGCTCCTTGCGACGAAAATTAGGGTTTGGCCGAAAAAAATCCGATTTTCCAACTTTTTTTTCGGGATTTTCTAAAAAAAAAAACGGGAGAGAAAAAAATTTTCTTGCTCAGTTGGGGACGACGTGCTGATAACGTGTTTCAGGAGAAAGTAAAAAGACTGTAAATAGAGTCAATCAATTGTATTCATAACAGTGATAGAGCGACCATTATATAGGCATTACAATGAGAGTCCTTCCATACATAGGATTCCTAGATAAGGTAAGACATCTAATAAGATTCTACTACCTCTAGAAGGATCTAGAACCTTCCATCTATGTATCTACAATCAGTATTAGGTAAGATACATCACGGGAATAATAATTACCGGAACACTATAGTAATTCCTAGACGTGTTCTTAGAGAACGAATTGCTATCGAATTTTTCCAGGCAACTTCCGACGCGTGTGAAGTAGAGGCTTCGAAGTTTCGGTGCTTGGAACGAAGGGATTTCGTGTTCGGGACGGGATCGTGATCATCATCTACATTTTACGAAGATTTATTTCAAAGGCTTCTAGGGTATGATCCTTTATCTTTGTATTTAATTTTTTCGTATATACGTTACTTGATCGATCTTGTTTGGGATTCGTATTTATTTCCAATGCGTATTTCGTTTTATTTTCGGAATCCCAACAGTGGTATCAGAGCGAGGTCAATGTTTCCGTATATACGATTAGTTGTGCATTTTGAATGCTTTTGGATGATAATTATGATTTCGAATCATGTTTGGAATAATCGTAGATTGTTCGTTGTAGCATCACGTTTTTGGAAACGAGCCGCAAAATGAAGAAACGGGCTGCCGTGATTGTCAGGCGGCAAAGATCGCCTGGCCGCCCAGGCTGCCGATCATGCTCGGCCATGTATCGGCCAAACTGCCGCGGGAGCTGCCCTGCCTGCTGAGCAGTGGCTCGGCCAGGCACCCCTCGGGTTTTCGGCCCGATTTTGAATCGGGTCGCGGGCTAGGCCTAAAACCGGATTGTCCGGGACTCCGTTTTAAGTTTATATTTTGTTGTAATTATTTCCCAAAATTTAAACTGGATTTTAATTTGACTAAATTAATATTTGGAATATTTTTTATGTTAAGGGAAATAAATTAAACGAGAATATTATTTTCGCCGGATTACTTCGAACGAATTAAAATGAGGATTATTAGTATTAATTGGATTAATACCATTAAAATTGAACAGATTAAGTTTATATTGATTGGATTAATATATTAATTGATTATTTATTTTTAATGCCACTTTATATTAATCGGATTAATATAGTAGAAATTGAATAGATTAATTTATATTAAAATTAATTGTTTAATTTTGTTGCCATTACATGTTGTATGGAATCGGTAGGGGTGATTCCTACAATTGATGATGATGACGTCAGGCACGTCAGTCAGGTTGATTGAATCGGGCACTAGCAACCTGTCAACACAAAACATGTAAGAGCCCTCAGAGAGCACCGGTGAGGTGTCAGCCGAAGAGCCTCCGACGCTCAAGTCAGTAAGCAATTTTATATTGAATAAAGTTGAAATAAACGAATTAAATATAATAAATAATAGAGCAGTTGATGATGTTGGTGGTATTGGACGGTCAGGTACCTCCGATGAGTGATGGAGGTAAGGCGGTGGTTGAGAGCGCCGGAGATCGGTGATATTGGACGGTCAGGTACGTCCGGCTAGCGAATGAGATAAGGCGGTGGTTGAGAGCGCAGGAGGATGACAGAGAATTGTTAGAGAGAGTAAGTTCAGTAGAGAATGACTTCGAATTCAATGAATCGATTGGGTCGGTTGTCTTGTCATTATATAGGACAACTTGGGATCCTTATTCCCTTATTCGTCCGTCACGTTGATTCGCTTGTCTGGCACATGCCCGTTGATCCATTTTTTCTGTCACATGCCTGTTGATTCGCTTTGTCTGTCACATGCCCGTTGATTCGCTTTGTCCTGTCACATGTCCGTTGTTGACCTCCTTAGCCCTTAACTCTAGTCGTCCGTTACTTTAGCATGCTTTTTTGACTTTTGACTAGCTCAAAAGTCATTTTATCTGACCATTCGAATACGCGTGGCTGACGTGGCGAACCCCTGGATCCGGGTTGGTTTGCGGATCTTTTCAAGCCAGGGGCCCAAGGAACTTTATCTTAGACAAAGTGTCTAGTCAATTGGGTTTGTTGGGCTGGTTGGAAAGACTTTGTTGGGCTTGGGCTGGATTGACAAAATTTGTCCACTACAGAATCCTTATGTGATGGTGATATAGCTCGTGTACTTAGTTTTTTATTTGTTCGATTCGATTGGGTTGTAAACGCCGTTTTGAGCCTATTTATATTTACTAGAAAAATTTGTATAGGATGCAATTTTTCAATGATGTAATTATTATTTTGGGTATGACGAAGACCGAAGACAACCGACCGAGAAGACGAAGAATCGAATACTGTTTCTTTTTATTTATTGGGTCATTCGCTTGGCCCAGTACTTAGGAATTAGGTCCATGAGCTATATGTTGGTAGTAACTAGGTTACTGTTTTCTGTTTTTCATTTTGAATGATTGACAAACCAGCAAACGCGCGTATAAATGAATTAATGTGCAAAGTGTAACATTAATCGCGAAATTCTCCCGACAACAAACAGACTAAGTTTGAAAAAAGTTACGAGGTTTCCTTCCCTCCATCAAACTCATAGAAAATTGATACCCGAGCTGGTGTGCTATGCTTCCGAGTTATCGGGGTAGTACATTTGGTAGAGGTTGAAAAATTCTTGAGTGCATTAGATGCCTTCAGTTGGTGATAAATTTCGCCCCTAGAAACCTGATAGGTTGCCGGGTGAGATTCAATAGTCAAACCGATAGACGTTGATGGTCAACAACTTAGATAGTCTGGATTGCCAAGAAACCTGATAGGTTGATGGCATGAAGACTAGGGGTAAAAGAAGATCAAATCATCCGTTAGACGGGTTGGTGTTAGACACCACTTTACAGAAATTAATTGGCAAGAAACCTGATAGGATGCGTCTGTTAAAATTTGTAAAGAACTTGATCACCACTAAGAAGCCGATCTAACCATGACTTACGGATTATAACATGGGAGTGTATAGTTCCGATAAAATCAGTGGGAGCCGAGACAAGAATTATACAACCCCTTAAATTCTATAATCGGTCATAATTAAACAAGTCACTAATTTAATCTTGTCTAAATCTTTGCAGAAAACGAAACTGAATCTCTCTAAAATGGCTAAAAACCCACTCGCTATTCTACTTGAAAAAAATCTCCTAACTGGCCCCAATTTTGTTGACTGGTTACGGAATCTAATGATCCTACTCAGTATGGAGTCTTTGGGATACGTCTTGGAGGCGGACATTCCACCGACTCCCATCCGAACCAGGGGTAATCAAGAAGATATTGATGTCCACGAAAAATGGGTCAAGGATGACGTGCTAGTCCGTGGCTTTATGATGGGCTCAATGACTAATGAGCTGCAGAGAGCGCACGAGAAAATGACTTTTGCTAGGCATATTCTCGCACACTTGACCGAACTTTATGGAGAGCACAGTAGGACTACTAGATATGAGATATCGAAGCAGTTGTTCAGTGCTAGGATTAAAGAAGTGGAAAAAGTTGGAGACCACGTCCTCAAGATGATCTCTATGATTGAGAGGCTCGAGGTGCTCAACTTTAATATGGATTTATCCCTTCAAATTGATCTCATCCTTCAATCTCTCCCTGACTCTTTCACGCAGTTTGTAATGAATTTCAACTGTAATGAAATTACATGCACATTAGTGTAATACCCACGATTTTCGTTCCGGTTATTTTGGATTTTTTTTTCGGATATTTCCGAGTTGTCGAGTGCCGGTATTATTTTCTCGACAACTGATTTTGGCGTTTATGTGTTGGGATTCGGTGCCTAAAACGAAGGCCCAGCGGAAGCGGTAAAACGAAAATTAATTCGATCCGAATCCCTACGAGGATCAATCGAGCTACGTATATACGAATATATAAACGAAAAGCAAGAGTCATAAGAAACTAACCCTCGAAGTCCGTTGATTAAATGGAAACCTTCTCTTGAGCTATTCCCCAAGCTCTTGAACGATCCAACGCCGAAAGTACCGCGTCTCTACTTGCCACGCGCCGGAGAAACGACCGGAACAACGATCACCTTGCTATCCTCCGAGGATACGGCTAGAGCTAAGTGATGAAGCTTCCAATATGAGATTATCACACTCTAAGTGTATAACTCACAACTCTCATTTATTTCTTGATTTTTCTCCAAGAATCATCAAGAACAAGTTGAAGAAGAAGATGAAGATAAGTGTTTGAACTCAAGGTCTCACTTTCTCTCTCTCTCAATGTATCTCACGGTTGGCACAATGATCATCTTAGAGAGTGACAAGTCTTCTCTTCTTATTCAATTCCTTTCCACATGAGAACAACTCATGTTTAACCCCACCTTGAAAAAGATATCAAATATCTATTCATTAAACACCTAATCAAGATTCCAATTGATTTAAAAATCAAAGTCTTGTCAAGGTGTGGGGAAGGGGGGGCTATGATGAAGAAATACGACGAGTTCGGTTCGTTTCGGACTCCCGTGAGTCCAAACAGATAAACTCCGATTCTGTTCCGATGTATTTATAT
Organism: Orobanche coerulescens; assembly: GCA_033398695.1. Lineage (NCBI taxonomy): Eukaryota > Viridiplantae > Streptophyta > Magnoliopsida > Lamiales > Orobanchaceae > Orobanche > Orobanche coerulescens. Next base: position 97,614,697 of record CM065818.1, on the reverse strand, counting down.
CGATCAATTAATCCAATTAATTAATCATATCAAATACATAATAACATAATTAATTTCTCCAAGAAATAATTATATCCATGAATTAAATTAATCACCCAGTGATATATTTAATTCATTAAGCCGTAAATCAATTTATCCGATAAATCGATTTAAATATCCAATGTCCCAAATTAGATATCCAATATCTAATATTCATAATGAGAGAATTAGCTTAATTCATTCCGTCGTCAATCCTAATGCGCGACTCGGTAGGTCCGTCTCGATCGGAATGGGAGGAACTAAAGAGTAGTAGCACCACCTCGCCAGCCGGGTGGCCTACACTGTACCCCAACTGAGAACGAATGATTGGGATCATTCAAGAACCATTCTGTAGTGAATACCAGTATACGTATAAACCCTTCTTTCAAATGTCCCGATCAAATTATAGGGTCACGGTCACCAAACCCTATCTCGTATTTGACGCTATGCATGCGTTAATGCAAATCGAGATCATCGAGCTGTCGTGTATCTAATACAACTAGCTCCAATGATTTGGCCAAAGACTTATGATCTCATCTGCCAATAACCGCATAGGACATATAACCCGCTCACTAACGGGAGAAAGAATTCTATCTTGGTATTGATAGGACTGCTACTTTCCGCCAAGATGCACGCCGAGGTTGACCCCGCCTTAGGTTTACAGGGTCGAACTACTCTAATGAAAATCTTGACGTCACAAGCACATCCCTACTAAATCCTCAAGTCTAAGGTTCACGAATACCTATCACAACCTTTCGATTCCGTCATTGACTGTCCCGGAGTGAAATCCATGTGACGAATCGAGGGTGAGTCGGTTCGAGTATACTAATCCAATTAGCATACCTATAACGTGTGCTCCCACCAACCATTAGTGTTCGACAGGCACTCTCCATGTCAAAGAACACGTCATACAAGTCTTCACATAAACTTAACGCCCAGTCAAGTTTCATCGACTTGCGAACGATTAAGTATTTGAGCTATAACCTTTCCAGTGCCGACTCCCTTATCCAATAAGGAGTGGAACGTTTTGCTCTCAAATACACGGACTAGTTTCTATATATTTATTTACGAGTTAGGAATGCCAGTAACTACCAGTAAATAAAGAAACATTCATTTGCCTTATATAATTGGTTTACATAATTACAAGTACAATGCCCTCACTCAACAACCTCTGAGTGGCATTCGAGGGCATACTACTAACAATCTCCCACTTGCACTCAATGCCACACACTATGGTATCTAATACCCATGTTCTCTAGATGACGCTCCAAGCTAGTCTGATAAAGTGGCTTGGTCAGTGGATCGGCGACGTTGTCGGCCGAGTCTACTCAGGCAAGACAATGTATCCCTTGCGAACAAATTCTCTTACGAGATGATACTTCCTCTCAATATGTTTGGTGCTGTTGTGAAACCTCGGCTCCTTGGCACATCTTCTGACTCCGTCGTTGTCGCAAAGATAGCGGAGCAGGCATTTCGGACATGGTATCATTTGAAGTTCTCCCGAAACTTCTTAATCCGTAACCCTTCCTTGAAGCCTCCGAGGCCGCTTGATACTCACCGACAGTGGAATCAGCGGTCGCGCTTGCTTGGCACTACGCCAAGATACCGCTCCTCCATTAAGAGTAAATATATAGCCGAAGTGGACATCGAGTCATCCTTCGGTCCTTGGAAGTCCGAATCTGAATCCCACCACATCTAAATCTCCACCGCCATACATAAGAACCATATCTCTCGTTCTTCTCAAGTACTTGAGAACGTTCTTCTGACAGTTCAATGTTCCCTACAGGTTTGCTCGAAACCTACTCACCACGCTTACGGCATGCGCGATGTCGTCTTGTACACAACATAGCATACATAAGGCTACCCACGGCCGAAGCATATGGTATATTACTCATTTCCTTGCGTTGTTCCTCACTTTGAGGACACATCTTCAAGGTGAGTTTTATTCCATGTTGCATCGGTAGGAACCCTCTTTTAGAATCATCCATCTTAAATCGCTTTAAGATCTTATCTATATAGAGGGCTTGGGAAAGGCATATTGTTCTCTTCGATCTATCCCGGTAGAGCCGAATACCAAGAATATAGGTTGCTTCTCCCAAGTCTTTCATGGAGAAATTACTCGAAAGCCAAGCTTTCACAGAACTGAGCATTCCCACATCATTTCATATTAGTAGAATGTCATCTACATATAGTACTAAGAATGCGATCTTGCTCCCACTAACCTTCTTGTATACACAAGGTTCCTCTTCATTTTGCACGAAGTCAAACTCTTTGACCGCCTCGTCAAAACGAAGGTTCCAACTACGCGACGCTTGCTTCAGTCCATAAATGGAACGCTGAAGCTTGCACACTTTCTGAATATCGACTTCGGACACAAAGCCTTTAGGCTGCTCCATATAGATTTCCTCCTCGAGGAATCCATTAAGGAAAGCCGTCTTTACGTCCATTTGCCATATCTCATAATCGTGGTAGGCAGCTATAGCAAGCATCATACGAATAGACTTGATCATGGCTACGAGCGAGAAGGTATCGTGGTAATCGATCCCTTCCTTTTGGGTATAACCCTTTGCCACTAGCCTGGCCTTATAGGCGTCAACCTTGCCATCACCATCAGTCTTTCTCTTGTAGATCCACTTGTTCCCAATAGGCACTATGCCCTTGGGGCGGTCTACTAGAGTCCAGACCTGATTGACATGCATCGAGTCTATCTCAGCTTCCATAGCTTCACGCCATTTCGCGGAGTCTACATCCACCATCGCTTGGTCATAGGTCGTCGGGTCGGTCTCTTGGCTATCACTTGGAACCTCATGGAGACCCAGCTCCTCCAAGTGCACAAGCCCATACCTCTCAGGTAAATGAGACACCCTACTAGACCTACGAGGTGGTTGTACTTGTGGTTCAGAAAGTTCGGTTCCAGTTTCTTGCACAGGTGTCTCTCGAGGAGTTTCATTGTATTCTTCTAAAGAAATACTTCTACTCGCTCCGCCTTCCGAATGAACTCATCTTCCAGAAGTGTGCTTGTAAAGCAACAATGATCCTTCGATCTTCGGGCATGTAGAATAGATATCCCATCGTCCCAGACGGAATCCAATGAAACGTCCCTTCGCAGACCTAGCTTCCAACTTTTCCACCTTAGTCTTCTTGACATAAGCGGGACATCCCCAAATCCTAATATGATTAAGACTTGGTTTCCTTCCTTCCCACATCTCATGTGGAGTTTTAGGAACGGATTTGGAAGGACATCTGTTCAAGATATACGCGGCAGTCAGGAGTGCATACCCCCACAGGTAAATCGGCAAGTCAGTATAGCCTAGCATGGAACGGACCATGTTCAACAGGGTCCGGTTCCTTCTTTCTGACACACCATTTAACTGAGGAGTACCTGGAGGTGTTAGTTGTGAAACTATTCCATGTTCCTTAAGGAACTCGTCAAACTCCGTACTCATATACTCGCCACCTCGGTCCGACCGAAGTGCTTTGATATGATTACCAGTTTGTTTCTCGACTAGGGCCTTGAATTCCTGGAATTTCTCAAAGGCCTCGGATTTATGTTTCATTAGGTATACATAACCATACCTAGTATGATCATCTGTAAACGTAATGAAATATTGATATCCGTCACGTCCGCTTCCAAAGCACCACAAACGTCGTATGGATTAATCCTAGTTTATCAGCGGCTCTTTCAAAAGTCCCTGTGAAGGGGGACTTAGTCATTTTGCCTTTAAGGCAAGATTCACAAGTAGGAAAGGGATCCGATCCCAATGGACCCATAAGTCCATCTTTTTCCATCTTGTAAACCTTGGTCTGACCAACATGACCAAGTCTAAGATGCCATTTCAAAACTTGGTTGGTTTCATCCCTACCACGTTTTCTAGTCATAGTATTCACAACTACTTTGTTGCTGAGATTTAGATGATACAATCCATTCAACAATGTAGCAGTACCCACTAGTTTATTTCTAAAATAAATTTTGCAGGAACCATCACCAATGAAAAATGAAAAGCCTTTTCGGTCCATGACCGGAATGGATACAATGTTTTTGTGCCCCTTGGGCAAAACAAGTACATCTTCTAAAGTCAAAACAAAACCGGATTCTAAACCCAAAAGAAGTGATCCTATGTCGGTCGCCTCGACACTATGCCCACTTCCGACTGTGATCATAACTTCTCCAGATCCAAGCTTCCTACTTTGTTCCAGATCCTGATTCACGGTACAAATATGAGAACTAGCACCGTAATCCAAGATTCAGAAGTAGAAAATACAAGAGCGAACAATTTGTTTCCAAAACTAAAAGTTCTCAGACTAAGTGCCATGAAGAATCGGACAGTCTCTAGCCCAGTGGCCCAGCTCACCGCACTTGAGACAAGCATCCTTCTTCTTCTTGTTCTTTGGAACCATCGGGGCCTTGCCCTTTCCCTTAAGGTCCTTAGCTTGTGGTCCAGTCCGCATCTTGGTCTTTTTCTTCTTATTATTAGACTTCCGAAGTCCAGAAATCACAAGTGCACTCCTTCATCCGCGAGTCTTTATCTCGAGACGAGCGGTCACTAGTTTGTTCATTAGCCCGGCTAAGTTACATGCAATTTCGTTGCGATTGAAGTTCATAACAAATCGTGAGAAGGAATCGGGGAGAGACTGTAGGATAAGGTCGGTTTGGAGAGAAGCATCCATTTTAAAATCAAGAGCCTCCAATCTCTCGATCATGGATATCATTTTGAGGACGTGTTCCCCAACCTTCTCACCTTCCTTCATCCTAGCACCGAACATTTGCTTGGATATCTCATATCTAGCGATTCTGCTGTGCTCACCATAAAGCTCGGTTAAGTGAGATAGAATGCCTAGCGAAGTCATTTTCTCATGAGCTCTCGAAGCTCATTAGACATGGAAGCCATCATATAAGCACGGACTTTCACGTCATCCTTAACCCACTTTTCGTGGTTTTCAATCTCTTCTGATTGGCTCGGGTCCGCACAGGAGGCGCCGAATGTCCGTCTCCAAGACATATCCCGTGCCTCTATATCGAGGACAATCATCGATTGCGGAGCCAATCCGAAAGTTAGGTCCCATTAAGGTGTTCTTTTCGAGTAGAATTGCGAGTGGATTCATTGTCATATTGAGATTTGTGCATTAAGTATAACAGTTAATTAGTGACTCATTCAATTATGTTCGAGTATAGAATTTAAGGTCTTTTCTATTCTTGTTACCCAGCTCCCACTATTTTTATCGGAATAACACACCCCCATGTGATATCTTGAAGTATCGTCGCTCTACTTCATAGTGGTGATCGAGTTCTTTATAAATCTTAATAGAGGGCAACCGAACAGGTTTCTAGTCTATTAATTTTCATAAAGTGGTGTCCAACACCAACCCATCTAATGGATGATTCGATCTTCTTTTTCCCCTTGTTCACTCCCCTCAACCTATACGATTTCTATGGTTCGTGAACAAGTTAAGTTTATACCATCGACGCAAATCAGTTTCACAATTGAATCTTATCCGGCAACCTATCAGGTTTCTAGGGATAAAATTTGCTCCAACCGAAGGCATCCAATGCGCTATCGGTAATTTATCCGTCCTCCCCGAACGACTACCCCGATAACTCGGAAGCATAGCACATCCGGTTTGGATTTCAATTTCCCGAAAACTCGATGGAGGGAAGGAAAACCTTGAAACCTTATAAACTTAATTATTTATAGTGGGAGAATTTTCGCGATTAACGTTACACTTTGCACATTAATCATATTAGCGCGTTTGAGGCATTCATACAATATGAAACAACCATTCACAACCTAGTTGCTACCAACATGTGGTTCATGGACCGTTCCTAGAAAACAAAAACTTCGTAATCTAATTACAAGTCTTCGTCTTGAATCTTCGTCTTCTCGAAATGGATCTTCCTCCGGTCTTCGTCATTACATATAAATTTTACATCGAAAATTGCATCCTAGATACAAACATTTCTAGTAAAATAAATAGGCTCAAAACGGCCTTTACAACCCAATCGAATAAAACGAACGATTCAAATCTAAGTCCACGAACCACATCCCCATTCAAAAAGCATTCATCCAATAAATACTATATAAATGGAAAGCGTAGAGATACATTGATCCAATCAATAATACGAACCGATCCAATCGATTCACACAATCGGTAATTTGATAACGTTCAAAATAATTCGGTCGACCATAAATATTCCAATTAATCAAATTTCCCTTATAAAATGAAATACCATAAATCATTTTAATCATATGAAATCCAATTTAACATGCGGGAGATTAATTTTCAAGAATACACGAAAAAATCGAGTCGGGGTGAAAACGGGCCAGCATGACCGAGTCACCCTCGGCAGCCTACCGGCAGTCACGCCTGGCTTGGCCGAGTCACGCTCGGAAGAATCCGGCCAGGACACGACCGAGTCCTAGGACACGGTCGGGTCGCCTGGCAATGACTTGGTAGACTGCCGGACACGATCGTGTCATCCAGGACACGGTCGAGTCACTTTCGGCCAGACACGCCCGTGTCTCCTGACACGGTCGGGTCTCAGCGATGCTTTGGCCACATTGCCGGACACGACCGTGTCACCCAGACACGGTCGAGTCATTCTCGCCAAAATACCCTTTTTGTCCAAAAAGTCGTCAAACGACGATTCGGGCTAGATTTTCGACCGGATATCAATATCAATATTTTACGACTTTCATATCTTCAATATAAATCATATTTCCCGAAATTTAAGATTTATATTTAGACATAAACTTACGAAAAATACAATTATTACGAACGAAAAACATATACCACGATTATGACTAAAATGATTCCAAATCATTCACCATCTAATCGAGCATTCCAAATGCCAATATCGTATATACGATCGCAAGACCTACGCTCGATACCATTTGTTGGGATTCGGTGCCTAAAACGAGGCCCGGAGGCGGTAAAGCGAAAATTAATTCGATCCGAATCCCTACGAGGATCGATCGAGCTACGTATATACGAATATATAAACGAAAAGCAAGAGTCATAAGAAACTAACCCTCGAAGTCCGTTGATTAAATGGAAACCTTCTCTTGAGCTATTCCCCAAGCTCTTGAACGATCCAACGCCGAAAGTACCGCGTCTCTACTTGCCACGCGCCGGAGAAACGACCGGAACGACGATCACCTTGCTATCCTCCGAGGATACGGCTAGAGCTAAGTGATGAAGCTTCCAATATGAGATTATCACACTCTAAGTGTATAACTCACAACTCTCATTTATTTCTTGATTTTTCTCCAAGAATCACCAAGAACAAGTTGAAGAAGAAGATGAAGATAAGTGTTTGAATTCAAGGTCTCACTTTCTCTCTCTCTCAATGTATCTCACGGTTGGCACAATGATCATCTTAGAGAGTGACAAGTCTTCTCTTCTTATTCAATTCCTTTCCACATGAGAACAACTCATGTTTAACCCCACCTTGAAAAAGATATCAAATATCTATTCATTAAACACCTAATCAAGATTCCAATTGATTTAAAAATCAAAGTCTTGTCAAGGTGTGGGGAAGGGGGGCGGCTATGATGAAGAAATACGACGAGTTCGGTTCGTTTGACTCCGTGAGTCCAAACAGATAAACTCCGATTCCGTTCCGATGTATTTATATCGATCAATTAATCCAATTAATTAATCATATCAAATACATAATAACATAATTAATTTCTCCAAGAAATAATTATATCCATGAATTAAATTAATCACCCAGTGATATATTTAATTCATTAAGCCGTAAATCAATTTATCCGATAAATCGATTTAAATATCCAATGTCCCAAATTAGATATCCAATATCTAATATTCATAATGACAGAATTAGCTTAATTCATTCCGTCGTCAATCCTAATGCGCGACTCGGTAGGTCCGTCTCAGTCAGCAATGGGAGGAACCAAAGAGTAGTAGCACCACCTAGCCAGCCTGGTGGCCTACACTGTACCCCAACTGAGAACGAATGATTGGGATCATTCAAGAACCATTCTGTAGTGAATACCAGTATACGTATAAACCCTTCTTTCAAATGTCCCGATCAAGTTATAGGGTCACGGTCAGTCAAACCCTATCTGTACTTGACGCTATGCATGCGTTAATGCAAATCGAGATCATCGAGCTGTCGTGTATCTAATACAACTAGCTCCAATGCTTTGGCCAAAGACTTATGATCTCATCTGCCAATAACCGCATAGGACATATAACCCGCTCACTAACGGGAGAAAGAATTCTATCTTGGTATTTAGTAGGACCTGCTACTTGCCCGTCAAGATGCACGTCGAGGTTGACCCCCGCCTTCCGGTTTACAGGGTCGAACTACTCTAATGAAAATCTTTACGTCACAAGCACATCCCTACTAAATCCTCAAGTCTAAGGTTCACGAATACCTATCACAACCTTTCGATTCCGTCATTGTCTGTCCCGGAGTGAAATCCATGTGACGAATCGAGGGTGAGTCGGTTCGAGTATACTAATCCAATTAGCATACCTATAACGTGTGCTCCCACCAACCATTAGTGTTCGACAGGCACTCTCCATGTCAAAGAACACGTCATACAAGTCTTCACATAAACTTAACGCCCAGTCAAGTTTCATCGACTTGCGAACGATTAAGTATTTGAGCTATAACCTTTCCAGTGCCGACTCCCTTATCCAATAAGGAGTGGAACGTTTTGCTCCCAAATACACGGACTAGTTTCTATATGTTTATTTACGAGTTAGGAATTCCAGTAACTACCAGTAAATAAAGAAACATTCATTTGCCTTATATAATTGGTTTACATAATTACAAGTACAATGCCCTCACTCAACAACCTCTGAGTGGCATTCGAGGGCATACTCCTAACATTATGACCGTAGGTGACGATTTTTTATCCGTTGTTTTCATTTCGGACCGATGATGTTGTCCCCGAGTATTTTGTCGTGTTCGTTCCGTGCGATTTTGGAAAATCGAGTCGTCGAATCATGGTGGTCGGGCACTGGCCGGACGGTTGCGGGCACTGGCCGGACGAGTGCAGGCACCGGCCGGGCGAGTGCGGCAGGAACCGGCGTAGCGCACGCTATGGCCGGAAGGTAGCGCACGCTACGGTCGGGAGGCAGCGCACACTACGACCGGTTGGCTGCGCGCGCTAGTCGGCCGAGGCAGTAGGGACAGAAAGGTTCTGGACTGGGAGGATCGGCAGGTAGTGCACTGTCACGACCGACAGTCGACAACGAGACATGTGTGCGCAGACGGTCGCACGGGGTGCCGAGGGACCGGCACGAGCAGGACGCCAAGGATGGCATCGGGCTGCATGTGAAGAGTCAGCCTTCTGGACGGCGTGATCGGACGGAGAATCGCGCGAGTAAGCCGTGGGAGGAGCACGGACACCGCTGTGGGAAGCGGATCGCCCAAGGGGAATTCCGGACTGGACATGTTCGGGACTGTCCAGCAGCGCAGGGGGCGCGGGCAAGGACGGACGAGCAACGGTCGTGTGGGACAAGGCACGACGGGACAAGGCCGAGTCGGGGAACAAGACTCGAGCTGGGCGGCAGGACGCGGGTGTGGGATGCCGGGCGCGGCCGACATGCGCGGCCGACGTGCGCGCGAGGTGCGAGAGAGACCCTCCCCCCCTATAATAGGATTAGACGGAAAAAGCCTTGTGGGGGCAGTCGACATTGAAAAGCTGAGGAGTCACTCAGCAGGGAAGACTCGACCGGAAGCAGCTAGAAGCGGACCGGCTTGGTCCAGGAGGTTCGGGAAGAGTCTGGAACATTGCAGAGATGGGCCCAGATGGTCGGGCCAAGACGGGCCGGTGCGGGCCGAGACGGGCCGATGCAGGCCGGGACGGACAGAGACGGGCCGGGGCGCCCGGGATGATGGAAGAACCTTCTAGGACCCTCCTAGAAGGATGTACTACTTGAAGATTGTAGAGCATTCTAGATTTGTACTTGGTATTGTACTTGTAGAATACTCTAGAATGTTTTTGTAAGTGTTGAATGTAGACTTGTGTGGATAATTCAAGAGATAGGTTCAAGAATAGGATAGAAGAATGTGGATTGTATATGATGTTCTAGAGTCCTCCAAATGAGGAGGTGGCATAGAAGATTCTAGGTTCTAGGAGTAGTATAAATAGGCTTGAGGTTGGCTCATTTGCTCCCAACCCTCAAAGACTCAACATTCTTGTATTGTAAAGTGATTGTGAAATAGTGAAGTTTTCTCTCAACTCCCAAGTATAAACCCCTTCTTACACACTTAGCAACCAAGTGAGTTAGGCTTACTAGCTAGATCGAGGAAATTCTAGTCTAGTGCCGCACGGGTCCGAGGAGCTTTCGAGTGCTCAAACCCAACCCCGTGACAAGTGGTATCGGAGACACGCTAGTGGTTCAAGAAGCTTCCGCATTGAGACGTTGATGAGAGGTTTTGTGCAAGGAGGTCCGATGGAGACTACGTCCAGCGTCACCAAAGTTCAACCCGGCCAGGAGAAGGACAAGTCCAGGAAAGGGTCTAGGGACAAGTCCGTGGAAAGAGGTGTTGCTATGGAAGCACGAGTGGTTCGGCTGGAGGAAACCATGGGCAAGCACGAGAATGCTCTCGAGGCGTGGAGCAATGTGGCCGATCAGGTGACAGATATGAGGGAGTCGTTGGAGGAGCTTGAGAACCGGGTGACGGGCACCCTTAACGCGTTGCGACGCGAGTTGTGTGAAGAGATCCTTGAGGCTGTCAAGAAGGAGGTTCGGTCGATGATCGCAGCCTTTCGAGAGGAGATCATAGGGAGGATCGAGACCATCTAAGGAAGGACAGCACTATACGAGCGGGCGATGGCCCATGGCAGGGACCAGCGGGGTGCGGCACCCCATCGAATCGACATCCCCCGGCCGTGTTCGTTCCAAGGATCGCGGAATGGTAGGGAAGTGGACGACTTCCTGTGGAACATGGAGCGTTACTTTGGTGCATCGGGGATAACAGATGATGCGACCAAGTTGCAGACGGCTCCATTCTTCTTAGCAGATGTGGCGCTGCTATGGTGGAGAAGGCGTGAAACAGAGATCGCGCGTGGTACATGTCGGATGGAGACATGGGAGGATTTCAAGGCCGAGTTCAAGCGGCAGTTTTACCCGGAGAATGTTGAGTTTGAGGTCCGAGCTAGGTTGAAGGAGTTGACACACAGCAAGGCGATCAAGGACTATGTGAAGGAGTTCCAGGAGATCGTGCTGGACTTGCCTAGCCTTAGTGAGTAGGATGCTTTGTTCGCGTTCGTGGATGGGCTAAAACCGTGGGCAAAGTTGGAGGTGCAGAGGGCCAAGGCACAGAACGTGTCCGAGGCGATTGCGATAGCAGAACGGCTGATCGAGTTGAAACCAGCCGGGGAGAGCCGAAAGTCCAGGAGGGACGAGGACGGCAACGGTACGCAGGACAAGTCATACCAGGGTACGGATAGGGGTGCGAGGATGGCCAGGCCCAAGGACGGCAAGCAGTCAGAGTGGACTCGGACTTGCCATGGGTGCGGGAGTGCAGACCATCTCGTAGCAGCGTGTCCGAAGAAGAAGAAATGCTAGATTTGCTGGAGCATGGAGCATTCGACGAGGCAATGCTCGAAGTTTCCGAGGGTAGCCGCCATGGAGAACACCAAGGCACGGGACGATGCCGAGGGTGATGGGACATCGATGGCGCTTCAAGTGTTGAACTCAGCCATAGGGATGACATCGCGGGACGGAGCTGATCAATGGGAAACCCGTCAAGGCGTTGGTCGACACAGGGGACGATTACAACTACATTGACGAAGTTGAAGCATAGAGGTTGGGGCTTCAGGTCATCGAGGGACGGGGCTGGATGAAGTCAAATAATGCACCACCCGTTCGGGTTACAGGGGACGCCAATGGGGTGCGACTAAAGATTGACACGGGGGAACCGCGCGTGCACTTCAAGGTGACGAGCATGGATGATCGGGATATAATACTAGGCATGGACATCCTTAGGAAGAACAATGTTGGCGTAGTTCCGCACAAGAGGGCGATGTACGTGTTTGATCAAGCCAAGCTGCAGGAAATACGCTTGACCACCGAGCCTTCGGGACAAGCTATGTCGGCACTCAAGTACGTGAGAAAGCTTGAGGAGGAGCCGAGTTACCACCTTGGAGCAGTTCGGTTCATCGAGGGGCCGCCACGTCGCCGAGGACATCGACGAAATGGGCGGGGGAGAATGTCACGGCCGATAGTCGACAATGAGACATGTGTGCGTAGACGGTCGCACGGGGTGCCGAGGGACCGGCACGAGCAGGACGCCAAGGATGGCATCGGGCTGCATGTGAAGAGTCAGCCTTCAGGACGGCGTGATCAGACGGAGAATCGCGCGAGTAATCCGTGGGGGGAGCACGGACGCCGTTGTGGGAAGCGGATCGCCCAAGGGGCATTCCGGACTGGACAGGTTCGGGACTGTCCGGCAGCGCAGGGGGCGCGGGCAAGGACGGACGAGCAACGGTCGTGTGGGACAAGGCACGACGGGATAAGGCCGAGTCGGGGAACAAGACTCGAGCTAGGCGGCCGGACGCGGGCGTGGGATGCCGGGCGCGGCCAACGTGCGCGGGCGCGCGCGCGAGAGGTGCGAGAGAGACCCTCCCCCCCTATAGTAGGCTTAGACGGAAATAGCCTTGTGGGGGCAGTCGACATTGAAAAGCTGAGGAGTCACTCAGCAGGGAAGACTCGACCAGAAGCAGCTAGAAGCGGACCGGCTTGGTCCAGGAGGTTCGGGAAGAGTTTGGAACATTGCAGAGATGGGCCCAGATGGTCGGGCGAGACGGGCCGGTGCGGGCCGGGGCGGGCCGATGCGGGCCAGGACGGATAGAGACGGGCCGGGGCGCCCGGGATGATGGAAGAACCTTCTAGGACCCTCCTAGAAGGATGTACTACTTGAAGATTGTAAAGCATTCTATATTTGTACTTGGTATTGTATTTGTAGAATACTCTAGAATGTGTTTGTAAGTGTTGAATGTAGACTTGTGTGGATAATTCTAGAGATAGGTTCTAGAATAGGATAGAAGAATGTGGATTGTATAGGATGTTCTAGAGTCCTCCAAATGAGGAGGTGGCATAGAAGATTGTAGGTTCTAGGAGTAGTATAAATAGGCTTGAGGTTGGCTCATTTGCTCCCAACCCTCAAAGACTCAACATTCTTGTATTGTAAAGTGATTGTGAAATAGTGAAGTATTCTCTCAACTCCCAAGTATAAACCCCTTCTTACACACTTAGCAACCAAGTGAGTTAGGCTTACTAGCTAGATCGAGGCAATTCTAGTCTAGTGCCGCACGGGTCCGAGGAGCTTTCGAGTGCTCAAACCCAACCCCGTGACAGCATGTTACTGTCGGATACTGCGCACGCTACGGCCGGCAGGTAGCGTACGCTACGGCCGGAAGGCTACGCACGCTACCTGGCCGATCCAGGAAGTCTCTGGATTGTGGCCGGGCCGACAACGCACGTGTTCAGTGCATGATGGCGGGCCCTGGACGAAAATTCTCGACCATGACCGCCCGCTAGCGCACGCTAGCTCGGCAGTCTAGCGCACGCTAGGCTGCACCAGTATAAATATGACCGAGCAGTCATATTTACACCAGTTTTTCATTTCATTCCATTCCTGTCAGCGACTGGAGTCTTAGAGGTGACGAAGGCATGTTGTTATACAACTAATACACGAAGTTTGGGAGCTGATAACATCGATCAATCACTCCATAACATCCTTCAATCCAGCGAATCAAGGTTAGTTTTCCTAAATCCTAGTTTTGGGAAAATTTGGGGTTTTGGTTGATTTCGCCCGTTTGATCCATGATAACTTATATTTGTGATGGATTGATGATTATTAAGTTGTTTTATATCGAATTCCTTGTTTTTCCATGGTTGGATTGCCGAGGATTCTTCGTTTTATTGAGTTTCTAATCGACACCTTGAAGGTGTTCGATAAAATGTCACAAAGGGGATTCGGGCGTTCTGCGATTATTATTCCTCGTTCGATCATAAATTTATTCATGGTATGATGTTGGGGTTATGTTCCTTGCGAAGAACTCGAGACGGAACCCTTCCGTTCGCCGTTTTCCGATCGGTGGTGTTACCGTCGTTTCTGCTGGAGAGTTGTGGGCATTCGAAGTTTTCCGGTTGAGAGATGTTCGTCGGAGTGTCCGGTATCGACAATAGAGGCAAGTATCTTGCCCATACATTACGTATTTTGAGAGTATGATGGTTGAAAATTGACGATACATGCTAAACGAATTATTTACAACCATTTTTTCTAAAGAATCGTTATAACTATAATCATGGTTTTATTAAAAGAGGATTCTTGTGTTCAGGAATTAATGTGCTTAATTGACTATGTGTATTGGTGTCGAGTATAGGATCACATTATTTTCGAGTGATGCCATTTTCTGTGATTTTGTTGTTGGTAAGTTAAAGTTCGATTATTTTGTTAAGATTTTGTGTGGAGTCATGCGGATGTGTGTGAATATGTGAACTTGTGTGATATTGGTTGGGTCATTTGGTGCTATTTAGATGGTGTGCTTCTGTGTTAATTGTATAAGCTTTGGGTCGTGAGTGTATGTTGGACATTTGGCCATTCTAGCAAAATACCTCGACTATATATATTGTGATTGACTCTTGAGGTTTTCGGTTTTGGAAATTGAGAATTGATGAGAGTTGTAAGTTTTTCTCGGGTACTCTCACTCGGGTATTGACTCGACGGGGTCACACGTGGACCTGGTGGCTTAGCGGCTGGACCGGGTCGCGAGAGTCACTTCGAGTGGGCATTCTCACCTGGGGATTGCTCGACGGGGCACACAGGGACTTGGTGGCTTGAGGGCCGGACTGGGTCGCGAGAATTGCCAGAATGTTTGTACTGATGAATAATTGTGATATGTCCAGAGTATCACAATTCTTGGTGCTCGGTGTCGAGAGACATTATATATCGAGTCTTGGTGTTTGGCTAAAATGGCATAAAAATAATGTGTTATGTGTAACGTATTTTTGGAAGTGAATTGAAGTGAATGAACGGGTCGTGGACCCTGTGTTGGTGATCGAAATGGTTGGGTCGTGGACCCTGTGTTTTGTGACTGGAACGAATTGGGTTGTTAACCCCGTGTTTTGTTAATCGGTTTTGCATTTTTGGAAAATGAACTTTGGGCGGTGACCCTAAGAGGCTTTTGAAGAATTAAGAACTTTACTATCGCAAATGTTTTCGAAAACTCCCGAGATTTGAAAATGTTTTCAAAGTGCTTTCTTGTTTTGGTTTCTACTTTCAAGACTTGAACTATTTTAATTATCAAATATCTCGGGAAGTCTTTTGTTGTATTCTCGGAATGTGTTTTGTATGGCTCGTATTTGCACTTTATACTTGTACTAGCGAAACAGTGGAGTTTTGCTAACCCCCGAGTATTCGGGGGGTGGATGTCTATTTTTACATCCAGGTACATGCAGGTTTGGGAGCAAAACACATGATTGGCGCGAAGGATGATGGAAGGCGAATGATACTAATCACACGAAGGCCAGTTTTGGGTGCAGTCAGTCGGAGTTTGTGTATGGTCTTTCTTCTGTCGTACTTTTGGTTTGTGAGTGTATTTTACCCTTGTACGGGTTTGAGTCGAGATAGAAATGCACATTTTGACTTGTATGTTTGTGATATAAGACCAAGTTAGTATGTTGATTTGGTATTTTATCATGTCGGTATGTAATAAGTTGTGTTGTTTGGATGTCTAGCCTGGTGGATCCTCACGGAGAGGGTCTGCGGCGTGTAATATTCCCGGTTTGAAATTGGGGGTGTTACATTTATGGTATCGGAGCTTAGGTTGCGGAAACCTAGGCTGTCGGGTCCAGTCGGGTATTGTCGTGTCTTGTTCTGTCAGATTGTGTCTGTCTAAATCATGTCGCGACGCGTCGTCTGTGATGTCGGCCGTGATTAGTATCGAGGTGCAACCATCATCTTCGTGCGACCTGTGGATGTAAGTCTCCCTACTATATTGTTCCTTGTGATATACGAGCTTGTATGATTTTGTGTTATGCCGTAGAGTTTAAAGGTGATTTGTGATTATGTGGCCTATGTTGTTTGATCCTCGTATGATGCTAGAATGAAAGTGGTACCAACGTATATGTATATATACCACATCCTGATATAAGTCGTTTTTACAAGAGTAATAGCCTTGGTGTGGTTACGCAAAGAAAACTTCATCAATGTGATATTTTAAAACTTTACATGTTTTTGGAGAGACACGTATATTTTTGTTTTAAAACATCCTCCAAAGGGAGGAAAAAGTTAGATTTTCGTATGATGACCTCAAGGTCAAATTTTTTTTTTTAAGAATTCAAACTATCGATATTTTATTTTCATCTTGTATTATAAGTTTTCAAAACACGATTTTTGAACTCAAGTGAAGTCTACAAAATGTAGACAAGACGTGACTCTCATTTTTAACTTATCGGTTTTATGACTGTTAGTCGAGAAATACGTGATGATGTTCTTGTTGTTCGGGCAGTGTTGCCAGTTTTAGATTAAAATAGTGATGTGAATGCTAAGTCGTTTGGTATAAGTTAAGATAGTCCTCTTGATTAATAGACGGGATTTCGATCTGGGATGATAGTTGTCCTTTGATGGTTGCTCGCGATGTGTTGTAAGCATGTGAATCGATGGCATTTAGATTCGTATGCTGTCGTTGTTCATTTGTAACTATCGGTTCTAATAATGTCGTATATATATTCGCAATCACGTTGCTGAATTAGAGCTGTTAGCGCACGCTAAGTACGAGGCAAGCGCGCGCTAATGCAGCATGAATAGCGCACGCTAAATAATTGTTGTAGCGCGCGTTAGTTAGCTGGGACAGAGGATGTGGAACCGCATTTTGGCCGTTAGGTCTAACTTTCTGCAGTCAGTCGTCTGTGACTGTATTCTATGTGCGTTGTCTAGTGATGACAACCGTTTTGTGTGAACGTGTGTTGTGACCTTTCATTCGCGCTAAGTGATAATTGATTTTGTTCGGTGAGTTGATAAATTATGTCTGCTGTATGTGTGTGTTCGAAAATGTTTTCCTGAAACTTTCATAAGTTTGTGCAAGTTGTGGAAATCAATTTTTGAAACTAATTTGGTGTTTCGATTAATTCGGCGGCTTCGTATGAACTTTGGAAATTGTTTGAAATTTGCGAGCCGACCTAGGATTCTCAAATAAAACCTCGATGGTATTGAAAGAGTTGTTTTAAAATACCTTGAACATTTTGTAAAATGTTACCGTAGTTAATTCTTGTGTAGTGTCGGGAGAATTTTCGGAAATGACTTTAACGTACTATTGTATTTTCGAATAATTCGAGTACATGATTTTCAAAAATCTTTCACATCATAAAAATATTTTTTTTCAAAAACCAATACGATTTCTTTTTCAAAAATATATAGTGAAAGATGAAAAATCTCACTCGATGTAAAGTTCAAACTCATATTTGGAAATGTTAGAGTATGTAAGAATGGTTTGATGATCTTGCATGGTTAACTTGTTGGTTGTTAACGGTGATGGTGATGAGTAAAGGCATGACGATTTTGATAACGACGGTTACAAGGAATTATTATTTTGGCAAATGATTTCAAATGAGGCAGTTAGAGTATGTTGATTACAAGTTTTGATAAAATAACCCGAGGTACCGAAAGTACTTTTAATGTTTATTTTGAATATCATAAAAATCCAAAGATTTTCAAAAGATTTCCTTTAAAAGGTTACCTCGTGGATTTTCTTATCGAGTTATTATTAGTTACCTTATGTGATACGTCGTGCTGAGTTGGTACTTTAGTATAATATTTTGCGAAGTGGTGCAATCGTATTGAGTGAGAATCCGCTTAGTATGCCGAGGGACAACGGACGCGACCGTGACCGCGGTACAGTTGGTTATGGAGATTAGATGCGGGACCAAGAGGATATGGCCGGGAATGTTGATATTCAAGCACTTTGTTTCGTTGTTTAGGTTTCGGGGACGAAACCTCTTTTAAAGGTGATATGATGTAATACCCACATTTTTTTTCTTCTCTTTTCCGTTTCGTTCGATCGTATTGAGGCGATTGTGTTCGCTAATGCTTCTGACCTTGTATTGTTTCTCACCTTTGTCATTCGAGCGAGTTCTGATATTGTTCCAAATTGATGTGTATATCATTGTGATCTTTCCAAGTTCGGATCGATTTCTTGTGAACCGTGTTCGGAGTTAACACCTCGTGATTCCTACGAGTTTATTGATGTCTTGATTTGAGGTGTGAACGTCACAGTTGATCGTTGTTGTTCTATCATTGCTATTTGTTCGTCGTTGTACAATCATTTTTGTTTGATCTCGAAATCGTAATTTGATTTTTGTATTGCTCGGTTTTATCAACCGCAGCGATTCATGCTCGTTGCTTTTCGTAAGCATTCTTGCGTATTGAATTGGATCGTAGTGGCTTTATACCGCATGGAGTTCTGGTGTGTTGTCGAGAGTCGCCTTGCTTTTGTTTTAAGTTTCGGGACGAAACTTATTTTTAGAGGGGTAGAATGTAATACCCACGATTTTCGTTCCGGTTATTTTGGATTTTTTTTCCGGATATTTCCCGGTTGTTGAGTGCCGGTATTATTTTCTCAACAACTGATTTTGGCGTTTATGACTGTAGGTGACGATTTGTTATCCGTTGTTTTCATTTCGGACCGATGATGTTGTCCCCGAGTATTTTGTCGTGTTCGTTCCGTGCGATTTCGGAAAATCGAGTCATCGAATCATGATGGTCGGACACTGGCCGGACAGTTGCGGGCACTAGCCGGACGAGTGCAGGCACCGACCGGGCGGGTGCAGCAGGAACCGGCGTAGCGCCGGCTATGGCCGGAAGGTAGCGCACGCTACGGTCGGGAGGCAGCGCACGCTACGACCGGTTGGCTGCGCGCGCTAGTTGGCCGAGGCAATAGGGGCAGAAAGGTTACAGGTAGTAGGATCGGCGGTAGCGCACGCCATCTTGTCGGACATCAAGACGCTACGGCCGGCAGGTAGCGCACGCTACGACCGGAAGGCTGCGCACGCTACCTGGCCGAACCAGGAAGTCTCTGGATTGTGGCCGGGCCGACAGCGCACGTGTTTAGCGCATGATGGCGGGCCCCGGCCGAACATTCTCGACCATGACCGCCCGCTAGCGCACGCTAGGCTGCACCAGTATAAATATGATCGAGCAGTCATATTTACACCAGTTTTTCATTTCATTCCCTTCCTGTCAGCGACTGGAGTCTTAGAGGTGACGAAGGCATGTTGTTATACAACTAATACACGATGTTTGGGAGCTGATAACATCGATCAATCACTCCATAACATCCTTCAATCCAGCGAATCAAGGTTAGTTTTCCTAAAATCCTAGTTTTGGGAAAATTGGGGGTTTTGGTTGATTTCGCCCGTTTGATCCATGATAACTTATATTTGTGATGGATTGATGATTATTAAGTTGTTTTATATCGAATTCCTTGTTTTTCCATGGTTGGATTGCCGAGGATTCTGTAACACCCCCAATCCACTCAGGGATATTACACGTCGTAGACCCTCTCCTTGAGGATCTACCAGGCTGGTAACAATATTTAACATCTCGACAATGCCTTCAAGGATAAATTGACTCAGTAGACCGATTTGGTCTTTCAATAAAAATATACAACTCAATTACAAACACATACCCACGCAGGGGTCAAAATACAATAAACTCCCGTACAACGGGGAAAAGATACTGCAGCGGAAAAGAAAATACAACTAGACCAATACGACATCAACGGATCTTCGTGTGATTAGTATCGTTCATCTTTCATCATCATTGGTGCCGACCCTGTGTTATGCTCCAAAACCTGAATGCAAAAATAGACATCCACCCCCCGAATACTCGGGGGTTAGCAAAACTCCACTGTTTTGCTAGTGCAAGTATAAAATACGAAAACGAGCCATACATATCATACTCCACGAAACATGTTAATCATAAACATACTTCCCGAGGTGATTCACTTAATCAAACGATTAAATCGAAAGATAGGGTAAACCCGATATACATCTTGTGAAAAACATTTTACGACCTCGGGAGTTTTGAATACATTGGGATTTAAGAATTCTCAGGCCTTTCGAAAACATTTAGGGACACAGCCCAAAAGTCATTTTCCCAAAACATAAATTCGATAACAACAAGTGGGGTCCACGACCCGATCATACCATAACAACCTGTTTCCACAGATTATTCGCGTCCCATGCTAGCAAGCCACGGACCTCAGATGCTCCCGTAGAACAAACCCGAGTGAATAACCCACAGGGAAACTATATCAAATCACATGTCACCGTAACCGCAGTCACGTGACTAAAAGCACATATACTTACATAATCAAACCACAACCATAAGTTATCCCGGCATCGTGCTAACAAGCCACGAACCTCGGAGTCCCCGAAGACATACCCGATGATAACCCCACAAGTTATCTCGGCATCGGGCTAACAAGCCACGAACCTCGGAGTCCCCGCAAGACATACCCGATTTGGATAACCCTACGGTCATGCCCGACCCATACTAGCAAGTATGGATCCCGGAGATTCAACAATCATACCCGGAGGTACATCACATGCATCAAGCACACAACAATAATCACTTATGAATCCAAACAACATTAAGCATCACAACCTCCTTTCAAGGAGTAGCAACTAATATCACACACATTACGTTCTTACCGAACAAGTACACAATAACAATACGTAATCCCCGACAAAGGATTACGGTCTATTAACTTACTCGAAGAGATCATGTTATCTTTCAACATACCAAACCAACACACATAATCTGAGAATACATATTCACGAAGTATACGAATTATCGTTGAAAGACAACATTTATCGAGAACATATCAATCCCTTTTTACGTTCATTAAACATTGGATTTCGCATAAAATCATTTATCAAGAATTATATCAATGAAACATGAAATGTATGGGCAAGATACTTGCCTCGATATCACGAGCAATGGAAAAATGGACGGATACGGCCGGGTAGCCCTCAAATTCCCGAACACTATCTAGAACGCGATAGCACCGAAATTACGACGAAATAACACCACATGAATCATCAAACATCAACGAGATTCAACTCGGAAATCCTAGAGCACCTATAATCCTCCGGAAGGAACAATAAAACATGATTACAACGAGAATCGAGGCAAAAAACAACGGAAATCCCAACAACTATCGAAGGGAAACTCATTGGGACATTTAATCAAACACTCAATGTTCGATAACTCCCAAGAACACTTGAATCACTAATCGAGTTGAACAAACTCGAAATATGGATATACAACCCATAGAACACGATTAATAACATCATACTACACCAACCGATGTATCAAAATTGGACTAGAATCGAGATCAAGAACAATTTCTCCGAAAAGTCAACTTGAAGGAAAATCAAGAAATATACCTTGATTCGACGAAATACACGGATTGGATGATGATATAATCAACAAGAATCTTCCAAAACGCCTTGGAATTGATTAGAATCGGCAAAGAACTCGATTCCCCGTCGCACCCGTCCGATAGCCGCAAGAAAAGTGAGGAAATGAACAAAAACAGCCTGCAAGGCCTTATATAGCCGGTCACTGCCGGACACTTACGGCCGTAACCGGCAGTGCCTTACGGCCGTAACTCGACCCATACGTCCGTACTCGGCAGGTCTTACGGCCGTAACAGGCATTCGTCAAAAAATCTGCCCAGCACCTGTCGGACACTAACGGCCGTAACTGGCACACATTACGGCCGTAACCGGCCTTCGTCAGGAAGATGCCCAGCGCACGTACGGACGTACCCGATCACGACTTACGGCCGTAACTGGCATTCATCCGGAATCTGCCAGGTGCCATACGGCCATAAATCTCGGCCCTTACGGCCGTAACTCGGCCAGACCAGGCCCTGCTCCGGCCGTGACTCGGCCGTGGCCACTCCGACGGCCCGGACGACCCCGAAACCCGAACCTGAGTATAAATCGAAGGTATGGTTATGACGTACTCGCAAAGGCGAATCTAAAAGCTAAGAGAACACGCGATTCCGACCACCCGAAGGCTCGAAATTCGACAACGGAAGTAATTACCCCAAACTTTGGGAAATTACGAAAATGGACCAAAACGCCCGAAAATCACGATACGTGATCGAATAACCAAACCTAAGTTCACAACACGTCTAACAAAGTTAAACGGACTTACGGGAAACTCGAAACAGCAATTTCGAACGAGATTCGCAAGAATCGAACTCAAGTGCGGAAAAGTCGCCAAAAAGCACGGAACTCAACAAAACGACACCGAAACGAACTCGAATGACAAAAAGTGCATAATTAATCATTCTCGGAATGACGAAACGGTCATGAGCGAGTCGTAAAAACGGACTTCCTTCGAAAAAAAAAAGAAATTACCGGAAATCGAAATTACGGGTATTACATTCTACCCTCCTTAAAAGAAGTTTCGTCCCGAAACTTAAAATAAGTAGGGATAAGCAATATCCCCTGCCAGGAAAACTCGACGAGATACGCAAAAACCGAAAACTCGCGCCCGACGGCGAAGCGCTGCAAGGAACGCAAAGAGACATACGGCGTGAAAACACGCTCCACAACGACCAACACAACGTCGCCGTTAGGAATATAATAAAACCAACAAATGACAAGCGTCATCAAACGGATAATATAGTCAAGTCAATTATCCGAACAATCACAAAACACAACGAACGAAAATCAACATGATTGACCGACCCAACGGTACATCAATCAAAACGCGAGCCAAACGCTGAACAAATACGGAATTCCATTGCCCAAGGAATGGAAGATCGAAAACGAGACTAATTTCCCGAACTTAAGGGAATTAGGAAGGAGCCTGAACGCTCAATAATCACAAAACGAGAACAAAAACCGAACAAACAAACGATCGAGACAATAAAAATCGAACAATCATGTCCGAAACACGAAGGATAATAAAACTCAAACAAGAACTCCCAGGATGGTCTGGTGAGAACTACAAGACATGCATTCCCATAAGATCCACAGGAAAGGGAATAGCGATTGAAAAGTCACAGCGACAGACGAGTTATTCCAAAACAATACCACACTCGTTCGATCAACAAAAGCAAGGGATAGGGAAAGTTCAGAAAATGCCAACGAACATAAACGAGTCGACAGAGTCGAAAATACATAAGTTCAAAATCCGATCCACGTCGAATAGAAGAGCTAGTAGAACCAAAGGGTGTTATTTCCGAACAAGGTTCACAGGAATCGAACTGAACTCGAAAAGTTACAGCGGTAACCAAATCGACCCAAAACAAGATCACAGCTCGTTCGGACGATGAAACCGAAATAGAGAACAAGTTCAGAAAGTATCAACGAACACGAGCGAGTCGATAGACATGAGAAAGAGGAAATGCGGAAGTCAAAAATGATACGGGCGTTACATTCGACCTCTTATAAAAGAAATGTCGTTCCCGCAACTCACAACAACGGGAGTAAGGTGACAACACAAAAAGCAAACGTCAGAAACATCTCCCATTGGCCTCTCAGAGCCGATCCTCATATCTGTACTGAAGTTCGCCCCCCGAAACACTCGGAACCCAACTCGCAAAACTGGATCCTGTGTCTCTCGGGTCCACACTTGAAAAGCATTACTGACGAGAAGGACAATTTGCACGTACATGCCCTTGGCACAACACGTTCGAAATGCCTCGGCTCGGCATATAAAAAATACAGATGCTAAATACAATGGAACATAACACCGCAAAACAACATACCGGAGATGCCAACTCAGCATAACATATCAACATAAACAAATATCACAACAAGAGCATCGTTCGACGATTACAACGGCCCGAACGATAGGCAGCACACAATTATAAACATCATGAAACAATCACCAATGTGCATAAACGCACAAAAATCCAAGCTTTAACAGCTCACATAGGTGCGATAACACGCAAGCCACCACGAAATGACAACATCAAAGATCATCATCACACCTCCCACAACGGGCTAACAAAACATATACGTGGCGAACGACTCAACGTTCACACCACCAATTCAATCACAATTCGGAGGGCTAACACCCTAACAACAATACCAACATCGTACACACCTTCTATGACCACAAGCACGAAATGATGGGTTTTAAAAACGAAAACCACCTTTTGAAAATAGTTTGGAAACACCAGTTGATCTTGAGTATCACTTTACAAAAAGTAGTGCAAACATTGTTATCGAGACTTTGAAAATCATCTTGCGTTTGAACAAAAATGAGGACACCTTCTCTTAGTGAAAAACTTTCAGAATATTCGATCCTCGGGTCTAAGTAAAAGTGTTTATAAAACATTGAAAATATCTCAAAACATTTTGGGTCCTCGAGGTAGAAGAATTTTGAAACATATTGTGGCACCTTGGATGTACCACGAGAAAATAATTCATTTTAAACGTACGTCTCGAAATTTATTTTCGAAGATACTCAAGGTTTTTGAAAATAATTCAATGGGCTAGGATGCCCAAAAATTTCAGGTAATTACACGGAACATGATAGCGCCGTGGGTCCCGCGCCGGAACCCACCAGGATAAAACCATTTACAAAAACGCCAAAAAGGCCGATGACGGTAATATTTCAAAAACTCACAAAAGCCATTTACAAAATACTAAATACCATCATAAGAATTTCGCCAAAATGATCAAGGCCACAATGCCAAAAACTCGGTTAAGGGAATCGATTTTCGAAATAAAACTCGGTCGGTAAAATACCGAAAGTCATTACAAAAGAACTCACGCAGTGGATAAAAAAAATACAGTTCAACATGCACAATCCAGCAACACTACTCCTCATATGAACGAAATATGAGAGTCAAATAACCACATATCACGAAATCAAAATCCATAAGAGGATTCCGTCACTTAACAAATAATCATAAAAATAGCTCGTGTCATACGGGGCACAACACAAAGAAGGGAGACTTACATTCACAGGTCGCACGAAGATGATGATCGCCCACGATACTAATCACGACCAACAAACTCAGACGACGCGTCGGGACACGACTCAGTCAGACAAAATCCGACGAGACCAAACTCAATAGATATTACTGACCCGACAGCCTAGGATTCCACAACCTAAAGCTCCGATACCATTTATGTAACACCCCCAATCCACTCAGGGATATTACACGCCGTAGACCCTCTCCTTGAGGATCTACCAGGCTGGTAACAACATTTAACATCTCGACAATGCCTTCAAGGCTAAAATGACTCAGTAGACCGATTTGGTCTTTCAATAAAAATATACAACTCAATTACAAACACATACCCACGTAGGGGTCAAAATACAATAAACTCCCGTACAACGGGGAAAAGATACTGCAGCGGAAAAGAAAATACAACTAGACCAATACGACATCAACGGATCCTCGTGTGATTGGTATCGTTCATCTTTCATCATCCTTCATGCCGACCCTATGTTATGCTCCAAAACCTGAATCCAAAAATAGACATCCACCCCCCGAATACTCGGGGGTTAGCAAAACTCCACTGTTTTGCTAGTGCAAGTATAAAATACAAAAACGAGCCCTACATATCATACTCCACGAAACATGTTAATCATAAACATACTTCCCGAGGTGATTCACTTAATCAAACGATTAAATCGAAAGATAGGGTAAACCCGATATACATCTTGTGAAAAACATTTTACGACCTCGGGAGTTTTGAATACATTAGGATTTAAGAATTCTCAGGCCTTTCGAAAACATTTAGGGACACAGCCCAAAAGTCATTTTACCAAAACATAAATTCGATAACAACAAGTGGGGTCCACGACCCGATCATATCATAACAACCTGTTTCCACAGATTATTCGCATCCCGTGCTAGCAAGCCATGGACCTCAGATGCTCCCGTAGAACAAACCCGAGTGAATAACCCACAGGGAAACTATATCAAATCACATGTCACCGTAACCGCAGTCACGTGACTAAAAGCACATATACTTACATAATCAAACCACAACCATAAGTTATCCCGGCATCGTGCTAACAAGCCACGAACCTCGGAGTCCCCGCAAGACATACCCGATGATAACCCCACAAGTTATCTCGGCATCGGGCTAACAAGCCACGAACCTCGGAGTCCCCGCAAGACATACCCGATTTGGATAACCCTACGGTCACGCCCGACCCATACTAGCAAGTATGGATCCCGGAGATTCAACAATCATACCCGGAGGTACATCACATGCATCAAGCACACAACAATAATCACTTATGAAGCCAAACAACATTAAGCATCACAACCTCCTTTCAAGGAGTAGCAACTAATATCACACACATTACGTTCTTACCGAACAAGTACACAATAACAATACGTAATCCCCGACAAAGGATTACGGTCTATTAACTTACTCGAAGAGATCATGTTATCTTTCAACATACCAAACCAACACACATATTCTGAGAATACATATCCACGAAGTATACGAATTATCGTTGAAAGACAACATTTATCGAGAACATATCAATCCCTTTTTACGTTCATTAAACATTGGATTTCGCATAAAATCATTTATCAAGAATTATATCAACAAAACATGAAACGTATGGGCAAGATACTTGCCTCGATATCACGAGCAATGGAAAAATGAACGGATACGTCCGGGTAGCCCTCAAATTCCCGAACACTATCTAGAACGCGATAGCACCGAAATTACGACGGAATAACACCACACGAATAATCAAACACCAACGAGATTCAACTCGGAAATTCTCGAGCACCTATAATCCTCCGGAAGGAACAATAAAACATGATTACAACGAGAATCGAGGCCAAAAACAACGGAAATCCCAACAACTATCGAAGGGAAACTCATTGGGACATTTAATCAAACACTCAATGTTCGATAACTCCCAAGAACACTCGAATCACTAATCGAGTTGAACAAACTCAAAATATGGATATACAACCCATAGAACACGATTAATAACATCATACTACACCAACCGATGTATCAAAATCGGACTAGAATCGAGATCAAGAACAATTTCTCCGAAAAGTCAACTTGAAGGAAAATCAAGAAATATACCTTGATTCGACGAAATACACGGATTGGATGATGATATAATCAATAAGAATCTTCAAAAACACCTTGGAATTGATTAGAATCGGCCAAGAACTCGATTCCCCGTCGCACCCGTCCGATAGTCGCAAGAAAAGTGAGGAAATGAACAAAAACGGGCTGCCAGGCCTTATATAGCCGGTCACTGCCGGACACTTACGGCCGTAACCGGCAGTGCCTTACGGCCGTAACTTGACCCATATGGTCGTACTCGGCAGGCCTTACGGCCGTAACCGGCATTCGTCAAAAAATCTGCCCAGCACCTGTCGGACACATACGGCCGTAACTGGCACACATTACGGCCGTAACCGGCCTTCGTCAGGAAGATGCCCAGCGCACGTACGACCGTACCCGATCACGCCTTACGGCCGTAACTGGCATTCGTCCGGAAGTTTCCAGGCGCCATACGGCCATAACTCTCGGCCCTTACGGCCGTAACTAGGCCAGGCCAGGCCCTGCTCCGGCCGTGACTCGGCCGTGGCCACTCCGACGGCCCGGACTACCCCGAAACCCGAACCTGAGTATAAATCGAAGGTATGGTTACGACGTACTCGCAAAGACGAATCTAAGATCTAAGAGAACACGCGATTCTGACCACCCGAAGGCTCGAAATTCGAGAACGGGAGTAATTACCCCAAACTTTGGGAAATTACGAAAATGGCCCAAAACGCCCGAAAATCACGATACGTGATCGAATAACCAAAACGAAGTTCACAACATGTCTAACAATGTTAAACGGACTTACAGGAAACTCGAAACAGCAGTTTCGAACGAGATTCGCAAGAATCGAACTCAAGTGCGGAAAAGTCGCCAAAAAGCACGGAACTCAACAAAACGACATCGAAACGAACTCGGATGACAAAAAGTGCAGAATTAATCATTCTCGGAATGACGAAACGGTCATGAGCGAGTCATCAAAATGGACTTATGCCGGTTGAATTTGATTTCAAAAATTTCGGTTTTGAACCAGTCGGTTGAATTTGATTTCAGAAATTTCATAAACTGGTATCTGTTATTGTCATTTCCTTTATTCAGCCTTGTAAATTCTTATGTAAAGGATTTATGGCGCTGTAATATTCCTGAATATATCGGGGGTGTTACAGAATATGGTATCGGAGCTAAGATTTTGGATATCTTGGCCATTGGGTTAAAATAGGGGTCATTTATGTCTTTGAGGTAACCGACCGTGAATGACATCACTGCACTGCTTACGTCTTCATGCGAACGGTGTTTGTAAGTTCCTAAACTCTATCTCGTTCTTTACATGTTGTGTCTCTTTATACTCGAATATTAGAACAATGTTGTTTCCTGTATATTGAGTATTTATGCTTACAGTATGTTGAGAGGCGGACGTGGACGTGGTCGCGGTCGTGGACGCGGACGAAGGAATGCTAAAAGGGAGGCGTCGCCTTCTAATCAGGCTAGTCATAGCTCAGGCGAGCCGCAACAATCCATCAATAACGAACCGGAACCTGGTGTACCAGAAATCCTTCGTCAAGTCGTGAACCAGATGACTCAGTTCGCTCAGATCGTGGACCGAATGCAAGTGGCGGCAGGAATTCAGCAGGGAGATAGACAACAAAGGATTCCAGAAATGGGAAATCGAGGTGACTGATGGTTACAAGAGGTGGCAAAGATGCAACCACCCAAATTTGACGGCTTTTCCGAGACTCCCACTTGGGACCATTGGTTGAAGGAACTGGAGAAAATTTTTGCTGGAATTAATTGCCTGGACGACAGGAGAGCTCCTATTGCCCAGTACTTTCTGATAGGGGAAGCATCCGAGTGGTGGGAAGCTATCTGACCTGCAGATCATGATGCCGATTGGACGTAATTTAAAATGATGATGGAAGCTCAGTATTGCCCTCGTCCTGTGAGGGAAGCCAAAATTCGAGAATTTTTCTCCGCTCAGCCATCAGATGAACTCGTATCCTGCGATTAAGACGCGTTTAACCAAAGAATTAGCATTTGTTCGACATCTGTTCAGAACAGATGCGGAGATGATGATTCATTTTGAAATGAGAATGAAACTAGAAATCCAGAGGTACATGTCCGATTTTGAATGTACCACTCTCCGCCAATACCAGGATAAGGCGTTGGCGTACGAAATAAAAGAAGCGGCAATGGAGAAGTTTATGGAGTCGAAGAAACAGAAAGTCTCTGGTACTTTTACAGAGCACAAGAGCAGTGGGCCCCGCAAGGCCCAGTCTTATTTTTCTTTCAAGAAACCTCCACACCCATCTAAGAGCGGAAAGAATTACGGAACAGTGTCAGCCACGACGGATACAGCTAGGAAGTGCATTAATTGTGGTCGCACAGGCCACCTTTGGCGCGATTGTTTGCGCACCCCAGTTACATGTTTTGACTGCGGACAGGAAGGGCACCGTGCGACGTTTTGCAAGGACGCCACCAAATACAATGGAACACGTTCATCACAGCCAGTTCAGAAGGAAGCTAGTATCCAACAGACGCAGCAAAGTGTTCAGATGCCTCAAAATTTTGGCCACGGACGAGGCAGAGGACAATGGGACCGAAAGGGGACATCGAGTGCCGGATCTGTTCCCCCACGTCTGTATGAGATGAGGAGGACAGACGACCAGGATGTCTTTGCATCGCGCCAGTCTTGTCGAGATCCTTTCCCGGCCCTAAGCGTTTTATTCGATACACAGAGCTACGCATTCTTTTATATCTTTGTCTTGTGTAAATCGTTTGAATATTTCTGGTTTTCATACTTGTGAACCTTATGTTGTTG
Source organism: Orobanche coerulescens (assembly GCA_033398695.1). NCBI lineage: Eukaryota > Viridiplantae > Streptophyta > Magnoliopsida > Lamiales > Orobanchaceae > Orobanche > Orobanche coerulescens. The sequence continues at coordinate 97,584,801 of CM065818.1, read as the reverse complement.
GTTTACCGAGTGGAGAGAGGATTGTTGGGAACTTAGAGACTAGAGATTTTCCTGTATTATTTGGGGGTAGGGAGTGGCTCTCAAATCTAATTGTGATAGAAATGCAAGGAGATGACCTAATACTCGGAGACGATTGGCTTAATCGATATGGAGCAATTGTAAATTACCGAAGGAGGAATATTTCGCTGATCGCTGATGATGGCTCCGAAGTACTGTTTGAAGGATGGAAACCAGGAAGCTCAGGAAAGTTGATCAAAGCAATGAAAGCTGTCAAATTGTTGAAACGGGGCTGTATCGGGTACTGGTGATATGCAATGAAGAAAGAAGACGAAATTGTGGAACTTTCATCCATTCCTGTTGTGAATGAATTTCCAGATGTATTTCCTGACGAGTTACCTGGGCTACCTCCACGAAGGGATGTAGAATTTACCATTGAGCTGGAACCCGGAGCTACACCAATTTCTAAGGCGCCGTATCGTATGGCACCTACTGAGATGTATGAACTGAAGAAGCAACTGGAAGAGTTACTGGACAAAGGCTATATTCAGCCAAGCGTTTCACCCTGGGGAGCGCCAGTTCTTTTTGTCCGAAAGAAGGATGGATCGCTTCGACTGTGTATTGACTATCGAGAGCTGAACAAGATGACGATTAAGAACAAGTATCCATTGCCACGGATTGATGATCTGTTCGACCAGTTGCAAGGAGAAACAGTATTTTCTAAAATCGATCTGAGATCAGGATACCATCAGCTGAGGATTAAGGAATCTGATGTTCCAAAGTCAGCATTCAGAACTCGCTACGGACACTAGGAGTTTGTAGTGATGCCATTTGGTCTCACTAATGCACATGCTGTATTCATGCAGTTGATGAATCGAGTGTTCATCGAATATTTGGATAAATTTGTGGTCGTGTTCATTGATGATATTCTGGTGTATTCTAAGAACCCGAAAGAGCATGCACAGCATTTGCGGATTGTACTAGAACTTTTGAGAAGCGAGCAACTGTACGCCAAACTCTCTAAGTGTGAATTCTGGCTAAAAGAAGTAATGTTCCTCGGTCATGTGGTATCAGCAGAAGGAGTCCGAGTAGATCCGCAGAAAATCGAAGCAATTATGGATTGGAAACCTCCAAAGAACGTGAAAGAAGTCCGAAGTTTCTTAGGACTTGCTGGGTATTATCGTCGGTTCGTGGAAGAGTTTTCCAAAATCTCCCACCCACTTACTCGACTCCTGCAGAAAACTCAAAAGTTCGAGTGGAACGAGTCGTGTCAGACTAGTTTTGACGAATTAAAGAAGAGATTGACAATGGCACCGATTCTATCACTTCCACAGGGGACTGCAGGATTCACAGTTTACAGTGATGCTTCGAACCAAGGACTCGGATGCGTATTAATGCAGAATGACAAGGTGATCGCTTATGCTTCACGGCAGCTGAAACCTTATGAAGTGAATTACCCAACACATGATTTGGAGCTAACAGCAGTAGTATTTGCTTTGAAGATCTGGAGGCATTATCTGTACGGGACTCACTGTCAGATCTTTACGGATCACAAGAGTCTCAAATACATCTTCAGTCAGAAGGAATTGAACATGCGGCAAAGAAGATGGTTAGAGCTGATTAAGGACTATGACTTGGAGATTTTGTATCATCCAGGCAAAGCGAATATAGTAGCCGATGCACTCAGCCGCAAGCTTGTTTCTATTCAGATGCTAGAAACGCTGACCTCCCAACTTAGCCTTCAACGAGAGATGATTCGAGAAGGAATTGAAGTGTGGTTACAAAGAGTCCAAGGACAACTGTGCGTAATGGAATTAACTTCATCATTAACCGAAGAAATCAAATCTAGACAGGCGGATGATCCTGTGATGATTCGGTTACGTGATGAAGTAATCAAGGGAAAGGCCCCCGGATTCCTAATTCATGATGATGGAATTTTGAGATTCCAGAACCGACTCTGCGTTCCTGATATCGATGTTCTGAAACAGACGATTATGAAGGAAGCTCACAGTTCGCCCTATTCTATCCACCCGGGCACCAAGAAATGTATAAGGACTTGAAGCAAAATTTCTGGTGGGGCAACATGAAGAAAGATGTAGCGGACTATGTTTCGAAATGCTTGACTTGTCAGCAGGTTAAGATCGAGCATCAACGGCCTGCCGGAATGTTGAATCCGCTCCCGATTCCTGAATGGAAGTGGGAGGACATATCGATGGACTTTATTACTAATATGCCGAGGACCAAGACGGGAATGAACATGATTTGGGTGATAGTTGATCGTTTAACCAAATCAGCTCATTTCCTAGGCATTAAGGACACATGGGGACTAGAGAAATTGGCACGAGTATTTATTTCGGAGATAGTTCGATTGCATGGTACGCCGAAAACCATTGTTTCTGATCGAGACGGCCGTTTTGTGTCTCACTTTTGGAAAGCAGTTCATAAGGCCTTGGGGACCGAATTGAACTTCAGCACAGCTTATCACCCACAGACTGATGGATAGTCAGAGAGGACTATTCAAACAGTGGAAGATATGCTGAGGACTTGTGCCTTAGATTGGTCAACTAATTGGGAAGTTCACCTACCGTTGATTGAATTTACCTACAATAATAGTTGGCATGCTTCCATTAAGATGGCACCGTTTGAGGCATTATACGGGAGGAGATGTAGATCGCCCCTATGTTGGGATGATTCATCAGACTTGATCAAGACAGAACCAGAGATGATCGTACAGACTCGAGAGAAGATAGCCTTGATTCGTGAAAGGCTGTTAACCGCCCAAAGTCGCCAGAAATCTTATGCAGACGTACGTCGTCGCCTATTGGAGTTCAGTACTGGAGACCACGTACTGTTGAAGGTTTCTCCTACTCGAGGAATCTTTCTTTTCGGAAGGAAAGGAAAGCTGAGTCCGAGATATATCGGACCATTTGAGATCCTTGAGAGAGTTGGAGAGTTAGCATACAGATTGGCATTGCCGCCGTCATTGTGCCATGTTCATAACGTGTTCCACGTATCCCAGTTACGGAGGTATATACCAGATCATAGTCATGTCATTGATTTTGGCGAGATCGAAGTTGCTCAAGATGGGACGTTTGAAGAAAGACCGGTCAAGATACTCGAGAGTCGAGTTAAGCAGTTGAGGAACAAACCAATCGTTTTGGTCAAAGTTCAATGGTCACGCCATGGAGTGGAAGAAGCCACATGGGAAACGGAAGATGGCATGAAGTCCAGATATCCCAAGTTATTTCCGTCTTGAGTTTCGGGACGAAACTCCTTTTTAGTAGGAGAGTATGTAATATCCGGATTTATTACTGTGTATTTTACCTGTATTCGAATCCTGTATTATTCGGATTTGTGGTTCTCATTATTGGAGTATGATATTTCTTGCATTGGCATCCTTGTACTTAAGTATAACATCATGCAAAATTTCTCATGCAAACTCGTGATAGCGCACGCTAAGAATGTAGCTTAAGGCGCGCTATCGGGCTACTACTAGCGCACGCTATGCATGTAGGAGTTGCGTGCGCTAAGAACTCAATTATTGAGCGGGACGGCTAGCACATGCGCCAGCCAGGACATGGGTTCGGAAAAGATTCCCGCGGATGAACCTGGACAGTTCTGAAGTCAACTCTTATTAGCGCACGCTAAGGAAAGCTTAGTAGCGTGCGCTAACTTGTTAAAATGCAGAATATTATAAATGGGACAACAACCCGTTTTGGCTTTCATTTCTTTCGCCCATTCTTCATTCTTGAGAGGCCAGAGAGCTTTAATCACCCCTCTAACACACTGAGAACATATATTAGTGATCCGTGAATATTGGTTATCACTTGTGAGTGATCATTGAAAAGAAGTAACACCTTGGAGTGGCACATAACCAACCGGAGTCAGATTCTACCTTGTGGTTCAGTGATTTCGGCATATTAAGGTATGTTCAACCTATCACCAGTCTTAGATTTGGATTCCAAGGGATAATATGATCATGTTAACGAGATATTGAATTTCATTAGTGAATTATTCAACAACATCATGTTTAGAAGATTGGAATGTCTACAATTACGATATTATTGTTAGAACCTTGAAGTCAGAATCCTACTACTTCAAATGATGAGAGAAACATTCTGAAGTTAACAATCCGTATGATTTATGTTATCTTTGTGATCATGAATTGGAGGTGATGTTATAAGAACTTAAAGGAAGAATCATCTTAGGAAATATTCTTTCGTATAAGTTGGAATTGTTAGTTCACCTCAAGAGGAAGTCTGAATATATATAATGATAGTGGAATCTAATACATCAACCAGAGATCGCCAACTTCGCATGAGAATTGTAATCAAGATGGATTATGGTGTTATGACGATTATACGTATACTTGCATCTCGAAGTTGTTATTATCCTTGAGATCATTCATAAGGGTTATGAACATAACATGAAGTCGGATAACAAACATCAAATCACTGAGGAATTCGTTTACTTCATCACCATTTGTATAATCTGCTGCCCTCCAGTGAACTGCCATGCACTCTTAGCGTGCGCTAAGCTATGTTAATTAACGTGCGCTATCGTGTATGTTTAGCGTACGCCACATTTGCAACTTAGCGTGCGCTAAGTCATCAGGCGAGTCAGTTGGCTGACCAGTGAGGTACTGACCGTGCATGGTTAGCGTACGCTAGGCTGTGTGTATTGTGTGCGCTAACGAGTAGCATTAACGTACACTACATAAGATGCGTAGCGTGCGTTAATCTATCCAGGCAGATTGCATATTAAGGACTTCCTACCGTAATTGTTGAATTGTTAGACGTTCATTCGACATGAAATGAATTCTGTGCTATTTATTTTGTTAAGGTTTGAGATTAACACGTGATTGATCGAAGGGGACAACCTTCGAGTATTTTGATATTCGTGGAAGTTTATTCTTGTCAATGAACCGAGGCAAGTACTCTAATTAGAATTGTTTATATTGTGATAATTATGATATGATTGTATCGTGTAAATATGTTGTGAATATATGTCCACCATGCGTTGATCCGACGGGAATCATCATGGGAATCTATAGCTATGTGCGCTGGATCGTTGGACAGGTAGTTCCACCATGCATTGGTCCGACGGGATCATCATGGGAATCTATAGATGTGTGCGCTGGATCGTTGGAATACCATCAGTATGTTGAAACTGTTATGATATGATATGTGTTGTGGATATTCTCGTTGGAGAAACTTGTTATGATATAATTATTGATTATATCACTGTTGTATGATTTTTGTACTTGTACTAGCATCGTTGTGCTAACCCCTTCGGGGGTGAACATTTGTGTATGTTCAGGATCCAGGAGAGCGGGGAAACAACCACTGGAGATGCATGACGACGAGGGTGCAGAGTGATGTTCCGGTCGGGTTTACTGTCTGTTATTTGTTGGTTATTTTATTAAGTACTCGAGTACGTCGTCGATTTATAATGTTTGGATTTTAGTGATGTAATAATAACTCTTCTTGGAATATTTGTAATTTCGGTTTTGAACCAGTCGGTTGAATTTGATTTCAGAAATTTCATAAACTGGTATCTGTTATTGTCATTTCCTTTATTCAGCCTTGTAAATTCTTATGTAAAGGATTTACGACGCTGTAATATTCCTGAATATATCGGGGGTGTTACAATAATGGTTCTGGAATGATCCCTTCATTCGTTCTCAGTCGGGGTTTACAGTGCGGCCCGCTAGGCTAGCTAAGTGCTGCTCACACTCATTGGTTCCTACCAATGCCGGCTGAGACGGACCTACGGAGTCGCGCATCAGGAACGTTGATGGATAAATGTGAATTTATTATCTCTCTAATTAATTAGATATTGGATATCTAATTATGATTTATTTGATAAATCAAAAAGCGGTCTCATGAATTAAAATTAAGTTACCGGGTAATTAATTTAATTCATAAATTATATTTCTTAGAGAAATATATTTGTATTTGATATAATTAATCAATTATATTAATTAATTAATATAAATACATTGATGATTAAAAGGAGTGTATTTAACGGTGTCGTTTGACGAACGTCCGGTACACGAGCCGAGTGACTCGGCTCGTTTCTAGGAAGCTTCCTTATGGGCCGCCCCCACCTCACATGGCCATTACATTTTGCATGTTGTGTTTGTTGTAAAGTCATCTTAATAATGTTTGAGATTCCTCTCACATTATTTTTATTCATTATGATGAGTTGTTATATTATATATATAACCAACTCCTGATGAAGTAGACAACAAAAAAAACACACATTTTCAGCTTGCAAATTAGATTCTGGCCGAGAGAGTTTGAGTGATGAAGAGAATTTTTTTTAAATTATTTTCATCTTAGATGTGAATGAAATTCAAAGAAAAATCAGAGATATAAATTCCTACGATAATTTCCTAGCCTTGTTCTTGAAGAACGGAGTTAGTCGAATTTTTCCGGGCAACTTCCGACACGTGTGAAGTAGAGGCATCGTATTTTCGGTGTTTGGGACGAAGGTTTTTTGTTGCTCGAGCTCGGGTTCGTGATCATCCATTTTTACGAAGATTTATTTCAAAGACTTCAAGGGTATGATTTTTATCTTCGTATTTTTATTTTCGTATATACGTTACTTGATCGATCCTGTTTGGGATTCATTTTTATTTTCCGCTGCGTATTTCGTTTTATTTTCGGAATCCCAACATAAACTAGTGACGACGCAGTCTAACATGAAGACTAGACCGAGAGAGGCTGCTCTTGTGATTTCTTCTGGGCCTCGGAGGTCCAAAAACAAGAAGAAAAAGACCTACGAGCAGTACAAACCCAAGAAAGGGGTACAGAAAGGAAAGGGCAAGGCTCGAAAGGTTCAAAAGGTAGGCGGTCCAAAACCTACGGACAAATGCCTTGAATGCGGTGAGCTGGGCCACTGGCGAACGACTTGTCCCAAGATTAATGGCGCATCAGGTACGTAACTTTTTGTTTTTGAAACTAATTGTTACACTACTGTATATTCTGCTTGATGGATTCTGGATTCAGGTGCCACTTCTCACATTTGTACTATGAATCAGGATCTGGAACGAAGTAGAAAACTTGAAGCTGGGGAAATAATGATCACTGTCGGAAGCGGATAAAGTGTCGAGGCAACCAATATTGGATCAATCCTACTGGGTTTAGAATCCGGTTTTATTTTGACATTATATGAAGTACTTGTTTTGCCCAAGGGGCATAAAAACATTGTATCCATCCCAGTCTTGGACCGGAAAGGATTTTGTTTCTTCATTGGAAATGGTAGTTGTAAAATTTATTTTCGAAATAAATTAGTTGGCACAGCTATATTGTTGAATGGTTTATATCATCTGAACATGCAAAATAAAACAGCAGTGAACACTATAACTAGGAAACGTGGTAGGCAAGATACTAATCAAGCTCTTAAATGGCACCTTAGACTTCGTCATGTTGCTCAGACCAAGGTTCCGAAAATAGAGAAAGATGGACTTTTTAGTCCATTGGGTGTAGAACCCTATCCAACTTGTGAATATTGCCTTAGAGGCAAAATGACCAAGTCCCCCTTCACAAGGAGTTTTGAAAGGGCTGCCGATAAACTTGGATTGGTACATACCGATGTTTGTGGTGCTTTAGAAGTAGCCCGAGATGGATATCAATATTTCATAACATTTACAGATGATCATACTAGGTATGGGATTGTGTACTTAATGAAACATATGTAATACCCACGATTTTCGTTCTGGTTATTTTGGATTTTTTTCGGATATTTCCCGGTTGTCGAGTGCCGGCATTATTTTCTCGACAACTGATTTTGGCGTTTATGACCGTAGGTGACGATTTGTTATCCGTTGTTTTCATTTCGGACCGATGATGTTGTCCCCGAGTATTTTATCGTGTTCGTTCCATGCGATTTCGGAAAAATCGAGTCGTCGAATCATGGTGGTCGGGCACTGACCGGACGGTTGCGGGCACTGGCCGGACGAGTGCGACAGGAACCGGCGTAGCGCACACTATGGACGGAAGGTAGCGCACGCTATCCGGTTGGCTGCGCGTGCTAGTCGGCCGAGGCAGTAGGGGCAGAAAGGTTCTGGACTCGGAGGATCGGCAGGTAGCGCACGCTACTGTCGGACACTACGTACGCTACGGCCGGTAGGTAGCGCACGCTACGGCCGGAAGGCTGCGCACGCTACCTGTCCGAGCCAGGAAGTCTCTAGATTGTGGCCGGGCCGACAGCGCACGTGTTCAGCGCATGATGGCGGGGCCCGACCGAACATTCTCGACCATGACCGCCCGCTAGCGCACGCTAGCTCGGCAGTCTAGCGCACGCTAAGCTGCACCAGCATAAATATGACCGAGCTGTCTAGTTTCAGTCATTTTTCTTATTTCTCTCCTTCTCTTCCGCGGCTGGATCCTTGGAGATCATGAAGGCATGTTGTTATGCAATTAATCCACGAAGTTTGGGAGCTCATATCATCAACTAATCACTCCATAACATCCTTCAATCCAGCGAATCAAGGTGAGTTTTCCTAAAATCCTAGTTTTGGGAAAAAATGGGGATTTTGTTGATTTCGTCCGTTTGATTGTTTATAACTTAGAATAGTGATGGATTGATGATTATTAAGTTGTTTTATATCGAATCCCTTGTTTTTCCACAGTTGGATTGCCGAGGATACGTTGTTTTATTGAGTTTCTAATCGACACCTTGAAAGTGTTCGATAAAATGTCACAAAGGGGATTCAGGCATTCTACGATTATTCTTCCTCGTTCGATCGTCAATTTATGCATGGTATGATGTTGGGATCAGGTTCCTTGTGAAGAACTCGAGTCGGAACCCTTCCGTTCGCCGTTTTCCGATCGGTGGTGTTACCGTCGTTTTCGCTGGAGAGTTGTGGGCATTCGAAGTTTTTCGGTTGAGAGACGTTCTTCAGAGTGTCCGGTATTGACTATGGAGGCAAGTATCTTGCCCATACATTACGTATTTTGTGAATATGATGGTTGAAAATTGACGATACGTGCTAAACGAATTGTTTACAACCATTTTTTTTAAAGAATCGTTATAACTATAATCATGGTTTTATTAAAAGAGGATTCTTGTGTTCGGGAATTATTCTGCTTAATTGACTATGCGTATTGGGGTCAAGTATAGGATCACATTATTTTCGAGTGATGCCATTATGTGTGATTTTGTTGTTGGTAAGTTAAAGTTTAATTATTTTGTTGAGATTTCATGTGGAGTCATGCGGATGTGTGTGAATATGTGAACTTGTGTGATATTGGTTGTGTCGTTTGGTGCTGTTTAGATGGTGTGCTTCCTTGTTAATTGTATAAGCATTGGGTCGTGAGTGTGTGTTGGACATTTGGCCATTTTAGCAAAATACCTCGACTATATATATTGTGATTGACTCTTGAGGATTTCGGTTTTGGAAATTGTGAATTGATGAGAATTGTAAGGTTGTTCTCGGGTACTCTCACTCGGGGATTGACTCGACGGTGTCACACGGGGACCTGTTGGCTTAGCGGCTGGACCGGGTTGTGAGAGTTACTTCGAGTGGGCATTCTCACCTGGGGATTGCTCGACGGGGCACACAGGGACTTGGTGGCTTGAGGGCCGGACCGGGTTGCGAGAATAGCCAGAATGTTTGTACTGTTGATTAATTGTGATATGTCCGGAGTATCACAATGCTTGCTGCTCGGAGTCGAGAGACATTATATATCAAGTCTTGGTGTTTGGCTAAAATGGCATAAAAATAATGTGTTATGTGTAATGTATTTTTGGAAGTGAATTGAAGTGAATGAACGAGTCGTGAACCCTGTGTTGGTGATCGAAATGGTTGGGTCATGGACCCTGTATTTTGTGACTGGAATGAATTGGGTTGTGAACCCCGTGTTTTGTTAATCGGTTTTGCATTTTTGGGAAAATGAGCTGTGGGGCGGTGACCCTAAGTGGCTTTGGTAGAATTAAGAACTTTTCAATCACAAATATTTTCAAAACTCCCGAGATTTGGAAGTGTTTGCAAAGTGTTTACTTGTTTCGTTTTACTTTCAAGACTTGAACTATTTTTAATTATCAAAATATCTCGGGAAGTCTTTTGTTGTATTCTTGGAATGTGTTATGTATGGCTCGTATTTTCACTTTATACTTGTACTAGCAAAACAGTGGAGTTTTGCTAACCCCCAAGTATTCGGGGGGTGGATGTCTGTTTTTGCATCCAGGTACATGCAGGTTTGGGAGCAAAACACAGGATCGGCGCGAAGGATGATGGAAGGCGAATGATACTAATCACACGAAGGCCAGTGTTAGATGCAGTCAGTCGGAGTTTGTGTATGGTCTTTCTTCTGTCGTATTTTTGGTTTGAGAGTGTATTTTACCCATGCATGGGTATGAGTCGAGGTAGAAATGTGCATTTTGACTTGTATGTTTGTGATGAAAGACCAAGTTGGTCTACGGATTTGGTATTTTATCATGTCGGTATGTAATTTATTATGTGGTTTTGATGTCTAGCCTGGTGGATCCTCACGGAGAGGGTCTGCGGCGTGTAATATTCCCGGTTTGATTATGGGGGTGTTACATTTATGGTATCAGAGCTTTAGGTTGCGGAAACCTAGGCTGTCGGGTCCAATTGGGTATTGTCGTGTCTTGTTCTGTCAGATTGTGTCTGTCTAAGTCGTGTTGCGACGCGTCGTTTGTGATATTGGCCGTGATTAGTATCGAGGTGCAGCCATCATCTTCGTGCGACCTGTGGATATAAGTCTCCCTACTATATTGTTCCTTGTGATATACGAGCTTGTAAGATTTTTTGTTATGACGTGGAGTTTAAAGCTGATTTGTGATTATGTGGCCTATGTTGTTTGATCCTCGTATGATGCTAGAATGAAAGTGATGCCAATGTATATGTATATATACACACATCCTGATATAAGTCGTTTTTACAAGAGTAATAGCCTTGGTGTGGTTACGCAAAGAAAAATTCACCAATGTGATATTTTAAAACTTTACATGTTTTTGGGGAGACACGTATATTTTGTTTTAAAACATACTCCAAAGGGAGGAAAAAGTTTGATTTTCGTAAGATAACCTCAAGGTCGAAATTTTTGGAGAATTCAAACTACTGATATTTTATTTTTATCTTGTATTATAAGTTTTCAAAACACAATTTTTAAACTCAAGTGAAGTCTACAAAATGTAGACAAGACGTGACTCTCGTTTTCAACTTATCGGTTTTATGGTTGTTAGTCGAGAAATATGGGATGATGTTCTTGTTGTTCGGGCAGTGTTGCCAGTTTTAAATTAAAACTATGATGTGAATGCTGAGTTGTTCGATTTGTGTACATCGAGATAGCTCTCTTTAATAAGAGGTGAGATTTCGGTTTTTGAATGACAATTGTCTTTTGATGGTTGCTCATGAAGTGTTAAATCGATGGATTTGAGATTCGAACGTGTTGTCGTTTATTTGTGACCATCGATTCTAGTAATGTCGTATATATATATATATATATATATATATATATATATATATATATATATATATATATATATATATATATATATATATATATATATATATATGTTCGCAATCACGTTGCTGAATTAGAGCCGTTTGCGCACGCTAAGCATAAGGCTAGCGCGCGATAATGTGGCATGAGTAGCGCACACTAATGTTGTTGTAACGCGCGCTAATGCAGCATGAATATCACACGCTAAATAATTGTTGTAGCGTGCGTTAGTTAGCTGGGACAGAGGATGTGGAACCGCATTTTTTGCCGTTAGGTCTAACTTTCTGTAGTCAGTCGTCTGTGACTGTGTTCTATGCGCGTTGTCTAGTGGTGATGACCGTTTTGTGTGAACGTGTGTTGTGACCTTTCATTCGCGCTAAGTGATAATTGATTTTGTTCGGTGAGTTGATAAATTATGTCTGCTGTGTGTGTGTGTTCGAAAATGTTTTCCTAAAACTTTCATAAGTTGTGCAAGTTGCGGAAATCAATTTTTGAAACTAATTTGACATTGCGATTAAGTCGGCGGCTTCGTATGAACTTTGGAAATTGTTTGAAATTTGCGAGCCGACCTAGGATTCTCAAATAAAACCTCGACGGTTTTGAAAGAGTTGTTTTAAAGTACCTTGAACATTTTGTAAAATGTTACCGTCGTTGATTCTTGTGTAGTGTTGGGAGAATTTTCGGAAATGACTTTTAACGTAGTATTGTATTTTCGAATAATTCGAGTATATGATTTTCAAAAATCTTTCACACAAATTTTTCTTTTTTCAAAAACCAATACGATTTTTTATTTTCAAAAATATATAGTGAAAGATGAAAAATCTCACTCGATGTAAAGTTCAAACTCAGATTTGGAAATGTTAGAGTATGTAAGAAAGGTTTGATGATCTTGCATGGTTAACATGTTGGTTGTTAACGGTGATGATGATGCGTAGAGGCATGACGATTTTGATAACGCCGGTTACACAGAAATATTATTTTGGCAAATGATTTCAAATGAAACGGTTAGAGTATGTTGTTTACAAGTGTTGGTGAAACAACCCAAGGTACCAAAAGTACTTTTAAAGTTTATTTTTAATAGCATACAAACCCAAGGATTTTCAAAAGATTTCCTTTAAAAGGATACCTCGTTGATTTTCTTTCCGAGTTGTTATTGGTTACCTTATGTGATATGTCATGCTAAGTTGGTACTTTAGCATATTGTTTTCGCGAAGTGGTGCAATCGTATTGAGTGAGAATCCACTTAGTATGCCGAGGGACAGCGGACGCGACCGTGACCGCGGTACAGTTGGTTATGGAGATTAGATGCAGGACCAAGAGGATATGGCCGGGAAGGTTAATATTCAAGCACTTCGTTTCATTGTTTAGGTTTCGGGGACGAAACCTCTTTTAAAGGTGATATGATGTAATACCCACATTTTTTTTTCTTCTCTTTTCCATTTCGTTCGACCGTATTGAGGCGATTGTGTTCGTTAATGCTTCTGAACATGTATTGTTTCTCACCTTTGTCATTCGAGCGAGTTCTGATATTGTTCCAAATTGATGTGTATATCGTTGTGATCTTTCTAAGTTCGGATCGATTTCTTGTGAACCATGTTCGGAGTTAACACCTCGTGATTCCTACAAGTTTATTGATGTCTTGATTTGAGGTGTGAACGTCACAGTTGATCGTTGTTGTTCGATCATTGCTATTTGTTCGTCGTTGTACAATCATTTTTGTTTGATCTCGAAATCGTAATTTGATTTTTGTATTGCTCGGTTTTACCAACCGCAGAGATTCATGCTCGTTGCTTTTCGTAAGCATTCTTGCGTATTGAATCGGATCGTAGTGGCTTTATACTGCATGGAGTTCTGCTGTGTTTTCGAGAGTCGCCTTGCTTTTGTTTTACGTTTTGGGACGAAACTTATTTTTAGGGGGGTAGAATGTAATACCCACGATTTTCGTTCCAGTTATTTTGGATTTTTTTCGGATATTTCCCGGTTGTCGAGTGCCGGTATTATTTTCTCGACAACTGATTTTGGCATTTATGACCGTAGGTGACGATTTGTTATCCGTTGTTTTCATTTCGGACCGATGATGTTGTCCCCGAGTATTTTGTCGTGTTCGTTCCGTGCGATTTCGGAAAAATCGAGTCGTCGAATCATGGTGGTCGGGCACTGGCCGGACGGTTGCGGGCACTGGCCGGACGGGTGCAGGCACTGGCCGGGCGGGTGCGGCAGGAACCGGCGTAGCGCACACTATGGCCGGAAGGTAGCGCACGCTACGGCCGGGAGGCAACGCACGCTACGGCCGGTTGGCTGCGCGCGCTAGTCGGCCGAGGCAGTAGGGGCAGAAAGGTTCTGGACTCGGAGGATCGGCAGGTAGTGCACGCTACTGTCGGACACTGCACACGCTACGGCCGGCAGGTAGCGCACGCTACGGCCGGAAGGCTGCGCACGCTACCTGGCCGAGCCAGGAAGTCTCTGGATTGTGGCCGGGCCGACAGCGCACGTGTTCAGCGCATGATGGCGGGCCCCGGCCGAACATTCTCGACCATGACCGTCCGCTAGCGCACGCTAGCTCGGCAGTCTAGCGCACGCTAGGCTGCACCAGTAAAAATATGACTGAGCTGTCCAGTTTCAGTCATTTTTCTTATTTCTCTCCTTCTCTTCCGCGGCTGGATCCTTGGAGATCATGAAGGCATGTTGTTATGCAATTAATCCACGAAGTTTGGGAGCTCATATCATCGACTAATCACTCCATAACATCCTTCAATCCAGCGAATCAAGGTGAGTTTTCCTAAAATCCTAGTTTTGGGAAAAATTGGGGATTTTGTTGATTTCGTCCGTTTGATTCGTTATAACTTAGAATAGTGATGGATTGATGACTATTAAGTTGTTTTATATCGAATCCCTTGTTTTTTCACGGTTGGATTGCCGAGGATACGTCGTTTTATTGAGTTTCTAATCGACAACTTGAAAGTGTTCGATAAAATGTCACAAAGGGGATTCGGGCGTTCTACGATTATTCTTCCTCGTTCGATCGTCAATTTATTCATGGTATGATGTTGGGGTCAGGTTCCTTGTGAAGAACTCGAGTCGGAACCCTTCCGTTCGCCGTTTTCCGATCGGTGGTGTTACCGTCGTTTCTGCTGGAGAGTTGTGGGCATTCGAAGTTTTCCGGTTGAGAGACGTTCGTCGGAGTGTCCGGTATCGACTATCGAGGCAAGTATCTTTCCCATACATTACGTATTATGTGAATATGATGGTTGAAAATTGACGATACGTGCTAAATGAATTGTTTACAACCATTTTTTTTAAAGAATCGTTATAACTATAATCATGGTTTTATTAAAAGAGGATTCTTGTGTTCGGGAATTATTGTGCTTAATTGACTATGCGTATTGGGGTCGAGTATAGGATCAGATTATTTTCAAGTGATGCCATTATGTGTGATTTTGTTGTTGGTAAGTTAAAGTTCAATTATTTTGTTGAGATTTCGTGTGGAGTCATGCGGATGTGTGTGAATATGTGAACTTGTGTGATATTGGTTGTGTCGTTTGGTGTTGGGGATTGACTCGATGGAGTCACAGGGGGACATGGTGGCTTAGCGGCTGGACCGGGTCACGAGAGTTACTTCGAGTGTGCGTTCTCACCTGGGGATTGCTCGACGGGGCACACAGGGACTTGGTGGCTTGAGGGCCGGACCGGGTCGCGAGAATTGCCAGAATGTTTGTACTGTTGATTAATTGTGATATGTCCGGAGTATCACAATGCTTGTTGCTCGGAGTCGAGAGAGATTATATGTCGAGTCTTGGTGTTTGGCTAAAATGACATAAAAATAATGTGTTATGTGTAATGTATTTTTGGAAGTGAATTGAAGTGAATGAACGGGTCGTGGACCCTGTGTTGGTGATCGAAATGGTTGGGTCGTGGACCTTGTATTTTGTGACTGGAATGAATTGGGTTGTGAACCCCGTGTTTTGTTAATCAGTTTTGCATTTTTGGGAAAATGAACTTTGGGGCGGTGACCCTAAGTGGCTTTGGTAGAATAAAGAACTTTTCAATCACAAATATTTTCAAAACTCCCGAGATTTGGAAGTATTTGCAAAGTGTTTACTTGTTTCGTTTTACTTTCAAGATTTGAACTATTTTTAATTATCAAAATATCTCGGGAAGTCTTTTCTTGTATTCTCGGAATGTGTTATGTATGGCTCGTATTTGCACTTTATACTTGCTGTATCATTTGGAGGCAGAGAGTGGCTCTCAAATCTGATTGTGATAGAAATGCAAGGAGACGCCCTCATACTCGGATATGATTGGCTTAATTGATATGGAGCTATTGTAAACTACTGAAGGAGGAATATCTCGCTGATCGCCGATGATGGCTCCGAAATACTGTTTGAAGGATGGAAACCAGGAAGCTCAGGAATGTTGATCAAGGCGATGAAAGCTGTCAAATTGTTGAAACAGGGCTGTACCGGATACTGGTGTTATGCAATGAAGAAAGAAGACGAAATTGTGGAACTTTCATCCATTCCTATTGTGAACGAGTTTCCGGATGTATTTCCTGATGAGTTACCTGGACTACCTCCACGACGGGATGTAGAATTCACCATTGAGTTGGAACCCGGAGCTATACCAATTTCTAAGGCACCGTATCGTATGGAACCTACTGAGATGTACGAACTGAAGAAGCAACTGGAGGAGTTACTGGACAAAGGCTATATCCAGCCAAGCGTTTCGCCTTAGGGAGCGCCAGTTCTTTTTATCCGGAAGAAGGATAGATCGCTTCGACTGTGTATTGACTATCGAGAGCTGAACAAGATGACGATTAAGAACAAGTATCCGTTGCCACAGATTGATGATTTGTTTGACCAGTTACAAGGAGCAACAGTATTTTCTAAAATTAATCTGAGATCGGGGTATCATCAGCTGAGGATTAAGGAATCTGATGTTCCGAAGTCAGCATTCAGAACTCGCTACGGACATTATGAGTTTGTAGTGATGTTGTTTGGTCTCACTAATGCACCTGTTGTATTCATGCAATTGATGAACCGAGTGTTCATCGAATATTTGGATAAATTTGTGGTCGTGTTCATTGATGACATTCTGGTGTATTCTAAGAGTCCGGAAGAGCATGCCCAACATTTACGGATTGTGTTAGACCTGTTAAGAAATGAACAATTGTACGCCAAACTTTCTAAGTGTGAATTCTGGCTAAAGGAAGTAATGTTCCTCGGCTATGTGGTATCAGCTGAAGGAGTCCGAGTAGATCCTCAGAAGATTGAAGCAGTTATGGATTGGAAACCTCCAAAGAACGTAAAATAAGTTTGGAGTTTCTTAGGACTTGCTGGATATTATCGTCGATTCGTGGAAGGGTTTTCTAAAATTTCCCGCCCACTTACTCGACTCCTACAGAAAACTCAAAAGTTTGAGTAGAACGAATTGTGCCAGAATAGCTTTGATGAATTGAAGAAGAGATTGACGACGGCACCGATTTTAACACTTCCACAGGGGACTGGAGGATTCATAGTTTACAGTGATGCTTAGAACCAAGGACTCAGATGCGTGTTGATGCAGAATGATAAGGTGATCGCTTATGCGCCACGACAGCTGAAACCTTATGAAGTGAATTACCCAACGCATGATTTGGAGCTCGCGGCAGTAGTTTTTGCTTTGAAAATCTGGAGGCATTACCTGTACGGGACTCACTGTCAGATATTTACGGATCACAAGAGTCTCAAATACATCTTCAGTCAGAAATAGTTGAACATGCGGCAAAGAAGATGGTTAGAGTTGATTAAGGACTACGACTTGGAGATTTTGTATCATCCAGGCAAAGCGAATGTAGTGGCTGATGCATTTAGCCGCAAGCCTGTTTCTATTCAGATGCTGGAGACTCTAACCTCCCAACCTAGACTTCAACGAGAGATGATTCGAGAAGGAATTGAAGTATGGTTACAAAGGGTCCAAGGACAACTGTGCGTGATGGAAATAACTTCATCATTAATCGAAGAAATCAAATCTATGCAGACAGATGATCCTGTGATGATTCGGTTACGTGATGAAGTGATCAAGGGGAAGGCCCCCGGATTCGTGGGCACCAGTAAGATGTATAAGGACTTGAAGCAGAATTTCTGGTAGGGCAACATGAAGAAAGATGTAGCGGACTATGTTTCGAAATGCTTGACTTGTTAGCAGGTTAAGATCGAGCATCAACGATCTGCCAGAATGTTGAAGCCACTCTCGATTCCTGAATGGAAGTGGGAGGACATATAAATGGACTTTATCACTAGTATGCCGAGAACCAAGACAGGTATGAACATGATTTGGGTGATAGTTGGTCGTTTAACCAAATCAGCTCATTTTCTAGGCATTAAGGACACGTGGGGACCAGAGAGGTTGGCACGAGTATTTATTTCTTAGATAGTTCGTCTGGATGGTACGCCGAAGACCATTATCTCTGATCGAGATAGCCGTTTTGTGTCTCACTTTTGGAAAGCAGTTCATAAGGCCTTGGGGACCGAATTGAACTTCAGCACAACTTATCAACCGCAGACTGACGGACAATCCGAGAGGACCATTCAAACGGTGGAAGACATGCTAAGGGCCTGTGCCTTAGATTAGTCAAACGATTGGGAAGTTCATCTACCGTTGATTGAATTTACCTACAACAATAGTTGGCATGCTTCCATTAAGATGGCACCATTTGAGGCATTATACGGGAGGAGATGCAGATCGCCCCTATGTTGGGATGATTCATCAGACTTGATCGGAACAGAACCAGAGTTGATCGTACAGACTCGAGAGAAGATAGCCTTGATTCGTGAAAGGCTATTGACCACCCAGAGTCGACAGAAATCTTACGCAGACATACGCCGTCGCCCATTGGAGTTCAGAATTGGAGACCACGTACTTTTAAAGGTTTCTCCTACTCAGGGAACCTTTCGTTTTGGAAGGAAAGGTAAGCTGAGTCTGAGATATATCGGACCATTCGAGATCCTTGAGAGAGTTGGAGAGTTGGCATACAGATTGGCATTACCGCCGTCATTGAGCCGTGTTCATAACGTGTTCCACGTATCCCAGTTATGGAGATATATACCGGATCCTAGTCATGTCATTGATTTCGGCGAGATCGAAGTCGCTCAGGATGGAACATTTGAAGAAAGACCAGTCAAGAAACTCGAGAGTCGAGTTAAGCAATTGAGGAACAAACCAATCGTTTTGGTCAAAGTTCAGTGGTCACGTCACGGAGTGGAAGAAGTCACATGGGAAACGAAAGATGGCATGAAGTCCAGATATCCATAGTTATTTTCGTCTTGAGTTTCGGGACGAAACTCCTTTTTAGTAGGAGAGTATGTAATATCCGGATTTATTATTGTGTCTTTCATCTGTATTCGAACCCTGTATTATTCGGATTTGTGATCTCAATAATTAGAGTATGATATTTCTCACATTGGTATCTTTGTACATAAATATATCGTCATGCAAAATTTCTCATGCGAACTCGTGATAGCGCACGCTAAGAATGTGGCTTAACGCGTGCTATCGGCTACAACTAGCGCACGCTACGAATGTAGGATTTGCATGCGCTAGGCAATCAATTATTGAGCTAGGCGGCTAGCACATGCGCCAGCCGGGACATGGGTCCAGATAAGATTCTCTTGGATGAACCTGGACAGATTTGGAGTCAACGCTTATTAGCGTGCGCTAAGAATTGTATGGTAGCGTGTGCTAATCAGCTATTGTGCAGAAACTTTATTTAAAGGACAGCAGTCCATTTCTACTTATTTTCCTTCATTGTTCTTCATTCCTTGGAAGTCCAGAGAGCTTTTCCTACTCCCTAAACACATACAAATCCGCCTTACTTAATCATTAAATATTAAAGAGTGCTTATACTTGATCATTGAAGAAGAATTCACTTTGAAGTGACACTCAAGCAACCGGAGCTGGATTCTACCTTTTCGAATCAGTGATTTCTTCATTAAAGGTATGTTAATTCTATCTCCAACTTTAGATTCGTGCTATGAAGAATAAGATGATCATGCTAGCAAGATATTGAGTTCCATTGGTGAACTATTCAACAAATATCATGTTTAGAAGATTGGAATAATTATACTTATGATATTGTCGTTGGAACCTCATGGTTGGAATCCTAGTACGTCAAATGATGAGAGGAACATTCTGAAGTTGATTATCCGTATGATTTATGTTGTCATATTGATCATAAAATTTGAGGTGATATCACTTTTGGTTATAAGGACTTAAGGAAAGAAATCATATTAGGAAGTATCCTTTCGTATAAGTTGGAATTGTTAGTTCACCTTCAAGATGAAGTCTGAATGTGAATAATGATAATAGAATCTAGTGCACCAACCGTAGATCACCGAAATTCGCATGAGAATGATAATCAAGTTCGAATATAAGAGTTGTGATGATATTCTTTTCCTTGAAACTCAAAGATGATTGGATCCGTAAGATTATTCATAAATTTATGAACATGACATGTGGTCGGATATCACACGTTAATCACTGAGGAATTCATGAGTTTCATCACTATTAAAACAAGTCTGCTGCCAAACAGTGAACTGCCATGCACGCTTAGCGTGCACTAAGCTATGTGAATTAACGTACGCTATCGAGCATATTTAGCGTACGCTACGATTGAAGCTTAGCGTGCGTTTAGTCATCAGGCGAGTCAGTCGGCTGATCAGTGAGGTACTGACCGGACATGATTAGCGTACGCTAGGATTTGTGTAATTGCGTGCACTAACGAGTAGCCTTAACGTATGCTACATAGGATGCGTAGCGTGCGTTAAGCAAACCAGACAGATTTCTTTTAAGAACTTCCGACCGTATTTTGGATTGTTAGATGTCCGTTCGACGTGAGATGAATTCTATATTATTTCTTTTGTTAAGATTCGAGCTTGTTACGTGATTGATCGAAGGGGCGACCTTCGAGTATTTCATTTTTCGTGGAAGTATTGTTCTTGTCTTCGAATCGAGGCAAGTACTCTAATTAGAATTGTTTATATTATGACAGCTATATTGTGATTGTATTATGTATTATGTGTTGTGATTAAATGTCCACCATGTGTTGATCCAACGGAAATTATTATGGGAATCTATAGCTGTGTGCGCTGGATCGTTGGACAGGTAGTTCCACCATGCATTGGTCCGACGGGATCATCATGGGAATCTATAGTTGTGTGCGCTGGATCATTGGAATGCCATCAGTATGTTGAGACTGTTATGATGTGATATGTGTTGTTGTTATTTCTCGTTGGAGAAACTTGTTATGATATAATTGTTGATTATATCACTGTTGTATGATTATTGTACTTGTACTAGCATCGTTGTGCTGAACCCTTCGGGGGTGAACATTTGTTTATATTCAGGATCCAGGAGAGCGGGGAAACAACCACTGGAGTTGCATGACGACGAGGGTGCAGAGTGATGTTCCGGCCGGGTTTATTTGTCTGTTGTTTTGTATTGTTTTTAATAAGTACTCGAGTACGTAGTCGTTTATGATGAATTTGAATTTGGTGATGTATACCATTGAACATTTGTATTTTCACTATCGGTAAGAACTGTTGTACCTTATTTCTATTATTTTCATACGTTGGTATCTGTCAGTGTCCTTTTAGTTCTTTAGCCTTGTAAATTCTTATGTAAAGGATTTACGGCGCTGTAATATTCCTGAATAAATCGGGGGTGTTACAACCGTGACCCTAATACTTGACCGGGAGATATGATTGAAGGTTTTATACGTATACGGTATTCACGACATAATGGTTTTTGAATGATCCGATCATTCGTTCTTAGTTGGGTTACGGTACGAAGCACTAGACTGGCTAAGTGTTATCCATACTCCTTGGTTCCTCCCATTGCCGACTAAGACGGACCTACGGAGTCGCGCACAAGGATATTTGATGGATAAATATGTATTTATTATCTCTTCATTAATATTGGATATTAGATATCTAATTTTATTTATTTGATAAATCATGCGGTCTTGTGAATTGAAATTAATTACTGGGTAATTAATTTAATTCATAAATAATTATTTCCTAGAAATATATTATTATTATTTTGTATTTGATAAAATTAATTAATTATATTAACTAATTAAGTATAAATATATTTGGGATAAAACGAAGTGTATTTAACGGACTAGACACGCGAATGTCCGGTACACGAACCGAGTGGCTCGGCTCATTTTTTTTCACTTAAACTCAAGTGGGCCGCCCCCTCTCATGCTTGAAAATTCACCATGTGTTGTGTGGGGTGTGTTAGTCATATTTTACAAGGTTGAGGACAAAATGCATGAGATTTGGAATCTCATCATTTTGATATCACTTTATATTATATATTGAGATGTCTTTCACACCTCAAATAAGAGTTGAAAAACACACCCCCACAAAAAGGTTGTTGAGCCGTGAGTTTATCACAAGAGGAGGGGAAAAAATTTATTTATTTTTCTTATTCATCTTAGAGAGAAAAAGAAAGAAGAGAAGAAAAGAAAAATATTGTGTCGATTCCTAGCCGTGTTTTTTGAGAACGAATTGACATACTATTTTTTCGATCAATATCCTATGCGTGTGAAGTAGAGACATTCGGCATTTTCGGTGTTGGATCATTCAAACAAGCTACAGCGAATTAGATTCGTGTTCGTGTCGGTAATCGGGAAATGGCTTGCTCGAGTTTTTCCTTCGAAGATTATATTGTCAAAGGACTACGACGGTAAGTATTCTTTGATTATCTTTATCGTTATTTATATTTGTTTATACGATGCTTGATCGGTCCGTTTTTTGGGGTTTAATTTTATCCGGTTGGACCGGCTTATTTTCCGCTGCGAATTTCGTTTTTAATCACTGAACCCTAACAGTGGTATCGGAGAGAGGTCTATGCGATCGTATATTCGATATTTGCATTTGGAATGCTTGATTATTTTTTATGATTTAGAATCATAATTGTTTTAATTGTTGATGTTTAATTGTTCATCTAAAAGTTATTTTTCATGATTTTATGTTACAATATAAATCTATTTTTCTTTTGAAAAACTGATCTAATTGTGTAATATAAAAATTAGAAAAATATTATTTTTGGATTCGGGACGAAAAAATGAGCCGAAAAATTTGTTGACCGTGCAGTCTTGAAATTTCAATTGGCTGGCCGGGATGGATGGTCAATTTGCTGGGTCATTGGCTAGGCCGGGCACCGCCGTGGCCGCGGACTTGTCCCGGGTCTTGTGTTTTCCGACTCCGTTTTTATATTTCATTAGGTAAATTAATTTCCCGCAAATTAAATTAGATTTAATTTGATTAAAATATAATTATGGTAGTTAATTTTAAGGGAATTAATTTAATGAAATATTTATTTTGTCCGGAGCAAATTAAAATTAACGGTTAAGTGAATTAATTGGATTAATTCTAACTGTTGGATTAATTTTTGTTGATTAGATCAATTTTAGATTAATCATTATTGTCATTTATTTTAATGTAATTGTTGCATTAATTTTGAATGGGGATGTAGTTCATAGACCTAGTTTTGAATCGTTTGTTTTGTTCGATTGGGTTGTAAAGGCCGTTTTGAGCCTATTCATTTTACTAGAAAATTTGTATAGGATGCAATTTTTCAAATGTAAAATTTATATGTAATGACGAAGACCGGAGGAAGATCCGCTCGAGAAGACGAATATTCAAGACCGAAGACAAGTAATTAGATTACGATGTTTTTGTTCCAGGAACGGTCCATGAACTGCATGTTGTTAGTTTTAGGTTATGTATGTTTTCATATTGTATGACAAACAAACAAACGGACAAACCGCGCTTATAAACGGATTAATGTGCAAAGTGTAACATATAATCGCGTTAAAAGAAGATCGAATCATCCATTAGATGGGTTGGTGTTAGACACCACTTTATAAAGAATAATAGAATAGAAACCGTATGGATGCCCTCTATTAAAGTTTGTAAAGAAATCGATCACCACTATGAAGTCACTCAAGACTTCCGGATTTAACATGGGAGTGTGTAAATGCCGATAAAATAGTGGGAGACGAGTTATGAATAAAGAAAGTCCTTAAATTCTTTACTCGGATCATAATTAAACAATAACTAACGAATATTAAATTATTCTCTGCAGTTAACAAAACTCTCAATATGACAATGAACCCACTCGCTATACTACTTGAAAAGAACGTCTTGACCGGTCCGAACTATGTGGACTGGCTTCAGAACTTGAGGATTGTCCTAACTATGGAAATGTTGGGATACGTCTTGGAGGCGGACATCCCAGCAGCTCCTGCAAGAACCCGAGCCAATCAGGAAGATGTCGATGCCCATGAGAAATGGGTAAAAGACGACATAAGAGTGCGAGGGTACATGTTAGGCTCAATGACCAATGAGCTTCAACGTGCCCATGAAAAGATTACATCTTCGAGAGCCATCTTAGCGCACCTGGCTGAGCTCTATGGAGAGCATAGCCGAACTGCTAGATATGAGATATCGAAGCAATTATTCGGTGCCAGGATGAAGGAAGGAGAGAGGGTTGGGGACCATGTCCTCAAGATGATCTCGATGATTGAGAGATTGGAAGCTCTTGATTTTCAGATGCATGCATCTCTCCAAACTGACCTTATCCTGCAATCACTTCCTGACTCCTTTTCCAAATTTGTCATAAACTTCAACTGCAATGAGATTGCATGTAACTTAGCTGGGCTAATGAATAAACTGACGACTGCCCAGTCTCAGATGAAGACAAAGGGAAAGGAAGATGCACTTGTAATTTCTTCTGGGGCTTGGAAGTCCAAGAATAAGAAGAAAAATAACAAGAAGCAGTTAGGTCCAATAGCCAAGATCGACAAGGGAAAGGGCAAGGCCCCAATGGTTCAAAAGAGCAAGGGGGGCAAGAAAACAGATGTATGCCTCAACTGCGGTGAGCTAGGCCACTGGAAGAGGTACTGTCCAAAGCTTGACCGTAATGCGCCTTCAGGTACGAAACTACTGGTTTTAGAAACGAATTGTTCTGTAACTGTATATTTTACTTCTTAGATACTTGATTCTGGTGCGAGTTCTCACATTTGTACAATGAATCAGGATCTGGAACGAAGTAGGAAGCTGGATTTAGGGGAGGTGATGGTCACCGTCGGAAGTGGGCATAGTGTCGAGGCTTCTGATATCGGATCCCTTATTATGGATTTAGAATCTGGTTTTATTCTTACTTTAGATGATGTACTTGTTTTGCCCAAGGGGCACAAGAATATTGTATCAATTCTGGTCATGGACCGAAAGGGATTTCACTTCTTTATAGGAGATGGATATTGTCGTATTTATTTCAGAAATAAATTGGTTGGTACTGCTACATTATTAGATGGTTTATACCATTTGAATCTAAAGAATAAAACAACCGTGAACATTATAACTAGGAAGCGTGGTAGGGATGAAACAAACCAAGCATTTAAGTGGCATCTTCGACTTGGTCATATTGGTCAGACCAAGGTTCATAAGATGGAGAAAGATGGCCTTATGGGTCCATTGGAATCAGATCCCTATCCAACTTGTGAATCTTGCCTTCAAGGCAAAATGACTAAGTTACCCTTCGTAGGGACTTTTGAAAGAGCTGCTGAGAAACTTGGATTGATCCATACTGACGTCTGTGGCCCTTTCGAAGTGGCACAAGATGGCTTTCAGTATTTCATTACATTCACTGATGACCATACCAGGTATGGATTCGTGTACTTAATGAAACATAAGTCTGAAGCTTTTGATAAATTCAAGGAATTTAAAGCCCTAGTTGAAAATCAAACAGGTAACCATGTTAAAACTCTTCGGTCACACCGAGGTGGTGAGTACATGAGTACCGAATTTGATGAGTTCTTAAAAGAACTAGGAATAATTTCACAATTTACTCCTCCAGCTACTCCACAATTAAATGGTGTAACAGAAAGAAGGAACCGATCGAACATTGTTAGACATTGTTTGCTCCATGCTTAACTATATTGATCTACCGATTTATCTGTGGGGTTACGCGCTCCTTACTGCTGCGCATATCTTAAACAGATGTCCTTCCAAATTCGTTCCTAAGACTCCACATGAGATGTGGAGAGGTAGGAAACCAAGTCTTAATCACATTAGGATTTGGGGATGCCCTGCTTATGTCAAGAAGACTAAAGTAGAGAAACTGGAAGCTAGGTCTGTGAAAGGTCGTTTCATAGGATATCCAGGGGATTCCATGGGATATCTATTCTATATGCATGAAGATCATAGGATCATCGTTGCTATACAAGCATACTTCCTGGAAGGCCAGTTTATTCAGGAAGGAGGGGCAGGTAGAAATATTTCTTTGGAAGAAATAAAAGAAACACCAAATGAGACACCTACGCAAGATATTAGAACCGAACCTTCTGAAATACAAACACAACCTCGCAAGTCTAGTAGAATTTCTCAATTACCTGAGAGGTATGGCTATCTGCATCAAGAAAAACTAGGTGTCCATGAGATGACAGAAAGTAGTCAAGAGAATGATCTTTCTACATACGACCAAGCGATGGTAGATGTTGACTCCGCCAAGTGGCAAGAAGCTATGGAAGCTGAGATAGACTCAATGCATGCTAATCAGGTCTGGACTTTAGTATATCGTCCTAAAGGCATAGTACTTATTGGAAACAAATGGATCTATAAAAGAAAGACTGATGGAGATGGCAAGGTTAATACCTATAAAGCCAGGCTTGTGGCAAAGGGTTATTCCTAAAGAGAAGGGATCGATTACTTCGAGACCTTTTCGCCTATAGCTATGATTAAGTCTATTCGCATGATGCTTGCTATAGCAGCCCACTTAAATTATGAAATATGGCAAATGGATGTGAAAACGGCATTCCTAAATGGATTTCTCGAGGAGGAGATTTACATGGAAGAGCCTAAGGGATTCATATCTCAATCTAATATTCATAAAATATGCAAACTTCAGTGTGCCATTTATGGACTGAATCAAGCTTCGCGGAGTTGGAATCTTCATTTTAACGAGACAGTCAAAGAGTTTGATTTTGTCGAAAACAAAGAGAAGCCCTGTACTTACAAGAAGGTTAGTGGGAGAAAAATTGCGTTCTTAATACTATATGTAGATGATATTCTACTTATAGGAAACGACGTAGGAACGGTCAGTTCTGTGAAAGCTTGGCTTTCTAAAGAGTTCTCAATGAAAGACTTGGGAGAAGCTACCTATATTCCGGGTATTCGTCTCTACCGGGATAGAGCGAAAAGAATGTTAGGTATTTCCCAAGCCCTCTATATAAAAAAGATCCTAAAGCGATTTAGGATGGAAGATTCTAAAAGAGGGTTACTTCCTATGCAACATGGTGCAAAACTTTCCTTAGAGACGTGTCCTCAAAGTGAGGAAGACAGAAAGGAAATGAGTAAGGTGCCCTATGCTTCGGCAGTAGGTAGCCTCATGTACGCTATGATTTGCACTAGACCGGACATTGCCTATGCTGTGAGCGTAGTAAGCCGGTTTCAGTCAAATCCAGTGCAGGAATATTGAACTGCTGTAAAGAACATTTTTAAGTACCTAAGGAGGACTAAAGACTTGGTTCTTACATACGGAGGTGGAGAAATTAGAGTGATGGGCTATACAGACTCAGATTTTTCGGGGGACATGGATGCTCAGAAGTCCACATCAGGATATATCTTCACTCTGAATGGTGGGGCAGTTTCTTGGAGAAGTACCAAGCGAAGTTCAACTGCTATCTCTACATGTTAATCCGAATATCAGGCAGCCACGAGGCTGCTAAAGAAGCTTTTTGGATTAAGAAGTTCACTGAGGAACTTCAAGTGGTACATAATGCGGAGAAGCCCGTGATGCTGTTTTGTGACAACGACGGAGCTGTTGCACAGGCTAAGGAGCCTAGGGCTCACCACAATACCAAACATATTGCGAGAAAATATCATTTTGTGAGAGTGTAGACACAACAAATAACGTTGCTGATCCGCTTACCAAGCCACTATCTCAGAAGGTCTTAGAGAGACATTTGGAGAGTATGGGTATTAGATACCATAGTTTGTGGCATTGAGTGCAAGTGGGAGATTGTTAGGGGTATGCCCTCGAATGCCACTCAGAGGATGAGAGAGTGAGAGCATTTGTATTGTAATTATGAATATTTAATAAGGCAATAATTATTTCTATATTATTGTATATCACTGGCATTGTGATTTGGTATATAGAATAATAGTCCTTGCATTTGAGAGCAAACATTATACTCCTTATGGAGATAAGAAGATAGGCACTGGAAGTGTTTAGAGCTCAAATGCTTAACTCGTTCGCAAGTCAATAAAACTTAACTGGGCAATAAGTTTAGACAAGACTTGTATAACGTGTACTTTGACATGTAGAGCGCCGGTGTTCACTAAGAGTTAGTGGGAGCACACGTTATAGGTATGCTAATGAGATTAGTATACTCGAACACGACTCACCTCAATTCGGTCACATGGATATCACTCAGGGTTTGTCAATGACTGGATCGAAAGGTTGTGATAGGTATACATGGACCTTTGACTTGAGGTTTCAGTAGGGGATGTGCTTGTGACATTGAGTTAGTCATTAGAGTAGTTCGATCCAATCGCCGGTGGGTGGGGTCAACCTCGAAATGCAACTTAGTGGGCAAGTAGCAGTCTCTACTGAATACCAAGATAGAATTCTTTCTCCTGTAAGTGAGCAGGTAAATATCCTATGCGGTTAATGGCAAATGAGATTATAAGTCTTTGGCCAAAGCTTTTAGAGCTAGTTGTATTTGATACACGAGAGCTCGATGATCTCAGTTTGCATTAACAGAAAGCATAGAGTCAAGTTACAATAGGGTTTGACTTTACCGTGACCCTAATACTTGACCGGGACATATGATTGAAGGGTTTATATGTATACGGTATTCACGACATAATGGTTTTGGAATGATCTGATCATTCGTTCTTAGTTGGGTTACGGTACGAAACACTAGACTGGCTAAGTGTTACCCGTACTCCTTGGTTCCTCCCATTGCCAACTAAGACGGACCTACGGACTGGCGCACAAGGATATTTGATGGATAAATATATATTTATTATCTCTTCATTAATATTGGATATTAGATATCTAATTTTATTTATTTGATAAACCATGCGGTCTTGTGAATTGAAATTAATTACTGGGTAATTAATTTAATTCATAATTAATTATTTTCTAGAAATATATTATTATAATTTTGTATTTGATAAAATTAATTAATTATATTAATTAATTAAGGATAAATACATTTGGGATAAAACGAAGTGTATTTAACGGACTAGACACGCGAATATCCAGTACACGAACTGAGTGGCTCGGCTCATTTTTTTCACCTAAACTCAAGTGGGCCGCCCTCTCTCATGCTTGGAAATTCACCATGTGTTGTGTGGGTGTGTTAGTCATATTTTACAAGGTTGAGGACAAAATGCATGAGATTTGGAATCTCATCATTTTGATATCACTTTGTATTATATATTGAGATGTCTTTCCCACCTCAAATAAGAGTTGAAAAACACACCCCCACAAAAAGGTTGTTGAGCCGTGAGTTTATCACAAGAGGAGGGAGAAATTCTTTTTTTTTCTTGTTCATATTAAAGAGAAAGAAAAGGAAGAAGAGAAGAGAAGAAAACTATTGTGTCGATTCCTAGCCGTGTTCTTTGAGAACGAATTGACATACTATTTTTCCGATCAATATCCGACGCGTGTGAAGTAGAAACATTTGGCATTCTCGGTGTTGGATCATTCAAACAAGCTACAATGAATTAGATTCGTGTTCGTGTCGGTAATCGAGAAACGGCTTGCTCGGTTTTTTCCTTCGAAGATTATATTATCAAAGGACTACGAGGGTAAGTATTCTTTGATTATCTTTCTCGTTATTTATATTTGTTTATACAATGCTTGATCGGTCCATTTTTTGGGGTTTGATTTTATCCGGTTGGACCGATTTATTTTCCGCTGCGTATTTCGTTTTTAATCACCGAACCCTAACAGATGATAGCCGATCCGACCTGACATCTACGTACTCAATCGCATCCATCTCAGCCCTTACTTGCCCGTGAGCTAGGCAGCTCGGACGATTATCAGATCTGCTTGGTCCATCCAAAATGGGAAACGACCCGGGAAACCCGATTACAAGGCTGAGCTGAGACGTCACGTGGGGGTCCGACCATATAGAGGGCCGACTAGTGATCTGAACCCTAATCAAGCCGACAATGATCGAGCAGGATAATGGAGAACAAGGGCCGACCCCGGGGAAGACCCCAGGCCGGCCTTATAACGGATAACTACCACAAGACAGACGCATAGGACAGGCACACATGGCGCTTATTGCGATCTATCTTGCCCTTTTCCATACTACTTCAGACATGGCCACGCGTCCTTGAAACGTTTCCTTCTTTTAATATGTGTTTTGGACGTATCCCAGCATTCCTCAACCGCCCATTGGCCGAGGTCCTCTATAAATAGGGGCAATGTATGATGAAGGACTTTTAAAATGTTTCAGTTAAAGTTACACTTATTCTGTATTACGCACAAGTACAAAATACCGACCATAACATCCAACTTGGATCTTCATCCAAAATACAAATATGAATAAAATTTCATATATCTACGTGGGATTTTCTTTTTGATTCTTTTTTATTACTGATCTTGATTTATATATTATTAAGAAGAAATCAACACAAATTTTTGTTGACCAAACGAAACACCTAATAGATTATAAATGTGATCTATGGAGAGTTCATTTTCAGCCTCAATCTCCCACCTTCTCGTAGCAATACTATCGTCTCTCGTAGCAATAAAGAAACTTATTTTAACTACTTCAACCTGTGCTATTAAAAAATCCCCCTTTTTACTAATCCCCTCTTCACAAAATCAAACAAAATATCTTTTTTATCTCTCCCCACTTCTTTAACTCATATATATATATATATATAATACTTTGAATTTTTTTAATTTTTTACTGATATTTTTTCGATAATTTTTTTTTATTATTTTATAATTTTTTTCTATACAATATATTTATATTTAAAAAAAATTTAGAGAATATGTTCCAACGGATCAGCCGTCCCTGAAACACCGCATTCTAAAACTCTAGATTCAACCGATCTAAGAATTTCAAAAAAATTTAGAGAAAACTTCAATTCATTGAACGTCTGAAATAAAGGCCGTACACGCATATATATACCCTAGGGAAACTAGGGTTAAAATCACGGAATTTAATAACAACCACACAAACTTTTAGAAAAGTACAATTAAGTCACTAAAAACAGAAAAATGCAAAATTGAGGGCCTAAACGTCGTTTTTTGGCCAAAAAGCGACGGACCTCACCGAGTTTATCCCAAAAATAAAAGGCCGAGTTTATCCCAAAATTCACCAACAAATATTTTCCATATATTTCAAAAACAACCATTTTCCAAATAACAAATTGCAATCTCCTCCACTACATCAATAGTCATCTATACAAATAATATATATTATTATTCAGATTATATATTATTATCTTGATATATATTATTATTATTATTATTAGCTATCAATTGAATTGTTATTTCAAAGTCTTTCAACAAAATAGTTTCATAACCTATATCTACCTATTGAATTGTCATTTCAAAGTCTTTCAACAAAATAGTTCCCTAATCTATATTACCTATTGAATTGTCATGTCAATTATTTAGTAGTCTAAATTAGTATAAATAGGGAGTGAAGTAGAAGTATAACTCATCATCTCTCTATTTTTTCTTCTTAAATTTCTCATATAATATCACTTATTTGTTCACATTTCTGAAACACTATTCTGTTTATAATAAATGGAAGAATATAATTCAGCAAATAATGGGAACATGTCGTGTGAATATACCACTAATCAGGTATGACTTCGTGTAAATATTTTTTTTTCGTGTTTTGTCATTTTTTTGGTATATATATATTGCTCTTTTTTCGTATAAATATATTTTTTTGGTATAACTCATCATCTCTCTTTTTTCGTGTAAAAATATTTTTTTGTTTTGCTCTTTTCATTTAATTAGTTTAGTGTATATATATATATATTATATTGCTCATTTAATTAGTTTTACTCTTTTTGTTTTTCACAGATTTTTGAAAGTAGAGATGATATGTTAGATTGGGTGAGGACGATCGGAAAAGGAAATGGATTCGTCATAGTTATTGATAAATCCGCAAAGAAAATAGGTAATAAACTCCCGAAATGCACTCTCATTTGTGAAAAAGGGAAAAAAATATCAACCACCAAGATATTTAAAAAGTGGAGAAACTTTAAAAAGATGTACTAGTACCAAAAAAAATGGTTGTCCATTCTCTCTATGAGGTGTACCGATTCCTCCAGATGGTATTTTGTGGGGAATTATTGCTGTGTGCGGAGAGCATAATCATGCCCAACACAATATTTAGAGAGTCATGAGTACACATCAAGACTAACACGAGATGAAAAGTGCATTGTGAGTAAAATGGCCGAGATTACTGCTCCTCGGTTTATTATGAGCGC
The DNA here is from genome assembly GCA_033398695.1 of Orobanche coerulescens. Taxonomy (NCBI): domain Eukaryota; kingdom Viridiplantae; phylum Streptophyta; class Magnoliopsida; order Lamiales; family Orobanchaceae; genus Orobanche; species Orobanche coerulescens. Next base: position 97,552,805 of record CM065818.1, on the reverse strand, counting down.
TTTGAAGGAACGTGACCCATCTAATACTACATGCATTAAAAGTATTTACAAAGCAGTACAAAGCGAAAAGAAGGTAAAAAAGGATTTATTAAGCAACGTCCAATATGCTTTATCTCAATTAATTCATAAAGTTAATTAAGTTTTTTTCCATTTTTAAATATTAATATAGTTTGTCCATCTATTAACTAACTATTTTTTGGTACATGCAGGTTATTTTCATATGTACCGTGTGCATCCGGAGACACTAGCAATTACATATATTGTTTGGATTCATAGAGATAGTATTGAGTTATATGCTCAATTTTTTATGGTACTCGTTATTGACGTCACTTACAAGACGAATGAATATCGGGTTCCTTTCTTGGAGGTTGTGGGTATCACATCCACGAAGCTAACTTATTCACTTATGTTTGGCTATATGTGTGATGAACTAACAGAACGATACACTTGGCATTTTTAAATTGTCTAAAAAAAATTATGCTTGAAAAAGGGGCATTAATGTCATCTGTGCTTGTTACTGATAGAGATTTGGCACTAATATCTTCAATAGGAGAAGTTTTTCCCAACGCACATCACATTATATGCATATGGCACGTAAATAAAAATGTCATGAAAAAATGCAGTCCCTTCTTAGGTGCCGAATGGACTAACTTTAATCAGTCTTGGCACAAAGTTTATATGTCATATGATCTGGGTTATTTTGAACATGAATGGAAGTTGTTGATAGATAAATATAAATCGTACCCGAAAGTGATAGAATATCTATGGTCAACATGGTTATTGCCTTACAGTGATCGATTTATCTACGCTTGGACGAATAATTATATGCACATCGGATGTCGTTCAAGTCAAAGGTATTATGTCATGTACTTAAAATACTAGTATTTGTCCGTCTTGATTTTATATTCTAACACAATATTATAAATTTTCAGGGTAGAGTCAGCCCATTCAAGATTGAAAAATATTTGGGTGATACAATGTCTTCGATCGACACATCTATTGAAAAAATCGACAAGATGTTGATTCTGGAATTTGGAGATATCAAAGCATCATTTGAAAGGTTGCGTATTATGAGATGTCATAATTTTAATGATGAAATCTACGAAAATTTACTAGGCTGCATATCCTTGGAGGCACTCCACCTGATCTCTAATGAGTTCAAGAAGGTCGGCGGACAATATCTGGACAATTGTAATTGTAATTTCAAAGTTGTATATGGTTTTCCATGTAAGCATCCCTTATCGTTTTTTCAGTCACAATTCTTGTCAATTCCAATAGGCGAGATCCATTGCCACCGGAAAAGGTTATCCATGACCTCTGCTTTGCCAAATGATGCGAGATCTCCTGATAGAATGACAACGTTAAAAACGCACTTGGATAAAATGGATACAGCCATGAGATATCATATGTTAGATAAAATGATTGACATGGTAGATCCATCTAACTGCAAATATCAAGAACCACCCTACAACACAAAATACAAAGGTTGGCCTAGTAAAAAAGAGCAAAGTCAGCCGAGGATGCGCTCTTGCTTTGAGTCTACAAATACTCGTACACGAAATTCAGGAAAAGGAATCAATGATCCATATATCACACAAATGTCAAGTGCATATCGGAGTCACGTCAGTCAAACAGTTGATGTTCTTGGGGATGGTAACTGTGGATATAGGGCGATAGCCGCACAAGTCGGGTATAATTCAGAAGATGGTTGGAAGCAGGTTCGGGCAGATCTTTACTTTGAAATTGAACAAAATATGAAGTTCTACGATCGTGTTTGTAACACCCCAAAATCCCATTGGGTCATTACAGTGCCGTGGACCCCACACCAGGAGATCCACCAGGCTAACACGACCAAAAATACAATTAACTGACCAAAAGGGGAATCACAATCCCTACACTGACATCCAACATAATATTCCGATATGGAATTTCAATGACAACAGTGGGCCTACATGGCCAAAATAAGATACAACAACATCCACGAGCTTTGCTCGAATAATACAAAATGACAAAGACTGGACAAAACTGGAGTACTCCAACTGTCTGACTGACATGAACACCAAAACATCTCGGACTAGTATCGCTCGACTGCCTCGTCGCCATCGTCATGCCCCTGTGTCTCAACTCTCTCCTCTCAAGCACCTAAAACATGAAAACATGTTCCGCCTACTGGTCACCATCCAGATAATGATTATCAAATACATGTACAACATGATATGCATCCAAAGAGCAGAATGAATAGTATAGTAATGGTAATACGAGATGCTCACAAACCAAAGTAAGAATCGAGAATTCGTGGAATACTATGCCCACGGCATAGGATCAATACCTGCTCAACAGGTTAGAACACAAGTGCCCAACGGCGAATCATCAATACAGAACACAAAAATACATCACCCGAAGGTAACCCAAGCCAAACACTGAAATAGATACGAATCACAATGCCCGAAGGCTCCAATAGGAATACCGATACATCACAATGGCCTAACAGCCGAACAGTCCGAAGCTGTTTATCATCATAATACCCTGAATGTCACTCAGCCGAAGCTGTCAATCACCACAATGGCCCGAAGCCAAAATAGCCCGAAGCCGTATCAATGAGGGCCGAAGCCACGGCACGAAGCCGTATCACAATGAGATCATCCAATGACCATGACCTGCTGAATTGCAGGTGCTGGGAAACCAACCACGAGGGTTCAAGTCCCAGACTTACCCATAATGAGATCACCCAGTGACCGTGAGTTACTGAACTGTAGGTGTTGGGAAACCAACCGCGAAGGTTCAAGCCCCAAGCTTACCCATAATGAGATCATTAACATGACCGTGACCTACTGAACTATAGGTGTTGGGAAACCAACCGCGAAGGTTCAAGCCCCAAGCTTACTCATCGAGCACTAGCCGAGACTAGCCTCCAAAACATAATTAATCACAACAGTAACAATCCCAAGATTACCAAATTCATAAGAATAATAGCGTACTGCCTTGAGTCGGCTAACACGACAACAACAACTCATGGATGGGCACCGTCCACGGCGGTCCCAATTCAAATACCTCGACTGCCTTGGAATGGCCAATCGATCACAACAACTTAACGGATGGAAACTATCCTTGACAGTCCCAATTCAATACATCGATTACTTTAGAACGGTTAATCGATAACCAATGATACAACGGATGGGAATTATCTTCGATAATTCCAATTAAATACATCGATTACCTTAGAACGGTCAATCGATACACAATGATACGGTAGAGTGGATGCCCCGGCATCTTAAACTGACCACCGAAACAGATATAATAAATGAATATATCAAACGCCTTCAGTCGGCCAATGCAACATCATAGTGACAGTTCCAATTCGATAATAACGATTCAACGATGCCTCAGAACAACATTAACGTCAACAATAATAATCGATACATCGATGCCGCAAACCGGCTATCAACAACAAGAATCTCAATGCCTTAATCCGGCCGTTAATGAATAACAATCACGTCTGGCATAATCACCGAAGGGTATTGCATCAAACAATTCCCGAATATCAACAAATCACGAAGAGACTAAGTCTCGAAATGATACAATACATTCATACACATATATGATAACATTAATCTCATTGACCAGTACAAGTATAAAACTTGCCTCAAACCGAAGGCGAGAAAGTCCTTCCACGATCAACGTCCTGGCACGAAATGACGAACGGCGCCTCCCGAAGATCACAAACACTCGAACAAACTTGAATGAAAACGATTCATTCAAAAACACAAAATCAATAGAAAACAACGACAAAGACAAAGCCCGATTCAAACACGAATCGATCACATCATGACGAATATCATAGTTCTTCAACTATGAATTCTAACATCTTCTAACACCTCGATGATCAATTAACATGATCATTACGTTCTTAACACTTGTGAAATCCATTCAACAAGATTCACTTAAGAACAATCATCAAAACAAACATCTCAAAGTGATAATATCACCAATATCATCAAATTGATCCTCCTACAATGATAATATTATCAATATTATCATTATCACCCCAAGAACATCATCAACTCAATAATCATGATGTCTGAAACAAAAATCCTTCATCAATACATCATGAATTTGGATTAAACAACAAGATTCACTCAACCATTTACAAATTATGATAATCACCTCCTAAATAATCATAAATCCTTACTAAATGGTTAAAATCCACCAACAACAATAATCATCTCAAGGCCATGCTAATCATATAACAATCTTAACATAATCCTTCCTAGACATGATTAAAAACCTCCAAACAATCTAATACATCAAGAACATGATCTAACTCAAATAATACTATCATGTTCTTCATCAAAAGTTTATCAAAACCATGAAGAATCATGATATACTCCATGAATCAAACAATACCTGAAGAAAACAACAACAAGAGATCGAAAATAACTTGAAGAACAAGAGATTGAGGGAACTTACCGAAGAAGAACAAGAAGAAGCCTCCAAACACCAAAGGAGCACCAACAAGCTTCCAACTTCAAGCTTCAATCCAAGCTAGGATGATCAAGATCGAGTTGGAAGGTGCTAAACATCAATAACAAGTCCAAACGGACGATTCTAGGGAGAGAAATTGTGTTTTGGTTCGTGAGGAAATGAAATACGAAGCTAACATAAATAGACTGACAAACTCATTACGTAAGTTATACACTATGGTTAACATACGTAAGAGACATTACGTACACTATGCCATGACATTAATGTACGTAATGAAAAATCCAGAACTAACTGGACTAAAATACGGAGGCCTTAACGTACGTAAAAAAGAACTTATTACGTACGTTAACAAGACCTACATTACGTACGTAAAGCTCACCTCTTAACGTACGTAAGGGTCCGTTGACTGCAATAGTGGGATCCGATTGGAAGATGCTCGGGACCCACCGGCCGAAAGTGACTACGAGGAAGGCGTCTGCCACCTACCGAGCATTACGTATGTAACCTTACAAGCATAACGTACGTAATACTCAACCCATAACGTACGTAAGTCTACACATGTAGCGTACGTTAAGGCTAGTGTACTTAGCCAAAAATCCAAAGTCTCCAACCAACATTCAAACGACGAAACTAACCCGACGACAAGTATAATATTTCGATCCCGAAATATTCCAATACAATATACATTGTATCAGTCCAAAACAACAACACTTGTACAATTCCAAATGAATACGTACAACTCAACAGTAACACGAAAAAAAATTATCCCCGGATATTACATACTCCCCCCATTAAAAAGAGTTTCATCCCCGAAACTCAGGGTGCAAAAACACGGGGTACGAACTATCCATCAGGATAAGAAAACAACATCTCCAAGAATACTCCTCACTGCGAACCACTTCGCCTGAGTAATCGGGCCAACCCCACGGGTTCCCGTGTCTCCTGTCCGATCACGGCGAAAAACAGGGGATAAAAATACTCAACCAAGTGCGAGATAAATCGAATCATGACTCCTCCATCAGAGACCAGCCAGGAAGTCGCACCACCCGCAAGACTTGTAACACCGGCGTACACACCCCGTGGGTGCCGCCCATTATACATGTCTACAATCATCGGTGTACACTCCCCCGTTCTCATCGGCATTAAACGCTCAAACAAACACTGACTCATGCCACAAAAGGAAAATAACAACGCACATGTGGTCCTCGGGACCATATCAACTGCACACCCAAGTCCTCACGACTCGGCGTCTCGAATTGAAATGAACAATTACCCAGATTATTACAAAATCTCGGGTACAACACCAGAAGGAAGGAAAACACATCACACGACCTCAAATCTCAAGATTCTCAGATACAATCATTACAAGATAGATCAACCATAAATGGTTCGCAATCACAGTACTAAAGTACAGAACGAGTCAAACATCAATCCGAAAAATAAAGAAAGAAATTAAGGCTACATCTCAAATGTATCCAAAATCAACATCCTCCAGGTCATCGAACTCCTCGATCTGATCGACTCGAGGAAGATCCAAATCTGAGCTCGCCGCTCCTCCTTGAGTGTCCATACTTCTGGCTCCCGAATCTATTACAAGGAGTGTAAAGACATCTAGTTATCTAGGCTGTAGAGCGCGTAGATTGCCGGAAGAACCAGATGGGTAAATCTGTGAGTTCTTACTTGGGATATATGATAGATGTGTATGAATATCACTATGAATGTATAAGTGGTTGCCAGAAGAGTCTTTGATTTTCTTTTTGTGTGTATTTTGCACTGAATTCACAGTCAAATCGCGTCCCTTTTGGCCACTGCAGTGAGTTCTCTATTTATAGGGGACATGGTAGTTGGGACCCCTCAGGCGATCGCGGGCGACCGCCGTTTTCTATATTATAATAAGGTGGCCGATCGTCCCGTCACATGGGGTTGTTCCCTTAAAGTCTGGGGCCGCTGCTGGTGGCCATCTGTGTGAGCCAATGGGAGGCCAGCACGCGTCCTGGGTAGTTGTCCGGGGAGGACCCACTTTGTACCTTTCGGCGGCCTTGTCGGTAGGTGTGGTAGGTGACAGGCTGGGGTCAAAGGTCCTATCTGTCTGCGCCCTTTGAAGATCCGCACGTGGGCTACCGTCCAAGATTCGGTCTTCGACGACTTTGATGGATGCTGGATCCATACGTGGCACGAGACGATCGCCTCTGGTTCGCTCATTAAAGATGATCGTCAGATATCAAAAGACGATCGCTGGGTACCAAAAGACGGTCGCCGTATTGTGCCGAACTCTGGGCGTTTGTCCAGAGTATGTCTTCCATGGTTGGCTTCTCTGATCGTGATGCCGATCGCCTATCGAGGCGTATTAATCGCCGGACAAAAATTGCCCCCCAGCTCGCCTCGATGTTGAAAACACGGGGTGAGGTGGCACTGTTGGCGATCGCCAATGTTTAGCCGATCAGCCGATCTGAATTCAAATCTGGACGATCTCCTTTTGCGCCGGGAGCAGTGGGAAATGAAGGCGGGCTCTCGAAAAGTTGCAAGGACACACGTCGCGCTACTGTTGGGGGAGTCCGACGGTTTGTCAGACTTTGTCGCCTGGCGTCCCTCGAAAAGACGCGTCCGCGGGATTCGAGGGCAGCATTTAATGCGTCCCCACTATGATGGTTGCGATCCAGCCCTCGAGATTTCACCTATTTGCACTTAGACCCCCGCCTCCATCTATAAAAGGGCTAGGGCTTCTTCTCTTTCACTCTTTACGCATCCTTGCATCCATAGCCGAAACTCTGCAAAAATTTCTGGAGCTTCTTGTGCCGATCTTCTTCTTTTCTCTAGGTAAGAAAAATCAATCTTCTATCTCCCTCTTCTTTTTATAATATGTCGGGAGGATCCAAGACCTTCGAGGCCGGATGTTCTTCTGCCGCCGCGGCTTCGCCTGACCAGGAGGAGATTCCCGTTGGAGTCGACATGGAAACGGCTGTTGAGGCCATTCGTGCGGGGATTGCACCCGCAGAACTCGAAGAGCTTTTCAACGAGGCCGCAGTGGCGAAGACGGCGGCGACGGCGGAGCAGGTGGGTTCGCCGGCGGATGAGGACGAACTGGAGCGGCTAACTTGGGAACGGCAGAGTGTTTTTGGCCCCGCCTATATGGCTTTTGCCAAGATTATGGAGGGGATCGCCGGACCCTGTCCGGAATTTGACTTCGAAGCCTACTCCGCCGCTCATCCTTATGAACATGTCAAGCGGACGGTTTTTCGGGCCGCCGACCCGTCTCCGTGGACTCTCGGAAAGATCCGGAGTACGGCGACCAAGAAAGACCTGAGCCGTTGGAGGGCCAAATATCACATCCCCTCTGACGTTTCCTTGCACGTGCCCTCGGAGAATGAACGTGCCGATCAACCGCCCGAGGATATGGTTGCCGTCAGCGAGATGATTATGGAGGCCGGCCTGCGATTCCTTCTTCCATTCGTCGTCTCCTACTTGTTGATCGCCTGGAATTTGGCGCCGCTTCAACTGACGCCGAACGCTTGGCTACAGGTCATCTGCACGTTGACACTGTTTGGCGGTCACCGGTTGTTCCGCCTCCTTACTGCGCTGGAGATGAATTATCTGTTTAAACTGGCCACGCATAAAGGGTCGATCGGCGGCAATCATATCCAAGGCCAAATGGGGAGAGTGGTCCTCGGTGTGCCGAACAAGACCAAGGGCGACCTGGCTAAATGGTGCTGGGTCGGCGGAGCGTGGCGATCGGCATCGAGTGACAGGCCGAATGAGGAGTTGGAGATCCCCACCACTTTTCAGGAAAGGAATCCGAGTAAGGATTTTAACTCTCCCCTTGATTGAGCTTGTCTTGGACTGATCTAATTTTGTTTTCTTTTTGCAGGACCTCTCGTTCCAGCGATCGGCGATCTCCCTTTCGATTTCTTGATCGTTTGGGAGCGGATTCGTGCCTTGCCGGATTCCTTCATTGACGTTCGCTCGCTTGGTAACGAACTTCATCGGTTGGGGGCTCGACTGTTTCGCTTCCCTCATCACTTGAGAGTTTCGGGTACAAACTTAAGTGGTGCTTTCTTGCCTCTCGATCGTCTCTAGGAGGTCTCAGTGTTTAAGTTGTTGTCTAACTTGTTTGTACTTCTTCTTTGACAGAGGTTCATTTTCCCCGACTTGCCGAGCCACCACCAGAGATTGCAATGTCGAATCCAGGACTCATCGGTCGCCTTCACTTGGGTAAGAAGACTGGTCGTGTTCCTGCGACGACGTCTCGCCCTGCTACGGTGATGAGGCCTGCTGAGGTTCCGGTCGCCGAGCCGGTAGTTCAGGGAGAGGAACAACTTCAGCGCCGCAAGAGGCGGAGGCCGGAGGAGTCCCTGCCGATTACTGAGGCGGATGTGTCCATTCTTGAGCCTCCGGTTGCTGCGGCTCCTATTTCTGCCATCCCGATAACGGAGGGATCAGGCCCTAGGCCCTCGGCATCCGGCTCCCGATCATCGGGCGGCCCCACGAAGAAGGTGGCGATCGCTGAGGCGGAAACTTCTCGGGGCAAGCCTTATTTTGGTCGCGATCCCTAGCTGGTCAACAGGTAAGAGAGGATCGAAATTTCCGAGTTAGGCATTCTGAGTAAGGTATAGGCTAACTCCTTGGTCTCTTTGGTTTGTGCTGCAGGGTCCGTCTTGCTGACCCGGACGTTGCTCCTATGGTGTTGGACTTCTTGTTGAGTAAGGCTCCCCAAAAGTCCCTCGACGTCCCTACTTACGTCCAGCAGGCTATCTCTTCTCTGCCCAAGGCTTGGACGACCGATCTTGATGCGATCGCTCGTCGGCGATCTGGAGATACCATGCAGGCGACCATTACCCTGGCTCTCCAGACGGCGACGATGGCCGTCCAAGCTGCTAGGGATTTTGAGGGGCGACCCTCCACTGCTCGTCTCCATAGCGACCTCGAGGCCGCCCGGAATAAAAACATTGAGTTTGCCAACCGGATCCAATCTATGGAGAAGGAGTATGTGGAGACGGCTAAAAGGGCTAAACAGGATGTCGACCGATTGAAGAAGGAGCTGAGCCGCTCCAAGGAGGCTGCCGACCGGTTCCGTGATCAGGAGAAGGAAACCCGCCGGAAGCATGCAGCTTCGCAGGAGGAGGTGGGTGGGCTGAAGGCGATGGTGGATCGGCTCAGCGGTGAGCTGGAGGCGGCGAAGAAGGAGCTGGAGAAGGCCAAGAGGGAGAACGCCGCCCAGGTGGTCGAGCTGGCGGAGGCTGAGAAGACGACCGTGGAGTTGTAAGGGCAGCTGAAGGCGATCGAGACCGATCCCTATCTCAATGTGGCACTCATCGGCGAGTTCGCCTATTATCTGGCCTACGCTGATGCTGTCAGAGCCGCCAAGAAGGTAGGGATCGAGATCGGTCCCTTGATGGAGAGCTTCAAAGCCTATGCGCTCGAGCACCCTCTGCACCCGGAGTTCTCTTTGCCGATCCTTGACCTTGTCGACTTTGGGATCGACTTGAGTTGGTATACTGGCAAACTCATTCATCCTGAGGCCGATGGGGGGGCCCAATCCGATCCGCAACCTGAGGGCGATGACCAGCCGGCGGGGCCTTGAGAGATATTTTTGTTTTTCCTTTGTAACTTGTATTTTTCTGCTTTCCCTTTGTATTGCCTTCGGGCTTCATGTTGTACGAACTCCTTTTGATAATGAATGAAATATTCCTTGTTCGCACTGTGTCTTTTTATGTATGATCTCCTTTAAATGTTTGTATGCGAATTTTTACATGTATGTGTATGATTGCATCCGATGTCTTGTTTACCCGACCGATTGTCTGAGTGTTCAATGTTTTGATATGTTTTGAATCGAAATTCTTACTTGTAACTTTTGCAGAACGATTCCGATCGTCCTGCATGTGTTTGAGCGAAGCCGATCGGGCGTGGTTCCTTTCTGTCCGATCGCATTTGGGATTAGCTCGACCCATCTCTGCCCCCTGTTTTTGTTTGCTTTTTGCAAGTAAGGGAACAAAAATTAGTTTGTCTGGAGAGCTATCTTCGGTTTTACCGATTCTGAAGAATCGTGCACGGTCGGGGAGTTCGATGGACCGACCTCCCCAATCGTGTCTTTGTGTGCGAGGGACACTGTATATCCTGCGACTCACTTTTTTGTGAGGGTCCTCAGTTAGGCTGCGCGTGCCTTGTGTTAAAACGAAAGGCGGGCGATCTTGGTCTGGAGGAGCCCTTGCACGGGGCGTCGTCGGCTTATTCGACTCCACGTCCGCGGCTTGTTAGCTCTGCTTCCACCTTGGCCTGCCATAAAGATGGCGACCCTCGACGGTGTACGTTGAGACGGGGGCAGTGGCACGTCGTATTGTCCGGGTTCATCATGTTGGATGATGTACCTGGAGGACATGCGAACGTGTATACTGATTATTTTGGAGGGTCCTTCGGCTATGCCGGCCTCATATTTAAACGAAGGGCGGGCGATCTCAGCCCAAAGGAACCTTGCATGGGCGAAGCTGTTGGTTCCATCGACCTCCAGGACCATGGCTGCATTGATTCTACCTCGGATCGTCATGATCAACGATCGTCGGTGGTATGCGATATGCCTGGTGGGGCGATCGCCAGAATAGATGGGATAGGAAAAAATCTCATTATATTCCTTGTACATTGGGCAGTTGAAATTTAGTACAAAGTTTTTACTGGTAGTATTTTTTCAGATGTACGGCGTTCCAGGGGTATTGATCCGGGGTACCGTCAGGATGTTCAAGTTCGTAGGCTCCCTTAGTCAGCCATTTAGATATCCTAAAAGGTCCTTCCCAGTTCGGACCAAAAACGCCTGTGTGGGTTTGGATCTTCTTGAGGACGAGATCGCCCACTTGAAACCTTCTTTCTTTGACCTTTGAATTGAAGAACTTCTCGGCTCTCATTTTGTGGATTGTGTTCTTCATTTCTGAGGTCAGCCGTCGTTCTTCGAGCATGTCTAGGTCGATTCGTCGGGCCACATCATTGTCGGTCGTCATCTCCTATTCAGTTCGATGGCTGAGGACGGCGATCTCCGAAGGAATCACCACCTCTGTTCCGAAGGCGAGGGCGAATGGGGTTTCGCCGGTTGAATTACGGGTCGTCGTTCGATAAGACCACAAAACGTCTGGAAGCTCGCTCGCCCATCGCCCTTGCCTGGATTCGAGTTGCGCTTTAATTGTGTGTTTGAGGATCTTGTTCACAGCCTCTACCTTCGTCTGAGGGTGATAGGGTGCTGAAAATAATCTTTTGATTCCCCATTTCTCACAGAATTGCATGACTTCTAAGCCGTCGAACTGCTTTCCGTTGTCGGAGATGATGGCCTGGGGCAGACCGAATCGGCATACGACGTTTCTCCAGATAAACTTGATCACTTGGGTAGGTGAGGTGAGGTAGGTGACAGGTTTGTCAGCGCCTTCTGCGGATCTGCACGTGGGTGCTGTCCTGTTTGCTCGGCCTTGGCCGACTGGATGGCCATCGGCCCAGATCGTCATGATGCGGTCGTCTCTAGCTGGACACCGAGGATCGTTCTCGGCCAGTCACTGAAGGTCGGCAATGGTCGGTCACCAAGGGTCGGTCGGCAAAGCGCTGAGAGATGATCGTCCATAAGTCGGTCGCCAGAAGTCGGTCGCCGAGTACCGAGAGGCGATCGTATCTGAGGTCGATCGCTCGGCACCGGGACTTGTCCTGGGACCTTTGGCTGGGCGATTCATGCTTGTCTGCCGGGCTAAGGCTAGGTCGCCTGGTCGCTGGTCGGCGGTTCTTCCTCGGGCCTGCGGCGACTTGGTCGCCCGACCTCCCAGCGATCGCCAGTCGGAAGGTGTTAATTCTTGACACAACAATTGCCCCCCAGCTTGCTCCTATGTTTGAAGACATGGGGCGAGGTGGTTCTTGCTGGTGATCTTGTATGGGCGATCTGAGCTGACTTAGGACTCGGACTTGGGCTATTATGGTCGATTGGCTTAGCTATCTTTCGGTCTTGTACCTGCAAAAACAACATTGGCCGATCCCCCATGGAAACTTGGTGGTTTCGCTTTGTTTTGAGGAAACGTGCACAGTCGCGGAGATCGATGGACCGACTCCATGACCGTGTCTTGGTGCGCGAAGACAATGAGTGTCTCGTGACTCACTTTATTATGAGGGTCCCCTGTTAGGCTGCGCCTCGCCTCGTATTTAAACGAAGGGCGTGCGGTCTCGGTCTAGAGGAGTCCTTGCGCGGGGCAGTGTCGGATGAATCAACTCCACGCCCGCGGCTTGTTAGCTCTGCTTCCACCTCGGCCAGCCATGGAGATGGCCGACCTCGACGGTGTACGTTGAGACGGGGATTGTGGCATGTGTCCACTGATTAATTGTTGGAGAGCCCTCAGACTACGCCGGCCTCGTATTTAAACGAAGGGCGGGCGATCTCGGCCGAAAGGGACCTTGCGCGGGGCAGCGTCGGATGAATCAACTCCACGCCCGCGGCTTGTTAGCTCTGCTTCCACCTCGGCCAGCCATGGAGATGGCCGACCTCGACGGTGTACGTTGAGACGGGGGTTGTGGCATGTGTCCACTGATTAATGTTGGAGAGCCCTCAGACTACGCCAGCCTCGTATTTAAACGAAGGGCGGGCGATCTTGGCCGAAAGGGACCTTGCAAGGCAGCGGCCCGGTTCCATCGTTGCCAGGACAATGGGTTTATGATGAGCGGTGGTGTCGATCTTATTCCTTAGTCCGTCATGTTATATGCCGGATCAGATGGCGATCGCGTCCCTCCGGTTGCGGATGATGTAGCGTGATGATCGGCGATCGGGCCGAATATCGGCGATCGTCGCTCGCCGACGATCGCTTTATTCGTAGGTCGATATTGGCGATCGGGCGGGAGATCGTCGTCCGGTGCCGATCGCGCTGCTCACAAAGGCTAAGAAGGAACCTTTGCCTCGGCCGTAAAATCTGCGGCTCTAGCCCTAAGGCCGCGAGGTCGAGGTTAGGTCTTCGTGAGATGCCCGAACATAGGCGAAAACCGTGAAATCCTCCTAGACCGTGTAGAGGGCGGTCTCATCGCTTATGGGCTCGCCATTGAGGATGATTACGTCTACCGGTCGATGTAGTCCGAGTCGGACTCTTCTTCTCCCCGCTTGATTTGCATCATGCGGAGGGGACCTTCGGCCGACGACCACAGTGGCGAAGTACTCCGTGAAGACGTGCGCCAGCTCGTTAAAGGAGCCAATGGACCGAGGTGGCAATGAAGTGTACCACCGGTGGGCGAGGTCGTCCAGCGTCAGAGGGAACATTCGGCACCTGGTCGCGTCAGATGCCCCACACCCGGTCATGTAGATATTGAACTTCCTTAGGTGCACCTGGGGGTCCGATCGCCCCTCGTACACGGGTGTTTGCGGGGGAGCGATCTTGTGCTGCACGGGGGCGAGCTCGATGTCGATCGCGAGCGGCTCGCTTGGCCCGGCGATCGTCTTCTTGGCGCCTGCCCTGGATTCCAGGAGCGCCTTCATGTCGTTGAGTTGACGTTGCATTGCAGCCATTTCCGTGGCTTGGTCGCTTGCAGATCGGCTTTGGGAGCAGGAGCCGAGGCGATCGTGTACCGATTTCCGGGCTCCGCTGCCGCCGGCCTCGGCAATTCGGCGAGGGGGAGCGGCTACGGCCAGCCGCCTCGGGAATCGGGTAGGCCGAGCTCCCGGTGACGGACTCAAACTCCGTCTGCCTCGTAGCCGGGCCGGACCGCCGGTATCAGTGTCGGGTCACCGCCTGTGCGATCGAAGACAGAGGTGCCCCACTGGCGAGCGCCTCTTCCCGCGGACGGAGCCTCACAGCGATCGCTCGGCTGACGCCTTGAGCTTCCGCTGACTTCCGGCGGACGGCCGAGGGGGCGATAGCAGAGGCGCGTTGAGAGCACTCCGTCGCTCCCGTAGACGGCCAGTGGCCCTTCGATCTGTTCCTTGGTTCGAACCGATCGAGCGAGAGGTTGGGCCGCCGTCCGTGGACGGATCGAGCGTCTCGATCGGCGGCTACCCTCCACCATCGGCCGTGGCTCTGATCGACGGAACAGGGGGTTTGGCCGGGCCGGCTTTCGACGCGAGGCTAAGACATGATTTCTGAAGGATTTCTTTGAAGTTCAGTAAGTGTCACTTCAAGAATCTGCCCCGAGAACAGTGAGTGTTCTTCGGGACGGTAGGTATAAAAAATCGAGGGTCGGATCCCCTCCTTCTAGCGCCAATTGTTGTTGCCCAAAATATTTATCCGAAGATTAATACTGCTGGAAGACGGACAACAAACAACAATTGCGGGAGCACTTCCGAGAGTAGATAAATAATACAAGATTTGCCGGGTTTGTTAGGCCCGGGCTTGAATGCTCTCGCGAGATGTTATTAATACGAATATTCGTGGATACAAGTATTAATGAGAGAAATCTAAATACAGTGAGTATAAAAAGACTCTGTTAATCCGGCTCTTGAGCGAAGCTCGGTGTTCTTCGTCCCCGCCGATAATCTGCTGGATGAGATAGGCCGGGAGAAGTAAGACCGAAAGATAACTGTTTGCCAAGAGTTGGATGTTAGCCAAGTGTAAGTATTTTGCTTCTGTATGGTGTGAAATGCGAGAATGCAGAGACCCTTTATCCAAGTGCAGGCTGCCCTCTTTATATAGGGGTTGAGGTGCCTTGTTTCCTAGTGGGCGATCGCCTTTCGGCCATTAATGTAATGGGGCGATCGTCCTAAAGGTCACATGGGCTGCCTGCCAAAAGTCCAGAGATCCAGCCGGCAGCCAGCTGAGTGGCCCAATGAGGAGCCGGCACGTGTCCGGAAGTACTGTCACAGGAGGTCCCACTTTGTTACTTTCGGCGGACTTTGTCAGTAGGAAAGGTAGGTGACAGGCTGTGGTCACCAGTCTTGTCCGTCAGCTCCTTTCGCAGGCCTGGGCCCTGTTGGTAGGTGAGGTAGGTGACAGGTTTGTCAGCGCCTTCTGCGGATCTGCACGTGGGTCTTTGTCGCTTGCTCGGCTCGCCGACCGGATGGCCATCGCCCAGATCGCCATGATGCGGTCGTCTCTAGCCGACACCGAGGATCGTTCTCGCCGCCATCAAGGTCGGCAATGGTCGGTCACCAAGGGTCGGTCGGCAAAGCGCCGAGAGATGATCGTCCATAAGTCGGCCGCTGAAGTCGGCCGAGTACCGAGAGGCGATCATATCTCGAGGTCGATCGCCGCACCGGACTTGTCCTGGGACCTTTGGCTGGGCGATTCATGCTTGTCTGCCGGGCTAAGGCTAGGTCGCCTGGTCGCTGGTCGGCGGTTCTTCCTCGGACGCTCGGCAGCGACTTGGTCGCCCGACCTCCTAGGCGATCGCCAGTCGGAAGGTGTTAATTCTTGACACAACAGCCGGGACTCTTATGGTAGGCACAGAATTTGCTACGATCTAGATGATCGTGGTCCCTTATCGGCTTTGGTTTGGAAAGCCACTCGCGACCCTTGATTGCGTTGAAGATGTGGGCCGGAGATAAGTTGAGTTTGTGGAGAAGGTGGACCTCTATATCCTCGAAGACTTTGAACTCACCAGGCGGCTTGGCGACCGCCTTTCTGGGCTTGGAGAACGCCTTCTTCTGGACATGGGATGGCGCATTTCCTTCTTCGGACGGTCCCTCGTCTAAGCGGAGGGAGAGCATCCTCTGCCTGGCCAAGAAATCGGCGGCTCTGGCGCGGAAGACCGAGTAGGTCGAGGGGATATCCTTTGTGAGGTGCATGAACATGGGCGAGCGTCCGTGGAATCCGCTCAGGACTGAGTGGAGAGCGAGCTCGTCGATGATGGGCTCGCCTGTGAGGACTATCTCGTCTACTCGGTCGATGTAATCTTCATCTGACTCGTCCTTCCCCTGCCTGATTTTCATCATGCGGTGCGGGCCTTCAGGACGAGCGACTTTGGCGGCGAAGTACGAAGTGAAGTCTTTCGCCAACTTCTCAAAGCAGTTGATTGAGCGAGGTGGTAGTGAGATGTACTACCTATGGGCGAGGTCGCCCAGTGTTAATGGGAACATTCGACACTTGGTCGTATCTGATGCTCCGCATTCGGTCATGTAGATCCGGAATTTGCTCAAGTGGGTTTCCGGATCCGATCTCCCCTCATATAGAGGTGTTTGTGGGGGATTAATCGTTGGTTGGACTGGGGCGAGCTCGATCTGAGTCGTGAGTGGTTCGCTTGATCCAATGATCGATCTCCTGGCGCCTGCCCCATTTTGCAGGAGCGTCTTCATCTCGTCGAGATGGCGTTGCATGGCGGCCATCACCGTCGCTTGACTGCTCGCCGACTGGCTCTCAGAGCGCGCACCAAGGCGATCGTGTACTGATCCCCTAGCCCCGTGGTGAATGACGAGCTCCCTGCCAGTGGGTTCCTTCCTTGGGCGAGCAGGGGATCGCTGACCTACTTGTCTTCTGGGAGTCGGATATGCCGAACTCCTGGTAAAGGATTCGGATTCCGATGTCTCCCGACTGGGGCCTGAGTGCCCGGGTCGCCATGAGGGATCGCTCCCCAGGCGGCTGAAGACAGAATTGTCCCGCCTTACGAGAGCCTTCTCCTATGGCTCGGGGCTTCTCAACATAGATCCCCTTGAGCTTCCGTTTGCTTGCCCGGCGGATGGCTGGCGGAGTGATGGTGGGCGAGTCATAGGCCTTCTGTCGCTCCCTGAGGATGGTTATAGCCTCCTCAATCTGTTCCGCGGTCTGAAACTGATCGAGTGAGAGGCTAGAACCGTCCCTCGGGGGCGGGAGTGAGAGCCTAGCGTCGCCACGGTCGCCTTCCGCCGTTGGCTGGGATTCGGTCCGGGCCGGAACGAGATTTCCGGCGGATCTTAGGGTGGCTCTCTTGGAGGTCGTTGCAGATGTCATTTTTCTGAAGGATTTTCTATTGAAGAACAGTGAGTGTTTCTTCAAGTATATGTCTGGAGAACAGTGAGTGTTCTTCAACATGGTAGGAATAAAAATGAAGGTTTGGTTGCCCCCTTCCTCTAGCGCCAATTGTTGTTACCCAAAATATTATCCGGAGATAGTATTGCTGGAATGATCGAGTAACAAACAAATGCGAGAACACTTCCGTGAGAAAATAGATAACACAAGATTTGCCGGGGTTGTTAATCCCGGGCTTGAATGCTCTCGCGAGATGTTATTAATAAATATACTGTCGAGTACAAATATTAATGTTAGAATCTATTACGAGGAGTGTAAAGACTTCTAGTTATCTAGGCTGTAGAGCGCGTAGATTGCCGGAAGAACCAGATGGGTAAATCTGTGAGTTCTTACTTGGGATATATGATAGATGTGTATGAATATCACTATGAATGTATAAGTGGTTGCCAGAAGAGTCTTTGATTTTCTTTTTGTGTGTATTTTGCACTGAATTCACAGTCAAATCGCGTCCCTTTTGGCCACTGCAGTGAGTTCTCTATTTATAGGGGACAAGGTAGTTGGGACCCCTCAGGCGATCGCGGGCGACCGCCGTTTTATATATTATAATAAGGTGGCCGATCGTCCCGTCACGTGGGGCTGTTCCCTTAAAGTCTGGGGCCGCTGCTGGTGGCCAGCTGTGCGAGCCAATGGGAGGCCAGCACGCGTCCTGGGTAGCTGTCCGGGGAGGACCCACTTTGTACCTTTCGGCGGCCATGTCGGTAGGTGTGGTAGGTGACAAGCTGGGGTCAAAGGTCCTATCTGTCGGCGCCCTTTGAAGATCCGCACGTGGGCCACCGTCCAAGATTCGGTCTTCGACGACTTTGACGGATGCTGGATCCATACGTGGCACGAGACGATCGCCTCTGGTTCGCTCATTAAAGACGATCGTCAGATATCAAAAGACGATCGCTGGGTACCAAAAGACGGTCGCCGTATTGTTCCGAACTCTGGGCGTTTGTCCAGAGTATGTCTTCCATGGATGGCTTCTCTGATCGTGATGCCGATCGCCTATCGAGGCGTATTAATCGCCGCACAACAAGCCGAACAGCCCGAAGCTGTTTATCATCATAATACCCTGAATGTCACTCAGCCGAAGCTGTCAATCACCACAATGGCCCGAAGCCAAAACAGCCCGAAGCCGTATCAATGAGGGCCGAAGCCACGGCATGAAGCCGTATCACAATGAGATCATCCAATGACCGTGACCTGCTGAATTGCAGGTGCTGGGAAACCAACCGCGAGGGTTCAAGCCCCAGACTTACCCATAATGAGATCACCCAGTGACCGTGACCTACTGAACTGTAGTTGTTGGGAAACCAACCGCGAAGGTTCAAGCCCCAAGCTTACCCATAATGAGATCATTAACATGACCGTGACCTACTGAACTGTAGGTGTTGGGAAACCAACCGCGAAGGTTCAAGCCCCAAGCTTACCCATCGAGCACTAGCCGAGACTAGCCTCCAAAACATAATTAATCACAATAGTAACAATCCCAAGATTACCAAATTCATAAGAATAATAGCGTACTTCCTTGATTCGGCTAACACGACAACAACTCATGGATGGGCACCGTCCACGGCGGTCCCAATTCAAATACCTCGACTGCCTTGGAATGGCCAATCGATCACAACAACTTAACAGATGGAAACTATCCTTGACAGTCCCAATTCAATACATCGATTACTTTAGAACGGTTAATCGATAACCAATGATACAACGGATGGGAATTGTCTTCGATAATTCCAAACAAATACATCGATTACCTTAGAACGGTCAATCGATACACAATGATACGGTAGAGTGGATGCCCCGGCATCTTAAACTGACCACCGAAACAGATATAATAAACGAATATATCAAACGCCTTCAGTCGGCCAATGCAACATCATAGTGACAGTTCCAATTCGATAATAACGATTCAACGATGCCTCAGAACGACATTAACGTCAACAATAATAATCGATACATCGATGCCGCGAACCGGCTATTGACAACAAGAATCTCAATGCCTTAATCCGGCCGTTAACGAATAACAATCATGTCTGGCATAATCACCGAAGGGTATTGCATCAAACAATTCCCGAATATCAACAAATCACGAAGAGACTAAGTCTCGAAATGATACAATACATTCATACACATATATGATAACATTAATCTCATTAACCAGTACAAGTATAAAACTTGCCTCAAACCGAGGGCGAGAAAGTCCTTCCACGATCAACGTCCTGGCACGAAATGACGAACGGCGCCTCCCGACAATCACAAACACTCGAACAACCTTGAATGAAAACGATTCATTCAAAAATACAAAATCAATAGAAAACAACGACAAAGACAAAGCCCGATTCAAACACGAATCGATCACACTGCACGAACGAATATCATAGTTCTTCAACTATGAATTCTAACATCTTCTAACACCTCGATGATCAATTAACATGATCATTACGTTCTTAACACTTGTGAAATCCATTCAACAAGATTCACTTAAGAACAATCATCAAAACAAACATCTCAAAGTGATAATATCACCAATATCATCAAATTGATCCTCCTACAATGATAATATTATCAATATTATCATTATCAGCCCAAGAACATCATCAACTCAATGATCATGATGTCTGAAACAAAAATCCTTCATTAATACATCATGAATTTGGATTAAACAACAAGATTCACTCAACCATTTACAAATTATGATAATCACCTCCTAAATCATCATAAATCCTTACTAAATGGTTAAAATCCACCAACAACAATAATCATCTCAAGGCCATGTTAATCATATAACAATCTTAACATAATCCTTCCTAGACATGATTAAAAACCTCCAAACAATATAATACATCAAGAACATGATCCAACTCAAATAATACTATCATGTTCTTCATCAAAAGTTTATCAAAACCATGAAGAATCATGATATACTCCATGAATCAAACAATACCCGAAGGAAACAACAACAAGAGCTCGAAAATCACTTGAAGAACAAGAGATTGAGGGAACTTACCGAAGAAGAACAAGAAGAAGCCTCCAAACACCAAAGGAGCACCAACAAGCTTCCAACTTCAAGCTTCAATCCAAGCTAGGATGATCAAGATCGAGTTGGAAGGTGCTAAACATCAATAACAAGTCCAAACGGACGATTCTAGGAAGAGAAATTGTGTTTTGGTTCGTGAGGAAATGAAATACGAAGCTAACATAAATAGACTGACAAACTCATTATGTACGTTATACACTATGGTTAACGTACGTAAGAGACATTATGTACGCTATGCCATGACATTAACGTACGTAATGAAAAATCCAGAACTAACTGGACTAAAATACGGAGGCCTTAACGTACGTAAACAAGAACTTATTACGTACGTTAACAAGACCTACATTACGTACGTAAAGCTCACCTCTTAACGTACGTAAGGGTCCGTTGACTGCAATAGTGAGATCCGATCGGAAGATGCTCGGGACCCACCGGCCGAAAGTGACTACGAGGAAGGCTCCTGCCACCTACCGAGCATTACGTAGGTAACCTTACAGGCATAACGTACGTAATACCACTAGTAGAATAAACATCAAAGACTTCGGTACGTCTCACTTCGGTAATGTATATTACCGAAGTAAAAAAAACAACAACTTCGCTTTTCAATTTACTGAAGTAAACAACCCACATAGACTTCAGTAAATGGTACCAAACAAAAAAGCAGGAGCTAGTTAGAAATTTAAAGTTACAAAGACTTCACTAATTTGATAATTACTGAAGTAAAAAGTGTGAAATTTTACTTTTTACTAAAACTTTTTACAATAGCGAAGTGTATGTTTTGAAACTGAGAATTAATATTTTTTGCAATTTTTTATGTTAAAGTCAGAAATAAAGATATATTTAATTAATACCAGTATAATTCTTCTACCCTTAGACGTTGTATTTCTTTATCCCTTCTCTTCATAGTATTCCGCCGTCTAAATCAATCCGAGTCTTCGACCTGTTCTTTTTTTGTACTGTTTTCAGCTTCTCATTCATTAAATAGTTAATGATCAGAGTGTTGATTATCTTTTTTATTTCATTCTTTTTTTCTCCTTCTGGTTTTGGAACAAAATAGGAATTCCCATTTTTTCCCCTACAAAAACCCTTTCATCGCTGCGACTCTCCACGTGCGATTCTCACACACTGAACGTGCGATTCTTCCATGGCCGGCGGCTTTTGCTCTTCTTTTCTTTCTATATTCACGTTTGATGTTTCGAATTTCAACTTAATTCCTCCCGGTTCAGGTTTTGGGGATCTCATCCTCGCGAGTTCCAGTCTCGTTTCGCATCCCCTGTCGTCAAGGGGATCTCTTCCTTTGCATTCTGGTGGTCTTCCAGACGATCTGCTTTGTAGGACATCGGTCCGACAACGTCCTTCTGAGTTGCAACATCGCCTTGGTGGTGCCCCGCCTAGTTGACCACTTCGCTGTCTTCTATGGCGGGTATAATAGGTATCACGGCGGACAAGTGGACCATTCTCGGAGGTGCTACTTCTTCCACCCTATCAGAATATTTTCAATCGGGTCTTTCCAATGAAGGTACTGTAGCCCGCCCTTCTCTTCCTTTATATGGCACAAATCGGGCGTGTGCCCTTGGGGCGGTTGAAAATCAAAATGGGGCTGAAGGTGGGCCTTCTTTTTGCAGAGAGGGTGACCCTTTACCCCCGTTTGGTTGAGTGCTACAATACCCGATGCTGCATACTTTCTCTTCGGTTGCACGATTAGTGTCTGAGGGAAGTCCTCAAAATCCTTCATCACGTCGAAAAGGCCAGGCCGGTGCCTGCTTTCAATTCCTTAGACACCCGATTGTAAATGACCCAAGCCAAGAACCTGCTGCTCTTTCCAATTGGACTGCTGATGTGCAGATGCCAACATCTTGAACTTGGATCATGTTTGTTGCCGGACGGATTTGCTGGCAGCAGGTATGGCAAAGCAACTGCTGTTATTCGTCTATTTCTCTCTGATATTCTGAGCGTGAATGTCTACCGCGTTCGGGATTAATCGGTTTTTCTTGTACACGTAGGAATAACAGCTGGGTTTCCTTGTTTTGAATTAACCAGCAATACCATGGATTATTGCCTTCTGATGCTTAGTCTTGGTATTGGTTGGTTTCCCATGGGTTTGAATCGATTATTGGATATGATTTTATCATTCTGCTCCAGCAGCTTAGCTGCTGTTTTTCTGTGTACTTTCGTTGTATTGTTGATTTTAGATTGGTAAATTGATTCGGCACAGCTGCTGCCAATTTTCATCCTTCGAGGTTTTGGATGAAATCGAGGAGCATTTGTCAGTTCATTTTGTATTCGTATTGTTCATAATATGTACTTCTAAGATTCCGCCGAGATTATGCAGGTATATGCCATCTTATTTAACCTTCTAGCTTTCATTGTTAGAGTAAGTATAGAGTTTTCATACCCGAGAGGTTTTGAATCGTCTAATTTCGTAAAAATCGTTGCCTTCTTTTTTTGTGTGTCAACAACGGGTTTTAGAGTAACTGGTTTCATCTGGATCCTGGGGTGTGTATGTGTGTGTGTAAGATGTAAATTTTTTGTTGCGTTCCAATCAGGGGCGGAACCAGGGGAAGAGTGTGTGTGTGTATCAGGTTTGAAACCTTACCAGGTTTGCGTATTGCTCCTCCCGAAGCACCTGTCACGGGTTACATGTTTGGCAAAGGAGTTTATTTTGCTGATATGTTCTCAAAAAGTGCTAATTATTGTTGTTCGACTAAAAGTGCCAATCTTTGGTGTCGCTTTTATGTGAGGTGATTTATGCTGTCTCCCTCTGTCTGCATCTATGTAAATTTAAATGTGATTCCTCCGTTCATTTTTTTGGTTATTGTTTCGCCAGATCGACTACAGATGGGTGAAGTAGTATCAACTATTCCGAGTAAGTGTATATGAAGATGCATGTCACATATGATATAGCTTTTGCCTTGAAACATTGCAGTTTTTGCTGCTGAATTGCTTAAGCAGCCTTCTGGAAGATTTGCAACACTGGACTACCTTTGGGCACCTCAAAGAGCTGCAATTATATGCTTCACCTCAGGTATATTATATGGTGTTGTTATTGTTAAGAATAACTTGGCGACTCGATAAAAAGAGAAAGTGCAGATAGGCGGAACCATTCACTAGTAATGATCTAATTTTCTCTTAAGCGAAAAGTTTCCCCAATAGGATACTTATTTGTGTTTTCCTTGATGGCCACGACAGGGACCACTGGAAGACCTAAGGGAGCTACCATAAGCCACTCGGCCTTAGTTGTGCAATCCCTTGCAAAAATTGCAGTTGTTCGCTACGATGACGACGACGTATGTATTTTCTTGTGAGATTTTGTATCTACTTTCCCAAAATAAATTCGTCGATTCGTAGTATTTTATAACTATGAAGGTCGAAATTCGTGAACTTCTATGTAGGTATACCTTCACACTGCTCCTATGTGCCACATTGGTGGAATATCATCAGCCCTGGCCATGTTAATGGCAGGGGGGTGTCATGTTATATTACCAAAGTTTGAGGCTAGCTTAGCAATTGAATCCATTAGGGAACACAAAGTGACTTTCTTGATCACTGTACCCACCATGATGGCTGATTTAATCTCCTTTAATAGGTAAACAAATTATATGATGTTCACAAAACAGACAAGAAAAATCAATTTTAAGGTATTGTAGGATGGTGTGTATGTTTCGTTTTTTTTATCGGTTGTACACAAGACTCTATTCTATGTGTATGTTGAGTTGTTGGTTTTAAATTTTTTGTTTATTCAGGATGAATCAAACGTCCGCGACTTTCGAATCCGTGAAGAAGATTCTGAATGGAGGTGGCGGCCTGTCAGTTGATCTCATCAAACAAGCAACCAAAATGTTCCCAAGAGCCACACTGCTCTCAGCTTATGGTGTGTGTATTCTCATGATCCTACCTTAAAGGAAGAAAAATAAAAGAGAGACTCTAATCTTCTGTTCCACTTTTTTAATTCCACTGTGTTCCACTATATTGGATGAATTACACGCATATAAATATGATATCATCATGTACATGCGTCATTCCTCCAATGTTATGGAACACAAATGGAACAATAAAAAGTAGCTATTCTGTACGCAATAAAGTCGTAAAGAAAAATAATTTCGACACAAATATCCCTTCAAGTTTATCAAGTTTTCTGAATCTGACACAAAGCATACTCATCTATGCTTTGATTCGAGTTGCTGCAGGAATGACGGAGGCATGTTCGTCCTTGACCTTTATGACTCTTTACGACCCGAAAAAAGAGATCCACCACCTGCAGCCACATGATGACCATCAGAAATCCAACCGAATCAATCATCAAGGAGGTATATGTGTTGGAAAGCCTGCTCCACATGTTGAACTAAAAGTAGCAAGTGCCGAGGAATCGTGCAATGCTGGGAGAATATTGATGAGGGGTCCCCATGTAATGCTCCGATACTAGGGCCAGAGCCCATCAAAGCATTTGAATCCTGTTTGTGAAGGTTGGATTGATACGGGAGATATAGGACAGGTAGACGATCACGGTAATCTGTGGCTTATCGGACGAGCAAAGGACAGAATCAAGAGTGGAGGGGAGAACATTTATCCGGATGAGGTAAAGCTCGCTATCTACATAAAACAGAAGTGATTGGCGGCTTTTACTTCTAATTTTATTTCCAAACACTCATACACTTAATTTTAACCTAAACTTTCAGCTTGGATATTGGATATGTGGAAACCCTGGGGGGAAGGTTTTAACTGATCTTGCTGGAAACGGTCTAGCTTATTGAGCTTAAGTGATACAATGGTGCTAGCAATTTTTTTTTTTTTGCATGATTTAGTTATATTTTGGGGGTTTGAATTTGAAAAAAAAAATCATTTCTTTTATGGTCAGCTTCTCTATTTTCTCCTATTACGTACCAACTGTTTTTCTTATTCTTCTGCTCATAATAAGCATCTTTCAATTAGTGTGATCCTTGTTGCTCCTTAGGTATCAATATTTGATAAGTAATCTTTGATATTATTACCGTCGTTGTGTTTGTCCTTTTTGTTTGTTGCATCACTTAATTTGTGTATTGATTGTCGAACCTTCTTTCGTAAACACCCATCCTCCCCACTTCCTAATCATTCATTGTGATGGAAGAAGTGATTCAAGTCCATCTCTAATGCTTGTGTCTTCTTTCCTTGTGGCAAAGGCGGACTAGTATCGTGTAACTTTATTTGATTCTCCGTTATAACACATCATGTAATTTTAATTGTCATCCTTTTATATTATATAGTATGTTTTGGTACTGAAAATTTGTGATGTTGATGCATCTTTTATGAATGTACTTAATCTATTTTTTTGTTTCAATGTGATTTGCTCAAGATCTGGTTCACCAAAGACCAATACTACACTCAGGTGCAGTATGATGAAGTCAGGAACGAGTGGAGCAAGTTCGTCTACACGTTTGTCGATGGTGCTTAGGCTGGCTTCATTGTCAGGAAGTTCTTTGTCTAGTTTCAAATCAGTACTATATGTGTATGGTCTTGGTTGCAACACTACTGGTACTCTGGTGCATATCTGTTGGTATAGTTAGATCAGAACATGTCGTTTGATCGGGTAAATATGGTGAATGTTTTGTTAATGTGCAATCCATTAGCTAGACCTATGCATGTGTCTCGTAGACATTGTGGAAGTTTATTTGATGTTGGCATATTATAGTTATGCCCAATGCAAACTTGTGAATCACGCGAATCTGAATATTTGGCATTTTTGTACGACATTTCGCCGTTTATATATGAAATTGTGGTTTATTACTATTATCAATGCTTATGATCTTGTGTTATTGAATTGGGATCTTGTGATTTGAGTTTGTTGGATTTTTAATGAGGTTTATTGATGTATTTGAGGTTATGTTGTTGAGATCTTGTGAATTGAGGTTTTTTATTGGATGGATCATGTTTTTGTACAACAGGGATTCTATATTTACAAATTGAAAAGAATTATGCAATGTGGTTATTTACTTCGGATAAAAAACGAAGTCAGAGATATATAATTAGCGACACAAAATAGAATAAGCGAAGTAAAAAGGAGTGTAATGCTTCGGCTAAACAAATAAAAGTGAAGTAAATGTGGTATCTTTAGCTTCGTTACCTATTAATAAGCGAAGTCGATAACATTATTTCACTTCATCTGTATATATTTTACTGAAGCGAATAGGAAATATACACTTCAGCGATTATAAAATAAGTGAAGTGGAAGGACCTTTTTTACTTCGCAAACCCCCATATTCGGGTTCTAAAAACCGAGATAGACTTCGGTTATTACGATATTAGACTTCGTCTAATAAGCGAAGTCTAATGTATACCTTTAACTACACGAACATAGACTTTGGTAATTATAACATTTTTACTTCGGATATTATCCGAAGTCTTTGACGTTTATTCTTATAGTGTACTCAACCCATAACGTACGTAAGTCTACACATGTAGCATACGTTAAGGCTAGTGTACTTAGCCAAAAATCCAAACTCTCCAACCAACATTCAAACGACGAAACTAACCCGACGACAAGTATAATATTTCGATCCCGAAATATTCCAATACAATATACATTGTATCAGTCCAAAACAACAACACTTGTACAATTCTAAATGAATACGTACAACTCAACAGTAACACGAAAAAAAATTATCCCCGGATATTACAGTGTTTATCTTGAATGAGGTGCTGCCGATAATATGATGCGAGCACTAAATTTCTTCGAATCTCCGGCACCACAGTAGAGTTGGATAGACATTATGTATGGGGTTGTCATTGCAACATGATATAATATTGTGCTGCATGCATTTACCCCTCTTAGTGGAAGTTGTTTTACACACTTGCCATTTAGGTCAGCTCCAATTCCATTTCCACAACGTCAACATATAGCAATTGTATTAGTTAATGATAATCATTTTGTACAAGTTTTTTTGAACTGCGATTATCCTGTACCACCAATTCCAATTTTATGGTGCAATAATGCGAGTGAAGATTGTAAAAGAAGGGCTGATCCATATGGAGAAAGGATACAATCTTGGTTAGATTTGATGACCAGATAATGTAATTGAATAGTTTATTTATCAATGTTGATCGTAATTTTCTTATTTATTATTTACTATATTGTGTTGTAGTTATTTTTAATCATAAATAATATAAATAAAAATAAATAAAAAATAAAAATTATTAATTTTGATAATAATAAAGTAAAATAAAAATTAAATAAATAAAGAAAAACAAAACAAAACAAAACTAAAAAAATAACAAAACAAAACAATACTAAAGTAACAAAACAAAAACAATACAAAAGCAAATAACAAAACAAAAACAATACAAAAAAAATAACAAAACAAAACAATACTAAAAAAAATAACAAAACAAAAAAAGCAATTTTCTAAAAAAAAAAAAAAGAAGCAAGAAAGAAAACAAAAGCAAAAAAAAAAAATTACTTTAACTAAGTAGAGATCAGGAGTGCTGAGATCAGCAGTCCCTAAGCCTGCAAGTAGGCGGCGATGATGTGGACAGGCTTGGGTAGCAGCGCGAGAAGGAAAGAATATTGATAAATGATCCAGAGTTATACATACTCTTTTCATTTTCTAAACTTTACATCACATATTTAATATGTGATTTTTTATGGGTAATCAGTCATATTCTTATGCCGAAAGAGCTTCCAAACCTGACATGTGTTTGGAGTTTCTCTTCGAAAATCTGTAATAGGATATTCTCTAGTGGAAGAGAAGGTGGAAACAAATCTGACCAATTATGCAAACATTGAAGAGTAAAGAAAAATATGTTGCAAATCTCAGGTCAAGTGGTCCATGTGTTTTAGAGAGAAGGCTCTCTCTCTCTCTCTCTCTCTCTCTCCCCGAACCCGTGCCACCATCCCCCACCAAAACCTAGGGTTTGTGGTGGTTTCCGCCCCAGTTTTTTCTGGTTCTCTCCCCCATCGTGGTGGTTTTCCCTCCAGTTTCCTTGCGGATCCTTAGGGTTTTCTTTCCACTGTGTGTGGATTTTTCTGTTGGTGTGTTCTATTTAGTGTTTGATGGAAAGTTGGAAGAAAGTTTCGTGGGTTCCTCAATGTGGTTGACGAAGATGATGCAGTTGGAGAGGAATCATTCCATCGCTCGTTAGCAGGAAAGTTATGGACGGAATCGCCTTTCAATACGCGTGCTTTCAAGCAGACTATTGTGGATGCGTGGCGTCTCAAGAGACCAGTGGAAGTGCAAGAGCTTGGGAAGAATCTCTTTATGTTTCTCTTCTCAACAAAAAGGGATCTTGACAATGTGCTCAACTCAGACCATGGAGTTTCGATCGTCACATTTTACTGCTTAAATGTATATCGGGGACTGAGCAGCCATCGGAGATGAAACTGAGTGATACACCTTTTTGGGCTCGTGTTTATGATCTTCCACTCCGAATTAGAACCCTAAGCATGGCTACGAAGCGTGATGATATGATGGGGTTATTTGTTGAAGCTGATGGTAGAGAAAGCAATAGAATGGGAAAGTTCCTTCGCCTGAAAGTCAATATTGATCTCAGCAAGCCTCTGAAAAGGGGAACTACCATTAACTTTCAAGGGAAAGAATTTTAAGTGTTTTTCAGGTATGAGCGGCTACCAAGCTTCTGTCTTATTTGTGGTAGATTATGGCATCAAGTCAAGGATTGTGAGGATCCTGAAAATCCTGATGAAGATAGTTATGAAGACCTTGAGGAGAAAAATCTTCCCTATGGACCTTGGTTGCGGATCCACTGCCCAAAATGTCACATAAAACTAGGTCTGAAAATCCTCAAGGCACCTGCAGTAAGGGTCTCTTTGGTTCATCCAGTAGCAGTAAGATAGACACCAATTCGCAAACTATAGATGAAGTTGAAGTGGTCAAACCCACCAAGAAAGCTACTGTTGTCCCTGTCTTAGGCACTACTACTGATAAAGCTGTTGAAGAACCCACCCTTGATCAAATGATGGCCGAAAGAATTGTTGCATCCAAAGAAGTGGAGGAAGTGGCAGAATCCCTGGATCTATAGGTTTAACTCCAGAACCTCCCTCTGCTAGGAAGAAAGGTGAGAGCAGCTCCATAGCTAAAGCTAAACCCAAACCAAGGCAGTGGACAAGGAAGAAGAACAGGAAGCCTAGCCCTATCTCAGACCACTCAACCTGTGGAGATGGGGAAGAGAAGAAATATGGAGGTGAATGATGTTGCAGGATTGGAAGACATAAGGGAGGGCTCTATGAAGAGACAATCGGTTAGAATGGTGATTGGTGATTGGCAAACAGGGCCAAAGGGAGTGTTGGAGAACCGACACCTCATACCTCAATTGTAACACCCCAAACTAGGCGGATATTACAGTGCCGTGGACCCCCGACTAGGACCCACCAGGCGAGTGAAAATGAATGAAATACACAGGGTTAATGTAGTACCGAACCACATTACATCATTAATTACTCCGATGAGGAGTTTCATACAACACACCCAAGATAATACATAATGCATGTATATTTTATATGAAGATAAAACATACGACACTGAATAAAATGAGTATTCAAACGGAAGTCTGCAGCGGGAATAAAATAAAGAAAACACGAGTGAATGAAAAGGACTGGGGCCCCCTACTAGTATCACTGGGACTCCTCGCCGTCAACGTTCTCTTCCCGTACTGTAGCTTTGCCATGACCTTAAAACAAAATCCCCCAACGGGGTTAGTTACACAGAACAACAATCCTCAAGAGTTGAATAAACACAATCATATAGGCTGTATAAACCACAAGTTCGATCAAAATCTCAAACCGTCTAACACATGCGATCAAATGTGAATCAGCCAGATTATAACCCAATCCTGTTGAAAACATACGCAATCAAACATGATGTATGAATCAACTAACGGTACGGCTCAAAAGATGGCGCCACACTACGCTCGGGATGGAAATGTGTCCGTGCACAAGCCACCAACGAGTATCGATCGAATACACGTGTGGTATTATACCTAATCAGTGTCACGAAGTAATCATCTCGTGTGCACAGTCCAATGTGAGGTCAACTACCAACACACGACTTAATATGTGCCCGACATGAAAATCCTACACATACCAACCGGCACGCCAGTATGACCCGGAATGCCACGAGATAACAAAAGTGACATCAAACATCAATAATGACTCATCGAGATGAAATGATAGTGAAATGAATGATAGCTCAATGAAATGATTGGAACCGTCGTTCCTCGTGACTGAAGTGATTAATTGACAATTACAAGTCTCAATACGGTTAATACATTATGAATGAACTATAATTATGAATGATCAACAACAAAAGGAATGAATATCCTTTTAACCGAGTAAGAATTAACTTACCTTAACACCGGTGATGATACGATCTCTCTCGAACAACATCCTAAGGAAACTACCGGTCGCTCGTGTTGGGAGTATGCCCTCGAATGCTACTCAGAGGATGATTGAGTGAGGGCATTGTACTTGTAATTATGTAAATCACTAATATAAGGCAATGGATGTTTCTTTATTTACTGGTAGTTACTGGCATTCCTAACTCGTAAATATACATATAGAAACTAGTCCGTGTATTTGAGAGCAAAACATTCCAAGAATATATCAGGATGTCATCGATACAAACCACCACGCATTTATCGAGGAAATCAATCAAAACTCTATTCATCAGTTCCATGAAAACGGCTGGGGCATTAGTCAACCCGAATGATACCACGATATACTCGTAATGCCCATACCTCGACCGAAATGCAGTCTTGGGTATATCTTCCTCCCGAATCCTCAATTGGTGATATCCGGACCATAAATCGATCTTTGAAAACACAACTGCCCCTTGTAATTGATCCAAGAGGTCGTCAATTCTTGGTAGTGGATAACGATTCTTGATAGTAACCTTATTCAGCTCCCTGTAGTCGATGCACAAGCGTAGAGAGTTGTCTTTCTTCTTAACGAAAAGTACCGGCGTGCCCCACGGCGAGGTGCTTGGGCGGATCAACCCTTTCTCCAACAGATCTTCGAGCTGTATCTTCAATTCCTTCATCTCGGCCGGTGCCATCCTGTAAGGAGCTTTGGAAATAGGTCTCGTCCCCGGCTCGAGTTCAATGGAAAGGTTAACTTCTCGGTGCGGTGGCAGCCCTGGTAGTTCATCGGGAAAAATGTCTGGAAACTCATTCACCACCAGAATGTTTGTGATTGTAAGTTGTGAAGTATCCTCTCGAAGAACATAACACCAATAGTACTCACTTCGAGAGCTGCAGGAGGCTTCTGATGCGATAATGCTGAGAGACCCTTTCGTACTAAAGTGTTCACATCCGCTGATGACATGTGTGGTACCGTCATGAGCCGAAATGGAAATAGTCAAGTGGTAGGTATCCAAGATCGTTCTGTGCAATGGCATCCAGTCCATACCTAATATGATATCTTCATTCTGGAGCGGAAAGACCATAAGATTAACGGTCCAACTATGATTGTTGATGCAGATCCGACAGTCTCGAACCCTTTGATCGCCGCCTAATCTACTACCCTCGGGTAGTTTAACAGTAAAGGGCTCACAAGGCACACAAACAAGATTTAAGCGTTCCACACATTCCACAGATATAAAAGAATGGGTGGCTCCGGTATCAAATAGTACATGCACTGGCTGAGAGTTAACAAGAAGAGTACCTGAGATAGCTCGCGCAAACTGACCATTTGTAGCCCTCAGCTCAAATACACGGGACGGTACTGACTCCGAAAAGGACGAGGTACCTCCGCCGCACCCACAGCCTCGTCCGGCACCGTGTAGCGGTGGTTGGTTCTGGTGGGATGGAGCTCAGTAGCTGGAAACAGCAGGCATCCTAGGGGATTGCACAGAGCCTTGTTGACTTGGTTGGGAAGCTGGGCTCTGAGTGGGATTGGCCCGCCAGCAGTAACGAGACATGTGTTCACTCTTTCCGCAAGTGAAACATTTGGTAGCCGACTTCTGACACCGATCCTTAGTATGCCCGGTCACGCCACAATTGAAACAGTCCCTATGGTAAGGCCGATCAGATACACCCTTCTGTTGGTACAAAACCGCCGACTTAAAAGAAGATGCGGGCCCTGAATTCGTTTTGTTGTTGCTTCCAGGCTGAACTGATGTCTTCTGCTTCTTCGAGATGTGCCCGATGTCGGTATTAACAACTGTACCGGTATATGCTGTGACTACGTCTTCGTATGCCCTCAGGGTCGTGCAGTGAAATCCGGCGGCATAGCGTTGTACATCCTCCGGCAGCCTCTGTGCAAGATGGCATATTCGTTGATCTTCTGATGGAACCATCTGGGAGATGTAACTTAGCTCGGTTCGGTAGGCCCAAATGATCTCTGGTACTGGCATGTTCTGAGGCCCGACACTGAAAAAGTCTCGTGCGCGAGCGATTCGGGCTGATCTGGGACAGTACTCGCTCCGTAGTAGTCGGGCAAATTCGGTCCACCCGACCACTCGGTCCTCTAGCCTGTAAGTCCTCCACCAACGTGCAGCAGTGTCACGGAGTTGATTAATCCCGAGCGGCACCTTCCGGTTCTCTGGGCATCCGATCACTTCGAAGGCAGTCTCCATTTCAGAAATCCAGTCGTCCACGTGTTTCTCTCTTGTCCCGTCAAATAATGGAGGCCTAGCCTTCAGCATTTCTCCCAACCATCGGTCTCTTCCTGCATTTTCTTCCACATTGATGACCGGTATCCGTTCTTCCTGATTGACCTGAGCAATTCCCATGGCGATAGCCTGGGCAAGGGCCTGAACAAAAGCTGGGTCCATGCCTCCCGGGTTGTCATTCTGGCGTTCCGCCTCCTGATCATTTTGATTAACTGGTGGCGGCTGGCCCCCAGCAGGATGGGTCTTCTCAGTGTTCCCGTCCTCATTGTGGTTCGCGGCGGAACCCTGAGCGTCATTCACCACCCTCCTAGTTCCTCGGCGTGCCATCACTGACGGTATTAATCTAAAGCCAGTTCCATACACGGTTTACAATTAAATGTAGTACATAGACAGAAACACACATATCACTTACTTTGCATTCCCATGAGGAGTTTCGATCGCTTGGGGTGTTGGACTTTGAAAAATTGGGAGAAATTTTATTCAAAGCAGGAGTTTGCGCTCTGATACCATTTTCTGTAACACCCCCAAATCTCTCAAGGTATTACAGTGCCGTGAATCCCATGTGGGTCCCACAAGGCTAGTTAGAAAAATAGGCAATTTAAGAAAATCGCGATAAGACATTAAGTTCAAGGTTTACATAACGTGAGTCGAAGGATTTGAGGAAAAATGTAATCCGAAGTCCAATTATTACACAACAAAGGTTTTTCAACAGAAAACAAATTTATTTCAATTTAAGCAGCGGCTAGAGATAATTCCAACACCGCTCAAGTCTGACCGGACCCCTCGGGAATGTCCTGCACATGATGAACAATTTTACCTAGTACGACGAATCATACCAGGTAACCAGGGTCAGAGAATACATAGCAAATAACAGCTACTAACAATGATATACGCCATTTTTACAATCACAATATCTAGTAATTAACAGGGAATATTTCATCACTTAACCGACGTTGTCTCTCTCTTTTATCACATAAGCCCCAAGGTCGCAACCAAGGGTCACAGAAGTATTCACACGGAAATACCCCGGAACATAGGCGCCCAATTCGGGTCTTACCCCCTAACACATTTCCACACGGGTACCATACAGGTTTTATCCCCAACAGATCTGCCCATTTATAACATATTTTAGAGAAAGACAAACGTCGGCATTCATCAAAATGGCACATACGCACATACGATATAACATTAATATTAGAAAATTCTCGAGCAAGATTTTACTTGCATGTGATCCGATAGTAGGTGCTTTGTGATAAACGGAGTCCCCACGCCCGCTTGAGCTTAACCTATCCACATAATATCCGATTAACACCTCGTACGGATCATGATGAATAAAACTAATCTCCCTTTCCTAATCGGATCCCTAGCGTAGTTTTAATTGTCGATATTAGTATCGTTTCGAAGTTCGTAAGTACTATGTACCATTATTCCGTTCAATTTTACAGTTAACATTAGATATATATCGATTTGCTCAACAATATTATCCCTATCATTTTCCGGTTGTCGACAAATGATTATAGCATAATCGAATCTCATGCTTTCTAATTCTATTCTATATTCCGAATACTACGACCGACGGATTTTATTACACAATAACTTTGGTGGTTTGATATCCAATAATGATTATACTATCGAATTGTTTTCCTTAGTTCACTAAGTGTCAAAAATCACAACGTAAGGATGGATACAACAATGGAATATACGGTGATGGATGACTATGAATTCTCCTACAATTGATTCGTCAAATTTTACGTTCCTAGTGATGATTTGAAATGAATTTTCATATGATAGATATGATTTGCATGAAACGAAACATATGAGAAACGATAACTCCGGTTACTATAATTCCATTCGAAAGGTTGTCTACGAAGGTTGGCAAAAATATACCTAATACCCGCAATCTAACAGATATATATAAGAGAACATCGAAGATATAACTCCAGGGATTGGTGGCTTACCTTATTGGAAGAAGAATAATGAAGAGAGTTGGCGAATCCACAAGAACTACGAGGAGAAACGAGAAGTGACTTGAACAACTTGGATAATCTTCATCGGAGCTCAAGAAACCACTTCCTCAGTGTTAATTCAAGTATATAAGAGGCTAAGAACCGAGTATAAGGCTAGGAATCTCTCCAAGGGTGTTATCTTGTAGTGTTGGGTCGTGCAAATGAAGAAGGGAATTGTCATTTTATAAAACTTGGTTTTGCTAACGTACGTTAATGATAATGGTGTTACGTACGTAAGGCTCCTTACGTACGTAACAGTTCAATGACAACATACGTAAAGACCGCCACTGCCCGAAATGTGCCCAAGTGTTACGTACGTTAAATTTGGGACATAACGTACGTTATGAAGAGTTGACTCGTTTGTCCTCTAGCCCGCCGAAAGTAGCTCCGTCCGTTTCAAAAGAAAGATTCTGGTCGGGAGACTGACTCACCCGTTACATACGTAATATAACTACCTTAACGTACGTAATAATCGAGATATAGCATACATTAGGCATAAGTTGTAGCGCGCGTTAGACAAAACTCTAACGCGCATTAGACATAAACTCTAGCGTGCGTTAGACATAAACTCTTTAGCCACATATCACATTCTAACCATCTCGGGGTGACCATCCCTTCCACTCGTCAACAATTCTCGGGAAACAAGACGTTGGCCACCGTCATATTCGCACCGACGATCATCCCACGGCGTCAAGGCGTGTCACCTCCGTTTTATTTACATCGCACAATTATATAGCACTCAATGAAATACATAAATAGAAATGACGTCACATTACAAAAATTTACACAGTACTAAGTAATCAAGCATGAAATACCAGAGGTATTACAGGCTGGGCCTTCGTTTTAGGCACCGAATTCCAACTTTGGTATCGGAGCGTAGGTATTGCGATCGTATATACGATATTGGCATTTGGAATGCTCGGTTAGATGGTGAATGATTTGGAATCATTTTAATCATAATCGTGGTATATGTTTTTCGTTCATAATAATTGTATTTTTCGTAAGTTTATGTCTAAATATCAATCTTAAATTTCTGGGAAATATGATTTATATTGAAGATATGAAAGTCTAAAAATATAGATATTGGATATCCGGTCGAAAATCTAGCCCCGAATCGTCGTTGGATGATTTTTTGGACAAAAAGGGTAATCTGGCCGAGAGCGACTCGACCGTGTCCTGGGTGACTCGGTCGTGTCCGTGATCTGGCCTAATCGGCTGCCAGCAGACTCGACCGTGTCTGGGTGACTCGGTCGTGTCCCTCGATCTGGCCAAGTCATCGCCAGAGACCGGCCGTGTCTGGAGACACGGGCCGTGCCCCGGCCAGTGCCGAGCGTGACTCGGCCATGCCAGCTTTGTCTGTAGGAAAGGCTGCGAGGGTGACTCGCCAGCGGCCATTTTCGCCTTATTTCGATTTTTCCGTGTATTCTTAAAAATTAATCTCCCACATATTAAATTGGATTTAATATGGTTAAAATGATTTGTGGTATTTCATTTTATAAGGGAAATTTGATTAATTGGAATATTTATGGTCGACCGAATTATTTTGAACGTTATCATATTACCGATTGTGTGAATCGATTGGATCGGTTCGTATTGTTGATTGGATCAATGTATCTCTACGCTTTCCAGTTATATAGTATTTATTGGATGAACTTTTTTTGAATGGGGATGTGGTTCGTGGATGTAATACCCGTAATTTCGATTTCCGCTAATTTCTTTTTTTTCGGCGGAAGTTTGTTTTGACGACTCGCTCATGACCGTTTCGTCATTCTGGGAATGATTAATTCTACACTTTTTGACATCCGAGTTCGTTTCGGTATAGTTTTGTTGAGTTCCGTGCTTTTTAGCGACTTTTCCGCACTTGAGTTCGATTCTTGCGAATATCATTTGTGTAATATCCGTAATTTTCCATTTTTAGCAGTTTCTATTTTTGGTGAATGTCTATTTTTATCGACTTGCTTGTAACCGTTTCGACATTTTGAATCTACTTTGTTCTTGGAGTTTTTCCATTTGGACGAGTTTTGATGATGTTTTCACGTAATTTCGTATTATGTCATGTTTTGCCGTATGAACGTTCGATTCTTGTAAAACTCATTCGTTTTCGTTGTTTCTTGGTTTGTACAAGTTCGTATGGTTGAGTTGGTCATGTGGAGACTTTCGGTTTGTAAATCCGACGTCGTTTCGTGATTTTCGGGCACTTGGGCCATTTTTATAATTTCCTAATAGTTTAGGGAAATCTTATTTTCGTTGTCGCATTAAGGACCCTCCGGTGGTCGGAATTGTATTTTTTTTCAGCGCTTAGCTCCGTCGTCTTGTATGCTTCGCGTCTATGTTCCTGGATTCTGGTCTCGTCGTGCGTTTCGTGTTTTGTACCCTCGGCGGCTTCACTGGCGATGTGACATCAGAAGATCTTGAGCTTTGTGTAGGTAGCGCACGCTACTCCTGTTACCTTGCGTGCGCTACCGATGTGCATTTAGCGTACGCTAACTCCCTATTGTTAGCGTACGCTAGCGAATGGTGGCAGTAGCCAGTGGACCTGTCACGGCCCTGTTAGCGCGCGCTATATATGACAGTTAGCGTGCTTTAACTCCACAGAATATATAAGTCAGTGGACAGTTTCAGAACAGCAGTTTTATTCTTTTCTCTTCGTTTCTTCGACGTGCGACCTCAGAGGCGATTTCCACCGGTTCTATTCGGAGTTCTCTTCAAATTCCATCACGGTAGAATCGAGCCATCATATCATAATCAGCATAATCACCCCTCATCAGCCGAATTAAAGGTAATTCCTCAGGAACCCTAATTTTGACAAATTTGGGGTTTTTTTCGGGATTCTAGGGTATAGTTCCGAATTGTTCATCTATATTACGATATTCTTTACCGATTGTGATTATTGAGTGATTCTTAATCCAATTTCCTTGATTTTAATCCGCGAATTATCAATACGGGGAGATTTTTCGTAAGCCCTCGCCCGTATCGATTGATCGTTCATTGTCGTATCATGTAATTGGGGTTATGGGTGTATTCCAATAGGGTATTGTTGTCCGTGTGGACTGAACTGTGTTGATCCTTCGTTTAGGAACCGTCGTTTTCCACCCAGGCCGTTCGTAGTCGTGTTTCAACTCCGTTTCTTCAAGAATGTCTCAAAGGCAAGTACTTTACATTTGTTTACATGTTCTAGTATTTGAATTATGGCTGTATCGTGGTTGTTGTGGATGGTTATGTGTATGTTCACCTAGGGACGGTCCGACGGGGCCTCTAGGGATATGTATTACCGTGAGTGTGCATATCGCGAACTGTGGTTAGCCACCCAGGGATGTCCGACGGGGCTCTGCGGGGTACGGTGGCCGTGAGTCTCGTACCAACGGTTAACTTTGAATTGTAATTTTTTGGAGATAATGTGTTTTACGATTGTACAATGTAAATATTCCGGAATATAAAATGTTTTCTAAAATGACTTTTTGGCGCATATATTCATCTAATTAGAATGTAGTTCAAATGGATTGTACTTGCACTAGCAGTTGTCGCTAACCCCTTAAATGGGGGAAATACTTTTTGTATTTCAGGTATCGATCGTGGGGACAAACGAGCACTTGAGCCGTATGAGGATGATGGGCAAGCGTGATACTGATCAGTAGTCATTTGTTGGTGTTCAGTTCAGTCTATTACTTTTGATGTCTTGTTTTGGGACTTTTGTATTATAAAATTGGTTTAAGTACTCGAGTACTTCTTGTTTCAAAATTGTTAATGTTGTGTTCCTGTCTTGGGAAATGGATTGATGTTGGATTTTATTGTCGGATTGTAATCTTATTTGAATTGTCGTATTATTGATGATTGTTGTCATTGTCAATTGTCTTGTTGGTACGTTAGCCTGGTGGATTCCATAGTGTGGAGTCCACGACGCTGTAATATGCCGTGAACGTCTTGGGGGTGTTACAGAATATGGTATCGGAGCATAGGTTTATGGATACCTAGGCTGTCGGTTATTTGGGTCTAGTTAAGTGTCGTTTTTGGAACAGTATCACTGCTATGCCATCATCTCAGTACGCCGGTACTCGTAAGTTTTCCCAACTTGACTCGTTTCACCATTATGTTCTATTCCTGTCTTAGAATCTTGTTGCGTTTTGCGTTTGAATTGTACTTACCCGTTGCTACTTCAGAATTCCTGATGGTAGAGGACGCGGACGCGGTCGCGGACGCGGTAGGGGATGTGGCGCGGCCGGTGGGGCGGCCATGTACGATCACTAGGGAACTGATTCGGCAATGCCTTCTTTGTCGAACAGTGTTCCCCCTAGTTCCGGAGCTCAGCAGGACCAGTCTGCTAGCTCCTGTAATGCACATGAGAATGTTGGAGTGGCCAACATTTTGCAGCAAGTAGCGAACCAGATGATGCTACTGACTCAAGCCGTTCTAGTCGGCCAAGCTAATGCCAACCCGGTTCCGCCTACTGGAGCCGACAATGATAAGTTGCTTCAGGACGTGATTCGTATGCGTCCTCCACAGTTTGATGGTGCTTCCGACCCTTCCGGTTGGGAGAATTGGCTATTCGAGATGGAGAAAGTATTTGAGGCTGCTAATTGTTCCGAGGAGA
The DNA here is from genome assembly GCA_033398695.1 of Orobanche coerulescens. NCBI lineage: Eukaryota > Viridiplantae > Streptophyta > Magnoliopsida > Lamiales > Orobanchaceae > Orobanche > Orobanche coerulescens. The sequence continues at coordinate 97,513,182 of CM065818.1, read as the reverse complement.
GGAAAGTACCCATTGCCCAGTATTTCCTCGCCAAGGAGGCAGCAACGTGGTGGCAAGTGGTGAAACCGCGTGACCGGGCAGCTACGTGGGCAGAGTTTTGGGATCTGATGGAAGACGAATTCTGTCCTTGGCCAGTGAAAGAGGGGAGGATCCGAGCCTTCTTTGAGGCTAAACCCCAGGATGTTCCTATTTCTCAAGCTATCAAAGACTACAATCAACAGCTGCATTATGTGAGGAACCAAGTCCGAGATGAGCTTGATAAGATTCGCCACTTTGACATGCGGATAAAACTGAGGGTGCGCCACTACATGTCTGGTCTGGGGTGCATGACTTTGAAAGAATATCAGAATAAAGCGATGGCTTATGAGATGTCGTTTTCGCGTGCAGGCAACCAAGGAAAGAAGCGTAAGACCGCGGCCGTTTCGGGAGGCAAGTCTGGAGGGTATCCGAAGGCTCAGTCTGGTTCGCGAGTCTTCGGGAGCCAGTCGCCGTCAGTTGGGCGAGGAAATGGTTCTAGGTCTGCTCCTGCTGGTTCCGTTCGTGGTCCTACGTGCTTCAACTGTAGTCGTCCGGGTCACATGATGAATGAGTGTGATAGGCCTCCGATTCAGTGTCTTGCTTGTGGTCGGATGGGTCATCGTGCTAAGTTCTCAGACGGATGCGGCTGAGCCCCGCTACTCGGATATCAGCCCTGGCCATGGAGAGCCGAGTGTGAATCAGGCACCGACAGTTCCTCAGCCGCAGCAGAGTTTTGGTAGAGGTCGAGGATGTGGTCAGCCTTATAGAGGGGGAGCTTCTAGTGCGGGGTTTGTTCCGCCCCGAGTGTACGAGATGAGACGAGCAGGAGATCCTGATGCGACGGTGGCTACAGGTACCGTCCATATCCTTGATCATCCTATTTCCGTATTGTTCGATTCTGGTGCTACGCATTCTTTTATATCTATGGATTGTGTGCGTCGTCTGCATGTTGATTTCCTAGTTGCCTGTGAGCCTTTTGTTGTTAAACTTCCTAGTGGGGATAGCATCGTGGGGGACCGTGAGATTAAAGATTTTTCTGTGAGTATCGCGGGGAGGGATTGGCCTTCTAATCTGATTGCGGTAGATATTAAGGATGAGGATTTGATTCTGGGTGAGGATTGGCTGGACCGTCATGGGGCGATCATGAATTATAGAACAAGGACTGTTTCGATGTTAGCCTCTGACGGTACCAAGCATTCTTTTGTGGGGCGTAAGCGGAGTAGCCAGAGACTTCTGATCAGCGCCTTGAGGGTGGTGAGACTTCTTTGAGGAGGTTGCACAGGCTATTGGTGTTACGCTTTGAGATCGGAAGAAGGGGGAGTCGAGCTCTCGTCTATTCCGGTAGTGTGTGAGTATCCTGATGTTTTTCCAGACGAGTTGCCGGGTTTGCCGCCGGACCGAGAAGTTGAGTTTACCGTCGATTTAGATCCGGGTGCAGCACCTATCTCTAAGACGCCATACCGTATGGCGCCTGCCGAGATGCTGGAGTTGAAGAAACAGTTGGGAGAGTTGCTAGACATGGGGTATATTCGACCGAGCGCCTCACCTTGGGGCGCACCGGTCCTGTTTGTGAAGAAGAAGGACGGGTCACTTCGTTTGTGTATCGACTACCGAGAGTTGAACAAAGTGACCATCAAAAACAAGTATCCGCTCCCGAGGATTGATGATTTGTTTGATCAGTTGCAAGGGGCAACCGTGTTTTCGAAGATTGATTTGAGATCGGGGTATTATCAGCTCCGAGTGAAGGATACCGACATTCCGAAGACGGCCTTTCGGACGAGATACGGTCACTACGAGTTTGTGGTTATGCCTTTTGGGCTAACCAACGCCCTAGCCGTGTTCATGCAGCTTATGAACAAAGTCTTTATCGAGTACCTCGATAAGTGTGTAGTCATTTTTATCGATGACATCCTGATTTACTCGAGGAGCGAGGAGGAGCACGCTCGTTATTTACATATCGTATTAGATATTTTGAGAACTCAACATCTTTTTGTGAAGTTCTCAAAGTGCGAGTTTTGGTTGCGGGAGGTTATGTTTCTCGGTCATGTGATCTCGGCCGAGGGTGTTCATGTGGATCCACATAAGGTAGAGGCAGTGTTGGATTGGGCGCCGCCCAAGAACTTGAAGGAGGTCCGCAGTTTTCTGGGATTAGCCGGGTATTACCGCAGATTCGTCGAGGGGTTCTCTAAGCTCGCTCGACCGCTGACTCAGTTGTTACAGAAGTCAGAGAAGTTTGTTTGGACCGATGAGAGGCAGAATAGTTTTGAGGAGTTAAAGAAGCGGTTGACGACCGCTCCTGTTTTGGCTTTACCGAGTGGTAATGATGGTTTCTCAGTTTATAGTGATGCCTCGGGCCAAGGGCTCGGATGCGTACTTATGCAACATGGGAGGACGATTGCCTATGCTTCCCGTCAGTTGAAACCGTACGAGTTGAATTACCCTACGCACGATCTTGAGTTGGCCGCAGTCGTATTTGCGTTGAAGATCTGGCGTCATTACTTGTATGGATCGTCGTGTCAGATTTTCACCGATCACAAGAGCCTGAAGTACATTTTCACCCAGAAAGAGCTTAATATGAGACAGAGGAGGTGGTTGGAATTGATTAAGGATTACGATCTCGAGATCCTCTATCATCCGGGCAAGGCTAATGTGGTAGCAGATGCTTTGAGTCGGAAATCGGTATCGCTTCGGGTGCTTGAGTTGCTTACGGCCCAGTCGGGACTTCAGCGAGAGTTTACGAGGTTGAGCATTGAGGTTGTACTTCCAGAGAGTTCCGGGCAGTTGCGTACTCTTGAGATTTCTTCATCTCTTGTCGATGACATAAAATCGGGACAGTTGGAGGACCCGATGTTTATTCATCTTCGAGAGAGTGTAGGGAAGGGGAAAGCCCCGAGATTTGTTATTCATGAGGACGGAGTGTTGAGATTCCGAGGTCGGTTGTGTGTTCCGAACGACTCGGAATTGAGACAGAGTATTATGCGAGAGGCTCATGCATCACCTTACTCAGTCCATCCGGGCTCGAGTAAAATGTATAAAGATCTGAGGAAAAATTTCTGGTGGAACGATATGAAGAAGGAGGTAGTTCAGTTTGTGGCTAAGTGTTTGACTTGTCAGCAAGTCAAGATTGAGCATCAGCGGCCAGCCGGGTTACTGAAGCCACTTCCCGTCCCGAAATGGAAGTGGGAGGATATCTCTATGGATTTTGTCACGGGTTTGCCGAGGACGAAGACTGGTATGAATATGGTGTGGGTGATTGAAGACTGACTGACTAAGTCAGCACATTTTCTGGGCATCAAGGATACTTGGGATCCAGAAAAGTTGGCTCATATTTTTATCGCACAGATAGTGAGGCTTCATGGTACGCCGAGGACCATTATTTCAGATAGAGATGGCCGGTTTGTATCGCACTTTTGGCAGTCGGTACATAAGGCATTGGGGACACGGTTGCGTTTGAGTACATTTATCCACCCTCAGACTGACGGACAGTCCGAACGTACCATTCAGACATTCGAGGATTTGTTGCGCGCGTGTGCGTTAGATTGGAGTAGTGACTGGGAGGAGCAATTGGCCTTAATTGAGTTTACTTATAATAATAGCTGGCACGTGTCTATTAAGATGGCACCGTATGAGGCACTTTATGGCCGACGTTGCCGATCACCGATATGTTGGGATGAGCCGTCCGATTTGGTTGGCACCGAGCCGGACCTTGTGTTGGAGACGAGGGAGAAAGTTGAATTGATTAGGAAGAGAATGTTGGCTGCTCAGAGTCGACAAAAGTCTTATGCGGATGTTAGGCGTAGACCTTTGGAGTTTGAGGTGGGAGATCATGTTCTGTTAAGAGTGTCTCCGATGAGAGGAGTTTTCCGTTTTGGGAAGAAGGGGAAACTCAGCCCGAGATATATTGGACCTTTCGAGGTATTGGAGAGAGTCGGTGAGTTGGCATACCGTTTGGCTTTACCTCCATCGCTGAGTCATGTGCATAGCGTATTTCACGTTTCCCGATTGAGGAAGTATTGCCGGACCCCACATTATTAACTTTGGGGACGTGGAGATCGAGAAGGATGTTACGTTTGAAGAGAGGCCCGTCAGAATTTTGGAGCATCGTGACAAGCAGTTAAGGCACAAAACCATTCCTTTGGTTAAGGTGCAATGGTCGAGGCACGGAGTAGAAGAAGCGACGTGGGAGTTAGAGGAGGATATGCGTTCGAGGCATCCCGAACTTTTTGATTCTTAAGTTTCGGGATGAAGCATTATTTTAGAGGGGGGAGAATGTAATATCCGTAATTTTCCATTTTTAGCAGTTTCCATTTTTGGTGTATGTCTATTTTTATCGACTCACTTGTAACCGTTTCGACATTTTGAATCTACTTTGTTCTTGGAGTTTTTCCATTTGGACGAGTTTTGATGATGTTTTCACGTAATTTCGTTTGATGACATGTTTTGCCGTATGAACGTTCGATTCTTGTAACTCTCATTCGTTTTTGTTGTTTCTTGGTTTGTACAAGTTCGTATGGTTGATTTGGTCATGTGGAGACTTTCGGTTTGTAAATACGACGTCGTTTCGTGATTTTCGGGCACTTGGGCCATTTTTGTAATTTCCTAATAGTTTAGGGAAATTTTATTTTCGTTGTCGCATTACGGACCCTCCGGTGGTTGGAATTGTATTTTCTTTCAGCGCTTAGCTCCGTCGTCTTGTATGCTTCGCGTCTATGTTCCTGGATTCTGGTCTCGTCGTGCGTTTCGTGTTTTGTACCCTCGACAGCAGCTTACTGCTGATGTGACATCAGCAGTACTGAACTGCTGTGTAGGTAGCGCACGCTACTCCTGTTACCTTGCGTGCGCTACCGATGTGCATTTAGCGTACGCTAACTCCCTATTGTTAGCGTACGCTAGCGAATGGTGGCAGTAGCCACTAGACCTGTCACGGCCCCGTCAGCGCGCGCTATATATGACAGTTAGCGTGCGCTAACTCCACAGAATATATAAGTCAGCGAACAGTTTCAAAACAGCAGTTTTATTCTTTTCTCTTCGTTTCTTCGACGTGCGACCTCAGAGGCGATTTCCACCGGTTCTATTCGGAGTTCTCTTCAAATTCCATCACGGTAGAATCGAGCCATCATATCATAATCAGCATAATCACACCTCATCTGCCGAATTAAAGGTAATTCCTCAGGAACCCTAATTTTGACGAATTTGGGGGTTTTTCGGGATTCTAGGGTTTAGTTCCGAATTATTCATCTATATTACGATATTCTTTACCGATTGTGATTATTGAGTGATTCTTAATCCAATTTCCTTGATTTTAATCCGCGAATTATCAATACGGGGAGATTTTGCGTAAACCCTCGCCCGTATCGATTGATCGTTCATTGTCGTATCATGTAATCGGGGTTATGGGTGTATTCCAATAGGGTATTGTTGTCCGTGGGGACTGAACTGTGTTGATCATTCGTTTAGGAACCGTCGTTTTCCACCTGAACCGTTCGTAGTCGTGTTTCAACTCCGTTTCTTCAAGAATGTCTCAAAGGCAAGTACTTTACATTTGTTTACATGTTCTAGTATTTGAATTATGGCTGTATCGTGGTTGTTGTGGATGGTTATGTGTATGTTCACCTAGGGACGGTCCGACGGGGCCTCTAGGGATACGTATTTCCGTGAGTGTGCGTATCACGAACTGTGGTTAGCCACCCAGGGATGTCCGACGGGGCTCTGCGGGGTACAGTGGTCGTGAGTCTCGTACCAACAGTTAACTTTGAATTGTGATTTGTTGGAGATAATGTGTTTTACGATTGTACAATGTAAATATTCCGGAATATAAAATGTTTTCTAAAATGACTTTTTGGCACATATATTCATCTGATTAGAATGTAGTTCAAATGGATTGTACTTGCACTAGCAGTTGTCGCTAACCCCTTAAATGGGGGGAAATACTTTTTGTATTTCAGGTATCGATCGTGGGGACAAATGAGCACTTGAGCCATATGAGTATGATGGGCAAGCGTGATACTGATCAGTAGTCATTTGTTGGTGTTCAGTTCAGTCTATTACTTTTGATGTCTTGTTTTGGGACTTTTGTATTATAAAATTGGTTTAAGTACTCGAGTACTTCTTGTTTCAAAATTGTTAATGTTGTGTTCCTGTTTTGGGAAATGGATTGATATTGGATTTTATTGTCGGATTGTAATCTTATTTGAATTGTCGTATTATTGATGATTGTTGTCGTTGTCAATTGTCTTGTTGGTACGTTAGCGTGGTGGATTCCATAGTGTGGAGTCCACGGCGCTGTAATATGCCCTGAACGTCTTGGGGGTGTTACAGTTTGAAACTGCTGTTTCGAGTTTCCCGTAAGTCCGTTTAACTTTGTTAGACGTGTTGTGAACTTCGGTTTGGTTATTCGATCACGTATCGTGATTTTCGGGCGTTTTGGGCCATTTTGTAATTTACCCAAAGTTATGGGTATCCGTATCTGTAATTGTTGTCTCGACCCGTTTCTTGGTCGCGTATGATTAATTATTGTATTATGTTTTCATTTCGGGTCGATGATGTTGTCCGCGAGCTTTTCGTCGTGTTCGTTCCGTACGTTTTCAGAAATCGAGTCGTCGGATCATGACGCCTGAGCACTGGCCGGACAGGTGCGGCCGGCACGGTCGGAAGTGCTAGCCACTAGCCGGGAAAGCACGGCAGGAACCGGCGTAGCGCACGCTATGGCCGGAAGGCTGCGCGCGCTAACCGGCAGGTGTAGCGCACGCTATCGGCTGGCCCAGCGTACGCTATCGGGCTGGGCAGAGGGGTTACTGGAGTAGTGAACTCGGGGACAATCGGCAGGTAGCGCACGCTACTATCGGGCATTGCGCACGCTATGACCGGCAGGTAGCGCGTGCTACGGCCGGAAGGCTGCGCACTGTCACGGGCTTGGGTTTGAGCACTCGAAAGCTCTTCGGACCCGTGCGGCACTAGTCTAGAATTGCCTCGATCTAGCTAGTAAGCCTTAACTCACTCGGTTGCTAAGTGTGTAAGAAGGGGTTTAAACACTTCGGAGTTGAGAGTAAAACACTTCACTATTTCACAAACACTTTACAAGTACAAGAATGTTGAGTCTTTGAGGGTTGGGAGCAAATGAGCCAACCTCAAGCCTATTTATACTACTCCTAGACTCTAGATCCTTCTATGCCACCTCCTCATTTGGAGGACTGTAGAACATCCTATACAATCCACATACTTCTATCCTATTCTAGAAGCTATCTCTAGAATCATCCACACAAGTCTACATACAAGGCTTAGAAACACAAGTCTAGAGTATTCTACAAGTACAAGACATACAATCATCTAGAATACTCTATATCCTTCCAGCACTACATCCTTCTAGGAGGGTCCTAGAAGGTTCTTCCATCATCCCAGGCACCCGGCCCGTCTCTGTCCGTCCGGGACCGCATCGGCCCGACCCGGCCCGCACCGGCCCATCTCGGCCCGACCATGTGGGCCCGTCTCTGCAATGTTCCAGACTCTTCCCGAACCTCCTGGACCAAGCCGGTCCGCTTCTAGCAGCTTCCGGTCGAGTCTTCCCTGTTGAGTGACTCTTCAGCTTTTCAATGTCCACTGCCCCCACAAGGCTTTTTCCGTCTAAGCCTATTATAGGGGGGAGGGTCTCTCTTGCACCTTGTGCGCGCGCGCCCGCACACGCCGGCCGCACCCGGCATCCCACGCCCGCGTCCGGCCGCCCAGCTCGAGTCCTCTTCCCAGACTCGACCTTGTCCCGTCGTGCCTTGTCCCACACGACCCTTGCTCGTCTGGCCTTGCCCGCGCCCCCTGCGCTGCCGGACAGTCCCGGACATGTCCCGTCCGCAATGCCTCTTGGGCGATCCGCTTCCCACAGTGGCGTCCGTGCTCCTCCCACGGCTTACTCGCGTGATTCTCCGTCCGATCACGCCGTCCTGAAGGCTGAATATCCACATGCAGCCCAATGCCATCCCTTGGCATCCTGCTCGTGCTGGTCCCTCGGCACTCCGTGCGACCGTCTGCGCACACATGTCTCGTTGTCGATTGTCGGCCGTGACATTCTCCCCCGCCCATTTCATCGACGTCCTCGGCGACGTGGCGGCCCCTCAATGAACCGAACTGCTCCAAGGTGGTAACTCGGCTCCTCCTCAAGCTTTCTCACGTACTTGAGTGCCGACATAGCTTGTCCCGAAGGCTCTGTGGTCAAGTGTATTTCCTGTAGCTTGGCTTGATCACACACGTACAACGCCCTCTTATACGGAACAATGCCAAAATTATTCTCCCTCAGGAAGTCTAGGCCCCGTATAATGTCCCGATCATCCATGCTCGTCACCTTAAAGTGCACGCGCGGTTCCCACGTGCCAATCTTTAGTCGCACCCCATTGGTGACTCCTGTAATTCGAACGGGTGGTGTATTATTCGACTTCATCCAGCCCCGTCCCTCGATGACCTGAAGCCACAACCTCTGTGCTTCAGCCTCGTCAATGTAGTTGTAATCGGCCCCTGTGTCGACCAACGCCTTGACAAGTTTTCCATTGATCAGTCCCGTCGCATACAACAAGTTCCCCTCAAGTGGTGCTCCGTTCCGCGATGCCATCCCTATGGCTGAGTTCAACACTTGAAGCGCCATCGATGTTCCATCACCCTCGGCATCGTCCCGTGCCTTGGTGTACTCCATGGCGGCTACCCTCAGAAACTTCGAGCATTGCCTCGTCGAATGCTCCGTGCTCCAGCAAATCTTGCATTTCTTTTTCTTCGGACACGCTGCTACGAGATGGTCTGCACTCCCGCACCCATGGCAAGTCCGAGTGCACCCTGACTGCTTGCTGTCCTTGGGCCTGGCCATCCTCGCGCCCCTATCCGCATGACCTTGGTATGACTTGTCCTACGTACCGATTCCGTCCTCGTCCCTGCTGGACTTCCGGCTCTCCCCAGATGGTTTCAACTCGATCAGCCGTTCCGCTATCGCAATTGCCTCGGACACGTTCTGTGCCTTGGCCCTCTGCACCTCCAACTCTGCCCACAGTTTCAGTCCATCCACGAACGCGAACAAAGCTTCCTGCTCACTAAGGCTAGGCAACTCCAGTGCGATCTCCTGGAACTCCTTCACATAGTCCTTGATCGTCTTGCTGTGCGTCAACTCCTTCAACCTAGCCCGGACCTCAAACCCAACATTCTCTGGGTAAAACTGCCGCTTGAACTCGGCCTTAAAAATCCTCCCATGTCTCCATCCGACATGTACCACGCGCGATCTTTGTTTCGCGCCTTCTCCACCATAGCAGCGCCACATCTGCTAAGAAGAATGGAGCCATCTGCAACTTGGTCGCATCATCTACTATCCCCGATGCACCAAAGTAACGCTCCATGTTCCACAGGAAGTCGTCCACTTCCCTACCATTCCGCGATCCTTGGAACGAACACGGCTGGGGGATGTCGATTCGATGGGGTGTCGCACCCCGCTGGTCCCTGTCGTGGGCCATCGCCCGCTCGTACAGTGCTGTCCTTCCTTCGATGGTCTCGATCCTCCCTATGATCTCCTCTCGAAAGGCTGCGATCGTCGACCGAACCTCCTTCCTGACAGCTTCAAGGATCTCCTCACACAAGTCGCGTCGCAACGCGTTAAGGGTGCTCGTCACCCGATTCTCAAGCTCCTCCAACGACTCGCTCATCTCCGTCACCTGATCGGCCACGTTGCTCCATGCCTCAAGAGCATCTGCGTGCTTGCCCATGGTTTCTTCTAGCCGAGCTACTCGTGCTTCCATGGCAACACCTCTTTCCACGGATGAGGACACTTTCTCTTAGTAAAAACTTTCAGAATATTCGACCCTCGGGTCTAAATAAAAGTGTTTCTAAAACATTGGAAATATCTCAAAACATTTTGGTCCTCGAGGTAGAAGAATTTTGAAACATATTGTGGCACCTTGGATGTACCACGAGAAAATAATTCATTTTAAAAGTACGTCTCGAAATATATTTTCAAGATACTCAAGGTTTTCAAGGATAATTCAATGGGCTAGAATGCCCAAAAATTTCAGGTAATTACACAAAACTTTATAGCGCCGTGGGTCCCGCGTCGGAACCCACCAGGCTAAAAACTATTTACAAAAACGCCAAAAATGCCGATGACGGTAATGTTTCAAAAACATACAAAAGCCATTTACAACATGTTAAATACCGTCATAAGAATTTCGCTAAAACGATCAAGGCCATAATATCAAAAACTCGGTTAATGGAATCGATTTTCGAAATAAAACTCAGTCGGTAAAATACGGAAAGCCATTACAAAAGAACTCACGCAACGGATAAAAGAAATAAAGTCAAACATGCACAATCCAGCAACACTAATCCACACATGAACGAAATATGAGGGTCAAATAACCACATATCAAGAAATCAAAATCCATAAGAGGATTCCGTCACTTAGCAAATAAATCATACCAATAGCTCGTGTCACACAAGGCACAACACAAGGAAGGGAGACTTACATCCACAGGTCGCACGAAGATGATGATCGCCCCACGATACTAATCACGACCAACAAAACTCAGACGACGCGTCGCGACACGACTCAGTCAGACAAAATCCGACGAGACAAAACTCAACAGACACCACTGACCCGACAACCTAGGTTTCCACAACCTGGCTCCGATACCATTTATGTAACACCCCCAATCCGCTCAGGGATATTACACGCCGTAGAAACTTTCCTCAAGGATCTACCAGGCTGGTAACAACATATAACAACTCAACCATGCCTTTAAGGCTAAAATGACTCAGTAGACCGATTTGGTCTTTCAATAAATGCATACAACTCAAATACAACTCATGCCCACGCAGGGGTCAAAACACAACCACACCCGTACAACGGGAAAAATATAGCAGCGGAAAATAAAGTACAACTGAACCAATAAACAATGTACGGTTCCTCATGTGATTAGTATTGATCATTTTTCATCATCCTTCGTGCCGACCCTGTGTTATGCTCCAAAACCTGAATGCAAAAATAGACATCAACCCCCCGAATATGCGGGGGTTAGCAAAACTCCACTGTTTTGGTAGTGCAAGAACAAAGTGCAAATACGAGCCATACAATTCACATTCCACGAATAACAATAACCAGGAATCCTTAAAAATCCAAATGTAAAGAAAAGTACTTTCCGAGGCAAGAGTTTGGGTAAATATTTCCAAAACTGAAAGATCACAAATAAAGGGAAACAATTTATAAAACAGTTTAAAATGCCATCGAGAGTTTTAATAGAAAACAATTTAGGATTACTGAATCCTTCTCTTTCCAAAAATCAACAGGGTCACAGCCCAAAGGTTTTGTTTTTCACAAATGAAACCAACAACAATACACAAGGTTAAAACCCACGTCACGCGTCCTCGACGGACATAAAACACACACGCACCCGTGAAGTTTCACTCGTGAATCCAGGGCGAAACTATTGGACTCCCTCCGTGGCCCTGTCGAACCCTCCCGAGGTGAGCAAACACATTCACAAAACATACACACGCACTCGTGAAGTTTTTACTCGTGAACCCAGAGTGAAGTCATAGATTCCCCCGAGGCCCCGTCGGACCGTCCCAGGGTGAGCAAAATACATTCACTAAACATACACGCACAGGCATCGCCTAGGACCAGGACACCACCATGAATCCCACCCGAGGCCTCTAAGGACCCTCCCGAGCTGGCTAGCAAAATAATCAAGCACAGGCATCGCCTAGGACCAGGACGCCACTATGAATCCCACCCGAGGCCTCTAAGGACCCTCCCGAGTTGGCTAGCAAAACAATCAAGCACAGGCATCGCCTAGGACTAGGACGCCACCATGAATCCCACCCGAGGACTCTAAAGACCCTCCCGAGATGGCTAGCGAAATAATCAAGCACCGACATCTCCTAGGACCAGGACGCCACCATGAATCCCACCTGAGGCCTCTAAGGACCCTCCCGAGCTGGCTAGCGAAATAATAAAGCACAAATAACATATCACACCAAGGATATCCAAACAATTCACCCAGAGGCATCAAACATTTAGCAAAACACCACGTCAAACCACAATGCACCGAAATGAAACCATATACGTACACATGTATTACCAAGCGCAACCTCAACACCAAACATATCCGTAAGATTCACATACTCGTTCACGAAACACACTAATCACAAAACACACACGGTTTTGAAAGAGGGCCTTTAACAAGGCTAACCAAATCTTTTGAAGGTTCAATTTAAACGACCAAACAACCACATTTAGACGATCACTAATTATCATATCCACAAAACAAGAATATTATGGACAAGGTACTTGCCTCGAATAAGAACAACGCGGAGAATCGACCGAAGTAAGTTGGCACGAACCGACTACGAACTCGCCGACTCCATCGAACTCCAACTCGCGATAATAAACTACGAAGGACAATAATAACAATGAAAATGAATTCCATAACACGACTCAAAGCCGTTGAATTCAAAGAACGAATGACGAAAGTTCAAGTGTTTTCCCCAAAACGGCCAAGAACACGATTCGTCCCGACAAAACACGAAAATGGAATTCCTAGTCGAAATATGGATATACAATCCATAGAATATGTTTAACAACATCATTTAACCACAATCTATCCAACAAAAACGGATGGCAAACAAGATCGAGAACAAATCCCCCAAAAAGTCGATTCGAAGGAAATTAAGAAATATACTTCGATTCGACGAAGAACAATGGATTAAATGATGTTAAACACAAGAATACTACCAAGATTAATGATACCCATCATGAATTAATCAACAACACGGAACGAATTGGACAAAACTGCAAAAACCCCCAAATTCACGAAATTAGGGTTCTAAGGTGAGATTACCTTGATTCACTGGATCACAGGATGATAACGGATGATTGATCAATGATATAACCTCAAGAACTTCATCTATTTTTTGACAAACATCATGGATCTAAGATCTCCAAGTCTCCAGCTGCGGAACAGAAAGAGAGGAAATGAAAAACGAGAGGAAATGTGACTGCTCTGTCACATTTATACTGGGCCGGACTAGCGTGCGCTAGGCTGCCGAGCTAGTGTGCGCTATCGGCCCAGGCTGCAGTCCAGAGCCCCCACTGCCCTACTGACTCGGCTAGGTAGCGTGCTGTCACGGCCGACAGTCGAGAACGAGACATGTGTGTGCAGACGGTCGCACGGGGTGCCGAAGGACCGGCACGAGCAGGACGCCAAGGATGGCATCGGGTTGCATGTGGATATTCAGGCTTCAGGACGGCGTGATCGGATGGAGAATCACGCGAGTAAGCCGTGGGAGGATCACGGACGCTGCTGTGGGAAGCGGATCGCCCAAGGGGCATTGCAGACGGGACATGTCTGGGACTGTCCGGCAGCACAGGGGGCGCGGGCAAGGCCAGACGAGCAAGGGTCGTGTGGGACAAGGCACGATGGGACAAGTCCGAGTCTGGGAATAGGACTCGAGATGGGCATCCGGACGCGAGCGTGGGATGCCGGGTGCGGCCGGCGTGCGCGGGCGCGCGCGCGCAAGGTGCGAGAGAGACCCTCCCACCTATAATAGGCTTAGACGGAAAAAGCCTTGTGGGGGCAGTGGACATTGAAAAGTTGAGGAGTCACTCAGCAGGGAAGACTCGACCGGAAGCTGCTAGAAGCGGACCGGCTTGGTACAGGAGGTTCGGGAAGAGTCTGGAACATTGCAGAGACGGGCCCAGATGGTCGGGCCGAGACGGGTCGGTGCGGGCCGAGACGGGCCGATGCGGGCCGTGACGGACGGAGACGGGCCGGGCGCCCGGGATGATGGAAGAACCTTCTAGGACCCTCCTAGAAGGATGTAGTGCTGGAAGGATATAGAGTATTCTAGATGATTGTATGTCTTGTACTTGTAGAATACTCTAGACTTGTGTTTGTAAGCCTTGTATGTAGACTTGTGTGGATGATTCTAGAGATAGGTTCTAGAATAGGATAGAAGTATGTGGATTGTATAGGATGTTCTAGTGTCCTCCAAATGAGGAGGTGGCGTAGAAGGATCTAGAGTCTAGGAGTAGTTTAAATAGGCTTGAGGTTGGCTCATTTGCTCTCAACCCTCAAAGACTCAACATTCTTGTACTTGTAAAGTGTTTGTGAAATAGTGAAGTGTTTTACTCTCAACTCCCAAGTGTTTAAACCCCTTCTTACACACTTAGCAACCGAGTGAGTTAAAGCTTACTAGCTAGATCGAGGCAATTCTAGTCTAGTGCCGCACGGGTCCGAAGAGCTTTCGAGTGCTCAAACCCAACCCCGTGACAAGTGGTATCGTAGCCACGCTAGTGGTTCAAGGAACTTCCGCATTGAGACGTTGCTGAGAGGTTTTGTGCAAGGAGGACCGATGGAGACTACGTCCAGCGTCACCAAAGTTCAACCCGGCCAGGAGAAGGACAAATTCATATTCACCAGTGATGGATATAATCACTTTCCGTTTTCTTATTAGTATGGCTGTCCATGAGTGTTTGGAGATGCGACTAATGGACCTCACGGAGAGGGTATGCGGCGTGTAATATTCCCAGTTTGATTCTGTAATACCCGTGATTTCGATTTCCGGTAATTTCTTTTTTTTCTCTTTCGGCGGAAGTCTATTTTGACGACTCGCTCATGACCGTTTCGTCATTCTGAGAATGATTAATTCTGCACTTTTTGTCATCCGAGTTCGTTTCGGTGTCGTTTTGTTGAGTTCCGTGCTTTTTAGCGGTTTTTCCGCACTTGAGTTCGATTCTTGCGAATCTCGTCCAAAGCTGTTTCGAGTTTCCCGCAAGTCCGTTTAACTTTGTTAGACGTGTTGTGAACTTCGGTTTGGTTATTCGATCACGTATCGTGATTTCCGGGCGTTTTGGGCCGTTTTCGTAATTTCCCAAAGTTTGGGGTAATTACTTTCCGTTGTCGAATTTCAAGCCTTCGGGTGGTCGGAATCGTGTGTTCTCTTAGTGCTCGGATTCGTCTTTGCGAGTACTTCGTAACCGTATCTTCGATTCGTACTCAGTTCGGGTTTCGGGGTCGTCGGGCCGTCGGAATTGGTCCCGGCCGAGTCATGGTCGGGCAGCTCGGGCTGTGCCACCGCCGAGTAACGACGTTAGTGCTTGGCGTTACGCACGTAAGGCGGTTACGCACGTAAGGACCTGGCCGGTAACGCGTAGTGGGCCGGCGATTTGGGCGATGACTTCTACGTGACGTAACCCTTGGCCGATTACGTACGTAACCCGGCCGGCACTTATAAAAGGCTCGGCGGCGTTTTCTTGACCATTTCTCATTCTTTTTCTTCCCGTACGCGGTGTGGGTGTGTGAATAATCTAGAGATGATGTAGGACGATGAATACATGAAGTTTTGAGGTTCATATCATCAATCATCCGTCCTATAACATCCTCCGATCTACTGACCAGTCGATTTCCTAGAAATCTAGTTTTGGGGAATTTGGGTATTTTGGTTGTTTTCGTCCGATTAATCCGATTTATCTTAGGATTATGATGGATTGATGATTATTTAGATGTATTATATCATTTCCCTTGTTATTCCATGCTTGGATCGTATCGATTCGTTATTTGGGACGAGTTCTTGACCGACGCCTTGAAGGTGTCCGGTAAAATGTCATAGAGGGGTTTTCGGGCGTTCTTCGATTATTCTTCCTCGTATGATCGATGATTTATTGATTATATATTTTTAGGGTCGAATTATTGTGAAGGACTCGAGTCGGAACCCTCCCGTTCGTTGTCTTCATCGGGGTCCGAGCTTCCCGGTTGAATCGTGTTCTTCGGAGTGTTCGGTAGCGGTCATTAAGTCGAGCTTTCCCGTTGCTCCGCGTGCGTTGGACTTGAGGCGAGTATCTCGTCTATATTCTTTATACTTTGAGAATGTGATGTGTCGTGAATTTAACGTGGACTCGTTAGTGACGGTATATTTAACCGTAACTTACTTTAAATGAAGATGTGATTTTATGAAGGTAATTACCAACGTAAACTTTAGTTTCAAGAATAAAGATAACCACCTCTTCATGTCATTTTGTTAAAATAATTACTAGAAATGAGTAGTTAACTGAAGAATTGTGAAATCGCGTAATACTTGTATTATTTGCTCGTTGGCCTTTTTCCTGAATGATGGTTTGTTGTGGATGTTGTGCCTTGGTGGAAGTTATGTTACGTTAACTTATATGTTACGTGTTTCCGGTTGTAGTGAATATTATGCCTTTGTTGTTGTTGTGTATCTTAACGAATTGAGATGTTGTCCGGGTAGGGTCCCGTCGAGGCCTCCGGAGGAGCGTGCTTGCGAGTACGGCCAGACGTTATGTTGTGACCATAAGGTTATCAATTCGGTAGGTGCGGGAGTGCTCCGAGAATCGGCACTTGCGAGTGCGATGTCATGATAACTTATGGGCGTGCTTGAATGGTGTTATCCGGGTAGGGTCCGTCGAGGCCTCCGGAGGCGCGTGCTTGCGAGTACGACCAGATGTTACGATTTGACCATAAGGTTATCTAATCGGGTAGGTCTGGAGAGGGCTCCGAGAATCGTCACTTGTGAGTGCGATGTCAAGATAACTTATGGGTGTGTTCGAGTTTATTCTTGATGACTAATCCAGGTGGGACCCTTCGGGGCCACGAGACGCTTTATTTATTGATTTGATATCTCTGAATTGTTTATGTTTGAATCTTGAATCCCGATTATATTGGTGAATATGGTTTTGGTCTTGAGGTTTGAGTTGAGAATAAAATCATTTGTATGATTTTGAAAGAAAACCTTTTGAAAAGGAAAAACATTCATATTTCAGGATTTTACACTGAGACCCCCGAAGTCTCTAAATAATCTCTTACAATGATTTCTGGAGTAATCCCCATGGTTTGTTTTAAAGGAATAAATTTTCAAAAGACTTTAGACTCGGGGATCGTGTTACTACCTTGTCGAAATGTTATTTTCATAACGGTTGTATTCTTGATGTATAATTGTATAGCTTGGTTACTTGCTAGCGATTCCATCGCTAACCCCTCGTTGGGGATTTTGTTATTTATTCCAGGTGTTCTGACTGGAGAGTGAGCAACCACAGGATTAGCTCGGAGGATGACGCAATGCAGCGATACTAGTCACAGTTGTAGTCTGTCGTCTGTCAGTGATATGTCAGTTTGAGTTCTTGTCATCCTTGAGGGGATGGACATTTTATGTACTATGTGATCGAGTTGTAATTTAGTTTCATCAGATGTACGGTTATGCTATGTTTTGAGAGACCTAATCGGTCTACGGTATTATGTTTTGGTCAAGTTGACCGCATGTGGGTTTTGATTTGTAGTCTCCCGCCTGGTAGCTCCTTGTGGAAAGGGGTCTACGGCGTGTAATATACCTGAGTGGATTGGGGGTGTTACAGATTCTGGGGGTGTTACAACATAAATCCGAAGCCTTAACTAAATTTAAAGAATTTAAGGCCCTAGTGAAAAATAGACTGGATGTCATATCAAAGAACTTCGGTCAGACCGAGGTGGCTAATATATGAGCATAGAGTTTGATGAGTTCCTTAAGGAACATGGAATAGTTTCACAATTCACGCCGCCAGGAACCCCACAGTTAAATGGTGTTTAGAAAGGAGAAATCATACTTTGTTGGAAAGGTAAGAAACCAAGCCTTAATCACATGTGGGGCTATGCCTTACTAACCGCTGCCTATATCCTTAATAGATGTCCTTCCAAATCCTTTCCTTTCACTCCGCATGAGATGTGGAAAGGTAAGAAACCAAGCCTTAATCACATAAGGATTTGGGGATGTCCAACCTATGTCAAGAAGGCTAAGGTGGACAAAGTGGAAGCGAGGTCCATCAAAGGACATTTCACTGGATACCCAGAGGACTCGATGGGTTATCTATTCTTCATGCCAGAAGACCATAGGGTCGTTGTGGCATTACAAGCACACTTTCTTGAGGATGAATTCTTTTAGGAAGTTGGCTCAGGTAGAAATATCTCTTTGGAAGAGCATAAAGAAAATCCTAAGGAGACATCTGACCAGGGATCAAGAACCAAACCTATTGTAACACAACCTCCACTTCAAAGGTCTGATAGGGTGTCTCACTTACCTGAGAGGTATGGATATACACATGTCGAGGAACTGGGTCTCCACGACACACCTGATAGCAGTGAAAACGACCCTGTCACCTATGACCAAGCAATAGTGGATGTAGACTCTGATAAATGACAAGAAGCAATGGAAGCTGAGATAGACTCGATGCATACCAATCAGGTCTGGACTCTAGTAGAGCTTCCAACTGTCATGAGGACTATTTGAAATAAATGGATCTATAAGAGAAAGACTGATGGGGATGGAAAGGTTGATGCCTATAAGGCCATACTTGTGGCAAAAGGTTATACCCAAAGGGAAGGAATCGATTATCCTGATACCTTATCGCCCGTAGCTATGATAAAGTCGATTCGCATGATGCTTGCCATTGCTGCCTATTATGATTATGAAATATGGCAAATGGACGTCAAAACGGCCTTTCTAAATGGATACCTCGAGAAGGAAATCTATATGGAACAGCCTAAGGGTTTTGTGTCCAAAGCTAATATTCATAAGGTGTGTAAGATGCAACGAGCCATTTATGGGCTGAAGCAAGCTTCTCGGAGTTGGAACCTTCGATTTGACGAAGCAGTCAAGGATTTTGACTTCGTACGAAATGAAGAGGAACCATGTGTTTACAAAAAGGTCAGTGGGAGCAACATTGCGTTCTTAGTACTATATGTAGATGATATTCTACTTATAAGAAATAACATAGCAATGCTCAGCACTGTGAAAGCTTGGATTTCTAAAATGTTCTCCATGAAAGACTTGGGATAAGCTTCCTATATTCTAGGGATCCGTCTTTACAGAGATAGATCGCGAAGAATGATAGGACTTTCCCAAGCCCGCTATATAGATAAAATCCTGAGAAGATTCAAGATGGATGAATCTAAAAGAGGGTTCCTTCCCATGAGACATGGAAGATAAGATAGAGATGAATAAGGTACCCTATGCCTCGGCAGTGGGTAGCCTCATGTATGCTATGTTGTGTACGAGACCAGACTTAGCCTATGCTGTGAGTATGGTAAGTCGATTTCAAGCAAACCCGGGAAGGTAACATTGGACTGCCGTAAAGAACATTCTTAAGTATTTAAGAAGAACTAGAGATTTGGTTCATACTTACGGTGGTGGAGAACTGAAGGTGATTGGATTCACCGATTCTGATTTTCAAGGAGACAGTGACGATTCTAAGTCGACATCTGGGTATTTATTTACTCTCAATGGAGGAGCAGTATCTTGGAGAAGCTCCAAGCAAACCGCTACTGCAGATTCCACCTGCCAAGCAGAGTATCAAGCTGTCTCAAAGGCTAGAAAAGAAGCATTTTGGATGCAGAAGTTTATACAAGAACTTCAAGTGGTGCCTAACGCGGAGTTGCCTATATCACTATTCTATGATAATGATGGAGCTGTTGCTCAAGCTAAAGAGACTAGGGCTCACCACAACACTAAGCACATAGAGAGAAAGTACCACATTGTTCAAGAGATGGTGGAAAAATGATATGTTTCATTGCAAAGAGTAGACTCAGAAGACAATGTCTCTGACCCGCTGACTAAGCCATTATCTCAGGCCGTCTTAGAAAGACATCTGAAGAACATGGGTATTGGATATCATGATGTGTGGCATTGAGTAAAAGTGGGAGATTGTTAGGAATATGCCCTAGAATGCCACTCAGGGGATGAGAGAGTAGGGGCATTGTACTTGTAATTATGAATAATTAATAAAAAGGCAATACGATTCATTCACTGTTTATTGTATTTCAAATGCATTCTGGATTTGGTAAATATTGAAATGAAGTCCATGTAAATAAATCGAACATTCCATTCTCATTATGAGATAATAGAAAATGCACTGGAAGTGATTAAAGTTTATTTACGTAAATCGTTCGCAAGTCAATAAAATTAAATGGGCATTAAGTTTTAACAAGACTTGTATAACTGATGTTAGGACATGTGCATGTCTTTATAGCATAGTTATAAATATATTGGTGGGACCAGTATACTCGAACATGACTCATACTCGATTCAGTCACACGGTATTCACTCTCGGAGAGTCGATGATGAATCGAAAGGTTGTGATAGTACACATGGACCTTTGACTTGAGGGTTCAGTAGAAGATATGCCTGTGACGTTTAGTTTGTCATTAGAGTAGTTAGACTCATTTTCTTAATTGCTGAGTTAACCTCGAAGTACGGACTATACGGATAGGTAGCAGTCTTTACTGTATGCCAAGAAAGGATCCTATCTCCTGTTAGTGAGCACGTGAATGTCCTATACAGTTAATGGCAAATAAGATCATAAGTCTTTGGCCAAAGCGTTTTGATATAGTCATATTAGATACACTATTAATCAGTCGGTCTTGATTTACATTAACACATGTATAGAGTCTAGTCAATAGTAGGGTTTAACTTTACCGTGACCCGAAGACTTGACCGGAACTTCTGATGAAGGGTCTATACGTATATAGTATACACGACATAATAGTTCTGGAATGATCCCTTCATTCATTCTCAGACGGGGTTTACAGTGCGGCCCGCTAGGCTGGCTAAGTGCTGCCCGCACTCATTGGTTCCTCCCATTGCTAGCTGAGACGGACCTACGGAGTCGCGCATGAGGAGCGTTGACGGATAAATGTGAATTTATTATCTCTCTAATTATATTAGATATTAGACATCTAATTATGATTTATTGGATAAATCAAATAACGGTCTTATGAATTAAAATTAAGTTACCGGGTAATTAATTTAATTCATAAATTATATTTGTTAGAGAAATACATTTGTATTTGATATAATTAATTAATTAGATTAATTAATTAATATAAATACATTGATGATTAAACGGAGTGTATTTAACAGAGTCGTTTGACGAATGTCCGGTACACGAGCCGAGTGGCTCGACTCGTTTTCTAGGAAACTTCCTTGTAGGCCACCCTCCCTTGGCATGGCATGATGATGATCATGTGTGTGGGGACTCACTTAGAGTTGAGATTCCCACATTATTGTTAATGATAGTTGTAAAGGAATTTTTATTCCTTTATAATATCATATCATCATATCACAACTACTACACATATATTACAACTTGAGAAGTGAAAGTGGGTGTATGGTGTTGTGTTTCAGCCGTGAGACATCTTGAGGGTGAGAGAGATTTTTATTTTTTCTTGTTTTTCCATTTTGAGTTGAGAAAAATTAAGAAAGAAAATAAGATATAAATTCCTATAGTAATTCCTAGCCGTGTTCTTAGAGAACCAATTGCTATCGAATTTTTTTGGGCAACTTCCGATGCATGTGAAGTAGAGGCTTCGAAGTTTCGGTGCTTGGAACAAAGGGATTTCATGTTCGGGACGGGATCGTGATCATCGTCTACATTTTACGAAGATTTATTTCAAAGGCTTCAAGGGTATGATCCTTTATCTTTGTATTTAATTTTTTCGTATATACGTTACTTGATCGATCCTGTTTGGGATTCGTATTTATTTCCACTGCGTATTTCATTTTATTTTTGGAATCCCAACAAATCCAGTATCCAAGAAGTAGAAAATACAGTAGCAGAAAAATTCGTTTCCAAAACTAAAAATTATGTACCTGAAGCATTATGAAGGATCGAACAATCTCTTGACCAGTGGCCCATCTCACCGCATTTGAGACATTCGCCTGACTTCACCTTCTTGCTCTTAGAAACCACCGGGGCCTTGCCCTTACCCTTAAAGTCATTGCTTTCTGGGCCCATATGCTTCTTGGTCTTTTTCTTCTTATTCTTGGACCTCCGAGATCCAAAAGAAATCACAAGAGCAGACTCCTTCATCCGCGGAGTCTTCATCTGAGACTAAGCGGTTACAAGTTTGTTCATCAACCATGCTAAATTGCAAGCAATCTCATTGCAATTGAAGTTCATAACAAACTGTGAGAAGGAATCAGGAAGAGACACCACGATAAGGTCAGTCTAGAGAGAAGCATGCATTCTAAAAGCAAGAGCCTCCAATCTCTCGATCATAGGAATCATTTTGAGGATGTGGTTCCCAACTTTCTCACCTTCCTTCATCCTGGCACCGAAAAGTTGCTTGGATATTTAGCAGTTCGACTATGCTCACCATAAATCTCGATTAAGTGAGATAAAATCTGCCTAGCAGAAGTCATTTTCTCATGAGCTCTCTGAAGCTCATTAGACATAGAGGCCATCATATAGCCACGGACTCTAATGTCATCCTTAACCCACTTTTCGTGGTTTTCAACATCTTCTTGACTGGCTCTGGTTCGCATCGGAGCTGTCGGAATGTCCGCCTCCAAGACGTATCTCAGCGTCTCCATACTGATGACTATCATCAGGTTGCCGAGCCAATCTACAAAGTTAGGCCCATTTAAGGTGTTCTTTTCGAGTAGAACAGTAAACATGTTCATAGTCATTTTGAGAGTTGATATTTTGTTTGTCTGCATTAAGTATAATAGATTGATTAGTGACTCGTTCAATTATGATATGAGTTTAGAATTAAGGTATTTTCTATTCTTTTAACCCAGCTCCCACTACTTTTATCAGAATAACACACTCCATTGTGAGATCCGAAAGTATTTGTTCACATTACTTCATAGTGGTGATCGAGTTTTTTATAAGTTTTAATAGAGGGCAACCGAACAGGTTTCTAGTCTATTAATCTTCATAAAGTGGTGTCCAACACCAACCCACCAAATGGATGATTCGATCTTCTTTTTCCCCGTATTCACTCCCCTCAACCTATACGGTTTCTATAGTTCATGAACTAGTTAAGTTTACACCATGGATGCTTATCAATTTCGCAATTGAATCTTACCCGACAACCTAACAGGTTTCTAGGGATAAAATTTTCTCTAACCAAAGGCATCCAATGCACTCTCGGAATTTATCGACCATCCCCGAATGACTACCCCGATAATTGTTAGGAGTATGCCCTTGATTGCCACTCAAAGGATGTTGAGTGAGGGCATTGTACTTGTAATTATGTAAATCATTTATATAAGGCAAGGGATGTTTCTTTATATACTGGAAGTTACTGGCATTCCTAACTCGTAAATATACGATAGAAATTAGTCCATGTATTTGAGAGCAAAACGTTCCACTCCTTATTGGATAAGGAGGTCGGCACTAGAAATGTTTATAGCTCAAATACTTAATCGTTCGCAAGTCGATGAAACTTGACTGGGCGTTAAGTTTATGAGAAGACTTGTATGACGTGTTTTTTGACTTGTGAGTGCCTGTCGAACACTAATGGTTAGTAGGAGCACACGTTAATAGGTATGCTAATTGGATTAGTATACTCGGACCGACTCACCCTCGATTCATCACACGGATTTCACTCCGGGACAGTCAATGACGGAATCGAAAGGTTGTGATAGGTATTCGTGAACCTTTGAATTGAGGATTTAGTAGGGATGTGCTTATGACGTCAAGATATTCATTAGAGTAGTTCGACCCTATAAACCGGAAGGTGGGGGTTAACCTCGACGTGCATCTTGACGGGCAAGTAGCAGGTCCTACTGAATACTAAGATAAAATTCTTTCTCCTCTTAGTGAACGGGTTATATGTCCTATGCGGTTATTGGCAGATGAGATCATAAGTCTTTGGGCAAAGCATTGGAGCTAGTTGTATTGGATACACGAGAGCTCAATGATCTCGGTTTGTATTAACGCATGCATAGCGTCAAGTACAAATATGGTTTGACTGACCGTGACCCTATAACTTGATCGGGACATTTGCAAGAAGGGTTTATACGTATACTGGTATTCACGATAGATTGGTTCTTGAATGATCCCAATCATTCATTCTCAGTCGGGGTAAAGTGTAGGCCGCCAGGCTGGCTAGGTGGTGCTACTACTCTTTGGTTCCTCCCATTGCTGACTGAGACGGACCTACCGAGTCGCGCATTAGGATTGACGACGGAATGAATCGAGCTTAATCTCTCATTATGAATATTAGATATTGGATATCTAATTTTGGACATTGGATGTATAAATTGATTTATTGGATAAATTCATTTACGGCCTAATGAATTAAATAAATTACCGGGTGATTAATTTGATTCATGAATATAATTATTTCTTGGAGAAATTAATTATGTCATTATGTATTTGATATGATTTATTAATTGGATTAATTAATCAATATAAATGTAACACCCCCAAAACCATCCGGGATATTACAGCGTCGTGGGTCCCGCGCCGGAACCCACCAGGCTAAAAACTATTTACAAAACGTTCAAACTCGCCAAAAAGGCCGATGACGGTAGTATTTTGCAAATACTCAAATATTTTCAAAAACATAATTCTGAAATACCATCATAGAATACCATTTGAAAATACAAGGCGAAATGCCAAATCTCAACAGTTCAAAATGTACTTTAAGCCACCACTTAAACGTACCGATAAAATAGTTAGGGAAAAGGGTTTAACGAAATAACCCAAGTTCGCAAAGTGCCAAAAGGGCCATTTAAAATACACACACGCAGTGGATAAAGATACCGAAAAGCCATTTTGAAATATACACACGCAGCGGATAAAGCAGTTCAAAATACACATTTGCAGCGGAAATGAATAAGCAGAAAAGAAATACTCGATACCCCAAAATATTCCACCGCCAGTATCACATAGGGAAGTTCATCCCTTCACGACCGCTACTAGCTCGATCTCCGAGTACCTAAAAATAAAGCCCACGACGGGGTCAACCACCATACTCAATAATGATATCGATCACATCATCATAAATAATTACATACCAATGTAATAATATAGTAAGAATACTACCAAAGTAATCTTACCGTTATAACCTTACCAATTCATAATAATCCAATCCTTACCATAATCCACATTTCGCATCCTCGAATGACGAAATGAACTTAACAACAATTATTTGTATTGAATTCCAAAAATACCAACAATCTTCAAAACATCATCATAACTCATAAGTGTGGAAATAATCCAATCTGTGCCAAATCCTGTCCATCGGATTACACAATCAAATCTCAACCTGGATAAACCAATAGTACACAACATATCTGTAGATCAACTACCACATGATAATGATAAGAAATCCCGAACATCGACGTACAGTCCGAATGCTAACCAGATCAACCAATACGTCAACTGAGAATATCACCAACATGATAACTCCAATATGACCAACAAAGAATCAATGATAACCGAGAGTACCCTCAACATGGTAAACTCCCAACACGATCAACAATGATCAACAATAACCAAGAATACCCTCAACAAGGTAGACTCCAAATGATCGACAAAGGACCAACAATAACCGAGAATACCATCAACAAGGTAAACTCCAAATGATCAACAAAGGACCAATCAATAATCGAGAATACCATCAACAAGGTAAACTCCAAATGATCAACAATAATGGATCTCAAAGAAATAACTCCGACCGTCGAACATACCCCTCGGGCGTATGAACAACCAGTCACAAACTGTCGAACATACCCAACCATAAATGGAGGATGAACGACGAAACAATATGGCTCAAAGATGGAAGTCATAGTACGCCCGATCCGGAAATGTGTCCGTGCACAAGCCACCTCGGGTATTGATCAAATACACGTGTGGTCTTGTACCTAATTAGCCTCACGAACTACGTCTCGTGTGCACGGTTCAATGTGAAAATATCAACACATAACCATCATGTGCCCGGCTAAAAATCCTACACAATAACCAATCGGCACGCAGATATGAATCCAGATATGTCACGATGCAACATGACAACGAAACTCAAAGAAACACATATCCAATAAGGATCAAAAGACTCACCAAAGTGAACAACAACAGACTGACAATGAAAAGTCGACACAACTAATCAATATCCAAAACATCAATCCTGGGATCATCATCCCTAAATGAATGACCAACATGATATACGATCTCAATACAACAGTCCTGGGATCAACATCCCTCAATGAATAACCGATACGAGACTCATTACACGAAACCCCAACATATACAACAACTCAACATACTAATTATCCACATGACTGAACAAATACTTAGATTACCTCAAAGTCGAGGACCATATCCATCCACATCCCCCAATGAGACGATCAACACAACCATTAATACCAACCATAGTCCTGGGATCAACATCCCTCAACGAACAACCAGTACGAATCTCAATATACGAAGCCTCAACATACAACGTATAAAATAACTCAACATAATAATTATCTCATAACTGAACAATACATAAATTACCTCAAAGCCGAAGACAACATCCTTTCCATGAACAACATCCCTGAACGAATACACAGTTATACAAATAATCTCAAATAAGGTACCATCCATTCAATACCAATAAACATTTATCCCGATACTTATGTCATCACGATAACTATCCTCGATATCCGATATTCTACATCCTTGACCAATGATAACTCACGTCTTCCCTGAACACAATTAAATCATATACCTTATGATTTATTACAACCAGAGTACGATATATAAACCATTATCCCTACAACTTACATTCCTAACAACATTGCTATACGAATGATAAATGAAATGAAAACGAAACCATTCATCAAATATTAAGAACTGAACAAGTATAAACTTGCCTCGATACCGATACCACGAAGCCGTTACCAAAATCCATTGCCTTAGTCTACGAGCTCCTCAGCCCCGACCAAAAAAAATCTACGAACTCTTCAATCTCAACCGCGACACAACGGTCATAAACCACGATCAAACATGACAACCTATTGCAATAATCAATCAACAACAATCCGATAACAATCAATAACCGACATAGCCAACCAAGTGACTCAACGGCTCAACAAAACCCCGATCATAAACAAAACCGAACAATACAACTCAAACAAATACGAACTCATATCCACGATACAATTCGCAACTCAATAATCAATATAACCGATCAATAAACCCAACGGTTCTACAATACGCCGATTAAACAAAAATCCAAACAATTCGAACCAATCAAACACGAATTCAAAACCACAACACGATTCCACAATCCGAAGGTCATATCAATAATCAATTTAACCCAACAAGGGTCTAACATTACCGTTTCCAAATTCAATCTTAAATACGGATACAAGTTTCCTCCTTGTAAATTCATAATATAAACCAATTATCGGTTATCATCATCAATCCGGACAATCCGATCAATTCAACATTATAGATAACCATATTCCAAATGTTTCAAATAATTCTATTATCCGAATTGAACACTTGTTAAATACCTATGAATTCTCAAACTCAAAAGTGAGTCATAATCTTATCAAATTCGGAATCATATTCGTATTCCTATACGAATATTGTACCAAAATACATAACTTAGTTCTAAATGTGAATATTCCATATTCATATCCAAAACACCAACACTTTAAAACGTATTCATCAAATCAATGATCAATTCATCTCGACATTAAGGATTTTATAACATATTCGATTCCGACTTTAATTCTAAATTAGAATCAACAACTCCTTCTTGTTATACTAGTAAATTCGTAAGAAACAATTTACCAATTATTACCGTGAATAATCACATTCCAATTATCCGAAATCCTTCCAAAATCATAACATGTATAACTTCTGAATTCTTCAAGAACACGAATTATCCGAATTCACGTTCACAATCCATAAAAGAACATAATCCGATGTTTTCTAACATCTAACCAATCCTTAATCATAATTCAAGGTGTATATCATCATGTTCTTCAACATATGATCTTCTTAGCATCAAAAATCGAAGCAATACTACCAAGAATATCCAGAATATTATGATTCCATAATCATAACAACATAATCAAGACATAATCCAACATATCATCATCTTCCTTCAACATACACCTCATATAACCTCAAGGATCGAAACAACAACATCTTAATCATCTTCATATGAATCATTTATCAATGACAACATCAAAAATCCGAAATGAAAAGGAGGATTATCCAACATACCTCTTAGAAGATGGAATACACAAGAAATCACTTCAAGAATCATCAATAACTCCATATCCAAGCTCCAAATCCAAGCCCTCAAGCTCAAAATCGAATTAGGAGAGCCAAAATATCCCTCTCTCAATGTTTAGAGATGAAAAACGAAGAGAAATGCTGAAGTGAAATGAAATGACGGCCATTCCTTATATACACTCCCCGCTCGTTACGTACGTAACATTCCCAAGTTAACGTACGTAACACCTCTTACGTACGCTATCTTGTCCTAGTTAGCATACGTAATGCCATCCCAGACCCTACTGCCTCAAAACGTGAACTTCCTTACGTACGTAAGCCATGCCATATAACGTACGTAATATACCAGTTGACTTGCTACAGTACAATGGTCGTGTTACGTACGTAACACGTCCTGTATAACGTACGTAACACGTACGTTGACTCACCTGTCAACATCCTCCGCCGAAAGTTGCCGACACAGGGTCCCACCTGCCGACCACGACTCGATCGTCTGATTCCCATGTTACGTACGTAATGTCTCGGCCATAACGTACGTAACTCTACCAATTTAACGTACGTAAGCTTCAACACATAACGTACGTAATGGCTTCCATACTTAGCCATTTACAGCAATTCCTGTCCAACGTCTCGACATACTGGATACGAACATACGGCATACTGAATACACATATACTCAACCCAAAAATATTCTCATACGGTATACCTGATATCCAAATCAGTTCAACCTGATACAACATATCCTGAATATATCAGTCAATCAAAAACGATAATCACACCAGTATAACTGTCTCGGTTATCAATTTATTTTATCCATACTATATAGATACCAAACTATACAGTATATCTCAAATAAAATAACGCGAAAAATTTATACTGAAAATCCGGGTATTACAATAAATACATTGGAGCGGAATCGAAGTTTATCTGTTTGGACTCACGGGAGTCCGAAACGAATCGAACTCGTCAGATTCCTTCTAGAAGGCCGCCTCATCACCTACTCCCTCACTTGGTCTTGGTCTTAACTTTGTAGGGTGGTAGACTTGTGACCAATCAAGGGGACAAATATCAAACCTTGGTGATATTGTCTAAAGTAGGAGATTTTGGGGGATTTGAATAAGGATATAATGAAGACTACTCATCCTCCTCCTTAACAATTCCATCCGCGAGAATTGAGATATATAGAGAGAGAATATCATTTTCTCAAGTCTTCATCTTTCCTTATCATTCTTCTTCATATTTCTTGGAGAAATATTGTGAGGATTAATTCAGAGATATAGATTAAGCACTTAGAGTTTTATAATCTTGAATATAAAGTTTCCATCACTTGATTATAGCCGTAACCTTAGAGGTTAATCGGGTGATAGTCATTCCGTTTGTTTCTCCGGGGCGTGGCAAGTAGAGGCGTTGTGTTTTCGACGTTGGATCATCCAAGGGCTTGGAGCGGATTGAATTCATAGAGATCAAGCAAAGCTTGGGGAATATCTCAAGGGAAGTATACCATTTAATCAATGGACTACGAGGGTATGTTTCTCATATCTCTTGTATTTCGTTTATATATTCGTATATACGTAGCTCGATCGATCCTCATAGGGATTCAGATCGAAATAATTTTCGTTTTACCGCTTCTGCTGGGCCTTCGTTTTAGGCACTGAATCCTAACAGTGGTATCAGAGCATAGGTCTTGCGATCGTATATACGATATTGGCATTTGTAATGCTCGATTAGATGGTGAATGATTTGGAATCATTTTAGTCATAATTGTTGGTATCTTATCGGATATTGCGCCGTTTGTGCGGAAGCGAAAATAAATTGCGGAAAATAAACGACACAGCGATTTATAGAGGTTCGTCCAAACGTGCCTACGTCCTCTCTCTCAAGATCTTTTTCTATAGGTTTAAGATCAAAACCTCTACGCCTCTCTTCAATTGATCGAGGTATTACTGTTACAAGCTCGTCTTCTATCGGTCCGAGTAAAACCATTTTTCCTTTTCTATTGGATAAGGAATCAGCCACTCTAGCTTTCTATCGGTACTAGATAAACCTCACTTAGATAGCGATTGTGATTCTAACAATGCCGGATCCTTGATCCTAATAACACCGAATCAAATCGTATCTTTTCTTTTTCTCGCTCGTGTATGATCTTGTGTATAACACTCAATCACTCTTAATTAAGCTCAAGAACAACAACTATAATGTTTACAATGATATAACACGTATGTATGCTTTGCTCAATGTTGTTGTGTGGAATAATACCAACTCCTTGGTATTTATAGCCTTCTTCCTCCTTACTAGCCGTTGCTTCCAGTTGACTAGCTAGCGTGCGCTAGCTCTTCCTTCTTAGCGTGCGCTATCGCAAAGTTTTGCTTTAGTGTGCATAATGTCTTTCATGTAGCGTGCGTTAGACTGTTCCCAGTTTCAGTCCAGTAGCTTCGTTTCTTCTTTAGCGTACATTATACCTTCTCCCTTACGTACGTAACCATCTTGTATTAGCGTGCGTTAATAGAACATTGTAGCGTGCGCTAATACATTATATCCATTGCATGACTTGTCAAAGTATCCGTTTGATATGCTGACTTTGACCTGCTTTTCCCAACGTTCTGATTGACTTGATTCAAACCGCTTAGCGTGCGCTATTCCTTCTTTGTAGCGTGCGCTAATGCTGACTTCATTGCATACGTTATTCTGTGTTTGAATTCCTTCACAACGGTAACAAGACTTCGATAGCGTGCGTTAATGATAACGTGTAGCGTGCGCTATCCCATCAGCTGACTTCATTTCAGCTTACTTCGAAACTTGGCTGGAATGCAGATTACTCTTCGTTAGCATGCGCTAACATATGATGACTTGTGTGCGCTAATTCAGTCCAGATTGCAACTTTTTGCGTCTTCGTCTGCATCGTCGTTTTGCTTCGCCTCGATGTTGTTTTGTTTGTTTACCAACTTTAATCATCAAAACACAAATTAAATAATGTGTGGAATAAATATTCCAACAATCTCCCCATTTTGGTGATTACAAAACAACATTTGAATTGAATAAAATCTGTAAAAAAAATAAAATATATGTATAAATATACGAATCAAAGTTTTTGACTTTGATCGTTTCGTTAGTTTCTCCAATCCTCTTTTCTTTTTGATATCTCCCTTGTTTTTCAACTCCCCCTTTTTGTATGCTCTCTCTTTTTTTTTTTCGACTTCTTCGATTTTTCTCATTTTTTATCAATTCATCTCCTTCTCATTTTTATCTCAATTCATCTCTTTCTCCCCCTTTTTGTCTTCATCAAAAAGTAAAAAATATAGAGTATATCGAGATATAAATATGCATAATACAAATGAATATGCATTAATAAGTAAAAATACTCCCCCTGAAAGTATTATCTCCCCTTCAAAAAAAATATTCCTTCTCCCCCTTTGCAAAATATCACTTGTTAAAATTTATTTTTGGGGATCCAACCTATAGTTGGTTTTTCTTTCGAATCGTGAACGATATTTGAAATGATTGTTCCTTTAGGAACCCAAATCTTTTTAATTTTTATCGTTTGTCTTGGGATTTTGCAATTTGAAATGTGATGCCTGATTTTTCAAACATTTTTCACATCGGGGTATTATGAAATTGACGGATTCATTTTTCGAACGTGGTTTGAATCCTAACCCCTCTTTATTCAAAGTAAATTTTTGTACACCAAGCATTTGTTCAAATTTCTCGTTTCCGCACGAGAATTTCTTTGTCAAAATTTTTAGTTCATCTTGAACTTTTAAAAGATCATTCTTTAAAGTATTCTCGTTTTCAATGCATTTCGAATGATCAATTTCGACAAATTTCCCTTTTTCAAGTATTTTGGAATTTTCAACTTCCAAAGTTTTATATTTAGACTTGATGGATTTAATTTCATTTAAAGCATTTTGATAATCCGTATGTAATAACTCGAATGCTTCAAAGAGTTCGTCGTAGGAGTTACTTACTTGGCTTTCGACGTCGCTATCGTCGAATGAACTCCGGGCCATGAGAGCGAGATTATTTTGGTCAAGAAAATCTTCATCGGGATCTTCGTCGCTCCATGTTGCGATTAAAACCTCCTTTTGCTTTACTCGACAGTTCTTGGCAAAGTGGCCTGGTTTACCACATAGTCGACAAGTGTTGTCGGGTTTCTTCGATTCGCCTGCTTGAATGTCTTTTTTTCTCCGGTTTAATAAGTGTTGGAACTTAATAATGTTCTTGTCATAATATGACAATTCTTCGTCGCTATTATCCACCGGAATTTCTTCTTTCTTTTTAGACATCTTATCCTTGAAGGCTATCGACCTCTCATTCAGTTTCGGTTTGGCATTCCGAGATTTTAGAACAATCTCATAGTTGATAAGAGAACCAACGAGAGCACTAAAATCAAGAGTATATAAATCTTTTGATTCGATTATTGCCGTAACCGTACTGTCCCATTCTCGAGGTAGTGATCGGAGAATTTTCTTTACTTTCTCACTACTCGAAAGTGGTTTTCCGAAACATGCTAATCCATTGGTGATGACCGAGAATCGGTCGAGCATAATCGAGATGGATTCATCGTCCTTCTTTTGGAATAATTCATAATCGTGAAGGAGCATGTTTATCTTCGTCTCTTTGACTTGAGGCGTACCTTCGTGTGTTACCTCAAGCATTTTCCAGATTTCTTTGGCACTATCAC
This sequence comes from Orobanche coerulescens, assembly GCA_033398695.1. Lineage (NCBI taxonomy): Eukaryota > Viridiplantae > Streptophyta > Magnoliopsida > Lamiales > Orobanchaceae > Orobanche > Orobanche coerulescens. The sequence goes on along the minus strand of CM065818.1, from coordinate 97,480,465 downwards.
ACGATGATATCCGGTTGTGTTCTTCTGGATTTAAGGCACAATAGAGAAGTTGAGTTGCCTTACAATTGAAATGGTCGTTTTTCCAATCGGAGTCCTCATATTCTTCAAAAGTTTTAAGCGTACCGTTGGAATTCTTGGACCAAGACAAATCACCTTCCAAAGTTCGATGTCGTAAGCTCGAATGAATATCGACATCTTCTTCTTCCAAGTCATGAAGTTCGCGCCATCAAAAAATGGTGGTCGGTTGAGAGCAAGGCCTTCGGCTGGAGAGATTTGAAACGCCATTTTGGATCTTCTCCTCAGATGTTAAGCCGCGTATTAGAGTACCTCTCCGATACCAATTGTTGGTATCTTATCAAATATTGCGCCGTTTGTGCGGAAGCGAAAATAAATTGCGGAAAATAAACGACATAGCGATTTATAGAGGTTCGGCCAAACGTGCCTACGTCCTCTCTTTCAAGATCTTTTTCTATAGTTTTAAGATCAAAACCTCTACGCCTCTCTTCAATCGGTCGAGGGATTACCGTTACAAGCTCGTCTTCTATCGGTCCGAGTAAAACCGTTTTTCCTTTTCTATTGGATAAGGAATCAGCCACTCTAGCTTTCTATCGGTACTAGATAAACCTCACTTAGATAGCGATTGTGATTCTAACAATGCCGGATCCTTGATCCTACTAACACCGAATCAAATCGTATCTTTTCTTTTTCTCGCTCGTGTATGATCTTGTGTATAACACTCAATCACTCTTAATTAAGCTCAAGAACAACAACTATAATGTTTACAATGATATAACACATATCTATGCTTTGCTCAATGTTGTTGTGTGGAATAATACCAACTCCTTGGTATTTATAGCCTTCTTCCTCCTTACTAGCCGTTGCTGCCAGTTGACTAGCTAGCGTGCGCTAGCTCTTCCTTCTTAGCATGCGCTATCGCACATTTTTGCTTTAGCGTGCGTAATGTCTTTCATGTAGCGTGCGTTAGACTGTTCCCAGTTTCAGTCCAGTAGCTTCGTTTCTTCTTTAGCGTACATTATACCTTCTCCCTTACGTACGTAACCATCTTGTATTAGCGTGCGTTAATAGAACATTGTAGCGTGCGCTAATACATTATATCCGTTGCATGACTTGTCAAAGTATCCGTTTGATGTGCTGACTTTGACCTGCTTTTCCCAATGTTCTGATTGACTTGATTCAAACCGCTTAGCGTGCGCTATTCCTTCTTTGTAGCGTGCGCTAATGCTGACTTCATTGTATACGTTATTCTGTGTTTGAATTCCTTCACAATGGTAACAAGACTTCGATAGCGTGCGTTAATGATAACATGTAGCGTGCGCTATCCCATCAGCTGACTTCACTTCAGCTTACTTCGAAACTTGGCTGGAATGCAGATTACTCCTCGTTAGCGTGCGCTAACATATGATGACTTGCGAGCGCTAATTCAGTCCAGATTGCAACTTTCACTACAAAAAAATAGTTTTTACCGACGCCAAACGCCGTTGGTAAAACAGAAAATGGCGTCGGTAAAAAAATTACCGACGCCATTACCGACGGCAATCCGCCGTTGGAAAAACGCTCGACGGTAATTTTTTACCGACGCCATTACCGACGTTGCCATTTACCGACGCCAAAAATGGCGTCGTTAAATTAAAAAAAGTCAGGTCAGGGCTCAGATGGGTCACGTCCAGGCGGGTTAGGTTCGGTCAGGTCCAGGTCTGGGCGGGTCGGGTTCGGGTCCGGGCGGGTCGGGTTCGGGCTCCATTCAATTTCAAATGATTGAGAAGGATTTTGGTTTATAAACCAGAAAAAACACTACTGTAATTGGCGTCGGTAATTGTGAATAAAAAAAGAAAAAAAATAAGTCTGCAAACCGATCGTCCGCAATGGCGTCGGTAAATCAATTAAATAACGGGCGTCGGTAATGGCGTCGGTAAATTATAAGTTTAACAACGGCGGTACTGGCGTCGGTAAATGGCGTCGGTAAAAACTGTTTTTTTTGTAGTGTTTTTGCGTCTTCGTCTGCATCGTCGTTTTGCTTCGCCTCGATGTTGTTTTGTTTGTTTAGCAACTTTAATTATCAAAACACAAATTAAATAATGTGTGGAATAAACATTCCAACAATAATCGTGGTATATGTTTTTCGTTCGTTATAGTTGTATTTTTCGCAAGTTTATGTCTAAATATAAATCTTCTATTTCTTGGAAATATGATTTATATTGATGATATGAATGTTGGAAAATATATATATTGGATATCCGGTCGAAAAACTAGCCCCGAATTGCTGTTGGACTGTCCGGGAGTGGTTCGGAAGCAGGGGGCCATGGCCCAGGGCTCGGGGGCCGCGGCCCAGGACTGTGCAGCCTGTGGATAGTTTCATCTTGTGGGCGCGGCCCGTGGCTGGGCGACCTCTGCAGCCCTATGGTGTTTTTCGGGCGCGGTTCAGCCCATTTCGGACCCGTTTCGGGCTTGTTTTCTTCGTGTATTCCTAAAATTGATTTCCACATTTTAAATTAGATTTAATATGATTAAAATGATCTATGGTATTTCATTTTATAAGGGAAATTGATTTATTAGAATACTTGTGATCGACCGAATTATTTGAACGTTTTTTCATATTACCGGTTGTGTGAATCGATTGGATCGATTCGAATTGTTGATTGGATCAATGTATCTCTACGCTTTCCGTTTACATAGTATTTATTGGATGAATGCTTTTGAATGGGGATGTGGTTCATGGACTTAGTTTTTGAATCGTTCGTTTTATTCGATTGGGTTGTAAAGGCCATTTTGAGCCTATTTATTTTACTTGAAATATTTGTATCTAGGATGCTATTTTCAATATAAAATTTATAAGTAATGATGAAGACCGGAGGAATATCCGTTTCGAGAAGATGAAGATTCAAGACGAAGACTTGTAATTTGATTACGGAGTTTTTGTTTTCTAGGAACGGTCCATGAACCATATGTTGGTAGCAACTAGGTTGTGAATGGTTTTTCCATATTGTATGAATGCCACAAACGCACTTAAATGATTAATGTCCAAAGTGCAACGTTAATCGTGAAAATTCTCCCACCACAAATTATTAAGTTTATAAGGTTTCAAGGTTTTCCTTCCCTCCATCGAGCTTTCGGGAAATTAAAATCCAAACCGGATGTGCTATGCTTTCGAGTTATCGGGATAGTCGTTCGGGGAGGACGGATAAATTACCGGGAGCGCATTGGATGCCTACGGTTGGAGCAAATTTTATCCCTAGAAACCTGATAGGTTGTCGGATAAGATTCAATTGTGAAACTGATTTGCGTCGATGGTATAAACTTAACTTGTCCACGAACCAAAGAAACCGTATAGGTTGAGGGGAGTGAACAAGGGGAAAAATAAGATCGAATCATCCATTAGATGGGTTGGTGTTGGACACCACTTTATGAAAATTAATAGACTAGAAACCTATCCGGTTGCCCTCTATTAAGATTTATAAATAACCTGATCACCACTATGTAGTAGAGCGATGATACTTCCGGAATTCACATGGGAGTGTGTTGTTCCGATAAAAATAGTGGGAGATGGGTAACAAGAATAGAAAAGACCTTAATTCTGTACTCTGAACATAATTGAACGAGTCACTAATTAATCTGTCGTACTTAATGCAGGCATAAATCTCAAAATGACAATGAATCCACTCGCAATTCTACTCAAGAAGAACACCCTGATTGGACCTAATTTTGTGGATTGGCTCTGCAATCTGATGATTGTCCTCAGTATAGAGGCACTGGGATACGTCTTGGAGACGGACATTCCGGCGCCTCCTATGCGGACCCGAGCCAATTAGGAAGAGATTGAAAATCACGAAAAGTGGGTTAAGGATGACGTGAAAGTCCGTGCTTATATGATGGCTTCCATGACTAATGAGCTTCAGAGAGCTCATGAGAAAATGATTTCTGCTAGGCAGATTCAGTAACGCCCTGGCTTTCTTAATTAAAAAGAACGTGACACAACTCATTTTTTTTCTTAAAAATTTTATATAAATTCGGAGTATTTGCGGAAACGTTTTAGTAAGTAAATATTCAATAAAAGTCGTTTATTCAAACATCAGTACAGTTTTACAAAAACATGGGAAATCAAATATTCGGACATAGTCCGTTGAAATTATATTCATTGAAGAACATCAAGTGTTTCGTAAAAATAATAACAATTACGGCGACAACATCTTTTATTATTTACAATTTCATCGTGTTGGGAGTATGTATTCATCTTCTGCTTGTCCCGTTCGTCGATTCCTTAGCATGAAAAACATAAACGACGAGGTGTGAGTACGCTAGCATACTCAGTGAGATTAAACCCTTATAAATCGTCAAAATCATGTTGTGTAATGCACATAAAACATTCTTATCTGTGTGAGACTCGTCTCGGCTTTCTTTCATTCTTTCGACCCCTTGCGGGTCGTCATGTTACACGACACAACGATGACCGTAACATATTAAAACAGTATAAGCTCACCTCATTTGCTGAAATCTTGAAATATCTTCCTTTGAATTTGACTCGGTTGTCCTTCTTTGATCCAGGATACGCTGCACCTAGCACTTGAAAATACTTTTTCATATTTCCGGCCATAAATTCTTGATGTAAAATCTGAAATCTCTTTGAGGACTTTTATCAAACACCTTTGAAAAACTGTTAGATTTGAGCTTCCTGTTTCATCGGGATTTTTGAAGCTTTTATAAATTTTGGAAGTGAAATAAGTTACGGGCGTCTTAAAGTAGAGGTTCACTGCTTCAAAATGGTATATCATTTGTTGGTAAATACGTAGTTATACATATATTTATAGGAGTCTAAAGTCACCTAAAAATCAACCTTACTCGGACAGTTGGAGGCCTTATCCGGACAGCTGGCCGAGAAGGTTCTGTCGGTCGTGACCGACCTTATCCGGACAGCTGGACAGCCTTATCCGGATAGTGGCCGAGAAGCTTCTGTCGGTCGTGACCGACCTTATCCGGACAGCTGGACAGCCTTATCCGGATAGTGGCCTCGAAGCTTCTGTCGGTCATGACCGACCTTATCCGGACAGCTGGACAGCCTTATCCGGATAGTGGCCTCGAAGCTTCTGTCGGCCGTGACCGGCAGTTGTCAGTCGGCGTGTCCGGCGGTGACCGGCAAATGTCCGTCAACTTGGCTCAGCCGGTTCAACCCCTTCCCGATGTCTAAATTCGATTTTCCGACCTGTTCCGGACTTGTCGGAGTTAAATCTTCGATATGATCGGAATGGATTTTCGATAATATTAAAATAATAATTTAATATTATTTTTGCAGTATAAGTGTTATGTAATGAAAATTTTATCGTATCAATTCGTAGAAAATTTTCGAAATTACTTTCATAAATTCTAAAATAATCCTAATAATTTATGTTGAAATCGTTTCCTCGAGTTTATGCTAGGAATGTATCGGTCCAATTATCGGACAACCTGTAAATATTAAAAAATCAAAATCCATGATCGTTAGCATTTAAATAAGTATTGGGGCGTTACAATCCTCCCCCCTTTAAAAAATTTCGTCCTCGAAATTGAGCTTCGTAAAGAACTTTGAAAATCTGTATCAAAGTTTGTATGAGTATTTTCATCAATAACTTTAAAAATATTGTGTCCGCAAAAATCACTTTGAAACCTTTCTTTGAAATCATATTTTGTCCCTTTCGGACAACATTTATCCTTTCACATATCCTTTCAAATCTTTTGCCGACACAATCATTCTATACTCATACCATAATTTTTAAGTTTTCATAAAAGAGTGAATACTTGAAAACATTACCTCAGAGTCGACGTTGGGCAGCAGCGATGAACCACATATTCTCCCGAAAATATAATCATGCCGTAATTATTCGTTATACTTTTAAAAATAAGAAAGTTTTGAAATATCTTGTTTTGTATAGTAATTTTTTTTAAACCTCCTTAACTGTATAGTCCCATACCCATATAGTCTTGGAATACCTCTCGTTCTGGTGAGAATTCGGTTCAGTCATGTCCCCCTCCGCCCAGTGTAACACCCCCAGAATCAAACAGGGAATATTATATTAGGATTCGGTGCCTAAAACGAAGGTCCAGCGGAAGCGGTAAAACGAAAATTAATTCGATCTGAATCCCTACGAGGATCGATCGAGCTACGTATATACGAATATATAAACGAAAAGCAAGAGTCGTAAGAAACTAACCCTCGAAGTCCGTTGATTAAATGGTAACCTTCTCTTGAGCTATTCCCCAAGCTTTAGTTTGATCTCTACGAGTCCAATCCGCTCCAAGCTCTTGAACGATCCAACGCCGAAAGCACCACGTCTCTACTTGCCACACGCCGGAAAAACGACCGGAATAACAACACTTGATTAACCTCTAAGGTTACAGCTAGAATCAAGTGATGAAGCTTTTATTACTACACTCTAAGTGTATAATATATCTCTCAATAATTTCTCTCAATTTTTCTCCAAGAAAAATGAAGAAGAAGTTGATGAACAAAGATGAAGAAGACTTGGAGAAGTCTGTTCTCTATCTCTCTACACTGTATTCACGTTGGAATTGGTCTTCACATGAGAAGTGAGATGTCTTCTTCATTTATTCAACTCTCCACATGAACCTCTCATGCATGTGGGAATCTAACCCCACCTCCACAATTATCATTCATTAAAGAATGAAGACATAAGTCCAAAAGGAAGGTGGGGGGGGGGGGGGCATGGAGAAACAGATGAGTTCGGTTCGTTTCGGACTCCCGAGAGTCCAAACAGATAAACTCCAATTCCGTCCCGATGTATTTGTATAGTTTAATTAATTTAATTTCATCATATCAAATACATTATAACATAATTAATTTCTCCAAGAAATAATTATATCCATGAATTAAATTAATCACCTAGTGATATATTTAATTCATTAGGCCATAAATCAATTTATCCAATAAATCAATTTGGACATCTAATGTCCCAAATTAGATATCCAATATCTAATATTCATAATGAGAGAAAGCTCGATTTATTCCGTCGTCAATCCTAATGCGCGACTCGGTAGGTCCGTCTCAGTCAGCAATGGGAGGAACCAAAGAGTAGTAGCACCACCTAGCCAGCCTGGTGGCCTACACTGTACCCCGACTGAGAACGAATGATTGGGATCATTCAAGAACCATTCTGTCGTGAATACCAGTATACGTATAAACCCTTATTTCAAATGTCCCGATCAAGTTATAGGGTCACGGTCAGTCAAAACCTATCTGTACTTGACGCTATGCATGCGTTAATGCAAATCGAGATCATCGAGCTGTCGTGTATCTAATACAACTAGGTCCAATGCTTTGGAAAAAGACTTATGATCTCATCTGCCAATAACCGCATAGGACATATAACCCGCTCACTAACGGGAGAAAGAATTCTATCTTGGTATTCAGTAGGACCTGCTACTAGCCCGTCAAGATGCACGTCGAGGTTGACCCCCGCCTTCCGGTTTACAGGGTCGAACTACTCTAATGAAAATCATGACATCAGAAGCACATCCCTACTAAATCCTCAAGTCGAAGGTTCACGAATACCTATCACAACCTTTCGATTCCGTCATTGACTGTCCCGGAGTGAAATCCGTGTGACGAATCGAGGGTGAGTCGGTTCGAGTATACTAATCCAATTAGCATACCTATAACGTGTGCTCCCACTAACCATTAGTGTTCGACAGGCACTCTCCATGTCAAAGAACACGTCATACAAGTCTTCGCATAAACTTAACGCCCAGTCAAGTTTCATCGACTTGCGAACGATTAAGTATTTGAGCTATAACCTTTCCAGTGCCGACCCCCTTATCCAATAAGGAGTGGAACGTTTTGCTCTCAAATACACGGACTAGTTTCTATATGTTTATTTACGAGTTAGGAATGCAGTAACTACCAGTAAATAAAGAAACATTCATTTGCCTTATATAAATGGTTTACATAATTACAAGTACAATGCCCTCACTCAACAACCTCTGAGTGGCATTCGAGGGCATACTCCTAACAATCTCCCACTTGCACTAAATGCCACACACTATGGTATCTAATACCCATGTTCTTCAGATGACGCTCCAAGCTAGTCTGAGAAAGTGGCTTGGTCAGTGGATCGGCGACGTTGTCGGCCGAGTCTACTCTATGCAGCACAATGTATCCCTTGCGAACAAATTCTCTTACGAGATGATACTTCCTCTCAATATGTTTGGTGATGTTGTGAAACCTCGGCTCCTTGGCCTGCGCTACAGCTCCGTCATTGTCGCAGTACAGCGGAATAGGCAGCTCAGCACATGGTATCATTTGAAGTTCTCCCAGAAACTTCTTAATCCAGAACCCTTCCTTGGAAGCCTCCGAGTGTAACACCCCCAAGATATTCGAGGTGTATTACAGCGCCGTGGACCCCTACGTGGGATCCACCAGGCTAACACAAGAAAACACCTCTCGATTAACTGTCTCGGTTAGCAAGGAAACAATTGTTAACAACAAGAACATAAAACAACACGTCCGGTACAACCGGCATAATAAACATCAACCGACAAATACAGTAACTCCAATGAAGACCAATCACAATCCGAAAGGAAAAGCCTAAGTACTCGCGAGTACAATCTATAAGTTTACAATTTGGAAAACATCCACATCAAAAGAGACAGTAGGAAATAACAAGACTCAATTGCACATGTCAACAACCTTGGCCGACATCCTCGTACCATCCAGTAGCAGCTCGCATTTGAACATAACTTGAAATCCATAACAAGAATTTCCTTGACAACGGGTCCCCAAAGGGGTTAGCAATTACGCTAGTACAAGTATTCAAGGCAAACCAATCGCTTACACATTTCATAGTACATGCACCAATATCAATTTCAAAATCCAAAACCAGACATGTCTTTTCCGGAAACAAACAGTCAAATAATCAATTTGCCTAGGACCAGGACGCCACCATGAATCCCACCCGAGGCCTCTAAGGACCCCTTCCGGGCTGGCTACTTTATAAAAACAAACCACGCACAGGCATCGCCTAGGACCAGGACGCCACCATGAATCCCACCCGAGGCCTCTAAGGACCATTCCGAGCTGGCTAGCGAAACAAAATCGTGAATCCAGAGTGAAGTCATAGATTCCCCCGAGGCCCCGTCGGACCCTCCCAGGGTGAGCAAAGCACACACAATATACATTACCATTTCACGTTAAGCATAAAGGTTTCCAAAAATACTTGCCTTGAATTATTGACAACGCAACGAATGGAAAGGAAAGTCACCGACGAACGCTAGGAACCAATGAAACCGAACCTAACGATTCGAAGAATACAATCACAACCATTTCTAAATGAATACGGAATTGGAATACACCCGAAAACCCGCCTACGATTCATGTATATTCGTATATAAACAACAACGAGGGCGGACGACAACCAAACCCTCTCGATTCCGTAAAAATCACGAAATATACCATGAATCCGTAGGGAAACTAAGAATACCACAAGATTAATCATATTCATCATGAATTAATCGATAAAACGGAACGAATCGGACAAAAACGCGAAAACCCCCAAATCTCCCCAAAAGTAGGGTTCTAAAGATCTAACCTTGATTCGCTGGATCGAATGATGTTATAGGATGATTGATTAACGATATAACCTCAAGAACTTCATGGATTTGTTGTCCAACAACATGGTTTCGTCTCCTCCAAAACCCCATCCGCGTACCGAAGAAAAAGGGAATGAAAAATGAATGAAAAAGTCGCTGGTCTGTCATATATATACTGGGCCGGAACTAGCGTGCGCCAGCCTTCCCGGACTAGCGTGCGCTATCGGCCAGTATCGGCCGAGCACTCTCGGACATGGCCCGCATGACCCGGTACCACCGACCAATTCTGCCGACCATGACTGTTCGCCCGACCCCCGCTAGCGTGCGCTACGGCCGGAAGCCTGCGCGCGCTATCCGACCTGTCCAGTAGCCTCTGGACTAACAAACTCACCCAGGTAACGTACGCTAGTCGGCCGGCAGCGTGCGCTACCTGCGATTAGCGTGCACTCGACCAAGCGATGGCGTGCGCTACTGCCGATCTGGCCGAGTCGAACCTCGTAACCCCACTTTGCCCGGACCGATGGCGTCGTTAGGCGGTAGATAGCGTCGCTACACTGCTGCCGTTAGCGCGCGCGACGCCCGGCCGTGGCGTGCGCTTCGCGCCGGTTCTGCCGCACTGTCCGGGGCCAGTGCCATAATCGTTCGTCGATCCCATAGCCGTCCGGCGATGCGAGCCACGGGGCTCGGCGACCGATTTCAAAGCGTGCGGGCGAACACGGCGAAAAGTTCGCGGACAACATCAACGGCCCGAAATGAAAACATAATACCATAATTAATCATACGCGACCAAGAAAGCAGTCGAGACAACAATTACAGAATACGGATACGTAACTTTCAAGAAATTACAAAATGGCCCAAAACGCCCGGAAATCACGATACGTGATCGAATAACCAAACCGAAGTTCACAACACGTCTAACAAAGTTAAACAGACTTGCGGGAAACTCGAAACAGCAGTTTCGGACGAGATTCGCAAGAATCGAACTAAAGTGCGGAAAAGTCGTTAAAAAGCACGGAACTCAACAAAACAACACCGAAACGAACTCGGATGACAAAAAGTGTAGAATTAATCATTCTCAGAATGACGAAACGGTCATGAGCGAGTCGTCAAAACGGACTCCGGCCAAAAAAAAGAAATTTGCCGAAAATCGAAAATTGCGGATATTACATTCTACCCTCCTTAAAAGAAGTTTCGTCCCGAAACTTAAAACAAGTACGGAGAAGCAATATCCCGTCAGGAAAACTCAACGAGATACACAAAAACCGAAAACTCGCGCCCGACGGCGAAACGCTGCAAGAAACGCAAAGAGACATATGGCGTGAAAATACGCTCCATGGCGACTAACACAACGCCACCGGTAGAGACATAATAAAATCAACGAGTGACAAGCGTCATCAAATAGACAATACAATCGAGTCGATTATCCGAACAATCTCAAAACTCAACGAACGAAAATCAATACGATTGACCAACCCAACGGTTCATCAACCAAAACGCGAGTCAACGCTGAACAAATACGGAATTCCACCGCCCAAGGGTTGGAAGATCGAAAACGAGACTAATTTCCCGAACTTAAGGGAATTACGAAGGAGCCTGAACGCTCAACAATCACGAAACGAGAACAAAAACCGAACAAACAAACGATTGAGACAACAAAAATCGAACAATCATGTCCGAAACACGTAGGATAATAAAATTCAAACAACAACTCCCAGGATGACTGGTGAGAGCGACAAGACGTGCATTCCCATAAGATCCACAGGAAAGGGAATAGCGATTGAAAAGCCACAACGACAGACGAGTTATTCCGAAACAATACCACCCTCGTTCGATCAACAAAAGCAAGGGATAGGGAAAGTTCAGAAATGTTAACTAGCATAAACGAGTCGATAGAGCCAAAAATACAGAAGTTCAAAATCCGATCCACTTCGAATAAAAGAACTATTAGAACCAAAAGATGTTACTTCCGAACAAGGTTCACAAAAGTCGAACCGAGTTCGGAAAAGTCACAGCGATAACCAGATCCACTCAAAACCAGATTACAGCTCGTTCGAACGATGAAACCAAGGTACATAACAAGTTCAGAAGGTATCAATGAACACGAGCGAATCGATAGACTGGAGAAAGAGAAAATATAGAAGTCAAAATAGTACGGGTATTACCTTTGACCTCGCCCCCGAAACTCACAACAACGGAACCAAGGTAACAATACAACAAGCAACCGACACAACGCAGAACAATCACCGATGCACACAATGATACTAACCCGGTCTCTAACAGCTCGCATATATGCGATAACGCATATACCGCTACGAGGAGAAAACATCCAATACCAATATCACACCCCTCACAGAGGCTACCACGACAACTGTGCGGCGAACGACTCAACGCTCACACCACCAATTCAACAACAAGTCGGGGGTTAACACCCTAACGAGAGTACGAACATCACACATATATTCCCGGACCACAAATAGGAATGATAGGTTTTGAAAACGAAAACCACATTTTGAAAATAATTTGCAAGCACCAGTTGATCTTGAGTATCATATATCAAAAAGTAGTACAAACATCGTCATCGAGACTTTAAAAAAAAATCATCTTGCGTTTGATAAAAAAAAAATGAAGACACCTTTCGTTAAATTAAAACTTTTCAGCTATATTCGACCTTCGGGTCTAAGCGAATGCATTTCTAAATCATTAGAAATATCTCAAAATATTTTGATCCTTAAAGTAAAATAATCTTGAAACATAGCGTGGCGCTAGTAGGCATCTTGAGAACACTGTGAGAAAATAATTCATTTTAAAAGTACGTCTCGAGGTTTATTTTCTAAGATACCCAAGGTTTTTCAGAAGTACAATAGGCCAAAATGCCCAAAATTCGCACGTATCAACATTCACTTAAACACATCATATCACACGCATCAAATCGCTCAAAATCGCGACAGTGATATACAATCCTTAGGATATGTTTTACAACATCGTTAAAACAACAATCGGTTTATCAAAACTGGATGGAAAACGATATCAAGAACAAAACTCCAAAAAGTCAACTCTAGGGATTCAAGAAAATACCTAGATTCGGCGAAGAACAATGGATTAGATGATGTTAAAAATCATCTAGGATACTCCAAAACACCTTTGGATGGAAGAAAAATCAGCCCAGATACGAACCCTAGTCGCTACGTCTCAAACTCATGTAGGAAGAAGAAGAAATGAAGAAAAATGCAACTTCTAGACTGGTGTCCAGTACTTATACTCGACACAATTAGCGTGCGCTAATCATTAAGGTTAGCGTGCGCTATCACGGCATCAAACAAAACTCCTGAACAAAATACATTGTTAGCGTGCGCTAACCCCAAGTGTTAGCGTGCGCTAACGAGAACTTCAGACCCAGTCCAGTAGCTCCTGGACTGCCCTGAACTACCAGGTAGCGTGCGCTATCCTCCCCTTAGCGTGCTACCAACGCACTCTCGCGCGCGCTAGCCGCAAGGCGTAGCGTGCGCTAACGACCCACAGAGACAACAACAGAACATATCAGAAAAATTACATGCCGTAAACCTTTCTCACACGGGTTTACCAGGCTAAGCACAATTTCCCACGTCATTTCGAAAATGCTAAAAAGACCAATGACGGTAATATTTTCCAAAACTCACAAACTCATTTGTCAAACCGTCATAAAATGTTCAAGGCCAAAATGCCAAAACTTGATTCAGGGAATCGGTTTTACGAAATAAAACTCAGTTTGCAAAATGCCGAAAGCCGTTTTGAAAGAACTCACGCAGCGGATAAAATGCGGTTCGAAAATACATCGTGAGCGATTTACACTCCTCGTATAAACCAAATACGAGAGTCTAATAAACACATATCGTGAAATCAAAATCCACAGAAGGATTCCATCATTCAACGACTAATCATACAAATAACTCGTGTCACACGAGGCACAACACAAGGAAGGGAGTTTTACATCCATAGGTCGCACGTAAGTGACGACCGCCCCTCGATACTAATCACGACCAATGATCTCAAACGACGCGTCGCGATGCGACTAAGTCAGACAAAATCCGACGAGACAGAATTCAACAAACACAACTTGACTCGACATCCTAGGTTTCCCCAGGCTAATCTGATTTTAAAATCGTATACTATAGTTATTCGAAAATAAAACCGATAAGTTAAAAATCGTTTTCAAGACCCTTTCAAACACGACAAGGGCTTAACAGCGGTATCATTTTATAAAATGTCCTAAACACTTTTATACACGACCTTTAAATACCGACACAAGGTTTTATTTGAAAATACAAGGCTAGCTCGCCCAAATTCATGTCACTTTTCAAAAACCCACAATACGATCAAGTCTAAGAAAATTTCAAGCATGCATGCCGCATGTATTATTATTAATAGAAATGCATTTGTTGTAAATAACAATAATTAGCCAAGTACTAACGATTTCCGAACACACTCATATACGGCATTCAAAAATCACCAGTTCAACAAGCGCAACTCGGAAATACTAATTCCAAGCATATGTCAAACTATCTCTTCAAGTTTAACAGCGTAACCAAAGATCACCGATTTGGACATATGTCGAAACCAGCTACGTGAGTTTCTCAACAAACTCTGCCATCAATACCTTCCCCAGAACATTTCAATGTTCAAAACTTCTACATCATACTGCACCCTTCGGTGTCCAAACTATCAGTACATTCGGCTCAACATACATTTAGTATATCGCAATTACCAAACACAGATTCCATCATACAACAAAAGACTAGAGGGTCAAGCCCTCTCACAGTATACCACGGAGCAAAACTCGGATCTTTCGATCACCAACGATCCCACAAACGCTACGAAGTTTAGCAATGGAAGACTCGCAAAACGACAAACGGTCAAGCCCAGGACGGCGCACATACTCCAGAGAGATAAAGGACTGCGCAATACTAGAATCAAAAGTACACGAACCCGATGGATCGAAAAACAACTCGACGATAAGTACGAGAGAGGCAATCACAATTCAAGAAGTGGAATTTCAATACGAGAAAACAAGAGAGTCGAGTAAGGAAAACTTACGAGCACTGGATGTACTGAGATGCCGGCAGCGGTGTGACAATGTGCAAAACAAAACACAACTAGACCCAAATAACCAACAAGCCTAGGTATCCATAAACCTAGATCTCCGATACCATTTTCTGTAACACCCCCAAGATATTCGAGGTGTATTACAGCGCCGTGGACCCCTAAGTGGGATCTACCAGGCTAACACAAGAAAACACCTCTCGACTAACCGTCTCGGTTAGCAAGGAAACAATTGTTAACAACAAGAACATAAAACAACACGTCCGGTACAACCGGCATAATAAACATCAACCGACAAATACAGTAACTCCAACGAAAACCAATCACAATCCGAAAGGAAAAGCCTAAGTACTCGCGAGTACAATCTATAAGTTTACAATTTGGAAAACATCCACATCAAAAGAGACAGTAGGAAATAACAAGACTCAATTGCACATGTCAACAACCTTGGCCGACATCCTCGTACCATCCCAGCGCCCGCTCGTCTGGCTGAACATAACCTGAAATCCATAACAAGAATTTCCCCGACAACGGGTCCCCAAAGGGGTTAGCAATTACGCTAGTACAAGTATTCAAGGCAAACCAATCGCTTACACATTTCATAGTACATGCACCAATATCAATTTCAAAATCCAAAACCAGACATGTCTTTTCCGGAAACAAACAGTCAAATAATCAATTTGCCCAGGACCAGGACGCCACCATGAATCCCACCCGAGGCATCTAAGGACCCCTTCCGAGCTGGCTACTTTATAAAAACAAACCACGCACAGGCATCGCCTAGGACCAGGACGCCACCATGAATCCCACCCGAGGCCTCTAAGGACCATTCCGAGCTGGCTAGCGAAACAAACTCGTGAATCCAGAGTGAAGTCATAGATTCCCCCGAGGCCCCATAGGACCCTCCCAGGGTGAGCAAAGCACACACAATATACATTACCATTTCACGTTAAGCATAAAGGTTTCCAAAAATACTTGCCTTGAATTATTGACGACGCAACGAACGGAAAGGAAAGTCACCGACGAATGCTAGGAACCAATGAAACCGAACCTAACGATTCGAAGAATACAATCACAACCATTTCTAAATGAATACGGAATTGGAATACACCCGAAAACCCGCCTACGATTCATGTATATTCGTATATAAACAACAACGAGGGCGGACCTCAACCAAACCCTCTCGATTCCGTAAAAATCACGAAATATACCATGAATCCGTAGGGAAACTAAGAATACCACAAGATTAATCATATTCATCATGAATTAATCGATAAAACGGAACGAATCGGACAAAAACGCGAAAACCCCCAAATCTCCCCAAAAGTAGGGTTCTAAAGATCTAACCTTGATTCGCTGGATCGAAGGATGTTATAGGATGATTGATCAACGATATAACCTCAAGAACTTCATGGATTTGTTGTCCAATAACATGGTTTCGTCACCTCCAAAACCCCAGCCGCGGACCGAAGAGAAAGGGAATGAAAAATGAATGAAAAAGTCGCTGGTTTGTCATATATATACTGGGCCGGAACTAGCGTGCGCTAGCCTTCCCGGACTAGCGTGCGCTATCGGCCAGTATCGGCCGAGCACTCTCGGACATGGCCCGCATGACCCGGCACCACCGACCACCCCGCGACCATGACCGCCCGCCCGACTCCCCGCTAGCGTGCGCTACGGCCAAGCTCGCGCGCTATCCGACTGTCCAAAGAGCCTCTGGACTAACAAACTCACCTGTAACGTCGCTAGTCGGCCGGCGTGTGCTACCCTGCCGGTTAGCGGCGCTACGACCGGCGATGGCGTGCGCTACTCGCCGATCCCGACCGAGTCCGAACCTCGTAACCCCACCGCCTGCACTCCGATAACGCGTCGTTAGGCGGTAGATGGCGTGCGCTACACTGCCGGTTAGCGCGCAGCCTTCCGGCCGTGGCGTGCGCTCGCCGGTTCTGCCGCACTGTCCGGCGGTGCCCGCAATCGTCCGGCGATCCGCAACCGTCCGGCGATGCGACCACTGTGGCTCGACGACCCGATTTCCGAAAACGTACGGAACGAACATGACGAAAAGTTCGCGGACAACATCAACGGCCCAAAATGAAAACATAATACCATAATTAATCATACGCGACCAAGAACGGGTCGAGACAACAATTACAGATATGGATACCCGTAACTTTCAAGAAATTACAAAATGGCCCAAAATGCCCGGAAATCACGATACGTGATCGAATAACCAAACCGAAGTTCACAACACGTCTAACAAAGTTAAACAGACTTGCGGGAAACTCGAAACAGCAGTTTCGGACGAGATTCGCAAGAATCGAACTCAAGTGCGGAAAAGTCGTTAAAAAGCACGGAACTCAACAAAACAACACCGAAACGAACTCGGATGACAAAAAGTGTAGAATTAATCATTCTCAGAATGACGAAACGGTCATGAGCGAGTCGTCAAAACGGACTCCTGCCGAAAAAAAGAAATTTACCGAAAATCGAAAATTGCGGATATTACACCGAGGCTGCTTGATACTCAGCCTGACAGGTGGAATCAGCAGTCGCGCTTTGCTTGGCACTACGCCAAGATACTGCTCCTCCATTAAGAGTAAATATGTAGCCAGAAGTGGACATCGAGTCGTCCTTCAGTCCTTGGAAGTCCGAATCAGTGAATCCCACCACATCCAATTCTCCACCGCCATACATAAGAACCATATCTCTAGTTCTTCTCAAGTACTTGAGAACGTTCTTTACAGCAGTCCAACGTTCCCTACCTGGGTTTGCCTGAAACCTACTCACCACGCTTACAGCATGCGCGATGTCAGGTCTTGTACACAACATAGCATACATAAGGCTACCCACGGCCGAAGCATATGGTATATTACTCATTTCCTTGCGTTGTCCCTCACTTTGAGGACACATCTTCAAGGTGATTTTTATTCCATGTTGCATCGGTAGGAACCCTCTTTTAGAATCATCCATCTTAAATCGCTTTAAGATCTTATCTATATAGAGGGCTTGGGAAAGGCCTATTGTTCTCTTCGCTCTATGCCGGTAGAGCCGAATACCAAGAATATAGGTTGCTTCTCCCAAGTCTTTCATGGAGAAATTACTCGAAAGCTAAGCATTCACAGAACTGAGCATTCCCACATCATTTCCTATTAGTAAAATGTCATCTACATATAGTACTAAGAATGCGATCTTGCTCCCACTAACCGTCTTGTATACACAAGGTTCCTCTTCATTTTGCACGAAATCAAACTCTTTGATTGCCTCGTCAAAACGAAGGTTCCAACTACGCGATGCTTGCTTCAGTCCATAAATGGAACGCTGAAGCTTGCACACTTTCTGAATATCGACTTCGGACACAAAGCCTTTAGGCTGCTCCATATAGATTTCCTCCTCGAGGAATCCATTAAGGAAAGACGTCTTTACGTCCATTTGCCATATCTCATAATCGTGGTAGGCAGCTATAGCAAGCATCATGCGAATGGACTTGATCATGGCTATGGGCGAGAAGGTATCGTGGTAATCGATCCCTTCCTTCTGGTTATAACCCTTTGCCACAAGCCTGGCCTTATAGGTGTCAACCTTGCCATCACCATCATTCTTTCTCTTGTAGATCCACTTGTTCCCAATATGCACTATGCACTTGGGGCGGTCTACTAGAGTCCAGACCTGATTGACATGCATCGAGTCTATCAGCTTCCATAGCTTCACGCCATTTCGCGGAGTCTACATCCACCATCGCTTGGTCATAGGTCGTCGGGTCGGTTTCTTGGCTATCACATGGAACCTCATGGAGACCCAGCTCCTCCACGTGCACAAGCCCATACCTCTTAGGTAAATGAGACACCCTACTAGACCTACGAGGTGGTTGTACTTGTGTTTCAGAAGGTTCGGTTCCAGTTTGTTGCACAGGTGTCTCCTGAGGAGTTTCATTATATTCTTCTAAAGAAATACTTCTACCTGCTCCGCCTTCCTGAATGAACTCATCTTACAGGAAGTGTGCTTGTAAAGCAACAACGATCCTTTGATCTTCGGGCATGTAGAATAGATATCCTGTAATATCCGGATTTATTACTGTGTATTTTACCTGTATTGGAACCCTGTATTATTCGGATTTGTGGTTTTGATTATTGGAGTATGATATTTCTTGCATTGGCATCCTTGTAGTTAAGTATAACATCATGCAAATTTTCTCATGCAAACTCGTGATAGCGCACGCTAAGAATGTAGCTTAATGCGCGCTATCGGCTATTACTAGCGCACGCTACGTATGTAGGAGTTGTGTGTGCTAGACACTGAATTATTGAGGTAGGTGGCTAGCACATGCGCCAGCCGGGACATAGGTCCGGGTAAGATTCCCGCGGACGAACCTGGACAATTTTGGAGTCAACTCTTATTAGCGCGCGCTAAGGAAAGCTTAGTAGCGTGCGCTAATCAGTTAAAATGCAGAATATTATAAATGGGACAACAACCCGTTTTGGCTTACATTTCATTCGTCCATTCTTCATTCTTGAGAGGCCAGAGAGCTTTAATCATCCCTCTAACACACTTAAAACATATATTTGTGATGCTTGGATATTGGTTATCACTTGTGAGTGATCATTGAAGAGAAGTAACACCTTGGAGTGGCACATAACCAACCGGAGTCAGATTCTACCTTGTGGTTCAGTGATTTCGGCATATTAAGGTATGTTCAACCTATCACCAGCCTTAGATTTGGATTCCAAGTGATTAGGTGATCATGCTAACGTGATATTGAATTTCATTGATGAATTATTCAACAAACATCATGTTTTAAGATTTGAAATGTCTATGCTTATGATATTATCATTGGAACCTCGTAGTTGGAATCCTAGTACTTCAAGTGATAAGAGAACATTCTGAAGTTATTATCCGTATGATTTATGTTATCTTAGTGATCATAAATTGGAGGTGGTATTACTTTCGGTTATAAGGACTTAAGGGAAGATTCGTCTAAGGATATATTCTTTTATATAAGTTGGAATTGTTAGTTCACCTCCAGATGAAGTCTGAATATGTATAATGATAGTAGAATCTAATACATCAACCGGGGATCACCAACTTCACATGAGAATTGTAATCAAGACGGATTATAGTTTTATGATGATTATACGTATACCTGCACCTTGAAGTTGTTAGTATCCATGAGATCATCCATAAAGGTTATGATCATATCATGAAGCCGAATAACAAACATTAATGACTGAGGGATTCACTTACTTCATCACCATTTGTATAATTTGCTGCCCTCCAGTGATCTGCCATGCACTCATAGCGTGCGCTAAGATACGAGAATTAACGCGCGCTATCGAGTATGATTAGCGTACGCAACGATTGGGATTTAGCGTGCGTTAAGTCATCAGCTGAGTCAGTCGGCTGATCAGTGAGGCACTGACCACGCCTGGTTAGCGTACGCTAGGCTGTGTGTACTGCGTGCGCTAACGAGTAGCATTAACGTATGCTACATAGGATTCGTAGCGTGCGTTAAGCTATCCAAGCAGATTGCATATTAAGGACTTTCTACCGAAATTTTTGAATTGTTAGACGTTCATTCGACATGAAATGAATTCTATGCTATTTCTTTTGTTAAGGTTCGAGCTTAACATGTGATTGATCGAAGGGGACGACCTTCGAGTATTTTGATATTCGTGGAAGTTTATTCTTGTCAACGAACCGAGGCAAGTACTCTAATTATAATTGTTTATATTATGACAATTATGATGTGATTGTATCGTGTAAATATGTTGTGATTATATGTCCGCCATGCGTTGATCCGATGGGAATCGTCATGGGAATCTATAGCTGTGCGCGCTGGATCATCGTACAGGTAGTTCCACCATGTGTTGGTCCGACGGGATCATCATGGGAATCTATAGCTGTGTGCGCTGGATCGTTGGAATACCATTAGTATGTTGAAACTGTTATGATATGATATGTGTTGTGAATATTTCTCGTTGGAGAAACTTGTTAAGATATAATTGTTGATTATATCACTGTTGTATAATTATTGTGCTTGTACTAGCATCGTTGTGCTAACCCCTTCGGGGGTGAACATTTGTGTATGTTCAGGATCCAGGAGAGCGGGGAAACAACCACTGGAGATGCATGACGACGAGGGTGCAGAGTGATGTTCCGGCCGGGTTTACTGTCTGTTGTTTGTTGGTTATTTCAATAAGTACTCGAGTACGTCGTCGATTTATAATGTTTGGATTTTAGTGATGTAATAATAACTCTTCATGGGATATTTGTAATTTCGGTTTTGAACAAGTCGGTTGAATTTTATTTCAGAAATTTCATAAATTGGTATCCGTTATTGTCATTTCCTTTATTCAGCCTTGTAAATTCTTATGTAAAGGATTTATGGTGCTGTAATATTCCTGAATATATCGGGGGTGTTACAGAATATGGTATCGGAGCTAAGATTATGGATATCTTGGCCATTGGGTTAAAATAGGGGTCATTTACGTCTTTTGAGGTAACCGGCCGTGAATGACATCACTGTACTGCCTACGTCTTCATGCGAACAGTGGTTGTAAGTTCCTAAACTCTATCTCGTCCTTTACATAATGTACTTTTTATACTTGAACATTAGAACAATGTTGTTTCCTGTATATTAAGTACCTGTGCTTACAGTATGTTGAGAGGCGGACGTGGACGTGGTCGCGGTCGTGGACGCGGACGAAGGAATGCTGAAAGGGAGGTGTCGCCTTCTAATCAGGCTAGTCATAGCTCAGGCGAGCCGCAACAATCCATCAATAACGAACCAGAACCTGCTGTACCAGAAATCCTTCGCCAAGTGGTGAATCAGATGACTCAGTTCGCTCATGTCGTGGACCGAATGCAGATGGCGGTGGGACTTCAGTAGGGAGATGGATGAAAGGATCCCAGAAATGGGAAATCGAGGTGACCGATGGTTGCAAGAGGTAGCGAAAATGCAACCGCCCAAATTTGACGGCTTTTCCGAGACTCCCACTTGGGATCATTGGTTGAAGGAATTGGAGAAACTTTTTGCTGGAATTAATTGCCCAGACGACAGAAGAGCTCCTATTGCCCAGAAATTTCTGATTGGGGAGGCATCCGAGTGGTGGGAAGCCATCCGACCTGCAGATCATGATGCTGATTGGACAGAATTTAAAATGATGATGGAAGCACAGTACTGCCCTCGTCCTGTGAGGGAAGCCAAAATTCGGGAGTTTTTCTCCGCTCAACCATCAGACGAACCCGTATCCCAGACGATTAAGACGTTTAATCAGCAGTTAGCATTTGTTCGACATCTGGTCAGAACAGATGCGGAGATGATGATTCATTTTGAAATGAGAATGAAACCAGAAATCCAGAGGTACATGTCCGGTTTTGAATGTACCACTCTCCGCCAATACCAGGATAAGGCGTTGGCATATGAAATAAAAGAAGCGGCAATGGAGAAGTTTATGGAGTCGAAGAAACAAAAAGTCTCTGGTACGTTTACAGAGCACAAGAACAGTGGGCCCCGCAAGGCCCAGTCTTCTTTTTCTTGCAAGAAACCTCCGCAACCTTCTATGAGAGGAAAGAATTACGGAACAATGTCAGCCACGACGGATACAGCTAGGAAGTGCTTTAATTGTGGTCGCCCAGGCCACCTTTGGCGTGATTGTTTGCGCACCCCAGTTACATGTTTTGACTGCGGATAGGAAGGGCACCGTGCGACGTTTTGCAAGGACGCCACCAAATACAATGGAACCCGTTCATCGCAGCCAATTCAGAAGGAAGCTAGTATCCAACAGATGCAGCAAAGTGTTCAGATGCCTCAAAATTTTGGCCACGGACGAGGCAGAGGACAATGGGACCGAAAAGGGACTTCGAGTGCCGGATCTGTTCCCCCACATCTGTATGAGATGAGGAGGACATAGGATCAGGATATCATTGCCGCATCGTGCAATCGGCCCAGATCCTTTCCCGCGATTAGCGTTTTATTCGATACAGGAGCTACGCATTCTTTTATATCTTTGTCTTGTGTAAATCGTTTGAATATTTCTGGTTTTCATACTTGTGAACCTTATGTTGTTGGTTTACCGAGTGGAGAGAGGATTGTTGGGAATTTAGAGACTAGACATTTTCCTGTATTATTTGGGGGTAGGGAGTGGCTCTCAAATCTAATTGTGATATAAATGCGAGGAGATGACCTAATACTCGGAGACGATTGGCTTAATCGATATGGAGCAATTGTAAATTACCGAAGGAGGAATATTTCGCTGATCGCTGATGATGGCTCCGAAGTACTGTTTGAAGTATGGAAACCAGGAAGCTCAGAAAAGTTAATCAAAGCAATGAAAGCTGTCAAATTGTTGAAACAGGGCTATACAGGATATTGGTGCTATGCAATGTAGAAAGAAGACGAAATTATGAAACTTTCATCCATTCCTGTTGTGAATGAATTTCCAGATGTATTTCCTGACGAATTACCTGGACTACCTCCTCGACGGGATGTAGAATTCACTATTGAGCTGGAACCCGGAGCTACACCAATTTCTAAGGCGCCGTATCATATGGCTCCTACTGAAATGTATGAACAGAAAAAGCAGCTGGAGGAGTTACTGGACAAAGGCTATATTCAGCCAAGCGTTTCACCCTGGGGAGCGCCAGTCCTTTTTGTCCGAAAGAAGGATGGATCGCTTAGACTGTGTATCGACCGTCGAGAGCTGAACAAGATGACGATTAAGAACAAGTATCCGTTGCCACGGATTGATGATCTGTTTGACCAGTTGCAAGGAGCAACAGTATTTTCTAAAATCCATCTGAGATCAGGATACCATCAGCTGAGGATTAAGGAATCTGATGTTCCAAAGTCAGCATTCAGAACTCGCTACGGACATTATGAGTTTGTAGTGATGCCATTTGGTCTCACTAATGCACCTGTTGTATTCATACAGTTGATGAACCGAGTGTTCATCGAATATTTGGATAAATTTTTGATCGTGTTCATTGATGACATTCTGGTGTATTCTAAGAACCCGAAAGAGCATGCACAGCATTTGCGGATTGTATTAGAACTTTTGAGAAGCGAGCAACTGTACGCCAAACTCTCTAAGTGTGAATTATGGCTAAAGGAAGTAATGTTCCTCGGTCATGTGGTATCAGCGGAAGGAGTCCGAGTAGATCCGCAGAAAATCGAAGCAATTATGGATTGGGAACCTCCAAAGAACGTGAAAGAAGTCCGAAGTTTCTTAGGACTTGCTGGGTATTATCGTCGGTTCGTGGAAGGGTTTTCCAAAATCTCCCGCCCACTTACTCGACTCCTGCAGAAAACTCAAAAGTTTGAGTGGAACGAGTCGTGCCAGACTAGTTTTGACGAATTAAAGAAGAGATTGACGACGGCACCGATTCTATCACTTCCACAGGGGACTGGAGGATTCATAGTTTACAGTGATGCTTCGAACCAAGGACTCGGATGCGTATTAATGCAGAATGAAAATGTGATCGCTTATGCTTCACGACAGCTGAAACCTTATGAAGTGAATTACCCAACACATGATTTGGAGCTAGCAGCAGCAGTTTTTGCTTTGAAGATCTGGAGGCATTATCTGTACGGAACTCACTGTCAGATCATTACGGATCACAAGAGTCTCAAATACATCTTCAGTCAGAAGGAATTAATCATGCGGCAAAGAAGATGGTTAGAGCTGATCAAGGACTATGACTTGGAGATTTTGTATCACCCAGGCAAAGCGAATGTAGTGGCCGATGCACTCAGTCGCAAGCCTGTTTCTATTCAGATGCTGGAGACTCTGACCTCCCAACTTAGCCTTCAACGAGAGATGATTCGAGAAGGAATTGAAGTGTGGTTACAAAGAGTCCAAGGACAACTGTGCGTGATGGAGATAACTTCATCATTAATCGAAGAAATCAAATCTAGACAGGTAGATGATCCTATGATGATTCGGTTACGTGACGAAGTGATCAAGGGGAAGGCCCCCGGATTCGTAATCCATGATGATGGAGTTTTGAGATTTCAGAACCGACTCTGCGTTCCCGATATCAATGTTCTGAAACAGACGATTATGAAGGAAGCTCACAGTTCGCCCTATTCTATCCCCCCGAGCACCAGTAAAATGTATAAGGACTTGACGCAGAATTTCTGGTGGGGCAACATGAAGAAAGATGTAGCAAACTATGTTTCGAAATTCTTGACTTTTCAGCAGGTTAAGATCGAGCATCAACGGCCTGCCGGAATGTTGAAGCCGCTTTCAATCCCTGAATGGAAGTGGGAGGACATATCGATGGACTTTATCACGAGTATGCTGAGAACCAAGACAGGAATGAACATGATTTGGGTGATAGTTGATCGTTTAACCAAATTGGCTCATTTTCTAAGCATTAAGGACACGTGGGAACCAGAGAGGTTGGCATGAGTATTTATATCGGAGATAGTTCGATTGCATGGTACGCCGAAGACCATCATTTCTGATCGAGACGGCCGTTTTGTGTCTCGCTTTTGGAAAGCAGTTCATAAGGCCTTGGGGACCGAATTAAACTTCAGTATAGCTTATCACCCGCAGACTGACGGACAATCCGAGAGGACCATTCAAACGGTGGAGGATATGCTGAGGGCTTGTGCCTTAGATTGGTCAAATGATTGGGAAATTCACCTACCATTGATTGAATTTACCTACAACAATAGTTGGCATGCTTCCATTAAGATGGCATCATTCGAGGCATTATATGGGAGGAGATGCAGATCGCCCCTATGCTGGGACGATTCATCAGACTTGATCGGAACAGAACCAGAGTTGATCGTGCAGACTCGAGAGAAGATAGCCTTGATTCGTGAAAGGCTGTTGACCACCCAAAGTCGCCAGAAATCTTACGCAGACGTACGTCGTCGCCCATTGGAGTTCAGTACTGGAGACCACGTACTTTTGAAGGTTTCTCCTACTCGGAGAATCTTTCATTTCGGAAGGAAAGGAAAGCTAAGTCCGAGATATATCGGACCATTTGAGATCCTTGAGAGAGTTGGAGAGTTAGCATACAGATTGGCATTGCCGCCGTCATTATGCCATGTTCATAATGTGTTCCACGTATCCCAGTTACAGAGGTATATACCAGATCCTAATCATGTCATTGATTTCGGCGAGATCGAAGTCGCTCAAGATGGGATGTTTGAAGAAAGACCGGTCAAGATACTCGAGAGTCGAGTTAAGCAGTTGAGAAACAAACCCATCGTTTTGGTCAACGTTCAATGGTCACGCCATGGAGTGGAAGAAGCCACATGGGAAATGGAAGATGGCATGAAGTCCAGATATCCCGAATTATTTTCGTCTTGAGTTTCGGGACGGAACTCCTTTTTAGTAGGAGAGTATGTAATATCCGGATTTATTACTGTGTATTTTACCTGTATTCGAACCCTGTATTATTCGGATTTGTGGTTTTGATTATTGGAGTATGATATTTCTTGCATTGGCATCCTTGTAGTTAAGTATAACATCATGCAAATTTTCTCATGCAAACTCGTGATAGCGCACGCTAAGAATGTAGCTTAACACGCGCTATCGGCTATTACTAGCGCACGCTACATATGTAGGAGTTGCGTGCGCTAAACACTGAATTATTGAGGTAGGTGGATAGCACATGCGCCAGCCGGGACATGGATCCAGGTAAGATTCCCGCGGACGAACCTGGACAATTTTGGAGTCAACTCTTATTAGCGCACGCTAAGGAAAGCTTAGTAGCGTGCGCTAATCAGTTAAAATGCAGAATATTATAAATGGGACAACAACCCGTTTTGGCTTACATTTCATTCGTCCATTCTTCATTCTTGAGAGGCCAGAGAGCTTTAATCATCCCTCTAACACACTTAGAACATATATTTGTGATCCTTGGATATTGGTTATCACTTGTGAGTGATCATTGAAGAGAAGTAACACCTTGGAGTGGCACATAACCAACCGGAGTCGGATTCTACCTTGTGGTTCAGTGATTTCGGCATATTAAGGTATGTTCAACCTATCACCAGCCTTGGATTTGGATTCCAAGGTATTAGGTGATCATGCTAACGTGATATTGAATTTCATTGATGAATTATTCAACAAACATCATGTTTTAAGATTTGAAATGTCTATGCTTATGATATTATCATTGGAACCTCGTAGTTGGAATCCTAGTACTTCAAGTGATAAGAGAACATTCTGAAGTTATTATCCGTATGATTTATGTTATCTTAGTGATCATAAATTGGAGGTGGTATTACTTTCGGTTATAAGGACTTAAGGGAAGAATCGTCTAAGGATATATTCTTTTATATATAAGTTGGAATTGTTAGTTCACCTCCAGATGAAGTCTGAATATGTATAATGATAGTAGAATCTAATACATCAACCGGGGATCACCAACTTCGCATGAGAATTGTAATCAAGACGGATTATAGTGTTATGATGATTATACATATACTTGCACCTCGAAGTTGTTAGTATCCATGAGATCATCCATAAAGGTTATGATCATATCATGAAGCCGAATAACAAACATTAATGACTGAGGGATTCACTTACTTCATCACCATTTGTATAATTTGCTGCCCTCCAGTGATCTGCCATGCACTCTTAGCGTGCGCTAAGATACAAGAATTAATGCGCGCTATCGAGTACGATTAGCGTACGCAACGATTGGGACTTAGCGTGCGTTAAGTCATCAGCTGAGTCAGTCGGCTGATCAGTGAGGCACTGACCACGCCTGGTTAGCGTATGCTAGGCTGTGTGTACTGCGTGCGCTAACGAGTAGCATTAACGTACGCTACATAGGATTCGTAGCGTGCGTTAAGCTATCTAGGCAGATTGCATATTAAGGACTTTCTACCGAAATTGTTGAATTGTTAGACGTTCATTCGACATGAAATGAATTCTATGCTATTTCTTTTGTTAAGGTTCAAGCTTAACACGTGATTGATCGAAGGGGACGACCTTCGAGTATTTTGATATTCGTGGAAGTTTATTCTTGTCAACGAACCGAGGCAAGTACTCTAATTAGAATTGTTTATATTATGACAATTATGATGTGATTGTATCGTGTAAATATGTTGTGATTATATGTCCTCCATGCGTTGATCCGACGGGAATCATCATGGGAATCTATAGCTGTGTGCGCTGGATCGTCGGACAGGTAGTTCCACCATGTGTTGGTCCGACGGGATCATCATGGGAATCTATAGCTGTGTGCGCTGGATCGTTGGAATACCATTAGTATGTTGAAACTGTTATGATATGATATGTGTTGTGAATATTTCTCGTTGGAGAAACTTGTTAAGATATAATTGTTGATTATATCACTGTTGTATGATTATTGTGCTTGTACTAGAATCGTTGTGCTAACCCCTTCGGGGGTGAACATTTGTGTATGTTCAGGATCCAGGAGAGCGGGGAAACAACCACGGGAGATGCATGACGACGAGAGTGCAGAGTGATGTTCCGGCTGGGTTTACTGTCTGTTGTTTGTTGGTTATTTCAATAAGTTCTCGAGTACGTCGTCGATTTATAATGTTTGGATTTTAGTGATGAAATAATAACTCTTCATGCGATATTTGTAATTTCGGTTTTGAACAAGTCGGTTGAATTTTATTTCAGAAATTTCATAAATTGGTATCCGTTATTGTCATTTCCTTTATTCAGCCTTGTAAATTCTTATGTAAAGGATTTACGGCGCTGTAATATTCCTGAATATATCGTGGGTGTTACATATCCCATCGTCCTAGACGGGAATCCAATGAAACATCCCTTCGCAGACCTAGATTCCAACTTTTCCACCTTAGTCTTCTTGACATAGGCGGGACTCGTCAAACTCCGTACTCATATACTCGCCACCTCAGTCCGACCGAAGTACTTTCATATGATTACCAGTTTGTTTCTCGACTAGGGCCTTGAATTCCTGGAATTTCTCAAAGGCCTCGGATTTATGTTTCATTAAGTATACATAACCATACCTAGTATGATCATCTGTAATGGTAATGAAATATTGATATCCGTCACGTGCTGCTTCCAAAGCACCACAAACGTCAGTATGGATTAATCCCAGTTTATCAGCGGCTCTTTCAAAAGTCCCTGTGAAGGGGGACTTAGTCATTTTGCCTTTAAGGCAAGATTCACAAGTAGGAAATGGATCCGATCCCAATGGACCCATAAGTCCATCTTTTTCCATCTTGTAAACCTTGGTCTGACCAACATGACCAAGTCTTAGATGCCATTTCAAACCTTGATTGGTTTCATCCCTACCACGTTTTCTAGTCATAGTATTCACAACTACTTTGTTGTTGAGATTTAGATGATACAATCCATTTAACAATGTAGCAGTACCCACTAGTTTATTTCTAAAATAAATTTTGCAGGAACCATCACCAATGAAAAATGAAAAACCTTTTCGGTCCATGACCGGAATGGATACAATGTTTTTGTGCCCCTTGGGCAAAACAAGTACATCTTCTAAAGTCAAAACAAAGCCGGATTCTAAACCCAAAAGAAGTGATCCTATGTCGGTCGCCTCGACACTATGCTCGCTTCCGACTGTGATCACAACTTCTCCAGCTCCAAGCTTCCTACTCTGTTCCAGATCCTGATTCACGGTACAAATATCAGAACTAGCACCACAATCCAGTATCTAGGAAGTAGAAAATACAGTAGCAGAACAATTTGTTTCCAAAACTAAAAGTTCTGTACCTGAAGTGCCATGAAGAATCGGACAGTCTCTAGCCCAGTGGCCCAGCTCACCGCACTTGAGACAAGCATCCTTCTTCTTCTTGTTCTTTGGAACCATCGGGGCCTTGCCCTTACCCTTAAGGTCCTTAGCTTGTGGTCCATTCCGCTTCTTGGTCTTTTTCTTCTTATTCTTAGACCTCCGAGGTCCAGAAGAAATCACAAGAGCAGACTCCTTCATTCGCGGAGTCTTCATCTGAGACTGAGCGGTCACAAGTTTGTTCATTAGCCCAGCTAAATTACATGCAATCTCATTGCAGTTGAAGTTCATAACTGTAATATCCGAATTTATTACGGTGTATTTCATCTGTATTCAAACCCTGTATTATTCGGATTTTGTGGTTTTGATTATTGAAGTATGATATTTCTTGTATTGATATCTTTGTACATAAGTATAACAACATGCAAAATTTCTCATGCAAACTCGTGATAGCGCACGCTAAGAATGTAGCTTAACGCGCGCTATCGGGCTACTACTAGCGCACGCTATGCATGTAGGAGTTGCGTGCGCTAAGAACTCAATTATTGAGCGGGACGGCTAGCACATGCGCCAGCCGGGACATGGGTCCGGATAAGAGTCCCGCGGATGAACCTGGACAGTTCTGAAGTCAACTCTTATTAGCGCACGCTAAGGAAGCTTAGTAGCGTGCGCTAACTTGTTAAAATGCAGAATATTATAAATGGGACAACAACCCGTTTTGGCTTATATTTCATTCGTCCATTCTTCATTCTTGAGAGGCCAGAGAGCTGTAATAATCCCTCTACACACTTACAACACATCTTGTTGGTCTTTGTATATTGGTTATCACTTGGGAGTAATCATTGAAGTGGAATAGCACCTTGGAGTGGCAAACAACCAACCGGAGTCGGATTCTACCTTACGGTTCAGTGATTTTCATCATATTAAGGTATGCTCAACCTATCTCTAGACTTAGAGTTGGACTCTAAAGAATTGGATGATCATACTAACGAGATATTGATTTTCATAAATGAATTATCCAAAGTACATCATGTTTGGAATATTGAGATGAATAAGCCTTAAGTACCTTGATTATGATCATCATGATTCGAATCTTATTTCATTAGACAAGTAAAGGAAGCTTCTATCATTGGTAATCCGAATCTAGTAGATGACTTCATAACAATCATGGACTCGACTTTAACATCATTATTATTAGATGAATCTAAGGGATTGATCATGGAAGGATTTATCTGGTATAGATGGAATGTTAAACAAATACAGCATGATAATTTCGATGGATATAAGGTGTTGATATCAACCGTTAAGCCTTTCGAATCGTCATATGAAGAATTGTAGTCGAAATGGAATATGGTTTTAATGGTATGCATATCCTTGAATCCGAAGTTCTTGTTATCCGTAAGATCATTCATAATCGTATGTAAATGATATTCATGGAGGTAACATGTTATCACGGAAGATTTCATTGTTTTGATCATGATGAGAACAGTTTACTGCCCAGCAGTAAACTGCCATGCACAGATAGCGCACGCTAAGCTATATAGATTAACGTGCGCTATCGAGCACGAGTTAGCGTATGCTACGTTTGGTACGTAACGTACGCTAGACCATCAGACGAGTCAGTCGACTGATCAGTGAAGTACTGACCATGCATAGTTAGCGTACGCTAGGCTTTGCTGTTTGCGTGCGCTATCGAGCAGACTTAACGCACGCTACACAGAGTACTTAGCGTGCGCTAAGCAATTCAGGCAGATTACATTTTATGAACTTTTGGCCGTAAATCGAATTGTTAAACATTCGTACGACGTGAGATAAATCCTATATCATTTCTTTTGTTAAGGTTTGATCTCGTTACGTGATTGATTGAGGAGGACGACCTTCGAGTGTTCATTTTCGTGGAAGTGTTGTTCTTGTCTTCAAATCGAGGCAAGTACTTTATTTGTTTTATGTATTGATGTTATACATATTGTCGTGCATGTATGTCGTTGTTGTATGTCCACCTCGTGTTGGTCCGACGGGATCATCGGGGGATCTATGCTAGCGTGCGCTGGATCATCGGACGGGTTTTTCCAGCACGGGTTGGTCTGACGGGATCATCGTGGGTTCTAGGCAGTGAACGCTGGATCGACAGAATTACCATGTGTATGTTATGATATCATGTTGTGATTATCAGTTGTGTATGTCATTTTTGAGTTTCTCTTAGGAGAAGACTCGTTGGTATTTTTTGTCGTTTACGTTATTATTCTTCGTGAGATATGAATAATATGTTGTGGTACTTGTACTAGCATCGTTGTGCTAACCCCTTCGGGGGTGAACATTTTGTTTATATTCAGGATCCAGGAGAGCAGGAAAACAACCACTGGAGCTGCATGACGACGAGGGTGCAGAGTGATGTTTCGGCCGGGTTTATTTGTCTGTTGTTTATTGGTTATTTCAATAAGTACTCGAGTACGAAGTCATTTATGCTGAATTTGAATTTGGTGATGTGTTATTAAGTTCTTGTTGAACAACTGTATTTTCAGTATTTGGTCAGAACTGTTGTATCTTAATTTCGTTATTTCCATTCGTTAGTACCTTTTAATGTCTGTTCAATTCTCCAGCCTTGTAAATCCTTATGTGAAGGATTTACGGCACTGTAATATTCCTGAATATATCGGGGGTGTTACAGAATATGGTATCAGAGCTAAGATTATGGATATCTTGGCCGTTGGGTTAAAATAGGGGTCATTTATGTCTTTTGAGGTAACCGGCCGTGAATGACATCACAGCACTGCCTACGTCTTCATGCGAACGGTTGTTGTAAGTTCCTAAACTCTATCTCGTTCTTTACATGTTGTGTCTCTTTATACTCGAATATTAGAACGATGTTGTTTCCTGTATATTGAGTATTTATGCTTACAGTATGTTGAGAGGCGGACGTGGACATGGTCGCGGTCGTGGACGCGGACGAAAAAATGTTGAAAGGGAAGCGTCGCCTTCTAACCAGGCCAGTCATAGCTCAGGCGAGCCGCAACAATCTATTAATAACGAACCAGATCCCGTGTACTGCAGATCCTTCACAAGTGGTGAACCAGATGACTGGCCGCCAAGTCGTGGACCGAATGCAAGTGACGGTGGGACTACAGCAGGGAGAGAGACATCAAGGGATCCCAGACATGGGAAATCGAGGTGACCGGTGGCTGCAAGAGGTGGCGAAGATGCAACCACCCAAATTCGACGGTATTTTTGAGACTCCCACCTGGGACCATTGGTTGAAGGAACTGGAGAAAATCTTTACCGGATTTAACTGCCCAGATGACCAGAGAGCCTCTCACTACAACAAAAATAGGCTTTAACAACGTTTTTTTTAACAACGTTTCAACAAAAATGTTGTTAAAGTCGGTTTAGACAACATTTCAACCTAAAACGTTGTAGAATAGAACAATAGACAACGCTTAGGAAAAAAACGTTGTAAAAGATAGTTATGACAACGTTTCTTACGAAAACGTTGCGTGTAACAACAACGTTTATTGCAAGAACGTTGTAATATATAAAAGTTTTGACAACGTTTGAAGCTAAACGTCGTAGTAAGTCTTAAGACAACGTTTACATAAACGTTGTAAAAAAACCTAAAGACAACGTTTATAAAACGTTGTGGTAATATCTTGATTATTTTTAACATTTATTATTTAATTTTCATTTATTATCAATAATCAATAATATTAGTAAAGATTCTTCTTTTTGTTATTTTCTTGTTCTATTAGTGCTTATTACTATTATACTATCAAATATTATTACTATTATTATGATCACAAATTATTTTACTATTAAAATATAATTACTCATTCTTCAATTATTACTTCATTCAATTTTTTTATTAAAAAATAGTATTATTTAAATTATTATCAATTGAATTTCAATGTAAAATAAGTAAATTGCTTTAAAAATGTAAAATAAGTAAAAATATCAAGTGTAGTTTTATTTATGTATTCACATAAATTACTAAATCAAACAACACCCTTAAATACATCAAATATATTAATTCAATGATCTAGAATTTCCATGATTAGGTGTCCATCATTGATTGGTTACTCAACATTCACATGAATTATCAAAAATATCCACTCCCTTTATCTAACCATTCATTTAATACAGATCAATGGCTCACAATTTGACCCACTTCAACATCCCCAAAATCCTAATTCAATCTCAGCCCTCCCCATTTTTAACTATCTCCCCACTCCCCCACTCGTTTCCTTTTCATCTCACGCCCCAGCCTCTGCCTCCCCCTTCACGCCGCCGCCTCCCCCTCCGCCACTTTCAACGCCGGCGACCTTCACTCCTCAACCTTCTCACCGCTGTTGCCTCACCATCGCCTCTTTCCTGCCCCACTCATTCATTCCTCTCTTAGTCCCTTCCATCTCCTCCCCCATTTTCCCCTCCATTCGTTCAAATCGCAGCCGCCGACGACCCACCAAATCGCAGCCGCCGCTTCTCATTTAGGTCCTCCATTTTTCGTCTCTCTCTCTGTTCTTTCGTTCCTCATTCATCCCTCTCTTAGTCACCTTCATCTACTCCCACAATCGTAGGTCTGATTTTTGTTCATTTGATAAAATCAGATCTGCTGCACTTTATATAAAGTGAAGGAATGGAACTTGGCACCTTCCTTTTCAGGCCCGCTTCGTTCAATCAAAAAAGAAGACTACATCAGAAACAGAAGATCTAACTACACGGCTGGTGATTGACTGCTGTTGGTGGCGTATGACGCGTTGGGCGTTTGGTGGCGTTTGGTGGTGGTGTATGAGAATTTGATTGCTTTCGACTAGAGGCTCTTCGCTTTCAGTCATGTTGGGGAAAAGCTTTTTTCTTTTTTGCCTCTCTCGGTCACTCGCTATAAGGCCTTTCCATTTGTCATTTTGAAGAAAGAGAAGTGCTTAAATTAAGCAGAAGTGATCAACGAAGACCTAAAAACAGTTATGTTATATAAAGCATTGCTGCCATTTCCTTTGCTACCAGCTTCTTTCAGTCCTAAAGTGAAAGTCAATCAAGAGGCTAAACATTAAATTGTAGTTCATTTTTTAATTAATCTATTTATATCAAGGATTGATTTGAGTGTATGAGAAGTTGAGGGGGCAAAGTGTAATTGTTGAAATATCAAGGATTGATTTGAGTACATGAAAAGTTGAGGGACCAAAGTGTAATTGTTTATATATATATATATATATATATATAAATGACAAAATACATAAATTAAAAATGTCAAAATACATAAATTGAAACAATAGGTCACAAATAATAATATGTGAATTTGGGAGTGGAAATTAATTTTTAATTTCTTTTTTTAAAAAATACTTTCACAACGTTTTATACAAATGTTGTGAAAAAAAGACAACATTTATAAAGAACGTTGTATTAAAAGTACAACAACGTTTTATATGAGTGTTGTAAAAGTTTGACAACATTTTTCAAAATGTTGTCTTAGATCCGGACCAAAGACAACAGTGGATATCACAACGTTTTAGAAAACGTTGTCAAACAGCTATGACAACGTTTAAAAAACGTTGTGAAAGGCCTTTTTTGTTGTAGTGTCTATCGCTCAATATTTTCTGATAGGGGAAGCGTCCGAATGGTGGGAAGCCATCCGGCGTGTAGACCATGATGCTGATTGGACAGAGTTTAGATTGATGATGGAAGCTCAGTATTGCCCTCGTCCTGTGAGGGAAGCCAAAGTTCGGGAGTTTTTCTCCGCTCAGCCTTCGATGTGCGGTATCGAGCAATTAAGACGTTTAACCAACAGCTGGCATTTGTTCGACATCTGGTCAGGACAGATGCAGAAATGATGATCGATTTCGATATGAGAATGAAATCAGAAATCCAGAGGTACATGTCCGGATTTGAATGTACCACACTCCGTCAATACCAGGATAAGGCGTTGGCATATGAGATCAAGGAAGCAGCCATGGAGAAATTTTCGGAATCCAAGAAACAGAAAGTCTCTGGTACTTTTACAGAGCACAAGAACAGGGGGCCCCGTAAGGCCCAGTCATCCTTTCACTCTTTCAAGAAACCTCCGCACCCAGTTAGGAGCGGAAAGAACTTCAGAGCGACATCAACTATTACTGATGTTACCAGGAAATGCTTTAACTGCGCCCAGACGGGGCACTATCGACGGAATTGCCCCCTTCCTGCCGTGACTTGTTTTGATTGTGGACGAGAGGGACATCGGGCAGTGTTTTGTGAAGAGGCTGCAAAGTCTTTTAGAGCCCGTACACCACATCCAGTCCAGAAGGAAGCCAGTATCCAACAGACGCAGCAAAGTGTTCAGATGCCTCAGAATTTTGGCCGCGGACGAGGCAGAGGACAATGGGACCGAAAGGGGACATCGAGTGCCGGATCTGCTCCTCCAAGTCTGTACGAGATGAGGAGGATAGATGATCAGGATGCTGCTGTCGCATCAGGTACTGTCCAGATCCTTTCCCAGCCAGTTAGCGTTTTATTCGATACAGGAGCTACGCATTCTTTTATATCTCTGTCTTGTATAAATCGTTTGAATATTTCCGGTTTTCATACTTGTGAACCTTATGTTGTTGGTTTACCGAGTGGAGAGAGGATTGTCGGAAACATAGAAACTAGAAATTTCCCTGTATCATTTGGAGGCAGAGAGTGGCTCTCAAATCTGATCGTGATAGAAATGCAAGGAGATGACCTGATACTCGGAGACGATTGGCTTAATCGATATGGAGCAATTGTAAACTACCGAAGGAGGAATATCTCGCTGATCGCTGACGACGGTTCCGAAATTCTGTTTGAGGGATGGAAACCGGGCAGCTCAGGAAAATTGATCAAAGCGATGAAAGCTGTCAGATTGTTGAAACAGGTCAGATCGAATCGGTGCTATGCAATGAAGAAAGAAGACGAGATTGTGGAACTTTCATCCATTCCTGTT
Source organism: Orobanche coerulescens (assembly GCA_033398695.1). NCBI lineage: Eukaryota > Viridiplantae > Streptophyta > Magnoliopsida > Lamiales > Orobanchaceae > Orobanche > Orobanche coerulescens. The sequence continues at coordinate 97,444,161 of CM065818.1, read as the reverse complement.
GTGAACGAATTTCCAGATGTATTTCCTGACGAGTTACCTGGGTTACCTCCACGAAGGGATGTAGAATTTACCATTGAGCTGGAACCCGGAGCTACGCCAATTTCTAAGGCACCGTATCGTATGGCACCTACTGAGATGTACGAACTGAAGAAGCAGCTGGAGGAGTTACTGGACAAGGGATATATTCAGCCAAGCGTTTCACCCTAGGGAGCGCCAGTTCTCTTTATCCGAAAGAAGGATGGATCGCTTCGACTGTGTATTGACTACCGAGAGCTGAACAAAATGACGATTAAAAACAAGTATCCGTTTCCATGGATTGATGATCTGTTTGACCAGTTGCAAGGGGCAACAATATTTTCTAAAATCGATCTGAGATCAGGATATCATCAGCTGAGGATTAAGGAATCTGATGTTCCGGCGTTCAGAACTCGCTACGGACATTATGAGTTTGTAGTGATGTCGTTTGGTCTCACTAACGCACCTGCTATATTTATGCAATTGATGAACCATATGTTCATTGAATTTTTGGATAAATTTGTGGTCGTGTTCATTGATGACATTCTGGTGTATTCTAAGAGCCCGGAAGAACATGCGCAGCATTTGCGGATTGTATTGGAACTTTTGAGAAACAAGCAATTGTACGCCAAACTTTCTAAGTGTGAATTCTGGCTAAAGGAAGTAATGTTCCTCGGCCATGTGGTGTCAGCTAAAGGAGTCCGAGTAGATCCTCAGAAGATCGAAGCAATTATGGATTGGAAGCCTCCAAAGAACGTGAAAGAAGTCCGAAGCTTCTTAGGACTTGCTGGATATTATCGACGATTCGTGGAAGGATTTTCTAAAATTTCCCGCCCACTTACTCGACTCCTGCAGAAAACTCAAAAGTTTGAGTGGAATGAGTTGTGTCAGGTTAGCTTTGATTAATTAAATAAGAGATTGACGACGGCACCAATTCTATCACTTCCACAGGGAACTGGAGGATTTATAGTTTACAATGATACTTCGAACCAAGGACTCGGGTGCGTATTGATGCAGAATGATAAGGTGATCGCTTATGCGTCACGACAGCTGAAACCTTATGAAGTAAATTACCCAACACATGATTTGGAGTTAGCAGCAGTGGTTTTTGATTTGAAGATCTGGAGGCATTATCTGTACGGGACTCACTGTCAGATCTTTACGGATCACAAGAGTTTCAAGTACATATTCAGTCAGAAAGAATTGAACATGCGGCAAAGAAGATGGTTAGAACTGATTAAGGACTATGACTTAGAGATTTTATATCATCCAGGCAAAGCGAATGTAGTGGCCGATGCACTCAGCCGCAAGCCTGTTTCTATTCAGATGCTGGAGACGCTGACCTCCCAACTTAGCCTTCAACGAGAGATGATTCGAGAAGGAATTGAAGTGTGGATACAAAGAGTCCATGGACAACTGTGCGTGATGGAGACAACTTCATCATTAACCGAAGGAATCAAATCTAAACAGGCAGATGATCCTCTGATGATTCGGTTACGTGATGAAGTGATCAAAGGAAAGGCCCCCGGATTCATAATTCATGATGATGGAGTTTTGAGATTTCAGAACCGACTCTGCGTTCCCGATGTTGATGTTCTGAAACAGACTATTATGAAGGAAGCTCACAGTTCGCCCTATTCTATCCATCCAGGCACCAGTAAAATGTATAAGGACTTGAAGCAGAATTTCTGGTGGGGCAACATGAAGAAAGATGTAGCAGACAATGTTTTGAAATGCTTGACTTGTCAGCAGGTTAAGATCGAGCATCAACGGCCTGTCGGAATGTTGAAGCCGCTCCCAATTCCTGAATGGAAGTGGGAGGACATATCGATGGACTTTATCACTAATATGCCGAGAACCAGGACAGGAATGAACATGATTTGAGTGATAGTTGATCGTTTAACCAAATCAGCTCATTTCCTAGGCATTAAGGATACGTGGGGACCAGAGAGGTTGGCACGAGTATTTATTTCGGAAATAGTTGGATTGCGTGGTACGCCGAAGACCATTGTTTCTGATCGAGATGGTCGTTTTGTGTCTCACTTCTGGAAAGCAGTTCATAAGGCCTTGGGGACCGAATTGAACTTCAGCACAGCTTACCACCCACAGACTGACGGACAATCCGAGAGGACTATACAAACGGTGGAAGACATGCTAAGGGCCTGTGCCTTAGATTGGTCAAATGATTGGGAAGTTCATCTACCATTGATTGAATTTACCTACAACAATAGTTGGCATGCTTCCATTAGGATGGCACCATTCGAGGCATTATACGGGAGGAGATGTAGATCGCCTCTATGTTGGGATGATTCGTCAGACTTGATCGGAACAGAACCAGAGTTGATCGTGCAGACTCGAGAAAAAATAGCCTTGATTCGTGAAAGGCTGTTGACCGCCCAGAGTTGCCAGAAATCCTACGCGGACGTACGTCGTCGCCCATTGGAGTTCAATACTGGAGACCATGTACTTTTGAAGGTTTCTCCTACTCGGGGAATCTTTCATTTCGGAAGCAAAGGAAAGCTGAGTCCGAGATATATCGGATCATTTGAGATCCTCGAGAGAGTTGGGGAGTTGGCATACAGATTGGCATTGCCACCGTCATTGTGCCATGTTCATAATGTGTTCCACGTATCCCAGTTACGGAGGTATATACCAGATCCCAGTTATATCATTGATTTTGGCGAGATCGAAGTCGCGCAGGATGGGACGTTTGAAGAAAGACCGGTCAAGATACTCAAGAGTCGAGTTAAGCAGCTGAGGAACAAACCAATCGTTTTGGTCAAAGTTCAATGGTCACGTCACGGAATGGAAGAAGCCACCTGGGAAACGGAAGCTGATATGAAGTCTAGATATCCCGAGTTATTTTCGTCTTGAGTTTCGGGACAAAACTCCTTTTTAGTAGGAGAGTATGTAATATCCGAATTTATTACGGTGTATTTCATCTGTATTCAAACCCTGTATTATTCGGATTTTGTGGTTTTGATTATTGGAGTATGATATTTCTTGCATTGATATCTTTGTACATAAGTATAACAACATGCAAAATTTCTCATGCAAACTCGTGATAGCGCACGCTAATAATGTAGCTTAACGCGCGCTATCGGGCTACTACTAGCGCACGCTATGCATGTAGGAGTTGCGTGCGCTAAGAAATCAATTATTGAGCGGGACGGCTAGCACATGCGCCAGCCGGGACATGGGTCCAGATAAGATTCCCGCAGATGAACCTGGACAGTTCTGAAGTCAACTCTTATTAGCGCGCGCTAAGGAAGCTTAGTAACGTGCGCTAACTTGTTAAAATGCAGAATATTATAAATGGGACAACAACCCGTTTTGGCTTACATTTCATTCGTCCATTCTTCATTCTTGAGAGGCCAGAGAGCTGTAATAATCCCTCTACACACTTAGAACACATCTTGTTGGTCTTTGTATATAGGTTATCACTTGGGAGTAATCATTGAAGTGGAATAGCACCTTGGAGTGGCATACAACCAACCGGAGTCGGATTCTACCTTATGGTTCAGTGATTTTCATCATATTAAGGTATGTTCAACCTATCTCCAGACTTAGAGTTGGATTCCAAAGAACTGGATGATCATATTAACGAGATATTGATTTTCATAAACTGGATGATTCGAATCTTATTTCATTAGACAAGTAAAGGAAGCTTCTATCATTGGTAATCTGAATCTAGTAGATGACTTCATAACAATCATGGACTCGACTTTAACATCATTATTATTAGATGAATCTAAGGGATTGATCATGGAAGGATTTATCTGGTATAGATGGAATGTTAAACAAATACAGCATGATAATTTCGATGGATATAAGGTGTTGATATCAACCGTTAAGCCTTTCGAATCGTCATTGGAAGAATTGTAGTCGAAATGGAATATGGTTTTAATGGTATGCATATCCTTGAATCCGAAGTTGTTGTTATCCGTAAGATCATTCATAATCGTATGTACATGATATTCATGGAGGTAACATGAATTATCACGGAAGATTTCATTTTTTGATCATGATGAGAACAGTTTACTGCCCAGCAGTAAACTGCCATGCACAGATAGCGCACGCTAAGCTATATAGATTAACGTGCGCTATCGAGCACGAGTTAGCGTACTCTACGTTTGGTACGTAACGTACGCTAGACCATCAAACGAGTCAGTCGACTGATCAGTGAAGTACTGACCATGCATAGTTAGCGTACGCTAGGCTTTGCTGTTTGCGTGCGCTATCGAGCAGACTTAACGCACGCTACACAGATTACTTAGCGTGCGCTAAGCAATTCAGGCAGATTCCATTTTATGAACTTTTGGCCGTAAATCGAATTGTTAAACATTCGTACGACGTGAGATAAATCCTATATCATTTCTTTTGTTAAGGTTTGATCTCGTTACGTGATTGATTGAGGAGGACGACCTTCGAGTGTTCATTTTCGTGGAAGTGTTGTTCTTGTCTTCAAATCGAGGCAAGTACTTTATTTGTTTTATGTATTGATGTTATACATATTGTCGTGCATGTATGTCGTTGTTGTATGTCCACATCGTGTTGGTCCGACGGGATCATCGGGGGATCTATGCTAGCGTGCGCTGGATCATCGGACGGGTTTTTCCACCACGGGTTGGTCTGACGGGATCATCGTAGGTTCTAGGCAGTGAACGCTGGATCGACGGAATTACCATGTGTATGTTATGATATCATGTTGTGATTATCAGTTGTGTATGTCATTTTTGAGTTTCTTGTAGGAGAAGACTCGTTGGTATTTTTTGTCGTTTACGTTATTATTCTTCGTGAGATATGAATAATATGTTGTGGTACTCGTACTAGCATCGTTGTGCTAACCCCTTCGGGGGTGAACATTTTGTTTATGTTCAGGATCCAGGAGAGCAGGAAAACAACCACTGGAGCTGCATGACGACGAGGGTGCAGAGTGATGTTTCGGCCGGGTTTATTTGTATGTTGTTTATTGGTTATTTCAATAAGTACTCGAGTACGAAGTCATTTATGCTGAATTTGAATTTGGTGATGTATTATTAAGTTCTTGTTGAACAACTGTATTTTCAGTATTTGGTCAGAACTGTTGTATCTTAATTTCGTTATTTCCATTCGTTAGTACCTTTTAATGTCTGTTCAATTCTCCAGCCTTGTAAATCCTTATGTAAAGGATTTACGGCGCTGTAATATTCCTGAATATATCGGGGGTGTTACAATAACAAACTGTGAGAAGGAATCAGGGAGAGACTGTAGGATAAGGTCGGTTTGGAGAGAAGTATCCATTTTAAAATAAAGAGCCTCCAATCTCTCGATCATGGATATCATTTTGAGGACGTGTTCCCCAACTTTCTCACCTTCCTTCATCCTTGCACCGAACAGTTGCTTGGATATCTCATATCTAGCGATTCATTGTGCTCACCATAAAGTTCGGTTAAGTGAGATAGAATTTGCCTAGCAGAAGTCATTTTCTCATGATCTCTCTGAAGCTCATTAGACATAGAAGCCATCATGTATGCACGGACTTTTACGTCATCCTTAACCCACTTTTCGTGGTTTTCGATCTCTTCCTGATTGGCTCTGGTCCGCACAGGAGGCGCCGGAATGTCCGTCTCTAAGACGTATCCCAGTGCCTCTATACTGAGGACTATCATCAGATTGCGGAGTCAGTCCACAAAGTTAGGTCCAATCAGGGTGTTCTTTTCGAGCAGAATTGCGAGTGGATTCATTGTCATATTGAGATTTGCGTCTGCATTAAGTACGATAGATTAATTAGTGACTCATTCAATTATGTTCTGAGTATAGAATTAAGGTCTTTTCTATTCTTGTTACCCAACTCCCACTATTTTTATCGGAATAACACACTCCCATGTGAAATCCGGAAGTATCGTCGCTCTACTTCATAGTGGTGATCGAGTTCTTTATAAATCTTAATAGAGGGCAACCGAACAGGTTTCTAGTCTATTAATTTTCATAACGTGGTGTCCAACACCAACCCATCTAATGGATGATTCGATCTTCTTTTTCCCCTTGTTCACTCCCCTCGACCTATACGGTTTCTATGGTTCGTGAACAAGTTAAGTTTATACCATCGGCGCAAATCAGTTTCACAATTGAATCTTATCCGGCATCCTATCAGGTTTCTAGGGATAAAATTTGCTCCAACTGAAGGCATCTAATGCGCTCCCGATAATTTATCCGTCCTCCCCGAACGACTACCCCGATAACTCGGAAGCATAGCACATCCGATTTGGATTTCAATTTCCCGAAAACTCGATGGAGGGAAGGAAAACCTTGAAACCTTATAAACTTAATAATTTGTTGTGGGAGAATTATCGCGATTATTGTTACACTTTGCACATTAATTCATTTAAGCGCGTTTGTGGCATTCATACAATATGAAACAACCATTCACAACTTAGTTGCTACCAACATGTGGTTCATGGACCGTTCCTAGAAAACAAAAACTCCGTAATCTAATTACAAGTCTTCGTCTTGAATCTTCGTCTTCTCGAAATGGATCTTCCTCCGGTCTTCGTCATTACATATAAATTTTACATCGAAAATTGCATCCTAGATACAAATATTTCTAGTAAAATAAATAGGCTCAAAACGGCCTTTACAACCCAATCGAATAAAACGAACGATTCAAAACTAAGTCCACGAACCACATCCCCATTCAAAAGCATTCATCCAATAAATACTATATAAATGAAAAGCGTAGAGGTACATTGATCCAATCAACAATACGAACCGATCCAATCGATTCACACAATCGGTAGTATGATAACGTTCAAAATAATTCGGTCGACCATAAATATTCCAATTAATCAAATTTCCCTTATAAAATGAAATACCATAAATTATTTTAATCATATTAAATACAATTTAACATGTGAGAGATTTATTTTCAAGAATACACGAAAAAATCGAGCCGGGGTGAAAACTGGCCAGCATGACCGAGTCACCCTCGGCAGCATACCGGCAGTCAGGCCTGGCATGGCCGAGTCACGCTCAGAAGATGCCGGCCAGGACACGACCGAGTCACCCAGGACACGGTCGGGTCTGCCTGACAGTGACTTGCGATCGCTGACACGACCGAGTCACCCAGACACGGCCGAAGTGCGCCTGGCAGTGACTTGGCCACACTACCGGACACGACCGAGTCACCCAGGACACGGTCGAGTCACTCTCGGCCAGATTACCCTTTTTGTCCAAAAAGTCGTCCGACGACGATTCGGGGCTAGATTTTCGACCGGATATCCATTATCAATATTTTCCGACTTTCATATCTTCAATATAAATCATATTTCCCAGAAATTTAAGATTTATATTTAGACATAAACTTACGAAAAAATATAACTACAAGGAACGTAAAACATGTACCACGATTATGACTAAAATGATTCCAAATCATTCACCATCTAATCGAGCATTCCAAATGCCAATATCCTATATACGATCGCAAGACCTACGCTCTGATACCACTATTAGGATTCGGTGCCTAAAACGAAGGCCCAGCAGAAGCGGTAAAACAAAAATTAATTCGATCTGAATCCGTACGAGGATCGATCGAGGTACGTATATACGAATACATAAACGAAAAGCAAGAGTCGTAAGAAACTAACCCTCGAAGTCCGTTGATTAAATGGTAACCTTCTCTTGAGCTATTCCCCAAGCTTTAGTTTGATCTCTACGAGTCCAATCCGCTCCAAGCTCTTGAACGATCCAACGCCGAAAGCACCGCGTCTCTACTTGCCACGCGCCGGAAAAATGACCGGAATAACAACACTTGATTAACCTCTAAGGTTACGGCTAGAATCAAGTGATGAAGCTTTTATTACTACACTCTAAGTATATAATATCTCTCTCAATAATTTCTCTCAATTTTTCTCCAAGAAAAATGAAGAAGAAGTTGATGAACAAAGATGAAGAAGACTTGGAGAAGTCTTTTCTCTATCTCTCTACATTCTATTCACGTTGGAATTGGTCTTCACATGAGAAGTGAGATGTCTTCTTCATTTATTCAACTCTCCACATGAACCTCTCATGCATGTGGGAATCTAACCCCACCTCCACAATTATCATTCATTAAAGAATGAAGACATAACTCCAAAAGGAAGGTGGCTAGAAATTGGGGGGGGCATGGAGAAACGGATGTGTTCGGTTCGTTTTGGACTCCCGAGAGTCCAAACAGATAAACTCCAATTCCGTCCCGATGTATTTGTATAGTTTAATTAATCCAATTAATTTCATCATATCAAATACATTATAACATAATTAATTTCTCCAAGAAATAATTATATCCATGAATTAAATTAATCACCCAGTGATATATTTAATTCATTAGGCCGTAAATCAATTTATCCAATAAATCGATTTAGACATCTAATGTCCCAAATTAGATATCCAATATCTAATATTCATAATGAGAGATTAAGCTCGATTTATTCCGTCGTCAATCCTAACGCGCGACTCGGTAGGTCCGTCTCAGTCAGCAATGGGAGGAACCAAAGAGTAGTAGCACCACCTAGCCAGCCTGGTGGCCTACACTGTACCCCGACTGAGAACGAATGATTGGGATCATTCAAGAACCATTCTGTCGTGAATACCAGTATACGTATAAACCCTTCTTTCAAATGTCCCGATCAAGTTATAGGTCACTCGACCAAAGCCTATCTGTACTTGACGATATGCATGCGTTAATGCAAATCGAGATCATCGAGCTGTCGTGTATCTAATACAACTAGCTCCAATGCTTTGGCCAAAGACTTATGATCTCATCTGCCAATAACCGCATAGGACATATAACCCGCTCAATAACGGGAGAAAGAATTCTATCTTGGTATTCAGTAGGACCTGCTACTTGCCCGTCAAGATGCACGTCGAGGTTGACCCCCGCCTTCCGGTTTACAGGGTCGAACTACTCTAATGAAAATCATGACATCACAAGCACATCCCTACTAAATCCTCAAGTTGAAGGTTCACGAATACGTATCACAACCTTTCGATTCCGTCATTGACTATCCCGGAGTGAAATCCGTGTGACGAATCGAGGGTGAGTCGGTTCGAGTATACTAATCCAATTAGCATACCTATAACTTGTGCTCCCACTAACCATTTGTGTTCGACAGGCACTCTCCATGTCAAAGAAAATGTCATACAAGTCTTCACATAAACTTAACGCCCAGTCAAGTTTCATCGACTTGCGAACGATTAAGTATTTGAGCTATAACCTTTCCAATGCCGACCCCCTTATCCAATAAGGAGTGGAACGTTTTGCTCTCAAATTCACGGACTAGTTTCTATATGTTTATTTACGAGTTAGGAATGCCAGTAACTACCAGTAAATAAAGAAACATTCATTTGCCTTATATAAATGGTTTACATAATTACAAGTACAATGCCCTCACTCAACAACCTCTGAGTGGCATTCGAGGGCATACTCCTAACATATTACACGCCGCAGACCCTCTCTGTGAGGATCCACCAGGCTAGACATCCAAACAACACAACTCATTACATACTGACATGATAAAATACCAAATCAACCTACTAACTTGGTCTTTCATCACAAACATACAAGTCAAAATGCACATTTCTACCTCAACTCATACCCATGCAAGGGTAAAATACACTCTCAAACGAAAAGTACGACAGAAGAAAGACCATACACAAACTCCGACTGACTGCATCCAACACTGGCCTTCGTGTGATTAGTATCATTCGCCTTCCATCATCCTTCGCACCGATCCTGTGTTTTGCTCCCAAACCTGTATGTATCTGGATGCAAAAACAGACATCCACCCCCCGAATACTCGGGGGTTAGCAAAACTCCACTGTTTTGCTAGTACAAGTATAAAGTGCAAATACGAGCCATACATAACACATTCCGAGAATACAACAAAAGACTTCCCGAGATATTTTGTTTAATCAAAAATAGTTCAAGCCTTGAAAGTAAAACGAAACAAGTAAGCACTTTGCAAACACTTCCAAATCTCGGGAGTTTTGAAAAATTTTGTGATTGTAAAGTTCTTAATTCTTCAAAAGCCACTTAGGGTCACCACCTCAAAGTTTATTTTCCAAAATGCAAATCCGATTAACAAAACACGGGGTTCACAACCCAATTCATTCCAGTCACAAAACACACGGTCCACGACCCAACCATTCTAATCACAAAACACAGGGTCCACGACCCGATCATCAACTTTAATTCACTTCCAACAACACATTACACATAACACATTATTATTATTATGCCATTTTAGCCAAACACCAAGACTCAATATATAATGTCTCTCGACCCCGAGCACCAAGCATTGTGATATTCCCGACATATCACAATTATTCATCAGTACAAACATTCTGGAAATTCTCACGACCAGGTCTGGCCCTCAAGCCACCAAGTCCCTGTGTGCCCCGTCGAGCAGTCCCCAGGTGAGAATGCCCACTCGAAGTAACTCTCGCGACCCGGTCTAGCCGCTAAGCCACCAGGTCCCCGTGTGACCCCATCGAGTCAATCCCCGAGTGAGAGTACCCGAGAAAAACTTACAACTCTCATCAATTCACATTTCCAAAACCAAAATCCTCAAGAGTCAATCACAATATATATAGTCGAGGTATTTTGCTAAAATGGCCATATTATCCAACACATACTCACAGCCCAAAATTAATACTATCCACAAAGAAACACACTTATCTCAACAACACCGAACGACACACCCAATATCACACAACTCATATATCCACCGATAACCACATGAATCCACGCACAATTTATAACAAAAGGATTTAACTACAAATTACCGACGACATATTCACACATAATGACATCATCCGAAGGTAGGGAGTTCTTATACTCAACACTAACACACATAGTCTAATAAGCACATTAAGTCTCGAACACAAGCTTCGTCCTTTAAGAAAGCCATGATTGTAAATATACCGATTCTTTTGAGAAAAGGTTGTAAATATTCATTTAGCACATTTCGTCAATTTTGAACCACTATATTCACAAAACACATAATGTATGGGCAAGATACTTGCCTCAATAGTTGATACCGGACACTCCGAACGTGTCTAAATCGGAAAACTTTGAATGCCCACAACTCTCCGGCGGAAACGACGGTAACACCATCGATCGAAAAACGGCGAACAGAAGGGTTACGGCTCGAGTTCTTCGCAAGGGACCTGACCCCAACATCATACCATCAATAATCAACGATCGTACGGGGAAGAATAATCGTAGAACGCCCAAAACTCCCCTCTAAGGATTTTCACCGGACACCTTCAAGGCATCGATTAGGAACTCAACAAAACGAAGAATCTTTAACAATCGAACCATAGATCAACAAGGAAATTGCTATAATATGACTTAATAATCATCAATCCATCACAAATATAAGTTATCACGGATCAAACGGGCGAAAACAACCAAAACCCCCAATTTTCCCAAAACTAGGATTTTAAGAAAACTAACCTTAATTCGCTGGATTGAAGGATGTTATGGAGTGACTAATCGATGATATGAGCTCCCAAACTTCGTGGATTAGTTGTATAATAACATATCTTCAAGTTCCCAAAGGATCCAGCCGCGGAAGAGAAAGGGAGAAAATGAAAAATGAGTGCAAACAGGACTGCTCGGTCATATTTATATCGGTGCACTTAGCGTGCGCTAGTCGCCGAGCTAGCGTGCGCTATCGGCCCGGCCGCAATCCGTAATCCTCACCGCCCTACCGACTCGCCAGAAGCGTGGCGCAGCCTTTCGGCCGAAGCGCGCGCTACTCACGGCCGTAAGCGGCGCAAGCGCCCGACAAAGAGCGTGCGCTACCTGCCGATCCACCCTAGTCCAGAACCTTTCTGCCCCTATTGCCTCGGCCAACTAGCGCGCACAACCAACCGGCCGTAGCGTGCGTTGCCTCCCGGCCGTAGCGTGCGCTACCTCCCGGACATAGCGTGTGCTACGCCGGTTCCTGCCGCACCCGCCGGCCAGTGCCTGCACCCGTCCGGCCAGTGCCTCCACTCGTCCGTCCAGTGCCCGCAAACGTCCGGCCAGTGCCCGACCACCATGATTCGACGACTCGATTTTCCGAAATCGCACGGAACGAACACTACAAAACACTCAGGGACAACATCATCGATCCGAAATTAAAACAACGGATAACCAATCATTACCTACGATCATAAACACCAAAATCAGTTGTCGAGAAAATAATACCGGCACTCGACAACCGGGAAATATCCGAAAAAAATCTAAAATAACCGGAACGAAAATCGTGGGTATTACACCTAGAAGCCTTGTCAGGAGCCGCTCGTTGTGTAACACCCCCAAGATATTCAGGGTATATTACAGCGCCGTGAGCCCCGCCGTGGGCCCACAAGGCTAAACATACGCGGAACTATAAAACTTGACCGATAAGGTCTACATACAATGAAATGAAGGACAATACAAATGGTATTCAAAACCATAACCAGTGAAACCATATACATCACCACACAATCAATACCTCGGCAACACAGGCCGCAACATCAAGGAAACTGAAAATACAATACTCGAGTATTTAAAATCCATTCCAGTACAACAACACTGAATGGAGGAATCCAAAAAGATAACCGGAGACACAACACAGTATCACACTTGCCCATCATCTTCAGGCCGACCCGATACCCGCCTGTCCGTGCTCCTGGAACCTGAAATACATGAAACGTATTTCCCCGATAAAGGGGTTAGCCGTCGAATAGCTAGTGCAAGTATATCAGTATGAAATACAATACTCCTCGACAATAAAGTAAATGTAACCGTCAATTCATCATTTCAAGACTAGTATTCCGGAATAACTAAATCTCATAGCATCACATCAAGACGTATATGAATACCGTGGAACCGCACCAGAGGCTACGGAACCCTTAGGGGACCTGTCGGCCCACCCCAAAGTGGTTCGTTCATATCATCCGTCATCAATACATATATGAATACCGTGGAACCGCACCAGAGGCTACGGAACCCTTAGGGGACCTATCGGCCCGCCCCAAAGTGGTTAATTCATATCATCCATGGAATCGCACCAGAGGCTACGAAACCCTCAGAGGACCCATCGGCCCGTCCCGGAGTGGATATAAATAATTATGCCAAACATATGTCTTACTTTCAAAGTCGAGAACGTACAATCATAAATATATACTTGCCTTGAATAGTTGACGACGCAACGAACGGGAAGGAAAGTCACCGACGAATGCTAGGAACTCACGAAACCGAACCTAATGATTCGAAGAATACAATTACAACTAATTCCAAACGAATACGGAAATGGAATACACCCGGAAACCCGCCTACGATTCATGTATATGCGTATAAAAACGACAACGAGGGCGGACCACAACCAAACCCTCTCGATTCCGTAAAAACCACGAAATATACCATGAATCCGTAGGGAAACTAAGAATACCAACAAGATTAATTATATTCATCATGAATTAATCAACAAAACGGAATGAATCAGACAAAAACACGAAAACCCCCAAATCTCCCCAAAAGAAGGGTTCTAAAGATCTAACCTTGATTCGCTGGATCGAAGGATTTTATAGGATGATCGATCAATGATATGAACTCAGGAACTTCATGGATTTGTTGTTTAACAACATGGCTTCATCTTCTCCGAAGCTCCAGCCGCGGACCGAAGAGAAAGGAAATGAAAAATGAGTGAGAAAGTGGCTGCTCTGTCATTTATATACTGGGCCGGAACTAGCGTGCGCCAGCCTTTCCGGACTAGCGTGCGCTATCGGCCAGTATCGGCCCAGCACCCTCGGCCAGGGCCCGCACGACATGGCACCACCGACCAATACTGCCGACCATGACCTGTCCGCCCGACCCCCGCTAGCGTGCGCTACGGCCACACTGCGGCGCTAGCCGACTGGCCCGATGACCTCTGGACTAAACAGTTCGCCCAGGTAACGTACGCTAGTCGGCCGACAGCGTACACTACCCCTGCCGGTTAGCGTGCGCCACGACCGACAGTAGCGTGCGCTACCTGCCGATCCTACCCGAGTCTAGAACCTCATAACCTCTCTACCGAGACTCGATAGCGCACGCTGGGCTGCTCAACAGCGTGCGCTACACCTGCCGAGCTAGCCCGCGCAGCCTCCCGGCCATAGCGTGCGCTATGCCGGTTCCTGCCGTGCCTGCTCGGTCAGTGCCCGCCAACGTCCGGCCAGAACCCGCAATCGTCCGGCCAGTCCCGCAACCGTCCGGCCAGTGCCCGACCACCAGGGCTCGACGACTCAATTTTCGAAAACGTACGGAACGAACACGACGAAAAGTTTGCGGACAACATCAACGACCCGAAATGAAAGCGTAATGCAATAATTAATCATACGCGACCAAGAAAAGGGTCGAGACAACAAATACAGATACGAATACCCATAACTTTGGGTAAATTACAAAATGGCCCAAAACGCCCGAAAATCACGATACGTGATCGAATAACCAACCCGAAGTTCACAACACGTCTAACAAAGTTAAACGGACTTACAGGAAACTCGAAACAGCAGTTTAGAACGAGATTCGCAAGAATCGAACTCAAGTGCGGAAAAGTCGCTGAAAAGCACGGAACTCAACAAAACGACACTGAAACGAACTCGGATGTCAAAAAGTGTAGAATTAATCATTCTCAGGGTGATGAAACGGTCCCAAGCGAGTCGTCAAAATGGACTTCCGCCAAAAATAGAAAATTATCGGAAATCAAAATTACGGGTATTACATTCTACCCTCCTTAAAAGATGTTTCGTCCCGAAACTTAAAACAAGTAGGGAGATGAAATATCCCGTCAGGAAAAAAACTCGACGAGATACACAAGAACCGAAAACTTACGCCCAAACGGCGAATCATCAATATAGAACACAACAATACATTACCCGAAGGTAAACCAAACCAATGCCGAAATGGATACGAATCACAATGCCCGAAGACTCCAACGGAAAATACCGATACATCACAATGGCTTGAAAGCCGAACCGCCTAAAGCCGTATATCACGATGGCCTGAAAGCCGAACAGCCCGAAGCTGTAAATCATCACAATACAGATCTCAAAGAAACAAACCCGACTGTCGGAGATACCCCTTGGCGTATGAACAACCAGTCGCAAATCGTCGGACATATCCAATACAACATGGGTTACGAACGACCAAACAATAAGGCTCAAGAGGGATGTCACAGTACGCCCGATCCGAAAATGTGTCCGTGCACATGTCCACCCGGTATACAGAATCCAGAATATACGTAAGACAATGTGCCTAATTAGCCTCACGAACTATGTCTCGTGTGCACGGTCCAATGCGGAAACATCCACTCATGACCATCGTGTGCCCGGCTAAAATCCTACACATAACCAGTCGGCACGCAGATATGATTCCAGATATGCCACGATACAACATGACAACAAAACTCAAAGGATAACATATCCAATACGAATCATGCGACTCACCAAGTGAACGATGACGCGCGAATAATGAAAGATCGACACGACCAACAATATCCAAAACAACCATCCTGGGATCAAAATCCCTAGGGACGATTAACACGAGCTATAATCACAACACAACAATCCGGGAATCCTCAACCCTCAACGATCACAAAATTACAGAGTTCACAGGAATAATAGTGTGCTGCCGTGAGTCGGCCAACACGACAATAATAATTCAACGGATGGGAACTATCATCGATAGTCCCAATTCAATACTTCGATTACCGTAGAATGGCCAATCGATAACAACGATACAACGGATGGGAATTAACTAGATAATCCCAATTCAATACCTCGATTACCTTAGAACGGTCAATCGATAATCAATGATGCAATAGAATAGATGTCCCGGTGCCTTAAACCGACCACCGAAACAGAGAGGATGAAATAATATATCAGACGCCTTCAATCGGCTAATGCAACATCATAGCAACAGTTCCAATTCGATAATAACGATTCAACGATGCCTCACAACGACATTAACCGTGAAAAATAATAATCGATACATCGATAGCGCGAACCGGCTATCGACAACATCAGTATCAAAAAGAATCTCAATGCCTTAAACCGGTCATTTACGAACAACAGTAACATTTGGCATAATTTTCCGACGGGTGTCGTATCAAACAATCCCCTGATATCAACAAGCTCATAAAGAGACCAAGTCTCGAAATGATACACACATTCGTACACCTACATGATAACATTAATCTCATTGATTAGTACAAGTATAAAACTTGCCTCGATGTCAATACAACGAACTGTTACCAATTCAGTTAATTCCGTCTACGAGTTCCTCAGTCCCGTCCAAGCTAGTTACGAACTCTTCAACCTCAACCGTAACACAACAGTCATAATCCATGATCAAACATCATATCTTATTGTAAAACGAAGGATTAATAATCAACGGGTTCGATGACGATCAATATCAATACAACAAGGCCACAACTCATCGGTTCCACAATATCTCGATTAAACATAGTCTGAATTATCCCAACTCAGACCCTCACGAATCCATGTCCACAGCACGAGCCGAAATTCGATGATCATATCAGCAACCAATTCGGACCAATAATAACAGTCTAAATGTTATCGTTTCCAAACTCAATTCCTAAATACGAATTGACAAGACTCCCTTCTCGTAAATCTATCGTTAAAATTTACCTATGACTATCATTAATTCGAACCATCCGACTGGTTCAAAACGATAGATAATCATATTAAAAATGTTATCAAATAATCCAATCATTCGACTTGAACATTTGCTCCATACGTATGGGCTTCCAAATTCAGAGATAAATAATAGTCTCATCAAACTCATAATCACATTCGTATTCCTATACGAATATTATTTCAAACATATAATTTAGCTCTAGATATGAATATTCCATATTCATTTTGAAAACATCAACACTTATAAATTTTCATCACCTCGTATAATTCAAGAGTTCTTCAAGAACATGAAATATCCGAAATCACGTTCAGAACAACATATCCGAGGTATATATATATCTCCATGTTACCACTTTCTTCATCATGCCATTCATACAACCTCAAGAATCAAAACAAAACCATTATCATCATAGGAAGAAAATGTTAATAATCATATAAACATTCGAAATCTCTTATTACAATTCCAATAAATCTCATATAACATTATCACATGATGATCCCAACATGCTCCCTCCCAAGTAGTAATCCTTTAAAAAAACGAACCACTATCAAGGGGATACGAGGATTACCTTGTATGGACGAACCACGAACAAGAATATTCGAACTCCATTCCAAGAATCATCAAAACTTCAAGAGCAATACTTAAATCCAAGCTCTCCATCTTAATCTTGTTTAAGAGGATTATCTCTCAATGTTTAGGAACTTCAAGTACTTTCCAAGGCTCTCTCTATTGACTGAAGGAAGGAGAATGGACAAAATGCCTCTCAGCACTCGTTTATCCTCTTATAAAACACATCACTAGCGCGCGCTAGACTTTATGTTTAGCGTGCGCTACAGATCTAGCCTACGCTATCCTTCCTCGATAGCGTGCGCTATCGGGCAGTCCAAAAGCTACTGCATTGCTTCGAAATTCATCTAACGTATGTAATGCCCATGCATTAGTGTACGCAAACAAGCGTTGACTTGCTACAGTGAAATGCTCAGTAGCGTGCGCTATTCCTCGACCTTAGCACGCGTTAATCGTCATTGACTTGCTACAGTATCGTGCCCCCACATGCCGAAAGCACCCGCGATTACCGGGATTTCTTTGACCGATATGGAATTAGCGTGCGCTAATCATACGGTTTTAGCGTGCGCTATCTCTACACGACAAACACTCGGTGACCTTATCTGGACACGCGTCGAACATAGCCGGGTCCACCCGCCGAAAGCTAAGATTCCATTATTGGCGATCTGATGTTAGCATGCGCTAACCAACATGCGTTAGCATGCGCTAACTGAATATAAAAAATAAACATGGGCCTACCTATCGGCCACCTTCCGGAACTAACCCAGCAAGTTGTTACGTACGTTAGGGGTCCTCCTTAGCGTACGTAACCGAACCTCTTAGCGTACGCTGTCAATACTTCGTAGCGTGCGCTACCTGTACCCATTAGCGTGCGCTAATGAAACACTTATTGCGTGCGCTAACGTGGCTGTACTTAGCCATTTCCCGCTATTCTTATCCGTCGTCTTGTTATACTAGATGTATATACACGACATCTTCAAATGTAATTGTCGACCAACTACGACAATTATACTAATACAACTGTCTCAGTCTTCTAATTATTTTATCCATACTGTATAGACACCAATCTATCCAGTATATCTCAAATAAAATAACGCGAAGAATTTATACTGAAATCCGGATATTACGTACTAAAATTCGCGATATCGCCTTAAAATAAGTTTCATCCTCGAAACTTGCAATCTTGTCACAAACAAAAGATCAATCCAAAATTTCCAAACTCATCACGGAAGCAATCAGACACCGCCACCAGCGAAAATAACCAAAACAGTATACTTACAGGTACGTGAAGTCGATGATCTCCCATGATATTAGCATGCGACTCCCAAACAAAGTCTCAACACAATACCGATACACGCTAATATCGAAATTAGCAATTTGACAAAACCTCAAGGAAGAGTTCACGTCCGTGACCACGGCCACGACTCCTTCTCCTTACATCCAACATTATGAAGGGCACACACGTGCGTAAGTATAGTCCAAATCGCACCTTCTCGAAGTGACCAATTCCCAAGAATACCAAGCTAAAAACGAAACGATCAAGAAAAATACAAAAAGAGTGAGAGGACTTACAAGTACCGGTCGCACTGTGATGATGGCAAAGTAGTGATACTGTGGCAAATGACGACTCAATCGACCCAAAAGACCGACAACCTAGGTATCCATAAACCTAAGCTCTGATACCATATTCTGTAACACCCCCAAGATATTCAGGGTATATTACAGCGCCGTGAGCCCCGCCGTGGGACCCACAAGGCTAAACATACGCGGAACTATAAAACTTGACCGATAAGGTCTACATACAATGAAATGAAGGACAATACAAATGGTATTCAAAACCATAACCAATGAAACCATATACATCACCACACAATCAATACCTCGGCAACACAGGCCGGAACATCAAGGAAACTGAAAATACAATACTCGAGTATTTAAAATCCATTCCAGTACAACAACACTGAATGGAGGAATACAAAAAGATAATCGGAGACACAACACAGTATCACACTTGCCCATCATCTTCATGCCGACCCGATACCCGCCTGTCTGTGCTCCTGGAACCTGAAATACATGTAACGTATTTCCCCATAAAGGGGTTAGCCGTAGAATAGCTAGTGCAAGTATATCAGTATGAAATACAATGCACCTCGACAATAAAGTAAATGTAACCGTCAATTCATCATTTCAAGACTAGTATTCCGGAATAACTAAATCTCATAGGATCACATCAAGACGTATATGAATACCGTGGAACCGCACCAGAGGCTACGGAACCCTTAGGGGACCTGTCGGCCCACCCCAAAGTGGTTCGTTCATATCATCCATCATCAATACATATATGAATACCGTGGAACCGCACCAGAGGCTACGGAACCCTTAGGGGACCTGTCGGCCCGCCCCAAAGTGGTTAATTCATATCATCCATGGAATCGCACCAGAGGCTACGAGACCCTCAGAGGACCCATCGGCCCATCCCGGAGTGGATATAAATAATTATGTCAAACATATGTCTTACTTTCAAAGTCGAAAACGTACAATCATAAATATATACTTGCCTTGAATAGTTGACGACGCAACGAACGGGAAGGAAAGTCACCGGCGAATGCTAGGAACTCACGAAACCGAACCTAACGATTCGAAGAATACAATTACAACCAATTCCAAATGAATACGGAAATGGAATACACCCGTAAACCCGCCTACGATTCATGTATATTCGTATAAAAACGACAACGAGGGCGGACCACAACCAAACCCTCTCGATTCCGTAAAAACCACGCAATATAACATGAATACATAGGGAAATTAAGAATACCAACAAGATTAATCATATTCATCATGAATTAATCAACAAAACGGAATGAATCGGACAAAAATGCGAAAACCCCCAAATCTCCCCAAAAGTGGGGTTCTAAAGATCTAGCCTTGATTCGCTGGATCGAAGGATGTTATAGGATGATCGATCAATGATATGAACTTAGGAACTTCATGGATTTGTTGTTTAACAACATGGCTTCATCTTCTCCGAAGCTCCAGCCGCTGACCGAAGAGAAAGGAAATCAAAAATGAGTGAGAAAGTGGCTGCTCTGTCATTTATATACTGGGCCGGAACTAGCGTGTGCCAGCCTTTCCGGACTAGCATGCGCTATCGGCCAGTATCGGCCCAGCACCCTCGGCCAGGGCCCGCACGACCCGGCACCACCGACCAATACTACCGACCATGACCTGTCCGCCCGACCCCCGCTAGCGTGCACTACGGCCGGGCACTGCGCGCTAGCCGACTCCCAGTGACCTCGGACTAAGCGATTCGCCTGGTAACATACGCTAGTCGGCCGACAGCGTACGCTACCCCTGCCGGTTAGCGTGCGCCACGAACGACAGTAGCGTGCGCTACCTGCCGATCCTACCCGAGTCCAGAACCTCAGAACATCTCTGCCCAGACTCGATAGCGCACGCTGGGCTGCTCAACAGCGTGCGCTACACCTGCCGAGCTAGCGCGCGCAGCCTCCCGGCCATAGCGTGCGCTACGCCGGTTCCTGCCGTGCCTGCTCGGTCAGTGCCCGCCATCGTCCGGCCCGAACCCGCAACCGTCCGGCGGCCATAGCCGTCCGGCCAAGGTGCGACCACTGTGGCTCGACGACTCGATTTCCGAAAACGTACGGAACGAACACGACAAAAAGTTTGCGGACAACATCAACGAACCGAAATGAAAGCATAATGCAATAATTAATCATATGCGACCAAGAAAAGGGTCGAGACAACAAATACAGATACGAATACCCATAACTTTGGGTAAATTACAAAATGGCCCAAAATGCCCGAAAATCACGATATGTGATCGAATAACCAACCCGAAGTTCACAACACGTATAACAAAGTTAAACGGACTTATGGGAAACTCAAAACACGAGTTTAGAACGAGATTCGCAAGAATCGAACTCAAGTACGGAAAAGTCGCTGAAAAGCACGGAACTCAACAAAACGATACCGAAACGAACTCGGATGTCAAAAAGTGTAGAATTAATCATTCTCAGGGTGACGAAACGGTCCCAAGCGAGTCGTCAAAATGGACTTCCGCCAAAAATAGAAAATTACCGAAAATCAAAATTACGGGTATTACATTTTACCCTCCTTAAAAGAAGTTTCGTCCCGAAACTTAAAACAAGTAGGGAGAAGAAATATCCCGTCAGGAAAAAAACTCGACGAGATGCACAAGAACCGAAAACTTACGCCCAAATGGCGAATCATCAATTTAGAACACAACAATACATTACCCGAAGGTAAACCAAACCAATGCCGAAATGGATACGAATCACAATGCCCGAAGGCTCCAACGGAAAATACCGATACATCACAATTGCCTGAAAGCCGAACCGCCCAAAGCTATATATCACGATGGCCTGAAATCCGAACAGACCGAAGCTGTAAATCATCACAATACAGATCTCAAAGAAACAAACCCGACTGTCGGACATACCCCTTGGCATATGAACAACCAGTCGCAAATCGTTGGACATATCCAATACAACATGGGTTACGAACGACCAAACAATAAGGCTCAAGAGGGACGTCACAGTACGCCCGATCCAGAAATGTGTCCGTGCACATGTCCACCCCGTATACGGAATCCAGAATATACGTGTGACAATGTGCCTAATTAGCCTCACGAACTATGTCTCGTGTGCACGGTCCAATGCGGAAACATCCACTCATGACCATCGTGTGCCCAGCTAAAATCCTACACATAACCAGTCGGCACGCAGATATGATTCCAGATATGCCACGATACAACATGACAACAAAACTCAAAGGATAACATATCCAATACGAATCATGCGACTGACCAAGTGAACGATGACGCGCGAATAATGAAAGATCGACACGACCAACAATATCCAAAACAACCATCCTGGGATCAAAATCCCTAGGGACGATTAACACGAGCTATAATCACAACACAACAATTAGGGAATCCTCAACCCTCAACGATCACAAAATTACTGAGTTCACAGGAATAATAGTGTGCTGCCGTGAGTCGGCCAACACGATAATAATAATTCAACGGATGGGAACTATCCTCGACAGCCCCAATTCAATACTTCGATTACCGTAGAATGGCCAATCGATAACAACGATACAACGGATGGGAATTAACTAGATAATCCCAATTCAATACCTCGATTACCTTAGAACGGTCAATCGATAATCAATGATACGATAGAATAGATGTACCGACGCCTCAAACCGACCACCGAAACAGAGAGGATGAAATAATATATCAGACGCCTTCAATCGGCTAATGCAATATCATAGCAACAGTTCCAATTCGATAATAACGATTCAACGATGCCTCACAACGACATTAATTGTGAACAATAATAATCGATACATCGATACCGCGAACCAGCTATCGACAACATCAGTATCAAAAAGAATCTCAATGCCTTAAACCGGTCATTTACGAACAACAGTAACATTTGGCATAATTTGTCGACGGGTGTCGTATCAAACAATCCCCTGATATCAACAAGCTCATAAAGAGACCAAGTCTCGAAATGGTACACACATTCGTACACCTACATGATAACATTAATCTCATTGATTAGTACAAGTATAAAACTTGCCTCGATATCAATACAACGAACTGTTACCAATTCAGTTAATTCCGTCTACGAGTTCCTCAGTCCCGTCCAAGCTAGTTACGAACTCTTCAACCTCAACCGTAACACAACAGTCATAATCCATGATCAAACATCATATCTTATTGTAAAATGAAGGATTAATAATCAACGGGTTCGATGACGATCAATATCAATACAACAAGGCCACAACTCATCGGTTCCACAATATCTCGATTAAACATATTCTAAATTATACCAACTCAGACCCTCACGAATCCATTTCCACAACACGATCCGAAATCCGATGATCATATCAGCAACCAATTCGGACCAATAATAAGGGTCTAAATGTTATCGATTCCAAACTCAATTCCTAAATACGAATTGACAAGGCTCCCTTCTCGTAAATCTATCGTTAAAATTTACCTATGACTATCATTAATTCGAATCATCCGACTGGTTCAAAACGATAGATAATCATATTAAAAAGGTTATCAAATAATCCAATCATTCGACTTGAACATTTGCTCCATACGTATGGGCTTCCAAATTCAGAGATAAATAATAGTCTCATCAAACTCATAATCACATTCGTATTCCTATACGAATATTATTTCAAACATATAATTTAGCTCTAGATATGAATATTCCATATTCATTTTCAAAACATCAACACTTATAAATTTTCATCACCTCGTATAATTCAAGAGTTCTTCAAGAACATGAAATATCCGAAATCACGTTCAGAACAACATATCCGAGGTATATATATCTCCATGTTACCACTTTCTTCATCATGCCATTCATACAACCTCAAGAATCGAAACAAAACCATTATCATCATAGGAAGAAAATGTTAATAATCATATAAACATTCGAAATCTCTTATTACAATTCCAATAAATCTCATATAACATTATCACATGATGATCCCAACATGCTCCCTCCCAAGTAGTAATCCTTTAAAAAAAACGAACCACTATCAAGGGGATACGAGGATTACCTTGTATGGACGAACCACGAACAAGAATATTCGAACTCCATTACAAGAATCATCAAAACTTCAAGAGCAATACTTAAATCCGAGCTCTCCATCTTAATCTTGTTTAAGAGGATTATCTCTCAATATTTAGGAACTTCAAGTACTTTCCAAGGCTCTCTCTAATGACTGAAGGAATGAGAATGGACAAAATGCCTCTCAGCACTCGTTTATCCTCTTATAAAACACATCACTAGCGCGTGCTAGACTTTATGTTTAGCATGCGCTACAAATCTAGCGTACGCTATCCTTCCTCGATAGCGTGCGCTATCGGGCAGTCCAAAAGCTACTGTATTGCTTCGAAATTCATCTAACGTATGTAATGCCCATGCATTAGTGTACGCAAACAAGCGTTGACTTGCTATAGTGAAATTCTCAGTAGCGTGCGCTATTCCTCGACCTTAGCGCGCGCTAATCGTCATTGACTTGCTACAGTATCGTGCCCCCACATGCCGAAGGCACCCGCGATTACCGGGATTCCTTTGACCGATATGGAATTAGCGTGCACTAACCAACATGCGTTAGCGTGCGCAAACTGAATATAAAAAATCAACATGGGCCTACCTGTCGGCCACCTTCCGGAACTAACCCAGCAAGTTGTTACGTACGTTAGGGGTCCTCCTTAGCGTACGTAACCGAAACTCTTAGCATACGCTGTCAATACTTCGCAGCGTGCGCTACCTGTACCCAGTAGCGTGCGCTAATGAAACACTTATTGCGTGCGCTAATGTGGCTGTACTTAGCCATTTCCCGCTATTCTTATCTGTCGTCTTGTTATACTAGATGTATATACACGACATCTTCAAATGTAATTGTCGACCAACTACGAGAATTATACTAATACAACTGTCTCAGTCTTCTAATTATTTTATCCATACTGTATAGACACCAATCTATCCAGTATATCTCAGATAAAATAACGCGAAGAATTTATACTGAAATCCGGATATTACGTACTAAAAGTCGGGATATCGCCTTAAAATAAGTTTCATCCTCGAAACTTGCAATCTTGTCACAAACAACAGATCAATCCAAAATTTCCAAACTCATCACGGAAGCAATCAGACACCGCCACCAGCGAAAATAACCAAAACAGTATACTTACAGGTACGTGAAGTCGATGATCTCCCATGATATTAGCATGCGACTCCCAAACAAAGTCTCAACACAATACCGATACACGCTAATATCGAAATTAGCAATATGACAAAACCTCAAGGAAGAGTTCACGTCTGTGACCACGGCCACGACTCCTTCTCCTTAGATCCAACATTCTGAAGGGCACACACGTGCGTAAGTATAGTCCAAATCGCACCTTCTCGAAGTGACCAATTCCCAAGAATACCAAGCTAAAAACGAAACGATCAAGAAAAATACAAGAAGAGTGAGAGGACTTACAAGTACCGGTCGCACTGTGATGATGGCAGAGTAGTGATACTGTGGGCAAATGACGACTCAATCGACCCAAAAGACCGACAGCCTAGGTATCCATAAACCTAAGCTCTGATACCATATTCTGTAACACCCCCAAGATATTCAGGGTATATTACAGCCCCGTGAGCCCCGCCGTGGGACCCACAAGGCTAAACATACGCGGAACTATAAAACTTGACCGATAAGGTCTACATACAATGAAATGAAGGACAATACAAATGGTATTCAAAACCATAACCAATGAAACCATATACATTACCACACAATCAATACCTCGGCAACACAGGCCGGAACATCAAGGAAACTGAAAATACAATACTCGAGTATTTAAAATCCATTCCAGTACAACAACACTGAATGGAGGAATACAAAAAGATAATCGGAGACACAACACAGTATCACACTTGCCCATCATCTTCATGCCGACCCGATACCCGCCTGTCCGTGCTCCTGGAACCTGAAATACATGAAACGTATTTCCCCTATAAAGGGGTTAGCCGTCGAATAGCTAGTGCAAGTATATCAGTATGAAATACAATACTCCTCGACAATAAAGTAAATGTAACCGTCAATTCATCATTTCAAGACTAGTATTCCGGAATAACTAAATCTCATAGCATCACATCAAGACGTATATGAATACCGTGGAACCGCACCAGAGGCTACGGAACCCTTAGGGGACCTGTCGGCCCACCCCAAAGTGGTTCGTTCATATCATCCGTCATCAATACATATATGAATACCGTGGAACCGCACCAGAGGCTACGGAACCCTTAGGGGACCTGTCGGCCCGCCCCAAAGTGGTTAATTCATATCATCCATGGAATCGAACCAGAGGCTACGAAACCCTCAGAGGACCCATCGGCCCATCCCGGAGTGGATATAAATAATTTTGCCAAACATATGTCTTACTTTCAAAGTCGAGAACGTAGAATCATAAATATATACTTGCCTTGAATAGTTGACGACTCAACGAATGGGAAGGAAAGTCACCGACGAATGCTAGGAACTCACGAAACCGAACGTAACGATTAGAAGAATACAATTACAACCAATTCCAAACTAATACGGAAATGGAATACACCCGAAAACCTGCCTACGATTCATGTATATTCGTATAAAAACGACAACGAGGGCGGACCACAACCAAACCCTCTCGATTCCGTAAAAACCACGAAATATACCATGAATCCGTAGGGAAACTAAGAATACCAACAAGATTAATCATATTCATCATGAATTAATCAACAAAACGTAATGAATCGGACAAAAACGCGAAAACCCCCAAATCTCCCCAAAAGTAGGGTTCTAAAGATCTAACCTTGATTCGCTGGATCGAAGGATGTTATAGGATGATCGATCAATGATATGAACTCAGGAACTTCATGGATTTGTTGTTTAACAACATGGCTTCATCTTCTTCGAAGCTCCAGCCACGGACCGAAGAGAAAGGAAATGAAAAATGAGTGAGAAAGTGGCTGCTCTGTCATTTATATACTGGGCCGGAACTAGCGTGCGCCAGCCTTTCCGGACTAGCGTGCGCTATCGGCCAGTATCGGCCCAGCACCCTCGGCCAGGTCCCGCACGACCCGGCACCACCGACCAATACTGCCGACCATGACCTGTCCGCCCGACCCCACTAGCGTGCGCTACGGCCGGCAGCCTGCGCGCGCTAGCCGACCTGTCCAGTGACCTCTGGACTAAACAGTTCGCCCAGGTAACGTACGCTAGTCGGCCGACAGCGTACGCTACCCCTGCCGGTTAGCGTGCACCACGACCGACAGTAGCGTGCGCTACCTGCCGATCCTACCCGAGTCCAAAACCTCAGAACCTCTTTGCCCAGACTCGATAGCGCACGCTGGGCTGCTCAACAGCGTGCGCTACACCTGCCGAGCTAACGCGCGCAGCCTCCCGGCCGTAGCGTGCGCTACGCCGGTTCCTGCCGTGCCTGCTCGGTCAGTGCCCGCCATCGTTCGGCGGAACCATAACCGTCAGGCCGGTCCAGCCGTCGGCGGTGCGACCACCAGGGCTCGAAGACTCGATTTCCGAAAACGTACGGAACGAACACGACGAAAAGTTTGCGGACAACATCAACGATCCGAAATGAAAGCGTAATGCAATAATTAATCATACGCGACAAGAAAAGGGTCTAAACAACAAATACAGATACGAATACCCATAACTTTGGGTAAATTACAAAATGGCCCAAAACACCCGAAAATCACGATACGTGATCGAATAACAAACCCGAAGTTCACAACACGTCTAACAAAGTTAATCGGACTTATGGGAAACTCAAAACAGCAGTTTAGAACGAGATTCGCAAGAATCGAACTCAAGTGTGGAAAAGTCGCTGAAAAGCACGGAACCCAACAAAACGACACCGAAACGAACTCGGATGTCAAAAAGTGTAGAATTAATCATTCTCAGGGTGACGAAACGGTCCCAAGAGAGTCGTCAAAATGGACTTCCGCCAAAAATAGAAAATTACCGGAAATCAAAATTACGGGTATTACACGTTGTCCGTGCCCTTTTTCTTATTGCACCGGCGATCACTCCCCTTTCTCGGAGCCGCTCATTGTTCGTGCCCTTTTTTACTGCACCGGCGATCACTCCCCGCCCTCGTCGGCCCCGGGTGTTACATGTTCACCAGCTTCTGCTTGGTTCATCCCCAGATCTCACCGTACTGAGAGAGGTCTTGCTCCGATACCATTCTGTAACGCCCTGGCTTTCTTAATTAAAAAGAACGTTACACAACTCAATTTTTTTCTTAAAACTTTTATATAAATTCAGAGTATTTCCGGAAACGTTTTAGTAAGTAAATATTCAATAAAAGTCGTTTATTCAAACATCAGTACAGTTTTACAAAAACATGGGAAATCAAATATTCGGACATAGTCTGTTGAAATTATATTCATTGAAGAACATCATGTGTTTCGTAAAAATAATAACAATTACGGCGACAACATCTTTTATTATTTATAATTTCATCGTGTTGGGAGTATGTATTCATCTTCTGATTGTCCCGTTCGTCGATTCCTTAGCCTGAAAAACATAAACGACGAGGTGTGAGTACGGGAGCATACTCAGTGAGATTAAACCCTTATAAATCGTCAAAATCATGTTGTGTGATGCACATAAAACATTATTATCTGTGTGAGACTCGTCTCGGCTTTCTTTCATTCTTTCGACCCCCCACGGGTCGTCATGTTACACGACACAACGATGACCATAACATATTAAAACAGTATAAGCTCACCTCGTTTGCTGAAATCTTGAAATATCTTCCTTTAAATTTGACTCGGTTGTCCTTCTTTGATCCCGGATACGCTTTCCCTAGCACTTGAAAATACTTTTTCATATTTCCGGCCATAAATTCTTGATGTAAAATCTGAAATCTCTTTGAGGACTTTTATCAAACACCTTTGAAAAACTATTAGATTTGAGCTTCCTGTTTCATCGCGCTTTTTGAAGCTTTTATAAATTTTGGAAGTGAAATATCTTACAGGCGTCTTAAAGTAGAGGTTCACTGCTTGAAAATGGTATATCATTTGTTGGTAAATATGTAGGTATACATATATTTATAGGAGTCCAAAGTCGGCTGAAAATCAACCTTACTCGGACAGCTGGAGGACTTATCCGGAAAGCTGGCCGAGAAGGTTCTGTCGGTCGTGACCGACCTTATCCGGACAGCTGGATAGCCTTATCCGGATAGTGGTCGAGAAGCTTTTGTCGGTCGTGACCGACCTTATTCGGACACCTGGACAGCCTTATCCGGATAGTGGCCTCGAAGCTTCTGTCGGTCGTGACCGACCTTATCCGGACAGCTGGACAGCCTTATCCGGACAGTGGCCTCGAAGCTTCTGTCGGCCGTGACCAGCAGTTGTCAGTCGGCGTGTCCGGCGGTGACCGTCAAATGTCCGTCAACTTAGCTCAGCCGGTTCGACCCCTTCCCGATGTCCAAATTCGATTTTCCGACCTGTTCTGGACTCATCGGAGTTAAATATTCGATATGCTCAGAACGGATTTTCGATAATATTAAAATAATAATTTAATATTATTTTTGCAGTATAAGTGTTCTGTAATGAAAATTTTATCGTATCAATTCGTAGAAAATTTTCGAAATTACTTTCATAAATTCTAAAATAATCCTTATAATTTACTTTGAAATCGTTTCCTTCATTTTATGCTAGGAACGTATCGGTCCAAGTATCGGACAACCTATAAATATTAAAAAATCAAAATCCATGATCGTTAGCATTTAAATAAGTATTGGGGCGTTACAATCCTCCCCCCTTTAAAAAATTTCGTCCTCGAAATTGAGCTTCGTAAAGAACTTTGAAAATCTGTATCTGTAACACCCCAAACTAGGTGGATATTACAGTGCCGTGGACCCCCGACTGGGACCCACCAGGCGAATGAAAATGAATGAATTACACAGAGTAAATGTAGTGCCGAACCACATTACAACATTAATTACTCCGATGAGGAGTTTCATACAACACACCCAAGATATTACAGAATACATGTATATTTTATATGGAGATAAAATATACAACACTGAGTAAAATGAGTATTCAAACGGAATGTCTGCAGCGGAATAAAATGAATGAAACATAAATGACTGAAAAGACTGGTTAACAATATCTTGAGGATTGTTGTTCTGTGTAACTGACCCCCGTTGGGGGATATGCTGTATAAACCACAAGTTCGATAAAAAATGAATCGGTTAGATTATAACCCAATCTTGTTGAAAACATACGCAATCAAACATGCTGTATGAATCAACTAACAGTACGGATCAAAGGGTGGCGCCACACTACGCCCGGGATGGAAATGTGTCCGTGCACAAGCCACCAACGAGTATCGATCGAATACACGTGTGGTCTTGTACCTAATCAGTCTCACGAAGCAATCGACTCGTGTGCACAGTCCAATGTGAGGCCAACAACCAACACACGACTTAAATGTGCCCGACATGAAAATCCTACACATACCAACCGGCACGCCAGTATGACCCGGAATACCACGAGATGACAAAGTGACATCGAAATCAATAATGACTCACCGAGATGAAACGATGGTGAAATGAATGATAGCTCAATGAAATGATTGGAACCGTCGTTCCTTGTGACTGAAGTAATTAATTGACAATGACAAGTATTGATACGGTTAATACAATGATGAATGAGTTATGATTATGAATGAACAACAACAAATGGAATGAATATCCTTTTAACCGAGTAAGAATTAACTTACACAACACCGATGAAGAATGTCCGTCCACGAACAACGTCCTAAATGAAATGTCGGTCGCTCGAACAACCTTGAATAACACAGTTACCAATAATCCGTTCAATACACGTATCAAACCCGATTATAACCAACTCAAACATCGATACTGTAACACCCCCAAGTTATTCAGGGTATATTACAGCGCCGTGAGCCCCGCCGTGGGACCCACAAGGCTAAACATACGCGGAACTATGAAACTTGACCGAGAAGGTCTACATACAATGGAATGAAGGACAATAGAAATGGTATTAAAAACCATAATCAATGAAACCATATACATCACCACACAAATCAGTACCTCGGCAACACAGGCCGGAACATCAAAGAAACTAAAAATACAATACTCGAGTATTTAAAATCCATTCCAGTACAACAACACTGAATGGAGGAATCCAAAAAGATAGCCGGAGACAAGACACATCATCACACTTGCCCATCATCTTCATGTCGACCCGATACCTGCCTGTCCGATCTCCTGGAACCTGAAATACATAAAAAGTATTTCCCCCATAAAGGGGTTAGCCGTCGAATAGCTAGTGCAAGTATATCAAGTATGAAACACAATACTCCTCGACAATAAAGTAAATGTAACCGTCAATTCATCAATTCAAGACTAGTATTCCGGAATAACTAAATCTCATAGCGTCACATCAAGACGTATATGAATGCCGTAGAAACGGTTCGTTCATATCATGCCATCAATACATATATGAATGCCGTAGAAACGGTTCGTTCATATCATGCCATCAATATATCTATGAATGTCGTAGAAACGGTTCTTTCATATCATACCATCAATATTTGTTACTTTCAAAGTCGAGAACGTACAATCATAAATATATACTTGCCTTTGAGACTTCGAGGAATCAAACGGAAAAAGGGTATGAGTTCGGTAGGTCCAAGAACGCGCTTCCGGCACCTAAACGATTCGCAAGGAAATGATAATCAATTATCCATACTCAAACTACACAAAGAAATTCCCGAAACCCATCTACGATTCATGACAACACACGGATAAACAACTAGAGGTTGGAAAATTGCCCAAACTCTCACAAGTCTGAAAATGGCACAATCAAAATCCGTAAAATCGTAGGAAACACATGCATGTAATACCCGAGATTTTTGTTCCGGAATCATTGAGTTTTCTGGGTTTTATCGGATTGTCATTGTCCTCATCGTTGGAATTTTGTGCCGTGTTTGGGTGTGTCTTGTTGGGACACGTGTTTGGAGGCGTTTCGGATCACTATGTGAGTTTTTGAGTTTTGTGGTGTAGCGCACGCTAATGATTGAGGCATAGCGCACGCTACTGCGTGGTGTTTAGCGTACGATACTGAATGTGTAGCGCACGCTAACTGGCAGTCTAGAGGCAGTCCAGTAGCTACTGGACTGGGACTGGAGCTTTGTTAGCGCACGCTATCGACTGCTTAGCGCACGCTCTCTCTTCTTTCTAGCGCACGCTACCCGGCAGGTGCGGTTCTGTCCAGGGGCTACTGGACTGGTTTTGTGACCCGTTAGCGCACGCTACGGCTTTTGGCTAGCGCACGCTAACTGTGTTATAGGCGGTTTCTCTGGAGCGTTGACCCCGTTAGCACACGCTAATGCAGGGTGTTTAGCGCGCGCTAATAACTATCCAGTATAAATACTAGACAGCAGCATTAAGTCGTCATTTTCCAATTTTCTTCATCCCTTCCGACGGGAGTGAGATCCAGAGGCGATTAGGACCGATCTTTTTCTTCTAGCTTCATCTCTGAGCGGATTTGTAGATGTTTAACAACATCTAATCATCTTCTTGGTCCAGATCAAGTTAATCTCTTCTTAGAACCCTAGTTTCTTGAATTTGGGGTTTTTCCTTGGATTTGTGATTCTTAACCGATCTCATCCGATCGGTTGTGTATTTTTGGTTGTCTTCACCGTAATCTTCAAATTTTTTTAACCGTTCATCGATTTTTATCGTCCGGATCAACGATTCTTGATTTCTTTGAGAATACTTAGATCCTTGTCGTTTTTAGGATCGTTTCGGATTTCGATTAGTGTTATTGATTCGTGGTGATGCTATTTTCGTAGTATTCGTGGGCTGTCGAAGTCTTGATCGTTTTTGGAGGTTCGAAGGTTGCCCGATCGTGCCCGTTCGTCGTTTCATCGCTCGTGATACCGAGGCAAGTATCTTGTCCATACATTTCATGTTTCGTAGGCGTAATTATTGATAAATGATTATATACGAAACCCAATGTTTAATGAACGTAAAAAGGGATCGGTATGTTCTCGATAAATGTTGTCTTTCAACGATAATTCGTGTACTTCGTGAATATATGTGTTCTCGGGATATGTGTGTTGATTTTGTATGTTGAAAAGATGCTATGACCACTTTGAGTGAGTTTAATAGACGGTAATCCTTTGTCGGGGATTACGTATTGTTATGTGTACTTGTTCGGTAAGAACGTATTGGGTATGATATTAGTTGATACTCCTTTGAAAGGAGGTTGTGATGTTTAAGTGTTGCTTGGCTTGATATTTTGCTCATTGTTATGTGATCGTTGATAGTGATGTGCCTTCGGGTAGGATTGTTGAATCTCCGGGATCCATACTTGCTAGTATGGGTCGGGCGTGACCGTAGGGTTATCCAATCCGGGTATGTCTTGCGGGGACTCCGAGGTTCGGGGCTTGCTAGCCCGATGCCGAGATAACTTGTGGGGTTATCATCGGGTATGTCTTGCGGGGACTCCGAGGTTCGTGGCTTGTTAGCCGATCTTGGGATAACTTATGGTTGTGGTTTGGAATGGTTACGTGTGTTGCCACGAGGACATGTGATTTGGTATGGCTTCCTATTGGGTTATTCACTCGGGTATGTTCTACGGGAGCATCTGAGGTTCGTGGCTTGTTAGCACGGGACGCGAATAATCCTTAGGAACATGTGTTATGTGATTCGGGTCGTGGACCCTGTGGCTTATGATTCGGGTCTTGGACCCCGTGTGTTGTGAATTGGGTTGTGAAACCGCGTTTTATTATTGGAATCGTATTTTGGCAAGATGATTTTGGGCCATGTCCCTAAGTGTTTTCGAAGGGCTTGAGAATTCCTTTATTTCAAATGTAATCAAACTCCCGAGATCATAAAATATTTTGTATGAAATACATGGTTCTATTCCTACCTTTTATACATCAAACTGTTTTGATTAAGTGAATTATCTCGGGAAATATATTCAAGATTATTATATTCTTGAAGCACGTTGTGTATGGCTTGTACTTCTGTTCTATACTTGTACTAGCAAAACAGTGGAGTTTTGCTAACCCCCGAGTATTCGGGGGGTGGATGTCTGTATTGCGTCCAGGTACTTGCAGGTAGCTGGGGATCGAGCCACAGGATCGATACGAAGGATGATGGGAGACGAAGATACTAATCACGTGAAGACCAATTATAGAGTATTTGGTAGAGTCGTGTTGGTTATTCCTCCGATGTGTTATTTTCTCGAATTATGGAAGTGTTATTGTATTCTAGCCCCTGCGTGGGCATGTGTGCTGGGCAAGGATCTTGTATGTATTGTTGTGTGTGTTGTGATATAAGACCTAATCGGTCTAATGGTCCTTTATGTAGCCATGTCGGCATGTGAAGTGACGCATTATTTTGTATTTAGCCTGGTAGATCCTTGCGGAGAGGGTCTGCGGCGCCGTAATATTTCCGAGTGGTTTGGGGGTGTTACAGAATATGGTATCGGAGCTTTAGGTTGAGGAAACCTAGGCTGTCGGGTTGAGTTGTGTGTTGTCAGGTCTTGTCTTGTCAGATTTGGTCTGACTCAGTGGTGTCGCGACGCGTCGTCTGAGTTGTCGGTCGTGATTAGTATCGAGATGCAACCATCATCTTCGTGCGATCTGTGGATGTAGGTCTCCCTACCTTGTTGTGTCTCGTATTATACGAGTTTACGTGATTCTATGTTATTATGTGGAGTTTAATTATGCCTCGTGAATACTTACTCCATACTTGTTTGATTCTCGTATTGTGTTGGAATAAAGAGTAGTACCGGTATGTATGTATATATATATATATATTTACATCTTTGTGTAAAATCGTTTTTACAGGAGTGATATTTTGGATTGGTTACTCAATAAAAGTTTGTCAATGTGGTATTTCAATTTCAAATGTTTTGGAGAAGTCACGTAAATTATATTTAAAAATATCCTTTGAGAAGGAAAAATGATTTGATTTTCGTATGATGACCTCGAGACCAAAGATTTTGAGAATTCAATCTACACATATTATATTTTCATCTTGCATTGAAAATTTTCAAAATATTTTAAATGCTTAAACGAGGTCTACCAATAGTTTACTTGAGACGTGACTTTCGCCTTCAACTTTTCCAGTTAAACAATATGTAGTGAGAATGTAAATTGTTGGCGTTTGGATTCGTATGTTGTTGTTTATTTGTAACCTTCGACTTTTGGCATTATTTGGTATATGTTCATGAATAAAAATTGTTGTGTGTGGTTATGTGTAACTTGAACTGTATTCTTGTCCGCTGCGTGTGTAAAGTCCAAAGTGACTTTTTGGGTACTTTTACCACATAGTGTGTGTTTCAAAATGACCTTTCGGGTTTGTAAATTTGAATTATTTCGTTGACCCTTTTTCCTAACTCTTTTGTCGGGTGATTTAACATATATTTTGAAACTATTGAGTTTTCGCGTCTACGCCCTGTAATTTCAAATGGTATTTGGTGACGGTATTTGGTATTTGGAAAATGACTTTTGGGGAGTATTTGGAAAGTATTACCGTCATCGGCCTTTCTGGCATTTTGGAATGTTTTTGAAAATGGTTTTCAACTTGGTGAGTTCCGCGTGAAAACCTGAGAAAATGATTTTGATATAATGGATGATTTCAATTTCATTGCATTTTTAAATCGCATAACAACGACATTATAAATGAAGATTTTTGATAAAATAGTTTGTATATTGTGCTCTAGCTGGAATTAAATGGTAATATGTATATGATTTAATGATGTTGGATTAAAGACAGAGATGTGAATATCTTGCTATGAGTTATGATCTTTCGTTACCCTAGGTTGTTGTTTGTTAGTATGCCGAGGGGCAGAGGTCGTGGTCGTAACCGTGGCGCTGATGGCCACGGGGATTAGATGCGGAATCGAGAGAATGCCGCTGGGAATGATTTTAGTTTGGGTGTTGCTACTATATTGCAACAAGTAGCGACTCAGATGACTCAGTTGACCCAGGTGGTTCAACGTAGCATTGACGCGAGTCAGAACGTTGGTGTAAATCAATGGCTTCGCGAGGTAGTTCGTATGAATCCCCTCGATTCGCGGTCTTTGCGGATGCGTTGGGCTGGGATGGTTGGATTTTCCAGCTGGGAAAGATTGTCGAGGCTGTCGGATGTCCTGAAGAGCGGAAGGTACCTATCGCTCAGTACCTTCTCGACAAAGATGCTGCTAATTGGTGCGAAGCTGTTAAACCTCGTGATCGTGATGTCACGTGGGTGGAGTTCCAGGCATTTATGGAAGCTGAGTTCTGTCCGAAACCGATTAGAGAGCAGAGGATTCGCGAATTCTACTTGGCAGAACCGCAAGATATACCGGTGTCGCAAGCTATCATTGATTATAGCAAACAACTCAGTTATGTGCGAGACCGGGTGACAACCGAGGAAGAGAGGATCCTTCACTTTGACAAACGGATGAAGCCGGATATTCGCGTGTATATGTCGGGATTCAATTGCACTTCGTTGAGGGAATATCAAGATCGAGCATTAGCCCGTGAACTAGCTTCGTTATCGTCGGAGCGTGTGTCCGAGTCGAAGAAGCAGAGGAAGTCCGATGACCGTGTGGACGGTGCAGGAGTTGGTGTTTCTAGTTTTCAATGTCGTAGCCTTTTCGCTGTGAAGCTCCATCGCTCGATGCGTGGAACTGAGAGTTCCAAGTCGTCTGCTCTGACTCCTGGTAAAGCCAGGAGATGTTTTAACTGTAATGTGGCGGGACATGTTCGTGCACATTGTCCTTCTCCGCCAGTAACGTGTTACAGGTGCGGACTCGAGGGACACCGAGTTCAGTTTTGCGAGATGGTTACCGAGCCTTCCTGGGCGCGCAATTGAGCACTGATATCTGGATCGACTCCGAGAAGCCCCTGAGTGCCTTAGCCTATCAGTTGTTTGTTATGTTATTTCCCTCGTTTTGTTGTTTCGATATTCCAGAGATTAACTTCTTTTATTTGAAGTGAATCGGATTTTAAACTCTGTACTTTCGACTCTGTCGAATCGTTTATGTTCATTGATATTTTCTGAACTTGTCCTGTCTTGTGCTTTTGGTTGATCGAACAAGTTTTGGTATTGTTTCAGAATAACCCATTTGTCGTTATGACTTTCCAATTGCTATTCCCTTTCCTGTGGATCTTATGTGAATACACATCTTGTTGTCTTCACCGGATCGTATCTTGTCTCGAGTCGAGATGTGAACTTTGGGGTTGTTGTTTGAGTATTATTGGTTGTCGTGATTCGAACATGATTGATCGACTGTTGTCGTCTCGATCGTTGTAACTCAATCGTTTGATGGTTCAGTTTTTGTTGATCCCGTTTCGTGATTGTTGAGCGTTAGGACTCCTTCGTAATTTCCTTAAGTTCAGGAAATTTGTTTTGTGTTCGATCCTCCAACCCTTGGGCTGTGGAATTTCGTATTGGTTCAGCGTATAGCTCGTGTTTTGGTTGATGTACTGTTGAATTGTTCGACCGTATTGATTTTCGTTCGTTGTGTTTTGTTATTTCGGCAACGGATATCGTGTGTTATCTGAGTTTGTTTTGCGTCGTTCGTTATATGTTTGAAGTTTCGGGGACGAAACTTCTTTTAAGAGGGGTAGAATGTATTACGCGAGATTTTTGTTCCGGAATCGTTGAGTTTTCTGGGTTTATCGGATTGTCATTGTCCTCATCGTTGGAATTTCGTGCCATGTTTGGGTGTGTCTTGTTGGGACACGTGTTTGGAGGCGTTTCGGATCACTATGTGAGTTTTTGAGTTTTTGTGGTGTAGCGCACGCTAATGCTTGAGGCATAACGCAGGCTACTGCGTGGTGTTTAGCGCACGCTACTGAATGTGTAGTGCACGCTAACGGCGATCAGAGCGATCCGGTAGCTACCGGGCTCGAGCTTTGTTAGCGCACGCTAAGGCCGATAGCTAGCGCACGCTATCGACTGCTTAGCGCACGCTCTCTCTTCTTTCTAGCGCACGTTACCCGGCAGGTGCGGTTCCGTCCAGGGGCTACTGGACTGGTTTTGTGACCCGTTAACGCACGCTACGGCTTTTGGCTAGCGCACGCTAACTGTGTTATAAGCGGTTTCTCTGGAGCGTTGACCCCGTTAGCGCACGCTAATGAAGGGTGTTTAGCGCGCGCTAATAACTGTCCAGTATAAATACTGGACAGCAGCATTAAGTCGTCATTTTCCACTTTTCTTCATCCCTTCCGACGGGAGTGAGATCAGAGGCGATTAGGACCGATCTTTTTCTTCTAGCTTCATCTCTGAGCGGATTTGTAGATGTTTAACAACATCTAATCGTCTTCTTGGTCCAGATCAAGGTAATCTCTTCTTAGAACCCTAGTTTCTTGAATTTGGGGTTTTTCCTTGGATTTGTGATTCTTAACCGATCT
The DNA here is from genome assembly GCA_033398695.1 of Orobanche coerulescens. NCBI lineage: Eukaryota > Viridiplantae > Streptophyta > Magnoliopsida > Lamiales > Orobanchaceae > Orobanche > Orobanche coerulescens. The sequence goes on along the minus strand of CM065818.1, from coordinate 97,405,868 downwards.
CATCCGATCGGTTGTGTATTTTTGGTTGTCTTCACCGTAATCTTCAGATTTTGTTAACCGTTCATCGATTTTTATCGCCCGGATCAACGATTATTGATTTCTTTGAGAATACTTAGATCCTTGTCGTTTTTAGGATCGTTTCGGATTTCGATTAGTGTTATTGATTCGTGGTGATGCTATTTTCGTAGTATTCGTGGGCTGTCGAAGTCTTGATCGTTTTTGGAGGTTCGAAGGTTGCCCGATCGTGCCCGTTCGTCGTTGCGTCGCTCGTGATACCGAGGCAAGTATCTTGTCCATATATTTCATGTTTCGTAGGCGTAATTATTTATAAATGATTATATACGAAACCCAATGTTTAATGAACGTAAAAAGGGATCGGTATGTTCTCGATAAATGTTGTCTTTCAACGATAATTCGTGTACTTTGTGAATATATGTGTTCTCGGGATATGTATGTTGGTTTTGTATGTTGAAAAGATGCTATGACCACTTTGAGTGAGTTTAATAGACTGTAATCCTTTGTCGGGGATTACGTATTGTTATGTGTACTTGTTCGGTAAGAACGTATTGGGTGTGATATTAGTTGATACTCCTTTGAAAGGAGGTTGTGATGTTTAAGTGTTGCTTGGCTTGATATTTTGCTCATTGTTATGTGATCGTTGATAGTGATGTGCCTCTAGGTAGGATTGTTGAATCTCCGGGATCCATACTTGCTAGTATAGGTCGGGCGTGACCGTAGGGTTATCCAATCCGGGTATGTCTTGCGGGGACTCCGAGGTTCGGGGCTTGCTAGCCCGATGCCGAGATAACTTGTGGGGTTATCATCGGGTATGTCTTGCGGGGACTCCGAGGTTCGTGGCTTGTTAGCCCGATGCCGGGATAACTTATGGTTGTGGTTTGGAATGGTTACGTGGTTGCCACGAGGACATGTGATTTGGTATGGCTTCCTATTGGGTTATTCACTCGGGTATGTTCTACGGGAGCATCTGAGGTTCGTGGCTTGTTAGCACGGGACGCGAATAATCCTTAGGAACATGTGTTATGTGATTCGGGTCGTGGACCCTGTGGCTTATGATTCGGGTCTTGGACCCCGTGTGTTGTGAATTGGGTTGTGAAACCGCATTTTATTATTGGAATCGTATTTTGGAAAGATGATTTTGGGCCATGTCCCTAAGTGTTTTCGAAGGGCTTGAGAATTCCTTTATTTCAAATGTTTTCAAACTCCCGAGATCATAAAATATTTTGTATGAAATACATGGTTCTATTCCTACCTTTTATAAATCAAACTGTTTTGATTAAGTGAATTATCTCGGGAAATATATTCAAGATTATTATATTCTTGAAGCACGTTGTGTATGGCTTGTACTTCTGTTCTATACTTGCACTAGCAAAACAGTGGAGTTTTGCTAACCCCTGAGTATTTGGGGGGTGGATGTCTGTATTGCGTCCAGGTACTTGCAGGTAGCTGGGGAGCGAGCCACAAGATCGATACGAAGGATGATGGGAGACGAAGATACTAATCACGTGAAGACCAATTATAGAGTATTTGGTAGAGTCGTTATTGTATTTTAGCCCCTGCGTGGGTATGTGTGCTAGGCAAGGATCTTGTATGTATTGTTGTGTGTGTTGTGATATAAGACCTAATCGGTCTAATGGTCCTTTATGTAGCCACGTCGGCATGTGAAGTGACGCATTGTTTTGTATTTAGCCTGGTAGATCCTCACGGAGAGGGTCTGCGGCGCTGTAATATTCCCGAGTGGTTTGGGGGTGTTACAATGCATACAGTATAGATACATCCTAATCTCAAGGTTCTCAAGCTTCAAATCGGATAAATCGGACGAATTTACGAAAAACCCCAAAATCCAACACAATATTCAAAATGTTCGTGAATAATCCTTCAATAATCCAATGAATAATCAAACATGCCCATAATCATGCGTATATCACTTCATACAACATGATTTTAACATCCAAAACATCATCACTCAATACAAAATCAAAATCCAAGAGGTTTGATGAAATTACCTTTGAAGATCCAAGTACTTTGATCCGGAGAATACGCGATAGATCGATGATCCGAGCTTCACAACCGGATGAAAATGATGAAAATCCAACACTCAAGTGATAGATGATGAAACTTCTCTCTCTCAAGCCTTCTCTGTCGTGTAGGTTGAAGAAAAGGGAAGAAATGGGTTGATCTCGCCCAAAAAACGCAGATATAGGGCTGACTGCCAGGTGTGCCGCGGCCCAAGCCAAGTGTGCCGCGGCACAGGCCCAAAAATGGCTCCAAGTGGTCGACAGTGTGCCGCGGCCCGGCCAAGTGTGCCGCGGCAGTGACTTGGCAGTGTGCCGCGGCCCTGCCGGCATGTGCCGCGGCACTGTGCATGCAGGTCGGCCAACAATTGAACACGAGTGTGCCGCGGCCCGGACAGGTGTGCCGCGGCGGTGACTCGGCAGTGTGCTGCTCGGCGATGCCCGACATCGTTCGGCGAACTCGAAATCCGTCGGCCGATCCGCACCGTCCGGCCACGCAACCGTCGGCGGTGCCCGGCCACTGTGGCTCGGCGACTCGATTTACGAAAACGTACGGAATGAACACGACGAAAAGTTCGCGGACAACATCAACGACCCGAAATGAAAGGGTAATGCAATAATTAATCACACGCGACCGAGAAAAGGGTCGAGATAACAAATATAGATACGGATACCCATAACTTTGGGTAAATTACAAAATGGCCCAAAACGCCCGAAAATCACGACACGTGATCGAATAACCAAACCGAAGTTCAAAACACGTCTAACAAAGTTAAACGAACTTACGGGAAACTCGGAATAGGAGTTTAGAACGAGATTCGCAAGAATCGAACCCAAGTGCGGAAAAGTCGCTAAAAAGCACGGAACTCAACAAAACGACACTGAAACGAACTCGGATGTTGAAAAGTGTAGAATTAATCATTCTCATGATGACGTAACGGTCCCAAGCGAGTCGTCAAAATGGACTTCCGCCAAAAAAATAGAAATTTACCGGAATTCGAATTTGCGGATATTACATTCTACCCTCCTTAAAAGAAGTTTCGTCCCGAAACTTAAAAAAAGTAGGGAGAAAAATATCCCGCTAGGAAAAACTCAACGAGATACACAAGAACCGAAAACTTACGCCCAAACGGCGAATCATCAACATAGAACACTACAATACGTTACACGAAGGTAAACCAAACCAATGCCGAAATAGATACGAATCACAATGCCCGAAGGCTCCAACGGAAAATACCGATAAATCACAATGGCCTGAAAGCCGAACAGCCCGAAGCTGTAAATCATCACAATACAGATCTCAAAGAAACAAACCTGACTGTCGGACATACCCCTCGGCGTATGAACAACCAGTCGCAAATCGTCGGACATATCCATTACAACATGGATTACGAACGACCAAACGATAAGTCTCAAGAGGGACATCACAGTACGCCCGATCCGGAAATGTGTCCGTGCACATGTCCACCCCGTATACGGAATCCAGAATATACGTGTGACAATGTACCTAATTAGCCTCACGAACTACGTCTCGTGTGAACGGTCCAATGCGGAAATATCCACGCATGACCATCGTGTGCCTAGCTAAAAATCGTAAACATAACCAATCGGCACGCAGATATGATTCCAGACATGCCACGATACGACGTGACAACGAAACTCAAAGGATAATATATCCTATACGAATCATACGACTCACCAAGTGAACGATGACACACGAATAATGAAAGATCGACATGACCAAAAATATTCAAAACAACCATCCTGGGATCAAAATCCCTAAGGACCGATTAACACGAGCAACAATCACAACACAACAATTCGGGAAATCCTCAACCCTCAACGATCACAAAATTACCGAGTTCACAAGAATAATAGTGTGCTGCCTTGCGTCGGCCAACACGACAATAATAATTCAACGGATGGGAACTATCCTCGACAGTCCCAATTCAATACTTCGATTACCGTAGAATGGCCAATCGATAACAACGATACAACAGATGAGAATATTTTTGACAACGGATAGAAATTATCTTCGATAATCCCAATTCAATACCTCGATTACCTTAGAACGGTCAATCGATAATCAATGATACGATAGAATAGATGTCCCGGTGCCTTAAACCGACCACCATGACGGAGATGATAAAAGGATATATCAAACGCCTTCAATCGGCTAACGCAACATCATAGCAATAGTTTCAATTCGATAATAAAGATTCAACGATGCCTCAGAACGACATTAGTCGTGAACAATAATAATCGATACATCGATACTGCGAACTGGCTATCGCCAACGTCAGTATCAAAAAGAATCTCAATGCCTTGAACCGGCCATTTACAAACAACAGTAACATTTGGCAACATTTTGCCGACGGGTATCGAACCAAACAATTCCCGAACATCAATAAATCACGTAGAGGCTAAGTCTCGAAATGATACAATACATTCGAACGCCTACATGATAACATTACTCTCATTGATTAGTACAAGTATAAAACTTGCCTCGATATCAATACAACGAACTGTTACCAACTCAGTTAATTTCGTCTACGAGTTCCTCAGTTCCGACCAAGCTGATTACGAACTCTTCAACCTCAACCGCAACAAAACAGTCATAATCCATGATCAAACATCATATTTTATTGTAAAACGAAGGATTAATAAACAATAGGGTCGATGACGATTAATATCAATACAGCAAGGCCCCAACTCACCGGTTCCACAATATCTCGATTAAACACAATCTGAATTATCCAACTCAGACCCTCACGAATCCATGTCCACAAGACGAGCCGAAATCCGATGATCATATCAGCAACCAATTCGGACCAATAATAAGGGTCTAAATGTTATCGATTCCAAACTCAATTCTTAAATACGAATTGACAAGGTATTCATATTAAAAAGGTTATCAAACAATCCAATCATTCGACTTGAATATTTGCTCCATACGTATGGGCTTCCAAATTCAGAGATGAATAATAGTCTCATCAAACTCATAACCACATTCGTATTCCTATACGAATATTATTTCAAACACATAGTTTAGCTCTAGATATGAATATTCCATATTCATTTTCAAAACATCAACACTTCTTAAAAATTTTCATCACCTCGTATAATTCAAGAGTTCTTCAAGAACATGGAATATCCGAAATCACGTTCAGAACAACATATCCGAGGTATATATCTCCATGTTACCATTTTCTTCATCATGCCATTCATACAACCTCAAGAATCGCAACAAAACCATCATCATCATATGAAGAAGATCTCAATAATCATATCAACATCCGAAATCTCTTATTACAATTCCAATAAATCTCGTATAACATTATTACATGATACCATAATTGTAACACCCCCGATCCTCCTGGGAATATTACACGCTGTAAACCCTTCTGACAAGGATTTACCAGGCTAAGCACAATTTTCCGCGTCATTTCAAAAATACCAAAAAGACCGATGACGGTAATATTTTTCAAATATTAAAAAAAATCAATTTCCAAATACCGTCAAAACGATCAAGGCCAAAATGCCAAAAACTCAGTTTATGGAATCGATTTTACAAAATAAAATTCAGTTGGCAAAATACCAAAAGCCATTTCAAAATACTCACGCAGCGGATAAAAGTACAGTCCAATTTATGCATTTACATTGAAATAAGACGAACATCAAAATACACGATTCCCAACATACTCCCTCCAAAGTAGTAATCCTTTTAAAAACGAACCACTATCAAAGGGGTACGAGGATTACCTTGTATGGACGAACCACGAAGAAGAATAATTGAACTCCATTCCAAGAATCATCAAAAACTTCAAGAACAATACTTAAATCCGAGCTCTCCATCTTAATCTTGTTTAAGAGAACCATATCTCAATGTTTAGGAATTTCAAGTACTTCCCAAGGCTCTCTCTATTGATTGAAGAAAGGAGAATGGACAAAATGCCTCTCAGCACTCGTGTATCCTCTCTATAAAACACATCACTAGCGCGCGCTAGACCTTATATTTAGCGTGCGCTACAGGACTAGCGTGCGCTATCCTTCCTTGATAGCGTGCGCTATCGGGCAGTCCAGAAGCTACTACATTGCTTCGAAATTCATATAGCGTACGTAATGCCCATGCATTAGCGTACGCAAACAGGCATTGACTTGCTACAGTGAAATGCTCAGTAGCGTGCGCTATTCCTCGACCAACATCTCGACATGCTACACGATCATACAACATAATGAATACATATACGCATTCAACAACATTGCCATACGTTCACATCATCCTCAAGCACAATTATCCATCAACGACATCCAACATATAAACGAAAAAAAAAATATATCCGAAAAATCGGGGTATTACACTCTACTCCCCTTAAAATAAGTTTCATCCTCGAAACTTGCAATCACTCGCACAAACAACATTTCAACGGGAATTCAAATTCACCAAGAATTATCGAATAATCCGAACAACATACTTACAAGTCTGTGAAGTCGAAGATCTCCCGTGATACTAGCATGCGACTCCTGAACAAAGTCTCAACATAATACCGATACACACCAATATCGCAATTAGCAATTTAACAAAATCTCAAGGAAGAGTTCACGTCCGTGACCACGGCCACGATTCTTCCTACTTTCAGCCAACATTCTGAAGGGCACACACGTGCGTAAGTATAATCCAAATCGCACATTCTCGAAGTGACCAATTCCCAAGAATACCAAGCTATAAACGAAACGATTAAGAAAAATACAAGAAGAGTGAGAGGACTTACAAGTACCGGTCGCACTGTGATGATGGCAGATTAGTGATACTGTGGGCAAAAGACGACTCAATCGACCCAAAAGACCGACAGCCTAGGTATCCATAAACCTAAGCTCTGATACCATATTCTGTAATACATCCAAGTTATTCAGGGTATATTACAGCGCCGTGAGCCCCGCCGTGGGACCCACAAGGCTAAACATACGCGGAACTATGAAACTTGACCGAGAAGGTCTACATACAATGGAATGAAGGACAATACAAATGGTATTAAAAACCATAATCAATGAAACCATATACATCACCACACAAATCAGTACCTCGGCAACACATGCCGGAACATCAAGGAAACTGAAAATACAATACTCGAGTATTTAAAATCCATTCCAGTACAACAACACTCAATGGAGGAATCCAAAAAGATAGCCGGAGACAAGACACAGTATCACACTTGCCCATCATCTTCATGCCGACCCGATACCTGCCTGTCCGATCTCCTGGAACCTGAAATACATAAAAAGTATTTCCCCCATAAAGGGGTTAGCCGTCGAATAGCTAGTGCAAGTATATCAAGTATGAAACACAATACTCCTCGACAATAAAGTAAATGTAACCGTCAATTCATCAATTCAAGACTAGTATTCCGGAATAACTAAATCTCATAGCGTCACATCAAGACGTATATGAATGCCGTAGAAACGGTTCGTTCATATTATCCGTCAATACATGTATGAATGCCATAGAAACGGTTCGTTCATATCATGCCATCAATACATATATGAATGCCGTAGAAATGGTTCGTTCATATCATGCCATCAATATATCTATGAATGCCGTAGAAACGGTTCGTTCATATCATACCATCAATATTTCTTACTTTCAAGGTCGAGAACGTACAATCATAAATATATACTTGCCTTTGAGACATCGAGGAATCGAACGAAAAAAGGGTATGAGTTCGGTAGGTCCAAGAACGCGCTTCCGGCACCTAAACGATTCGCAAGGAAATGATAATCAATTATCCATACTCAAACTACACGAAGAAATTCCCGAAACCCATCTACGATTCATGGCAACACACGGATAAACAACTAAAGGTTGGAAAATCGCCCAAACTCTCACAAGTCCGAAAATGGCACAATCAAAATCCGTAAAATCGTAGGAAACGCATGCATACGGTATAGATACATCCTAATCTCAAGGTTCTCAAGCTTCAAATTGGATAAATCGGACGAATTTACGAAAAACCCTAAAATCCAACACAATATTCAAAGTGTTCTTGAATAATCCTTCAATAATCCAATGAATAATCAAACATGCCCATAATCATGCGTATATCACTTCATACAACATGATTTTAACATCCAAAACATCATCACTCAATACAAAATCGAAATCCAAGAGGTTTGATGAAATTACCTTTGAAGATCCAAGTACTTTGATCCGGAGAATACGCGATAGATCGATGATCCGAGCTTCACAACCGGATGAAAATGATGAAAATCTAACACTCAAGTGATAGATGATGAAACTTCTCTCTCTCAAGCCTTCTCTCTCGTGTAGGTTGAAGAAAAGGGAATAAATGGGTTGATCTCGCCCAAAAAACGCAGATATAGGGTGTTGCCCAGTGTGCGCGGCCCGGGCCGAGTCGCCTTGCAACCTGAGCCCAAAAATGGCTCCCAGTGGTCGACAGTGTGCGCGGCCCGGCCAAGTGTGCCGCGGAAGTGACTTGGCAGTGTGCCGCGGCACCAGGTACAGACGGGTCGGCCAACAATTGAACACGAGTGTGCCGCGGCCCGGACAGGTGTGTCGCGGCAGTGACTCGGCAGTGTGCCTGCTCGGCCAGTGCCCGACGTCGTTCGGCCAGAACACGAAATCCGTCCGGCCAGTCCCGCAATCGTCCGGCCAGTCACGCAACCATCTGGACAGTGCCCGGCCACCAGGGCTCGACGACTCGATTTCCAAAAAACGTACGGAACGAACACGAAAAGTTCGCGGACAACATCAACGACCCGAAATGAAAGGGTAATGCAATAATTAATCATATGCGACCGAGAAAAGGGTCGAGACAACAAATATAGATACGGATACCCATAACTTTGGGTAAATTACAAAATGGCCCAAAACGCCCGAAAATCACCATACGTGATCAAATAACCAAACCGAAGCTCACAACATGTCTAACAAAGTTAAACGAACTTACGGGAAACTCGGAATAGGAGTTTAGAACGAGATTCACAAGAATCGAACCCAAGTGCGGAAAAGTCGCTAAAAAGCACGGAACTCAACAAAACGACACCGAAACGAACTCGAATGTTGAAAAGTGTAGAATTAATCATTCTCAGGATGACGTAACGGTCCCAAGCGAGTCGTCAAAACAGACTTCCGCCAAAAAAAAAGAAATTTACCGGAATTCGAATTTGCGGATATTACAGATACAACGATAATTAAACTCATCGAGGCATTCAAACGAATACATAGCAAAAATCCTTCCCGTTGGTTACAACCAAACCCAAATTATCGAAACCAACTATCAAATGATTGATTCAAACCAGCAAAACAATATCAAAGGCATCAATAATCCAATAGGAATCCACAATTCAAGATTACAACAACATCAATCGGAAATCCCCAAATTAACCGAAGTCAACCCCAAGGGTTCTTGAAATAAAACCCCAGAATAGCAATTAAATCCATAGGAATATACTTATCCAAGGTAGATAATCCATATCTAACATATTCCAACAACAACCCAAGCTTACAAGAAGAAATCGGGAGGAAAAACTCAAAAATCCGAAATTATAGATCCAAGAGATTAATACCTTTGATTTGATGTTTTGGAGATGATGAAGTGATGATTAATCCAACTCAAAGACTTGAAGATGATGATTGGTGATTACACCTCGAAGAACACATTCCAAATCGCTCCAAATCGCCCGGAACCGATGAGAGAATGAGAAGAAATGACAAATGACGAAATCTGGGCTACACTGTCCAATTTATAGAAATTCCAGTTTAGCGTGCGCTAGCCCCAGTTCTTAGCGTGCGCTAACGAGTGTTTTGGGTAGTCCAGTACCCACTGTCCAAAAACGGTAGCGCGCGCTACGTACCTGTTTGTAGCGTGCGCTACGGCTATACACTTAGCGTGCGCTAACCCCAAAATGTTAGCGTTCGCTAACGAATTATCTGATGCCCAGTACTGGAGTCCAGAACCTTCTGTCCTATGATCTGATCACGGTAGCGTGCGCTACAATCAATATTTAGTGTGCTCTACAACATCGATTGCGTACGCTAAAAACCACTCATAGCGTGCGTTATGCATTAATCTAATGCAGTCCAGTAGCCACTGGACCCAACCTAGTCCGACGTTAGCGCGCGCTACACCAAATATTAGCGTGCGCTACTACAAACCACTAGCGCGCGCTACTTACCATTCGTAGCGTGCGCTGCCTGCTAACTCACTGCGGTCCGGTGCCTTACGGATGTACTGTGGCAACATTAGCGTGCGCTAATGCTGAGTGGTTGCGTGCGCTACCTGTACTCAATTAGCGCACGCTAAGGAGAGTACGTAGCGTGCGCTACTCCTCACACACAGCCCACAATGAAGATGACAATGATGATAAACACGGCACAATTCTCCAATTAGATTGATGATGAATGACGATTGATACACGATACAATTACTCTGAACGGTGAACACAATGATTGAATATGAGTGACAAATGATCATTAATGAGTGAAAATTACTGAGTGACAATTACTGAATGATAATGACTGAATGATTATGACTGAATGATAATGACTGTATTACAACCGGGTATTACATACACCCCCCTTAAAAGAGTTTCATCCCCGAAACTAAGGGTCAAACAACTCGGGATAACTCTCCTGCATACTATCCTCAGTTTCCCAGGTAACCTCTTCTACTCCGTGTCTAGACCACTGAATTTTAACCAAAGGAATCGACTTATTCCTCAACTGTTTGATTCGCCGCTCTAAGACTCGTATGGGACGCTCCTCATACGAATGATCATCTGCGATTTCGATTTCGTCGAACTGAAGTATGTGACTCGGGTCGGCAACATACTTCCTTAGCTGAGAGACATGAAACACATTATGAATTCGGCTCAACGTCGGAGGTAGAGCCAATCGATAAGCTAACTCGCCTACACGATTCAAAATCTCAAACGGTCCAATGAATCTCGGACTCAACTTTCCCCTCTTCCCAAAATGGAAGATACCACGGCTCGAGGATACCTTGACCAAAACATGGTCACCCGTCTCGAACTCTAGTGGTCGACGACGATTATCTGCATATGATTTCTGTCGACTCTGAGCTGTCAACAAACGACTCCTGATCAAAGCTACCTTCTCACGGGCGGCTATAAGCATATCGGGCTCAGTGCCGATTGATTCTGATAAGTCATCCCAACACAAAAGAGATCGACAACGACGACCGTACAAGGCCTCGTAAGGTGCCATCTAAATCGAAACATACCAACTATTACTATACGTGAACTCGATCAATGGTAGTTGGGCTTCCCAATCATCTTTCTAATCTAGGACGCATGCCCTCAACATGTCCTCCAATGTCTGAATAGTCCTCTCTGATTGTCCGTCGGACTGAGGATGAAAAGTTGTGCTGAAATTAAGTTGTGTTCCCATGGCACGATGAACTGATTTCCAAAAATGAGACACGAATCGTCCGTCACGATCGGAAACGATACTTTTAGAGTACCGTGCAGTCTCACTATCTCTTTGATGAACAGCTGGGCAAGTCTCTCGGGACCCCACGTATCCTGAATCTCAAGGAAATGAGCTGATTTAGTTAGACGGTCCACAATCACCCAGATCGTATTCATGCCACGACGACTCGTCGACAAACTCGTGATGAAATCCATAGAAATGTCTTCCTACTTTCATTCTGAAATAGGGAGAGGTTTCAGCATACCCGCTGGTCGCTGATGTTCTATCTTGACTTGCTGACAGGTCAAACATCTCGAAACAAATTTTGCGTCTTCTCGCTTCATATTACTCCACCAGTAATTTTGTTTCAAGTCTTTATACATCTTGATAGACCCCGGATGAACGGAATAAGGGGTAGCATGAGCTTCTCTCAAAATTAAGTTTTTTAGCTCGACATTCGCCGGTACGCACAACCGATTCTTAAAACACAAAAGTCCATCCTCGTGGACCACAAACCCGGGGGCTTTCCCCTGAGTCACATCCTCACGAATGCGTAATAAAAATTGGTCCGAACCCTAATTCTCCCTGATCGCCTCCTCAAGTGGCCATGAAATCTCTAACGTACAAAGTTGCCCTTGTACTCGCTATAACCAAACCTCGATTTCGGGTCTCAAAAATTTCTACCGAAGTTCCTTCTGAACTGCTAATCGAGCAAGCATCTGCTCCTGAACGGACTTACGACTCAAGGCATCGGCGACAACGTTTGCTTTGCCCGGGTGGTAGAGGATCTCAATATCATAATCTTTGATTAGTTCCAACCACCGTCTCTGTCGCACATTTAACTCCTTCTGAATAAATATATACTTTAAACTCTTATGATCGATGAATATCTGACAGGTAATGCCATAAAGATAATGATGCCAAATCTTCAATGCGAACACCACGGCTGCTATCTCCAGGTCGTGGGTCGGATAATTAACCTCGTAAGGTCTCAATTGCCGTGAAGCATAAGCAATAACTTTCCCGTTCTGCAAGAGTACACATCCGAGACCCTGTCCAGACGCATCACTATAAAACACAAATCCTTCCGTCCCTTGCGGTAAAGAAAGGACAGGTGCTGAAATTAACCGGCTCTTGAGTTCCTCAAAACTCTATTGACACGCGTCGGACCACGTGTATTTCTTATCCTTCCTTAAAAGATTCGTCATGAGTTGAGCAATTTTAGAAAATCCTACCACAAATTGCCGATAATAACCAGCTAATCTGAGGAACTTCGAATGTCCTTAACATTCTTCGGAGGTTGCCAATCTCGGATAGCCTCCGTTTTCTGAGGGTCGACACGAACTCCGTCTGATGAAATTACATGTCCGAGAAACGTCACTTCGGACATCTAGAATTCACATTTGGAAAACTTCCCATAAAGTTGCTCTCGTCTCAACACGTCGAGCACTTGATGAAGGTGAAACTCGTGCTCCTCCCAGTCACGAGAATAAATTAAAATGTCATCAATGAAGAGAGCCACGAACCGATCCAAATAGTCGATTAAAACCCGATTCATTAACTCCATGAATAGCGCAGGTGCATTAGTTAACCCAAACGGCATTACCACAAACTCATAATGACCATAGCATGTTCGGAACACCGTCCTAGCAATATCCGACTCTCGGATTCGCAACTGGTGATATCCAGATCTTAAGTCGATCTTGGAAAAATACTGAAGCTCCCTGAAATTGATCCAAAAGATCATAGATACGGGATAGGTGATACTTATTCTTGATCGTCACCCGGTTCAATTCCCGGTAATCAATACACAAGCAGAACGAACCATCATTTTTCTTGACAAACAACATTGGTGCTCCCCACGGGGACGCACTCGATCGATATAGCCCTTCTCGGTCAAATCCTCTAATTGATTCTTCAATTTCCTGCATTTCGGTCGGGGCCATCCGGTACGGTGCCTTCGATAATGGGGACGTACCAGGCTCCAACTCAATCGTGAATTCCACATCCCTCGGTGGAGGTAAACCAGGTAGCTCGTTTGGGAGTACATCGTCAAGTGATAACGATGATACCACGAATGGTTGAACACCTCAATTGCCTGAGACTGGCCAATCGACGACAACGATACGATGAATGGTTGAACACCTCGATTGCCTTAGAACGGCCAATCGATGACAATGATACAATGAATGATTGAACACTCCGATTGCCTTAGAACGGTCAATCGATGAAAATGATACAATGAATGATTGAACACTTCGATTGCCTTAGAATGGCCAATCGATGAAAATGATACAAGGAATGATTGAACACTTCGATTGCCTTAGAACGGCCAATCGATGAAAATGATACAATGAATGATTGAACACTTCGATTGCCTTAGAGTTAGAACGGCCAATCAATGAAAATAATACGATAAATTATTGAACACGCCGATTGAGTAATTTCACTGCTTCCATCATATTAATGATTCTTCCGGAACAACGGGGATCACCTCCCTGAAGCACACAATCGACCCCCAACGACGGAAATGATAGTGACCATACGTTTACGAACATTGAGGGGGTATCATGACGATCCATCCCACTAATACCCAATATACATCGTCCTTAAGTAAAACCACCACGATTTGGTCCATCAACCAATCGCGGTCATTTAAACTTAATTCAGTTAGTTCTTAACCTCATGATTTCCGGAAATTCTTCTACCGACAGGTAGACCCATGATATAAGGTCCACAATTAATAGGACTATCCAAGTGAAGTCTAATCAAACATGATTCGGAAATGAATGAATGCGGTGCACCGGTATCAAAAAGGGTACACACAGGTTTAGATAAAATTACGAGTATACCTGAGCTTGTTCGGGCCTCCGGATCGTTAGTCCTCTTCATCTCGTAAATCCGGGACATGTCGGCCCCAAACCGGACGTTCCCGTATGATAATTATGAGCTCCACCTTTATTCGCTTCCGTCGCTTTAAACGACGCTGACAGAGCAGTCTGATTCTGAACTGCTGATCGCTTCGGGACCTGAGATGCCACCGGAGTCGGCTTGGAGTCTCTTCGGCAAAAATGGGCCTTTTGCCCTGCAATTCCGCATTTATGGCACGTGATAGTCTGCCTCGGGCACTTGGCGCTGACATGACCAGGTTTTCCACAATTGAAACAGGTGATGGCTGATCTGGCCGCTCGGGGCTGAGATCCCACAAGACTAGACTCCATAGGAGGTCGCTCAAAAACGTTAGGGCTCGTACGAGGCTTCTTGAAGGTTTACTGACCGCCTTCGGACTGATTACGCTTCGTTGATTTCTTGTTGTCAGATGAAGGTTGTTGCTCAGCAATTTCCTTAGCAGCAGGCTCACACGGGAGAGTTCTCTCAATTAATTCGGCCAGAGTGGCGCAATGAGGATTAAGCAATTGCATATGGGTCATCATGACCTGCATAAAAGTGAGCGGATCAACCCGAACATTTTCCGATCGAGCGGAGTCTCGGATACGGTTTCCCGACAGTGAGTGATTATTCTCCGAGTTATGGCCCGCACCGCGGCCTCTCTCCGTGCATCCCCTGACAGCTCTCTCCGTACTGAAGTAGGAAGGTCGCGTGATAATCATAGATTCCGTATGAGTACCGCATTATGATTTACGTCATGAAATGATGAAAATGAGCATACGCGCTCTAACACAGTGATTATATGAATGATTAACTGAGGTGACATGATTATCTGATGATATTCTTGAAATGAGTATCTTGAATAAGTTAACAAGATTAATGATATGATCTTCCAGATCAACAACTGAGTAATGAAATGAATTGAGTGATTAATGAGTTAACATGATCGTCCTGATCATCAACTGAGTAATGAAATGAATTGAGTGATTAATGAGTTAACATGATCGTCCTGATCATCAACTGAGTAATGAAATGAATTGAGTGATTAATGAGTTAATATGATCAACATGATTAAAATGAAAATGATGTTTGAGGATTGCTAACTAGTGAATTATGAATGAATGGTTATTGCCAGAAATTATACCATGGCGTTAGAAGTCTTACAGTTCTTTCGGTCTGATTGGCTCGGCATTTGCACAGGTCACACGCGACACGAAAGTCCAATGATACTAGTCTGATGACGATGATTTCAAATGAGACATGACTCGGAAGGTAGTATTCAAAACCACGCTCCGATACCAACTCTGTAACACCCCAAACTAGGCGGATATTACAGTGCCGTGGACCTCGACTGGGACCCACCAGGCGAATGAAAATGAATGAATTACACAGAGTAAATGTAGTACCGAACCACATTACAACATTAATTACTCCGATGAGGAGTTTCATACAACACACCCAAGATATTATAGAATACATGTATATTTTATATGGAGATAAAATATACAACACTGAGTAAAATGAGTATTCAAACGGAATGTCTGCAGCGGAATAAAATGAATGAAATATAAATGACTGAAAAGACTGGGGGCCCCTACTAGTATCATTGAGACTCCTCGCCTTCAACGTGCTCTCCCCGTGCTTTTGCCTTGCCATGACCTGAAAAACAATATCCCCCAACGGGGTCAGTTACACAGAACAACAATCCTCAAGAGTTGAATAAACACAATCATATATATGATGTATAAACCACAAGTTCGATCAAAAATGAATCGGTTAGATTATAACCCAATCTTGTTGAAAATTATGCAATCAAACATGCTGTATGAATCAACTAACAGTACGGCTCAAAGGGTGGCGCCACACTACGCCCGGGATGGAAATGTGTCCGTGCACAAGCCACCAACGAGTATCGATCGAATACACGTGTGGTCTTGTACCTAATCAGTCTCACGAAGCAATCGACTCGTGTGCACAGTCCAATGTGAGGCCAACAACCAACACACGACTTAAATGTGCCCGACATGAAAATCCTACACATACCAACCGGCACGCCAGTATGACCCAGAATGCCACGAGATAACAAAGTGACATCGAAATCAATAATGACTCACCGAGATGAAACGATGGTGAAATGAATGATAGCTCAATGAAATGATTGGAACCGTCGTTCCTTGTGACTGAAGTAATTAATTGACAATGACAAGTATTGATACGGTTAATACAATGATGAATGAGTTATGATTATGAATGAACAACAACAAAAGGAATGAATATCCTTTTAACCGAGTAAGAATTAACTTACACAACACCGATGAAGAATGTCCGTCCACGAACAACGTCCTAAATGAAATATCGGTCGCTCGAACAACCTTGAATAACACAATTACCAATAATCCGTTCAATACACGTATCAAACCCGATTATAACCAACTCAAACGTCGATACAATGATAATTAAACTTATCGGGGCATTCAAACGAATACGTAGCAAAAATCCTTCCCGTTGGTTACAACCAAACCCAAATTATCGAAACCAACTATCAAATGATTGATTCAAACCAGCAAAACAATATCAAAGGCATCAATAATCCAATAGGAATCCACAATTCAAGATTACAACAACATCAATCGGAAATACCCAAATTAACCGAAGTCAACCCCAAGGGTTCTTGAAATAAAACCCCAAAATAGCCATTAAATTCATAGGAATATACTTATCCAAGGTAGATAATCCATATCTAACATAATTCAACAACAACCCAAGCTTACATGAAGAAATCAGGAGGAAAAACTGCAAAATCCGAAATTCTAGATCCAAGAGATTAATACCTTTGATTTGATGTTTTGGAGATGATGAAGTGATGATTAATCCAACTCAAAGACTTGGAGATGATGATTGGTGATTACACCTCGAAGAACATTTTCCAAATCGCTCCAAATCGCCCGGAACCGATGAGAGAATGAGAAGAAATGACAAATGACGAAATCTGGGCTACACTGTCCAATTTATAGAAATTCCAGTTTAGTGTGCACTATCCCCAGTTCTTAGCGTGCGCTAACGAGTGTTTTGGGTAGTCCAGTACCCACTGTCCGAAAATGGTAGCGCGCGCTACGTACCTTTTTGTAGCGTGCGCTACGGCTATACACTTAGCATGCGCTAACCCCAAAATGTTAGCGTGCGCTAACGAATAATCTGATGCCCAGTACTGGAGTCCAGAACCTTCTGTCCTCTGATCTGATCACGGTAGCGTGCGCTATAATCAATATTTAGCGTGCGCTACAACATCGATTGCGTACGCTAAAAACCGCTCATAGCGTGCGCTATGCATTAATCCAATGCAGTCCAGTAGCCACTCGACCCAACCTGATCCGACGTTAGCGCGCGCTACACCAAATATTAGCGTGCGCTACTACAAACCACTAGCGCGCGCTACTTACCATTCGTAGCGTGTGCTGCCTGCTCACTGCGGTCAGTTCTTTACGGGAATTGCGTGGCAACATTAGCGTGCGCTAATGCTGAGTGGTGGCATGCGCTACCTGTACTCAATTAGCGCGCGCTACGGAGAGTACGTAGCTTGCGCTACTCCTCACACACAGACCACAATGAAGATGACAATGATGATAAACACGGCACAATTCTCTAATTAGATTGATGATGAATGACGATTGATACACGATATAATTACTCTGAACGGTGAACACAATGATTGAATATGAGTGACCAATGATCATTAATGAGTGAAAATTACTGAGTGACAATTACTGAATGATAATGACTGAATGATAATGACTGAACGATAATGACTGAATTACAACCGGGTATTACAGTATCAAACTTTGTATGAGTATTTTCATCAATAACTTTAAAAATATTGTGTCCGCAAAAATCACTTTGAAACCTTTCTTTGAAATCATATTTTGTCCCTTTCGGACAACATTTATACTTTCACATATTCTTTCAAATCTTTTGCCGACACAATCATTCTATACTCATACCATAATTTTTAAGTTTTCATAAAAGAGTGAATACTTGAAAACATTACCTCAGAGTCGACGTTGGGCAGCAGCGATGAACCACATATTCTCCCGAAAATATAATCATGCCGTAATTATTCGTTATACTTTTAAAAATAAGAAAGTTTTGAAATAACTTGTTTTGTATAAGTAAATCTTTTTTTTAAACCTCCTTAACTGTATAGTCCCATACCCATACAGTCTTGGAATACCTCTCGTTCTGGTGAAAATTCGGTTCAGTCATATCCCCCTCCGCCTAGAAGCCTTGTCAGGAGCCGCTCGTTGTCCGTGCCCTTTGTTGTTGCCCGAAATATTTATCCGAAGATGAAATACTGCTGGAATGGACGGACAACAAATAAAATTGCGGGAGCACTTCCGAGGGGGTGTGAATAACATAAGATTTGACGGGTTTCTTAGGCCCGGGCTTGAATGCTCTCGCGAGATGTTATTAATACAAATATTCGTGGATACAAGTATTAATGTAAGAATCTAAATACAATGAGTGTAAAAGATCTTATTTATCTAACTCTTGAGCGAAGCCTTGGTGTTCTTGCTCTCTGCCGATCGTCTTCCGTGTAGGAGATGCTGAGAGAGAAGAAGGAACCGAGAGATAGCTGTTGCCAATAGTTGAGAAAGCCAAGTTGTGTGTAAAATCCGAAGGGAGTTGGAGAGTCAAAATCAGATCCTTGTCCAAGTGCAGGCAGCCTTCTATTTATAGGGGCCGAGGTGCCTTGTTTCCTGGCAGGCGATCGCCTTTCGTCCAATATAATAATGGGGCGATCGTCTTTAAGTCACATGGGCTGTCTGCCTAAAGTCCAAGGCTGCTGCTGGCGGCATTTGTCTTGATCAACGAGGAGCCAGCACACGTCCGGAGTTGCTGTCACGGGCGGTCCTACTGACACCTTTCGGCGGGCCTGTCGGCTGGTGGAAAGATGCTGCCAGGCTGTGGTCAATGATCTGTGAAAAGCGGATCTTGTCTAGGCACTGCACGTGGGTTCTGTCCTGAGCTTCGGCCATTGTCGACTAGACGATCATCGGCTTCGACGCAGCATGAGGCGATCGTCATTGGTCGGTCACCAGGGGTCGGCATCGGCGAGTGCCGAGAGATAATCGTCTGCTAGTCGGCCACCAGGAGTCGATCGCCAAGTACCGAGAGACGATCGTCTTAGATATCGATCGCTCGGCACCGGGACTTGTCATGGGACCTTAGGCCGGCCGATCTGTCTTAGCTGCTCGGCTATGGCTAGGTCGCCTGGTCTCTGGTCGGCAGTTCTGCCTTGGCTGCCGGGCTAAGGCTAGGTCGCCCGGTCTCGGAGGTGATCGCCTGTTGAGACGTATAATTCTCGACACAACACCCTTTTTCTTATTGCACCGGCGATCACTCCCCTTTCTCGGAGCCGCTCATTGTCCGCGCCCTTTTTTATTGCACCGGCGATCACTCCCCGCCCTCGTCGGCCCCGGGTGTCACATGTTCACCAGCTTCTGCTTGGTTCATCCCCAAATCTCATCGTACTGAGAGAGGTCTTGCTCCGATACCATTCTGTAACGCCCTGGCTTTCTTAATTAAAAAGAACGTTACACAGCTCAATTTTTTTCTTAAAAATTTTATATAAATTCGGAGTATTTGCGGAAACGTTTTAGTAAGTAAATATTCAATAAAAGTCGTTTATTCAAACATCAGTACAATTTTACAAAAACATGGGAAATCAAATATTCGGACATAGTCCGTTGAAATTATATTCATTGAAGAACATCAATTGTTTCGTAAAAATAATAACAATTACGGCGACAACATCTTTTATTAATTACAATTTCATCATGTTGGGAGTATGTATTCATCTTCTGCTTGTCTTGTTCGTCGATTCCTTAGCCTGAAAAACATAAACGACGAGGTGTGAGTACGCGAGCATACTCAGTGAGATTAAACCCTTATAAATCGTCAAAATCATGGTGTGTAATGCACATAAAACATTCTTATCTGTGTGAGACTCGTCTCGACTTTCTTTCATTCTTTCGACACCTCACGGGTCGTCATGTTACACGACACAGCGATGAGCGTAACATATTAAAACAGTATAAGCTCACCTCGTTTGCTGAAATCTTGAAATATCTTCCTTTGAATTTGACTCGGTTGTCCTTCTTTGATCCGGGATACGCTGCCCCTAGCACTTGAAAATACTTTTTCATATTTCCGGCCATAAATTCTTGATGTAAAATCTGAAATCTCTTTGAGGACTTTTATCAAACACCTTTGAAAAACTGTTAGATTTGAGCTTCCTATTTCATCGGGCTTTTTGAAGATTTTATAAATTTTGGAAGTGAAATATGTTACGGGCGTCTTAAAGTAGAGGTTCACTGCTTCAAAATGTTATATCATTTGTTGGTAAATACGTAGGTATACATATAATTATAGGAGTCCAAAGTCGGCTGAAAATCAACCTTACT
The DNA here is from genome assembly GCA_033398695.1 of Orobanche coerulescens. Lineage (NCBI taxonomy): Eukaryota > Viridiplantae > Streptophyta > Magnoliopsida > Lamiales > Orobanchaceae > Orobanche > Orobanche coerulescens. The sequence continues at coordinate 97,385,037 of CM065818.1, read as the reverse complement.
CGGACAGCTGGAGGCCTTATCCGGACAGCTGGCCGATAAGGTTCTGTCGGTCGTGACCGACCTTATCCGGACAGCTGGACAGCCTTATCCGGATAGTGGCCTAGAAGCTTCTGTCGGTCGTGACCGACCTTATCCGGACAGCTGGACAGCCTTATCCGGATAGTGGCCTCGAAGCTTCTGTCGGTCGTGACCGACCTTATCCGGACAGCTGGACAGCCTTATCCGGATAGTGGCCTCGAAGCTTCATCGGCCGTGGCCGTGATTGTCGATCGGCGTGTCCGTGGTGGCCGGCAAATGTCCGTCAACTTAGCTCATTGGTTCGACCCCTTCCCGATGTCCAAATTCGATTTCCGACTGCTAGGACTCGTCGGAGTTAAATCTTCGATATGCTCGGAACGGATTTTCGATAATATTAAAATAATAATTTAATATTATTTTTGCAGTATAAGTGTTCTGTAATGAAAATTTTATCGTATCAATTCGGAGAAAATTTTCGAAATTACTTTCATAAATTCTAAAATAATCCTTATAATTTATTTTGAAATTGTTTCCTTCATTTTATGCTAGGAACGTATCGGTCCAAGTATCGGACAACCTATAAATATTAAAAAATCAAAATCCATGATCGTTAGCAACTAAATAAGTATTGGGGCGTTACAATCCTCCCCCCTTTAAAAAATTTCGTCCTCGGAATTGAGCTTCGTAAAGAACTTTGAAAATCTGTATCAAACTTTGTATGAGTATTTTCATCAATAACTTTAAAAAATATTGTGTGCGCAAAAATCACTTTGAAACCTTTCTTTGAAATCATATTTTGTCCCTTTCGGACAACATTTATACTTTCACATAACCTTTCAAATCTTTTGCCGACACAATCATTCTATACTCATACCATAATTTTTAAGTTTTCATAAAAGAGTGAATACTTGAAAACATTACCTCAGAGTCGACGTTGGGCAGCAGCGATGAACCACATATTCTCTCGAAAATATAATCATGCCGTAATTATTCGTTATACTTTTAAAAATAAGAAAGTTTTGAAATATCTGGTTTTGTATAAGTAAATCTTTTTTTTTAAACCTCCTTAACGGTATAGTCCCATACCCATACAGTCTTGGAATACCTCTCGTTATGGTGAGAATTCGGTTCAGTCATGTTCCCCTCCGCCTAGAAGCCTTGTCAGGAGCCGCTCGTTGTCCGTGCCCTTTTTCTTATTGCACCGGCGATCACTCCCCTTTCTCGGAGCCGCTCATTATCCGTGCCCATTTTTATTGCACCGGCGATTACTCCCGCCCTCGTCGGCCCCGGGTGTCACATGTTCACCAGCTTCTGCTTGGTTCATCCCCAAATCTCATCGTACTGAGAGAGGTCTTGCTCCGATATCATTTTGTAACGCCCTCGCTTTCTTAATTAAAAAGAACGTTACACAGCTCAATTTTTTTCTTAAAAATTTTATATAAATTCGGAGTATTTGCGGAAACGTTTTAGTAAGTAAATATTCAATAAAAGTCATTTATTCAAACATCAGTATAGTTTTACAAAAACATGGGAAATCAAATATTCGGACATAGTCCGTTGAAATTATATTCATTGAAGAACATCAAGTGTTTCTTAAAAATAATAACAGTTACGGCGACATCATCTTTTATTATTTACAATTTCATCGTGTTGGGAGTATGTATTCATCTTCTGCTTGTCCCATTCATCGATTCCTTAGCCTGAAAAATGTAAACGACGAGGTGTGAGTACGCGAGCATACTCAGTGAGATTAAACCCTTATAAATCGTCAAAATCATGTTGTGTAATGCACATAAAACATTCTTATCTTTGTGAGACTCGTCTCGGCTTTCTTTCATTCTTTCGACCCCTCACGGGTCGTCATGTTACACGACACAACGATGACCGTAGCATATTAAAACAGTATAAGCTCACCTCATTTGCTGAAATCTTGAAATATCTTCCTTTGAATTTGACTCGGTTGTCCTTCTTTGATCCCGGATACGCTGCCCCTAGCACTTGAAAATACTTTTTCATATTTCCAGCCATAAATTCTTGATGTAAAATCTGAAATCTCTTTGAGGACTTTTATCAAACACCTTTGAAAAACTGTTAGATTTAAGCTTCCTGTTTCATCGGGCTTTTTGAAGCTTTTATAAATTATGGAAGTGAAATATGTTACGGGCGTCTTAAAGTAGAGGTTCACTGTTTCAAAATGGTATATCATTTGTTGGTAAATACGTAGGTATACATATATTTATAGGAGTCCAAAGTCGGCTGAAAATGATCCTTACTCGGACAGCTGGAGGCCTTATCCGGACAGCTGGCCGAGAAGGTTCTGTCGGTCGTGACCGACCTTATCCGGACACCTGGACAACCTTATCCGGATAGTGGCCGAGAAGCTTCTGTCGGTCGTGACCGACCTTATCCGGACAGCTGGACAGCCTTATCCAGATAGTGGCCTCGAAGCTTTTGTCGGTCGTGACCTACCTTATCCGGACAGCTGGACAGCCTTATCGGATAGTGGCCTCGAAGCTTCTGTCAGCCGTGACCGGCAGTTGTCAGTCGGCGTGTCCGGCGGTGACCCGCAAATGTCCGTCAACTTGGCTCAGCCGGTTCGACCCCTTCCCGATGTCCAAATTCGATTTTCCGACCTGTTCCGGACTCATCGGAGTTAAATCTTCGATATGCTTAAAACGGATTTTCGATAATATTAAAATAATAATTTAATTTTATTTTTGCAGTATAAGTGTTCTGTAATGAAAATTTTATCGTATCAATTCGTAGAAAATTTTCGAAATTACTTTCATAAATTCTAAAATAATCCTTATAATTTATTTTGAAATCGTTTCCTTCATTTTATGCTAGGAACATATCGGTCCAAGTATCGGACAACCCGTATATATTAAAAAATCAAAATCTATGATCGTTAGCATTTAAATAAGAATTGGGGCGTTACAGATTCTATCTCACTTAACCGAGCTTTATGGGGAGCACAGCAGAACTGCTAGATATGAGATATCCAAGCAACTGTTCGGTGCAAGGATGAAGGAAGATGAGAAGGTTGGGGAACACGTCCTCAAAATGATATCCATGATCGAGATATTGGAGGCTCTTGATTTTAAAATGGATACTTCTCTCCAAACTGACCTTATCCTTCAGTCTCTCCCTGATTCCTTCTCACAGTTTGTTATGAACTTCAACTGCAATGAGATTGCATGTAACTTAGCTGGGCTAATTAACAAACTAGTGACCACTCAGTCTCAGATGAAGACTCCGCGAATGAAGGAGTCTGATCTTGTGATTTCTTCTGGACCTCGGAGGTCTAAGAATAAGAAGAAAAAGACCAAGAAGCAGACTGGACCACAAGTTAAGGACCTTAAGAGTAAGGGCAAGGCCCCGATGGTTCCGAAGAGCAAGAAGAAGGACGCTTGTCTCAAGTGCGGTGAGCTGGACAAATGGGCCAGAGACTGTCCGATTCTTCATGGCGGTTCAGGTACAGAACTTTTAGTTTTGGAAATAAATTGTTCTGCTACTGTATTTTTTACTTCCTGGATACTGGATTCTGGTGCTAGTTGTAATACCCGAGATTTCTGATATGTATTTGAACCTTGTGATATTGTAATTGTTGCATTTTGATCTGAGTATTATTCTCTGTATTTCATGAATGTGTTCTAAGTGGAGATTTTGCACATGTAGCGCACGCTATCGACTTAGCGTAGCATACGCTAAATTGGGTTCGTAGCGCACTGTCACGGCCGAAAGTCGACGACGAGACATGTGTGCGCAGACGGTCGCACAGGGTGCCGAGGGACCGGCACGAGCAGGACGCCAAGGATGGCATCAGGCTGCATGTGAAGAGTCAGCCTCCAGGACGGCGTGATCAGATGGAGAATCACGCGAGTAAGCCGTGGGAGGAGCACCGACGCCGCTGTGGGAAGCGGATCGCCCAAGGGGCATTGCGGACGGGACATGTCCGGGACTGTCCGGCAGCGCAGGGGACGCGGGCAAGGCCGGACGAGCAGCAGTCATGTGGGACAAGGCACGACGGGACAAGGCCGAGTCGGGGAACAAGACTCGAGCTGTGCGGCCGGACGCGGGCGTGGGATGCCGGGCGCGGCCGGCGTGCGCAGGCGTGCGCGCGCGAGGTGTGAGAGAGACCCTCCCCCCTATAATAGGCTTAGACGGAAAAAGCCTGGTGGGGGCAGTAGACATTGAAAAGCTGAGGAGTCACTCAGCAGGGAAGACTCGACCGGAAGCAGCTAGAAGCGCACCGGCTTGGTCCAGGAGGTTCGTGTTGACTCAAAATGTATTTTGATGATAATTTTATTCAAAACATTTAATTAAATCAATTTCAGCATGTTGCTATATTAAAGGAGAAAATTGGTGTTAGCGCACGCTACCTAGGGGTGAAAACTGGGCGGATATTTCCCGCCCGATCCGGAGCCGTATCCGATCGGGATCGAATTCGGGATGAAAAATAGGTATCCGGTTGGATTCGGATACGGATCCGGATAGTTGAATTCGGATACGGGTTCGAATTCGGATAATGCAATATCCGCCCGTATCCGAGTTTTCCCATATTTTATCGGATATTATCCGGATACCAATCCGGATAATAAATTCGGATACCAATCTGGATAATAAATCTGGATATCCATATTTTTAAATCTTAAATATACTTTATTATATATATATATATATATATATAACACTTTTGGACTTCAGTGTAATAAATTTTCAAACTTTCAAGAAAAAAATATTTTTTTCAAAAAAAAAGTATTTTCTGGAAAAATATATTATTTTTCGAAAAAAAATATTTTCTAGGAAAAAAATTATCTTTTCGAAAAAAACATTATTTATGGAAATTTTTTATTTCTTCGAAAAAAATAAAAAAATATTTTTTCGAAAAAAATAAAATTAGTTTCTGGATTTTTTATATTTTTTGAAAAAATAAAAAATACTTTTTGCGAAAAAAAAAAAAATTATTTTCTGGAAAAAAATTATATTTCGAAAAAAAAATTATTTTCTGGATTTTTTTTTTAAAGAAATGTATTAGCCAAACACTTTAATACTAACTTATAAGCTATTTGTTTCATATGAAATGTATTTCAAAAGAAATGTTCTATTCAAGTAAATAGAGGGGCAATTATATATATTATAATAATTGTTAAAAATAATTAAATTACCACTTTTTAGTCTTTGCTAAGTATGGAGCTTATGTTTTTTATGGGAGAGACTGAATAAGTAAAAATGAGGGAACCTTATTATGAAATGATTTTTAAAAAAATTACTATAGTTTGCATTAGAACTTTTATGAAATATTGTGTAGGTAGTTTTTTTATATGCTGCAATAACTTCCAAACGATTTTTGTATGACACGTATTATCCGATTATATTTATTCGAATCCGGCCCGAATCCGTCCTGTATCCGTCCCGTGTCCGTATCCCGAATAATCCGAATTCGTATCCGTATCCGGCCTTCCCGTATCCGACTCCGAATCCGAGAGAAAAATATGGGTTAGGATACGGGAAGAGCACTATCCGCCCGTATCCGATCCGTTTTCACCCCTAACGCTACCTATACCAGTGTAGCGCACGCTATCGAGGACTGTATGCATCAGCCCAGTCAGTCAGCTGCAGCCCAGTGAAGTCACCTGAAGGATAGCGCACGCAAGTCTTTCAACATTAGCGCACGCTAAGTAACTACAGTTAGCGCACGCTATATAATCATTATTAACGCACGCTATCGCATCATTCAGTCAGAGGACAGTAAGGTCTGGAAAGAAAAAGCAAACGGACTTGCGCACGCTATGAACAACTATTTACGTACGCTAATACAAGGATTTAGCGCACGCTACTACTCATTACTTGCGCACGCTACCGGATATCATGGTCAGTAGTCCAGTAGCTACTGGACTCAAAATGTCAAGGACTTTACGTACGCTAGCGCACGCTAAGATATAAGCATTAGTGCACGCTAAAAGGAGTCAGCATCTTACCGTTGGATTTTCTACTGTCGGAAGGCAAGGGTCAATAAAGATCCGTGAAATCTGGAAAAGTTGGATTTAATTAATACTAGCGCACGCTATGCATACTTGCTAGCGCACGCTAAGCTCAAATCTAGTCGTTGGATAAAGAGATGTTGGGGAGACAAACCGACACTTTCAAAGTCAAGATTGAAGACCTGTTGACCAGCCGATAACACACGCTACGAATACATGACTAGCGCACGCTAGCCATACAATTTTACCGTTGGAAAAGTCTTTGTGACCGTTCAGAAAAGCCAAGTCAGAATCGATAGTGCACGCTAGAAGACATTATTAGCGCACGCTAATAATATGATTTTCAGTATTTGAAGGATGGCTCTCACCTATAAATACCCAAAGGACTTGGGTATCAAACACACAACTTCAAGCATACAAGCATACAAGCATACAAGCATTCTTGAGATCAAATTACTACTGATTACTATATTATAAGTTGTGAGAAGGAAAGATACAAGAGTGATTTTCTTTGTAATATCTATTATTCTTTGTATTCTTTCATTTGATTGTAAGTGTTGCATCACTTACACTTGAGCGTAAAAGAAACGAATCAAGAGTCACTAATCCGGTGTTATTAGGATCTTTGATCCGGCATTGTTAGGATTATACTCCCATATTCGTATAGTGAGGATTATCTAGTTCCTATAGAACACTAGATAAACAAACGTTTATATTGAGAGAGAGGTTGAGCTTGGACCAATAGAAGACAAGCGGTTGTAACGGTTGTGAACTCGGACCGATCGAAGACGAGTCAAGATTGTGGTTGTTCTTAAGCCAATAGAAAAACAAAGTCGGAGAGAGGACGTAGGCAAGTTGCTGAACCTCTATAAATCTTTGAGTCTTTAAATTCCGCACTATCTTTCATTTATTCGCAAGAAATTTCGTTATTCCGCATTACCACTATTCAACCCCCTATCTAGTGGTAAATTTATCTCTTTAGTTGGTCTCAGAGCGGGTCTCTTTTTAAAGGTTTAACCACCTAAGAGAAAAAGATCCGCAAATGGCACTTCTTGGCCAAATTGAAGGAAATGCTCTCAACCGTCCTTTCTTCGACGGTTCCAATTTCATAACATGAAAAAAGAAAATGGATATCTTCGTTCAAGCCTACGATATCAAAATTTGGAAAGTTATCGCTCTTGGTCCGAAACTTGCTAAGAAAGAGGATGGATCTTTGAAAAAGATCGAAGAATTCAACGACGAGGATTGGAGAAACACACACGTCAACTCACGAGCTACTCAACTTCTCTATTGCGCTCTTAATCCCGAAGAACTCAATAGGATATCGTCCTATGAAAGCGCAAAGGAAATTTGGGAAATTCTCGAAGTCACTCATGAGGGAACCACCCAAGTCAAGGAGACCAAAATCAACATGTTGCTCCATGACTACGAAATTTTCTCCATGAAAGATGAGGAAACGATCACAAATATGTTGGATCGATTTTCGGCTATAACCAATGGTCTTGCATCTTTCGGAAAGCCTATATCGAGCAGCGACAAAGCTAAGAAAATTCTTCAATCGTTGCCACGAGAATGGGATGCCACGGTCACCGCAATCATGGAGTCCAAAGATCTCAACAAGCTCGAATTTAATGCCCTCATCGGGTCACTCATCAATTATGAGATCGTTCTCAAGTCTAGAGGCACCAAACCAAAGCCTCGGGAAAGAATAGTCGCATTCAATGTTGATAGCGATGTTGAGGAAGATGTTCCAGAAGATGAAGACGACGAGGAACTCGCTCTCTATGCCAAAAACTTTAAAAGGTATAAAAGCCTAATTCAAAAGAGGTGAAGTTTTCTTGGTCGGGATGGCAAACTGGAGCAAAAGAAGAGTGGCTATACTTCCATAAAGAAGTTCGACAATAATTGTCGGAAATGTGGTCAAGCCGGTCACTATGCCAAAGAATGCCGAGGATCCTCTTCAGAACCTCAAATGGAAAGATTCAAAAAGAAGGAGGTCTTAATCGCTTCTTGGAGTGATGACGAGGAGGAGATTGAAAGATCTCTAGATGCAAATCTCGCATTCATGGCACTCGACTCCGAAAGTAATATCGAGGTAAGCTCTAAACTCAATGATGACGAATATGACTCTTTTGATTTTTGTGATTCACAAGAAGTTCATCATGATGATGAGTTATTGAGTGCGTTTGAATCCTTGAATACGGAGTATGACGAGATGGTTAAACTAAACATATCTTTAAAGAGAAGAATAAAATCTCTAGAACTCGAAAATTCCTCTCTTCAAAACAAAGGCAAAACTATTGAGATCGACCATACATTATGCCTTGAAAAAGAAAATGTTTTGAAAATCGAGTTGACAAAAACTCAAAAGGAGCTAAAATATATTTTGAACAAATTTACTCTTGGAAAAGATAAATTCGAAAGGCTTCTATCTATTCAAAAATCGCCCTTGCTGAAACACGGTCTTGGTTTCGATCCTTTTAAACGGGAACAATCCCTTATCAACCTTGACAAAATAAAGAAAACCGAAATCGAGAACTCAAAAGATTCTTCCAAACAAGTTCATAATGCTAATGTTCGTTCAAAGTTGAGAACCATCAAAGTTAAACAAATATGGGTTCCTAAAGGGACAATTGTTCCAAATGCTATAAGCATAGTTAACTTTGGAGGACCCAAACGGGCTTCGGTACCAAAACAACCGAGAAACTTTATTTTTGTAGGTACCGGCACCAAGGAAAAGCAAGTGGTACATTCATAGCGGATGCTCAAGGTATATGTGCGGCTCCGAGGAGTTATTTGAAGACCTCGAATATTAAGAACAAGGAAATGTGACCTTTGGAGATAATCAAAAAGGAAAAATCAAAGGCATCGGCAAAGTCGGTAAGGAACCTTCTCCTTCTATCAACAAAGTGTTGTTTGTTGAAGGTTTGCATCATAAACTTCTTAGCGTTTCGCAACTTTGCGATGAAGGTTTTAAAATTCTATTTGAGCAAACGCATTGCACGGCATTTAGAAATAATAAAATTGCTTTCATTGGTTTGAGATGTGGAAACATCTATATTGTTGATCTTAATGATAAAAGTTCATTCAATGAAAAATGTCTTATTACTTTGGATGATAATGCATATTTATGGCATCGAAAATTGGGGCATACTTCTCTACCTATCATTTCTATTTTATCTAGACACGACCTTGTTCGTGGATTGCCCAAACTCAAGTTTGATAGAAAGCATTTGTGTGAATCATGCATAAAAGGGAAACACACTCGAGAATCTTTAAAACCAAAATTCAAGGTTTCCACTAGTCGAGTTCTTGAACTTGTGCATATGAATTTGATTGGACCATCTAGACATGTTAGTTTAAATGGCAAACTTTACACTTTGGTTATTGTTGATGATTTCTCTCGATTTACTTGGGTTAGATTTTTAGCACATAAGGATGATGCATTTTTCGAGTTTTCTAAATGGTATCGTTTGGTATCAAATGAGAAAAATCTCTCCATAATTTCTATTCGCACCGATCACGGAGGTGAATTTGATTGCACTCCGTTTGAACTCTTATATGATAAATACGGAATTAATCATAACTTTTTGGCTCCTAGAACGCCTCAACAAAATGGAGTTGTTGACAGGAAAAACCGATCTTTGGAAGAAATGTCGAGGACTATGCTCAATGAATACTCTCTTCCACGATACTTTTGGGCCGAAGCAATCTTTACGGCATGCTATGTGATTAACCGGGTTCATGTTCGTAGAACTCATCTTAAAACCCCGTATGAATTATGGAAGGGCAAAAAGCCCAATATTGCTTATTTTCATCCTTTTGGTTGCAATGTATTTATTTTAAACAATGGAAAGGATAACTTGGGCAAGTTTAATGCTAAATCCAACTCCGGAATATTTCTTGGTTATTGCACTAATAGCAAAGCATATCGCGTTTATAATATTAGAACGAATAAAGTTGAAGAGTCCATACATGTTAAATTCAATGATATGATCTCACCCCCGAGAAAGGTAGAATACTTTGATGATGCAGGTACTTTTCCGGATCCCTCTCCCGAAGTAAAGAAAATTTCGGAAATCGAAACGAACACAATTGTTGATTTACCGAAAGATTGGAGGAACATCAAAGACCATCCAAAGGATCTTGTAATTGGAAACATTGAAGACGGTGTTCAAACCCGAAGGAGAACCACCGAATTTATGGCTCATTGTGCTTTTGTATCCAAAATAGTTCCCAAGAATATATCCGAAGCTCTCGATGATGAATGTTGGGTGATGGCAATGCAAGAGGAGCTTGTACAATTCATGCACAATAATGTATGGAATTTAGTTCTCGCTCCTAAAGATAAAACAATTATCGGAACTAAATGGGTGCATAAAATCAAGAGTGACGAAGACGGTTATCCAATTCGAAAATAAATCTCGTTTGGTCGCTCAAGGGTATAATTAAGAGGAAGGTCTTGATTATGAAGAAAGTTTTGCTCCCGTGGCTCGACTCGAAGCCATCCGCTTGTTATGTGCATTTGTCGCCCATAAAAAGATCAAACTATTTCAAATGGATGTGAAAAGTGCATTCTTGAATGGTTACATTCAAGAAGAAGTCTATGTCAAGCAACCTCCTGGCTTTGAAGATCATCAATTTCCGGATCACGTCTACAAGCTCAACAAGGCACTCTACGGGTTGAAGCAAGCACCCCGAGCATGGTATGATCGTTTAAGTCAATTTTTAATTGCAAATGATTATAAAAGAGGCAAAGTCGATAATACCTTGTTTGTTAGAATATTGAATGATGATATACTAGTTTGCCAAATTTACGTTGATGACATTGTACTTGGAGCTACTAATGAATCTTTGTGCCAAGATTTTTCTAATCTTATTAAAGGAGAGTTCAAAATGAGTATGATGGGAGAAATAACGTTCTTCCTCGGGCTTCAAATCAAGCAATGCAAAGATGGAATCTTTATCCATCAAACGAAGTATTCAAACGACCTTCTCAAGAAATTCAAAATGGAAAGTAGCAAGGTGATATCTACGCCAATGTCCTCATCATTAAAGCTCGAAAAAGATGAAAATGGCAAATCCGTAGATCAAAAATTATTTCGAGGTATGATCGGATCTTTGTTATATTTGACTGCATCTAGGCCAGACATAATTTTTGCTACATGTTTATGTGCTCGATTCCAATCTAATCCAAAGAAATCACATTTAACTGCTTGCAAACGCATTTTTCGTTACTTGAAAGGAACTATTGGACTAGGTCTATGGTATCCTTCTTGCTTAGATTTTAATTTAATTTCATATAGTGACGCCGATTTCGGCGGATGTAAAATTGACAAAAAGAGTACTAGTGGTACTTGTCATTTTATTGGATCATGCTTAATATCTTGGGGAAGTAAAAACCAAACCAGTGTAGCATTGTCTACAGCTGAGGCCGAATATGTCGCTGCAGGGAGCGCCTGTGCTCAAGTGTTATGGATTAAAATCAACTCCGCGACTACGGCATATATTTTGAAAATACCCCTATTCTATGTGATAATACCAGTGCAATAAATCTGAGCAAAAATCCTGTGTTGCATAGTAGAACTAAACATATAGACATTAGACATCATTTTCTACGCGATCATGTTCAGAAAAAGGATATCTGTTTAATTTTTGTCGGGACGAAGGACCAACTTGCTGATATTTTTACAAAACCTCTTCCCGAAGAATCATTTAATTCCATACGTTTACAACTTGGTATGGGACATGTAGACAATTTTTGAAATAAGCTTACTACTCAAGATATCAATATCCTTGATTCGCTTCATTCGCTAGCGCGAGCTAGCTTCACTCTCTTAACGCGCGCTAAAAACTGATTTCGATAGCGTACGCTAACCTCACTGTCTTGCGTACGCTAATTAAAAATCTTTCGTATTCCAAATTAGCTCTTTGGGAGTCGATAAGCTTTTCATTTTTACCTAACGTACGCTAACTCTATGTTCCTAGCGTACGCTAACTAAAAACTCAGTTGACTATATATAGTCCGTACGACCCTGTAATACTTTCACCCTTTTCCAACGCACGCAATCGCAAGAACACATTTTTCAGAGAAACCCTAGCTGCTAATCCAAATCTTCAAACTTCCTCAGATCTTCAACTTCTCTCCGATTGATGTCAAGCAAGAATCGAAAAACCATGGAGAAAACATACAAAAACCTAAAACGTCCTCTCAACGCACAATACGATGCGACTCGATTCATCTCATCCACCGCATCGAGGGTATTCTTTGAAATCCTTCCACAAGAGCATATTACGGATTGTTATTTCTTCAACTTTTCGAGTCTGGAACGGGTAAATGTCGTTATCTCTGATTTCTTTTCTTCGATTGGAATTGCCCGTTTTGTAGAATGTAAAGACCCTATTTTTCCTGAACTTGTCCGCGAATTCTACGCCAATCTTCATGTGGCCGACAGTGAAGGGTCATCATCCCTTGTTTTAGGAATTTTAGTTGGAGGAACGCGAGTGAAAGTTTCCTCGGATATTTTATCGCAAATTTTTGGTTTACCATCAAGCGGATTTACGTACCTTTGGAAAAACGATTGCAGAAGATACTGGAGTAAGGGAAATCGATGTCAAAGAGTTCCTCAGTTCAAAAGCTGTTATTGACATAACGGACGATTTCTTCGAGAACAATGACTTTGGGATCAACATTCGTCTACTCTTAGTGGCTCTTACAAAGTGTATAATGCCGAAGGTGAACACTCAACATAAATTAGTGGGAGTCGACAAACACGTGGTGTATCGCGTTCTTAATGATGATAAAGTGAATTTTGCCGATATCGTCACCAGTTGGATGAAAGTTAAAGGCGACCTTTTTCGGTCAAAAAACTACGCGTCTCGCTCCCGCAAGGCTGGAATGCCTTATGGTTCCATTCTCACGGCAATATTCAGATTTCATCACATTGATTTGTCGAAAGACAAGGCTGTCCCCGTCTCTCCCGGTCATGAGATTTTGGACTCTTCGCTAAAAGGCATGCATTATGTCCGGACGTCCAACCGAGGCTGGATCCTATTCCCATATCTTCGCGATGACGACCAAGTGGAAAAAGGGTCGCGCATACCTACTCCAGAGGAGAGAATCACTCGCCGGAGACCACATACTCTTCGAGAGATGCAAACCGGGGAGTTCGTGAGGAAGCCCACTTCCAAGGGCAAGCGCCCGATGAAAGACGTCGTCACGGAGGGAGAAGAAAGTGATCTTTGCGCTCGGATGCGGAGCATCGAAACCTCTCAGCTGGAAATTCGAGAGGATGTTCGGTCTCTTCGCGCGAAAGTCGGGTCTCTTCGTTCGGAAGTCGGGGAAGTTCACGGGTTGATCTCCGATTTCATCCGCTACACTCATCCGTCGTTCCCATTCCCATCCTCCTCTTCCGATGCAGCACCCTAGAATCTAGGAATTTGATGTTTGATTGTAGAAGCTTAACATTCGAATGGTCTTTATGTATCATGTCTTGAAATTCTATGTATTGCATTGAACTTTCTTTTAATGATATTTGCATTTCGCTTCATTTGGTATTTGCTGTATTATTGTCTACGTAATTTCATTTTGGTTAATGGCATTTTCGTTGGTATTTGTTAAAATGCAACAATTCAGGGGGAGTTCCTTTTTGTTTATGTCAAAAAGGGGGAGAATACTCCAAAAACCGAAACACACTAATATATCGAACAAGTTACTTTGATTCGAAGCGGTTTTGTTTTTGCAGGTATAAATTAGATGTTTTGACATCATCAAAAAGGGGGAGATTGTTGACTCAAAATGTATTTTGATGATAATTTTATTCAAAACATTTAATTAAATCAATTTCAGCATGTTGCTATATTAAAGGAGAAAATTGGTGTTAGCGCACGCTACCTATACCAGCGTAGCGCACGCTATCGAGGACTGTATGCATTAGCCCAGTCAGTCAGCTGCAGCCCAGTGAAGTCACCTGATGGATAGCGCACGCAAGTCTTTCAACATTAGCGCACGCTAAGTAACTACAGTTAGCGCACGCTATATAATCATTATTAACGCACGCTATCGCATCATTCAGTCAGAGGACAGTAAGGTCTGGAAAGAAAAAGGAAACGGACTTGCGCACGCTATGAACAAATAATTACGTACGCTAATACAAGGATTTAGCGCATGCCACTACTCATTACTTGCGCACGCTACCGGATATCATGGTCAGTAGTCCAGTAGCTACTGGACTCAAAATGTTAAGGACTTTACGTACGCTACACAGGGTAATGTACGTTACTGAAGAAAATATTTAGCGCATGCTAAGATATAAGCATTAGTGCACGCTAAAAGGAGTCAGCATCTTACCGTTGGATTTTCTACCGTTGGAAGGCAAGGGTCAATAAAGATCCATGAAATCTGGAAAAGTTGGATTTAATTAATACTAGCGCACGCTATGCATACTTGCTAGCACACGCTAAGCTCAAATCTAGCCGTTGGATAAAGAGACATTGGGGAGACAAACCGACACTTTCAAAGTCAAGATTGAAGACCTGTTGACCAGCCGATAATGCACGCTACGAATACATGACTAGCGCACGCTAGCCATACAATTTTACCGTTGGAAAAGTCTTTGTGACCGTTCAGAAAAGCCAAGTCAGAATCGATAGCGCACGCTAGAAGACATTATTAGCGCACGCTAATAATATGATTTTCAGTATTTGAAGGATGGCTCTCACCTATAAATACCCAAAGGACTTGGGTATCAAACACACAACTTCAAGCATACAAGCATACAAGCATACAAGTATTCTTGAGATCAAATTGCTACTGATTACTATATTATAAGTTGTGAGAAGGAAAGATATAAGAGTGATTTTCTTTGTAATATCTATTATTCTTTGTATTCTTTCATTTGATTGTAAGTGTTGCATCACTTACACTTGAGCGTAAAAGAAACGAATCAAGAGTCACTAATCCGGTGTTATTAGGATCTTTGATCCGGCATTGTTAGGATTATACTCCCATATTCGTATAGTGAGGATTATCTAGTTCCTATAGAACACTAGATAAACAAACGTTTATATTGAGAGAGAGGTTGAGCTTGGACCAATAGAAGACAAGCGGTTGTAATGGTTGTGAACTCGGACCCATCGAAGACGAGTCAAGATTGTGGTTGTTCTTAAGCCAACAGAAAAAGAAAGTCGGACAGAGGACGTAGGCAAGTTGCCGAACCTCTATAAATCTTTGAGTCTTTAAATTCCGCACTATCTTTCATTTATTCGCAAGAAATTTCGTTATTCCAAATTACCACTATTCAACCCCCCTTCTAGTGGTAAATTTATCTCTTCAGTTCGGGAAGAGTCTGGAACATTGCAGAGACGGGCCCAGATGGTCGGGCCGAGATGGGCCGGTGCGGGCCGGGATGGGCCGATGCGGGCCGGGACAGACAAAGACGGGCCGGGCGCCCGGGATTGTAACACCCCCAAGTTATTCAGGGATATTACAGCGCCGTAAGCCCCGCCGTGGGACCCACAAGGCTATACATACGCGGAACCATAAATTTTGACCGATAAGGTCTACACACAATGGAATGAAAAACGATACAAAGGTATTCTAAATATAACCAATGTATTCACAAACATCACAACTCAATTCAATACTTCGGCAAACACAGGCCGGAACATCAAGGAAAAAGGAAAACAATACTCGAGTATTCAAAAGACAATCCAGTACAACAACACTGAATCGGAACTCCAAACATAACTGGAAGAAAGACACAGTATCACACTTGCCCACCATCCTCGTGCCGACCCGATACCTGCCTGTCCGACCTCCTGGATCCTGAAATACATGAAACGTATTTCCCAAGTAAAGGGTTAGCGTCGAATAGCTAGTGCAAGTATATCAATATGAAACACAATACTCCTCGACAATAAAGTAAATGTAACCGTCAATTCATCAATTCAAGACTAGTATTCCGGAATAACTAAAATCTCATAAGACGTATGTGAATGCCGTAGAAACGGTTCGTTCACCTCATACGCCGTTACGTATGTGAATGCCGTAGAAACGGTTCGTTCACCTCATACGCCGATACATGTAGGAATGCCGTCAAAACGGTTCGTTCATTACATGCCAACAATATATCTATGAATGCTGTAAAAACGGTTCGTTCATGATATGCCATCAATATTTCTTACTTTCAAAGTCGAGAACATACAATCATAAATGTATACTTGCCTTTGAGACATCGAGAAATCGAACGGAGGAAAGGTATGAGTTCGGTAGGTCCGAGAACGCGCTTCCGGCACCTAAACGATTCGCAAGGAATATGACAATTAATTATCCATACTCAAATTATACGAAGAGACTCCCGAAACTCATCTACGATTCAAGAAAATATACGAGTGGATAACTAAAGGTTGGGAAATCGCCCAAACTCCCACAAGTCCAAAAACGGCACAATCCAACCCGTAAAATCGGAATAAAACACTCATACGGTATATATATATATCAAAATCTCAAGGTTCTCAAGCTTCAATCGGACAAAACGGACGAATTTACGAAAACCCCCAAAACCCAACACAAAATTCAAAGTGTTCTTGAATAATCTTTCAATAATCCGATGAATACCCAAACATGTCCATAATCACGCATATACCACATCATACACCATGATTTTATCATCCAAAATGTCAATACCCACACAAAATCGAGAAGTCAAGATGTCGAAGAAATTACCTCTTGAATATCCAAGCTCTATGATCCAAGGAATACGCGTTAGATCGACTATCCGGGCTTCCCAACCGAGTGAAAGTGGTAAATCTCCAACACACAAGTGATAGATGTGGAAAAACTCCTCCCTCAACTCTCTCGCGGTGGAAGAAGAAAATGGAGGAAAATGGCTGAAATCTCGCTTAAAAAGCCGAATTATGCAGTTGACCGCATTGTGTGCCAGCTCGGCCAGTGTGCCGCGGCACGAGCCTAAAATTGCTCCTGTGTTTCGGCGGTGTGCCGCGGCTCGGCTCAGTGTGCCGCGGCTCGGCTCAGTGTGCCGCGGCACGGGTCTGAGCGGTTTTGGGCGAGGATGCAACACCGGTGTGCATGGCTCGGCGTAGGTGTCTGCGGCAATGAATCAGCGGTGTGCCGCGGCCTGCCGGAGTGTGCCGCGGCACCGTCTGATCCGCTCGGCCAAATTTAGGAAATGTGTGTGCCGCGGCGCACACTCCTTGTGCCGCGGCTCACACCCCCTTCGGGTCCTAAAATGATGAAAAATGACCCGGGAAGAGAATAAAAGTAATAGGATTCAATGTCTGGGCAACAATAACACGAAATAAAAGTACGGAAACCCCAAAACGGTGGTTCCAAGCAATGATTACAAGGGTTCGCTCAACAAATCACGATTCGAAGAATATGAAAAGGTTTGAAAAGACATGACTTTCGACCGGGTATTATATTCTCCCCCTCTAAAAAGAAGTTTCGTCCCGAAACTTAAGGAATAAATAGTTCGGGGTATTCCACCCGCATCTTCTCTTCCGTCTCCCAAGTCGCCTCCTCGACTCCATGCCTCGACCATTGTACTTTAACCAGTGGAATGGTCTTATGCCGAAGTTGTTTCTCACGGCGCTCAAGAATCTTCACGGGTCTCTCCGGAAAGGTAATATCCTCGGCTACGTCAATCTCACTGTAGTCGATAATGTGGCTCGGATCCGGTACGTACTTCCTCAACTGGGACACATGAAAAACACTATGGACGTGACTCAAAGCTGGAGGTAATTCAAGCGATAAGCTAAGTCTCCAACTCTGTCCAAAATCTCGAAAGGTCCGATATACCTTGGACTGAGTTTCCCCTTTTTCCCGAAGCGGAAAACTCCTCTGGTCGGCGATACTTTGAGCAAGACGTGATTCCCCACTTCAAACTCCAAGGGTCGACGACGAGTATCGGCGTAATATTTCTGACGACTCTGGGCAGTCAGTAATCGATCTCGGATAATAGAAATCTTTTCCTTGGTCTCCAACAACATATCCGGTTCCGTCCCAACTAGCTCAGAAGCCTCGTCCCAACATAATGGCGACCTACATCGCCTACCATAGAGTGCCTCGAAGGGTGCCATTTTGATCGACGCATGCCAACTATTATTGTAAGCAAACTCGATCAACGGCAAGTGAAGCTCCCAATCATTACTCCAGTCTAAGGCACAAGCCCGCAACATATCCTCCAACGTCTGAATCGTCCTCTCCGTCTGACCGTCCGACTGAGGATGAAAGGAAGTGCTCAATCTCAACTCAGTACCCGAGCGATGAACGGCTCGCCAAAATGCGATACGAAACGGCCGTCTCGATCAGAAACAATGGTCTTGGGGGCACCGTGTAACCTCACGATCTCAGCGATAAAGGTTCGAGCCAATCTATCCGGTCCCCAAGTATCCTTAATACCCAAGAAGTGTGCAGACTTGGTCAATCGATCGACAATTACCCAAATCATATTCATTCCAGTCCGAGTTCTCGGCATGCCAGTGATAAAATCCATTGAGATATCTTCCCACTTTCACTCGGGAATGGGAAGTGGTTTCAACAACCCCGCCGGTCGTTGATGTTCGATCTTGACTTGTTGACACGTCAAGCACCGTAATACAAACTCCGTAACATCCTTCTTCATGTGATTCCACCAAAAATTTCGCTTCAAATCTTTGTACATCTTACTCGTCCCGGGGTGGATTGAGTAAGGCGTAGCATGGGCTTCTCGAAGGATTCTCTGTCTCAACTCTAAATCGTTCGGAACACAAAGTCTGCCCTGAAATCTCAGAATACTATCCTCATGTACCATAAAGCCAGTAGCCTTTCCTTTTATCACATCTTCCTTCAGTTGAGAAATCATCGGGTCACTCCACTGCTTCCATTTGATGTCGTCAACTAAGGATGAAGTAATTTCGAGAGTACAGAACTGTCCCAGTACTCGTTGAAGCCAAACTTCTATCCCTTGCTCAATTAAATCTTGACGAATTTTAAATGCAGGGCGTAAAAACCTCGAGCATTTGAAGAGATGCCGATTTGCGGCTCAGAGCATCTGCAACGACATTGGCTTTCCCGGGGTGGTAGAGAATTTCCAAATCATAATCCTTTATCAACTCTAACCAACGCCGCTGTCTCATATTCAGCTCCTTCTGACTGAAAATATACTTCAGGCTCTTGTGATCGGTATAAATCCGGCACGGTGAACCATACAAATAATGCCGCCAAATCTTGAGTGCGAAGACAATTGCGGCCAATTCCAAATCGTGAGTAGGATAATTCATCTCATAAGGCTTTAATTGTCGTGACGCAAAAGCTATTGTCTTATCATCTTGCATAAGAACACCAGTGAGCCTTGACCAAGCGTCATCAGAAAACAAAAGCCTTCGCTACCATGTGGTAAAGTTAGAATCGGCCTTGAAGTCAATCGTTTCTTTAGTTCATCGAAGCTCTGCTGTCTCTCATCCGTCGAACAAACTTTTCGGTCTTACGGAGTAATTTCGTAGCGGTCGAGCGAGTTTCGAGAACCCTCGACAAACCGACGGTAATACCCGGCCAAGGCCCAAAAAGCTACGAACCTCCTTAACATTTTTAGGCGGTGCCCGGCTATTGCCTCGATCTTCTACGGGTCTACACGAACCCCTTCGGCCGAAATCACATGGCCGAGAAACATAACTTCTTCCAACCAAAACTCACATTTCGAGAATTTTGCGTAGAGGTGCTCGGTTCTCAAAATGTCTAAGACCAAACGCAAGTGTCGGGCATGTTCCTCCTTATCCCGAGAATAGATCAAGATGTCGTCAATAAAGACGACTACACACCTGTCGAGGTACTCGATGAATATTTTATTCATTAACTGCATGAATACTGCCGGCGCATTCGTCAACCCAAAAGGCATAACTACAAATTCATAATGCCCATATCTCGTCCGGAATGCCGTCTTTGGAACGTCGGACTCCCTCACTCTGAGTTGATAATACCCGGATCTTAAGTCAATCTTCGAGAAAACCTCAACTCCTTACAATTGATCAAATAAATCGTCTATACGCGGTAGAGGGTACTTGTTCTTGATGGTTACTTTGTTCAGCTCGCGGTAGTCGATGCACAAACGTAGTGAACCATCTTTCTTCCTCACGAAAAGAACAGGCGTGCCCCAAGGCGAAGCGCTCGGTCTGATGTACCCTCTTTCCAGAAGTTCTCCCAACTGATTCTTCAATTCTTGCATTTCGGAAGGTGCCATCCGGTAAGGTGCTTTAGAAATCGGAGCCGCGTCTGGCTCTAAGTCTACGGTAAATTCTATCTCTCGATCTGGCGGTAATCCCGGAAGATCATCCGGAAAAACATCGGGATACTCATTAACAACCGGAATTGAAGAGAAATCGACTTCGCTTCCTTCCGTTTTCAAAGCATAGCACCAATAGCCCGTACAACCTTTATTTAAAAGTCTTACGGCCTTCATGGCACTGATAAGTAACTTGGATTGGCCCGACTTACGTCCCAAAAATGAGTACTCAGATCCGTCTTTAGTCATCATAGTGATAACTTTGGTACGGTAATTCATAATCGCTTGGTGATTATTAAGCGATCCTCGCCGAGGATTACATCCTCGCCTTCCATATCAACTACAATTAAATTTGATAACCATTCCATACCGGATATAACCAGGAAATTCTCTAATCTCACGATTCCCCACAATCCTATCCCCGCTAGCGGTCTCACGATAAAGGGATCGCAAGCGATTAAACAAGTTATATTCACGGCGTACACACTCCAAAGAAATAAAAGAATGTGTAGCACCCGAATCAAAAAGTACAATTTGGATAGGATAGAATATGGATGGTAGCTGAAGCCACCGCCGCATCGGGTTCGATGCATTCGACGCATCTCATAAACCCGTGGTTGCACCGAACCGACGCTAGAGTTCCCCCTCCAGCGTTCGACCCCGACCCGACCCTGCCGAAATTCCGCTGAGGTTGACCGAAAGATTGCCGCCGATTAACACCTTGATCAAGGGGTGTTGGGGCGATGGCAGTGTCCAAAGTCCAGTTCGGCTCGGAACAATAAAGCATTCTATGCCCCATCGACCACACGTGTGACACTTTAATAGTGGAAAGTAGCATTCGAACTAAAGTGGCACAGGCGACCACAATTATAGCAAGTTCTTGTGCGATTTGAGGTACCGGAGTGGGACGGTAACCCCTCTTCCCTTTATTAGAACGTGGCATTTGTCCGGCAAAGCGGTTAGTAAATGCTGTGACTTCAAAGTTGCCACCCTTAGAGCGAGAAAAATTTCCCCGACTTTACGCTTTTCGGTTCTTCAACGGTATCATTGTCGGCTCAACATATCATGGGCTAAAGCTCGTCACGATACTCTTTCAGTGTGGTACAAGCAAATCCGGCCATGTACCGCCGTAAGTCCAAATTCATCCGCATATCAAAATAACGGATCTTATCACGCTCGTTACGTACTTGATCCTTCACATGGATTAATTGTTGGTTATACTCCACGATCGCCTGCGAAACGGGAATATCTTGTGGTTTAGCCTCGAAGAAGGCTCGGATTCGGCTCTCTCGTACCGGCTAAGGACAAAACTCGGCCTCCAAGAGCTCCTTAAATTCATCCCATGAGGCAATACGATCCTGTGGCTTGATGACCTTCCACCAAGTAGCGGCCTCCTTAGTGAGGAAATACTGAGCAATTGGTACTTTCCTCACCTCGGGGCAATCAACTGCCTCGAAAATCTTCTCCAATTCTGCTAGCCAATCCTCCCAGCCTAACGGGTCTGAGGCACCGCCAAACTGTGGAGGGTGCATACGGATTACGTTTTGAAGCAGGGCATCCATGTTTGGGTTCGGGTTATTCAGCTGAACAGTTTGGGCCAAAATAGTCATCTGAGTAGCCAATTGTTGAAGTGCATTCGCCACTCCAACGTCTGCGTTGTTCCCGACCATCGGTAGTCGTGCGACTCTCGGTGTCGGGATGCACCGAGTTCGACAAGCAGGGTTGGTCGACCCCGCAAGCCCGATGGAAACGGCCGCGCCACGACCTCTTCCTCGCCCACGGCTACGACCACGGCCACGGCCCCTTCCAGCTGACATATTGAAGAACACTCTAGTCACTTATGCACATTTCAATGACGCATCAACATAGTGTCCGATTCTCAAGATTACAGATAAAAGGAAGCAAAACGAATAAGGAAACACCGGAAGAGTGAGAGGTCTTACAAGTACCGGTCGCCTTTGTGATGATGGCGAGTAGTGATCATGGACAATTAACGACTCGATCGACCCAAAAGGCGGCCCTAGGTATCCATAGACCTAAGCTCGATACCATATTCGTAACACCCCAAGTTATTCGGGGATATTACGGCGCCGTAAGCCCTTGATGGGACCCACAAGGCTATACATACGCGGAACCATAAATTTTGACCGATAAGGTCTACACACAATGGAATGAAAAACGATACAAAGGTATTCGAAATATAACCAATGTATTCACAGACATCACAACTCAATTCAATACTTCGGCAAACACAGGCCGGAACATCAAGGAAAAAGGAAAACAATACTCGAGTATTCAAAAGACAATCCAGTACAACAACACTGAACCGGAACTCCAAACATAACTGGAAGAAAGACACAGTATCACACTTGCCCACCATCCTTGTGCCGACCCGATACCTGCCTGTCCGACCTCCTGGATCCTGAAATACATGAAACATATTTCCCCCGTAAAGGGGTTAGCCATCGAATAGCTAGTGCAAGTATATCAATATGAAACACAATACTCCTCGACAATAAAGTAAATGTAACCGTCAATTCATCAATTCAAGACTAGTATTCCGGAATAACTAAAATCTCATAAGACGTATGTGAATGCCGTAGAAACGGTTCGTTCACCTCATACGCCGTTACGTATGTGAATGCCGTAGAAACGGTTCGTTCACCTCATACGCCGATACATGTAGGAATGCCGTCAAAACGGTTCGTTCATTACATGCCAACAATATATCTATGAATGCCGTAAAAACGGTTCGTTCATGATATGCCATCAATATTTCTTACTTTCAAAGTCGAGAACGTACAATCATAAATGTATACTTGCCTTTGAGACATCGAGAAATCGAACGGAGGAAAGGTATGAGTTCGGTAGGTCCGAGAACGCGCTTCCGGCACCTAAACGATTCGCAATGAATATGACAATTAATTATCCATACTCAAATTATACGAAGAGACTCCCGAAACTCATCTACGATTCAAGAAAATATACGAGTGGATAACTAAAGGTTGGGAAATCGCCCAAACTCCCACAAGTCCGAAAACGGCACAATCCAACCCGTAAAATCGGAAGAAAACACTCATACGGTATATATATATCAAAATCTCAAGGTTCTCAAGCTTCAATCGGACAAAACGGACGAATTTACGAAAACCCCCAAAACCCAACACAAAATTCAAAGTGTTCTTGAATAATCTTTCAATAATCCGATGAATACCCAAACATGTCCATAATCACGCATATACCACATCATACACCATGATTTTATCATCCAAAACGTCAATACCCACACAAAATCGAGAAGTCAAGATGTCGAAGAAATTACCTCTTGAATATCCAAGCTCTATGATCCAAGGAATACGCGTTAGATCGACTATCCGGGCTTCCCAACTGAGTGAAAGTGGTAAATCTCCAACACACAAGTAATAGATGTGGAAAAAACTCCTCCCTCAACTCTCTCTCTCGCGGTGGAATAAGAAAATGGAGGAAAATGGCTGAAATCTCGCTTAAAAAGCCGAATTATGCAGTTGACCGCATTGTGTGCCGCGGCTCAGCCCAGGTGTGCCGCGGCACGAGCCTAAAATTGCTCCCGAGTTTCGGCGGTGTGTGCCGGCTCGGCTTCAGTGTGCCGCGGCACCGGGTCTGGCGGTTTTGGTGAGGATGCAACACCCGGTGTCTGCGCGGCTCAGTGTAGGTGTGCCGCGGCAATGACTCGGCAGTGTGCCGCGGCACTGCCGGAGTGTGCCGCGGCACCCGGTACAGTCCGCTCGGCCAAATTTAGGAAATGTGTGTGCCGCGGCGCACACTCCTTGTGCCGCGGCTCACACCCCCTTCGGGTCCTAAAATGATGAAAAACGACCCGGGAAGAGAATAAAAGTAATAGGATTCAATGTCTGGGCAACAATAACACGAAATAGAAGTACGGAAACCCCAAAACGGTGGTTCTAAGCAATGATTACAAGGGTTCGCTCAACAAATCACGATTCGAAGAATATGAAAAGGTTTGAAAAGACATGACTTTCGACCGGGTATTACAGGGATGATGGAAGAACCTTCTAGGGGCCTCCTAGAAGGATGAAATACTTGAATGTTATAGAGTATTCTAGATAATTGTACTTAGCCTTGTACTTGGAATTATCTAGAATAGGGTAGAAGTATGTGGATGTTTGTAAGATAAGTGTGGATGATTCTAGAGATAGGTTCTAGAATTGGTATGATGTAGATAGGTCTAGAACCCTCCAAATGAGGAGGTGGAGTAGAAGGTTCTAGGTTCTTAGGAGTAGTATTAATAGATGAGGAGTGGCTCATTTGCAACCCAACCCTCAAAGACTCAACATTCTTGTATTGTGAAGTGTTTGTGAAATAGTGAATGAGTTTTACTCTCAACTCCCAAGTGTTAAACCCCTTCTTTCATACTTAGCAACCGAGTGAGTTAGGCTTACTAGCTAGATCAAGGCAATTCTAGTCTAGTGTCGCACGGGTCCGAAGAGCTTTCGAGTGCTCAAACCCAACCCCGTGACAAGTGGTATCGGAGACATGCTAGTGGTTCAAGGAGATTCCGCATTGAGACGTTGCTGAGAGGTTTTGTGCAAGGAGGACCGATGGAGACTATGTCCAGCGTCACCAAAGTTCAACCCGGCCAGGAGAAGGACAAGTCCAGGAAAGGGTCTAGGGACAAGTCCATGGAAAGAGGTGTTGCCATGGAAGCACGAGTGGCTCGGCTGGAGGAAACCATGGGCAGACACGAGGATGCTCTCGAGGCATGGAGCAGAGTGGCCGATCAGGTGACGGAGATGAGCGAGTCATTGGAGGATCTTGAGAATCGGGTGACGGGCACCCTTAATGCGTTGCGACGCGAGTTGTGTGAAGAGATCCTTGAGGCTGTCAGGAAGGAGGTTCGGTCGATGATCGCAGCCTTTTGAGAGGAGATCGTAGGGAGGATAGAGACCATCGAAGGAAGGACAACGTTGTACGAGCGGGCGATGGCCCACGGCAGGGACCAGCGGGGTGCGACACCCCATCGAATCGACATCCCCCGGCCGTGTTCATTCCAAGGATCGTGGAATGGTAGGGAAGTGGACGACTTCCTGTGGAACATGGAGCGTTACTTTGGTGCATCGGGGATAGCAGATGATGCGACCAAGTTGCATACGGCTCCATTCTTTTTAGCCGATGTGGCGCTGTTGTGGTGGAGAAGGCGCGAAACATAGATCGCGCGTGGTACATGTCGGATGGAGACATGGGAGGATTTCAAGGCCGAGTTCAAGCGGCAGTTTTACCCGGAGAATGTTGAGTTTGAGGTCCGGGCTAGGTTGAAGGAGTGGACGCACAGCAAGACGATCAAGGACTATGTGAAGGAGTTCCAGGAGATCATGCTGGAGTTGCCTAGACTTAGTGAGCAGGAAGCTTTGTTCGCGTTCGTGGATGGACTGAAACTGTGGGCAAAGTTGGAGGTGCAGAGGGCCAAGGCACAGAAAGTGTCTGAGGCGATTGCGATAGCGGAACGGCTGATCGAGTTGAAACCAGCCGGGGAGAGCCGGAAGTCCAGGAGCGATGAGGATGGCATCGGTACGCAGGACATGTCGTACCAGGGTGCGGATAGGGGCGCGAGGATGGCCAGGCCCAAGGACGGCAAGCAGTCAGGATGGGATCGGACTTGCCATGGGTGCGGGAGTGCAGACCATCTCGTAGCAGCGTGTCCGAAGAAAAAGAAATGTGAGATTTGTTGGAGCACGGAGAATTCGACGAGGCAATGCTCGAAGTTTCCGAGGATAGCTACCATGGAATACACCAAGGCACGGGATGATGCCGAGGGTGATGGGACATCGATGGCACTTCAAGTGTTGAATTCAGCCATAGGGATGGCATCGCGGGACGGAGCACCGCTTGAGGGAAACTTGATGTATGCGACGGGACTGATCAATGGGAAACCCGTCAAGGCGTTGGTCAACACAGGGGCCGATTACAACTACATTGACGAGGCTGAAGCACAGAGGTTGGGGCTTCAGGTCATCGAGGGATGGCGATGGATGAAGTCGAATAATGCACCACCCGTTCGGGTTACAGGGGTCGCCAATGGGGTGCGACTAAAGATTGGCACGTGGGAACCGCGCGTGCACTTCAAGGTGACGAGCATGGATGATCGGGACATAATACTGGGCATGGACTTCCTGAGGAAGAATAATGTTGGCGTTGTTCTGCATAAGAGGGCGTTGTACATGTGTGATCAAGCTAAGCTGCAGGAAATACACTTGACCACAGAGACTTCGAGACAAGCTATGTCGGCACTCAAGTACATGAGGAAGCTTGAGGAGGAGCCGAGTTACCACCTTGGAGCAGTTCGGTTCATCGAGGTGCCGCCATGTCGCCGAGGACGTCAATGAAATGGGCGGGGGAGAATGTCACGGCCGACAGTCGACGACGAGACATGTGTGCGCAGACGGTCACACAGGGTGCCGAGGGACCGGCACGAGCAGGACACCAAGGATGGCATCGGGATGCATGTGAAGAGTCAGCCTTCAGGACGGCGTGATCGGACGGAGAATTACGCGAGTAAGCCGTGGGAGGAGCACGGACGCCGCTGTGGGAAGTGGATTGCCCACGGGGCATTGCAGACGGGACATGTCCGGGACTGTCCGGCAGCGCAGGGGACGCGGGCAAGGCCGGACGAGCAGCAGTCGTGTGGGACAAGGCACGACGGGACAAGGCCGAGTCGGGGAACAAGACTCGAGCTGGGCGGATGGACGCGGGCGTGGGATGCCGGGAGCGGCCGGCGTGCGCGGGCGCGCGCGCGCGAGGTGCGAGAGAGACCCCCCCTATAATAGGCTTAGATGGAAAAAGCCTTGTGGGGGCAGTAGACATTGAAAAGCTGAGGAGTCACTCAGCAGGGAAGACTCGACCGGAAGCAGCTAGAAGCGGATCGGCTTGGTCCAGGAGGTTCGGGAAGAGTCTGGAACATTGCAGAGACGGGCCCAGATGGTCGGGTCGAGACGGGCCGGTGCGGGCCGGGCCGGGCCGATGCGGGCCGGGACGGACAAAGACAGGCCGGGCGCCCGGGATGATGGAAGAACCTTCTAGGGGCCTCCTAGAAGGATGAAATACTTGAATGTTATAGAGTATTCTAGATAATTGTACTTAGCCTTGTACTTGGAATTATCTAGAATAGGGTAGAAGTATGTGGATGTTTGTAAGATAAGTGTGGATGATTCTAGAGATAGGTTCTAGAATTGGTACGATGTAGATAGGTCTAGAACCCTCCAAATGAGGAGGTGGAGTAGAAGGTTCTAGGTTCTTAGGAGTAGTATTAATAGATGAGGAGTGGCTCATTTGCAACTCAACCCTCAAAGACTCAACATTCTTGTATTGTGAAGTGTTTGTGAAATAGTGAATGAGTTTTACACTCAACTCCCAAGTGTTAAACCCCTTCTTTCATACTTAGCAACCGAGTGAGTTAGGCTTGCTAGCTAGATCGAGGCAATTCTAGTCTAGTGCCGCACGGGTCCGAAGAGCTTTCGAGTGCTCAAACCCAACCCCGTGACAGCACGCTATGTATGAACCTTAGCGCATGTTATACGTAGTCAGCATGATTAAGACAGGGTGGTAGGTGAGATCGGCTGCGGATCTCGGTCGGATCATGTCGGGATGAACCTGGACGGCTTTCGGGAAAAGCCAAGTCAGCTTGATGGCGCACGCCGCTGCGATAGGAGGATAGCGCACGCTAAATGCCGAGTCTGATGAAGTCGATGGCCGTATGGCCATTAGCGCACGCTATGGATAGGGACTAGCGCGCGCTAATAACCATTTCATATATATAGGACAGCATCCTTTATCATTTTTTCAGATTTTTCACTTCCCAAATCTGAATCCTTAGACTTAGAGTGTTACTTCCTCCATCCTCGACCTCTTATACCATCATCCTAGCACGAGTTAGAAGATAGTAGATCATTGGAGATTGGTGTTCAAGCCTTCGGCGTTGGATTTCTTCAAGTTCCTCCTTGTTCTTCACTACTTTGAGGTAGGTGATTCTTCACCAATATGAGTAGTATTATGAAGGATGTTTTGATCATGATTTGGGATTATCTAGTCAGTTAAATTCGTACGTAGTCGAATATCATGTGTTAGAAGGATATTTTCGATGTTTAGGTACTTCTTCATAGTATAAACCATTGAACCTTTTAGTGTTTGAACTCCTAGCATATTCATGAAGCTTGAAACCGATTATGACCAGTTTATGGAGATTATCAAGTTCTTATGTTTTTACATAATGGAATCATACGTTTTGGGATATAGAATGAATGGAACTTAGGATACTTTCTTGAAGATCAAGATGAACTATGGTGTTGTGATGATTATACGTATCCTTGTATCTCGTAGTCGTTTAAACTGTAAAGATCTTTCACAAACCGTATGAGCATGATATGCACGGAGATGACATGTATTAACACTGAAGATTTCATGAGTTTCATCACTATTAGATCAAGTTTTCTGCCCAGTAGTAAACTGCCATGCACGGTTAGCCCACGCTAAGACATGTATATTAACGTGCGCTATCGGGAATGAGTAACGTACGCTACGTTTGGTACGTAACGTACGTTATGTCATCAGGCGAGCCAGTTGGCTGATCAGAGAGGACTGTCAGTACATAACTTAGCATACGCTAGACTTCGTCGTTTACGTACGCTAACGGGCAGGCTTAGCATACGTTACGTAGAGTACGTAGCGTACGCTAAGTGGTTCAGGCAGATTACATTTTAGAGCTTTTTGGCCGTAGACCGGATTGTAAGACGTTCGTACGGCATGAGATGAATTCTATATTATTTCTTTTGTTAAGGTTTGAGCTCACTAAGTTGATCGAGGGAGGCGGCCTTCGAGTGTGTTGAGATCATTGAAGTTATTAGTTCTTGCCATCTTTGAGGCAAGTACCGTAATGTGTTAATATTGGTATTTTGAGCATGCATGTCGTTTATTCATGTTGTTTGAACATGGGATTTATTTCGTTGAATTGTCATGATATTCGTTATCTAGTGTTTGTATGTTCATGTTGATGGACATAGCGATTTGGCACATATGTATGCATGAGTTATGTTTGTGTATGTTGTACGATCTATGCTGAGGGTGCTGGATCGAATGTCCACCTCGTGTTGGTCTGACGGGATCATCTTGGGATCTAGGCTGAGGGCGCTGGATCATTGGATGTGTTTTTCCACCTCGTGTTGGTCCGACGGGATCATCTTGGGATCTATGCTGAGGGCGCTGGATCATTGGAATACCCATGCTGTGTTAATGGAATCTTGTGGATTCGTATTGTCGGATTCCGGTAGCGGAAGTCCGTGTTGTGTATCTTGTTATGCATTGTTGTTGCATATCCGATTTGTTTAATATGATACTTGTACTAGCATCGTTTTGCTAACCCCTTAGGGGGTAGACATTTGTTTTGATGTTCAAGTAGCCGAGGAGCGGGGAAACAGCCATAGTACCGACGTGACGACGAAGGGTTTCAGTGATGTTTGTTGCTTTCGTGATTTGTCCTCTTGGTTCATTTTCAGTACTCGAGTATGCGTGTCTTATTAATATTATTTCGATATGGTTGTATTAATTAACCCAATGAATCAGTTTGGAACCGATTTTGTAACTTGAATTTCTGTGGTATTGTTGGATTACATTCACATTTCTTTTGATTAGCCTTGTAAATCTTACTTAATGGGTTTACGACGCTGTAATGATTCCGAATATCTCGGGATGTTACAGAATATGGTATCGGAGCTAAGATTCATTGATATCTTGGCAGTCGGGTTTTAGTTGGGTCTGTTTACGTTATTTGATTTACGGGTCGTTCGTAACATCACTGTTCAGCCAAAGTCGTCATGTGGGCCGTGATTGTAAGTCTCCTAATCTCTTATACTACCGTTTTACTTAATTTCTGTGTTGTGAGTATTGACGGGCTTTATTTTTGAAAATTTTGTCCTGGATATTGAGTAATTGTGTTTACAGTATGTTGAGGGGAGGACGTGGACGTGGACGCGGTCGTGGACGCGGACGTGGTAACATGAGACAGAAGGATTCCGCAACTACCCCAGAATTATCAGCTAGTCGAACCGACTCCAATTCTGGAGGACAGCAAGGATCAGCGAATGACGACGAGAATCCTAACATGCCAGGAGTGCTTCAACAAGTGGTGGCTCAGATAAACCAGTTTGCTCAGGTAGTTGACCGCATGCAGACGGCAATGGGACAGCAGCACTACGAGGATAACCGGGGAGACAGATGGCTTACTGAGGTGGTCAAATTGCACCCGCCAAAATTTGACGGATCTGCTGAGGCACTTACTTGGGATCATTGGCTCAAGGAATTAGAGAAGATATTCGCGGGTATTAACTGTCTAGAGGACCGGAAAGTTCCTATTGCCCAGTATTTTCTGACTGGGGAGGCTTTTGACTGGTGGGAAGCTATTCGACCTGAGAATCATAATGCTGACTGGATGGAATTCAAACTAATGATGGAAGCACAATATTGTCCTCGTCCAGTTAGAGAGGCAAAAATCCGAGAATTTTTCTCACCACAGAGTTCGGAAGCATCTGTGACAGACATAATAAAGACTTTAAATCATCAGCTGACTTGTGTACAACACTTGGTCAGAACGGAGGCGGGAGAGATTTTTCATTTCGATATGCGGATGAAACCGGAGATTCAACAGTACATGTCCGGATTCGAGTGTACTACGTTGCGACAGTATCAAGACAAAGCGCTGGCCTATGACATGAAAGAGGCTGCGGTGGAGAAATAGATGGAGGCAACGAAGCAGAAAGTGACCGGAAACTTCTCGGAAAACAAGAGTGGTGGGGCCCGCAAGGGCCAGTCTTCATTTTATTCATCTAGGAAACCTCCACATCCTTCCAGAGGTGGAAAGAAGTTCCGGACAACATCAGCAGTTTCGAACGCATCAAAGAAATGCTATAATTGTGGTCGAGCAGGGCATATTAGACGTGATTACTCCGCATCCTCTGTGACTTGTTTCGATTGTGGGCAAGAAGGGCACCGTGCGGCTTTCTGTGGAGTTGCGACTAGATCATTTAGTACTCGCACTCCAGCGCCAGTTCCGAAGGAGATAAGTGTGAACCAGACGCAGCAGAGTGGGTTTCAGCAGCAGAATGTTGGGAAGAGAGAGACATCCAGTGCTGGGTCCGTTCCTCCGCGCCTGTACGAGATGAGGAAATCTGACGATCAGAACACTGCTGTTGCATCAGGTACGATTCAGATCCTTTTGCAACCAGTTAGTGTCTTATTCGATTCCGGAGCTACACATTCTTTCATATCATTGAACTGTGTTAATCATTTGAAAATCTCGTGTTTATTTGATTGTGAACCTTATGTTGTGGGTTTGCCGAGTGGAGAGAGAATTGTGGGAACCCTAGAAACTAGAGATTTTCCAGTGTCTATAGGAGGGAAAGATTGGCCGTCGAATCTTATTGTCGTCGACATCCATAGTGACGATTTAATTCTCGGAGACGATTGGCTCAACCGTTATGGAGCTATTCTGAATTACCGAAAGAGGGTCATTTCTATCATTGCTGATGACGGATCTGAACACTTATTCATAGGATGGAGACCGGGAAGCTCGGGAAAATTGATCAAGGCATTGAAAGCAGTGAAATTACTGAAGCAGGGATGTCATGGAATTTGGTGCTATGCCATGAAGAAAGAAGGAGTAGAACTCTCATCTATTCCAGTTGTGAATGAATTTTCAGATGTATTCCCTGACGAACTACCTGGGTTACCTCCGCAGAGAGAAGTGGAGTTCACTATCGAATTAGAGACTGGAGCCGCTCCTATTTCCAGAGCACCATACCGCATGGCGCCAACCGAGATGTATGAACTAAAGAAGCAACTGGAGGAATTATTGCAGAAGGGTTACATTCAACCTAGCGTTTCTCCTTGTGGAGCACCCGTTCTCTTTGTTCGAAAGAAAGATGGATCCCTCCGATTATATATTGATTATAGGGAGCTAAACAAGGTGACGATCAAGAACAAGTATCCTATATCTCGGATCGACGACTTATTTGATCAAGTGCAAGGGGCAAGGGTATTCTCGAAGATTGACTTGCGATCAGGATATCATCAGTTGAGAATTAAGGAATTGGATATACCGAAATCTGCTTTCAGATCCCGGTATGGGCATTATGAATTCGTGGTGATGCCATTCGGACTTACCAATACTCCTGCAGTATTTATGCAATTTATGAATCGGGTATTCTTAGAATACCTAGATAAGTTTGTGGTCATTTTCATTGATGACATCTTGATCTATTCGAAAGACACAGAGGAGCATGACGAGCATTTGCGTGTGGTTTTGAGCACATTGAGGAAGGAACAGCTTTATGCGAACCTTTCCAAATGCGAGTTCTGGCTTAGGGAAGTAACTTTCCTTGGGCATGTGATATCAGCTGACGGAGTTCAGGTAGACCCG
This sequence comes from Orobanche coerulescens, assembly GCA_033398695.1. NCBI lineage: Eukaryota > Viridiplantae > Streptophyta > Magnoliopsida > Lamiales > Orobanchaceae > Orobanche > Orobanche coerulescens. Next base: position 97,352,296 of record CM065818.1, on the reverse strand, counting down.
AAGAAAGTCGAAGCAATCTTGGAATGGGAAGCTCCTAATAACGTGAAAGAAGTCCGAAGCTTCTTAGGACTTGCTGGATATTATCGCCGTTTTGTAGAGGGATTTTCCAAAATTGCTCGTCCACTCACCCAGCTGTTACAGAAAACTCAAAAGTTCACGTGGGATGAGAAATGCCAGACTGGTTTTGATGAACTTAAGAAGAGACTGAGGACAGCACCTATATTAGCGTTACCAGATGGAACCGATGGATTCATGGTATACAATGATGCTTCGAATCAGGGTCTGGAATGTGTGTTGATGCAAAAGGATAAGGTGATTTCCTATGCTTCTCGGCAGTTGAAACCGTACGAAGTTAATTACCCGACTCACGATCTGGAGTTAGCAGCTGTGGTCTTTGCATTGAAGATTTGGCGACATTATTTATACGGCACTCATTGTCAGATCTTTACAGATCATAAAAGCCTCAAGTACATTTTCAGCCAGAAATAATTAAACATGAGGCAGAGAAGGTGGTTAGAATTGATCAAGGATTACGATTTGGAAATTCTCTATCATCCGGGTAAAGCAAACGTAGTAGCCGATGCATTGAGCCGTAAACCTGTTTCTCTTCGAGTGTTGGAAGTACTTACGTCCCAAACTAGCATTCAACGAGAACTGATCCGCGAAGGGATTGAAGTATGGTCACCAGAAATCCAAGGGCAACTATATGTGATGGAACTGACTTCGTCACTAGTCGAGGAAATCAAATCTAAGCAGTTGAACGATTCTCTGATTTTTCGGTTATGTGACGAAGTAAAGAAAGGAAAGGCCCCAGGATTCGTGATACAAGATGATGGAGTTCTGAGATTTCAGAGTCGACTTTGCGTTCCCGATGATGATGATTTGAGGCGGACAATTATGAAGGAAGCTCACAGCACGCCCTATTCTATTCACCCGGGCAGCAGTAAGATGTATAAGGATCTAAAACAAAACTTCTGGTGGGGAAATATGAAGAAGGACGTAGCAGAGTACGTTTTGAGGTGTTTGACTTGTCAGCAGGTTAAGATTGAACATCAGCGACCTGCCGGGATGTTAAAGCCGCTTCTGATCCTTGAGTGGAAGTGAGAGGATATCTCGATGGATTTCATCACCAATATGCCAAGGACCAAGACGGGAATGAACATGATTTGGATTATAGTTGATCGACTAACCAAGTCGGCTCATTTCCTAGGAATTAAAGACATATGGGGACCCGAGAAATTGGCACGAGTATTTATTGCAGAGACAGTCAGATTGCATGGGACGCCGAAGACCAGTATTTCAGATTGAGATGGTCGCTTCGTGTCGCACTTCTGGAAGGCAGTTCACAAGGCTTTGGGGACCGAGCTAAACTTTAGCATGGCTTATCATCCCCAAACGGATGGTCAGTCCGAAAGGACTATACAAACAGTAGAAGACATGCGTAGAGCTTGTGCTTTGGATTGGTCAACTGATTGGGAAGTTCACTTTCCATTGATTGAATTCACCTACAACAATAGTTGGCATGCTTCTATTAAGATGGCACCATTTGAAGCTTTGTACGGGAGAAGATGCCGATCACCCCTGTGCTGGGATGATTCTTCGGACTTGATCGGGACGGAACTGGAATTGATAGTTCAGACTCAAGAGAAGATAGCTTTGATTCGGGAAAGGCGTTGGCGCCTGAGTCGGCGAAGTCTTATGCAGATGTGCGTCATCGCCCACTAGAGTTCGACATTGGGGACCACGTACTATTGAAGGTGTCTCCTACACGAGGAATTTTCCGTTTTGGGAGGAAAGGTAAGCTAAGTCCGAGATATATTGGACCATTTGAGATCCTCGAGAGAGTTGGGGATTTAGCATATAGGTTGGCCTTACCGCCATCGCTGAGTCACGTTCACAATGTGTTTCACGTATCCCAATTGCGGAAGTATGTACCGGATCCCAGTCATATCATTGAGTTCGATGAGATCTAGATAGCTAATGACGGCACCTTCGAGGAAAGACCAATCAAGATACTTGAGAGTCGGATCAAACAATTGAGGAATAAACCAATACCCTTGGTTAAAGTACAATGGTCACGACACGGAGTTGAAGAGGCCACTTGGGAAACGGAGGACAATATGAAGACTAGGTATCTGGAGTTGTTTTCATCTTAAGTTTCGGGACGAAACTTCTTTTTAGGGAGAGAGGATGTAATACCTGAGATTTCTGATATGTATTTGAACCTTGTGATATTGTAATTTTTGCATTTTGATCTGAGTATTATTCTCCGTATTTCATGAATGTGTTCTAAGTGGTGATTTTGCACATGTAGCGCACGCTATCGACTTAGCGTAGCGTATGCTAAATTGGGTTCGTAGCACACGCTATGTATGAACCTTAGCGCACGTTATACGTATTCAGCATGATTAAGATAGGGTGGTATGTTAGATCGGCTGTGGATCTCGGTCGGATCATGTCGGGATGAACCTGGACGGCTTTCGGGAAAAGCCAAGTCAACGCAGTAGCGCACGCTACTGATAGGAGGATAGCGCACGCTTAATGCTGAGTACAGTGAAGTCAGTAAGCTACGTATGGCCGTTAGCGCACGCTATGGATAGGGACTAGCGCGCGCTAATAACCATTTCCTATATATAGGACAGCATCCTTTATCATTTTTTCAGATTTTTCACTTCCCAAATCCGAATCCTTAGACTTAGAGTGTTACTTCCTCCATCCTCAACCTCTTATACCATTATCCCAGCACGAGTTGGAAGATCGTAGATCATTGGAGATTGGTGTTCAAGCCTTCGGCGTTGGATTTCTTCAAGTTTATCCTTGTTCTTCACTACTTTAAGGTAGGTGATTCTTCACCAATATGAGTAGTATTATGAAGGATGTTTTGATCATGATTTGGGATTATCTAGTCAGTTAAATTCATACGTAGTCGAATATCATGTGTTAGAAGGATATTTTCGATGTTTCGGTACTTCTTCATAGTATAAACCATTGAACCTTTTAGTGTTTGAACTCCTAGTATATTCATGAAGCTTGAAACCGATTATGACCAGTTTATGGAGATTATCAAGTTCTTATGTTTTTACATAATGTAATCATACGTTTTGGGACATAGAATGAATGGAACTTAGGATACTTACTTGAAGATCGAGATGAACTATGGTGTTGTGATGATTATACGTATCCTTGTATCTCGTAGTCGTTTAAACCGTAAAGATCTTTCACAAACCGTATGAGCATGATATGCACGGAGATGACATGTATTAACACTGAAGATTTCATGAGTTTCATCACTATTAGATCAATTTTTCTGCCCAGTAGTAAAGTGCCATGCACGGTTAGCGCACGCTAAGACATGTATATTAACGTGCGGTATCGGGAATGAGTAACGTATGCTACGTTTGGTACGTAACGTATGTTATGTCATCAGGCGAGTCAGTACATAAGTTAGCATACGCTAGACTTCGTCGTTTATGTACGCTAACGGGCAGGCTTAGCGCACGTTACATAGAGTACGTGGCGTACGCTATGTGGTTCAGGCAGATTACATTTTAGAGCTTTTTGGCCATAGACCGGATTGTTAGACGTTCGTACGGCATGAGATGAATTCTATATTATTTCTTTTGTTAAGGTTCGAGCTCGCTACGTTGATCGAGGGAGGCGGCCTTCGAGTGTGTTGAGATCATTGAAGTTATTAGTTCTTGCCATCTTTGAGGCAAGTATCGTAATGTGTCAATATTGGTATTTTGAGCATGCATGTGGTTTATTCATGTTGTTTGAACATGGGATTTATTTCGTTGAATTGTCATGATATTCATTATCTAGTGTTTGTATGTTCATGTTGATGGAAATAGCGATTTGGCACATATGTATGCATGAGTTGTGTTTGTGTATGTTGTACGATCTATGCTGAGGGCGCTGGATCGGATGTCCACCTCGTGTTGGTCCGACGGGATCATCTTGGGATCTAAGCTGAGGGCGATGGATCATTGGACGGGTTTTTCCACCTCGTGTTGGTCCGACGGGATCATCTTGGGATCTATGCTGAGGGCGCTAGATCATTGGAATACCCATGCTGTGTTAATGGAATATTGTGGATTCTCATTGTTGGATTCCGGTAGCGTAAGTCCGTGTTGTGTATCTTGTTATGCATTGTTGTTGCTGTTATATTGGTACCGCCACTAGAAGGGGGGTTGAATAGTGCGGATAAGAGTATTGAACTCTTTTTGTGCGGAAGAAAAAATATCGGAGTAAATAAAATGCGGAAAAGAAAGAACACAAGAAATTATTCGAGAGGTTCGGCTATTAACGAAGCCTACGTCCCCTACCTAGTTTTATCGACTAGGACTTTTCTTAGAACTTAGAATGCACTTTCTAGTTTAGTGCCAACTCTTACAATTTCTTGATTTCCGGGCTCAAGAACAACCTCACTAAAACTCTCTTGTTTTTCTGGGTACAAGAAAACCTTTACAAAAACAGATGCGAGTACGAACTCGACTTTACACGATATATCTCTCTTTGATACAAGAATGAAGATTGGAAATTATAGAACAAATCTTCTCGTATCACAATATAGAATAAGTATATCTCTCAAAATGTTTGCTTGGAATTGCTTGAATATGCTTGTAGGTTCAGAATACTTGTGTGTCTTCCATCTCCTTGAAGTGAGCTATTTATAGCCTATTGAGTTCATTTTCCAGTTGGAGCAGTTTCACTGCTTGCGTACGTTAGGCGCTGGTGGTTACGTACGTTATGAACGTTACGTACGTTATATGCTTTGAGTAGCAGACGTAACGAACAGTGAAGAACTGGTTCAGTGAGATCCGATAATATACGTTACGTACGTTACTTACTGTATGGTTATGTACGTAATCTACCAGTCAGAGATCCGTTGAGTGTGACGACTTGTTGTAACGGCTAATGACTTTTCCAACGGTCAGAATATTTCAAACATTACGTATGTTAGCTAAAGTTGGTTACGTACGTTACCTGTACAGAAAAGCTTGCTAAAACAATGAATGTTACGTACGTTATGTTGGTCGAGTTACGTACGTTAACTGTACTGAAAATCTTGCAAAGACTATGAATGTTACGTACGTTATGATGGTTTGGTTTACGTACGTTAACTGAAGGAAAAATATGTTTTTAAGTAAATTTTGGTTTTAATAACACATCATCAAAATGTATAAAATGATCTAAAAAATATTGTTCCAACAATCTCCCCCTTTTTGATGATGACAAAATTTAAGTATGGGAGTTTTTGAAAAAATGAGTTTAGGAAGTTTTCAAAATTTAATAAGCTTTTCCCTTGAATAAGGCTCCCCTTGAAAACGAGCAAGGATTTCAAAAACGATATATATTTTTCTCCCCATTTTTGTCATTAACAAAAAGTGAAGAGATCCTGTAAAAAAATCAGCGATACACATAATAATCAACAAAATCCAAAGCAACGAATAACCAAAATAATGCATAGAAACAAAGATAGTTAATACAATCAAAACACATCCAAAATGAAACATTAATGCATGAAAATGAAATGTTTGGTCTTAAAGGGAAACATCATCATAATGAAAGATAATATGACTAATCAAGGTCCGCATCCAGAGGTGTCGGGGGTATCCCAAAGTGAGTGCAGATGCTTTTGACCATGATTTTGATTTCACTCAAATCTTTCTCGAGTCTATCTATCCGAGTAGCCATCTGAGATGAAGAGGATTCTTGACGTGGGCGAGAGGAGCCGAGCTGAGATGAAGGATGAGGTCTAGTATGCTCAATCCCCCTAGATTTGATCCTCTCCTCCGGTCTCGGAAGATCACCACCATCTACAAGGCGATCGTCATCCTTAAGATACGCAAAGTATATCCACCCTCGGTTTCTCGTGTGCATATACCTCATCGTACGTATAGTCCCCTCGGTGACTAAGCTCCCCCTAGGAATAGGAACCCCATGAAGCCCAGATAGATCAACTCCTGCATTCTCAAATATTTCTGTTAAGATCGACCCAAACGGCATTCCAGATTTTCTTTGGCGATCAACTTTCGCATAATTCTTTTTGTGGAAAATTTGTCCTTTTTCCACGAACCATTTAAGCACAATAAACGCAAAGTTGACTTGATGATCTTTCAACACGTGATAGATGATTTCCATATCGATATTTACCAACCGATGTTGAGCGTTCACTTTTGGCATTAGACATCGGGTAATGGCATCATGAAGCAAGCGGATGTTTATCCCAAAGTCATTGTTCTCAAAAAGCCCCGAATGAACATCTAGAACGACTTTGTCCGTCAAGAAATCACGGACCTTAGACTCATGAACTCCATAGCTTTCATCATCAGAAAAGTTGTCAATGACTTCATCTGGAGTGGCAAACTCTCCTTTACAACTAAATCCCTCATTAGGGATACCAAAAAGTTCCGAAAGTTTTGCAGCATCAAAAGATATAGGCAAGCTATGGACAAGATAGTTAACCACGGCTAATCCATCGGAATCATACGTGACAAAAAAATTGGCATAAAACTCTTTCACACAATCCACATATATCAGACGAGCAAAGCTAACAAAACGATTTATACCAAGCATATCGAAGAATTCTTCAATAACAACACCAACAGAATTTAGGAATTCGAAATCAAAATGATGACTCGGAGTTACCTCTTCGTCAATAAGGATTTCGTTAAAAATTTTGATAGCTTGAGCGTTCCAAAACGTTGGTTCTCCAGAAGACGGTTGAGAGGTTTCTCCTCTTCGTTTCTTTCCGATTCTGAATGCCATCTTGAGTGAATCGGCCGGAAAAGTGAAGGTTGATGGACGAAATTGAAGTTTCGGTCGGTTGTTAAAAGAGTTCTTCGTCGTCGATTTTAGGGATTGGAGTGTAATGACAAGAGACGGTCGAAATGGGTTAATAAGTATTAGGGTCAAAGGCAGATTACATATGTTATACCCTCTCTGTAACGTACGTAGCGAGAAATCCTGAAATCCCTGGACTAAATCCTGCATTTTGTTACGTACGTAACTTGATATCCTGTAACGTACGTAAGGTCCTATTACGTACGTAATGGACCCTTTTTAACGTCCGTAAGCAAGACCAAATGAACAGTCTTTTCCTTCCGATGATGTCCCGATTTAAGTGACCATTTAATGTAACTATGATGAGTATGCAACATTTAAAAATGATCAACATGTCCCATTCCTAAATTTATGCGAATAAAATTGAAAGCCTCTTTGGGTAATGGTTTTGTAAAAATATCCGCCAATTGTTCATTAGTACCAACAAATTGGAGACGAACATTCCCATTTTGGACATGGTCACGAACAAAATGGTGACGAATTTCTATGTGTTTTGTCCTACTATGCAAAATGGGGTTTTTGCTTAAATTAATGGCACTCGTATTGTCACAAAAAATAAGAGTATTTTTAAGTTCGATGCCATAATCAAGTAATTGATTTTTGATCCAAAGGACTTGTGCACATGCACTTCCCGCAGCCACATATTACGCTTGTTGTGGAAGTAGCGACACTAGTCTGTTTCTTACTCCCCCATGAAATTAAACATGAACTCATAAAATGACAAGTTCCAGTGGTGCTTTTTCTATCAATTTTACATCCACCGAAGTCGGCATCACTATATGCAAAAAGTTGAAAATTAATGCTAGAAGGATACCACAGGCCTAAACCAGCAGTATATTTTAAATATCGAAAAATCCTTTTGCATGCAATGAGATGAGATTCTTTAGGATTTGCTTGAAAGCGAGCACATAGACAAGTAGTAAACATTATATCGGGTCTAGATGCAGTTAAATAAAGTAAAGAGCCGATCATACCACGATACTGTTTTTGGTCAACAGATTTACCTTTTTCATCTTTGTCGAGTTTAAGAGTCGAAGACATAGGAGTGGATATTTCTTTGCAATCTTCCATCTTAAATTTCTTTAGGAGCTCATTGACGTACTTGGATTGGTGAATGAATATTCTGTCATTGAATTGCCTAATTTGGAGTCCGAGAAAGTTTTTCAACTCTCCCATCATACTCATTTCGAACTCTCCCTTCATAAGATTTGAAAATTCATGCTCTCGGAGCTTGTTTTAATCCATAGAGAGCTTTATGGAACTTGTACACATGATCCGGATGATCATAATCTTCAAAACCTGGTGGTTGCTTGACATACACTTCCTCCTGGATGATTCCATTTAGGAACGCACTTTTTACATCCATTTGATGGAGTTTGATCTTTTTGTATGCGGCAAAAGCACAGAGAAGACGAATAGCTTCAAGACGAGCAACAGGAGCAAACGTTTCTTCATAGTCCAACCCTTCTTCTTGATTGTAACCTTGGGCAACCAACCTCGATTTATTTTTAATAGGGAGACCATCATCATCGGTTTTGATTTTATGAACCCATTTGGTACCAATGATTGATTTGTCTATCGGTGCCGGAACTAATTCCCAAACATTATTTCTTTCGAATTGGTTTAGCTCTTCTTGCATAGCAATTGCCCAATTCTCATCATTTATGGCCTCATCGATATTCTTTGGTTCTGTAAGAGAAATAAATGCAATATTGTTAATACAATCATTCATATTCCTCCTAGTTCGTACACCTTCATCGATTTTTCCGAGAATTTGTTCCATCGGATAGTCTTTCACATTTGCCCAATCTTTAGGAAGGTTGTAAGTATTTTCCTCCTGCTTGTCCGAGCTTACATCGAGTTTCTACAACTCCTTTGATACTTCAGATACTTCGTTAGCTGGAACCATACCTGCATCATCATCAAAAACAACCTTTCTCGGGGGTAAAACTGTATCATTGAATTTTACATGAATAGACTCTTCTACCGAGCCTATTCTACAATTAAATACATGATATGCTTTACTGTTAGTAGAATAACCAAGAAATATTCCAATATCTGATTTAGAATCGAATTTACCCAAATTATCCTTACCATTATTATGGATAAACAATTTACAACCGAATGGATGAAAATAAGATAAATTGGGCTTTTTACCTTTAAAAATCTCATAGGGAGTCATCATTTTGTTTCTCCTGAGATGGACACGGTTAATAACATAACATGCAGTGTTAATGGCTTCGGCCCAAAAATATTTAGGAAGACCATACTCATTGAGCATTGTCCGGATCATTTCTTCTAGAGAGCGATTCTTCCTCTCGACAACTCCATTTTGTTGAGGTGTCCGAGGTGCCGAAAAATTGTGCCTAATACCATATTTATCGCACCAATCTTCAAAGAGATTAGAGTCTTTTTGGATTCATCCCTTGATTCTTGCTTGATGTCTCTTCGGCGCCTTTGTAGAAGATTTTTGAATTTCTTTATGTTTTTGGCATAAAAGGCGGTTTCTTCGTAATCTTCTTCGATAGGTTCATCCTCTAGATCACTTTCTTCTTTGGCTTTGAAGGCGATTGTCCTTTCTCTATCCGTGGGTTTTGGTTTCGAACTTCGAGATTTAATGATAATCTCATAATTAATGAGAGATCCGATGAGAGCGCTGAATTCTATGGTGTTGAGGTCTTTCGACTCCATGATAGCCGTAACAGTAGCATCCCATTCTCTTGGTAGAGACCGAAGGATTTTCTTGGCTTTATCACTACTTGATATCGGTTTCCCGATATATCTCTCTTTGATACAAGAATGAAGATTGGAAATTATAGAACAAATCTTCTCGTATCACAATATAGAATAAGTATATCTTTCAAAATGTTTGCTTGGAATTGCTTGAATATGCTTGTAGGTTCAGAATACTTATGTGTCTTCCATCTCCTTGAAGTGAGCTATTTATAGCCTTCTTGAGTTCATTTTCCCGTTGGAGCAGTTTCACTGCTTGCGTACGTTAGGCGCTGGTGGTTACGTACATTATGAACGTTACATACGTTATATGCTTTGAGTAGCGGCCGTAACGAATAGTGAAGAACTGGTTCAGTGAGATCCAATAATATACGTTACGTACGTTACTTACTGTATGGTTACGTACGTAATCTACCAGTCAGAGATCCGTTGAGTGTGACGACTTGTTGTAACGGCTAATCACTTTTCCAATGGTCAGAATATTTCAAACATTACGTACGTTAGCTAAAACTGGTTACGTACGTTACCTGTACAGAAAAGCTTGCTAAAATAATGAATGTTACATACGTTATGATGGTCGAGTTACGTACGTTAATTGTACTGAAAATCTTGCAAAGACTATGAATGTTACGTACGTTAAGATGGTTTGGTTTACGTACGTTAACTGAAGGAAAAATATGTTTTTAAGTAAATTTTGGTTTTAATAACACATCATCAAAATGTATAAAATGATTTAAAAAATATTTTTCCAACAGTTGCATATCCGATTTCTTTAATATGATACTTGTACTAGCATCGTTTTTCTAACCCCTTAGGGGGTGGATATTTGTTTTGATGTTCAGGTAGCCGAGGCGGGAAAGCGACCCGCGATGCAAGCGTGACGACGAAGGGGTTCAGTGATGTTTGTTGCTTTTGTGATTTGTCCTCTTGGTTCATTTTCAGTACTCGAGTACGCGTGTCTTATTAATATCATTTCGATATGATTGTATTAATTAACCCAATGAATCAGTTTGGAACCGGTTTTATAACTTGAATTTCTGTGGTATTGTTGGATTAGATTCACATTTCTTTTAATTAGCCTTGTAAATCTTACTTAATGGGTTTACGACGCTGTAATTATTCCGAATATCTCGGGGTGTTACACTAGTTCTCATACTTGTACCATGAATCAGGATTTGGAACAAAGTAGGAAGCTTGGAGCTAGAGAAGTTATGATCACATTCGGAAGCGGGCATAGTGTCGAGGCGACCGACATAGGATAACTTCTTTTGGGTTTAGAATCCGGCTTTGTTTTGACATTAGAAGATGTACTTGTTTTGACCAAGGGGCACAAAAATATTGTATCCATTCCGGTCATGGACCGAAAAGGCTTTTCATTTTTCATTGTGATGGTTCCTGCAAAATTTATTTTAGAAATAAACTAGTGGGTACTTCTACATTGTTAAATGGATTGTATCACAATATAGAATAAGTATATCTCTCAAAATAAACTAGTTGGAACCTTCGTTTTGACGAGGCGGTCAAAGAGTTTGACTTTGTGCAAAATGAAGAGGAACCTTGTGTATACAAGAGGGTTAGTGGGAGCAAGATCGCATTATTAGTACTATATGTAGATGACATTCTACTAATAGGAAATGATGTGGGAATACTCAGTTCTGTGAAAGCTTGGCTTATATTACTCAGTTCTCCATGAAAGACTTGGGAGAAGGTACCTATATTCTTGGTATTCGACTCTACCGGGATAGAGCGAAGAGAACAATAGGTCTTTCCCAAGCCCTCTATATAGAATCTTAAATTGATTTAAGATGGATGATTCTAAAAGAGGGTTCCTACCAATGCGACATGGAATAAAACTCTCCTTGAAGATGTGTCCTCAAAGTGAGGAACAATGAAAGGAAATGAGTAAAATACTATATGCTTCGGCCGTGGGTAGCCTTATGTATGCTATCTTGTGTACGAGATCTGACATTGAACATGCTGTAAGCGTGGTGAGTAGGTTTCAGGAAAAACCGGGTAGGGAACATTGGACTGCCGTAAAGAACGTTCTCAAGTACTTAAGAAGGACTAGAGATATGGTTCTGATGTATGGCGGTGGAGAATTTGATGTGGTGGGATTCACTGATTCGGACATCTAAGGACTGAAGGATGACTCGATGTCTACTTCTGGCTAAATATTTACTCTTAATAGAGGAGAAGTATCTTGGTGTAGCGCCAAGTAAAGCACGATTGCTCATTCCACCTGTCAGGCTTAGTATCAAGCAGCCTCGGAGGCTTCCAAGGAAGTGTTCTGGATTAAGAAGTTTCTGGGAGAACTTCAAGTGATACCATGGGCTGAGCTGCCTGTTCCGCTGTACTACGACAACGACGGAGCTGTAGCACAGGCCAAGGAGCCGAGGTTTCACAATAGCACCAAACATATTGAGAGGAGTATCATCTCGTAAGAGAATTTGTTTGCAAGGGATACATTGTGCTGCACAGAGTAGACTCAGCCGACAACGTTGTTGATCTACTGACCAAGCCACTTTCTCAGACTAGCTTGGAGCGTCATCTAGAGAACATGGGTATTAGATACCATAGTGTGTGGCATTGAGTGCAAGTGGGAGATTGTTAGGAGTATGCCCTCGAATGCCACTCAGAGGATGTTGAGTGAGGGCATTGTGCTTGTAATTATCTAAATCATTTATATAAGGCAAGGGATGTTTCTTTATTTACTGGAAGTTACTGGCATTCCTAACTCGTAAATATACGTATAGAAACTAGTCCGTATATTTAAGAGCAAAACGTTCCACTCCTTATTAGATAAGTAGGTCGGCACTGGAAAGGTTTATAGCTCAAATACTTAATCGTTCGCAAGTCGATGAAACTTGACTGGGCGTTAAGTTTATGAGAAGACTTATATGACATGTTCTTTGACTTGTGAGTGCCTGTCGAACACTAATGATTAGTGGGAGCACGCGTTATAGGTATGCTAATTCGATTAGTATACTCGGACCGACTCACCCTCGATTCGTCACACGGATTTCACTCCGGGACAGTCAATGACGGAATCGAAAGGTTGTGATAGGTATTCGTGAACCTTCGACTTAAGGATTTAGTAGGGATGTGCTTGTGACGTCAAGATTTTCATTATAGTAGTTTGACCCTATAAACCGGAAGGTGGGGGTCAACCTCAACATGCATCTTGACGGGCAAGTAGCAGGTCCTACTGAATACCAAGATAGAATTCTTTCTCCTGTTAGTGAATGGGTTATATGTCATATGCGGTTATTGGCAGATAAGATCATAAGTCTTTGGCCAAAGTATTTGAGCTAGTTGTATTGGATACACGAGAGCTCAATGATATCGATTTGCATTAACGCATGCATAGCGTCAAGTACAAATAGGGTTTGACTGACCGTGACCCTATAACTTGATCGGGGCATTTGAAAGAAGGGTTTATACGTATACTGGTATTCACGACATAATGGTTCTTGAATGTTCCCAATCATTCGTTCTCAGTCGGGGTACAGTGTATGCCTCCAGGCTAGCTAGGTGGTGCTACTACTCTTTGGTTCCTCCCATTGCTGACTGAGACGGACCTACCGAGTCACGCATTAGGATTGACAATGGAATGAATCGAGCTTATTCCCTCATTATGAATATTAGATATTGGATATCTAATTGATTGGGACATTGGATGTCAATTGATTTATTAGATAAATTAATTTACGGCCTAATAAATTAAATAAATTACCGGGTGATTAATTTAATTCATGAATATAATTATTTCTTGGAGAAATTAATTATGTCATTATGTATTTTATATGATTTATTAATTGGATTAATTAATCGATATAAATACATCGGAACGGAATCGAAGTTTATCTGTTTGGACTCACGGGAGTCCGAAACGAATCGAACTCGTCCTATTCCTTCTAGAAGGCCGTCCCATCACCTACTCCCTCACTTGGTCTTGGTCTTCACTTTGTAGGGTGGTAGACTTGTGACCAATCAAGGGGACAAATATCAACCCTTGGTGATATTGTCTAAAGTAAGAGATTTTGGGGGATTTTTTTTTTTTGGTACTGAAATGACGCAACAGCCCTTAGGCACTATCTGACTGTAATACATCAAATAAACGGGTTGGAGGAAAGACACAAATGTCTCCCTCCCCCAAAATTCCGATAGTAGATGCTAATAGATCGACCGCCTTGTTTTGCCGCCTTGGAATCCATCTCAGCCGCACCTCCCATGGGTTCCCCAAAAGCTGCCTGCATTCTTGAAGGAGTTCCTCCATCGATTCATCTTCCTCAATTTCCCGTGTAAGAATTTGAACCACAGGTAGCGAATCTGTTTCTATTTCGATTCTGGGAATTCTTCATTCCCAAGCGATTTGCAGTCCATATCTCAGACCTTTGATTTCCGCCTCATTAACAGTTGAGCTTGTGGATTTCGTGGAGAAGGCCCAAATACAGTTTCCTTTTTCATCTCGTAACAAGCTGCCCAAGTTACATACATGACCAGGCTTGAAGCAGGCGTCCACATTCAGTTTTACCCAGTTCGGAGCCGGTTTCTTCCACTGTTGTACGTTAATTTCTTTCCTCTTCTGGCATTGAGCTTCTGTAATTTCCATACTCGGTTGTGTAATTTGGAAAATTAGGGTATCCAAAGGGATTGCTGTATTTCTAAAAATTTGCTCATTTCTCGATCGCCATAACCACCAGATTGCTGCTGTAAAAACTCCACTCCAAGGTACCTCAGGAATTTGTTTGCAAAGTTTTTGGGTATTATGGATATTGCGTTTTAGACAACTTTGTTCCTCCATTTTATTGAATTTGTCCATCTCTTCATATGTTAATAATCTTTCCCAGACCGTTTTTGCTTTTGGACAGTCTCTGAAAATATGCATAACTGATTCTTCTTCCCCCAAACATTGCGAACATATTGCAGAAGTACAAATCTGTCTATTCCTTCTGTGTTGATTTGTAGCAAGGCGGTTCTGAGCTGCCAACCACAGGAAGTACTTATGCTTATTCATGAGGTTCGTTTTCCAAATCCATCCAAGCTCTGTGCTACTGTTTCTGTGTGATGAGAACTCGTTATGAATAGCCTTATAAGCTGATTGGCATGTAAATCTCCCATTAGCACATTTTGTCCAAAGAACAGTATCTGAGGAGTCATTTAATTGTGGTCGAAACTCTAGTATTTCTGTTAGAATCTATGCTGGTATTACTATACGAAGATTTTCAAGTTGACAATCTCCTTCAGTATTGACTAAATGACACAGTTTCAAATCAGTATCAGTAGGCTCAATATTGTGAATAAGGTCACATAGTCTTCTATTCCCAAGCCATTGGTCATACCAAAATGAAATATCTTTGCCATCCCCAATCTTTCAATGTAAGAAGGGTTTGATGAGGCTCATACATCGACAAATACCCTTCCAAGTATGTCTATCACCTTGTTTAGGCCGATAACTATGCATAGGTGTTCCTTTGAGGTATTTATCTTGAACGAGCTGCTGCCAGATACCATTCTCTTTGACTAGGATTTTCCAGGCTAGTTTTGCGAGAAGAGCTTCATTTGTAGTGCCTGAATCTCTGATGCCCAACCCTCCTTGATCTTTACCTCTCAAGATCTTGTCCCAACCCACGAGATGGATCCTTTTAGATGAAATATCAGGAGACCAAAGGAAATTTCTGTTCAGCTTATCGAGTTTCTCACAAACACTTGTGGGTAGCGAATTTGCCTGCATGGAATAGATTGGGATGGCAGAGTTAACACTCTGAATAAGAGTAGTTCTACCAGCTAACGTCAGGAATTTGGATTTCCAACCTGTCAATCTTCCCATGATCTTGTCGAATACTGCAGCATGGGTGGCTCTATTCACTCTACCGTGTTGCAGATGAATGCCCAAATATTTTCCAAGGTTAGTAGTGATTCCAAATCCCAGAATTCTGCTGATCTCCCTTTTTAGTCTTGCATCACCCTGGTGTGAAAAGTATATTTTCGACTTGGGGAGGTTTAGTCTCAGCCCTGATGCTTTACAAAACCTCTCCCTTAATTGTTCTCGCTGTAGCCACGGTGGCCTTACCCATCAGGATAAGGTCATCAGCAAAGAATAAGTGCGACAACTTTGGTCCTGCTCTGCAGGGAACTATTGGTTGCCACTTCTATTTTTCCACAGCTTCCATAATCAGATATGAGAGTCTTTCAACACATAACACAAATAAGTAAGGGGATAATGGATCCCCCTGTCTGAGACCACAACCGTGAGTGAACGGATCAAGAGCCTCTCCATTCCACAATAATTTAGTGGAGGTATTCCGGACACAGAACATGATTAGTTTAACTAAGGTCTCAGGTAGTTTAAAGGCATATAATGTATCATCAAGAAAATCCCAATCCACTTTATCATAAGCCTTCTCCAAGTCCAATTTCAAAATCATGCATCCCACTTTATTTTTCTTTTTTGTTCTGAGGGAGTGTATAAGCTCTTGAATTACAAAAATGTTATCATGTGTACTTCTTCCTCTAATAAAACTAGACTGAGTGGCTGCAATAAGGTCAGGCATCAAATTTCTGAGTCTAAGTGTTATGCCCTTAGTAACAAACTTATAAAGAACATTGCACAGAGATATGGGTCGAAATTGAGAGATAGTTTCAGGAGCTTGTACCTTAGGAATGAGACATATGTGAGCTTCACAGACCTTCGGGTTCACAACACCTTCGTGGAACGCTTGCCGGATGAATTTAAGCAATGAGTTCTGTATCCATGGCCAACTTTTCTGATAAAAAATAGCCTGTAATCCATCTGGGCCAGGGGCTTTCATAGCATTTGTTGCCCATACTATTCTCTTTAGCTACACAATATCTATTGGCTCGCTTAACCCATCTCTTTCTTCTTCACATAACTGAATCTGCTTTGGTGAAATAGGCAGCCTCCAGCCAGCCTCAACACTATCCCGGGCAGCAAACAAGCTACTAAAAAAGAGTCGAGCATGCTCTTTTAAGGTAGTTTCATCTGTAATCCACTCTCCCGATACTTTAAGAGTGAGTATTTTATTTCTTATTTTTGAATAAGGATATAATGAAGACTACTCATCCTCCTCCTTAACAATTCCATCCGTGAGAATTGAGACATATAGAGAGAGAATATCATTTTCTCAAGTCTTCATCTTTCCTTATCATTCTTCTTCATATTTCTTGGAGAAATATTGTGAGGATTAATTGAGAGATATAGATTAAGCACTTAGAGTGTTATAATCTTTAATATAAAGTTTCCATCACTTGATTCTATCCGTTACCTTAGAGGTTAATCGGGTGATAGTCATTCCATTCGTTTCTCCGGCACGTGGCAAATAGAGGCGTTGTGTTTTCGATGTTGGATCATCCAAGGGCTTGGATCGGATTGGATTCGTAGATATCAAGCAAAGCTTGGCGAATAGCTCAAGAGAAGGATACCATTTAATCAACGGACTACGAGGTTATGTTTCTCGTATCTCTTGTATTCGTTTATATATTCATATATACGTAGTTCGATCGATCCTCGTAGGGATTCGGATCGAATTAATTTTCGTTTTATCGCTTCCGTTGGGCCTTCGTTTTAGGCACCGAATCCTAACAATAACTCAAAAGCATAGCACGTCCGGTTTAGATTTCAATTTTCCAAGAGCTCGACGGGGGGAAAGGAAACCTTGAAACCTTTTAAACTTAATATTTTGACGTGGGAGAATTTTTGCGATTAATGTTACACTTTGCACATTAATTCATTTAAGCGCGTTTGTAGCATTCATACCATATGAATAAAACATACACAACCTAGTTGCTACCAACATGTAGTTCATGGACCGTTCCTAGAACCAAAAACAACGTAATCTAATTACATATCTCGAGTCTTGAATCTTCGTTCTCTCGGATGGATCTTCCTCCGGTCTTTGTCGTTACATATAAATTTTACATTGAAAAATTGAATCCTAGATACAAACATTTCTAGTAAAATAAATAGGCTCAAAACGGTCTTTACGACCCAATCAAAAAACGACTCAAAAAACGAGGTCCACAAACTACATCACCTTTCAAATAATAATGCAACAATCACATTAAAATTAATGGCACAACAATTAATCTAACTATTGATCCAATCAATATAAATTAATCCATTCAAAAAAATTAATCCAATTAATTCAAACAACCGGTAATTTTAACTTGTTCCGAACAAGAAAATAAATATTTCATTAACTTAATTTCCTTAAAAATAAAATTACCATAATTATATTTTTATCAAATTAAATCCAATTTAATTTGTGGGAAATTAATTTACCGAACGAAATATAAAAAATGGAGTCGGAAAACACAAGTCCCGGGCCAAGCCGCAGACCCATGGGGTAAATTGACCAAGCAAGACAAATGCCCGGCCCTTGATGGCGGCTTTTTGCCGGGTAGTCCATGACCCGTGACCCGAGTTGCCGGGTCCGGCCATTTTTCCGGCTCGTCTTTTCGTCCCGAATCCAAAAATAATTTTTTTCTAATTTTCTATTACACAATTAAATCATTTTTTCAAAAGAAAATAGATTTATATTTTAACATAAAATCATGAAAAATTATTTTTAGATGAATAATTAAACATTAACAATTAAAACAATTATGCTTCTAAATCATAAAAAATAATCCAAATGCTAAATATCATATATACGATCACAAGACCTCTCTCCGATACCACTTTTGGGATTCGCATACCAAAAACGAAGGCGTAGCGGAAACAAAAAACAAAAGTGTAACACGAATCCTTCAAGAGGATCGATCATGCTATGTATATATGAATATAAAACGAACAAAAGGGAAGATATGGAATCATACCCTTGTAGTCCGTTGATTTAATAGTTGAGAAGATCTCGGAGACCGCAAATCCGATTTGATAAGTCCTTGATGATGTCCTTTACGAATACAATCTGCAACAAGCTCTTGGATTATCCAACACTGAAAACACCGCGTTTCTACTAGCGACGCCCCCGGAGATGACCGAAACAACAAATCACTCAATTATCCTCTAAGGATACGGCTATAAAAAAGTGATTGGAATTTGTTTCTCTCAAGAATTTGATCAATCTAAGTGATATTTTATTTGTTCTTGGTTTTTCTTTTTCTCTCTAAGAGTGTAAGAATACGCACTTGAACAAAATGACCAACTCTCCTCTCTCTCTTAAAATGGACGTGTGATATCAAGTGATGGAGAATCCACTTGGTGTGTTGGAATGAATAGATATATAAAAATATATCATCAAGGTCTCCACAATACACCAAAAGCCTAACATATAAAATTACCTCAATCATATTATCAACAACCACATATGAGATATCATGTCTTCTCAAAACAACAAAGACATATATGAGAAAATGGGGTGGCGGCCATATCAAACAAATGAGAAGATTGGTTCATTTCGGTCTGTGAAACGGACCGTCGTGTGTCCAGTCCGACTGATACACTTTGGTACATTTCAAATAAAATTAATACAATTAATTAATCTAATTAATCAGTCATATTAAAACATTATTTCTACAAGAAATAATTATTCATGAATTAAATCAATTACCCAGTAATTATTTAATCCACTGGATCGATTCAATTTATCCAATAAATTGAATAAGACCTCCAATGTCTAAAATTCACAATGAGAGATACGATTCGAATTATTCTGTTAGCTTCCTAATGCGCGACTCAGTAGGTCCGTCTCAGTAAGCAATGGGAGGAACCAAAGAGTAGTAGCACGACCTAGCCAGCCCTGCGGCCTACACTGTACCCTTATTGAGAACGAATGATGTGGATCATTCAAGAACCATTCTGTCGTGAATAACGGTAAACGTATAAACCATTCTTTCTTATGTCCCGATCAAGTTATAGATCACGGTCAGTCAAACCCTATATATACTTGATGCTATGCCCGAGTTAATGAAAATCGAGATCATCGAGCTGTTGTGTATATAATACAACTAGCTCCAATGCTTTGTCCAAAGACTTATGATCTCATCTGCCAATAACAGCATAGGGACATATACCTGTTCACTTACAGGAGAAAAAAAAATCCTTTCTTGGTATTTAGTAGAACCTGCTACTTTCCCGTTAAGATGCATGTCGAGGTTGACCCTCATCTTCTGGTTTTTTGGGTCAAACTACTCTAGTGAAAATCTTAATGTCACAAGCACATCCCTACTAAGTCCTCAAGTCGAAGGTTCACGAATACCTATCACAACCTTTCGATTGCGTCATTGACTGTCCCGGAGTGAAATTCGTGTGACGAATCAAGGGTGAGTCGGTTCTAGTATGCAAATATCATTAGCATACCTTGTTGTGTCGAGATTTATACGTCTCAACAGGCGATCGCCTCAGAGACCGGGCGACCGAGCCAGAGCCCAGCAGCCAAGGCAGATTGGCCGACCGAAGGTCCCAGGACAAGTCCCAGTGCCGAGCGATCGACATCTAAGGCGATCGTCTCTCGGTACTTGGCGATCGACCCCTGGTGACCGACCAAATGACGACCGCCTCATGCCACACGAAGCCATCGATCGTCCAGTCGGCAAAGGCCTAAGCTCGAGACAGAGTACCACATGCAGATCCTGAAAATGCGCTGCAGCACATGGATCGTTGACCACAGCCTATCAGCATCTTTTCACCAACCGACAGACCCGCCGAAAGGTGTACAGTGGGACCGCCCGTGACAGCAACTCAAGACGCATGCCGGCTCCTCATTGGACCGCACAGCTGGCTACCAGCAGCAGCCGCGGACTTTGAGGCAGACAGCCCATGTGACATAAAGACGATCGCCCCTTATTATATTAAAAGAAAGGCGATCGCCCGTCAGGAAAAGAGCATCTCAGCTCCTATAAATAGAAGGCTTCCTGCACTTGGACAGATGCTTGGCTTTTTCGGTTCTCACTCTTGACAAATATATACACTTCGGAAAAACTTCTCTCTCAGCACCTCTTACACGAAAGACGGTCGGCAGAGACGAAACCAGAACTCCCAGTAGTTCAAAGAGCAACTCTAGTTCTTCCGGCAAGCACTCAACAGCTAGATAATAGGGTCTTTTACACTCATTGTAATGGCATTCTTACATTAATACTTGTAAGTGGACACAAGGTTCACTGAGATTATCAATAAAATCAACTTCCTCAGCAAATCTTATGGCAATAGGGAGATGGCGCTGAAGGTTCTAAGATCTCTCAATCCTAAGTGGAGTATGAAGGCAGTGGCCATGAGAGAATCCAAGGATCTTAATAAAATAAAGATCCAAGAGTTGTTCTCTGATCTAAAGGCTTATGAGTTCGAACTTCCAAGTTCATCCTCAACTGAGCTTGCAGAGAAGGGAATAGCCTTTGTATCCGAGTCCCCCGCCAAGAGCCTATCTGATGTAAAGCCTCCAAATCCATTATATTTTGAGGAAGAAATGGCGTTCGTTATGCAAAGGTTCAGCAACTTTCGGAAAAACTACTCCAAATACAAGAAAAATTATAAGGAGAATCCCAGAAGGAACCAGAAAGCCGGAAGCTGGAAGGTGGAGTGCTACAATTTTCACAAGACAGGACACATCTAAATCGACTGTCCTGAGCTCAAGAAGGATGAGAGCAAGAAGGAGGTGGGCAGAAAAGAAGATAGAAGGAAGGCCCTCATCGGAGAAGATCAGGAGCATGTAGAATCAAGCAGCGGATTCTTTTCTGATGATATGACTGCCTGATGGCCAACCTAGCTGATGAAGAGGTAACATCAAAACCCTCTGGTTCAAATAATAGTTCAGCCATGTCACAAGATATGGATTTGCATGAATCTGTAAATCAGCTATTTAAAGATTTTGAGACACTTAAATCTGCACACCTAGCTGTATCAGCCGAGAAGACTCAGCTGCAAGATGAGAATAGGTAGCTGAAAAATGATTTTGAAAAACTCATCCTAGAACTGAATAAGGTTGAGATAACTGCAGCTGACTTGAAAAACCAGGCTGATATTAATACAGCTGAGATAAATCGACTAAATGTCTTACTTAAAGAAAAATCAGCTGCACTTGCTCATGTCAAAGCTGAATTTACTAAGCTGACTCAGGCAAATAAGACTCAGGCGCAGGAAATAACCTCCCAGAAGGCGTCTTCAACCCTGGAAGAATTGTGTACCAATAAGAGGCCACTATATTCTAGATCAGGCCTTGGATATGATCCTCACACTCCCTCTAGTTCCAAAACCACTTTCGTCAAGGGAGAAACAATTGTCTCGACTGCTGAGCCTACATATAAACCGATATTTAAAAATAGGCAGCAGCCAAGTCACAAGTCTAGGCTGCAGCCAGGTTACACAAGGCAGCCACTTAGACAAGCGACTAGGCAATGGCCCAGGCAGAAGCATCAGCCCAGACAACATGCCCACTATTATCAACAACTCCCTAAAAACAGATTTTAAAATGGGAGGGGCAGATGGAAACCTCAAGGTTATCCTAATTTCCAAAATGAACAAGTGTGGAGACCTCAAAGATTTAATAAATGGTCTCAGCCAAGATTTATTAATGGCCCACACTATCAATATTTTGAGGAATATCCAATATACAATCCCAACAGGAGATACAGACCTAGACGTTACACACCTTATAAGGGTAATAATAATAACAATTTTTATAATCCAAGGAGAAATCAATTCTCCAGGAAACCAACTAACCCTAGAGGACCCACACAGATTTGGGTACCTAAATCTCTGCTTGTTTGATTGCAAAAAAGGTGGAAGGACTACAACCACATCTCCACAAATTCAAACTTTGGAGGTGAAGAATGGTTTGTAGATTCCGGATGCTCAAGGCACATGACCGGGAACAAGAAGATGCTGTCCAAATACACCAAAGAAAGAGGTCCTGATGTAACCTTTGGAGATAGTTCTAGAGGACAAACAAAGGGCTTTGGAGAGCTGCACCGAGGAAATATTGTGATATCCAAAGTTCATTATGTCAAAGGGCTCAAGTACAATCTCCTGAGCAAAATCCAGTTTTGCGATGAGAAGAATCTAGTAGTCTTCACCATTTAGAAATGTATGGTGATAGATATTCTATCTGGCGAAGTGAAGCTACAAGGATTCAGAAGAAGAGATGTCTACATGATAGATTGGAACACAGGAACACCTAACTCCTGTTTTCTATCCAAGACGATGGCGAAGCAGATGGCTGTGGCACAAAAGACTATGTCACCTGAACTTCAAAGCCATCAACAAGATTAGTTCTCAGAAGCTGGTCAGAGGACTTCCAGATGAAGCATTCAAGAAGGAAGCTCTTTGTGATGCATGTCAAAAACGAAAGCAGACCAGAGCATCTTTCAAGCCAGTCCAACCTACAACTCTCACAACAAGGATCTTAGATCTACTCCACGTGGATCTATTTGGTCCTATCAAGCCAAGGACTCTGAGCGGTCGGAAGCATGCACTTGTTGTAGTAGATGATTATTCAAGGTACACTTGGATTATCTTCTTGTATAAGAAAAGTGAAACCTTGACCAAGCTACCTGAGCTGCTGAGAAGGATCCAGAATGAGAAATCCCTATCCATCATCAAGATCAGATCAGATAGAGGAGGAGAATTTCTCAACAAGGCGATCACTGATTACAGCGATCAGAATGGGATCCAGCATGAGCTCTCTGCAGCCAGGACTCCCCAGCAGAATGGCGTTGCTGAAAGAAGAAACAGAACCCTGAAGGAAGCAGCAAGGTCCATGATTGCAGAAGCGGACCTGCCCAAGAGGTTCTGGGCTGAAGCTGTCAACACAGCTTGTCATACTCAGAACAGGAGTATGATAGTAGGGAGACATGGCAAAACTCCCTATGAGGTTTGGAATAATAGAACTCCTACTGTTGCTTACTTTCACATTTTTGGTTGTAAGTGTTTCATCCACAACAACGGTAAAACACAACTAAATGCCTTTGATGCTAAAACTGATGATGGTCTCTATATGGGATACTCACAAAGAAGCAAGGCATACAGAGTATTTAACAAAAGAACCTTAGTTGTGGAGGAAACACCCTATGTTGTTTTTGATGAATCTACTGTTGAGAACAGGAAGCAAGTTGAGCTAATTGAGAACAAGATCAAATCAGCGACCCTTGAAGAAGTCATTGTACATGACACTGGAATGGTGGACTCACCTGCAGACCAGCCTGAAGATCCAACTGTAGCTGCTGAAGACCCAACTGCAGATCAGACAGTATCACCAAACCTATCTGATCCAGTTGCCGCTGATGAAGACCCAGCTGTAGCTGACAAAGACTCATCTGCAGATCAGACTCAACCTGCAGATGCAAGACGGTAGCTGATTCAGCTGCAGACCAAGGAGACCAGAACCCAGCTGAAATCTACCAGAGCAATTCAACAGGGGGAACAGACCCAGAAGAAGATGATATCCCCAAATGGCTCAAAGACCATCCAATCCAGCAAATCATCGAGAAGCTGACTGATGGACTTAAGACAAGACAGTCAACTCTACCCGCTGGAATGGCTATGTTTTCATGCTTTATGTCACAGATAGAACCTAAAACAACAGAACAAGCTTTAGAAGATTATTCTTGGATAAATGCCATGCAAGAGGAACTGGAGCAGATAGAAAGAAACAAAGTTTGGGAACTAACAGACAGACCAGATTACAAGAAGGTTATTGGCACCAAATGGGTGTACAAAAATAAGAGTGATGAAGACGAAGATGTTGTTAGGAATAAAGCCAGACTTGTTGCAAAAGGTTATGCACAGTGTGAAGGAATAGATTTTGATGAAACCTATGCACCTGTTGCAAGATTAGAGGCCATCAGACTATTCCTCGCATATGCTGCATTCAAATATTTTGAAGTCTATCAGATGGATGTAAAGAGTGCTTTTCTAAATGGCATCCTAGAAGAAGAAGTCTATGTAGAGCAACCCCCAGGTTTTGTCAAAGGAGACAAAGTCTACAAGCTGTTGAAGGCTCTCTATGGACTTAAGCAAGCACCAAGAGCGTGGTATGAAACACTGTCTGTGTTTCTTGAGAAGAATGGTTTTTGCAAAGGAAAGGTGGACAAGACCCTATTCAGAGTAGAGCACGAAGGCCACATATTAATAGTCCAGATATATGTGGATGACATCATATTCGGCTCAACCAATCCAGAACTATGTGAGAAATTCTCCAAGCTCATGCAAGGAGAATTTGAGATGAGTTTGATGGGAAAGCTTAACTTCTTCCTCGGACTACAAGTTAAGCAGATGGAAAATGGAATTCTCATCAACCAAGCTAAGTATACCAAAGATCTAATCAAGAGATTTGGAATGGAATCAGCCAAACCAGCAATAATTCCTATGAGCACAAGTACTCACCTAGATGCAGATGAGGGAGGCATATCAGTGGATTCAACCCACTACAGAGGACTCATTGGATCATTGCTATACCTCACTGCAAGCAGGCCAGACATATCCTATGCCGTAGGAGTTTGTGCGCGATTCCAATCTAAGCCTAAGCAGTCACATCTAGATGCAGCAAAGAGAATAATTAAGTACCTTAAGTCTACAGTCAATGTTGGACTATGGTATCCCAAGGATGATAACTTCGAGCTGTCATGATATTCAGATGCAGATTTCGCAGGATGCAAAATCAATAGGAAAAGCACTAGTGGGACGTGCCAATTCCTAGGAACCAGACTGATATCCTGGTTTAGCAAGAAGCAGGTTTCTAACTCTATCTCCACCACAGAGTCAGAATACCTAGCTGCAGGTAGCTGTTGTGCACAGATCTTATGGATCAGACAACAGCTGAGGGATTATAATATCATTGCCAATGAAGTCCCTATCTGGTGTGACAACAAAAGTGCTATTGCAATAACCAACAATCCGGTTTTGCATTCGAGGACCAAGCACATTGATTTTAAGCACCACTTCATCAGAGACCACATGCTTAACAAGAGAGTTAGAGTTGAAAGAGTCAGCACAGACTACCAGATAGCTGACATCTTTACCAAACCTCTGTCAGAAGAAAGGTTTTTAGAGCTGAGCAGAGATCTTGGTCTACTAGATTGGGAATCTAGTACAGAAGCAAGCTGAAACATATCAGAGGAAGGACGGACCCAGTTGATTAAAGGAATCAGATCCTAGCTGATGCAGGCAAGAGGACGAAGGACGGACAAAGGAACCTAGCTGATCAGAATCTCAGGCGAGAAGTCCATGAAGTCAACTCACCTGATGCAGTGCAGTCAACAGTCAAACCAGCTAAGTTTTCTAAACTCAACGACCTCTGAATATTTAATTATTATCTGCCATATGTATAATAATATTATATTAATTTTGGTTCACAAGTGGCAATTTAAATACACGTGGCGATCACTTGATAAATCGACCTCCACGGTGGCCAATTAAAACCAACCGTCAAAATTCAAAATTAAAACCTGGACCACTGTTTCAAATTTGAAATTTAAATAGAATCTCAAAAGGCGTACCACCGTTTCAAAAGAAATAATAATTTAATCCATACATCTTTTCATCTTCTTTAAAAGGACGGAAACCCTTCACTTTACCTTTTACGCTTACCAGTATTTCAAAACCCTAGATTTACAGAGCAAAAATTCTTGAACTCCAAATATACTAAAAATCCTTTGTTTGCAGAAATGGAATCCTATTTCGAAGGCGTTAACATGAAAGCGGTCAAGGACCAGATTATCTTTTCTCTGGTCGTCGATTTCGAAGGCCTATTGGAAGCAAATCTGTAGAACTACGATGTGCTTGACCTAATCCGTTCGATGAAGTTCAATGGGATCTACCCATTCCTGGACATAAGCCCAAAGCACCTCTACAAGGAAGACGTCATCGGCTTCTATCGCGAAGCATATGTGATTCAAGGAGGCAATAGGAGTACTGTTGGCGGAATTCAAGTCGACATTTTGCCGGATTCGATTCGTACAGCCTCTAGTATGAGGCACCTCGGTATACCCGTCGAGGCACTCAAACAGTCAGCTGCCGAAACCTGGAAGAAAATCAAGGCGGACGATCAGCCTGCGAAGCTGAAGCTTACTGCTAAAAGGAGCGAGATTAAGAAGGTCTATCGATATGCGTTGGATATTACCAACAAAATCATCATGGGTATGGCCGGCAGTTATGACCAACTGTCATCGGCAAAATTTACAGTGCTGGGAGCACTGATTCAAGACGAGCAGATTGATTGGGCGGATTACATTTTTAGGCAACTTGTTCGCGAGGTCAACAAAGCCGAATAGCTTGTTGACGGGAAGAAATTTTAATCCAAGCTGGCATTTGGAACGTAGCTGAGTTGGATGTTGGAAAAGATGGGTGTGGTAATGGGTACTACTGATCCCTTTCACATCAATAAGAGGCTTGGTCACCTGGACCAAGAGACGTTGAGAAAGTTGGGAGGCACAAGGAGAGCAGCCCAAATGTTGAAAGAGCTGTCTGACTCAAGGACCTACCCCAAATACGATTTATCAGACGAGTCGGATAAGCCTGCAGATGACAACCCCCCTGCAGCCAAGTCGGACTCAGAGTCAGACAACACTCCCATAGCTATCCGATTCAAGAGAAGGGGACTAGCCCCAGGAGAACCATCCATCATGCAGTCATCTCCAGAACCCTCTCCCAAGAGGCCCAGCGGCAGCTTTAGTCGAGGAGCAATCGAGATCACTATGCCGATCCTGCGGCCAGTCACCTACTCACTGAAGACCCGGCTGCTCCAGCACTGAAACTCAGATCGTGGCTGTCCTCACTCCAGCATACATTCCTGAGGAGGAAGAAGCAGGTTTAATCATCTCAATCCCTGAAGCCAATTACACATTTAACCTACTGGACAACAATGTTTTCAACCTGTCCATTGAACAATTACAGCTTGTTAAACCACAAGCCTTAAAACACTCTTTTGTCAATATTTTTGAAGAGTGGAAGTTTTTCAAATCACTGTCATTTACAAAACTTCAAACTTATATTGAAACCAGTGGTTGGGAATATCCCCAAGCCACAGAGGAGGTACTGATTCATTTTTGTAAAGAATCAGACATAGTTTTAATCCTCCAGGAGAATTGGTTCATGTCTCATTTTAAAACCAACATGGACCAATTCATCCATTCCATTATGTATAGTATTTTTGATGGTTCATTTGGAAAAGGAGAAGAGGAGGAAGAAGAGAGAGAAATTAGAATTGAAGAAGTAAATGGAGAAGAAAATGAGGAAGTCATTATCATAAATGACGAAGAAGAAGAGGAGGAAGAGAGAAAAGAAGAAGAAAACATTTTAGATGAAAAACAATCAGAAGAAGTGGAGAAAACAGAGGAGTTGATTGATGAAGAAGAATAAGAAGGGGAAGAAGTAGAACATGAGGATGATGAAGGAGAGAAGGATGATGATGAAGGTAAAAATGATGATGAAAATGAAGGAGAAGATGAAAAAGATGAGAAAAAGAAAAAGAAAAAGATAAAGAAGAAAAAGAAGAAGAGGAGAAGGAAAAGGAGCCAGAGAAAGAGCCGGAAGTGGAAGGCGGAGACAGTGGCGCCGCCCGTATATACCACTGACGCCGAGTTGGCTGAGGACTCCAGATCAGGGACCCCAGAAAAGACCCCATCTGGAGTACCAGCTGCAGATAGGAGCCTGCAGTCCAGTAGTTCAATTGCAGACGGCTCAGGCGAGCACTCTCCACCATCTCAGATCTCACCTGCGGTGATTGAGCTGATAAGGCAGATAGTGAAGGATACCAATGGAGAGCTGCTTGCATCTCAGGTCACTCCTGAACTCCAATACATCAATGCCAAGATTGACACTTTGCTGCAGAGGGAAGTACCTCAGCCTCCTCCCCCTACGAACAACAGAATGTCATTTGGCATGTCTGACTGGATGTGCAGAATAGAGCAGCAGTTGACTACTTTAGTTGATGCTGGCAAAAAGGGGGAAGATAGAAGACAGGGGGAAGGAAGTACTCAAGGAGAAATAAGGGAAGAGCTAAGATCAAAGAAGAGGCAAGATTTTCTCCAAATTGAAGGAGGACCATCAAGTCTGAAAAGAAAGGAGATATCTGCCCCCAGCCAACCTGAAGAGCAGTCTGTGGAGAAGAAGAGAAGAACAAGAGAGAGAGAAGAACAAAGATTCGAATGGGAAGGCAAACAGTTGTGGTATGTTGAAGAATTCTTACCACCAGAATTCATGACCAATTGGGCGGATGCCAAGAAGCAATTCACAGAGCAGTTCTACCTCTGGGAGATTCTCCAAGATAAAGAATGCTCGCCCCAGCAGTCATTCATCAACTACATGGATGCTAGATGGCCTACTCTGTGGAAGATCATGCTTAAATATGCAGTCAAATGGCATGCTTATCCTATGATTCCTCCATTCAGAGCAGTGGAAGCGCCGACCCCTTTGGATAATGAGCTTGAAGAGCTAGAGCTTCAAAAAGAAATTAGAAAGCTATGTGAAGAGCAAAAGTTCTCTTCAAAAGAAGACCAAGACTTTGCTGCCCTAGTCATAAGGAGGAAATATGGTCTTGCACCCATCAAAAGTAGACCAATCGGTGCAAAACTATTTAGACCTCCCAAGCAAACTATTCGCAGAGGAAGGGGCAGATAGTTTTTGGATGTAATTGTAATTTTTATAATTGATTAATTTTTTTGTATTTATTCTATTCAAGCCATGTACTTGTAACCAACAGAAAATTAATATATACAGTCATTTGAATGACAACTCCTAGTTGTCTCAAAACAAGACTGATTTTGAGTTTGTGTCTTGCACCTAAGTGCAGACTTGTACATTTGATTACTTGTTTAAAGTTTTGCCATCATCAAAATAAGGGGAATTTGTTAGGAATACTTGTTAGATTTTGATGATTTCATCAGTATAAATTCAAATGCTTATTACTTGGCAAAAATGTAAGGAAGAACCAAATGAGTATCTTACATAGGCCAAATATGTTAAGTGTAAAACTTGGCAAAATGTAACGAAGAACCAAATGAGTATCTTCTATAGGCCATAAATAAGTTAGGCTGAAAACCGGATAAGTACTAAAGATCAGCTGAGTTCATCAGAGAGGAACAACCGAGTCATGTCAGAGTAGTTCTGGTCAACAAAAATTTATAAGAGATATTTGACCAGACTGCAGTCAAGATACCTCAGACAAGTCATCTGATCAGACAAGTCCTAAACAGTGAACATTAGAGAGGTCCAGACTGCAGAGAAGTTAACTGCACATCAGCCTAGTCGAGATCAGCCAAGTACTCCAAGTCCACGTCAGCATGCGTTGAAAAGTCAAATATTACGGAAAGTCACATGCAATGTGAAGAGAAAAATTGGAGTGATTCCCGCAAAATATATGAATTAAATAAATTCATCCAGACCCACCTTGAAGACTTTAATCGTATTGTATTCAAAAGGTTCGGCACATCACATGCAGAGTCTTCACAACGGTCGGAAGATAGATTAAAATATGGGAATCCAGCCTTGCAATGTTCAGAAAAGAATAAACAAAGAAGTCTCCCTCCAACAGACTGATTTGTTACAGATTTGCAACGGCTATGAAGAAATGCTCAAGGATCAACACCTATATATATCCGAAGATTTGAAGTTGAGCAGCAACCGGTGCGAACAAACTTTCAAGCGATCAAAGCATTCAAGCAATCTAAAAGCGAAATACAGCATCGTGAAAAGAGCTGTTCTAAAAAGTTCATACTTGAAGAAGCTCTTAGTTGAAGAAGACAAAAACTCGTGTCTTAAATCCTGAGTTAGGGGTACTTCACTGGTTGAAGTTCGAGACTGTAAAGGCATCCAAGGATCGAGGATCAAGAGGTTCAAGGCAGTCAAGTGTGTTACAACGGCACGGATTTCCACTGGTAGGAAGCTGTTGTAGTTTGGTTGAATCACTGTAATATTGATCACTGGTTGAAAATTATAGTGAATTCATCTCCAACTGGTTTGGATAAAAGTGGATTACTAGAGGATTACCCCACCTCTGAGACCACTATAATTGCCTGCGTATTTTACTATTTTATTGCATCATACTTTAACTGCTGCATTCACTGTTAAGTGTTTCATTAGTTGCTGTGTATTCATCATCAGCTGACTTCCGCACGTATTAAGAACAAACGACTCCAAGTCATTTATTTATCTATCAGCTGAAGAAACTTACTCTTTGAGAAAAAGAGATAAAGAGTTTCAATAAGTCTATTCACCCCCCCACTAGACTTATTCCTGGATGACTTGTGACCTACAAAAACAACCTTAAGCAATTTCACTCAGAATAATCACAAAGAAACACGGATTGATTTTCTCACTCAGAAAAATTAGGTTTTGATTTTCGTGTATCTCTCTCAAGACCAAATAACTCTACAATATATAGGCAAAAATCCCAAACGGAAAGCCACCGATTTTTAGGGGAATCGAATCCTTTCTTATCATTGATTGATAAGGGTTTCGATTCCCTTATAAATCGGAACCACACAGTCGAGCCTAAAAGGAAAGGAAATCGGATTTCCATGGCAGTCGGCAGGGTGTGAAAGAGATGAGAGAGAAACAAAGCAGAGAAGTGAGGTTAGGGTTTGCACGGCGGGTGTATCAAGTACAGGGACCAACGGATGGGATTATCCCATCTAAATCAACGGGTGGGAATAAGAAAGGGGAACACTCCAGAAGCCGACCGAAGGGGTAGTTTTAATAGGTCTGGGCCGGGCTGCATAATACCGGCCCATAATAATAAATCATTTGGGCCAATATTTTTACCAAATCTCCACCCGGACCAAATGAGCCATCGGGGTACTTTCTTTGATAAGGAGGTCATCATCGCCGAATGTCACACCACCTGCATAACACACAAAGTTAGAACAAGTATAAAGACATATATCAATCACTAAGAAAGAACACTAGAAATCACAAAGAAAACTAGAGAAGCTATCACGAAGATAGCAACTAAAGAAACTGGAAAGTCTTCAGTTATGGGAGTCGATATTCAGTATCGACTTGCAGGATCTGATTTTCTCAACCGGTAGGCACTTCGTGCCCATATCTGCAGGGTTAGACTGGGACGGGATTTGCTTCAAATCAATTATGCCTTTTTCCACGATATCATGGATGAAGTGTCGCCTGACGTCAATATGCTTTGTACGATCATGGAAAACAGGATTTCTGCACAAATGTATGCTAGATTGTCTGTCAGAAAAGACCACAACATTATCACGAAGAACACCAATTTCAGTAAGTAAACCTTTCAACCAAATAGCCTCTTTAAAGGCTTCAGTGGTGGCAATAAATTTAGCTTCAGTAGTAGATAAAGTAACTATATGCTGAAGTTGGGATTTCCAAGAAATGCATGAGCCACACAAGGTAAACACATATGAAGTTGTGGACTTACATTCATCCCGGTCATTGGCATAATTAGAATCAACATAACCTTTAAGGTTAACCCCGTCATTAGGTTTAGAAAACACAAGACCATCAGAAACAGAGTTTTTTAAGTACCGAAGTAACCACTTAAGAGCCTCCCAATGAGGTTTTCATGGATTGGCCATATACCTACTTAAACAACTCACAGTATAAGCAATATCTGGTCTGGTACTAACCATAAGGTACATGACAGATCCAATAGCATTAGCATATGGGATAGATCTCATTTCACGAATTTCAGATTCAGTTTTTGGTGACTGAGTTTTGGATAATAAGAAATGAGAAGCTAATGGCACACTAACAGTTTTCGCATCAGTCATTGAAAATTTTTCTAGAATTTTACTAATGTAAGAGGACTGATTTAGAAATAAAGTGCATTTAGATCTATCCCGAATGATATTCATGCCTAATATCCTTTTAGCATCCCCCAGATATTTCATGTCAAATTGTTCACCTAAGCGACCTTGAACATGATTAATAGATTTAATGCACGAACTTATCAAGAGCATATCATCTACATAAATAAGTAAGAACATACGAACATCACAGTCAGTCTTGAAATAAAGGCATGGGCCATATGCACTTCGACGGAATTTCAAGGACAGCATGCAATCATTAAATTTCTTGTTCCATTCTCTAGGGGATTGCTTTAAGCCATATAAGGTTTTATTAAGCAGGCACACATAATCAGGATGGTTACTATCTATAAAACCTTCTGGTTGTTTCATGTAGATGGTTTCTTTCAATTCACCATGCAAAAATGCCGTTTTAACATCTAATTGTTTCATCTCCCAATTATGATGTGCAACTAATGCAAGCATAATGCGAACAGTGGTGAATTTAACTACAGGTGCAAAAATCTCGGTATAGTCAATACCTTCTCGTTGAGTGAAACCTTTAGTTACTAACCTCGCTTTGAATCTGATGTCATCCTCATCCTTTTTGACTTTAAATAACCACTTACAATCAATCAAAGAACAGTTTCTAGGTTTTGGAACAAGTTTCCAAGTATTATTCGCATGCAAGGATGTCATTTCTTCATTCATTGCACTTAACCATTCGTTTGATTTATCAGACAATAAAGCATCATTGTAAGATTTAGGTTCATTCCCTTCAAGCATATCAAACACATTGAAAGCAAGAGAAGCCATATGGAAATCATCTAAGTGTATCGGTCTTCTAACATTCCTTCTAGACCTATCCCTAGTTAATTGATACTCAGACAAGTCAGGAACAGATTCAGATTCGTCTCCATTTTCACATTGATTATCAGGTTGAGCATTAGAGGATTCAGGATTTTCCATATTATCAGATTCAGCAGGTAACTCATTATCACTAAGATGCTCCACCCTAATCTGAACAGGGTGGGGAGAATTTTCAGCAGCTAACACAGGAGTAGGTAAAGGATTATTAAGACAAGGAAATTCAGTTTCATTAAATACAACATCCCTACTAGTGATCACCTTCAATCCGGGTTCAGATCTGACCCATAAACGATAACCCTTAATACCATTAGGATATCCAAGAAAAACACATCTCAAGGATCTGTGTTCAAGTTTATCAACATTTTGATGCACGTAAGCAGCACAACCAAACACATGAATGTTTGAAAAATCAATAGCATGACCCGACCACACAGATTCGGGGTAATTACCATTCAATGGTATAGAAGGTGATCTATTGATAAGATAGGCAGCAGTTAAAAGAGCCTCACCCCAAAAACTTTTGGACAGCCCAGAAGTGGCGATCATAGCCCTAACCTTTTCAAGGAGAGTTCGATTCATACGCTCAGCCACCCCGTTCTGTTGAGGGGTGTACGGAACTGTCTTATGCTAAGGATGCCATTTTCAGAACACATAGTATCAAACTGGGTATTGCAAAATTCAAGGCCGTTATCGGTCCTTATCTTTTTAATCCGTTTTCTGGTCTGATTTTCCACTAAAGTTTTCCAAGTTTGGAATTTTTCGAACACATCAGATTTCAGTTTGAGTAGAAAAACGAAAACTTTCCTTGAGTAATCATCAATAATGGACAAGAAGTAACGGTTCTTCCCATGAGTCGGGACACTGGCAGGACCGCAAACATCAGCATGAACATAATCAAGAACATTGGAACTCTTACCAGATTTTTCAAAAACAGGATCAGGGGAATCGGGAAGTTTAGGAAATTGGGTTTTATGTTGTTGCCATACATGCAAGAGTCACAGAAAGAAAACTTAGAGATTTTATCTTTTCCAAAACACTTTTGTTTATGCAAGATATCTAATCCCTTCATGCTCATGTGTCCTAACCTATTATGCCACAATTCGGTTTTATCCGCACAAACCAGGTTAGAACATGTAGCAGTTTCAGTTTGGCAAATGTATAAATTAAATTTCCGGATTCCTTTAAACAACATTAAGGAACCACTGCAAATTTTCATGTAACCATTTCCCCATGAACCCCTAAGGCCCTCATCTTCCAAAGTAGTACAAGATATCAGATTATGAGATAAATCAGGAATATGTCTGACATTTTTTAAAGTAAACTGAGTACCATCAGCAAATTTCAAACAAACATTCCCTACCCCGGCCACAACCCGTTTCACTTTATCAGGCATATAAACATACCGATCACCAAGATTAGTATAACTCGTAAAATGCTGTTTATAAGGTGTCATATGGTGAGTGCATCCAGAATCCAGCAACCATTCATTTTCACACAGACCAGAAAGCAAATAATTCACAGAAAGACGCAAATCTTCAATAACCATAAAGACATCACCCACAGTCAAATTAGCCTGATCATTTTGCAAATTCTATTTAGGCTTGGTGCATTCTTGTATATAATGACCAGATTCACCACAGTTATAGCATTTGTGATTTTTAGGCCGGAACTTAGATTTATCCTTCCATTGCCCCTTTTTCTTATTAGACTTCTCAGAATCAGTTGATAAACGGTTTCTTTTTAAGGTGTTGTTTAGACCTTACAAAATTGACATCAGACACCGGTTTAGAAACCTTATTAACTTTCAAGTCTAATTCCTTACTCTTCAAACCACTTATAACAGTGTCTAAGGTAACAGAATCCCTACCATATTTGATAGCAGATTTCACATCATTATAAGCATCAGGGATAGCATTCAAGAGCACAATAGGGAATAATCATCAATGTTTTTATCACCCATTTGTTTTATATCTTGTACTAACTTTGTAAAGGTATCAAGATTACCAGCAATATCTTTATTCAAATCCAGCTTATAACGAAAAAACTTTTCGAGGAGGAATAATTTATTTGGCAAAGATTTTTCAGTAAACGTTTCCTCAAGTTTATCCCAAAGCTGTTTAGCATTATCAGTTTTGCCTATTCGTCTAATCACAGAATCAGACAAGTTTAAGATTATAGATGAATGAGCAAACTTAATTAATTCCTCACGTTTCTCAGAAGACACATCAGACTGAAAAGTACCTTCAATGGCTTTAAAACATTTTTGTTGGACAAGTATAGATTTCATTTTCTGTTGCCAAATTCTAAAATCTCCTTTGCCGTCGAAAGGTGCCATTGTAAATGAAGTTAGAGAACCCATTTTAGTATTTATAAAAATCACACAAGATTTAAAATACCAACACAAGGTACTATTAATACTGAAAAAACTGAGATGACAGTTAAATATCACGCAGATACCACGAAGAACAAAATCACACCAGATTTTGTAATAAAGTGAGCTGGAATCGAATACCAATATCACACAGATATCACAAAGATTAAAATCACACCAAATTTTAAAATGATACGAGCTGGAATCGTATCCCGGAGCCCCCACAAGATCTGAGGAACACTTACGGTCCAGGGAAGGGGGCTTGGTATGCTTGGAGATAGCGATTACTACAGTCTCAACACAAAGATAGCAAAAACGAAGCAATCACAGTCACCAAGACAGAAGCAGATGGAAGCAAAAATAACGGGCAACACACCACAATACCGAATTTAAGAGAGATAGAGTATGAAATGTGATACCTGAGCGGATCCCTCGGCCGGTATCCGTATGTCCTTCCGAATAGAAACCCCTTTTAGAGGCTCCGATACCACTGTAGGGTATCTATTCAGAAAACATAAAATTTACACAACAAAGTAGTAAACGAATTACAAATAAATTCCGGAGATTAAGGATTACACAACAAACTTATTGGCAACAAATTACACAAAATAAAAGGGAAAAACGAATTAACCCAAAAAACCAAAGAACAGGAATTTAAAGTACTAGAAACCAAACCGAACAGATCGCAACCGATCTGTAAAACGAGAGGCGAAGGTGGTGTGAATCGACCGGAACTCGGCCTCGGCTCAGTCCTCCAATATCCAGTACCCACGTCCAAAGCTCCACAAGTATTAGCGACCAGCAGCCCAGACAAATAATCACCCCTTCGGTCAGTTTCAACAGGATCCCAGAAGAAACACCCCCGAAAACAACCTTAAGCAATTTCACTCAGAAAATAGTTTTTTTCACTCAGAAAAATCACAAAGAAACACGGATTGATTTTCTCACTCAGAAAATTTAGGTTTTGATTTTCGTGTATCTCTCAAGCCCAAATCACTCGACAATATATAGGCAAAAATTCCAAACGGAAAGCCACCGATTTTTAGGGGAATCGAATCCTTTCTTATCATTGATTGATAAGGGTTTCGATTCCCTTCTAAATCGGAACCGCACAGCCGAGCCTAAAAGGAAAGAAAATCGGATTTCCATGGCAGTCGGCGGAGTGTGAGAGAGATGAGAGAGAAACAAAACAGAGAAGTGAGGCTAGGGTTTGCACGGGGGGTGTATCAAGTACAGGGACCAACGAATGGGATTATCCTATCTAAATCAACGGGTGGGAATAAGAAAGGGGAACACTCCAGAAGCCGACCGAGGGGGGTAGTTTTAATAGGTCTCGGTCGGGCTGCATAATACCGGACCATAATAATAATAAATCATTTGGGCCAACATTTTTAACACCATATCTATACAACATAAGCCTCCACATTATCTGTAATGTCACAAGTTTTATCCCCCTCCTCTCCATCTATTCCAATTACAGATTTTCGGAAATGCCATATCCGCCACAAATGATGACCTCCCCCCCGCCATCATATCTGCACTCTCCCCCACCCGCGAATCAAACATATACAAACATATGATTAATTAAATATACATTAAAATATATACCTGTTGGTTGTTGCGGCAGGGCATCGCCGGCGCGGAGGGAAGGGTCGCGTCGCGGAAGGGAGGGGAGGGCGTCGCGTCGCGGAGGGAAGGGGAGGGCGTCGCGGCGGCTGAACTGAGGGGAGGGGAGGGCGTCGCGTCGCGGAGGGAAGGGGAGGGCGTCGCGACGGCTGAACTGAGGGGAGTGGAGGACTCGCGGCAACTGAGTGAGTAACAGAAACGTGGGGAGAGAGGAGAAGAACAACCCAGAAGAGAGAAGAGGAGGGAATGAGGGAGGCGGTGAGAAGAGGGAGTAGGGTTAGGGGGTTATAAGGGGGGGATCGGACGGTCCTGATGAAGGGGATATTAATAATCTCAATCGGACGGCTCCCACTAAAAAGAGCTGCCATGGGCTTTAGGCCGGGTTCGGGCTGGGATAATAAAAATATTATAACGGGCCGGGTTGGACCAAAATAATATAACAAAACAAATAACTTAACCACACCAGTAAAATACATTTAGCAATCAATCAAATAGGGAAAAAAACTAGGAAACCCTTGAGCAATCATTCAGATCTAAACAAAAAAGAATTTAATCCTTGGAATCAAATCCAAAATAAAAAGTTCAAAATACCTTTTTAATTGACGGATCGAGAATTAAAGAAATATTACTTAAAATACGGAACCTACCACAGCGTTTTCTAAAAACGCTATGTAAGTGTACTTTTACATAGCGCTTCCTAATTAAACGCTATATAAGTATTTTTAAAAAGGATTGTATAATTTTTTATAATTTAAAATTTTGAAATTTTATTATTAAAATTTATAATATGTATTTATGTTAAATAATTTAAATATATATAAGTTATAATTTATATTATATTATATATCAAACTTTGAAAATAAAACATATATCGTAATTTAAATTTCATTATATATATTGATAATATATTAAACTTTAGAATTATAAAAAATATTTATAGTTTTTAATTACAATATTAAATAATATAATAAGTAGTTATATTAAATATAAATAATTTAAATCAAATTTGTCATATGTTATATATCAAACTTTAAGAGTAAAAAATTATCAAAATTTAAATTTTATTTTATTATGCTTGTTTTTGACAATAACTTGAAAAAATTATTAAAAAATTAGATATAATGCAACACCATCACAGGTGTCGCATGTCGCGCAACATCATTTTTATCTTGCAACACAAAATGTATATCTAGTGCAATACTATTTCAGTAGTGTTTCAAAAGATCAAAAATCAGCAATCTACTGAAATGCTTTGGTGGCAACACTAGCTAAAAGCATTGCCTATGAGCACTTATGGCGTAGTGAGAGTACAATTCCTTATGTACTCTGTATTTTTCTTTGGGTGGACACACCAGCATCAATATCTCAAATTATTAGCCCCTGAGGATGATTTCTTTACCACCTCATGTCGGGTTCTAGTCCAGCATCCATTGTTGTGTCCTACTGAGCTGTAGTTTTAGCTTCAGCTTCTACAACATCAACTTTGACTACTTCTTCTATTCTTACAGCGGCAGGATTAATTTCTAGATTCATAACAGGTTCAATTGGAGTCTGTGGGACTTCCTCAAGGGATAGTGTCTGGATACCTTGGGTTAGGTCTTCTATTCATGTAGGGTCGCAATGGGGTTCATCAAAGACTACATGGACTGACTCCTCTATTGTCAGCTTTTTTTTGTTGAATATCCTAAATTCCTTTCTAATAGAGGAGTATCCAACAAAAATACCTTTATCTGACTTTTTATCGAAGGTCTGTAGTTGATCATTCCCATTGTTGAGAACATAACACCTGCATCCAAATATGTAAAAGTACACAACCATTGGATCCTTATTGCTCCATATCTTGTATGCTGTTTTGTTGTGGTGCTTGTTGATGATACATCGATTTTGTGTATAACACGTTGTACTTTTTGCTTCTCCACAGAAACGTTGTGGCAACTTTCTTGTATCTAACATGGTTCTTGTTGCTTCCTTCAGTGTCATGTTCTTACGCTCGGCAACACCATTCTGTTGAGGAGTGTGGGCTGCTGAGTATTCATGCTTTACGCAATTGTCTGCATAGTATTTCTCTATAAAGCGATTTGTTAATTCTGTGCCTATGTCGAAACGAATGGATACAATACTCAACCTTTTCTGCTTCTGAAGCTTTTTCAGGTGTTTCGGCAGCTTTTTGGTTGTCTCATTCTTCTTATTTCGGAAGATGGTCCAAGTGTACCTGGAAAAATCATCAACAATGACAAGACAATATTTCTTACCTCCCAGACTGACATGGTCTACAGAACCATAGAGATCCATATGTAGAAAATCCAGAACCCTGTTGGTGGAAAGGTATGATTTGCTCTTCAAAGAGGTCTTAACCTGCTTGCCTTTCTGACACGTTCCACAGACACTGTTTTTATGAAATAAAATATCGGGCAAGTCTCTGACCATTACCTATCAAGATAGCTTGATGATGGTTTTGAAATTTATATGAGACATCCTCTTGTGCCATTGCCAACTTTGATCTGCAGTGCTTTTGGCAACAAAACAAGGAATTACGGTACTAGTGGGTTTCCAGTCAGTAACATACATGTTACCTGACCGGCTTCCTATAAGGACAATATGCTTGGTCTTGGTGTCATTCACCCTACAGTGATCTACATACAATTTGACCGAGAACAATTTGTCACAGAACTGGCTAATGCTAAGTAGATTGTACTATAGTCCTTCTACGTGGGCTACGTCGGTGACTTTGAATTTTCTTACAAGGCGGGTTCCTTTCCCTCTTGTTCTTCCTTTAGATTTGTCACCGAGTCGCACCTTTAGACCCCGACCTTCTACATAATCTGACAGCTTGGTGATATGTCCTGTAATGTGGCAAGAATATCCGCTATCTAAATACCAGATGTCCTTCTACTTGATATTGTAACACCCCCGAATCAAACCGGGAATATTACACGCCGCAGACCCTCTCCATGAGGATCCACCAGGCTAGACATCGAAACAACATATTACATTACATACCGACGTAACAAAATAAAGAACCAATAGACCGATTTGGTGTTTTATCACTAACATACAAATCAAAGTATACATTTCTATCTCGACTCATACATATGCAAGGGTAAAATACACTCATAAACAAAAAGTACGACAGCAAAAAAGACCATACAACGAACTCCGACTGACTGCACCCAAAACTGGCCTTCATGCGATTAGTATCATTGTCTTCCATCATCCTTCGCACCGATCCTGTGTTTTGCTCCCAAAACCTGCATGTACCTAGATGAGGAACAAACACCCACCCCCCGAATACTTCGGGGGTTAGCAAAACTCCACTGTTTTGCTAGTACAAGTATAAAGTGCAAATATGAGCCATACAGAACACATTTCGAGCATACAACGAAAGACTTCCCGAGATATATCATTTAGTTAAAATTGTTCAAGTCTTGAAAGTAGAAACGAAACAAGCAAGCAATTTGAAAACACCTCCAAATCTCGGGAGTTTTGAAAACATCTGAAATTGAAAAGTTCTTAATTCCTCGAAAGCCACTTAGGGTCACAGCCCCAAAGTTCATTTTCCAAAATGCAAATCCGTTAACAAAACACGGGGTCCACAACCCAACCATTCCGGTCACAAAATACAGGGTCCACGACCCGATCATCCACTTCAATTCACTTACAAGGACACATTACACATAATACATTATTCTTATGCCATTCTAGCCAAACACCAAGACTCGATATATAATGTATCTCGACCTCGAGCATAAAGCATTGTGATACTCCAGACATATCACAATAATCATCAAAACAACAACATCAACATCACGAAAAACCACACCTGGTAACCCATAGTCGTACCCATTAGTAGCGACCCCCTGAGGCCCCGTCGGACCATCCTCGGGTGGGAAACCAATTCCGCGGACGTAATCATTAGTATTGGCCCCCGGAGGTCCCGTCGAACCATCCCCGGATGTAAGAACAACTCACACACACTAGCGTTCACACTTCCGTGGCCATACCAATTAGTATCGCCCCCCAGAGGTCCCGTCGAACCATCCCCGGGTGGAAGAACAACTCAGTTTACAAAACAACAACTCTCAAAGGTCGAACTCACAAAATATATAGTCGACGTACCTTGATAGAATGAGCACATTGTCCAACACATACTCACTTACCGAGAAATAATACCAACAACTGAAGAATTCAATGGTGAAACTAGCAAAAACACATAGCAACGAGATAGAATACCTTTCCAACCACACTGAATGGCACAACCTCCTCATAAAGGAGTTACAACATTTATCACACAACATCACAAGATCATCGATAACCACATGTCTCCAAGCACACATCTTAAAAAAAGGTTAGAACGTTAAATTTACCACGACATAATCACATAAAATGGCATCACATGAAAGTAAGACGTTCCTACACTTAACACTAACACACCTATTCAATTAAGCACATTAATTCACGAAACACACGAGTTATCTTTAAAGAAAATCGTGATCGTAAATGTACCGATTCTTTTGAAAGTTATTTAAAAGAATGCATTTAGCACATATCGTAAATTACCAACTATTTATATTCACAAAACACGTAATGTATGGCAAGATACTTGCCTTGAAATTGGCACGCAAATACTCCGACGAATACGACTCCGTCGAAGTGCCTCGGACCTACAGCTTCCTTAAGAACAATGAAAACACGATCACAACGAGGAGAAAGACTAATAGTAATGAAAATCACATCAAACTATCGAAGGAAAACTCATTCGAACATTTAATCGAACATTAAATGTTCACTACACCTCAAGAACACAAAAGTCATCAATCAGGTTGAACGAAATGAATATATGGATATACAACCCATAGAACATGTTTAATAACATCTAACACCAGTAGATTCATCTAAACCGGATTGGACTCAGAATTAAGAACAAAACTCCCAAAATGTCAACACTAGGGAAATTAAGAAAAATATCTCGATCCAGCGAAGAACAACGGATTAAATGATGTTAAAAACACATAAATACATCCCAAGATGAAGCTACATAATGAAGATCGCCCAAAATCGCTCCAAGAATCGCCCACGGAGAGAAAGAAGAAGAAAGGAGAGGAAAAGAATGAAATCCTCTCCAAATCCCGTTGGTAATAGGGAAATCTGACTCGCGTGCCGCGGCGCAGACTGAGTGTGCCGCGGCCCGCGGCTAAAATACAAGATCATGTCTCCAGGCCGTGCCGCGGCGCAGACTAAGCGTGCCGCAGCCCGCGGTACAGTCGCGCCCACTGTGTAGTCTTAGCTATTTCGACCATAACTCCTTCGTCCGGACTCCGATTGACTCGCCGTTTGAACCATTGGAAAGCTAATTTGATGCTATATCACATTGAAAAGTTTCAGAATTTTAAGACTTTATAAGCACCGTTGGTGATCTTACAAAGTCGACCAAATGCACAACAACGATACTTCTCGAAAAAACAATGATTATTCAACATGCAACGAAACACTAACGGACAATACCAACGATCCAAATCGAAAACGAACAAAGCACGACATACTATTAGCTCGACTTACGCAATGATAAGTCGTACTCGACGAACACCACAACATTGTACATCCTGTCGTACCCAACATAGGGGAAAATCTCAAGAAATCGCCAATAGAGCAAAATGACCGGCACAACCGATAAAAATTCGGAAATAACCGGAACCGAGAACCTCGGGTATTACATTCTACCTTACTAAAAATAAGTTTCATCCCGAAACTTAAAACAAGAGCAAGGTGATTCTAGATAACACACGTTATCTGATATTTAAAGTGCACAAGAGCTCCATGCAGTACAGAGCTACTGCGGTCCGATTCAATACGCAAGAATGTTTCGAAAAGTAACGAACATGAACCACTACGGTTGATAAATCCTAGAAGTACAACAACCAAAATACATGTCCAATGTTGAACAAGAATGTAATTCCAATAACCTCAGATGTTTGGAAGGTCAAATACGAATACAATTTCCCAACACTTATGGAAATTTCGAAGCGGCCTAAATGTTCAATAATTGTGATTACGAGATCAAACAATAATGATTGAACAACGACGAACGAATAGCAATGATCGAACAACAACGATCAACTCTAAAGTTCACACCTTAAATCAAGACATTAATAAAGTTGTAGGAACCACAAGGTGTTAATTTTGCACACGGTTCACAGGAAGTCGATCCGAACTTGGAAAGATCACAACGATATATAGATCAATTTGGGACAATATCAGAACTCGCTCGAATGACAAAGGTGAGAAGCAACACAAGGTCAAAATCATCAACTAACACAATCGAGTCTATACGGTCGAACAACGTAAGCAGAAAAAAATTTGGGTATTACATCATATCACCTTTAAAAGAGGTTTCGTCCCCAAAACCTAAACAATGAGAACAACGTGATGGAATAGTAACCTTCCCGGTCATATCCTCTTGGTCTCGCATCTGATCTCTATGACCAACTGTACCGCGGTCACGACCGCGTCCTTTGTCCCTCGGCATACGAAGCGGATTCTCACTCGATACGATGGCACAACTTCGCAAAAATAAATGCTAAAGTACCAACTCAGCACGAAATATCACATAAGGTAACTAATAACAACTTGATAAGAAAATCCATGAGGTATCCTTTTAAGTGATATCATTTGAAAATCCTTGGATTTATATGCTATTCCAAAATAAAACTTTAAAAGTATTTTTGGTACCTCGGGTTACTTCATCAAAACTTGTAAACAACAGATTTTAACCGTTAACAACAAGGTAACAACGCAAGGTCATCAAACCATTCGTACATACTTTAGTCAATACAGGAAACTTTCCCAAATCCTAGTTTGAAGTTTAAATCGAGTGAGATTTTTCATCTTTCACTATATATTTTTGAAAATAAAAATCGTATTAGGTTTTGAAATAAAATATTTTTATGGTGTGAAAGATTTTTGAAAATCATGTACTCGAATTATTTGAAAATACAACAATACGTTAAAATCATTATCGAAAATCCTCCCAACACTACATAAAAATCAACGATGGTAACATTTTACAAAATGTATAAAGGTACTTTAAAACAATTCTTTCAAATACCGTCGAGGTTTTATTTGAGAATCCGAGGCCGGCTCGCCAATTCCAAATCATTTTCAAAGTACACACGGAGTCGCCAATTAATCGAACCGTCGAAATTTTATGAAATTTTCAGAAAAGCATTTTCGAACACACATATCAGACATAAATTATCAATTCACTGAACAAAACTAATTATCACTTAACGCAACGAAAAGTCATAACACTCATTCATACAAAATAGTTGTCATCACTGGACAACACATATAGAATACAGTCATAGGTGATTGACTGCAAAACATAGACCTGGCGGCTAAAAATGCGGTTTCATAGCCTCTGTCCAGGCTGATTAGTGCGCGTTACAACAAGATTAGCATGCGCTAAACATGCCATCGATTCACATAATTACAACATCTCACAAGCAACCATCAAAAGACAATCATCATTCAAAACCGAAATTTCTCCCCTCAGCATGGAGGGTT
This sequence comes from Orobanche coerulescens, assembly GCA_033398695.1. Classification (NCBI taxonomy): domain Eukaryota; kingdom Viridiplantae; phylum Streptophyta; class Magnoliopsida; order Lamiales; family Orobanchaceae; genus Orobanche; species Orobanche coerulescens. The sequence continues at coordinate 97,307,583 of CM065818.1, read as the reverse complement.
ATCTCAACATGCACATAACGAATGACTCGGCGTTCGCACTACCACCATAATCATAAAACTGGGCACCATTGCCCAAACGGCGATAATATCATCAATACACATCTTCTAACTAACATTTATGAAACCGAAAAGTTACAAACGAGAGTCACGTCTTGAGTATATTTTGTAGACCTCATTTGAGTTAAAAAAATCGTGTTTTGAAAACTTATAGTACACAATGTGAAAGAATTATCAATAATTCAGGTTTCCAGAACTTTCAGCCTTGAGGTCAACATACGAAAATCAAACTTTTTCCTCCCTTGGAGGACATTTAAAAAAAATTATGTGACTCCCTGAAAGCATTCGAAAAATTCCAAGGTTGTAACTCTTGAAAGAAAAATGGTTTATAGGAAGATACATTCAGCAATAACATTATTCATTCTAGCACAAGACGGGAATCAACAAATATATGCCACATAATTATAAATCACATTTAAACTGTACCCCAAAATACTGAATCACACAACTAGCTCGTGCAGCTCGAGGCACAACATGAAGTAGGGAGATTTACATCCACAGATCGCACGAAGATGATGGCTGCACCATGGTACTAATCACGACCGACATACCAGACAACGCGTCGTGACACGACTCATTCAGACACGATCCGATAAGAGAAGACTCAACAATACAAGACTGGACCCGACAGTCTAGGTTTTCGCAACCTAAGCTCTGATACCATAAATTTAACACCCCCAGAATCAAACCGAGAATATTACACGCCGCAGACCCTCTCCGTGAGGATCCACCAGGCTAGACATCGAAACAACACATTACATTACATACCGACGTAACAAAATAACGAACCAATAGACCGATTTGGTCTTTTATCACTAACATACAAATCAAAGTATACATTTCTATCTCGAATCATACCCATGCAAGGGTAAAATACACTCATAAACAAAAAGTACGACATCGAAATCGACCATACAACGAACTCCGACTGACTGCACCCAAAACTAGCCTTCATGTGATTAGTATCATTTTCTTCCATCATCCTTCGCACCGACGTGTGTTTTGCTCCCAAAACCTGCATGTACCTGGATGCAGAACAAACACCCACCCCCTAATACTTTGGGGGTTAGCAAAACTCCACTGTTTTGCTAGTACAAGTATAAAGTGCAAATACGAGCCATACAGAACACATTCCGAGCATACAACGAAAGACTTCCCGAGAGATATCATTTAGTTAAAATTGTTCAAGTCTTGAAAGTAGAAACGAAACAAGAAAGCACTTTGAAAACACTTCCAACTCTTGGGAGTTTTGAAAACATTTGAAATTGAAAAGTTATTAATTCCTCGAAAGCCACTTAGGGTCACGGCCCCAAAGTTCATTTTCCAAAATGCAAATCCGTTAACAAAACACGGGGTCTACGACCCAACCATTCCGGTCACAAAACACAGGGTCCACGACCCGATCATCCACTTCAATTTACTTACAAGGACACATTACACATAATACATTATTCTTATGCCATTTTAGCCAAACACCAAGACTCGATATATAATGTATCTCGACCCCGATCATAAAGCATTGTCATACTCCGGACATATCACAATAATCATCAAAACAACAACATCAACATCACGAAAAACCACACCTGGTAACCCGTGGCCGTACCCATTAGTAGCGACCCCAGAGGCCCCGTCGGACCATCCCCGGGTGGGAAACCACTTCTGCGGCCGTACCCATTTGTATCAGCCCTAGAGGTCCCGTCGAACCATCCCCGGGTGGAAGAACAACTCACACACACTAGGGTTCACACTTCCGCGGCTGTACCTATTAGTATCGGCCCCCAGAGGTCCCGTCGAACCATCCCGGGTGGAAGAACAACTCACAGTTTATAAAACCACAACTCTAAAAGGTCAAACACACAAAATATATAGTCGAGGTACCTTGATAGAATGGCCATATTGTCCGACACATACTCACTTACCGAGAAACAATACCATCAACTCAAGAATTCAATGGTGAAACTAGCAACAAACACATAGCAACGAGATAGAATACCTTTCCAACCACACTGAATTGCATATCCTCCTCATAAAGGAGTTACAACATTTATCACACAACGTCACAAGATCATCGATAACCACACATCTCCAAGCACACATCTTAACAAAAGGTTAGAACTTTATATTTACCACGACATAATCACATAAAATGGCATCACACAAAAGTAAGGCATTCCTACACTTAACACTAACACACCTATTCAATTAAGCACATTAATTCACGGAAAACACGAGTTATCTTTAAAGAAAATCATGATCGTACATATACCGATTTTTGTGAAAGTTATTTAAAAGAATGCATTTAGCACATATCGTAAATTACCAACTATTATATTCACAAAACACGTAATGTATGGCAAGATACTTGCCTCGAAATTGGCATGCAAATACTCCAACGAATACGGCTCAGTCGCAGTGCCTTGAACCTACAACTTCTTTAAGAACAATGAAAACACGATCACAATGAGGAGCAAGACTAATAGTAATGGAAATCACATCAAACTATCGAAGGAAAACTCATTCGAACATTTAATCGAACATTAAATGTTCACTACACCTCAAGAACACAAAAGTCATCAATCGGGTTGAACATAACAAAGGTATGGATATACAACCCATAGAACATGTTTAATAACAACATCTAACACAAGTCGATTCATCTGAACTGGATTGGATTCGGAATTAAGAACAAAACTCCTAAAAAGTCAACACTAGGGAAATTAAGAAAAATATCTCGATCCGGCGAAGAACAACGGATTAAATGATGTTAAACACACATAAATCCATCCCAAGATGAAGCTAGATAATGAAGATTGCCGAAAATCGCTCCAAGAATCGCCCACGGAGAGAAAGAAGAAGAAAGGAGAGGAAAAGATTGAAATCCGCTCCAAATCCCGTTGATAATAGGGCAATCTGACTCGCGTGCCATGGCGCGGACTGAGTGCGCCACGGCCTGAGGCTAAAATACAAGATCAGGTCTCCAGGCCGTGCCACGGCGCAGACTAAGCGTGCTGCGGCCCGCGATACAGCCGCGCCCACTGTGTAGTCTTAGCTATTTTGACCATAACTTTTTCGTCCGGAATCCGATTGACTCGCCGTTTGAACCATTGGGAAGCTAATTTGATACTATATCACATTGAAAAGTTTCAGAATTTTAGGACTTTATAATAGCCTGTGGTGATCTTACAAAGTCGACTAAATGCACAACAATGATACTCCTCGACAAAACAATGATTATTCAACATGCAACGAAACACTAATGGACAACACCAAAGATCTAAATCGAAAATGAACAAAGCACTACATACTATTAGCTCGACTTACGCAATGATAAGTCATACTCGACAAACACCACAACACGGTACATCATGACGTACCCAACATAGGGGAAAATATCAAGAAATCGCCAACAGAACAAAATGATCGGCGCAACCGATAAAAATTCAAAAATAACTGGAACCGATAATCTCGGGTATTACAGATATCCTTTAATCAAAAGATTAAGTAGATTTTGGTCCCTTTTTGATTTTTGGGTCCTGGTTATTAGTGCCTTTAGGTACCGATACTTGGCTGACAGTAATGGGTTTGCTGTAGGTTTTATTTGGTCCTCTGTTGCGAAATTTACTTGGGCAGACACGTAATCGCTATAAGCATGGTTATTATGCATGTAATATTTGAAATTTTGGCTCCAGTACGGTTGTTGTCTAAGAGGAGGAACCATATTTTTCTGCCTTAATTGCCTACCTTCTGGGTTTCTAGCTGGATTCCTAGACTTGTTGTTGTGTAGCATCTTGCTTACGGGATAGATACTTGGTTTCCTGTACCCAGTATCTAAGAGCACTGTACTATTGGCAGTACTGAGGTGCAAGCTGTTGATACTTAGTATGATCGAGGAGCATACTATTGATATTTGCTATTGCGCCTTCTAGGTATGTGAGACTGAGGTTTCCTCTGCTTAAGATATGAGCTCGGTGTCAGAATAACAACCTTTTCTGTCTGAGAAGGGGCAGCTTTAAGTTTTACAGAAACATCTTTCAGGGCTTCTTAAGGTTATGGAATGGGTTCCACTCCTTTGACAAACACCGTACTAGTTTTGCCTTTATTGGAGAACGAGTCGTATCCCAAGCCACATTTGTCATGGGCGTGATGCCCAATGCTTAGGATGTCTTCAATCATCCTCGATGATTTCTCAAAGGACTTGAGGATGGTCTCGAGTTCTCCTTCTCTCTTCTCAAGAAGCTGTATTTTAGCCTCTAACAAAGCATAATCATTTGTCTTGCATTTACTATGATTGTTTACCTTATTTAGTTTGGTTGCAAGTTGATGATTGCTTCCATGAGTTTTTCATGAATGATCTTGATGTATTTTCAATCGAGAGACATATTTTCATAGTTATTTTTCCGTAGATCATTTTCGTCATTGAGCTCTAAATTTGAAAAAGAGAGTTGTAGATTTTCTTGTTTAAGCATCTCATGGGCCTTTTGAATGGTCCTAAACTTATTCATCATGTTTTCACATGTATGGGATGCATTAATATAAATAGTTGAGGTTGAGCTTACCTCATCTGTCTTCATTATCTTCCTCTTCTTTTGCCATAAAATAAATGTAGGCTTTATCCTCGGTTTCATCATCGGAGGAGTCACTTTCGATGATTGCCTGTAGGCACTCCTCTATTTTGATTGGTGTGGACGAGGCTTCTGATTCTCATATCAGGATCTTTAGATTGTTTCGCTAGACATGCCTTTTCTCGTCCTTCTCTGTTTCTTGGCTTAGGGAAACTTCTGCACTTTAGGGTGAGGACATTTATTCGTATATTGTCCCAGTTTCCTACAATTATAGGACAGGTTAGCATCTGTGGATGATGGTGATTTTGAACTCACCTTGTTAAACAGTTTAGGCTTGTGTGAGGCCTTTTTGGATTTCTTAATGAACTTCCGGAGTTTGTGCATGAGAAAGGCCATTTCATCTTGTGACCGATGTCATCATCACTGTCAGCTGCCTTGGATGCAACTTTGGATGTGCTGGGGGCAGAGTTGTGTCTCCTGTTGGATACAACGGGGAGTGCTGCAGTCTTAGCAGGTGACTCTCTGGCCTTCTCTCTCATGTTAATATCGTACTCAAAGGCTTTGAGGTCAGAGAAGAGATCGAAAGTAGATATATCATTTGAATTATAAGACACATGCATAGCTATGGTCTTAATGTTCCATTAGATAGGGAGGGATCTAAAGATTTAAGATTTTTATCCTTTTGGATATACACTTTACCTAATTCTTCAAGTTCGCCGATAATGCCGGTAAATCTGAGGTCAAGTTCCTCAAGTAGTTCAGAAGATTTCATTTTAAAGGATTCAAATTGCTAAGTTAGTTTAAAATCTTGTTTTCTTTTGAGAGCTCAGTACCCTCACATATCAACTTTATATTCTCCCAGATTTCCTTGGCAGTATTACAGGTCTTAACCTGCGAGAATGTGCCTTTGTCAAGAGTGACAAATAGCACATTCTTGGCGACATTGTCAAGATTCGCACTTTTGCGATCAGTTGTCCACTGTTCCCGTTCCTTCTCAAGCATTTATGCATGAGGTTGTCCTTCTATTCTTGTGGCTGGATTGACCTTTATGATCTTGATAGGTTATTCTTGGATGACAAAGATCATCTCTTCGTGCATTGGGACAAGATAATCTTCCGCCATGATTCTTCAGTCATCAAGCTCGTTAATGGAAAAAAAAGAGCTTTGTTGATCATAGATGTATCCATGGCAATAGTAGAATGAATGATAGAGATATAAAAATGAATTTTTTAAAAGCTAGTGATTTTATAGATCTAATTCAGGTTAAAAATAGATTGATTCTTTGTAGAATCAACCTGTCCAATCCCACTTATTGGTCATAGTAAATAATTATACAGCTTAGGGGGGGTTGAATAAGCTGTATCCTTTTTTGAAATTTGTTTGCGTAGCGGAAGTCCGAAACTAAGCTGATGTAATTACAACAACTGGTCTCCTGTTAGCTTGTTTCTTATAGGGTTTTTAGAATAGGGATACTAAAAATGACACAGGCAGTAAGAAAATAGTAAAAACAGTAAGTAAAGGAACATGGTTTAATGTAGTCGAGGTAAACCCCTCTACGTACACAGATCCTCCACACAAGAGTAAATAGTTTATTAAAATCAAGGCGTACACAATTATATGATTTCAATTAAACTCGTCGTTGTATCGTTCACAATGATTGATACAGCCGATGATAGCTTTAGCCATTCACATATATTCGCTTGGGCTTCTTCGACTTGCTTCTTCTCACACAGATTGAAGCTTTATCTTGAACTCAATTCATTCAACATAGGTAAGAATAGCTTCACTTAATCCACACAAGGCTAAGTATCTAAACAGTAAATATTGGGTTATCACGAGTCGAACATCAGCTGATGCTTGAAGAAATATATTGCTCTTTCAGCTTGATGTTCAACTTTCAGTTCTCAGTATAATGATCATATGATTTCTTCAGTAGTAAGCAATGTAGTCCGTTATAAATGTAGTTGTTGGCTGGTTGGTGAGATTGAGACAGCTCTGATTGGCGACTTCAGAATGTTTGAATTAAAGGTGGTTCGCATTTAATGCTTCAGACATTCTCTTTCACCCGCATTAAATGCTCCTCTGTTTGTAGTCTCTTTGGCCGCATTAAATGCTGTCCTATCAGCATTAAATGTTATTTTTAGAACCGTGACTACTTTACAAGTAAAGAACGTTTGTTTCACAATGGTTTAAAGTTCATTATCAGTCCTATTGGTTTTATGTTTTACTTTTCCTAAGAAAAACACTTACATCATTGTTTGCTATAGACAACGTCTCATCTTACTATATCTTGAAGGCTTACCCGTAAGATTTGACTCTAGACTTGCTGTATAATCTTGCACTATATAAACAGGCTGTATGGATAGGCTTGTATGAACATGCTATATGGATAGGTTGTACGGACATGCTGTATGTAGACTGGATCTGCAATCTGAGGATAGTCCTTAGTATGGACTCGCTCAGTTACCTTCTGGAAGTGAACATACCACCAGCTCCTACAAGGACCAGGGCTAATCAGGAAGAAGTTGATGCTCATGAAAAATGGGCTAAAGATGATGTGAAGGTCCGCGGTGTCATGATGGCCTCAACTAACAATGAACTTCAGAGGGTCCATGAGAAGATGCCCTCTTCAAGGGCGATTCTGGCACATCTCGTTGAGATCTACTGGAAGCACAATCGAACTGGTCGTTACGAGATATCCAAGCAGTTTTTTGGTACTTGGATAAAGGAAGGTGAGTAAGTTGGGGACCACATCCTCAAAATGATATCCATGATCGATAGATTGGAGGCACTTTATTTTAGGATGCATACTTCTCTCCAAACTAACCTTATCCTACAATCACTTCCTGACTCCTTCTCTTAGTGTATTATTAACTTTAACTGCAATGAAATTGCTTGTAACATAGGTGGGCTTATAAAGACCGAGTACGACACAGTTTCAGATGAAGACTAGGCTGAAAGAGGCTGCACTTGTAATTTCTTCAGGACCTTGGAGGTCCAAGAACAATAAGAAAATGGCAAGAAGCAGTTCAAGCCCAAAGGTGGGGTATAGAAAGATAAGGGTAAGGCCCCAATGTTTTCTTAGAGTAAGTGGGCCAAGAAGAAAGATGTATGCCTCAACTGCGATGAGCTAGGACAATGGAGGCATTATCCAGAACTTGACCGCAATGCGTCTTCAAGTACGGAACTGCTAGTTTTCAAAACGAGTTGTTCTCTATCTGTTTATTTTACTTCTTAGATACTTGATTCTGGTGTGAGTTCTCATATATGTACAATGAATCAGGATCGGAATGAAGTACGAAGCTTGTTGGTGGTGATAACACTATTTGGATCCTCCTAATGCTAACCGAGATGAACCTACAGAGCCGCAGCATAGGATAGACGACGATTATATTTAGCTTATTCTCTCTTGGTTAATATTGGACATTAGAAGTCTCATCGAATTTATTGGATAAATATAATATACTGGGTAATTAATTTTATTCATTTTCATTTCTTAGAGAATATATACTTAATATAATTAATTAATTAGATTAATTAATTATATCAATGTGTGTGTATATATATATACATATCAAGGTGTATCTATCGGACTAGACACACGATAGTTCATTTCAAGGATTGAAACAAAGCAAAACCTCATAATTGAGGCATGTCTCCCTTCACTTGGTGACTTATCACCATGTTTTGGCATGGTGTTGATTTGATGAAATTTGGTGCAGATTTAATAATACACTTGGTATATTATTTATCCAAACTTTTCGTGTGTAGTGAAAGCATGATTGATTTATATATCATCATTATCATCATTATCATAACTTGGAAAACCATCATTTGGCTATGATCAATTAAAAGGAGGAAGAGTATTTTTCAAGTTTTACTACACTTGTCAAGTGTGTTCTTAAAAGAAATATTATATATATATACCCTTAGAGTGTTCATCTATATCAAATAAGATAATTCTATTTAGTTTTAACTATATTCTTCGAGAATAAGAAGATAGAAATTTATTCCAGACATCTTTCCGACGCATGATATGTAGAGGCACAGTGTTTTCGGTGCTTGGGATTTTGTGAAAACTTCGATCGCGTTTATCAATATTTAATCAATGGTCTTCAAGGGTATTATTTCTAAATTCATACTTTGAATTATTTTATTCATATATATGATGCCCGATCAATCTTGTTCAGGGGTCCAGGTTTTTTATTGGATCAATTTTATTATTCCCCCGCGCCTTCAATTTTAGGCCCCAATTCCCAGCACTTACAAGTGTCGAGTAGAACTTGAACTTGGATTCTTCTTTGCCAGGAAAGTTGGTCATTTAGTTTTTGGCAGGCAAACCAGTCATTCAGTTTTTGTCGAGAGAGCTAGTCATTCCTTTTTTGCTGGACGATCTGGTCAATAATTTTTTGCAGGGGGAGCCATTTCATTGATAATAACCCTCCAGCCACATTGCATTCCAAAGGTAAGTAAATATCTGACCCCTCAGGTATTCTAATCGAGATGCTTCGTTTTGGACAACCTCATTGATTCTGTACAGTGCTTCCCATTTAGGCTTTATGGTCCTGGGTTTGAGACCAGTACTCACTTCAGAACCTAGTCTCCAACTTGAAATCCCCTTGGATGGACCTTCGACATGTAATAACAGGGAAAATGAGTTTCTTTAATGGCTGACTAGCATTTCTAATTTCAGCTTTGACTCATTTCTATGCCACAAGATCCAAGTTTATTTGTAGAGCCAGGTCATTATCATGCTCTTCAAAGTGAGCAACTCGGTAGGTGGGTGCTCCAATTTCGACCGAGATGAGGGCAGCCAGGCCGAAGGCCAGGGAAAATAAGTTTCTTTAATGGCTAGCATTTCTAATTTTAGCTTTGACTCATTTCTATGCCACAAGATCCAAGTTTATTTGTAGAGCCAGGTCATTATCATGCTCTTCAAAGTGAGCAACTCGGTAGGTGGGTGCTCCAATTTCGACCGAGATGAGGGTAGCCATGCCGAAGGCCAGGGAAAATGAGTTTCTTTAATGGCTGACTAGTGGGGCATCCTGTATCTCTACATGAAACCAGGCGGTTCTTCGGGCTAAGAACCTTTTAGCTCTTCGAGTCGCATTTTAAGATGTTGCTTTATGATCTTGTTTATGGCCTCTACTTGTCCATTACACTGAGGGTAATATGGCATTGAAAAGTATTCCTTTATGGAGGCCATAACATAATTTTCAGAAGTTTTTGGTATCGAACTGCTCGGCATTGTCCGATATGATGGATTAGGGATTCCAACGCGGCATATGATAGATTTCCAGATGAAGTCAATTATTTTCTGCTTGGTTTGCGATGGGTTTGGCTGCTACCCATTTAGTGAAATAGTTTATTGTCACTATTGTATATTAGACACATCCATGCTCCTTAGATAGAGGGCCTATCAGGTTAGTTCTCCAATTGGCAAAGGGCCACGAGATGTAGATTAAGGTGCATATTTCAGGGGGTGACTTGATCTGAGGGGAAAAACCTGGCACCGGGCGCACTTTCGAACAAGGGCGATTGCATCTTTTTTTTTATTCGACCAGTAATACCATTGTTGGATCGGATTATAAGCTAAATCTTGGCCCCCAGAGTGGTTGCCACATATTCCCTCATGGACTTCTCTGAGGGCTTACTCTGATTCCGATTCAGACAGGCACCTAAGAAATGGTACCAAGTTGTCCCATTTGTACAAAGTGCCATATGTAATATTGAATCGGGCTTACTGCGTCTAAAAATTCTTGGATTCCGCACTATTCCCGGGTAAGATGTCATCTCAGAGATATTAGATGATGGTCTATATCCATCCCCACAGTTTTGACTGACCGACCATTTGAATTCAACTAGTTCTAGGGCCGATGAGTCATAGTAGCCAAGATAACCTTATGCATATGTTTGGCCCCATTGCTGGATTCCAGTTTGCCAAGGAATTGGTCTGAACATTCTCTGATCGCGGGGATATGCTGAATGGTGCCCTGAAAGTCTTGTATTGGGATCGGGCTAGCTGGAGGTACTTGATCAGTTTAGGTATTGACCTCGTATTCTCTGTTAATTTGGTTGACGACCAATTGAGAGTAGCTTAGTATTGTGAGGTTGGCAAGACTCAGTGAGGTCTCCAACCCTAGTGTATCCAGGAGAGCCTCGTATTTGACATCCTTATTGGTAGCCCTGAGGCCTAAGCGTATAGCCGAGAAAAATAGCCTTTGGTCTAGGCTGACTAGTACTACCCTTGCCCCTACTTAGTCGCCCCTTGATGATCCGTCGGATCGATTGTCCTCCCGAGTAATGCTTGAAGTGACACCATAATGAAGTCTGCTAAGACTTGGCTCTTTATGGCAGTTCTGGATTTGAATGTGATATCAAAGTGCCCAAGCTCAATGACCCATTTGATCATCCGACCGGAGATGTCTGGTCGGTGCATGACTTGTTTTAAGGAATATTTTGTGATGGAAACTATCCAATGTTCGAGAAAATAGGGCCTTAATTTGCATGAAGACATGATAAGGGCATACGCTAGCTTTTCCATAGGGGCATACCTGAGCTCGATGTCGTGGATGACCTGGCTAACGTATTATATGGGATACTGCATCTAGTTTCCCATACGGATGAGGTCATGTTGATATTGGAGTCTCATACAGTAGAGGGTTTCCTCTCGAGTCGGTTGTTGTAGGACCACTACTTTGACCAGGAATTCTTCAATCGCTTCGAATACCTTATGGCACTGGTGTGTCCATTTAATTTCTCTGCTACTTTTTATTACCTCAAAGAAGGGTTTGCACTTATCTAGTGCTCGGGAGACGAAATAGCTTAGCGCAGCTATTCAGCATGTGAGGCTTTGAACCTTTTTGACCGAGCTCGGCAGGACAATCCCAGTCACCACTTTAATTTTATTGGATTTGGCCTCGATTCCTCTTTGGATAACCATATATCTAAGGAATTTCCCTGAATCGACCCCGAATAAACATTTATTTGGGTTCAACATAATCACACAAAATAGCCAATATTTTATTAAGACCATTTACATGGTCAATTGCATACAAGGGTTTTACGAGCATATCATCTGCAAATACTCCCATCATTTTATCTATAAGATTACATAATATCATATTAACAAGGCGGTGGTAGGTGGCCTCGACATTTTTGAGTCTAAAAGTCATCATGCGATATCAATATAGGCCTCAGGCTAAGTAAAAGGAAGTATTCTTTTAATCATACGGATGCATCCTGATCTAATTGTATCCAGAGTATGCATATAAAAATTTCCTCAATTCATGGTCGGCCGTGCGCCAACTGTATAATCAATGTTGGGCATGGCCTAGCTATTTTCGGGCAAGATTTGTGCAGATTGGAAAATCGATGTAGAGCAAACAAAGTCCATTTGGCTTCTTGTGAGGACCAGTTTGGCCACCCAAGTCGAGTGCCTGTCGCGCAAATGAATTTGTTGTCAATTAGCATCCCTCCTTATTCCTCTAACCCCTTCTGCCTCTCGGGACCCTGTAATACCCAAGATTTCCATTTCCGGATATTTTGAATTATTGGATGGTTGTGCTGGTTATTTTGTTACGTTGACGATTATTTGAAATCTTTCCCTATGTTGTGTATGGTGTGATGTACCATGTTGTGTTGAGTTTCCGGAACTGTCTTGCATGCCTGTGTAGTAGGCATAGCGAACGCTAAGTATTGTAGTTAGCGCGCTCTAATACCTGGTGATAGCGCATGCTAATATTCGTGATTAGCGCATGCTACCTGAATAGGATGAGACAGTCCAGTAGTTACTTCTTTCGATTGAGAGTTCGATAGCACACGCTATGCAGATTTATAACGCGCGCTAAGGTGCAACAGTTAGCACACACTACGGGATGGTAGCGCACGCTAACTGGTAGTTCTTGGGCAGTCCAGAAACCACTGGATTGGCATTGGGACTCGTTAGTGCACGCTAGTAATTAGCAATTAGCGCACGCTAACTGTGCTATTGGGCAGAACATTGATTCGATAGCGCACGCTAATCTGGGGCGATTAGCGCACTCTAAGCTGTCCAGTATATAAACTGGACATTAGATTACTTTTCTCATTTCTCACTTCTTTCTCTCCTCTCCATGGGTGTGAGTCAAGGGTGACTAGGGTTCGTGGCCTTGGCCGATTTTACTCTTTTTAGAGGTGTTTTGGAGCATCCTAGGTGATTATAACATCATCTAATCCACTGTTCTTCATCGGATCGAGGTATTGTTCTTGATTTCCCTAGAGTTGACCTTTTGGAGATTTGTTCTTGATTTCGTATTCAATCCAATTTTTAGAAATCGATTGTTGTTAAATGATGTTGTTAAACATTTATATGGATTGTATATCCATATCTCTGATTCGTTCGGCTGATGATTTTAATGTTCTTGAGGAACCGTAAACATTGGATGTTCGATTAAATGTTCATATGGGTTTTCCTTCATGGGTTTGAGGCGATTTCTATTGTTGTCGGTCTTACTGCTCGTTGTGATCGTGATTCCATTGTTTCTTGCGGAAGTTGTAGGTGTTTGAGGATTTCGGTCGAGCCGTGTTCATCGGAGTTGTCGGTATCGATTGTCGAGGCAAGTATCTTGCCCATACCTTTCGTATTTTGTAGATGTGATAATTGATGATGGATTATATGTGTTATTTGAGTAGTCATGACGAATGTTAAAAAAGGACTGATATAATCCCTTTAATGACATTATTTAAAAAATGCTCAAGTACTTTGCGAACGAATGAGTTCTACGGATATGTGCATTATGGATGCGAATTAATACATATTGCCTTCGCATTATGCGATTATAAAAGCCTTTTTGCCTTGTTAAGGGTCGAATGTTCGAATGTTTACTTGTTGATGAGTGCGAATTACTGTGTTTGTAATGTTTGTTGAACCCCTGGTAAAAGGTGGTATTATTCGGTATTGTACGAGAGGTATATTCCCTCGTAGTATGTGATCATTGGTAAGTGATGTTCTACCAAGTAGGGTTCATTGAGACCTCTGGGATCCGTCCTTATTAGTACGGGTCGTGTTTTACCATAGGGTTATCCAAACCGGGAGGAGACTCCGAGGTTCGTGCTTGCTAGCACAATGCCAGGATAACTTATGGGCGTATATTTGGAGATGTTGCTTACTCATCTTGGGTAATCCAAAATGGGTACGTCGTCGTGAGTCTCCGAGGTTCGTGCTTGCTAGCACAATGCCAGGATAACTATGAGTGTATATTATATGCCCGTTGTGGAATTCTAATGATTGTGTTGCTTGTGTTAACCACTCTGGGATGGGACTTCGAGTCCTCTGAGGGATCGTAGCTTATAGTGCGAATCCACGGTTAATCATGAGGTATGGACTTTCCGTTTGCTTACCATTGGTTTATTCAATCGGGTACGCACGTAGAAACTCCGAGGTTCATGCTTGTTAGCATGGGATGCGGATAAACTTTGGGCGTATGATTGATATGGATGTTTGGGTCGGGGACCCCGTAAATTATTGTCGGATTATTATTTTGGGAAACCAAATCTTTGGGCTGTGATCTTAAAGTGATTTTTGAAAAGACGAGGATTCTAAAATCCTAAATGTATTCTTCTGAAAACACCCGAGATCTTTAAAACACTTTACAAGTTGTTTACTTGTTTTATTACTACCTTTCAAGGCCTTGGACAACCTTTTTCAAATAAAACATCTTGGGAAATCTCTCATTGTGTTTTGACTCGGTGATTATTTAAATTATTATATTCTTGGAATATGATGAGTATGGCCCGTAATTTGCACCTTATACTTGTACTAGCAAATATTGGAATTTTGCTAACCCCCGAGTAATCGGGGGTGGATATTTGTATTGCATTCAGGTACATGCAGATTTTTCGGGAGCAAACCACAGGATCGGTACGAAGGATGATGGAAGATAAATGATACTAATCACATGAGGGCCAGCTTTGGGTATTCGACATGGTCGAACTGTATTATTCTTCCACTGTATTGTTATCCCGTCTTATCGGAGTGTTGTTGTATTTGACCCCTGTGTGGATATGAGTTTCTTGACAGAGTTGTATATGCTGTTCACGTTGTATATATTGAGGAAAGACCAAATCGGTCTACTGTTTCATTTGTTTAGCCATGTTGGCATTAGATATGATATCTTGTGTTGGTATCTAGCCTAGTAGATCCTTTTAAGAGGGTATGTGGCGCTGTAATAATCCCAAAATGGGTTGGGGTGTTACAGACCCAACTTTCTTTGCTTCTGAACAACCGGTCTAAAGCTTGAATCAATGTTGTTCCAGGCTGATTCCCTCAATGTCAAAATGGTCCCACACAAAGACGTCTAGATTCCACCTTAGGCGGGAGATTAGCTAGGACCAAACCGGTTCTTGCAGGTTATGACCGATTATTAGTTGTTGTGTAAGATAAGTTTCGTCAATGTAAATAAAGTCTAGCTCCTCTATGGGTTCGGCATGGAAGACTTTTCTCTTTAGCTTCTGAAACCTCGGGTTGATGGGGTCTTCGTCAATGATAGGGTTTTTTCTTGGCCTCTTGCCCCGGTCTATGTCCCAATCGACCCCAGCATCAGTCGCTGGCTCGGCCTCAGATTCCTCCACCACGGGTTCCTTCCCAGGCCAGTGGTTTGGTTCGGCTTCCTCCCGGATTCCTGTAACCTCTCCAGGGGACCCCTCAAAGGAAATTATCTATCGAGCCTGGATGTTGAGAGTACATTCCCGAGCTGTGTGCTAATCGCCTCGATGGACCCCAACACCCTTTGAGGTGGGGAACTTCATACACATGTGATAAGTGGATTGAGCGGGTCTCATTCTCGACCTCATAGGTCATCCTACGATGGCATTGTAATCGTTGTGAGCATAAATGATCTTGAAAGTGGTGATCAAGGTTCTGTTGATCGGTCCCTGACCAAATTCTAAGGCAAGATCAATTTCCCCAAATGGGGTGGTCCGACATTTTGTGAAGCCACATAATCTTCCTTACACAGTCGGACATACGACTGGTCTACCTTCATTCTCTACAAGGTACGAAGGTAGATGATGCTGGCGTAGGCCCCATAATCTACAAAAACTTGGTGCACAAGGATCCTCATTATTGGCAAAGGTGTCAGAGTGGGGATGGACTATGCCATCTGCATCAGGTTCATTGAAGGTTATTGCGGACTGCAGGTTCCCGGAAGGTCCCTCCGCCAGGGATAAAAGATCTTTTGGTCAGCATGCGGTTTGTTGGGAGGAGGTAGTGGCTCTCGGATCGAAGCCTTCCTTTGTATTTTGGACCGGTTATCTCCCCCTTCGGCGTCCCTAAAAACGTAAGTATTTCCCGGGGATGTTTGGGTCGTGGCAGCACCTGGTCATTATTCTTGTTGACCAGGTCGTCCATGTCTTGCGATCCCGAGGCTAATTTCGGGCAAATAGCCTTAGGCCATTGTCATTGCATACGACAATCATAGCGGCGACAAGTTCCAGGCACTGTTTGGTGTTGTGACCTACAAACTCATAGTACTTGGAGAAATGGGTCTATTCTATCTCTTTAAGATCTTTGTAAATGGGCCTAGGGACCGGGAGTATTCACATGCTCTTAATCTGCTCAAATATGGATGTAGCTCCCATCAAATAGATCTCAGTGTATCTGGCTATGAGTTCGACTGATGTTTCCTAAGTTCCGGGTAGTCTGGGTAGGTTCGCAGGAGCCCTTCCCCCGACTCTTATGGCATGGTTTTGGGTAGATTTTATGCGAGAGGTCGCATCTATCTTCTTTTTTTTTTGCTTAACCCCCTATGATCCGTTGGCATTACTAAGATCGGGGCCAGCATGACCACTTCAGTGGAAATGTAAGATCTAGCACATTCCAAAAACTCCCGATAACTACATGGTGTGTTCCGACATACCATCCAGTGAAAAAATGAATTCACTAGAAGGCCGGCTTGAGTAGTGATGGCCATCTCATCATCGGACATGGGCTCAGTTTTTATGGTTTGCTTGTTGAAATAGGAAATATAGCTCTTCAGGGATTCATTTGGTCCCTGCACAACAGAAATAATGGAAGAACGCGGAGCAACATATACCTGAGACCCCAAGAAGTAGGATCGAAATACAACATGGAGCAGAGCCCGGATATTGACAAAATGATGTGTCCGTGAGTAATACCACCTTTGAGCTTGTTCTCCTTAAGTTAAAGAGAACATCCGACACCTGAAGGCATCTTAGGCCCCATGCAGGTCCATCCACGAGTTATAATGCCCCAAATTGGGATTATGATCAGCCTCCCCACATAGTAAGATCTGCGGAATCTTTATTTTCTTCGGGATAGGTTCCGCCAAAATGTCGAAGGTGAGAGGGATCTCATGGCTATCAAACTATCCCGAGCTCGAGGATGGTTAGTGCTTATGATTGTTTTTAAACTCGGTGAGACGTCGTTTGAGTAACTTGGTCTCACTCGAATTGTCGCATAGAGCTGACGAGATGTCTGAACCAGAACATGGGACTAGCAGTAGGTCCCAGCTTTATCTCGGTCCCAAATCTAGATAGTCCGAGTTGAGGCTGTTTTCTCAACCTTCCCTTTACGTCGTGGTCGCTGAAAGACCATGAGGGGACCATACATGAGACATTTCGGAGATTGATGAGGGCTTTCTCCATGACCCTAATCTTCGTCTCCATCGATGATTTGTGAAAGGGATTTTTGGATTGTTCCTCAACCTGATCATGTAGACCTTTTTCCCTTGGGATTTCTCTTGTCGGGGGGGGGGGGAGGCTCTGTGTGGCATGCGCCATAAGGGCATTCATCCCTTAACAAATGTGGGGTGTTTAAAACACTTCACCACCTTAAATAAGTTTTCTTCCTCAGCAGCAAGCTGGGAATCAGCCTTCTACGGACGTTCGTGCCAGGAGATTTCTTATGACATGATGAGAAAGGTTAAAAATGGGATAGAATTCCGAGAATTTTCAGCCAGAAGCCAACTTATGACATGATGAGAAAGGTTAAAAATGGGTCTTGTGGCTGTTAATTACAAGGCCCTCCTTTTACTGCTAATTTGTTGATTCCTCATTTGGTTAACAAAACTATCATAAGCTCTACCTAGTAATAAATAAATCAAATCTATGTAATAAAGAAGAATCTCAGGCCAGTCGGGTGGCTGACTGCTAGGGATGGGATGCGTCCAAAGCATATGTCAAAAGAAGAGAATGTTTCAAGGACGTGTGGCCATCTCTGAAGTAGCATGGGGAAGGGGCAGGTAAGATCATAATAAGTGTCCTGCGTGCATGTCATATGCATCTTGTGGAAGTTATCCATTATCAGGCCAGCCTGGGATTTTAACCAGGGTCATCCCCTGTTCTCCATTATCCTACTTGGTCATTATCGCCCTAATTAGGGTTCAGGTCTCTGGCCGGCCGTCTATCTAGTCAGACCTCCATGTGGCGTCTCAGTTGTGCCTTGTGATCCGGTTTCTAGGGTCGTTTCCCTATTCGGATGGACTGCAGACCTGGTAATTTTTGGAGCTGTCTAAGTCGCGCGCATGTAAGTGTTGTGCTAGATGCGATTGAGTACGTGGATGCCATGTCATCATCTATTATCAGAATCAATGAAAACGAATAACAAAGGAATAATAAGAGAAGTATAAAGCAGCAAAAAAATGGGAGAGCGGGAAACACAAAAGAAAAGGAAAAAATATATTAATAAGTTGTAAAAAACTGTGCTATTATATAATATAGACTATAGATGGTTCTGTTTTAGGAAAGTTACCAAAAAAAGTAGTATATAACAAAAAAACGTAGACAATTGTATTGACATCAATGTTCAAGGAGCATTTGTATAGGCTTTACAATAAGTCTCCTTTCATATATATGATTCCTTATAAGGAAGGACATAATTCATCGACTTTCTCTCTAGCTACTTGAACCCGGCAGGTTCAGGGGAAGAGAATCTACTACGAAAAACAGAAGGAGCCAGGCCCTATGTAACGCCCAACTTTCTAGGGGTAATTATAGGGAAAATAGACAATAGGTAAATTTTGACAAAATAATTTCTTTTGAGAATATTATAATTCTCGCTTACAAAGTCGAGTTGCTACACTGACATAAATTAAATACCTTTATTTAAGGCAACAATACGTCATAGATACGAGATAAAAATTTGCGGCGGAAGAATAAATTATAAATTGTTAATTTCTAACAAAAGTTTCGCCAATTAAATCCCAAGAAAAACAGGAGATATAGAGAAAACATCATTAAATTAAATTTCATTCATATGCCCTCTCGGCTCGCTCCTTCGTCTATTCGGCTCGGTTTAACCTCCGGGATCAATAAAGGTGGGGGTGAGCTTCATTCAGCTCGTGGAAATCACACTTATCACAGTAAGATACAATCTCATGGAAAGCATTTAAATAAGTATTCTACACATAATATTTTTCTGAACATGAATACATACACACAATACCACATATAACATGAATCGAGCACGCATGTGAATATTGAGGTTGTGCAGGTGTCCCCACACAACATATATCTTAAGATAGCCTCTTGCACCTACAAAGGAGAGTCTGATTTACAACGTGCATCATAATTTTAAACATGAATAAAATATCACTTATACAATCCAATTAAAGCAATTAAAGTGATAGTGAAAATTCTCACCTGAATAAATGATGCTGCTTGACTTGAATATGATGATGTTCGACTCACAGTCCTAAGCCCGTAAATCATCGATAACATCTACATATAATAATAATTTAATCATTATAAAATACTACGATATAATGACTGAAATTAAAATATATATGCATAAAATCTGACTAATTATTAATATTAATTGAAAAGTCAACATTTTAATGTCTTGGTCAAAATAGAACTAAATTCAAGGTTTTAAAGTTGACTGGGGTTAAAATCGAAGTAATTAAAACTGTCTGGGGTTAAATTGAAAGTCTCTGGAAAAAGTGCGGACTAATATGAAAACCCTAAAATTTCGCGGGTATAAATATCCTTAACCCTAACCTTCAGTCGACCACAACCCATTTCCTCCCTCTTTCCTCCCGTGAACCCCCTTCCTGCCTCTACCCTCTCTCTCTCTCTAACCTTCTTCTCCAAAAATCAGTCCCTTTCTCCCTCAGAATCACAGAAATAAAATCAACTCTTCCTCTCAATATTGCATACAGACACACACGCACTGAAAACATCGGAAGGACACACACTAATCATGCACACCGCACGAATTGGAAAGAGGAAGCGACCGACGAAGTGGTCGCGGTGCGGCGGCAAGATGCCCTCCGATTCGAAAATTCCCTCAGTTTGCAAATACAAAAACACACACACGCACAAAAGCGACCACCGCCGAGAAAATGTTCCCGTGGTCACGGCAGCGAACGGGCGACTAGAAGCGGCGTCGATCCCTAGAGAATCTAAGGTGAAGGCACCAGTTTCTATTTCCGGTTTCTAATTTGGGTATGTCTCAAACAGAGCCCTGGGTTTCAGGTATCGGGTTTTGAGATCCAAATCGGGTAATCTGTTTTGGACTGTGTTCGGGGTTTCTGTGAATGGTCAGTCTTGATCGGGCTGATGGTGTTTCTGTGGATTTTTGTTGGTTTGAATATGCTTGATTAAAATTTTGGGTTTCTGGTTTGGTTTGCGATGTCAAAGTTCTAGTCTATAACTTGCAGAACAATCGAAATGGGGATTTGGTTCATAAAACCCTAGTCAGAATCAGGATAAATGTGGGTTAATTATTTTAGATTTGGGACAGTTTTGGTCGAAATTCATGTTTTCGGAATATTATTTTCTGTTTTGATTCATAATCACGAAGAAGAAATATCATATATTGAGCATTGGCATCATAACAGGAAATAAGAAAACGAGAGTACGATTTTGGAAAATTCGGCAGCATACCTTACAATTGAAATTCGGACGACCTGCTGAATTTGGACGAGCTGAGGTTGCTGGGATTGCTGGAAAATTGGCTGAGAAGAAAGCTGCGCTTCGGCCGGCAGAACTTGGTGTATTGTTGTGCCTCTCCTGTATTTTTTTTATCGATGTAAAGAATGATGTAAATAATTTCTGCGCTAGAATTTGTATATTTATAGTTGTAAATTTTTAAGTGTTTAAGTTGGATTAGGATTTGTGTTGGATAAACATTGAGTAGTTTGGGAGAGTGAAAGATCTGAGTTCTTAATTATGATCAGTTTAGTTTAATCATGGTTGGTTAAGTTATAATACATGGTTAATTATAAATGATATAATAATAATACTAATAATAGTAAATGTAATATAATAATTAATTGGTAATATTGATCATAAAAAATCTGAAAAATGACAATGATAATAATAATAATAATATTAGTACTAATAAAATAGTATTAATAATATTATTAGTAATAAAAAAATGATAATATTAATAATAGTAGTGTTGGTATTATACTTGGATGAATAATAACACTATTATAGAATATAAACAATGACTACTTGAGTATATCCGACAAAATGATTCGAGCCTCTAAATGAAATTGAATGAAATGAAATGCATCGATAATATTATTATAAATAACAATATTATATTATGAAAATGGCGGGTATTACATCCTACCTCTAAAAGGATCTGGAATCCCCACCATTATGATACTTAGTCTTAAAGTCCATGCACAAAATCAGTTATATCCTTCAATTCAATAGACATCAACAAAACTAAAGGAAGTTATGCAAACAAGAGACCCATATATTTTCATTCACATACAGTAAATAACCTAGATCAACCTGTAAGGATCACAAAGCTCTATGGAAGTTGACTCATCAAATTATCGAATATATCAGTCCTATTTTTCAACAATAGGCATATGTCACTCAACGTGATAGATGTGATCAAATTGTTGATTTCATTTGAATGTAAACATATAAACCTTTCTAATGGTACCAGTTTCACCAGTTTTCAACAAATGAGCTGGTCTGTAGGTCGTATGAGAGTTGACAAATAAGTATTAGGCAGATTTAGGTATCCGTTTTCAAGTGTCCATTTATCGAGACAGAACATGCTTCAAACTTATCGTCAATCGTAGAAATTAGGTGACCATGTCCTAGGCCATCATCATAGTAGCTTTACCAGATTATTAGAATGAGCTTCTGGAGTCAAACATGAGTACATAATACTGTACTTTGATAGATAGCTTCTCTTGAGATTGTATCATCACTTTAGTTAACCAAGTCTCATCATGACTTCGACGAGTCATTAGGAATCATATATGCATTACTTATCGTCTCTTCAAGAAACTGTCCCTTAGTAATTACCTTAAACTGATTGATGGATATGCATCATCAAGTGTTCATAAGATCCTTTTATTCTTAGCTTCAGATATATTGAAATCTCTTAGTCTCACAAGAGTATATCACTATGGATCTTTAGTTTTACTTGCAAAAGCTTCATCTCTATTCTAAGTATATATTTTGTCTCCGCTCCAGACCGTGGTTATGAGCCACTTGATTTCAGTCTAATCGACCATTAGATATGGTATCAAATAACTTAGTTCCACATTAAGATAAGATTTAACCATGAGATGCATATCAGTTTTTGGAAAACTATCTAACTGACGAGATAGAAGACGTTGTAGATCTGTTACAATAGCATAATAAAGTTTTGTATATCGTAGTCAATTCCAGTCCGTTCATGAGAAAACTTGTGCCATAAGACGAGTTTAATTCCTTCTTTCACTCGCTTTAACAATGTTTATGGATGGATCTTATATTTGGAGTGTCGGCACCACTTCATTAAAGGGCTCTCACTTTCTTCATACTAGAGTCGTATATGTTTCCATTTTAGGCCAATGCTAGAAAGTTGCAGATTTTCTATGAAGTATGGTTTGATTAAACTCATTTTCCACGTCATCACGAACCGACTATACTCGTACATTACTCTTTGTAGATTGACACTCACTAAGGCATTGCCTAAGGATAAATATAATCGAGAATCACATGAGACCAATGAGTTCATTTTATTAAATGATTATGTTTCATGTACCAAACTCGCATATATTCCTAGGGAGAGGACCAAGTGGCATCCCAACAATCTGAGATTCACGTCATAGTAATAAAATCTACCACAATTTGTGGTGTTCCATATCACCATTTATTGGTGACAAATGTCTATGACCAGACATAATCGTTGCAGACATGTTTGCAATATATATTTAATTTCATCATTTTAGGGAAATTGGTGAGGCACAGTAGGGACAAACTACAATAATTCCAAATCGTTCTAGTCGAACAGGATCAGTCGCATCTTTCATTAACAATGGGAAGACTGGATCATCAAATTATAATACACGTAATTTCGATTTCCGGTAATTTCTTTTTTTTCGGCGAAAGTCCGTCTTGACGACTCGCTCATGACCGTTTTGTCATTCCTAGAATGATTAATTCTGCACTTTTTGTCATCCGAGATCATTTCGGTGTCGTTTTATTTAGTTCCGTGCTTTTTGGCGACTTTTCCGTACTTGAGTTCGATTATTGCGAATCTCATTCGAAACTGCTGTTTTGAGTTTCTCGTAAGTCCGTTTAACTTTGTTAGACGTGTTGTGAACTTCGGTTTAGTTATTCGATCACGTATCGTGATTTTCGGGCATTTTGGGCTATTTTCGTAATTTCCCAAAGTTTTGGGATGTTGGCCTTCGTACCGTACGTTTCCGGGAATTCGAGTCGTCGAGTCTTGGCGGTTAGGCACTGGCCGGCCACGTGCGGCGAGGACTGCGGTAGCGCCTGAAGCGTGGCGCACGCTGCAGCGCCGCGACCGTGCTCGTGCGTCCGGCGATTGGGCGGCGGTGGCGCGCACGACCAGGTGCGCGACCGGCCGCTCATGCATGCCTGCTCATGCGTCCCTGCTCGTGCGTCCCTGGGCAGTATTAATAATAGTCGGGCAGGTCATTTCTTCACCTGTTTTTCACTTCGTTTCTTTTCCTTCCGCGGCTGGAAGCTTGGAGAGGTCGATGGCATGATGTTGTTCTTTCATTCCACGAAGTTCTTGAGTTTCTAACATCGATTAATCATCCCATAACCTCCTCCGATCGACCGAATCAAGGTTAGATTTCCTACAAATCTAGTTTTGGGGAAATTGGGGATTTTGTTGGATTTCGTCCGTTTAATCCGATTTAACTTAGGACTGTGATAGATTGGCGATTACTTAGATGTATTACATCATTTCCCTTGTTATTCCATGGTTGGATCGTATCGATTCGTTGTTTTGGTCGAGTTCTTGATCGACACCTTGAAGGTGTCCGGTAGAATGTCATAGAGGGGTTTTCGGACGTTCTACAATTATTCTTCCTCGTATGATCGTTGATTTATTAATTATTTGATGTTAGGGTCGAGTTTCTTGCGAAGAAACCGTGTTGAACCCTTCCGTTCATCGTCATCTTCCTTTTCGATAGCATTGAGCATTTTGGAGCTTCCCGGATGAGCCATGTTCGTCGGAATACTTGCGTGCCGATTTCGAGGCAAGTATCTTGCCCATATACTTCGTGTTTCGTAGATGTATTCATTAGTATTGGAATCAAATTACAGTTTGAATGTTTTAATGAACTTGTAAAAGGATCGGTATGTTCTCGATAATTGTTGTCTTTCAAAAGATAACTCGTATGCTTCGTAGATTAATGTGCTTTCAGAATATGTGCGTTAGTTTCATATGTTGGAAGATTTCGATCATGTTTAGTGATGTTAGTAGGCCGAAATTATTTATCAAGGATTGTGTACTAATAAGTGTAAATGTTCGGCGAATATGGGACGTTTTGTGATATTTGTTGTTATTCCTTCGTAAGGAGATTGTGGCGCTTGGTGTTGTTTGGTATTGGTAATTGCTTGTGATTGTGTGACATTAGTTGTGACTATACGTCGACTAATGTGGCCATTCTAGCGAAGTACCTAGCATTTGTATGCATATTCTAGTATTCGAATTATGGCTTCCTGTGGCGTTGTGGATGATATGTGTATGTTCACCTAGGGACGGTCTGACGGGACCTCTAGGGATACGTATTGCCGTGAGTGTGCGTATCACGAACTAGGGTTAACCACCCAGGTATGTCCGACGGGGCTCTGCGGGTACGGCGGCCGTGAGTCTCGTACCAACGGTTAACGTTGAAATGTGTTGTTGGAGAACTGTGATTTTTGGCGCATATTTTGTCTGATTAGAATGGCAGTCCAAATGGTATCGTACTTAGCTGGAATGGCACCAGTAAATGTGTTGTGTGTGATTTGTCCCTTGACTGTGATTTTGGTAAGGGTACGTGAGTCCTGTGGTTACTCTGTGTATTGTAGCTCTGTGGTGTGTTGAGTCCGACCGTATGGTCAAGTTGCAAAGTTGTGTTCTCTGTTGTCGTTCTGTGAGACCGTCGTCATGGTAATGCTTGACACTGTGTAGTTTATGTCTGGTTATTCTTGTGAGTATGTGATGTGAATAAGTTGATTCACGGACCCCCGTGTTTGTGGTTGGAATGTTATGATTGGGTCGTGGACCCCGTATTTTGTCATCAGAATCGTATTTTCAAATAAATGATTTTGGGCTGTGTCCCTAAGTGTTCGAAAGGCTTGAGACTTCTTAAACCCCAAATGTTTTCAAAAACTCTCGAGATCATAAAATGTTTTGTAAGATGTAAAATGGTTTTATTCTTATCTTTCGTAATTTAAATTGTTTTGATCAAGTGAATTATCTCGGGAAGTATATTCACGATTTTTATGTTCTTGGAGTATGATATGTATGTAATATCCGCATTTTTCTTTCCCTTGTATTTTTATTTTCGGTGTATTTCTCGGTCGTAGTGACCCTCGTGTATCTTTAAGTTTATCTTTTTAGCCACCTGTTGATCTGATTCTCGTTATTATTGTGCGGAACCACCGTTTCGGGGTTGCCGTGAATCCATTCTATGTTATGATGCTTTTGGAGATGTTCCGTTTGATGTTTCGTTTATATTCTGGTGTTTTGAACCGCTTATGTTTCGTACCTAGCGCACGCTATTTTTTCTGCATAGCGCGCGCTAGGGGTCCCATAGTAGCGCACGCCACGATCGCTTAAAGCGCGCTAGAGAGACCACAGGAGTGACAAGTGTTGATTCCGGCCCTGCGGATGGCGGATTAGCGACGCTACGTAGTCTAGCGCACGCTAATGTCGGGTCTAGCGCACGCCGAGATGCCCTAAGCGTGCGCTAGTGTGTATCAAAGATCGGACGGTTTGCCACCGACTTGATCGATGCCGGGTAGCGCACGCTATTGGTCGATAGCGCGCGCTACCAATACACTTTAGCGCACGCTACGTTTGGTCGATAGCGCGCGCTAACCGGATCAGGTGTGCTCTGACAGTTGCTTCTGGACTCGGCTGATGTCCAGGTAGCGCACGCTATGGGTCGATAGCGCGCGCTACCAAGAGGTTATTACAGCACGCTAACGGCCAGAAATCTGACTACTGGACTGGAGTTTGTTTCGTTACCGCACGCTAACTTTGAGGATTAACGCGCGCTAACACTCCATGGCTATATAAACCAGGCAGTTGACCGAGATGAACGTATTATTTTCATTTCTTCCTTCTCTCCGCGGCTAAGGCGATTCCGGGCGATTTCTTGGCGATTTCTTCCCCCGATCATCTCAACCATCAACTTCCTTGAGTTTTTGGTGTATATTATCAACATCAACACGAATCTTTCATCCTAATCCAAGGTAAATCTCTTAGAACCCTACTTTTGGATAAATTGGGGGTTTTGGGATTTTCGTCTGATTCGTTCCGTTTTGATGGTTAATCCATGATGAATATGGTTAATCTTGTTGATATTATTAGTTTTCCTACGGATTCATGGTATATTTTCACGGTTTTGCAAAATCGGGAGGGTTTGGTTCTAGTCCGCCCTCGTTGTTATTTTTTTACGAATATACATGAATCGTAGGCGGGTTTTCGGGTGTATTCCATTTCGGTATTCGTCTAGAGTTGGTTGTGATTGTGTTCTTCGAATCGTTAGGTTCGTTTCCGTTGGTTCCTAGCGTTCGTCGGTGTTTTTCCTTCCGTTCGTTATGTCATCAATAATTCAAGGCAAGTATTTTTGGAAACCTTTATGCTTAACATGAAATGGTAATGTATATTGTGTGTGCTATACTCACCCTGGGAGGGTCCAACGGGGCCTCGGGGGAATCTATAACTTCACTCTGGATTCACAAGTTTGTTTCGCTAGCCAGCTCGGGAGGGTCCTTAGAGGCCTGGGGTGGGATTCATGGTGGCGTCCTGGTCCTAGGCGATGCCTGTGCGTGACTTGTTTTATAAAGTGGCCAGCTCAGGAGGGTCCTTAGAGGCCTCGGGTGGGATTCATGGTGGCGTCCTGGTCCTAGGCAAATTGATTATTTGACTGTTTGTTTCCGGAAAGGACATGTCTGATTTTTGGTTTTGAAATGATATTGGTGCATGTACTATGAAATGTGTAAGCGATTGGTTTGCCTTGATTACTTGTACTAGCGTAATTGCTAACCCCTCTAGGGACCCGTTGTGGGGAAATTCTTGTTTATGGATTTCAGGTTATGATCATCCGGACGAGCGAGCGCTGGGACAGTACGAGGATGTTGGCCAGGGTCGTTGACATATGCGTTTGAGTCCTTTTATTTCCGTTATTCCATTCGATATGGTTGTTGTCCACTTTTGAAACTTATAGATTGTACTCGCGAGTACATAGGCTTTTCTCTTCGGATTAAAATTTATATTCGTCAAGTTATTTATGTTGCCATTGTGGATTATTCCACCGGTTATACCGGGCGTGTGATTTGGTGTTCAATTGGATAATGTGTATATTTACTGTGGGAAATTGTGTCTAGCCTGGTGGGTCCCATGTAGGGGTCCACGACACTGTAATATACCCTGAATATCTCGGGGGTGTTACAGAAAATGGTATCAGAGCACCTAGGTTTATGGATACCTAGGCTTGTCGGTTATATGGGTCTATTTGTGTTTTGTTTTGCATATTGTCACACCGCTGCCAGCATCTCGGTACTTCTAGTGCTCGTAAGTTTTCTTATTCGGTCCTTTGTTTCCTTGCATTGTATTTCCGCTTCTTTAATCGCAGTTGCTTTTTCCTCCCTTACTCATCATCAATATACTTCTGATATCTCTTAACACCAGTATGGATGCCGGAGGAAACCGTGGTTGTGGACGTGGTCGTGGTCGTGGACGCGGCCGAGGACGTGGGGCAGCCGACGGGGCGGCCACGTCGCATTCTTCGGGAGCCGGCTGTTGGAATATAAAACGCAGCAGAAGCGAGTTGGTGATGGTAATTTAGGTTTTATAAACTAACCAACGTAAAAACCGGATCTATTTAGGCTTGTCAACTAATTAACTAAACAGATTAATAAACAATTAAATAAACATATTTACGCATGGGAGTCGGTAATTTTTACCTTTGACACGAAGTGGTAGAATAATCCCCTCTTTGGTCGATTTGTCCTTCTTCGTGTTCCTCTCCGATCTTCTTATATTTCTACCTCAAGATCTTCTAGAGTATATCCCGCCTACGTCCGGATGTCGTGTGGGCAACAATCTACCGGATAACTTGGAGTGCAAAAAGGAATCAGCCGAAACTTCTCAAGAAACTTACGATTTTTGTTCTCTCTATTTTTCTTGAATATTTTGAGTATTTTAGAAAAATATTGTGTTTAACCAAATTGTGGAATCCAAGACACAAGTCAAGATCCACAATTAAAACACACACAGAAAAATCGATTTCTTGGGCAAAAATTAATGTCAAAATCGGCCATCCCATGTCTCCTATTTATAGGTGTTTTGGGCTACTCTAGGGACCTTAAGGAGGATATGGTAAGGACTCCCAATAGATATCTTCCTTCCATTATTAGGACTCTTCCTAATATGAAGACTCTATTAATATCAACTTAGTCCACTAATAAGTTAATATTGCACTTCCTACCAAAATCCCAAATTACGAAATTGGGCTCCTTTTAAATTAATTATTTCCTGTGTTTAAGATATTCCATGTCCATTAATTAATTTAAGCTACTGACAGCTTTTAATTAATTAATGTATTATACATGAGTATACCACTCGTCCTTTATTATTATATTGGAAAATTAATTCCACCTGCAGGGTTTGATATAATAATCCTTTCGAGTGCCTCAAGGGACATGATCAACCCGACTGGTCGGGACACGATTTCTAGCTATAATATTAATTATCATATAAATAATAATATTGCCCAAAATATCGAGCATATTGAGTCAATCATTGTGGCTCTCACCCATGATAAATCAAAACAATAAATATTAAATATATATAATTAAATATTAATTACTAGAATTAAGAAATAATAATTATCCGAGATGTACGTTCTTCTTATAGTCAGTACAGAAGAATCTATCTCACCTCGATCCTGTTCAACGTATAACGAATACGCTAATATATGCTAATGGTCAAGACCAACCAATCTCAAGCATATACTCCAACCTCTCACATAACGGTCTAATGTTACATAGGTTGTGAACTAAATATTACTATATAAGGAACCGATAATGTGATCTTATGTGTGACACTACACACCACATTATCTATAATATAAAGTAAATTAGACTGCATTTGCATAACCATAGCGTGAATAAATATGCAAAACATGTGATAAATGAATTAAATATTCTCATAGATAAAGACCGGGAAATTAGGTAATACAAGCATAAAGTATGCTTTGACGTATACAACCCTAACAATCTCCCACTTATACTCAAAGCATGCTTTTGAAGTATACTATCTAGACTATGTCTATCTATCTCCCACTTATACTCAAAGCAATGCTGCCATACATCTCAACCACATTCCTTCCGCATGCCCTTCAAATGATTTTGAGGGCAACCCTTTCGTGAAAGGATCAGCCAGGTTGTCTTCAGATGCTATCTTGGAGACAATGATCTTTCTTCTTTTCACAAAATCTCGAATGATATGATATTTGCGTTTGATATGTTTGCTTGCTTTGTGGGCTCGTGGTTCCTTCGAATTTGCAACAGCACCGGTATTATCACAATACAGTGTAATACTCCTGGGCAAATTAGGAATCACCCCCAAATCCTTTAGGAAGTACTTGAGCCATACCGCCTCTTTAGCTGCCTCTGAGGCTGCTACATATTCGGCTTCCACGGTAGAGTTCGCTATGCATTTCTGCTTCACACTCCTCCAACTGATGGCTCCACCTCCCAAAGTGAAAACATATTCGGAAGTTGATTTCGACTTTTCTTTGTCCGCACTGAAATCCGAGTCAGTGTAACCCAAAGGACAAAGCGTATCTGATTGATATACAAGCATATGCTCCCTAGTCCTTCTCAGGTACTTGAGTATATGCTTGACAGAAATCCAATGTCCCGGTCCTGGGTTCGACTGATATCTCGCCACCATGCCTACAGCTTGACATATATCAGGCCTAATGCAAAGCATAGCATACATGAGGCTTCCCACTACCGAAGCATAAGGGACCAGCTTCATGTCATCTATCACCTTCTGTGTCTTAGGACACATAGCCTTAGATAGTTGAATTTCATGTCTGTAAGGTAAGAAACCTTTCTTGGAATTCTCCATGATAAACCGCTTTAGCACCGTATCGATATAGGATGCCTGAGATAAGCACAACATCCTTTTCTTGCGATCTCGAAAGATCTTAATACCAAGGATGTGTCCAGCTTCTCCCAAATCCTTCATATCGAATCTGCTTGAATAGCCATACCCTTACGTCGATAATACCTTCACATTGTTTCCAATTAGAAGTATATCATCTACGTATAGTACAAGAAACACCAAAGACGTTTCCATCACACTTTTTGTATACACAAACCTCACTAGACATTTGTTCAAAACCATACGATTGAATGACCTCATCAAATCGCATGTTCCAAGACCTTGATGCTTGCTTAAGACCATAAATGGCTCTCTTAAGCTTGCACACTAAGTGCTCCTCTCCTTCAGCAATGAATCCTTCAGGTTGGCGTATATAGATTTCCTGATCAAGACTCCCGTTCAAGAACACAGTCTTGACATCCATCTGCCAAATCTCCATATCCAAATGCGCAGCTATAGCTAAGAGAATCCGGATCGATTTAAGCATGGATACTGGCGAAAAGGTTTCATCGTAGTCGATGCCCTCTTTCTGAGTGTAACCTTTCGCAACAAGCCTTGCTTTGTAGGTTTCAACCTTCCCTTTCGATCCTCTCTTACGCTTGTAGACCCACTTACTTCCAATGGGTTTTACCCCATTGGGTAGTTCTACTAGCTCCCACACTTGGTTAGAATCCATAGATCCCATTTCGGATTCCATTGCTGTTTTCCAGGATTCAGCATCCTTGTCTTGAACTGCCTGTTTGTACGTACATGGATCCGTTTCATCCTGGTCCGGGTAGTGGTCCGAAGATGCTCCCACGCTGATGAAACGTTCGGGTTGACGAACAACCTTCCCACTACGACGAGGCGTGTCCTTAGTTTGCGTATCCACAATAGTGTCGATACGTGGTACACTAGGTGTTTGCACAATTGGTATTGTCGAAATCTCGCCCCTAAGTTCTTCTAGAATGACCTCACTCCTAGGCTTGTGGCTTATCACATAGTCCTCCTCTAAGAACCGGGCATTGGTGCTAACAATAACCTTCTGGTCTTTAGGACTGTAGAATAAGCCACCCTTTGTTCCCTTAGGATATCCTACAAACACTCGTACTTCTGTACGAGATGCCAACTTATCAGCTTCCTTATTCAGCACGTGTGCTGGAGAACCCCAAATCCGAACATGTCCTAGACTGGGCTTGTGCCCATTCCACAGTTCTATGGGTATTTTTGGAACTGATTTCGAAGGCACCAAGTTTAGAATGTACGCCGCTGTTTCCAAGGCGTATCCCCAAAACGAAATAGGCAAATCAGAATAACTCATCATTGACTTAACCATCTCTAATAAAGTACGATTCATTCGTTCAGCAACACCATTTTGTTGTGGTGTACCAGGCGCTGTGAGCTGGGAAGTAATCCCCTCATGTGCCAAGAAATCCAAAAACTCTCCACTAAGGTATTCGCCACCATGATCAGATCGTAGTGACTTGATACTCTGCCCATGACGCTTCTCCGTTTCAGCCTTGAATTCTTTGAACTTATCAAAAGATTCAGACTTACGTCACATCAAATAGATGTATCCATATCTCGAATAATCATCTATAAATGTGATGAAGTATTCGAAACCACCCTTAGCCTGGATGTTCATTGGACCACATACATTGGTATGAACCAATTCCAACACCTTTTGTGCACGATTTCCTTTGCTTTGAAAAGCCCTTTTAGTCATTTTACCTTCCAGGCAGGATTCGCAGGTTGGAAATGACTCAACTTGGAGCGAATCCAATGGGCCATCGCTCACCAATCTTTGAATCCTTCTAAGGTTAATATGACCCAATCGTAAATGCCACAATTATGTTGGATTTATGCTCGAAAGTTCCTTTCTTTTATTAGGATTAGTCAAAGAATTAAGCGATTTATAATTATGCAAGGGAGTCAAAAGATTGATGATATAAAGTTCTTCATTATAAGTACTCCCGCAAATATATTCACCATTTCTTTTAATAATTGCATTATCTTCAAAAGAAATCGAATATCCATCACGACACAATTTAGAAACGAAATCAAATTCATTCTAAAATCGGGTACTAATAATACATTATTAAGAACTAAAATCCTATCATCAACTTTTATTTACGACTCCATCGCAATGACCTTCACTGGAATAGTCGCCTGACTTATTGTAATCTCATCCGCACTAAGTACCTTGGTTACTTGGAACCCATGAGTCATAACAAACATGATCGGTGGGCGAATCCATTATCCACGAAGTGATGGAACAGCGACAAACATGTTTTGACTACTAGTGCATGAGACGTACCTTTCTTAGGGCAGTCACTCTTGAAATGTCCTTTCAGACCGCAGTTGAAGCACTTGCCCTTCGGCTTTTTGTTCACTTCCGGCTGAGGAGCCTTTGACTGAGGAGCCTTTCCCTTAGCTTTGAAGGTCGCCACTTGCTTCTGGCCAACCTGCTTTTTCTTCTTTCCCCATTTGGGTTTTGAAGAAGCAGCACCGGTTGCCGCAAGGATTTGATGATAACCTTGTTTGAAGAGACCTTCGGCAGATTGAAGCTCTGTCAGAAGTTCCGCCAATGTGTAAGTCCTACGATTCATATTGTAGTTGAGGCGGAACTGCTCAAAGCTTCTTGGTAAACTGCCCAAGATAATATCGACCTGCGATTCCGCATCGATAGTGGCCCCCAGTATGCTCAGTTCGTTCAAATGAGACATCATTTTAAGAACGTGATCCCTTACTGGGGTCCCTTCAGACATATAAGTTCTCATCAAAACCCTCATCGCATTTTGCCTAGCCACCCGGTTCTGATGACCAAACATCTCAGTGAGATTTTTCATCATTTCCGCGGCCGAGCCCATCGTCCCGATGTCTTTGCAATACATTTGTCAATGAAGCCAAAATGTAACAATGAGCCATCTCATCAGACTTTTTCCATTTCCGGAATTCAGCCAACTCTTCAGGAGTGGCATCCGGTTCACAGTTCCAAAGGACTCTCCTCGCTTAAACAGACTTATGCCCTCGGCACCAAGACAATATCAAGATTTCTTTTCCAGTCAGCAAAGTTAGTGCCATCAAGTTTGTTTTCTTTGAGAATAACAGCTAGTGGATTGAAAGACATCTGAGAATAAAATTAAAACACCATTCATCACATAATTCGACGCAAAACCTTAAAACAATATATATGCAATCAACCAACATCTTGAAAAACCGCACATGCAAGCCACGATAGTGTGGACGTTTACATATACTTTTTCAAGTAGATTTTAACGTCTTTAATTTTACTATCTAGCCAAGACACATTTTGACAAGTAAAATTAATAGTTGGTTCCTCTTGGCCATGTATTTAATTAACATAGACTCCGATGGGGAGCTTATTAATTAATACATCTAACTGAACACCATAATTTAACAAACCTTAGAATATTATTTAATGATAATAGTCCTACATATGGAGAGGTCCTATCATAAAAAATAATATTCACCTTTTTATTATCAAATTTGAAGTTTAAAACCAGTGAGCCAATAATTTAGCACATCCGATGTGGAGGAAGACTCTAATGTCAACGCGCATGCTAATTATTTCACAATTTAAACCAATTATGGAGGCCAATTTGATTTTGAAAAATCAATTTTAAAATCACTTAGTTATTTTGAAAAATTAAGGTTTTTAATTTTCTCGTCCTAACATGCAAGGAAACATATCACGCATACATCCATACATGCCATACCTCAAAACAATAAAAAACCAACAAATATTAAAATTGGATAATTATATCCAATTATCATGGCTTTTTATTCCTCGTTTTGAATAACGAGAAAATCTTCGGCTCGTTTGCTCCCACTGCTTCAAGCATCTCGCGGAAAAATGAATTGATCGACCCGAACCGGACGACTTGACCCGCTGCCCGACCCGCTGCCTGTAATACCCGGTTGTAATTCAGTCATTATCATTCAGTAATTTCATTCGGTGATTGTCACTCAGTGTATTTTCACTCATTTATAATCATTCATCAATCATATTCATTCACCGTGTTCACCGTTCGGAAAAACTTCGAGTTGTGTATCGTTATTGTTCATTGTTTCAACTTTCCTCATATGAGTTCGACTTTGTTAGATCACCATTAATTTTTGGTAACTCCAAAAATTCTAAGTCTTTGCAATATTATAGAGCATCGAGTTAGCTTTCCAATGGTTCGAACGGTGAGTCAATCGGAGTCCGGACGAGAGAGTTATGGTCGTTTTAGCTCAACCGCTCATTTTTCAGTTTTGGCCGATCACTGCCGAACGAACTCGGCCGTGTCGTCCGACATGGCCCGTGTCGTACTCGTCCGGAAAGTGCGAAGTGTTCGCCTCAGACCCGACCGTGTCTGCAGCACGGCCAGTCGAACCCTTCCGGATAAGCGAGCGGCTGACACGCCCGACCGTGTCGTGCAGCACGGTCGAGTCATGCCAGTCATTTGTTGGGCCGGGTCATCATCGGGAGGCCCTCCGCGCCACGACCGTGTCATGCAGGACACGGTCGAGTCCCTGTCGGCCAACTGTCGGCCAGCTGTGCGACACGACCGTGCCGATCGGCACGGGCCGTGTCCGGCAGGCAGTCAACTCCCTTAAATTCGTTTTTTTCAGCATTTCAGCAATTTTTTTCCCTTTTCTTCACCTTCAACCGAGAGAGTAAGCTTGAGGGAAGGTTTTTCCTTCACAAATCATTTGGGTGTTTGATTTTCTTCATCTCCTTTCGATCGTGAAGCAAGGATAATTAATTTAACGCGTGTTCTTCGGATTAAAGTACTTGGATCTTCAAAGGTAACATTCTTCAACACCTTGGATGTCGATTCTATGTTGAGATATGATGTTTTGGACGTTATAATCATGTTATATGAAGGGACATGTATATGATTATGAGTTTATATAAGGATTCATTGGATTATTGAGGGATTATTCAAGAACACTTTGAATATCGAGTTGAAATTAGGGGTTTTCGATTAATTGTCGTTATAATCACGTTTTCGGATATTCATTTTGGATTATTGATAGTATTCATGGGGTTTTGTGGGTTTGAATCATTCATTGGAAGTTGGTTTCGGATGTAATTGAGTTTTGGTTGTAAACAATTGGAGATTGTTTACAACGCGTTTGTTTTAATGCCACAATGAGTTTCGGGTATTGTTGTATCGACTTTTGAGTTGGTTGTGATCATGCTTGATTCGTGTATTAAGAGAATTGTTGGTATTTATGTTGTTCAAGGTTGTTCGAGCGGCCGATAATTTCATTAAGGAAGTTGATCGTGGAAGTACCTTCTCGCCTTCGGTTTGAGGCAAGTTTTATACTTGTACTGGTCAATGAGCTAATGACATCATGTATGTGTATGAATGTGTTGTATCATTCCGAGACTTAGTCTCTTCATGAATTCATTGATATCAAGAGATCGTTCGATACGATACCTTTCGGCAATTTTGCCAAATGTTATTGTTGTTCGTTAACGGCCGATTCAAGGCATTGTGATACTCATTATTAATGTCATTGTCGATAGCTGGTTCGCGGTGTCGATGTATCGATTGTTGTTAATATAGATGTCAATTTAAGATATCGTTGAGATCATTGTTATTCCTGTTCGGATTGTCATTAAAACTGTACAGGCCGATTTAAGGCATTGGCTTATTCATTTCTCATCTTCGTCGTCGGTAACCGATTAAAGGTGCCGAGGCATCCCTCATATCATTGTTATCGAATTGCCGTTCTCAGGTAAATCGAAATGTTCAATCATTCACTAAATCATTGTTATCGATTGACCTTTCTAAGGCAATCGAGGTATTCACTCATTCATCGTATCATTGTTATCGATTGGCCGTTCTCGGGCAAATCGAAGTGTTCAATCATTTATGGTATCATTGTTTTCGATTGACCGTTTTAGGCAATCGAGGTATTAAAGCTCCCGCTGCATCATTGTTGTCGGTTGGCCGTTCTAAGGCAATCGAGGTATTAATTTGGGACTGTTAAGGACGGTGTCTATCCGTGTGTTACTATCATCGTGTTGGCCGACTCAAGGCAGCACACTATCATTCATTGTGATACGGCTGGATGCCGTGGCGTCGGCCCTAATTGTGATACGGCTGGATGCCGTGGCTTCGGCCCTAATTGTGATACGGCTGGATGCCGTGGCTTCGGCCCTAATTGTGATACGGCTGGATGCCGTGGCTTCGGCTCTAATTGTGATACGGCTGGATGCCGTGGCTTCGGCCCTCATTGTGATACGGCTTCGTGCCGTGGCTTCGGCCCTCATTGTTACAGCTTCGGGCTGTTTTGACTTCAGGTGTTTGTGATATTTGTTAATTTCCGCTGAATGACTTTCAGGCCTTTATTATTGTCCTGGTAATTTCATTGGAGCCTTCGGGCATTGTGATTCATAATTAATTCAGTCCTGGTTTGGTTCATGTCTTGTCATTCATTGTGGTATTCTGTGATTTTGATTCGTCGTCGGGCACTTATGTTCTAACCTGTCGAACAGGTATTAATAGTATGCCGTGGGCATAGTATTTCACGAATGCTCGGTCCTTACCTTGGTTTGTGAGCATTTCGTATTATTATCATCATTGTACCATTTCATTCTGCCTTTGGATGCATATCATGTTATACATGTATTTGATGTTCATTATCTGGATGACTGACCCCGTGGGGGCGGAACATGTTTTTCATGTTTTAGGTGCTTGCGAGGAGAGAGTTGAGACACAGGGGCATGATGATGGCGACGAGGCATTCAAGCGATACTAGTACGAGTTGTTCATTGTCGGTCAGTCGGTTGGAGTGTACTCCAGTCTTGTCAGTTGTTGTCGTGTTGTATTACCCGAACAGATGTTCGTGGATGTTGTTGTATTTCATTTTTTGGCCATGTAGGCTACTTTTGTCGTTAAAATTCCTTATCGGAATATTGTGTCGGATATCATGGTAAGGACTATGATTTTCCTTTGTTGTTTAATTTAATGTATTTTAGTCATGTTCGCCTGGTGGATCTCCTGGCGTGGGGTCCACGGCACTGTAATAACCCAATAGGATTTGGGGGTGTTACAGAAATGGTATCAGAGATTTGGGTTGTGAAATACCCTAAGATGTGAGTTATGTGGTCCTACCGACGCGGTAGTGGTGGGATTGTCAGGTTATGACAATCTAGTCAGTCAGGTTTTGTGAGTCGTAACATTAGTGCGACTGCACGAGTCATTCATTCATCGAGTCGTCGTCAGTGAAGACTAGTATCGCGAGACCTCGAAGCCTCGTATGACCTGTGTAAGGACTCGATTCTCTTTATGTTCATACATTCATCATGTCATTAATTGTTCATGCTTTGCTGAAACCTATATGTGATATTAGTGTTATGATTGATTCATGACTAATTATTTTGGGACACGTGTGGCTTGTGTAAGCATTAAGGATCAACTCATTCATCGGTTAATAATCCTCAATCGTCATGCTGATCTTGTCGATCATGTTAATTCATTCATCACTCAGTCAATGTCATTACTCAGTTAATTCATCACTCAGATAATTCATTCATCACTCAGTCAATATCATTACTCACCAATTCATCACTCGATAATTCATTCATCATTCATCAATATCAATTACTCGATTGCTTCGTTCATCACTCAATTAACCTCATCGCTCAGCTAATTCATTCATCACTCAATTAATCTCATCGTTTAGCTAATTCACTCGTCACTCACCAATCTCATTGCTCGGTTAATTCATTCCTCATTCATCAATCTCATTGTTCGGTTAATTCATTAATCATTCACCCATCTCACGGTTCGGGCTTGTTGATCTTGAGGATCGAATTTTCAACCTTGTTAACTTGTTCAAGGTAATCATTTCAGGAATTTCATCAGGCAATCATGTTACCTCATTTAATGTTTCATACGGTCTTATCATACTCTGACGTAATGTCGACGATCATTTCATTAAATCATTAATGCATTCATTGTGCGAGGGCGTGTATGCTCATTACTGTCACTCTATAACGTAATCATAATGCGATATTCATGCGGAATCTATAATCATCATGTGACTTTCCTACTTCAGTATGGATAGAGCTGTCAGAGGACGCAGGGGAAGAGGCCGCGGTGCGGGCCGGAACCCGGGATCTCGTGTGCATGCCCACACGAACGCGAGGGATATCATTAATTCATCAAATAGCGAGGCTACTCATTCATCAGCAGATAATCATTCACTGTCAGGGAGTCGTACCCGAGAGGCATCTCACTCGGAATGTGTTCGGGTTGATCCATTCATATTTATGCAGGGCATGATGGCCCAGATGACTCAGATGACGCGGATAGTGGAGACCATGCAGACCTCGATGGGTTGTGGTCCACCGCAACAGGGATACCAGGTGCCATTTCATGGACAGACTGGAGGAGTGAATCGATTGTTGGCGATATCTCTCGCCGATGCCGCCTACTTTTGAGGGTTCGCGTAACCACTGATATTGTTCATTGGCTCGAGCATTTTGATAAACTCTTCGACATGGTTCAAAGGTCCTGAGGAGAGTAAAGTGGCGAGCGGCTTATTACTTGAGTAAGGGCGCTTATTCGTGGTGGCTTTACGTGAAACCCATCGATCGTGATTGTATTTGGAGCGAGTTCAAGACTCTCATGTTAGAGAGGTATTATCCGGCTCACTTCGTGAAGCTAAGTTGTCGAAGTTTTGAACCCCGAATCCGAGGACGAGGGTGTTATTGTCATTCTTGAGAAGTTTCAGGACTACTTCAGTTTGCTTCGTCAATTATCCGTCGAGGCGGATAAAATTAAGTATTTTAGCAAGAGGCTAAATCAGCTTGAGGATGCGATTGTTCAATCACAATTGTAATTCACTTAGTGAGTTTATCGGGAAGGCTCTTGGAGCAGAGCTTTTGATCAAGGAGCTTACTCGAAGCATCCTTGATTTCTTCAGTGAGAGGACTAGAATGCCGGCTCGTTCGAGGGACATCGGGCTCCGTCATCCAAGGGGTCGCTTTTCTAGTCGTCTTCGTGGCCGGGACAGATCTTCCTCTCAGCGACGAGTTCGACCGTTGTTTGCTTTAACCGTGATTCAAAGAGTCACGTTAGTACCGGTGCACGGTGCCAACTATTGTTTGTTTTCTGTGTGGGAGGCAGGGACACCGGCAGAAATACTGCAGGGGTTCTAGCGCCAGTAAATCTCAAGAGAGCTCGAGGGCCTCGAGAGACTTCGTTACTCCAGCCCGTGCATCATCCAAGGGACCCTATCAGGCCTCGAGGGCTAGAGGTAAGGACATTCATCACCGGTTTGAACAAGTTAATTCCTGTGCGTTAATAGTATAATCATTCATTTCATTGTCGTTCATTCATTCATATAATTCATTCATCATATATATCAATCATATGGGGACTCATAATTATCGTTTAATCATTTAATTCACGAGGAACAACGGTTCCAATAATTTCACTTGAACTATCACTCATGACGTTATTAATTCACCTTGGTGAGCCATTCTTAATCCTGGTCGGATTTATAGTCAATTATCATTCATCATTCATTTTAGTCACTTTCATTCTCGTGACCTTCTGAGATCATAGTTAGTGGCGAGTTCATCGTCGGATATACCTCTAATCGTTGAGGTACCAAGTCGAGGTATTTTCCGTTTCGGAAGACGGGGGAAGTTGAGTCCGAGATTCATTGGACCGTTTGAAATTTTGGATCGAGTAGGCGAGTTAGATTTTCGATTGGCTTTGCCTCCGGCATTGAGCCGAATTCATAATGTGTTTCACGTCTCTCAGTTGCGGAAGTATGTTGCCGACCCGAGTCACATACTTCAGTTCGACGAAATCGAGATCGCGGATGATCATTCGTACGAGGAGCGTCCTGTACGAGTGTTGGAGCGGCGAATCAAACAGCTTGAGGAATAAGTCGATTCCTTTGGTCAAGATTCAGTGGTCTAGACACGGAGTCGAAGAGGCTACTTGGGAAACCGAGGATAGTATGCGGAGAATTATCCCGAGTTGTTTGACCCTTAGTTTCGGGACGAAACTCTTTTGGGGGGTGTATGTAATACCCGGTTGTAATTCAGTCATTATCATTCAAGAATTTCATTCGGTGATTGTCACTCGTGGATTTTCACTCATTTATAATCATTCATCAATCATATTCATTCACCGTGTTCACCGCTCGGAAAAACTTCGAGTTGTGTATCGTTATTGTTCATTGTTTCAACTTTCCTCATATGAGTTCGACTTTGTTAGATCACCATTAATTTTTGGTAACTCCAAAAATTCTAAATCTTTGCAATATTATAGAGCATCGAGTTAGCTTTCCAACGGTTCGAACGGTGAGTCAATCGAGTCCGAGAGAGTTATGGTCGCTTTAGCTCAACCGCTCATTTTTCGGTTTTGGCGATCATCGCCGAACGAACTCGGCCGTATCGTCCGACACGGCCCGTGCCGTACTCGTCCGGAAAGTGCCGAAGTGTTCGCCTCAGACCCGACCGTGTCGCCAGCACGGCCGAGTCGAACCCTTCCGGATAAGCTGAGCGATCGCCGACACGCCCGACCGTGTCGTGCAGCACGGCCGAGTCATGCCGAGTCGCCGTCGGACGGGTCACCGTCGGGAGGCCCTCCGCGCCGCGACCGTGTCATGCGGGACGCGGTCGAGTCCCTGTCGGCCAATCTCGCCCGGTATGCGACACGACCGTGCCGATCGGCACGGGCCGTGTCCGGCAGGCAGTCAACTCCCTTAAATTCGTTTTTTTCAGCATTTCAGCCATTTTTTCCCTTTTCTTCACCTTCAACCGAGAGAGTAAGCTTGAGGGAAGGTTTTTCCTTCACAAATCATTTGGGTGTTTGATTTTCTTCATCTCCTTTCGATCGTGAAGCCCGGATAATCAATTTAACGCGTGTTCTTCGGATTAAAGTACTTGGATCTTCAAAGGTAACATTCTTCAACACCTTGGATGTCGATTCTATGTTGAGATATGATGTTTTGGACGTTATAATCATGTTATATGAAGGGACATGTATATGATTATGAGTTTATATAAGGATTCATTGGATTATTGAGGGATTATTCAAGAACACTTTGAATATCGAGTTGAAATTAGGGGTTTTCGATTAATTGTCGTTATAATCACGTTTTCGGATATTCATTTTGGATTATTGATAGTATTCATGGGGTTTTGTGGGTTTGAATCATTCATTGGAAGTTGGTTTCGGATGTAATTGAGTTTTGGTTGTAAACAATTGGAGATTGTTTACAACGCGTTGTTTTAATGCCCCAATGAGTTTCGGTATTGTTGTATCGACTTTTGAGTTGGTTGTGATCATGCTTGATTCGTGTATTAAGAGAATTGTTGGTATTTATGTTGTTCAAGGTTGTTCGAGCGGCCGATAATTTCATTAAGGACGTTGATCGTGGAAGTACCTTCTCGCCTTCGGTTTGAGGCAAGTTTTATACTTGTACTGGTCAATGAGCTAATGACATCATGTATGTGTATGAATGTGTTGTATCATTCCGAGACTTAGTCTCTTCATGAATTCATTGATATCAAGAGATCGTTCGATACGATACCTTTCGGCAATTTTGCCAAATGTTATTGTTGTTCGTTAACGGCCGATTCAAGGCATTGTGATACTCATTATTAATGTCATTGTCGATAGCCGGTTCGCGGTGTTGATGTATCGATTGTTGTTAATATAGATGTCAATTTAAGATATCGTTGAGATCATTGTTATTCCTGTTCGGATTGTCATTAAAGCATGCAGCCGATTTAAGGCATTGGCTTATTCATTTCTCATCTTCGTCGTCGGTAACCGATTAAAGGTGCCGAGGCATCCCTCATATCATTGTTATCGAATTGCCGTTCTCAGGTAAATCGAAATGTTCAATCATTCACTAAATCATTGTTATCGATTGACCTTTCTAAGGCAATCGAGGTATTCACTCATTCATCGTATCATTGTTATCGATTGGCCGTTCTCGGGCAAATCGAAGTGTTCAATCATTTATGGTATCATTGTTGTCGATTGACCGTTTTAGGCAATCGAGGTATTAAAGCATCCGCTGCATCATTGTTGTCGGTTAGCCGTTCTAAGGCAATCGAGGTATTAATTTGGGACTGTCAAGGACGGTGTCTATCCGTGTGTTACTATCATCGTGTTGGCCGACTCAAGGCAGCACACTATCATTCATTGTGATACGGCTGGATGCCGTGGCTTCGGCCCTAATTGTGATACGGCTGGATGCCGTGGCTTCGGCCCTAATTGTGATACGGCTGGATGCCGTGGCTTCGGCCCTAATTGTGATACGGCTGGATGCCGTGGCTTCGGCCCTAATTGTGATACGGCTGGATGCCGTGGCTTCGGCCCTCATTGTGATACGGCTTCGTGCCGTGGCTTCGCCCTCATTATTCTGACTTGATGCTGTTTGACTTAGTGTTTGTGATATTTGTTAATTTCCGCTGAATGACTTTCAGGCCTTTATTATTGTCCTGGTAATTTCATTGGAGCCTTCGGGCATTGTGATTCATAATTAATTCAGTCCTGGTTTGTTTCATGTCTTGTCATTCATTGTGGTATTCTGTGATTTTGATTCGTCGTCGGGCACTTATGTTCTAACCTGTCGAACAGGTATTAATAGTATGCCATGGGCATAGTATTTCACGAATGCTCGGTCCTTACCTTGGTTTGTGAGCATTTCGTATTATTATCATCATTGTACCATTTCATTCTGCCTTTGGATGCATATCATGTTATACATGTATTTGATGTTCATTATCTGGATGACTGACCCCGTGGGGGCGGAACATGTTTTTCATGTTTTAGGTGCTTGCGAGGAGAGAGTTGAGACACAGGGGCATGATGATGGCGACGAGGCATTCAAGCGATACTAGTACGAGTTGTTCATTGTCGGTCAGTCGGTTGGAGTGTACTCCAGTCTTGTCAGTTGTTGTCGTGTTGTATTACGACAGGATGTTCGTGGATGTTGTTGTATTTCATTTTTGGCCATGTAGGCTACTTTTGTCGTTAAAATTCCTTATCGGAATATTGTGTCGGATATCATGGTAAGGACTATGATTTTCCTTTGTTGTTTAATTTAATGTATTTTAGTCATGTTACTTTGGTGGATCTCTGGCGTGGGGTCCACGGCACCTTTGTAATAACCTGATAGGATTTGGGGTGTTACCTTTGCCGGCCCCACCATTGCCCATTGGCCGCAGCTGGCAGTGGCCGACTCACGGCCGAGCTCGCTGTGGTGGCGAGCTCTTCTTTGTGGCCGAGTCCCGATCGGCATCTTTGCCGGTCTCGGTCGGTTAAATCGATTGGGACTCCTCTTCGCGCTGGACTTCTTTTTCTTTCGTACTTTGAGTGTTCCAACTCGATTACAATTTTATTCACAATAAAATACATCGAATTTACATAAAATTACAAGAAAAATAAATCCTATTCTACCCGTGGATTTTCTCACGGGAAAAACTTATACATGCCACAAAACGGGCCAAATTACCAAAACGCGTAAATAAATAAAAAACATCACATAGCCATGATAATTGGATCATATTTTCCTGCAAGACAAATTCTAGCAAAATATTCCAAAAAATCATACTATACGAATATTTAATTGCTAGCATATTAATCACCAAATTAATTAAATTGAACAGAACCTAAAGACCGGCTCCGATACCAATTGTTGGAATATAAAATGCAGCGGAAGCGAGTTGATGATGGTAATTTAATAAAAGGTTTTATAAACTAACCAACGTAAAAACCGGATCTATTTAGGCTTGTCAACTAATTAACTAAACAGATTAATAAACAATTAAATAAACATATTTACGCATGGGAGTCGGTAATTTTTACCTTTGACGCGAAGTGGTAGAATAATCCCCTCTTTGGTCGATTTGTCCTTCTTCGTGTTCCTCTCCGATCTTCTTATATTTCTACCTCAAGATCTTCTAGAGTATATCCCGCCTACGTCCGGATGTCGTGTGGGCAACAATCTACCGGATTACTTGGAGTGCAAAAAGGAATCGGCCGAAACTTCTCAAGAAACTTACGATTTTTGTTGTCTCTATTTTTCTTGAATATTTTGAGTGTTTTAGAAAAATATTGTGTTTAACCAAATTGTGGAATCCAAGACACAAGTCAAGATCCACAATTAAAACACACACAGAAAAATCGATTTCTTGGGCAAAAATTAATGTGAAAATCGGCCATCCCATGTCTCCTATTTATAGGTGTTTTGGGCTACTCTATGGATTTTAAGGAGGATATGGTAAGGACTCCCAATAGATATCTTCCTTCCATTATTAGGACTCTTCCTAATATGAATACTCTATTAATATCAACTTAGTCCACTAATAAGTTAATATTGCACTTCCTACCAAAATCCCAAATTACGAAATTGGACTCCTTTTAAATGAATTATTTCCCGTGTTTAAGATATTCCATGTCCATCAATTAATTTAAGCTACTGACAGCTTTTAATTAATTAATGTATTATACATGAGTATACCACTCGACCTTTATTATTATATCGGAAAATTAATTCCACCTGCAGGGTTTGATATAATAATCCTTTCGAGTGCCTCAAGGGACATGATCAACCCGACTGGTCGGGACACGATTTCTAGCTATAATATTAATTATCATATAAATAATAATAT
This sequence comes from Orobanche coerulescens, assembly GCA_033398695.1. NCBI lineage: Eukaryota > Viridiplantae > Streptophyta > Magnoliopsida > Lamiales > Orobanchaceae > Orobanche > Orobanche coerulescens. The sequence continues at coordinate 97,262,702 of CM065818.1, read as the reverse complement.
TGCCCAAAATATCGAGCATATTGAGTCAATCATTGTGGCTCTCACCCATGATAAATCAAAACAATAAATATTAAATATATATAATTAAATATTAATTACTAAAATTAAGAAATAATAATTATACGAGATGTACGTTCTTCTTATAGTCAGTACAGAAGAATCTATCTCACCTCGATCCTGTTCAACGTATAACGAATACACTAATATATGCTAATGGTCAAGACCAACCAATCTCAAGCATATACTACAACCTCTCACATAACGGTCTAATGTTACATAGGTTGTGAACTAAATATTACTATATAAGGAACCGATAATGTGATCTTATGTGTGACACTACACACCACATTATCTACAATATAAAATAAATTAGACTGCATTTGCATAACCATAGCGTGAATAAATATGCAAAACATGTGATAAATGAATTAAATATTATCATAGATAAAGACCGGGAAATTAGGTAATACAAGCATAAAGTATGCTTTGACGTATACAACCCTAATACCGGTAGTACCGGTGACCAGCATAGCCATGCTTCTTCTCAAGGTGGCGCTGACCTTGGTGTTGCGGCTGTTATGCAACAGATGGTAAACCAGATGGCGGCGATTGCCCAGGCGGTCCAGAATCCGGCCCATGCTGCTCGGGACAGAGCTGACCGTTGGCTCCAGGATGTTATCAAGATGCATCCTCCTCAGTTCACGGGAGCCTCTGACCCGATTGGCTCGGAAGGGTGGATCAAGGAGATATCCAAAGTCTTTGTTTCCACCAACTGTCCCGAGGACCGTAAAGTTCCTATCGCCCAGTACTTTCTCACTAGGGACGCCACAGATTGGTGGGAGGCCGTTGGGCTCAAAGATCATGTTGCTTCGTGGGCCGAATTTCAGGAATTGATGGAAACTAAATATTGCCCGTGGCTGGTTAGACAGGCTCGAGTCCATGCCTTCTATGATGCTCAACCTCGGGATATACCCGTATCCCAAGGTATTGCCGATTTTAACAAGGAATTGGGTTATGTGAAGACCCAAGTTGTCGAGGAGAGCGACAAATTTTTTCACTTCTCCAGACGGATGAAACTGTCGATTCGGGACTACATGTCTGGACTTGTCTGCACTACCCTGAAGGATTATCAGAGTCGCGCTCTTGACTATAATATGTCGGTGACGGCCAGTGCGGCGGTCTGGGAGAGCAAGAAGCAGAAATCCGCCGGAAATTTTTCGAGTCACAAGGGTGGAGGTCAGCATAAGTCTCAGTCTGCGAATATTCCTGGTGGTAATTCGGCTCGTTTCTCTGGGGGCTATCGAGGTACTGCCAGTGCCTTCGTTCGGGATACCAAATGCTTTAACTGTGGCGAGCCGGGCCATCGAAACCGAGAGTGTCCTCGTCCGCCTCTGAGTTGTCATACATGTGGTCAGTCGGGCCACAAGGCTTCCTTTTGTGAGCGGGCAAGACGGCTTCTTGGTGCTCAGACTTCTTTTCCAGCACCTATGGAGCCGAGTGTGAATCAGGTCTCTTTTGATCCGAAGCCTCCGCCAGGTGCCGGTCGAGGGAGAGGTCGGGGTCAGCCCGCTAGAGGGGGAGCTTCCAGTGTTGTCTCCGCCCCTCCACGTATCTATGAGATGAGAAGGTCCAACGATCCAGCGGCCATTGTGGCGACAGGTACCGTTCATATCCATTCACATCCTATCAGTGTGCTTTTTAATTCAGGTGCTACGCATTCATTCATTTCTCTAGAGTGTGTACGCCGTTTGAGTCTCGACTGCTTATCACTTTGCGAGCCTTTCATCGTTAAACTTCCTAGCGGTGATAGAATTGTCGGTGATCGAGAGGTCCGGGACTGTTCTGTGTTTATTTGTGAGAGAGCTTGGCTCTCTAATCTTATTGTCGTGGGTATCGAGGGTGGGGATTTGATTCTCGGGGATGATTGGCTCGAGCGGCATGGTGCAATCATGAACTACCGCATGAGGATCATTACCATGCTAGCCGAGGACGGCACTGAACACTCTTTCGCGGGGCGAAAGAGAAACCAGAAGTTTGTTATTAACGCCTTGAAGGCGATGAGACTCCTGCGAAAAGGGTGTGCTGGTTATTGGTGCTACGCCTTGAAGATGGAGAATGGTGGAGTCGAGCTTTCGTCGATTCCAGTCGTTAGTGAGTTTCCTGATGTATTTCCTGACGAGTTACTGGGATTGCCATCAGACCGTGAGGTTGAGTTTGCTATAGAGTTAGAGCCAGGCGCGGCTCTGATTTCGAAGCGCCGTATCGCATGGCACCTTCAGAGATGTCAGAGTTGAAGAAGCAATTGAGTGAGCTTCTTGAGTCGGGGTATATTCGACCGAGCGCCTCGCCTTGGGGCGCACCGGTCCTGTTTGTGTGGAAGAAGGATGGTTCACTCCGTTTGTGTATCGACTACGGCGAACTAAACAAGGTGACCATCAAGAACAAGTATCCCCTGTCGAGGATTGATGAATTGTTCGATCAGTTGCAGGGAGCTGCGGTATTCTCGAAGATTGATTTGAAATCGGGTTACTATCAGCTCCGGGTGAGGGAGTCCGACGTGCCGAAAACAGCTTTTCGGACGAGATACGGACATTATGAGTTCGTAGTTATGCCTTTCGGGTTAACTAATGCGCCGACGGTGTTCATGCAGTTGATGAACAAAGTCTTTATCGAGTATTTAGATAAGTGCGTCGTCGTCTTCATTGACGATATTCTTATTTATTCAAGGAATGAGGAAGAGCATGCCCGTCATTTGCGGACAGTGTTAGACATTTTGAGGACCGAGCGACTCTATGCGAAGTTCTCGAAATGTGAGTTCTGGCTGAAGGAAGTGATGTTTTTGGGTCACGTGATTTCGGCCGAGGGAGTTCGAGTGGATCCGCAGAAGATTGAGGCAGTGTTGGATTGGGCACCGCCCACGAATGTGAAGGAGGCCCGTGGTTTCTTGGGTTTGGCTGGCTACTATCGTAGGTTCGTCGAGGGTTTTTCGAAACTAGCTCGGCCACTTACGGATTGCTCGGAAGTCAGAAGTTAAATGCGGAATGATGAGAGACAGTTGAGTTTTGAGGAGCTGAAGAGGCGTTTGACTTCATCCCCAGTTTTAGCATTGCCGTGTGGCAACGAGGGTTTTGCTGTTTACAGTGATGCTTCGAGTCAGGGTCTTGGGTGCGTATTGATGCACCACGGCAAGACCATTGCGTATGCGTCGAGACAGTTGAGGCTGCATGAGCTTAACTACCCTACTCACGATTTGGAGTTAGCGGCAGTTGTTTTTGCGCTCAAGATCTGGCATCACTATCTTTTAGGCTCTGCATGTCAGATTTTTACCGATCATAAAAGTCTGAAATACATATTTACTCAGTGGGAGTTAAATATGAGGTAGAGGAGGTGGTTAGAGTTGATTAAGGATTATGACGTCAAAATCCTTTATCATCCGGGTAAGGCGAACGTCGTGGCCGACGCCTTGAGTAGGAAACCGGTTGCGTTGCGAACGCTTGAGATCCTTACGTCTCAGTCTGAGCTTCGGCGGGCTTTGATCGAGTTAGCTGTTGAGGTTTTGTCGCCTGGAGCTATCGGGCAACTTTGTGCTTTAGAGATTTCATCGTCTTTGATCGATGAAATTAAGCTGAAATAGTTAGAGGATCCGATGATTACTCAAATCCGAAAGAACGTTCTTAAGGGATAGTCTCCTGGGTTTGTGATTCATGAGGATGGTGTTTTGAGATTCCAGAATCGGCTTTGTGTACCGAATAACCCAGAGCTGAAACAGAGTATTTTGCGTGAAGCCCATGCTACACCTTACTCCGTTCATCCTGGTTCGAGTAAGATGTACAAGGACTTGAGGAGGAATTTTTGGTGGAATGATATGAAGGAAGAGGTCGCGCAGTTTGTAGCGAGATGTTTGACTTGTCAGCAGGTCAAAATCGAGCATCAGCGACCGGCTGGGTTATTGCAGTCACTTCCCGTTCCGGAATGGAAATGGGAAGATATATCGATGGATTTCGTTACGAGTTTGCCGAGATCGAGGTCGGGCATGAATATGGTATGGGTGATGGTTGATCGTCTGACTAAGTCGGCACATTTTCTGGGTATCAAGGACACTTGGGGCCCGGAGAAGTTAGCTCGTGTGTTTATCGCGCAGATTGTGAGACTTCACGGTGCTCCAAAGTCTATTGTTTCAGATCGTGATGGCCATTTTGTATCGCACTTTTGGCAGGCGGTGCATAAGGCGTTGGGTACTCGTTTGCGTTTGAGTACCTCTTTTCATCCCCAGTCAGATGGACAGTCGGAACGCACTATTCAGACGTTCGACGATATGTTGCGCACTTGTGCTCGATTGGAAGCGATGGTAGGAGGAGCATTTGCCATTGATCGAATTCACGTACAACAATAGTTGGCACGCGACGATTCGGATGGAACCGTATGAGGCACTTTATGGTCGGCGATGTCGATCACTGATTTGTTGGAATTTGACGTCCGATTTGGTTAGGACCGAGCCGGATGTCATTTTAGAGACGAGGCGGAAGATAGAATTAATTCGGGAACGGATGTTGACTGCCCAGAGTCGACAGAAGTCATATGCTGATGTCCGTCGTCGACCTTTAGAATTCGAGGTGGGAGACCACATTCTACTAAAGGTGTCGCCTACGAGAGGAGTTTTCCGTTTCGGGAAAAAGGGGAAGTTGAGTCCGAGATTTATTGGACCCTTCGAGATTCTCGAGCGAGTCGGTGGGTTGGCATACCGTTTGGCGTTACCCCCGGCCCTGAGTCATGTTCAAAGCGTTTTTCATGTTTCCCAGCTGAGGAAATATGTCCCGGATCCTAGTCATGTCATCGACTATGGGGAGATTGATGTCGCCGAGGATATTACTTTTGAAGAACGTCCCTTGAAGATTTTGGAGCATCGCGAGAAACGACTGAGGCATAAGACCATCCCTTTAGTCAAAGTGCAGTGGTCGAGACATGGTGTTGAGGAGGCAACTTGGGAGACCGAGGATAGCATGCGTGCTAGGTACCCTGAGATGTTTGTTTCTTAAGTTTCGGGCCGAAACTTATTTTTAGAGGGGTAGAATGTAATATCCGCATTTTTCTTTCCCTTGTATTTTTATTTTCGGTGTATTTCTCGATCATAGTGACCCTCGTGTATCTTTTAGTGTATCTTTTCAGCCACCTGTTGATCTGATTCTCGTTATTATTGTGCGGAACCACCATTTCGGGGTTGCCGTGAATCCATTCTATGTTATGATGCTTTTGGAGATGTTCCGTTTGATGTTTCGTTTATATTCCGGTGTTTTGAACCGCTTATGTTTCGTACCTAACGCACGCTATTTTTTCTGCTTCGTAGGACGCGCTAGAGAGACAGCCCTGGGAGTGACAGTGTTGATTCCAGCCCTCTGGACTGGCGGATTAGCGTACACTACGTAGTCTAGCGCACGCTAATGTAGGGGTCTAGCGCACGCTGAGATGCCCGGTAGCGTGCGCTAGTGTGACTGTCCAGTACTGGACAGTTTGCCACTGGACTTGACTGATGCCCAGGTAGCGCACGCTATTGGTCGATAGCGCGCGCTACCGATACACTTTAGCGCATGCTACGTTTGGTCGATAGCGCGCGCTAACCAGATTAGGTGTGCTCTGACAGTTGCTTCTGGACTCGGCTGATGTCCAGGTAGCGCATGCTATGGGTCGATAGCGCGCGCTACCGAGAGGTTATTAGAGCACGCTACGTTTGGAGTAGCGCACGCTAATGGCTAGAAATCTGACTACTGGACTGGAGTTTGTTTCGTTAGCGCACGCTAACTTTGAGGATTAGCGCGCGCTAACACTCCCTAGCTATATAAACCAGGGAGTTGACCGAGATGAACGTATTATTTTCATTTCTTTCTTCTCTCCGCGGCAAAGGCGATTCCGGGCGATTTCTTGGCGATTTCTTCCCCCGATCATCTCAACCATCAACTTCCTTGAGTTCTTGGTGTATATTATCAACATCAACACGAATCTTTCATCCTAATCCAAGGTAAATCTCTTAGAACCCTACTTTTGGATAAATTGGGGGTTTTGGGATTTTTGTCTGATTCGTTCCGTTTTGATGGTTAATCCATGATGAATATGGTTAATCTTGTTGATATTATTAGTTTTCCTACGAATTCATGGTATATTTTCACGGTTTTGCGAAATCGGGAGGGTTTGGTTGTGGTCCGCCCTCGTTGTTATTTTTATACGAATATACATGAATCGTAGGTGGGTTTTCAGGTGTATTCCATTTCTATATTCGTCTAGGGTTGGTTGTGATTGTGTTCTTCGAATCGTTAGGTTCGGTTCCGTTGGTTCCTAGCGTTCGTCGGTGTTTTTCCTTCCATTCGTTATGCCGTCAATAATTCAAGGCAAGTATTTTTGGAAACCTTTATGCTTAACATGAAATGGTAATGTATATTGTGTGTGCTATACTCACCCTGGGAGGGTCCGATGGGGCCTCGGGGGAATCTATGACTTCACTCTGGATTCACGAGTTTGTTTCGCTAGCTAGCTCGGGAGGGTCCTTAGAGGCCTCGGGTGGGATTCATGGTGGCGTCACGGTCTGGCGATGCATGCGTGACTTGTTTTATAAAGTGGCCGGCTCGGGAGGGTCCTTAGAGGCCTCGGGTGGGATTCATGGTGGCGTCTGGTCTAGGCAAATTGATTATTTGTTGTTTGTTTCGGAAAGGACATGTCGATTTTGGTTTTGAAGTGATATTCTTGCATGTACTATGAAATGTGTAAGCGATTGGTTTGCCTTGATTACTTGTACTAGCGTAATTGCTAACCCCTCCGGGACCCGTTGTGGGGAAATTCTTGTTTATGGATTTGAGTTATGATCATCCGGACGAGCGGCCCAGACGATACGAGGATGTTGGCCAGGGTCGTTGACATATGCATTTGAGTCCTTTTATTTCCGTTATTCCATTTGATATGGTTGTTGTCCACTTTTGAAACTTATAGATTGTACTCGCGAGTACTTAGGCTTTTCTCTTCGGACTAAAATTTATATTCGTCAAGTTATTTATGTTGCTATTGTGGATTATTCCGCCAGTTGTACCGGGCGTGTGATTTGGTGTTCAATTGGATAATGTGTATATTTACTGTGGTAAATTGTGTCTAGCCTGGTGGGTCCCATGTAGGGGTCCACGGCACTGTAATATACCCTGAATATCTCGGGGGTGTTACAATGTATGGCTCGTCCTTGTATTTATACTTGCACTAGCAAAACAGTGGAGTTTTGCTAACCCCCGAGTATTCGGGGGGTGGATGTCTGTTTTGCATCCAGGTACTTGCAGGTTGCTGGGGAGCAATTCACAGGATCGTTACGAAGGATGATGGACGAAGGCGATACTAATCACATGAAGATCGGTGTTGAGTATTTGGTGATGTCTTGTTTTGTGCTTCCGTTGTATTTATTTTCCCTTATGCGGGAACGTTGATTTATGTTAACCCCTGTGTGGGTATGAGTTACGAGAAAGAGTAATGTATGGTTGATGTGTATGTTGTGGTAAAGACCAAATCGGTCTAATGGTCCGTTAATTACCCATGTCGGTATGTATTGTATCGTATTGTATTGTGGTGTTTCTGTATTTAGCCTGGGAGATCCTCACGGAGAGGGTCTACGGCGCTGTAATATTCCCGAGTGGTTTGGGGGTGTTACAGAATATGGTATCGGAGCTTAGGTTGCGGAAACCTAGGCTGTCGGGTCGAGTTTTGTGTTGTCGGGTCTTGTTTTGTCTTGTCTTGTCAGATTTTGTCTGATCGAGTCTTGTCGCGATGCGTCGTCTGAGGTGTCGGTCGTGATTAGTATCGAGGTGCAGCCATCATCTTCGTGCGACCTGTGGATGTAAGTCTCCCTTCTTTGTGTTTGTGCCTCGTCTGATGCGAGTTACTTGTATGATTATTCGTTAAGTGATTGAATCCTTCTGTGGACTTTGATTTCGTGATGTGTGGGTATTTGACTCTCATCTTTTATTTGTATGAGGCGGTGTCATTGCTAATGTATTCTGACTGTATTTTATCCGCTGCGTGAGTCCTTTAAAAATGACTTTCAGTATTTTGCAAACTGAGTTCTAATTCGTAAAACAAATTCCCTAAATCGAGTTTTGGCATTTTGGCCTTGAATGTTTTATGACGGCTTGATAAAGAATTTTTGTGAGTTTTGGGCATTCTGGCCTATTGAATTTTTGAAAACCTTGAGTATCTTAGAAAATTAAATTTCGAGACGTACTTTTAAAACGAATTATTTTCTTGAGGTGTTTTCAAGGTGCTCTCTAATGCCGCAATACATTTCAAAATTTTTCCACTTGAGGATCAAAAATATTTTAAGATATTTTCAAATACATTCTGAAAGTTTTTCGCTTAAAGAAAGTGTCCTCATTTTTATTAAATGCATAATGGTTTTCAAAGTCTCGACAATAATGTTTGTTCAACTTTTTGAAAGGCGATACTCAAGATCAACTAGTGTTTCATTTTTTTTTCAAAGGTGGTTTTCATTTTTAAAACCTTTCTTTCCTGTTTGCGGTGCGGGAATGTATGTATAAGGTTCGCACTTTCGTTAGGGTGTTAATCCCCGAGCTGTGATTGAATTGGTGGTGTGAGCGCTGAGTCGTTCGCCACGTAATCGTTGTATTAGACCTCGGTGATAGGTGTGAGGTTGATCTTTAACGTTGTCATTTCGTGGTGATTTGCATGCTATCGCACATGTGCGAGCTGTTAAAGCTTGGGTTTGTATGTTTGTGTAAATGTGTGATTGTTCATGATGTTTTGTGATTATGTGCTGGTTATCGTTCGGGCCGTTGAGATCGTCGAACGATGCCGTGGTTGTTGTGATCTTAGTATGTGTTGATATGTTATGCCAAGTTGGCATTTCCGGTTTGTTGTTTTGTGATGTTATATTCCATTGTATCTAGCATTTGTATATTCGGTATGCCGAGCCGAGGCGTTTCAACCGTGATGTGCCGGGGCATGCACATGTAAATTGTCCTTCTCGTCGGTAACACATTTCAAGTGTGAACTCGAGGGACACCAAATTCAGTTTTGCAAATTGGCTACCGAGACTTTCGGAGTTTGTGCTTCAGCACAGTTATCAGAATCAGCTTTGAGAGGCCTTCAGAGGATGTTTCTGTCGGTTGCTTGTTGTGTCGTCACCTTGATTTTGTTGTTGTGAGTTTCGGGGACGATGCTTCTTTTAAAAGAGGTCGAATATAATACCCATATTATTTTTGGCTTCTGCATTTCCTCTTTCTCAAGTCTACCGACTCGCTCGTGTTCGTTGATATTTTCTGAACTTGTTCTGTATTTCGGTTCATCGTTCGAACGAGCTATGATCTTGTTTTGGGTCGATCTGGTTATCGCTGTGACTTTTCCGAGTTCGGTTCGATTCTTGTGAACCTTGTTCGGAAGTAACATCTTTTGGTTCTACTAGTTCTTTTATTCGAAGTAGATTGGATTTTAAACTTCTGTATTTTCGACTCTGTCGACTCGTTTATGTTCGTTGACATTTTCTGAGATTGTCCTGCCCCTTGCTTTTGTTGATCGAACGAGTGTGGTATTGTTTCGGAATAACTCGTTTGTCGTTGTGACTTTTCTATTGCTATTCCCTTTCCTGTGGATCTTATGTGAATGCACATCCTGTTGTTTTCACTGGATCATATATTTTCTTGAGTCGAGATGTGAACCTTGGAGTTGTTGTTTGAATTTTATTGTTCTTCGTGATTCGAACATGATTGTTCGATTTTTGTTGTCTCGACCATTGTGGTTCGATCGTTTGATTGTTCGGTTTTTATTGATCTCGTCTCGTGATTGTTGAACGTTCAGAATCCTTCGTAATTCCCTTAAGTTCGGGAAATTAGTCTTGTTTTCGATCTTCCAACCCTTGGGGCGGTGGAATTCCATATTTGTTCAGCGTTTGGCTCGCGTGTCGATTGATGTACCGTTAGGTTAGTCAATCGTGTTGATTTTCATTCGTTGTATTTTGTGATTGTTCGGATAATTGACTCGATTGTATTATCTATTTGATAACGCTTGTCACTTGTTAGTTTTATTATATCCCTAACGGCGACGTTGTGTTGGTCGTCGTGGAGCGTGTTTTCACGCCGTATACTCCTTTGCGTTGCTTGTAACGTTTCGCCGATGGGCGTAAGTTACGCATTTCTTGTGTATCTCGTTCAGTTTTCCTGGCGGGATATTACTTCTCCCTACTTGTTTTAAGTTTCGGGACGAAACTTCTTTTAAGGAGGGTAGAATGTAATACCCGTAATTTCGATTTCCGGTAATTTCTTTTTTTCGGCGAAAGTCCATTTTGACGACTCGCTCATGACCGTTTCGTCATTCCGAGAATGATTAATTCTGCACTTTTTGTCATCCCAGATCGTTTCGGTGTCGTTTTGTTGAGTTCCGTGCTTTTTGGCGACTTTTCCGTACTTGAGTTCGATTCTTGCGAATCTCGTTCGAAACTGCTGTTTTGAGTTTCTCGTAAGTCCGTTTAACTTTGTTAGATGTGTTGTGAACTTCGGTTTGGTTATTCGATCACGTATCGTGATTTTTGGGCGTTTTGGGCCATTTTCGTAATTTCCCAAAGTTTTGGGATGTTGGCCTTCGTATCGTCTTTTCAACCTTCGGGTTGTCGGAATCATGTTTTTGTTTAGTGCTTCACTCGTGTTTTGAATGTTATACTATTCGTCGTGTTCGTTCTGTACGTTTCCGTGAATTCGAATCGTCGAGTCTTGGCGGCTAGGCACTGGCCGGCCACGTGCAGCAGGGACGTGTCAGGCGCGCACGAGCATGGCGCACGAGTTGCGCGCAAGACCCGGTGCTCGTGCGGCCCTGACTGCACACGCACGAGCAAGTGCTCGTGCCCGGTGCTCGTGCGTCGGCGATTGGGCGGCGGTGGGCGCGCCGCGACGAGCGCCGCGACGCCGCTTCGTGCGTCCTCGGGCGATATTAATAATGGTCGGGCAGGTCATTTCTTCACCCGTTTTTCACTTCGTTTATTTTCCTTCCGCGGCTGGAAGCTTGGAGAGGTCGATGGCATGATGTTTTTCTTTCATTCCATGAAGTTCTTGAGTTTCTAATATCGATTAATCATCCCATAACCTCCTCCGATCGACCGAATCAAGGTTAGATTTCCTACAAATCTAGTTTTGGGGAAATTGGGGATTTTGTTGGATTTCGTCCGTTTAATCCGATTTAACTTAGGATTGTGATAGATTGATGATTATTTAGATGTATTACATCATTTCCCTTGTTATTCCATGGTTGGATCGTATCGATTCATTGTTTTGGTCGAGTTCTTGATCGACGCCTTGAAGGTGTCCGGTAGAATGTCATAGATGGGTTTTCGGACGTTCTACAATGATTCTTCCTCGTATGATCGTTGAATTATTAATTATTTGATGTTAGGGTCGATTTTCTTGTGAAGAAACCGTGTTGAACCCTTCCGTTCCTCTTCATCTTCCTTTTCGATAGCATCGAGCGTTTTGGAGCTTCCAGGATGAGCCGTGTTCGTCGGAATACTTGCGTGCCGATTTCGAGGCAAGTATCTTGCCCATACACTTCGTGTTTCGTAGACATATTCGTTAGTATTGAAATCAAATTACAATTTGAATGTTTTAATGAACTTGTAAAAGGATCGGTATGTTCTCGATAATTGTTGTCTTTCAAAAGATAACTCGTATGCTTCGTAGATTAATGTGCTTTCGGAATATGTGCGTTAGTTTCATATGTTGAAAGATTTTGATCATGTTTAGTGATGTTAGTAGGCCGAAATTATTTGCCGAGGATTGTGTACTAATATGTGTAAATGTTCGGGGAATATGGGACGTTTTGTGATATTTGTTGTTATTCCTTCGTTAGGAGGTTGTGGCGCTTGGTGTTGTTTGGTATTGGTAATTGCTTGTGATTGTGTGACATTAGTTGTGAGTATACGTCGACTAATGTGGCCATTCTAGCGAAGTACCTAGCGTTTGTATGCATATTCTAGTATTCGAATTATGGCTTCCTGTGGCGTTGTGGATGATATGTGTATGTTCACCTAGGGACAGTCTGACGGGACCTCTAGGGATACGTATTGCCGTGAGTGTGCGTATCACGAACTAGGGTTAACCACCCAGGGATGTCCGACGGGGCTCTGCGGGGTACGGCGACCATGAGTCTCGTACCAACAGTTAACTTTGAAATGTGTTGTTGGAGAACTGTGATTTTTGGCGCATATTTCGTCTGATTAGAATGGCAGTCCAAATGGTATCGTACTTAGCTGGAATGGCACCAGTAAATGTGTTGTGTGTGATTTGTCCCTTGACTGTGATTTTGGTAAGGGTACGTGAGTCCTGTGGTTGCTCTGTGTATTGTAGCTCTGTGGTGTGTTGAGTCCGACCGTATGGGCAAGTTGCAAAGTTGTGTTCTCTGTTGTCGTTCTGTGAGACAGTCGTCATGGTAATGCTTGACACTATGTAGTTTATGTCGGGTTATTCTTGTGAGTATGTGATGTGAATAAGTTGATTCACGGACCCCCGTGTTTGTGGTTGGAATGTTATGATTGGGTCGTGGAGCCCGTATTTTGTTATCAGAATCGTATTTTGAAATAAATGATTTTGGGCTGTGTCCCTAAGTGTTCGAAAGGCTTGAGACTTCTTAAACCCCAAATGTTTTCAAAAACTCCGAAGATCGTAAAATGTTTTGTAAGATGTAAAATGGTTTTATTCTTATCTTTCGTAATTTAAATTGTTTTGATCAAGTGAATTATCTCGGGAAGTATATTCACGATTTCTATGTTCTTGGAGTATGATATGTATGGCTCGTACTTGTATTTATACTTGCACTAGCAAAACAGTGGAGTTTTGCTAACCCCCGAGTATTCGGGGGGTGGATGTCTGTTTTGCATCCAGGTACTTGCAGGTTGCTGAGGAGCAATGTACAGGATCGTTACGAAGGATGATGGACGACGGCGATACTAATCACATGAAGACCGGTGTTGAGTATTTGGTGATGTCTTGTTTTGTCCTTCCGTTGAGTTTATTTTCCCTTATGCGGGAACGTTGATTTATGTTAACCCCTGTGTGGGTATGAGTTACGAGAAAGAGTAATGTATGGTTGATGTGTATGTTGTGGTAAAGACCAAATCGGTCTAATGGTCCATTAATTACCCATGTCGGTATGTATTGTATCGTATTGTATTGTGGTGTTTCTGTGTTTAGCCTGGTAGATCCTCACGGAGAGGGTCTACGACGCTGTAATATTCCCGAGTGGTTTGGGGGTGTTACAAAAATGACCTATGAGATCGTCTGGCAAGGTATCCTTTAAGCGGTTGTTAGTGAAATCACATGTCATATTCATCATTTATGACCCATCAAAATGTGTTGTAATTATGAACATTTGTTGTAGTACTCCTTATGAGAAGAAAAATTCCACTCTGGTGATGCACTTGAGAAGAAATATTCCACTTCTTATGAGATGAGGAGTCCGGTACTGGAAGGATTTATGATTCAATTTATGAACTTGTCCACAAGACAATAAAACTTCAATGGGCATTAAGTTTTTAGTCAATACTTCTATATTGTATGCTTGGCCATGAGCATGTCTACACTCAGGAGTTAGTGGGAGCATGTACTATAAGTATGGTAATGAGATTAGTGTACTCAGATATGACTCACCTTAATTTAGTCACATGGATTTTGGTCTAAGGTAGTCAATAGATGAATTGTAATATTATGATAGGTATACACGAACCTTTGGGTTGAGGATTCAGTAGGATCTATATTTGTGATATTAGTTTAGTCATAAGAGTAGTTCGATCCAATCACCAGTTGGTGGGGTCAACCTCGAAGTAAAACTTGATGGGCAAGTAGCAGCCTCTACTGGATACCAATATATAATTCTTCTCCAGTAAGTGAGCAGGTGAATGTCCCATGCGGTTAGTGGAAAATAAGGTCAGAATTATTTGACCACAATTGATGAGCTCATTGTATTTGATACACGAGAGCTCAATGATCTTGATTTGCACTAACACATGCATAGAGTCAAGTTGATATAAGATTTTACTTTACCGTTACCCTACAACTTGATCAGGACATCTGATTGAAGATTTTATACGTATATGGTACTATAACAGAAAAGATTTTGGAATGATCCATATCATTCGTTCTTAGTTGGGTTACAATTGAGCCACGGGGATGCTAGGCGTTACTCACACTATTTGGTTCTCCCATCGCTGACTGAGATGAACCTCAACAAATTAATTTGAGCATATTTTATTTTTGTGAATATTGAACATTAGATATCTAATTTAATTTATTGGAGAAATTAGATCGGTCATATGAATTAATTAGTTATCAAGTAACTCATTTAATTCATAAATAATTATTTCTAAGAGAAATAGTTTTTTAATATAATGAACCAATTAGATTAATTAATTATATAAATACATTGAGATGGACCAAGATGTATCTGTCGGACTAGACAAACGAAGGTCCGGTGCGTGAAATTAAATTTAACCGTCTATTTTTATTTCACATGAACCTCTTTTTAATAAAAAAGAAATCTTCACCATCTTAGGAGTTGTAGTATTTCAAACATACTTTGACCTTATCTCCACAAGCTTTCTTGATTGGTGGAAAGATAGGAAAGTATATATACATATCATTCATTTGTATGATCCTTGACGATCCTCAATTGGGGCTCAGATGAGCATCATTTGTACGCATCCATAACATATTCAATTTATGACCTAAACTCCATAGTATCGAAACGAGGTCAATGCAATCGTATAAATGATATTTCTTGCGTTTTGAATGTATGGTTGGTGATGATTTTATGATTTGGAATCATGGGATGATCATATATATTCAATTGTTTGTCTTCAAAATATTTTTTGGTGACTTTATGTTACAATATAAATCTGACTTTTTATTGAAAAATGATTTATATTAATAATCTAAAAGTCAAAAATAATATGAGTTTAGAAATTTTCTCGAAAATGAGCTTCTTGCCATCATTGGTCGAAGCAGCACAAGTCAGCATGTAAGTTTCGGCTACTGTCGAGCGCATCTCAACTGTTGACAAACATTTCTCCGTTGCTGTCATGCGAAGTCTTAACTACTGTAGAGCAGGACTCGACTGGTGTCGGGTAGGATCCGACAGCCTACCGAGGGTGATACAGCTGCTGCCTGGCAACCGAGCACTAGGTATCGTTTTTTTTGTATGTTTTTAGAAATTATTTTCTTTCAATATTAGTTTATATTTAATTTGATTAAACTTTTAATTTTAGAAATTATTGATGATGGAAAAAATTTAATTTTAAAGAAAATATTTTTGCATAATTACTATGAACAAATTAAATTGTCGATTGTAATTGAATTAACTCCACCCGTGATTGTTGTTATGACATTTACTGCCGGTCCTAAGCCCGGATAAAGGAGGAGGGTTGTGGTAGGTCTGTGGCAGCCAGTGTAAAATACAGTCACATTTGATGGATATGAAACATAATTTGAATATCGTGGGGCATTTCCTCAGAAGCGACGCGCTACACTTTCCAGTCCCGGGTGTAGTGAAAAATTCTTAGGGTTGCTAGGTCGTCGTTCAGAAGCGGCGCGCCATCTCTATGCCTGGGGATGGTGTCAAATAAGTAAGAGTGCGCTATACTTCTTAAACCTAGGTGTGGTGAAAAATTTGCAAGGGTTGCTAGGTCATCGTACGGAAGCAGTGCACCACCTCGAAGTATGGGTGTGGTGTCAAATATGCAAGGATCATCACAATGTGGATAGAGGCGTGCAAAGAGGATAGTCCACAAGCCTAGTAAGAGTAGTAAGTTGCGATTTGGAACTTGGAACATTGGCTCTTTGACGGGAAGATCAGCGGAAGTGGTGGAAGTTATGAAAAGGAGAAGGATTCACATTATGTGCCTACAAGAGACTAAGTGGGTTGGGGGAAAATCAAAGGTCTTGGCTCCGTAGGGTTATAAACTATGGTATTTGGGAAAAGAGATAGGAAAAAATGGAGTGGGTATCTTCATGGAAAAGGATTTCATAGATGACGTGGTAGAGGTGTTTAGAAAGAGTGATAGGATTATGAGTATTAAGCTTGTGGTGGGGGATGAGATTCTAACTATCATAAGTGCTTACGCACCTCAAGTAGGATTGAGTGAATTGGTGAGACAAGAATTTTGGCAGCACTTAGAGTAGGTTATCGAACGAATCCCTATTGGGGAGAAATTGATCATTGGTGGGGACCTCAATGGTCATGTGGGGATTGGACGATACGAGTTCGAAAGTGTTCATGGTGGTTTTGGTTTTGGGGA